>JASDDO010000024.1:347493204-349984860 GCA_030015575.1 Agapanthus africanus | reverse complement strand
CCATAACCTACAATTTATATGTTATACAGTCTAACATGGCCCATGAGTACGTAAGAGTTAAGGACTGGATGTATATGGATTGGAAACAACGTATGCAACCTAAGTTTTTCGCAGGAGTTGCTGCTTTTATTGAATTTGCACGCGCACATAATAAGATCGTGATAGAGAAGATTCTCTGCCCGTGCGATAGATGTGGCAATAAGTACTGACAGAAGGTAGAATTTGCAGAGCTTCATATCATAAAATATGGGTTTACTAGATTTTATACAACTTGGAAATATCACGGGAAAGGAGAAGAACGCAGTAATGCGGCAGAAGAAGAAGGAGAACATGATAATGCGGTAGGAGAAGAAGGAGAAGACGGTAATACGGCAGAAGGAGAAGACGGTAATTTATTTCCATCAGAAGAAATGGAAGATATGGTAGAGGCTGCCCTAGGTGAATCTATTCGTACCGAAGATGACATTCCTTCTGATCAAGGACCGCGTGCGGATAAATATGAAAATTTCATGAATGATGCTAGAAAACCAATTTATGAAAATGCAAAGTATTCCACCCTCTCATGGTTCGTCCAACTTTTCCAGATTAAGTGCCTAAATGGATCGAGCAACAAGTCATTCATAATGCTTCTTTCATTCTTGAAAGATTCTATGCCCCCGGGAAATAATGTGCCCGACAGCTGGTACGGAGCCCGGAAGATGATGTCTGATTTGGGTCTAAAGTGCGAAAAGATTCAAGCATGTCCTAAAAATTGCGTGTTGTACCGAAAAGAGAATTCACATTTGAAAGAGTGTCCAACATGCGGAGAGGCCAGGTATAAGCCGAAAGATTCTGATAAGAAGCCTGATATACCTGTTAAGATAGCACGATATTTTCCCATAACACAGAGGCTACAGAGGCTATTCGGATGCAAGAAAACAGCCGAGGCAATGATTTGGCATCACCGTGCTCCTCCAAGTGAAAATGGAAAAATGAGTCATCCAAGAGATTCACCGGCATGGAAGGATTTCGATAGGAAACACGCAATATTCAGTAGCGATCCTCGCAATGTCCGGCTCAGACTGGCTAGTGATGGCTTCTGCCTATTCAACTATATGGCTGGAAGTCACAGCACATGGCCCGTTGTAATGATAATTTATAATCTGTCGCCTTGGTTGGCTATGGACCAATCATACTTTATGATGCCTCTTCTTATCGACTAACCAAACTCACCGGGAAAAAATATCGACGTCTATCTCTGACCTCTGATCAAGGAGTTAAAATCTTTGTTCATTGATGGTGTAGAGACATATGATGCAAACACAAATACAACCTTCATACTGCGTGCGGCTTTAATATGGACGATTAATAACTTTCCTGCGTATGAGATGCTATCAGGTTGGTCCGTATATGGTCACAAAGCATGTCCTCATTGCCATCGACACACAACATCGAAATTCTTGAATTTTAACAGGAAGGTTTGTTATTGCGGCCATCGACGTTTCCTGCCTTTAGACCACCCCTACAGGTTAGACACTGTTCACTTTGATGGTCATCAGGAGCTTCTTGGACCTCCAGCCCCATTGTCCGGAGAGGACGTGTCTTCTCAATTGGTTACAATAATGTGACCTTCGGGATGGATCCGACGAAACATGTCAAACCACCATTTTGGAACAAGTTAAGCATTTTCTTCGAGCTTCCGTACTGGTCAACAAATTTAATGCGTCATTGTCTGGACGTCATGCATATAAAGAAGGGAGTATCAGAGCACATACCCAACTTGCTTTTTTGTAAAGACGGGAAATCGAAAGACAATCTGAATACTCGGATGGATCTACAGGAGTGGGGAATAAGAAGTGAATTGAACCCTAGACCGGTAGCGGGTAAACCAGGCAAATTTGTACTTCCCAATGCCGCTTATCATATGTCACAACCGGAGAAGAAAAGATTCCTGCAGGTGTTGCATGATTTGAAAGTTCCCACAGGTTTCTCAGGATCATTCAGCAAGAAAATAAAAATTGTGAAAGGCAAGATCGATGGGCTGAAAAGTCATGATCACCATGTTATCGTGGAGCACCTTCTTCCATTAGCCCTCAGGACTTCTCTCCCCAAATCGGTTGGTCTAGTAATCAACGACCTATGTTGTTTTTTCAGAGAGTTATGTGCTAAAATACTGAAAGTTGTGACACTGGATAAACTAGAAAATTCTATTGCATTGTTACTTTGCAAGTTTGAGCGTATTTTCCCACCGTCATTCTTCGATATCATAATACACTTGACGGTTCATCTTGCAACTGAGGCAAAGTTAGCAGGACCGGTACAATATCGATGGATGTATCCCGTCGAGAGGTACGTGTAATATTTCGTTTCGAGCAATTTTTAAAATTATTGTTGTCCTGTATGCCCGTATTTATTTATTCAACATATTTTCTTTAGGTACCTCTACACTCTTAAAGTATATATGCAATAAAAATCGACCAGAGGGTTCTATCATGCAAGGTTATCTTCTTGATGAAGCAACCACATTTTGTTCCCGCTATCTGGACGAGAACATTGAGACGAGACTTAACCGGCCTCTAAGAATTCAAGATGGGCCATATGGTAAAGCTGATTATAAGAGGGTAGACACTATGTTTATCAACAAGATATACCGGTTTATCTTGCTTAATTGCGCATGTCTTGAACAAATTAGAGAGTAAGTTTTTTTGGATTAATTGTTATATTTGTGTTTGTGTGTGTATGAAATGATATAATATTAATGTCACCATTATTTGTCGAAAACGGAATTCATTTTAACGAGGTACGTGAGGGGCATCCTGATTGGAACGAAGAACGATTGGAAAAATATCATCAGGATAAATTTTGTGATTGGGTCACAGATCATGTAAGTTATTCGAATAACATTTTATTGCTATCAGTTTTAATAAACTTATATCGTTATGTATTTGTCGTAAAATTTGTTTTGTTAGATCCACGATCCGAACTTGTCTGCATCATTTGAGAGTGATTCAAGACGTTTAGCTCAATTTCCTAGTATGGAGATTGCATATTATAAAGGATTTGGTGTCCTTGGATACAAATTCGAAGTTAAGGACATAGAAACATCTAGAACCACTCAGAATAGTGGGATTGCGACGGTAGGATCGGACGGTGTGATTTATTATGGGTACTTAAACTGTATACTCGGCATCCACTATCCCGGACGATCAGAACCCTTTTATATATTCCAGTATATTTGGTACGATACGCGAACCGATACGGATAAGTGGAGAAGCAATCTTAGGATTTGGAAAGATGAATATGGATTGACCAGTGTGAACACACTTCGATTTTACGGTCAGGAAGATCCGTTTATCTTTCCGAACCAAGCGTTCCAAGTATACTACTCACAGTGTTTGAAGCATCCGGGATGGAGTGTCGTATGTCGTTGGAAACTCAGGGATGTCTATGATGTCCCAGAATTTGAGGACAGCGATGAGGATGAAAAAGAGAGAAGGCTTAGAGTGCTCCGACCGTCTGTTTCGAAGGACGGGTTGTCTTCGGCCGATCATGAAGTTACGTGGGTTAGAAATGCCATCGATGATGAAATCCAAGTAGATATGTATAATGCGCCCACAAAACGAAAAAGGTTATCAGTAATGTTATATTATTACTTCACATTTTACGATCTATACATATATAGTCAATACTTGTAATGATTGTCTAATGCGTTCATGAACCGTTTATCTAGATTTGATGACGATGACGGGAGCAGCAAGGGGCGGCAGGATCTCCAGTCGCGGCACCGGCAGAGGCAGAGGCAGAGCGGTTCTGCCTCCCGGAGAGCTGCGTAGGGAGGTTCAGAAGGCCGGTCTTGCACGCAGATCGGAGACTCCTTCGGATGCCTTCTTCCTTGTGGACTTTGCCACACCTCCAGGTATATTGCACGCATATCCATTTTGAATGTAATATTATAGATATTCATGCATGTTCATGTCAAAATTACTTATATTGTCAATGTTTGATTGTCTAGTTGTTGGTGATGCATCCACATCAGGGACAGAGGCCACTCCCGCTCCTCCAGGTACGTTTATATATCATATAGTGCATGTATATTGATTTAGAATGCTATATCATAAATATACACGCATTCGTTTTGCTCTTACTTAGATAGTAATTTTTTTTATTGTCTATCTGTAGGTGGTGACATCACCGCACCTGCGGGTAGGTTTATATATCCTATAGTGCATGCATATTGATTTAGAATGTTATATTATTGATCTACACATTCTTTTTGCAATTACTTATATAATCTATTTTTAATTGTCTAATTATAGGTGGCGCGTCCACATCTGACGCATGGGCCACTCCTGCCACTTCCATACCCTCCGCATCGTCTGTAGGTTAGTATGAATAAATATAAAATATTTATTCATTTTACATATCCTCTATAGAATAAATATGAACTTCATGGAAATTTAGCGTCAATGTTTATTTTCTAGTTGGAGGGGATGCGTCCGCATCCAGGACACCGGCCGTTCCTCATCGGAGGAACCATCGTCCCCCTCGTGCTGCTGCCCGGGCCCAGGCTCATGCTTTAGTCACCGGAGGTATATATCACACTTTAATTTTCATTTAACCTTGATTTCTTAATGCAACTTTGTCTTAATATTGATTGTCTTGATATTTCTTGCAGACGCAGGGCCTCCCCATCCCCAGAGAGGGACTCGAAGCCCGAATCAGTCCCATAGGCTGAGGCCTGACAAAGCTAGGGGAGGCAGCATTCCCCCTCTTTTTTACCCTTGATTATCGCTATACCGGTCCTCATGCCGAGAGTTTCGGCCGATATATGGGAGATGAGAGCCGGCTCGTGAAGAACTATCCACTTCACATTGAGTGGGGCGACCAGCACCGGCGCTCATTCGCCCTCTTCTTTGATCAGGCTCGGGTATTAATATATATTTTCATTTGATTTATCCAATATATTTATTATTAACACTTGCAATCTAATAACAATATTTTCTTTATATTTTCAGTTGGATTATGATTTTCAGCCTGTACTCGACCCTGATCACCCTGGGAGGGTGCTCGACCTTCATGCTCTGTACAATGGCCTGATGAAGAACATGTAGACCAAGGTCCGATACAACAGGAATGAGCTGAAGGCCGACTGCTACTCCCTGTGGATGGCGACCCCCGAGGCAGAGAGCGGCCCTCCTGTCTACTCCGGCCTTTGCGAGAGTCGACGTAGAGACATGGCCTCTATTGTGCGAATATTTCGACTCTCAACGCAAACAGGTATTTATTTTAAATGTAATTCATTGTTTAGTATATATTTTATTTTTTTGTGTTCCTTAATTAGAAAACTAAATGTGAATGTATTGTGCAGAAACAAGCCGCTCAAAATATAGAGAATAGGAAGTCGGCGAAGAGGGGTCGCCCCACTTATACAGGTGGCTCGAGGAATATTACTCAAGCCATGGAGTTATCGGTAAATTACAATAGACCGGCCTTTGTGATATAATGCAATATTAAGAGTTATTTTCTAATATATCTAATATTAAGAGTTATTTTCTAATATTGCAGACAACTCAGACCCTGGCGCAAGGTGGTACACCGAGCGTGCTGTCCGCATATCTTGCCGTCTACGGCACCTCGACAGATCCCGCCACGGGCGAGCTTCGATACCCCGACGTCTCTACCCAGGAGTATTGCGTAAGTATTAATATTTATTCAACCCCTATTTGAAATTTTAGTTTTGGAAGGTTCAAATTTAAATGATATACTTATATTTTACCGGTTAATGTGGGTGTAGGAGCGGGTGGTTGAGCAGGCCGAGACATCGGGGATCGATTTTACCGAACAGAGCGATCCAATGCTACTGACCCCAGTCCTGGACGCCGCATACGGAGGGCACTACGGAGGTTGGGAGAGAGGCCGGGGACTAGGCCCTAGCAGGGCCCATATGAGGTTGGACTCCACCCCGACGGTTACTTCCTCCGTCTCCAGTGAGAGACGTGTCCAGCAGGAAATGGAGAGCTTAAAAGCCACCGTTCAAGAGTTGAAGGAGATACTGGTATGTATACTACTTAAAAGTAAAATATCTGTCATATTATAGATATCAACATATCCAATATTAGTACGTAGCATGAGCTTATTTGGTTGTAGACTTAGCTTTGATTAATCATACATACATATCTAATTAAAATGAACTACGGTTTTCCAAACTAGATATCCAAATGGGGTTTCGAAATAACTTGATAATGATACGAATCCGAATACTACACAGTTCTTACTCGCTTATTACACACGTTAGGTCCAGACGCGACAGGGGTACATCGGCCGAGCCTCCACATGCATCTCCTTCGGCTGCGGCTCCGCAAGCCATTACATCGGCCGCGGTTCCGCAGACAGCTCCTATAGCTCCACCGCCCGTTCAGACTCCCGCAGCCGCGGCTCCGCAAGCCACTATCTCGACGGCGGCTGTGCAGACCACATCGCCAGCTCCACAGCCCTCTCAGACTCCCGCACGTTCCGCATTGCATGATTTATTAACCAAGGAGCAGGCGCGCCAGATTCTGGCGTTTATCAGAGGTGGAGCTGGACCGAGCTAGGGTAGCTTTTTGATTCTTATATTTTAAACATGTATTTATTTATATGATACATATTGTACTACATTTTGGACAATATTGATATTGGTGGTGTTTGCGTGTTTATATTGATATCATATTCTGCTTTTTGGTTTCTTTTATGTATATTATGCGTGAGATGTGATTATGAATACTGCGATATATGTTCTGCGTGATGATTAATTTTATATATGATCGATGTATATATTATTGTGCACAGGGCGAGAAAAAAATAGGCAGCCCGGTTTTTTTAAAAAACCCTGATAATATGTACCTACGGATTTAACCGTAGGGCCCTTCATTGCCCCTACGGATTAATCCTTAGGGCCCAACTATGTACCTACAGATTTATCTGTATGAGCAAAATATCAGGATACCTGATATTTTGCCCCTATGATCTCAGTATTAGGGGTTAAGCTTGCCCCTACGGATATATTCGTAGGGGCAAAAAAATGCCCCTACACAGGTATCCGTAGGGGCAAAATACCCTACGGATATGTACCTACGCACTTATCCGTAGGGGCAACTACTTGGCCCTACGGATAAGTCCGTAGGGACACCTAATCCATTTTATAAAACCGTAAATAAAATAAATTTTTTGTCCCTACGGCCTAATCCGTAGGGAAAACGGGACCTACAGATATATCCGTAGAGGCAATTTTTAGTCCGTAGGGGCAAGTTCAAGGTTTCGACTTGCACCTACGGCGTTTGTACCTACAGGGTATTTTCGTGCCCCTACGGATATATCCGTAGAGGCAGTGGTTTGCACCTACGGCTAAATCCGTAGGGGCAACCCTTATTTGTAGTAGTTATGAGCATATGTATTGAAGAAATCTATGCATTTTCTATGTGTAAAGCCTTTAGCAACTAATCTAGTAATATATCTTTCTATAGACCTATCCGCTCTAAGTTTTCTCTTGAAAATCCATTTATATCCTATGGCCTTAATTTCTTGTGGTAAATCGGTAACAATCCAACTCTTATTTTGTAAAATCGAATCAATCTCATTTTGAATCGCTTCTCTCCAAAATGATGCTTTATCGGAATACATGGCATCGACATAAGTCGTCGGTTCTCCTTCAATCAAGTAAGTGTACATGACATTGCCAAAATTCTTTTCTATTCTCTCTTTTAGACCTTCGATGTTCGGACTCGATTGTAGGTTCTAATGATATACTATTGTCATTCAGTTCAATAGAATGTGAGAATTCTCTCAAATCGTTATTTATTATAGATATAGAGTTGCCAACCTTTATTTTAAATGGAAAAATGTTTTCAAAAATGGTTGCATCCCTAGATTCAATAATGGTGCTTTTTGATATATCGGAAATATCGGATTTCACCACTAAAAATCTATAAGTATTACTTTAGGAGAATATCCAATGAAAACCGAATCAATAGTCGGTGGACCTATTTTTCTCATTTTAGAATCTGGAATTGCAACTTTCGCTAAACAACCTCAAACCTTTAAATAACTAATGTTAGGTAGCCAATCCTTCCAAATTTCATAAGGAGTTTGGTAACCAAGCTTTTGAGGTATTCTATTTAAAATATAATATGAAGATAAGTGGTCTTCCCTCCCAATTCTTAGGAACTCCGGAACTCGATGATATAGAATTTACCATATATATTAATTAAAGTTCTATTTTTTCTTTCCGCTACACCATTGGACTGAGGCGAATATGGTGCAGTCATCTCATGTCTAATGACGTGCTCATCGTAAAATATGATAAAGTCATCAGAGGTGTATTCATCCCTACGATCAGATCTCAGAATTTTTATGTTTTCCTCAAGTTGATTTTCAACCTCATTTTTGTAAACTTTAAATTTATCAAAAACCCCATCTCTGGAATTTAGAAGATACACAAAGAAAAATTTGGAAGCATCATCAATGAAACTAACAAAGTATTTATTACCACATCTAGTCGAAGTACTAGTAGAATCACAAACATCGGAACGTATAAGTTCTAATATTTGGGTATTTCTATAGACTTCTTTAAAAGGTTTTTTGGTTTGCTTGGCATCAACACAAATTTGGTATTTATTATTAAAGTCAATTTTGCACATAGAAATTAGATTAAGTTTCATCATATACATCAAAGTATGAAATTAACATGCCCTAATCCATCATGCCATAAACATGAAGTTTCAACATTTAGAACAATAGAATTATTACTAGCATGATTTGAAACATTATAAGAAATAACATGCAATTTAAACAAACCATCATATAAATAATCTTTGCCAATAAAATTATTATTTTTAGTAATGATAAATTGGTTACTATCAAAAAATAATTTATAACCTATTCTAACAAGTAAAGAAACACTAATTAATTTTCTCATAATTTCCGAAACAAAAACTACATCTTTTAAAGTTATAGTTTTTCCCGAAGATAGTTTTAATGAAATATTTCCAATTTTCTTAATAAATGTTCTCGTTTCATTTCCTAACATGAACCCCTCCCCCCCTCTCCCCCACCCCCACCACCACCTTGATCGTTAAAAGTTGTGAACCAAGATAAATCAAAACACACATGAACATTGGTGCCGGAATCAAGCCACCAATCAAGAGAAGAAATAGTAATATTAACTGTGGGATTAGAAACAACTAATAATGCTTTACTTGAAGCCATAAATGAAATAAAATCACAATATTATAAAAAGATAATAATTCAATATAATAAACAAATATATGGCAAGTCTAATCAATAAGCAATTATTCCCAATACGTTCTTAGATTGTTGGATAAAATAGGAAAATAATTGCTAGATAATAATTTAAAATAGAATATGGTTTTATAAAATATTTGTTTGAAAAATATGATCACATAAACAGTATAAGAAATAAAAATAAAAGTTAGAAAATCGAGCCTGACGAATAGAGACACGCAGATAGCTGCGTGACCCTGAGAACGTATTGCCACTCCTTGTACGGATTGCACCGATAAAGACGTTCCTAAGGTACAGCATTCCACGGCACATCCAAATCCCCCGTTAAGTACAAATCACAAGAGATGTTTTGATTTTGATCTCGTAGTCTTGAAATAAGACAGATATAATGGAAATGGTGATTACGCTTTTTTGGAAACATTTAACAAAAAAGAGAAATTGTTCTCTTGATCTTTTTTGTGTCTACGCATTTGCTTTCAGGGGATGGCTTTATATAGCCTCCCAAATGGTTCGCAACCGTCTGTCTGCAACCGTTCGATCACAACCGTTCATTCACTACCGTTTGATCTTCTTAGAACCAATATATAATTCAAACTATAATTTTTAATCTTTTCCCTTTCTGATTTAATGGATAAATTAATTACCAAAATCCAAAAATAAATAAATCAAAATTATTTGTAAATTAAATTAAAATAATCTAATAGAATTTTCAATACGGTAATTTAATTTATTCCCAATAAAACAAGAACAGAATTGTGAAATTTTTGTTTTTTTTCAAAACCATGAAATATTTCATGTGCTATATAGCACATGAAATCTTTACTGTTATTTTTTCTTGAATTTTTTAATATTTTTTGCTATGCCTCGTTAAAATATGAAAAATATGAAAGGATTCCCAACATTTTGAGTTTTAGACATTTAGCGCTGTAGCATATGAAAATCTATAAAATATACATCGGATATTTTGTATGAATATTGCTTGAAACAAATAAAGATTTGCAAATTTTCTTTCCTGAACCACTATATTTCATATGATGTAGGGCACAAAAATCGGAAAAATCTTTTCTGAAAGAGCTTGTAGAGAAATTTCTCTACAAACCCCTTGTAAGCTCTTGAATGGGTTTTGAGATTCATGCAAAGGAAAAGGAGAGTGCAAAAGAGAGAGTGCAAAAAAGATTTGCATGAATTTCAAAGCCCATCAAAGGGTTTGCTGAGAAATTTTCTCTACAAGCTCTTATAGAGAAGTTTTTTTCTAAAAATCGGAGACATTTCACAACTTTTTGATTTCTCGGGTTTTTAATATTTCACATGTGATAGCCTATTTAAATCTAAAGAATTTCACAATATTTTTTTTGTCTTTCATATTTTGCATGTTATATCCCATTAAAACGTTTACAATATCATAATTTTCTATTTTCTCAAATTTTTAAGAGAAAAACGGAATCTCATGCGCCACAAACGGGAATTTTCTCATATGACGTCGAAAAAGGTTAACCATCCACTAAGTTTTTTGACGATTGATATCCACTATCTTCATTCTCATCCTCTAAGATGTGGATATGCCAAATTTCATATGATTTTAACACGTTCTCACTGTTAATATAGTGAGTGCAAAATTAACGACTTCCCGATAGTAAAATATTTTTTATATTTTTACATGACAAAATTAACGGTGAAAACGTGTTACAATCATATGAAATTTGGTATAATCCACATCATAGAGGATGAGGATGAAGATGATGGACGATCATCGAAAATATTGATGGATGGTTGATTTTTTTCGAAGCCATAGGAGGAAGTTCCCTCTGATGATATCTGAGATTCCGTTTTCTTTTTTTTTGATACATCACATATGATAGCTCAAGAAACTAGTGAAGAGTTGTAATATTCCGTTTTTCCTAGACCATCAATATTTGAAGTGTTGTACCGCACAAATATCTGTGAAATTTCATGCTTTTTGGTTTTCTAGAGTTTCTCATATTTTCGCATGATATATTTCATTAAAATTAGAAAAAAATGTAAAATATTAGATTTGCTCAAGTTTTAAATAATCCATTTCTATAGCCCTTAAAAATTAGCAAATTAACATAGTTTTGTGCTATTTTTCTTGTTTTTCTTATAATTCGTCTTAAATTTACAATTTTTCTGATTTTATTAAATTATCGATATTTCAGGCAATATAGCATATGCAAATCGATGAAATTTCATAATTTTTTGTTTCCTCAAATTTTTCATCGTATGCTATGGCCCATTAAATAGGAAAAATTTTAGGTTTTTTCAAGATTTTGATATTGATCACATGCTGTAATCATGAAAATCTGTAAGATATTATAACTTTTTATTTTCTCAACATTTTGATATTTGGCAAGCTATTACTCTTGTAACTTGTAAGGAATCATAAATTTTTTGTTCTCTTAAACCATTGTTATCTCATGTGCTATATCAAATGAGAAACCGGTGAAAATTCATAATTTTTTATTGTTTCTATTTTCTAATATACTAACTCATGAAACTAGTAAAGAATTGTAAATTTTTTGTTTTTCAAAAACCATCAGTATTTTATGAGTTATAGCAGGGAATATTTGTTAATTTTAATTTTTTTGCATTTTCAAGTTTTTCTACATTTCTGTTATACTAGCTGTAACGAATATGATCCTTTGTATTTTCTTTTTCGAAAAAAATAAAGGTGATTCATTTTTCTTATATATAATCCTTGTCCTTTTACTGTGCCCTCTTTTAATGAAAAATAAAGCTTTAAAATAATTTTTTTTTAAGAGAAAGGAAAAGGAATTATTTTATTTTAGAAAAAGTTTCAAAGTTGTTTTAATGTGAGAAAATTAAATGAAAAGAATTTTCGGGGAAAAGAAGAATTTTCATAAAGAGAAGATTATTTTTATTAATTTTGATAAAATTTATTTTAATTTCAGATTTAATTAAAATCCAATATTTGTTCTAATAATATATATACATATTGCGCGCCGTGTGTATTAATCCCTCATCCCAACCCTAACCCTAACCCTAACCCCAGCCGGGCACACAGATCAAGCGTAAACTTGAGCGGCGGTGCACGTGCGCCTCCTGCAGTGGGCGCTGACTCCGTCATCGGTGACGTGGCTTCATCTGCATCGTCGGTTTCAAAACCAACGGCCATGAGTGCGGTACTGAGGTGACGACGCGGTCCATTCTTGGGCGTCGATCTCGCGATCGGCGGGCAAGATTTCCCCGCCGTATCCAGGATTTGTAGCAGATCTTGGGGATCCAAATTTCAAGGCAAATGGAGAAGGAGATTAAGAGAGAGAAAAAATTCGGCAATTTGGTTGTTATTCCAAATTGCACTATCGGTAAGTCTCTTCCCTCCTTCTCTTCCCGTCGCTTCCTTCTCCTACCATGCTCCCTAATTCGACTAGGATCTCTGTATGCTTTATCTTCTCACTTTAAGATAATAAAATTGTTAATAGATGGTTAGAAAGATTATTATTATTATTTTTTATTTTACGAATATCGGTTCATGATCGAATTTATATGAAATCTTCTTCACAGTGAAGAGTGGTTTTGATTTCCCCTCTCATCAACTTGATTTCGCTTTACTATGTTCGCTGCCCCGCATGTTTCCCTTATCCATTAAACACAGAAAATTCATAATTAAGTCAAAAAATTAAATGGAATTAAAGCTTTCCAGTATCAGTATTTATTAACTTTTTGGTTATGATATGAAATCTATCATTTTCTTTTGTTCTCCTTGCTATATATATACTCCTATGCTATATTCGTTGTTATGCTTTTAACCTTGCATGTCTCTCGATCGATTTAAATAGCGCACGAACTTTATCATTTTATTTTTAAAAACGACACATGTTCTTGAACTAGGCCAATTAGTGTAAAAACGATGTAACCTCTTAATATTTTACACCTCTCCTTCTTGATATTGTTATAACATCAAACTCCATCACATGTTGCTACCACTTCAATTTTAACCACAACATTACTATTGTTTTCTTGATGCTATAAGATTTCGATATTTAGAGTCGACATATATATCTTGAACCTTAATCGGTTAACTATTGCATGGACAGGGGATACATGCTCGCAATTGTTTCAAGCTTACGTCATGTTTAATATTCCCGACATATCACGTTTCTTGATGAGATTTCATGTTAGCAAATCAGAACCGAATCTTAAATAAAACCAAATACCGGGTTGGGTAGTTTAGTATAGGAAACGTAAGATTTCGGGAGCCTCCTCAAGTTCATATAGCTGTGATTCCGGTCCATAAATAGAATGTTAACCCTCAAGTCAAGTATGTTGTTGTTCTGTGGGAGTAACAGAATACTCTCCGAAATCGACATGTATTATCTTTACTAAGCTTGAACGAAAGTTTATATGTTTAATACCATGATATCTCTGATTGCACATTATCCATGCTTGTACTCTTGTTCATACTTTATACACTTCGTGTTTATACCGCTTTCTTCTAAAATGCACTCTTTACATCATACTTCCTGGGTGACTTACATAAGCCCAGCTCGCTGATGGATATTTTTATTGAAATGTTCATCGGATTTAGAGACAAAAGGTGATTGGATGCTACATATGAAGCAAAAACCGACCGAGGCAGATTTAGCTTGTTTATCCAGTATTATTAGCTGCATCCGATGTTCACACTGGTTTCGCTAGCCTTTCACTTTTCTTTTGCAAATAAATGCGGCATCATTCAGGGCTTTGTTTTGTTGCAAACTTGTGAATTGTGAAATTCTCATGATGTAATAAATGTA
The DNA here is from genome assembly GCA_030015575.1 of Agapanthus africanus. Classification (NCBI taxonomy): domain Eukaryota; kingdom Viridiplantae; phylum Streptophyta; class Magnoliopsida; order Asparagales; family Amaryllidaceae; genus Agapanthus; species Agapanthus africanus. The sequence continues at coordinate 349,970,830 of JASDDO010000024.1, read as the reverse complement.
ATGTTGGAATTATATATATTTAAAATTATTTATCCTTGTGATTATATAATTTGCCATATGCTTAACACGGCTATAACGAGAAGGTGTGCTTCTCGCGTCTATAACAGGAATGTGTCCTTCTCAGTATAGATGTGTCGCGGACCGAATCATGTGCCGCTCCTATAGGTTGGGAAGTGGGGCGTGACACTAGCCCATTAAAATTGAAAAGAATTCACAATATTTTCTTATCGGGTTTTACATATTCTATGTTCTATAGCCCATGAAAATCAATGAAATATCACAATTTTTTATTTTTTACGATTTTCTAGATATTTCATATGGTATAAACAATGAAATTAATGAAAATTTACAAAATTCCTGTTTTTCTTAAATGATAAATGATATACATTTGCTCATGAAAATCTATAAATTTCATGATTTTTAGTTTTCTAAATTTTTTCGGTATTTCCAATGCTGAAAATTGAAAAGGCTTCATAATATTTTATTTTCTCAAGTTTTTAATGTTTAGCATGGATCATGAAAATTTTATCATATTTTTTTATTTTCTCTATTTTTAGATGTTTCGCATGTGCAACTACGTGCCCATGTAACTAGTGAAGATCTGCAACTATTTGTTCTTCTAAAACCATCAATATTTCATTTGCAATACCATGCAAAATTTAGTGAAATTTCATACTTTTTATAATCTTCATTTTCTAATATTTCTCATGCTATGACTGACGAAACTGATGAAGCATACGCAAAATTGGTGAAATTTCGTAATGTTTTGTTTTCTCGAGTTTTACAATATTTTCTATTGCTTACTAATCTCCTACAAATTTCATAATGGTTTTTTTAGTTATAAATATTTTACATGCTATACAGCCCATTAAAATTAGAAAAGTTTCATAATATTTTATTTTTTTCGAGTTATAAATATTTTGTATACTATAATCCATTAAAATAGGAAAAAATTAATAATTTTTTATTTTATAAAATTTTAAATATTTTGCATACTGCTAATGAAAATCGTTAAAATATCACAATTTTTTATTTTCAGATATTTTTTGAGCTATATAATCATCGAAAGGAAAAAAGAATGGTAAGTTTTTTGTCTTTCTAAACCATCAACATTTGAAGTATTTTAGCACATGAAAGTCTAAGAAATTTCATAATTTTGTTTTTTCAAGTTTTCTATATTTCTCATTCTTATACCCATTAAAATCGGAAAAAATTCATTTAATTTTATTTTCTCGAGTTTTATATATTTCGCATGCTATATAGTCCAATAAAATCAGTAAAACATCATAATTTTCTATGTTCTTGATTTTATGCTATAACTGATGAAGTTAATGAATAACTGTAAACTTTCAATTCTTCTTAAACCATCGATATTTTCATGCAATATAGCATACAAAAATATGTGAAATTTTGTAATTTTTAATTTTCTGATATTTCGCATGTTATAACTGATTAAACTGCTTAAGAATTGTAAATTCCGTTTCTTAAACCATGGATATATCATGCTCTATACCGTTCAAAGATTGGTGAAATTCCATAATTTTTTATTTTCACTATTTTTTGATATTTTGGTTGTTATAGATCATTAAAACCAGTGAAGATTTATTAATTTTTTGTGACTCTTAAACCATCAATATTTCATTCCCTATGGCGTACGATAATCGATGAATACTCAACATATTTTATTTTATCGATTTTTTGATATTTCGTATGTTATAACTGATTGAAACTAGTGAAGAATTGTAATTTCTGTTTTTCCTTGAACTATTGATATTTTATAAGCTTAGAAAAGCTGTTCCTAGTATCACATGTTGTGATATTTCCTTAACAATAATAAAAGGAGAAGGAAGACAAATATCGTTAATGCAAATATTTGCATTAGACACCTTATATGATATAGTTAGAGTACTATTATCAGCTGTACTCAGAGTTTGAGTGGTCCACTCACAATATTTAATAGGAATAATTCATTCTTTTATGCAGTTTAAATCTGCACTACTATCAACTGGGGTTATAAGATTGGGTATAACCAAATCGTTATTTATTATTAGAGTAATTCTAATATACCATTTTTGATTTAATACTAAATCAATGGTTTGCAGGAATTTATCTCGGATAACTTCTCTTTCTTTAGTAATCTCCTCAGTAAATTCTTCCTTACTATTTGAAAATTCACCTTGTATAATAGTGTTTCTTTCCATAACAGAGATTCTTTGTAAAATATCTTTATTTTGAATTTTTAGTTCTATTATTTCTGTTTTTAGGTTATTAACCTCCTTTTGTAAGGCTGCAATGGTTACATGCTTACCTTCTTTTAATTGTTGTCTTTTAAAGACTTCTAATAATCTATAAACATTATCAATAGCAGGAGACTTCTCCTTTTCTTATTTAAGAAGAACTTCAACCAATTTAGATTTAAGTTCCGGCTGGATATGTTCATCTTTAATAATATTAATAATGGTCTTTTTGTCATCTTTGCTTATAACATTAATACTTAGACCGTTCATCTCAACTATAGATTTCCAGTAATTTTCATTATTGTTGATATTACAACATTTACTAGAGCAATCTTTATCACAAAGTTTTTCATCATCTGATGAAAAACCTGTTAATTCAAATTCAAAAGATTCAGAAGATTCTGAAGAGTTAATCATTATTTTATATAACGACTTTCTTTTAAACTGCATAAAAGAATGAATTATTCCTATTAAATATTGTGAGAGGACCACTCAAACTCTGAGTACAGCTGATAATAGTACTCTAACTACTCCATATAAGGTGTCTAATGCAAATATTTGCAATAACGATATTTGTCTTCCCTCTCCTTTTGTTATTGTTAAGGAAATATCACAACATGTGATACTAGGAACAACTTTTCTTAGTAAAATAATGCCTATTAATAGAATAGACTCACAAGGCATTTACAGCCTTTATAAAGGTAAAGAAATTATGTTTCAGTTTATAACTGATCCAATGATGAAAATTTTGAATGAGTTAAAAGACATTTACCTTAAAGAAAATCAAATAAATTTCATTAAAGAAGAAATAGCTTCTTTACAAATAAATAAACAGTTAGACTCTAGCTTGATAAAAGCTAGGATTAAAAGTTTAGAAAATGAGTTTATAACTCAAACCTGCAGTAATTTTCCTAATGCATTTTGGGAAAGAAAGCGACACATTGTTAATCTTCCTTACGTAGAAGATTTTTTAGAGGAAAATATTCCTACTAAAGCAAGATTTTGCCAAATGAATCAAGAATATCTTGAATTATGTAAAAAAGAAATTAGAAGTTTTATAGACAAAAGGCTAAATAGGAAATCATCTTCTCCATGGAGTTGTACAGCATTTTATGTTAACAATGCTGCTGAACAAGAACGGGGTATACCACGTCTTGTTATTAATTACAAGCCTTTAAATAAAGTGCTCAAGTGAATAAGATATGCTCTCCCTAATAAAAGGGACCTGCTTAATAGAATAAGCAAAGCAAAAATCTTTTCAAAATTTGATTTAAAATCAGGCTATTGGCAAATACAGATTCGTGAATCTGATAAATATAAAACTGCTTTTACAGTACCCTTTGAGCATTTTGAATGGAATGTTATGCCATTCGGATTAAAAAATGCGCCATCAGAATTTCAAAATATTATGAATTCAATTTTTAATCCTTATACTGAATTCATTCTTTCATATATAGATGATGTCCTGGTTTATTCAGAAAACATTGATCAACATTTTAAACATTTGAATGTTTTTAAACATCTTATTATAAAAAATGGACTAGTTATATCTGCCCAAAAAATGAGGTTATTCCAAACAGCTATACGGTTTTTGGATCATAATATTAATAATGGAACTATTATTCCAATTGAAAGAAATATTGAATTTGCTTCTAAATATCCAGATTATATTCCTAATGTTAAGCAACTTCAAAAAATTTTGGGTGCTTTAAATTATGTAGCAGATTATTATAAGAATTTAGCTACAGATGCAGCTATTTTATATCATAGGCTCAGAAAAAATCCGTTACCTTGGACAGAAGATCATACTAAAGCTGTTCAAAAAATTAAAGAGACGGTAAAAAAATTTACCATGTCTCCATATTGCTAACCCTGATTGGAAGAAAATTGTTGAAACGGATGCTTCGAACATAGGATGCGGATCCATTTTAAAACAAGTAGATCCTATAAATAATAAAGAAATTCTTGTAAGATTTACTTCTGGAAAATGGAACCCAGCTCAGTTGAATTATTCAACTATCAATAAAGAAATTCTTTCTATTATCAAATGTATTTATAAATTTCAGGATAATTTATTAAATCAAAAATTTCTATTAAAAATAGATTGTAGTGCAGCTAAATCTGTGATACAAAAAGATATTAAAAATTTAACATCAAAACAAATATTTGCTAAATGGCAAGCTGAATTAGCCATATTTGATTTTGATATTGAATATATTAAAGGTACTAATAATTGTCTTCCTGATTTTTTGACCAGGGAATTCTTGCAAGATTCTGCCTATGCAGACTCTCTCGAGGGAGCAAAGCCCAGGAAGGGGCAGAGGAAGGGGAAGGAATAATATTCCTAACAACTCCCCATATGCAAATTGGCTAAAAATGCAAAAGCCAAAGTCTATGAAGATAGACATGGAATCTGAAGTGTCATACGCTCAATCAGAATGGAAATTGCCTCATAAAATGGCAAGGAAAAATACTTCTCATATGAGTATTTATAGCCCTCAAAGCGAGGCTGAAACATCTTCAACATGAAATATTCCTGGATTATCATTCAAAAAAGCAATTGAAGATGCGAATGATAGTTATATCTCAAAAAATAATTCTGAACAAATTATTTGTTTAGAAAGGAATGATATTCCTAAAATGGATGATCCATGGTCTTTAAAAGAAAAATATATTGAGACCATTTCTTTTGCTGCGTCAGCAGGAAAGACAAGACAAGTATATGAAGCCTTGTTGATAGTTTCTGGTTCAGTAGAAATAAAACACTACTACCCAAATGGAAAAGAAGGAGGAGAAATTATAAACTTCTCCAAAGCTATCATTAAAAAGATTTTCAGCCCTCATGAATGGGCTTTACACCCTAATACGGTAAGATCGTTCAAATTAGAAGATGAACGACATGAAAGTAATTATTGGGATTATATCCAAGCCTTTGAAAATTTCTTATATTACGAAAACCCAGCGAAGAAACATTCCTGGTTTATTATTATAAAACCTGATGTTATAAAAACAGGTATACCAGTTTGGTTTATTCAATTATGGCAAAAAATTGGGGCAGAATTAGCCATACTCCCAAAGTCAATCGTTGATTTATTTGTTCCTTGGATAGAATCACATCCAAGATTTCATAATACTGATGATGATTCCATTATAGAAGGAGAAAGCACACTTCATTACTTTATAGAAAATGAAATGCTATTTATATTTAGATGGACAATTATTTCTGAAATTAATAATAAAAACATTCATGTTCTTTCCAGAAAATTTCTCATCAAATGGTGGGCTGGGATTATAGAAGAAGAAAAGATAGTTAGCATAAAAGCAACTATCAAGAATAATAATGATATTCTAGACAAAAAGATTAACGAAGAATTAGCAATGGAAAATCCGATGCAAAAATTGAAAACATCTTTTCAAAGAAAATATCCTAATATCTCTGAAGAAAATCTTATGAAACGCTGCTTAGAGCATATGAAAAAGCAGTTTGAACAGACTTTTGATAACTCAGACACAAATTCTTCTACGTCTGAAAAAACTACCAAATCGGTAGAGATGAAAGAATGCTTTCAAGGACAATCCCAAGACCCAGAGGAAGATTTAAAATCAGCAGATCAGCTTTGGGAAGATCTTATGGGCTCAAGATTGAGTCAAAATAAAGGTAAGGGCCTAATGAAATAAAGGAGAAAAACTTTTACTAAAAAGGGACGACTGCAAGACTTTAGCACACGAAATTTAGTAAAAGTATTTTCGGCCCATGGTTTTCATAAAACCAAGCATTATTTACCGGTACTCATTAAAACTAGCACATGGTTTCATCAAACCAGACCTAGTGACGCACTCAGTGATGCAATTATAAGTGGCAGTGACGCACTCAATGACTTTTTACAAGAAAAGACATAGCACTTATAAAGTGGATACTTATTATAAAAGGATATGGCCGACAAGGCTAATCATAGAGGACAACTCACAGGGACAGCGCAGCATATCCAGAGCCTTCCTCAAGATCCTCCCTCAGCTATAAATAAGGACTGAGAAGTCAGAGAGAAGATATCGAAAAATAAATGACTCTCTACCTCTTGTAATCTCTCTGATAGCCTTCTTCCGTAAGAGTTTGTTTGAGTGAAATATATAAAATATTTTGTTTTGATAAAGAGGCTTCCTCTCTGCAAGTGAGTTTCTTTCCTATCTCATTTATATTTATTCAGTTGTAATTATTGATCCTTGTGTCAAATTTGTGTGGTATCAAAGCTTCCTCTCTGCAAGTGAGTTTCTTTCCTATCTCGTTTATATTTATTCAGTTGTAATTATTGATCCTTGTGTCAAATTTGTGTGGTATCAGAGTCATGATTGGCTAATCTTCTTCTTCTTCAAGATAGAGATCCATTAACATACCAAATAAGATGTTGTTTTAAGCCAAGCAATCAGGTGTGATTCTTTTGTAATTTACTTTAGAAATATCTTTCTCTATAGTTAATTACGGAACGACATCAAAGTCGCGTAGGGGATCCTATATTAAGCCAGTGATTGGCGTGTTGGCAGCCCATAAATCGTTGACAGTCGTGTAATTGAAAATACAGTTAGATATTTTTAGAGTAAAACCAGAAAAAGAATATACAGAATTGCATGTAATATAAGAACATCTTATCCAGCTAAGTTAATGGTATCGAAATCTTGAAAAAGAATTTTCATATGTCTACACCATCTTCATTTACTGCTATATCTACTAAGATTGCTCGTAATAAAAGCAAACACAAAAAAAACTCAAATTTACTTGAGTATCCCTCAGATGAGGAACAGCTGAACAAATGGACCATTCCAAATGTTCCAGCAAAAGAAATTTATAACATAGGGACATTTGATCTATCGTCCAGACTTTCCATCAAAAGTATGGAAAAGACCATATCTGTGGATAGCACAGAACAGACAATTCAACTCCTTTCAGAAAAGGATGTTTATAGATTTGAAAAACAATATAAATATCTTCATATTGATTTAATTCAAGTGGCCTTTAAACCTCTTACTCTCCAAGGCTTAAATGCTTCTATATTAACATCTTTGAGAGATGCTAGATGCCTAAACTGGATCCCTTCCCTGATGGGAATTATGCAAACAAGTCTTTGTCATGGACCGGTTTATTTTGATGTTTATCCCAATTTAACTTTATCCTTGACTGACCCGAATATACTTGAGGCAGTAAGTTTAAATCTTAAAACACATGGTTATAATTTCATGAAAGGATCTGAAACTATATCAATAGTTTATAGAATCCACTATAAAGTTTTAACAAATATGGCACCTAAGGTAAATGCTAAGACTGAAAATGGTAAAACCACAGTAATTGAAACAAATCTTTTATCCTCTGGTGTTGCTACTAATAGAATTATAAAATGGGAAAAAATTGCCTTTCCTGAATCGTGGGTTATAACTTCAGCAGTTCCACCTGCACCTATTATAGATACAGACATCGATCAGATTATACAGACTGACGATGGAAATATTGAAGTGACATTTGGATCTAATAATATAGCCAGAATTTAAGGAAACCTTATTTGGAAGGTAGCACCACTTCTTCTGTGTTAAGAAGATCTTTTTCTAGACCCAGCTCCTCTTATAGAGAAGTTAAAGGGATAAAAATTTCCCAAGAAAATATATCACATCCTATATATGAGAAGGAAAATAAAACTTCTCCTACCTCGTCAGAGATGAGTTTTCATATATAATTTTATGGATTTAAAACCAGATAGTAATTTAAGAAAATTCCTTAATAAGGAATTTATGAAAAATAAGCATGCTGCTTTTAGAGAATGGTTTGCAAAAACCTTTTCGAAAGATCAAATGTATCATTATAAAGATCAATATTATAGATACCTTAAAGAAAACGAATGTCTAAGATATTTTATAGACTGGTTTCTTGAACACTTTCTTAATGAACAAGAAAGCAAAATTAATGTTTTAGAGAAACATTATAAACAATGGACCACCCAAAGTGGAAAAACTGTAAGGTCTATATATCCACCAACAGAACCATTAAGGTTATCTGGAATATCTACCTCTAATTTAGAGGCAACCGCTTTTATAAAGCCACTTATTGAAGATAAAATGGAAAATACTTTAAAGGAACTTCAAAAGGTTTTTAAACAAAATAATTTTTCAAATATTTATATTCAAGTGGTTGGTCAACAATTAACCAGAGTAGAATCTACTTTAGAAAGCCTGAATAATAAACTACAGGCTATGGGAATTATAGAAACTCCTGTTATAAAGACGGTAAATGAGAAAAATTATATACCAATAAGACCAGCTTTAGATATTTCAGGATATAAATTATCCAAAGATAAAAATATATCTTCAGATATTATAAATGCTCTTGAGAAAAAGTTTAATAATGCTAGATTAAATATTATAGATTGAGAACAGTCTGAGATATCAGAAAAGGACTCTGATATAAACGACTTATCAAATGATCAGATTAATATGTCTGATGATAATATCATAAATACCATAAAATACCCACTAAGAACTTTGGAAAAGCATTATTATAAAAGACTAACTCCTTTAGATGTCTTGTATGAAGAAAACGAAGCTGTTATAACAAATTCGTTTTCAGGACGAGCCATTTATGAATGGAACATCGATAGATTAGCTGATAAGCAAATCCATGATACTTTACATCGTATGATGATTTATGCAACAGTATCAAAACAACAAGAAAACTCAGATGCTGATATTGCAAGATTTATTTCATGTGGATTTACAGCAATTTTAAAAGGCTGGTGGGATCATTGCTTATCTCCCGCACAAAAAATTGAAATTTTTAGCGCAGCAAAAATGGAGAATAACTCTCCTGTGTATGATACTGTTTATACCTTAATACTTACTATTCTCGATCATTTTACTGGGGATGTAAGTAATCAAGCTGAGAAAGTAAGAACTTTATTACAAAATCTAAAATGCCCTACATTAACACATTTTAGATGGTATAAAGATACTTTTCTTAGCAGAGTTATGCAATTAGAAGATGCAAATAACTCTCATTGGAAAGCTAAATTCATTGATAGCTTACCAAATCTATTTGCCGAAAGAGTTCGGACAAATTTTAGAATGCAGTATGATGGGGTTATACCTTACAATACTTTTACATATGGACGCTTAATAAGTACCTGTGTTAAAAAAGGATTATCATTATGTAATGATATAAAATTAAGAAATCAATTAAAAAGCCAGAGATTAACTGGTAAACACGAATTGGGAGAATTTTGTAGTCAATTCGCAATGAAAGATCCGTATATAAATCGGAAATATAAAGATAAGAGAAGAACTAAAAGAATAGAATCTAAACAACCTCATTATAAAAAAAAGATACAAAAGACACTATAATCCTTCTAAACAAAAGGGGGGAGAAGAAGAAGGGAAGAAGAAAAAATATTACAGATTTAAGAAAAAATATTACAGATTTAAGAAAAAATCTGATTCTTCAGCCACTTGTTATAAGTGTGGAAAAGTTGGTCATTTTGCCAACAAATGTTATACAAAAAAGAAAATTAACGAGATAGAAGACGAACAATTAAGAAAGTCGTTATATAAAATAATGATTAACTCTTCAGAATCTTTTGAATCTTCTGGATTTGAATTAACAGATTCTTCATCAGATGATGAAAAACTTTGTGATAAAGATTGCTCTAGTAAATGTTGTAATATCAACAATAATGAAAATTACTGGAAATCTATAGTTGAGATGAACGGTCTAAGTATTAATGTTATAAGCAAAGATGACAAAAAGACCATTATTGATATTATTAAAGATGAACCAGCCGGAACTTAAATCTAAATTGGTTGAAGTTCTTCTTAAAGAAGAAAAGGAGAAGTCTCCTGCTATTGATAATGTTTATAGATTATCAGAAGTCTTTAAAAGACAACAATTAAAAGAAGGTAAGCCTGTAACCATTGCAGCCTTACAAAATGAGGTTAATAACCTAAAAACAGAAATAATAGAACTAAAAATTCAAAATAAAGATATTTTACAAAGAATCTCTGTTATGGAAAGAAACACTATTATACAAGATGAATCTTCAAATAGCGAGGAAGAATTTACTTAGGAAATTACTAAAGAAAGAGAAGTTATCCAAGATAAATTCCTGCAAACCATTGATTTAGTATTAAATCAAAAATGGTATATTAGAATTACTCTAATAATAAATAACGATTTGGTTATACCCAATCTTATAGCCCTATTTGATAGTGGTGCAGATTTAAACTGCATAAAAGAAGGAATTATTCCTATTAAATATTGTGAGAGGACCACTCAAACTCTGAGTACAGCTGATAATAGTACTCTAATTACACCATATAAGGTGTCCAATGCAAATATTTGCAATAACGATATTTGTCTTCCCTCTCCTTTTATTATTGTTAAGGAAATATCACAACATGTGATACTAGGAACACCTTTTCTTAGTAAAATAATGCCTATTAATAGAATAGACTCACAAGGCATTTACAGCCTTTATAAAGGTAAAGAAATTATGTTTCAGTTTATAACTGATCCAATGATGAAAATTTTGAATGAGGTAAAAGACATTTACCATAAAGAAAATCAAATAAATTTCATTAAAGAAGAAATAGCTTCTTTACAAATAAATAAACAGTTAGACTCTAGCTTGATAAAAGCTAGGATTAAAGGTTTAGAAAATGAGTTTATAACTCAAACCTGCAGTAATTTTCCTAATGCATTTTGTGAAAGAAAGCGGCACATTGTTAATCTTCCTTATGTAGAAGATATTTTAGAGGAAAATATTCCTACTAAGGCAAGACCTTGCCAAATGAATCAAGAATATCTTGAATTATGTAAAAAAGAAATTAGTAGTCTTATAGACAAAAGGCTAATTAGGAAATCATCTTCTCAATGGAGTTGTACAGTATTTTATGTTAACAATGCTGCTGAACAAAAACGGGGTATACCACGTCTTGTTATTAATTACAAGCCTTTAAACAAAGTGCTCAAGTGGATAAGATATCCTCTCCCTAATAAAAGGGACCTGCTTAATAGAATAAGCAAAGCAAAAATCTTTTCAAAATTTGATTTAAAGTCAGGCTATTGGCAAATACAGATTCATGAATCTGATAAATATAAACTGCTTTTACAGTACCCTTTGGCTATTTTGAATGGAATGTTATGCCATTCGGATTAAAAAATACGCCATCAGAATTTCAAAATATTATGAATTCAATTTTTAATCTTTATACCGAATTCATTCTTTCATATATAGATGATGTCCTGGTTTATTCAGAAAACATTGATCAACATTTTAAACATTTGATTGTTTTTAAACATCTTATAATAAAAAATAGACTAGTTATATCTGCCCAAAAAATGAGTTTATTCCAAACAGCTATACGGTTTTTGGGTCATAATATTAACAATGGAACTATTATTCCAATTGAAAGAAGTATTGAATTTGCTTCTAAATTTCCAGATTATATTCCTAATGTTAAGCAACTTCAAAGATTTTTGGGTGCTTTAAATTATGTAGCAGATTATTATAAGAATTTAGCTACAGATGCAGCTATTTTATATAATAGGCTCAGAAAAAATCCGTCACCTTGAACAGAAGATCATACTAAAGCTGTTCAAAAAATTACAGAGACAGTAAAAAATTTACCATGTCTCCATATTGCTAACCCTGATTGGAAGAAAATTGTTGAAACTGATGCTTCGAACATAGGATACGGAGGCATTTTAAAACAAGTAGATTCTATAAATAATAAAGAAATTCTTGTAAGATTTACTTCTGGAAAATGGAACCCAGCTCAGTTGAATTATTCAATTATCAAGAAAGAAATTCTTTCTATTATCAAATGTATTTATAAATTTCAGGATAATTTATTAAATCAAATTTTTTTATTAAAAATAGATTGTAGTGCAGTTAAATCTGTGATACAAAAAGATGTTAAAAATTTAACATCAAAACAAATATTTGCTAAATGGCAAGCTGAATTAGCCATATTTGATTTTGATATTGAATATATTAAAGGTACTAATAATTGTCTTCCTGATTTTTTGACCAGGGAATTCTTGCAAGATTCTGCATATGCAGACTCTCTCGAGGGAGCAAGGCCCAGGAAGGGGCAGAGGAAGGGGAAGGAATAATATTCCTAACAACTTCCCATATGCAAATTGGCTAAAAATGCAAAAGCCAAAGTCTATGAAGATAGACATGAAAACTGAAGAGTCATACGATCAATCAGAATGGAAATTGCCTCATAAAATGGCAAGGAAAAATACTTCTCATATGAGTATTTATAGCCCTCAAAGCGAGGCTGAAACATCTTCAACATGAAATATTCCTGGATTATCATTCAAAAAAGCAATTGAAGATGCGAATGATAGTTATATCTCAAAAAATAATTCTGAACAAATTATTTGTTTAGAAAGGAATGATATTCCTAAAATGGATGATCCATGGTCTTTAAAAGAAAAATATATTGAGACCATTTCTTTTGCTGCGTCAGCAGGAAAGACAAGACAAGTATATGAAACCTTGTTGATAGTTTCTGGTTCAGTAGAAATAAAAGACTACTACCCAAATGGAAAAGAAGGAGGAGAAATTATAAACTTCCCCAAAGCTATCATTAAAAAGATTTTCAGCCCTCATGATTGGGCTTTACACCCTAATACGGCAAGATCGTTCAAATTAGGAGATGAACGACATGAAAGTAATTATTGGGATTATATCCAAGCCTTTGAAAATTTCTTATATTACGAAAACCCAGCGAAGAAACATTCCTGGTTTATTATTATAAAACCTGATGTTATAAATATAGGTATACCAGTTTGGTTTATCCAATTATGGCAAAAAATTGGGGCAGAATTAGCCATACTCCCAAAGTCAATCGTTGATTTATTTGTTCCTTGGATAGAATCACATCCAAGATTTTATAATACTGATGATGATTCTATTATAGAAGGAGAAAGCACACTTCATTACTTTATAAAAAATGAAATGCCATTTATATTTAGATGGACAATTATTTCTGAAATTAATAATAAAAACATTCCTGTTCTTTCCAGAAAATTTCTCATCAAATGGTGGGCTGGGATTATAGAAGAAGAAAAGATAGTTAGCATAAAAGCAACTATCAAGAATAATAATGATATTCTAGACAAAAAGATTAACGAAGAATTAGCAACGGAAAATCCGATGCAAAAATTGAAAACATCTTTTCAAAAAAAATATCCTAATATCTCTGAAGAAAATCTTATGAAACGCTGCTTAGAGCATATGAAAAAGCAGTTTGAACAGACTTTTGATAACTCAGACACAAATTCTTCTACGTCTGAAAAAACTACCAAATCGGTAGAGATGAAAGAATGCTTTCAAGGACAATCCCAAGACCTAGAGGAACATTTAAAATCAGTAGATCAGCTTTGGGAAGATCTTATGGGCTCAAAATTGAGTCAAAATAAAGGTAAGGGCCTAATGAAATAAAGGAGAAAAACTTTTACTAAAAAGGGACGACTGCAAGACTTTAGCAGACGAAATTTAGTAAAAGTATTTTTAGCCCATGGTTTTCATAAAACCAAGCATTATTTACCGGTACTCATTAAAACCAGCACATGGTTTCATCAAACCAGACCTAGTGACGCACTCAGTGATGCAATTATAAGTGGCAGTGACGCACTCAATGACGTTTTACAAGAAAAGACAGAGCACTTATAAAGTGGATACTTATTATAAAAGGATATGGCCGACAAGGCTAATCATAGAGGACAGCTCACAGGGACAGCGCAGCATATCCAGAGCCTTCCTCAAGATCCTCCCTCAGCTATAAATAAGGACTGAGAAGTCAGAGAGAAGATATCGAAAAATAAATGACTCTCTACCTCTTGTAATCTCTCTGATAGCCTTCTTCTGTAAGAGTTTGTTTGAGTGAAATATATAAAATATTTTATTTTGATAAAGAGGCTTCCTCTCTGCAAGTGAGTTTCTTTCCTATCTCGTTTATATTTATTCAGTTGTAATTATTGATCCTTGTGTCAAATTTGTGTGGTATCAAAGCTTCCTCTCTGCAAGTGAGTTTCTTTCCTATCTCGTTTATATTTATTCAGTTGTAATTATTGATCCTTGTGTCAAATTTGTGTGGTATTAGAGCCTTGATTGGCTAATCTTCTTCTTCTTCAAGATAGTGATCCATTAACATACCAAGTAAGATGTTGTTTTAAGCCAAGCAATCAAGTATGATTCTTTTCTAATTTACTTTAGAAATATCTTTCTGTATAGTTAATTACGGAACGACATCAAAGTCGCGTAGGGGATCCTATATTAAGCCAATGATTGGCGTGTTGGCAGCCCATAAATCGTTGACAGTCGTGTAATTGAAAATACAGTTAGATATTTTTAGAGTAAAACCAGAAAAAGAATATACAAAATTGCATGTAATAGAAGAACAACTTATCCTGCTAAGTTAATGGTATCGAAATCTTGAAAAAGAATTTTCATATGTCTACACCATCTTCATCTACTGCTATATCTACTAAGATTGCTCGTAATAAAAACAAACACATAAAAAACTCAAATTTACTTGAGTATCCCTCAGATAAGGAACGGCTGAACAAATGGACCATTCCAAATGTTCCAGCAAAAGAAATTTATAACATAGGGATATTTGATCTATCGTCCAGACTTTCCATCAAAAGTATGGAAAAGACCATATCTGTGGATAGCACAGAACAGACAATTCAACTCCTTTCAGAAAAGGATGATTATAGATTTGAAAAACAATATAAATATCTTCATATTGGTTTAATTCAAGTGGCCTTTAAACCTCTTACTCTCCAAGGCTTAAATGCTTCTATATTAACATTTTTGAGAGATGCTAGATGCCTAGACTGGATCCCTTTCCTGATGGGAATTATGCAAACAAGTCTTTGTCATGGACCGGTTTATTTTGATGTTTATCCCAATTTAACTTTATCCTTGACTGACCCGAATATACTTGAGGCAGTAAGTTTAAATCTTAAAACACATGGTTATAATTTCATGAAAGGATCTGAAACTATATCAATAGTTTATAGAATCCACTATAAAGTTTTAACAACTATGGCACCTAAGGTAAAAGCTAAGACTGAAAATGGTAAAACCACAGTAATTGAAACAAATCTTTTATCCTCTGGTGTTGCTACTAATAGAATTATAAAATGGGAAGAAATTGCATTTCCTGAATCGTAGGTTATAATTTCAGCAGTTCCACCTGCACCTATTATAGATACAGACATCGATCAGATTATACAGACTGATGATGGAAATATTGAAGTGACATTTGGATCTAATAATATAGCCAGAATTTCAGGGAAACCTTATATGGAAGGTAGCACCACTTCTTCTGTGTTAAGAAGATCTTTTTCTAGACCCATCTCCTCTTATAGAGAAGTTAAAGGGATAAAAATTTCCCAAGAAAATATATCACATCCTATATATGAGAAGGAAAATAAAACTTCTCCTACCTCATCAGAGATGAGTTTTCATATATAATTTTATGGATTTAAAACTAGATAGTAATTTAAGAAAATTCCTTAATAAGGAATTTATGAAAAATAAGCATGCTGCTTTTAGAGAATGGTTTGCAAAAACCTTTTCGAAAGATCAAATGTATCATTATAAAGATCAATATTATAGATACCTTAAAGAAAACGAATGTCTAAGATATTTTATAGACTGGTTTCTTGAACACTTTCTTAATGAACAAGAAAGCAAAATTAATGTTTTAGAGAAACATTATAAACAATGGACCACCCAAAGTGGAAAAACTGTAAGGTCTATATACCCACCAACAGAACCATTAAGGTTATCTGGAATATCTACCTCTAATTTAGAGGCAACCGCTTTTATAAAGCCACTTATTGAAGATAAAATGGAAAATACTTTAAAGGAACTTCAAAAGGTTTTTAAACAAAATAATTTTTCAAATATTTATATTCAAGTGGTTGGTCAACAATTAACCAGAGTAGAATCTACTTTAGAAAGCCTGAATAATAAACTACAGGCTATGGGAATTATAGAAACTCCTGTTATAAAGACGGTAAATGAGAAAAATTATATACCAATAAGACCAGCTTTAGATATTTCAGGATATAAATTATCCAAAGATAAAAATATATCTTCAGATATTATAAATGCTCTTGAGAAAAAGTTTAATAATGCTAGATTAAATATTATAGATGGAGAACAGTCTGAGATATCAGAAAAGGACTATGATATAAACGACTTATCAGATGATCAGATTAATATGTCTGATGATAATATCATAAATACCATAAAATACCCACTAAGAACTTTGGAAAAGTATTATTATAAAAGACCAACTCCTTTAGATGTCTTGTATGAAGAACACGAAGCTGTTATAACAAATTCGTTTTCAGGACGAGCCATTTATGAATGGAACATTGATGGATTAGCTGATAAGCAAATCCATGATACTTTACATCGTATGATGATGTATGCAACAGTATCAAAACAACAAGGAAACTCAGATGTTGATCTTGCAAGATTTATTTCACGTGGATTTACAGGAATTTTAAAAGGCTGGTGGGATCATTGCTTATCTCCCGCACAAAAAATTGAAATTTTTAGCGCAGCAAAAATGGAGAAAAATTCTCTTGTGTCTGATGCTGTTTATACCTTAATACTTACTATTCTCGATCATTTTACTGGGGATGTAAGTAATCAAGCTGAGAAAGTAAGGACTTTATTACAAAATCTAAGATGCCCTACATTAACACATTTTAGATGGTATAAAGATACTTTTCTTAGCAGAGTTATGCAATTAGAAGATGCAAATAACTCTCATTGAAAAGCTAAATTCATTGATGGCTTACCAAATCTATTTGCCGAAAGAGTTCGGACAAATCTTAGAATGCAGTATGATGGGGTTATACCCTACAATACTTTTACATATGGACGCTTAATAAGTACCTGTGTTAAAGAAGGATTATCATTATGTAATGACATAAAATTAATGTCACGGCCCGAAAGTACGGAACATGACCGGCACTTAAACTACGAACGTCTCGAGACGTACGTAATCTAAGTAAACCGAAAACCCAGAAATCCAAACCAAGAAAAGTAGTAGAGTGCAGGAAAAACCAACTTAAAGCAAGTAATTTCAATAGCATAAGCCGAATTATGCGGTTTTTAAAACATCAAAAATTTACTGAAAATTTCGGCAGAGTCTCCTTTGTAAATACTGGCCCCCAAACGGGATACAACATGAATAGTATACGAAATCAAGAAAAAGGCATCCCCAAGCGGGAGCTAGCTCTTCGTCAATCGACGGTCACAACCACACAAGCAATATAATATACAACGCCAACGGCGAGGATCAAAACTCAAAAGGAAACTCAAAACCACCAGAAATATAACGAGCGACTCTAAGGTCGAAAGAGTAAACAACACTGGTCTCTATCTCAATAAATACATGTTTGGTTGATGGAATTTACTAAATACAACGGAATAATATTATACAAGGTAATATGATGGGTACGATACAAGAAAAACCCACCTACTAGCAAGTCACCCGAATGAAACTGAGCCCGCAAAGCCGTAATGAAACCTGTACGGCAAACCTGCAAGAAACTGGGGCACAACGGGGGTGAGTTGCCAACTCGTGAATAGAAAAACATCTACGCACAGAAATCGCATAAATAACGCAACCTAGGTCAATGATCATAATATATCCTCAAATATATGAATAACACGTAGCCTATAACAAGGCTAGGGTAAATATCTAACCCGAGTGTAATCTCATATGCCCGTGTCAGTGCCTCAGGTAGCAATATATCATATGAATGAGGTATGAATGCTTGAAGACAGAATACATGCAAATGAAGAAACTGTTTTCATAAATTAGTGAGATTTCCTTTGTATATTTTCAAAATGAGGTATCATAATGAAATCAGCATAAAACAGTGCCTAGCATCGGCACAAAACGTAATTCCAATATCTCGATATCTCGGTATCACAGTCTCTGTACCTCAATCACAATATCTAGGGCGCCGTCAGTCCAGACCGGCCCCTACCATCCATCTCAAGACCACGACGGTATCCTCCGGATATCCGACGCGTCGGGTAAAATCACCGGTAAGTAGTGCTCCCCTGCCAGGCTCACATCGTCATCATCACGCGCTTCTTGCCCCGGGATACATTACCGGGTCCACCATGTACCCGAAACGGTTCATCCGTCTCCTCGAATCGGGTCTCGAAATCCATCAGCAAACTCATGGTGGACGACTCATACATCATGGGAAAAACCGCACTTTTACTTAAAAAGAGAGAAATCAGTTTATATATGTTTTGCGGTTTTCCTCCAAATCCAGAAAATATCATGGAAATCCGAATCATCAATAGCATGTAGAACCATGAATATAAGCATGAGAATGAATAGCAGTATGCATGAAGCGACAAGTAATAACTACAATATCTAAGCTGGCATATAAGGTATGTACACTAATATTATGTCAAACTACTGGCTATCAAGCTAAGTTAAGCAATAATATTTTCTAAGGTGTACGTGACATGGCAATTACCGATGAAGATGTGTGTGAGCTGTCAAGTAAGTGTACGTGGTACATACGCATCATCGGTAAAGGTGCTGGTGTCCTAACAGTATGATATCAATAATATAAGCATGCGATGCGAAGCGAACAGTAAAAATGAGCGGGAGCTGAATACTAGACGCAACTATAACTAATCTTCACTAATCTAATATAAGTCCTACAAATGGTGCCTTTTGAAATAACACGAATCATGGGGTTTTGAAAATAGGGGCCACGGTGTTTTTATGAAAAGATACGTCCTTTGAAATATCCGTAGGATCCCTTGGGCTGTCTTTTTAAAATACCTATGATTCGTTAGTTTTTGAAATAGGTAAGAATCGAATCTAATCTAGCAACTAAACTAAACTAAAGGGCTAAGCTAACAAGCTGGACTACAGGTAAGGAAACCGCCTATCATCTGAGTCGATACATATACATACCTGTATAGGTATAGTCGATGATCCCGCCTCAATAATATCATATCCATAACCAGACATCCCAAGTCAAGAGTGCGGATCAATCATCAAAATATAGCTCGTACGTAAATCCGTCGTACGACATCCCCAAATCTGGGTACGGGTCAATATCATATTCCTCACACTAATCCTCAGGTATCCTCTTTATTCAAGATCATCGTCTAGGGTACTGACCTATATCTAGTACAATACTAATATCCTCAATGTACTCATGATCTGACTACTGATCGACAATCTCGTACAGACCGATATCGTCAGCACAATTATCATCAAGGGGTATACATCGCCCAATACGGCCTAGTATCCATATCCTAGTATATGATATCTCATATCACGATCACATGTCGACCACTTTATATATAACACCATTCATCCGTATCGTCGCCCCAAGATCCGCTATAACACCAGGACGTACCTCAAGTACGAATCCTGCCATATCACCGATATCACAATCTCAACACAAATCTCATTGACTCATCTCAATCCCAAGTATCATCCTCAAATCCGTATGTGAACACATAGTCCCATACCCATGTGAACACATAACTATATATCCCGTATAAGCATAAATGAAAGAAGAAAGTATGCAAGTATGGGTTGGTGTGTGCATGTGTAGTGCGACCACTACTCTAGGGTTTCGGGACACTAAATCATCCAAGAACACCAAATATCCATATTATCATCAATATACTGAAACAATATATATATGTGTGCATACGTATTCGTATACATCACCACGAACTGCGGGGGTGCTATACGTCATCCACCCGACTTCTCCCCGTAGATATAAATCTACTCACCTGGTCCTCGCTTGCCGGTGCCGATGTCGACACGCGCTTTCTTGTCTTCTTGAAGTCTTCGTGAGGGTACCTACATATCATAACGCACCATATCTCATTAAAACTAAATTCGAAATCGAAACGGCATACGAAAATCAAATCGGCACGCGTATCACGCATAGGTCCAAACCTATCGCCTACGCATGCAAGAATAGTCAAACCAACCCTCGATGTCGATGTACAAACGTCAAACCATCGAGAAAATCCAATCACACTCATTTGCACATTCACGAACACTAATTTTAATATAAACTAGGTTAAAACTAACAAAAACCCCAATTTCACTTAAAAAGTCATTTTTCCGAAAATCTAGCAAGCACAATTCGCCGTTTTGTACAAAACATGACGTTTAAATGAATGTAGCGGCCAATATACTTATTAAATATCTTAAATAAGTCATATAAACAATTCCCGGAATTTAATCTCATTAAATTCCAAAAACCCTAATATTCTAGTTTACAAAATACCTAAAATTTAACAATTTCAAAGCAAAAATGCACAAACTACAATCTAGCTTAGATTTGCATGATCTAAAGCATTAAACCATACTTAATAAAGTTAATGAAGTCATGAAAAACCTAAACACATTTTTAATCCCAAGTATTTAACTAATTTCAAAAACCTAGTAAGCAAATTAGCAAATTAACACAATTTTTAAACTAACCATTAGCACAAGCTACTAATCTTGTATTAACATGACAAAAAGCCTAAATATAACACACAACCATACACCAATTTTATAAAACCCTAACTTGCATTCAAATTCCTAACTTGAATTCCAAAACTTGCAACTTAAGCCTAATTAACACTTAAGTAGTTTAGCTTTAAGAAATTTGTAACAAATTAAGCAAAAATGTTTTAGAATTATACCCAAAAACATTTGAAGATCCACAAGCATCCATGGCCTCCCAAAATGCTCTCTTTTCACAAAGATCCATGCTATACGGGTTAAGCTAAAATGGGTAGGAGTCGGATTTGGGTTTTGGGATTTTTTTTTTGATGGATTTGAGGCAATTTTGATGAAGTTTGAAGAGAAAAGAGAAGGGAAATGGGGGGGCTGCTGCTGCTGTAGGAGGGGAGGGTGTGTTGGAATGGGAGTGGGGGAGGAGAGAGAGGGAGGTAGAGAAAGTGGGGGGAGAAGTCAAAGTCAATTCAAGGTCAAAGGTCCACCTCATTTCTCCATTTTCTTTTCTTTTCTTTCATTTCTTTCCTTTGAAATTCAAGTGGGGAAAAAAATGGGGGCTGCTGAATTCTTCAAGGGGAGAAGTAAATGGGAGTGTGTGGATGTGTGTACGGGTGTGGGGTGATGAAAAATGATAAATATAATACCCCAAACATTCATTTACGCTAAAAAAAAGCCTTTTTTCTTCAATAATTTCTAAACCGTTTTGGCAAATAATTTCATTCCAAAAACCCCATGATAAAATTTTATTTAATGTTTTATGATGCACAAAATTTGTTTCAACTCATTCCAATTTGTAATTTTCCTTAATTAAATGTATTAGTGACGGCTTAAAAAAATAATAAAATAATATTTTTTTCAGAAAATTTGAAATTTCACCAGCGGCTCAATAAACACCAAATAATAGCAATTACATAGCTAGAATATGTATATTTAATTTTTATAATAAGATATTTGTATTTTGACTTTTTACAGAAAACCCCTTTATTTTACCGATTTTTTTCGAAATTTCACCGAAACGATTTTTAAAACGTTACAATTAAGAACTCAATTAAAAAGCCAGAGATTAACTGGTAAACACGAATTGGGAGAATTTTGTAGTCAATTCGCAATGGAAGATCCGTATATAAATCGGAAAGATGAAGATAAGAGAAAAACTAAAAGAATAGAATCTAAACAACCTCATTATAAAAAAAGATACAAAAGACACTATAATCCTTCTAAACAAAAGGGGGGAGAAGAAGAAGGGAAGAAGAAAAAACATTACAGATTTAAGAAAAAATCTGATTCTTCAGCCACTTGTTATAAGTGTGGAAAAGTTGGTCATTTTGCCAACAAATGTTATACAAAAAAGAAAATTAACGAGATAGAAAACGAACAATTAAGAAAGTCGTTATATAAAATAATGATTAACTCTTCAGAATCTTCTGAATCTTCTGAATTTGAATTAACAGATTCTTCATAAGATGATGAAAAACTTTGTGATAAAGATTACTCTAGTAAATGTTGTAATATCAACAATAATGAAAATTACAGGAAATCTATAGTTGAGATGAACGGTCTAAGTATTAATGTTATAAGCAAAGATGACAAAAAGACCATTATTAATATTATTAAAGATGAACATATCCAGCCGGAACTTAAATCTAAATTAGTTGAAGTTCTTCTTAAAGAAGAAAAGGAGAAGTCTCCTGCTATTGATAATGTTTATAGATTATCAGAAGTCTTTAAAAGACAACAATTAAAAGAAGATAAGCCTGTAACCTTTGCAGCCTTATAAAATGAGGTTAATAACCTAAAAACAGAAATAATAGAACTAAAAATTCAAAATAAAGATATTTTACAAAGAATCTCTGTTATGGAAAGAAACACTATTAAACAAGGTGAATCTTCTAATAGTGAGGAAGAATTTACTGAGGAAATTACTAAAGAAAGAGAAGTTATCCCAGATAAATTCCTGCAAACCATTGATTTAGTATTAAATCAAAAATGGTATATTAGAATTACTCTAATAATAAATAACGATTTGGTTATACCCAATCTTATAGCCCTAGTTGATTGTGGTGCAGATTTAAACTGCATAAAAGAAGGAATTATTCCTATTAAATATTGTGAGAGGACCACTCAAACTCTGAGTACAGCTGATAATAGTACTCTAATTACACCATATAAGGTGTCTAATGCAAATATTTACAATAACGATATTTGTCTTCCCTCTCCTTTTATTATTATTAAGGAAATATCACAACATGTGATACTGGGAACACCTTTTCTTAGTAAAATAATGCCTATTAATAGAATAGACTCACAAGGCATTTACAGCCTTTATAAAGGTAAAGAAATTATGTTTCAGTTTATAACTGATCCAATAATGAAAATTTTGAATGAGGTAAAAGACATTTACCTTAAAGAAAATCAAATAAATTTCATTAAAAAGAAATAGCTTCTTTACAAATAAATAAACAGTTAGACTCTAGCTTAATAAAAGCTAGGATTAAAGGTTTAGAAAATGAGTTTATAACTCAAACCTGCAGTAATTTTCCTAATGCATTTTGTGAAAGAAAGCGACATATTGTTAATCTTCCTTATGTAGAAGATTTTTTAGAGAAAAATATTCCTACCAAGACAAGACCTTGCCAAATGAATCAAGAATATCTTGAATTATGTAAAAAAGAAATTAGTAGTCTTATAGACAAAAGGCTAATTAGGAAATCATCTTCTCAATGGAGTTGTACAGTATTTTATGTTAACAATGCTGCTGAACAAGAACGGGATATACCACGTCTTGTTATTAATTACAAGCCTTTAAACAAAGTGCTCAAGTGGATAAGATATCCTCTCCCTAATAAAAGGGACCTGCTTAATAGAATAAGCAAAGCAAAAATCTTTTCAAAATTTGATTTAAAATCAGGCTATTGGCAAATACAGATTCATAAATCTGATAAATATAAAACTGCTTTTACAGTACCCTTTGGGTATTTTGAATGGAATGTTATGCCATTCGGATTAAAAAATGCGCCATCAGAATTTCAAAATATTATGAATTCAATTTTTAATCCTTATACTGAATTCATTCTTTCATATATAGATGATGTCCTGGTTTATTCAGAAAACATTGATCAACATTTTAAACATTTGAATGTTTTTAAACAACTTATAATAAAAAATAGACTAGTTATATCTGCCCAAAAAATGAGTTTATTCCAAACAGCTATACGGTTTTTGGGTCATAATATTAACAATGGAACTATTATTCCAATTGAAAGAAGTATTGAATTTGCTTCTAAATTTCCAGATTATATTCCTAATGTTAAGCAACTTCAAAGATTTTTGGGTGCTTTAAATTATGTAGCAGATTATTATAAGAATTTAGCTACAGATGCAGCTATTTTATATAATAGGCTCAGAAAAAATCCGTCACCTTGGACAGAAGATCATACTAAAGCTGTTCAAAAAATTAAAGAGACAGTAAAATATTTACCATGTCTCCATATTACTAACCCTGATTGGAAGAAAATTTGTTGAAACTGATGCTTCGAACATAGGATACAGAGGCATTTTAAAACAAGTAGATTCTATAAATAATAAATAAATTCTTGTAACATTTACTTCTGGAAAATGGAACCCAGCTCAGTTGAATTATTCAACTATCAAGAAAGAAATTCTTTCTATTATAAAATGTATTTATAAATTTCAGGATGATTTATTAAATCAAAAATTTCTATTAAAAATAGATTGTAGTGCAGCTAAATCTATGATACAAAAAGATGTTAAAAATTTAACATCAAAACAAATATTTGCTAAATGGCAAGCTGAATTAGCCATATTTGATTTTGATATTGAATATATTAAAGGTACTAATAATTGTCTTCCTGATTTTTTGACCAGGGAATTCTTGCAAGATTCTGCATATGCAGACTCCCTCGAGGGAGCAAGGCCCAGGAAGGGGCAGAGGAAGGGGAATGAATAATATTCCTAACAACTCCCCATATGCAAATTGGCTAAAAATGCAAAAGCCAAAGTCTATGAAGATAGACATGGAATCTGAAGCGTCATACGATCAATCAGAATGGAAATTGCCTCATAAAATGGCAAGGAAAAATACTTCTCAAATGAGTATTTATAGCCCTCAAAGCGAGGCTGAAACATTTTCAACAGGAAATATTCCTGGATTATCATTCAAAAAAGCAATTGAAGATGCGAATGATAGTTATATCTCAAAAAATAATTCTGAACAAATTATTTATTTAGAAAGGAATGATATTCCTAAAATGGATGATCCATGGTCTTTAAAAGAAAAATATATTGAGACCATTTCTTTTGCTGCGTCGGCAGGAAATACAAGACAAGTATATGAAGCCTTGTTGATAGTTTCTGGTTCAGTAGAAATAAAAGACTACTATCCAAATGGAAAAGAAGAAGGAGAAATTATAAACTTCTCCAAAACTATCATTAAAAAGATTTTCAGCCCTCATGAATGGGCTTTACTCCCTAATAGGGAAAGATCGTTCAAATTAGGAGATGAACGACATGAAAGTAATTATTGGGATTATATCCAAGCCTTTGAAAATTTTTTATATTACGAAAACCCAGCGAAGAAACATTCCTGGTTTATTATTATAAAACCTGATGTTATAAAAACAGGTATAACAGTTTGGTTTATCCAATTATGGCAAAAAATTGGGGCAGAATTAGCCATACTCCCAAAGTCAATCTTTGATTTATTTGTTCTTTGGATAGAATCACATCCAAGATTTCATAATACTGATGATGATTCCATTATAGAAGGAGAAAGCGCACTTCATTACTTTATAGAAAATGAAATTCCATTTATATTTAGATGGACAATTATTTTTGAAATTAATAATAAAAACATTCCTGTTCTTTCCAGAAAATTTCTCATCGAATGGTATGCTGGGATTATAGAAGAAGAAAAGATAGTTAGCATAAAAGCAACTATCAAGAATAATAATGATATTCTAGACAAAAAGATTAACGAAGAATTAGCAACGGAAAATCCGATGCAAAAATTGAAAACATCTTTACAAAGAAAATATCCTAATATCTCTGAAGAAGATTTTATGGAACGCTGCTTAGAGCATATGAAAAAACAGTTTGAACAGACTTTTGATAACTCAGACACAAATTCTTCTACGTCTGAAAAAAACTACCAAATCGGTAGAGATGAAAGAATGCTTTCAAGGACAATCCCAAGACCCAAAGAAAGATTTAAAATCAGTAGATCAGCTTTGGGAAGATCTTATGGGCTCAAGATTGAGTCAAAATAAAGGTAAGGGCCTAATGAAATAAAGGAGAAAAACTTTTACTAAAAAGGGATGACTGCAAGACTTTAGCACATGAAATTTAGTAAAAGTATTTTCGGCCCATGGTTTTCATAAAACCAAGCATTATTTACCGGTACTCATTAAAACCAGCACATGGTTTCATCAAACCAGACCTAGTGACCCACTCAGTGATGCAATTATAAGTGGCAGTGACGCGTTCAATGACGTTTTACAAGAAAAGACAGAGCACTTATAAAGTGGATACCTATTATAAAAGGATATGGCCGACAAGGCTAATCATAGAAGACAGCTCACAGGGACAGCGCAGCATATCCAGAGCCTTCCTCAAGTCCTTCCCTCAGCTATAAATAAGGACTGAGAAGTCAGAGAGAAGATATCGAAAAATAAATGACTCTCTACCTCTTGTAATCTCTCTGATAGCCTTCTTCTGTAAGAGTTTGTTTGAGTGAAATATATAAAATATTTTTTTTTGATAAAGAGGCTTCCTCTCTGCAAGTGAGTTTCTTTCCTATCTCGTTTATATTTATTCAGTTGTAATTATTGATCCTTGTGTCATTCTTCTTAAACCATCGATATTTTCATGCAATATAGCATACAAAATTATGTGTAATTTTGTAATTTTTAATTTTCTGATATTTCGCATGTTATAACTGATTGAACTGCTTAAGAA
Organism: Agapanthus africanus; assembly: GCA_030015575.1. NCBI lineage: Eukaryota > Viridiplantae > Streptophyta > Magnoliopsida > Asparagales > Amaryllidaceae > Agapanthus > Agapanthus africanus. The sequence continues at coordinate 349,944,032 of JASDDO010000024.1, read as the reverse complement.
TTGTAAATTCCGGTTCTTAAACCATGGATATATCATGCTCTATACCGTTCAAAGATTGGTGAAATTCCATAATTTTTTATTTTCACGATTTTTGATATTTTGGTTGCTATAGCTCATTAAAACCAGTGAAGATTTATTAATTTTTTGTGACTCTTAAACCATCAATATTTCATTCCCTATGGCGTACGAAAATCGATGAATACTCAACATATTTTATTTTCTCAATTTTTTGATATTTCGTATGTTATAACTGATTGAAACTAGTGAAGAATTGCAATTTCTGTTTTTCCTTGAACTATTGATATTTCATAAGCTTAGCATACGAAAATAGGTGAACTTTCGTAATTTTTTCCCTAAATTTTTTGGTATTTCACATGTTATTACCGTTAAAGCTAGTGCAGAAGTTGTAAATTTTTTATTTTTTTAACCATCGATATGTCATGCACAATTAGTTACAACATTTGTGGCAACCAATGACTGCAAAGATGCATACTATTGTTGCATTTTTTTAACATCATTGCAACTTTATGAATACTACATTGACCCAATATAAAGGAGAAAAATCTCAACCTTTTCAAGTCGGTTGCGAGACAGGAACAAGATAACCATGCAGATCATGTTACAATTATCTTTTGCAAGTGTCAAATTGCCTATAATTTTGAACCTTTTAGATAATCATAGAGCACAAATGATTCTAACTACAAACACTTACAATGAGAGATTGCCCCTATGGAAAGAAGAATTCATAGGGGCAACTTTTTATTGCCTATATGGATTAATCCGTAGGGCCATCTGTTTGCTAAATTCGTAAGGGAATAAATAAATTAAAAAATATTAAAATTCAATATCTTTATTTGGCCCTACGGTGCCGCAAAATAGAGCTCTACGAATTTATCCGTAGGGGCAAAAAATAGTTATTTAAAAAAAATAAGACTAAGAATTTTCCCACTGTCCCCAAAATTTCCTACCAACCCGCGCCCTCGCCCATCATCGCCTATCGTCGCCAACCGACTTTTATCGCCGTCTTCCTGGTCGACGAGTTCCTCCTCCATCGCCATCGATCAAGCTCGTCGTGGAGTTCCTCGTCGCCGCCAACCGACATCGTCGCCGCCAATCGTCATCGTCGCTGTCTCCACCACTTTGAGCTCTGTCTTCCCGGCCTCTTCCACCTCGTCGAAGCCTTGCTCTCCACCTTCTCGAGGAACTTCACACGTCGGCAGAGGTGAGTATCCATTGATTTTGATTTATAATTTTGTTGTTTTAAATTGGTGTTATTGTTGTTTATTTTAGGTTTAGGGTTAGGGTTACCAGGACGAGATAAATGGGGGTTAATTTGGGTTAGGGTTAGGTTTTAGGTGATGATTAGGGTTAGGGTTAGGGTTAATTAGGTAAAATAGGGTTAGGGTTATAGGGCCGGCAGTTCGCCAGGTTGCCTCTTGCCTACCCATGGATTCTTTGAACTCGTCAATGACTTCTGCTATTCTTGCTTTATAGTAATCGCGTCCATTAGGGGTTAATTTGGGTTAGGGTTAGGTTTTGGGTGATGATTAGGGTTAGGGTTAATTAGATAAAATAGGGTTAGGGTTAGGGTTTGGGTGATGATTAGGGTTAGGGTTAGAGTTAATTTGGATTAATTAAGTTAAATAGAGTTGGTGATGATTAGGGTTAGGGTTAGGATTAATTAGATTAATTAGGGTTAATTTTGGTTTGGGATAGGGTTAATTTGGGTTTGGGTTTGGGTGATTATTAGGGTTAGGGTTAATTTGGGTTAATTAGATAAAATCGGGTTAATTTGGGTTTGGGTGATAGTTAGGGTTAGGGTTAATTTGGTAAAATAGGGTTAATTTGGGTTAATTAGGTAAAATAGGGTTAATTTGGTTTAATTAGCTTAATTTTGGGTTAATTAGGGATAATTTGAGTTATGGTGATGATTAGGGTTAATTTGGATTAAATAGGATTAGGCTTTAAGGTGCACTAGTTCCTTCAGTAGAATACTCGATGATAACGTATAACGTAAAAAACCTTACCCTAAACTAAAAACTTTAAACCCTTAAAAACGAAACGTGAATGTAAAACCTATTCAAGTTAAAACCAATATATAATACTCGATGATAATATGAAACTTTCATATTCTCATCGATACTCATATATGAAAATCAAAGTGCGACTTAATCCCCGTATATTGGTTAACATGCGTTCGATGTTCGTCGTGATATAGAACTATAGGAATGTTGTTAAATATCGGACGGTATAGTTCGGTGCTAACAATCGTTGTGTAGTTTATGTGACGAGAAGATTCAATCGTATGATAACCGATAGATTTGTCCAGTGTGGACAAGTTAGGAATGTATAAAGCAAACACCTGCATTCACTTGTGTTTTCATTCGTTTCGAGTTATTTCGCCGGTACTTTTCCGTTGGTTCTCCGTATATAAAGATAGATTAGATGTTCATTTTAATGTTGTTTCACAGTATTGAAATGATTATCTATTCTATTACAGTGTACTCGGAGAACAGCGGGGAGGTGCTGCCGAAATTTACTCGAAACGGATGAAAGCACAAGCGAATGGGTGTCTGCTCTATACATTCTTAATGGGATAGAAGCCTTACCCCCCGACAGCCGAAACACATACATACAACACGAATACACAACAAACTCACACACAAAGCACATAGACACTAACAACCCTACACCTAAGCAAAATCATAAATTGAAACACACATACACAGAATACAACTCATACTTGGGTATCTTCAAATCTAACTTTGTTAATCGATAATTTATTCTTTTCAACGACAAACTTGCCTTTACGGATTTTCTTCTTTGTCAGTAACCATCCCGTGCTTAGATTTCTCAATATAGTCATCATAACCTACAATTTATATGTTATACAGTCTAACATGGCCCACGAGTACATCAGAGTTAAGGACTGGATGTACATGGATTGGCAACAATGCATGCAATCAAAGTTCGTCGTAGGAGTTGCTGCTTTCATTGAATTTGCATGCGTACATAATAAGATCGTGTTAGAGAAGATTCTCTGTCCGTGTGATAGATGTGGGAATAATTTCTGGAAGAAGGTAGAAATCGTAGAGCTTCACATCATTAAACATGATTTTACTAGACTATATACAACTTGGCTATATCACGGGGAAGGACAAGAAGAAGACGGTAATGCGGCAGAAGAAGGAGAAGACGGTAATATGGCATAAGAAGAAGAACACGATAACTTCTTTTCAGGAGAAGAAATGGAGGATATGGTAGAGACTACCCTCGGTGATAGTATTCCTACCGAAGATGGCATTCCTTCCGGTCAAGGACCGCGTGCGGATAAGTATGAAAAGTTCATGAATGATGCTAGAAGACCAATTTATGAGAATGTAAAGTATTCCACTCTATCATGGTTCGTCCAACTTTTCCAGATGAAGTGTCTAAATGGATGGAGCAACAAGTCATTCATGATACTTATGAAGTTCCTGAAAGATTCTATGTCCCCGGGAAATAACATGCCCGACAGCTGGTACGAAGCCTAGAAGATGATGTCTGATTTGGATCTGAAGTGTGAGAAGATTCATGCATGTCCTAAAGATTGCGTGTTGTATCGGAAAGAGAATTCAGATTTGAAAAAGTGTCCAACATCCGGAGAGACCAGGTATAAGCCGAAAGAATCTGATAAGAAGCCCGATATACCTGTCAAGATAGCATGATACTTTTCCATAACATAGAGGCTGCAAAGGCTATTCAGGTGCAAGAAAACAGCCGAGGCAATGATTTGGCATTGCCATGCTGCTCCAAGCGAAGACGGAAAAAATGAGCCATTCAAGAGATTCACCGGCATGGAAGGATTTCGATAGGAGCCACGAAATATTCAGTAGTGATCCTCGCAATGTCAGGCTTGGACTCGCTAGTAATAGTTTCTGCCCATTCAACTATATGGCTGGAAGCCACAGCACATGGCCCGTTGTAATGACAGTTTATAATTTGTCGTCTTGGTTGGCTATGGATCAATCCTACTTTATGATGCATCTTTTTATTGACGGATCAATCATACTTTATGATGCATCTTTATTCATTGATGGTGTAGTGACTTACGATGCAAACACAAACACAACCTTCACAATACTTGCGGCTTTATGTGGACAATTAATGACTTTCCTACGTATGGAATGCTATCAGCTTGGTCCATACATGGTCACAAAGTATGTCCTTATTGCCATCAATATACAATATCGAAATGATTGAATTTTAGCAGGAAGGTTTGTTATTACGGTCATCGACGTTTCCTGTCACTAGACCATCTCTACAGGTTAGACACTGCTCACTTTAATGGTCATCAGGAGCTTCTTGGGCCTCCATCCTCATTGTCCGGAGAGAATATGACCGCTCAGTGGGATGGTTACAATAATGTAACCTTCGGGATAGATCCGACAAAACAGATCAAACCACCATACTGGAACAAGTTAAGAATTTTCTACGAGCTTCCGTATTGGTCAACAAATTTAGTGCGTCATTATCTGGACGTCATGCACATAGAGAAGAGAGTATCCGAGCACGTACTCAACTTACTTCTTTGTAAAGGCGGAAAATCGAAAGACAACCTCCATGCTCGGATGGATCTTCAGGACTGGGAAATTAGAAGTGAATTGCATTCTAAACCGACAGTGGGTAAACCAGGTAAGTTTGTACTTTCCAATACCGCATATCATATGTCATAACCGGAGAAGAAAAGGTTCCTGCAGGTGTTGCATGATTTGAAAGTTCCCATGGGTTTTTCAGGATCATTTAGTAAGACGATAAAAATTATGAAAGGCAAGAGCGATGGGCTGAAAAGTCATGATCACCATGTTATTATGGAGCACCTTCTCCCATTAGCCCTCAGGACTTCTCTTCCCGAATCGGTTGGTCTAATAATCATTGACCTTTGTTGTTGTTTTTAGAGAATTGTGCGCTAAAACCTTGGATGTTGTGATGCTGGAGAATCTAGAAAATTTTATTTCATTGATACTTTGTAAGCTTGAGCATATTTTCCCACCGTCATTCTTCGATATCATAATACACCTGACGGTTCATCTTGCAACCGATTCTAAGTTAGCTGGACCGGTACAATATCGATAGATGTATCCCGTCGAAAGGTACATGGAATTTTTCGTTTCACGCAATTTGTAAAATTATTGTTGTCCTATATGCCCGTATTTATTTATTTAACATATTTTTCTTTAGGTATCTCTACACTCTACAAAAGTATATACGCAATAAAAATCGACCAGAGGATTCTATCATGCAAGATTATCTTCTAGATGAAATAACCACATTTTATTCACGTTATCTCGACGAGAACATTGAGACGAACCTTAACCGGCCTCGGAGAATTCAGGACGGGCCATATGGTAAAGCGTCCTATAAGAAAGTAGACACTATATTTATCAACAAAATATATCGGTTTATCCTCCTCAATAACGTATGTCTTGAAGAAATTAGAGAGTGGTTTTTTTTGGATTAATTGTTATATTTGTGTTTGTGTGTGTATGAAATGATATAATATTAATATCATAATTTATTGTTGAGAACAGAATTCATATTAATGATGTACGTGGATGGCATCCTGATTGGAATGATGAACGATTGGAAAAATATCATCAGGATAACTTTTGCGATTGGGTTGCAGATCATGTAAGTTGTTCGAATAACATGTTATTGCTACCAGTCTTAATCTAAACTTACATCGTTATGTATTTGCCGTAAAATTTGTTTTGTTAGATCCACGATCTGAACTTGTTTGCATCATTAGAGAGAGATTCAAGATGTTTAGCTCAGTTTCCTAGTATGGAGTTTGCATATTATAAAGGATTCGGTGTCCTTGGATACAAATTTGAAGTTAAGGACATAGAAACATCTCGAACCACTCAGAATTGTGGGATTGCGACGGTAGGATCAGATGGTGTGATTTATTATGGATACTTAAATTGCATACTTGGCATCCAATATTCCGGACGATCAGAACCGTTTTTTATATTTCAGTGTACTTGGTACGATACACGAACCGATACGGATAAATGGAGAAATAATCTTGGGACTTGGAAAGATGAATATGGATTGACTAGTGTGAACACACTTCGATTTTACGGTCAGGACGATCCATTTATTTTTCTGAACCAAGCATTCCAAGTATACCACTCACAGTGCTTGAAGCATCCGGGATGGAGTATCGTATGCCGTTGGAAACCTAAGGATGTTTACGATGTTCCAAAATTCGAGGATCGTATGGAGGACAGTGATGAGGATGAAGAGGAGAGAAGAGATAGAGTGCTCCGACCGTCTGTTTCAAAAGACGAGTTGTCTTCGGCTAATCGTGAAGTTACATGGGTTAGAAATGATATCGATGATGAAAACCAAGTAGATATATCTAATGAGTCCACGAAACGAAAAAGGTTATCAGTAATGTTATATTATTACTTCACATTTCTATGATCTATACATATATTGCATGCATATGTAATGATTGTACTCTTATCTAGGTTTGATGACGATGACCGGAGCAGCGAGGGGCAGCAGGAGCACCAGCCGCGGCAGCGGCAGAGATAGAGCGGTTCTACCGCCTGGAGAGCTGCATAGGGAGCTTCAGAGGGCCGGTCTTGCATCCCGATCAGTATCCCCTTCGGATGAATCCTTCTGTGTGGACTTTGCCACACCTCCAGGTATATTGCACACATATTCATTTTGAATGTAATATTATATATATACACATATATTTATTTCAAAATTACTTATATAGTCAATGTTTAATTGTCATGCTGTTGGTGGTGCGTCCACATCAGAGGCAGAGGTCACTACCGCACCTGCAGGTATGTTTATATATCCTATAGTGCATGCATATTGATTTAGAATGTTATATCATAAATATACACACATTCTTTTTGTTGTTACTTAGATAATCATTTTTTGATTGTCTAGTTGTAGGTGGTGCCTCCACATCCCGGACAAAGGCCACCACCGCACCTGCAAGTATGTTTATATATCCTATATTGCATGCATATTGATTTAGAATGTTATATTATTGATATACACATTCTTTTTGCAATTACTTATATAATCTATTTTTAATTGTTTAATTATAGGTGGTGCATCCACATCTGGCGCAGAGGCCACTCTCGCCACTTCCGTACCCTCCGTTCAGTCTGCGGATTAGTATGAATAAATATAAAATATTTATTCATTTTATATATCCTCTAAGAATAAACATGAACTTCATGTAATTTTACCGTCAATGTTTATTTTCTAGTTGGAGGGGATGCGTCCACGTCTGGGTCGCCGGCTGTTCCTCACCAGAGGAACTATCGTCTCGCTCGTGCTGCTGCCCGGGCCCAGGCTCGTGCTGCTGTCGCAGGAGGTATATATTGCACTTCAATTTTTGTTAATCCTTGATTTCTTAATACCACTTTGTCTTAATATTATTTGTCTTGATATTTCTTGTAGATGCAATACAGCTCCATCCGAAGAGGGGCACGCGAGGGCCGAATTAGTCCCACAGGCTGAGGCTCGATAGAGCTAGAGGGGAGGAACCATTCCCCTCTTCTTTACCCCCGATTATCACTATATCGGCGATTATGCCGAGAGGTTCGACCGATATATGGGGATGAGAGCTGCATCCAAAAGAAGTATCCACTTCACGTTGAGTGGGGCGATCAGCACCGACGCTCATTTGCCCTCTTCTGGGATCAGGCTTGGGTATTAATATATATTTTCATTTGACTTATCCAATATATTTATTATTATTTAACACTTGCGGGCTAAATACATTATTTTTTTTTATTTGCTGTTGGACTACGACTTTCAGCCTGTACCCGACCCTGATCACCCAGAGAGATTGCTCGATCTTCACGCTCTGTACATCGGCCTGATGAAGAACATGCAATCAAAGGTCTGATACTATAGAAACGAGCTGAAGATCGACTGCTATTTGGTATGGTTGGCGACCCCCGAGACAGAGAGAGCGGCTCTCCTACATACTCCGGCCTTTGCGAGAGTCGACGTAGATACATGGCCTCTCTTGTGCCAATATTACGACTCTCAGCGCAAACATGTTTGTACTTTAAATATAATTCATTGTTTAGTATATAATTTATTTTTTTGTGTTGCTTAATTAGAAAACTAAATCTGAATGTGTTGTGCAGAAATAGGCCGATCAAAATAAGAAGAATAGGAAGTCGGCGAAGAGGGGCCGCCCCACTTATACAGGTGGCTCGAGAAACATTACTCGTGCCATGGAGGCATCGGTAAATTACAATAGATCTATTTTGATATAATGTAATATTAAGAGTTATTTTATAATATATGTAAATTTTTGGAGAATTGCAGAGAGCTCAGACCCTGGCGCAGGATGGTACACCGAGCGTGCTGACCGCGTATCTTGACGTCTACGACACCTCGACAGATCCCACCACGGGTGAGCTTTGATTCCCCGACACCGCTACCCAGGAGTATTGCGTAAGTGTTAATATTTATTCTAATTCGAACGAAATTTTTGTTTTGATAAGTTCAAATTTAAATGATATACTTATATTTTAATGGTTAATGTGGGTGTAGGAGCGGGTAGTGGAGCAGGCGGAGGCATCGAGGATCGATTTTAGTGGACAGACCGATCCGATACTACCGACCCCAGTCCTAGACGCTGCACACGGAGGGCACCACAGAGGTTGGGAGAGAGGCCAGGGACTGGGTCCTAGCAAGGCCCATATGAGGTTGGTCTCCACTCTGGCGGTTACTTCCCCTACCCCCCGTGAGCGACGTCTGGAGGATGATGTTGCCGCCTTGAAGACCACCGTCGAGGAGTTGAAGGAGATGTTGGTACATATACTACTTAATAGTAAAATATTATATTACATTATAGATAGTAACATATGCAATATTAGTAGCCTGAGCTTATTTGGTTGTAAACTTAGCTTTGATTAATCATATTTACATAAAACTGTCTAATTAAAAAAAACCACGGTTTTCTAAACTAGATACTCAAACGAGGCCTAAGTACCTAAGTATTCTTAGATTCGGGTTTCGCAATAACCTGGTAATGATACGAATTCGACTATAATCTAATAAATCGTTCTTACTCGTTTATTACACAAAATTTAACAGACACGACAGGCTGTTTCGGCTGCAGCTCCACATGCATCTCCTTCGGCTGCGGCTTCGCAAGCCACTATCTCGGCTGTGGTTGCGCAGACCTCTCCTGCAGCTCCATAGCCCGCTCAGACTCCCGCATAGTCCGCTCCTTCATTAGTCGAGTTTTTGACGACTCAGGACTGCACCGAGGAGTAGATGCGCCATATTCCGGCGATTATCAGAGGTGGAGGAGCTGGACCGAGCTAGGGTAGATTTTTATATATTTTTGAGGATGTATGTACTTATATGATACATATTGTATATATTTTGGATGATATTGGTGGTTGTTTGCTTGTTCACGATGATTTAGATGGATATCGTATTATGTTTGTTTATTTCTTTTATATATTATGTGTGAGATGTTGATTATGAATATTTCTGTATTTGGTTATATGATGTATATATTATTGTAGACAGGGCGGGGAAAAAACATGAAGCCCATTTTTATAAAAAAAACCATGATATTTTGTCCCTACGGATTAATCCGTAGGTGCAATGTTTGCCCCTACACAGTTAGCCGTAGGGACAAATTATCAGGATACATGATATTTGTAGGGTGTTTTTCGTCACCCCATTGAGATGGGAATGCGCACGCGCTTGTCAGGCGCAGTACAGATTCCCCCTGCCTAAGGTAGGCTAGGGTTTATTGATTGTGGGGATCCGAATCTCCGGCAGCCGCGGACTAAGCTGCCGTTAATTACCCCTCGGATTTAGAGCGAAGGAACCTTTGATTGACGGGTTAAACTGGTCATGCGAATTCAATGTGCAGTGCGTTGGTGTGTGTGTGTTTTGAAAGGGGTTTTGGATATATCGGGGGCCCCATAGAGTTTTTACGGGGTCCCGCTACCCGGATAGCGGGCTGGGGGTCAAGGGGGCTAGCAGCCCTCTTGCGGGGTGCGGGACAGCGCCCCGTTAGAAATTTTTTCTAACGGGGGAAGCGTCTTGAAGGCGCGTGCGTGGCACGTGGGCGCATGGTGCCTAGGGTCACGTGCACGCACATGGGTGCTTTAGTGCCCGGGGTCACGTGCGCGCACATGACCATTGGGCGCCTCAGCGCCCGGGGTCACATGCGCGCACGTGACCATTGGGCGCCTCAGCGCCCGGGGTCACGTAGGGCACACGTGACCATTGGGCGCCTGAGCGCCCCGGGGTCACGTGGCGCACACGTGACCGATAAGCGCCTTAGCGCCCGGGGTCACGTGGCGCGCACGTGACCACTGGGCGCCTTAGCGTCCCGGGGTCACGTGGCGCGCACGTGACCGATAGGCGCCTTTGCGCCCTGGGGTCACATGGCGCACACGTGACCGATGGGCGCCTTAGCGCCCGGGGTCATGCGGCGCACACGTGACCGATGGGCGCCTTAGCGCCCGGGGTCACGCGGCGCACACGTGACCATTGGGCGCCTTAGCGCCCCGGGGTCACATGGAGCACACGTGACCGATAGGCGCCTTAGCGCCCGGGGTCACGTGGCGCACACGTGACCATGGGAAACACCCGCGGGAAGGGCCTAGCGCCTAGGTTGAGGAGTTAAACTCCCAAGGGGTTTTTTGGAGTTGAACTCCTGACAGAAACTAATTTATGGAGTTAAACTCCAACAGATCTAGAAAGGAGTTAAACTCCTGGGGATTTATTGCTCTTCTTTTGAGCCTTGGATCTGTCCAAAGTTAGATTTTTGGAGATGGGTCTTCTTCTTCCTGCTCTTGATCGGTGGGATCTTGGAGAAAAAGGGGTGAGACTTAAAAGTCTCCCATTTTCGAGATCTGATTCGAGATTCGAGCTCCCCTACATGGGTTTTATAGTGAAAAACTATTTATTTTTGAGAAAGGAAGAGTTAAACTCTTGATTTTTTTCAAAAAAGAAGAAGATGGTTTTAGACCCTTGAGAAAGGGGAAGGAGGCACAAACCCTGGTTTTTGGAAGGAATGAAAAGTTTATGCTTTATTCATCATCATGTTGCCTTATATAGGCTTACATATTTACATATAGCCCCTTGGGCTTTACAAAATGGCATTTTGCCCATCACATGGCTCATGTGCCATTTCTTTTTGCACATAAGCCATGGGCTTTACAAAAATTTGGCTTTATGCCCAATTTGCATATATTCATGCATAAAAAAAATACATAAAAATTATTTATTACGTGATCTATATTTTGGCATGGAGGAGGCTGGCCACGGGCTCGACTTGGGCATGGGCCTGCCTGACCTAGGCTTGGGCCCACCTGGCCTGGGGTTGACCTTGACTTTGAATCGGTCAACCGGGGTGCAAATTTTGACCCCAACAAAGTGCCCCCCATCAATAAATGCACACCGCACATTTGAGTTGTGTGCATGAAATTGATGGATCTTGAAGCTGGACTTCGAGGTGGAACATCATTCCAGGGGCGGAGCATCATCCCGGGGAGCATGATTCCCAGAGATCAAAGTATCATTCTGATTCACGGAGCATAATTCCAGGGTCGAAGTATCCCTCGGGGAGCATGATTCCCGGGGATCGGAGCATCATTCCGATTTGCGGAGCATAATTCCAGAGTCGGAGTATCCCTCGGGGAGCATGATTCCCGGGGATTGGAGCATCATTCCAATTTGCGGAGCATAATTCCAGGGTCGGAGTATCCCTCGGGGAGCATGATTCCCGGAGATCAGAGCATCATTCTGACTCGCGGAGCATAATTCCAGGGTTGGAGTATCCCTCGGGGAGCATGATTCCCGGGGATCGGAGCATCCCTCGGGGAGCATGATTCCCGGGGATCGGAGCATCATTCCGATTTGCGGAGCATAATTCCAAGGATCGGAGCATCATTTTGATTTGCGGAGCATGATTCCAGGATCCGGAGCATCATTTTGAAGAGCGGAGCATGATTCCAGGGGATCGGAGCATCATTCCGAAGAGCGGAGCATGATTCCAGGGATCGAAGCATCATTCCGACGAGTGGTATACATTCTGACCGAAGCATAATTTCGATGCATAGGTTGATTCTCAAGCGAAGCATAATTCCGACAGGGAAGGCAAATACTCCGAGGCGAAGCAAGATTTCGACACGGGGTACATTCTGAGACGGAGCATGATTCTGGCGCAGGGCTTGTTGGCCGACCTGATTCCGAGACGAAGCATAATTTCAACAGGGAAGGAAGATACACCGAGGCGAAGCATGATTTCGACACGGGATGTACATTCTGAGACGAAGCATGATTTCGACGCAGAGCTTGCTGGTTGACTTGATTCCGAGGTGGAGCATAATTCCGATGAGGAGGTCGTTGGTTGATTCCGAGCCGAAGCATAATTCCGACAGGGAAGGCAGATACACCGAGGCGAAGCTTGATTTCGACGCGGGGTACACTCTGAGACGAAGTATGATTCCGACGCAGAGCTTGCTGGTTGACTTGATTCCGAGGCGGAGCATAATTCCGACAGGGAAGGCAGATACACCGAGGCGAAGCTTGATTTCGACGCGGGGTCCACTCTGAGACGAAGTATGATTCCGACGCAGAGCTTGCTGGTTGACTTGATTCCGAGGCGGAGCATAATTCCGACGAGGAGGTCGTTGGTTGATTCTGAGCCGAGGCATAATTCCGACAGGGAAGGCAGATACACCGAGGCGAAGCTTGATTTCGACGCAGGGTACACTCTGAGACGAAGTATGATTCCGACGCAGAGCTTGTTGGTTGATTTGATTCTGAGGCAGAGCATAATTCCGACCGGGAAGGTAGATATCCCGAGGCGAAGCATGATTTCGACACGGGGTAAATTCAGGGACAGAGTATGATTCCGCCTCAGAGGTTGTTAGTTTGATTTGATTTGGGTTGACAACAGCATCGCTATACTGGAATATGGTACCAGAAGCGAATCAGCATTTGTCATGAGAGGATTTGGGAATTGGTTTTGGTTTAGCATCTGTATTGCTGCATTAGAGTAATATCAGGAGCAACTCGTCATTTGCCCCGGAAGGATATGGAAATTGATGGCTTGGGAGACAGGTGGATCCCTATCACCTAAGGCTTTTCAATTTTATGGACCGTAAGGGTCCCATAAAAGCATTTTCTCCCTACGAGTCGAAAGGATCTCGTAGGTGTATTTTCTCCTTAGGAGTAGTGGGGACTCCTAAGTGTGTTGCTCCTTTGTGAGCCGTAAGGATCTCACGCGGGAATTTTCTCCTCACAAAGTCGAGAGGACTTTGCGAGTGCATTTCATCTCTTTTTTTTACGAGTTTGCGCCCTTTCGGGTTTTCAAAAACTCGCCGGCAGTCCTGCTGTTTTTACTCACGGAGCCCTTTCGGGTTTTCATCCGTGCCCATTTTGCTTATGGACATACCTTCTTTTTTTTCTTCTCTCTTTTTTTTGAATCTTCCCCGTCGGTGGGACTTTGAATGTGGTCTCGCCGGTAGGACTTAGGAGAGATTGGGATCGTTTTACGCCCATGGATTGTATACGGTTTTGCAAGATGTATGATCCAGATCGTAGGGCCGGAAAAATAATTTCGAGATTTTGTTGGCGTCTGCATCGCTGCACTAGAATATGGTACCAGGAGCGACTCATCATTCGCCATTGGGGTATAGGATTTGGAATTTGGTTGGCGTCTGCATCGCTGCACTGGAATATGGTACCAGGAGCGACTCATCACTTGCCATTTAGGGATTGGGATTTGGAATTTGGTTAGCGTCTGCATTGCTATACTGGAATATGGTACCAGGAGCGACTCATCATTCGCCACTTGGGGTTTGGGTTTGGTTGGCGTCTGCATCGCTGCACTGGAATATGGTACCAGAAGCGACTCAACATTCGCCATTGAGGTATGGGATTTGGAATTTGGTTGGCGTCTGCATCGCTGCACTGGAATATGGTATCAGGAGCGACTCATCATTCGCCGTTTGGGGATTGGGGAGTGATGGCTTAGGAGACAGGTTTAGATCCCTATCACCTAAGGCTTTTCAATTTTATGGGCCGTGAGGGTCCCATAAAAGCATTTTCTCCCTATGAGTCGTAAGGATCCCGCAGGTGTATTTTCTCCATAGGAGTCGTGAGGACTCCCAAGTGTGTTTTTCCTTTATGAGTCGTAAGGATCCCACGAAGGTTTGTTCTCCTCATGTATCATGAGGACACATGAGTGGGTCTTCCCAATGGAGCATAATTCCGAGGGCGGAGACCGGCCGCGTAACTGGTGATTGCGGTGGGGCATGGGCATGGTGAGAATTATTTAAGCCCGTAGATTGTATACGGTAGTCAATTTGGGGACTGGCCGTAGGGCCGGGAGAATTTTGGAAATTTGAATTTTTGTTGGCGTCTGCATCGCTGCACTGGAATATGGTACCAGGAGCGACTCATCATTCGCCATTGTTTCATTTTGTTTTGTTTTGGTTTTTTTGTTTTTTTTACCGCGATTGCTCTATCATTTCAGCTTTTCTTATCGCGAAGGTCGCGATTGCCCTATCATTTCGGCTATTTATTCGCGGTTGTCCCATCATTTCGGCTTTATTTTTATTTTTACTCGCTGATTTTTATTGCGAGTTGCCCCATCATTTCGGCTTTTTATTATTATATATTTTTTATTTACACTTCCTTTTTTTTTATTTACACATTTTTTTTACATTCCCAGTTTAACGACTTAGAGGTTGACTGTTCCAAGTTTAATGAAGTGGTGGTCGACTGTTTTCAGAGAAAGGCAAATGTCTGAGAGAATCGGTTTCACGAAGAACTTCGGTCTCCGTTTGTATGAAATTGGCGGTCGCAGCTGGACTGTTTGTTAACACGCCTTTAGACAGTTCTATCTCTCCTGCCTGGTATTGCTTTTCGAACCAATCTTTGAAAACGAAGCAGTCCTCAATGGTATGACCTATCACTCTGTGATAGGGGCAGTATTTGGGGTCGTCGGTCATATTCGCTTCCTGCGGTCTTTTTGACTCTGGCAGTTGTAGACCGTTCCTCAGGGCGTCTTTGTATATTTTACGGATTTTTTCCCTTCTGAAGGAATAGACCTTATCCAGCTTCTCTTTCAGTGGAGATTCTTATCCCTCTCCGAACACTGGCTTCCGAGGCTGGTTGGCATTAGGCCCGCTCAACCCTTGCTTATTTCGGTTAGCCGAGGCATTGAAAGATTCAGTATCGTCGGAATTTCCGCCTTTGCAATTTTCGTCCTTTCGGTTTCTCCAGGACCTATTGTTATTTTGGGAGTTAGAGGAGGACTCCTGCTTTGAACGCTCCAGCATCTGAACTTTCCTGGTCAGCTCTTGGAATGTTTTGAGACCCGCAGTGCATAGAAACGGGGCAATCCAATTGTTGAGATTTCCGACGAGGAGACTGACAGATTGGTCTTGCTCTATCGGCGGTTCGCATTTGACGGAGAGATTGCGCCATCGGGTTATAAAATCCGTGTTGCTTTCGTTGTTCTTGGGCTTGGTCCTTACGAGCTCGACAATGGTGATCTTATCGCTGACGCTCATGAACCTTTGTCGAAACAAATATTCCATTTGGACGAAAGTAGTAACGGAGCCATCCGGTATGCTCGCATACCAGTCGAAAGCAACATCGGTCAGGCTATTAACGAACTGGCGGAGGAAAAGCGCATCATTGCCCCCGGTATTCCCGCATGAGGCTTTAAAGTGGGTGATGTGCTGATTTGAATTTCCTGTCCCATCGAATCTTCCGAATTTAGGGATGACATAGCCGCTAGGAAATTCTACCAGATCATACTGACCAGGATATGGTCTCCCACTACTACTGATATCTTTTTGCGCTTTGTCTTCGGCCACCAATATTTTGACTTTGCTGGCAAACAAATCCATAATTTAATCTTGAGTTAGCGGGCTACTGTCATCGGCAGCCAAGACATTTCCCGAGATAGGATGCGACTGATTTTCATGCGGTCCGCCCACTTTTGGATTTGAGGGAACGGGCGTCGGCTGTTTCGGGACACCGTTTCCCGGTTCATGAGAGTCCTGTGCCTGATTGGGCGGCTGAGAGGCAAGTTGGGCCATGAGCTGTAAGACGACATTTTTCAAGTCGTCAATTTTTGAGTAGAGCTTTTCCATCTCCTTGTCTTTACTTCTGAGCTGTTTTCGGAGCTCTTGGAGAAGTTGCTGCTCTGCGTTCTTGGGACGGAAGATTGGCCCATCTTCGCTTTCCAATCCCGACTCCTCATGGACCGAAGGGTATTTCTGCCTATCATCCTCATCGAGAGGGTTTTCATCATCAAGCGGAGGCGGCTGTTCTTGGGAAGCGGCAACCACATTCAAGCCAGATTGGATTTGAGATGTGGTGGCCCCGTCCTTGCTCTTGCTGTGCGTGCCCACCATGTAGACGGTATGGACCACATATCCAGCCATATCTTTATCTTTGGCAGCTGATTTCGCGGAGCAGTCCGGGCTTTGGAAATTCATAAATTTTAACATGGCCAGAGCCCTAGCCCTTTTGTTGTCTCTGTATCTGAGCCGCTTCTGCCTCAGATTTTCTGCCTTGAGCACTTGGAAGGCTTCTGCTCTTCGGGAAGCCGCCATAAGCTGAGTGATGAGGAGGTTTGAGAAGACACCCAATCGAGCGGTTGTCAGAGGCGCCGCTGGAGCTTGCTCAAGACGCGTTGTAGCTTTGTTGGTGTTGATGGCCTTGCCCCCAGCTGGGGCCAAGGAAAGTCGTTCAGACACCGACTTGCGTTTGGGTTGGGGCGCCCTCGAGATCACTACATTTGGTCTTCTGCCTTTCGAGACCGGTATGTCTGATGCTGGAGCTTGAGGAGCTGGGATGGAGTTAGCTGACATGAACAGAATAGAGCCGAATGGTAGCGGCGGCTCTTCCTATTGTCGTCCGAGACTGGCCGGAAGGACCGTCCTGGCGTCCATCTTCATCGTGTAGGAGATGGGAGCCGTGCTGAGATCTGAGTTCATCTTTGGAGACATTGTTGAAAAGTAATTGCTTGAAAACCTGCATAAAAGAGCATTATTTTAGTATAAATATAGGTATGTATATTTATTGAGTTCGCATGAACGTTTAACCCGAAATATGGGAAGAGAGATTGGTCCCACCGGGCGTGCCAGAATCTGTACGGTGTTTTTCGTCACCCCATTGAGATGGGAATGCGCGCGCGCTTGTCAGGCCCAGTACAGATTCCCCCTGCCTAAGGTAGGCTTGGGTTTATTGATTGTGGGGATCCGAATCTCCGGCAGCCGCAGACTAAGCTGCTGTTAATTACCCCTCGCATTTGGAGCGAAGGAACCTCCGATTGACGGGTTAAACTGGTCATGCGAACTCAATGTGCAGTGCGTTGGTGTGTGTGTGTTTTGAAAGGGGTTTTGGATATATCGGGGGCCCCACAGAGTTTTTACGGGGGTCCTGCTACCCGGATAGCGGGCTGGGGGTCAAGGGGGCTAGTAGCCCCCTTTCGGGGTGCAGGTCAGCGCCCCGTTAGAAATTTTTTCTAACGGGGAAAGCGTCTTGAAGGCGCGTGCGTGGCACATGGGCGCATGGTGCCCGGGGTCACGTGCGCGCACATGGGCGCTTTAGTGCCCGGGGTCACGTGCGCGCACGTGACCATTGGGCGCCTCAACGCCTGGGGTCATGTGGCGTACACGTGACCATTGGGCGTCTCAGCGCCCGGGGTCACATAGTGCACACGTGACCATTGGGCGCCTGAGCGCCCCGAGGTCACATGGCGCACACGTGACCGATGGGCACCTTAGCGCCCGAGGTCACGTGGCGCGCACGTGACCATTGGGCGCCTTAGCGTCCCGGGGTCACGTGGCGCGCACGTGACCGATAGGCGCCTTAGCGCCCCGGGGTCACGTGGCGCACACGTGACCGATGAGCGCCTTAGCTCCCGGGGTCACGTGGCGCACACGTGACCGCGGGAAACACCTGCGGGAAGGGCCTAGCCCCTAGGTTGAGGAGTTAAACTCCCAAGGGTTTTTTTGGAGTTGAACTCCTAACAGAAACTAATTTATGGAGTTAAACTCCAACAGATCTAGAAAGGAGTTAAACTCCTTGGGATTTATTGCTCTTCTTTTGAGCCTTGGATCTGTCCAAAGTTAGATTTTTGGAGATGGGTCTTTTTCTTCCTTCTCTTGATCGGCGGGATCTTGGAGAAAAAGGGGTGAGACTTAAAAGTCTCCCCTTTTCGAGATCTGATTCGAGATTCGAGCTCCCCTTCGTGGGTTTTATGGTGAAAAATTATTTATTTTTGAGAAAGAAAGAGTTAAACTCTTGATTTTTTTCAAAAAAAGAGGAAGATGGTTTTAGACCCTTGAGAAAGGGGAAGGAGGCACAAACCCTAGTTTTTGAGAGGAATGAAAAGTCTATGCTTTATTCATCATCATGTTACGTTATATAGACTTACATATTTACATATAGCCCCTTGGGCTTTACAAAATGGCATTTTGCCCATCCCATGGCTCATGTGCCATTTCTTTTTGCATATAAGCCACGGGCTTTACAAAAATTTGGCTTTATGCCCATTTTGCATACATTCATGCATAAAAAAATACATAAAAATTATTAATTACGTGATCTATATTTTGGCATGGAGGAGGCTGGCCGCGGGCTCGACTTGGTCATGGGCCTGCCTGACCTGGGCTTGGGCCCACCTGGCCTGGGGTTGACCTTGACTTTGACTCGGTCAACCGGGGTGTAAATTTTGACCCTAACAATATTTTGTACCTATGGACTCAGTAAAAAATTGCCCCTACGAATTTATCCGTAAGGGAATCAATCAGGCCCTACGGATAAATTCGTAAGGGCAAGTAATTTATTTTATAAACCAATAAATTAAATAAAGACTATGTCCCTACGGACTAAGCCATAGGGATAATTTCAGGGCGAAGACTTGCACCTGCGGCCTTTGGACCTACGGTGGAGTTTTATGTCCCAATGGATATATCCGTAGGGGCAGTGATTTGCCCCTACGGCTAAATCCGTAGGGGCAACCCATTATTGTAGTAGTGAAAGTGTGGAGCCCATATGTATACCAAATACTGACAGATAGACCTGGCAAATGAGGCGAGTTAACCATGACTTGTCTCGCCTCGTCTCGTAACGAGCAGATTTTATTCGCCTCGCAACGAGCGGATTTTATTCGCCTCATTGTCGACACGGGCGGGTCAACGATTTGACTTGCCTCGCTGTGATGAGTTGGAAGAGGCGACTCGGTTTCGAAAATACCCGATGTTGCCTCGCTCGAGTTCGCCTCATCCAACTCGTGAATCGTCTCGCATCGCCTTGTCGATTCGCGAGTTGACTCTTCCGAAATCACCACGAATCGATAACTCGCTCTGGCTCGCTTCAACTCGTTCGCCGAATCGCCTTGAAACCTGCATCCAACGGTCGGCAACAGTTGGATGCTCGACGAATCGTGTCGCGTCGTCTCGAATCTACCGTCCAACGGTCGAAGTTCGCCTCGGCGCGCCTTGCCTTGAATAGTCTGGGGCGCATGGATCTACACGAGGCGAGGCGAATCGCCTCGCCTCAGTTCCTAACAGTCAGAAATGGGAAAAAATTTCAAAAAAAAATTAAAACCCTATAAACAAACACAACGCCCCCCCATATTTCTTCTCATTTCAAATCTTTTTCTCTCCCAAATTAAAAAAAAATTATCATCTCTCCTAAAAAAAATCTCTCAAAAAAATAACATCTATAACTTCCAAATTTTTGAAGAATAGAAGCTCTTATCCTCTGACTCTGAGTTTTCGAAGCTCGAGACTTCGACCGACCCATTCTACTCTACTGCTATTCTGAAATTCTGCTCTCTTTCTTATTTCTTGTTTTTATATTATTATCTCTCTTTTGTGGTTAAATTGGTATTGTCGGTTTTATTATATTTATTATTTAATTTTTTTTAATTAGTTAAAAATTTAATATAGAGGGTCCATCCGACAAATCCAAGTTCTTCATTCTGAAATAGAACCACAAGTAGAAGGATCTACACATATATCTAGAGTACCTAGAAAACATGCTACTAATAGTAATGTTTGGGATCATTATACAACTGAATTTAGGGAAGGTATTAGATACGCACTTTGCAAATATTGTGGTAATGCATATAAATATAAGGAAGGTACCAGTATTTTGCATAAACATTTAAAAAACAGTTAGATGCCCCGACCGCTTCCTTCTCTGCACAATCACAAATTGATTTCGTCGATCAAGGTCTTTTTCATTATAATCATGATTTAAATGTTGAAGAAATGACAAGTTTTTTTATGACAGATGAACAGTTTCTCGGATTTAGAGAAAACTAAGGTTTTGAGCGGTACGTTCAAAGGGCATTGCAACCAGCATACAAAATGGAGTGCATGATTTGTTCGCAAGATTGGAAAACATCAGCTGTCAGGAAACAAAATGCAATCACTTTGGACTCGGATTATCTACATGAGGAGCTTACAGGATCGGACGAGACCAACACTGAAGGAGGAATCACAACCGGCACCGACGAATAGTGAGTAGGATCTGTAATTGTAAAAAAAGAACTACGTAGACATGATTCCTTCTCATTGAGCTCAATATTTGGGAGAGATACGTAGGCAGCCCGAGTGGGTTCGGTCTTATATGTAAAAAAACAACAAATTGTATTACATAATTGTAATTTGATTTATGTTAATAAAAATTTTAGTTCATTTTTCATTTATTATTAATTTTTTTGGTTTTTTTAATTTTTAGAAAAAGATACTAGAGTCAGACGAGTTGACTTGCCTGACTCGTGTGAGTCGTCTTGCTTCGCCTTGCGATTTGTCTCGATGAGACGGCAAAGCGAGCAGGGTTAGTGCCCGTTACTGTTGAACTCGCCTCGCCTCGTTGGGCTCAACGAGTCACCTCGGTTCATTTTCCACGCCTACTGACATATAGCAGTTAAATATGTGTGGTTAAACTAGCATTTCTTTAGTTTTTTTTATATATCTCTGCCATTATGATACTAAAGTAAGGGGTCTCTGTCTACCACTTTTAGGACCTTTAATGATCAAAACGTTAATATAAAGATAGAGTTTAAACAAAACAAATTTGAAGTTTGAAATTTGACCATAAGGTCTTTGGGTTTGAGACTTCCGATAAACGCAACCACTTACCGCTAATTATATCCTGTTGTCTTAGGAAATACGTAGACGTGATATCTTGTTAAGTTGTTCTAAATCACATCACTTTGAATAAAGATCACATCATAGTTAAGTGTACTTGCAAAAATAAAGATAATATAAAGTAGTCATTAAAAGACATTTCATGTATATTGTTTACTTACAACATAAATACATGTGTACTTCTTTACATCTTGAATTCAAAATAAAGAAAAAAGAGATACAAATATATTTCAACAGTAAGGGGATATCTCAGTATCAAAATTTGACACCATACTTGAAATTTAAATGGATAATTCCACTTGTAGAACCCACACATAGCCAAACAAATCAACATGGATCCTCTGTGACTCAAAAATGAGCTTGAAACCCTATTTAGAGCAGATGCGGATATCTTCTAGATAGATATCCGCTTCATTTTGATGTTTGCGGGTATCTTCTAGATAGATATCTGCATCAAAAGTGTGCGGATATCTCCTCTTTGGGATCTTATTTTTTTTATTATCAAAACTGAGTTAAAGTGGGTTCTACTCGAGAGGACCCATAGTTCTTTACTTGAAAAAGTGGGGGAATCACTCTGAGTGGAATCCAAACACCATTAAAGTTCTATGCAGAGATATTCGCTTGGCGTTAGGCTTACGGGTATATCCTAAAGAGATATCCGATGCGTTTTAAGTTTGCGGGTATCTTTTATGGAGATATCCGCTTGTTTTGGGTATTTGTTTTAATGTATCCGCAATTAAAGATACTCTTTCCTTCATGTTATTTTGAGTATTTTCCACATGATTGTATACTACTTTTTCTCTTAAGGAAAGTAATATGTAAGTGGTTCAATTCAAAGGGATCAATTGCTTCTAATTCAAAATACAAATGGACAACATTTTTCCTTACATTTTTGGGTTTGTTATGAAGAAATATGGACTGTTTAAGGTCTATGTTCTTATATATGTGGGGGAAAATAGAATTTCCTCCATTTTCCAAGAAGAAATACTATCGTATTCTCATTTTTGTCAAAGAATCATGAAATTGATCATGTTTTTGAGTTCTTTGAGAAGTTCTTGATTATAGGAATCGGTAGAAATTCCCCCAAGCCCTTCGATTTTGTTTGACCCCTGTTAGATTGAAGAGATTCTTGAAGGAAGAAGAAGGCCTTCATCGATTCATCCACCTTTTCTTTCTTCTTTCTTTCTTCATCTTCTTTCCTTAGCCGAGAGCCTTTGTAATCTTCAACATGTTGTTTACCGCAAAAAAATGAGGACCGGAGATGATGGAACGTCTAGCCTGAATTTGGGGGAATATGCATAGGTTTGATCCATCCACCTCTCTGAAAACACTAAGTTGATTTATAGCGCCGTAAATCGGAGGTTTGAATGAATGTGACCGCTGTAACCGACTTCATATTCATTCTGAGGATGAGAGGTTTATGGATTGTGGGGACATATTTTTCATGCAGGTGCAAGCCCCTGTAGTTAATTACGTTATCGCGAACGATGACAACTTTCTGCACTCCAGGTTCTTTCCTTCATGTGTCGTGTCTTTTGGTTTTTATTTTTATTTAGGTTGCCCTTGGATTGTGTACGAAGACTAATTTATATCATTGTCCGTAGGGTGCGGATTAGTCCAAATCCGTACTTTATATTTTACATGATTTAGGTCCATGTTGGTATCTTGGTTTGCCAACGGAGTTGAACTTAGGTTGCATTTCTCATATTTGTAAGGCCCGTCAGTTCAAATGAGAGCAGAAGCTCTATTTAAGAATCGTTAGTTTCATTTGAGAACTAAGATCAAAGGTCATATCTTGAGTTAGTCTAGGCTTCCATAGTTAGCTGCTTTGCTAAACTTTTAAGATTTGGTTTATTTCTTTTCATGCGCTTGCGTAATTATGCTGCGCATGGCATCTGCCCGCATGCATGGTACGTGATGCGCATGCATTATATGGCGCTTGATGGGCCATGGATTGGTATTTGCTTCTGGAACTTGCACATGTGCATGACACAGGTGCACATGGCTTCTTTATAGAGAGACCGCGCAGCTCTTTAGAGAGCGCACGTGGTGCAGCGCATACTGCACACTTGTTTTGTGAAATTTTTTGTCTTTCCAGAAAGAGAAGTCGAAACTTCAATTGATCAAACTTTAAAGGTTGCGCTTCTAGGGTGCGCATAGGTTTATGAGGTGCGCCCTAAGTCAGGGCAACCCCCGTTCTTTGTAAAAGTTAATAACTTTCAAGAAATCATTGATTTCAATGGAGTTGAAACTCGTAAGAGAGCCAAAACTTTGATTTTTTATGTGTCGAAACACTTTTTTAGTAGGAGTTTTTCCTCTAAAGTTTTGGACCTTAAAATTAACTCCTCCATGAAAGTCAAAACTTTCATAGGAAGGAAATAAACCCCAAGATCTTTCGATCTTGTATGTTAGAGTCGAAACTCTTTAGGAAGCCAAAGCTTTTTGTATGAAATAAAGAGTTTTCTCTTTTTATTTACGTAATCGAAATTAGGGTTTTGGCCGAAAAAGGTCTTTCTTTAAGAACCGGTTCTCTATTTCTTTTGAGGAAGAAGATCAAGAAGCAACTCTTATTATTTTTTTTATGATAGTCTCCTTCTTTTTTCTCCAAAAGGGCCTTCTATTTATAGGAGAGAGATTTGTTAGGGTAAATCCCTAACAAACAGGTTTAAATTGATATATATCAATTCAGAGTGCATGCGCACCGTTGGAACATTGATTCAGAGATCTTTTTATTAATAAAGATCAATCAGGAAGATTTTCTTCCAAAAGAGCATCAGCTCAATAGAAGCGCACGCTTCAACGATGTGCGCTTGCTCTACATGCCTTGCGCATGTATCATAGCGCAAGTTTCTTCTGTAGTGTGAAAAGACTTTATGCATGCGCGCGTGCATTGCACGTGACGCATAGCACACGTACTTGGTTTTTATGCCAAGTGCGCAACCAAAGCTTGTGCTCCAAGCTTATAGAGCATGCGCTGCAGAGAGGGTGCGCCCTATTTTAGGCGGGAACACCTGTTAATCAATTGTAATATCTTTTGTTGTGTATATTTTCCTTTTGAGGGATATTTAAAACTTTCTTTAGGGATAGGGCAGTTAACAAGGCACTACCTATATTTTTAGGGGTAGTGGGAATGAAAACAGCCCACTAAACAAGCAAAAATCGTTCATGCGGACATCTCTTTGGAGATATCCGCAACCGCTCTAAACTCGATGAGGATATCTCTTTTATTTCAATCAAAGAGATATCCACAATTAGAGATTCCTGGTTCAATGATTCCCGCTTTTGAAGCTAGGGCACTTTTATATGAAGTATTTGACATTTTGGGGTTCAAAAGTCTCCAATTTTGAAATTAATTTGGTGAGGTGGCATCTTATTTGCAAGAGAAATCAACCAAAAAATTCATAAAAATCAAATCAAACTTCATAATCGTATCTAACCTCACTATTAAATTGAATCCAAACTTCACCTATAACCACCTTCTCATTCTATTTTTAAAAAGTCCAATTTATCAAATACATGCATAGCACGTTGTCACGTCCCGCTTCCCAAAATACGGAATGTGAGGGGTGACTAGGCCACCCATGCTCCTACGGTCAGGGAATTATCCCGCTGTAGTCACATTTCGGCTTTTAGCATTATATGGTAGTCAGTAAACAGTATCAGACTAAAGAAAATCACAGTCCACAACTTTATTACATTAAAATAAGAGAGTTCGAGATACATTTATTTTGCATAAAAAAATAACTGACCAATGAAATAACAATGTGCTTATAGCAAAAAGGGCGGCGCTGATGTTGCGGTCTAGACCTCCGCGATCTCGAAAGGCAGGTCCTGCTTCCTGGCTGGGTCTATTTCGTCCTCTGAGCATGCACACTCAGGTCGTCAGGGCGACACATATAGCAATAAATATTCAATGTGCATACAATGTAGTCAAATATGAAAGATGCAATAGAATACAGAAACATGAGAATAATGAATATCATTTGAATATGCACAGCGTGATATATGTATCATGTCAGTAAACCAGGCAATGTGTATGTCACTACTTATCAGTCACTAAGTCAATGAAATCAGTTGGTAGAAAGGATGCTCATGTTTAACAAGGGTCTCGTGCATGCCCGAGACTACGGTCCACTGTTGCCCGAGACATAACCCTGCAGCCGTGTCGCTAGGCCCATGACCTAATGTATGTATGTGTGTGTATGTGTATCACTAATATCGAATGATCATCCTCTAAATCACTATACCTCGCTAAATACGAGTTCAATTCCATATTGATTTCCCCATTCCCCAGGTTATAGTATGTGTTCGGGTATTAGATAGGTTGTGAATAAATACGTATCGCTTTCACTTTCAATCATGCTTCCCCTTATCAATATCACTTTCAATCACAGGTTCACTGTCGTACTTGTCACAACCCAATCACTAACACTTATATATCGATAATGCAAGTCATTCACTAGGTCTTAATGTAAACGATCACTATGCAGAAGGTATATAGAAAACACAAAATAAGGTAGAAATGCACTAAACATATATTCACTAAGTTATGACAGCCAACGCCATATGACTTGCAAAATTCATCATAAATCACAAGTATAGAATCGACCAAAATAATACAAATGACGTACGAAGTATACTTGATTATCTAAGCGGTAAAATTATTTTCGTATCAATAGGAATTCAGGTTAGGGAATCATCATCATTTCATATTAGCGATCAATTGCTGGAATCCCAATTTCAGAACTAGAAGTTCAACTTCGCATGCGGTTTACTAGGGATTGTGTTTAGATTCAGGTGTTACCCCAGTTTATTAAAATCTAGTTCTATCTGTTAGGTTTCCGACTCATCAAGAGGATCCATTATAGCCTTTCTGTACTAGAAGATATGTCATGTTTAGTGTGAAGGTGAAAGAAATGTCACTGCAGAAACTGCAGAACACCTCGACAGTCTAAAATATAAACAAAATAACAAACAATAGTTAAACTGAACTAGAATAGATCCATATGTTATATAACTAAATTATCTACGTAAATATATAGGACTCCGCGCATTTTCAGTTTTATGTAGGTACGTACAGGCGCTTAAGTTCAGGTATCCTCGTGGAATGCTGCCCCGGACTGCAGTCCAGTGTTTCATTCCCAGTCAATTATCATTGCAGTGGCCTATTAGCATTGAAAGGTAAACTATAGAGGGTTCAATCTTATCAGGTCGGATTCGATATGAGCCATAGAACATTACATTCTGACATGTAACTAATTTAATACCAATTTAACACTGCTACGTGTACAGTAAAATCAGATTTGACGTCCTGTCTTTAGGACATCGTTTCCAAGCGCAATGCTTTGTTATTTAAGTTTAGTTTCCTACATAATATTCATAAGTAGCAAAATAAATTATTAGTGTATTTTCGACAGGGTTTTGGATCGGTTCACCACATCGAACTCTTAGCATACAATATCTTGAATTATCGAATTAATGTCGGTTTTGTCCAACTCATGAAAACGGTATATAATACTTACAATTCCACACGATACTAATATGATGTTTTAGATCCAATTATGCTCAAAACTACCATCTTAGAATTACTATGGTTTTCCATGAAGATACGATGATGACTCACAATATATACGTGTCAATATACTATTAAACACACATTCGTAATAATCTATCTAATGTAATTCTAATACACAATCGTAAATTTATTTTCATAGCATGTTAAAGCAAGTGAGGGATTCACTTGCCTTTGGTCGCTAATATAGAAGCGACACCACTTGCGGACTTCGTCTCGACACACGAGACGATGCGATACTGGACACAGTGCGTGGTGCGAGCGCGGTGTGTGGAGATCCGGTACTAGGCACGGTGACGACATGAGCGTGACACGGTAGTGAGCGTGGTCTTGGCTCGGTGCGTGGTGCAGGAGTGGCATGGCGCGACACGGTACCGAACACGATGCTGGTGCGGGAGTGGGCACGGTGTGTGCACTGGATCACGGTATGGTGTGGCACGTGGGCTGGCTCGTCGCGACACGGGGGCTGCATTGGGGGTCGCCGGCTGTGGAGGTTGGCTTGGACGGCAATGATGGTGACTGCGAAGTGCTCGGCTCGTTGACTGTTGAAGCTCGTTGATGGTTTTAGGGGGGCTCTATGGTTGCGGCGACGAGGTGGGTTGCGGTGGTGGTGGTGGTTGTGGAGGAGCTCGAAGAAGGTGGTGGTGTAGTCGGAGAAGAAAGATGAGATGGTCGCGGTTGGGGGAGAGGAGGGATGTTGAGGAGCTTGCGGTTGAGGGTGAGGAGCTTGGGTTGTCGGCGGTGAGGACGAGGGGGTCGGGTTTTAGTTGGAAGGGAGATTTTGGGGGTTAGAAAGAGGGAGAGTTATTGAGAATGAGGGAGAGATAGAGGGAGATCGCAGGGGAGGGGCCGCAAAATCACGGAGGCAGTTAAGACATGGGCGAGGACGAGATCGTGGGGGAGCGGGTCTTACGGAGGCGTCGGCGAGGGGCGAGAGAGGGGGAGCAAGTGGGGATTTGGGGGAGGGAATCTCGGGGAGATCGTTTGTGAGGGCGTCGCGGAGGTGGGCATGGGTCTTGAGGCGACGGTCATGAGGAAGGTGTAGGGTTCCTAGGCACTCTAGTGAGGTCTCACAAGGCATCAACCATGCCAATTTCAAAAATACGGGATGCCGAGAAACCCGACTACGGATCGTTGGCTAGATTTCTAGGTGATAAATGAACTAGTTTACAATTAAACTAAAAGAATACGGAAATACAACCTTTGTAGATCCGTTTGTCCACCTCCATAGCTCCATGAAGAAGTCATCTCCGCTGTACAAATCCGATCTTGGACTCTCGCATTCGCTTCATCGGAGAAATAGGCGGGCAAGATTGTCGGCTTCGTGCCGAAGATGATCTACGTCGAGGCATCACTAGATCAAGCTCTCACTTCACCAAGTCATGAAACTTGTGAAGAAAACACACTCTACTACTTGGCAAGAGGTAGAGGATGAAGAAATAGGAAGTGGGTATACTTTAGAATTGGATTTCTCACTCATTTTCATCAATCACCATTGATGAAGAAAGGTTTTCTTCTTTGAAGATGATGAAGAAGAAGAAGCTAATATTATGATAAGTTATTAGAAAATAGAAAATAATAGAATACTTATCATAATCTTAACCTTAGTTAAGTGTAGAGAATTGACTAAGGTTGGGTTGAATGGTTAGGGTTAAGGATGAGAACAAAAAGGTCATCAAGTCAAAGCTTCATGAAGCTTCAACTAAAAACAAATGAAGCCACCATTCATTTATCTTTCAATTTATTAAAAATGAATAAATAAATAAGATAAATGAATAAGTAAAACCCTAATCAACAACTTAACCTTGGTTTAATTCTTTACACTTAACCAAAAAGCATGTATCATCAAACATGATACAATCAAGTGCACAAAAGTATATCACATATACAACTTGTGAACTTCAAGTGAGAAAATCCATTTAAAGTGAACCAATACTAGTTAATGCAAAGTAATATATCAAATATATAATTATACATTAAATCATTAAATCAACACTTAATTTAACGATCCGGTCATATCGCATATAACCGACTAGTATCAAATGTATCGGCTTATCGAATCAATCCTTGATTCGATAACTAGGTTATATCGCATACAACCATTCGATACATTCATCGCGAGAATAGAATACGGTATCACATACACGCATTATTCTCGGTCCCGCACATATCTTATATGCGCTCCTATTTCGTTTCGCTTGAACCAGGAAACCTCTGTGTAGGACTCTAAAGACTCGTCAATACGCCGGCAGCAGGTGATGATCATATCAAACACCCACAAGCCGCAAGCGGTCTGCTAAACGTAACGGCCACCCGGGTATTGAGCGATCAGAAGATCGACGAGCAAGCCCGCTCACACTCCAGTGAATCCAACCAGTAACACTACCGTACAGTCCGGTCTGATCGTCTGATATGTCGCATATCTTGCCTAGGGGTGGTAAACGTCAGACCCCAATAGCTCGATAAGTCGTGTCGATATGAGGTCTATAAAAATTCGAGAAACTACTGGTAACACTTACCAGTAAATCTCAGCAACCCTGGCCAGGGATTTCCTGTTATAGCCAATCGAACACAGCGCAACATCAACTCCCTATACCGGGAGAGACGAATCCCCTCCTATCGCTCCTTGCCTCCATGTGACTCGGGACTATACCCAAAAACCACCATTTTGCACGCCCTCTTGGACGTGGTAAGATGGAAATCAAAGCACAGTGGGAACCATACAAGACTCTATGACGATCTCGGGTCAACAGACTACTCTGTACCAGTGTCACCAGAGAACTGCCATCTGACGTGAGGTATAATACCATCTGGGAGTTCTCGGCGAGTCCGTCCAGTGTACCCAGTCTCTACTGAGCACCCGTATATCATCTCCAATGTCAAACACCAATGGATATGGGATCATCCATCGCCCATCTGTATGGGTCGAGAAGGTACACGCTAGTCTACTCTGGTATATCGATGCCCCATCTCGATACACCCACGACTAGGGACTTTGAAGGATGTACTTATGGACTACCATGTCCCCACTAGTATGATCCGCATCATAGTCCAGGTAGTCAAGCACACATCCTAAGGGCTTTACCAACATGTAACAGAGAGACAATTAATGTACACGTTAAGGTAAAGATCAACCAGATAGCATACTATCATGTCGAGCAAGAAAGTCCTCCCTATATATGTCCCAGCATCCACTACAATATACATCCAATGTACAGTAATGGCCTCTAGGGCATACATATAACTAACAATCTCCCACTTGCACTAGGGCCATCTGTAGCAGTGGTTGTAGTATCTCATACTCAACCATCCCATAAAAGTCTCTCTCTGGGAATAGGCCTTCGTGAGTGGATCCGCCGTGTTGTCCTCTGAGTCTACTCTCCTAACCTCGATCCCTTAGAGATCAACCATCTCCATGATCAGGTGATACTGCCTCAGAATATGTCTGGATCACTGATGGGACGGGGGTTCCTGGCATAAGCCACAACTCCATTGTCACACAATGGTAGGAACTAAGTTCATCTCATGAACTATTATACATCCAAACAGCCTCTTTGGTAGCATCTTAAGTAGCGATGTATCCTGCCTTTATCGTCTAGTATGTCACGGTATCTAGCTTGGAACTCTTCCAACATACCGTCCCTTTACAGAGGGTAAAGACAATGCCTGCGACCGACATTCAGTCGTCTTAATCCCTGGAACACTTCCAGTGATTCTTCCCAGGATCGATTGATACCATCTCACTACAACTAGTGAGTATCCTAACATCCAATTAAATCTATCTCATAGATCCAAAACTCAGAATTTAGGAGGTATCATTTTGATCCTATATGGAGAATCCTTGTGATAAGCGGAGATTGATCGAGCGTAGCATAGGAAACTCCTTCCCTATCAAGAGTATGTCATCCACGTACTCTACGAGGATCACCACCATACTCCCTACTACATTTCTGTTTATACAAGGTTCATCTACCATTTTGATGATGTCAAACTCTTTGACTACTACATCAAAACAGACGTTCCAACTCCGCGATGCCTGTTTTATCACATAAAACATCTTGCACGCGTTTCCGCTGCTCCCACTGTTTACGAAGCCCTCTGGCTGTGTACTTATAGACGCCCTCTTCCAAAACATCATTTTAGAAGAGCTGTCATGACACCTGTAATACCCAGCCCTTTTGTACGTCTACACCCGTATTTTCTTTTCACCTATAAAATTTTATAACTTTTCATTATTTTAAATGTTCCAATCTATTTTTAGTTCTCTACTTCCCCATTTCATTTCCCCTGCCGGTCTCTTCATTTTGCTGTACTTACTATTTCCTTTTCGGCCTAACCCACCTTTCCTCAGCCCATTTATCCTAGTGAGCCATTTTCCCTATTTATTAAATTTAAGTCTTCCTATTATTCATAAAACCCAACTTCATTTTTAATTATTCTTAGCTACCTAGCCCGTTCATTTCCCTTAGCCCATCTTTTAAAAATAGACTAAACTCATTTTTCTTAAGTCCATTATTTCCCCATTTATTAACCCAGCCCAACTCCTCTAATTCTTCTATTTGAAAGCTAAACACTACAACCCAACACCATTTTTCCCTTACCATTAAATCCCCCTCAGCCCAATGTCCCTATAAAATTAAATCCAATTTCTTTACTGGCCGTACACTTCTCTTTAATTATTTTCTATTTCCACCCAAGCCCAGCAGCCCTCACACTAATAATTTTCCCTGGCCCGCTCAATTGCCAGCCCACACACCATTTTTCAAATTCCTCAATTATATTTTCTGCGGCCCATCCTTTTTCCCCCCAAATTTCTTAACTTATTTTTCTGAGCCCGGCCCGTTCCCTTTATTTATCTTCAGCCCATTTCATTTTTGAATTACTTAGACGAGCCCAGCCCATTTTCCCACTTCCTCACTCGCATCGCTCCTACCCGACCCGCTATGTACTGTTCATCTCCTCCTTCGAAATTTTTCCCAACGGTAACCTTCCGTGACTCGCGCGCGCGACCCGCGACCCTCGCCGCCTTCCTCGCCCACGCTCGCACTCTTGTCGCTCCACTCGCGAGCGTTATCATCAGCGCACGCGTCGTCTCTTTTCCTCTCTCCCTCACTCCCATTGTCTTTCTCTCCTCGCAATCCCTCACGAAGCCATTGCCACCGTCCCCTCATACCGAGCACTGCCAAACCTCGCCGTCGACAACGACGACGGCCAGTCCGTTCCCTTCCTTCTCCACAAACTGAGCCTTCGCCTACATACCCACATCTCCACCACCCTCGCCACTGCAACCCGAGCTCGAACCCCTGTGCACCCAAACTCCCTGCACCCATCACCGGCCACACTGCGCCCTCCCACCGGCGATCGCCTCCCCATCGTCGCCGTCGTCTCTGCTCTCCCCCTCTCTGTTGTTTCCCTCTGCTCTCCCTCTCTCTCTCCCTCTCTGCCTAATCTCTCTCTCTCTCTCTCCCCCTGCCCCCAATCTCTCTGTCACTCTATCTCTTCTCTCTCTCTCTTCCCCTCAGCTCTCTCTCCCCCTCTGTCCCTCTGTTTCTCTCTCTCTGTGTTTCCTCTAACTCACAGCCCTCTCTCTCACTCTATTTCTCTCTCACTCTCACTCACTATCCCTCTCCCTGTATCTTCTCTCTCTCACTGTCTCTCTCTCTCTCTCTCTCTCGAATTTTCTCTCTCTCTCTCTCTCTAACACCCTCACCATTGTCATCATCACCCATCATCGAACCCTTGACGCGCAGGGCCAAGCTTCACAGCCGAGCCCCGACCACCAAGCTGCGAGCCGTCGTTGCCGAGACTCGAGTTCGAGCCAAATCTAGTTGCCGTGCCGCGCGTGTGTCGCGCGTTCGTGACGTCACCGTCACCGTACATCCCCGGGACGCCTCCAGGCAAGTTTTTACTTGCTTTCATGCTATTCTCTATGTGATACAAGTCAATATCATATATATATCTCATGTTTGCTTTATGTTAAATATTGCAATACAACCGTTCGATGCTTGTTCCCTTAGAAAAATAATATCAAATTTGACGGAACTGGAGGGCTCTCATTGGCCTCTGCTATGTTGAGTACTTTGTACAAGATTCGTTGGAAAACTTGATCGTTTATGTCCAAAACGACTAACCCCAAGTTTAACCGTAAAACTGAAATTTTTAGTGTACCTGAAAACCGTTAAATTCACCACAAATCATATACATATTAGATTAGTGCGCTCGAGGGCTCAAAACGAAGCCAACTCGATGAGCTTTAATCCTACACTGGTTTCCTGACATTTCTGTACTTAAACCATGATGAAAATAGGATCGGAGTGCGACTCTGGACTGCAGTCCAGAGCGACTCCAGTTATTGGTTGTTGTTCCGTAATGGATACCACAGGATTTACTTAACACTTAGGTTGCGGAACTCTGCTGATTATTGTAGATAAACCTGTTAGCTAGCCAACACAACGGGTTTCAATCTGTTTCGTTATCATTTACTATTTAATCTGTAATTTAGAAGATCGGGACACATAACAGTCCCAGCAGATTCAGAATTGACATGTTGATATTAAACAGATTATAACTCCTAACATACAGATGCGATTGAAGATCCGTTTGTTGAGTTGAAAACTTTACTGAAAACCCTAGAATTCATCCAGCTGTAGCGTCGCTAAATTATGATCTCAACTGGGGTTAAAATGCGTTGCGAAATGGATTCCTGATTCTGAAACCAGATTTCCAGCCGCGAGCGCTTAAAATGAAACAGTTATAACTAATGATCCTAAAACCCGATTGGCTCGAAACCAAATTAGATGGATAGATAACTGAACATACTAATTACTACCTGTTTGTCATTTCGCCAAATTATATACATATGTTTCATGATAAATCGTGCAAGTGAAAGAATGCGGTTTTATAACATCCTCACCATGTTTATATACTTATTCACGCATCATATCATACCCATGTCATTGTATTGATAACCTAGTGACATCGTGCATTTACCCAGTGTTAGATTTTAGCGTTGATTGTGGCAAGTACGTCAGTGTTCGTGTATTCGTGATTAAATGAAAGTGATACGTACTTGTGCACAATCAGTGTCCCTTTTATTCTATTGCATTGTCGACGTCTGTGGGATGCGTGTACGTGTGACTATAAGTGGTATGGGACACTTATGGAAGCGCTTGCACGGATGTCACAGATAAGGCATCCGACACTGCCATTTATCTTAGGTATTAGTCGGGACGTGCTTGATGGAGGTCCTGTCTCCAGTTCTCGCGCAGACTTGTCACGGATCGATTAGTATTTAGGGTGATGGTTAGCGTTTGATGTAGACCACGGGGTGTGGGGTAGTTTAAGTGTGAGTTCAACAGAATCTCGGGAGTCCCATGCCGGCTTATATATTTAGGGAGTTATATGGAGATTTACAGGGTATGTGCTATATCACCGTGATACACTCGTTACATGTTGGGCCCGTGGTCCCTTGCCCTTGGGTTCTACCCTTGGGTGGAGGACACTCGCGAGTGGTTGACTCTCACACTTGGACTGACGATAGGCTTATTGACCTGTGCAGTGAGACTTAGAGACTGATAGGGTTACTGTCATTTACATTCATTCTATACTGTCTTGACATTCGTGACATATTGTTATACTGCTTTATTTTTCCGCTGCATTGATCTCTGCTCATTCATATTCATGCTGTCATTGATTTACTGTTATTCATATCTATTACCACTATTAGAACTGTTACTTGATTATATACATTATATTGCTATTGTGTCGCTCTGACGACCTGAGTATGCATGCTCAGTGTGAGGAGAAGATTTTAGCCTGGACCAGAACTAGACGTGCATCACAGGCTTCTTTACTTGCCCTCCCGTGTTGCCTTCATTTGTTCCACTTCAGGTCAGACTTTATATTGTTTCCTTCAGTTACTACATTTCTCATTACCTGTGCAATATTACTGTTTACCATGAGAAACTAGAAGCCGAAGTGTGACTACGGCAGGACTTTTCCTTGACCGTAGGAGCATGGCTGGCCTTGTCTACCCCTCGTATTCCGTATTTTGGGAAGCGGGGCGTGACATGGTTTAGTTGGTATCAGAGCCCAGGTTTTGCATCTATTGGGATTGCAGTTTTCTGTGTACAGTTTTGGCAATCTAAGACATCCTTCGGTCTAGGTTGTAAACTGTCATTCTTGATTCATATTCACATCGTACGTTCGGCTATCCATTCACTATGATTTCGGGTGACTTGACAAGGGTATGTAGTGGCAATTGCACTACCGTACTCTATTCAAGTGACTTAAATTGATACAGTTGATTCTCCACTTGTAATGATATTCATCATCTCTGATATTCTTGAATCCTTGTTCTATCCATATCATATTTTGATTCATTTAGCGTGTGACTCATATCATTCTTGAAATTGTTGTTTCAGGATCATGTCTTCCAACGACTTTTCATCTTTATTCGCTCCCCAGAATCAGAATGTTGAGATCCTTAGTGTACTACAAGGTTTGAAGGAAGCCCAGGAGCGGACAAACGACTTATTAGCTGAAGGATTGAGAAGACAGGTGAATCAGGCACCAGCGGGAGTCTCCTATCATAAAGGGATCCCTATTGGACGAGGAAAAGAGAAGAAAATGAAGCGTCAACAGAAGTATCAGAAGAACTTTTGCTGTGGATATTGTAAGAGGCCAGGACATCTTCAGAAGGATTGTCGCCGTGCCCAAAGGAAATGTCTGATATGTGGTTCCGACAAACCTCTCATCAACGGTTGTCCAGAAAGGAAAGAACTACAAGGAGGAAACTCGTCCACACTCCCCACTTCTACCAAGTGAGGACTACCGCGTAGTTCGGACTTCGACGATGTGGCGGATCAAACGCAGGATTCAACTCACGCGACGAGAATGCAATGTTATAGTAGTCGAAGAATGATTTTTTTCATGTTATCTACTTTCAGTAATAATATTTTCGTTTTTATGAATGATTCCTTCCGTTTGAAACCTTGTATCCGTTGAACTTTTAGTTGAATGCAATGAAATTTGAATCATATATATGTATCATTCTCATGCTTTCTTTATGTCAAATTCTATTCATTATCACAGTATTTCATTTTTATCTTTCAGTTCCTGCAACCGCATATTCTCCTATGTTTCGTACCTTGAGCCTTCCTTGATGTATTCCACCGTCTAATCATGACTTCTCTTTCTTTCAGACCATGGCCTACCCCGGAGCAGCGCCGAATCTAGACGAGGATGTACAGTCATGCGTTTCCCTAGATCACACACTGACGAGTTCTGATGATGAAGTCAACGATCCCCAGGTCAACTTCGGTAACAATGATTCAGAGGACGAAGGAGTGGACGCCCGAGAGTTTGGCATGATAGCTGATTCTGACGAAGAAGAAGTAGATCCTGAAGAAAATCCAGTGGAGGAAGACCCCATGGAAGAGAACCCAGAAGGAGAAGATCACGTGGAATCAGATCTCGATGAAGAAGCCCTATCTGAGGAAGAAGAACCAGAAGATCAAGACCCTGCCGTGGAAGAACTCCCTTTGGCAGTCCCCGCGAGACACTATGGAAATGGACGCCCCTACCTGAGCGCGCGAGCCTACCGCAACCTGCTGAATCTCCACAACCGCGACTGACGGATTTCCTTTTTATGTTGTTTTCTGGCCAACTAGGATGTGTATAGTTTAGGGTCACTTTTCGTCTTTGGAATGTCTTGTTTCAAATCTTCTTGAATAAAGTAAATCTTCTAGATTCGTAAACCTTTTGATTATTGGTTCGTTTGATACCTGTTTATTGCCCCTACCCATTTATCTATTTTGGCGGAGATCTCTGACTGGCCACCACTGCTTGTTGTAAAGTTTTTCACCATCGTTTCAGTTGGGAAGTACCGCACTCTGATCCTTGGAATGAGCGACCATTCATCCTCCGTTTGTACCCTGTTTGAGATCCTTTGGGGAGGAGAATAGTTCCGGTGAAACTTCCGAATTCATTAACTTTCCAAATTTTGATTCGTGTGTTGTACCAACTGTTGTTTCCCCCACACTTTTCCTTTTGTCCTCCTTACTTCCTGTGCTGACCCGATTCCAATTCTCGGACCCTCAACCTAAAGCCGCCACTCACCAATCTTTGAATAACCCACACTTCCTTGTAGTCAATATCCTAACTAACCAACATTTTGTGTTCTTCCTATTACCCTAACTATATATATAGGGACAGTGTTATTCAAAGATTTAGTTTTCAATACTTTGGTTTGTGTTATTGATTACTCCATTTTTGTATTTTAAGTACAACTATTATTCTTTTCATTTTCAGTAGCGCAACCTTATACCGCGCACATTTTGTCCATGTTTCTTACTTTCATCCTACGAGTTTTCTAAGCTATTTTGAAGCTAATTGACCGATCCATTATCTTAAGCTGTTTAACCTATCGACTAACCCTTCACTTTTTATGGTCGTTACTTTATCTTCGAGTAATGTGTTTATAATTACTATCATCAATGTTTATGCCCATACTTTCTATGTACCACTTTTGATATATTTACATGTACACGTAATTGTGTTTCGATTTTATTGAGTACATCTCGAATATTATTGTTCGTTATTGTTCTTATGGCTATTCTTATATGCATGTAGCTGCCTTTGTAGTTGTTCCTGTCTTATACTCCTTTAAACCTATACCTTTGTATGTTGTTATTATATAGATAAACCTTCAAATTTCTTCGTTCACTTATACCTATTAGAGGGTTACGTGTTAGTTTGCAATATAGTAGCTTTCGCCTATATTTGTATAATTTATCGTTTACTTTAAATTTCGAGGACGAAATTTTTGTAAGGGTGGTATGATGTAATACCCAGCCCTTTTGTACGTCTACACCCGTATTTTCTTTTCACCTATAAAATTTTATAACTTTTCATTATTTTAAATGTTCCAATCTATTTTTAGTTCTCTACTTCCCCATTTCATTTCCCCTGCCGGTCTCTTCATTTTGCTGTACTTACTATTTCCTTTTCGGCCTAACCCACCTTTCCTCAGCCCATTTATCCTAGTGAGCCATTTTCCCTATTTATTAAATTTAAGTCTTCCTATTATTCATAAAACCCAACTTCATTTTTAATTATTCTTAGCTACCTAGCCCGTTCATTTCCCTTAGCCCATCTTTTAAAAATAGACTAAACTCATTTTTCTTAAGTCCATTATTTCCCCATTTATTAACCCAGCCCAACTCCTCTAATTCTTCTATTTGAAAGCTAAACACTACAACCCAACACCATTTTTCCCTTACCATTAAATCCCCCTCAGCCCAATGTCCCTATAAAATTAAATCCAATTTCTTTACTCGCCGTACACTTCTCTTTAATTATTTTCTATTTCCACCCAAGCCCAGCAGCCCTCACACTAATAATTTTCCCTGGCCCGCTCAATTGCCAGCCCACACACCATTTTTCAAATTCCTCAATTATATTTTCTGCGGCCCATCCTTTTTCCCCCCAAATTTCTTAACTTATTTTTCTGAGCCCGGCCCGTTCCCTTTATTTATCTTCAGCCCATTTCATTTTTGAATTACTTAGACGAGCCCAGCCCATTTTCCCACTTCCTCACTCGCATCGCTCCTACCCGACCCGCTATGTACTGTTCATCTCCTCCTTCGAAATTTTTCCCAACGGTAACCTTCCGTGACTCGCGCGCGCGACCCGCGACCCTCGCCGCCTTCCTCGCCCACGCTCGCACTCTTGTCGCTCCACTCGCGAGCGTTATCATCAGCGCACGCGTCGTCTCTTTTCCTCTCTCCCTCACTCCCATTGTCTTTCTCTCCTCGCAATCCCTCACGAAGCCATTGCCACCGTCCCCTCATACCGAGCACTGCCAAACCTCGCCGTCGACAACGACGACGGCCAGTCCGTTCCCTTCCTTCTCCACAAACTGAGCCTTCGCCTACATACCCACATCTCCACCACCCTCGCCACTGCAACCCGAGCTCGAACCCCTGTGCACCCAAACTCCCTGCACCCATCACCGGCCACACTGCGCCCTCCCACCGGCGATCGCCTCCCCATCGTCGCCGTCGTCTCTGCTCTCCCCCTCTCTGTTGTTTCCCTCTGCTCTCCCTCTCTCTCTCCCTCTCTGCCTAATCTCTCTCTCTCTCTCTCCCCCTGCCCCCAATCTCTCTGTCACTCTATCTCTTCTCTCTCTCTCTTCCCCTCAGCTCTCTCTCCCCCTCTGTCCCTCTGTTTCTCTCTCTCTGTGTTTCCTCTAACTCACAGCCCTCTCTCTCACTCTATTTCTCTCTCACTCTCACTCACTATCCCTCTCCCTGTATCTTCTCTCTCTCACTGTCTCTCTCTCTCTCTCTCTCTCGAATTTTCTCTCTCTCTCTCTCTCTAACACCCTCACCATTGTCATCATCACCCATCATCGAACCCTTGACGCGCAGGGCCAAGCTTCACAGCCGAGCCCCGACCACCAAGCTGCGAGCCGTCGTTGCCGAGACTCGAGTTCGAGCCAAATCTAGTTGCCGTGCCGCGCGTGTGTCGCGCGTTCGTGACGTCACCGTCACCGTACATCCCC
The DNA here is from genome assembly GCA_030015575.1 of Agapanthus africanus. NCBI lineage: Eukaryota > Viridiplantae > Streptophyta > Magnoliopsida > Asparagales > Amaryllidaceae > Agapanthus > Agapanthus africanus. Next base: position 349,904,695 of record JASDDO010000024.1, on the reverse strand, counting down.
GGGACGCCTCCAGGCAAGTTTTTACTTGCTTTCATGCTATTCTCTATGTGATACAAGTCAATATCATATATATATCTCATGTTTGCTTTATGTTAAATATTGCAATACAACCGTTCGATGCTTGTTCCCTTAGAAAAATAATATCAAATTTGACGGAACTGGAGGGCTCTCATTGGCCTCTGCTATGTTGAGTACTTTGTACAAGATTCGTTGGAAAACTTGATCGTTTATGTCCAAAACGACTAACCCCAAGTTTAACCGTAAAACTGAAATTTTTAGTGTACCTGAAAACCGTTAAATTCACCACAAATCATATACATATTAGATTAGTGCGCTCGAGGGCTCAAAACGAAGCCAACTCGATGAGCTTTAATCCTACACTGGTTTCCTGACATTTCTGTACTTAAACCATGATGAAAATAGGATCGGAGTGCGACTCTGGACTGCAGTCCAGAGCGACTCCAGTTATTGGTTGTTGTTCCGTAATGGATACCACAGGATTTACTTAACACTTAGGTTGCGGAACTCCGCTGATTATTGTAGATAAACCTGTTAGCTAGCCAACACAACGGGTTTCAATCTGTTTCGTTATCATTTACTATTTAATCTGTAATTTAGAAGATCGGGACACATAACAGTCCCAGCAGATTCAGAATTGACATGTTGATATTAAACAGATTATAACTCCTAACATACAGATGCGATTGAAGATCCGTTTGTTGAGTTGAAAACTTTACTGAAAACCCTAGAATTCATCCAGCTGTAGCGTCGCTAAATTATGATCCCAACTGGGGTTAAAATGCGTTGCGAAATGGATTCCTGATTCTGAAACCAGATTTCCAGCCGCGAGCGCTTAAAATGAAACAGTTATAACTAATGATCCTAAAACCCGATTGGCTCGAAACCAAATTAGATGGATAGATAACTGAACATACTAATTACTACCTGTTTGTCATTTCGCCAAATTATATACATATGTTTCATGATAAATCGTGCAAGTGAAAGAATGCGGTTTTATAACATCCTCACCATGTTTATATACTTATTCACGCATCATATCATACCCATGTCATTGTATTGATAACCTAGTGACATCGTGCATTTACCCAGTGTTAGATTTTAGCGTTGATTGTGGCAAGTACGTCAGTGTTCGTGTATTCGTGATTAAATGAAAGTGATACGTACTTGTGCACAATCAGTGTCCCTTTTATTCTATTGCATTGTCGACGTCTGTGGGATGCGTGTACGTGTGACTATAAGTGGTATGGGACACTTATGGAAGCGCTTGCACGGATGTCACAGATAAGGCATCCGACACTGCCATTTATCTTAGGTATTAGTCGGGACGTGCTTGATGGAGGTCCTGTCTCCAGTTCTCGCGCAGACTTGTCACGGATCGATTAGTATTTAGGGTGATGGTTAGCGTTTGATGTAGACCACGGGGTGTGGGGTAGTTTAAGTGTGAGTTCAACAGAATCTCGGGAGTCCCATGCCGGCTTATATATTTAGGGAGTTATATGGAGATTTACAGGGTATGTGCTATATCACCGTGATACACTCGTTACATGTTGGGCCCGTGGTCCCTTGCCCTTGGGTTCTACCCTTGGGTGGAGGACACTCGCGAGTGGTTGACTCTCACACTTGGACTGACGATAGGCTTATTGACCTGTGCAGTGAGACTTAGAGACTGATAGGGTTACTGTCATTTACATTCATTCTATACTGTCTTGACATTCGTGACATATTGTTATACTGCTTTATTTTTCCGCTGCATTGATCTCTGCTCATTCATATTCATGCTGTCATTGATTTACTGTTATTCATATCTATTACCACTATTAGAACTGTTACTTGATTATATACATTATATTGCTATTGTGTCGCTCTGACGACCTGAGTATGCATGCTCAGTGTGAGGAGAAGATTTTAGCCTGGACCAGAACTAGACGTGCATCACAGGCTTCTTTACTTGCCCTCCCGTGTTGCCTTCATTTGTTCCACTTCAGGTCAGACTTTATATTGTTTCCTTCAGTTACTACATTTCTCATTACCTGTGCAATATTACTGTTTACCATGAGAAACTAGAAGCCGAAGTGTGACTACGGCAGGACTTTTCCTTGACCGTAGGAGCATGGCTGGCCTTGTCTACCCCTCGTATTCCGTATTTTGGGAAGCGGGGCGTGACAACACCCAACCACCAGATATCGTAGTCATGGTATGTAGCCGTGGCAAGTAGGATCTGGATGGACTTAAGCATAGCTACTTGAAAAAGGTTTCATCATAATCTACGCCTGGTAAATGATGCAAACTTTTAACAAGTCTAACTTTGAAAGTCTCAACTTTTCCATTTACACCAAGTAATCTTCTCAAGATATACTTGCTCCTGATGGGGATTTAACCCTTCAGATATATCAACTAAAGTCCATACTTTATTGGTGTATAAGGATTCCATCTCAGATCGATAAGCATCCAGCCATTCTTACAGAGTCTCACTCCTGATGGCCAGCTCGAAACTAGTTGGGTCATCATCTCATGATGCAATCCTCGCTCCCACTGTCATAGAGCAACCGAAGTATCTCTCAGGTGGGTGAGGAACCCTACTAGATCGGCGGAGAGGCTGAGGTTCGTTGGCATCTACTGAAACCTTTAGTTGTACCAAATCATCTGCTGTATTTTGTATAGCTGGAACCTTTCCAGTTCTACATTACAGACCTTGCCTCGAGCTTTTCTGGATTTTTCTTTTAGACATAGGCCGGACAACCCCAAATCTTAACTAACTTAAGATATGGGCTCTTCCCTTTCCATATCATATATGAAGTGGTAGGCAACTGATTTGATTGGAACCTTATTTAATAGGTATGCAGCTTCTCAAGTGCATAACACCCTTAAGGAAATAGGTGACTCAGTAGTACTCATCATAGAGCACACCATATCAAATAGGGTGTATCTGCTCCGCCCCGATATACCATTGTGCTATGGTGTATCACGGAGGAGTAGTGCTGAGAGAGAATCTCATTCTCCTTTAAAAAAGTCCAAGAATTCCGTGCTCAAGTATTCTCCTCCTCGATCACATCAAAGGATATAATACTTATACCCGTATTTTGGTTCTCTAATTCTAAATCATATTCTGTGAATATCTCAAAAGGTTCGGACTTGTGTTTCAACAGGAACATATGTCTGAATCTTGAGAGATCATCAGAGAATGTAATGAAGTATAAAGAACCGGTCTTGGTATGTGTAGACTGGAGACCTTACATACATCATCATGTATCAGTCCCAAGAGTTCACTAACTCTTTCTCTGTTTCGAATAAACAGAGCTGTGGTCATCTTATCTCTGTGACATGACTGGCAAGTTTTCACAAGATGTAAATTCAAACTGATTTAAATATGCATCTAAATGTAACTTCAGCCAGTCAGGTCGCATTGATATGACCTAGTCTATAATGCCTTAAGAAGGATCCGTTCATTTCTGAACTCTTCCTCTTGTGTGTGTTCTGTATACTAGGAACTGTAGTTTGATTTAGAACATTAATGCTTTTAGACAACGTGCCTGAACCGATCAACTTTTGATATAGGAAATGTTCAAAACATTATCCAACAATACAAAATTATATCATTTCTTTACTAATAAAGAGACTGATATGATTTTGTATAGCAGGTTCGGTATCTAATAACATTCGTTCAGAATCAATGTATAAGTAATACAGGGTGACAGTGACCGACAGACTTGGCTGCAACTCTTGCCCTGTTTTCTGCCTCATGAAACTTATCACCCGTTCTTAGTTTTTCTACCCTTTTGTAGCCCTATGTAACAGATTACATATCTGGGATCCTGATCCGGTATCATATATCAGGATGCGGAGGATACTGAGAAACAGTTCTGTATAATGAACACACCCGAAGATGATGCATCAGCATGCACTCTCTTCGTTTGGGCGGCATGGGAAATCTGGTATTCCCCAATTTCCTGCTCTGTCTTATAACAATTATAAGTTGGAGCGGGACCAACGTTCCCCAGCTCAGTATAACAAGCGGGTTCGGTCAATAATCCGTATTATTATCTTGATTAAGGCGTGATATGGTCGCTACCAGGAGAGAGAGAGAAGAAAACACTCAGCGTGCGCTTTTGCAAGAATAGATTGGTTATTATTTTATCTAATCAGGATGGCTCCCACTGTTTTTTTTATCAAATCTTCCTTCAAACCCTAAAAGGAAAGACTAGCCGGGATTAATTACACACTACAAGTTCGCCAATCTTTCAGCCAGGCCAGTGTCGGTACTTTGAGGGAGGTCCCCCGTGCTTTCGCACGAACCTAATTAATGTAAACCTCGTTTTCCCAGAGGCGTAACCCCATTGACACCTTTCTAGACACCTACTTGAGCGGCTAATTGTAATGTATAAAACTCTCCCAGGAGTAACTCTTACTCGCAGCGGGTATCGGGATCCAACTATCTCATAGAAGGTATGCAATCTCATTGCAAATTTCAACACTTGAAATTCCCGATAACATTTTGCCCCTAGCACCCTATGACCTTGACGGAGGCCAACAAACCATAGGCTACTAGTCAAGTTCAACCCGTCATTTCTTGATCGAATCAAACCCACCCGCACGACCCTTGACGGAGGCCAACAAGGTCGCACGACTACCCTAACTCAATCTGCATCATATGCATAAGCAGATAAATACTGGTTAGCTACCGCACACTGCGCCTTGATGGAGGCCAACAAATGCAGCACGAATACTAAACAGCACTTATCTGAAATGACGGAGGGCTAAGACAGGTTTTTATGAAAACCTATTGCGTAATGAACTTGATATCGTAGTAGGATCGAATGAATTTTGAAATGGAGTGCTTTTGAGGCTTTTCTTGTTTTGCTAAAGGAGTCACTCCCGGTGAAGGGATCGTCGGTCCTTTCCTCGTCGAATGAGGTGCGGGATATATCATATATATCACTGTGCAAAGCAAAAACACTTAAAAGCAATCAAAAAACAAACCGAGTGTGTAGCATCTGCCAGTTATTGCTAAAGGAGTCACTCCCGGTGAAGGGATCTCGGTCCTTTCCTCATCGAATAAGGTGCAGGATATATCATATATACCAGCTGTGCAAAGCAAGAACTGTAGCTACCTGTTTTATTTTGAAATTCGATTCTACAACATCTTAGGTTTCTTTTAATTTCATTAATCATATTAATGAAGTCCCATCATTAAAGTACCTAAACATCACAGATAAATACGACGTACACTTATGCCATCCGCATTCGCCTCGATGTCCCCTCGTGCACCGTTAGGTTAGGTAACTAACGGCAGAGCGGGGCAGGGCTAGCGCGGGTGTAAAACATAAGTAACGTCTATATAATATATCATATATACTATATACTGTATCTATCACAGAACATCACATGATCACATCACAGATATCGCAGCAGAAGAAACATATGAAATATTGGATATACTAGGACGTCCGTGTTTTCAATACGAGCCAGTATAAAACACGGATTCCACGGTCGCGATGAATAGCCAAACCCACACCCCTAGACCCCTACGAGAGCGGCAAGCAACCCTACCAATTCTAGAGTTAGGAGACCCGGACTCGACTCCTCGAGTTGGTCTCCCACTGGACTCCAGAACCCGGTTACTTGTGCCCTCCTCCTTGGGTCTATCCTAGTGCGGAAAAGTAAATAATATACAAACGGTGACTACTTTCGCAACCTGGAAGCGCCCCAATAAAAAGAATATTACATACAAGTTTTTACATGAATGAAAATGAAAAACACCCATCTCACATAAAAACCCCCGGCTATTCGAACACGACGATCCAATATAACATATCCAGCAACACATAACATCACATGTCATCAACGTAAGTAAATATGTCCATCCCAATTGTCGTTGACATATAGCAACGAAACCGGCGATATCACATATTACACTTACGGTCACAGAAAAGAAAGTGTAAAACTACAACAGTTGGCATCCGCAACCTCTTTAGACATCGCATGCTTAATCAAATGAATTCCTTAGACATCACATGCCTAACAATTATAAACCCCGCATTTTAGTCTCTTTATCGAAAACACTTTTCAATACCAAGTCGGGTAATTCAACAAGATTCCCGACATCCTGATCGAATACTCGTCGCAAACTTCAGTAGACGGCCGCACCCCCGACGCCGTCGACGAAATGCACCAAGGCGGAACACCGCTGCCGCGAGCACCCGAACGGATGCTTTCGGCGACGGGGTTCTCCTACAGTCACTTGGTCGGGGCTAAGGGGTGTAGCTGTCTATTAAGTTTACCGGCGAATATCCGCGTACGCTACGTGATTGCGACGGACTTTTGATCACATCAAAATTCCGTGGCAACTGATCTAGTGAGACTAAACTGCTATGTTTATAACATTCATTCAGTCATCACATAACTATTGTGAATTCCAATTGTTGTATCACATTCCGGATAAGCAGAAAATGTTAAACTTTCCGATCGAACAGTCAAACACCCAAGTTTTCCCGATACTGATCAACACATGAAACAAGTCTAACAACATTCAGTTCGTGCCTCAGTACCAACGGTCCAGCCGTAGAAGGGTCAAGCCAACGCCTCACATGTGGCACGCCGTACTGCCCCAAACCCGAAGGTTCAAAGGGCAGTTCAAGATGGTCACATAATCGAGTTAAGGTTTGTTGTCTTCTAGAGGGTCCATCGCATTACTTGCACTACTTAGAACGTCGTTAAACTACGGAAATATCCAACACTTGGAAATTTCCCGACAGGGGAAAAAGTGGGTATTTATATCCGGTCGAACTTTTTAACATATTCAAAAATTTATCCGGAAAACACATAGACAAAGTTTGATAATCCGATCAAATATTCGAATCCCTAAAACAAACCCAGAATGCTCAACTGTGTAGTAAAAGTTAAAATATCCCAGAAAATACAGCACTAAGAATTAGGAATTACTGTGCAGATTTCAAAAGCTGACGTGGCTACTTGGCCGCGGAACCGCCGCAAGAGCCTTCTTCTTGGCCGCGGTTCCGCCGCCGTTTAGACGATTTAGCCGATTGAATTGCACAGTAATTCTTAAAAACACCTGCTTATTTTTCTGCATATTTTTAATATTGAAAAATCCACAATTTTCAAAAAAGGACAGAGAGCAATTTGGAGTTAGGGATTTCGATCGATCGGACTTCAAACTGCGTCTACGCATCGCCTAAGGCTCTAGCTAGGCTCTGATACCACTGTAGGATTCCTAGGCACTCTAGTGAGGTCTCACAAGGCATCAACCATGCCAATTTCAAAAATACGGGGTGCCGAGAAACCCGACTACGGATCGTTGGCTAGATTTCTAGGCGATAAATGAACTAGTTTACAATTAAACTAAAAGAATACGGAAATACAACCTTTGTAGATCCGTTTTTCCATCTCCATAGCTCCATGAAGAAGTCATCTCCGCTGTACAAATCCGATCTTGGACTCTCGCGTTCGCTTCATCGGAGAAATAGGCGGGCAAGGTCGTCAGCTTCGTGCCGAAGATGATCTACGTCGAGGCATCACTAGATCAAGCTCTCACTTCACCAAGTCATGAAACTTGTGAAGAAAACACACTCTACTACTTGGCAAGAGGTAGAGGATGAAGAAATAGGAAGTGGGTAGACTTTAGAATTGGATTTCTCACTCATTTTCATCAATCACCATTGATGAAGAAAGGTTTTCTTCTTTGAAGATGATGAAGAAGAAGCTAATATTATGATAAGTTATTAGAAAATAGAAAATAATAGAATACTTATCATAATCTTAACCTTAGTTAAGTGTAGAGAATTGACTAAGGTTGGGTTGAATGGTTAGGGTTAAGGATGAGAACAAAAAGGTCATCAAGTCAAAGCTTCATGAAGCTTCAACTAAAAACAAATGAAGCCACCATTCATTTATCTTTCAATTTATTCAAAATGAATAAATAAATAAGATAAATGAATAAGTAAAACCCTAATCAACAACTTAACCTTGGTTTAATTCTTTACACTTAACCAAAAAGCATGTATCATCAAACATGATACAATCAAGTGCACAAAAGTATATCATATATACAACTTGTGAACTTCAAGTGAGAAAATCCATTTAAAGTGAACCAATACTAGTTAATGCAAAGTAATATATCAAATATATAATTATACATTAAATCATTAAATCAACACTTGATTTAACGATCCGGTCATATCGCATATAACCGACTAGTATCAAATGTATCGGCTTATCGAATCAATCCTTGATTCGATAACTAGGTTATATCGCATACAACCATTCGATACATTCATCGCGAGAATAGAATACGGTATCACATACACGCATTATTCTCGGTCCCGCACATATCTCATATGCGCTCCTATTTCGTTTCGCTTGAACTAGGAAACCTCTGTGTAGGACTCTAAAGACTCGTCAATACGCCGGCAGCAGGTGATGATCATATCAAACACCCACAAGCCGCAAGCGGTCTGCTAAACGTAACGGCCACCCGGGTATTGAGCGATCAGAAGATCGACGAGCAATCCCGCTCACACTCCAGTGAATCCAACCAGTAACACTACCGTACAGTCCGGTCTGATCGTCTGATATGTCGCATATCTTGCCTAGGGGTGGTAAACGTCAGACCCCAATAGCTCGATAAGTCGTGTCGATATGAGGTCTATAACAATTCGAGAAACTACTGGTAACACTTACCAGTAAATCTCAGCAACCCTGGCCAGGGATTTCCTGTTATAGCCAATCGAACACAGCGCAACATCAACTCCCTATACCGGGAGAGACGAATCCCCTCCTATCGCTCATTGCCTCCATGTGACTCGGGACTGTACCCAAAAACCACCGTTTTGCACGCCCTCTTGGACGTGGTAAGATGGAAATCAAAGCACAGTGGGAACCACACAAGACTCTATGACGATCTCGGGTCAACAGACTACTCTGTACCAGTGTCACCAGAGAACTGCCATCTGACGTGAGGTATAATACCATCTGGGAGTTCTCGGCGAGTCCGTCCAGTGTACCCAGTCTCTACTGAGCATCCGTATATCATCTCCGATGTCAAACACCAATGGATATGGGATCATCCATCGCCCATCTGTATGGGTCGAGAAGGTACACGCTAGTCTACTCTGGTATATCGATGCCCCATCTCGATACACCCACGACTAGGGACTTTGAAGGATGTACTTATGGACTACCATGTCCCCACTAGTATGATCCGCATCATAGTCTAGGTAGTCAAGCACACATCCTAAGGGCTTTACCAACATGTAACAGAGAGACAATCAGTGTACACGTTAAGGTAAAGATCAACCAGATAGCATACTATCATGTCGAGCAAGAAAGTCCTCCCTATATATGTCCCAGCATCCACTACAATATACATCCAATGTACAGTAATGGCCTCTAGGGCATACATATAACTAACAGAAGGAGGGGGAGGAACGTTGGAAAGAGACGGGAAAAGAAAAGAAGAAGGAGAAGAAGGATGAGGGGTTCAGGTCGGGTCAGGTTTTGTTTAGGTGTTGGGGATTGGGTTTGGGTTTGGGTTTTAGGGGTTAGGGAAAAATAAATAAAATATATAAAAATATATAAAAATGCAAAAAAAAAAATATTAGGAAACTCTGGAAAAATTACGAAAAATATATACATGGAACTGGGGATTTACATCATACCCCTCTTACAAAAATTTCGTCCTCAAAACTAAAGAATGAAAACAACGGAAAAACCAACAACTACTCAAATAGGTGTAGAAAACGTGAACGGATGTCCTCCTCATGTTCCCAGGTAGACTCTCCTGGAGAACGACCACCCCAAAAAACTCGAACCAAGGGAATGACTTTGTTCTTTAGCATTTTTACCCGACGATCGAGAACGGTAGTAGGCTGCTCCTCGTAAGACAGATCGGTGCCCAACGTTAACTCTAAATGGTCCAAGATATGTCTGTCATCCCGAACATAGCTCCTCAACCGAGATACATGAAAAGTATTGTGCATACTATCTAACGATGGAGACAAGGCAAGTCGATAAGCCACTTCTCCTACTCGCTCTAGCATCTTAAAAGGTCCGATGAATCGGGGACTGGGTTTTCCGCGACTACCAAACCTGATCACTCCCCGAGTGGGCGATATCTTTAGAAATATGTGGTCACCAATACCAAACTCCAACGAACTTCTGCTGGCATCTGTCCAACTCTTCTGTCGGTCCTGAGCCGCCTTGATCCTGATCGTCTGAATCTTGCTCACTGTCTATACTATAATCTCAGAGCCCAACAATTTTCGATCATCCACGTCATCCCAACAAAGAGGGGATCGACACTTCCGTCTATACAGAGCCTCAAATGGGGCCATATGGATGCTAGCTTGGTAGCTGTTGTTATACGAAAACTCTACCATATGGAGGTGATCCTCCCAAGAGCCCTAAAAATCAAGCATGCATGCCTTCAGCATATCCTCGAGCGTCTGGATAGTACGCTCGGATTGCCCGTCCGTCTGTGGATGGTAGGCCATGCTGAACTTGAGACGAGTACCCAAACTATCATGCAGGCTCTTCCAGAAATGAGAAATGTACCTGGTTTCTCGATCAGACACGATACTAACTAGTACTTTGTGTAGTCTCGCAATCTCCTATATTTCTCTACAAGCGACTCCGTCGATTGTTTGACTCGGAAAGGTATGCAATGTGCTGCCTTTGTGAGACGATCAACAATAACCCAGACAACATTGTCGCCCCTTGGACTTCGAGGTAGTGCCGTCACAAAATCCATGGTGATGTGCTCCCATTTCCACTGGCATTAGAAGCGGTTGCAACAACCCAGCGATTCTCTGATGCTCGGCTTTCACCTGTTGGCATACCAGACACTTGGAGACAAAGCGAGCAATCTCCCTCTTCATCCCGTTCCACCAGAAGTGCCGCCTCAGGTCTCTGTACATCTTGGTGCCACCTGGGTGCACCGAGTAAGAGGAACTGTGTGTCTCAGCTAGAACTTCATCTCGAATCTCCTCTTTGGAACACACAGCTGACTGCTAAATCTCAGAGAGCCATCTCCGTGAATCTGCAGATCCGTCCTCAAACCAGCCTCAACTAACCCTCTGAATTTCTGTAGCTGAGAATCTCCAGCCTGTGCAGCTTTAATGCGATCTATAAGCGATGATTGAACTTGCAACTGCCAGAGCTGTTCGGGCACACCCGGTGTAACTATCTCCAACTCGAGTCTCTGAAGATCATCGAGAATCCCTTTCTGACAAGTCAGCAACGTAACTGACGGCCTGCGACTAAGAGCGTCAGGAACGACGTTCACCTTCCCCAGATGATACTGCAGATCAATATCGTAGTCTGTTATCAACTCCAATCATCTGTGGTGTCTCATATTCAGCTCCTTCTGGGAGAACACGTATTTTAAACTTTTGTGATCTGTGTACACCTCCACTCTTTTGCCTATTAAGTAATGCCTCCATATCTTTAAAGCGAACACAACGGCTGCTAACTCAAGGTCATGCGTGGGGTAGTTCTTCTCATGAGTTTTCAGCTGACGAGAGGCGTAAGCCACCACTCGACCGTGCTGCATTAATACACAACCTAAACCTTTTCCCGACGGATCACTATGAATAACCAAGCCACCCGAGCTGTCTAGCATAGTCAGGATTGGAGTCGTGGTCAACTTCAGTTTCAACAGCTCAAACGTCTGGGTGCACTCCTCTGACCAAACATATGGCACCTCCTTCCATGTGAGCTTTGTCAAGGGTTCCGCTACTCTGGTGAAATCTTGGACAAACCACCGATAATACCCAGCCAATCCTAAGAAGCTTCTTATCTCAGCAACTGATTTCGGTGTCGGCCAGTCTTTCATAGATTTGATTTTTGTCGGATCCACTGAAATGTCGTCTCTCGTAACGACATGCCCTAGAAATTGCACCTTGTCGAGCTAAAACTTGCACTTGCTTAGCTTAGCATAGAGCTTCTCCTCCCGTAGAACCGCAATACAATTCGTAGGTGCTCGGTGTGCTCCTCTCGACTTCTGGAATAGACTAGAATGTCGTCGATGAAAACAACGACAGCCTGATCCAAGTACTTGGAGAAAACCCTGTTCATCAAGTCCATAAATTGTTGGAGATAGAGCCCTCGGAGTCAATTATTAGGTCACAGGTACGTGATCGCAATGATTAATGGAGGACCTATCCCGGTAGGACAGTCTTACTCGAGATGATAGTATGCTATCTGGTTTACCTTTATCATCGTGTACTGCTTTAAGTGACCTGACAAGTCGCTATTACACGTTGATAGAGCCCCTAGGATTCTTGCTTGACCACCAGCAGTATGAGGGCGATCATATAAGTGGGAGCTGGGGTCTATAAGCATATCCTGAAATGGTCCCTAGTCGTGTGAGTTTCGAGACAGGGCATCGATACTCCTGAGTAGACTAGTGTATACAGTCGAGACCCCGACGAGGGGCGGTGGCCGGTCTCACAAGCCACTGGTGTCAGTTGGATCACCTAAGATGTATACAGGTGCTCATTGGGTTATGAGTACACCGGACAGGACTCGCCGGGAACATGCTAGTTGGTCATATACCAGACGTCAGATGGCAGTTCCCTGGTGACATGTGTGCAGGTTAGTTCTTCGACCTGGGGATCGTCATTTGTCTCGTGTGAGTTCCCACTGTACTTTGATTACTACCCTACCACGGCTCAAAGGAGTCGTGCAAACAGGTTTTAGTTGGGTACAGTCCCGAGCCACATGGAGGCAGTGAGCGTATCTTCAGGGGTTCGTCTCTCCCGGTATTGGGGGTGAGGTCGTGCTGTGTCTAGGAGAGCCATTACACGAAGTCCTTGGCCAAGGCAAGGAGATTTACTGGTAGGTATTCCAGTAGTATCTCAGGGTGTTCTGGGCTACACTCCGACACGACTTGTACCGCTTTTGGGGGTCTGACTTTTACCAACCCCCTAGGCCCGCCATGCGATGCTCATAGATGAACGGACCGGACTGTACGGATATTGTCACTGACAGGCTCAGTAGGGTTGTCAGGCTGAGTTCACTCACAGACATCCCTTTTAGTCAGTACCTGGTAGCCCGTTACGTATTGGCTTATACCTCTGACGTGCTAGTGGTTAAATCCACAACCAAGGTGTTGACGAGTCTTTAGAGTCCCCCACATTCAGTTACTCAGCTTTCGGGCGAAAGGTTGTAGAGGCCGTATGGAGATATGGCAAGGTCCGATCAGATACGTGCGGTATTGCACGAATCAGGATCGGACAGTTTGTACTATAGGCCGTATGGTTATATGGCAGGGTTCGATCAGATACGTGCGGTATTGCACGGATCAGGATCGAACAGATATTACTAGCCGGCTTTGGTATAAGCCGGATCCTAGTATAGTACAGTGTAGATTTTGTCTCATTGCATCTGTATTTCGGTCGAAATACAGATGCGGGTGTGTATGCACAGTATCGGGGTTTTCCTGTAATTTATTACGGGACCAGTTTTCTGGAGTTGCCAGTTTGCTTTTAGTTTCGGCCGATTTCCTTTGTATCGTTCATTGGCCGAAGATTGGTGGACGAGGGCTTATTCGCATTGTTGCAAATAAGCATTTGTGGAAGGGGGTCTTTGCATATTTCCTTGTGTCATGATTGTAGCACCATCCTTTGACTTGATCTCTTCATGATGGCTTGACTTTGTAAGCATCATGGTTGTTGATGATTAGTTGGTAGTGTATTGGTTTTGGGAGTGATCATTGCCTCTCATCATCACTTGCTTTTTCCATGACACTCCACCTTGCATTATTGATTTGATTCAACCCTCTTGAGTTGGTCTCTCTCTCTCATTATTTTTTCTCTCTCCATTCACCTTGCATGGCCGGCCAATTTGGTGATGGGCTGTCCAAAATTGAGATAGGGAAATGTTGTTCATTTCATGCACCAAAATTCTCCAAGCTCCTCCATATACTTCTTGTATCATCTCTCTACCAAAGTGGCACCTCCAAGAACCCCAAATGAGACTTCTACTACACATTCTACAGCGAATCTTGGGCACGTCGAGTAGCCGGCTTCGTGCCCGAGTTGCCTCGGCATTGAGGTGGGAGCCCGTAAAAGAAGCAGGCGATGTGGTGCACTTCCGGCGACGAGGAGGAGACGGGACATTCCGCAGGAGATCGGGACGATGACGAGAAGACCGGAGGACTCGGATCTGTCGGTATACTTCTCTTCCCTATCTAGTTAGTAGCTTAGACTTGTTAATGGTTACGATCCGGATGTTTAGTGCGCGGTGGTGCCGGTTTGCTAAGTCCGCAAAAATTAAAGTTTATCACCGCTTCCGCATTCCGGCGTTGGATTGACGGCCGGGGCGCCGCCGTGCACTTACAGTGGTATCAGAGCCTCGCCATTAACTTCGTCTAGCTTCATTTGATGTGTTTGCATTTCCGATCGATCAAAAAGTTCCAAAACCCGTATTTTGATCACATCAGTTTTCTGTTGGAATTTTTTAGTGTCCAAAAATTTTTCAGGTTGCATAAAACTGATGTACAACAAATTCTAAGAACTCTGGGAAAATTCGACAAATTGATCTCTCACCCAGAGCGCGGAACCGCGGCCACACCTCTCTATTGGGCCGTGGATCCGCCGCAGTCTGGAGTGATCAATGGGCCATCTTTTTCCAGTGGGCTTCAGGGGAGTAATTAGGGGTTTTGGAATATTAAAATCGGGCCAATTATTTCTGTGAGTGCTACAGTATTGCTTTGGGGCCCACTTGTTAATTTTTGGTCAATCGGAAAATTTTAAACACATTTTTCACAGTATTTACATTATATCTGCGACCGTGAATGTCACTTGATCGGTAAATCCGGTCTAACTGCTATAGCCCGGCTAGACGGATTTGCGAACGTGACCTTCACGTTGATGTTCTATGTATTTGCTGTGATGTTGCGGATCAGTCGTGGGGATAGCCTGGATGCAATGCTAGTACTGTTGTGATTGTATTATATACATTTGATATTGCGGGGCGAGCGTCCGACATGTGGACTGCCGTCACTGCCTGTTTGTATTATTATTTTGGGACACGGCCAGGTTGCGGTCGTTGTACCCGGTGTATGTGTATTTTACTTTCTGTACTAGGATTACCCCGCGGAGGGGTGCACGGATAGCGGATTCCAGAGGGCAACAAGCCCGCATCTCATGGAATTGAGACGGAGGGGGCTTTACTCTAGGATTGGCAGGCTGTTCGCCGCACTCGTAGGGGGTACAGGTTGACCCAGGAGGGGTGCCCAAGTTACCGGATTCCGTGAAGTGCTGGGTGGTCCATTCACGGTGCTGAAGGGGGCTGCCTCGCTTCAGGTTTTGGCGGGTGACTTGCCGCGCCCGTAGGGGTCTAGGATTTCATTGCACAGGCTATCCACGCGACCAGGGGAACGTCGGGTTTCAGCAGTGGCTCTGTGAAACCCGGGGATCCCAGATATCTGTATTGTTCTGTGATGCTGTACATTTCTGTGATGTTGCATTTCTTTCACGCCTTGAGCGAAATATAATATATTGGTATATATATTAGTAGATGTTGTATATGTTTTACATCCGCGCTAGTCCAGTCCCCGCTCTGTCGTTAGTTAGCTAACCTAACGGGTAATGACGGGACCCAGTGGCGAATGCGGATGGCATATACGTACATCAGTATATTTTCGTTCTTTTTGGTGTGATCAATTGATGGGACTGCATTGATTCGGATCAATGCAAGTTAAAAACAAACCTAATCTGATGTTGTTGGAACACTTTTCAAAAAGCTGTTATTGCAAGGACGTTCACTTTTGTTTTGCATCGTGATATTCAGTTGGAATATCCTGCTCCTCAGTCGACGAGGCAAGGGCCGAGATCCCTTCACCGGGAGTGACCCCTTGGACAGAATTTTGCGTCAGGGCATTAACTTCACTATAGCCGATTACTTTTGCTTTGCATTGCGGTATTCATTTGGAATATCCTGCACCCCATTCTACGGGGAAAGAGCCGAGATCCCTTCACCGGGAGTGACCTCTTTAGCAACGGTTTTCGTCACTATATTTTTAAAAGCTATCCGTTCCTTCGACGATATCAAGTTCTTTACGTTAAAGGTTTTCGCCAGAAACCATTCGTAGCCCTCCGTCGTTTCATATGGGTAGTCAATAGTATTCAAGCTGTGTATGTTGGCCAAAGTCAAGGCACAGTGATTGGTAGCTATTGGGGTATTCATATGCAGCATAGATAGATGCGTTGGTTTGGGACAGTCGTACTGCCATTTTGGCCAAAGTCAAGGGTATGTACGGGTGGATTCAAATTAACCTGGAGAATGACGGGTAGAACTTGACATGTGACTTATGATATGTTGGCCAAAGTCAAGGTCATAAGAGCATGGGGCAGAAATCACATCGGGAGTTTCAAAAGTACTGAAACTTGCCAGATATGCGCATACCTTCTGGAGTGTGACACCGTGAGCGGATTCCATCACGTTGTCATGCGATGATAGTTGGATCCCGATTCCCACTATGAGTTGGTATACTACTCGGGTGATCCCGGCTAATTCTTCTTTCAGGTTTGGAGGAGAATTTGACGGTACAGTGGGAGGTTTCCAGATTAGATAAATTGGTAACCATTCTGATCTAGGTTAGAGTGCACGCTGAGTGTTTCTTTTCTCTCTCTCTCTGGCAGCGACCATTGATCCGACCCTAAGACTATGACTCAGTGACCAAGTTGACCGAACCTTCTTAACATTGGCTTTTGGATTGTCAGAGTTGCGAACCTCATTGCCACTCCTACTTTTACCCTTTTCTCCAGGACACCCCGTATTACTACGAACGTCCACTTCCATTGGACAAAACCATCGTATGGTTAGATACGAACTCGAAGGGATTTATTCGAGGATGGTTTCCGGTTCTGGAGAAAACGGATAGGATTATTCAGTTGTCTTTTCCTTTTACCCTCTCTCAGGTTACGAGTACTCCTTGGTTTAGGGGTAGTACACCTATTACGCAAATTGGATTATCTTCTTCCAAACCTTAGGCTGGTGCCGACCGGTAGGGAATGAAGAAAACCAATTAGCATAACGATGGTGTGCAGAAGGTATTAAGTTAAGACAAAGTAAGGGATTAGTAAAAGGGCAAAGTAAATTGCAACAGATATTCACGACCAAACCAAGTATTTCTTCGCCAATCTTAAATCACCTTTGTATTTCTCCAGAACACTCCGTATCACTGCGAAGATCCACAGTTTATTGGATACTCCATCGTATGGTTATATACGAACTCGAAAGGAACTTGTTCCAGTTCGGGGATGGATTCTGGTTCAGGAGAAATAGGAATAAGATTTATTCAGGTGTCTTTTATCTTCACCTTCTCTCGCATTGCGAGTGTTCCTAGGATTGGGACAGTACACCCATTATGCTTATTGGATAGTCTTCTTCCAAACCATAGGCTGGTGCCGAACGGTAGGGAAGGAAGAAAACCAATTGGCCTAAAGGGGTGTGCAGAAGGTAATGACTAAAGACATATAAAGGGATTTGGAGAAGTGGCAAAGAATTATACGGTTACAGTCGTGAATCTGGAAGAGGCATTACTAGGAATACCGGGATACCCCATCGAAACATTTCAATGTTTCAGTCTCACTGTGTACTGTTAAAGGAAAGCTGATTTCCCTACTAGATACTTACTCCAGGGTATGTATTTACCAGGTATGATTCTCACATCTGTATGGTTTTACAGATGATGAGTGGGAGTAAGTTGTTGGGAATTGGGTGACTATCCTCATTATATCGGGATTCGTTGCAATCGGTGATATTTGAGGAAATCACCTGGGTTGTTTGCCGGTCGGCAAATATTTGGTTTTGAATATCCGCTATTATGCACCAATTTCAAATCGATATATCTGTACGTCTATTTTCATAGAGTGAGATATACTTTTTGAAATTATGTCTATGGCATTTACCTATATCAGTGGATGGTTAGGTAAGGAGCATTAAACAGCGGTGTAATTCTTCTTGACCATAAGTACAGTTTTCAACCTACGACACACAGTGAATGAGTTATCAGACTCAAGGGACTTATACAGAGTATTGTATGTTGTCCAGTGTCCATTAGGACAGAGGGGTTGGTCCTCGTACTATATTCGGTTTACTTATGACTTCTCTAGTTTTTAGACAGGTGTTTCGTGGAAACACAGGGTCCGAATTTTGAGAAGTTATAGGTATTTGAATAGAGTAGAGAACCAAGTGTAGCAAGTATCGGGATTCTTCAAAGCGATCGAAGATGTAGACACTTGTGCATGGTATTCAGTTGGTAGTAATGATAAAGAGATCTTGCTTCTCTTTCAGGTTACTCATGATTGGAAGCATTCCTAAGTTGAGTAACGCTGATCGGCCTCCTTCCATTTTGTTGACATGCACTGGAGACAGCTGCATGATTTGAATCTGGTTCAATTAAATCAGTGCCTCTGGTTCTATATTGGATATAGAACAGTTCATATCTTAACGGTGTTAAGGTACGGGGAGTTGTCCGGTTTATGCTTAAAACCAGACACTGGACAACTCAAGGCACGTTTCTGTAATTGTTGTTTGTGGGTTGACCCAGGCTATGACGAAGGTTGACTTTCTACCATCTGGAAGAACAATAGCGATATTGTTCTATACTCGCCACAGTTTTATTAAAAATGGATTTTTTTTCAGAAAACAGTAGTGGGAGTATGGTAGAACTGGAAGTGATTCCAGAACCACAAACGATTACTGAAGATTTGATAGGAACCTAAAGATTCAATTTGGATTGACATTCCATTGGCCACTCCGCAGATAAGGTGGGTAACTTCAGGCACCCGAGAGGTACTACGGTAGCCTCAAGGACGGTGACAGGGAAGTTCTTGTTTACCCACAATTACCATTGCTGTTGTTCCAGGCTGCGAGACCCGGCAGGAGGATGAGTATAGCGTCGTTCTAAACTAGTTTTAGAAGTGGACGTCTGTATGACTCTGCCAGAGGGTTGTCGTAGTCAGTGGGAGCAGCGGAAGCATTGGTGGACAGGTAGCTTATGTCTATTTATAGACTAGAGCAGATGTAGCGGAGATAGATCATCTATTTCTGACGTGACAGTCATAGGTTTGACTTCATCAGAATAAGGGATGGATCTGTTGAGAAGATAGTAGGGTGTGATATCCTGGTATTTGGATGACATACACAAAGTAGGAAAAGAAACTCCTATACTACAATCGGTTATACTTTGGTCGTCACACAGTGTTTTCTCCACATAGGACTTGGATATTATATCAGACATACTGGTCACTAGATCTATGGTTTTAGATCTAGATTTGGGTGGTTTCCCAATCAGGGTACTTAGACAGCATTCTAAGAGTATTTAGAATGGACGACTCCTGGCACGGTAGTGTACCTGCAGGTAATGGAGTCATCCTCTCTAAAGGTGTCTTAAAGACTAAAGGGGAGAGGGATACGCATGATTGGCAGATCACTTGCTTAGGCAATTGAGTCAATCATGAGATGTCAAGTACCACACCAGATGTTGTTCTTGCAGTAGATGCAATAAGTTGATAATGATCCAATCCTGGAGAAATAGTCGGAAGCAGTTTTAAAACATAAGTGGATGTTCTAAGGGATATGATAACGACAGCCTCATTCGGGAGACAGTTGTCATTCTAGGCTTCCAAGGTGACATGGACGACAAGGAGGTTGTCAGAGTTATAGTTTTTCCTTCTGACGAGGGGCAGTATTTTGGACAGGTGGTCCAAGGCAATACTGAGGGAGGCATGGCGCAGAATACTGATTAAGTTCAGTTGTCGATACAGTCTAAGAAGTTTGGATTTGGAGTTCGTTTATGAGCTATGTCCCATCAGACATCCAGACACATTCTAAGACAGGTATTGCTCATTTCGGGAGATGGGTTTCTCCGCGAACTTGAGATATAGAGAGACATGGAAAGAGACAACAAAGCGGATCCACTCACTGAGGCTGTTCCTCGAACGCAATAGTTTCGCAAACGAGCTTTGTGAGACTGACTAGTAGAGGAGTTGGGTGTTCGGTATCATACGGGCTGTGAGTATGCGACATCGCAATAATTGGCCTTGAGTGCAAGTGGGAGATTGTTGGAGATAGTGCCCTCGGAGTCAATTATTAGGTCACAGGTACGTGATCGCAATGATTGATGGAGGACCTATCCCGGTAGGACAGTCTTACTCGAGATGATAGTATGCTATCTGGTTTACCTTTATCATCGTGTACTGCTTTAGGTGACCTGACAAGTCGCTATTACACGTTGATAGAGCCCCTAGGATTCTTGCTTGACCACCAGCAGTATGAGGGCGATCATATAAGTGGGAGCTGGGGTCTATAAGCATATCCTGAAATGGTCCCTAGTCGTGTGAGTTTCGAGACAGGGCATCGATACTCCTGAGTAGACTAGTGTATACAGTCGAGACCCCGACGAGGGGCGGTGGCCGGTCTCACAAGTCACTGGTGTCAGTTGGATCACCTAAGATGTATACAGGTGCTCATTGGGTTATGAGTACACCGGACAGGACTCGCCGGGAACATGCTAGTTGGTCATATACCAGACGTCAGATGGCAGTTCCCTGATGACATGTGTGCAGGTTAGTTCTTCGACCTGGAGATCGTCATTTGTCTCGTGTGAGTTCCCACTGTACTTTGATTACTACCCTACCACGGCTCAAAGGAGTCGTGCAAACAGGTTTTAGTTGGGTACAGTCCCGAGCCACATGGAGGCAATGAGCGTATCTTCAGGGGTTCGTCTCCCGGTATTGGGGGTAAGGTCATGCTGTGTCTAGGAGAGCCATTACACGAAGTCCTTGGCCAAGGCAAGGAGATTTACTGGTAGGTATTCCAGTAGTATCTCAGGGTGTTCTGGGCTACACTCCGACACGACTTGTACCGCTTTTGGGGGTCTGACTTTTACCAACCCCCTAGGCCCGCCATGCGATGCTCATAGACGAACGGACCGGACTGTACGGATATTGTCACTGACAGGCTCAGTAGGGTTGTCAGGCTGAGTTCACTCACAGACATCCCTTTTAGTCAGTACCTGGTAGCCCGTTACGTATTGGCTTATACCTCTGACGTGCTAGTGGTTAAATCCACAACCAAGGTGTTGACGAGTCTTTAGAGTCCCCCACATTCAGTTACTCAGCTTTCGGGCGAAAGGTTGTAGAGGCCGTATGGAGATATGGCAAGGTCCGATTAGATACGTGCGGTATTGCACGAATCAGGATCGGACAGTTTGTACTATAGGCCGTATGGTTATATGGCAGGGTTCGATCAGATACGTGCGGTATTGCACGGATCAGGATCGAACAGATATTACTAGTCGGCTTTGGTATAAGCCGGATCCTAGTATAGTACAGTGTAGATTTTGTCTCATTGCATTTGTATTTCGGTCGAAATACAGATGCGGGTGTGTATGCACAGTATCGGGGTTTTCCTGTAATTTATTACGGGACCGGTTTTCTGGAGTTGCCAGTTTGCTTTTAGTTTCGGCCGATTTCCTTTGTATCGTTCATTGGCCGAAGATTGGTGGAGGAGGGCTTATTTGCATTGTTGCAAATAAGCATTTGTGGAAGGGGGTCTTTGCATATTTCCTTGTGTCATGATTGTAGCACCATCCTTTGACTTGATCTCTTCATGATGGCTTGACTTTGTAAGCATCATGGTTGTTGATGATTAGTTGGTAGTGTATTGGTTTTGGGAGTGATCATTGCCTCTCATCATCACTTGCTTTTTCCATGACACTCCACCTTGCATTATTGATTTGATTCAACCCTCTTGAGTTGGTCTCTCTCTCTCATTATTTTTTCTCTCTCCATTCACCTTGCATGGCCGGCCAATTTGGTGATGGGCTGTCCAAAATTGAGATGGGGAAATGTTGTTCATTTCATGCACCAAAATTCTCCAAGCTCCTCCATATACTTCCTGTATCATCTCTCTACCAAAGTGGCACCTCCAAGAACCCCAAATGAGACTTCTACTACACATTCTACAGCGAATCTTGGGCACGTCGAGTAGCCGGCTTCGTGCCCGAGTTGCCTCGGCATTGAGGTGGGAGCCCGTAAAAGAAGCAGGCGATGTGGTGCACTTCCGGCGACGAGGAGGAGACGGGACATTCCGCAGGAGATCGGGACGACGACGAGAAGACCGGAGGACTCGGATCTGTTGGTATACTTCTCTTCCCTATCTAGTTAGTAGCTTAGACTTGTTAATGGTTACGATCCGGATGTTTAGTGCGCGGTGGTGCCGGTTTGCTAAGTCCGCAAAAATTAAAGTTTATCACCGCTTCCGCATTCCGGCGTCGGATTGACGGCCGGGGCGCCGCCGTGCACTTACATAAATATGGTCGGTGCATTGGTAACACCGAACAACATCACATGAAACTCATAGTGGACATATCGGGTTCGAAAAGCCGTCATGCATACATCCACTGCCTTGACCTTGATCTGGTGATACCTTGACCGAAGATCTAGTTTAGAAAATACCCGAGCACCACCCAGCTGGTCAAACAAGTCATCGATGCGGGGAATGGGATATTTGTTTTTCACGGTCACCCGATTCAACTCCCAGTAGTTGATGCACATGCGCAAGGAACCGTCTTTCTTCTTAACCAGTAACACAGGAGCATCCCACGGAGAAGCATTTGGACGGATAAATCCCTTGCCCAGAAGATCTTCTATTTGCTTCTTTAATTCTGCTAACTCAACTGGCGCCATCCTGTAGGGAGCCTTGAAAACTGGCGCCGTCCCTGGAATCAGGTCAATCAAGAAGCCAAATACGCGAGACGGGGGTAAACCAGGTAGATCTTCAGGGAATACATCAAGAAACTCTCGAACTACCTCCGGTGCTGGCTCCTCGTCTATCTCCATAGCTATCAAGGTCTTCGGCTTTGCTCGGAATTTAGTTGGTTCCAAAAACTCGCTACCATCCACGAACATGAACTCCGGGTGATTAGGAATGCGAAATGTCACACTCCTAGCCCGGCAGTTGATAACAGCATGAAACATTCTCAACTAATCCATCTCGAGAATGGCGTCGTAACTACCAGTCCCAATCAAAAGAAAGTTTGCATAAAATTCCCTGCCACAAACCACCACAGGACATAACTTACACTCTTGGATGGACACAATAATTCCGTTCCCCATATGTATCTCCCAACCCTTGATCAGCAGCTCGTGAGGTATAGAGTGTGTGTCAACAAACCGCGTAGAAATAAAGCAATGCGAAGCACCCGAATCAAAAATAACTCTAGCTGGTAGCCCGCTGACCCTGTGTTCGCTAGATCCGCAAATCATACACTGGCCCTTGGCTCTGCGACAATCTCTCTGCATGTGCCCTGGCCTCTGGCAATAGTCGCAAATCAGTGCCCTCCGCTGCAGTTACTGAAGTGAGAAGGTATGCTTCATCTGTGTAACACCCGGCCTGTGAACTGGGATTGCTCCATGATGAGAAATGGTAGTTCGTGATGGAACTACATGGGATCTCATGTCCACCGATCGTTGGCCCTTGGCTTTCTCCGTCAATCTTTCCTATACTCGGGCAGAGTTCAACACCTGAGCGAAGGTCTGAAGGTCGAGAGATGCGATAAGCTGTTGCAGTTCAATATCGAGCCCCTGCTGAAACCGTCTGGCCCTGGCGGCTTCGATGGCTACCATGTACGGTGTGAAGCGACTCAGCAGGTTAAACTCTGTGGCGTAGACATCCACTGAGCGTCCATTTTGCTTCAATACGATAAATTTCTCCTCCATTTCTGCCTTGGCAGTGGTCGGGAAATAGTGATCTAGAAAGCATGCGGAGAACGTGTCCCATCAGATAGGTCTCTCTAGCCGGCTTTCCTCTATGGACCACCACGTGCGGGCCTTGCCCTCCAGCTGAATCTTCACCATGTTCACTATGTCATCGTCAGGAACTCGAGCGGCCATTAAAAGTTCTCCACGTTGATGAGCCATTGCTCGGTCTCGAGTGGATTTGCTGATCCCGTGAAGACCGCTGGATGAAGCCTCTTAAAGTCCGAAACGGTACCAACCCTAGCCTGTGTAGTTGGTACGAGGGTGCCCTCGGGGGCGGCAGGAACAGCCGTAGATCTCTCCAAAGTGCGGTCTCTTGTACCGCCTTCAATCCCTCGGCCAGGAGATCAGTCTTCCTCTCTTGAGCCTGGGCCAGGGTCGTCAGTGTGCTAAGGATCTTCTTGGTACGATCGTGGGTGTCACGTCCCACTTTTCGATGTACGGGTAGAGGATGCGACTGGCCACTACGTATTTACTCTGAAGTAAACATGCTAAGCGTATCTAAGCAATATAAGTAAAATGCACAAGAGACAATGACAATAGATATATATTGAACAACAACTTTATTTATTAACATTCTTTTTACAATACATCTGAAAAGTAAATACATGGAATGAAAAGCAATGCCTAAACAGTGGCATAAGAGAAATAGAAAGTACTGAAATGAAATGTACAAGTAACTAGAGCACCGGGTCGAAGGCTAGCTGATCCAAGTCCTCGCTGGTGGGCTCGATCTTCTGAAGGTCCGAATCACCTGACGACATTCCAAAGAAGAAGAAAGATAATGTCGTCAGCGAACAAATCGCTCGGTAAGTTCGAAAGATGAGGGAGAAATAGAATAGACAAAGAGAGATGGTAACTTTTAAAGTTGTATTATATTGTTAACGCTGTTGTTTGTAGCTTGGTACAGAAGATGCCAGTGTATACGAGAGGAGTCTCAATAGACCAGAGACTACGGTGGACGGAATACAAGGAACCGTTCAGCTACGGTACAATGGCAATTTAATTCAGGTTAGGTGTCTTAATGGTTGCAGTCTCGTACCACTTCTAACACCTTCCGTACCAATCTACCCCTTAAAAACCCCGCGATGTCTTGATTGTATTGATATATTGTTTGAATTGTATATTGTATATAGATGGACGACTTGCCGAAACCATGATATCAGTAAATGGATGTAACTGGAGAATCATGTAGATGGATGTATATCCATGGTTTGGTTCGGTCAAGTTGTATAGATTGATAAATTGAACAGATTGAACATATGGATTCATATTGAATTGTTATATATACTTGAATCTCATTCAGGTCAGATTGATTATATTGAGACTCAGTCTGAGTCAGAAAAATAGAAAAGAAATTGAATCCGGAATTAGGATTTTGGTGTTATCGATAACCGCTGCACACGGACGGCAGGATTTGTGTCTTTTTCAAAGACGATTACCGTGTTGATAACACCGTTTGTTAAGTTGTCTACCTTAAATAGGCAAACACCCATATCTCCGGCTCCCTGAGGCTCAAGAGACTGGTCCCGCTTAAACCTATGTTTACTAGGGTCCTTATTGTAATTTAGTATAACTTGAGGGGGTTTTATGTAAAAATAATTTTGTATAATTTTCAAAATACACCTCAAGTATTTTATTAACGTCTTTAAAGTTTTCATTGATGTATATTTTATCATTGTGACATTTCTAGTGAATAAAACCTATTTTTCATAATATATGGTATTTATTTATAATATTAGAATTTGTATGGTATTTTCTTGTAAGTGAGACGTTTTTCTTAAATTTTGGAAATGTGAAATATTATAAATACTAAAAATAGATATTTTGATATTAATTATATATATATATATATATATATATTTATTAAAATAATAAATTTTATTTATAATAGAAATCACATTTTCTAAAGAACATTGTATTTTAAATCTTTCGAGACCGTATGCTCCTTGCGGAGGTCTGCATCTCGCACTACTAAGCCCGAGGATATGAGATAATCCGTACCATCCCGAATGGGTTTCCTGAAATGGGTTGTATCAGCGCATTGTAAAGATTTATTAAAAATACAAATCTTATAGAAAAAGGTTTTTATAAGTTTGAGGTAGTTTTGTGTAAAATCGTATTTTCCCAAAATTATGTTCCCAAAGATCATCGTGCTATGTCACATATGAGTGTTTTGTGGAGGTAGGTCATTATCTCATGAACTATCTAAATGTATAGCAAGAAATTATAATGATTTATGTAACCAAACTATATGGTATTTTTCTGTAAAAATGCTATAAAAATTGAAATATAAATTCTTTTGATATGAAACTTATCAATATATTTTGTTAATATTTAATGATCATGATGTGAGAGTTTGGTATTATTGTGTGTAAGAAAAATATGATTTTTAAGGAAAAACCGAATCAGAAGTCGGATTGACTCCACTTCCGTCGGGTTTTAGAATTCTAAGTTTTTAGAATAGTAAAAAGAATGGGGAGAAGGGACTTACGGGTTTAGGGTCAAGTTAAGAGGAAGATGAAGGTTGGGGAAACACCGGTGCGTCGTTTCGTCGCCGGAAACTCCTCGGATCGTCGTCGGAAGTTCGCCGGAGTATCGCCCTTTGCTAACTCCACTTGCACACAAAAAGTCTATTGAATTTTTTTGAGTTTGGACAGAGATTTGGAAGTGAGGAGGGGTAATTTTAGGTGTGTTATTTATAGGAAAAATTAGGGTTTAGGGATGTGAAAAGGTGTATTAAAAATGGTTTAATTGGGTGTTTTAAATTGCTCTGTAAATGTGCAGGGAATTTAAATAGTACAGGGGTTATGGGGGGAGTTCAGGGGTTGCAAGAAGTCAAGAAAAATAGGGTTTCCACTGAGCCGGACCGGCGCCGCCGGCCGATTCGGCCGAGTCGCCGGCCCGAGTCGGCCAAGTCGGGCCGCGTCTTGTCGCCACGTGTCCCCTGTCGCTTGGTCTATCTCGTGGATCCGTTTGTTTTATATGTGACTCTTGGTTTTGTAACAACCCTAAATTTCCTGTACAACTTTCTGTAGAATTTTTTTCAAAATTTCAGAAAGGGGTATTTTTGCCTGAGCAAAAGTTAAATATTTGTTTTGCTAATTAATTACAAGAAGGAGCTTATAGCTCATTAGTAATACCTTGCACTGCTGACCCAAGCCACCAGAGTTCAAATCTCATACCCCATATTATTTTTAGTATTGTTTTATTTTGAACCTTTAGAATATCAAGGGTTTACACGTGCATATCTCACAAAAACCCCCCACTACACCCTGAAATATAACTGTACCAGAGGATAGACCAGCCATCGGGGGAGGATTCCGGCTGCCTAACTCGGCCGGAATCGGCCAACTTGGACGGCGAACCGTCCGACTCAGGCCTCCGGCCGAGTCACGGCTGAGTTGCGGTCGAGTCGGCCGATTCTGGCGATGACCCCAACACAAAAAATGTGTCTTTTGGTCTCCCCTATACACCTGCATAATTTATTTCCTCAGACCATTTCCAGAGCTCTTTTAAAACCCCAATTTCTCCACTTTTAATACATTTTAATATATTTATTTACATTTTTTCCAATTAAACCCTTCGCCTAACCCTAACCCTATCCTAACCCTATAAATACAACCCCTAAACACTACCCCCTCATCCTAAAATTCTGAGCAAACTCTCAAGAAATTCCTAGAAACCCTAGTGTGCATTTGAAGTGAACAAAGAGGCGAAACTCCGGCGAATTTTCCGGCGACAACCCTAGGAGTTCCCGGCGACGAAACGGCACACCGGAAACTACGTCCACTCCCTCTCCCTCTCCTATTTAAGCTAAACCCGTAGGTCCCACCTTCCCTCTTCTCTACTCTTTCTGAAAATACGAATCTAAAACTCGACGGAATCAGAGCAAATCCGATTTCCGATTCGGTTCTTCCAAAAATCTCACTTTTCCTTTAATACAATCTTGTTAAACCATTACATGTTGAATATTAAATACTAACTAATTATATTGAACAAGTTCCATATCAAAATAAATTGCTATTTCCATTTTACCGTACTTTTTCATTAAAATACCATATAGTTTCATTTTCGACATTTGAACATCACAAACTTGCTATACCTTTAAGTAAATTACGAGATAATGACTTACCTCCTCACAACACTCATATGCAACATAGCACAATACCTTTCGGGAACATAGAATACGGGAAAGCGAAACATTTCATATAAATACCATTACTATTAAAACCGTTTTCTAAAAGATTAGTATTTTACACAAATCTTTGCAAAGCGCCGTTACAACCCATTTTGGGGAACCCGACTGGGATGGTGCGGATTATCGCACATCCCTGGGCTTAGTAGTGCGAGATGCAGACCTCCGCAAGGAGCATTCGGTCTCGAGAGATTCAAAATACGACATCTTAAGAAAATGAGATGTTTAGAAATATAATATATATATTAAAATTATTTTTATATAATTATGTATATATGTAACATTAAAATATCTATTTTGAAATAATATAAATATTCCAACTCTTTTCAAAAATCACAAGAATCACTTTACATTAATATACCATGAATTCCATACAAGTCAATATTACAAATAAATACTCTTTATTATGAATTTAGGATATTTTCACTAGAAATATCACAATTATAAAATATACATTCATGATAACTCTAAATACGATAACTAAATACTTGGGGAGTATTTTGAAAAGTATATAAAAGAATTTTTACATAAAACCCCCTCAAGTTCTACAAATTACCCTAAGGACCCTAGTAAACATAGGTTTAAGCGGGACCAATCTCTTGAGCCTCAGGGAGCCGGAGAAGTGGGTGCTTGCCTATCTAAGGTAGACAACTTAACAACGGTGTTATCAATACGGTAATCGTCTTTGAAAAAGACACAAATCCTGCCGCCCATGTGCAGCGGTTACCGATAACATCAAAACTATCAGGACTTCAATTTACTTTTCTAATTGTCTGACTCAGACCGAGTCTCATTAATAAACTGACTTGAATATGATTCAAGTACAATCTACAATCTGCAATCTACAATATTACAATTCAATATGAATCCATTCAATCTATATTGACCGAACCGAACCATGGATATACTTTCATTTACATTATTCTCCAGTTACATCCATGATTATACAGTTACATCCATTTACTGATATCATGGTTTCAGTAAGTCATCCAATTATACAATCTATACAGTTTACAATACAACTATACAAACAAGACATTTCGGGGTTTAAGGGATAGATTGGTACGGAAGGTGTTAGAAGTGGCACAAGACTGTAAGATTAAGACACCTAACTTATATTCCGTTGCTGTTGTACCATGGCCCAACGGTTCCTTGTACATTCCGTTTTCCCTAGTCTCTAGCATATAAAGACTCCTCTCGTATACACTGGTATACTTCTGTACCAAGCTACAAACAACAGCGTTAACACCAAATTATAATAATATAATAAAACTTTAAAAGCTACCTTCTTATTCTGTCTATTCTATTTCTCCCTTATCTTTGTGACTTACCGAGCGATCTGTTCGCTGACGACATTATCTTCTTTCTTCTGTGAATGTCGTCAGGTGACCTGGACACGTCAGAGATCGAGCCCGGCGCTAAAGACTTGGACCATTTCGTTGAAGACCCAGAGCTTTAGTTCATTGTACACTTTTATTTCAGTACCTTTCCTTTTCTGTTATGCCATTGTTTAGGCATTGCTTTCTTCCAGATGTATTTACTTTCCATGTATTGTACAAAAAGAATGTGAATAAATAAAGTTGCTGTTTTATCATATTTTGTCTCTTGTGTATTTACTTTTATATTGCTTAGATACGCTTAGCGTATTTACTTCACAGTAAATACGTAGCGGTCTAGTCGTGTCCCCTTCACCGTAAACTGGGAAGCGAGGCGTGACAGGTTTTACGAGCTTCTAAAAATATTAAAAGAATTTAATATAAAAATAATGTATGGCTGATGGGATTGAACTCTAGTGTTTTGGTTCAGCAGTACAAGGTCTTACCAATGAGCTACAAGCTCCTTCTTGCTGTTCAAAAGTAAATTAAATACTTATAGTACTCATAGGAAATGTAAATACCCCAAGTATACATTAACTTTAAATCAATTTTATGTACACAAAAATTGGAGTTGTTACAGTCTACCCTCCTTACAAAAATTTCGTCTTCGAAATTTACAATTTATTTTAAGAACTAGTTTACAAATAGGTGAGGATATCTTGCACGCATCTCATCTTCCCTTTCCCATGTCGATTCTCCTGGAGTGTCTTTTCTCCATATCACTCGAACCAAGTTGACTTTCTTGTTCCGAAGTGACTTCACTTTCATGTCTAGGATCTCAACAGGTTGTTGCTCACAAGATAAGTCGGGATGTACAGTGAGCTCGGAATGACCGAGAATATGGCTGGGGTCACTCACATACCTTCTAAGTTGGGATATGTGGAATACGTTATGCACTCCTTCCAATGAGGGTGGAAGTGCAAAGCGATAAGCCACTTCACCGACTCGTTCGGGTATGTCGAACGGTCCAATGTATCTTAGACTTAGCTTACCCCGTCTTCCAAATCGGATCACTCCGCGGTTTAGAGATATCTTCAGAAATACATGATCTCTTGGCTGGAACTCCAAATGACGGCGTTTTGCATCAGCCCAGTGCTTCTGTCGATCTTGGGCTATGCGCATTTTTTCTCTGATAGTACGAACCACATCAATAGTTGCTACTATCATCTCAGGTCCAAAGAGTTCTCTATCACCGATGTCGTCCCAACTTAATGGCGATCGACACTTCCTTCCATAAAGGGCTGCAAAAAGTGTTATTCCTATGCTTGCTTGGTAGCTGTTGTTGTATGAAAACTCCACAAGATGTAGGTGATCTTCCCACGATCCTCCGAAGTCTAGCATACGCGCTCTAAGCATATCCTCCAAGATCTGAATAGTTCTCTCAGACTGACCATCAGTTTGTGGATGATAAGCCGTGCTGAAGTTCAGACTTGCTCCAAAGCTCGCTTGCAAACTCTGCTAAAATTATGATCAGAATCTTGTGTCACGATCGGAGACAATGCAGACCGGTACTCCATGAAGTCTCACAATTTCCTGTATGAGTTCATGGGTATCAGAGATGGTATATTATGAAGAGTTTAAATCTTAAGTAGATTCTTACCTCCATGTACTTCTTTGCTAATGTCTCAGTTGATTGGCCAACTCGAAATGGTATGAAGTGTGCCGACTTTGTGAGTCGATCTACAATAACCCATACCGCATCGTTACCCTTCGTGCTGCGAGGAAGTGCAGTCACAAAATCCATTGTGATGTGTTACCACTTCCATTCTAGGATAGGTAACTGTTGAAGTGATCCAGTTGTCCTGTGATGTTCAGCCTTCACTTACTGACACGCTAAGCATTTACCGACGCTTCTGGCCACTTCATGCTTCATTCCATGCCACCCGTAATTCTGACATAGATCTTTGTACATCTTTTTACCTCCAGGGTGTACTGAGTTGGGAGAACTGTGAGCTTCTTTCATTAACTCTTCCCGAACAGAACCTTTTGGTACACATAATCTACTACCGTATCTCAAAGATCCATTTTCATGGATGATGAAGTCTTTTCTAAGTCCATTCTCTACTTGTTCTCTGATCTTTTGCAACTTAGCATCACTTGCTTGAGCTGCTTTGATCTGATTGACAATGGTAGATTGAACTTGTAAATTCATCAAACTTGAAGCGTTACCTGTCATGACTACTTCAATCTCCATCTGATGCAAGTCTTGTTGAAACTTCCACTGAGCGGTGAGATTCATCGATAATGGTTGGCGACTAAGGGCATCAGGTACTACATTCACCTTCCCTGGATAATATTGCAGGTTGATGTCAAAGTCTGCTATGAGTTCTAACTATCTCTGCCACATATTAAGCTCCTTCTGAGTAAACACATATTTCAGACTCTTGTGATCTGTATATATGTTCACTCGTTCACCAAGAAGATAATGGCGCCAAATCTTAAGAGCAAAGATAACGGCTGCCAATTCCAAATCATGCGTCGGATAATTGCGCTCATGAATCTTCAGCCGTCTTGAAGCATAAGACACAACTTTTCCGTGCTGATGTAGAACGCATCCTAATCCTTTACCGGATGCATCGCAATGCACTTCGAAACCTCCAGATTGGTCCGGTATCACGAGAATAGGTGATGATGTCAACTTTGACTTGAGTTCTACGAAAGCTTGTTCGCATGCTTCTGACCACATGAATTCTTCATCTTTACGTGTAAGCTTGGTCAGGGGTGTCGCGATCTTCGAGAATCCTTCAATGAATCTTCTGTAATATCCAGCTAGACCCAAGAAACTTCGAATGTCCTTCACTGACTTTGGTGTCGGCCATTCGCTTACTGCTGATACTTTTGCTGGATCCACAGAGATTCCTTCGTCCGATACAATATGTCCGCGAAAACCGACTTGATCTAGCCAAAACTCGCACTTGCTGTACTTGGCGTAGAGTTGATGTTGTCATAGAGTTTCCAAGACAATTCATAGGTGCTCGTCATGTTCTTTCCGACTCTTTGAATACACCA
The DNA here is from genome assembly GCA_030015575.1 of Agapanthus africanus. Classification (NCBI taxonomy): domain Eukaryota; kingdom Viridiplantae; phylum Streptophyta; class Magnoliopsida; order Asparagales; family Amaryllidaceae; genus Agapanthus; species Agapanthus africanus. The sequence continues at coordinate 349,872,305 of JASDDO010000024.1, read as the reverse complement.
GGATGACGTCGATAAAGATGACAACAAACCTGTCTAAGTACTCTTGGAAAACTTGATTCATTAGGTTCATGAATATTGCTGGTAAGTTGGTCACTCCAAATGGTATCACAAGAAATTCATAATGACCATAGTGAGTTCTGAATGCTGTTTTATGAATATCAGCTTCCTAGACCTTTACTTGATGATAACCTAAATGAAGATCTAGCTTAGAGAAAACACAAGATCCACTTAGCTGATCGAATAAATCGTCGATGCGCGGAAGTGGATACTTGTTTTTTATCGTTACTTCGTTCAAGGCTCTATAATCGATGTACATTCTGTATGAACCTTCCTTCTTCTTCACAAGCAGTACTGGTGATCCCCAACTTGAAGTGCTGGGATGAATCCATCCTTTCGCCAATAATTCGTCCAACTGAGTTCGAACTTCCTTCAAACCTTCCGGACTTAATTGATAAGGTGCTTTGATCACCGGTTGTGCTCCTGGTACTAAATCAATGTTGAATTCAAGAGCTCGATCGGAAGGCAAACCTGATATATCGTCAGGAAACACATCGTCGAACTCTTGAACTACTTATGGCTTTGATTCTTCCTCTGCTTGAATTGCTGCAATCACTGCCTTCTTTGGTTTCGCCTTGTAAGTACTTGGCTCCAGAGTACGGTCTCCACTTTTGAAATAAAAGACCGGATGGTCTGGAATCTCAAATACTACCCTCCTATGATGACAGTCAATGGTAGCATAAAATGTTCTGAGCCAATCCATACCTAGAACCACATCGAAGTTTGGTATGTCCAGCACCTTGAAGTCAGCATAGAATTCTCTGCAGCAGATGACTACTGGACACAAGCTGTATCCCATTGTTGCCTTTAGAATGCCATTTCCAGAACTGACATTCCAACTGGATACAAGCGGTGTGACTGGAATCGCATGAGTTCGGATGAACCGTTGCAACATAAAGCAGTGATGTTCCGGTATCGAAAAGTGCTAGTGCAAGAAGTGAGGCTATGTTCAGTTGATAAAACTGCACATTTGTTATTACATTTTTCCTACTATTTCTATATTAGAAAAGGTGTTTATTATAATATATGATACATATGAGAGTTTATCTGTAAAAAGACTATTTTCATGTATTTATATATTATAATTAGCATTTGGTAGGAAAATGTATGCAAAAAAATATCATCGACCAAATCTTAAGAAAACAAACTCTACTAAATATCATTTGAGTTGTTGTGCAGAATTTTCAGGACTAAAATCAAGGAAATCAAATTGTTAAAGCAAACCTGCCTAATTAAGAAATCAAGTCTGGAAGCAACTACGAGAAGATTTCTAAGTTCCAAAGATTCCAGAGAACTCCACGTGTCCAGTAGAGAAAAACCCCAGAAAGAAAATCAATGGACCAGATCATAAGGCCGCGGATCCGCGGCCAAACCCCCCTGTTGGCCACGGATCCGCCGCAGGGAAGAGGAGTTAGAAGCTGTGAATTTTTTGGGAGAATCTTTACTGTTATCTTCCAAATTTGAAAGCAAGGGTTCTGGCTTTGGGACTATAAATAAGGACCGAGAGCCTCTTGGAAAAATTATCAAGCCGACGCGATCACGAAGTCTAAGACGGCTCACGCATCCAGGCTGATCATCAACGGTTCATCTACCTCCTTAGAAGAGATCGAGAAGAAAAACTAGGATTTGTAATCATTTTCTAAGGAATCAAAATGTAATGAATATTGTTGATTAATAAAGGTAGCTTTCTTTTTCTTATTCTATTTCTTCGTAGTTTAATTATGCATTTTCTCTCCATCTCTTTTTCTCCCAACATGAGCGAGTAATTCTCCGCTTGTTAGGGTTCGTAGGATTATGGTAGGTTAATAGGTGATGAAAATACCTAAACTCTTTTTACATCCTATAAAGTTTATAAACTTTGCCAAAAGAATCATTAGCATCCTAATCGGGCGCGCTATCAATTCATTGTTAGTCTCGACCGCGATTAGAGATTAGATTAATGATTGTTTTGGTAAAGGCTAGATCTGAACGGAGTTCCGTGTCGAGATAGGGGTTAAGAGTGGGATTCCTTTTCCCTCCAGAAACCCTAATCTACACGCATCACTGCCGTTCTAGTGTTAAATCTATTAAAGGATAGAAAGAGTAATTTTTAATTAATCATTCATAACTACTAAATCCTAATGAACCCTACAAGCCCTCTTCTTATATAAACTTACATCCGTAGTTAATCTAGATCTATATTTTGCATTCTTGTTTAACGTAGATCTAGATCCTACAACCATTTTACAATATTCTTTATCCTTCCTCCTCCCCTTTCTCAACACATCTAAAGTAAGAGTAAAATATTAAACGTTTCCCTGAGGACGACCCATACTCATCTCGGTCTAGCTACGCGCGACACCGTTCTGATTGCGGTTATTCTACAATCACTTTTTCGAATCAATCAAATGGCGTCGTTGCCGGTGATACGTGCGTAATTTTTTATTCTTACTATTTGTGTTGAATTCTTATACGATCCATATCATAATTAAAACAAAACTGCAAATTGCATATTTAACGATTTGTGCGTGAATTTTTGCAAGGAGATCTGGAGTCACAGACTTGAGGAAACAGGAAACAGAGACATTCTTAGAGATCCAGTGGAGCACAGAAGGGAACAGAGAAAATTTCATCAACAGATCTTTCCTTCCTGTGGCGGATCCGCGGCAAAGGAGGCATTTCCGCGGCGGAAGCGCGGCGGACTAGGAGATCTAGGGATCCAAACTTCTCTGGTATCTTTCTCAACTCTTTCTCTCTCCTCTAAAATCCAATAAAATCTATTTTCTGCAGGATTCTTTGCAAAATAGCGCCGCTCAAAAAAAAAATCTTTTTGCAAAAGTTTTGTGATTGGTTTTGTTTTGCATATTTTAATACATATTTTAAGGGGCAAAGACCAAATCCAGATTAGGTGGGGATTTCATCACCCTTCCTAAGCCCCACAAATCACAAACCGAGCATCCGCATCAACCCTACATTAATTTAAAAAATATCTAGACCAGACTCAAAGGACTGTCGCGCTCAATAAGGATAGAGGAAGGTCGTGGGTAATCTATCGCTTATCCGCATTACTTTTGTGGTGCCTAGGCAAGTGTGTCTAAGGCAAGTGGTTTACTTAATTAGGCCCGCTATTTTCGGTGATTCGTATAGCGGATATCTCCCACTTACCTGGCACTTACCTGGCCACAAGAGTAGTAAAGAGGAGGTAGAGGATTGATCCTACAGCTTGTCCTTTGGAAGTCTAGGAGCGGTCTAGAGACTGGACCTAGGTAACCTTAGTTCTAGGGTTGTTTGTGCATTTTTGTGTGATTTGTCTTAAGTCCCACTTTTTCAAAACAAACCAAATTTTAAATCATACACGCTGCCACTTGCACTAAACCCGCTTAGTGCATGCTCGGCTGGACACGGGATTCTAGTGCCCGTCTTGTCCGCGTTCCTGCTATCGACGCCGAAGTCGGTACTTCTTCATCTTCTTTTACCCCACCATACACCACATCAACCGAGATGGACGGTACTCCATCAGATTATAACACCACGCTGCCACCGCCCGTAGGTGCACAGAATCCACCGTGCATCTCTCTCCAAGAGAGATGTTATCCTATCCGTGGTCCTCTTCCCACTTGTCTATCCATTCCACCAGCTAACGGGGATAATTTTGAAATTAAACCCCACTACATCAATTTGTTGCCAAAATTTCACGGGCTTGAGTCGGAAGACGCGTACGTTTTCATCACCAAATTCGAAAACGTATGCGCAATGATGGGTACTTCACAACTGACTGTGGATGCTATGCGCTTGCGTCTTCTCCCATTCACTCTGTGCGACTTGGCAGAAAAATGGCTTTATAATACTGCCGCACACTCTATCACTAATTGGGATGAATTCGTAATAGCATTTCTTAAGAAGTTTTACCCAAACCATAAGACTGCCCATATTAGGAGCGAGATCAACCAGTTCACCCAGCTTTCCAATGAACCATTTTGGAAGTGCTTTGAACGTTTCAAGGATCTGCTTGTCCAATGTCCTCATCATGGAATACAAAGATGGGATTTATGTCGAATTATATATGAGGGCATTAATCCAGCGACAAAGCAGATGCTTGAAACAATGTGTCAATGCAATATCATGTCTAAAGATGAAGGAGAAGCATGGAAATATCTGAAAGATCTCGCTAAAAACACTTTGCAGTGGGAAAGCGTAAGACCACCTTCATCTAGGGGAGGTATTCACCAGCTCGATGTTTCCATCGCAGTGAAAGCCGAAATGGCAGCGATGCAGAAGAAACTCGACGCTATTGAGAACAAATTTTCATCAGTCTCCCTAAATCAGGTCACGCTTCCCAAGACCGTCTGTGGTTGCTGTTCAGATCCTTCATACTTAACGGAAGAATGTCCTATGAACGCATCGTTTCAAACTAATGCTGCTTTTCAGCAGCGACCTAGAAACGATCCTTATTCTTCCACGTACAATCAAGAATGGAGGAATCATCCTAACTTTGCTTGGAACCAAAACCAACCCCAAAATCAAAATCAGTTCCAAATAAATTATCATAGACCTCCTCCACAACAACCACAACTACAAAGTCAGCTCTCCTTTCAGTCCCAAAATTTTCAAAATCCGGCCAACACATCTACACCACAAGTGGCCGGTACTGACAACTCTTCACTCGCACAAAGTTTGGATATGTTTATGAAACATACCATTCAAATGTCGGCTGATATGAAGTCTTCTATTGATACCATAAAGAAAGACTCCGCCTCCCACGGCGAGAGTATTAAATCAATAGAAAACCAACTTGCACAGTTGAACGCTGCAATGAGTGCGAGAGAGAAAGGGAAACTCCCATCTCAACCCCTATAGAATCCTGGCTATTCACAAAATCATAATGTGAATGTCGTTACTACGTTGAGATCGGGAAAGGTGCTGAATAACTAAGTGGGTGAGCAATTTGATGTTAGTGACACCAATGATACCCCAGCTTCTTCTTCTTCTTCTCCTAATTCATCTAGTCTCCCACCTTCATCCGAGCCTATTCTCCGTTTTCCCCAAGGCTCGAACACTTCGCCTGATCTATCTAAGTCGATTCCCACTCCAATTTTGGGATCGAATCCGTCCCCTCAATCTTCTCCACAAACGTTGGACCCAAAACTTATTGATCAAGCTCTGTTTCCAAACAGATTAAGGGCCAACAGACCTAACCCGCAAATGGAGAAGATTGTGAAAATGTTTAAGCAAGTTAGCGTGAATATTCCTCTCTTAGATGCTATTCAACAAGTCCCATCTTATGCAATAATCCTTAAAGACTTGTGTACTAGGAAGAGAAAAACTCAAGTGCCTAAGAAGGTTTTCATGACGAGTAATGTTAGCACAGCTTTTACCCAGCAAATACCAAAGAAACGTAAGGACCCTGGCTGTCCTACAATCTCTATTTCTATTGGGGGCAAAAATACTAATCGTGCTTTACTCGATCTTGGGGCTAGCGTTAACTTGCTTCTTTATTCAGTATACGAGCAGTTAGGAATTGGAGAGTTAAAACTCGCCCATTGTACTCTCCAGATGGCAGACCGATCGATCACCAAATCTCAGGGTGAACTAGAGGATGTGTTAATTAAAGTCGGGGAATTCATATTTCCCGTGGACTTTATTGTTTTAGATGCACAACCTGTGGTAAACCCACGCAATCAAATCCCGGTGATACTTGGTCGACCCTTCCTAGCAACTTCTAACGCTGTAATTAATTGTCGTAACGGTTCTATGAACTTATCCTTCGGAAAAATGACAATTGAGCTTAATATTTACAACCTAGGAAGTCAGCCATCAGAACCTTCTGCTCATTTGCTGGATGTTTGTTCCCATCCACGAGATAGCTCCCGAAAGCTGCATGGATGAGGAACTTTGCTTTGATGATCTCGACAATACTAATGAGACATCGTTTGATCTTGCATCACTTCATAGTGAGAATATGTTCAATGAGTCCGTCCTTGAGTTTGAACCCGTTGACTCGTTGCAAAAGTCAGCAGCACTTTCCGAGTCAATATCTTATGCAAGTTTTGAACCTCTTAAGGAGTCCGAATATCATTCCGTTACCCCACCTTCTATTGTTTCTCCGCCAATTCTTGATCTCAAACCACTACCTTCTCATCTTAAATATGCATATTTAGAAGAGAATGAGACTTTTCCAGTAATTGTATCCGCTTCTCTAGCCTTAGAGCAAGAGAACGCACTTTTGGCAGTGTTGAGATCGAATCGGCAAGCATTTGGTTGGACAATGGCTGACATCAAAGGGATTAGTCCCTTAATTGTTGAACATTACATACATATGATGGATGAAGCCAGACCAACCCGAGACCCACAAAGACGGTTAAATCCCGTTATGAAGGAGGCGGTAAAGAAAGAAATCGTCAAGTGCCTTGATAGTGGAATAATTTACCCGATATCTGATAGCCAATAGGTAAGTCCAGTGGTCCCTAAAAAGTCTGGCATTACGGTCATCACTAATGAGGCTAATGAGTTAGTCCAAACACGCACCCAAACTGGGTGGCGCGTATGTATTGATTACAGGAAACTCAATGCCGCGACGAGGAAAGATCACTTCCCTCTACCTTTCATTGACCATATGTTAGAACGATTAGCTGGACACGATTACTATTGTTTCTTGGACGGATACTCTGGCTATAACCAGGTCTCCATCGCCGAAAAGGATCAAGATAAAACCACATTTACTTGTCCTTTCGGAACTTTTGCTTATAGACGCATGCCCTTTGGGTTATGCAACGCTCCCGCTACATTTCAGCGGTGCATGATGGGGATATTTTCAGATATGGTGGAGAATTTCTGAAATTTTTTATGGACGATTTCTCCATTTTTGGGGACTCCTTTGAGGACAGCCTTCGTAATCTTGACGTGGTTCTTACCCGCTGTAAGGATAAGAACTTGACTTTGAATTGGGAAAAATGCCATTTTATAGTCCAAGAAGGTTGTTTCCTGATTTAAAATCAGGAAAGAATACGGAAGAGGCTTCAGAAAAGGGTCACGTGCTCACACGTGACCAGCAGTCACGTGTTGGCACGTGACATTTAAAAGAAGCGGCAAAGGCAGATTCAGTTTCCTGAGTACATCAAAGAAAAGGGCTTCAGAAAGGGTCACGTGCTCCCACGTGATCAGGGTCACGTGTTGGCACGTGACGGTTGAATAGCTGCTAGAAGACAGAGCGCAGAAATGAGAGAGAGGCTTGTTTCAGGGGGTCACGTGCCTACACGTGACCAAGGGTCACGTGGCCACACGTGACCGGCTTTCAAAGCCTATCTGTTAACAGAATTAAATTCTGAGAAAAGATCTATCAAGTCTTTCCAAAGAGGAAAAGAATTATCTGGAACCGTTGGATTAAAAATCCAAAGGTAATTAAATATCACCTATCTATGGAAAAATCTTGAACTTGGAAAGATTTCCCCTTAAAATCTAACCGAAATGACAAAGGAAAATCTCTGGATTTAAAATCCAATGGTGAATAAAATTCACCTAATAATCCAAAGGTCCAAATGAATGATGAATGCAAATCAAATCTCTAATGAATACAAATCAGATCCCTCAATGAATGATTCATCGAAACTAATTGATTCTGCTCCTTCTCCTATAAATAGGAGCCAAGGGAAACAGAGAGAAGGAGATCGATATACAGAGAGATAAAGAAAAGAGAGAGAGAGAGCCTTGAGACTTTGGGAGAACTTGATCTTCTGCAAAAAGAAAACCCTAGGTAAGAAAGGGAAGGCTTTTGAAAGAAAAATAGAATTTAATTCTCAAAAAAGAGTTTAACTCTTATATTAAAAAGAAGAACTTAGTTCTCTCTTTAGTGGAGGATCTGCAAAGTGCACATCTCCCCATGAATTGAGAATTTAATTCTCATTGGGTTGAGATCCTGCCATGCAGATCCAAAACATAGGGAGGGAATAAAAGTTTGAGAATTTAATTCTCATATAACTATAGGAACTTAATTCCTTTAAAATAAAATTAGGGTTTAACCCTATATTATAGGAATTTAATTCTTTCGAAATGAACAGAACCAGGGTTTAACCCTAGTTAAGAAATTAAATCCGTCAAAATGACAGGAATTTAGTTCCTCACATGAATAGGAATTCAATTTTCACAGAAGACAAGTTAGAGTTCAACTCTATCTAAGAATATAATCCTTCAAAAGAAAAGCGGGAATTTAATTCTCTAAACTTATTGCTAGGGTGTAACCCTATGAAGAATTTGATTCTTAAAAAGATAAACACGTCTTCAAACAAGCAGGGTCACGTGCTACCACGTGACCCCTGTAAAGAGCCACCGCTAAAACTTTGAGGCAACGCCTCACGTGACCCCCAAAGCGCGCAAAGAAAAAGCAAAGGAAAAGAAGCTCTGGGGCGCCCTCACGTGTCACCACGTGACCCCTAATGAATATTCTAACAGATCGAAGCGCAAGCCCTCATCACGTGTCCACACGTGATGGCTTTTAGAATTAGAAGTGTTAAACACTTATCTGTAAAACAAAATAAAGGGAAACAAGGCGCTATCACGTGCTACCACGTGACCCCCTTGGCTGAAGCTTTAACGGACAAGCACTAAGATGCCCATTACGTGACAGCACGTGATGCTCCAAAGTATTCAATGCTTTTGACAGAATAAAATAAAGGGAGGGTGCCCTCACGTGATACCACGTGACTCCTCTTGCCTTAGTGTTTAACACTAAATTGGGGCCCCTGAATCCAGTGTTAAACACGGTTTTGCCTTAGTGTTCAACACTAATTAAAGAGCTTTCTTGCAGTGTTTAACACTGATTTTCTTAGTGTTTAACACTAATTAAATCTCTGTTGACAGAGTTTAACATTAATTTTCTTAGTGTTCGACACTAAATTAAAATCTCTGCCGTCAATGTTTAACACTGATTATCTTAGTGTTTGACACTAATTTGAGATCTCTGTTGTTAGTGTTTAACACCGATTTGTTTTAGTGTTTAACACTAATTTGGACCCTTTGTTGCTGGTGTTTAACACTAACTTTAGCCCAATTGGCTAAGTGTCCAGAGGCAAAGCCTCTCCTCTAATGGACCAACAGAGGGCCAATATCCTAAACATGATTGGACTTAGCCCAAGCTGGCCATAAGTCCTCAATTCAAATTCAACTGAGCCAATGGGCTCATAATATAATTAATTGGTCTTGGTTCCAAATTGGGCCAAAGATTATTTAATCTACCTCGGTTTAAGGGTACATCTCTTCACTCCTTTGATACGTGGCGTTGTAATTCCTCAACGTCTTCAAAGAGGTGACGGGTCCCGATGACCACATATTGATACGGACTGTGAGGTCCTTAAACTCATGGACTATGAGGTCCTTAACCTTGACCGTGATGTCTTAAAACTAACAACGGATTGTGGAGTCCCTAAATCCATGGACTATGAGGTCCTTAACCTTGACCGTGATGTCTTAAAACTAACAACGGATTGTGGAGTCCCTAAATCCACGGACTATGAGGTCCTTAACCTTGACCGGGATGTCTTAAAACTAACTACGGACTGTGGAGTCCTTAAATCCACGGACTATGAGGTCCTTAACCTTGACCGCAACGTCTTAAAACTAACATTGGACCGCAATGTCCTTAAACTACCCATGGACCGCAATGTCCTTAAACTACCCATGGATCGCAATGTCCTTAAACTACCTATTGACCGCAATGTCATTAAACTAAACAACAGAGCCCCCCCTTTATTGCTCTCTTGTTGGATCTAAACGATCCCTTTAAGTTGATCTTAGTCTAAAAACTAGACTAACGTATCATTAACAAACGTTTAAGTCGATCTTAGTCTCAAATGAGGCTAACGTATCCTTAAACACAAACCCCCAACCCAAATCTAAGATAATACGGATTTGGACTAGTCCACGCCCTACGGGCGACGACATAACTCAGTCTCCGTATACAATCCACGGGCAACCAAACATAAAATAAACACACACGACACGAAGTGATCATCTGGAGAAGGAGAAAGTTGCTACCGCAATGCGGTAGCGTAATTAACTGCAGGGGCTTGCGCCTGCAGGGAAGAGCGTCCCCACAATCAAAAAACCCCTCAAGCGAGGGGGAATCTGATGAAGTCTGCTACATCGGACGTATCCGTTTAAACCTTCGATACATGGTGCCATAAATCAACTTGGCATCTTTGGAGAGGTAGACATATAGCACCAATTAGCATCTGCCCCGAATCTCAGGCGAGACAGTCCATGTCCCGGCCGCCATTCGGAGGGGAACAAAGGTATTGTACTTGGACATATAATTTCATGAAAAGGCATTGAGGTTGACAGAGCTAAAATAGATGTCATTCATAACCTCTCTCGCCCCAACTGCGTTAAAGATATACGATCCTTCCTTGGTCATGCAGGATTTTATAGGAGATTTATTAAGGACTTTAGCAAAATTGCTAGACCCTTAACCCTTCTATTGGCCAAGGACACTACATTTCACTTCGATTCGGATTGTGAGGCTGCTTTTGAATCTCTTAAAGGATCGTTCACTACAGCCCCCGTTCTATCATCTCCGGATTGGAACCACCCGTTCAAGCTTATGTGTGATGCATCATATTTTGCTATTGGTGCTGTCTTAGGACATCACATTGATAAGATGCCACATGTAATTTACTATGCAAGTAGGATCTTGAATGATGCACAAATAAATTACACAACTACCGAGAAAGAACTCTTGGCAGTTGTATTTGCATTAGAGAAATTCAGGCCCTACTTGATTGGCTCGCCAATTGTGGTTTACACAGATCACTCCGCCCTACGACATCTTTTATCGAAGAAGGATGCGAAGGCCAGGCTAATACGTTGGATCCTATTGTTACAAGAATTTGATCTTGTCATTCGAGACAAGAGTGGATGTGAAAACGTTGTAGCCGACCATCTCTCACGCATCACTTCTTCGCCAACTTTGACCGTGTCGATAAATGACTTATTTCCTGATGAACAGCTCTTGACTGTATCCTACGAACCTTGGTTCGTGGATATCGTGAACTATCTTGCGACGGGACTTATTCCTAGTGATTGGTCGAAACAAAACAAACTTCGATTTCTATCCCAAGTAAAATACTTTTACTGGGATGAACCTTATCTGTTTAAGTATTGTTCCGATCAAATCATTCGCAGGTGTGTCTCTAACGTTGAATTCAAGAGCGTGTTATCATTTTGTCATGATCAGGCATGCGGCGGTCATTTTGGTCCTCGAAAAACGGCGGAGAAAGTTTTGCAATGTGGCTTTTATTGGCCAACATTATTTAAAGATGCATATGAACATTGCAAAAGTTGTCCGCGATGTCAGCATTTGGGTCGGATTTCACGAAGAAACGAGATGTCGTTCCAACCTATATTGGTTGTGGAAATATTCGATGTTTGGGGTATTGATTTTATGGGCCCTTTTCCCAACTCCTTTGGGAACTTATACATCTTGTTAGCGGTTGATTATGTCTCGAAATGGGTGGAAGTTATACCGCGTCGCACTAATGACAACAAGGTTGTCATTAAGTTCCTTAAAGAGAATATTTTTTCGCGATTCGGACACCCTCGCGCTATAATTAGCGACAACGGGACACATTTCTGTAATCAGTCTTTCGAGACAATGATGCGGAAATATTCAATCACTCACAAGCTTTCTACGCCCTATCATCCCCAAACAAGCGGGCAGGCTGAGATCTTAAATAGGCAGATCAAACAAATTTTGGAGAAGACGGTTTCTAAGAACCGTAAGGATTGGTCAACCAAATTGACGGATGCTCTTTGGGCATTCCGCACCGCTTATAAGGCCGATCTTGGTATGTCTCCATACCGCCTTGTGCTTGGGAAGGCATGCCACCTTCCTGTCGAGATCGAACATAAAGCAATGTGGGCTATTAAAGAGCTTAATTTTGATCTTGATCATACAGGCAGCTATCAGAAGCTGCAATTGAATGAGCTAAGCGAACTCCGTGATGAAGCTTACGATAATGCGGTGATAGTAAAGAACAGGACTAAAGTGTTCCACGATAAAAATCTTTTTAGAAAAACCTTCACATCGGGGCAACAAGTCCTTCTTTACGATTCCCGTCTCCATCTTCATCCGGGTAAGCTTAAATCTCATTGGAAAGGACCTTTTGTGGTGCGGTATGTACATCCGCACGAGGCAGTAGAAGTTGAAAATTTGAAAAACGGTTCAATTTTTAAAGTAAATGGGCATAGATTAAAACCGTACTTCTCTGCTGACCCCGCGGAGGAGCTCCTGTTTTTACAGGAGCCGCTTTATCAAAACTAAATTTCCTCCGCCTCACCTCCATGTTTTGGTAACATTTTCTCATTTTAAGAATGGAGGTGAGTGAAAATGGATTTAATTGAATATCTGTGCGTGCCAAAGAACAAGTTTGGGGGTAGTTTTTATTTAACTATTATTTTACCCCTTGTGTCTCTCCCCTAGTATACAGGTCCATACTCTCAAAAGGCTACATCAGTGAGGACACTACTGAAAACAGGTTTGGGGGGGTTGTATTCACTGAATTATCTTTAACACTGGGCATTCAAAAATTTTTTATAACAAAAGAGTAGAAAGTGAAAAATTACATCCAAAAGATAGGAATAGTTTAAGAAAACCAAGAAAATTAGAAGTTTTCTTAAACGAACTAGTAATAAGTAGTTATGAGCTGTTGTCCCAAGGGTTAGTAAGATGAAGGAAGTCACTAATCTGAGGATAAAAATAAGTCTGAAAAATAGTTTCTATTCTGGAAGCCAAACATCTGAATGTTGATACCCTACTATATGCACTTACACACGTCTTGAAACTCGGGATAGTAGAGGATACCTTGAATGCTCTTGTCTAAAAGCCAAAGTATGAAGGAAATAAAAAAATGAAGAAAATATAAAAATGGTGAAAAGAAAAAAATGAACACTGGTTTTGTTATCGCCAAGGCAGCAATAAAAAAATATAGCATGGGTGCTTCATCATCTAGTGCCTTAGACCAACTGATTTGGGAGTCACTGCTAAGCCTTAGGTGGTGCAAGACGAGGAAAATACTATCACCTAATCAGCAAGCACATAAGTAATCGGTCGGTTAGTACCTCAAGAAGTATTAACGGTCGCATGAAAATGTGTGAGCAAATCCATAAATATTCATCAAGTTAAAAAAAATACTGAGGTAGATGGACAAGAGTATGATAGCTTGAATTGAATTCTCCGAGTGTAGGGATGTTCTTTACACACACGTAGGGTTATATGATCGATGTTTGGATGAAAGGTAGGAATGAAAAATAAAGACGATGTTTTATTGAGGGATGATGTGATTTCTAACATCTTTTCATGACTATTAAGATAGGGCTCATAACAAATGAAAAGCTAGTGTAGTTGGAAACTCTAAATTTTCAAAGTATTTCTTTAATGGTTCTTATCTTTATATGTAAATTTCACAATCTCTCTTTTGTTATAGGATTTTATGGGTGTAATCCGCTGAAAACCCTCAGGAGACAACACTCCTCCTACTAGAGACACCTAGAGGTTTAACGGCTTGTTGCACGTGCTCAGTGCAATCGTGTTTGCCTACGAAAATGTGCTTAGTCTTCTCCTTTCTTTTTTCTCCTTCTCTTGAATAAACTAGTTTGCTCGGGACGATCAAAGATAAGTTTGGGGGTATTTGTTCAGTTGATAAAACTGCACATTTGTTATTACATTTTTCCTACTATTTCTATATTAGAAAAGGTGTTTATTATAATATATGATACATATGAGGGTTTATCTGTAAAAAGACTATTTTCATGTATTTATATATTATAATTAGCATTTGGTAGGAAAATGTATGCAAAAAATATCATTGAACAAATCTTAAGAAAACAAACTCTACTAAATATCATTTGAGTTGTTGTGCAGAATTTTCAGGACTAAAATCAAGGAAATCAAGTTATTAAAGCAAACATGCCTAATTAAGAAATCAAAACTTAGAAATCAAGTCTGGCAGCAACTACGAGAAGATTTCTAAGTTCCAAAGATTCCAGAGAACTCCACTTGTCAAGTAAAGAAAAACCCAGAAAGAAAATCAATGGACCAGATCATAAGGCCGCGGATCCGCGGCCAAACCCCCCTGTTGGCCGCGGATCCGCCGCAGGGAAGAGGAGTTAGAAGCTGCGAATTTTTTGGGAGAATCTTTACTGTTATCTTCCAAATTTGGAAGCAAGGGTTCTGGCTTTGGGACTATAAATAAGGACCGAGAGGCTCTTGGAAAAATTATCAAGTTGACGCGATCACGAAGTCCAAGACGGCTCACGCATCCAGGCTGATCATCAACGGTTCATCTACCTCCTTAGAAGAGATCGAGAAGCAAAACTAGGATTTGTAATCATTTTCTAAGGAATCAAAGTGTAATGAATATTGTTGATTAATAAAGGTAGCTTTCTTTTTCTTATTCTATTTCTTCGTAGTTTAATTATGCATTTTCTCTCCATCTCTTTTTCTCCCAACATCCGCGAGTAATTCTCCGCTTGTTAGGGTTCGTAGGATTAGGGTAGGTTAATAGATGATGAAAATACCTAAACTCTTTTTACGTCCTATAATATTTATAAACTTTGCCAAAAGAATCATTAACATCCTAATCGAGCGCGCTATCAATTCATTGTTAGTCTCGACCGCGATTAGAGATTAGATTAATGATTGTTTTGGTAAATGCTAGATATGAATGGAGTTCCGTGTCGAGATAGTAAGAGTGGAATTCCTTTTCCCTCCAGAAACCCTAATCTACACGCATCACTGTCGTTCTAGTGTTAAATCTATTAAAGGATAGAAAGAGTAATTTTTAATTAATCATCCATAACTACTAAATCCTAATGAACCCTACAAGCCCTCTTCTTATATAAACTTACATCCGTAGTTAATCTAGATCTATATTTTACATTCTTGTTTAACGTAGATCTAGATCCTACAACCATTTTACAATATTCTTTATCCTTCCTCCTCCCCTTTCTCAACACATCTAAAGTAAGAGTAAAATATTAAATGTTTCCCTGAGGACGACCCATACTCATCTCGGTCTAGCTACGCGCGACACCGTTCTGATTGCGGTTATTCTACAAACACTTTTTCGAATCAATCAGGCTACTAAGATTGTACCTAAGGTATGTAGGATAGATTTTAGGTATAGGAAAAATATATAGGTAGGTGTTAAGACTGAAAGAAAAGTTTGAGAAGAAAGGGTTACCAGTGATGACTTGGTCAGTGGCCTCAGCTTCTTCCACGGTCATCGTGAAAGCCTGTTGTCGTGGTACATTCCTCCTGGCCGGAGGCGCATTCCTCGGAACGTTCCGTTGAGCTTGATGGAACTGACGAGGAGAAGGTGCAGTCGGTGGTCCTCTAGGTGGAGCGGGGAGAGCGAGTCTTGGAGCAGGTGCGTGAAGGGCTGGTTTCTGCTGATAATTGATTGCTGGCCTGGGTACAGCAATTGGGTTGTGTCTTCTAGGACAAGACCCAATATCATGAGTAGCTGAGCCGCAGACTAAGCAAAGACGGTTGGTTCGCCGGAAGTCTTTCATCAGATGCCCCTCTCTCTTGCAGTAGGTACAAAATGCTGGGCTGGGCCGGTTGATTGGTACTCCCGGTCTCCTTGGCATAAAAGATGGCCTTGATGAGGCTCCTTCTGCCATCTGGTTGGCAGGGCGCTTAACTCCAGCAGATTGAGATCTTCCCTTCATCTTTACCACTGCCTCATAACGGCGGGCAGCTTTCAGAGCCGATTTGTGGGTCGTAAAATCTCCTGTAGCTAGTGCAGCCTGGATCTCCGGATCTAACCCTTGTTGAAATCGACGGGCTCTGATCTCATCCGTCGGTATCAGGTGTGCCGCAAATCTGTTAAAGTATTGTGTTACCTGTGTAGTATGTGATATATTGAAGAATCGAATTATTGAGACATATCTTACCGACCGAGCATGGTGAACTCAACGTCATATTCATCTACCGACTTGGTCCACATTGAACCTTGTTGCAGATGGATGAATTGTTGTTCCATGTCGAACCTGGCAGTCTCAGGGAAGTACTTTGCGTCGAACATGTCGCGGAAAGTCTTCCATTCGATGGGTTGATCAAGATGTCTTTCTTCCGCCTTCCACCAAACCCGTGCATTGTTCGTGAGCTGCAGTTTCGCAACACGGACCCAAGCTATCTCTGGCACTTGTGCTGCTGCTAGATCATCTTCGATGCTCTGAGCCCATTCCTCAGCTTCTAGAGGGCTCTCTTTTTCTGAGAAATGTTTGGGGTGCAAGGCCCTGAATTGCTACACCCCAGGTGCTTCTGTCTCGGGACGGTTCAATAGAATAGCAGTCTGCTGCTGCTGTCCTTCTAAGAGGCTGCGGATTGCCTCAAGCAGAACCGTCTGCTCGTTGATCGGAGCAGCGACGACAAGTGTAATCGGTAGTAGAGGTGGAGTGTTGTTGAAGTTGGTGCTGGTATTGTTCGTGGAATCCATAACCTTGAATGAAAAATTTTGGGTTAGGACAGATTCAAAGTATATGAAATGATAAGATTCAAGAAGTATGAATTGTAAAGAATGTTTTCAGCTGCTGGTTCTTGTGTTATATTGCTTAAGTTGTCCACGCAAAACTGAACTGCATGGTAAGGTTCCATACAGCTCTGACGTGCATGGGCCACCAACAAAACCTATCACACCCCGCTTCCCGGTGTACGGGCAGAGGACGCAACTGGCTGTTATGTATTTACTCTGAAATAAACACGCTAAGCGTGTCTAAGCAATATAAGTAAAATGCACAAGAGACAATGACAATAGATATATATTGAACATCAACTTTATTTATTAACATTCTTTTTACAATACATCTGAAAAGTAAATATATGGAATGAAAAGCAATGCCTAAACTGTGGCATAACAGAAATGGAAAGTACTGAAATGAAATGTACAAGTAACTAGAGCTTCGGATCGAAGGCTAGATGATCCAAGTCCTCGCTGGTGGGCTCGATCTCTTGAAGGTCCGAATCACCTGACGACATTCAAAAGAAGAAGAAAGAGAATGTCATCAGCAAACAAATCGCTCGGTAAGTCCCAAAGATGAGAAAGAAATAGAATAGACAGAGAGAGATGGTAACTTTTAAAGTTGTATTATATTGTTAACGCTGTTGTTTGTAGTTTGGTACAGAAGAGGCCAGTGTATACGAGAGGAGTCTCAATAGACCAGAGACTACGGTGGGCGGAATACAAGGAACCGTTCAGCCACGGTACAACAGCAATTGAATTCAGGTTAGGTGTCTTAATGGTTGCAGTCACGTGCCACTTCTAACACCTTCCGTACCAATCTACCCCTTAAAAACCCCGCGATGTCTTGATTGTATTGATGTATTGTTTGAATTGTATATTGTATATAGATGAATGACTTGTCGAAACCATGATATCAGTAAATGGATGTAATTGAAGAATCATGCAGATGGATGCATATCCATGGTTCGGTTCAGTCAAGTTGTATAGATTGATAGATTGAACAGATTGAATATATGGATTCATATTGAATTGTTATATATACTTGAATCTCATTCAAGTCATATTGATTATATTGAGACTCGGTCTGAGTCGGACAAATAAAAAAGAAATTGAATCCTGAATTAGGTTTTTCGTGTTATCGGTAACCGCTGCACATGGACGACAGAATTTGTGTTTTTTTCAAAGACGATTACCGTGTTGATAACACCGTTTGTTAAGTTGTCTGCCTTAGATAGGCAAGCACTCATATCTCCAGCTCCCTGAGGTTCAAGAGACTGGTCCCGCTTAAACCTATGTTTACTAGGGTCCTTATTGTAATTTACTATAACTTGAGGGGGTTTTATGTAAAAATAATTTTATATAATTTTCAAAATACACCTCAAGTATTTTATTATCGTCGTTAAAGTTTTCATTGATGTATATTTTATCATTGTGACATTTCTAGTGAATAAAACCTATTTTTCATAATATATGGTACTTATTTGTAATACTGGAATTTATATGGTATTTTCTTGTAAATGAGATGTTTTTCTTAAATTTTGGAAATGTGGAATATTATAAATACTAATAATGGATATTTTGATATTAATTACATATATATATATATATATTTATTAAAAATATAAATTTATTTATAATAGAAATCACATTTTCTAAAGAAAATTGTATTTTAAATCTTTCGAGACCGTTTGCTCCTTGCGAAGGTCTGCATCTCGCACTACTAAGACTGAGGATGTGCGATAATCCGCACCATCCCGAACAGGTTCCTCGAAATGGGTTGTAGCGGCGCATTGCAAAGATTTGTTAAAAATACACATCTTATAGAAAAAGATTTTTATAAGTTTGAGATAGTTTTGTGTAAAATCGTATTTTCCCAAAACTATGTTCCCAAAGATCATCATGCTATGTTACATATGAGTGTTGTGAGGAGGTAGGTCATTATTTCGTAAACTATCTAAAGGTATAGCAAGGAATTATAATGATTTATGTCGAACTAAACTATATGGTATTTTTCTGTAAAAATGCTATAAAAATTGAAATATAAATTATTTTGATATGAAACTTGTCAATATATTTTGTTAATGTTTAACGATCATGATGTGAGAGTTTGGCATTATTGTGTGTAAGAAAAATATGATTTTTAAGAAAAAATTGAATCGGAAGTCGAATTAACTCCACTTCCGTCGGGTTTTAGAATTCTAAGTTTTTAGAATAGTAAAGAGAAGGGGGAGAAGGGACTTACGGGTTTAGGGTCAAGAGAAGAGGAAGAGGAAGGTTGGGGAAACACCAGTGCGTCGTTTCATCGCCGAAAACTCCTCGGATCGTCGTCGGAAGTTCGCCGGTGCATCATCCTTTGCTAACTCCACTTGCACACAAAAAGTCTATGGAATTTTCTTGAGAGTTTGGACAGATATTTGGAAGTGAGGAGGGGTGATTTTAGTTGTGGTATTTATAGGAAAAATTAGAGTTTATAGATGTGAAAAGGTGTATTAAAAATTTGTATTAAAAATGGTTTAATTGGGTGTTTTAAATTGCTCTGTAAATGTGCAGGGAATTTAAATAGTACAGGGGTTATGGAGGGAGTTCAGGGGTCGCAACAAGTCAAGAAAAATAGGGTTTCCACTGAGCCGGACAGGCGCCGCCGGCCGATTTGGCCGAGTCGCCGGCCCGAGTCGGCCGAGTCGGGTCGCGTCTTGTCGCCACGTGTCCCCTGTCGCTTGGTCTATCTCATGGACCCGTTTGGTTTTGTGTGACAATTGGTTTTACGGGTTATGCACGTGTAGACTCTTGAGCTTCTTAAAATATTAAAAGAATTTAATATAAAAATAATGTGTGGCTGATGAAATTTGAACTCTGGTGCTTTGGTTTAGCAATGCAAGGTCTTACTAATGAGCTACAAGCTCTTTCTTACTGTTCAAAAGTAAATTAAATACTTATAGTACTCACAGGAAATGTAAATACCCTAAGTATACATTAACTTTAAATCAATTTTATGTACACAAGAATTGGAGTTGTTACAGTGGGAACCAGCACCTAAGGAGTTGCTCGAGGAGTCCATATTTATGAAAGATGATCAAAAGAAATCAGTTTCAAACAAGGGCTACACAATGATTCAACGAGGATTAGAAAGTAAAAAAGAAATGTAATAAAGCACACGTCAAAGGTGTAACTCAATCTAGGGATCCCTCAACGGAACTGTAATTTCATCCAAACCTGGCTTTGATACCAACAAAACCATGTCACGCCCCGCTTTCCAAAATACGGAATGCGAGGGGTGACTAGGCCAGCCATACTCAGGGAATCATCCTACCGTAGTCATACTTCAGCTTCTAGTATTACATGGTAGTCAGTAAACAGTACTAAAGTAAAGAAAATCACAGTTCGCAACTTTATTACATTAAATTAAAAGAGTTCGAGATACATTTATTTTGCATAAAGAAATAATTGACCAACGAAATAACAATGTGCTTATAGCCAAAAGGGTGGTGCTGATGTTGCAGTCTAGACCTCCGCGATCTTGAAAGGCAGGTCCTGCTCCCTGGCTGGGTCTACTTCGTCTTCTGAGCATGCACACTCAGGTCGTCAGGACGACACATATAGCAATAAATATAATGTGATTCAATGTTATCAAATATGAAAGATGTGACAGAATACATAAACATGAGAATAATGAATATCATTTGAATATGCACAGCTCAAGATATGTATCATGTCAGTAAACCAGGCAATGTGTATGCCACTACTTATCAGTCACTAATTCAATGAAATCAGTTGGTGGAAAGGATGCTCATGTTTAACAAGGGTCTCGTGCATGCCCGAGACTACGGTCCACTGTTGCCCGGGACATAACCCTGCAGCCGTGCTGTTAGGCCCACGACCTAGTGTGTGTGTGTGTGTGTGTGTGTGTGTGTGTGTGTCACTAATATCGAATGATCATCCTCTAAATTACTGTACTTCGCTAAATACGAGTTCAGTTCCACCTTGATTTCCCCATTCCCTAGGTTATAGTATGTGTTCAGGTATTAGATAGGTTGTGAATAAATACGTATCGCTTTCACTTTCAATCACACTTCTACTTATCAATATCACTTTCAATCACTGGTTCACTATCGTACTTGCCACAATCCAATCACCAACACTTATATATCGACAATGAAAATCAGTCGCTAGGTCTCAATGTAAACGATCACTATGCAGAAAGTATAAAGCAAACACAAAATAAGGTAGAAATACATTAAACAGATATTCACTAAGTTATGACAGCCAATGCCATATGACTTGTAAAATTCATCATAAATCACACGTATAGAATCAACCAAAACAATACAAATGACATACGAAGTGTACTTGATTATCTAAGCGGTAAAATTATTTTCGTGTCAATAGGAATTCAGGTTAGGGTCTCATCATCATTTCAAATTAGCGATCAATTGCTGGAATCCTAGTTTCAGAACTGGAAGTCCAACTTTACGCGTCGTTTACTAAGGATTGTGTTTAGATTCAGGTGTTGCCCCAGGCGAATAAAACCTAGTTCTATCTGTTAGGTTTCTGAAGTATCAAGCGGACCATGATAGCCTTTTTGTACTAGAAGATATGTCCTGTTTTGTGTGAAGGTGAAAGAAATGTCACTGCAGAAACTGCAGAACACGTCGACAGTATAAAATATAAACAAAATACCAAACGACAGTGAAACTGAACTAGACCAGATCCATATGTTAGATAACTAAATTATCTACGCGACTATATAGGACTCCATGCATTTTCAATTTTATGTAGGGACATGCAGGCACTTAAGTTCAGGTATCCTCGTGGAATGCTGGCCCGGACTGCAGTCCAGAGCCACATTCTCAGTCAATTCTCGTTACAGTGGCCTATCAGCTTGAAAGGTAAACTATAGAGGGTTCTATATTATCGGGTCGGGTTCGATATTAGCTGTAGAACATTACATTCCGACATATAACTAATTTAATACCAATTTAACACTGCTACATGTACAATAAAATCAGATTTGACGTCCTGTTTTTGGGACGTCGTTTCCTTGAACAATGCTTTGTTATTTGAGTTCAGTTTCCTACATAATATTCATAAGTAGCAAAAGAAATTATTAGCGCATTTTCGACAGGGTTTTGGATCGGTTCACCACATCGAACCCTTAGCGTACAATATCTTGAATTTTCGAATTAATGTCGGTTTTGTGCAACTCATGAAAACGGTATATAATACTTACAATTCCACACGATACTAATATGATGTTTTAGATCCGATTATGCTCAAAACCACCATCTTAGAGTTACTATGGTTTTCCATGAAGATAAGATGATGACTCATAATATATACGTGTCAATATACTACTAAACACACGTTCGTAATAATCTATCTAATGCAATCTAATACAAAATCGTAAATTTATTTTCATAGCATGTTAAAGCAAGTGAGGCCTTCACTTGCCTTCGGTCGCTGATATAGAAGCGACACCACTTGCGGACTTTGTCTCGATACACGAGACGATACGATTCTGGACACGGTGCGTAGCGCGAGCGCGATGCATGGAGATCCGGTACTGGGCATGGTGACGACGCGGGCATGACACGGTAGTGGGCATGGTCTTGGCTCGGTGCGTGGTGCAGGAGTGGCACGGTGTGACACGGTACAGAACACGATGCTGGCGCTGGAGTGGGCACGGTGCGTGCACTGGATCGGGGTATGGTGTGGCACGGGAGCTGGCACGACGCGACACAAGGACTTGCACGACATGGCACGGGGATTGCACTAGGGGTCGCCGGCTGTGGAGGTCGTCTTAGACGACAGCGACGGTGACAGCGAGGTGCTCGGCTGGTTGGCTGTTGAAGCCCGTTGATGGCTTTAGGGGGGCTCGATGGTTGCAGCGATGAGGTGGGTTGCGGTGGTGGTGGTGATGGTGGTTGTGGAGGAGCTCGGAGAAGGTGGTGGTGTAATCAAAGAACAAGGAGGAGATGGTCGCGATTGGGGGAGAGGAAGGGATGTGGAGGAGCTTGGGTTGTCAGCAGTGAGCCAGAGGGGGTCGGGTTTGAGTTGGAAGGAAGATTTTGGGGTTTAGAGAGAGGGAGAGTTATTGAGAGTGAGGGAGAGATAGGGGAGATCACGTGGGAGGGGCCGGGAAATCACAGAGGCGGTTGAGACGTGGATGAGGACAAGGTCGTGGTGGAGCGGGTCTTGCGGAGGCGTCGGCGAGGGGCGGGAGAGGGGGAGCAAGTGAGGATTTAGGGGAAGGGATCTCGGGGAAATCGTTGGCGAGGGCGTCGCGGAGGGGGGCGCGGGTCTTGAGGCGACGGTCGCGAGGAAGGAGGAGGAACGTTGGAAAGAGGCGGAAAAAGAGAAGAAAAGAAGAAGAAGGATGGGGGGTTCGGGTCGGATCAGGTTTAGATGTTAGGGATTGGGTTTGGGTTTTAGGGGTTAAGGAAAAATAAATAAAATAATAAAAAATATATATAAATGAAAAAATATATATTAGGAAATTCTGGAAAAAATACGAAAAATATATACATAGAACTGGGGATTTACACATGTGTAAAAATACTAGTTAGCTTTAGCCCTAATTGGACATCTCAAATCTTCTTCCCATAAAATATCATACATCTAGACTCTCTTGCATACATGCCTAATCGATGACATGAGTTCATTCATTTTTTATGTTTCAACAAATCTGAATGCTCGAATGCATGGCATTATATTGATCTTTCAGCTGTAAGCTTTTTTTCTCTCTTAATACCTAGATATGAGGGATGGGAAGTTAGATCACACCATAAATGTATAAGAAATTGGAGGAAACCAATCAATCTAATGGCATTTAGTGTGTTTCCTTCATGCTTTGGTGTTAAGAGCATAGTCGTATCGCGAATCAACCATTGATGTACTGTGTTGATACTGAGAAATGGATATGCTACTATGGACTATACAAATTACCATTTACGTGTCTTTTCCTCGAATACAAAATTCAAGATGTATATTAATCTTAAATTAAATTGTCCAATAATGTCTATTGTTAGTATCAAAAGATAGTTAATATAATTTAACAAGATTAATATTCTTGCTTGTGAAATAAACAGAGCATTATGATTCTACAATGCACATAATTGTTTTTTTCTTTTTTCCAAATTTAAAATTTAACTTCAACACAGAGATGTGTCACATGGAACTCAACTTTCTTGACCTTTCTAAGTTGGGTTTTTTTTTTTATATACAACCATCAAAAAACTTGTATTTCCAAAAACAACCATCCTAAAATTGAAATTTTAAAAACAATCAACACAAACTTTAATCTATCTTAATGCATTTAACTTAAGGGATAACTCTATTAGATATAGAAGTTTGGGTGAAGAAAAAGACTCTCCTCCCTCCCCCACAACGAATATAAGCAGCCTTTGAAACCCAAACACCATTCCTCACAACAGTAGCTCCTCCTTCTTCTTAGAAGGAAGCAGCTTCTCGTCATCTTGCTCAAAACAGCAGCTCCTTGTCATCCACCTCAATAGCTCTCCTCCTCTCCTCCTAGTAATCTCCAGCAGCAGCAGCATCTCAAGCCCTCGAGTCCACTTCTTCCTCGAGTCCAAAAAATGAGTAAAATTTCATCTTCTTCATTACATCAAATTTTTTGCTATTGTGGTGTACCGGCAAAGTTGAACACTTGCAAAAAGGAATGTAAATACAAAGGCAAGGTGTCATATGGATGTCATAAGTTCCCCAAAGGATGTGGTTTATTTGAGCCGTTTGAGAAACCCAAATGAGGCAGAAGAAATCAAATACGAACTCAACTCAGCAAGTTCAAGAGCCAGTTCAAGTAATTTATCAGTATCCGAAGAAGATGTGACCAAAATTGCAACTGGTTTGGATAAAATGGAGGATATTATGATTAAGAAGATGCGGAGCATTGAGAAGATCAATCAAGACATGTATACGTTGTTTAAAGTCGTCCTTACTACTGTAATCGTTAACTTACTAGTAGTTTGTGTGAGTAAATGATGTATGTATTTGGTGTATCAAGCAACAAAAGATGCGGTATGTTGAATTCTGAAGATGTATTTGATGTATGAAGCAATGAAAGATGTAGTATTTTGATTTCTGAAATGTTGCAATTTATTAAAATCTGGTGCATGATAATCAAAGTCAAGTTAAAGAAACAAAATCCTGACTGAAACTGATGTATATATGCATGATAATATTAATAAAGTGGCAAACAATTATGCAGAACTCATCACATAATTTGTAAACAAAATTATAGGTGTTTACTCCAAAGTTTAAGACTTGAGCACACAAACACAAAATTCAAGCCAAATTCAAGCCAAACACAAAATTCAAACAAAAATTATTGGTGCATGATAAGTTGTGATTACAAAAGCAGTTTATAGATATATGAAGCTGCTAGATCACACACTAGGTAGACAAAATTATAGATGTTCACACAATCACTATAAAGCTTGAGCATAAACACAAAATTCGAGCCAAACAACTCCAAGCAAATCATTACATAATTGCCAAGTACTATATTAACACCAAGCAAATCATATCAAATCTTCCAAACAGGTGTTCACACCCATTTTTAGGGTTCATCCAATGGATGCGATGCGACACGTGCAAGGCATGTGCACATAGCAAAGGTTGTCGCATGTGATGCGACGCGTGCAAGGCACGTGCGCATGGCAAAGCCCATCGCATATACTTGATTAAAACATTCTTAGAAGAAAATTTTCTATCAATTAACAAAGTTAACAAAAATAATCAAAATTGATCTTTAGATCAATTATCCAATGGTGCGCATGCACCTTAAATTGATATAAATCAATTTAAATCTGTTTGTTAATAACAAACGTGAGTGACAGATCAAATAAATTGATCTTTGGATCAATGATCCAGGGATGCGCATGCATCTAGAAATTGATATGAATCAATTAAGATCTAATGGGGATAAAAACTCACCTCATTGTTGGGAAGAAACCCTCACAATTCCTCTCTTATAAATAGGAACCCTCTCACAATAACAATGAAGAGGGGATTGGATCTCCTTTTGTTTTCCTGGATTTTGAGACTAAAAAGACTCTCTAGACTTTTGTTCTCTTCTCTAAAAAAAAAAGAAGAAGAACCGAAGCTCTTGAAGAAGAAAAACCTTAGTTGACTAGGTAATCAAAAAGAAGAGGATCCTTTCTTTTTCATAAAAAAAAGCTAGTGCTTTTCATAATGAACCTAGTGCTTCTCAAAAACAAAGATCAAAAAATCTTAGAATTTATCTCTCTCATACAAAAAATTCATTACTTTCATGAGAGATCTATTCTAAGATCTAAGGCTTTGGATAAAACCCTTGTAAAATGAAGATCATAAAATTACATATCGAAACTAGTGCTTCTTTTGAAAGTTTTTACTTTCATTAAATTTAAATGTGACATTTGAACGCACTTTTGATCAAACAACAGAGATTTCAATCTTTTTGAAAGCCAAAGCTTTCTGCATTATAGTGTATATCCTGGTCTAGGGTGTAAACTATAGATATACGCATCACGCGATATACACGTAAGCACACGTGAAGGATATTATCTACATCAGACTTGTGCATATGCGTACTGTTTAAACCTAATCAAATGCGCATCACGTTATACTCACGTGCGCATCTCACATTCATACACACCCCATATAAGTATGCATTCTATTCCGATTTACATCCCATACAGTCGCGTGTCACGTGATACTCACGTGCGCATCCCATACAGATGTATGCCACGTGATATTCACATGTGCATCCCATATAGATGCACATCCAACCTATATGCACACCACATGCATGTGCACCCCATACTCATGCATACCCCCCAAGGGAAAGCATGAATACCCCATACGAAGCACGTGTGCACTATACGATGCACATGCGCATATGAACAATAAGTCATAACTTGGATATTTAGCTAATATATACTATGTATAGAAGCCGCCACTTCATATTTAAGTTGATCTTAGTCTCATATACGACTAACGGTTCTTAAGCAGAACCTAAGTTGATCTTAGTCTACAACAAGGCTAACGATCTTTAAAAAAAAATCTCATAAACTGATGATCCTCATCAATATAAGAAATACTACCTAAGTTCAAACCCCAAATCTAATATACAGATTTGGACTAATCCATGCTCTACGGGCAACGACATAAATTAGTCTCTGTATACAATCCAAAGATAACCCTAAATAAACAAAAAAAACACGATACATAAAGATTTCCGAAGTACAAGAAGTTGTTATCGTTTGGCGATAACGTAATTAACCGCAGAGACTTGCGCCTACAGGAAAAAGTGTTCCTACAATCAAAAACCCCTTAAATATGAGGGGGAATCTGATAAGCCTGCTACAACGGTCGCATCAATCCAAATCTTCGATATACGATATCAGAAATCAACTTGGTATTTTCAGAGAGGTGGATGGATATGTTCCAAATAGCATATGCCCTAGATTCAGGTTGGACACGCTCCCCGGCCTCAGACCCGGTTTCCAGCGCTAAACAACAGGTTGTTTTCCTCTCATTAGTTTAGTCATTTTCTTAGTTGGAGGACTAAGCTACACTTCAAAAGGTGTAATATTTCAACCATCTTCTTGCCTTTCTGCTTCAAGAATTGTCCTAGCTGCCACTATTGTATCTTGAATTTCATTCCAATGACTACCACCAATACTAAACATCATATGCTGAGAAACTGCTGCATCTATGGCTTGGTAGTCAGTTTCATCATATGTATCATTGAAAGGGGACCAACTTAAGCTGGTGCTGAACAACTGATTTGTGTATCTACAGCTGCTCTTCCTCTCTCTCTCCCTGTTCCCTACCCTCTCCCTGTTCCTCTTGAAGTTGCAGCCACATGCCTTCTTCCTCTTCCTCTGCCTCTCCCTATTCCCCTCCATTTCCTTGTTCCTCTTGAAGTTGAAGCTGTGGTGCTGTGAATTTTTTTAAATGCATAATATCAATATATATCTGTGAAGTTGTGTGTGCAGGTTAGTTGAGTTAATATGCATGTTTGTCTCCATGTTAGTTTAAGTGACTCATTAGATAGGGTTATAGTATGCATGTCTTAAATGTGTGTCTTAGATTAGATTGTATGATAAACACTATGCCAAATTGGATTGAGATACTACATTTACCTTTGTTGTTCTTGTGATTCTAAATTTATAGGATTTGTACACCTATTTTGATGATGGACCAACCAGAATTTTGATGATGGCCTAACCAGAACATCTTCCACATGTATGTGGAATCTTGGAAGCTTGATTGTTATCAAGTTCATCTTCCCTTCTAATCCTTTTCATTTTAGGTCTTCCTTTAGGAATGTTAGTACGTGGAGGTCCAACAACATATGGCAATTCTACTTTCTCTTATTTTTCTTTTGAAGGAAGAATTCCAACAAAAGACTTATAAGCCTCAATGTACCTAGAAGATTCATATTAAGATAGAATATATGTGTGAGTGTTATATCAGGATAGGGTATATGTGTAAGTGTGTGTGTGTGTGTAAGAAAGAGTGAAAGAGAGAAATCATATAATAATAAGAAACTATGCCAAAAAATATACTTTCATATATCAAGATAGGATGTATATATATCAGAAAATAATCTATGTAAGGAATAATATACCACTTACATTGACGTATGATAGCATGGATGCACAAATTTTTTCCAAGCAGTTTGTCTTGTCACCACAAGCACTGCAACAACATGTATGCAAGGAATGCCTATCATCCGCCACTTCTTGCACGAGCGCTCCAAAGTTTGGATATTCACAAGCTTCCTTATGCTGCCATCATTGACTTCATACTCAACTCCTCTACTTCTATCAATTATAAGCCCTTGTAGTTTCCTGCTTAATTCAACTATTTGCTTTCTGCCATAGGCACTAGCTTCCCCTTCCACTGCAGCCCCTGTCTCCTTCTCAGCTCCATTTTCTTCATTATTTGTGATCTAATCTTATCTATCAGATCACACACTGGCAAAGCTCTTGCTTTGATCACCCAAGCATTAAAACTTTCACTCAAATTATTAGTTATATAGTGATTTTTTGATTCCATCTTGATACTGCATCTACTCCAAACCCACCTCTCAAGGCCATCTTTATCTTTTTCTTTTTTACTCGGTTCTATATAAGCAGGCTCAGACTTGGCCTTAAGCTCTTCAAGTGCATGGAGTTTATCCAAGGCAGAAAAAGACCTAGCTGCAGTCCATACAACTCTTTCAAAAAAATCTCCAGGATAACTTTTTTTGAATGATTTCTGCAAATGCCTCGTACAAATTCTATGCTCTACTGTTGGCATGATACACTTCAGTGCACCTTCTAAGCCTTTCTCCATGTCACTCATGATAGTCAAGTTCATGACATCTCCAATTGAGGCAATTTTCAAGTTCTCAATAAACCAACTTCATAAGTCAGATGACTCATCCTCAATACTGCAAAAAAGGCTACAGGATACAGTCCATTGTTACCATCTAGTGCACTTGTAGAAAAGAGAGATCCTATGTACTTACTCCTCAAGTAACAGCCATCCAATCCCAAGAAAGGCCTGCAACAATTCTTGAAGCCAACAATAGATGTTCTGAAAGAAACAAAGAATCTGGAGAAAGCAAAGTCATCACACAATTTGAACTCTATATGTCTCCCTTCATTCCTTTTTAACAATTCAGTTTTCAAATTCGGAACCAACTTGTAATTGTCTTCAACCCAAATACTGGTTCTTTAGCCTTTTCCCTAGCTCTCCATAATCTATTATAAGGGATGCTCACTAATTGATAATCATTTCTAAGGATAGTTGCAATGTTTTTAATAAGAAAGTTTCTGTCTTCTTTCACCTGCCTTCTGATCTTCTGAGCTATCCAAAAAGCTGTTGCTTGGGAGTTCCCCATTCTATTCACTCCAATGCATGAATGTTTAGGATTCATTATTCTAATTTCCAATGTGATCCCATCTTGCTTCATCACACCAGCATATATATCCTCCATGGACACTGATTTGCTCCACACACTATAATCCATTGCTTCCCTTTATTCTCCTGCCATACGGCTTTAAAGGTATTTAGGATTGCATGCTGCCTTATGCACATCCTAAACTCATGTCTATTTAAACCTACTCCCTATGTGCAAAATGGGATCATCCATGTTCACATCACACTCCAACCCTTTATAGCTCTCCACGGTATCATCATTGTCGTCAGAATCAAAGTTTTCATCTGCTGCATCATCACTTGAATACAACTCATGATAGTTGTCTTCTGAATAGCAGTCATCTATTTCATCTTCAACAACTTTGTGATTTTCTATCTCCACTTCTTCTTCAGCATCCATGTTTACATAGTTCAGTTTCTCTAATACAGCATTTCTCTGTGCTCTTCTTGCTTCATTGAAAACATTTCCTGCTATGTTGCTCAATGTATCATTACCACACAACTCTCTGCTAATCTCTGTATTGTTTCTCATTGGTTTTTTACCCTTATTTCTTTGTGTTATTGCTCTTCTTGCTTCATTAAAAATATTTCCTACTGGGTTGCTCATTGTATCTGCTCCTTTCTTTCTGCTCATCATTGTACTGTTTCTCATTGGCTCTTTACCCTTCTTTGATCTTGGACTTCTTCTAGGTGTAGCCATGAACTGTGCTTCCTTATTTAATCTTTGACTTCTTCTAGTTATAGCCATGGACTGTGCTTGCACTTGTTTTGCAGGTGTTGTAGCCATGGATTGTGCTTGCACTTGTTTTACAGGTGTAACAACCTTAGGACTGCCTATGGCCTTCTTTGGAGAAAGAAAATAATAGGAGTTTTTAGTATATCGATATCATATATTTAATTTTATTTAATATAGATATATTATTTCCTATTCATATTTTGTCATCATCAAAAAGGGGAGATTGATAGCTTATTGATTTCAATGATCCATTTATTTAGTTTTGATGATAATTTAAACATGAATAGTTCATTTATTGTCACTTACTTATCTTGCTTATCATATTGACACTAAACTCGTATACACTTGATACTTAACTTGCTTATCCAATATCTTGTGTATACCGAGTAATATATCAATATCTCATACTATACTTGTGTTATACTCATGATATCGATATATTACTCTCATTCATTATTTTGGCAATTCACGATATGAATGTGTATACACATGTGATCTAATATCTTGCTCTTCATATATATATATATATATATATATATATATATATGAATGTGTATACACATGTGATCTAATATCTTGCTCTTCACACACACACACACACATATATCATGCTTTACTTTTGTTTTTATCTTGATATTGATATACTATTCATAGTTGTGATATCGAAACAATGAATGGTCATATACTTGTGTTTATTAACTTACTTATATTTCATAACACCGTATATAATGTGTTTGGTCGTTTTGAGATTGCTTTTCAGGATATTCAGGGTATCTCATGACACAAACGTATAAAGGAGGATAGAGAAAATTGAGCTTAACCAATATATCTAATGGAGGTTGGATGATACGGACTAGTGGTTCACAATTTGCATATTCAAGTTTCATGATGCTAAATAGCCAATGTTCAAGAGAATCAAAAGTTCATGCTACGAATAGCCAAGAAGCTAGAAGCCAAGTCCAGATTTGAAGCGTCAAAGATCGAATTCGAAGCAAAGTTAATTTGAAAATATAATATCGACTTCAAAACACAAGTGGGTGGAATGACGTGTTCAAGTTTGAAGCGTCAAGTGTCGAAGCTAATTAAAGATCAATCAACCAACACAAAGTTCAAGCCAAGTGGAATGCCAAAGCTCAAGAGCTATAGACAACAAAAATTTAAGAATTCGAAGATATGCGATACTGACATAGGAGTCTTTGTAAGTGCTCGATCGATTATGGTTTATATCAATTAGACCTCTTGAACACCATACACGATTGCTCAAAGGTTTTACAAATATCAGGTTTTCGAGTTTAAAGTTTCGTATTTATTCAAAACACAAACTGCTGTTTTTGTGCTTAGCCAGACGTCTGCCTCGTTGAAGTTCAGACATCTGTGCACAGTTGATATCTGAAATTTCAGATATGTTTTCAAAATTGAGATGAGACAGACGTTTGAAGGTCAATGGACTAGACGTCTGATATGATTTTCAGAATGACATTTTTAAACTTCAGACGTTTGCCCTTCCGAACTTCAGACGTCTAGTTTTTGCTCAATGCTTCCCAGTAAGGAACACATATGTCTTAAGAACATTGGGGCAGACATCTGGCTCTTTAGAAAAAGTAACCCGGTGGCTATATTTTTGAAAAAATCTTAACTACAGACATTTGAACTTCAGACGCCTGGTTTTGGCTCTGTGCTTCCCAGTAAAGAATATAGACGTATGCAGCTCATTGTGGCAGACGTTTGATGTTATGTTTTTGCCAAAACTTTTTCTGATTCAGACGTCTGTCTCTTTGAACTTCAGATGTCTACAGTTAAGATTTTTTCAAAGATATAGCCGTTGGGTTACTTTTTCTAAAGGGCCAGACGTCTGCCCCAATATTCTTCAGACGTCTGCCGTGAGCATTTTCTGATGATTTTGATCTATAACGGCTAGTTTTCTTTAGGGCTATAAAAAGGTTTTATGTTGGGTTTTTTAGTCTCAATCACTTAGAGATTTCGGTGGCCTATATTCTAAAGAGGTCTTCAAAAGAAAAATCTCATCTGTTGTGAGAACTTGATCAAATATTTATTTGCTTATCTAAAATCACTCTCACATATAAAATCACTCAAATGCTTCTAGTTTGATATTCCATTCTTCTTGAGTATTAATGCTTCAATTGTAAAACTACTTTAAAAGTAATCCTAGACTTGTATTTTACCTTCTTTCTTCATTGAGAGAATTCTTGAGTGCAAGAATGCTTTATAAGAAAGAAGAGCATGTTGAGAGAAATGCTCAAGTGTGAGCACGTGTGATTGTGTTGAGAGAGGGACGGGAAGAGCTTGTAAGAAGTGTTGTTCTTAGTGGCGAACAACGTATAGTCTTTTGAGAAGATATGTTGGTTTGGCCTCCACCGGAAGAGAGGTTGTGAGTTACTTGCGGGTAACGTGTTTGTCTCCGAAAAAGACGCGTTTAATGGAATGGGCTCGTGCGCCTAAAGAAAGTGGACTGGGGGATCTCTCGAACCACTATAAATCGCTTCGTGTTTGAGTCTGCAATTTCTTATCTCTTATTTGCTCATTTGATTAGGAATTGCATTGCTATCTCTTGACCTATCTATATGCTCATTCTTGCTTGATTGTGATTCATTGTGCTTGCTATATGTTTGAATTTCACAATTGTATGTATACTTAGCTATATCTTTATTGGCATATCATTAATTTAAGTTTACAATTGTGATTTGTATTAGCAAGTGTTTGATAGAATTTTTAATTTGGATATATCGGTAGTGTATTCCTATTCAACCCCCTCTAAGAATACTTTCAATTGTTATCAGAGCTTTGTGTCTTATTGTTATGTGTTTATGCTTAAATTTGCTCAATCATTGCACACACACTTCTTCCATGAGTAGAATTATTCATTGGTATTGAATTCTTAACTCATCTTGTCACATCCCGCTTCCCAAAAGTACGGTAACGGCATGTGACAAGCCCGCGATGTATTTATTCCGAGGAGATCATTTCACGAAACAAATACGCTAAGCGTATATAAGCAATATAAAATGACAAGAAAATGCATGATAATGAAAATCCAACTTAATATATTTACATTCCCAATTTTCACAGGTTTCAAACTGAATACATGTTGTCTGAAAACAAAAATACATAAAAGAAAGTGCCTAAACAAATGGCATACTGGAAGTAAAAGCTGAAAGGAAGAATTAGCAGTCAGTCTACTCCGCAAGCTGAAAGTAATCCTCCTAACTCGGCTCGATCTCCTCAATTTCTAGATCATATAACAAACATTCCAAGAAAACAAAGAAATAGGTGAAATGCCCGTTAGCGAACTTGCGCTCGGTAAGTCCCCCAAAAAGGTGGGATGTGAATGTATATAAATAAATATGCAATGTGACATGTGATATAGTATGAATGGAAATAAAACATGAACAAATATAACATGTTAATGTTAATGACAACTATGTAAGCATGGTAATGTAATATGAGCATAGCAAACAAGTATAGCATGGCCGTGGAGTGTAGGTATAGTGAATATGAAGTGAATGTGAGTGTCCTAAAATGTCTCTAAAAGGTAATATATCATAAAGTCGGTTCAAGTATGAATATCAATCAATCTCAAGAGTATTCTCGAACCCAAGGCTATCGTCCAGAGGTAAGAAATCATGGGCCCAAAATAGCGAGACTTCAATTGTTATTGATGTATTCCAAACCCAACATGCTATCATCCAGGTGCTTGGAAACACGGGGCCTCATTCATGAATTTGTGATGTACCGTTTCATCCCGGTACCACAGCGTTATTTGTAATGTTTCAGCCCGGTACCACAACAACGTTATTTGTAATAATAGGACACATGAGATTCTGTTGAATTCATACTCAAACCACCCCAACACTCTACATATATTGGTCTCTAATTAAAGTCACTGGCCTAACCCGAAGCCATGAATATAAGTGAGAGTACAAGTTCAAATGTCAAATTGCAAGTAGAGTTCAAGAATTTATGTCAAGTGTAAGTATTCATGTCAGATTCGAGCATTCATGTCAAGTTTCAAGTATTCATGGTTCAGGTTAGGTCAAATCTAGCATGTAATAGGTTTATTCATGTGATGCTGTATTTATGTTTCGAGACAAGTCATGCATGCCATAGGGTGTTTAAACAATGTAATAAAACATATCAGATTCATATAAGAACACTATATAGCATTCGGTTTTTTTTATGTAACAGCTTAAACAATAACTTGAGATACCAAAATAATCAGCAGTAAAAAAAATGAATGCGGTTGATGAATTTGGGTACTATTTAATTTCTTTTCACTTATAAAGAAGAGATAAATGTTATGGGTTAACTACTGCAGTGATTCTAAGAACTGAAGGCAATAACTAATTTAATAGAAATTGTTTTAGATATCTTGGTAAGCTACAAGAGTTATTGCCAATTAACAGAAGAGTTCAATTCAACCTTCAAAACCAGAAAATATAATAGATGTAGTTCAAACCCATATTATAATAGAAATAAGGACCAAATGGAAAATTTCCATGTTTATATAAATTACCTATAGTTCATAAACCTTATTTTTACTAACAACTTACAGTTTACTAATAAATACAATTTACAGATCATTTCTCCACTTGTGGTTAAAACTAGTCATTGCAAGAATTAATTAATTAATTAATTAATTTTTATTGAATTTGTTTTAGTTTGTTTTAAATTCTGCATTTTCCTTACTCGATTTACGGGTCAATGGGCTTGAATTGGTCGGAGGAAAAATTGTTGGTCCAGATACCGACCACCCATCCTGGGATACATATACCAAGTCTGTTCTCGGACAGGTAAAAAATTTCATTTTGATTCCCCTCTTTAGTGTACCTATTGCATGTTGTACATTATTTCTATATTTAATATTTCACAAAAATGCTAATATCAGGCACCAGGAGGCTACAGTAAGGGGTATAAGATCAGTTTAAACTGGCTAAGAGATACATTTAGTAATATCCCTGATGAAGTCACCGATGAAGTCTTGGATAGACATGCACGTGCCTACATTCTGTACATGATCGGTTCTTGGTTGATGCCGGACCAACAATCGGCAACGCATGTCCATCCGTTATACCTTGGCTTCTTTACGGATTTTGATGTGTGTGGCCAATATGCTTGGGGAGTAGGGGTCCTGGCCTTTCTTTATAAAGAACTCGATAAGGCATGTGCTCCAACGAAGAATAAAATTTGTGGATGCATTACATTATTTCAGGTAAATTCTTTATTTTTCACAGCTAGAAATTTGCAAAATTGTAATATTGGTTTTCTCTCTTATCATCTGAAACTTTATTTATAGATCTGGTTATGGGAGCATATGTATATAGGAAGACCGGATCGATTTAAAATAACTGGTTTGGATACCCCTGGAAAGCCGCTCAGCTGTTGGTGGAATGGGAAGAAAGCGTATAAGGCTCCTCGTCGAGTACTTAGGTACTATAGAGATGAGTTGGATCACATGAAGGCGACTCAGGTAACCATAACTTAGGTAATTAAGTTTTTTTAAAAATTTTGAAATACTTTCATCATAATTTTTATACTATATTATTTGCGCAGTTCATGTGGACGCCTTATACACCAGATCGTCTGCAGAGATTATCCGGCATCTGTATCGAAGGAGAGCCGATTTGGCGGGCTCGATGCCCACTCCTCTGCATTAATACGTTGTCATGCACTTCCCGGACCGGGTGTTGCGACAGTTTGATAGATCGCAACATATTCCTGTCCCGTCGCCTTCGCCTATGACAATAGAGAGAGACATGCGAGGAGGAAAGGCGGAGCGTGATTGGAGGGAGCATCATCATCAATATTTGCTGAGATGGGAGGATAGGCAGCATAATATTGCCTTACAGCAAATAGGTGACCAAACAGCCACCGACGCTACCAAAGTATATCTACAGTGGTATAAGCGTGTCACCATAAGATATCTTTTTGCTCCCCCTAACAACTTCCCAAACATCTCGCGGTACGAGCCTAGAGACCACATGGAACGAGATTTGGTAAGTTGAATTCTTTATATTATATTACTTTTTAACATCCGGCGATATGAGTCAATACTTATTTCTTATTTCTAATGTAACGACAGGCTCGTGGGTTGCATCTCGTACAATCAATGGTGCAGGAACCATACCCGACTGATGCTGGTCCGGCAACTCAGGCTCTATTTTCAAGTGCAGACCAATTAATTGGTGGTGTATTCGGTTCATATAATATTTCTCAACATTTATCGCCGGTACCAGAGCAGCAATATCAGCCGGCACCGAAGCCGCAGTATGAACCGGCACCAGAGCCGCAGCATGAGCCGCTACCAGAGCCGCAGCATCACGGAGATCCAGCGCAACAGGATCAGTGGTTTGGATCACCATACCGTCAGCAGCAACCCTGGCATACCGGGCAAGCACAACAACACCAGTCTTGGGGGTCAGGTTTTGCAAAACAGTCGTTTTGGGGGGTCAGGTTTTGCGCAACAACAGCAATCTTGGGGGACGGGATTTGTGCAGCCATGGGGCCAAGGTTTTGTGCAACAGCAGCCGCATAAAACCGGGACAGGTTCTTCGCTACAACTGCCCAGTTGGGACTCAGATTTATCGTCCTACATGCAGTTGTTGGGAGGCAGTACATATCCGACACCTGTCCCACATTCAGGTTCAGGATTTGCGGAACAACAGCCTGTCCAAGACGCTGCTGAAGACGAAGCCGAACCCGAACCCGAACCCGAAGCAGAAGAGTAGACGCCGCCGCCGCCATCTACCCAAGAAACGGATGGGTCCTCCAGTCATCTCATGAGGCATAGGCTTATGTCAAGCCTCCTCGGATTTTATAAGGGAAAGGGAAAAGGAAAACGATAGTTATTTACATTTTACAAACAGATAGGATTTTTTTATGTTGTAAATTTAACGGATTCATTTTGATATTATAAATTTGACCGTCGATATAGAAATCGGATAGGATTTTTTTGTATTGTAAATTTTGACGGATTCATTCTGTAAAAAACATTGATATAATAAAATTTAATTATTTTATTCAAATATTTTTTTACATTTATTTATTTTTTTTAAAAAAATTAAAATAATTATAATTATAATTATAATCATAATTATAATCATAATCATAATCATAATTATATAATTAAAATTATATCTATAATTATATAATTAATATTATATAATTAATATAATTAAATAGGGGTGGGTTCTGAAAACCCGCCCTCTATACAATTGTATAGGGGGCGGGTTCCCAGAACCCGCCCCCTATTCTGACTTGGGGATGGGGGCGAAACCGTCCTATTCTTATAAATTTAAATCTAATACCCCTATTTTAATAATTAATTTTTTAATTCCTATTATTTCAAAGAAAAACCAGTAATGAAAGGGAAGAATGAGAAGAAGTGGGCCCTGTGGTGAAGAGGAAGAAAAAAAATTGAAAAGTTTGTTTCGGCTTGAGCTTGGGTTTGGGTTTGAGTCCAAGAGGTAAAAAGAAAATAAAAGAAATGATTAGGTTTGGGTTTATATAAATAAAAATTGGTTAATGGATTTGTGCATTTGAAAAAAAGAATGGGTTTGGAAAATAGTTGGAGTGATTAAATATAAATAATAATAATAATATGGAAACAGAAATATACGAAAAGAAAATAAGACAAATAAATACAGCATTTGATTGAAGAAAGATAACAAGGAAATAAAAAGATTTTGGGGTCGTTGCATTCCACCCTCCTTTAAAAATTTCATCCTCGAAATTTAAACAAGGAGGTTATTGTACATGATGCAATCGTGAAGGCTGATCCATGGCTTTGGCCTCTACGGTCGACATACTGAAAGTCTGGCGTCTCGGCACGTTCCTTTGTGCCCGATGGTACACTTGTTGCTAAGAGGGTAAGGATTGTCCACGCTGTGTTGGAGCAGGAAAAACTAAACGAGGAACGGGAGCTTGAATAGCTGATCTTGGTGCAGGGGTTTTGTCAACTCTATACTGTAGGCATGCTCTTAAAGTGTGCGTAGACAGACGATCCACAGATCATACAAAGACAGTTAACTAGTCTACAATCCTTTGCTAGGTGTCCCGACCTCTTGCGGTAATTGCAGGTTTTTAATCCATGGTTGTAAAACGACGCTCTTGGTCTCCTGGGTGGCGCTATAGATTCCGGCGTCAAGGAGGCTCCTCCAGTAATCTGGCTAACTAGATGTTTTTCTCCGGCTGACTGCGGTCTTCCCTTCTTCTTGATAACAGCTTCATAACGACGGGCTGTCTTCAAAGCTGCTTCACGAGTCAGAAAATCTCCCGTTGCTAGAGCAACCTGGATATCGAGGTCTAAACCCTGCTGAAAACGTCTGGCGCGGATCTCGGCTGTAGGAATCAGGTGGGCAGCGAACCTACTGAGCATAGTGAAATCGACGTCGTATTCATCTACCGACTTGTCCCATATGGATCCTTGTTGTAGGTGGATAAATCGTTGCTCCATCTCAAAATGAGCAGTCTCAGGAAAATACTTGGCGTCAAAAAGTTTATGAAACGTCTTCCACTCAATAGGCTGGGTAATCCAACTTTCTTCAGCCTTCCACCAAATCCTGACATTATCGGTAAGTTGGAGTTTCGCAACTCGAACCCAAGACACTTCTGGAACTTGAGCCGCTGTCAGGTCATCTTCGATACTCTGAGCCAATTCTTCAGCTTCAAGCAGGCTCTCCTTACCCGAGAAGTTCTTTGGGTGTAAGGCCCGGAACTGTTTAACTCCAGGTGCTTCGGCCTTAGGGTGATTCATAAGGATAGCAGTCTGCTGCTGCTGACCCTCCAATAGGCTCTTGATAGCCTCGAGAAACACCGTCGGTTCAGTGAGGGGAGTTGCAGCAATAGGTGGTGATGGTGTCTTGCCGTTGATGTTGATTGGTTCGGGGGAAGCCATCACCTTGGATAGGAAAGCTGGATTATAATAGATTCAAAGGAATTGAAAGGTAAATAATGTAAAAGTTATCAGATTTTATCTTTCTTGCATCATATTTCTTAGGACATCACGCAGGTTCGAGATCTGCATGGGCCACCAACAAAACATGTCACGCACCGCTTCCTAAAAGTACGGTAACGGCATGTGACAAGCCCGCGACGTATTTACTCCGAGAAAGTTATTTCTTGAAACAAATACGCTAAGTGTATATAAGTATTATAAAATGACAAGTAAAGACATGATAATGAAAATCCAACTTTATATATTTACATTCTCAACTTTCACATGTTTCAAACTGAATACATGTTGTCTGAAAACAAAGATACATAAAAGAAAATGCCTAAACAAATGGCATACTGGAACTAAAAGCTGAAAGGAAGAACTAGTAGTCAGTCTACTCTGCAAGCTGAAAGTAATTCTCCTGACTCGGCTCGTTCTCTTCAATTTCTAGATCATCTAACAAACGTTCCAAGAAAACGAAAAAATGGGTGGAATGCCCGTCAGTGAACTTGCGCTCAGTAAGTCTCCAAGAAAGGTGGGATGTGAATGTATATAAATGAATATGCAAGGTGACATGTGATATAGTATGAATGGAAATAAAACATGAATAAGTATAACAAGTTAATGTTAATGACAACTATGTAAGCATGGCAATATAATATGAGCATAGAAAACAAGTATAGCATCGCCGTGGAGTGTAGGTATAGTGAATATGAAGTGAATGTGAGTATCCTAAAATGTCTCTAAAAGGTAATATATCCTAACGCCGGTTCAAGTGTGAATATCAATCAATTTCAAGAGTATTCTCGAACCCAAGGCTATCGTCCAGAGGAAAGGAATCACGGGCCCAAAATAGCGGGACTTCAATTGTTATTGAAGTATTCCAAACCCAACAGGCTATCATCCAGGGGCTTGGAAACACAGGCCCTCATTCATGAATTTGTGATGTACCGTTTCAGCCCGGTACCACAGCAACGTTATTTGTATTGTTTCAGCCTGGTACCACATCAACGTTATTTGTAATAATAAGACACATGAGATTCTCTTGAATTCATATTCAAACCACCCCAACACCCCACGTATATTGGTCTCTAATTAAAGTCACTGGCCTAGCCCGAAACCATGAATATAAGTGAGAGTACAAGTTCAAATGTCAAATTGCAAGTAGAGTTCAAAAATTTATGTCAAGTGTAACTATTCATGTCAGATTCGAGCATTCATGTCAAGTTTCAAGTATTCATGGTTCAGGTTAGGTCAAGTCTAGCATGCAATAGGTTTATTCATGTGATGTTGTATTTATGTTTCGAGACAAGTCATGCATGTCATAGGGTGTTTAAACAATGTAATAAAATTTATCAGATTCATATAAGAACACTATATAGCATTCGGGTTTTTTTTATGCAACAGCTTAAACAATAACTTGAGATACCAAAATAATCAGCAGTAAAAAAAAGAATGCAGTTGATGAATTTGGGTACTATTTAATTTCTTTTCACTTATAAAGAAGAGATAAATGTTATGGGTTAACTACTGCAGTGATTCTAAGAACTGAAGGCAATAACTAATTTAATAGAAATTGTTTTAGATATCTTGGTAAGCTACAAGAGTTATTGCCAATTAACAGAAGAGTTCAATTCAACCTTCAAAACCAGAAAATATAATAGATGTAGTTTAAACCCATATTATAACAGAAATAAAGACCATATGGGAAATTTCCATGTCTATATAAATTACCTATAGATCATAAACCTTATTTTTACAAACAACTTTCGGTTTACTAATAAATACAATTTACAGATCATTTCGCCACTTGTGGTTAAAACTAGTCATTGCAAGAATTAATTAATTAATTAATTAATTAACTTTTATTGAATTTGTTTTAGTTTGTTTTAAATTCTGCATTTTCCTTTCGAGACCGCGCTCTGTGAATAGCTCTGCATCTCACCCACTAGATCGAGGAGGTGCGATAATCCGTACCATCTTCAACAGGGCTTCCCTAAAGAGGGTTGTGTGGGCGAAATTGCCACGGAATAAGAATATCGATTAATTTCAATTTTTAGGCTCCGATGGTATTTTAGTGAAAATTGATTCTTTTATGAACGCTACAGACATAAGATTGTGCTATGATCAAAAGTGTGCGTGTAGGGTAGGTCGTTACCCCGTATATATCTACATTAACATATCATAAAAACTAGTATTGGGAAAGTAAGAATAAATCATGATATTTATCTGCTATGATGTTTCATAGGATGATACAGTTACAAATTATCGTTGTTATCTGATAGCTCAATGGTTATTAGTGGCCCAGTAAAATTTAAATGTGTTAATTAAATTTAAAGATGTTATCTGATTAGATTATATAGGGGATCTTAGCCAGACTCCAACTAACCAGCAGAAAATTAAATTTGAAAAAAAATTCTTCTATTAGAAACAAAAGACAATGTCCATTGAGTATGGGTATAAATCATAAATAGATATAAACCATATATCCAAACATCAAAAGAAAATATTTCAGGCGCAATTAGTTATTATATTATGTTTAGTTTGCTCCAAGCATCAAATCAAATCTGCAACCTGCTAATATCCCACCACAGTGTACAAAATTACATCTATATCCAAAATGGATGATAGAAATCAAATAAAGCAAGTCTGTGATTTCAAATATGGTTTGATCTTGATACCAAAATCACTTGGAAACTTATGCTCATACGCTAAAAATATAAATTCAATCACACAAACCATCTGTACAAAGAAAAACAGTGCAGAATAGAACAGTACTACAAAATTGATGTTCAAAGATCAAATCTTAACAAATCTGGGGTTGCAAGATATAGTCCATGAAATTCAAGGAACCAATCACACGGATCAACAAATTAAAATATACTTACCACAAATCGATCTAAGAAAAACCTAGCAATCGAATTGAATAGAGATAGATAGGGGGAGAGGGAGAGGAGACTTACCCACGTTTAGTATATGGGAAAATGATGGAACGGAGATCCGGAGGCGGCAAAACGATCGTGGCGTTCACACCGTCTCGGGCCCTGCCTTGGAGCCTCGGTTCTCAACCTGAAACACGTCGAAAAAACGAACGAAAGGCGAGAGTTGATGTCGTAAGGAAGAATGAGATGTTGAAGATGGAGGAAGAGGTGGGTTCGGTAGGTGGGGAAAGAGGCCGGTTATGGGTTGGAGGAGGTGGGTTAGTTAAGAGAGTATGAGAGAGACTTATATATATATATATATATATATATAGAGAGAGAGAGAGAGAGAGAGAGAGAGAGAGAGAGGGGGGTCTGCATGGGGAGAGAGAGACAGGGAATTGATGGGAGAAATAGTGGGGAGAGGAGAGGTCGGTGTGGTTTGGGAAAAGAAAGAGTGAACAGTTTAAGGAATTTTGATTAAGTAATGAAAGGGAAGAATGAGAAGAAGTGGGCTCTGTAGTGAAGAGGAAGAAAAAAAATGAAAAATGTGTTTGGGCTTGAGCTTGGGTCTGGGTTTGAGTACAAGAGGTAAAAAGAAAATAAAAGAAATGATTAGGTTTGGGTTTATATGAATAAAAATTGGTTAATGGATTTGTGCATTTGAAAAAAAAGAATGGGTTTGGAAAATAGTTGGAGTGATTAAATATAAATAATAATAATATGGAAACAAAAGTATACGGAAAGAAAATAAGACAATTAAATACAGCATTTGATTGAAGAAAGATAACACGGAAATAAAAAGATTTTGGGGTCGTTACACATCTTCCCAAATAGTTTCTGCAACTCTTTTAGGGGACCCAGATATAGATTTCGTTAATTACAATGAATCCTACAAGTATAGCAGAGAGAATTAGAGACTGTTCACCGGATAGTCGATACTTAAGATGAGACGGTTATTCATACTTGTACTCACATACGGTTCTCAATTATTTCCGATTGATATCATGTTGTTTTCAATTGGTATCTTTCTCTATGTGAGTTGTTTGCACATTTGTATATTTCATTGGTATCATCAAGATTATATGTGCATATTTTGATCCGTTCATGAGTTAGTATCATTAAAATTCTATCACTTGTATTGATTTATACTTTATAGTTGAGCTCTAATAGTTTGATATTCAAGTGATTGTGAGATAAGACTTATGAATCGATATTTGGGCTTGCTTCTCAACTTTGGGAGATTCAAGCAATTGGGATATGTAGGTGTTGTGCTATTGAGATATAATATTTCATATTTACATTCTCAATCTCGTGTTGTGCGCATTTTAAAATTCCATACTTTTAAAGAAACATGCACACACTTTGTATATGTGTAATATATTTATGTTTTTCATTGATATCCTATAGTTCGTATTACGACATGTATTCTAACTCATAAGTTTCAAAACTTGTTTTACTTATTATGAGTTGGCGCATGTTTTTTTTAAGCTTTTCATTGAATAT
The DNA here is from genome assembly GCA_030015575.1 of Agapanthus africanus. Taxonomy (NCBI): domain Eukaryota; kingdom Viridiplantae; phylum Streptophyta; class Magnoliopsida; order Asparagales; family Amaryllidaceae; genus Agapanthus; species Agapanthus africanus. Next base: position 349,828,712 of record JASDDO010000024.1, on the reverse strand, counting down.
CTTTTTCAAAACATGATTTTGTGTATGAGTTGAGCTCCGCTTTTAAAATTGTTCATTTTCAATTAATATAAACTAATACTTGCCTCTACATGCCATTAGAACTTGTTTATATCTTGCTCATATGGATATTTGTTGCATGTATACTTTCTTTATTTTGCATATCTCTTATATGCATGCATTTGGATACGAGTTGAGATTTATTTTCAAATTTTACATTTTACTTGTGCTCGTAACCATTTCCTAGTGTTCCCTTATGCATACATTTAGGGGGAGTGATTCAAACGTTTGATTCGTTTTAGGTGTACGTATATGTTTAGGGGGAGTAGTTCAAACGTTCTAGTTTCTCTAAATACCCTTTTTGATTATGTCAAAAAGGGGGAGAATAATAAAAGTTTTTAGTATATCGATATCGGATATTTGGTTTTATTTGATATAGATATACTATTTTCTATTTATGTATTTCCATCATAAAAAATGGGGAGATTGATAGCTTATAGATTTCGATAATTCATTTATTTAGTTTTGATGATAGCTTAAAGATGAATAGTTCATTTAGTATCACTTGCTTATCTTGTTTATCATATCGATACTAAACTCGTATACACCTGATTTTTAGCTTGCTTATCATATATCTTATATATACCGAGTAATATATCAATATCTCATATTATACTTGTGTTATATTCTTGATATCGATACATACTCTCATTCATTATTTTGGTCATTCACAATATGAATTTGTATATACATGTGATCTAATATCTTGCTCTTCATATAACATGTATATATGTTTAATATATCAATATCTCATGCTTTGCTTTTGTTTTTATCTTGATATTGATATACTATTTATAGTTGTGATATCAAAACAATGAATGGTCATATACTTGTTTTTATTAACTTGCTTATACTTCATAACACTGTATATGATGTGCTTGGTCGTTTTGAGATTGCTTTTCAGGATATTCAGGGTATCTCACGACACAAGCGTATAAAGGAGAATGGAGGAAATTGAGCTTAACTGATATATCTAATGGAGGTTGGAGGATATGGACGAGTGCTTCACAATTTGCATATTCAAGCTTTATGATGCTAAGCAGCCAAGGTTTAAGAGATTCAAAAGTTCATGCTATGAATAGCCAAGAAGGTAGAAGCTAAGTCCAAGTTTGAAGCGTCAAAGATCGAAGTCGAAACTAAGTTCATTTGAAAATCAAATATCGACTTAAAAATGCAAGTGGGTAGAATGTCGCGTTCGAGTTTGAAGCGTCAAGTGTAGAAACCAATTGAAGATCAATCGACCAACGCAAAGTTCAAGCCAAGCGGAACGCCAAGGTTCAAGAGCTAGAGACGATAAGGAATCAAGAATTTGAAGATATATGATACCGACATAGGAATCTTTGTAAGTACTCGATCGATTATGGTTTAGATCAATTAGAGATCTTGAACACTCATACACGATTGCATAAAGGTTTTACAAACATTGGATTTTCGAGTTTAAAGTTTTCATATTCATTTAAAACCCAAACTGTTGTTTTTGTGCTTAGCCAGACGTCTGCCTCGTTGAAGTTTAGACGTCTGTGTGCTGTTAATATCTGATATTTCAGATATGTTTTTAAAATTAAGATGAGACAGACGTCTGAAGGTCAATAGACCAGACATTTAATGAAGGTTTTCAAAATGGCAGTTTTAAACTTCAGACGTCTGCCCTTCTGAACTTCAGACGTCTAGTTTTGGCTCTGTGCTTCCCAATAAAGAACACAAACGTCTGTAGTTCATCGTGGCAGATATTTGATATTATGTTTTTGCCAAAAATTTTTCTGATTCATACGCCTGACTCTTTGAACTTCAGACTTTTGCAGTTAAGATTTTTTCAAAAATATAGCCGTTAAGTTACTTTTTCTAAAGGGCCAAATGTCTTCTCCGATGTTCTTCAGACGTCTGCCGTGAACATTTTCTGTTGACTTTGACCCATGACAGCTAATTTTCTTTAGTGGCTATAAAAAGATTTTATGTTGGTTTTTTAGCCTCAATCACTTGGAGATTTTTGTGGCCTATATTCTAAAGTGATCTTCAAAAGAAAAATCCCATCTCTTGTGAGAGATTGATCAAATATTCATTTGCTTATCTAAAATTGCTCTCACACACAAAATCATTCATGAGTTTTTAGTTTGATATTCCATTCTTCTTGAGTATTAGTGCTTCAATTGTAAAACTCCTTTAAGAGTAATCTTGGGCTTGTATTTTGTTGTCTTTCTTTATTGAGAGGATTCTTGAGTACAAGAGCGGCTTGTATGAAAGAAGAGCTTGTTAAGAGAAGAAATGATCAAGTGTAAGCACGTGTGGTTGTATTGAGAAAGAGGCGGGAAGAGCCTGTAAGAAGTGATGTTCGTAGTGGCGAACAATGTGTAGTCTTTTGAGAAGACGTGTTGGTTTGGCCTCCACCGGAAACGGGGTTGTGGGTTGCTTGCGGGTAATGTGTTTGTCTCCGGAAAAGACATGTTTAGAGGAACGGGCTCGTGCGTCTAAATAAAATGGACCGGGGGATTTCCCGAACCACTATAAATCGCTTCGTGTTTGAGTTTGCAATTTATTATCTCTTATTTGTTCATTAGCTTAGGAATTGCATTGCTATCTATATGCTCATTCTTACTTGATTGTGATTCATTGTGCTTGCTATATGTTTGAATTTCACAATTGTATGTGTGCTTAGCTATATCTTTATTGGCATATCATTAGTCTAAGTTTACAATTGTGATTTGTATTAGCAAGTGTTTAATAGAATTTTTTAATTTGGGTATATCGGTAGTGTATTCCTATTCATCCCCCTTCTTGTTGGATATATATGCCCTAGAGGCCTGTATTGTATAGGATGCTAGGGATATGTATGTACAGGACAATCTTGCCTAATTGTATATAGTATATTATTTGAGATGTCTCTGTCTTAATATGTGTATTTGATTCTCTTGTTACTTTATATTGCTTACACATATTGATAAAGGCTCGATAAAGTAGTATACTATTATGGTTTGACTTTACTTTAACATGTGCATATGTTATACTCGATATTACATATGGCGGATACATGTTGATAAAGCCCGTAGGATCTTGCTTGACTACCAGCGTTATGATGGTGATCATACTTGTGGGAGCTGGGTAGTCCATAAGCACATCCTTGAAGGTCCCAAGTTGAAGGAATATCGAGACCGGGTATCGATATTCTAGAGTAGACTTATGTATACGTTTCTAGACCCCGACGAGGGGCGATGGTTGGTCCCACAGCCATTTGTGTGATCACTTAAGATTGTATACAGGTCCTACTTAATGGGGCTGAGTACACTAGATGAACTCGCCGAGAACCTTTAGATGGTATTATACCTATCGTCAGATAGCGGTTCTCAGGTGACACGAGTAAAGATTAGTTTTTAGACCTGAGATCATCATTTGTCTCGTGTGAGTTTGTACCGCGCTTTGATCGCTACCCTACCACGGCTCTACTGAGTCGTGCAAACAGGTTTTGGCTGGGTACAGTCCCGACCATATTGAGGGAATGTGTGATTGTCAGGGATTCGTCTCTCCCGGTATTGGTAGTCGATATCGCACTGTGTCCGGTTGACTAGAACCATAAGACCTTGACCAAGTCAATTGAAATTTACTAATGGTTAGATCGGTAGTTTCTAGGATTGGTCCTGAGCCAAATCGACACGACTTATCGGGTCGGTAGGGGTCTAACGTTTACCACCCCTAGACCCGGTATGCGATACTCTTAGACGAAGAGACCGGACTGTATGGAGATTGTCACGGATAGGCTCAGTAGAGGTCCGGATGAGTTTGCTCGTTGGACTTCTTTTTGGCAGGTACCTCGGTAGCCATTACGTACAGCTAGTGCCGCTGACGTGCTTGTGGTTAAACTCACTGCCAGCGTACTGTCGAGTCTTTAGATTCCCATACAGAGGGTTTCTCTGATTCAGGCGAAACGATGTGGTGGCCGTATGTTTATACGTGCAGGGTTTCGATCGAATGATAATACTAGTTGGCTTAGGATTAAGTCGGATTATTAAATCATGTATTGAATTAATAATTTACATATTTCGATATGTATATTCTAGTGTTACCCAGGTTTTCGATCAGACGGTTGATAATACAAGCAGGCTTAGGATTAAGCCGGTTTGTTAAATCGGATATTGATTTAATGCTAGTATTATATTAGTAGTATTATTCTATCTCTTGGATATTCATATTTTGGTACGAATACGGGTATGTATATACGGTAGAGTGTATTCCGTATTTATACGGAAAACATTCTAGAAGGTGGAAACTTCATTTTTTATTTATTTAATTATTCTTTTAAATGGAAATGAGGTGTAAAAGTGGTGAGGTGAGAATGGTGAGAACCATGCTTCAATAGTGTTGACAAATAAATTGAATATTCATTTGTGCAAACTATTCAAGCATGGTTGTGATTTTATATTGGAAAAATGAGATATATAAAACCATGGTTCATTATTTTTCACACAAGTTTTGATCTCATTTCTCACCATGAGCTTCTCTCTCCTCTCTAGCCTTTCTTGACTTCCTCCTCCTCCTTCTTCATCTTCCTCCTTACCATCTCATGAGTTGAGAATCAAGGAAGAAAGAGAGATAGAAATACACTAGAAAACTCACTACATCTCCTTAGTAACCTAGATAGCAAACTAGGTTACTAAGTTGCTTCATTAGTGAAGCTAAGCTTGGCTCATAAACTCTCAATGGATCATCTAGGATCAAGAAGGCCATCAAGCAAGGTTGATCCAGGAGACCTCATGGAGCTTAAGAAGAGGAGTGAAGACCCGAAAGACACATATCGTTAGGTATAACACTCTAATAAAGTAGCTAGACTCCTCTAGTTTACTAGTTTCGATGTTTGGTTAGATTCTAGGATGCGTTTTCTAGCGCAAAAGTTTTAAAAGTCAAAGTTTTTTCGTTCCGCAACGGCCGCGGCCAGCGACTAGGGCGCTAAGAAACCCAATATAGTATTAGAGCCATCCAAACATTAGAAACCAGTAGTAGACGATGTATTAGTTTCAAAACCGAAAAATTGCGACTTTCAAAACCCCATTCTCTGTTCGAAATTTTATAGTCTCTGAAAATTTTTTAAACAAGTGCAGATACTTACTCTTGATGATATAGTGACACACAATGAAAATTATGAGATTTGTCCATACAAAAACCACTCATTTTTGCCAAATCCCCGCCCTCGGCGGTTTTGTTGTCTCCAATTGTCCTCATTTTCATACCGTGTCTTGGTTTTGAGAGTTAGGATTTTTGGTATTGTTTGATTTGCCCCAAATTTCACCTATAGCGTTATCTTTGCTTTTGGGCAACTTGAAAGTTTAGAACTTGAATCTTTTTGCACCGTTGATTTCTGTGATGTGGTGTATGTGTTTTCAAACGTCATCTATTTGCTATATGTCATTTAGACGGGATTGCACATACCTGCTTATGCTGCTGTGATGTTTATATCTGTGATGGCTTGTTCAGATTATTGTGTTGGATAGCCCCTAGTGCTATGGTAGTTATACAGTTTAGATTCTTTTGTATATTCATTATTGCGGGGCGAGCGTCCGACATGTGGATTGCCGTCTCTTCTAGTTTGTATATTCTTTTATTGGGGCACGGCCGGGTTGAGGTCAATGTCACCGTTTGTATATATATTTTTCTTTTCTGTACTAGAATTATCCCATGGTGGAGTGATCGAATAGCCGGATTCTAGAGGGTAACGGGCCCGCATCTCATGGCGTTGAGACGGAGGGGGCCTTATTTTAGAATTGGCGAGCTATCCGCCGCACTCGTAGGGGGTATAGGATGACCCATGGAGGGGTGCTCAAGTTACCAGATTCCGTGAAGTGCTGAATGACCCATTCACTTTGTTGATTGGGGTTACCTCACTTCCGAGATTGGCGGGTAACTTGCCGCACTCATAGGGGTTTAGGTTCTTTATTGCACAGGCTATCCACACGACTGGGAAAGTCGAGTTTCATTTGCGGCTAAAATGAAACCCGGGGCTCCTAGATTATCTGCTATTCTATGTTGCTTATTTATGTTCTGTGATGTTTCTTATATCATGCCTGGAACGAATGGTTATATATGTATATTTATATATACTAGTAGATATTGTATATGTTTTGCATCCGCGCTAGTCCTGCCCCCGCTCTGCCGGTAGTTAAGTAACCTAACGGTGCATGACGGGGCCCCGTGGCGAATGCGGATAACATATACGTGCATTTTATTTTCGTTCTTTTCTGGTATGATATGATTTAATTGACGGGGCCGCATTGATTTTCATTAATGCAAGAAAACGAAACCTAAAAGATATTGTTGGAACAAATTTTCGAAAAATTATAGTCATACTCTTTCGCCATGCATGGTGGTATTCGGTTAGGAATATCCAGCACCTCATTCGAGAAGGCAAGAGCGTAGATTTCTTTACAGGGAGTGACCTCTTGAGCAAAAGTTTATGTTACTATAGATTACTCGGTTTTCTTCAAAACCATAAGCTTTCAAAAGCGGAACCTAAACCACTCCTTTTCAAAACTGCTCGATTCCTTCAACTATATCAAGTTCATTACGTTAAAAGGTTTTTCGCCAAAAGCCTAGCCGTAGCCCTCCATCATTTCAGATTAGTATTGCTTAGTATTCGTGCTATGTGTTTTGACCTTGTTAAAGAATAGTGTTCGATAGTTATGTAATGCTTTTCTGTTGCATTGTGATGTGATTATCTAGGACAGCTGCACGGTCATTTTGACCTTGTCAAGGGCTCGTGCGGGTAGGTTTAGATTAATCCAGGATAATGACGAGTTGAACTTGACTAGCGGCTTATGATATTTTGATATTGTTAAGGTCATAGGCCGTCAGGGGAAAAAACCATATCGGGAGTTTCAAATATACAGGAAACTTGCTGGTATGGCATACCTTCTGAAGTGTGGTAACTAGAGTGGCTTCCATCTAGATTATCGCGCGATAATAGTTGAATGTTGATCCCACTGATGAGTATGATTACTCTTGGGAGATATTTTTCACTTCACGATTAGCTAACCTATTAGGTGTCTAGAAAAGTGTTAACGGAGCTACGCCTCTGCTTAAACGAGGTTTATTTTAATTAGGTCCGTGCGAGAGCACGAGAAACCTCCCTCAGAGTACCAATACTCACCTGGCTGAACGGTTAGCGAACTTATGAGGTGCGAATGATCCCGACTAGTTTTCATTTTAAAGGTTTGAAGAAAAATTCAAGAAAACGGTGGGAGCCATCCTGATTAGATAAACTAATAACCAATCTAATTTTGCAAGAGCGCACGCTGGGTGTTTATTTTCTCTCTTTCCAGGTAGCAACCATGTCACTCCCTAATCAAGATAATAAAATGTTTGACTTGACCGAACCAGCTTATTACACTGGGCTGGGGAACATCGATTCGGCTCAAACTTGTGACAAACGTCACGAGTATGGGCAAGGGAAAAAGGACTGTAAGGAATTCCAGATGACCCTATTGAAGGAGAAGCATTCTAATGCATCTTCTTCAGGTGTATTTGTTATTGAAAACTGTTTTTCGGTTAACCCTACCGTCTGGGTACTAGATATTGGATCAGAATCTCATATATGTAATTTATTACAAGGATTGAGAAAAAGTGGAATGGTTGGACCGGGTGATGTGTCCCTCGGAGTAGGGAACGAAGCACAAGTTGATGTTGCTACCGTCGGTGAATATCACCTAGTGCTGCCAAAAGGCAATATTATGATTTTGAACAACTGCTACTATGTACCTTCTATGCTCTGCAACATCATGTCAGTTTCTTTACTTGATAAAGATGGATATAATTTTGTTCTAGATAAAAATATCATGAACATTTACCTTAATCAGGTATTGGTTTCAGAAGGTACATTTTGTAATGGTATCTATGTTCTTAATCAAAATACAGTTTTCAATGTACAAAACACACGCAGGAGGAAGAGTTCAGATACGAATGAAGCCTACTTGTGGTATTCTAGACTTGGTCATATCATTGAAAAAAGACTATCTAAGTTATATAAAGATAGATATTTGAATACGTTCGAATTTTCATCTTATGAAACTTGTTAGTCTTGTCTCAAAGAAAAGATAACTAAAACTCCGTTCACCGGGCATGGAGAGAGGGCTACAGAGCTCTTGGGACTCGTACAGAGTGATGTATGTAGTCCAATGTCTATACATGTAAGGGGTGGGTTCTCGTACTTCATTACATTCACTGATGATATCTCAAGGTTCGGATATGTATTTATCATGAAACACAAATCTGAAGCTTTTGAGAAGTTCAAAGAATTTAAAAGCGAAGTAGAGAACCGGACTGGAAAAAGTATCAAGATCCTCCGATCAGATCGAGGAGGGGAGTACTTGAGTACGAAATTCCATGATTTTCTAAAAAAGAATGGTATTCGTCAATGTACACCAATAAAGTGTGGACCCTGGATGTTGCTCCACCTAGGGTAAAACCCGTTGGATACAAATGGATCTACAAGAAGAAACTTGGTGTAGATGGGCAGGTGGAAACCTATAAAGCTAGACTCGTTGCAAAAGGTTTTCGTCAAAAACCAGGAATGGACTATGACGAAAGCTTTTCTCCAGTGGCTATGCTCGAATCCATTAGGATCCTGCTTGCCATTTCTACCTTCCATGACTATGAGATCTGGCAGATAGATATGAAAACAGCTTTTCTAAATGAAAGTTTAGAAGAGTGCGTTTATATGGATCAGCCGGAAGGTTTTGTAGACAGTGGGAACAGTAGAAAGGTGTGCAAGCTGCTTAAATCCATTTATGGATTAAAGCAAGTATCGCGGTGCTGGAACATCTGTTTTGATGAGACAGTCAAGGACTTTGACTTAATCAAAAACGAGGATGAGCCTTGTATTTATAAGAAGATTGTAGGACGAACTGTCGTGTTCCTAGTCTTGTACGTGGATGACATTCTTTTGATAGGAAATGACATTCCTATGCTACGATCGGTCAAACTATTCTTATCACAAAGGTTCTCTATGAAAGACCTAGGTGATGCCTCGTACATTCTGGGGATCAAGATCTACAGAGATAGATCCAAGAGATTACTGGGACTTTCGCAGTCCAGGTACATAGAGACTGTACTAAAGAGATTTAGTATGGAAGATTCCAAACGCGGTAATATACTCGCATTGCACGGAATCACCCTCTCCAAGGAGATGTCTCCCAAGACTGACGAGGATAGGGTTCGCATGGGCACTTTACCCTACGCTTCGGTGGTAGGATCTATAATGTATGCGATGCTATGTATGAGACCAGATGTAGCTTACGCGCTAAGCGTGGTGAGCCGGTATCAGTCAGACCCAGGTGAGAACCTCCGGACAGCAGTAAAGAACATTCTCAAGTACCTGAGAAGGACTAAGAAGATGTTCCTGGTTTACGGTAATGGAGATCTCAGGGTCGAGTCCTTCACCGACTCAAGCTTCCAGAGTGACAAGGATGATAGCAAGTCTGTCTCGGGTTTTGTGTTTACCCTCAACGGAAGGGCGGTATGTTGGAAGAGTTCCAAACAGGATACCGTCGTAGACTCGACGATGGAGGCTGAATACATTGCTGCAAGCGATGCCGCAAAAGAGGCGGTCTGGATGAAGAAGTTCATAGCTGAACTTCAGGTAGTTCCTTCCATTGTTGATCCGATACCAGTGTATTGTGATAACAATTGGGCTATAGCTTTACCGAAGGAACCACGGCCCCATCAGAAATCCAGGTACATCTTAAGACGGTATCACCTGATCAGAGAGATCGTAGATCGCCAAGAGATCGAGGTCCGGAGAGTGGATACGAAAGACAACATGGGATGTTGGGTATGCGGTACGCCAGCAGCTGGCCTTAGAGCAGATGTTGGGTATTCGATATGCCAATCACTGGCCTTTAGTGAAAGTGGGAGATTGTTGGATGTATATGCCCTAGAGGCCAGTATTGTATATGTATACATATGGATACTAAGGATATGTATGTACAGAACAATCTTGCTCAGTTTTATAGTATATTATTTGACTTGTCTTTATCGGGATATGTGTATTTATTTGTATTGTTATTGTATCTGGTTTGCACATATTGATAAAGACTCGATACGGTAGTATACTATTGTGGTTTGTCTTTATCTTAACATGGAATATGTCATACTCGTTATTACATATTGCGATTACATGTTGATAAAGCCCCTAGGATCTTGCTTGACTACCTGCGTTGTGATGGCGATCATACTTGTGGGAGCAGGGTAGTCCATAAGCACATCCTTAAATGATCCCTAGTCGCGTGAGTATCGAGACTGAGCACTGATACTCCAGAGTAGACTAGTGTGTACGTTTCTAGCCCCTTCGGGGGATGGTTGGTCCCCCAGCCATTGGTCTGATGCACTTAAGATCGTATACAGGTGCTCACTGGATGTGAGTACACTGGACGGACTCACCGAGAACATCCATGTGGTACTATACCTATTGTCAGATGGAAGTTCTTATGTAACATGTGTACAGGTTAGTCTTTGGACCCGAGATTGGCATATGTCTCGTGTGAGTTCCTACTGAACTTTGATCTCTACCCTACCATGGCTCTACTGATTCGTACAAACAGGTTTTGGTTGGGTTCAGTCCCGAGCCACATGAAGACAGTGAGCGATTGTCGAGGATTTGTCTCTCCCAGTATAGGGAGTCGATATCGTACTGTGATTCGATTGGTCAGGACCATAAGACCTTGGCCAAGGCACTTGGGATTTACTGATAGGTTGATCAGTAGTTTCCCGGATTGGTCCTGAGCCACATCGGCATGACTTATCAGGTTATTAGGGTCTGACGTTTACCATCCTCTAGACCCGGTATGCGATACTCTTTGACGAAGAGACCGGACTGTACGGATATTGTCACGGAGAGGCTCAGTAGGAGATCCAGATGAGTTTGCTCATCGTCCTTCCTTTTCGACAGGTACCTGTGTAGCCGTTACGTACAGCTAGTGCCGCTGATGTGCTTGTGGTTAAACCCACTTCCAGAGTACTGTCGAGTCTTTAGAGTCCTACACAGAGGGTTTCCCTGATTCAGGAGAAATGATATAGTATCCATATTGGATACGTGCAGGGTTCGATCGATTAATGTACTTTATACTCGGACTTTCGATTGGACAGTTGGTAATACTAGCCGGCTCGGGTTTGAGCCGGATTATTAAATCAGGTATTGATTTAATAATTTACATATATGTATTTCGATACATAAATTCTAGTACTACGTTTTTCGTGTTATTCTATCTCTTTGGGCGTTCGGATTTTTTTCTGATTGCCGGTATATATGTACAGAAGACTGAAATCCGTATTTATTACAGATTTCCTTCTAGAAGGTGGCCACCACATTATGTATTTTCCTTTTATTTGATAATTGGAAATGAGGTGTAAAGTGAGAGGTGAGGGAGGAATGAAGGTGGCCATGCTTCAATAGTAATCAAATGAATTTATAATTCATTTTGGAGTTACTATTGAAGTATGGTTGCTAATTGTTTAATGAAAGAATTCATACACAAAACCTATGTGTGTATTTTCTCTTTCATGCTATGCTTCATAATTTTTTGAGCTCCCATTTTCTCTCAAGTTCCTCCCTCCTCTTGCTTTCCTCCACCTTCATCTTCTTCCTCTTCACTAACATTCTCATGAGTTGAGAAACAAGTGAAGAGATTAGAAAAGAGATAGCAAACACTTAGACATCCAAACTACATCCTAGATTACTTGGACTAGCATCCCAAGTTCTCTAGTTGCTCTTTTGACACTTAGCAAAGAGCTAGAGCCATGGATCATATTCCCCGGGTGGATCATCAAGGACCAAGAAAGACCGGAGAACAAGATCGATCCCGGAGAACTGACGGAGTAAGGAAAGAAGATCAAGCAAGTTCAAGATGGCTAGTAGGAGCTAAGGATGAAGAACGAAGACCGAAGGACTTGGTTCATTTGGTAAGAATTCCTCATCATAGTAGATAGCTCTCCTAGTGTAGCTAGTTAGTTTTATGGAAAGATCCGGGTTTAGAGTTAAACCGGTGCCGAGTTTTTGTTTATTAGAAAATTTTGTTCCGCATTTGGCCACGGAAGTTGGCCGGGGCACTAGGGTAACCCTTCACAGATGGTTCTGCTTGAGGCGATCCACATCCTCTTGGAAGGACAGCAGCAGCAGACTGCTATTCTAATAAACTGTCCCGAGGTAGAAGCACCTGGGGTGAAGCAATTCAGGGCCTTACACCCCAAGCAGTTCGCAGGAAAAGAGAGCCCTCTAGAAGGTGAGGAATAAGCTCAGAGCATCGAAGATGATCTGGCAGCGACACAAATGCCAGAAATAGCTTGGGTCCGTGTTGCGAAACTGTAGCTCACGGACAATGCACGGGTTTGGTGGAAGGTGGAAGAAAGCCGTCTTGATCAAACCATCGAATGGAAGACTTTCCGAGACATGTTCGACGCAAAGTACTTCCTTAAGACTGCTAGGTTCGACATGGAACAACAGTTCATCCATCTGCAACAGGGTTCGATGTGGACCAAATCAATGGATGAATACGATGCTGAGTTCACCATGCTCAGTCGGTAAGATTTGTCTCAATAATTCGATTTTTCAATATATCACATACCACAAAGCTAACACGATACTTTAACAGATTTGCGGCACACCTGATACCGACGGATGAGATCAGAGCCCATCGATTTCAACAAGGTTTGGATTCGGAAATCCAGGCTACACTGGCCACATGAGATTTTCCGACTCATGAATCGGCTCTAAAAGCTGCCCGACGTTATGAGGCAGTGGTAAAGAATAGGGGCAGACCTCAATCTGCCGGAGTTAAGCACCCTGCCACCCAGATGGCAGGAGGAGCCTCATCAGGACCACCATTTGTGCCAAGGCGGCCGGGAGTACCAAACAACAGGCTCAGCCCAGCCTTTTGTACCTACTGCAAGAGAGCTAGACATATGATGAAAGACTGCCGGCGAGCCAACCGTCTTTGCTTAGTCTGCGGCTCAGCTACTCATGATATTGGGTCTTGTCCCATAAGACACAACCCAATTGCTGCACCCAAGCCAGCAATCACTTACCAGCAATGACCTACCATTCAGGCACCTGCTCCAAGACTAGCTCTCCCTGCTCCACCACCTAGAGGACCACCGACTGCACCTCCTCCTCGCCAGTTCCATCAAGCTCAACAAAACGTTCCGAGGAATGCTCCTCAGGCCAGGAGGAATGTACCATGGCGACAGGCTTTCACGATGACCGTGGAAGAAGCTGAGGTCACTAACCAAGTCATCACTGGAAACCCTTTCTTCTCAAGTTTTTTCTTTCAGTCTTAACACCTACCTACATATTTTTCCTATACCTAAAACATATCCCACATACCTTAGGTACAATCCTAGTATCCTCACTTCCTGCACTAGCACTCTTCGATATTGGAGCATCTTATTGCTTTATGTCGCAACGGTTCGTCCGAACTCATGCGATTCCAGTCACACCGCTTGTATCCAGTTAGAATGTCAGTTCAGGGAATGGCGTTCTGAAGGCAATAATGGGATACAGCTTGTGTCCAGTAGTCGTCTGCAGCAGATAATTCTATGCTGACTTCAAAGTGCTGGATATACCGAACTTCGATGTGGTACTAGGAATCGATTGGTTAGGAACATTCTACGCTACCATCGACTGTCGTCAAAGGAGGGCAGTGTTCGAGATTCCAGACCATCCGGTCTTCTATTTCAAAAGTGGAGACCATACCCTGGAGATAAGTACATACAAGGCGAAACCAAAGAAGGCAGTGATTGCAACAATTCAAGCGGAGGAAGGATCAAAGCCATAAGTGGTTCGAGAGTTCGACGATGTGTTTCCTAACGATATATCAGGCTTGCCTCCCAATCGAGTTCTTGAATTCAGTATTGATTTAGTACCAGAAGCACAACCGGTGATCAAAGCACCTTATCGATTAAGTCCGGAAGGTTTGAAGGAAGTCCGAACTCAGTTGGATGAATTATTGGCGAAAGGATGTGTTCCCCCAATCAGAGCAAAGCTCTGTTCAAATTTTGAAATTTGAAATGAAACGGCGCTTCATAACAGTGCTCACGCTAAATGCGCCAGCGCTGAGAGTCAAAGACGCTGCTGCAGCGCTCATGTGCAGAGCATAAGAGTGCTAGCGCTAAGTGCGCTAGCGCTAAGAGTCAAAGACTCTAATACAGCGCTCACGTGCAAAGCACAAGAGCGCTAGCGCTGGAACTAAATGTTCCCACCGTTGGATCAAAGATCCAATGGATATGATAAATCATCAATTGACCAGAATAAAATTCTGTTAAGGAAACATTCCTCAGAATCTTTCCAAACAGGAAAGATTGTGCTCTGAAAATCAGAACACCGTTGGATCAATGATCCAATGGTGATTTAAAAAATCACCAAAATACAGAATAAATTCTGTATGGGAAAATTTCCCAATCTTGTCAAAAACAAGAAGATTGCCTTCTGTAAATCAGAAGTCCTTGGATCAAAGATCCAACGGTGGGAAATCTCCAAATCAATCAGAGGAAAGATTTCTTTAACTGATTCAACAAATCGGCCTTCACTATATAAAGGCCCCAAGACTTCAAGTCTAAAAGAGAGGAACCCCCCCATAAACTTTGAAAAAGTTCAGAGAGAAGAGCAAGCTCTCGGCAGAAAAAGAATTTCTTCAAGGTAAAAAAAAGAGATCAAAGCATCTCATCAGAAAAAGAACTTAGTTCTTTTGCCAGATCATAGATCTATATGACAACTTGTCTTTCACAAAAAGATCATAACATCTTATTAAAAGGGGGGAGAATAATTCAATTCTCTTAGGATAACAAATCCCTAAAGGCAAAGCCTTTCACCAAAAACATAAGAGATTGAAATATCTCCTATAAAATAAGAACTTTGTTCTTAGATCCATGAGACAAAGTTTCTTATAAGAGAGAATTTAATTCTCAGGGAGCAGAGTTACCTAAAAAGAGGTTTAGCGCTCCAATTAAAAGAAGCGCTTCAGCGCTCCAAAATCTAACGCACAGCGCTGCAGAGCCCCAGCGCTCCAATTAAAAGAATCGATTCAGCACTCCAGATCCAGCACACAGCGCTGCAGAGCCTTAGCGCTCCAAATTTAAAGAAGCGCTCTGCGTTCATTGTCTGGCTCACAGCGCCAAGCACGCCACGTGCTCCTTACGTGTGCACTATTTCACAAGAAGCGCTCTGCGCTCATTGACTGGCACACAGCGCCAAGCACGCCACGTGCTCCTCACGCGTGCGCTATTTCACAAGAAGCGCTCTGCGCTCATTGACTGGCGCACAGCGCCAAGCATGCTACGTGCTCCTCATGTGTGCGCTAAGAGAACATAAACTGTTCTTTAAATAAAGCCCTAGAGCTATGATAAATGCTCAACACTCAATACAAGACAAAAAGGCTGTCAGAACCTAAACCAATGCTCAGCATTGTTAAATGTTCAACATTTTAACTAAATGGACCGAGCCTAAGTTGGCCACAGAACCCTATGCTTATAAATTTTTGATCTTAGTCCTAAATTGGACTACAGATCTACCAACCAATATTGGTTCAAGGGTACATCTCTTCACTCCTCTGATATGTGTTGTTGTAATCCTTCAACGTCTTCAGAGAGGTGACGGGTCCCGACAACCAGACATTCCACGGACTGTGGGGTCCTTATACTCATGGACTATGATGTCCTTAAACTTTACGGACTGTGGGGTCCTTAAACTCATGGACTATGATGTTCTTAAACTTTACAGACTATGATGTCTCTAAACTACCATGGACTGTGAGGTTCTTAAACTCATAGACTATGATGTCTTTAAACTTTACAGATTATGATGTCTTTAAATTGTCACGGACTATGATGTCCTTAAACTTCTGGACTGCAATGTCCCTAAACTAAAATAATAGAGCCCAAATGCTCTTTTGTTGGATCTAAACGATCCTGTTAAGTAGATCTTAGTCTAAAATAAGACTAATGTATCCTTAACAACCACTTAAGTTGATCTTAATCTTAAACGAGATTAACCATCCTTAAATCAATCCAACTACAGATCCCCCAACTGACACTGGTTCATGGGTACATCTTCTCACACCTCTGATATATGTCGTTGTAATTCTTCACGTCTTCAGAGAGGTGGCGGGTCCCGGAAACCAGACACTCAATGGACCGTAATGTCCCTAAACTAAAACAATAGAGTCCAAATGCTCTTTTGTTGGATCTAAATAATCCTGTTAAGTAGATCTTAGTCTAAAATTAGACTAACGTATCCTTAACAAACGTTTAAGTTGATCTTAGTCTCAAATGAGACTAACGATCCTAAAACCCAACCCAAACCCAAATCTAAGAAAATACGGATTTGGACTAATCCACGCCCTACGGGCGACAACATAAATTAGTCTCCGTATACAATCCACGGGCAACCAAAAATAAAACAAATACACACGATACAAAGTGACCTTCTGGAGTAGGAGAAAGTGGTTACCGCGATATGGTAACGTAATTAACTGCAGAGGCTTGCGCCTGCAGGGAAAAGCGTCCCCACAATCAAAAACCCCTCGCAAACGAGGGGGAATCTGACGAAGTCTGCTACAACGGCCGCATATGTCCAAACCTTCGATACACGATGCCATAAATCAACTTGGTATCTTCGGAGAGGTGGACGGATAAAACCTAATAGCATCTGCCCCCAAAATTTAGGCCGGACGTCCTAAAGTCCCGGTCACGTCTTTTCGGCGGAGAACAGATTCTGGCACGTCCGGTGGGACCTTTTCCTCTTTCCACTCCACACTTCGTGTGTCGTGTTTGCGAACAAATCGCGGTTTAATGTGGTTGCCCCTGGATTCGAGGTACTAAGATTTGGTGTCTTGCTCCGTGCAGAAAATAGAAAGATCAATGGCTTTCAACTGCACAAACTGCAACAACTCCCACTCCGTCCTTACTGGAGGAGTGACTTATGGGCCTCAGGCGGCCTCCATTTTTACGATGCCGGTGGACCAGGTGACGCAAGCCACCACAGGGCTATTCTTTGGGACCATACTCCCACTCATGATCTTCAATGTCCCAATGCCGTTGCAAGAAACTCCGAAGAAGTCGGTCTTTGATCGGCTTGCAACTACTGCGGCCCCTCTCAACGGGTCGCCTAAATCCAACGCCTCAGCTTTTAACAGACTGGGCCAAAACCCCAATGGGCCCGTGAAGAAGCCCGCGATACCTGAAGGGGTTATCCCGAAACGGATAGCCATCTCTGCTCCAGTGAACGAAGTCATCAGAGCGGCTTCTCCTGCTAAAAGATCAGTCTTTGGAAGACCGGTCGCTCCAACTGCCGTTCCGGACGAAGTCACCAAGGCTGCTACCCCTGTCCAAAAGTCTGCCTTCCACGGGTTGGCTATCCCCTCTCAGCGGACGTCAGTTTTTGATAGGCTGGCACCGGCAACAACCCTTCACCAGAGCAGGGGGTATGATGAAGCCACCTCCATAGTTGAGCCAATACCGTCTGCAAGGCATGCTCGATGTTGCCACTGGCGCCGAGTAAGGAAAGCTGGGGGCAATTTCTCTTCCGAACTGACTCCACCGGCTCCGATGGTGGAAATTGATGTTGCTGTTCCAAATGGGAACTGCTTTAAACCACTTAGGATGGTGCGCAAGAACTCTCCGACGGCCGTGCTAAAAAGGTCTCCTCCACCTATGGAAAACATTACAAAGGTGAAGCCAGAGCAGCCCCCTCAGCGGCTGTCCTCTAAAATTCACAAGGTTTGGCAACAGGTCCAAAACTCGGTGATCAACCAAGACTACTCTCGCCGATCGAAGAAGATGAAAGTTCGGCAAGAGAAGGACTACCCTGTCATGCCACATGAGATGTCATCTATTTGGGTGCCCGCTGCAACGGCTCCCTCAACTTCGACCGCCCACAAAAGAAGGAGGCCGGAGAAAGTCCCTATGTCCGCGACGAATCTCAAGGGCACTGAATCTAAATGCCCCAAGTCTAGGGGTATGGTGGTGCGCACTGTTTATATGGCATCCGGGAAAGAGGATAACCGTATCTCTATGGGTCATCGACCACTCACCAGATCCGTAACAAAGGCTCAGGAGCAACAACAGAAGCTTCAGGAAATGTTAACACGGATGGCCGTACTCACTGGGCCGAAAGAAAGCCCGGAGACGTTGTCAGAGCAGCGTCATGAACAAGAAACCGATGCTGAGTTCCTCCGCGGAATCCTCGAGAAAAAGGACAAAGAGGCAACGGAACAAGCTGCCAACATAAAACGAATGACGCCTTTATTCCAAGACATGGTCGGGATAGTGTTACAGCCGGATCCTCCAGCTGAAGACCCTCCGATTATCCTTGAAGACGATAGGGGAGAGACATCGAACCCTCTTCCGGCTTGTTCAGCAGCCAAAGAGGAGACCATCTCCAAAGCCGCCCTGGATGACTATATCGCTCAACAGATACGAGCTCATCAGGTGAACGAAGTGGCCGGTCAAATTGTTAAGACTGGACGACCCTATCCGGGTTGGTATGACTAAATAAAATACCCGTTGGGATATACGATCCCTAAATTCCATGTATATAAGAGGACGGGAAATCCACACCAACACGTAGCTCAATTCTGGGCTCTGTGCGGCAACACCGGAAGTGACGATAAGGTACTGCTTCGCCAATTCGTTGGCAGCTTATCAGAGACAGCGTTTGAATGGTATTCTGAACTCCTGAATGACTCCGTTAAGACATTTGCCGAAATGGAGTTACTCTTTACACAAAAGTTCGCAAGCGCCAGCGAACGCACCCCAATCACGACACTAATTAACGCCAGGGTGAAGCCGGGCGAAACATCGGTCCAGTAGGCGATACGGTGGCGGAATCTATAGTCGAAGTGCGAGCAGCGCATCGAAGAAGCGCCTGCGGTAGGCATGTTCGTGGGTACTCTTGATCCGCAGGCGACCATATCCCAGTTCATGTTGTTCTTCAAGCTAACTACCTTCCATGCCTTGATTGAAAAGCTAGCCCAAATGGATCAGATGGGTCATAGACCATCTTCTTCGAAGGTGGAACCTCGAAACGAAAAGGGGAAAGGGAAAGCGACCTTCGTCGCCAATGATTAGCAGCAGACCAGTGCTCTTTTATAGAAGAATGCTGAAGGATCTCCAAACATGTCCGACGATCAGGTAGAAAAGTCCGCTGGATCCCGAGGCCATCGAGGGAATGCTGAAGCCGCGCCCGACGCCAAGAATTGGTAGTGATAGTCAAAACGCCCATGCCCGTTCGTCAAAGTCTTCAAAAAAGAATAAGAAGTCCAAAAAGCCCGTGAATCCTGATGACAAGCACACGGACCTGAAAAGACACATTGACGTGCTGGAAGAATATAACCAGAAGGCACGAACCCTGGTCATGCTCTAAGAGTTTCTCAACCACATCCTTGAGGACGGAGTGATGACAATGATGGGGGAGAAGACTCGTCAGATGAACCTGAGAACTATGTGGCGAGCTGCCACATGATCTCTCACTCATTAATAGATGGTGAAGAAGCTCCTGATGCATAGAAACTGGGGCTAGATCCCGAACCGGAACTCCTAGAACCGTCAGATGAGATGATTGACATGTTGCTGAACGAGGCTCGTCAAAAAAGCAAATCTGACCGAGAGCGAGAAATAGCCATATATGAAAGGGCCAAGCACCAGCATCACGTTGAAGAAGCTCCGGTATTGAGAAGCCATAGAGTACCCCAACCGGATAGAAGCACTTCTTCCGCCAGCAAAAGAAGGATTAAGACAAGGAAGCAATTCGCAAAATCCCTATCGATGGGAATGAAGTTGCCGCCTTTCAAAGAAGACACTTCAGAAAATACGTTCCCCGGAGGACTAGATGCACATCCAATCTACTGCTTATATCATCGGAGGATCGCGCACCCTACCGAGGAATGCATGGCCTTTAAAAATTGGTGGCAGGGATACGTTGCTCATCGACAGCATTTCAAGCGGATGAAGCGCAAAACTCGTCGAGAGCAAAGAAGCGCGACCGATGAGCATAAAAGAACTGGCGGTAACTGTCACATGGTTGATAGCAAGGAATCGCAAGTTTTCACCTTCGGGAGCGATTCTGATGAAGAAATAGCCCTCAGCCCTCTTTTCAAGGAATCCATCTCTGAAACAGAAGAGACGAAGACCTGCGAGAACATTCAACTACGCAATCGTACGCTGCCCGAAAAGAATCTCGGATCCACAAACAAGGGATCGAACAGAAAAGATAAGGGGAAGGAAAAAGTCCCTGAGGATATCGCCCTCGATGATCGAGTCGTCGAAGAGTTGGCAGCCAAGGACCCGCCCAAGAAAAACAAGGTGGATTACAATGTTCTGGCACACCTGAGGAAAATACCCTCACAGCTAAGCATTCTCGATGCCCTCCTGCTATCTAAAGAGGCGAGAGATTCTTCGATCAAGGCACTATAAGAGCCCGAGCAGTTTCAAGCTTTCCTTGCCGAAGAAAAGATGAAGGACGAGCTGGAAGAAGTTCACACAGCTGACATCACTTTCGGCGATGAAGACCTCCTCCTCGGAACATGCGAGCACAACCGTCCCTTGTATGTCGCCGGATACTGTCATGACATCAAGATAGGCAAAATCCTGGTCGACAATAGGTCCTACGTCAACCTTCTTATTGTAAGAGTGTTGAAGGAGATTTGCATGAGCGTTCAACACCTCGCTCGGGATAAAAATACCATCTCTGGGTTCGATTCCCAGTCATCACGGATGCTCGGGTCTGTGATACCGACATTACGCTTTGGGCTGCTCGTCACTGACATCAAGTTTTACGTTATTGACGCCCGGACTTGCTACAACGCTTTGCTCGGCAGGCCTTGGTTGCACGAGTACAATATCATCCCTTCTACACAACATCAGTGTATGAAGTATTTCAAGGATGGTCTTGAGTACACCGTAACGGGGGAGCTAAACCCATTCTCCTTGAATGAAGTTCGCAAATATGAGGACGCAAAGTACTTTCTGCCAGACTTCGAAGACACGGAAAGTTGCCATAAGCCGGAGAATAAGCAGAAATCTATCACCACCATTCCGGTCTTCGGCAGCGATACTAAGGAGGAAGAAGAAATAGTCTGTCCGGGACTGCCCCAATGCAACAAGCCTAGACCGTCTATCCCTATGTTGATCTTCGGCAGCGACTCTGAAGATGAGGTCAATGCAGTGTTCTCGGTCCGGCCATCAATACGAGCCTTCACTGGCGATGAACGGAGTTTGCAAATTGCCATGGTTCCGCAAGAGCATTATAAAAAGCTCGACGCACTTGATACCTATAGTGTGCAAGAACTACAGACGTTCTACGTCCCTCTCAGGCGAAAAGATGAAAAGGCGATCCTCTTTTATCGATCCACGGAAACCAAAGTGGAGAAAGAAATCTGGCATGGTGCCGACTCTACACTTGACAGGATCCAGCCCATCCATCTGCCCAGATACTACACAGAAGGATTAAAAAGGCTATTGAGGCGCTAAGGCGTACCCTTGAAGCAGACTGCTCGATGTTCCACGCCGAAACACGGAGACGCGACCGCGCGGGTCCGTCTTGCCTGAATTTCGGGGCAGATACTAATTGGTGCTATCCGTCCACCTCTCCGAAGATGCCAAGTTGATTTATGACACCATGTATCGATGGTTTAAACGGATGCGGCCGATGTAGCAGACTTCGTTAGATTCCCCATCATTTGAGGGGTTTTTGACTGTGGGGACGCTCTTCCCTACAGGCGCAAGCCCCTGCAGTTAATTACGCTACCGCATCGCGGTAACCATTTCTCCTTCTCCAGATGGTCACATCGTGTCGTGGGTGTTTGCTTTGTTTTTGGTTGCCCGTGGATCGTATACGGAGACTAATTTATGTTGTCGCCCGTAGGGCGAGGATTAGTCCAAATCTGTATCTTCTTAGATTTGGGTTTGGGGGTTGGGTTTAAGGATACGTTAGCCTCATTTGAGACTAAAATCAACTTAAACATTTGTTAAGGATACGTTAGTCTCATTTTATACTAAGATCAACTTAACGGGATCATATAGATCCAATAAAAGAGTATTTAGACTCTATTGTTTAGTTTAGGGACATTGAGGTCGATTAGTTTAAGGACATTACGGTCCATCGTTAGTTTAAGGACATCTCGGTCCAGGTTAAGAACATCATAGTCCGTGAGTTTAAGAACCTCACAGTCAAGGTTAAGGACATCATAGTCCGTGAGTTTAAAAACCTCACAGTCAAGGTTAAGGACATCATAGTCCATGGGCTTAAGGACCCCACAGTCCAATTTAAAGACGTTATAGTCTGTGAAATGTATGGTTGTCGGGACCCGTCACCTCTCTGAAGACGTTGAAGATTTACAACGACATAAATCAGAGGGGTTCAGAGATGTACCCTTGACCAATTTTGATTGGTAGATCTGTAGTCCAATTTGGAACTATGATCTGTTAAAAGATTTATGAGTATATGGGCTCAATTAATCTGAATTTGAGGACTTATGGCCAATCTTGGGCTAAGTCCAATCAAGTTAAAATGTTTTAACATTTATTTTGGCCTGTTGGAGCCTTTGTTTGGGCTTGGCCCTTTTAACAATGTTTGAATTCTGACAATATTTTGTCTTTTATTGAATGCTGGGCATTCATCATAGCCTTGAGCTTATTAAAGAATAATTTATGTTCTATCAGCGCGACACGTGGCGCGCTTGGCGCTTTGCGCTAGTCAAAGAGAGTAGTACGTTTCTGCCAAGTAGCGCACATGTAAGGGACACATGTCGCGCTCGGCGCTAGGCACCAGATGATGAACGCATAATGCCAATTTATGAGCACATCGCGCTAGTCCATGAGCGCATCACGCTTTCAGTTTAGTGGCGCACACGTGAGTGACACGTGGTGCGCTTGGCGTTGAGCGCCAGCCTATGAGCGCAATGCGCTATTTCAGAAGCGCAAGGCGCTAGTTGTTAAGCAGTACATGCGCGATTGACACGTAGCGCATTTGGCACTGAGCGTCAGTCCAGAGAGCGCAGAAGCACAGTTCAAGAGCGCAAAATGCATCCGATCAATTTTATGATAAAAAAAGAGACTTTGTCTCAAGATTCTATGAACAAGAGTTCTTCAATCTCTTATGTTGATGAAAGGTTTTGCCTTTATGGATCTATGATCTGTGAGAAAGAAGTAAATTCTTCTTTTATTTTATGATGAGATCTTTTGATCTCTCTATGAAAGAATTTTTGTCTTTTTAGATCTATGATCTTTTAAAGAAGTGAATCCTTCTTTTTAAATTATGAGATGATTTCATCTCTATGTTCATTATCATCATCTTTTTACCTTGAAGAAAAAGAATCTTCTTCCAAGAGCTTGCTCTTTATCTTTGAGTTTCTTAAAGTCTATGGGGGGGGGGGGTTTCTCTGTCTCTTTTTTGTATATCCGAGACTTGAAGTCTAGGGGCCTTTTTATAGGGTAGGCTAATTTGTTGAATCAGTTAAAGAGATCTTTCTCTGATTGATTTGGGGATGTTTCCCCACTATTGGATCTTTGATCCTAGGGCTTCTGTTTTACAGAAGGCAATCTTCTTGTTTCTAACAAGATTGATAAATCATTCCATACAAAATTTATTCTGTCTTTTGGTAATTTTTATTTACCATTGGATCATTGATCCAACGGTGCTCTGATTTACAGAGCACAATCTTGTTATTTGGAAAGATTTTGAGGAATCTTTCATTAACAGAATTTAATTCTGATTAATTAATGATTTATCATTATTATTAGATCTTTGATCTAATGGTGAGGAGCTTTTAGTTCCAGCGCTAGCGCACCCGTGCTCTGCACGTGGTGCGCTGCTTGAAGGGCAGCGTACATTGCGTCAGCGCACTTGTGTTTGACACGTAGAGCGCTGCTTGGAGCGCAGCGCAGCTAGCGCTAGCGCACACGTGGCATGATGCTTAGAGTGCAGCGCAGCTAGCGCTAGCGCACACGTGGCATGCTGCTTAGAGCGCAGTGCACCTTGCGCTAGCGCCCACGTGCTTTGCACGTAGTGCGCTGCTTAGGGCGCAACGCACTTGGCGCTGCATCTGAAGCGTTGCTTCATTTCAAAAATTTGAATTTTAAACAAAGCTTTGCTCTGATTGGGGGAAATAAATTTCCCCCTACCGTTGCGCTCACGTGGCCCACATATGAGTGCAGCGGTGGCAGCATCTGCGTCCTTGGATCAACTCAGAAGTTGAAACGGCACTCAGTGCCTATAAATAGGACCTTTGGTCCTTAGGACGATTTCTGTTCATCTTCTTCCTTGTTTTCTGAGAATTTTTATTCTCTCACAGAGCATAGCTCTCCATCTTAAGAATTTTCTTAAGGACAAAAACTCTGTCAAAATTCAGGTAAAGATTAAATCTTTTAATAATCTAGGGTTTTACCTATTAACAGAGCCTTGCTCTTCATAGATCTTTGATCTAAAGAAAACCCTTTTAGGGTTTCATTAACAGAGCTTTGCTATCATGGAATCATAGTTCTAAAGAGATCTCCTTCAGGGTTTCTTAACCCAACAGAGCTTTGCTCTTTTGAAAACAAGTAGATTTGTTAATCTCTTATGAAGAACTCTTAAGAGTTCGTTCATGGATCTTGAAGATCTCAGAATTTTTAATTCATAAAAATTGATTTCAATTTTTCTGGTGGATTATTCCATCATCATTTTTTCCAGAGTAAAGCTCTTGAGGAATTTTTATTCCTTCACGATTAGAGTTTGACAAGTGTCACTCTGTCACAGAACACTGCTCTTAAAGGGAGATTTACTCCTCTGCCCGAGGGATTTCTCATTTAATGAGAATTTCTTGAGGATTTCCTCATTTAATGACAGCCTCATCAAATGATAAGGCTGTTTTATTAATGATGAACTGTTTTCTAGATTTTGTGGGCCTCCTTTGGTCCCTCTCCACTGCATTGCAGTGTGGTACAAATTCTAAAGTACAAAGTGTCAGAATTTGAATTAAATTATAGCACCGACAGTTGACTTTTTTCCCTTTTCGCGCAGGCGACATGTCTTTCGATCCCTTTTCCCCGTTTGTTCGTTTAGAGGGAGGATTCCCTGGAGCGCCTGTGGACCGGGAAGTCTTAGCATTGATCAAAGATCATAACCCGGAACATAAGAATCTCACCTTTGGGGGACATGGTACAATCAAATTATTAAGGGTCGGCAGAGCTTTTCGTGCGTGGTACCCTCAGAGTCCATCATGGCGATCCATTACGCCGACCCACCCCCGGTGAACTATACCGTGGAAGAAGTCAACTGGACTTCGGGAGGTCTTCTTCAGCCTGCTATGGCTTCGATACCTGTTCAGCCTCCAATGGCTTTGGATACCGTGGGGCGACGTATTTGTCAAGGCGAGGCGCGACCGTGGGGACAACCATATATGATTGGGCTAATTCCTCTTCATCCAGCTGGCTATCTGCAATGGGCTCGCTACATTCTGTCAGCGAAGAAGTCACAGTTGTTGAGGCTTGGGTTGTATCCCTCCATTTATGCTTCTCTCTTCCAGTATTCTACGCTTCCCGCCTGGTGGGTTAAGGCCTTTCTGGAGCAGTAGAATATTCCTACTCACACCTTCCTTTCGCTGGACCGAGAAGTATCAATTTTCTTAGAGGAATTTGCAGAAGTTTCTGGCTTACCGGTTATGGGGGAGCATTATGAGGAACTGCTTCCTACAGATGAATACGTTTTTGGTGCCAAGCCAGTGATGACAGGCCTTACCCCGAAGAACGACATTCAACACCAGTTCCCTAGTTTAATCAAAGGGTTGAATATTTATGAGGGCCTTTTTCTCGAATATGGGAGCCGCGGGGTTAGTTTCGAGAATTTCATTGCTCGTTTTCTCCATCCGGAAGTCCTCTCGAAGGAGGCTACTAAATTCTCCAAACTTGACGACCCTTTTGGCTTAGGGTTAAACAACTTCCCAACGGCGGAGGCAGATCAAAAGAGTTTCTTCCTTCCCAACACTCCCGTTGTTTCTTTCGTGGAGGTTGCAGTCCCTGGGATTGATGAGGAAACGTTCTTTTTGGGGTTTCTTGGGCTATGGCTGAGCTGGTTTGCGCTCCCGATGCACCCTCGCCGTATGAGACCGTCTATCTTCTACCCAGCTCACCGAATGGTCATTAGGGTGAAAGTGGCTGTCGAGGTTGCCGGGTTAGCTCATCTGTATTACGGTCTCAGCTAAGCAGCGGATGCTACTGAACCCGGAGTGTAGCATGTGAACTTCTCGATGCATTACTTCATGTCATGGCTCAAGCTACATGCACTTGGCGTTTTCGGTATTCATAAAATGCCTTCCTTCTACGACAGGTGCGGCTTCCCCTGGATTATGTGATTAGTCGACGCGTCTATTGTAAATCCGTCACCGCGGGAAGCTAGAGGTTTGCGCCTTCGTCCTCGCACGGTTGGAGATGGCATGACTTTCACTGACAAGATCCTGACTATCGGCAAAGAGTCCGCGACAACGGTGCAGCCATTGCGGGACATTTTTAAAGATGGAGCCTCTGGTTTGAAAGCTCAGGAAATCCTTCATTTATATTCCATCAGACCGGGCTTTCTAGTGTTTAGGCAAAATGATGCGACGTTATTCATGAGATACAATCCACACCGTTTCGCCCAGCAGCTGAGCTACAATCAGGGAGTCCCGCTTGAGGCTTTCTTGTTAGAACCTGCTGTCACTAAAGAGGGAATGCGAAATGCGCTACACCAGTTCATGCGCATGAACACGGGGTCAAACTTCTTTATCAGCGAACCGAGCTGTGTCCCGAAGGCCCTTAGTGTGTACGTGGCGTGGTACCAGCATTCAATGGGTGCCGTCATCAGGGAGGAGAAGCGACTGCTGCTCGATCGCAAAGGTACCCCCTACTGGTGATCAAAACGTCCCTCTGAAGCGACGGACCATTGTCCCACCTCCCTTAAGAGAAGCTGCCGTGATCGAAGTCCCGCACGACAGGCCCGAGCTACCGATAACCCGGGCTCCTGTAGAAACGGTGACTGTAGCTTCCTCCGATTCTGGCATGGGTTCAGATATCGGGACTCATCGTCCTAAAGTGCCCACAAAGCGTAAACTTGTGCTTGCTGCGACGAGCACTCGTTCGCAGAAGAGGAAGAAGAAGTTGATCCTATCTGCCGACGTTGTATTCGGTCAGGAGCCTCATGCTCCTTATAGTGAGGACTTGGGCGAGTATGGGACTAACGAAGGTCTATTCATAGCGCCGGATGATACCGACCTCGAGGCTGCTATTGCAGCTTCCGAGCGACTAGCAAGCTACAAAGCAGGACTGGCCATCCTCGCGCGATCGAGTAAACATCAGCCGTACCTTTTGTCATTGCATCATATTTTTATCATCATGTTTTGACTAACACTTTTCCTTCTTTAACAGGAATTTCCACAGAAGAAGCTCTCGCAGCTTCTCTCAAGACTTTTGAGGAAGAGGAAAGACTTCGAGCATCCTTAGGCATCGGTACATTTCGGTTCACCGCGTCTCCACTCCCGTTTCTTATGGGTAATCCGACCCCTCCTTTTCATCTTATTACAGGAGCTACCTCCACTCAGGTTATTTCAGCCGTGGCATCGACTTCGCAGGGCGGTGCGGAGACGCTTCTTGGGTCGGCTATTGAAGTCTCAGTTTTTCCGGTATTGCCGAAAGAAGCTTCACTCAAGCAACCGATGACGGATGCCATAACGGCTCCAAAGGTAATTATTGGCACGGACGATGATGTCCCGTTGACGGAGGTCTTGAGACGATCTGCCCTTACGGCCCGGGAAGAAAGGAAGCGTAGAATGCGCGCGGCAAGGGAGTGTAGTGCCGCCTTGGCCGCGGGTGCAAGTTCGAGCGCTGTTATCCCTGCCCCTACTCCTTCAGAGGATGTTTCGGCTGCCTTGTCCACCGCCCACAAACAGGCAGTACGTGCTGCTCGGGAAGCAATCGGAAAACTGACTCAAGGTAACGTGACATTGGGTTCTTTTACCAAAGTTTTAATTTTCAGGTTCTCATATATCCTATCTTGCAGGGCCGAGGCTTTCCAAGGAGGTGGTGGGTGACGTGGAGACAACCACCGAGCCTGAGGTAGCGGTAGGTGAGATGGCTACAATCGCCGAGCCCGAGGTAGCGGTAGGTGAGATGGCTACAATCGCTGAGCCCGAGGTAGCCGCTCTTTCTCAAGAGTCGTGCACTGCTCCAATCGCCATTCTTTCCGCCTGCGGTTCTCTGCCATCTCCTGGCATCGCGAGCGTTACGACGGCTCTCATAGAGTTAGGGGATGAAGCGACGGGAGGCGAGACCATTTTGTTGGAGGAGGGTGAGGCAGTCGCTGCATCCAGTGATGCCCTTGTGGCGGTCTCGACCGGCTACTAACCAAGTAAATTTCAGGTTATTGCTTTCTATTTTATTCTGCAAACCCTTTTCGACCTTTTCTGACAGTACTTTTGTTTCGAATGCAGCTGCGGTGGGCATTGAGGTTGTGCCACCCGAGGAAGCGCCACCAGTTGCCGCTTTGACAGTGACCGCCCCTTTGCCTTCTTTCGTATCCTCTCAAATGCTAGAAGGTGCGGATTTGTGACTCATTAGTTTCAATGCAGGCAGTATATTTTATGTACTGACATTGTATTACTACATCCTTGCAGGAGTCCTTTTTGATCACTTGTATCAGGTGCTGCATCCCTATTTCTCCTTCAAGTCGGAGATTGCCTCATCCAGTGGCGCTGGTGAGTACAGCCTTTAGCTAATGTCTTTTCTTTTCCTTTACGGGCAGTCAAATCATTTCTAATTCTTCTTTGTTTTAATTGCAGCTCTTTAAATCGAAGGAGGAGACGAAAGAGTAGCTGCACCACCGGTACTCCCGGTCTTGCCACCTGCTGCAGCCGGTATAGTAAACTCCGTTGTTCATGAACCTCCTTTATTTCTTGAACCGTTATTTGACTGTGATTTTCTTTGTAGCTGTGACACTTACTTCAGCTCCGTTTGAGTCTCAATTCATAATGCCAGCAGGCCCCTTCTCTCGACGCCCCTCCTTCAAAGGCGCTGTGAATAGCCAGCGCACGTTGATCGATCACCTCGAGGAGCTTGACGTGGAGACTCCTGCCCTTGCTGCAGATTTTGCTGGTGAGGTTAATCCCATGCTGGTGACACTCGTGCACTTTCATAACGAAGGCGTCGTGGAGTCCTGGGTTAACCATTGCAGAAAAATCGAGGCCTGTCTGCATGAGCTTGAGTTTAGACGTCCTGCCCCCGAGGTCTTGGCTGTGAACTCCCAGCGGGCTGCATGGATCGAGGAGAGCACCCCTTACTTCCGTCATCTTGAACAAAAAGTGGCTTTGAGGCGTAAGGAGCGTGAGGAGATCTGCTCGTTTGCATGCTCAAGATGATGCAAACGCTGCACAGATGAAAGTCATCTTTGAAAGCCTTATACGATGTATTTCTGATGGGCTAACGCTGAGGCAGAAACTCGACCTCATTGAACGAGATGCACAAGATCGTGAGGTAGCTCAGCGGGTCGTTGACGAGCAACTTTCATCTTATCTGCAGCAACGAGCTCAGGTTGAAGCAGAGTTGGCCGTGGCAGCTGGCCATGAAAAGGGGCTGAGGGAAGTGCGCGAGCGGCTAATTGGTCTATTGAAAACGCTTCCCTCTCAATAATTGTTTTTGTACCATTTGTAATTTTGAATAAAATGTATCCATTTTTTTTACTCTTTCATAAGATGTATTTTGTACCCAATTGAATTTATGAATAAAAGATACATTTCTTTCGCAATGTCTTATGTCATCTCTTTGCTTTCTTCTTTTTGTTGTTATCAGCATGTCACTTTAGTAAGCATAGCCTGTAGATGATAGAGAGAGCATTCCGTTTTGAATTCTTCGAGAGGTAGTGATGGCTTAGAAAACAGTTTCAAATCTGCTGCCTATGACTTTTCAATTTCATGAGCCGTGAGGGTCTCATAAAGACTTTTCTCCCTACGAGTCGAGAGGATCTCGTAGGTGTATTTTCTCCTTAGGAATCGTGAGGATTCCTAAGTGCGTTTTCTCCTATAAGTCGTAAGGATCTTATAAGAGAGTTTTCTTCCTTACGGGTCGAGAGGACCCGTAAGTGATTGATGGTGTTGCCATTATCCACACTTCGCGGAGTCAGGTGTTGCTCTAGGCATTTTCCACGGGGTCAAAGTTGACTTTAACCGTGTTCCACGGGACCAGGATTTGCTCTGGAGGCTTTCCATGGGGTCGGATTGACATAGCCGTATTCTGCGAGGACCAGGCTCCGCTCTGGATGCTTCCCATGGGGTTAGGATTGACATAGGCCGCGTTCAGCGAGAACCAGGATCCACTTTGGACGTTTTCCACGAGGTCAGGATTGACATAGGCCATATTCAGCGAGGACCAGGATCCGCTTTGGACGTTTCCCACGGGGTGAGGATTGACATAGGCCGCAATCCACGAAACCAGGAATTTGCTCTGGATGCTTTCCACGGGGTCTGATTGACATAGCCGTGTTCTGCGAGGACCAGGCTCCGCTCTGGACGTTTCCCACGGGATCAGGATTGACATAGGCCGTGTTCCACGAAACCAGGATTTTGCTCTGGATGCTTCCCACGGGGTCTGATTGACATAGCCGTGTTCTGCGAGGACCAGGCTCCGCTCTGGATGCTTCCCACAGGGTTAGGATTGACATAAGCCGCATTCCACATGACCAGGAATTTGCTCTGGATGCTTCCCACGGGGTCGGTTTGACATAGTCCTGTTCTGCGAGGACCAGGCTCCGCTGTGAATGTTTCCCACGGGGTCAGGATTGACATAGGCCGCGTTCCACAAAACCAGGAATTTGCTCTGGATGCTTCCCACGGGGTCCGATTGTCATAGCCGTGTTCTGCGAGGACCAGGCTCCGCTCTGGACGTTTCCCACGTGATCAGGATTGACATAGGTCGTGTTCCACGTGACCAGGAATTTGCTCTGGATGCTTCCCGCGGGGTCGGTTTGACATAGCCGTGTTCTGCGAGGACCAGGCTCCGCTCTGGATGTTTCCTACGGGGTCAGGATTGACATGAGTTGTATTCCACGTGACCAGGAATTTGCTCTGGGTGCTTCCCACGGGGTCTGATTGACATAGTCGTGTTCTGCGAGGACCAGGATCCGCTTTGGACGTTTCCCACGGGGTCAGGATTGACATAAGCCGCGTTCCACGAAACCAGGAACTTGCTCTGGATGCTTTCCACGGGGTCTGATTGACATAGCCGTGTTCTGCGAGGACCAGGCTCCGCTCTGGACGTTTCCCACGAGGGCAGGATTGACATAAGCCGCGTTCCACGTGACCAGGAATTTTGCTCTGGATGATTCCCACAGGGTCTGATTGACATAGCCGTGTTCTGCGAGGACCAGGATCCGCTTTGGACGTTTCCCACGGGGTCAGGATTGACATAGGCCGTGTTCTACATGACCAGGATTTTGCTCTGGATGCTTCTCACGGGGTCTAGTTGACATAGCCGTGTTCTGCGAGGACCAGGCTCCACTCTGGACGTTTCCCACGGGGTCAGGCTTGACATAAACCGCATTCCACGTGACCAGGAATTTGCTCTGGATGCTTCCCACGGGGTCGGTTTGACATAGCTGTGTTCTGCGAGGACCAGACTCCGCTCTGGACGTTTTCCATGGGGTCAGGATTGACATAGGCTGTGTTCCACATGACCAGGAATTTGCTCTGGATGCTTCCCATGGGTCGGTTTAATATAGCCGTGTTCTGCGAGGACCTGGCTCCGCTCTGGACGTTTCCCACGGGGTAAGGATTGACATAGGTCGCGTTCCACGAAACCAGGAATTTGCTCTGGATGCTTCCCACGGAGTCTGATTGACATAGCAGTGTTCTGCGAGGACCAGGCTCCGCTCTGGACGTTTCCCACGGGGTCAGGATTGACATAGGCCGTGTTCTACAAAACCAGGAATTTTCTCTTGATGCTTCCCACGGGGTCTGATTGACATAGCCGTGTTCTGCGAGGACCAGGCTCCGCTCTGGACGTTTCCTACGGGGCCAGGATTGACATAAGCCGCGTTCCACGAAACCAGGATTTTTCTCTGGATGCTTCCCACGGGTTCTGATTGACATAGCCGTATTCTGCGAAGACCAGGCTCCTCTCTGGACGTTTCCCACATGGTCAGGATTGACATAAGTTGCGTTCCTCGTGACCAGGAATTTGCTCTGGATGCTTCCTACGGGGTCTGATTGACATAGCCGTGTTCTTTGAGGACCAGGATCCGCTCTGGACGTTTCCCACGGGGTCAGGATTGACATAAGCCGCGTTCCACGAAACCAGGAACTTGCTCTGGATGCTTTCCACGGGGTCTGATTGACATTGCCGTGTTTTGCGAGGTGCAGGCTCCGCTCTGGATGTTTCCCACGGGGTCAGGATTGACATAAGCCGCGTTCCACGTGACCGGGAATTTGCTCTAGATGCTTCCCACGGGGTCTGATTGACATAGCCGTGTTCTGCGACGACCAGGATCCGCTCTGGATGTTTACTACGGGGTCAGGATTGACATAGGCGGTGTTCCACGTGACCACGAATTTGCTCTGGATGCTTCCCATGGGTCGGTTTGATATAGCCGTGTTCTGCGAGGACCAGGCTCCGCTCTGGACGTTTCCCACGGGGTCAGGATTGACATAGGCTGCGTTCTACGAAACCAGGAATTTGCTCTGCATGCTTCCCACAGAGTCTGATTGACATTGCCGTGTTCTGCGAGGACCAGGCTCCGCTCTGGACATTTCCCATGGGGTCAGGATTGACATAGGTCGTGTTCTACGAAACCAGGAATTTGCTCTGGATGCTTCCCACGGGGTCTGATTGACATAGCCGTGTTCTGTGAGGACCGGGCTCCGCTCTGGACGTTTCCTACGGGGTCAGGATTGATATAAGCCGCGTTCTACGTAACCAGGAATTTTTCTCTAGATGCTTTTCACGGGGTCTGATTGACATAGCCATGTTCTGTGAGGACCAGGATCCGCTGTGGACGTTTCCCATAGGGTCAGGATTGACATAGGCCGTGTTCCACGAAACCAGGATTTTTCTCTGTATGCTTCCCACGGGTTCTGATTGACATAGCCGTATTCTGTGAGGACCAGGCTCCGCTCTGGACGTTTCCCATGGGGTCAAGATTGACATAAGGTGCCTTCCACGTGACCAGGAATTTGCTCTGGATGCTTCCCATGGGGTCTGATTGACATAGCCGTGTTCTGCGAGGACCAGGATCCGCTCTGGACGTTTCCCACGGGGTCAGGATTGACATAAGCCACGTTCCACGAAATCAGGAACTTGCTCTGGATGCTTTCCACGGGGTCTGATTGACATAGCCGTGTTTTGCGAGGAGCAGGCTCCACTCTGGACGTTTCCCATGGGGTCAGGATTGACATAAGCCACGTTCCACGTGACCAGGAATTTTGCTCTGGATGCTTCCCATAGGGTCTGATTGACATAGCCGTGTTCTGCGAGGACCAGGATCCGCTCTGGACATTTCCTACGGGGTCAGGATTGACATAGGCCATGTTCCACGAAACCAGGATTTTGCTCTAGATGCTTCCCACGGGGTTTGATTGACATAGCCATGTTCTGCGAGGACCAGGCTCCACTCTGGATGTTTCCCACTGGGTCAGGATTGACATAGGCCATGTTCCACGAAACCAGGAATTTGCTCTGGATGCTTCCCAAGGGGTCTGATTGACATAGCCGTGTTCTGCGAGGACCAGGCTCCGCTCTGGACGTTTCCCACGGGGTCAGGATTGACATAAATCGCGTTCCACGTGACCAGGAATTTGCTCTGGATGCTTCCCACGGGGTCTAATTGATATAGCCGTGTTCTGCGAGGACCAGGATCCGCTCTAGACGTTTCCCACGGGGTCAGGATTGACATAAGCCGTGTTCCACGTGACCAGGAAGGGTTGACTTTATCCGCATTTCACGGAGTCGGGGTTTGACTCTCGGTCATCTGTGCACCGCTGAATCATGGAACTGGGAGTTGTCGCGGTTCCGCTTTACTTAATGTTGCGTATATTGTAATGAGACGAATGTTGAGATGATCTCCAGGCTGTCTGTGAACCGTTGAGATTTAGCTTCTTCTTCTGATAGAGCCGGGGGAGGGAAGGTGTGATTCCTTCTCCGTTTGCGCCCCTGGATTGTATACAGGGATCGATGTGATCTCACCTGTATGGCAAAAGTTTCATTTTATATATTTTTTTCTTTCTACGACGCTCTATCATTGTAGCTTTTATATCGCGAAAGTCGCGTTTGCCCAATCATTTCGGCTATTTTCGCGGTGCGCAATCATTTCGGCTATTTATGTTATTTTTACTCGCTGCTTTTTATTGCGAGTTGCTCAATCATTTCGGCTACTTTGCATGCATATATATATATATTTTTTACTTGCTGATTTGCAAGTTGCCCAATCATTTCGGCTATTTCATATGCATGTGTGGCTCGCTGGCTTTTCGCTGCAAGCTTGGAATTAGACACCGATTTCGGCATCAGCACCGCTACAACTGGGATATTGCCAAGAGCGAATCATCATTTTCTTTTGTCGATGTCGAACAAAAGTGGCTTAGCGAACAGGGTTAGGATTTCTGTCGACTAAGGCTTTTAACTTTACGAGCCGTAAGGGTCTCATAAAGGTATTTCTCCCTACGAGTCGTGAGGATCTTGTAGGGGCACTTTCTCCTTAGGAATCATGAGGATTCCTAAGCGTATGTTCTCTTATAAGTCGTAACTATCTTACAAGAGTATTTTCTCCTTATAAGTCGAGAGGACTTACAAGTGTTGTTTGCTGTACGAGCATATCCCTAGTCACGGATGGGAATTTGTTAGGGTAATATTTATTCGCGCCCGTGGACTGTATACAATGGTCAATACTGAACCGCTTGTAGGGCAGCATTGGAGGTTGTGATGGCTGCTTATGAACAGGTTCAGATCCCTGTAGGTTAAGACTTTTGAATCCTATGAGCCGTGAGGGTCTCATAGGAGGGTTCTCCTTACAAGTCGTGAGGATCTCGCAAGTGTAATTTCTCCTTAGGAATCGTGGGGATCCCTAAGTGTGTTGCTCCCTTGTGAGTCGTAAGGATCTCACGCAAGTGGTTTCTCCTCACAAGGTCGAGAGGACCTTGCAAGTGTCTTTTAACGAGGTTGCGCCCTTTCGGGTTTTCACAAAACTCGCCGGTAGCCCTATTGTTTTTACTCACGGAGCCCTTTCAGGTTTTCATCCGTGCCCATTTTGCTTATGGACATACCATTTTCTTTTTCTTTTTTTATTATATATTTTTTTGTGTCAGCTCGGGATGCTGCAGTCCGTAATAGTTTATCGATATCTCGGTCAACAGCCGGTTTTAGGACATAGTGGTCCATCGTTAGTTTAAGGACGTTTCGGTCCGACGCCAGTTTTAGGACATAGTGGTCCATTGTTAGTTTAAGGACGTTTCGGTCCCAAAGCTGGCTACTACTTTATAGAGTTTGGGCTTAGGAAGATAGCGAGCGGACATAGGCGTCGTCATTTATCGTTGACCTAGGCCGTGACTCGTCAGGCATAGTACTTTTTCAAGAAGCGACCGTTTATTGGCCAGAAAGGTCTTTCACCATGTATGTCCATGAGTAGATAAGCTCCACCCTGGTAAACTTTGTCTATGATATGCGGGCCTTCATAGTTCGGCTCGAATTTCCCCCGCTTGGCACGATTAGGCATCATAGGTCTCTTGCTACTAGCATGAGTTCGCCTTGGCGGAATATTCTTGGCCTAGTCAACCTTTCATATGAGCGCATCATCTTTGCTTTATAAACCTCCAGATTTTATTGCGCCATGAGCCGGGTTTCATCGAGGGCATCAAGCTCCTCAAGCCGAAGGTGAGCATTTTCTTCGTCTGTTAGCTCGTAGTGAACCGCCATTCGTAGAGAGGGTAACTCTATCTCGAGGGGGAGTACCGTTTGTAGGGTTGCTAGGCACGCGCACAAGGGTCTACGAGGCATCAACCATGCCCGATTAAAAAATTAGCCGTGCCGAACAACCCGAATAAGGATCTTTAAACTAGAGATTAGACGAAAACAAACATGTTAACAACTTTAACATTAAGTGAGAGGGATTACAACCTTTGTAGATCCGGTCCTTCACTTCATATGCTCCGTGTTGTGGTCCCTTCGCTGCGATCATCGGGTTCCGGACTCTCGAGAGGTTCCACGAAGAGAAAGATGCAACCTTTGCTTCCGATCTTCGATACAAAGATGATCTACCTTGAAGTTTCGTTAACACAAGCTAACATTCATGAAATGATATGAACACCCTCATCTAAATGGCAAGGGAAGATGAGGATGATGAAGTAGGATTTTTGCTCTCTTTATTTATCTTTTTCTCACATTTATTCATCACTTGAAAAAGCTAGTAAGCTTTTTCTATGAAGAAAGAAGAAGGAAGAAGATGATGAATATGATATATTTCCTTTTGTGATGAATAATGCAAAGAAGATAATGATCAATAATGCAACCATGGTTTTCTATACCATTGTAGAGAATTAACCAAGGCTAGGGTTTGGGTTAGGTTAAGAAATGAGTCACTTGAAAATATCTTTTCCAAAACAAAAAAGAAAACCTTCTAGAATCTACTAGAAGTCATTAACCCAAATCAAACCTTAATCTTGATTAATCTTTACTAAACATGTTGCATTAGTTATCATATCATGTTACAATATTATATATCACATATATAATATTTATTGTAACCAAATAAAATAATACAATTAACATATATCGCATATATATCAATGTATTACCCGAGTGAGAAAAAGAATCTTTTAGTGAACTAATATTAGTTAATGCAATTTAATATATCATATATATTATTATACATTAAATTATCGAATCAACACTTGATCCGACAATCCGGCTATATCGCATATAACCGACTAATATTTATCCGTACCGATTCATCGAATCAACACTTGATCCGATGACCCGGCTTATATCATATATCGCGAGAATAGAATACGGTATCTCATATCGCATTATCCTCGGTCCCGTACATATCACATATGTGCCCTTACTCCGTTTTGCCTGAGTCAAGAAACCTCTGTGCAGGACTCTGAAGAATCGTCAATACGCCGGCAGTAGGTGATGATCATATCAATCACCCACAAGCTGCAAGCGGTCAGCTAAACGTAACAGCTACCCAGGTATTGAGCGCTCAGAAGATCAACAAGAAAGCATGTACATTTTCCTGTGAATCCAAACAGTAACACTCCCGTACAGTCCGCTCTCGTCGTCTGATATGTTGCATATCTCGCCTAGGGGTGGTAAACGTCAGACCCCAGTAGCTCGATAAGTCGTGTCGATATGAGGTGTATAACAGTTCGAGAAACTACTAATAACACTTACCAGTAAATCTCAACAACCCTGGCCAGGGATTTCCGGTTATAGCTAATCGAACACAGCACAA
This sequence comes from Agapanthus africanus, assembly GCA_030015575.1. Taxonomy (NCBI): domain Eukaryota; kingdom Viridiplantae; phylum Streptophyta; class Magnoliopsida; order Asparagales; family Amaryllidaceae; genus Agapanthus; species Agapanthus africanus. The sequence continues at coordinate 349,791,193 of JASDDO010000024.1, read as the reverse complement.
TATCAACTCCCTATACCGGGAGAGACGAATCCCCTCCTATCGCTCATTGCCTCCATGTGATTCGGGACTGTACCCAAAAGCCACCTTTTTGCACGCCCTCTTGGACGTGGTATGATGGAAATCAAAGCACAGTGGGAATCACACAAGACTCTATTACGATCTCGGGTCAACAGACTACTCTGTACCAGTGTCACCGGAGAACTGCCATCTGACGTGAGGTATAATACCATCTGGGAGTTCTCGGCGAGTCCGTCCAGTGTACCCAGTCTCCACTGAGCACCCGTACACCATCCTTGATGTCAAATACCGATGGGTATGGGATTATCCATCGCCCATCATATGGGTCAAGATGCGTATACGCTAGTCTACTCTGGTGTATCGATGCCCTGTCTCGATACACCCTCGACTAGGAACAGTTATAGGATGTACTCGTCGACTACCGTGGCCCCACTAGTATGATCTCATCATAGTCCCAGTAGTCGAGTACATATCCTAAGGGCTTTATCAACATGTAACATAGAGACAATCAGAGTACATGTTAAGATAAAGTACAACCAGATAGCATACTATCATGTTGAGCAAGAAAGTCCTCCCTATATATGTCTTAGCATCCACTACAATATACATCGTATGTACAGTAATGGCCTCTAGGGCATACATATAACTAACAATCTCCCACTTGCACTAGGGCCATCTGTTTTGGTATCACATACCCAACATTTAGCTGCGGTTGAAGTATCTCATACTCAACCATCCCATAAAAGTATCTACTGGGAAAAAGGCCTTTGTGAGTGGATCCGCGCTGTTGTCCTCTGTGTCTACTCTCCTAACCTCGATCTCCCTGGAGATCAACCATCTCCATGATCAGGTGATACTGCCTAAGAATTATATCTGGATTTCTGATGGACGTTAGATCCTTGGCTAAAGCCACAACTCAATTGTCACACAATGGTAGGAACGAAGTTCATCGCATGAACTAATATATATCCAGACTGCCTCTTTGGTAGCATCCTTGGTAACGATGTATCTTGCCTTTAATCATCTAGTATGTCACGGTATCTAGCTTGGAAATCTTCCAACATACCGTCCCTCCACTGAGGGTAAAGACAATGCCTGCGACTGACTTTCAGTCGTCCTTATCACCCTGGAACCTTTCCAGTGATTCTCCTCAGGATTGATTGATACCATATCACTTTAACTAGTGAGTATCCTAACATCCAATTAAATCTATCTCATAGATCCAAAACACAGGATTTATGAGGTATCGCTTTGATCCTATATGGAGAATCGTTGTGATAAGCGGAGATTGACCGAGCGTAGCATAGGAAACTCCTTCCCTATCAAGAGTATGTCATCCACGTACTCTACGAGGATCACCACCATACTCTTTACTACCTTTTTGTATATACAAGGTTCATCTACCATTTTGATGAAGTCAAACTCTTTGACTACCACATCAAAACAGATGTTCCAACTCCGCGATGCCTGTTTTATCATATAAAATATCTTGTACACGTTTCCGCTGCACCCACTGTCTACGAAGCCCTCTGGCTGTGTACTTATAGACGTTCTCTTCTAAACCATCATTTAGAAAAGCAGTCATGACACCCAACCACCAAATATCGTAGTCATGGTATGTAGCCGTGGCAAGTAGGATCTGGATGAACTTAAGCATAGCTTTGAAAGTCTCAACTTTTCCATGTACACCAAGTAATCTTCTCAAGATATACTCGCTCCTGATGGGGATTTAACCCTTCAGATAAAGCAACCAAAGTCCATACTTTGTTGGTGTATAAGGATTCCATCTCAGATCGATAAGCATCCAGCCATTCTTACAGAGTCCCACTCCTGATGGCCAGCTCGAAACTAGTTGGGTCATCATCTCATGATGCAATCCTCGCTCCCACTGTCATAGAGAAACCGAAGTATCTCTCAGGTGGGTGAGGAACCCTACTAGATCGGCGGAGAGGCTGAGGTTCGTTAGAAACTATTGAATCCTTTGGTTCTACCAAATCATCAGCTGCATTTTGTATCGCTGGAACCTTTCCAGTTGTACATAACAGACCTTGCCTCGAGCTTGTCCGGATTTTACTTTTAGACATAGGCCGGACAACCCAAATCTTAACCAACTTAAGATATGGGCTCTTCCCTTTCCATATCACATATGAAGTAGTAGGCAACTGATTTGATTTGAACCCTATTCAATAAGTATGCAGCTTCTCAAGTGCATAACTCCCAAAAGGAAATAGGAAACTCAGTAGTACTCATCATAGAGCACACCATAAAAAATAGGGTGCTATTGCTCCGCCCCGATACACCGACGTGCTGTGGTGTATACGGAGGAGTAATGCCGAGAGAGAATCTCATTCTCCTTTAAAATAGTCCAGGAATTCCGTGCTCAAGTATTCTCCTCCTTGATCTCATCAAAGGACATAATACTTATACCCGTATTTTGGTTCTCTACTTCTAACTTACATTCTGTGAATATCTCAAAAGGTTCAGACTTATGTTTCAACAGGAACACATGTCTGAATCTTGAGAGATTATCAGAGAATGTAATGAAGTATAAAGAACCGGTCTTGGCATGTGTAGACAGGGGACTTTCATACATCAGCATGTATCAATCCCAAGAGTTCACTAACTCTTTCTCCGTTTCCAATAAACAGAGCTATGGTCATCTTATCTTTGTGACATGACCAGCAAGTTTCACAAGATGTAAATTCAAACAGATTTAAATATGCATCTAAATGTAACTTAGCTAGTCGGGTCGCATTGATATGACCTAGTCTACAATGCCTCAAGAAGGATTCGTTCATTTCTGAACTCTTCCTCTTGTGTGTGTTCTGTATATTAAGAACTGTAGTTTGATTTAGAACGTCAATACTTTTAGATAACGTGCCTGAACCGATCAACTCTTGATATAGGAAATGTTCAAAACATTATCCAACAATACAAAATTATATACTTTCTTTACTAATAAAGAGACTGATATGATGTTGTATATCAGGTTCGGTATCTAATAACATTCGTTCAGAATCAATGTATTCTGGTAATACAGGGTGATAGTGACCAACAGACTTGGCTGCAACACTTGCACCGTTTTCTGTCTCATGAAACTTATCACCCGTTCTCAGTTCTCTACCTTTCTGTAGCCCATGTAACAGATTACATATACGGGATCCTGATCCGGTATCTCATACCCAGGACGTAAAGGATACTGAGAAACAGTTCTATGTAATGAACACACCCGAAGATGATGCATCAGCATGCACTTTCTTCATTTGGGCTGCACGGGAATTCTGGTAATCCCCAATTTCCTGCTCTGTCTTATAACAATTATAAGTTGGAGCGGGACCAACGTTCCCCAGCTCAGTATAACAAGCAGGTTCGGTCAATTCATCCGTATTATTATCTTGATTAAGGCGTGATATGGTCGCTACCCGGAGAGAGAGAGAACAAAACACTCAGCGTATGCTCTTGCAAAATTAGATTGGTTATCTAATATATCTAATCAAGATGTCTCCCACTGTTTTAGTCAAATCTTCCTTCAAACCCTAAAAGGAAAGACTAGCCGGGATTAATTACACGCTACAAGTTCGCCAATCTTTCAGCCAGGCCAGTGCCGGTACTTTGAGGGAGGTCCCCCGTGCTTTCGCACGAACCTAATTAAAGTAAACCTCGTTTTCCCAGGGCCGTAACCCCGTTGACACTTTTCTAGACACCTACTTGTTCGGCTAATTGTAATGTGTAAAACTCTCCCACGAGTAACTCTTACTCGCAGCGGGTATCGGGATCCAACTATCTCATAGAAGGTATGCAATCTCATTGCAAATTTCAACACTTGAAATTCCCAATAATATTTTACCCCTAGCAGCTATATGACCTTAACATGGTCAACAAATCATAAGTGCTAGTCAAGTTCAACCCGTCATTTCCCGATTGAATTAAACCCACCCGCACGACCCTTAACATGGTCAACAAAGTCGGACGACTACCCTAATCCAATCGCATCATATGCTTATACAGATAAGCACTAATCAGCTACCGCACACTACGCCTTAACATGGTCAACAAACGTAGCACGCATACTAACTAGTACTTATCTGATATGACGGAGGGCTACGACAGGTTTTTAAGAAAACCTTTTGCGTAATGAACTTGATATCGTTGTTGAATCGAGTGATTTTTAAATAGAGTGTTTTTGAGGCTTTTCTAGTTTTGCTAAAGGGGTCACTCCCGGTGAAGGGATCGTCGGCCCTTTCCTCATCGAATAAGGTGCAGGATATTTCACAAATATCACTATGCAAAGCAAGAACTATAGAAGCAATCAAAAGACAAACCGAGTGTGTAGCATCTGCCAGTTATTGCTAAAGGAGTCACTCCCGGTGAAGGGATCTCGGTCCTTTCCTCATCGAATAAGGTGCTGGATGTTCTACAAGGAACACCGCTATGCAAAGCAAGAACTAGAGCTACCAGTTTTTAATTTAAGCAAGTTTCTACAACATCTTAGGTTTCTTTTATTTCATTAATCTCATTAATGAAGTCCCATTTTATTATGCTTCACAAGCATCTCTTTTGAAACGAAATCTGCAATATAACATATATCTCATATATATAATATAAACATTCGTCACAGGCAGTAATATGATCTCATCACAGAACATTGCAGCAGAAGAACATATATGAAATATTGGATATACTAGGACGTCTGTGTTTTAGTACGAGCCTGTATAAAACACGGATTCCACGGTCGCGATGAATAGCCAAACCCACATCCCTAGACCCCTACGAGAGCGACAAGTAACACAGCCAATTCTAGGGTTAGGAGACCTGGTCTCGACTTCTCGAGATGGTCTCCCACTGGACCCTAAAACCTGGTTACTTGTGCTCCCCTCCTTGGTTCTACCTAATGCGGAAAAGTAAATAATATACAACGGTGACATCTTCCGCAACCTGGAAGTGCCCCAATAAAAGAATATTACATACAAATGAATTTTACATGAATGAAAAAGAAAAAACTCTCATCTCACATAAAACCCCCGGCTATTCAAACGCGACGATCCAATACAACATATCACAGCAACACATAATATCTCATATCATCAACGTAAGCAAGTATGCGTATCTCGATTGTCGTTGATGTATAGCAACGAAGCCGGTGATACACTACATACTACGCTTACGGTCACAGAAAAGAAAGTGTAAAACTACAACAGTTGGAATCCGCAACCTCTTTAGACATCACATGCCTAACCAAATGAATTCCTTAGACATCGCATGCCAAACTATTATAAACCCGCATTTTAGTCTCATTATCGAAAACTCTTTTCAATATCAAGTCGGGCAATTCAACAAGATTCCCGACAACTTGATCGAATGCTCGTCGCAAAAATTAGTAGACGGCCGCACCCCCGATACCATCGACGAAGTGCACTAAGGCGGAACACCGTTGCCGCGAGCACCCGAGCGGATGCTTTTGGCGACGGGGTTCTCCTACAGTCACTTGGTCGGGGCTATGGGGCATGGCTGTCTATTAAGTTTACCCGGCGACTATTCGCGTACGCTACGTGATTGCGACGGAGTTTTGATCACATTAAAATTCCGTGGCAACCGATCATTTGAGACTAAACTGCTATGTTTATAATATTCAAATTAGTTATCTCATAACTACCTGTGGATTCCAAATATTGTATCACATTCCAGATAAATAGACAGAGTTAAACTTTCCGATCGAATAATCAAACACCCAAGATTTCCCCAATATATCTCAACACTTGAAATCAGTTTAAAAGCATCCATCACATGCCACAGTACCAATGGTCCAGCCGTAGAAGGGTCAAACCAACGCCTCACATGTGGCACGCCGTACTGCCACAAACCCTAAGGTTCAGAAGCAGTTCAAGACGGTCACATAATCGAGTTAAGGTTTGTTGTCTTCTAGAGGGTCCACCGCATTACTTGCATGACTTAGAACATTCTTAAACACGAGAAAAAATCCAACTTTTGAAAAATTTTCCGACAGGGGAAAATGTGAGTTATTGATATCCGTTCGAACTTTTTAACAGTTTCTAAAAATTATTCGGACAAACTAAACAAAGTTAAATTATCCGATCGAATCAACGATTCCCCAATACAACCCTTGAAAAATCAACACTTGAGTGGAATTAAAATATTCCCAGAAAACATTAACAAGAAGGGGCTTAAAAATAATTACATGAAATTTCAGGGACTAAGTCCAAATTTTGGCCGCGGAACCGCCGCAAAACCCATGGTTTCGCCGCTGTTCCGCGGTCAAATTTTCGAGTTAGAGGTCCGTACTTCACAGTAATTCTTAGTTTTTCCTGCTTAAGTTTCTGAGAATTTTTAATTCAGAAAAAACCATATTTTTGAAAAATGTACAGAGAGGGTTCCGTGTCGGGGTTTCGGCGTTCGATCGGACTTTAAACTTTGTCTAGACTTCGCCTAAAGCTCTAGTTTGGCTCTGATACCACTGTAGGGTTGCTAGGCACGCGCACAAGGGTCTACGAGGCATCAACCATGCCCGATTAAAAAATTAGCCATGCCGAACAACCCAAATACGGATCTTTAAACTAGAGATTAGGCGAAAACAAACATGTTAACAACTTTAACATTAAGTGAGAGGGATTACAACCTTTGTAGATCCGGTCCTTCACTTCATATGCTCCGTGTTGTAGTCCCTTCGCTGCGATCATCGGGTTCCGGACTCTCGAGAGGTTCCACGAAGAGAAAGATGCAATCTTTGCTTCCGATCTTCGATACAAAGATGATCTACCTTGAAGTTTCGTTGACACAAGCTAACACTCATGAAATGATGTGAACACCCTCATCTAAATGGCAAGGGAAGATGAGGATGATGAAGTAGGATTTTTGCTCTCTTTATTTATCTTTTTCTCATATTTATTCATCACTTGAAAAAGCTAGTAAGCTTTTTCTATAAAGAAAGAAGAAGGAAGAAGATGATGAATATGATAGATTTCCTTTTGTGATGAATAATGCAAAGAAGATAATGATCAATAATGCAACCATGGTTGTCTAAACCATTGTAGAGAATTAACCAAGGCTAGGGTTTGGGTTAGGTTAAGAAATGAGTCACTTGAAAATATCTTTTCCAAAACAAAAAAGAAAACCTTTTAGAATCTACTAGAAGTCATTAACCCAAATCAAACCCTAATCTTGATTAATCTTTACTAAACATGTTGCATTAGTTATCATATCATGTTACAATATTATATATCACATATATAATATTTATTGTAACCAAATAAAATAATACAATTAATATATATCGCATATATATCAATGTATTACCCGAGTGAGAAAAAGAATCTTTTAGTGAACTAATATTAGTTAATGCAATTTAATATATCATATATATTATTATACATTAAATTATCGAATCAACACTTGTCCGACAATCCAGCTATATCGCATATAACCGACTAATATTTATCCGTACCGATTCATCGAATCAACACTTGATCCGATGACCCGGCTTATATCATATATCGCGAGAATAGAATACGGTATCTCATATCGCATTATCCTCGGTCCCGCACATATCACATATGTGCCCCTACTCCATTTTGCCTGAGTCAAGAAACCTCTGTGTAGGACTCTAAAGAATCGTCAATACGCCGGCAGTAGGTGATGATCATATCAAACACCCACAAGCTGCAAGCGGTCAGCTAAACGTAACAGCTACCCAGGTATTGAGCGCTCAGAAGATCAACAAGAAAGCATGTACATTCTCCTGTGAATCCAAACAGTAACACTCCCGTACAGTCCGGTCTCGTCGTCTGATATGTTGCATATCTTGCCTAAGGGTGGTAAACGTCAGACCCCAGTAGCTCGATAAGTCGTGTCGATATGAGGTCTATAACAGTTCGAGAAACTACTAATAACACTTACCAGTAAATCTCAACAACCCTGGCCAGGGATTTCCGGTTATAGCCAATCGAACACAGCACAATATCAACTCCCTATACCGGGAGAGACGAATCCCCTCCTATCGCTCATTGCCTCCATGTGATTCGGGACTGTACCCAAAAGCCACCTTTTTGCACGCCCTCTTGGACGTGGTATGATGGAAATCAAAGCACAGTGGGAATCACACAAGACTCTATGACGATCTCGGGTCAACAGACTACTCTGTACCAGTGTCACCGGAGAACTGCCATCTGACGTGAGGTATAATACCATCTGGAAGTTCTCGGCGAGTCCTTCCAGTATACCCAGTCTCCACTGAGCACCCGTACACCATCCTTGATGTCAAACACCGATGGATATGGGATTATCCATCACCCATCATATGGGTCAAGATGCGTATACGCTAGTCTACTCTGGTGTATCGATGCCCTGTCTCGATACACCCTCGACTAGGAACAGTTATAGGATGTACTCGTCGACTACCGTGGCCCCACTAGTATGATCTCATCATAGTCCCAGTAGTCGAGTACATATCCTAAGGGCTTTATCAACATGTAACATAGAGACAATCAGAGTACATGTTAAGATAAAGTACAACCAGATAGCATACTATCATGTTGAGCAAGAAAGTCCTCCCTATATATGTCTTAGCATCCACTACAATATACATCGTATGTACAGTAATGTCCTCTAGGGCATACATATAACTAACAATGTTTCTGTGCCGAATACTAATGCATACGACGTTGTATTTGTGGCTGTTTTGAAAGTTGTTCGATATGCCCGGAGAGCTTCATGCAGTCTCTCGTACCAGTCCTTCTTATTTCGAGACACTGTCTTTTTCACGATCTTCGTCAAGGTCTTGTTGAAAGCCTCAGCTAGACCGTTAGCTTGGGGATTATAGACTGAAGAGTATCTCCAGTCTATGTTATGGTGTTGTGCAAAGCGACTGATTTTATGGCTTCTGTAGGCTGGCCCGTTATCGGAGATAATCCGTCGCGGAGCGCCGAACCGATAAATGACGTGTGTCTTGAAGAAATGGAGGATATTCTCCGTCTTCACTTCCCTCAGTGTACTGCTTCTGCCCACTTGGAGAAGTAATCCGTTGTTGCCAGTATGAACCGATGTCTTTTGGACGATGCTGGTTCGATGGGCCCGATTATGTCAGTTCCCCATATTTTGAATGGCCAGCTAGCCACCGTCGGATGCAGTGGATTTGGATGTTGATGGATAAAGTCTCCGTGAATCTGGCACGAGTGGCACTGTTTTGCGTATTCTAAACAGTCTTGGATCATCGTAGGTCAATAATAACCAATCCGTTTGATCTTCAGCTTCATCTTCGGCCCGGCTTGGTGAGAACCGCAGAGTCCGTCATGAGTTTCTTGGATGACTCTCCTTGCCTCTTCAGGTCCCAGGCATCTTAACCATAGAGAATCAAATGATCTCTTATACAGAGTATTATTAACAAAGGCGAAGGATAGAGCTCATTTCATGAGCTGATGTCTTGAGGACGCATCTTCAGGCGTTCGACGGGATTTGGAATAGTCTATAAAGACTTCTCTCCAATCCTTAGCCTTTTCTTGGTCTTTTATTTGCAGGTCCGTTTTCTCGGTCGCTCCATTTTCTTCGGACGACTCCGGAGATATTTCCATCGGTGCAAGAACCCGATGGCTTTGCACAATGATCCTCACGTCATTGAGGCTCTCGTCAGCCAGTTCTTTAGCGAGCTTGGCTAATGCATCCGCCTTGCTATTTTCCGCACACGGTATACTTTTCAAGGTGTAGGAAGGAATTTGAATTAGTAGTTTCTGTACTCTCTCGCCGTACTTCACCAATTCTAGCTTGCACGTTTGATAGTCGCCGTTTACTTGACTAACGACCAGTTGGGAGTCTCCGTATATGAGAAGGTTTTCAATTCCCATGTCGATAGCGATCTTGAGACCTGCTATCAAAGCTTCATATTCGGCTTCATTGTTTGTCCTCGGCTTTGTTAAGGAGAAGGCAAAGCGCATTATCCTTCCTTGTGGAGTCACGAAGATGAGGACTACCCCTGATTTAATTATGGGGGTGCTTTGTTTGCGCTTTTTCATGGAAGATGCTCCATCGAAGTAGAGTTCCCATTGGGTATCATTCTCTCTTCTCTCCCCGTCGATTGTGTCAAATGCGTGCTCGTCTGGAAATTCACAGTTCAAGGGAGATTCGACAGGTATCGGATCTCTGCGAGGAAGTCGGCGATGGCCTGGCCTTTCACTGCCATGAGAGGTCAATAAGTTGTCGATAACTCCATCAAGAGCAGGGCCCATTTAGCGAGTCGTCCCGTTAATATAGCCTTTGACATTAAATATTTGAGAGGATCCACCTTCGATATGAGATGGACCTCATGTGCCAACGCGTAGTGTCTGAGCTTCGTCATCGTGAAGATCAACGCCAGGCAGTGTTTTTCGATGGGGGAGTAGTTGTTTTCTTCCCCTAGGAGAACTCGACTCAAATAATAAAGGGCTCTCTCTTTCTCTTGGTCATTTTCTTGTGCCCGCAGTGCGCCTAAAAAACCTTCGAGGGCTGTTGTATACAGGACGAGAAATTTTCCTTTAACGGGAGCGGCCAGTACTGGCGGATTATGTAGGTATTGCTTGATTTCATCCAGTGTTCTTTGGCATTTGTGATCCCAGATGAACAGAGTTACCTTCTTCATTAAGTGACTGTAGGGGCGGCACTTACCGGAGAGATTGGCTATAAATCGCCGGATATACGCAAGCTTCCCTTGGAGAGACCGCAGTTGCTTGAGAGTCCTTGGCGGAGGCATTTCCATAATCGCCTTGATCTTTGACGGATCTATCTCAATGCCTCGGTGTCGGACGATGAATCTTAGGAATTTGCCCGAGGAAACTCCGAACGCGCATTTGAGAGGGTTCATCTTCAAGTTGTATTGCCGAAGGCGTTGAAATACGATCTTCAGATGCTCTAGATGTTCCTTGTATGATTTGCTTTTTACTATGAGCTCGTCGATATAGCATTAGACGATTTCATGTATGAGGTCATCGAAAATTTTCGTCATGGCCCTCTGATAGGTGGCACCGGCGTTCTTTAGACCGAAAGGCATCACCTTGTAGCAGAATATGCCTCCGGAAGGCGGTATGCTTTTGGTCCTCGGGATGCATCTTTATCTGATTGTAACCTGACGAGCCGTCCATGAAGGAGAAAACTTCATGAGTGGACGTATTTTCTATCATCAGCTCGGTAATTGGCACTGGGAAGTTGTCTTTTGGGCAAGCTTTGTCGAGATCCCGAAAGTTCATACATATGCGCACCATCCCATTTTTTTTCATGACCGGGATGATGTTGGCGATCCAATCAGGATATTGAACCTCTTGGATAAAACTATAGTCGATTAGCTTCTTGACTTCGGCATTGATTCTCATCTCAAGCTCGAGCCACATTCTTCTCGGTGCTTGTTTGATCGGATTGACGTCCGGACATATCGCCAATCTGTGCACAGCTATTTCTGGATCTAGCCCCGGGATCTCGGAGTAGTTCTATGCAAAGCAGTCTTTATACTGCATAAGCACGTCTTTAAGCGTAGCCACCCTTTCTTCAGACAACGGCTCACTGACGAATGTCGGCCGCGGGTCACTTGCCATCCCTAAATCGATCTTTCTGAGGTTGTCTGCAGTAGTATGTATCCCATCTTCCAGCTCTTTTGGCGCCGGTGGAAACTATGATATCATTTCGTCATCATTGTTTTTGAAGCGCCAGGGGAGGTCGTCCGTATTCTCGAGTCCTTCTTCTGACAACATTATCATATGACAACTACGGGATCGCTTCCAAGACCGATGTTGATCTGGTTATACTCTCGCTGCAGGCGTGGCTTTTGGTTCATGCTTCTGTGGCGGAGTTACCCTCCAGCTGCTGGATAGAGCGAACCTGCCTTGCTGATACTAGTCTTCTACCCAGTTTTTGAATGTGAAGCAGTCTTCGAGAGGATGTCCTATTGCTCGGTGATAGGAGCAATAATCTGGGTGATTAACTTCACCTACTTGCTTGGGGTGCTTGGACTTCGGGAGGGTAATCATTTGATGTTTTATGGAAAGATCAAGTATCTTCTGTGTCTTGTCCTGAGGAAAAGAGTATGCTCGACCCATCTTCTTTATAAGAGACGAATCCGGATTGCTCGATTCCCGATCGCGTGGCTTTTTGGTCCCGCTTTGTCGCTGTCGAACGCCTTTCCCGCTCTTTGATTTATTTTTGCTTATGCGTCGGGCATTTTGTATGACGGGTTGACAAGGAAGAGCATTTTCATTTTTCGCAACCTACTGAAAGAGGCGCTGCGTTCTTGCTTTCTCATAGATGGCCATTTCACGATTATGATCGTCTCGAACCTTTTGACCCGCTTCCCTTATAAGCTTGTCCATCTATTCTCCGAATGACGGACTTGGCATTTTCACGGTGGGAGCTCATTCTGGTTCAGGGTTAGCATCTTCCCACAAAGCATCTCCTTCTTCATCAAAGTCATGTATGACGTAGCAGTCGCGGAATAGCTCCTGTTTCTTGGATCGAACATATCCAAGCCCGATCGTTTCCATTCTCTCGTTGGGCAACTTTCATTGAGTTCCGGGAATGTTCCAGATCCAGTTATAGAACCGTGCTTGTCGAGCAGTTTGCTTAAGGGGTACACCTTGGTGTCTCAAGAGTCTCTTTAGTCCGTCTGTGTAATATCTGGGAAAACGGATGGGCTGGAGCCTGTCAAGTGTAGAATCCGTGCCATGCCAGATTTCTTTCTTCACTTTGGTTTCCCCAGATCAGTAAAATAAGATCTCCTTTTCACCCTTTCGCCTGGGAGGGACGTATAATGTCTGCAGTTCCTACACACTATAGGCATTAAGTGCATCGAGCTCTTTGTAATGCTCCCGCGGAACCATGGCGATTTGCAAACTCTGATTATCGCCAGTGAAGGCTTGTATTGGCGGCTGAGCGGAAAATACGACATTGACTTCATCTTCGGAGTCGCTGCCGAAGATTAACATAGGGGTGGACGTTCCTGGCTTGTTGCATTGGGCCGGCCCTGAATAAACTATCTCTTCTTCTTCCTCGGTATCACTCCCGAAGATAGGAATAGTGGTGATAGCTTTGTTCTTGTCCTCCGGTTTGTGACATCTTTCCGTGTCTTCGAAATCTGGTAGGAAGTATTTGGCATCCTCATATTTGCGGACTTCGTTCACGGAGAATGGGTTTAACTCCCCTGTCACGGTGTATTCGAGACCATCTTTGAAGTACTTCAAACACTGATGTTGTGTAGAAGGGATAATGTTGTACTCGTATAACTAAGGCCGACCGAGCAAAGTGTTGTAGCAAGTCTTGGCGTCAATGACATGAAACTTGATGTCCGTGACAAGCAGCCCAAATCGTAGTATCAATATTACAGACCCAAGCGTCCGTGATGACTGTGAGTCAAACCCGGAAATGGTGATTTTATCACGAGCAAGGTGCTGAACGCTCATGCAGATTTCCTTCAACACTCTCATATTGAGGAGATTGACGGAGGACCCATTATCAACCAGGATTTTGCCTATCTTGATGTCATGACAGTATCCAGAGACTTAAAAGGGACGGTTATGCTCGCATGTCCCAAAGAGAAGATCTTCATCGCCGAAAGTGATATCGGCTGTACGTACTTCTTCCAACTCGTCCTTCATCTATTCTTCGGCGAGGAAAGCTTGAAATGGGTCGGGCTCTTGTAATGCCCTGATCAGAGAATCTCTCGCCTCTTTGGATAGCAGAAGGGCGTCGAGAATACTTAGCTGCGAAAGTAGCTTTCTCAAGTGTGCCAGAACGTTGTAGTCCACCTTGTTTTTCTTATGCGGATCCTTGGTTGTCAGCTCTTTGACGACCTGATCTTCTAGGGCAATGTCCTCAGGGACCTTTTCTTTCCCCTTATCTCTTCTATTTGACCTACTGTTCGAGGGCCCAAGATTCTTTTCAGGCAGCATACAATTGCGCAGCTGAATATTTTCACAGGTCTTCGGTTCTTCCTCTTTTCCCGAGGTGGACTCTTTAAAGAGAGGGCCAAGAGTCATTTCTTCATCAGAGTCGCTTCCGAAGGTGAGAACTTGCGGTCCCCAGCGTCAACCATGTGACAGCTGCCGGTAGTTCTTTTACGCTCCTCGGTCGTATTTCTTTGCTCCCGACGAGTTTTGCGTTTCATCCGCTTGAAATGTTGCCGGTGAGCAACATATCCCTGCCACCATCTTTTAAAAGCGTTGCACTCTTCGATGGGGTATGCAATCTTTCGATGATATAAGCAGTAGCTAGGATGTATTTCCGCTTCACCAAGAATGTTTCCATCGGAGGGTGGTAGCTTCATTCCCATCGATATAGCTTTGGCGAACCTCTTTCTCGTTTTGAACCTGCTTTTATTTGCGGCGGATGTACTTTGATCTGGCGGGAGTGTTTCAACCCTTTCGTCCAGCTGCCAGCGTTTGGCTTTTTCGAATATGGCCATCTCACGCTCTCGATCGGCTTTGCTTTTCAGAAGAGCTACGTTTAGGAACGCATCAATTATTTCGTTTGATGGTTCTAGAAGTTCCGGATCGGGATCTGCCCCCAGTTTCTCTGCGTATGGAGCTTCTTCATCGTCTATTGACGAGTGGGAGATCACATGGCAGCTTGCCACATAATCTTCAGGCTCATCTAACGAGTCTTCTCCGTTGTCGTCGTCTTCATCCTCAAGGACGTGGCTGAGAAATTCTTGGAGTGTGACTGGAGTCCGCGCATTTTGATTATATTCTTCCAACGCGTCAATCTATTTTTGCAGGTCCGTGCGCTTGTCACCGGGCTTTACGGACTTTTTGGTCTTCTTCTTCTTCTTCGAAGACTTTGACGGCTGGGTGCGAGTGCTTTGGATATCACCACCAATTTTTGGAGTTGGGTGTGGCTTCAACATTCCCTCGATGATCTCGGGTTCCAGTGGATTCTTCCACCTGATTGCCGGGCATGTGTGGAGATCCTTCAGCATTCTTCTTGTTTTGGCTGAAAGAGCGACCTCCCATGGAGCTTCTTCTATGAAAGAACACGATGCCCCCGGTGCGTCCGTCTTCTTGGGAGCGTGTGGCTGTGGTGGGTTCACCTTCTAATTCTCGGACAGGGCAAATCTGCCCTGTTGGTATTGATCTTCAATCCAGCCTTTAAAGACGAAGCAATTCTCAATTGGATGGCTTACCGTTTGATGGTAAGGGCGATAATTGGGACTATTAGCCTCGCCGGGTTGCAATGGTCGTTTTGGATTCGGCAGATTGATGAGCCTGTTGCGCACCACTAGCTCGAACAATCTCTTCGTTTTGTCCCGGGGAAACGAATAAGGGTGCTTCATCTTCTCATTATAGAATTGTCTCCTCTCGTCTAGGCGATCAGTTAGTTTTGGGCCACTGGGCTGCTGTTGAGTATTCGCAACGAATGTCGCCTTCCCTTTACCCTTTTCGTTCCGCGGCTCCATCTTTGGAGGAGATGGTTTATGACCCATCTAGTCCATTTGGGCCAGTTTGTCGATCAAGGCCTGGAACGTGGTCGGCTTGAAGAACATCATGAATTGGGAAATAGTTGCTTGAGGGTCAAGAGTGCCCACAAACATGCCCACCGCCGGCGCTTCTTCAATGCGCTGCTCACATTTCGATCACAAATTCCGCCATCGTATTGTGTACTGCACCCACGTTTCACCTGGCTTCATCCTGGCATTGATCAATGCCGTTATTGGGGTGCGTTCACTTGCACTTGCGAAACGATGGGTGAATAATAGCTCCATCTCTGCAAAAGTCTTGACGGATTCGTTTGGAAGTTCAGAATACCACTCGAATGCCGTCTCCGACAAGGTACCAACAAACTGACGGAGCAGAAGTTTATCATCACCTCCAGTGTTGCCGCACAAGGCTCTGAATTGAGCGACGTGCTGATGCAGATTTCCCGTCCCTTTATATACATGAAATTTAAGGATCGTATATCCCGGCGGGTACCTTATTTGGTCATACCAGCCTGGATATGGCCGTCCAGTCTTAACGACCTGCCCAGCCGCTTCATTCGCCTGGTGAGCTCGTATTTGCCGAGCGATGTAGTCGTCCAAGGCGGCCTTAGAGATTGTCTCTTCTTTCGCTGCTGAAAGAACCGGAGGGGGGTTCGATGTCTCCCCTCTGTCGTCTTCAATGATAATCGGAGGGTCTTCAGCCGGAGGTTCTGGCTGTAACATCATCCCAGCCATATCTTGGAACAAAAGAGCCATTCGTTTTATATTGGCCGCCTGCTCCGCAGCCTCTTTTTCTTTCCTCTCGAGCATTCTTCGAAGGAACTCGGTATCAGTTTCTTGTTCCCGGCGCTGCTCTGAGGTCTCTGGATTTTCGTTTGGCCCAGTAAGTGTGGCCATTGCAGTCAGCATCTCCTGAAGTTTCTGCTGTTGTTGCTCCTGATCCTTCGTTATCGATCGGGTAAGAGGTCGATGACCCGTAGAAGCACGGATTTCCTCTTTTCCGGAAGCCATATAAACGGTATGTATTACCATTCGCCCGGACTTGGGGCGTTTAGATTCAACGTCCTTGCGGTTTGCCGCGTTCACAGGGGCTTTCTCCGGCCTCCTTCTCTTGTGAGCAGTTGAAGTCGAGGGGGCCGTTGCAGCGGGCACCCAGACAGATGACATCTTCTGTGGTACCACGAGATGTCTCTTTTCTTGCTGAGCTTTAAGCTTCTTTGGCCGGCGAGAGTAGTCCTAGTTAATCACCGACTCTTGGACCTATCGCTAGAATTTATAAATTTTTGAGGACAACCGCTGAGAAGGCTGCTCCGGCTTCTTTTCTGTAGTAATCTCTATAGGTGGAGGAGGTCTCTTCAGCACGGCAGTCGGAGAGTTCTTGCGAACCTTCTTAAGCGGTTCAAACCTGTTCCCGGTTAGAACAGCAGCATTGATTTCCACCATAGGAGCTGGCGGGGTTAGTCCAGAAGGGGAGCTGCCCCCATCCTTCCTTACTCAGCGACAGTGATGACGGCGAGCATGTCGTGCGGATGAAGTTAGTTCATCTATGGAGATGGCTTCGTCATGCCCCCTATCTTGACGGAGGGTTGTCGCCGGTGTCAGCTTTTTGAAGACCGATTTCCGTTGAGAAGCAATGTCCAATCTGTCAAAGACAGACCTCTGGGCGGGGGAAGCAGCTTTGATGACTTCACCTGGAGCGGGAGCCGGAACATCCAGCCTTGTGAAAACTGACTTCTTGTCAGGAGAAGCCTTTCCAATGATTTCGTCCGCTTGAGCCGGGATGGCTATCCGCTTTGGGATGGCTGTTTCAGGTATTGCGGGCTTGTTGGCGTTCTGGCCCAGTCTGTTGAAAACTGAGGCATTAAACTTGGGCGACCCGTTGAGAGGGCCCGCAGCAGTGGTAAGTCGATCAAAGACCAACTTCTTTGGGGCTTCTTGCGGCAGCATCGGGGCATTGAAGCTCATGGGTGGGATCATAGTCCCAAAGAACAGCCCAGTGGTGGCTCGGCATCGTGAACAGGGAGGCCGCCTGGGGCCCGTAAGTTACACCTCCAGATGAGGCGGAACGGGAGTTGCAGTTGCAGCTGGAGCATTTTGTGAAGGTAGAAGCTATTGATCTTTCGTTTTCTGCACGGAGCAAGACACCAAATCTTAGTACCTCGAACCCAAGGGCAACCATATCAAACCGCGATTCGTTCGCGAACACGACACACGAAGTTTAGAATGGAAAGAGGAAAAGGTCCTACCGGGCATGCCAGAATCTTTTCCCCGCCGAAATACGAAGACTCGAGCGCGCGGGTCCATCTTGCCTGAATTTCGGGGCAGATACTAATTGGTGCTATCCGTCCACCACTCCGAAGATGTCAAGTAGATTTATGACACCATGTATCGAAGGTTTAAACGGATGCGGCCGATGTTGCAGACTTCGTCAGATTCCTCCTCATTTGAGGGGTTTTTGATTGTGGGGATGCTTTTCCCTTCAGGCGCAAGCCCCTGCAGTTAATTACGCTACCGCATCGCGGTAACCACTTTCTCCTTCTCCAGATGTTCACTTCGTGTCGTGGGTATTTGTTTTGTTTTTGGTTGCCCGTGGATCGTATACGGAGACTAATTTATGTTGTCGCCCGTAGGGCGTAGATTATTCCAAATCCGTATCTTCTTAGATTTGGGTTTGGGGTTGGGTTTAAGGATACGTTAGCCTCATTTGAGACTAAGATCAACATAAACATTTGTTAAGGATACGTTAGTCTCATTTTAGACTGAGATGAACTTAACGGGATCATTTAGATCCAACAAAAGAGCATTTGGACTCTATTGTTTAGTTTAAGGACATTGCGGTCGATTAGTTTAAGGACATTACGGTCCATCGTTAGTTTAAGGACATCTCGGTCCAGGTTAAGGACATCATAGTTCGTGAGTTTAAAGATCTCACAGTCAAGGTTAAGGACATCATAGTCCGTGAGTTTAAAGACCTTACAATCAAGGTTAAGGACATCATAGTCCATGGGCTTAAGGGCCCCATGGTCCAGTTTAAAGACGTCATAGTCTGTGAAATGTATGGTTGTCGGGACCCGTCACCTCTCTGAAGACGTTGAAGGTTTACAACGACATATATCAGAGGGGTTCAGAAATGTACCCTTGACCAATTTTGATTGGTAGATCTGTAGTCCAATTTGGAACTATGATCTGTTAAAAGATTTATGAGCATATGGGCTCAATTAATCTGAATTTGAGGACTTATGGCCTATCTTAGGCTAAATCCAATCAAGTTAAAATGTTTTAACATTTATTTTGGGCTGTTGGAGCCTTTGTTTGGGCTTGGCCCTTTTAACTATGTTTGAATTCTGACAATATTTTGTCTTTTATTGAATGCTGGGCATTCATCATAGCCTTGAGCTTATTAAAGAATAATTTATGTTCTATCAGCGCGACACGTGGCGTGCTTAGCGATTTGCGCCAGTCAAAGAGTGCAGTGCATTTCTGCCAAGTAGCGCGCATGTAAGGGACACATGTTGCGCTCGGCGCTAGGCGCCAGATGATGAACGCATAATGCCAATTTATGAGCGCAGAGCGCTAGTTCATGAGCGCATTGAGCTTTCAGTTTAGTGGCGCACACGTGAGTGACACGTGGTGCGCTTGGCATTGAGCGCCAACCCATGAGCGCAATGCACTATTTCAAAAGCGCAAGGCGCTAGCTGTTAAGCAGTACATGCGCGATTGACACATGGCGCATTTGGCGCCGAGCTCCAGTCCAGAGAGCGCAGAAGCGCAGTTCAAGAACGCAAAGCGCATCTGATCAACTTTGTGATAAAAAAAAGAGACTTTGTCTCAAGATTTTAAGAACAAAAGTTCTTCAATCTCTTATGTTGATGAAAGGCATTGCCTTTATGGATCTATGATCTGTGAGAAAGAAGTAAATTCTTCTTTTATTTTATGATGAGATCTTTTGATCTCTCTATGAAAGACTTTTTGTCTTTTTAGATCTATGATCTTTTAAAGAAGTGAATCCTTCTTTTTAAATTATGAGATGATTTCATCTCTATGTTCATTATCATCATCTTTTTACCTTAAAGAAAAAGAATCTTCTTCCGAGAGCTTGCTCTTTATCTTTGAGTTTCTCAAAGTCTATAGGGGGGTTTCTCTGTCTCTTTTTTGTATATCCGAGACTTAAAGTCTAGGGGCCTTTTTATAGGGTAGGCTGATTTGTTGAATCAGTTAAAAAGATCTTTCGCCGATTGATTTGGGGATGTTTCCCCACCATTGGATCTTTGATCCTAGTGCTTCTGTTTTACAGAAGGCAGTCTTCTTGTTTTTAACAAGATTGATAAATCTTTCCATACAGAATTTATTCTGTCTTTTGGTAATTTTTATTTACCATTGGATCATTGATCCAACGGTGCTCTGATTTACAGAGCACAATCTTATTATTTGGAAAGATTTTGAGGAATCTTTCCTTAACAGAATTTAATTCTGATTAATTAATGATTTATCATTATTATTAGATTTTTGATCTAACGGTGAAGAGCTTTTAGTTCCAGCGCTAGCGCACCCGTGCTCTGCACGTGGTGCGCTGCTTGAAGGGCAGCACACATTGTGCTAGCGCACCTGTGTTTGACACGTAGTGCGCTGCTTAGAGCGCAGTGCAGCTCGCGCTAGCGCACACGTGGCGTGCTTCTTAGAGAGCAGGACACCTAGGGCTAGCGCCCACGTGCTTTGCACGTGGTGCGCTGCTTAGGGCGCAGCGCACTTGGAGCTGCATCTGAAGCGTTGCTTCATTTCAAAAATTTGAATTTTGAACAGAGCTTTGCTCTGATTGGGGGAAACACTTGACAAGCTCAGTTCTACAACAGGATCTGGAACTTCTCTGGAACTCAGCGAAAGTTGCCCAACGGGAGAATGGAAACGATCGGGCTTTAGATATGTTCAATCCAAGAAACGAGAGCGATTCCATGGATGCTACGTTATACATGACTTTGATGAAGAAGGAGATGCTCTGATAGAAGACGCCAACCCTGAACCAAAACGAGGTCCCGCCATGAAAGTGCCAAGTCCGTTGTTCGAAGAACAGATGGACAAGCTAATAAGGAAAGCGTGTTCAAAGGCCTGGGATGACCACAACTGCGAAATGTCCATTTACGAGAAAGCCAGGACGCAGCGCCTCCTTCAGCAGGCTACGGGGAATGACGATGCCCTTCGTCGCCATCCCGACGTACAAAAGACCCGACACGGAGGTAGAAACAAGCTAAAGAACGAAAAAAACGTTCGACAGCGGCAAAGCGGGTCCAAGAAGTCACACGACCAAGAATTGAGCAGCCAGGATTCATCTCTTATAAAGAAAATGGGTCGAGCATATTCTTTTCCCCAAGACAAGACAAGGAAGATATTCGATCTCGTCATGAAATATCAGATGATGACACTCCCGGGGTCCAAACACCCCAATCAAGCAGACGAGGCCTCCCATCTGGATTATTGCTTCTATCACCGAGTGATAGGACATCCTCTTGAAGACTGCTTCACATTCAAAGACTGGGTTGAAGACCAATATCAACTCGGCAGGTTTGCTCTATCCAACAGTTGGAGGGTAGCCCCACCACAAAAGCATGAACCGAAATCCACGTATGCAGCAAGAGTAGAACCAAATCAACATCGGTCTTGGAAACGATCTCGTACCTGTCACATAATAACGTTGACAGAAGAAGAAGGGCCCGAGAATATGGATGACCTATCCTGGTGCTTTGAAAATGAGGGTGAAGATGAGTTGATCTCGGAATTTCCACCGGCGCCAAAAGAATTGGAGGATGTAATACACACCATGGCGGATAACCAAAGGAAAATAGACTTGGGGACGACAAACGACCCGCGGCCTACGTTCGTCAGTAAGCTGCTTTCTAAAGAACAGGTAGCTACGCTAAGAGACGTGCTCATACAGTATAAAGACTGCTTCGCGTGGAACTACTCCGAAATGCCGGGACTAGATCCTGAAGTAGCTATGCACAAATTGGCGATATCTCCGGACATAAAGCCAATCAAACAAGCACCAAGAAGAATGCGGTTTGAACTTGAAACGAGCATCAACGCCGAGGTCAAGAAGCTAATCGACTCCGGCTTCATCCAAGAAGTTCAATACCCTGTCTGGATCGCCAACATCGTCCCAGTAATGAAGAAAAATGGGACAGTGCGCATCTGCGTAGATTTTCGGGACCTCAACAAAGCATGTCCGAATGATGACTTTCCCGTACCGGTCACCGAGCTGATGATAGACAATACGTCCACTGACGAAGTCTTCTTCTTTAAGGACGGCTCATCCGGATATAATCAAATAAAAATGCATCCCGAAGACCAGAAGCATACCGCTTTTCGGACTCCTCTGGGCATATTCTGCTACAAAGTGATGTCTTTCGGCTTGAAGAACGCCGGCGCTACCTATCAGAGGGCCATGATGAAGATTTTCGATGACCTCATACATGAAGTCGTCGAATGCTATATCGACGACCTTGTGGTGAAAAGAAAATAGCACGAGGAACATTGAGAGCATCTGAAGATAGTGTTCTAACGTCTTCGAAAATACAACCTCAAGATGAACCCTCTGAAATGCGCGTTCGGAGTTTCCTCAGGCAAATTTCTAGGATTCATCGTACGAAACTGGGGGCATCGATATAGATCCATCAAAGATCAAGGCGGTTATGGAAATGCCTTCGCCAAGGACTCTCAAACAACTGCGATCTCTCCAAGGAAAGCTCGTGAATATCCGACGGTTCATAGCCAACCTCTCCGGCAAATGTCGTCCCTACAGGCACTTGATGAAGAAGGGAACCCCGTTCGTTTGGGATCGCAAATGCCAAAGCGCACTGGACGAAATCAAGCAATACCTACAGAATCCTTCGGTGCTAACCACTCCGGTCAAGGGAAAGCCTCTCATTCTGTATACAACCGCCCTTGAGGGGTCTCTAGGCGAATTATGGGCATAAGAAAACGACCAAGGGAATGAGAGAGCCCTCTACTATTTGAGTCGAGTTCTTCTGGGGACAGAAAACAACTACTCCCCCATTGAAAAACACAGCCTGGCATTACTTTTCACGATAACGAAGCTCCGGCATTATGCTTTGGCACATAAGATCCACCTCATATCAAAAGTGGATCCTCTCAAATATTTGATGTCAAGGGCCATACTAACAGGACGGCTCGCTAAATGGGCCCTCCTCTTGATGGAGTTCTTGATAACATATCGACCGCTCAAGGCAGTGAAAGGCTAGGCCATCGCCAACTACCTCGCTGAGCATCCTATACCTGCCAATTCACCCCTAAATTGCGAATTTCTAGATGAGCACGCGTTTGACACGATCGATGGGGAAAAAAGAGAGAATGATACCTGATGGGAACTCTATTTCGACGGAGCATCTTCCATGAAGAAGCGAAAGCACAACTCCCCTATAATCAAATCGGGGGTAGGCCTCATCTTCGTGACTCTACAGGGAGGGATAATGCGCTTTGCCTTCTCTTTAACAGAGCCGAGGACAAACAATGAAGCTGAATATGAAGCTTTGATAGCAGGTCTTGAGATCACCGTCGATACGGGGATCGAAAACCTCCTCATATACGGAGACTCCCAGCTGGTCGTTAGCCAAGTAAACGGCGATTATCAAACGTGCAAACCAGAGTTGGTGAAGTACGGCGAGAGAGTGCAACAATTGCAGATTCAAATCCCTGCCTACGCCCTGGAAAGCATACCGCGTGCGGAAAATAGCAAAGCAGATGCGTTTGCCAAACTTGCTAAAGAACCGGCTGACGAAAACCTTGATGACATAAGGATCGTTGTGCAAAGCCGTTGGGTTCTTGCACCGGCAGAAATATCTCCGGAGTCATCCGAAGAAAAAAGAGCGATCGAGCAGACAGTCCTACGAATATAGGACTAGGAAAAGGCCAAGGATTGGAGTGAAGTCTTTATAGACTACTACAAATCCCGTCGAACACCTGAAGATGCGACCTCAAGATATCAGCGTAGGGTTCCTAGGTACTCTTGTGAAGGTTCATAAAGCATCAAACATGCCCGAATAAAATTTTAGATGTGCCGAACAACCCAAAGACGGGATCTTTGCTAGATTATTATGGTTTAACATGCAAGATAACATCTTTAAACCTAAGTGTGAGGGATTACAACCTTTGTAGTGTTAGTTATATGTATGCCATATAAGCCATTACTGTACATTGGATGTATATTGTGGTGGATGCTGGGACATATATAGGTAGGACTTTCTTGCTCGACATGATAGTACGCTATCTGGTTGCTCTTTATCTTAACATGTATACTTTCAGTCTCTCTGTTACGTGTTGACAAAGCCCTTAGGATGTGTACTCGACTTCCAGGACTATGATGTAGATCATACTAGTGGGGCCTGGGTAGTCAATGAGTATATCCTTCAATATTCTTAGTCGTGGGAATATCGAGACGGGGCATCGATATTCCAGAGTAGACTAGCGTATATCTTCTCGACCCATGTGATGGGCGATGGATGATCCCATATCCATTGGTGTTTGACATCAGAGATGGTATGCGGGTGCTCAGTGGAGACTGGGTACACTGAACGGACTCGCCGAGAACTCCCAGATGGTATTATACCTCACGTCAGATGGCAGTTCTCTGGTGACACTGGTACAGCTTAGTCTGTTGGCCCGAGATCGTCATAGAGTCTTGTGTGTCTCCCACTGTGCTTTGATTTCCACCCTACCATGGCTCTACTGAGTCGTGCAAACAGGTGGTTTTTGGGTACAGTCCCGATTCACATGGAGGCAATGAGCGATAGGAGGGGATTCGTCTCTCCCGGTATTGGGGGTTGATGTTGCGCTATGCACGACTGGCCATAACAGGAAATCCCTGGCCAGGGTTGCAGTGATATACTGGTAAGAGTTATCAGTAGTTTCACGATTGTTATGGACCTCACGTCGGCATGACTTATCAAGCTATTGGGGTCTGACGTTTACCACCCCTAGGCGAGATATGCGACATATCAGACGAACAGACCGGACTGTACGGTAAGTGTTACTGGTTGGATTCACAGGAGTGTGAGCGGGCTTGCTCATCGATCTTCTGATCGCTCAATACCCGGGTGGCCGTTACGTTTAGCAGACCGCTTGCGGCTTATGGGTGCTTGATATGATCGTCATCTGTTGCCGGCGTATTGACGAGTTTTTAGAGTCCTACACAGAGGTTTCCTGGCTCAAGCGAAACGAAATAGGAGCACATATGAGATATGTGCGGGACCGAGAATAATGCGTGTATGTGATACCGTATTCTATTCTCGCGATGAATGTATCGATTGGTTGTATGCGATATAACCTAGTTATCGAATCAAGGATTGATTCGATAAGCCGATACATTGAATATTAGTCGGTCATATGCAATATGACCGGATCGTTAAATCAAGTGTTGATTTAATGATTTAATGGATAATTATATATTTGATATATTGCTTTGCATTAACTAGTATTTGTTCACTTTAAAAGGATTTTCTCACTTGATGTGCACATTGTATATGTGATATATTTTTGTGCACTTGATTGTATCATGTTTGATGATACATGAAAGTTTGTGTGTATGATTAAACCATGGTTATATGAATGGTTAGGGTTTTGTTTATTTACTTACTTATTTATTTATCTATTCATTTTTGGTTAAAAGATAAAAGAAAACAAAATGGTTGCTTTCAAACATGAAGCTTCTTGATACTTCATGCATCTTTGACTAAGTGACCATTCTTGTCTTCTTCTCCTAACCCTAACCATTCAACTAACCTTAGTTAATTCTCTACACTTAACCATGGTTGCTATATGATAAGTCTTTATTTTATTTTCTATTTTGAATAATACTTATCATATTCCTTCTTCTTCTTCTTCTTCTTCTTCAAAAAAGGAAGAAAGCTTGCCTCCATCAATGGCAACTTGAGAAAAAGAGTAAGAAATCCAATTCTAAAGTGAACCCACTTCCTATTTCTTCATCCTCTACCACTTGCCAAGTAGTATAAGGTGTTTTCTTCACAAGTTTCATGACTTGGTGAAGTTGGAGTTTGATCTTGAGTTGCCTCGACGTAGATCATCTTCGGCATCGAAGTCGGTGACCTAGCCCGATCCTTTCTCCGATGAAACCACCGCAAAAGTCTAGGATTCCGATTGCTACAGCGGAGGGACGTCAAAGCGGAGCTACGGAGGTGGAGGACCAGATCTACAAAGGTTGTAGTCACTTTCTTTTAGCAATAAATTCGTTTTCTTGCTTGCATCGCCTATAAATCTAGTTAACGATCCGTATTAGGGTTTGTTGGCACATGGAAAATTTTGAATTAGGCATGTTTGATCACTTGTGAGACCTCAGTAGTGTGCCTAGGAACCCTACAGTGGTATCAGAGCCTAGCTAGAGCCTTAGGCGATGCACAGACGGAATTAGAAGTCCGATCGAACCGAAACCCTAACTCAAAAATGCTCTCTGTACATTTTTTGAAATCGGGGATTTTTGAGAATTAAAAATATGCAGAAAAACCAGCAGGAGATTCTAAGAATTACTGAGAAGCCCATACTCCTGAGTTCGTCAAAGCACGGCGGAACCGCGGCATTAGCATGGCTAATGCGGCGGTTCCGCGGCCGTTTAGTCTCCTCTTGCATTGAATTTTGCACAGTAATTCCTACTTTGCAGTGCTGGTTTTCCTGGGAATTTTTAATCTGAACTCAAGAGTTGAGTTTTCTGGGTTGTATTGGGAATTCGTAGATTCGATCGGATTATCAAACTTTGTCTATGTGTTTTTCCGGATAATTTTAGAATATGTTAAAAAGTTCGACTGGATATAAATACCCACTTTTTCCCCTGACGGGAAATTTCCAATTGTTTGATATTTCTGTAGTTTAACGACGTTCTAAGTAGTGCAAGTAACGCGATGGTCCCTCTAGAAGACAACAAACCTTAACTCGATTATGTGACCGTCTTGAACTGCCCTTTGAACCTTCGGGTTTGGGGCAGTACGGCATGCCACATGTGAGGCGTTGGCTTGACCCTTCTACGGCTGGACCGTTGGTACTGAGGCATGAACTGAATGTTTTTAGACTTATTTCATGTGTTGAGCTGTATCGGGAAAACTTGGGTGTTTGATTGTTCGATAGGAAAGTTTAACATTTTTCTAATTATCCGGAATGTGATACAATATTTGGAATCCACAAGTAGTTATGAGATAACTGAATGAATGTTATAAACATAGTAGTTTAGTCTCACTTGATCGGTTGCCACGGAATTTTGATGTTATCAAAAGTTCGTCGCAATCACGTAGCGTATGCGGATACTCGCCGGGTAAACTTAATAGACAACCTCACTCCATAGCCCCGACCAAGTGACTGTAGGAGAACCCCGTCGCCGAAAGCATCCGTTTGGGTGCTCGCGGCAGCGGTGTTCCGCCTTGGTGCACTTCATCGACGGTATCAGGGGTGCGGCCGCCTACTAAAGTTTGCGACAAGCATTCGATCAGAATGTCGGGAATCCTGTTGAATTGCCTGACTTGATATTGAAAAGAGTTTTCGATAATGAGACTAAAATGCGGGGTTTATAATTGTTAGGCATGTGATGTCTAAGTATTTCATTTGATTAGGCATGCGATGTCTAAAGAGGATGCGGATTCCAACTGTTGTAGTTTTACACTTTCTTTTCTGTGACCGTAAGTGTAATATGTGATATCGCCGGTTTCGTTGCTATATGTCAACGACAATTGGGATGCGCATATTTACTTACGTTGATGACATGTGATGTTATGTGTTGCTGGATATGTTATATTGGATCGTCGTGTTTGAATAGCCGGGGTTTTTTTATGTGAGATGAGTGTTTTTCATTTTCATTCATGTAAAAACTTGTATGTAATATTCTTTTATTGGGGCACTTCCAGGTTGCGGATGATGTCACCATTTGTATATTATTTACTTTTCCGCATTAGGATAGACCCAAGGAGGGGAGCATAAGTAACCGGGTTCTGGGGTCCAGTGGGAGACCATCTCGAGGAGTCGAGTCCGGGTCTCCTAATCCTAGAATTGGTAGGGTTGTTTGCCGCTCTAGTAGGGGTCTAGGGGTGCGGGATTGGCTATTCATCACGACCGTGGAATCCGTGTTTTATACTGGCTCGTATTAAAAACACGGACGTCCTAGTATATCCAATATTTCATATGATATTTTCTGCTGCGATATCTGTGATGTGATCATGTGATTTGTTCAGATAGATATTATATATGGTATATATGATATATTATATAGACGTTGCTTATGTTTTACACCCGCGCTAGCCCTGCCCCGCTCTGCCGTTAGTTACCTAACCTAACGGTGCAGACGGGACATCGAGGCGAATGCGGATGGCATAAGCGTACGTTATATTTATCTGTGATGTTTAGGTGGACTTAAATGATGGGATATTCATTAATGAGATTAATGAAAGAAAACAAACCTAATTGATGTTGTGGAATCGAATTTCAAAAATAAAACAGGTAGCTACAGTTCTTGCTTTGCATCGCGGTGTTCATTGTAGAACATCCTGCACCTTATTCGATGAGGAAAGGACCGAGATCCCTTCACCGGGAGTGACTCCTTTAGCAATAACTGGCAGATGCTACACACTCGGTTTGTCTTTTGATTGCTTCTATAGTTTCTACTTTGCACAGTGATATATATGATATATCCCGCACCTCATTCGATGAGGAAAGGGCCGACGATCCCTTCACCGGGAGTGATCCCTTTAGCAAAACTAGAAAAGCCTCAAAAACATTCCATTTAAAAACCATTTGATTCCGCAACGAGATCAAGTTCAAAGCATTAAAGGTTTTCATAAAAACCATTCGCAACCCTCCGTCATTTTAGGAAGTAGAGTACTTAGTATTCGTGCTGTGTTTGTTGACCTTAGTTAAGGCACAGTGTACGGTAGCTAAGTGATGTCTTCCTACACCGCATATGATGCGATTAGTTAGGTTAGTCGCGTGACTTTGTTGACCTTAGTTAAGGGTCATGTGGGTGGGTCTAATTAATCACGAAATGACGGGTAGAACTTGACTAGTACTTATGATTTGTTGACCATAGTTAAGGTCATAAGTGCTAGGGGTAAAAAATCTTTATCAGGAGTTTCAAGTGTTGAAATTTGCAATGAGATTGCATACCTTCTATGTGATAGATGGATCCCGATACCCACTGCGAGTAATTGTTACTCCTGGGAGAGTTTTGCACTTTACAATTAGCCGATCAAGTAAGTGTCTAGAAAGGTGTCAACGGGGTTACGCCTCTGGGAAAACGAGATTTACTGTAATTAGGTCCGTGCGAAAGCACGGGGAACCTCCCTCAAAGTACCGACACTGGCCTGGCTAAAAGATTGGCGAACTTGTAGAGTGTAATTAATCCCGGCTAGTCTTTCCTTTTAAGGTTTGAAGGAAGATTTGATAAAAACAGTGGGAGCCATCCTGATTAGATAAAATATATAACCAATCTAATCTTGCAAGAGCGCACGCAGAGTGTTTTCTTCTCTCTCTCTCCAGGTAGCGATCATATCACGCCTTAATCAAGATAATAATATGGATGAATTGACCGAACCCGCTTGTTATACTGAGCTGGAGAACGTTGGTGCCGCTCCAAGTTATAATTGTTATAAGACAGAGCAGGAAATGGGGGAATACCAGAATTCCTATGCCGCCCAAACGAAGAAAGTGCATATGATGCATCTCCTTCGGGTATGTTCATTACAAAGAACTGTTTCTCAGTATCCTCCGCATCCTGGGTATTTGATACCGGATCAGGATCCCAGATATGTAATCTGTTACATAGGGCTACAAAAAGGTAGAAAAACTGAGAACGGGTGATAAGTTTCATGAGACAGAAAACGGGGCAAGTGTTGCAGCCAAGTCTGTTGGTCACTGTCACCCTGTATTACCAATACATTGATTATGAACAAATGCTATTAGATACCGAACCTGATATACAAAATCATATCAATCTCTTTATTAGTAAAGAAATGATAAAATTTTGTATTGATGGATAATGTTTTGAACATTTCCTATATCAAAAGTTGATCGGTTCAGGCGCGTTATCTAAAAGTATTGACGTTCTAAATCAAACTACAGTTCTTAGTATACAGAACATACACAAGAGGAAGAGTTCAGAAATGAACGGATCCTTCTTGAGGCATTGTAGACTAGGTCACATCAATGCGACCCGACTGGCTGAAGTTACATTTTAGATGCATATTTAAATCAGTTTGAATTTACATCTTGTGAAACTTGCCAGTCATGTCACAAAGATTAGATGACCATAGCTCTGCTTATTGGAAACAGAGAAAGAGTTAATGAACTCTTAGGACTGATACATGATGATGTATGTAAGGTCTCCTGTCTACACATGCCAGGACCGGTTCTTTGTACTTCATTACGTTCTCTGATAATCTCTCAAGATTCAGACATATATTCCTGTTGAAACATAGGTCCGAAGCTTTTGAGATATTCACAGAATATAAGTTAGAAGTAGAGAACCAAAACCGGGTAAAAGTATTATGTCCTGTGATAAGATCAGGGAGGAGAATACTTGTGCATGGAATTCTTGGACTATTCTAAAGGAAAATGAGATTCTCTCTCGGTATTACTCCTCTGATTATACCACAGCACAACGGTGTATCAGGGCGGAGCAATCGCACCGTATTAGATATGGTGTACTCTATGATGAGTACTACTGAGTTACCTATTTCCTTTTGGGAGTTATGCGCTTGAGAAGCTGCATACCTATTGAATTAGGTTCGAATCAAATCAGTGCCTACCACTCCATATAAGATATGGTGTAGGAAGAGCCTATCTCTTAAGTAACGTAAGATTTAGGATTGTTCGGCCTATGTCTAAAGAAAAATCCGGACAAGATCGAGGCAAGGACAGTTCTGTAGAACTGGAAAGGTTCCAGATATACAAAACTGCTGATGATTTGACAGAACCAAAGGATTCAATAGTTCCTGATGAACCTCAGCCTCTCCGCCGATCTGGTAGGTTTCCTCACCTGCCTGAGAGATACTTCGGTTTCTCGATGACAGTGGGAGCGAGGATTGCATTATGAGATGATGACCCAACTAGATTCGAGCAGGTCATCGAGAGTAGGGACTCTGTAAGAATGGCTGGATGCTTAGCGATCTGAGATGGAATCCATATACACCAACAAAATATGGACTTTGGTTGCGATATCTAAAGGGTTAAATCCCCATCAGGAGCAAGTATATCTTGAGAAGATTACTTGGTGTAGATGGAAAAGTTGAGACTTTCAAAGCTAGACTTGTTGAAGGTTTTCGTCATCGACCAGGCATGGATAATGATAAAACCTTTTCCAGGGACGATGCTTAAGTCCATCCAGATCCTACTTACCATTGCTACATACCATGACTACGATATCTGGTGGTTGGGTGCCATGACTACTTTTCTAAATAATGATTTAGAAGAGAACGTCTATAAGAACACAGCCAGAGAACTTCGTAAACAGTGGGAGCAGCGGAAACGTGTGCAAGTTGCTTTACAGGATAAAGCAGGCATCGCGGAGTTGGAACGTCCGTTTTGATGTGATAGTCAAAGTGTTTGACCTCATCAAAATGGTAGACGAACCTTGTATATACAAAAAGGTAGTAGAGAGTAAGGTGCTCATCCTCGTATTTTACGTGGATGACATACTCTTGATAGGGAAGTAGTTTCCTATGCTACGATCGGTCGATCTCCTCTTATCACATAGATTCTCCATATAAGATCAAAATGATACCTCCTAAATCCTGGGAGTTGGATCTATGAGATAGATCTAAATGGATGTTAGGATTCTCACTAGCTGTAGTAAGATTGTATCAATTGGTCCTGGGGAGAATCACTGGAAGGGTTCCAGGGTGATAAAGACGACTGAATGTCAGTCACAAGCATTGTCTTTACCCTCAGTAAAGGGACGGTATGTTGGAAGAGTTTCAAGCTAGATACCGTGGCAAACTAGACGATAAAGGCTGGTAACATCACTATTAAAGATACTACCAAAGAGGCAGTTTGGGTGTATATTTGGTTCATAAGATGAACTAGGTTCCTGCCATTGTATGACAATGGAAGTGTGGCTTTGGCCCTGGAACCCTGGTCCCATCAGTGACCCAGACATATTCTGAGGCAGCATCACCTGATCATGAAGATAGTTGATCTCCAGGGTGATCGAGGTTAGGAGAGTAGACTCAGAGGACAACACGGCGGATCCACTCACGAAGGCCTTTTCTCAAAGAGAGACTTTTAAGGGATGGTTGAGTATTAGATACTACAACTACTGCTACAGATGGCCCTAGTGCAAGTGGGAGATTGTTAGTTATATGTATGCCCTAGAGGCCATTACTGTACATTGGATGTATATTGTAGTGGATGCTGGGACATATATAGGTAGGACTTTCTTTCTCGACATGATAGTACGCTATCTGGTTGCTCTTTATCTTAACATGTATACTTTCAGTCTCTCTGTTACATGTTGATAAAGCCCTTAGGATGTGTACTCGACTTCCAGGACTATGATGTAGATCATACTAGTGGGGCCTGGGTAGTCAATGAGTACATCCTTCAATGTTCCTAGTCGTGGGAATATCGAGACGGGGCATCGATATTCCAGAGTAGACTAGCATATATCTTCTCGACCCATGTGATGGACGATGGATGATCCCATATCCATTGGTGTTTGACATTAGAGATGGTATGCGGGTGCTCAGTGGAGACTGGGTACACTGAACGGACTCGCCGAGAACTCCCAGATGGTATTATACCTCACGTCAGATGGCAGTTCTCTGGTGACACTGGTACAGCTTAATCTGTTGACCCGAGATCGTCATAGAGTCTTGTGTGTCTCCCACTGTGCTTTGATTTCCACCCTACCACGGCTCTACTGAGTCGTGCAAACAGGTGGTTTTTGGGTACAGTCCCGATTCACATAGAGGCAATGAGCGATAGGAGGGGATTCGTCTCTCCCGGTATTGGGGGTTGATGTTGCGCTATGCACGACTGGCCATAACAGGAAATCCCTGGCCAGGGTTGCAGTGATATACTGGTAAGAGTTATCAGTAGTTTCACGATTGTTATGGACCTCACGTCGGCATGACTTATCAAGCTATTGGGGTCTGACGTTTACCACCCCTAGGCGAGATATGCGACATATCAGACGAACAGACCGGACTGTACGGTAAGTGTTACTGGTTGGATTCACAGGAGTGTGAGCGGGCTTGCTCGTCGATCTTCTGATCGCTCAATACCCGGGTGGCCGTTACGTTTAGCAGACCGCTTGCGGCTTGTGGGTGCTTGATATGATCATCATCTGCTGCCGGCGTATTGACGAGTCTTTAGAGTCCTACACAGAGGTTTCCTGGCTCAAGCGAAACGAAATAGGAGCACATATGAGATATGTGCGGGACCGAGAATAATGCGTGTATGTGATACCGTATTCTATTCTCACGATGAATGTATCGATTGGTTGTATGCGATATAACCTAGTTATCGAATCAAGGATTGATTCGATAAGCCGATACATTGAATATTAGTAGGTCATATGCAATATGACCGGATCGTTAAATCAAGTGTTGATTTAATGATTTAATGCATAATTATATATTTGATATATTACTTTGCATTAACTAGTATTTGTTCACTTTAAAAGGATTTTCTCACTTGATGTGCACATTGTATATGTGATATATTTTTGTGCACTTGATTGTATCATGTTTGATGATACATGAAAGTTTGTGTGTATGATTAAACCATGGTTATATGAATGGTTAGGGTTTTGTTTATTTACTTATTTATTTATCTATTCATTTTTGGTTAAAAGATAAAAGAAAACAAAATGGTTGCTTTCAAACATGAAGCTTCTTGATGCTTCATGCATCTTTGACTAAGTGGCCATTCTTGTCTTCTTCTCCTAACCCTAACCATTCAACTAACCTTAGTTAATTCTCTACACTTAACCATGGTTGCTATATGATAAGTATTCATTTTATTTTCTATTTTGAATAATACTTATCATATTCCTTCTTCTTCTTCTTCTTCAAAAAAGAAAGAAAGCTTGCCTCCATCAATGGCAACTTGAGAAAAAGAGTGAGAAATCCAATTCTAATGTGAACCCACTTCCTATTTCTTCAACCTCTACCACTTGCCAAGTAGTATAGGGTGTTTTCTTCACAAGATTCATGACTTGGTGAAGTTGGAGTTTGATCTTGAGTTGCCTCGACGTAGATCATCTTCGGCATCGAAGTCGGCGACCTAGCCCGATCCTTTCTCCGATGAAACCACCGCAAGAGTCTAGGATTCCGATTGCTACAGCGGAGGGACGTCAAAGCGGAGCTACGGAGGTGGAGGACCGGATCTACAAAGGTTATAGTCACTTTCTTTTAGCAATAAATTCGTTTACTTGCTTGCATCGCCTATAAATCTAGTTAACGATCCGTATAAGGGTTTGTAGGCACATGGAAAATTTTGAATTGGGCATGTTTGATCACTTATGAAACCTCAGTAGTGTGCCTAGGAACCCTACATGTAGTCCACTCCTTCGCTTCACAAGCTCCGAGTAGAAGTCCCTTCGCCGCGATCAACGATCTCCCGGACTCAAGAGAGGCTCCACGACTCGAACGATCCATGCTAGCTTGAAGTGTTCCGCTTCTCCGATGATCTACGTCGAAGTTGCAATAGCTCAAGCTTTCTCTCACTCTAATGAGGTGAACACCCTAATCTAATGGGCTAGATTAGATGAGGATGATGGAGTAGTATTTATGCTTTCTTTTTATATCATTTTATCAAAATAACTCATCACAAAAGAAAACTCAAGTGAACTCTCTCTCAAACTCAAGAGAGAAGAAGATGAAGAATGAAAAGAATAATCCTTTTGTGATGAATAGTAAACTAAAGTATATGATTGATTATGGAACCATGGTCATGGATGAGAGGTTAAAACTTTGTAGAGAATAAACTAGAGTTAGGGTTTGGTTAGGTTAAGGATAAGGATCAACCATAATATCTTAACCAAGACAAAAGAGAATCCTTCTAGAATGAACAAGAAGGAGCTAACCCTAATCAAACCCTAATCCCTTTTTATCATCCTTAAACATGTTTCATAATAAATCATATTATGTCACAATAATATATATCACATATATATTATATATTTGCAACAAAAGAAAATAATAGAATTAACATATATCGCATATATATCAATGTATTAATCCGGTGAGAAAATGAAATAATAAAGTGAGCCAATATTAGATAATGTAATACAATATATCATATATATCATTATACTTTAAATCATCGAATTAACACTTGATCCGACGATCCGGCTATATCGAATATAACCGACTAATATATCATGTACCGATTCATCGAATCAACACTTGATTCGATGTCCCGGTTCATATCTAAATATCGCGAGAATATAATACGGTATCTCATATCGCATTATCCTCGGTCCTGCACATATCACATATGTGCCTCTACTCCGTTTTGCCTGAGCCAAGAAACCTCTGTGTAGGACTCTAAAGAATCGTCAATACGCCGGTAGCAGGTGATGATCATATTAAACACCCACAAGCTGCAATCGGTCAGCTAAACGTAACAGCTACCCAGGTATTGAGCGATCAGAAGATCAACAAGCTAGCCTGTCCGTTCTCCTGTGAATCCAATTAGTAACACTCCTGTACAGTCCGGTCTGTTCGTCTGATATGTCGCATATCAAGTCTAGGGGTGGTATACGTCAGACCCCAGTAACCGATAAGTCGTGTCGATGTGAGGCTCATAACAGGTCGAGAAACTACTGGTAACACTTACCAGTAAATCTTTATATCAGCCCTGGCCAGGGACTCAGTTATAGCCAATCGAACACAGCACAACATCAACTCCCTATACCGGGAGAGACGAATCCCCTCCTATCGCTCATTTCCTCCATGTGATTTGGGACTGTACCCAAAAGCCACCGTTTTGCACGCCCTCTTGGACGTGGTAAGGTGGAAATCAAAGTACAGTGGGAATCACACAAGACTCTATGACGATCTCGGGTCTACAGACTACCCTGTACCAGTGTCACCGGAGAACTGCCATCTGATGTGTGGTATATCACCATCTGGGAGTTCTCGGCGAGTCTGTCCAGTGTATCCAGTCTCCACTGAGCACCCGTACACCATCCTTGATGTCAAACTCCGATGGATATGGGATCATCCATCGCCCATCATATGGGTCAAGATGCGTATACGCTAGTCTACTCTGGTGTATCGATGCCCTTGTCTCGATATACCCTCGACTAGGAACAGTTATAGGATGTACTCATCGACTACTATGGCCCCACTAGTATAATCTTATCATAGTCCCAGTAGTCGAGTACAGATCCTAAGGGCTTTATCAATATGTGAGAGTATGACAGTAAACCAATACAAGTCAACATGTTAAGATAAAGTGAAACCAAATAGCATACTATCATGACGAGCAAGAAAGTCCTCTCTGTATATATCCAAGCATCCATCATAATATACATCATATGTACAACAATGGCCTCTGGGGCATATACATAACTAACAATCTCCCACTTGCACTAAGGCCAGCTGCTGTAGTATCTCATACCTAGCATCCCAAATAATCTCTCAAACTGTATCTGGGGAATGGCCTTCGTGAGTGGATCCGCAGTGTTATCTTTCGTATCTACTCTCCTGACCTCGATCTCCCGGCGATCAACTATCTTCCTGATCAGGTGATACCGCCTCAGAATATGTCTGGATTTCTGATGGGACCTGGGTTCCTTGGCCAAAGCCACAGCTCCATTGTTATCGCAATACAGAGGTATTGGATGTTCAATGGATGGAACCACACCAAGTTCAGTGATGAACTTCTTCATCCAGACAGCCTCTTTGGCAGCATCGTTGGCAGCGATGTATTCAGCCTCCATCGTCGAGTCTGCAACGGTATCCTGTTTGGAACTCTTTGTTCAGTTGATAAAACTGCACATTTGTATTACATTTTTCCTACCATTTTCATATTAAAAAAGTACTTTATTATAATATATTATACATATGAGGGTTTATGTGTAAGAACACTATTTTCCATGTGTTAATATATTTTAATTAGCATTTGGTAGAAAAATGTATGCAAATAAATTCATTGACCAAATCCTATTAGAACTAAGTCTACTAAATATTATTTAAGATTATTGTGCAGAATTTTCCAAGTTGTTATGCAGAATATATCAAAGAAATCAAGCTGTTGAAGAAGACTTTCCTAATTAAGAAGCAAAACTTGGAGACCAAGTCTGGAAGCAACTGAGAGAAGATTTTTGAAATCTGAAGGTGCCTAGGATTGCCAAATGTCACAAAGACAGAAACCCCAAAATTTAATGAAGAGTTGTGATCAAATGGCAGCGGATCCGCGGCCATACCCCCCCTTTGGCCGCGGATCCGCGGCAGTTTAGAGGAATCATTTGGTGAAAATTTTGGGCATCAATCTTTGCTGAATTTTTCCAAGTTTACAACTAAAAGATTCTGGCTTTTCACTATAAAAAGGCACCGAGAGCCTCTTGGAAAAGTTATCAAGCCGAAGAGATCACGAAGCTCCCGACGCTCATGCATCCAGGCTGATCATCAACTGTTCGTCTACCTCCTTAGGAAAGATCGAGAAGCAACTAAGTTGTAATCATTTTCTACGGATTAAAGTGTAGTTTGTTCAAGTTGATTAATAAAGGTAGTTATTTTATTTAATTCTTTTTGCATTTTACATTATGTTTTCCCTCTCTTTCTTTTCATCTTCTTCTCCCAACATGCGCGAGTAATTCTCCGCTTGTTAGGGTTCGTAGGATTAGGGTAGGCTAATGGACGATGAAAATAATTAAACCCTTTTTAATTCTTATAAAGTTTAGGAACTTTATCAAAAGAATCATTAACATCCTAATCGGGCGCGCTAGCAATTCTTTGCTAGTTCCGACCGCGATTAGAGATTAGATTAATGATTGTTTTGGTAAAGGCTAGATATGAACGGAGTTCGGTGTCGAGATAAGGGTTAAGAGTGGGATTCCTTTTCCCTCCA
The DNA here is from genome assembly GCA_030015575.1 of Agapanthus africanus. Classification (NCBI taxonomy): domain Eukaryota; kingdom Viridiplantae; phylum Streptophyta; class Magnoliopsida; order Asparagales; family Amaryllidaceae; genus Agapanthus; species Agapanthus africanus. Next base: position 349,753,662 of record JASDDO010000024.1, on the reverse strand, counting down.
GAAACCCTAATCTACACGCATCACCGTCGTTCTAGTTCTAAATCTATTAATGGATAAAAAGGGCAACTTTTAATTAATCGTCTATAACTACTAAATCCTAACGAACCCTACAAGCCCACTTATTATATTAACTACATCTTTAAAATAATCTAGATCTATATTTTACATTCTTGTTTAACGTAGATCTAGAAACCATTCTATAAAATTCTTTATCCCTCCTCTCTTTCTCAACACATCTAAAGTAAAAGTAAAAGGTTCCACGTTTCCCAGAGGACGACCCGTACTCATCTCGGTCTAGCTACACGCGACACCGTTATTGATTGCGGTTAACTACAAACACACTCTTTCGTACCAATCAAATGGCGCCGTTGCCGGGGATACGTGCGTAATTTTTTATTTTTACTATTTGTGTTGAATTCTCAGACGAGTCATATCATTATTCACACAAAACTGCAAACTGCATATTTAACGATTGGTGTGTGAATTTTTGCGAGGAAATCTGGAGTCACGGACTTGAGGAAACAGGAGATCTAGGGTTTCACATTTCTCTGGTATCTTTCTTAACTCCTTCTCCCTCCTCTCAAATCCAATAAAATCTATTTTCTGCAGGATTCTTTGCAAAAATTGCGCCGCTAAAAAAATCTTTTTGCAAAAGTTTTGTGATTGGTTTTGTTTTGCATATTTAATACGGACTTTAAGGGGCAAAGACCAAATCAAGATTAGGTGGGGATTTCATCACCCTTCCTAAGCCCCACAAATCACAAACCGAGCATATAGATCAACCCTTCATTAAATTAAAAAATATCTAGACCAGACTTTAAGGACTGTCGCGCTCAATAAGGACAAAGGAAGGTCGTGGGTAATCTATCGTTTATCTGCATTACTTTTGTAGTGCCTAGGCAAGTGTGTCAAAGGCTAGTGGTTTTTAATTAGGCCCACGACGTGGTTCCTTCCCATTTACCTGGCACTTACCTGGCTACAAGGGTAGTACGGAGGCGGTAGAGGATTGATCCTGCGGCTTGTCCCTTGGAAGTCTAGGAGCGGTCTAGAGACTGGACCTAGGTGACCTTAGTTTTAGGGTTGCTTGTGCATCTTAGGGTGATTTGTCTTGAGTCCCACTTTTTCAAAAATAAGCCAATTTTAAATCACACACACGCTGCCACTAGCACTAAACCCGCTTAGTGCATGATCGGCTGGACACGGGATCCTAGTGCCCGTTTTGTCCGCGTTCCTGCTATCGACGCCGAAGTCGGTACTTCTTCATCTTCTTTTCCCCCACCACACACCACATCGACCGTGATGGACGGCACTCCATCTAATTATAACACCACGCTGCCACCGCCCGTAGGTGAGCAGAATCCACCGTGCATCTCTCTCCAAGAGAGATGCTATCCTATTCGTGGTCCCCTTCCTACTTGTCTATCTCTTCCACCACCTAATGGGGATAATTTCGAAATCAAACCCCACTACATCAATCTGCTGCCCAAATTTCACGGGCTTGAGTCGGAAGACGCGTACGTTTTCATCACCAAATTCGAAAACGTATGCGCAATGATGGGTACTTCACAATTGACTTTAGATGCTATGCGCTTACGTCTTCTCCCATTCACATTGTGTGACTTGGCAGAAAAATGGCTTTACAATACTGTCGCACACTCTATCACTAATTGGGACGAATTCGTCATAGCATTTCTTAAGAAGTTTTACCCAAACCATAAGACTGCCCACATTAGGAGCAAGATCAACCAGTTCACCCAGCTTCCCAATGAACCATTTTGGATGTGCTTTGAACGTTTCAAGGATCTGCTTGTCCAATGCCCCCATCACGGAATACAAAGATGGGATTTATGTCGGATTATATATGAGGGCATTAATCCAGCGACAAAGCAGATGCTTGAAACAATGTGTCAATGCAATTTTATGTCTAAAGATGATGGTGAAGCGTAGAAATATCTGGAAGACCTTGCTGAACACACGTTGCAGTGGGAAAGCGTAAGACCACCTACAACTAAGGGAGGTATTCACCAGCTCGACGTTTCTATCGCAGTAAAAGCCGAAATGGCAGCGATACAAAAGAAACTTGACGCTATTGAAAACAAGTTCTCATCATTCTCCCTAAATCAGGTCACGCTTCCTAAGACCGTCTGTGGTTGCTGTTCGGATCCTTCACATTTAACGGAAGAATGTCCTATGAATGCATCGTTTCAAGCTAATGCTAGAAACGACCCTTATTCTTCCACGTACAATCAAGGATGGAGGAATCATCCTAACTTTGTTTGGAATCAAAACCAACAAAGCAATTATCAAAGACCTCCTCCACAGCAACCACAACCACAGAGTCAGCCCCCCTTTCAGTCACAGAATTTCCAAAATCCGGCCAACATTTCTACACCACAAGTGGCCGGTACTGACAACTCACTTGCACAGACTTTGGATATGTTCATGAAATAATCCATGCAATTTTCGGCTAAGATGAAGTCTTCTATTGATACCCTAACGAAAAACTCCTCCTCCTATGGTGAGAGTATTAAATCAATAGAAAACCAAATCGCACAGTTAAACGCCGCAATGAGTGCGAGAGAGAAAGGGAAACTCCCATCTCAACCCATACCTAATCCTGGCCACTCACAAAGTTATAATGTGAGTGCTGTTAACACGTTGAGATCGGGGAGAGTGCTGAATTACCGAGTGGGTGAGCAATGTGATGATAGTGACACCAATGATACCTCAGCTTCTTCTTCTTCTTCCCCTAATTCGTCTAGTCTCCCACCTTCACCCGAGCCTATTCTCCATTTTCCCCAAGGCTCGAACACTTCGCCAATTTCGCCAAATCTATCTAAGTCGATTCCCACTCCAATTTTAGGATCGAATCCATCCCCACAGTCTTCTCCACAAACGTTGAACCCAAAACTTATTGATCAAGCACCTTATCCAAACAGGTTAAGGGGCAACAGACCAAGTCCACAAATGGAGAAAATTGTGGAAATTTTTAAGCAAGTTAACATAAACATTCCTCTTCTAGATGCTATTCAACAAGTTCCGTCATATGCGAAAATTCTAAAGGACTTGTGCACTAGGAAGAGCAAAGTTCAAGTACCTAAAAAAGTTTTCCTTGCGAGTAATGTGAGCACAGCTTTTACACAACAACTACCCAAGAAACGAAAGGACCCCGAAAGTCCTACAATTTCAATTTCTATTGGGGGTAAAAATATCAATCGTGCTCTACTCGATCTAGGTGCTAGTGTTAACTTGCTTCCGTATTCTGTTTATGATCAATTAGGGATCGGGGAGTTAAAGCCTGCACATTGCACTTTTCAGATGGCCGATCGATCTATCACCCAACCTAGGGGTGAGCTAGAGGATGTGTTAATCAAAGTCGGAGAATTCATATTTCCTGTGGACTTTATCGTTATAGATACACAACCTGTGGCAAACCCACTCAATCAAATCCCGGTGATACTCGGTCGACCCTTTTTGGCCACTTCCAACGCAGTAATTAATTGTAGAAACGGCTCTATGACCCTATCCTTTGGAAAGAAGTCAATTGAGCTTAACATTTACAAGTTGGGAAGTGAACCCTCCGAACCCTATGCTCATGTGTGTTCTGTCGAATTAATGGATGTCGACAGCAGCGAATTTGATCAACCTCATGATACTGACTCTTTTCATATGTTGTTGTTTGACCCAACCATGTACTCTTCCACCGAGTTGTTCGGGTCAACATCTAACGCTAATGAGGAACTTTTTATAGACTCTGACGATCACCCCATTTTTTCTGATGACATTATTCTTCGGGGTATCGATGAAAGGTTTGAGGAAATTTTCGCTGATGAACTCGCATTTTTACAAGACACGGGTGTTGAGATGAATCAACTCCAAGATGAAGAAATTGGACCTCCACCCCTTCTTTTGGACAATCATGATAATGCGAGTAATCCATCGTTACTATCACTGTGTCGTCTCTCCAAATTGAGACGCAATCCTTTTCCATTACACCTCTTATCACCTCCCCACTTCTTCACGTCGAAAGGTGACATGTTCTTCCACCAACCTTGGTGCTTCATCGATAAAGTCTTTGAATGGTCGGTGTTGACCTTCGGTCTTTGCAAAGCTTGGCATAGACTAATAACCTTGACCCCCTCGTGTGATTTTAAAAGATTAAAATTGTTTAACTCAAGTTTGGGGGGTGGTATATTTTGGCTCTTGAAAGAAAATGATTTTTACAAAATTGTGAGCCTATAATAAGTTTGGGGGAGGATTTTCACTTTCATATATTCTTGCCCCATTAATAATTTCCTCCCAAGTCTACAGGTTTTTATGCTTAATGGATGACATCAGTGAAGACACTGCTGTAAACAGGTTTGGGGGAGGTTTGTGCTTATTTACACATCAATTTGCATCATATTTTGCATAAGCACAACATTTTCAAAAATTTTTTAAAAAAATTTCTTTTATAACAAAAGAGTAGAAAGTGAAAAATTACATCCAAAAGATAGGAATAGTTTAAGAAAACCAAGAAAATTAGAAGTTTTCTTACACGAACTAGTAATAAGTAGTTATGAGCTGTTGTCCCAAGGGTTAGTAAAATGAAGGAAGTCACTAATCTGAGGATAAAAATAAGTCTGAAAAATAGTTTCTATTCTGGAAGCCAAACATTTGAATGTTGATACCCTACTATATGCACTTACACATGTCTTGAAACTCGGGATAGTAGAGGATACCTTGAAATGCTCTTGTCTAATAGCCAAAGTATGAAGGAAATGAAAAAAACAATGAAGAAAATATAAAAATGGTGAAAAGAAAAAAATGAACACTGGTTTTGTTATCGCCAAGGCAGCAATAAAAAAATATTGCGAGGGTGCCTCTTCACCTAGTGCCCTAAGGCCAACTGGTCTGGGAGTCACTGCTAAGCCTTAGGTGGTGCAAGACGAGGAAAATATTATCACCTAATCAGCAAGCATATAAGTAATCGGTTGGTTAGTACCTCAAGAAGTATTAACGGTCGCATGAAAATGTGTGAGCAAATCTAAATATTCATCAAATTAAAAAGTACTGAGGTAGATGGACAAGAGTATGATAGCTTGAATTGAATTCTCCGAGTGTAGGGATGTTCTTTACACACACGTGGGGTTATATGATCAATGTTTGGATGAAAGGTAGGAATGAAGAATAAAGACGATGTTTTATTAAGGGATGATGTGATTTCTAACATTTTTTCATGACTATTAAGATAGGGCTCATGACAACTGAAAAGCTAGTATAGTTGGAAACTCTTCTTTTCAAGGCCTTTCTTTTATGGTTCTTATCTTTATATGTAAATTTCACCATCTTTCTTTTGTTATTGGATTTTGTGGGTGTAATCTGCTGAAAACCCTCAGGAGACAACACTCCTCCTACTAGAGGTTTAACGGCTTGTTGCATGTGCTCAGTGCAATCGTGTCTGCCTACGAAAGTGTGCTTAGTTTTCTCCTTTCTTTTTCTCCTCTTAAATAAACTAGTTTGCTCGGGACGATCAAAGATAAGTTTGGGGGTATTTGTTCAGTTGATAAAACTGCACATTTGTATTACATTTTTCCTACCATTTTCATATTAAAAAAGGACTTTATTATAATATATTATACATATGAGGGTTTATGTGTAAAAATACTATTTTCCATGTGTTAATATATTTTAATTAGCATTTGGTAGAAAAATGTATGCAAATAAATTCATTCACCAAATCCTAGTAGAACTAAGTCTACTAAATATTATTTAAGATTATTGTGCAGAATTTTCCAAGTTGTTATGCAGAATATATCAAAGAAATCAAGCTGTTGAAGAAGACTTGCCTAATTAAGAAGCAAAACTTGGAGACCAAGTCTGGAAGCAACCGAGAGAAGATTTCTGAAATCTGAAGGTGCCTAGGATTGCCAAATGTCACAAAGACAGAAACCCCAAAATTTGATGAAGAGTTGTGATCAAATGACCGCGGATCCGCGGCCATACACCCCCTTTGGCCGCGGATCCGCGGCAGTCTAGAGGAATCATTTGGTGAAAATTTTGGGCATCAATCTTTGCTGAATTTTACCAAGTTTACAACTAAAAGATTCTGGCTTTTCACTATAAAAAGGCACCGAGAGCCTCTTGGAAAAGTTATCAAGCCGAAGAGATCACGAAGCTCCCGACGCTCACGCATCCAGGCTGATCATCAACTGTTCGTCTACCTCCTTAGGAAAGATCGAGAAGCAACTAAGTTGTAATCATTTTCTACGGATTAAAGTGTAGTTTGTTCAAGTTGATTAATAAAGGTAGTTATTTTATTTAATTCTTTTTGCATTTTACATTATGTTTTCCCTCTCTTTCTTTTCATCTTCTTCTCCCAACATGCGCGAGTAATTCTCCGCTTGTTAGGGTTCGTAGGATTAGGGTAGGCTAATGGACAATGAAAATAATTAAACCCTTTTTAAGCCCTATAAAGTTTAGGAACTTTATCAAAAGAATCATTAACATCCTAATCGGGCGCGCTAGAAATTCTTTGCTAGTTCCGACCGCGATTAGAGATTAGATTAATGATTGTTTTGGTAAAGGCTAGATATGAACGGAGTTCCGTGTCGAGATAAGGGTTAAGAGTGGGATTCTTTTTCCCTCCAGAAACCCTAATCTACACGCATCACCGTCGTTCTAGTTCTAAATCTATTAATGGATAAAAATGGTAACTTTTAATTAATCGTCCATAACTGCTAAATCCTAACGAACCCTACAAGCCCACTTATTATATTAACTACATCTTTAAAATAATCTAGATCTATATTTTACATTCTTGTTTAACGTAGATCTAGAAACCATTCTATAAAATTCTTTATCCCTCCTCTCTTTCTCAACACATCTAAAGTAAAAGTAAAAGGTTCCACGTTTTCCAGAGGACGACCCGTACTCATCTCGGTCTAGCTACACGCGACACCGTTATTGATTGAGGTTAACTACAAACACACTCTTTCGTACCAATGACTCTTTCAACATACCGCCCCTCCATTGAGGGTAAAGACAAATCCCGAGTGCGACTTAGAGTCGTCCTTATCACTTTGGAAGCTGGAATCGGTAAAGGACTCCACCCGGAGTTCTCCGTTACCATACACCAAGAACATGTCTCTAGTCCTTCGTAAGTACTTGAGAATGTTCTTCACAGCTGTCCAGTGACTCTCTCCAGGATCTGCTTGATACCGACTCACTACACTTAGTGAGTATGCTACATCGGGTCTGGTACATAGCATCGCATACATGATAGAGCCTACTGCCGAAGCATAGGGTATCCCTTGCATGCGAGCTCTCTCCAAATCAGTCTTGGGAGACATCTCTTTGGAGAGAGTGAGTCCAGAGATCATGGGTTGGTTCCCACGCTTGGATTCTTCCATACTAAACCTCTTTAGTATGGTGTCAATGTACCTGGATTGGGACAATCCCAGTATCCTTTTGGATCTATCTCTATAGATCCTAATCCCCAATATGCAGGAGGCATCACCTAGATCTTTCATTGAGAATCTTTGTGATAAGAAGAGCTTGACTGATTGCAGCATAGGAATATCATTTCCTATCAAGAGTATGTCATCCACGTACAATACAAGGAAGACAACCTTACTCTCTGCTACCTTTTTATAGATACAAGGTTCATCTATATTTTTGATGAAGTCAAACTCTTTGACTACAACATCAAAACAGATGTTCCAACTCCGCGATGCTTGCTTCAACCCATAAATGGATTTAAGCAGCTTGCACACATTTCCGCTGCTCCCACTATCTACGAAGCCCTCTGGCTGAGTCATGTACACGCACTCTTCTAAATCACCGTTTAGAAAGGCGGTCTTAACATCCATTTGCCAGATTTCGTAGTCATGGTATGCAGCAATGGCAAGTAAGATCCGGATGGACTTAAGCATAGCCACTGGAGAAAAGGTTTCGTCATAATCCACACCTGGTCGTTGACAAAAACCTTTTGCTACAAGTCTAACTTTGAAAGTCTCAACTTTTCCATCTACACCAAATTTCTTTTTAAAAATCCGCTTGCTCCCAATGGGTTTTACCCCTTCAGGAGCATTTTCCAAAGTCCACACTTTATTGATGTACATGGATTCCATCTCAGATCGCATTGCATCCAGCCATTTCACAGAGTCACCACTCGTGATGGCCTGCTCAAAACTAGTCGGGTCATCATCTTCCATGATGCAATCCTCGCTTCCACCATCAATGAGAAAATCGTAGTATCTCTCAGGTGGACAAGAAACCCTACTAGATCGGCGGAGAGGCTGAGGTTCGTCGGGTACTACTGAACCTTCTGGTTCCAACAAATCATCAGTTGTAGTTTGTGGTGCTGGAACCTCTTCCAGCTCTACCTCTTTGCCACTAATTTCTTTTGCAAGAAATTCCTTTTCCAAAAAGGTGGTATGTTGAGCAATAAACATTTTTTGTTCCTCAGCGTGGTAGAAAAAATATCCTTGAGAATTCTTTGGATATCCCACAAATTTGCAAAGAACTGATCGTGCCTCGAGTTTGTCCGGATTTTTCCTTTTGACATAGGCCGGACAACCCCATATCTTAACTCGTTTAAAATATGGTCTCTTCCCACTCCATATTTCATCTGATGCGGTAGGTACAGATTTAGACGGAACTAGATTCAATATGTATATGGCTGTCTCAAGCGCATACCCCCAGAAGGAAATAGGTAACTCGGCTTCGCTCATCATAAAGCGCACCATATCTAATAGGGTCTGATTCCTCCGTTCCGATACACCGTTGTGCTGTGGTGTATAAGGAGGAGTAAGCTGAGAGAGAATCCTATTCTCTTTTAGATAATCCAGAAAATCATTGCTCAAGTATTCTCCTCCTCGATCAGATCGAAGGATCTTAATACTTTTGCCCGTTTGGTTCTCTACTTCGTGCTTATATTCTCTGAATTTCTCAAAAGCTTCAGACTTGTGTTTCAACAGGAACACATGCCCGTATCTAGAGAGATCGTCAGTGAATGTAATGAAGTAGGAAGAACCGTTCCTGGCATGCGTAGACATGGGACCGCATACATCACTATGTACCAGTCCTAAGAGTTCAGTAACTCTTTCTCCGTGTCCACTAAACGGAGCTTTGGTCATTTTTCCTTTGAGACATGACTGGCAAGTATCATAAGATGAAAATTCGAATGAATTCAAATATCCATTTTTATGTAACTTAGCTAGCCGTGTCTCATTGATATGGCCAAGTCTACAATGCCACAAGAAGGATTCGTTCATTTCTGAACTTTTCCTCTTGTGTGTGTTTTGTATACTGAGGACTGTATTCTGATTTAGAATGAATATGCCATTATGTAACGAGCCTGATGCAATCAACTTTTGATCTAGGAATATTTTCATAACATTATCCTTTACTACAAAATTATATCCTTCTTTACTTAATAAAGAAACTGATATAATGTTGCACATCATGTTCGGTATATAATAGCACTCATTTAGAATCAGTGTATTACGACTGGGCAATACAAGGTGATATTCGCCAACTGCTTTGGCTGCAATACTTGCACCGTTCCCTACTTGAACGGAATGATCACATTTTCCCAGTTCTCTACCTTTACGTAGCCCATGTAACAATTTACATATGTGGGATCCTGATCCGGTATCTAATACCCAGGACGTAGGGTGAACTGAGAAACATTTCTCAATAACTAACACACCTGAAGAAGATGCATCAACATGCATGTTCTTTTGGGCGGCGTGAGAATCCAGATATTCTCCTGTTTCCTGTTCAGTCTTATAACTCTTATAAGAAAGAACGGGTCCAACGTTCCCCTGCTCAGTATAATAAGTGGTTCCAGTCAATACATCCATATTATTATCTTGATTATGGCCTGACATAGTCGCTACCTGGAGAGAGAGAGAAGAAAACACTTTAGCGTATGCTCTTGCAAGATTAGATTGGTTATTATCTTATCTAATCAGGATGTCTCCCACTGTTTTTATCAAATCTACCTTCAAACCCTAAAAGGTAAGATTAGCCGGGATTAATTACACCCTACAATTTCGTCAATCTTTCAGCCAGATCAGTGTCGGTACTTGAGGAAGGTTCCCCGTGCTTTCGCACGGACCTAATTAAAGTAAACCTCATTTTCCCAGAGGCGTAACCCCGTTAACACTTTTCTAGACACCTACTTGATCGGCTAATTGTCCTGTGTAAAACTCTCCCAGGAGTAACACTTACTCGCAATGGGTATCAGGATCCAACTATCTCATAGGAGGTATGCAATCTCATTGCAAATTTCAACACTTGAAATTCCCGATAATATTTTGCCCCTAGCGATCTATGATCTTGACTAAGTCAACAAACCATAAATCACAAGTCAAGTTCAACCCGTACATTTCCCGATTGAAATAAACCCACCCGTACGACCCTTAACTGAGTCAACAAGGCCGTGCGAATACCCTAATCCAATCACATCTCATGTTTTAGCAGATAAACACTACTTAGCTACCGTACACTACGCCTTGACTAAGTCAACAAACATAGCACGAATACTAAATAATATCTATCTGAAATGACGGAGGGCTACGCAGGTTTTTTCAGAATAACCATGAGCGTAATGAACTTGATATCGTCGTAGAATCATGTGAAATTTTGAAATGGAGTGTTTTTTAGGCTTTCATTAGTTTTGCTAAAGAGGTCACTCCTGGTGAAGGGATCTCGGCTCTTTCCTCATCGAATAAGGTGCAGGACATATCATATATATCACTGTGCAAAGCAAAACTCTTAAAAGCAATCAAAAGACAAACCGAGTTTTGTAGCATCTGCCAGTTTCGCTAAAGAGGTCACTCCCGGTGAAGGGATCTCGGCTCTTTCCTCATCGAATAAGGTGCAGGGTATATCATATATACCACTATGCAAAGCAAAACTGTAGCTACCCTTTTTATAAAGTTTTGATTCTACAACATCTTTTAGGTTTCTTTTCATTTTATTAATCTTATTAATAAAAAATCCCATCAGCTTATGCTTCCTAAGCATCACAGATAAATACGACGTACACTTATGCCATCTGCATTCGCCTCGATGTCCCTTCATACACCGTTAGATTAGGTAACTAACGACAGAGCAAGGCAGGGCTAGTGCGGGTGTAAAACATAAGTAACGTCTATATAATATATCATATATACTATATACTGTATCCATATCAAATGATCACATCACAGATATCGCAGCAGAAACATAGATATAATGTGGGATATACTAGGACGTCCGTATTTAGTATTTAGCCAACAATAGAAAATATGGATTCCACAGTCGCGATGAATAGCCAAGCCCACACCCTGGACCCCTACGAGAGCGGCAAGCGATCCTACCAATTCTGGAGTTTAGGAGACCCGGTCTCGACTCCTCGAGATGGCCTCCCACTGAACCCCAGAACCCGGTCACCTGTGCTCCCCTCCTTGGGTCCATCCTAATGCGGAAAAGTAAATAATATACAACACTGGTGGCATCAAGCTCAACCCGGAAGTGCCCCAAATAAAAAAATATTACATTACATTTGAATTTACATGAATGAAAATATAAAACTCTCATCTCACATAAAACCCCCGGCTATTCAATCGCGACAATCCTGCACATCATATCTCAGTAACACATAATATCTCATATCATCAACGTAAGTAAGTATGCATACACCGATCATTGTCGATGTATAGCAATGACAATCGGCAATACAACTACATACTACACTTACGGTCACAGAAAAGAAATTGTAAAACTATAATATTTGGAATCCACAATCACTTTAGACATCGTAAATCCGAAATATCACATACTTCGCATTTCATGCCTAACACAATGAATTCCACATATTGTATCACATTCCAGATAAATAGACAGTATTAAACTTTTCGAACAGATAATCAAATACCCAAAATTTTCTAAAGTGCTCAACACTTGAGCGGAGTTCAAATAATTCCAGAATATGTCACAGTACCAGTGATCCATCCGTAGACGGGTCAAGCCAACGCCTCACATGTGGCACGCCGTACTGCCCCAAACCCGAAGGTTCAAAAGGCAGTTCAAGACGGTCACATAATCGAGTTAAGGTTTGTTGTCTTCTAGAGGGTCCACCGTGTTACTTGCACATTTTTCCGAAAGATTTAAACCCGCTAAAAAATTCAACACTTGAAAGTTTTTCGTTCCGGGAAAAAGTTAGCTAATGATATCCGTTCGAACATTTTAACAGTTTCTAAATATCCGGAAATAAAAACGAATTTAAATATTCCGATCGAATCTACGATTACAAAATAAACCCCAAAATACTCAACACTTGAGTCAGAATAAATATACCCATAAAATATAGATCAGAGAAATATGAATTACTGTGTAAAAATAAATACCAATCTCCCCTGTACAGCCGCGGATCCGCGGCCCAAGCATGGTACGGCCGTGGTTCCGCGGCGGTTTGGAAGCATTGAGTGCTCATTTTTCACCACAATTATTATATTTCTCTGCTGATTTTTTTAGGTATTTTTAATTCAGAAAAATCACAGTTTTTGAAAAATATCCAGAGAGGGGGTTAACTTTGTCGGTTCGGGTTCGATCGGAGTTTTAACTTCGTAAACACGTCGCCTAATGCTCTAGCTAGGCTCTGATACCACTGTAGGGTTCCTAGGCACTCTTGTGAAGGTTCATAAAGCATCAAACATGCCCGAATATAATATTAGATGTGCCGAACAACCCAAAGACGGGATCTTTGCTAGATTATTAGGGTTTAACATGCAAGATAACATCTTTAAACCTAAGTGTGAGGGATTACAACCTTTGTAGTCCGCTCCTTCGCTTCACAAGCTCCGAGTAGAAGTCCCTTCGCCGCGATCCACGATCTCCCAGACTCAAGAGAGGCTCCACGACTCGAACGGTCCATGCTAGCTTGAAGTGTTCCGCTTCTCCGATGATCTACGTCGAAGTTGCAATAGCTCAAGCTTTCTCTCACTCTAATGAGGTGAACACCCTAATCTAATGGGCTAGATTAGATGAGGATGATGGAGTAGTATTTATGCTTTCTTTTTATATCATTTTCTCACAATAACTCATCACAAAAGAAAACTCAAGCGAACTCTCTCTCAAACTCAAGAGAAAAGAAGATGAAGAATGAAAAGAATAATCCTTTTGTGATGAATAGTAGATTAAAGTATATGATTGATTATGGAACCATGGTCAAGGATGAGAGGTTAAAACTTTGTAGAGAATAAACTAGAGTTAGGGTTTGGTTAGGTTAAGGATAAGGATCAACCATAATATCTTAACCAAGACAAAAAGAGAATCCTTCTAGAATGAACAAGAAGGAGCTAACCCTAATCAAACCCTAATCCCTTTTTATCATCCTTAAACATGTTTCATAATAAATCATATTATGTCACAATAATATATATCACATATATATTATATATTTGCAACAAAAGAAAATAATACAATTAACATATATCGCATATATATCAATGTATTAATCCGGTGAGAAAATGAAATAATAAAGCGAGCCAATATTAGATAATGTAATACAATATATCATATATATCATTATACATTAAATCATCGAATCAACACTTGATCCGACAATCCGGCTATATCGAATATAACCGACTAATATATCATGTACCGATTCATCGAATCAACACTTGATTCGATGTCCCGGTTCATATCTAAATATCGCGAGAATATAATACGGTATCTCATATGGCATTATCCTCGGTCCTGCACATATCACATATATGCCTCTACTCCGTTTTGCCTGAGCCAAGAAACCTCTGTGTAGGACTCTAAAGAATCGTCAATACGCCGGTAGCAGGTGATGATCATATCAAACACACACAAGCTGCAAGCGGTCAGCTAAATGTAACAGCTACCCAGGTATTGAGCGATCAGAAGATCAACAAGCTAGCCTGTCCGTTCTCCTGTGAATCCAATTAGTAACACTCCAGTACAGTCCGGTCTGTTCGTCTGATATGTCGCATATCAAGTCTAGGGGTGGTATACGTCAAACCCCAGTAACCGATAAGTCGTGTCGATGTGAGGCTCATAACAGGTCGAGAAACTACTGGTAACACTTACCAGTAAATCCCTATATCAGCCCTGGCCAGGGACTTCCAGTTATAGCCAATCGAACACAGCACAACATCAACTCCCTATACCGGGAGAGACGAATCCCCTCCTGTCGCTCATTTCCTCCATGTGATTCGGGACTATACCCAAAAGCCACCGTTTTGCACACCCTCTTGGACGTGGTAAGGTGGAAATCAAAGTACAGTTGGAATCACACAAGACTCTATGACGATCTCGGGTCTACAGACTACCCTGTACCAGTGTCACCGGAGAACTGCCATCTGACGTGTGGTATATCACCATCTGGGAGTTCTCGGCGAGTCCGTCCAGTGTATCCAGTCTCCACTGAGCACCCATACACCATCCTTGATGTCAAACACCGATGGATATGGGATCATCCATCGCCCATCATATGGGTCAAGATGCGTATACGCTAGTCTACTCTGGTGTATCGATGCCCTTGTCTCGATATACCCTCGACTAGGAACAGTTATAGGATGTACTCATCGACTACTATGGCCCCACTAGTATGATCTCATCATAGTCCCAGTAGTCGAGTACAGATCCTAAGGGCTTTATCAACATGTGAGAGTAAGACAGTAAACCAATACAAGTCAACATGTTAAGATAAAGTGAAACCAAATAGCATACTATCATGACGAGCAAGAAAGTCATCTCTGTATATATCCAAGCATCCATCATAATATACATCATATGTACAACAATGGCCTCTAGGGCATATACATTACTAACAATCAGCTCATGAAACAAGCTCTAACTTTTGCCTTCGTCAATGACACGTTGTATAAGAGAGCGTTTGACTCTCTATGGCTAAGATGCCTGGGACCTGAAGAAGCAAGGAAAGTCGTCCAAGAAATTCACGACGGACTCTGCGGTTCTCATCAAGCTGGGCCGAAGATGAAACTGAAGATCAAAAGGATGGGCTACTATTGGCCCACAATGATCCAAGACTGCCTTGAATACGTGAAACAGTGCCACTCGTGCCAGATTCATAGATACTTCATCCACCAGCATCCAAACTCGCTACACTCGACGGTGTCTAGCTGGCCGTTCGAAATGTGGGGAACCGATATAATCGAGCCCATCGAACCAGCGTCGTCCAGAGGACACCGGTTCATATTGGCGACAACTGATTACTTCTCTAAGTGGACAGAAGCAGTACCGCTAAGAGAAGTGAAGTCGGAGAACATCCTCCATTTCTTCAAGACACACGTCATCTATCGATTCGACACTCCACGACGGATTATCTCCGATAATGGGCCGGCCTACAGAAGCCACAAAATCAGGCGCTTCACGCAGCAACATAATATAGACTGGAGATACTTTTCGGTTTATAATCCCCGAGCTAATGGTCTAGCTGAGGCTTTCAACAAGACCTTAACGAAGATCATAAAGAAGACGGTGTCTCGAAATAAGAAGGACTGGCACGAGAGATTGCATGAAGCTCTCGGGGCGTATCGAACTACGTTCAAAACGGCTACAAACACAACGCCGTATGCATTAGTATTCGGCGCTGAAGCAATACTCCCCTTAGAGATAGAGTTACCCTCTCTGCGATTGGAAGTTCATTACGAGCTAACGGACGAAGAGAATGCTCATCTTTGGCTTGAGGAACTTGATGCCCTCGACGAAACCCGGCTCATGGCGCAGCAAAACTTAGAAGCTTACAAAGCAAAGATGACGCGCTCATACGAGAAATTGACTAGTCCGAGAACATTCCGCCAAGGCGAACTCATGCTAGTGGTCAAGAGACCTATGATCCCCAATCTTACCAAACGGGGGAAATTCGAGCCAAACTATGAAGGCCCGTACATCATAGACAAGGTTTACCAGGGTGGAGCTTACTTGCTCATGGATATGCATGGCGAAAGACCTTTCAGGCCAATAAACGGTCGTTTCTTGAAGAAATACTACGCCTGACCGAGACGTCTATAAACTCCTACAAACCGCAGCATCCCAAGGCTGACGCAAAAAAAAGGTATATCCATAAGCGAGATGGGCACGGATGAAAACTCGAAAGGGCTCCGTGAGTAAAACCAGCAGGGCTACCGGTGAGTTTGTGAAAACCCGAATGGGCGCAATCTCGTTAAAAGACATTTGCAAAGTCCTCTCGACCTTGTAAGGAGAAAATACCTGTGTAAGATCCTTACGACTCACAAAGGAGCAACACACTTAGGGATCCCCACGATTCCTAATGAGAAATTACACTTACGAAATCCTTACGACTCGTAAGGAGAATCCCCCTATGAGACCCTCACGGCTCATAGGATTCAAAAGCCTTAAGGTACAGGGATCTGAACCTGTTCTTAAGCCATCATACACTCCAAAATTGCCCTACAAGCATTTCAATATTTACCCTTGTATACAATCCACGGGCACGAATAAACATTTCCCTAACAAAGTCCCACCAGCGACTAGAGATATGCTCACACGGTAAACGACCCTTGTAAGTCCTCTCGACTTATAAGGAGAAAATACTCTTGTAAGATCCTTACGACTTATAAGAGAACATACATTTAAGAATCCTCACGACTTTTAAGGAGGAAACGCACTTACAAGATCCTCATGACTCGTAGGGAGAAACACCTTTATGAGACCCTTATGGCTCATGAAGTTAAAAGCCTTAGTCGACAGGATCCTAACCCTGATTGCTAAGCCACCTTTGCTCGAACCTACAAAGGCAAATGATGTTTCGCTTCTGACAATATCTCAGTTGTAGCGATACTGATGCCTAAATTGGTATCGGATCCCGAGTTCCATACTCGCGGCAAAAGTCAGTGAGCCATAAATGCATATGAAATAGCCGAAATGATAGGGCAACTTGCAACAAAATCAGCAATTAAAATATATGCATACAAAATAGCCTAAATGATTGGGCAACTCGCAATAAAAAGCAGCGAGTAAAAAGAAAAAAAATAGCCGAAATGATTGAGCACCACGAAAAATAGCCGAAATGATTGGGCAATCGCGACTTTCGCGATACAAAAAGCTGAAATGATAGAGCATCGCGAAAAGAAAACAAAAAAAAGACAGATAAAAAATGAAACTTTTGCCCTACAGGTGAGATCACATCGATCTCTGTATACAATCCAGGGGTACAAACAAAGAGGGAACCATATCATCCCACCAGTCTCTATCAAAAAGAGAGCCAAGTCTCAACGGACACATCTACAGCCTGGAGACCCACAACAGCGCTCCTCCTCATTCCAGCAAGATTTGGATGCGACAATCAAGCGGAGCCATGGCAAAATCCCTAGTTCCAAATCTCGACGGTTCACAGACGACCTAAAGACCACCTCGACATTCGTCTCATTACAACAGACGCAACGTCAGCAAAGCGGAGCCATGGAAAAGCCCCTAGTTCCAAATCTTGAAGGTTTACAGACAGCCTAGAGACTATCTCGGAGCCACGACAGAGTCCCTAGTTCTAAGTCTCAACGGCCGCATCTACAGCCTGGAGACCCACAACAGCGTTCCTCCTCATTCCAGCAGGATTCGGATGCGACAATCAAAGCGGAGCCATGGAAAAGTTCCTAGTTCCAGGACTCGGCGGTGCACAGACAACCGAGAGTCGATCCTGACCCCGTATGGCTAAAGTCAATCCTGACCCCGTATGGCTAAAGTCAATCCTCACCCTGTATGGCTAAAGAAAAACCAGCATTATTTTATTTGGAAGTTCATGGCTAAAGTCAATCCTAACCCCGTAGAGAACGGCTAAAGTCAACCCCCTGACCCTGTGGGACACGGCTAAAGTCAATCCTGACCCCGTGGAAGACGGCTAAAGTCAACCCTCGACCTCCCCGTCGAAGCAATGCTTTTACTTGGGAACAGGTCAACGTATCAATCACTTACGAGTCCTCTCGAGTTGTAAGGAAGAAAATTCTCCTGTAAGATCCTTACGACTCTCAAGAGAAAACATACACTTAGGAATCCTCACGATTCCTAAGGAGAAAATACACCTACGAGATCCTCTCGACTCTTAGGGAGGAAAATCTATATGAGACCCTCAGGATTCATAAAATTGAAAAGTCTTAAGCAACAGATCTAAACATGTTTCCTAAGCCATCGCTACCTTGCAAAGAGTCCATGATGGACAGCTACCTACTATCTACAGGCCATACTTGCTAAAATCACATAGCAACAACACAGCAAAGAGAAGAAAGCAACAATGGGAGATAAAAAAATGTGTGTAGCTTTATTCATGAATTCAATTGAGTACAAGATGAATCACATAAAAGAATAAAAAATGGATACATGTTATTCAAAAAAAAATTAATTGCAAATGTTTAATTGATACAAAGGTAGTTACTGAGAAGGAGGCGTTTTCATTAAGTCAGCCAGTTGCTCGCGCGCTCCTCTCAACTCCTTTTCATGGTCAGCCGCTGCGGCCAGCTCCGCTTCGACTCGAGCCCGTTGCTGCAAGTCAGACGAAAGTTTCTCATCGATTTCCCGTTGAGCAACATCACGATTCCGCATAACCCGCTCCAGAAGGTCAATCTTTTGCCTTAGTGCTAGTCCGTCCGAAATGCATTGTTGCAAATTGTCAAAAACAGCCCTCAATTGCGCAGCATTTGCTTCAACTTGGGCGCGCAGCCGAGCGGATTCATCTGAAGCCTCCTTGCGTTCCTTCCGCCTCAAGGTCGCTTCTTATTTGAAATGGCGAAAGAAGGGAACACTCTGCTCAACCCATGCAGCCCATTGAGAATTCAAAGTCAACATTTCTGGAACGGGATGCCTGAGCTCAATCTTATGCAGACAAGCCTCGATCTTCCTGTAGTAGTTAACCCAAGACTTAACGACGCCCTCGCTATGGAAGTTCACGAGCATCGCCAACATGAGATTAACTTTAGCAACAAAATCTGCAGCAGATGCAAAGGCCTCGGCGTCAAGGTCCTCGACGAACTCGCTTAACATCCGCAGGCTATTCGCAGCACCCCTGGAAGAAGGGCGTTTAGAAAAAGGCCCTGCCGGCATGGTAATCTGAGACTCAAAGGGAGCTGGAGTCGGTGTGATTGCGGCAAAACAAATCATAGTCAGATATCGGCTTAAGAGATAAAGAAGATGCAAGAGCAATGAAGGCTACTATACCGGCTATGACAGGTGGCAGAGCTGGGAGTGCTGGTGGCGCGACGATTCTCTCGTGCCCTCCTTCAAGCTGTAGTGCTGTAATCAATTTAAAGTTAACAACGGCAGGGTCGCCCGTTAAAGAAAATAAAGGACGTCGGTTAGAAAAGATATTCACCGGCACCAGTGGGCAAAGCGACTTCCGATTTGGAAGGGGAAGTGTGGGTTCAGCACTTGATACAGATGATTAAAGAGAACTCCTGCAAGGTTACGATGATGCATAGTCAGTACAAGGGAGATGAAATCCACAATTTAAATTAGACAAATTGCAAATCCATACCTCCCAGCATTTAAGAGGACACGAGAGAAAGCGAAGGGTCGGCGATCGTCAGAGAAGCAACCGGTGACGCTTCTTCGGGTGGCATGACCTCAACGCTCACCACACCTGCATTAAAAAAAAAAAGAAATGCCGTTAGAAGGGATCCAAAGGGATTGCAGAATAAAAAGAAAAACAATGACCCAAAATCTACCTGATAAGTCGCCAATCGAAACCGCGACAAGAGCATCACTAGGCGCAGCGACTGCTTCGCTCTCCTCCATTGGAAGGGTTTCACCGCCCGTGGCTTCATCCCCTGATTCTACGAGAGCCGTCATGACATTCGCAATGCCAGGCGATGGTAGGGAACCGCAAGGGGGAAGAGTGGCAGTTGGGGCAGTCCCGGACTCCTGAGAAAGAGTGGCCACTTCGGGCTCGGTGATTGCCGTCATCTCACCTACCACCTCCTCACCAGGACTTGGCCCTGCAGGATATGATATATGAGAATCTGAAGACTAAACTCTAATAAAAGGACCCAGTGTTATGTTACCTTGGGATGGCCTTTCAATTGCCTCCCGAGCCGCGCGTACCGCCTGTCTATAAGCGGTAGACAGGGCGGTCGGAGCACCCTCTGGAGAAATAGGGACAGGGGAAGCAGTGCTCGAGCCTGCACCTATAGCCAAGGCGGCATCACGTTCTTTCACTGCACGCCTCTTGCGCTTCCTTTCAGCCTGAGCCGCGAGAGCTGACCTCCTCAGAACTTCCGATAAAGGTAGACCATCATCTGAACCAAGTTCTACCTCCGGCGCCGTTACGACGCTCATCATCGGTTGCTTCTGTGAGACCCCTAGTAGCGACTTAGGGATAGCCGTGGCTGCAGTGGCCGGCGTTAACGATGCCGCCGCGTCACCACTCGCGATCAGCACTGCACTTGGGATAACCTGAGTCGAGGTAGTCTCTGCAATAAGATGAAAAAGAAGAGTTGGTTTACCCATAAAATAGGGAAATGAAGGCACAGTGAGCCAAAATGTACCAACGCCCAAGGAAGCGCGAAGCCTTTCCTCCTCTTCGAAAGTCTTGAGGGAAGCTGCAAGAGCTTCTTCGGCGGAAATACATATTGAAGAAGAAAGCGTCAGTCAAAGCATAATAATTAAAATAACCACGAAAAGATAAGACCGAAGTATACCCAATTGAGCAATGGTGATCATCGCGGCCTCATGGCGAGCTAGTTGCGCTGAAACCGCAATAGCAGCCTCCAGATCGATATCATCCGGCGCCATAAATAAGCCTTCATTTGTCCCATATTCGCTCAAGCCCTCGCTATAAGGAGCATGGGGCTCTTGGCTAAATACAACGTCCACAGAAAGTATTGACTTCTTTTTCTTCTGTGGACGAGCGCCGGCAGCCGATAACACAAGCTTGCGCTTGGTGGGCACTTTTGGATGACGAGTTCTAATCTCTGCACCCACACCGGACTCGGGAGATGTCGCAGCTACCTCTTTTTCAGGCACACGGGGTAGGGGCAGCTTACGTATAGCACGTGGTACCACAGCCACAGCGGCTTCTCTCAAGGGAGGATGGACGATGGTCCTTCGCTCCAAAGGAACGTTTGGATTACCCGCTTGGGCGGTGCCCTTACGATCAAGAAATAATCGGTTTTCTTCTCTAATAATGGCTCCCAACGAATGCTGGTACCACGCTACATATACGTTCAGGGCTTTTGGAACGCAACTCGGCTTACTAATAAAGAAATTGAAATCGGTGTTCAGCCACATAAAATGGTGCAATGCGCTCCGGATACCCTCTTCAGTAACAGCTGGGTCAGCTAAGAAGGCCTCAAGTGGGATGCCTTGAGTATAGCTCAATTGCTGGGTGAAACGATGCGGGTTGTACCTCATGAACAACGCCGAATCATTCTACCTAAACAAGAGAAAGCCCGGCCTAACAGAGTATAAATGAAGAATCTCCTGAGCTTTCAAGATAGAGGCCCGTCTTTAAAAATGTCCCGTAATGGATGCACCGTTTTTGCGGATTCTTTACCGATGGTTAGAACCTTATCGGTAAAGGTTATGCTATCTCCAACTATGCGCAGACGAAGGAGCAAACCCCTGGCTTTCCGCTGTGTCGGATTTACAATGGATGCGTCAACTAACCGCATGATCCGAGGGAAGTTATACTTGTCGCAGAAGCAGGGCTTTTTATGGGCACCGAAAATGCCAAGCACATGTAGCTCAATCCATGACATAAAATAATGTATCAAGAAGTTCACGTGCTGCACCCCTGGTTCAGTAGTGTCTGCCGCCAAGCTGAGGCCATGATACAGATGAGCTAACCCAGCAACCCCGACGGCCACTTGCATCCCAATAACCATTCGATGAACTGGATAAAAAAAAAGGACGACCTCATATGGATAGGGTGCATCGGAAGCACAAACCAGCTTAGCCATAGCCTGAGGAGCCCCCAAAAGAACGCTTCTTCGTCGATCCCAGAAGTTGCAAGCTCTGCGAAAGAGATGACCGGGGTGTTGGGAGAAAGAAACTCCTCTGATCCGCTTCCGCTGCCGGCCGGTTGTCCAAAACAAAACCAAAAGGATCATCGAGTTTGGCAAATTTCGTGGTTTCCTTCGATAGGACTTCTGAGCGGAGAAAACGGGCGATGAAATCTGTGAAATTAACCCCACGACCTCCGGATTCGAGAAAAAGGCTCTCGTAGATATTCAACACCTTAATCAAACTGGGGAATTGATATTGAATGGCGTTCTCAGGGGTAAGGCCTGTCATCACTGACTGGGCAGCAAAGACGTACTCGTCCGGAGGAAGCAGCTCCTTGTAGTGTTCTCCCATAACCGGTAAGCCAGAAACCTCTGCAAACTCCTCTAAAGAGATTGAGACTTCTCGATCCAACGAAAGGAAGGTGTGGGTCGGAATATTCCATTGCTCCAGAAAAGCCTTGACCCACCAGGCAGGAGGCGTAGAATATTGAAAAAGAGAAGCGTAAATGACGGGATACAACCCGAGCTTCAGCAGCTGCGACTTCTTGGCTGACAAAATATAGCGGGCCCATTGCAAATACCCAGCTGGATGACGAGGAGTTAGGCCTATCATATATGGTTATCCCGAAGGGCGCGACTCGCCTTGACAGATACGTCACCCCAAGGTATCCGAAGCCATTGGAGGCTGTACGGGTATTGCAGCCATAGAGGGCTGAAGGAGACCCTCTGAAGTCCATTTAACCTCCTCCACGGTATAGTTCACCGGGGGTGGGTCGGCGTAGTGGATCGCCGAAATAGGCTCCGAAGGTGCTGCGCAAGAGAAGCTCTGTCGACCTCAGATAATTTGACTGTACCATGTTCCCCACAAATGAAGATTCTTTTGTTCCGAGTCATGATCTTTGATCAGTGCGAGCACTTCCCTGTCAACAAGTGCCTCGGGGAATCCGCTTTTCGAACGGACGAACGGGAAAGAAATGTCCAAAGACATAGTACCTGCGCGAAAAAGAGCAAAAAATTAGCCGTCAATACTACAGCTCAAGTTCTGGAACTTGGTACTTTAATTTCGTACCACACTGCAATACAGTGAAAGGGGGCCAAAGGGGACCCACACAATCTAGATGATGGCTCATCATTAATAAAACAGCCTCATCATTTGAGGAGACAGTCATTAAATGAGGAAATCCTAAAAGGATTCTCATTTAATGAGGGCCCCTCGGGCCAAGGAGTAAATCTCCCTTGAGAGCAGTGCTCTTCAACAGATATGACATCTGTCATAATTAATGATGAAGGAATAAAAATTCCCCAAGAGCAATGCTCTGCGAAGAAGATGGAATAATCCATCAAAACCCTTAAAAAGCAAAGTTTTATTGAGTTAAAAAACTCTGATATTTTTATGATCTGCAAGATGAACTCTAATAGTTCTTCTTTAAAAATGGGTTAAGAGACCCTAAGAAAGATCTTTTTAGATCTATGATTTCAAGAGAGCAAAGCTCTGTTAACGAAACCCAAAAAAAGTTTTCTTTAGATCTATGATCTAAAAAGAGCAGGGCTCTGTTAATGGGTAAAACCCTAAATTATTAACTAATCCCTTCAAAGATTTAATCTTTACCTAAATTTTTGACAGAGTTCTGTCTCTAAGAAAATTCTTAAGACGAAGAGCTATGCTCTGAAGGAGAAATAATTCTCAGGAAAAAAAGAGTAAGAAGATGAACAGAGATCATCTCAAGGGCCAAAGACCCTATTTATAGACACTGAGAGCCGTTTCAACTTCCAAGATGATCTAATGGCACAGATGCTGCCACCGCTGCACTCACGTGTGAGCCACGTGAGTGCAACGGTGGGGGCATTTGTTTCCCCCAATCAGAGTAAAGCTCTGTTCAAATTTTAAAATTTGAAATGAAGCAGCGCTTGCGCTAAATGCGCCAGCGCTGAGAGTCAAAAACTCTGCTGCAGCACTCACGTGCAGAGCACGAGATCGCTAGCGCTAAGTGCGCTAGCACCTAGAGTCAGACTCTAATATAGCGCTCACATGCAAATCACATGAGCGCTGGCGCTGGAACTAAATGTTCCCACCGTTGGATCAAAGATCAAATAGAGATGATAAATCATCATTTGACCAGAATAAAACTCTGTTAAGGAAACATTCTTCAGAATCTTTCCAAACAGGAAAGATTGTGCTCTGAAAATCAGAACACCGTTGGATCAATGATCCAATGGTGATTAAAAAAATCACCAAAATACAGAATAAATTTTGTATGGGAAAATTTCCAAATCTTGTCAAAAACAAAAGATTGCCTTCTGTAAATCAGAAGCCCTTAGATTAAAGATCTAACGGTTGGAAATCCCCAAATCAATCAAAGGAAAGATTTCCTTAACTGATTCAACAAATCAGCCTTCGCTATATAAAGGCCCCAAGACTTGAAGTCTAAAAGAGAGGAACCCCCCCCCCCCCCAAATTTTGAGAAAGTTCAGAGAGAAGAGCAAGCTCTCGGCAGAAGAAGAATTTCTTCAAGGTAAAAGAAAGAGATCAAAGAATCTCATCAGAAAAAGAACTTAGTTCTTTTGCCAGATCATAGATCTATAAGACAAATTGTCTACATCTTATTATAAAAAGGGGGGAGAATAATTCAATTCTCTTAGGATCACAGATCCCTAAAGGCAAAGCCTTTCACCAAAAACATAAGAGATTGAAATATCTTTTATAAAATAAGAATTTTGTTCTTAGATCCATGAGGCAAAGTCTTTTATAAAAGAGAATTTAATTCTCAGGGAGCAGAGTTGCCTAAAAAGAGCCGTAGCGCTCCAACTAAAAGAAGCGCTTCAGCGCTCCAAAATCTAGCACACAGCGCTGCAGAGCCCTAGCGCTCCAATTAAAACAAGCGCTTCAGCGCTGCAAATCTAGCGCACAGCGCTGCAGAGCCTTAGCGCTCCAAATTTAAAGAAGCGCTCTACGCTCATTGTCTGGCGCACAGCGCCAAGCGCGCCACGTGCTCCTCACGTGTGCGCTATTTCACAAGAAGCGCTCTGTGCTCATTGTCTGGCGCACAGCGCCAAGCGCGCCACATGCTCCTCACGCGTGCGCTATTTCACAATAAGCGCTCTGCGCTCATTAACTGGAGCACAGCGCCAAGCGCGCCACGTGCTCCTCACGTGTGCGCTAAGAGAACATAAATTGTTCTTTAAATAAAGCCCCAGAGCTATGATAAATGCTCAGCACTCAATAAAAGACAAAAAGGCTGTCAGAACCCAAACCAATGCTCAGCATTGTTAAATGTTCAACATTTTAACTAAATGGACCGAGCCCAAGTTGGCTACAGATCCTTAATTCAGATTAACTGAGCCCATATGCTCATAAATCTTTGATCTTAGTCCCAAATTGGACTACAGATCTCCCAACCAATATTGGTTCAAGGGTACATCTCTTCACTCCTCTGATATGTGTCATTGTAATCCTTCAACGTCTTTAGAGAGGTGACGGGTCCCGACAACCAGACATTCCACGGACTGTAGGGTCTTTAAACTCATGGACTATGATGTCCTTAAATTTTACGGACTGTGGGGTCCTTAAACTCATGGACTATGATGTCCTTAAACTTTACAGACTATGATGTCTCTAAACTACCATAGACTGTGAGGTCCTTAAACTCATAGACTATGATGTCTTTAAACTTTACAAACTATGATGTCTTTAAACTGTCACGGACTATGATGTCCTTAAACTTCTGGATCGCAATGTCCCTAAACTAAAACAATAGAGACCAAATGCTCTTTTGTTGGATCTAAACGATCCTGTTAAGTAGATCTTAGTCTAAAATAAGACTAACGTATCCTTAACAACCACTTAAGTTAATCTTAATCTCAAACGAGATTAACGATCCTTAAATCATTCCAACTACAGATCCCTCAACTGACACTGATTCATAGGTACATCTCCTCACACCTCTGATATATGTCGTTGTAATTCTTCACCGTCTTCAGAGAGGTGGCGGGTCCCGACAACCAGACACTCAATGGACCGCAATGTCCCTAAACTAAAACAATAGAGTCCAAATGCTCTTTTGTTGGATCTAAATGATCCTGTTAAGTAGATCTTAGTCTAAAATTAGACTAACATATCCTTAACAAACGTTTAAGTTGATCTTAGTCTCTAATGAGACTAACAATTCTTAAACCCAACCCAAATCCAAATCTAAGAAAATACGAATTTGGATTAATCCATGCCCTATGGGCGACAACATAAATTAGTCTCCGTATACAATCCACGGACAACCAAAAATAAAACAAGCACACACGATACGAAGTGACCTTCTGGAGCAGGAGAAAGTGGTTACCGTGATGCGGTAACGTAATTAACTGCAAGGGCTTGCGCCTGCAGGGAAAACGTCCCCACAATCAAAAACCCCTTGCAAACGAGGGGGAATCTGACGAAGTCTACTACAACGACCGCATTTGTCCAAACCTCCGATACACGGTGTCATAAATCAACTTGGTATCTTCGGAGAGGTGGACGGATAAAACCTAATAGCATCTTCCCCCAAAATTCAGGTCGGACATCCCAACGTCCCGGTCGCGACTTTTCGGCGGAGAACAGGATGGATTCGTCTCAGCACTTCAAGTTGGGGATCTCCTGTACTGCTTGTGAAGAAGAAGGAAGGTTCATACAGAATGTGCATCGATTATAGAACCTTGAACAAAGAAACGATAAAGAACAAATATCCACTCCCACGCATCGACGATTTATTCGACCAGCCAAGTGGATCTTGTGTTTTCTCTAAATTAGATCTTCATTCAGGATATCATCAGGTGAAGGTCAAGGAAGCTGATATCCACAAAACGGCTTTCAGAACTCGTTATGGACATTACGAATTTCTTGTGATGCCATTTAGAGTGACCAACACAACAGCAATATTCATGAACCTAATGAATCAGGTTTTTCGGGAGTACTTAGACAGGTGCTTTTTCATCTTCATCGACGACATCCTGGTGTATTCTAAGAGTCGGAAAGAGCGCGCCGAACACTTGAGAATTGTCCTGGAAACTCTACAACAACATCAACTCTACGCCAAGTACAACAAGTGCGAGTTCTGGCTAGATCAAGTTGGTTTTCTTGGACATATTGTATCGAGCGAAGGAATCTCTGTGGATCCAGCGAAAGTTTCAGCAGTAAGCGAATGGCCGACACCAAAGTCAGTGAAGGACTTTCGAAGTTTCTTGGGTCTAGCTGGATATTACCGAAGGTTCATTGAAGTCTTTTCAAAAATAGCAACACCCCTGACCAAGCTCACACGTAAAGATGAAGACTTTTTGTGGTCAGAAGCATGCGAACAAGCTTTCGTAGAACTCAAGTCAAGGTTGATACCAGCGCGTATTCTCGTTATACCGGACCAATCTGGAGGTTTCAAAGTATACGGCGATGCATCCGGTAATGGATTAGGATGTGTTCTATATCAGCACGGTAAGGTTATGGCTTATGCTTCAAGACAGCTGAAGACTCATGAGCGCAATTATCCGACGCATGATTTGGAGTTGGCAGCCGTAATCTTTGCTCTCAAGATTTGGCACCATTATCTTCTTGGTGAACGAGTGAACATATACACAGATCACAAGAGTCTGAAATATGTGTTTACCCAGAAAGAGCTTAATATATGGCAGAGACGATGGTTAGAACTCATGGCGGACTTTGACATCAACCTGCAATATCACCCAGGAAAGGTGAATGTGGTACCTGATGCCCTTAGTCGCCAACCATTAGCAACGAATCTCACTGCTCAGTGGAAGCTTCAACAAGACTTGCATCAGATGGAGATTGAAGTAGTCATGCTAGGTAACGTCTCAAGTTTAATGAATTTACAAGTTCAATCTACCATTGTCAATCAGATCAAAGCAGCTCAAGCAAGTGATGCTAAGTTGCAAAAGATCAGAGAGCAAGTAGAGAATGGACTCAGAACAGACTCCATCATCCATGAAGATGGATCTTTGAGATACGGCAGCAGATTGTGTGTACCAAAAGGTTCTGTTCGGGAAGAGTTAATGAAAGAAACTCACGGCTCTTCCTACTCAGTACACCCTGGAGGTACAAAGATGTACAAAGATCTACGTCAGAATTACTGGTGGCATAGAATGAAACGTGAAGTAGCCAGAAGTGTCGCTAAATGTTTGGCGTGTCAGCAAGTAAAGGCTGAACATCACAGGACTGCTGGATTACTTCAACCGTTACCTATCCCAGAATGGAAGTGGCAACACATCACAATGGATTTTTTGACTGCTCTTCCTCGCAGTACAAAGGGTAACGATGCGGTATGGATTATTGTGGATTGACTCACAAAGTCGGCTCACTTCATTCCATTTCGGGTTGGCCAATCAACTGAGACATTAGCAAAGAAGTACATGGAGGTAAGAATCTACTTAAGATTTAAAACTCTTCATAATGTACTATCTCTGATACCCATGAACTCATACAGAAAATTGTGAGACTTCATGGAGTACCGGTCTGCATTGTCTCCGATCGTGACACTAGATTTCGATCTCAATTTTAGCAAAGTCTGCAAGCGAGCTTGGGAACAAGTCTGAACTTCAGCACGGTTTATCATCCACAAACAGATGGTCAGTCTGAGCAAACTATTCAGATCTTGGAGGATATGCTCAGAACGTGTATGTTAGACTTCGGATGATCGTGAGAAGATCACCTACATCTTGTGGAGTTTTCATACAACAACAGCTACCAAGCAAGTATAGGAATGGCACCTTTTGCAGCGCTTTATGGAAGGAAGTGTCGATCGTCATTAAGTGAGGACGATATCGGAGATAGACAACTCGTTGGACCTGAGATGATAGTAGCAACTGTTGATGTGGTTCGTACTATCATGGAAAGAATGCATATAGCACATGATTGACAGAAGCACTGGGCCGATGCAAAGCGACGTCACTTGGAGTTCCAGCCGGGAGATCATGTATTTCTAAAAATATATCCAAACCACGGAGTGATCCGATTTGGAAGACGGGCTAAGCTTAGTCCAAGGTATATTAGACCGTTCGACATACTCGAACGAGTCGGTGAAGTGGCTTACCGCTTGGCACTTCCACCTTCATTGGAAGGAGTGCACAATGTGTTCCACATATCCCAACTCAAAAGGTATGTGAGTGACCCCAGCCACATTCTCGATCATTCCGAGCTCACTGTACATCCCGACTTATCTTGTGTGCAACAACCTGTTGAGATCCAGGACAGGAAAATGAAGTCACTTCGGAACAAGGAAGTCAACTTGGTTCGAGTGATGTGGAAAAAAGACACGCTAGGATAATCAACATGGGAAAGAGATGACGAAATACGTGCAAGATACCCTCACCTATTTGTAAACCGGTCCTTAAAATAAAATTTGTAAATTTCGAGGACGAAATTTTTGTAAGGAGGATAGACTGTAACAACTCCAATTTTTGTGTACAAAAATTTGTTTAAAAGCTAATGTATACTTGGGGTATTTGCATTTTTTGTGAGTACTATAAATATTTGATTTTCTTTTTAATAGCAAGAAGGAGCTTGTAGCTCATCAGTAAGACCTTGCACTGCTGAACCAAAGCACCAGAGTTCAAATCCCATCAGCCACATTATTTTTTATATTGATTTCTTTTAATCTTTTTAGAAGCCCAAGAGTCTACACGTGCATAACCCATGAACGCAAAGGTCACACTAAAAACAAATGAGTTCAGGAGGTAGACCAAGAGGCAAGGGACACGTGGCGGGAAAAATCGGCCTGACTCGGCCCGACTCAGCCGGCGACTCGCCTGACTCGGCCGCCGCCGCTGGACGAACTCGCCCGAATCGGAGTTTTGTCTTCTTGACTTCTGTGCCTCTTGATCTCCTTATAACTACTGTATGGTTTAAAAACCCTGCACAATTACAGAGACCATAAAATCCTTTTAATCTCCATTTTAATGCAATTTAAATGCAATTTTTATCAAAAATCTAACCCTAAAATTCTCCTATAAATACCCCACACTCTTTTCCACCTCCTCACTCTGAATTCTACATAAAAACTCTCAAGAAAATTCTAAGTTCAATAGTGTGCAAGTGGAGTTAGCGAAGGGCGAAGCTCCGACGAACTTCCGACGACGACCCTAAGAGCTCCCGGCGACGAAATGACTCACTGGCACCTCCTACCACTCCCTCTTCCTCTTTCCTAATCTAAAATCTCGTAATTCCCTCCTCCCTCTTCTCTTTTCTATTCTAAAAACTCATAATTCTAAAACCCGACGAAAGTGGAGTTAATCCGACTTGCGATTCGGTTTTTCTTTAAAAGTTCTGTTTTTCATAAAAACAACAATATCAAACTCTCACAACATGACTATTAATCATTAACAAAATATATTAAACAAGTTCCATTTCAAAATAATGTATATTGTAAATTTTATCGCACTTTTACGGAAAAATACCATATAATTTAGTTTCGACATAAAACACCATTACCCTTTGCTATACTTTAGATAGTTCACGAGGTAATGACCTAGCTCTTCACAACACTCATATGTAACATTGCACGATAATATTAGGAAATATAGATTTGGGAAAATACGGTTTTACATAAAACTACCTCCGACTTATATAAAAACATTTTTCTACAAGATTATGTATTTTAATCAAATGTTTGCAAAGCACCGCTACAACCCATTTCGGAGAACCCGTTCAGGATGGTGCGGATTATTGCACATCCTCGGTCTTAGTAGTGCGAGATGCTGACCTTCGCAAGGAGCATTCGGTCTCGAAAGATTTAAAAAGACAATTCTCTTTAGAAAATGTGATTTCTATTATAAATAAAACTTATATTTTTAATAAATAAATATATATGTAATTAATATCAAAATATCTAATTTTAGTATTTATAATATTCCACATTTCCAAATTTCAAGAGAAACAACTCATTTACAAGAAAATACCATGCAATTCCATACAAGTTCAATACTTTACAAATAAATACCATATATTATGAAATTAGGTTTTACTCACTAGAAATGTTACATATATAAAACCTACATGTATGAAAACTCTAAAGACGATAATTAATTACTTGAGGTGTATTTTGAAAATTATACAAAATTATTTTTACATAAAACCCCCCTCAAGTTTTATAAATTACAAAAAGGACCCTAGTAAATATAAGTTTAAGCGGGACCAGTCTCTTGAGCCTCAGGGACTCGGAGATATGGGTGCTTGCCTATTTAAGGTTGACAACTTAACAAACGGTATTATCAACATGGTAATCGTCTTTGAAAAAGACACAAATCCTGCTGTCCATGTGCAGCGGTTACCGATAACACCAAAACCTAATTCAGGATTCAATTTCTTTTCTAATTGTCTGACTCAGACTGAGTCTCAAAATAATCAATCTGACTTGAATATAATTCAAGTATATATAACAAATCAATATGAATCCATGTAATCAATCTGTTCAATCTATCAATCTAAACAACTTGACTGAACCGAACCATGGATATACATCTATCTACATGATTCTCCAGTTACATCCATTTACTGATATCATGGTTTCGGCAAGTCATCCATCTATACAATTCAATTACAATACAATACAATACAAACAATATAATTAAGATATCGCGGGGTTTATAAGGGGTAGATTGGTACGGAAGGTGTTAGAAGTAGTACGAGACAGCAACCATTAAGACACCTAACCTGTATTCTATTGCCATTGTACCGTGGTTGAACGGTTCCTTGTACTTTCCGTCCACCTTAGTCTCTGGTCTACTGAGACTCCTCTCGTATACACTAGCCTCTTCTGTACCAAGCTACAAACAACAGCGTTAACACTAAATACAACATTATAACAATATAATATAACTTTAAAAGTTACACTCTCTCTGTTTATTCTAATTCTCCCTCATCTTTGGGACTTAGCGAGCGTTTGTTCGCTGACGACATTTCTTCTCTTTCTTCTTTGGAATGTTGTCAGGTGATTCGGACCTTCCGGAGATCGAGACCACCAGCGAGGATTTGGACCAGCTAGCTTATGACCCAAAGCTTTAGATTCTTGTACACATTTACATTCTGTATTTTTTTTCATTTCTGTTATGCCACTATTTAGGCATTGTTTTTCCATTCCATGTATTTACTTTTCAGATGCATTGTACAAAAGAATGTTAATAAATAAAGTTGTTGTTCATTACATTTGTCTCTTATGTATATTTCCTTTATATTGCTTAGTTACGCTTAGCGTATTTACTTCTAAGTAAATACGTAGCGGCCAGTCGCGCCCTCTGCCCGTACACCGAGAAGCGGGGCGTGACAGGTTTTGTTAGTGGCTCATGCAGGTCAGAGCTGTATCGAATCCTACCATGCAGTTCAGTTCTGCGTGGACAACCTAAACAATATAACACAAGAACCAGCAACTGGAAACATTCTTTACAATTCACAATCCTTGAATCTTATCATTTCATATACTTTGAATCTGTCCTAATCCAAAATTTTCTTTCAAGATTATGGATTCCCCAAACAACACCAGCGCCAATGTCAACAACACACCTCCACCACTACCACTCACACATGTCGTCCCTGCTCCGATCAACGAGCAAACGGTTCTGCTTGAGGCGATCCGCAGCTTCCTGGAAGGACAGCAGCAGCAGACTGCTATTCTAATGAACCGTCCCGAGGCAGAAGCATCTGGGGTGAAGCAATTCAGGGCCTTACACCCCAAGCAGTTCGTAGGAAAAGAGAGCCCTCTAGAAGCTGAGGAATGGGCTCGGAGCATCGAAGATGATCTGGCAGCGACACAAGTGCCAGAAATAGCTTGGGTCCGTGTTGCGAAACTGCAGTGGTGGAAGGCGGAAGAAAGCCGTCTTGATCAACCCATCGAATGGAAGACTTTCCAAGACATGTTCGACACAAAGTATTTCCTTGAGACTGCCAGGTTTGACATGGAACAGCAGTTCATCCATCTACAACAGGGTTCGATGTGGACCAAATTAGTGGATGAATACGATGCTGAGTTCACCATGCTCAGTCGGTAAGATATGTCTCAATAATTCGATTTTTCAATATATCACATACTACACAGCTAACACAATACTTTAACAAATTTGCGGCACACCTGATACCGACGAATGAGATCAGAGACCATCGATTTCAACAAGGTTTAGATTCGGAAATCCAGGCTGCACTAGCCACAGAAGATTTTTCAACTAATGAATCGGCTCTAAAAGCTGCCCGACGTTATGAGGCAGTGGTAAAGATGAGGGGTAGAGCTCAATCTGCCGGAGTTAAGCGCCCTGCCACCCAAATGGCAGGAGGAGCCTCATCAAGACCACCATTTGTGCCAAGGAGGCCCGGAGTACCGAACAACAAGCTCAGCCCAGCCTTTTGTACCTACTGCAAGAGAGCTGGACATATGATGAAAGACTGCCGGCGAGCCAACAGTCTTTGCTTAGTCTGTGGCTCAGCTACTCATGATATTGGGTCTTGTTCCATTCGACACAACCCAATTGCTGCACCCAGACCAGCAATCACTTACCAGCAGCAACCAACCATTCAGGCACCGGCTCCAAGACTAGCTCTCCCTGCTCCACTATAAGATATGTATGCCTTAGAGGCTATTATTGTATAGTACTAGTTTGTATAATACATTTTGGAAGCTTGGGATATATATATACGGTTTTACGACAGTCTTGCTCGATATAGTAATATGCTACTTGGTTTGTTTCTATCTTAATATGTGTATATGTTTCTTATAACATATCGCTAAAACATATTGATGGAGCCCTTGGGATCTCAGGGTGTTTTGGGCTATACTTCGACACGACATGTATCGCTATTAGGGGACTGACGTTTGCAACCCCCTAGGCCCGCCATGCGATACTCTTAGACGAACTGTCACGACCCAAAATTCGGCCTGTGACCAGCAATTAACCTACGAAACGTACTTTGTCACGACCCAAAATTCGGCCCGTGACCGACGCTTAACCTACGTAACGTTTATAGGCGTAACGTGACTAAGTGAACCGAGAACCCAGAAATCAAACCAGTAAAAGTATAGAGTGTCTTAAACCTGAATGGAAGCATTTGCAAAGTGACAAGAAAATCTTAAGTAAATAATCACCAAGATAGCAATATACGACGCCGTAGCGAAGATCAAGAGTAACAAGTGGAAACATCACAGATAGAATAAACTGCATAAGTACAGTCGGCTCACAACGAGCACGACACCAGAATACAAATAATATATACATCATCGTCCTCACACTGTCTCTAAGTCAAGTACATATATGGTAGATGGAGAATACTAGATACAACAATGTACATAGCTGAAAGATAAACAGATACCGCACAAAACCCACCTATCAGCAAAAGAGCTAGTACACCAACTGAGGGGGTATCTGTGTCAAAAGGTGTAAGAAAGCAGCCTGCCGCGACTACTCCGAAGGGCAACCTGCAAACACTGTGGTACAACAGGGGTGAGTTGCCAACTCGTGAATAGAGATAACATATAAAGGTAATCGCGAGCATGCACGTACTGCGCTACTCTATCATATGCCAACAGATGATATCAATGCGTGATAAGCAGTATGTGCAATAATCATGCAATTGCTCTATCAGGTAATACAACTACAGGATGAGATGCAATAATGAATGCTGAGCATGGGAATATAACATCTACACGGAATGTCAACGTGGAATATATATATAATCGGTATCCATCAATGCACAGCAAATCCCAACAACCCAGACTCCGGCACTCCCATCGGCCCTCAATCCTGTACATCCCAGAGAATCATGAGTGCCCAACATCGGCACCCAAATATCATAAATACTCGTGTCTAGTATCGACACGCAAATCCTTCTATATCGGGCATCCGTCAGTCCGGGTCAGCCCTCTCTCAATATATCGGGCATCCGTCAGTCCGGGTCAGCCCTCTCTCAATATATCGGGCATCCGTCAGTCCGGGTCAGCCCTATCTCAATATATCGCTCTAGCACCGAGAAAACACATGGTGGGCGCACCGAAATATCATATCAAGAGAACCGGGTTTTTAAATGATTACATATTTGAAATAGCCACGGTTCCCAAATCCAGAAATCACATGTAATTCCAACCAATATGCAAGTAAATGTGATGTGATATGTGCATCAAGTATGAATATCATGTCAAGTCACATAAAAGATGAGCTACAGCATAATGATCCGATGTGATATATGCATCAAGTATGAATATCATGGCAATTCTAACGGTGTGTGTGTAACATGCAGGATAGTGCTCGTGCAACACGAACTGTCAGTAAGGGTGCGGTGTTCTATCAATTCTAGTTTATATACATATAGCAGGGAATGCGGTATGCACTAAATAGTAGCCATGAACAGTCAATGTATGGAAATGTAGCTATAAGGTCCTATCAGCCCTGACGTAGAACGCCATGCGGGCGATATCCCGGTAGATGTTAAGTCTACTCACCATAGTCTCTCGCTAGGTATAGCCGATGACTTGTTTCCCCTTCTTCGTGGCGTCCGTCGCACTCGCCTGCGAACCTAGAATTCCACAGAATATCACGCATAAGCTCAAAATCATACAAATACGACATTTAAGGTCCACTAGAAACCCGTGTCGCAAACCAAGTGCGCGTGTGCGCGATACGCTAAAACGTGTGATTACGCGCCTGAAGTCACTCCGACGCGTCGCGATATGCAGAAACCCTAAACCCATACACACGTATCACGCGTGTCGCTAAAGATTAAAAATACGGGAAATAGGGTATTCTACTCCAGATTTTGATACAGAACAGATATTATAAAAATAGATATACCAAAATACTACAATTAGCAGCAGACTCCAGTGGCCCAAACCCCAACCCAAAACACCCCCATCTGGCCGCAAATTGTGGCCAGAATGCTTATTTCGGCGGCCTGGGTAGGGGGAGGGACTCCCAGGTTTTGTGTATGCACTCTATACCCCCTGTGTATGCTACAGTAATTCCAATTTCACTCTGAAACATCTCGGATAGTAGCAGATCCTGCAGAGCCTTATTTCTAGTTAAAAACCACACTTTTTGCACTAAAATGAAAGTTTATGGTATTTCTATGCAAACTGAACCCAAAACCTGGCCTAAATAGCTCTAATAGCACAAAAATAGAGTTAACCAAGCCAACAAAACCCCAATCTAACATAAGCATCACAAATATCCTTTAATATCACTAAAAATGCACAAAAAGAGATTTTTGCTAAAGAATACTACAAATTTATGGAAAAGGAGTGCTAACATGAGTTAATACCTTCAAAAGACCTTATAAAACACAAAAAATTCCAGCCCTTGCATCAAGTGTGCAGATTTGCCTCCAAACACCTCAAAAAGCTCACTTTTCCATGGTTTTGTGATGAAAATGAGTGGTTTTTGTGTAGGATTTGTATGGAGATCAAAGAGAAGTGAAATGGAGAGGAAAAGATAAAGAAAAGCTAGGGTTTTTCTGCTGGAAATTTCCAGAATTCTGAGATGGGGAAAGAGAGAGAGAAGAGAAGGAAAATGGGGGTCAAAAGTCAATTTTCTACCTAACACCATGCCTTCATTGTTTAATTGAAATTTTGAAATTTTAAAAGGGATTTGATTTGTTTTAAAATGGGTGGGGGATTAAATACAACCATGCAAGACAAGAATGGTTAACATGCTACACTAAAAGTCCTTAGTCACAAAATTGGTGCAAGTGTACATTACAAACGGAAATTTTCCAATTAGGGTAAACCCGACTAAAATAACTAATAATCCTATGTACACAAATATAATAACACGCACAAATTACTAATTATCACGAAAAACATTCTAACGAAAATTCAAAGTGTTA
Organism: Agapanthus africanus; assembly: GCA_030015575.1. Lineage (NCBI taxonomy): Eukaryota > Viridiplantae > Streptophyta > Magnoliopsida > Asparagales > Amaryllidaceae > Agapanthus > Agapanthus africanus. Next base: position 349,716,858 of record JASDDO010000024.1, on the reverse strand, counting down.
CAATCTACCCCCCTTAAAGAAATTCGGTCCCCGAATTTAAAAATCTAACTACACGCACCTTCAAAAAGATGGGGATACCTCTTCCTCATCTCGCTCTCGGTCTCCCAAGTGACCTCTCTGCTTGGACGACGCCAAAGTACCTTGACGGACGGTATCTCTTTCGACCTCAATTTCTTCACTTGTCGATCCAAGATCATCACCGGTTGCTCTGCATAGGAAGGTCATGCTCAAGCTGGATCGTCGGGTGCTGAATCGCATGCGAAGGATCGTGAAGATATCTGCAGAGCATCGAAACGTGAAATACGGGGTGCACGTCTGGAAAACTGGGCGGAAGCGCTAACCGATACGCAACTGCACCAACACGCTCTAGGATCTCGAAGGGGCCCACAAATCTGGGACTAAGCTTCCCTTTCTTCCCAAATCTCATCTCACCTTTCATTGGGGAGACCCTCAAGAAAACATGATCACCAATAGAAAACTCAAGTCTGCGCCGACGACGGTCCACATAAGATCTCTGCCTACTCTGGGCTGCTCTCATCCTATCGCGAATCAACTGGATCTTCGCGGTCGTCTCCTCCACAATCTGTAGCCCTAAGATACTGCTCTCACTGAGCTCTGTCCAACAGGTGGGCGATCTGCATCTCCTCTCATAAAGAGCCTTAAACGGTGCCATCTGAATGGTCTCTTGGTAGCTGTTGTTGTAGGAGAACTCTACAAAGGGTAAATGATTATCCCAGCTGCCTCCAAAGTCTAATACGCACGCTCTGAATATGTCCTCGAGAGTCTGAATAGTCCGCTCTGACTATCCGTCGGTCTGCGGATGAAATGCTGTGCTGAAACTCAAGCGAGTGCCCAAAGCCTCCTGAAGCCTCTGCCATAGTCGGCTGGTAAACTGGGTGCCTCTGTCGGACACGATACATGTCGGAACTCCGTGCAGTCGTACAATCTCATCAATATAAATCTAGGCATACTAAGAAAATCCGAAAGTCATCTTCACCGGTAGGAAGTGAGCCGCTTTCGTCAAACGATCCACGATCACCCAGATGGAGTCATACCCTCGACTAGTCCTGGGCAAATCCACAATGAAGTCCATAGATATCTGTTCCCATTTCCACTCCGGAATGGGTAACGGCTGAAGCTCTCCCGCGGGCCTCTGGTGCTCAGCCTTGACTTGCTGACAAGTCAGGCATCTCGACACAAAATCTGCGATGTCTCTCTTCATTCCGTCCCACCAGTAAACACCTTTCATGTCATGGTACATCTTGGTGGAACCGGGATGAACACTATATACCGATCGATGTGCCTCCTCAAGAATCTCGCACCGCAATCCCTCAGCATCTGGTACGTACAGTCTAGCCCCAAATCGTAGTATTCCCTGACCATCGATCACGAACTCGGAAAATCTGCCCTGTCCTATCTGTGTCCTGATCTCTGAACATCGGTCATCACTGTGCTGTGCCTTATGTATACGGTCAAGCAACTGTGGGCGTGCACGAACATGCACAATCTGTCCTCCGATCGGCGTAAACTCGAACTGTACCCGGCTGTCGCATAAAATCTGCCAATCTGCCGACGACTGCCTCTGTACTGTGCTCAAACAAGATAGACTACCACCGGGCCTCCTGCTCAAAGCATCCGCCACTACATTCGCCCTGCCCGGGTGATACAAGATCTCACAATCGTAGTCCTTCACTAACTCCATCCATCGGCGCTGTCTAAGGTTCAAGTCTCGCTGCTGGAATATATACTTTAAGCTCTTGTGATCAGTGAATATCTGGCACGACTCTCCATATAGGTAATGTCGCCAGATCTTAAGTGCAAAGACCACTGCAGCCATCTCCAAATCATGAGTGGGGTAATTCTGTTCATGTTTCTTTAATTGCCGCAAAACATACGCGATCACCCTGTCATGCCGCATCAAAACGCACCCTAGCCCCACTCGTGAAGTATCACAATAGACCACAAATCCTCCTGATCCTGAAGGCAATGATAATACTGGTGTCGTAGTCAGTAGAGCCCGTAGCTGCTGAAAACTGTGCTCACACTCCTCCGTCCAATCAAAACAAACTCCTTTTCGGGTCAACCCGGTCAAAGGTGTAGCAATGCGAGAGAAGTCCTGCACGAATCGCCTGTAGTAGCCTGCCAGCCCTAGAAAGCTGCGAACCTCCGTCACTGACGTGGGTCTAGGCCAACTCCGAACGGCCTCAATCTTCCTCGGGTCTACACATATACCATCTCGTGTAATCACGTGCCCTAAGAAGTCTACGCTGTCTAGCCAGAAAGCACACTTTGAGAATTTGGCGAAAAGCTGATACTCCCTTAAGGTCTGCAGTGTAATTCGCAGGTGCTGCTCGTGCTCCTCTCTACTCTGAGAATACACTAGAATATCGTCAATAAACACTATGATGAACAGATCAAGATACGGCCGGAAAATACGGTTCATCAAGTCCATAAATGCTGCTGGCACGTTGGTGAGTCCGAACGACATCACCAAAAACTCGTAATGGCCGTAGCGCGTGTGGAAAGCTGTCCTAGGAATGTCCTCCTGTCGAACCCGCAGCTGATGTTAGCTTGATCGCAAATCGATCCTCAAAAAGTATCCTGCCCCCTGAAGCTGGTCGAACAAATCGTCGATGCGTGGCAAGGGATACCTGTTCCGCACTATCACCCTGTTCAGCTGACGGTAGTCGATACACAAACGCATGCTGCCGTCCTTCTTCTTGACAAATAGGACTGGAGCACCCCAAGGAGAAACACTGGGTCGAATGAGTCCCTTATACAGCAAATCTTGCAACTGACCCTTCAATTCTCTAAGTTCCGCCGGGGCCATCCGATAAGGCGGTACAGAAATAGGCCCCGTGCCAGGAACCAAATCAATACAGAAAGAATTATAACGCTCGAGCGGTAGCCCAGGAAGCTCGTCAGGGAACACATCAGGGAACTCGCTAACAACCGGAACCTGATCCATCGGAACCTCTGTAGCTCTAGTATCGCAAACATAGGCGAGAAATCCCTGACATCCCTTCCTCAAAAGCTGTCCAGCGTGAAAAGAAGAAATCACACTGTGAGGGGTGTCACCATGGTCCCCCAACACAACAAAAACCGACTCGCCGGGAAAACAAAATCTAACTGTCTTCTCGCGGCAGTCAACAGAAGCATAGCACGTGGCTAACCAATCCATGCCCAAAAGAACGTCGAAGTCCAACATCTCAAGAAGGATCAAATCGACCGGCAACTCTCTCTCGCCAATACGGACGGTACAGGATCGGAATACGTGACTAGCGACAAACGACTCTCCCACAGGAGTAGTCACAACAAGCGGCTGATCAAGCAAACCGGACTCTCTACCCAAACTCGGCACAAAGTGTGTGGATACGTACGAGTGCGTGGATCCAGGATCGAATAATACGTGTGCATCAACCGAACATACTGGAAGGATACCTGAGACCACCGCATTGGACGCATGCGCGTCCTGATGGGTCAAGGTAAAAACTCGTGCCTGCCCTCCTCCTGTGACTGGCTGCCCCCTGCCGGCAGCTAGTTGCCCTCTGCCTCGGTCACCTCGTCCTCTATGAACAAATCCTCCGCGACCATGACCTCCCTGTGCATGTGTCTGACGCGGAGTAACAGTAGGTACAATAGGCAACGCCGTCTGGGGTGGTGAAGACGGCAATGTGACGCGCGGTGCTGCTGCCTCCCTCCGGGGTATCTCAGGACAATCTCGTACACGATGATAAGAACACCCGCAACGAAAACATCCCGATGATGGTCGCTGACCCTCCTGGGGATATGAGCTAAACAACCTACCTCGCCCCGAATCTCTGCTACCTGCAAGACGTCTATCACGGCGCCGAAAAGGCTGTCTCTGCGCTGATGTATCCGCACGAACTCTTTTCGGCTCTGGAACTACCGAAGTCTCGGCAAAGCGCTCCTCGACTAATAGGGCTGCGTCTACAGCTGCTGCATATGTCTCGTAATGTTGTGCGCTGATCGGTAGAAACAGTGGTGTAAGCAAGCCTCGGACAAATCTCTTGACTCGCAACTCCTCAGTAGCCACTAGGTAAGGAGCATACACTGATAGCTCGGTGAACAGGACATCATACTCTGCCACAGACATCTCTGGAGTCTGACGTAAGGACTTGAACCTGCGTTCTCTAGCATCTCTGACGCTCAGTGGAAGAAAACGGGCAAGGAATAGCGCCAAGAACTCTGTCCAAGTCATAGGAGGAAGACCTGCTGCTCTACCCTTCTCAACTGATTCACACCATTTCTGCGCAAGACCTTCCAGGCGAAAGCTCGCGAACTCAACCCATCTCGCATCTGCGTATCTAAGTGAACGACATATCCGCGCCATCCTATCAATGAAAGACTGTGGGTCCTCGACCGCATCGGTGCCTGTGAAGACCGGAGGCTTCAGCCTCATAAACTCTGACAACGATACTGTAATAACCTCCGTAGCTGTAGGGGCAACTGCCTGTACTGTGGGTACCACCGCGGTCTCTGCAACGGGTGGAACTACCTCTGGTCGCTGCGCTCGAAGTGTCTCAACTAGAGATCCCATCATCTGGCGCATCTTCTGCATACTGGATCCCATCGTCTGGCGCATCTCCTGCACACCAGCCCCTAACATAGAAATCTGATCTGTCACGGCAGGAACAGCCTGCTCGGGCACAACCGGTGTACTACCCGGATCAGTCCTCATCTCGGACGAGTCAACTCGAATCTCGGCCCTCGCGGCCGCTCTCTGCGCCCATAGTAGTCTTTGGCGGCATAATGGCTGAAAGGAAAAGTAGGATTCGATAAGGATACGGAAATCGAATCGCAAGAATCCATGTACTGATGAAGGAATTTAAATCAATAAGTCCTAAGGTCGCCTTGGCGGAGTACCGTGTCGTGAGTATGCCGTGGAACATACGCACGCTACGCCACTCTGCTCCAGCTACCTACTCTATCATACCAGGGTCATCCTAGGAACACTCCGAAAGGTAAAACCTACGCTCTGATACCAACTTTGTCACGATCCAGAATTCGGCCCGTGAACGGCACTTAACCTACGTAACGTCTACAGGCGTAACGTGACTAAGTGAACCGAGAACCCAGAAATCAAACCAGTAAAAGTATAGAGTGTCTTAAACCTGAATGGAAGCATTTGCAAAGTGACAAGAAAATCTTAAGTAAATAATCACCAAGATAGCAATATACGACGCCGTAGCGAAGATCAAGAGTAACAAGTGGAAACATCACAGATAGAATAAACTGCATAAGTACAGTCGGCTCACAACGAGCACGACACCAGAATACAAATAATATATACATCATCGTCCTCACACTGTCTCTAAGTCAAGTACATATATGGTAGATGGAGAATACTAGATACAACAATGTACATAGCTGAAAGATAAACAGATACCGCACAAAACCCACCTATCAGCAAAAGAGCTAGTACACCAACTGAGGGGGTATCTGTGTCAAAATGTGTAAGAAAGCAGCCTGCCGCAACTACTCCGAAGGGCAACCTGCAAACACTGTGGCACAATGGGGGTGAGTTGCCAACTCGTGAATAGAGATAACATATAAAGGTAATCGCGAGCATGCACGTACTGCGCTACTCTATCATATACCAATAGATGATATCAATGCGTGATAAGCAGTATGTGCAATAATCATGCAAGTGCTCTATCAGGTAATACAACTACAGGATGAGATGAAATAATGAATGCTGTGCATGGGAATATAACATCTACACAGAATGTCAACGTGGAATATATATATAATCGGTATCCATCAATGCACCGCAAATCCCAACAACCTAGACGCCGGCACTCCCATCGGCCCTCAATCCTGTACATCCCAGAGAATCACGAGTGCCCAACATCGGTACCCAAATATCATAAATACTCATGTCTAGCATCGACACGCAAATCCTCCTATATCAGGCATCCGTCAGTCCGGGTCAGCCCTCTCTCAATATATCGGGCATCCGTCAGTCCGGGTCAGCCCTCTCTCAATATATCGGGCATCCGTCGGTCCGGGTCAGCCCTCTCTCAATATATCGCTCTAGCACCGAGAAAACACATGGTGGGCGCACCGAAATATCATATCCAGAGAACCGGTTTTTTAAATGATTACATATTTGAAATAGCCACGGTTCCCAAATCCAGAAATCACATGTAATTCCAACCAATATGCAAGTAAATGTGATGTGATATGTGCATCAAGTATGAATATCATGTCAAGTCACATAAAAGATGAGCTACAGCATAATGATCCGATGTGATATATGCATCAAGTATGAATATCATGGCAATTCTAACGGTGTGTGTGTAACATGCAGGATAGTGCTCATGCAACACGAACTGTCAGTAAGGGTGCGGTGTTCTATCAATTCTAGTTTATATACATATAGCAGGGAATGCGGTATGCACTAAATAGTAGCCATGAACAGTCAATGTATGGAAAGGTAGCTATAAGGTCCTATCAGCCCTGACTAGAACGCCATGCGGGCGATATCCCCGTAGATGTTAAATCTACTCACCGTAGTCTCTCGCTAGGTATAGCCGATGACTTGTTTCCCCTTCTTCGCGGCGTCCGTCGCACTCGCCTGCGAACCTAGAATTCCACAGAATATCACGCATAAGCTCAAAATCATACAAACACGATATTTAAGGTACACTAGAAACCCTAGTCGCAAACCAAGTGCGCGTGTGCGCGATACGCTAAAACGTGTGATTACGCGCCTGAAGTCACTCCGACGCGTCGCGATACGCAGAAACCCCAAACCCACACACACGTATCACGCGTGTCGCTAAAGATTAAAAATACGGGAAATAGGGTATTCTACTCCAGATTTTGATACAGAACATATATTATAAAAATAGATATACCAAAAAACTACAATTAGCAGCAGACTCCAGTGGCCCAAACCCCAACCCAAAACACCCCCATCTGGCCGCAAATTGCGGCCAAAATGCTTATTTCGGCGGCCTGGGTAGGGGAGGGACTCCCAGGTTTTGTGTGTGCACTCTATACCCCCTGTGTATGCTACAGTAATTCCAATTTCACTCTGAAACATCTCGGGTAGTAGCAGATCCTACAGAGCCTTATTTCTAGTTAAAAACCACACTTTTTGCACTAAAATGAAATTTTATGGTATTTCTGTGCAAACTGAACCCAAAACCTGGCCTAAATAGCTCTAATAGCACAAAAATAGAGTTAACCAAGCCAACAAAACCCCAATCTAACATAAGCATCACAATTATCCTTTAATATCACTAAAAATGCACAAAAAGGAGATTTTTGCTAAAGAATACTACAAATTTATGGAAAAGGAGTGCTAACATGAGTTAATACCTTCAAAAGACCTTATAAAACACAAAAAATTCCAGCCCTTGCATCAAGTGTGCAGATTTGCCTCCAAACACCTCAAAAAGCTCACTTTTCCATGGTTTTGTGATGAAAATGAGTGGTTTTTGTGTAGGATTTGTATGGAGATCAAAGAGAAGTGAAAAGGAAAGGAAAAGATAAAGAAAAGCTAGGGTTTTTCTGCTGGAAATTTCCAGAATTCTGAGATGGGGAAAGAAAGAGAGAAGAGAAGGAAAATGGGGGTCAAAAGTCAATTTTCTACCTAACACCATGCCTTCATTGTCTAATTGAAATTTTGAAATTTTAAAAGGGATTTGATTTGTTTTAAAATGGATGGGCGATTAAATACAACCATGCAACACAAGAATGGTTAACATGCTACACTAAAAGTCCTAAGTCACAAAATTGGCTAAGTGTGCAAGCGTACATTACAAACGAAATTTTTTCAATTAAGGTAAACCCGACTAAAATAACTAATAATCATATGTACACAAATATAATAACACGCACAAATTACTAATTATCACTAAAAACATTCTAACGAAAATTCAAAGTGTTACACGAACAGACCGGACTGTACGGAGACTGTCACATTCAGGCTCAGTAGGAGTTCAGATTGGTTTACCTCGTCAGTCTTCTTATCGGCATCTACCTGGGACCGTTACGTACAGCTAGTGTTGCTTGCGGTCTGTAGTTAAACCCACTGCCAGCGTAGTGTCGAGTCTTTAGAGTCCCACACAGAGGGTTATTCTCCTTTAGGCAAAAGAGAGTAGAGGTCGCATGGTTTTGCGACAGGGTTCGTTCACATCCGCGCACTTGTGCACGTTTGGTGTCCGGACAGCTTATACTAGCGGGCTTTGGTTTAAGCCAGATCCTAGTATATATTTTGGGATTGGTTTTATCTCATTGTATCCGTGTTCCTCGAAACACGGATGCGGGTGTGTATACACAGTTGACTGAGGCAGAGGCAGAGGATTTTCATTAGGGTTAATGACCGTTGTCTTTTCTTAACCCTAATGTTTATGTGTGAAATATGATTATTAATATTAACTAATTATAATTATGTTATGGTTAGGGTTGTTGACCTTTTGACTATACTTGACTTGTTGACCTAGGTTGACATATTGACCATCATCATTTCATATGAAAGATGTTCTTTGATTCTTGCAAAAGTAATTGATGTGAAATGATAATGGTCATATCAAGATAGTTACATCACAATTATCTTTAGTTAATTATTTAATTATCATAATTCACATATATGTGAGAAGGTTGGCTTTTTCTTCTCATTCTCTCATTCTCATTCTCTCTCATCCTCTTCCTCTCTCTTAAAGCTCTCCCCTCTCATGAGTTGAGAACCATTAAGCTTGAGATAAAACCTTCAAAATTACTCTCTACTCTTTCTAAGGTTCTAGGTTTAGCACACCAAGTACCTTAGTTACTTCTAGTTTGAGGTAGGAGCCAAAGGTAGAGGCCCTCGGGTGGATCTTTCTTCGGCAAGAGAAGGCGACGAGGACAACCCGTTCATCCCACTCCAAGGAGCAAGAACAGAAGGACTTCAAGACTTAGGTATAACCATTCTACATAGTAGTTAGAACTTGTAGCTCTTTTGTTAGTTTTTGTTTAGCAAAGATCCTTCATGAAAGGTCCATGCTACCTATCGAAGAAAAAATCGATTTTTACCTATTCCGCCTCCCCGAATATACCGGGGTAGGTAACGTGGACCTAACAGTGGTATCAGAGCCTAGCTAAACACAAACTAGAAAATTAGCAAAGTATCTAGAACTTCGATTGGAAAAAATCGCAAAACACGTTTTCAAAAAAGCAAACTTTCTGCCGATTTTTAGATCTGTTCAAAAAATAAGAAATCACATAATAAAAATCGGCTTAAGGTTTTTACAGAACAAGGATGAAATTTGATCCAGTGAGTCGCTTAACTCGCTGCGGAACCGCGGCCGAGTTGACTCGGCCGTGGGTCAAACTTCTTGCAGTGTTCTTAAGTTGGTGTTTTGTATTTTTTAGGATGGTTTGTTTCTGCCCAGAATTTTCAGAGAACAAGTTTGCTTTTGGGGTGGTAACAAATCCGTATTTTGATCGATTTTCTGTAGACTTTGGCTAATGGGTTGTATCTGTGATGTGATATATGTATTGAACGTCTGCTAATCGCTATACGTCGATTAGTGGGGGTTATACATATCTGTGATCTGTAATGTTGATGGTTTGTGTATATGAATTCGTTCGATTGTCGCGGATGAATAGCCGGGGGTTGTGAGATGAGAGTTTTCTTATTTTTTCAATTCATGTAATATGTAAATTGATGTAATATTATTTGTATGGCCGCACATCCAGGATGAGGTTGTAGCCGCCATTGTATAATTTCTTTTTACTGTTTTTGCTCCTAGGATAGACCCAATGTGGGATGCACAAACTACCGGGTATCTCGAAGTGCCGAGTGGCCTACTCACGTTGTTGAGGGAGGTTGCTTCGCTTCGGGTACTTGGCGGGTAGTTTGCCGCACCCGTAGGGGTCTAGGGTGGGGTATTTGGCTATTCATCGCGACCGTGTAATCTGTATTTCATTGTAGGCTCGAACGAAATGCAGATTCCTAGTATATCCAAAGTATTCATCTGTGATCTGGAATGGCTATCATTGCATCTGACGAATGGATTTATATATCAATATATGATATCTATTTAGGCGTTGCTTATGTTTTGCATCCGCGCTATTCCAGCCCCCGCTCCGTCGTTAGTTAAGTAACCTAACGGGTGATGACAGGACCCCGTGGCGAATGCGGATGGCATATGCGTACGTCATATTTTTGTTGTTTTCTGCAATGGTAGGATTAATTGATGGGACGCATTGATTTAATGCAAGGAAATAAACCTAAAAGACGTTGTTGGAACAATTTTAAAAAAGCTGTTATTGCAAGGACGTTCACTTTTGTTTTGCATAGAGGTATTCGGTTATGAATGCCCAGCACCTCAGTCGACGAGTCAAGGGCCGAGATCCCTTCATCGGGAGTGACCCCTTGGACAAAAAGTTTGCGTCACGGTAATAACTTCACTATAGTCGATTATTCTTGCTTTGCATCGAGGTATTCAGCTTAGAATATCCTGCACCTCATTCGACGAGGAAAGTGCCGAGATCCCTTCACAGGGAGTGACCTCTTTAGCAAAAGTTTTCGCCACTATATTTTTCAAAAGGGTATCACGTTCCTTCAACGATATCAAGTTCATTACGTTAATGGGTTTTTGCCAAAACCCAGCCGTAGCCCTCCGTCGTTTCGGATTGGTATTGCTTAGTATTCGTGCTACGTATTTCGTGCTCAGCCGAGGCGTAGTGTATGGTGGCTATGTAATATTTTTTCGTAGGATACAATTTGATTGGTTGGGACAGTCGTGCGGTCATTTTGGCTCAGTTAAGGACTCGTACGGATGGGTCTAATGCAATCAAGAAAATGAAAATGACGGGTTGAACTTGACTAGGATCCTTTGATATGTTGGCTCAGTCAAGGTCACTTGGGTCCTAGGGGCAAAAACCACATCGAGAGTTTCTAAAGAAACTGAAACTTGCAGATTTAGCATACCTTCTAGAGTGTGGTGACTAGAGTGGATTCCATCTAGGTCATCACACAATGATAGTTGGATCCCGATTCCACTGATGAGTTGGATTACTCTTGGGAGATTATTTCACTAAACAATCAATGCTATAAACCAAGTAGGTGTCTAGAACAGTGTTAGCGGGGCTACGCCTCCAGGGAAAAGAGGTTATTTAATTAAGGAACTTCGCGAAAGCGTTGGAAAACCTCCCTCGAAGTACCAACACCAGCCTGGCTAAAAGGTTAAGCAAGTATTGTGACGTGCGATTAATCCTGACTAGTTCTTCTTTTAGGGTTTGAAGAAGAATTTGAGGAAACAGTGGGAGCCATCCTGGTTAGATAAATTAATAAACCAATCTAATCTTGCATGAGCGCACGCTGAGTGTTTCTTTTCTCTCTCTCCAGGTAGCAACCATTCCATGCCCTAATCAAGATAATAAATGTATCGCTTGACCGATCCGAATTCTTATTCGAGGCTGGGGAACGTTGGTTCGGCTCTAACTTGTGACAACAGTCATAAGTTTGAGCAAGGGAAAGTGGATTGTATGGATTCCAAGGATACCCAGTTGAAGAAGAAGCATGGTTTTGCATCTACTTCAGGTGTTCTTGTAATTGAGAACTGCTTTACGGTCAGCCCTACCTCCTGGGTACTTGCTACCGGATCAGGATCTCATATCTGTAATTTATTGCAGGGACTGAGAAAAAGTAGGAAAGTTGCACCTGGTGATATGTCGCTCAGAGTAGCGAACGGAGCACAAGTTAATGCTGCAGCCGTCGGTGAATATCACCTAGTGTTGCCAAATGGCAATACTATGATTTTGAACGATTTCTACTATTTACCTTCCATGGTTTGCAACATCATATCAATTTCTTTACTCGATAAAGATGGATATAACTTTGTTCTTGATAGGAACATCATGACCATTTACCTTCATAAGGTACTGGTTGCAGAAGGTACACTGTGTAATGGTATCTACGTTCTAAATCAGAATACAGTTCTCAATATACAAAACACACGCAAGAGGAAGAATTCAGATACGAATGAATCCTACTTGTGGCATTGTAGACTTGGTCATATCGGAGAGAAAAGTCTAAGTAAGTTGCATAAAGATGGACTCTTGAATGCGTTCGAGTTTTCATCTTATGAAACTTGTCAGTCTTGTCTCAAAGGGAATATGACCAAATCTCCGTTCACCGGACATGGACAAAGGGCAGCAGAGCTCCTGGGACTCATACACAGTGATGTATGTGGTCCGATGTCTATACATGCAAGGGGTGGGTTCTCATACTTCATCACATTCACTGACGATCTCTCTATATTCGGATATGTGTATCTTATGAAACACAAATCTGAAGCTTTTGAGAAATTCAAGGAATTCAGAAACGAAGTAGAGAACCAGACTGGCAAAAGTATCAAGATCCTCCGGTCTGATAGAGGAAGGGAGTACTTAAGCACGGAATTCCTAGATTACTTAAAAGAGAATGGTATTCTCTCTTAGCTTACTCCCCCTTATACACCACAGCACAATGGTGTATCAGAGCGGAGGAATCGTACCCTACTGGATATGGTTCGCTCCATGATGAGTAATACCGAGTTGCCTCTTTCATTTTGGGGACATGCACTATTGACAGCGGCATATCTATTGAACGATGTTCCATCTAAATCTGTACCTAAGACACCGTTCGAGATATGGAATGGTAAAAGGCCATATCTTAAACGTATTAAGATATGGGGTTGTCCGGCCTATGTAAAAGTACAAAATCCGAACAAACTTCAGGCACGTTCGGTTCTATGTAAATTTATGGGATATCCTAAAAACTCCACAGGATATCTGTTCTACCACACCGAGGAACAAAAGGTGTTTGTGTCTCGCCACGCCACCTTTTTAGAGTGGCAATTTCTTGCAAAAGAAACAAGTGAGAGTTCGGTAGAACTGGAAGAAATTCAGCGACCACAAAATGAAACTGAAGATTTGACAGAACCTCAGAATTCAATAACCCCAAACGAACCTCAGCCACTCCGCAGATCTGGTAGGATTTCTCATCCGCCCGAGAGATACTACGGTTTTCTCATAGACGGGGATCAAGAGGATTGCATCTTGGAAGAAGATGACCCTACCAGTTTCAGGCAGGCCATTATCAGTAGGGACTCTGATAAGTGGCTGGAAGCAATGCAATCCGAAATGGAGTCCATGTACACCAATAAAGTGTGGACCTTGGATATTGCTCCACCTGGGGTAAAACCCGTTGGATGCAAATGGATCTACAAAAGGAAACTTGGTGTAGATGGGCAGGTTGAAACCTATAAGGCTAGACTCGTTGCAAAAGGTTTTCGTCAAAGACCTGGTTTGGACTATGACGAAACTTTTTCTCCAGTGGCTATGCTCAAATCCATTCGGATCCTACATGCCATTACTGCCTTCCATGACTATGAAATCTGGCAGATGGACGTTAAAATGGCTTTTCTAAACGGATGTTTAGAAGTGTGCGTTTACATGGATCAGCCAGAAGGTTTCGTAGACAGTGGGAGCAGCAGGAAGGTGTGCAAGTTGCTTAAATCCATTTATGGATTAAAGCAGGCTTCGCGGAGCTGGAACATATGTTTTAATGAGGCAATCAAGGAATTTGATTTCATCAAGAACGAAGATAAACCTTGTGTCTATGAGAAGATTGTAGGGCGAACTGTCGTGTTCCTAGTCTTGTACGTGGACGACATTCTTTAGATAGGAAATGACATTTCTATGCTACAATCGGTCAAGCTATTTTTGTCACAACGGTTTTCCATGAAGGACCTGGGTGATGCCTCATACATTCTGGGGATCAAGATCTACAGAGATAGATCCAAGAGACTACTGGGACTTTCGCAGTCCAGGTACATAGAGACCGTACTAAAGAGATTTAGTATGGAGGATTCTAAGGCGGTAACATACCCGCATTGCACGGAATTACCCTCTCCAAGAAGATGTCTCCTAAGACTGACGAGGAGAGGGTTCGCATGAGCACTATACCCTACGCTTCGGCGGTAGGATCTATAATGAGCACTATACCCTTCCCGTTGAGCGCTCACGGCCAAGATCTCGGGGGCAGGACGCATAGACTCCAGTCGATGCAGGCGGGCCTCAATTTCCCTGCAGTGATTAACCCAAAACTCGACGATGCCTTCATTATGAAAATTTACAAGCGTCGCCAGCATCGGATTAACCTCTGCAGCGAAATCTGCGGCAGATGGGGGAGCGCTCGTGTCAAGCTCTTCAATGTATCCGCTCAGCATCCCCAAACTCATCGCAGCGTTCTTTGAAGATGGACGTCTCAAGAAGGGGCCTGCCGGCATTATGATGCGAGACTCGAAGGACGCCGGAACCAGAACGACAGCTGAAAAAACAAAACACAATCAGATGACGATTCAAGAAATATAAGAAAGTCATCGATGAGGGAGTTTACTATACCAGCTGCAGCAGGCAGCAAAGCTGGGAGGACCGGTGGCGCGACCGATCTTACATCTCCTCCTTCGATTTGTAGCACTGCAATTAGGGCGAGGAAGAGTCAGAAATAATTCCATTATTGAAAAAAAAAAAGAAGAGTTAATTGAAAACTATACTCACCAGCGCCACTGGAGGAAGAAGCGAGCTCCGATGGGAAGGAGAAATGCGGGTGTAGCACCTGGTAAAGGTGATCGAAAAGCACTCCTGCAAAGACGCAATAGTACGACATTAGTACATGAATTATACGGCCGAAAGATGAAACTGATGGGTCACGAATCCATACCTTCCAGCATCTGCGATGGTACGAGAGAAGGCTGAGAGGTGGCCACCGCCAAGGCAGTAGCTGATGGCGCTCCCTCGAGCAATGGAGCGTCAGCACTGGCCGCACCTGCGTTAAAAACAAAGATAAACCTGTCGGGAAGGATTGCAAGATAAAAAAAAAGGGGACGGTAACCCGAAATTTACCTGATGAGCCGCCAGCCGAAACGGAGGCGTCTCCCTCCTCCATCGACATGAGTCTACCTCCCGTGGCCTCATCACCAGACTCTACGGGGGCCGTCGTCATGCTCGTGAGGCCAGGAGACGGTGGAGGACCGTAGATGGGGAGAGCAATGATTGGAACATTGCCAGACTCTTGAGAAAGAGCGGCTGGCTTGTCCTCGGGAGTCATGCCCGTCTCACCCGCTACTCCCTCGGGCTCGGCGTTCGCTGCTGTCTCGTCCGCCGTCGCCATGGGGTCGCCGGTCTCAGGCGCTCCGTCCGTTGTTGCCCCAGGCTCGGTTATAGCAGCCGTATCATTTACCGCTACCTCAGGCTCGGCATCGACGACCTTCTCTGGCACAGTTTCCTCAGCCCCTAGCTCGGATCCAGCAACCCCGGCGACGTCGCCCACCGTCGGCTCAGGTTCAGCCGGTACCTCTTCCTCTGTCCCCTTAGGCTCGACGGTTTCCGCCTCCCCTTCGGTTGGACTTGGCCCTACAGGACAAGATATATAAGAACCAATAAGTTTACAATTCTTACAACAAAATCTTGAAAGACACATTACCTGAGGTGGACTGATCGTTAGCCTCCCGAGCTGTGCGCGCCACCTGTCTAGCTGGTCCGGGGAGAGTCCCAGTATCGGCTGGCGTAGCCCCTGCAAAGAGACAAAGGAAGAGGTTAGGTTGGCCATAAGAAAAGAGAATGAAGACTTAATTAGGGAAGACGTACCAACGCCCGATAAAGCGCGCTTCCTTTCCTCATCCTGGAAGGTTTTTAGAGAGGCAGCGATGGCTTCTTCAGTAGTGACACCTGTTAAAAAAGGGGGGAAAGCATTAGTCAAAGATAATGATAAAAATGCGATGAAATGACGAAGAGTGCAACTAATGATTACCTGACTGAGTGAGTTTATCTAACATCGCTTCGAGTCTGGCTGTTCGCTCAGAAGCCGCAATGGCGGCCGCTAGATCGGTGTCTGCTGGATCTACCGAGAAGCCTTCATTGCTGCCGTACTCGCTTATACCTTCGATAAGAGGGGCCTGAGGCTCTAAGCCGAGGATAGCATCGAGAGAGAGGAGCAACTTCTTCTTCCTCTTCTGCCCGCCAGCCCTGGGTGCACCCAAGATCAACTTGCGCTTTGCAGGCACCTTAGGGCGGCGGGTCCCGATATCTGTGCCCACGCCGGACTCCGGCGAAACCACATTTACCGTCTCCACTAGAGCACGGGGCGCTGGTGGCACGTCCGCGGTATCACGAGGTAATCTGTGCGGAGGGCTCAACACGTGCGGTGGTCCAGCTCCAGCATCCTTCAATAGAGGAACGACCGGGGTCCTTGGCTTCAGGGGAGCCTTGCGGTCGCCGCCGGGAGGCGCACCCTTGCAGTCAACCAACATGCGCTTCTCCTCATGGATAACTGGACCCATTGCGTGCACATACCAAGCCACGTACACGTGGAGGACCCGAGGGACGCAGCTTGGCTCGCTGATGAAGAAGTAGGAGCCCGTGTTCAGCCGCAAGAAATGGTGCATCGCGCTCCGTATCCCCTCCATGCTGGCCGCGGGCTCTTCCAAAAACGCCTCCAGTGGGACCCCCTGGTTATAGCTTGATTGTTGGGCAAACCGGTGGGGGTTGTACCTCATAAAAAGCGCTCTCTCGTTCTGCCTGAACACCAGGTAGCCCGGCCGAATGGAGTAGAGGTGAAGAATCTCCCGGGCTTTTAGTACGGAGGCCCCGTCCTTGAAGCCTTCACGCAGCGCCACCACCGCCTTGGAGGTTTCTGAGCCGATAGTTATGACTTTATCCATAAAAGAAATCCTCGCTCCAACCAGGTGTGGACGAAGGAGCAACCCCCTAGCCTCCCGCGGAGGCGCATTCACGATCGAGGCGCCGATCAGCCGCATGACTCTTGGGAGTCTGCACCTCTCAAAAAACGAAGGGCTCTTATGGATGCCGAATACCCCGTGCACATGCATTTCCATCCACGAGGTGAAGTAGTGCATCGGGAAAATGGCAGGCTGCACCCCAGGTTCATTAGCGTCCGCCGCCACGCTAAGTCTATTATATAGGTGAGCCAACCCGGCGATTCCTATTGACAACTGCAGGCCAGCCACCATCCGATGCGCTGGGTAGAAAACGGATGGCCGCATGTAGCGCGGGTGCATGGGGAGCGCGAAGCTACATAGCCACAATCCCAGAAACCCTAAAAAGAAGGTCTCCTCATCAATGCCCGGGGCAGCGATTTCTGACAAGGGCATTGATTGATACGAAAAAGTGTGTTTGTAGAATAACCGCAATCAATAACAGTGTCGCGTGTAGCTAGACCGAGATGAGTACGGGTCGTCCTCTGGGAAACGTGGAACCTTTTACTCTTACTTTAGATGTGTTGAAAAAGAGAGGAAGGATAAAGAATGTTGATGAATGGTTTCTAGATCTACGTTAAGCACTAATGCAAAATATAGATCTAGATTATTTATGGATGTAAATTAATATAAGAAGGGGCTTGTAGGGTTCGTTATGATTTAGTAGTTATGGATGATTAATTAAAAGTTACCCTTTTTATCCTTTAATAGATTTAAAACTAGAACGACGGTGATGCGTGTAGATTAGGGTTTCTGGAGGGAAAAGGAATCCCACTCTTAACCCTTATCTCGACACAGAACTCCGTTCATATCTAGTCTTTATCAAAACAATCGTTAATCTAATCTCTAATCGCAGTCGGGACTAACAAGGAATTGTTAGCGCGCCCGATTAGGATGTTAATGATTCTTTTGATAAAGTTCATAAACTTTATAGGACTTAAAATGGGTTTAGGGATGTTCTTCATCATTAGCCTACCCTAATCCTACGAACCCTAACAAGCGGAGAATTACTCGTGCATGTTGGGAAAAAAAGAGATGGAGAGAAAATGCATAATTAAACTATGAAGAAATAGAATAAGAAAAAGAAAGCTACCTTTATTAATCAACAATATTCATTACACTTGATTCCTTAGAAAATGATTATAATTTCTAGTTGCTTCTCGATCTCTTCTAAGGAGGTAGACGAACAGTTGATGATCAGCCTGGATGCGTGAGCCGTCTTGGACTTCGTGATCTCGTCGGCTTGATAATTTTTCCAAGAGGCTCTCGGTCTTTATTTATAGTCCCAAAGCCAGAACTTTAGCTTCCTAATTTGGAAGCAAGTAGTAAAGATTTTCCCACAAAAATAGCAACTCCTAACTCCCCTTACCTGCCGCGGATCCGCGGCCAACAGGAGGGTTTGGCCGCGGATCCGCGGCCAAGGGTCTTGATCTTTTGATCATTTCTCTGTGGCTTTCTCCTTGTGACATGTGGCTATCTCTGGTACCTTTAGAACTTGGAATTCTTCTCGTAGTTGCTGCCAGACTTGATTTCTTAATTTTGATTTCTTAATTAGGCTGGTTTGCTTTAACAACTTGATTTCCTTGATTTTAGACCTGAAAATTCTGCACAACAACTCAAATAATATTCAGTAGAGTTAAGATTTGGTCAATGATATTATTTGCATACATTTTCCTACCAAATGCTAATTATAATATATCAACACATGGAAAATGTTATTTTTACAGATAAACCCTCATATGTATGATATATTATAATAAAGACCTTTTTAATATAGAAATAGTAGAAAAAATGTAATAACAAATGTGCAGTTTTATCAACTGAACAAATACCCCCAAACTTATCTTTGATCGTCCCGAGCAAACTAGTTTATTCAAGAGGAGGTGAAAAAGAAAGGAGAAAACTAAGCACACTTTCGTAGGCAGACACGATTACACTGAGCACGTGCAACAAGCCGTTAAACCTCTAGGTGTCCCTAGTAGGAGGAGTGTTGTCTCCTGAGGGTTTTCAGCAGATTACACCCACAAAATCCTATAATAAAAGAGAGATGGTGAAATTTACTGTTCCCGCCAAAAATTTCTGCGCAGAAGAGTCCAAGGTATCAAATGGAAGCGATACGCTTAAGGAAATGCGAACCAATATCTTCGGGCCTGTATTTTGATAAGTTCCCGAAGGAGGAACTATTAAATTCTGATGGTATTGGAAGCATCTCGAAAAACTCTTCGATTTGATATATTATGGGCCTCATAATTCATCCGGGATCAAAAGTTATAAGGCATCACGTGTCCACACGTGATGGACCTTTAAGAACCCGATGGAGGAGTTAAAAGATATAATAAAAATTCAGAAAAGACCCCAATGGGGCATCACGTGCTCACACGTGACCATGGGTCACGTGCAGACACGTGATGGGCTTTTAAGGCCTCTAAAATAGTGAATAGAATTTAATTCTAAAAGTCAGAAAATACCTCAACGAGGTATCACGTGCTTGCGCGTGACCAATGGTCACGTGTTGACACGTGATGGTTAAAACAACAACATAAACAAGCGGCTGTTAAAGGAACCAATTTAGGGGGTCACGTGCTCACACATGATCAAGGGTCACGTGCCGGCACGTGACAGGCTTTGAAAGCCTTACAGTTTAATAGAATTAAAATTCTAAATTTCTCTAAAAATCTTTCGAAATAGAATTAAATTCTAAAAGCTTCTAAATCTTTCCAAATGGAAAAGGATTATGGGGACCGTTGGATTAAAAATCCAAAGGTGATTAAATATCACCTATCTATGGAAAAATATTGAACTTGGAAAGATTTCCCCATAAAATCTAACCGAAATAACAAAGAAATATCTTTGGATTTAAAATCCAATGGTGAATAAAATTCACCTAATAATCCAAAGGTCCAGATGAATGATGAATGCAAATCAAATCTCTAACGAATACAAATCAAATCTTTCAATGAGAGATTTGCTAAGCAAATTGATTCTTTTCCTTCTCCTATAAATAGGAGCCAAGAAGAGAAGAGAAGGGGACTGCTTTTTTGAGAGAAAAACAGAGAGAGGAGAATTTAATTCTCAAGAGGAAAGAAAAGAAAGGAGAATTTAATTCTCAACAAAGAAAACCCTATGTGAGAAAAGAAAGGGAATCAAAACTTCAAACAGAGAATTTAATTCTCAAAATCCAAGAGTTTAACTCTTATACAAAAAAGAACTTAGTTCTTCTTCTGGTTGAAGATCTGCACAGAGCACATCTCCCCATAACTTGAGAATTTAATTCTCATCGGGTCGAGATCCTGCCATGCAGATCCTAAACTTAGAAGAGGAATTGAGTTTTGAGAATTTAATTCTCCTAAAACAAAACTAGGGTTTAACCCTAATCAAGAATTTAATTCTTTTACATATCTGGGAATTAAATTCCTTTGAAAAGAAATCAGGGTTTCATCCTAAATAAGAATTTAATTCTTTCACGATAGGAATTTAATTCCTCCAAAATCATAATTAGGATTTAACCCTACAAAGAATTCAATTCTTAAAAGATCTCTGTTCATGAAAAGAACCAGGGTCACGTGCCCCCACGTGACCCTTGAAAAGATCCCCTGCAAAGAACTTTGAAGCATCACCTCACGTGCTCCCACGTGACTCCCAAAAACGCAGAAAGAAAAAGCAAAGGAAATGAAAGCTTTGGGCGCTCTCACGTGTTATCACGTGACCCCTCAGCAAATGCTTTAACAATTGGCGTACAGATCCCCATCACGTGCCAACACGTGATGCTCTAAAATAAAAACAAAAGTGTTTAACACTTATTCGCAGATTTGAGGATAAACCAAAAGGAGATCTGGCTCCACATTTAAGGCGCCCTCACGTGTCACCATGTGACCCCTAATGAGCATTCTAACAGACCAGAGCGGGGGCCTCCATCACGTGCCAACACGTGATGCTCTAAAATAAAAACAAAATTGTTTAACACTTATTCGCAGATTTGAGGATAAACCAAAAGGAGATCTGACTCCACATTTAGGGCGCCCTCACGTGTCACCACGTGACCCCTAATGAGCATTCTAACAGACCAGAGCGGGGGCCTCCATCACGTGCCAACACGTGATGCTCTAAAATAAAAACAAAAGTGTTTAACACTTATTCGCAGATTTGAGGATAAACCAAAAGGAGATCTGGCTCCACATTTAGGGCGCCCTCATGTGTCACCACGTGACCCCTAATGAGCATTCTAACAGACCAGAGCGGGGGCCTCCATCACGTGCTCACACGTGATGGCCGTCAGAATTAAAAGAGTTAAACACTGATCTGCAGAATAAAATAAGGAAAATCAGGGCGCTCTCACGTGTCCACACGTGACCCCTCTCTCCTTAGGGTTTAACACTAATCTGAAGACTTTGTTCCCAGTGTTTAACACTGATTTGCTTTAGTGTATAACACTAATTTGAAATCTCTGATTACCAGTGTTTAACACTGATTTGCTTTAGTGTTTAGCACTAATTTGAAAGCCCTGTTGCTAGTGTTTAACACTGGTTATCTTTTAGTGTTTAACACTAACTTGCTAATCTTATTCCCAGTGTTCAACACTGTTGGTATTTAGTGTTTAACACTAGTTTTAGCCCAATTGGCTAAGTTTCTAGAGACAAAGCCTCTCCTTCAATGGACCAACAGAGGGCCAATATTTCAAACATAATTGGACTTAGCCCAAACAGGCCATAAGTCCTCAAATCATCTTGAACTGAGCACATCTGCTCTTTCAACCAACTCATTGGTTCAAGGATACATCTCTGAACTCCTCCGATGTTTGTCGTTGTAATCCTTCAACGTCTTCAGAGAGGTGACGGGTCCCGACGACCACATATCAAGACGGACTGTGGGGTCCTTAAACCCACGGACTTATGCGTCCTTAAACTAAAATACGGACTATGGGGTCCTTAAACCCACGGACTTATGCGTCCTTAAACTACCTATGGACCACCACGTCCCTAAACTGGAACATGGACCACTATGTCCTTAAACTGGTATTGGACCACCATGTCCCTAAACTGGAAATGGACCACCATGTCCCTAAACTGGAACAATAGAGCCCCCAAATGCTCTTTTGTCGGATCTAAACGATCCCGTTAAGTCGATCTTAGTCCCAAACCGGACTAACGTATCCTTAACAAACATTTAAGTTGATCTTATCCTCAAATACGGATAACGTATCCTTAAACCCTCAAACAGACTTTAGTCCCAAATTGGACTACAGGTCTCCCAACCAACTTTGGCTCAAGGGTACATCTCTGAACTCCTCTGACATCTGTCGTTGTAATCCTTCAACGTCGTCAGAGAGGTGACGGGTCCCGATGGCCATACATGCAATGGACCACTATGTTCCTAAACTGGAACAATAGAGCCCAAATGCTCTTTTGTCGGATCTAAACGATCCTGTTAAGCTGATCTTAGTCTCAAATTGGACTAACGTATCTTTAACAAACGTTTAAGTTGATCTTAGCCTCAAATATGGCTAACGTGTCCTTAAACTAAACCCCAAACCCAAATCTAAGAAAATACGGATTTGGACTAATCCACATCCTACGGGCAACAACATAAATTTGTCTCTGTACACAATCCACGGGCAAGCACAAACAAAACAAACACCCACGACACAAAGTGACCAGCTGGAGAAGGAGAAAGTTGTTACCGATATGCGGTAGCGTAATTAACTGCAGGGGCTTGCGCCTGCAGGGAAGAGCGTCCCCACAATCAAAAACCCCTCAACGAGGGGGAATCTGACGAAGTCTGCTACATCGGTCGCATCCGCTTAAACCTTTGATACATGGTGCCATAAATCAACTTGGCATCTTCGGAGAGGTAGACGGATAACACCAATTAGCATCTGCCCCGAATCTCAGGCAAGACGTCCATGTCTTGGCCGCCATTCGGAGGGGAACATTTACATATAAAGATAAGAACCATAAAAGAAAGATTTGAAAATTTAAAGTTTTCAACTACACTAGCTTTTCAGTTGTTATGAGCCCTATCTTAATAGTCATGAAAAAATGTTAGAAATCACATCATCCCTTAATAAAACAACGTCTTTATTCTTCATTCCTACCTTTCATCCAAACATCGATCATATACCCCTACGTGTGTGAAATGGACATCCCTACACTTGGAGAATTCAATTCAAGCTATCATACTCTTGTTCATCTACCTCAGTATTTTTTAACTTGATGAATATTTAGATTTGCTCACACATTTTCATGCGACCGTTAATACTTCTTGAGGTACTAACCGACCGATTACTCATGTGCTTGCTGATTAGGTGATAATATTTTCCTCGTCTTGCACCACCTAAGGCTTAGCAGTGACTCCCAAACCAGTTGGTCTAAGGCACTAGGTGATGAAGCACCCTCGCTATAATTTTTTATTGCTGCCTTGGCGATAACAAAACCAGTGTTCATTTTTTCTTTTCACCATTTTTATATTTTCTTCATTTTTTTCATTTCCTTCATACTTTGGCTTTTAGACAAGAGCATTTCAAGGTATCCTCTACTATCCCGAGTTTCAAGACGTGTGTAAGTGCATATAGTAGGGTATCAACATTCAAATGTTTGGCTTCCAAAATAGAAACTATTTTTCAGACTTATTTTTATCCTCAGATTAGTGTCTTCCTTCATCTTACTAACCCTTGGGACAACGGCTCATAACCACTTATTACCAGTTCGTTTAAGAAAATTTCTAATTTTCTTGGTTTTCTTAAACTATTCCTATCTTTTGGATGTAATTTTTCACTTTCTACTCTTTTGTTATAAAAGGAAAAAAATTTAAAACTTTTGAAAATGTTGTGCTTATGCAAAATATGATGCAAATTGATGTGTAAATAAGCACAAACCTCCCCCAAACTTGTTTTCAACAGTGTCCTCACTGTTGCCATCTGCTGGATCATAAAAACATGTAAGCTTGGGAGGACATTATTAATGGGGGCAAGAATATATGAAAGTGAAAATCCTCCCCCAAACTTATTTTTTGGCTCACAAATTTGAGGACAAAAGTTATGTTCAAGAGCCAAAAAATATAACCCCCCCTCAAACATGAGTTAGACAATACGAAGCATTTTAAGAGGGGGTGAGTCATTTGGTCAAAGTAAGACTTTACAAAGACCAAAAGTTAACACCAACCATTCAAAAATTTTATCAGTATAGCGTATAGGTTGGTGGAAGAATGTGTTGTATCGAGTCAAGAAAAAGTGGGGAAGGGATAAGAGGTGGTCTGGAAAGGGTTTGAAATTAGAGAAAAGAAAGAATGATGATGAATGTGAATGATTAGGAAGAAGGAATGGTGACGGTTCAACCTCTATAGGTGGAGATTGATCAATCACAAAATCCGTATTGTTTAAAAATTCAAGTTCGTCAGCAAAAAGTTCTTCAAAACTTTTATCAATGCTGTGATTGAATATTTTGTTGTCAAAGAGTTTTGTGCCCGAATTTATCCTACTTGATTCATCAAAAATCATTGAGGTTGAGGACTCGAAAAACTCATCTACCTCATTTTCAAAAATATCCAAATCAAGTTGAATTTCTGGTATTATTGAACTTGAATTAACGGATTGTGATTCATCAAAACTCACTGAAACTATAGGAACAGAAGAAGAACCGGAGAAAATAGAAGGTGAAATGGGTAAACAAATTGGTGTGTCGAGTGTTGCTGTACCAGATGTGGAAGATGGAGGCTGTATTTCTTCGGGTATACCTTTATCATCAACTTCAAGACATATTTGGGGTTCGGGAAGAATTAAGGCTCAAGATGATGACCACAAGGAAGTGAAAGGATTTGATGAATTGGTGGGACAAAATCATCCAAAATTTCGGGTTCATCAATCAATATATCCCCAACGTCAATCACCTCATTCAAGTGAAGGTTAAAATTCTCAAACACCTTATCAAAAGTATGGTTTCCAATCATTTTTGGTTCAAGAGTAGAGGTGTAGAGATCACAAGGGTTGGGTATGGTTTCACTTGAAATGGACCTTCACAGTCGGGTAAATCAAACACTACAAAGTCACACAACATATCAGACATTCTATTTGGTGTACTTGATGAATCTATGAAACTGGAGTTGTGGATTTCAGTTTGGAATGGGGAGGTTTGATTAGGAAGGGTGTACAGTTCTGTCTCACTACCCAAATTCTCATTTTGTCCTATACCCGAATCATATACTGAAAAATTTTGGGCAGGTTTGAAATTCTTTGCTTGCATCCACTCTGTTGTTTCCTTCCTAATTTGGTTCGACAATTCCAGAAATTTTTCTAATGTCTGCTCCAGACTAGACTTGGGTTGATAAGGGGTTTCAGTATAAGATTGAAATTCCTGTGGATAATTAAAACTCCCAAATGACTGATTAGAAGAACTGTCTAGAGAAGGTGGAAAAGTCGGATTGGATTGATAGGAATAGAATGGTTGCGAAAATTGGGTGGGATTATGATAAGAAGAATATTGATATGGGTTGGTTGGTTGGCTATTTTCAATAGACATCTTATATGCCACAAACCTCCTATCAAACTCTTCTTTGGACAGTGGTGGTGATGGTTGATATTGGTCTGGGTTGAAACTTTGGCATCTAGCCCTACCTATATGCTCAGCAATGGACATTCGTCTAGGGGCTTCCTCACTCTGGGTATGAACTGAAACAGGTGTAAGATTACGATACGGTTGATAAGACCTAGATTGAGGTGGCCAACTGTTTCTTCCCTCTTATTCTATATGATCTCTTAAGGACATGGAAGAGCCGGACGGTATACCGAAGGGATTACGAAAACAAGAGATATCTGGTTGTGGACAGCAAAGCTCGGCAAGTGTTCTTCTGTTTAGGTCACCCATTATAAGAAGAGAAGAAGGGGGAAGGGGTAAAAAGGGAGAAAATAATTGGTTTGTTTTGAAAAATGACAGATTTAGACAAATCACACAAAAATACACAAACAACCCTAGAACTATGGTTACCTAGGTCCGGTCTCTAGACCGCTCCTAGACTTCCAAAGGACAAGCCGCAAGATCAATCCTCTACCGCATCTTCACTACCCTTATAGCTAGGTAAGTGCCAGGTAAGTGGGAAGGTACTCCACTACGAAAGTAGTGGGCCTAATTAATAACCACTAGCCTTCGACACACTTGCCTAGACACTACAAAAGTAATGCGGATAAGCGATAGATTGCCCACGACCTTCTTCTGTCCTTAATGAGCGCGACAGTCCTTAAAGTCTGGTCTAGATATTTTTTAAATTAATGTAGGGTTGATGCATATGCTCGGTTTGTGATTTGTGGGGCTTAGGAAGGGTGATGAAATCCCTAACTAATCTTGATTTGGTCTTTGCCCCTTAAAAATCCGTATTAAAATATGCAAAAACAAACCGCAAAACAAAACTTTTGCAAAAAGATTTTTGAGCGGCGATATTTTGCAAAGAATCCTGCAGAAAATAGATTTTATTGGATTTTAGAGAAGAGAGGAAGAGGTTAGAATCTTACCAGAGAAGACTGAAGCCCTAGATATCCTAACTGGCTGCGCTTCCGCCGCCGACTTGAGGGATCAGGTGATGAGTTTTGCTACGTGGCCTCCTTTACTCCTCTGGATCTTGATGAATGTCTCTGTCTCTCGGTTTCCTCAATTCGGAGACTCCAGATCCCCTCGCAAAAAATTCACACACTTCGTTAAATATACGATTTGCAGTTTTGTTTTAATTATGATATGAGTCGAATAAGAATTCAATACAAATAGTAAGAATAAAAAATTACGCACGTATCCCCGGCAACGGCGCCATTTGATTGATACGAAAAAGTGTGTTTGTAGAATAACCGCAATCAATAACGGTGTCGCGTGTAGCTAGACCGAGATGAATACGGGTCGTCCTCTGGGAAACGTGGAACCTTTTACTCTTACTTTAGATGTGTTGAAAAAGAGAGGAAGGATAAAGAATGTTGATGAATGGTTTCTAGATCTACGTTAAGCACTAATGCAAAATATAGATCTAGATTATTTATGGATGTAAATTAATATAAGAAGGGGCTTGTAGGGTTCGTTATGATTTAGTAGTTATGGATGATTAATTAAAAGTTACCCTTTTTATCCTTTAATAGATTTAAAACTAGAACGACGGTGATGCGTGTAGATTAGGGTTTCTGGAGGGAAAAGGAATCCCACTCTTAACCCCTATCTCGACACGGAACTCCGTTCATATCTAGCCTTTATCAAAACAATCGTTAATCTAATCTCTAATCGCGGTCGGGACTAACAAGGAATTGTTAGCGCACCCGATTAGGATGTTAATGATTCTTTTGATAAAGTTCATAAACTTTATAGGACTTAAAAAAGGTTTAGGGATATTCTTCATCCATTAGCCTACCCTAATCCTACGAACCCTAACAAGCGTAGAATTACTCGCGCATGTTGGGAGAAAAAGAGATGGAGAGAAAATGCATAATTAAACTATGAAGAAATAGAATAAGAAAAAGAAAGCTACCTTTATTAATCAACAATATTCATTACACTTGATTCCTTAGAAAATGATTACAATTTCTAGTTGCTTCTCGATCTCTTCTAAGGAGGTATACGAACAGTTGATGATCAGCCTGGATGCGTGAGCCGTCTTGGACTTCATGATCTCGTCGGCTTGATAATTTTTCCTAGAGGCTCTCGGTCTTTATTTATAGTCCCAAAACCAGAACTTTAGCTTCCTAATTTGGAAGCAAGTAGTAGATATTTTCCCACAAAAATAGCAACTCCTAACTCCCATTACCTGCCGCGGATCCGCGGCCAACAGGGGGGTTTGGCCGTGGATCCACGGCCAAGGGTCTTGATCTTTTGATCATTTCTCTGTGACTTTCTCCTTGTGACATGTGGCTATCTCTGGTACCTTTGGAACTTGGAAATCTTCTCGTAGTTGCTGCCAGACTTGATTTCTTAATTTTGATTTCTTAATTAGGCAGGTTTGCTTTAACAACTTGATTTCCTTGATTTTAGACCTGAAAATTCTGCACAACAACTCAAATAATATTTAGTAGAGTTAAGATTTGGTCAATGATATTATTTGCATACATTTTCCTACCAAATGCTAATTATAATATATCAACACATGGAAAATGTTATTTTTACAAATAAACCCTCATATGTATGATATATTATAATAAAGACCATTTTAATATAGAAATAGTAGGAAAAATGTAATAACAAATATGCAGTTTTATCAACTGAACAGGCATGATGGCGGCATCAGGGAGATAGAAATCCTTTTGATCGTCTTCCGATATTGGTAGATGATCTAAACCGAAGACGAAAGGGTCATCGAGCTTGGCGAACTTTTCACTCCGCTCCAATAAAATCTCTGGTCAAAGGAAGCGGGCGATAAAATCTGCGAAGATGACTCCCCGGACCCCTGATTCCAGATAGAGACCTTCGTATATGTTCAGCACCTTCACCAAGCCCGGAAACTGGTGCTGAATAGCATTCTCCGGCATCAAATCAAATACCAGCGGCTTGGTGGCGAAGACGTACTCGTCAGGAGGAAGCGGCTCCTCGTAATGCTCCCCCCTCACCGGCAAGCCTGAGATCTCGACGAACTCTTCCAGGGAGATGGAGACTTCCCTGTCCGTCATAAGGAAGGTGTGGGTGGAGATGTTCCATTGTTCGATGAAGGCCTTAACCCACCACGTTGGAGGAGCAGGGTACTCAAACAGCGAGACGTAGATTGCGGAGTACAGACCGATCTTCATCAGATGCATCCTCTTCGCTGATAGGATATATCTGTCCCACTGCAAATATCCGGCCGGTTGTCACGGGGTCAATCCAATATTGTAAGCCTGTCCCCAAGGGCGTGCTTCACCCTGACATATGCGCTGCCCCAAGATGTCCACGGCCAGCAGCGGCTGCACGGGAATGGCAGCGATCGAAGGATGGAGAAGGTCCTCCGAATTCCAGTTCTTGACCTCCACGGCATACTTCACCGGGGGTTCATCCGCATAGGGGATTGACGAGATGGACTCAGACGGCGTCGCGGAACCGAAGCTTCGGCGGTCCTTAATGATGTCGTTATACTACCTACCCCACAGGTGAAGGTTCTTGTGCTCGGGGTCATGATCCTTAAAGAGAGCGAGCACCTCTCGGTCCACCGGTGCATCGGGAAATCCTTCCTCCGAGCGAACAAACAGGAAAGATAAATTAGCAGACATGTTGCCTGCAAAAAGAAGGAGGACAAAAGTCAACCGTCAGTGCTATAATCTTAATTTCTGACACTTGGAACTTTAAAATTTGTACCACACTGCAATGCAGTGGATAGGGGACCAAAGGGGGACCCACAAAATCTAGATGACAATGCATCAGTTAATAAGACAGCCCCATCATTGGATGAGACTGTCAATTAATGAGGAAATCCCCAAAAGAATATTCTCATTAATGAGAAATCCCTAGAGACAAGGAGAAAATCTCCTCTTTCAGAGCAAAGCTCTGTCACAGAGTGACACTTGTCAAACTCTGGTCTCAAGAGAATAAAATTCCTTAAAAGAGCCTGGCTCTGTAATAATGATGGAAAAATCCATCAAAAGGAAAATTTAACTCCTAAAAATTAAAAATTCTGGGATATTAAAGATCCATGATAACTCTTAAGAGTTCTTCATTTTTAGATCAAAAATATCTACATTTGGTCCATGAGCAAAGCTCTGTTCATAGGTTAAAAACCCTGAAACAAGATCTTTTTAGATCTATGGATTCTTGAGAGCAAGGCTCTGTTGGTGAAACCCCAAAAAGGTTTTCTTTAGATCAAAGATCTATGAGAGCAAGGCTCTGTTGATTAAAATTAATTTAATTTAATTTAAGTTAAATTTTACCTAAGATGTTCTAGAGTTTGAACTCTGGAGTTCTTGAAAAACGAGAGCAAGGCTCTGAAGTTCTTAAAAGCAAGAGCAGGGCTCTGAAAATAAAAGTTCTTGAAGATGGTAATCATCTACTGAGGACCAAGGGTCCTATTTATAGGCTCTTGGCACCCCTTCAACTCCTAAGTTGATCCGACGGTTGGGATCTTGCCACCGTTGCACTCACGTGTGCGCCACGTGAGTGCAACGGTGGGGGGGCATTTGTTTCCCCAATCAGAGCAAAGCTCTGTTTGAATTTCAAAAATTCAAAAATTGAAGCAACGATTCAAATTCCTTGCGCTGCGCGCAATGCGCCATGTGTCAAAAACTGACACGCCAGCGCAGCGCCCGAGGCAGCGCACCCAATCTGAGCAAGGCTCTATTTAAAGTAAAAAATTAAAGGAAGCAACGCTTCAGATAATCTGCGCTCTGCGCTGCGCGACACGTGTCAGCGCAGTTGCGCTGCGCTCTGCGCTGCGCGATATGTGTCAGCGCAGTTGCGCTGCGCGACACGTGTCAAGCATAGGTGCGCTTGCGCCAAACAGAAAAATTCCAGAAAGATCTTTCTGATCTTATTAAAACAATAAGATTCTCTTCTGTAAAACAGAAGCCCTTGGATCAAATATCCAACGGTGGGGAAAAATCCCTAAATCACTCAGAGAAAGATCTCTTGAACCGATTTAACAAATCTATTGGCACTATATAGAGGCCCCTAGACTCCAAGTCTAAAACACACAGAGATATTCAGAACTCCTCTAGAAAATTTTGAGAAGAGCTCAGAGAAACAAAAAAAAAGGTAAAAACCTTTGAATAAAAAGAAGAATTTGTAGGGTTGCTAGGCATGCTCACAAGGTTCTATGAGGCATCAACCATGCCCGATTAAAAAATTAGCCGTGCCGAACAACCCAAAACCGGATCTTTAAACTAGGGTTTAGGCGAAAACAAGTATGTTAAACACTTTAACACTAAGTGAGAGGGATTACAACCTTTGTAGATCCGGTCCTGCACTTCTAAAGCTCCGTGTTGAAGTCCCTTCGCTGCGATCATCGTGTTCCGGACTCTCGAGAGGTTCCACGAAGAGAAAGATGCAGTCTTGCTTCCGATCTTCGATACAAAGATGATCTACCTTGAAGTTTCGTTAACACAAGCTAACACTCATAATATGAAGTGAACACCCTCATCTAAATGGCAAGGATAGATGAGGATGATGAAATAGGATTATTGCTCTCTTTTATTTTCTTATTCTCACTCATTTTTCATCACAAATAAAAAGCAAGAAAGCTTAGCAAAAGGAGGAAGAAGAATAGTGGTCCATTCCTTTTATGATGAATAATGAAAGGATTATTATGATGAATAATGCAACCATGGTCAAGTAACCTTTGTAGAGATTGAACTAGGGTTAAGGGGTGTGGTTGGGTTAAGAAATATCATGCAAAAATATCTAAACAAATATCTTTGCACAAAACAAAAAGAAAGCTTCTAGAAACATCTAGAAAAGCTTAACCCTAATCAAACCCTAACCATGTTTAATCTCCACTAAACTAGTTGCATTAGTAATCATATCATGTTACAATATTATATATCATATATACAATATTTATCGTAACAAAATAAAATAATACAATTAACATATATCGCATATATATCAATGTATTACCCGAGTGAGAAAAAGAATCTTTTAGTGAGCTAATATTAGTTAATGTAATTTAACATATCAGATATATTATTATACATTAAATTATCGAATCAACACTTGATCCGACAATCCGGCTATATCGCATATAACCGACTAATATTTATCCGTACTGATTCATCGAATCAACACTTGATCCGATGACCCGGCTGATATCATATATCGCGAGAATAGAATATGGTATCTCATATCGTATTATCCTCAGTCCCGCACATATCACATATGTGCCCCTACTCCGTTTTGCCTGAGCCAAGAAACCTCTGTGTAGGACTCTAAAGAATCGTCAATACGCCGGCAGTAGGTGATGATCATATCAAACACCCAAAAGCTGCAAGCGGTCAGCTAAACGTAACAGCCACCCAGGTATTGAGCGCTCAGAAGATCAACAAGCAAGCCTGCACATTCTCCTGTGAATCCAAACAGTAACACTCCCGTACAGTCCGGTCTCGTCGTCTGATATGTCGCATATCTCCCCTAGGGATGGTAAACGTTAGACCCCAGTAGCTTGATAAGTCGTGTCGATATGAGGTCTATAACAGTTCGAGAAACTACTGATAACACTTACCAGTATATCTCAGCAACCCTGGCCAGGGATTTCCGGTTATAGCCAATCGAACACAGCACAACATCAACTCCCTATACCGGGAGAGACGAATCCCCTCCTATCGCTCATTGCCTCCATGTGATTTGGGACTGTACCTAAAAGCCACCTTTTTGCACGCCCTCTTGGACGTGGTATGATGGAAATCAAAGCACAGTGGGAATCACACAAGACTCTATGACGATCTCGGGTCAACAGACTACTCTGTACCAGTGTCACCGGAGAACTGCCATCTGACGTGAGGTATAATACCATCTGGGAGTTCTCGGCGAGTCCGTCCAGTGTACCCAGTCTCCACTGAGCACCCGTACACCATCCTTGATGTCAAACACCGATGGATATGGGATCATCCATCGCCCATCATATGGGTCAAGATGCGTATACGCTAGTCTACTCTGGTGTATCGATGCCCTGTCTCGATACACCTTCGACTAGGAACAGTTATAGGATGTACTCGTCGACTACCGTGGCCCCACTAGTATGATCTCATCATAGTCCCAGTAGTCGAGTACATATCCTAAGGGCTTTATCAACATGTAACATAGAGACAATCAGAGTACATGTTAAGATAAAGTACAACCAGATAGCATGCTATCATGTCGAGCAAGAAAGTCCTCCCTATATATGTCCAAGCATCCATTACAATATACATCGTATGTACAGTAATGGCCTCTAGGGTATACATATAACTAACAATCTTCCACTTGCACTAAGGCCATCTGTTGTGGTATCACATACCTAACAATTAGCTGTGGTCAAAGTATCTCATACTCAACCATCCCATAAAAGTCTCTACTGGGAAAAAGGCCTTTATGAGTGGATCCGCGCTGTTGTCCTCTGCGTCTGCTCTCCTAACCTCAATCTTCCTGGAGATCAACTATCTCCATGATTAGGTGATACTGTCTAAGAATTATATCTGGATTTCTGATGGGACGTGGGGTTCCTTGGCAAAAGCCATAACTTCATTGTCACACAATGGTAGGAACGAAGTTCATCTCATGAACTTATAATTATCCAGACTGCCTCTTTAGTAGCATCCTTGGTAACGATGTATCTTGCCTTTAATCGTCTAGTAAGTCACGGTATCTAGCTTGGAACTCTTCCAACATACCGTCCCTCCACTGAGGGTAAAGACAATGTCTGCGACTGACATTCAGTCGTACTTATCACCCTGAAACCTTTCCAGTGATTCTCCCCAGGATCGATTGATACCATCTCACAACAACTAGTGAGTATCCTAACATCCAATTAGATCTATCTCATAGATCCAAAACCTAGGATTTAGGAGGTATCATTTTGATCCTATATGGAGAATCCTTGTGATAAGCGGAGATTGAACGAGCGTAGCATAGGAAACTCCTTCCCTATCAAGAGTATGTTATCCACGTACTCTACGAGGATCACCACCATACTCCCTACTACCTTTTTGTATATACAAGGTTCATCTACTATTTTGATGAAGTCAAACTCTTTGACTACCACATCAAAACAGATGTTCCAACTCCACGATGCCTGCTTTATCCTATAAAACATATTGCTCACGTTTCCGCTGCTCCCAGTGTCTACGAAGCCCTCTGGCTGTGTACTTATAGACGCTCTTTTCTAAAACATCATTTAGAAAAGCAGTCATGACACCCAACCACCAGATATCGTAGTCATGGTATGTAGCCGTGGCAAGTAGGATCTGGATGAACTTAAGCATGGCTTTGAAAGTCTCAACTTTTCCATGTACACCAAGTAATCTTCTCAAGATATACTTGCTCCTGATGGGGATTTAACCCTTCAGATAGAACAACCAAAGTCCATACTTTGTTGGTGTATAAGGATTCCGTCTCAGATCGATAAGCATCCAGCCATTCTTACAGAGACCCACTCCTGATGGCCAGCTCGAAACTAGTTGGGTCATCATCTCATGATGCAATCCTCGCTCCCACTGTCATAGAGAAACCGAAGTATCTCTCGGGTGGGTGAGAAACCCTACTAGATCGGCGGAGAGGCTGAAGTTCGTTGGAAACTATTGAATCCTTTGGTTCTACCAAATCATCAACTGCAGTTTGTATAGCTGGAACATTTCTAGTGCTACATAACAGACCTTGCCTCAAGCTTGTCCGGATTTTGCTTTTATACATAGGCCGGACAACCCCAAATCTTAACAAACTTAAGATATGGGCTTTTCCCTTTCCATATCACATATGAAGTGGTAGACAACTGATTTGATTTGAACCCTATTCAATAGGTATGCAACTTCTCAAGTGCATAACTCCCAAAAGGAAATAGGAAACTCAGTAGTACTCATCATAGAGCACACCATATCATATAGGGTGCTATTGCTCCGCCCCGATATACCATCATGCTATGGTGTTTTCGGAGGAGTAATGCCGAGAGAGAATCTCATTCTCCTTTAGAATAGTCCAGGAATTCCGTGCTCAAGTATTCTCCTCCTTGATCTCATCAAAGGACATAATACTTATACCCATTGTTGGTTCTCTACTTCTAACTTATATTCCGTGAATATCTCAAAAGCTTCGGACTTGTGTTTCAACAGGAACATATGTCTGAATCTTGAGAGATCATCAGAGAATGTAATGAAGTACAAAGAACCGGTATTGGCATGTGTAGACAGGAGACTTTCATACATCGGCATGTATAAATCCCAAGAGTTCACTAACTCTTTCTCTGTTTCCAATAAACAGAGCTATGGTCATCTTATCTTTGTGACATGACCGGCAAGTTTCACAAGATATAAATTCAAACAAATTTAAATATGCATCTTAATGTAACTTCAGCTAGTCGGGTCGCATTGATATGACCTAGTCTACAATGCCTCAAGAAGAATTCGTTCATTTCTGAACTCTTCCTCTCGTGTGTGTTCTGTATACTAAGAACTGTAGTTTGATTTAGAACGTCAATGCTTTTAGATAACGTGCCTGAACCGATCAACTCTTGATATAGGAAATGTTTAAAACATTATCCAACAATACAAAATTATATCCTTTCTTTACTAATAAAGAGACTGATATGATGTTGTATATCAGGTTCGGTATCTAATAATATTCGTTCAGAATCAATGTATTCTGGTAATACAGGGTGATAGTGACCAACAGACTTGGCTGCAACACTTGCACCGTTTTCTATCTCATGAAACTTATCACCCGTTCTCAGTTCTCTACCTATCTGTATCCCATGTAACAGATTACATATGCGGGATCCTGATCCGGTATCTCATACCCAGGACGTAAAGGATACTGAGAAACAGTTCTCTGTAATGAACACACCCGAAGATGATGCATCAGCATGCACTTTCTTCGTTTGGGCGGCACGGGAATTCTGGTATTCCCCAATTTCCTGCTCTGTCTTATAACAATTATAAGTTGGAGCGGGACCAACGTTCCCCAGCTCAGTATAACAAGCGGGTTCGGTCAATTCATCCGTATTATTATCTTGATTAAGGCGTGATATGGTCGCTACCCGGAGAGAGAGAGAAGAAAACACTCAGCGTATGCTCTTGCAAAATTAGATTGGTTATCTAATATATCTAATCAAGATGTCTCCCACTGTTTTAGTCAAATCTTCCTTCAAACCCTAAAAGGAAAGACTAGCCGGGATTAATTACACGCTACAAGTTCGCCAATCTTTCAGCCAGGCCAGTGCCGGTACTTTGAGGGAGGTCCCCCGTGCTTTCGCACGAACCTAATTAAAGTAAACCTCGTTTTCCCAGGGCCGTAACCCCGTTGACACCTTTCTAGACACCTACTTGTTCGGCTAATTGTAATGTGTAAAACTCTCCCAGGAGTAACTCTTACTCGCAGCGGGTATCGGGATCCAACTATCTCATAGAAGGTATGCAATCTCATTGCAAATTTCAACACTTGAAATTCCCAATAATATTTTACCCCTAGCAGCTATATGACCTTAACATGGTCAACAAATCATAAGTGCTAGTCAAGTTCAACCCGTCATTTCCCGATTGAATTAAACCCACCCGCACGACCCTTAACATGGTCAACAAAGTCGCACGACTACCATAATCCAATCGCATCATATGCTTATACAGATAAACACTAATCAGCTACCGCACACTACGCCTTAACATGGTCAACAAACGTAGCACGAATACTAACTAGTACTTATCTGAAATGGAAGAGGGCTACGACAGGTTTTTAAGAAAAACCTTTTGCATAATGAACTTGATATCGTTGTAGAATCGAGTGATTTTTAAATGGAGTGTTTTTTAGGCTTTTCTAGTTTTGCTAAAGAGGTCACTCCCGGTGAAGGGATCGTCGGCTCTTTCCTCATCGAATAAGGTGCAGGATATTTCACAAATACCACTATGCAAATCAAGAACTATAGAAACAATCAAAAGACAAACCGAGTTTGTAGCATCTGCTAGTTTCACTAAAGAGGTCACTCCCGGTGAAGGGATCTCGGCTCTTTCCTTATCGAATAAGGTGCTGGATGTTCTACAAGGAACACCGCTATTCAAAGCAAAAACTAGAGCTACCAGTTTTTAAACAAGTTTCTACAACATCTTAGGTTTCTTTTATTTCATTAATCTCATTAATGAAGTCCCATTTTTAATTATGCTTCACAAGCATCACATTTGAAACGAAATCTGCAATATAACATATATCTCATATATATATAATATAAACATTCGTCTCAGGCAGTAATATGATCTCATCACAGAACATTGCGGTAGAAGAACATATATGAAATATTGGATATACTAGAACGTCCGTGTTTTCAATACGAGCCTGTATAAAACACGGATTTCACGGTCGTGATGAATAGCCAAACCCACATCCCTAGACCCCTACGAGAGTGGCAAGCAACTCTGCCAATTCTAGGGTTAGGAGACCCGGTCTTGACTTCTCGAGATGGTCTCCCACTGGACCTCAGAACCCGGTTACTTGTGCTCCCCGCCTTGGGTCTACCTAATGCGGAAAAGTAAATAATATACAAGGGTGACATCATCCTCATCCCGGAAGTGCACCAATAAAAGAATATTACATACAAATGAATTTTATATGAATGAAAAAGAAAAAACTTTCATCTCACATAAAACCCCCGGCTATTCAAAACGCGACGATCAATATAACATATCACAGCAACACATAATATCTCATATCATCAACGTAAGCAAGTATGCATATCCCGAATGTCGTTGATGTATAGCAACGAAGCCAGCGATACACCACATACTACGCTTACGGTCACAGAAAAGAAAGTGTAAAACTACAACAGTTG
This sequence comes from Agapanthus africanus, assembly GCA_030015575.1. Classification (NCBI taxonomy): domain Eukaryota; kingdom Viridiplantae; phylum Streptophyta; class Magnoliopsida; order Asparagales; family Amaryllidaceae; genus Agapanthus; species Agapanthus africanus. Next base: position 349,679,668 of record JASDDO010000024.1, on the reverse strand, counting down.
GAATCCGCAACCTCCTTAGACATCGCATGCCTAACCAAATGAATTCCTTAGACATCGCATGCCTAACAATTATATACCCCGCATTTTAGTCTCATTATCGAAAACTCTTTTCAATGTCAAGTCGGGCAATTCAACAAGATTCCCGATATACTGATCGAATGCTCGTCGCAAACTTTAGTAGACGGCCGCACCCCCGGATGCCGTCGACGAAGTGCACTAAGGCGGAACACCGCTGCCGCGAGCACCCGAACGGATGCTTTTGGCAACGGGGTTCTCCTACAGTCGAGGCTATGGGGCATAGCTGTCTATTAAGTTTACCCGGCGAGTATCCGCGTACGCTACGTGATTGCGACGGACTTTTGATCACATCAAAATTCTGTGGCAACCGATCATCTGAGACTAAATTGCTAGATTTATAACATTCAAATTAGTTATCTCATAACTACTTGTGGATTCCAAATATTGTATCACATTCCAGATAAACAGAAAATGTTAAACTTTCCGATCGAATAATCAAACACCCAAGATTTCCCCAATATATCTCAACACTTGAAATCAGTTTAAAAACATCCATCACATGCCACAGTACCGATGGTCCAGCCGTAGAAGGGTCAAGCCAACGCCTCACATGTGGCACGCCGTACTGCCCCAAACCCTAAAGTTTAGAGGCAGTTCAAGACGGTCACATAATCGAGTTAAGGTTTGTGTTCTTCTAGAGGGTCCACCGCGTTACTTGCACGACTTAGAACGTTCTTAAACTCGAGAAAAAACCAACTTTTGAAAAATTTTCCAACAGGGGAAAAAGTGAGTTATTGATATCCGTTCGAACTTTTTAACAGTTTCTAAAAAATTATCCGGACAAACTAAACAAAGTTAAATTATCCGATCGAATCACGAGTCCCCAATACACCCCAGGAAAAACTCAACACTTGAGCAGAAAAAAAATACCCATAAGAATCAGGAAGTACCTATAATAATTACTGTGCAAAGTACAAAGCATCATCACACAGTACGGTCGCGGTTCCGCGGCCAAAGGTAGGTCATGGCCGCGGTTCCGCGGCAATATGATGGAATTAATGTCTCGTATTTTCCAGTAATTCCTATAATACCCTGCTGATTTTTTTGAGCATTTTTAATTTGAAAAAAATCACAGTTTTGAAAAATTTCCAGAGAAGGGGTTTTATCGGGGTTCTCGGACTTTAAACTTCGTCTAGAGTTCGCCTAAAGCTCTAGGTTGGCTCTGATACCACTGTAGGGTTGCTAGGCACGCTCATAAGGTTTTACGAGGCATCAACCATGCCCGATTAAAAAATTAGCCGTGCCGAACAACCCAAAGCCGGATTTTTAAACTAGGGTTTAGGCGAAAACAAGTATGTTAAACAATTTAACACTAAGTGAGAGGTATTACAACCTTTGTAGATCCGGTCTTGCACTTCTAAAGCTCCGTGTTGAAGTCCCTTCGCTGCGATCATCGTGTTCCGGACTCTCGAGAGGTTCCACGAAGAGAAAGATGCAGTCTTGCTTCCGATCTTCGATACAAAGATGATCTACCTTGAAGTTTCGTTAACACAAGCTAACACTCATAATATGAAGTGAACACCCTCATCTAAATGGCAAGGATAGATGAGGATGATGAAGTAGGATTATTGCTCTCTTTTATTTTCTTATTCTCACTCATTTTTCATCACAAATAAAAAGCAAGAAAGCTTAGCAAAAGGAGGAAGAAGAATAGTGATCCATTCCTTTTGTGATGAATAATGAAAGGATTATTATGATGAATAATGCAACCATGGTCAAGTAACCTTTGTAGAGATTGAACTAGGGTTAAGGGGTGCGGTTGGGTTAAGAAATATCATGCAAAAATATCTAAACAAATATCTTTGCACAAAACAAAAAGAAAGCTTCTAGAAACATCTAGAAAAGCTTAACCCTAATCAAACCCTAACCATGTTTAATCTCCACTAAACATGTTGCATTAGTAATCATATCATGTTACAATATTATATATCACATATACAATATTTATCGTAACAAAATAAAATAATACAATTAACATATATCGCATATATATCAATGTATTACCCGAGTGAGAAAAAGAATCTTTTAGTGAGCTAATATTAGTTAATGTAATTTAATATATCAGATATATTATTATACATTAAATTATCGAATCAACACTTGATCCGACAATCCGGCTATATCGCATATAACCGACTAATATTTATCCGTACCGATTCATCGAATCAACACTTGATCCGATGACCCGGCTGATATCATATATCGCGAGAATAGAATACAGTATCTCATATCGCATTATCCTCGGTCCCACACATATCACATATGTGCCCCTACTCCGTTTTGCCTGAGCTAAGAAACCTCTGTGTAGGACTCTAAAGAATCGTCAATACGTCGGCAGTAGGTGATGATCATATCAAACACCCACAAGCTGCAAGCGGTCAACTAAACGTAACAGCCACCCAGGTATTGAGCGCTCAGAAGATCAACAAGCAAGCCTGCACATTCTCCTGTGAATCCAAACAATAACACTCCCGTACAGTCCGGTCTCGTCGTCTGATATGTCGCATATCTCGCCTAGGGGTGGTAAACGTCAGACCCCGGTAGCTTGATAAGTCGTGTCGATATGAGGTCTATAACAGTTCGAGAAACTACTGATAACACTTACCAGTAAATCTCAGCAACCCTGGTCAGGGATTTCCGGTTATAGCCAATCGAACACAGCACAACATCAACTCCCTATACCGGGAGAGACGAATCCCCTCCTATCGCTCATTGCCTCCATGTGATTTGGGACTGTACCCAAAAGCCACCTTTTTGCACGCCCTCTTGGACGTGGTATGATGGAAATCAAAGCACAGTGGGAATCACACAAGACTCTATGACGATCTCGGGTCAACAAACTACTCTGTACCAGTGTCATCGGAGAACTGCCATCTGACGTGAGGTATAATACCATCTGGGAGTTCTCGGCAAGTCCGTCCAGTGTACCCAGTCTCCACTGAGCACCCGTACACCATCCTTGATGTCAAACACCGATGGATATGGGATCATCCATCGCCCATCATATGGGTCAAGATGCGTATACGCTAGTCTACTCTGGTGTATCGATGCCCTGTCTCGATACACCCTCGACTAGGAACAGTTATAGGATGTACTCGTCGACTACCGTGGCCCCACTAGTATGATCTCATCATAGTCCCAGTAGTCGAGTACATATCCTAAGGGATTTATCAACATGTAACATAGAGACAATCAGAGGACATGTTAAGATAAAGTACAACCAGATAGCATGCTATCATGTCGAGCAAGAAAGTCATCCCTATATATGTCCAAGCATCCATTACAATATACATCGTATGTACAGTAATGGCCTCTAGGGCATACATATAACTAACAAAATTTTCTTCTATAAAGATCAATGATCAAAGAACAGATCAAGATCTTCAATTAAAAAGGAAAAAAGATATAAAAAAAAAAAGATCCAATCACAAAAGGATTAAAAAGAAGTATTACTTCACAGATCATTTGATCTACATAAAGGCATTGCCTTTTGATGAACCATTGGTTCTGGAATCTTAAAAGATTCTTTTCTTTAATCCAAAATTGGATTAAGATATCAAACAGTGTCCTGCACTTGTAAATCTGCACTGTTGCGCTCTTGGGTTGGCGCAAGCCACCAGAGAGCGCCACGTGTCGGCCCCAGAACAAACTGCGCTATGCGCTTCCAAAATAGAGCACTGTTCTCTTAAATTGGCGCACTGCACCATAGCGCGCCACGTGTCAGCAGTGCAACAGCGCAGCGCACTGCGATTGCGCTCACCAGAGCGTGACACGTGTCACCTCCACATGCGCTTGCGCTCATTAATTGGCGCAGAGCGCCTGACAGGCCACGTGGCCACTGTCAGATCATTAATGCTCTGCATTATTTAAAGAGGGCCGAGCCCAATTAAAAAAGGCCTAACAGGCCTAATAAATGCCATGCATTATTTTAAAAAGGGCAGAGCCCAAACAAAAGTCTATCAGACCAAATAAAAATGCACTGCATTATTAAACAAGGGGCAGAGCCCAATCAAAGGCCTAACAGGCCAACTACAAATAAAATGTTGAACATTTTCAACTGGACTTAGCCCAATTCTGGCCGTAAGTCCTCAAATTAAATTGACTGAGCACGACTGTTCCTTAAATCAATTTACATCCGGTTCAACGGTACATCTCTGAACTCCTCTGACATCCGTCGTTGTAATCCTTCAACGTCGTCAGAGAGGTGACGGGTCCCGACAACCACACATCGATACAGACTGTGGGGTCCTTAAACTCATAGACTAATGCGTCATTAAACCAACAATACGGACTGTGGGGTCCTTAAACTCATGGACTTAAGCGTCCTTATACCGATATACGGACTTAAGCGTCCTTAAACTCACGGACTGTGGGGGGTCCTTAAACTCATGGACTAATGCGTCCTTAAACCAACATTCATCCCCAAAATGGGAATGTTGGACCCCCATGTCCCTAAACTGGAAATGGACCACCTTGTCCCTAAACTGGTGATGGACCACTATGTCCCTAAACTGGAACAATAGAGCCCCCAAATGCTCTTTTGTCGGATCTAAACGATCTCGTTTAAGTTGATCTTAGCCTCAAATATGGCTAACGTATCCTTAAACGTTCAAACAGACTTTAGTCCCAAATTGGACTATAGACCCCCCAATCAACTTTGGTTCAAGGGTACATCTCTGAACTCCTCTGACATCTGTCGTTGTAATCCTTCAACGTCGTCAGAGAGGTGACGGGTCCCGACGGCCATATATTAAATGGACCACTACGTCCCTAAACTGGAACAATAGAGCCCCTAAATGCTCTTTCCGTTAAGCTGATCTTAGTCTTAAATCAGACTAATGTATCCTTAACGAACGTTTAAGTTGATCTTAGCCTCAAATACAGCTAACGTATCCTTAAACCAAAACCCCAAACCCAAATCTAAATAAATATGGATTTGGACTAATCCACGTTCTACGGGCGACGACATAAATTAGTCTCCGTATACAATCTACGGGTAACCACAAACGAAACAAACACACACGACACGAAGTGAAATTCTGGAGAAGGAAAAAGTTGTTACCGCGATGCAGTAGCGTAATTAACTGCAAGGGCTTGCGCCTGCAGGGAAGAGCATCCCCACAATCAAAAACTCCTCAAGCGAGGGGGAATCTGACGAAGTCTGCTACATCGGCCGCATCCGTCTAAACCTCCAATACACGGTGCCATAAATCAACTTGGCATCTTCGGAGAGGTGGACGGATAAAACCAAATAGCATCTGCCCCGAATCTCAGGCAAGACGTCTTCACGTCGCGCCGTCTTTCGGAGGGGAACACCATGGTTCCGCCCAACATCATAAATAACTAGATGCGCTCGGTACCTATATTGTGGAAGAGCTGCAAACGTTCTATGTCCCTCCCAGGCGAGAAGGTGAAAAGGCGATTCAATTCTACCGCTCCGGGGAAACCAAAGTGGAGAGAGAAATCTGGCACGGCGCGGATCCTACACTTGACAGGCTTCAGCCTATCCGTCTGCCTAGATATTATACAGAAGGCTTGAAAAGGCTATTGAAGCGCCAAGGGATACCCTTCAAACAGACCGCTCGAAAAGCTAAGTTCTATGATATAATCTGGAACGTCCCGGAACTCAGCGCAAATTGCCCAATGGGAGAATGGAAGCAATCGGGCTTGGATACGTCCGGTCCAAGAAACGAGAGCTACTCCGCGACTACTACGTCGTACATGACTTCAATGAAGAAGGGGATGCTCAATGGGAAGATACTAACCCTGAGCCAGAAAAAGTCCCCGACGTAAAAATGCCCAGTCCGTCGTTCGAAGAACAAATGGACAAGCTTATAAGGGAAGCTGGTCAAAAAGTTCGAGACGACCATAACCGCGAAATGGCCATCTATGAGAAATCCAGGACGCAACGCCTTCTCCAACAGGCCGCGAAAGATGAAAATGCCGCTCCCTGTCAACCTGTTGTAAAAAAGACCCGACGCAGAGGCGGAAACAAGTCAAAAAGCAAAAAAGGCATTCAACAACGACAAAGCGGGAACAAGAAACCACGCAGTCGGGAATCGAGCGGTCCGGATTTGCCCCTTATGAAAAAGATGAGTCGAGCATACTCTTTTCCTCAAGACAAGACAAAGAAGATACTTGACCTAGCTATAAAATACCAAATGATTACGCTTCCGGAGTCCAAGCATCCCGAACAAGCAGGCGAAGTCTCACACCCAAACTATTGCTCTTATCATAGGGTAATAGGACACCCTCTCGAAGATTGCTTCACCTTCAAGAATTGGGTCGAAGATCAGTATCAGCTTGGCAAGTTCGCTCTATCTGACAGCTGGAGGGTAACGCCGCTACAGAAGCATGAACTTAAAGCCACGAGAGCAGAACCAGATCCACATTGGTCTTGGAAGCGAGCTCGCACTTGTCATATGATAACAATATCAAAAGAAGAACCCGAGAATATGGATGACCTTCCCTGGTGCTTCGAAAACAGCAATGATGAGGTGATCTCAAAATTTCCACCAGCACCGAAAGAGCTGGAGGATAAAATACATACTACTGCAGATAACCTCAAGAAAATTGAGTTGGGGACGGCGAACGACCCGCAACCGACATTCATCAGCGAGCTGCTATCTGAAGAAAGGGTGGTGTTCATCACAGAATACTGCATTTTATACCGCCCATTCTTACGCTCGGTTGTTTATAGGTAGGTGCTTTTTATCCGTGTTTGTTACATATTTGCAGGTTACAGGTTCTCGGTTCTAAAACGGCGAAATTCATGGAAAACACGACAAAATCCGGGTTCCTGCCAACCACTGAGAAAACACGGTCTCCGCTCGTCATCCGTATGTTGCCAGATACCAGTTTAGGAAGACAAAATGTCAAATCAATGTCACCTTCATGCACAAGGCTCAATGGCAACAACAAGTTCCAAGAAATCTACGCGGAGCTCGAGGCAATCATGACAAAAGCATCCACAAAAGTCCACCTTTCCTCAACAGAAATTCTGGAAGAAATGTGAAAGTATTTTCAGAAAATACATATACCAGACAAGAGGGGACAAAAGACCAGGGAAGTACACAGAAGCCCATACCCTGACTCCATCATAGGGCCGCGGATCCGCGGCCAATAGGGGGTATTGGCGGCGGATCCGCGGCCATGTGGGCCCCTCTCCCTGTCGTTTTTTCTGGGCATTTTGGGGACTTCATATTGTGGCAGATTCTTGCCCTAGATCTTCAACCCTCTGCCTATAAATACTCCAGATTTGAGCACAACCAAGGGTCATTCTTTTGTTCCTCTTTTGTAGTCTTTTGTATAGTTTTTCTTCTTCTTCTTCATTCTTTTTCCATGAAAATTGTAGTGAGAGCTTTTTGAGTGGAGATCGATGAAGATGAGGGTTTTGTATCATTCTCTTGTGTTTCTTCTTCCCCTTGAGATTCTTGCTTTCTCTTGATCATTCAACCTCTTTATTGAGCTTGAATGGTTAAGGGTTATTTATTGATCTCAAGGGTCGTTTTCTTATGGAATTAGCGCTTCATTTCACATGCGTTCTCTACCCTTCCCTTGATCTTGCAACCTCTTGATTGAGCTTGCAAGTTTAAGGGTTGGCTATTGATCACATGCTTGTTTTGAGTTCTAGTTTCTTGTTCTTTTTATCGCTTTTTATTACTCGCTTTTTATTATCTTGCTTTTCTTTCTTGCAATTTAATTCATGCACTTAATTACTTGTAATCTTTTCTTTTCTTTGTTCTTTTCTTTTTATTCTCTCTTTTTGGTTCTCTTTTGTGAATGAATGTAATTATTATTGTTAAGAAGAAATACGGTATTATAAGTTAAGACTTTCTTTTCTCATTTCCTTTTCCCGTTATTTTCCATTGAACTCCGCCCAAACCATACGCAAGCGCTCCGTTAGGCACCCTACCCTAACAAGGTAACGGTGATTCCTAACCGCGACCGGTTGCGTTCGGTTTGGCCGGAGGCGAAAGCAAGAGACAAGAACGGAAGGACAAGGGTAAATAAGTCGTATTCCACGAATACCGCGCTTAAATCCCCTAATCCACGTTGTTGCTGATTGCTCTAGCTTCAATTGGTCAAGACTCGGCTCAAAGGTTTCGAGTACGGATTTCTTTAGCTTATAATCTCGTATCTTTTCTTAACAACTTTATACTTGCATATAAACACATAGGTTAGTCTGAACAAACATACAGATTCTTTATTGACTCGTCTAAAACAAGAAAGGACATACAACCATCTCCCTGTGGACCGACCCGTGCTCAACCGGCTAGCTGCATAGCGACACCGTCCTGATCGCGGTTATACTTTAAATCTTTGAACATCCGACACGCCAATAGCGTGCGATCAGGTGGCTGCGTTAAAAGACGTGCTTATGCAGCATAGAGATTGCTTCGCATGGAACTATTCCGAAATGCCAGGACTAGATCCAGAAATTGCTGTGCATAAATTGGCGATATCCCCTGACGTTAAGCCAATCAAACAAGCACCGAGAAGAATGCGGCTCGAGCTTGAGATGAGCATTAACGCCGAAGTCAAGAAGCTGATCGACTCTGGGTTTATCCAGGAGCTTCAGTATCCTGACTGGATCACCAACATCGTCCTGGTGATGAAGAAAAATAGGACAGTGCGCATAAGCGTGGACTTCCGGGATCTCAATAAAGCCTGCCCGAAGGACGATTTCCCAGTGCCAGTCACCGAGCTGATGATAGATAACACGTCCACCCACGAGGTTTTCTCTTTCATGGATGGCTCATCAGGATATAATCAGATAAAGATGCATCCCGAAGACTAGAAGCATACCGTTTTCCGGACCCCTTTGGGTATATTCTGCTACTAAAACTCTAGCAGTTTCTTGAAAACTTGCTTCGCTAGGGGCACCACAGAACGGAGAGTGTACTAGCGGCCGTTTGCTTTGTTTGAGCGCTAAGCTTTGTTCGCTTCAAGGTGATGCCCTTCGGTCTAAAGAACGCCGGTGCCACATATCAGAAGGCCATGACAAAGATCTTCGATGACCTTATACATGAAATCGTCGAATGCTATATCGACGACCTCGTGGTTAAAAGCAAATCATACGAGGAACATCTCGAGCATCTGAAGACCGTATTTCAACGCCTTCGACAATACAACTTGAAGATGAACCCTCTCAAGTGCGCATTCGGAGTTTCCTCGGGCAAATTCTTAGGATTCATTGTCCGACACCGAGGTATCGAAATAGACCCGTCAAAGATCAAGGCGATCATGGAAATGCCTCCGCCAAAGACTCTTAAGCAATTGCGGTCTCTCCAAGGAAAGCTCGCGTACATCCGGCGATTTATAGCCAATATTTCAGGAAAGTGCCGCCCTTACAGTCACCTGATGAAGAAGGGAACCCCTTTCGTTTGGGATCATAAATGCCAGAGCGCGCTGGACGAAATCAAGCAATACCTGCAGAATCCGCCAGTGTTGGCTGCTCCGGTCAAGGGAAAGCCTCTCATTCTTTATACAACCGCCCTCGAAGGTTCCTTAGGCGCATTATGGGCACAAGAGAATGACCAAGGGAAAGGAAGAGCTCTCTATTACTTAAGTCTAGTTCTCCTGGGGGCAGAAAGCAACTATTCCCCCATCGAAAAACATTGCCTGGCGTTAATCTTCGCGATAACAAAGCTCAGGCACTATGCGTTGGCGCATGAAGTCCGTCTCATTTTGAAGGTGGACCCCCTTAAATATTTAATGTCGAAGGCCATATTGATAGGGAGACTTGCTAAATGGGCCTTTCTCTTAATGGAGTTTTTGATAACTTATCAACCTCTTAAGGCGGTGAAAGGCCAGGCCATCGCCGACTTCCTCGCTGAGCATCCGATACCTGCCGATTCTCCTCTGAATTGTGAGCTGCCAGACGAATACGCGTTTGATGCGATCGACGGTAATGATACCCGATGGGAACTCTATTTTGATGGAGCGTCTTCCATGAAGAAGCGTAAACAAAGCACCCCCATAATCAAATCAGGGGTAGGCCTCATCTTCGTAACTCCACAAGGAGGGATAATGCAATTCGCCTTCTCCTTGATAGAACCGAGAATGAACAATGAAGCTGAATACGAAGCTTTGATAGTAGGCCTCGAGATCGCCATCGACATGGGAATCAAAAACCTCCTCATATACGGAGATTCCTAACTGGTCGTTAGTCAAGTAAATGGCGACTACCAAACATGCAAACCAGAGTTGGTGAAATACAGCGAGAAGGTGCAGGAACTGTTGACTTAAATTCCCTCCTATATGATGGAAAGCATACCGCGTGCGGAAAATAGCAAGGCGGATGCATTGGCCAAGCTCGCTAAAGAGCTGGCCGACGAAAACCTCGATGATGTAAGAATCGTGGTACAAAGCCGTCGATTCAGGGAAATTAGCCTCCTTGACGAGAGCATCTTGATTCGCGTCGACCCGCAGAGAAATCAGTGTCTTTGCAGGAATACCTCGATTCATTTCAACTCCGAGGAAATTAGTGTCCTTGGCAAATACCTCGATTCAGGGAAATTAGCGTCCTTAACGAGAGCACCGCAATTCGCGTCAACCCACAGAGAAATTAGTGTCTTTGCAGGAGCACCTCGATTCGTTTCGACTCCGAGGAAATCAGAGTCTTTGGTAAATACCTCGAGTCAGGAAAATTAGCGTCCTTGACGAGAGCATCTCGATTCGTCTCGACTCGTGAGGAAATTAGTGTCTTCACGAGAACTTCTCGATTCGTCTCGACTTGCGAGATAAAGCCTTAGGCAGCGGGGATTAAAAAAACATGTTTCCTAAGCACTGGGACCCTGCAAGTCAGTCCAAAATGGTCTCTTGCATACTATCCACGGGTCACACTCTCCAAAGTCGAATCTCGACAAGGAGGGAAACAACCGCTTACGAATCCTCTCGACCCGTAAGAGGGAAAATTCTTTTATAAGATCCTTACGACTTATAAGAGAAAACGTACTTAGGAATCCTCACGATTTCTAAGGAGAAAATACACCTACGAGATCCTCTCGATCCGTAGGGAGAAAAGTCTCTATGAGACCCTCACGGCTCATAGAGTTGAAAAGTCTTAGGCAGCAGATCTAAACCTGCCTCCTAAGCCATCACTACCTCTTGAAGAAGCCAAGACAGGATGCTCGCTCTATCATCTGTCGACCATGCTTACTAAGGTAACATGCTGATAATAAAAGAAAGAAGAAAGCAGAGAAATGACACAAGACATTATGAAGAATGTATATATTTTTTTCATAAATTTGATTGAGTACAAGATACATTGTGTTAAAGAATAAAAGAAACAAATACATTTTATTTACAAGTACAAATGATACAAAATGGTCATGGAGAAGGAAGCGTCTTCAACAAATCCGCGAGCTGCTCTCGCACTTCCTTCAACGCCTCCTCCTGAGCGGCTGCCGCGGCCGCTTCTGCTTCCACCTGGGCCCGCTGCTGCAGGTAGGATGAAAGTTGCTCCTCAACTGCCTGCTGGGCTGCCTCCTGATTTGGTGCATCCCGCTCGACGACGTCAAGCTGCTGCCTCAGTGTTAAGCCTTCGGAGATGCATCACAGAAGGCCTTCAAAGATAACCTTTAGCTGTGCAGCGTTTGCATCCACCTGAGCATGCAGTTGGGTAGATTTGCTCGAAGTCTCGCTGCGCTCCTTACGCCTTAAAGCAACTTCTTGTTCGAGATGACAGAAGTAAGGAGCGCTTTGCTCGATCCATGCCGTCCGTTGAGTGCTCGCGGCCAAGATCTCGGGGGCAGGACACATAGACTCCAGCTGATGCAGACGGGCCTCGATCTCCCTACAGTGATTAACCCAAGACTCGACGACGCCTTCATTATGAAAATTTACAAGCGTCGCCAGCATCGGATTAACCTCCACAGCGAAATCTGCGGCAGATGGGGGAACGTCTGCGTCAAGCTCTTCGACGTATCCGCTCAGCATGCCCAAACTCATCGCAGCACCCTTTGAAGATGGACGTCTCAAGAAGGGGCCTGCCGGCATTATGATGTAAGGCTCGAAGGGGGCCGGAACCGGAACGGCAGCTGAAAAAACAAAACACAATCAGATGACGGTTCAAGAAATATAAGAAAGTCATCAATGAGGGGGTTTACTATACCAGCTGCAGCAGGCGGCAAAGGTGGGAGGACCGGTGGTGCAACCGATCCCTTATCTCCTTCTTCGATCCGTAACACTGCAATCAGGGCAGGGAAGAATCAGAAATAATTTCATTACTGAAAAAAGGAAGGGTATTAATTGAAAACCATACTCACCAGCGCCGCTAGAGGAAGCAAGCTCCGACGGGAAGGAGAAGTGTGGGTGCAGCACCTGGTAGAAGTGATCAAAAAGCACTCCTGCAAAGACACAATAGTATGACATTAGTACATAAATTATGCGGCCGAAAGATAAAACTAATGGGTTACAAATCCATACCTTCCAACATTTGCGATGGCGCGAGAGAAGGTGGAGAGGTAGCCACCGTCAAGGCAGTAACTGACGGCTCTCCCTCGAGCAATGGAGCATCAGCACTGGCCGCACCTGCGTTAAAAACAAAGATAAACTTGTCAGGAAGGATTTCAAGATAAAAAGAAGGACGGTAACCCGAAATTTACCTGATAAGTCACCAGCCGAAACGGCGGCCTCTCCCTCCTTCATCGACATGAGTCCACCTCCCGAAGCCTCATCACCAGACTCTACGGGAGCCGTCGCCGTGCTCGCGAGGCCAGGAAATGGTGGAGGACCGTAGGCGGGGAGAGCAATGATCGGAACATTGCCAGACTCTTGAGAAAGAGCGGTCGGCTCGTCCTCGGGGATTATGCCCGTCTCACCCGCTACTCCCTCGGGCTTAGCGGTCGCGGTCGTCTCATCCACCGTTGCCATAGGGTCGTCGGTCTCAGCCGCTCCATCCACTGCTGCCCCCTGCTCGGGAATCATGCCCGTCTCATCCGCCGCCACCTCGGGCTCGGCATCCGTAACCTTCTCAGGCATAGTAGGCGTGACCGTTTCGTCAGCCACTAGCTCGGGCCCGGCAACTACGGACGCACCGCCTACCGTCGGCTCGGGATCAGCTGCCACCTTCTCCACCGTCCTCTCAGGCTCGACTGTTTCCGCCGCCCCTTCGGTTGGACTTGGCCCTGCAGGACAAGATTTATAAGAACCGATAGTTTTACAACTCTTACAACAAAGCCTCGAAAAACACATTACCTGAGGTGGATTGATCATTGGCTTCCCGAACTGCTCGCGCCGCCTGTCTATGAGCGGTAGACAAGGTGACCGGGGGCTCCTCGGAAGGAGAAGCGGCAGCGGGAATAACGATGCTTGGGCCCGCTCCTACAGCCAAAGCAGCTCTGCACTCCTTCGCCTCGCCTCAAGCGTTTCCTCTCCTCCCGGGCCGTCACGACGGACCTCTTCGAAGCCTCCTTTAGCGAGGCGTCATCGTCCGCATTCATAGTTGCCTCCAGAGCCTTCAAGGCATTTATCATCGGCTTTTTGAGTCGGGTCTCTTGCGGCAATTCTGAAGAGGCAGGAACATCGGCAGCTGGCCCGGAGAAAATTCCCGCATCAGTTTGCGAGATAGGTCATGTGGTCCCTGCGATAAGACAAAGAGAGGGTCAGATCACTCATAAGAAATGGAAGGGGAGGCATAATGAACCGAAATGTACCAAGGCCTAAGGACGCTCTGAGTCGTTCCTCCTCCTGGAAAGTTTTGAGGGAGGCAGCGATGGCTTCTTCGGTTGAAATGCCTGTTTTAAAAAAAAGAGGGAAAAGCGTTAGTCAAAGACCATGATAAAAGTACGATGCAGTAACGGAAAAATACAACTAGTGATTACTCGATTGTGCAAGTTTGGCCAACCATGCATCGCGCCTCGCCAATCGCTCTGAAGCTGCAATGGCGGCCGCCAGATCAGTGTCGTCTGGCGGCATAAACAATCCTTCGTTGGTCCCGTACTCATCCAAGCCCTCGCTATAAGGAGTATGAGGTTCCTGACCGAACACAACGTCGGCAGAGAGGATCGACTTCTTCTTCCTCTTCTGCACGCGAGCCCGGGGTGCACCCAAAATCAACTTGCGCTTCGTGGGCACCTTAGGGCGGCGGGTCCTGATGTCCGCGCCCACGCCGGACTCCACGCGGGTCCCGATGTCCCGATGTCCGTGCCACTGCCCCTCGTCGGGGTCTCGACTGTATACACTAGTCTACTCCGGAGTATCGATGCCCTGTCTCGAAACTCCCACGACTAGGGACCACAATTAAGGATATACTTATAGACTACCCAACTCTCACGTATATGATCGCCATCATACTGTTGGTAGTCAAGCAAGATCCTAAGGGCTCTATCAATGTGTAACAGCGATCAGTCACCTGAACCTGTACATGACTGATAAAGGCAAACCAGATAGCATACTATCATCTCAAGTAAGACTGTGCTACCGGTATAGGTCCTCCTCAATCATTGCAATCACGTACCTGCGATCCAATAATTGACTTTGAGGGCACTATATCCAACATTATCCGATGAGAAAATGAATCAATAAAGCGACCTTATATTAGTTAATGTAATGTAATATATCACATATATAATTATACATTAAATTATCGAATCAATACTTGATCCGACAATCCGGCTATATCAAATATAATAGACTAATATAACATGTACCGATTCATCGAATCAACACTTGATCCGATGACCCGGCTATATCATATATCGTGAGAATATAATATGGTATCTCATATCGTATTATTCTCGGTCCCGCACATATCACATATGTGCTCCTACTCTGTTTTGCCTGAGTCAGGAAACCTCTGTATAGGACTCTAAAGAATCGTCAATACGCCGGCAGTAAGTGATGATCATATCAAACACCCACAAGCTGCAAGCGGTCAGCTAAACGTAACAGCCACCCAGGTATTGAGCGATCAGAAGATCAAAAAGCAAGCATGTACATTCTTCTGTGAATCCAATCAGTAACACTACCGTACAGTCCGGTCTCTTCGTCTGATATATCGCATATCTAGTTTAGGGGTAGTAAACGTCAGACCCCAGTAACCGATAAGTCGTGTCGATGTGAGGCTCATAACGGGTCGACAAACTACTGATAACTCTTACCAGTAGCACTCCATATCATCCCTGGCCAGGGACTTCCAGTTATAGCCAATCGAACACAGCACAACATCAACTCCCTATACCGGAAGAGACGAATCCCCTCCTATCGATCATTGCCTCCATTTGATTTGGAACTGTACCCAAAAGCCACCGTTTTGCACGCCCTCTTGGACGTGGTAAGGTGGAAATCAAAGCACAGTGGGGATCACACAAGACTCTATGACGATCTCGGGTCTACAGACTAACCTGTACCAGTATCACCGAAGAACCGCTATCTGACGATAGGTATAATACCATCTAGGAGTTCTCGGCGAGTCCGTTCAGTGTACCCAGTCTCCACTGAGCACCCGTACACCATCTTTGATGTCAAACACCGATGGATATGGGATCATCCATCGCCCATCATATGGGTCAAGATGGGTATACGCTGGTCTACTCTGGTGTATTGATGCCCTGTCTCGATATACCCTCGACTAGGAACAGTTATAGGATATACTCATTGACTACCCTGGCCCCACTAGTATGATCTCATCATAGTTCCAGTAGTCGAGTATATATCCTAAGGGCTTTATCAACATGTGAGAGCAAGACAGTAAACTAATACAAGTCAACATGTTAAGATAAAGTGAAACCAAATAGCATACTATCATGTCGAGCAAGAAAGTCCTCTCTATATATATCCAAGCATCCACTATAATATACATCATATGTACAATAATGGCCTCTAGGGCATATACATAACTAACAGTTAGATGTTGACCCGGAAAACTCAATGGAAGAGTCCGTATGTGTATAATACATAGTTGGGTCAAACAACAACATATGAAAAGAATCTAGATCAGTATCGTGAAGCTGATCAAATTCGCTACTGTCGACATCCATTAATTCGACAGAACATGCATGAGCAGAAGGTTCGGAGGGTACACTTCCCAACTTGTAAATGTTAAGCTCAATTGACATCTTCCCGAATGATAGAGTCATAGAGCCGTTTCGACAGTTGATTATAGCATTGGAAGTGGCCAAAAAGAGTCGACCGAGAATCATCGGAATTTGGTTCCGTGGGTTCGCTACAGGTTGTGTATCTAGAACAATGAAGTCTACAGGAAAAACAAATTCCCCGACTTTTATCAACACATCCTCAAGCGCATCCCTACGTTTAGTGATTGATCGGTCTGCCATTTGGAGAGTTGTGTTCGAGGGCTTTAACTCTCCGATACCTAATTGCTCATAAACCGAGTAAGGAAGCAGGTTAACATTTACGCCAAGGTCAAGTAGATCACGGTTAATGTTTTTACCCCCAATAGAAATAGAAATTGTAGGACAGTCAGGGTCCTTACATTTCCTTGGTAATTGTTGGGGAAAAGCTGGGTTTACAGTACTCGACATGAACACCTTTTTTGGCACTTGAGTCTTCCTCTTCCTAGTGCACAAGTCCTTGAGAATTTTCGCATAAGCCGGGACTTGTTGTATAGCATCTAGGAGAGGGATATTGATGTTAACCTGTTTAAAGATTTCAGTGATCTTCTCCATTTGCGGACTCGATTTGTTTCCTCTTAACCGATTCGGATAAGGAGCTTCAACAATAATAGCTGGGTCCAACATTGGAGAAGGTGGTTTGTGTGGAACTGATCCCAGAATAGGAGTGGGGATCGTCTTTGGTGGACTAGAAGAGGTATGCTGAGGGTTCGAGCCTTGAGGAAAACGAAGAATAGGCTCGCAAGAAGGTGGTGGGGTAGACGAATAAGGGTCAGAGTGGAAGGAATAGTGGAAGTGAAAGCCGGGGTGTTATTGATTAATTCATCATGATTATCAATCTCTTCACCGACTTGATTATTCAGCACTCTTCCAGATCTCAACGTTGTAATTGCATTCACATTGTAGTGTTGTGAATGTCCAGGATTCGGTAGGGATTGAGACGGAAGTTTCCCTTTTTCTCTAGCACTCATTTCGGCATTCAATCGTGCAATTTTTGCTTCCATCGATTTAATACTCTCGACGTGTGAGACGGAGTTCTTCTTTATGTCATCGACAGAAGACTTTATCTCAGCCGAAACTTGCATGAAATTTTTCAGAATCAAATTCATGGTTTGTGCGAGTGACGAGGAGTCATCAGTACCGGTCAATTGCAAAGAATTATATGGTGGAGAAGTGTTGACCGGATTTTGAAAGTTTTGTGATTGATAAGGGTGCTGAGTCAGTTGTAATGGTTGCTGTTGTTGTGGAGGGACCCTTTGAAAGTTGTTTTGGTTTGGAACCGTGTTTTGAGTTTGTTGTTGGTTCCAAGCAAAATTAGGGTGATTTCTCCAACCTTGATTATAAGTGGAAGAATACGGATCGTTTCTAGGTCTTTGCTGAAAAGCAGTATTTGTGTGCTCTTGACCTTGAAACGGAGAATTCAATGGACATTCTTCCGTTAGATGTGATGGATCAGAACAACATCCACAGACAGTTTTGGGGAGTGTCATCGGATTTAGGGAGGCTAATAAAAATTTGTGTTCCATAGCTTCGAGTTTCTTTTGCATTGCTGTCATTTCAGCTCTAACTCTATGGAAACATCTAGTTGATGGATACCACCCCTAGACGATGGTTGACTTACACTCTCCCACTATAAAGGTTTTTCAGCGAAATCTTCTAAAAAATTCCAAGGTTCATCATCGTCTTTAGACATAAAATTGCCTTGACACATGGATTCAAGATTCTGTTTTGTGGAAGGATTAATGCCCTCATATATGATTCTGCACAGATCCCATCGGTGGATTCCGTGATGAGGACATTGAACTAACAGATCTTTGAAGCGTTCAAAACACTTCGAAAATGGTTCATTGGGAAGATGGGTAAACTGATTTATTTCGCTACGGACTCGGGCAGTCTTATGATTGGGATAAAATTTCTTTAGGAAAGCTACGACAAATTCATCCCAGTTTGAAATAGAATGTGCGGCTGTGTTATAAAGACACTTCTCGGCTAAATCGCACAAAGTGAACGGGATAAGACGTAATCTCATAGCATCCACAGAAAGCTGTGAAGTACCCATCATAGCGCATACATTTTCAAATTTGGTAATAAAGACGTATGCGTCTTCAGACTCGAGACCGTGATATTTGGGTAAAAGATTGATGTATTGAGGTTTGATTTCGAAATTGTCCCTTGGCTGGTAGAATGGAAAGACAGGTAGAAAGAGGATCTCGGATAAGGTAGCATCTCTCTTGGAGAGAGATACGGGACGGATTCTGCGCACCTGCGGACGGTGGCAGAGTAGTGTTAAAGAAGTTCGATGGAGATCCGTCCATCGAAGTGGGTGTGGTGTGGGGTGAGGAAAAAGAAGATGTAGAAATACCGATTTCGAAGTCGGTAGGAAAAACGCGGACAAGACGGGCACTGGAATCCAGTGTACAGCCGAGCATGCACTAAATGGATTAGCACAAGTAGCAGCGTTGTGATAATTTGAGAAAATATGGATTTGGTGTTTGTTTTTGAAAAAGACGGATTTTGAAAAATCACACAAAAAATGCACAAGCAACCCTAGATCTAATGGTCACCTAGGTTAAGTCACTAGAGCGCTCCTAGACTTCCAGAAGACAAATTGCAGGATAGATCCTCTACTGCCTCTTTATCTCTTCTGTGGCCAGATAAGTGCCAGATAAGTGGGAGGTTCTCCACTACGTAAGTAGTGGGCCTAATTAAGTAACCACTTGCCTTAGACACACTTGCCTTAGACATCACCAAAGAAACGCGGATAAGCAATAGATTACCCACGACCTTCTTCTATCCTAATTGAGCGCGACGGTCCTTAGAGCCATGTCTAGATATTTTTAGTTAATGAAGGTGATGCGGATGCAAGTTTTGTGATTTCCGGAGCTTAGGAAGGGTAATGAACTCCCTATCTAATCTGAATTTGGCCTTTGCCCCATAATTTCCATATTAAAATATGCAAACAACCAATATCAAAACACGCAACAATTTTTCTTTTAGCGGCGCTGCGAATTTTTGCAAAGAATCCTGCAGAAATTGGTTAATGGACAAGAGCGGGAAGGAGATAAGAAAGTCAGAGATATACCTGAGAAATTTGGAGCACTGAATAGACAAGAACACCGCGATTCCGCCGCGAATTCAAGGTAAATGCCGCGGTTCCGCGGTTCAGTTGCAAGATCTCTGAACAAACTTTGGTACAGATGCTCCTATTGCCTCACTGGACTTCCTGAGATGATCTGAATATTTTTCCCTTTGCTGCAGTGATTCTAAATTCCCTTGCCACAATCACAACAAATCGTTAAGCACTTGATGCGATTTTGATCTAAAAAATTCTGATGGAATAATAAAATTTTCAACTCAAATAACAAAAACGAACAAATTACGCACGCATCCCCGGCAACGGCGACATTTGATTGATCATCTTTTGTGTGTAAGTAAAATGTTTCATAACCAAAGAAATTTATACCGCAATCAATTAACGGTGTCGCTTGTAGCAATCGTTAGTGAGCACGGATCGTCCACTGAGATGTGTGTACTTGTTCGAATTTGTTTTAGTTGAGTCGAAAAGAAAATATAAAAGAAGATGATTCAAAATTTGTGAGATTTAATTTCAAGAAACATAAAGAAAATAGATCTAGAATCAAGAATCAAGAAGTTATCCCCAATCAATTTGATTATCAAGATTATGAAGAATAGCTTGTAGGATTCGATTGAGTTAATAGCTAATGATGAATCTAATAATTCCTAATCTTATCTATTGATAATTTGTAGCTAGGTTGATGATGATGAATGAAGATTAGGGATCAATTGAATAAACTAGGGTTTCTCCTTCACTATACCTTGTCTTTTCAATCATAATCATTCGGATCTAGTCTCTAGCAAAGAAAATCATCGATCGTTTGATCCCTAATTTGCAACGAAACAATCAAGAAGTGATCTCGCTCCAAATTAGGTCATCAACGATTCTTTTTGCTAAGGTTCATAAATCTCATAAGACTTAAGATTAGTATTAAGATTTGATCATCATTAGATCTATCAATTCTCTCGAATCCTCCACAAGCGGAGATTACTCACACATTATGATGGAACAATCAAGAATGAAGAATTTCATAGTGCGAGAATGTATAGAAAGCAAGAATTACAATTATCACCTTTATTAAATCTCCTTCAAATTACACATCTCAATTGAGTTTACAAGACTAGCCCTCGAATCGCTCCTTGAAAGGGAATTTGTTGTCAATCTTTGCGTAGCTCGATCGCCTTAAGTCGTGGATCAGATGCGGATCTCTTGCTCTTGATGACGACCGGCATTGCGATAAAGGATCGTTGATTGCTTGCTTGATTTGTTCTCGATGAATCTTGATTTGGTTTTGGATGTGGATTTGGGTTAGGGTTTTGGATCACAAGTTGTGTCACTCAATTTGTGTAGTGAATTGGTTCAATGTTCAACCACCTTTTCAATGAAACCCTAGGTATCCTTTTATAGTTTTTCCTCTATCTTCCCATAGAAGCTAAGTTGTTATGAAGCTTGCATAGGAAGCTAGGTAGGTACCAAGCTTACACAAGAAGTTTGGTTGTTGTAGAGAAGCTTCTGGTGAAATCTAGGGTTTTTGAAGCGTCTTGAATAAGCTTGGCAGTTGAAAGGAGGCCTCTGGAAAAAGTACCAACCGCCGACGAGTCAGATCGGCCGCGGATCCACGGCGGATCGGCCTGGATCGCCGCAGTTCCGCGGTCATATGATGAGTTTGATGGTTGGTTTTCTCTGTGTCTCTTGATATTGGCTTTAGGGTTCTTCTCTGATACCTGGAATCTTATTATTGTTTCTTGGTTACTGCCAGATTTCAAGTCTTTGACTTAATACATTTTATCGACACTTTTGTGATTCCGATTCTTTGATTTAAAGAATTTCCTGCACACAATCATGATGAAAGTGTTGAGATATACAAAATCATGCATGTAGTAATAAACACTCAATTTCCCTCATAATGCCGGTTATAATGTATAGCACATATTATTTGATATTTTGCAGACGAATTGCTAATATGTGCTATATTTATATCAAACACCTTTAGATGATTAGAAAAAGTAGAGAAATTGATGTGTTAAGAATACAATATTTTCGACTGATCAAGAGCAAGCTCTCGGCAGAAGAAGAATTTCTTCAATGTAAAAAAAAGAGATCAAAGAATCTCATCAGAAATAGAACTTAGTTCTTTTGCCAGATCATATATCTATAAGACAAATTTTCTTTCACAAAAAGATCATAACATTTTATTATAAAAGGGGGGAGAATAATTCAATTCTCTTAGGATCACAGTTCCCTAAAGGCAAAGCCTTTCACCAAAAATATAAGAGATTGAAATATCTCCTATAAAATAAGAACTTTGTTCTTAGATCCATGAGACAAAGTTTCTTATAAGAGAGAATTTAATTCTCAGGGAGCAGAGTTGCCTAAAAAGAGCCTTAGCGCTCTAATTAAAAGAAGCGCTTCAGCGCTCCAAAATCTAGCGCACAGCACTGCAGAGCCTTAGCGCTCCAATTAAAAGAAGCGCTTCAGCGCTCCAAATCTAGTGCACAACGCTGCAGAGCCTTAGAGCTCCAAATTTAAAGAAGCGCTCTACGCTCATTGTCCGGCGCACAACGCCAAGCGTGCCACATGCTCCTCACGTGTGCGCTATTTCACAAGAAGCGCTCTGCGCTCATTGTCCGGCACACGGCGTAAAGCGCGTCACGTGCTCCTCACGTGTGCGCTATTTCACAAGAAACGCTCTGCGCTCATTAACTGGCGCATAGCGCCAAGCGCGCTACGTTCTCCTCACGTGTGCGCTAAGAGAACATAAACTGTTCTTTAAATAAAGCCCCAGAGCTATGATAAATGCTCAGCACTCAATAAAAGACAAAAAGGCTGTAAGAACCCAAACCAATGCTCAACATTGTTAAATATTCAACATTTTAACTAAATGGACCGAGCCCAAGTTGGCACAGATCCCTAATTCAGATTAATTGAGCCCATATGCTCATAAATTTTTTATCTTAGTCCCAAATTGGACTACAGATCTCCCAACCAATATTGGTTCAAAGGTACATCTCTTCACTCCTCTGATATGTGTCGTTGTAATCCTTCAACGTCTTCAGAGAGGTGACGGGTCCCGACAGCCAGACATTCCACGGACTGTGGGGTCCTTAAACTCATGGACTATGATGCCCTTAAACTTTACAGACTGTGGGGTCCTTAAACTCATGGACTATGATGTCCTTAAACTTTACAGACTATAATGTCTCTAAACTACCATGGACTGTGAGGTCCTTAAACTCATAGACTATGATGTCTTTAAACTTTATAGACTATGATGTCTTTAAACTGTCACGGACTATGATGTCCTTAAACTTCTGAACCGCAATGTCCCTAAACTAAAACAATAGAGCCCATATGCTCTTTTGTTGGATCTAAACGGTCCTGTTAAGTAGATCTTAGTCTAAAATAAGACTAACGTATCCTTAACAACCACTTAAGTTGATCTTAATCTCAAACGAGATTAACGATTCTTAAATCAGTCCAACTACAGATCCCTCAACTGACACTGGTTCATGGGCACATCTCCTCACACCTCTGATATATGTCGTTGTAATTCTTCAACGTCTTCAGAGAGGTGGCGGTCCCGGCAACCAGACACTCAATGGACCGCAATGTCTCTAAACTAAAACAATAGAGTCCAAATGCTCTTTTGTTGGATCTAAATAATCCTGTTAAGTATATCTTAGTCTAAAATTAGACTAACGTGTCATTAACAAACGTTTAAGTTGGTCTTAGTCTCAAATGAGACTAACGATCCTTAAACCCAACCCAACCCCAAATCTAAGAAAATACGGATTTGGACTAATCCACGCCCTTCGGGCGACAACATAAATTAGTCTCTGTATACAATCCACGGACAACCAAAAATAAAACAAACACACATGATACGAAGTGACCTTCTGGAGCAGGAGAAAGTGGTTACCGCGATGCGGTAACGTAATTAACTGCAGGGGCTTACGCCTGCAGGGAAAAGCATCCCCACAATCAAAAACCCCTCGCAAACGAGGGGAAATCTGATGAAGTCTGCTCCAACGGCCGCATCTGTCCAAACCTCCGATACACGGTGTCATAAATCAACTTGGTATCTTCGGAGAGGTGGACGGATAAAACCCAATAGCATCTGCCCCCAAAATTCAGGCCGGACGTCCCAACGTCCCGGTCGTGTCTTTTCGGTGGAGAACAGGATGGATTCGTCCCAGCACTTCAAGTTAGGGATCTCCTGTACTACTTGTGAAGAAGAAGGAAGGTTCATACAGAATGTGCATCGATTATAGAGCCTTGAACAAAGTAACGATAAAGAACAAGTATCCTGTCACGCCCCGCTTCCCAAAATATGGAATACGAGGGGTAGACAAGGCCAGCCATGCTCCTACGGTCAAGGAAAAGTCCTGCCGTAGTCACACTTCGGCTTCTAGTTTATCATGGTAAACAGTAACCGATGCGCAGGTAATGAGAAATGCAGTAACTGAAGGAAACAATATAAAGACTGACCTGAAGTGGAACAAATGAATGTAAATGAGGAAGGCAAGTCAAGAAGTCTGTGATGCACGTCTAGATCTGGTCCAAGCTAAATCTTCTCCTCACACTGAGCATGCATACTCAGGTCGTCAGAGCGACACAATAGCAATATAATATATATAATCAAGTAACAGTTCTAACAGTGGTGAAGGACATGAATAACAGTAAATCAATAACAGCATGAATATAAATGAGCGGGGATAAATGCAGCGGAAAAATAAAGCAGTATAACAATATGTCACGAATGTCAAGACAGAATAGAATGAATGTAAATGACAGTAACCCTATCAGTCTCTAAGTCTCACTGCACAG
Organism: Agapanthus africanus; assembly: GCA_030015575.1. NCBI lineage: Eukaryota > Viridiplantae > Streptophyta > Magnoliopsida > Asparagales > Amaryllidaceae > Agapanthus > Agapanthus africanus. The sequence goes on along the minus strand of JASDDO010000024.1, from coordinate 349,655,608 downwards.
GTCAATAAGCCTATCGTCAGTCCAAGTGTGAGAGTCAACCACTCGCGAGTGTCCTCCACCCAAGGGTAGAACCCAAGGGCAAGGGACCACGGGCCCAACATGTAACGAATGTATCACGGTGATATAGCACATACCCTGTAAATCTCCATATAACTCCCTAAATATATAAGCCGGCATGGGACTCTCGAGATTCTGTTGAATTCACACTTGAACTACCCCACACCCCGAGGTCTACATCAAACGCTAACCATAACCCTAAGTACTAATCGATCCGTGACAAGTCTGCGCGAGAACTGGAGGCAGGACCTCCATCAAGCACGTCCCGACTAATACCTAAGATAAATGGCAGTGTCGGATGCCTTATCTGTGACATCCGTGCAAGCGCTTCCATAAGTGTCCCATACCACTTATAGTCACACGTACACGCATCCCACAGACGTCGACAATGCAATAGAATAAAAGGGACACTGATTGTGCACAAGTACGTATCACTTCCACTTAATCACGAATACACGAACACTGACGTACTTGCCACAATCAACACTAAAGTCTAACACTGGGTAAATGCACGATGTCACTAGGTTATCACTACAATGATATAGGTATGATATGATGCATGAACAGTATAAGAAGCACAACTAAGGTATCATAAAAACAACAATCTATCACTTGCATGATTTATCATGAAACATATGTATATAATTTAGCGAAGTGATAAACAGGTAGTAATTAATGTGTTCAGTTATCCATCCATAGAATCTTGTTTCAGGTCAAACGGGTTTCAGGATCATTAGTTATAACTGTTTCATTTTAAGCGCACGCGGCTGGAAATCCAATTTCAGAATCAGGAATCCATTTCGCAACGCATTTTAACCCCAGTTGGGATCATAATTTAGCGACGCTGCAGTTGGATGAATTCTAGGGTTTTCAGTAAAGTTTTCAACGCAACAAACGGATCTTCAATCGCGTCTGTACGTTAGGAGTTATAATCTGTTTAATATTAACATGTCAGTTCTGATTCTGCTGGGACTGTTAGGTGTCCCGATCTTCTAAATTACAGATTAAATAGTAAATGATAACGAAACAGGATGAAACTAATTGTGTTGTCTAGATAACAGATTTGTCTATTAATAAACAGTGGAGTTCCGCAACCTACGAGTTAAGGAAATCCTGTGGTATCCAATACGGTACAGCAACCAACAATTGGAGTAGCTCTGGACTGCAGTCCAGAGTCACACTCCGATACAATTATCATCACGACTTAAGTACAGGAAGGTCTGGAAACTAGCATAAGGTTAAAGTTCATCGAGTTAGCTTCGATTTGAGCCCTCGAACGCACCATTCCAATATGTATATGATTTATGGTGGATTTAACGATTTTCAGGTGCAACAGAATTACAGTTTTAAGATCAAACTTGGGGGTAGTTGTTTTAGTCGTTAACGGTCATATTTTCTGATGAAATTCGCACATGTTAACCATCTCTACCAGGGCCAATATAATTTATCTTGTTCCGTCAAATTTGATAAAGATTTCCTAAGAGAACAAGTATCGAACAGTTGTGTTGAATAATCGTACAGAAAAGAGAAGCATAGTTTATATACGATTTTGATTTGTAACATATATAGAATAGCATGAAAGCAAGTAAAAACTTGCCTGGAAGAAGTCTCGGGGTCGCAGGGCAGCAACGTCGTCACGATCGCGCGATATACGCCACGTACCGGATTCCCGCGAGCTTAGTTCGAAACATGAATTTCCCGTCGGAGTTTTCCCGGAGTCGTCTTGCGTGCACTGGAAGCTTAGGGGGGTGCTCTCTGATTCGCCTGAGAGGTGTTGGGGTTGCCGACGTCCGACGGCGTCACTCCGGCAGCGTGCGCAGTAAAGTTTACAGTGAGGGAAAATTATTGGAAATGGGTTTGGTGTGGTTTTTGGAGAGAGAGAGGGGGCAGTGTAGAGAGAGGGGGAGAGTGACTGTGATGAGGAGAGAGAGTATAGAGAGAGAGAGAGAGAGAGAGAGAGAGAGAGAGCGCACCGATGGAGAGAGGGTTAGAGACAGAGAGAGTGAGGGATAGCAGAGATGGTGAGAGAGAGGCAGAATGAGAGGGAGTGAGACAGAGAAAGAGGGTGAAGGGCAGAGAGAGAGAGGGAGAGATTGTGAGAGAGGGTTAGAGAATGGGGACTGGGAGAGGGAGAGTGAGACAGATCGAGAGAGAGGGAAAGAGACAGAGGAAGAGAGAGAGGCAGTTAGAGAGAGAGGATGAGAAAGTGAGTGAGATAGAGAATTAGAGAGAGTGGGCTGCGTTAATAAGAATTTAATTAATGGAGTGGGCTGAGGAATATTAAAAGGCAACGGGCTTGAGATTAATAATGAAAATTTATTTAAGGAAAAAGTGTGGGCTTAGGATAAAGAAATGTAAGGTATAAAAGAATGTGGTTTGGGTTCCTCACGAGAGAAAGGATTATGAATATTGGAAGGGGAATTGGGTTTAAAAGAGAAAATGAATTTAAATAAAGGAATGGGAATTGGGGTTTTGAAATAAAATATAATAATTAGTTTATAAATAAAATAAATAATTCCTAATTAAAAATAAAGAGAATTCTAAGTAACAAAATACGGTCTTTGGTATAAAAGGGGCCGGGTGTTACATCATACCACCCTTACAAAAATTTCGTCCTCGAAATTTAAAATAAACGATAAGTTATACCAACAAAACGAAGCTATTAGATAGCTCACTAACACCAAAGATTTATTAGTAGTACGGGGACGAAAAAAAATTTGAAAATTTACATATAAGTAAGAACAACATACGAAAGGTAGGTCTAAATAGGTTTAAAGCAAGAATAACTATAGGGGCAACTACGAGTATACGAGAATATAGGTATCAATAGCGAACAATAATAGTCAAAGTATGTTCGATAAAAATCAAAACCATATATGTGCACATTTTAGTTTATTAAAACAAGCAGAAAAAGGTATAAGGCTCAACTATTTATATAGTAAACATAAGTACAACCCCTAAAATAAAGTAACGACAATAATGTAGTGAAAACTAGTCAGTAGGTTAAAACATTTCAGGAAAACGTATCGAAAAATAGGTTTAAAATGATTTAGAAAACTGGTATAGTGAAATTAAAAGGCATAGACCAAAAGTATGCGCGGTGCAAGGTTGCGCTACTAAAGTGAGAATAATAACAATGCACTTAAAATTTATAAAACGGGGTAATCAATAACACGTACTCTTTGACAAATGCAAAATACTAAAATTACATTTTAAGATAATCGTGCCCCTAAATATAGTTGGGGTAACAGGAAAAAGCACAAGTATGTCTAGGCCTAGGTAGGGTAGGGATTACAATGGGATGTGGCTGATACAAGAGGTCGAAGGACGACGGCTTTAGGCTGAAGTTCAAGGAAATTAGGATCGGGTCAACACAAAAGTAAAGGTGAGCCACAAAGGGCTACAAGGGAAACAGTATGGGGAGGGTAACTTTCGGTACATCGTATGAATCAAAAAAATTTGAAGGGTTAGCTAACTCAAGGGTTTCACTATGAACTTCTCCTCCTGGGAGGATCTCAATCGAGGCACAGACGAAAGATGAATGGCGGCTCATTCCAAGGATCAGGGTGCGGTACTTTCGAGGGTGAAAACTATACAATGAGTAGATAGGGACAGTCAGGGATCTCAGCAGAAAAAATAATTGGATGTGGGCAATAAACAAGTATCGGGCGAAACAATAATCAAAAGGTTTACGAATCCAGAAGGTTTACTTTATTCAAGAAATTTGAAACAAGACATTCTCAAGGACGATAAGTGGCCCTGAACTATACACATTTTATTTGGCCAGAGAAATTCCGTCAGTCGCGGTTGTGGAGATTTAGTAGGTTGCGGTAGGCTCGCGCACTCAGGTAGGAGCGTCCATTTTCATATCGTCTTGCAGGCATTGCCACTGGAAGTTCTTCCACAGCAGGGTCTAAATTTTCTGGTCCTCCTTCCTCGGATAGAGCTTCTTCATCGAGGTCCGATTCCATGTGATTTTCTTCTTCTGGATTTTCTTCCACGGGATTTTCCTCAACTGGATTTTCTTCTACCGGGTCCTCATCGGGATCTTCTTCTATCTGGTCTTCCTCTACAGGGTTCTCTTCGGAATCTTCTTCCTCTTCATCAGAATCAGCTATCATGTCGAACTCTGGGGCGGCTGCTCCTTCGCCCTCTGGAACGTGGTTTCCGAGATTGGCTTGGGGACCGTTGACCTCATCATCGGAACTCGTCAGTGTGTAATCTAAGGTAACGCATGACTGTGCATCCTCGTCTAGATGCGGCGCTGCTCCAGGGTGGGCCATGGCCTAGAAGGAGAAGTCATGATTAGACAGTGGAATACATCAAGGAAAACTCAGGGTACAAAATATAGAAAAAATGTGCGGTTGCAGGAACTGAAAGATCAGAATGAAAATACTGTGATAATGAATAGGATTTGACATAGAGAAAGCATGAGAATGATACATATATTATGATCCAAATTTTATTTCATTCAACTAAAAGTTCGACGGATACAAAGGTTCAAATGGAAGGAAATGTTCATAAAAGATGACAACATTATTATTGAAATTGGAAATCATAGAATTCTTCTTCGATTGCCAGAACGCTGCATCATCGTTACGCGAGTTGAATCCTGCGTTAGATCCGCCTTATGGTCGAAGTTCAAACTACGCGACAATTCTCACTCGGCAGAAGTGGGGAGAGTGGGCAAATTTCTTCCTTGCAGTTCTTTCCTTTCTGGGCAGCCGTTGATGAGGTGTTCGTTGGAACCGCATATCAGACATTTCCCTTGGGCACGGCGACAATCCTTCTGAAGATGTCCTGGTTTCTTACAATATCCACAGCAAGGGTTCTTCTGATCCTTCTGTTGACGCTTCATCTTCTTCTCCTTTCCTCGTCCAATAGGGATCCCTTTATGATAGGAGACTCCTGCTGGTGCCTGATTCACCTGTCTTCTCAGTCCTTCAGCCAACAAGTCGTTTGTTCGCTCTTGTGCTTCCTTTAGACTTCTCAGTGTACTCAGAAATTTCAACGGTCCGATTATGGGGAGCGGAAATAGTTGAAGAGTTGTTGGAAGACATGATCCTGAAACAACAATTTCGAGAATGATACGAGTCACACGCTAAATGAATCAAAATATGATATGGATAGAACAAGGATTCAAGAATATCAGAGATGATGAATATCATTACAAGTGGGGAGTCAACTGTATCACTTTGAGTCACTTGAATAGAGTACGGTAGTGCAATTGCCACCACGTATCCTCGTCAAATCACCCGAAACCATAGTGAATGGATAGCTGAACGCACGATGTGAATATGAATCAAGAATGACAGTTTACAACCTAGACCGAAGGATGTCTTAGATTGCCAAACTGTACACGGAAAACTGCAATCCCAATCGATGCAAAACCTGTCTCTGATACCAACTAAACCATGTCACGCCCCGCTTCCCAAAATATGGAATACGAGGGGTAGACAAGGCCAGCCATGCTCCTACGGTCAAGGAAAAGTCCTGCCGTAGTCACACTTCGGCTTCTAGTTTATCATGGTAAACAGTAACCGATGCGCAGGTAATGAGAAATGCAGTAACTGAAGGAAACAATATAAAGACTGACCTGAAGTGGAACAAATGAATGTAAATGAGGAAGGCAAGTCAAGAAGTCTGTGATGCACGTCTAGATCTGGTCCAAGCTAAATCTTCTCCTCACACTGAGCATGCATACTCAGGTCGTCAGAGCGACACAATAGCAATATAATATATATAATCAAGTAACAGTTCTAACAGTGGTGAAGGACATGAATAACAGTAAATCAATAACAGCATGAATATAAATGAGCGGGGATAAATGCAGCGGAAAAATAAAGCAGTATAACAATATGTCACGAATGTCAAGACAGTATAGAATGAATGTAAATGACAGTAACCCTATCAGTCTCTAAGTCTCACTGCACAGGTCAATAAGCCTATCGTCAGTCCAAGTGTGAGAGTCAACCACTCGCGAGTGTCCTCCACCCAAGGGTAGAACCCAAGGGCAAGGGACCACGGGCCCAACATGTAACGAATGTATCACGGTGATATAGCACATACCCTGTAAATCTCCATATAACTCCCTAAATATATAAGCCGGCATGGGACTCTCGAGATTCTGTTGAATTCACACTTGAACTACCCCACACCCCGAGGTCTACATCAAACGCTAACCATAACCCTAAGTACTAATCGATCCGTGACAAGTCTGCGCGAGAACTGGAGGCAGGACCTCCATCAAGCACGTCCCGACTAATACCTAAGATAAATGGCAGTGTCGGATGCCTTATCTGTGACATCCGTGCAAGCGCTTCCATAAGTGTCCCATACCACTTATAGTCACACGTACACGCATCCCACAGACGTCGACAATGCAATAGAATAAAAGGGACACTGATTGTGCACAAGTACGTATCACTTCCACTTAATCACGAATACACGAACACTGACGTACTTGCCACAATCAACACTAAAGTCTAACACTGGGTAAATGCACGATGTCACTAGGTTATCACTACAATGATATAGGTATGATATGATGCATGAACAGTATAAGAAGCACAACTAAGGTATCATAAAAACAACAATCTATCACTTGCATGATTTATCATGAAACATATGTATATAATTTAGCGAAGTGATAAACAGGTAGTAATTAATGTGTTCAGTTATCCATCCATAGAATCTTGTTTCAGGTCAAACGGGTTTCAGGATCATTAGTTATAACTGTTTCATTTTAAGCGCACGCGGCTGGAAATCCAATTTCAGAATCAGGAATCCATTTCGCAACGCATTTTAACCCCAGTTGGGATCATAATTTAGCGACGCTGCAGTTGGATTAATTCTAGGGTTTTCAGTAAAGTTTTCAACGCAACAAACGGATCTTCAATCGCGTCTGTACGTTAGGAGTTATAATCTGTTTAATATTAACATGTCAGTTCTGATTCTGCTGGGACTGTTAGGTGTCCCGATCTTCTAAATTACAGATTAAATAGTAAATGATAACGAAACAGGATGAAACTAATTGTGTTGTCTAGATAACAGATTTGTCTATTAATAAACAGTGGAGTTCCGCAACCTACGAGTTAAGGAAATCCTGTGGTATCCAATACGGTACAGCAACCAACAATTGGAGTAGCTCTGGACTGCAGTCCAGAGTCACACTCCGATACAATTATCATCACGACTTAAGTACAGGAAGGTCTGGAAACTAGCATAAGGTTAAAGTTCATCGAGTTAGCTTCGATTTGAGCCCTCGAACGCACCATTCCAATATGTATATGATTTATGGTGGATTTAACGATTTTCAGGTGCAACAGAATTACAGTTTTAAGATCAAACTTGGGGGTAGTTGTTTTAGTCGTTAACGGTCATATTTTCTGATGAAATTCGCACATGTTAACCATCTCTACCAGGGCCAATATAATTTATCTTGTTCCGTCAAATTTGATAAAGATTTCCTAAGAGAACAAGTATCGAACAGTTGTGTTGAATAATCGTACAGAAAAGAGAAGCATAGTTTATATACGATTTTGATTTGTAACATATATAGAATAGCATGAAAGCAAGTAAAAACTTGCCTGGAAGAAGTCTCGGAGTCGCAGGGCAGCAACGTCGTCACGATCACGCGATATACGCCACGTACCGGATTCCCGCGAGCTTAGTTCGAAACATGAATTTCCCGTCGGAGTTTTCCCGGAGTCGTCTTGCGTGCACTGGAAGCTTAGGGGGGTGCTCTCTGATTCGCCTGAGAGGTGTTGGGGTTGCCGACGTCCGACGGCGTCACTCCGGCAGCGTGCGCAGTAAAGTTTACAGTGAGGGAAAATTATTGGAAATGGGTTTGGTGTGGTTTTTGGAGAGAGAGAGGGGGCAGTGTAGAGAGAGGGGGAGAGTGACTGTGATGAGGAGAGAGAGTATAGAGAGAGAGAGAGAGAGAGAGAGAGAGAGAGCGCACCGATGGAGAGAGGGTTAGAGACAGAGAGAGTGAGGGATAGCAGAGATGGTGAGAGAGAGGCAGAATGAGAGGGAGTGAGACAGAGAAAGAGGGTGAAGGGCAGAGAGAGAGAGGGAGAGATTGTGAGAGAGGGTTAGAGAATGGGGACTGGGAGAGGGAGAGTGAGACAGATCGAGAGAGAGGGAGAGAGACAGAGGAAGAGAGAGAGGCAGTTAGAGAGAGAGGATGAGAAAGTGAGTGAGATAGAGAATTAGAGAGAGTGGGCTGCGTTAATAAGAATTTAATTAATGGAGTGGGCTGAGGAATATTAAAAGGCAACGGGCTTGAGATTAATAATGAAAATTTATTTAAGGAAAAAGTGTGGGCTTAGGATAAAGAAATGTAAGGTATAAAAGAATGTGGTTTGGGTTCCTCACGAGAGAAAGGATTATGAATATTGGAAGGGGAATTGGGTTTAAAAGAGAAAATGAATTTAAATAAAGGAATGGGAATTGGGGTTTTGAAATAAAATATAATAATTAGTTTATAAATAAAATAAATAATTCCTAATTAAAAATAAAGAGAATTCTAAGTAACAAAATACGGTCTTTGGTATAAAAGGGGCCGGGTGTTACATCATACCACCCTTACAAAAATTTCGTCCTCGAAATTTAAAATAAACGATAAGTTATACCAACAAAACGAAGCTATTAGATAGCTCACTAACACCAAAGATTTATTAGTAGTACGGGGACGAAAAAAAATTTGAAAATTTACATATAAGTAAGAACAACATACGAAAGGTAGGTCTAAATAGGTTTAAAGCAAGAATAACTATAGGGGCAACTACGAGTATACGAGAATATAGGTATCAATAGCGAACAATAATAGTCAAAGTATGTTCGATAAAAATCAAAACCATATATGTGCACATTTTAGTTTATTAAAACAAGCAGAAAAAGGTATAAGGCTCAACTATTTATATAGTAAACATAAGTACAACCCCTAAAATAAAGTAACGACAATAATGTAGTGAAAACTAGTCAGTAGGTTAAAACATTTCAGGAAAACGTATCGAAAAATAGGTTTAAAATGATTTAGAAAACTGGTATAGTGAAATTAAAAGGCATAGACCAAAAGTATGCGCGGTGCAAGGTTGCGCTACTAAAGTGAGAATAATAACAATGCACTTAAAATTTATAAAACGGGGTAATCAATAACACGTACTCTTTGACAAATGCAAAATACTAAAATTACATTTTAAGATAATCGTGCCCCTAAATATAGTTGGGGTAACAGGAAAAAGCACAAGTATGTCTAGGCCTAGGTAGGGTAGGGATTACAATGGGATGTGGCTGATACAAGAGGTCGAAGGACGACGGCTTTAGGCTGAAGTTCAAGGAAATTAGGATCGGGTCAACACAAAAGTAAAGGTGAGCCACAAAGGGCTACAAGGGAAACAGTATGGGGAGGGTAACTTTCGGTACATCGTATGAATCAAAAAAATTTGAAGGGTTAGCTAACTCAAGGGTTTCACTATGAACTTCTCCTCCTGGGAGGATCTCAATCGAGGCACAGACGAAAGATGAATGGCGGCTCATTCCAAGGATCAGGGTGCGGTACTTTCGAGGGTGAAAACTATACAATGAGTAGATAGGGACAGTCAGGGATCTCAGCAGAAAAAATAATTGGATGTGGGCAATAAACAAGTATCGGGCGAAACAATAATCAAAAGGTTTACGAATCCAGAAGGTTTACTTTATTCAAGAAATTTGAAACAAGACATTCTCAAGGACGATAAGTGGCCCTGAACTATACACATTTTATTTGGCCAGAGAAATTCCGTCAGTCGCGGTTGTGGAGATTTAGTAGGTTGCGGTAGGCTCGCGCACTCAGGTAGGAGCGTCCATTTTCATATCGTCTTGCAGGCATTGCCACTGGAAGTTCTTCCACAGCAGGGTCTAAATTTTCTGGTCCTCCTTCCTCGGATAGAGCTTCTTCATCGAGGTCCGATTCCATGTGATTTTCTTCTTCTGGATTTTCTTCCACGGGATTTTCCTCAACTGGATTTTCTTCTACCGGGTCCTCATCGGGATCTTCTTCTATCTGGTCTTCCTCTACAGGGTTCTCTTCGGAATCTTCTTCCTCTTCATCAGAATCAGCTATCATGTCGAACTCTGGGGCGGCTGCTCCTTCGCCCTCTGGAACGTGGTTTCCGAGATTGGCTTGGGGACCGTTGACCTCATCATCGGAACTCGTCAGTGTGTAATCTAAGGTAACGCATGACTGTGCATCCTCGTCTAGATGCGGCGCTGCTCCAGGGTGGGCCATGGCCTAGAAGGAGAAGTCATGATTAGACAGTGGAATACATCAAGGAAAACTCAGGGTACAAAATATAGAAAAAATGTGCGGTTGCAGGAACTGAAAGATCAGAATGAAAATACTGTGATAATGAATAGGATTTGACATAGAGAAAGCATGAGAATGATACATATATTATGATCCAAATTTTATTTCATTCAACTAAAAGTTCGACGGATACAAAGGTTCAAATGGAAGGAAATGTTCATAAAAGATGACAACATTATTATTGAAATTGGAAATCATAGAATTCTTCTTCGATTGCCAGAACGCTGCATCATCGTTACGCGAGTTGAATCCTGCGTTAGATCCGCCTTATGGTCGAAGTTCAAACTACGCGACAATTCTCACTCGGCAGAAGTGGGGAGAGTGGGCAAATTTCTTCCTTGCAGTTCTTTCCTTTCTGGGCAGCCGTTGATGAGGTGTTCGTTGGAACCGCATATCAGACATTTCCCTTGGGCACGGCGACAATCCTTCTGAAGATGTCCTGGTTTCTTACAATATCCACAGCAAGGGTTCTTCTGATGCTTCTGTTGACGCTTCATCTTCTTCTCCTTTCCTCGTCCAATAGGGATCCCTTTATGATAGGAGACTCCTGCTGGTGCCTGATTCACCTGTCTTCTCAGTCCTTCAGCCAACAAGTCGTTTGTTCGCTCTTGGGCTTCCTTTAGACTTCTCAGTGTACTCAGAAATTTCAACGGTCCGATTATGGGGAGCGGAAATAGTTGAAGAGTTGTTGGAAGACATGATCCTGAAACAACAATTTCGAGAATGATACGAGTCACACGCTAAATGAATCAAAATATGATATGGATAGAACAAGGATTCAAGAATATCAGAGATGATGAATATCATTACAAGTGGGGAGTCAACTGTATCACTTTGAGTCACTTGAATAGAGTACGGTAGTGCAATTGCCACCACGTATCCTCGTCAAATCACCCGAAACCATAGTGAATGGATAGCTGAACGCACGATGTGAATATGAATCAAGAATGACAGTTTACAACCTAGACCGAAGGATGTCTTAGATTGCCAAACTGTACACGGAAAACTGCAATCCCAATCGATGCAAAACCTGTCTCTGATACCAACTAAACCATGTCACGCCCCGCTTCCCAAAATATGGAATACGAGGGGTAGACAAGGCCAGCCATGCTCCTACGGTCAAGGAAAAGTCCTGCCGTAGTCACACTTCGGCTTCTAGTTTATCATGGTAAACAGTAACCGATGCGCAGGTAATGAGAAATGCAGTAACTGAAGGAAACAATATAAAGACTGACCTGAAGTGGAACAAATGAATGTAAATGAGGAAGGCAAGTCAAGAAGTCTGTGATGCACGTCTAGATCTGGTCCAAGCTAAATCTTCTCCTCACACTGAGCATGCATACTCAGGTCGTCAGAGCGACACAATAGCAATATAATATATATAATCAAGTAACAGTTCTAACAGTGGTGAAGGACATGAATAACAGTAAATCAATAACAGCATGAATATAAATGAGCGGGGATAAATGCAGCGGAAAAATAAAGCAGTATAACAATATGTCACGAATGTCAAGACAGTATAGAATGAATGTAAATGACAGTAACCCTATCAGTCTCTAAGTCTCACTGCACAGGTCAATAAGCCTATCGTCAGTCCAAGTGTGAGAGTCAACCACTCGCGAGTGTCCTCCACCCAAGGGTAGAACCCAAGGGCAAGGGACCACGGGCCCAACATGTAACGAATGTATCACGGTGATATAGCACATACCCTGTAAATCTCCATATAACTCCCTAAATATATAAGCCGGCATGGGACTCTCGAGATTCTGTTGAATTCACACTTGAACTACCCCACACCCCGAGGTCTACATCAAACGCTAACCATAACCCTAAGTACTAATCGATCCGTGACAAGTCTGCGCGAGAACTGGAGGCAGGACCTCCATCAAGCACGTCCCGACTAATACCTAAGATAAATGGCAGTGTCGGATGCCTTATCTGTGACATCCGTGCAAGCGCTTCCATAAGTGTCCCATACCACTTATAGTCACACGTACACGCATCCCACAGACGTCGACAATGCAATAGAATAAAAGGGACACTGATTGTGCACAAGTACGTATCACTTCCACTTAATCACGAATACACGAACACTGACGTACTTGCCACAATCAACACTAAAGTCTAACACTGGGTAAATGCACGATGTCACTAGGTTATCACTACAATGATATAGGTATGATATGATGCATGAACAGTATAAGAAGCACAACTAAGGTATCATAAAAACAACAATCTATCACTTGCATGATTTATCATGAAACATATGTATATAATTTAGCGAAGTGATAAACAGGTAGTAATTAATGTGTTCAGTTATCCATCCATAGAATCTTGTTTCAGGTCAAACGGGTTTCAGGATCATTAGTTATAACTGTTTCATTTTAAGCGCACGCGGCTGGAAATCCAATTTCAGAATCAGGAATCCATTTCGCAACGCATTTTAACCCCAGTTGGGATCATAATTTAGCGACGCTGCAGTTGGATGAATTCTAGGGTTTTCAGTAAAGTTTTCAACGCAACAAACGGATCTTCAATCGCGTCTGTACGTTAGGAGTTATAATCTGTTTAATATTAACATGTCAGTTCTGATTCTGCTGGGACTGTTAGGTGTCCCGATCTTCTAAATTACAGATTAAATAGTAAATGATAACGAAACAGGATGAAACTAATTGTGTTGTCTAGATAACAGATTTGTCTATTAATAAACAGTGGAGTTCCGCAACCTACGAGTTAAGGAAATCCTGTGGTATCCAATACGGTACAGCAACCAACAATTGGAGTAGCTCTGGACTGCAGTCCAGAGTCACACTCCGATACAATTATCATCACGACTTAAGTACAGGAAGGTCTGGAAACTAGCATAAGGTTAAAGTTCATCGAGTTAGCTTCGATTTGAGCCCTCGAACGCACCATTCCAATATGTATATGATTTATGGTGGATTTAACGATTTTCAGGTGCAACAGAATTACAGTTTTAAGATCAAACTTGGGGGTAGTTGTTTTAGTCGTTAACGGTCATATTTTCTGATGAAATTCGCACATGTTAACCATCTCTACCAGGGCCAATATAATTTATCTTGTTCCGTCAAATTTGATAAAGATTTCCTAAGAGAACAAGTATCGAACAGTTGTGTTGAATAATCGTACAGAAAAGAGAAGCATAGTTTATATACGATTTTGATTTGTAACATATATAGAATAGCATGAAAGCAAGTAAAAACTTGCCTGGAAGAAGTCTCGGGGTCGCAGGGCAGCAACGTCGTCACGATCACGCGATATACGCCACGTACCGGATTCCCGCGAGCTTAGTTCGAAACATGAATTTCCCGTCGGAGTTTTCCCGGAGTCGTCTTGCGTGCACTGGAAGCTTAGGGGGGTGCTCTCTGATTCGCCTGAGAGGTGTTGGGGTTGCCGACGTCCGACGGCGTCACTCCGGCAGCGTGCGCAGTAAAGTTTACAGTGAGGGAAAATTATTGGAAATGGGTTTGGTGTGGTTTTTGGAGAGAGAGAGGGGGCAGTGTAGAGAGAGGGGGAGAGTGACTGTGATGAGGAGAGAGAGTATAGAGAGAGAGAGAGAGAGAGAGAGAGAGCGCACCGATGGAGAGAGGGTTAGAGACAGAGAGAGTGAGGGATAGCAGAGATGGTGAGAGAGAGGCAGAATGAGAGGGAGTGAGACAGAGAAAGAGGGTGAAGGGCAGAGAGAGAGAGGGAGAGATTGTGAGAGAGGGTTAGAGAATGGGGACTGGGAGAGGGAGAGTGAGACAGATCGAGAGAGAGGGAGAGAGACAGAGGAAGAGAGAGAGGCAGTTAGAGAGAGAGGATGAGAAAGTGAGTGAGATAGAGAATTAGAGAGAGTGGGCTGCGTTAATAAGAATTTAATTAATGGAGTGGGCTGAGGAATATTAAAAGGCAACGGGCTTGAGATTAATAATGAAAATTTATTTAAGGAAAAAGTGTGGGCTTAGGATAAAGAAATGTAAGGTATAAAAGAATGTGGTTTGGGTTCCTCACGAGAGAAAGGATTATGAATATTGGAAGGGGAATTGGGTTTAAAAGAGAAAATGAATTTAAATAAAGGAATGGGAATTGGGGTTTTGAAATAAAATATAATAATTAGTTTATAAATAAAATAAATAATTTCTAATTAAAAATAAAGAGAATTCTAAGTAACAAAATACGGTCTTTGGTATAAAAGGGGCCGGGTGTTACATCATACCACCCTTACAAAAATTTCGTCCTCGAAATTTAAAATAAACGATAAGTTATACCAACAAAACGAAGCTATTAGATAGCTCACTAACACCAAAGATTTATTAGTAGTACGGGGACGAAAAAAAATTTGAAAATTTACATATAAGTAAGAACAACATACGAAAGGTAGGTCTAAATAGGTTTAAAGCAAGAATAACTATAGGGGCAACTACGAGTATACGAGAATATAGGTATCAATAGCGAACAATAATAGTCAAAGTATGTTCGATAAAAATCAAAACCATATATGTGCACATTTTAGTTTATTAAAACAAGCAGAAAAAGGTATAAGGCTCAACTATTTATATAGTAAACATAAGTACAACCCCTAAAATAAAGTAACGACAATAATGTAGTGAAAACTAGTCAGTAGGTTAAAACATTTCAGGAAAACGTATCGAAAAATAGGTTTAAAATGATTTAGAAAACTGGTATAGTGAAATTAAAAGGCATAGACCAAAAGTATGCGCGGTGCAAGGTTGCGCTACTAAAGTGAGAATAATAACAATGCACTTAAAATTTATAAAACGGGGTAATCAATAACACGTACTCTTTGACAAATGCAAAATACTAAAATTACATTTTAAGATAATCGTGCCCCTAAATATAGTTGGGGTAACAGGAAAAAGCACAAGTATGTCTAGGCCTAGGTAGGGTAGGGATTACAATGGGATGTGGCTGATACAAGAGGTCGAAGGACGACGGCTTTAGGCTGAAGTTCAAGGAAATTAGGATCGGGTCAACACAAAAGTAAAGGTGAGCCACAAAGGGCTACAAGGGAAACAGTATGGGGAGGGTAACTTTCGGTACATCGTATGAATCAAAAAAATTTGAAGGGTTAGCTAACTCAAGGGTTTCACTATGAACTTCTCCTCCTGGGAGGATCTCAATCGAGGCACAGACGAAAGATGAATGGCGGCTCATTCCAAGGATCAGGGTGCGGTACTTTCGAGGGTGAAAACTATACAATGAGTAGATAGGGACAGTCAGGGATCTCAGCAGAAAAAATAATTGGATGTGGGCAATAAACAAGTATCGGGCGAAACAATAATCAAAAGGTTTACGAATCCAGAAGGTTTACTTTATTCAAGAAATTTGAAACAAGACATTCTCAAGGACGATAAGTGGCCCTGAACTATACACATTTTATTTGGCCAGAGAAATTCCGTCAGTCGCGGTTGTGGAGATTTAGTAGGTTGCGGTAGGCTCGCGCACTCAGGTAGGAGCGTCCATTTTCATATCGTCTTGCAGGCATTGCCACTGGAAGTTCTTCCACAGCAGGGTCTAAATTTTCTGGTCCTCCTTCCTCGGATAGAGCTTCTTCATCGAGGTCCGATTCCATGTGATTTTCTTCTTCTGGATTTTCTTCCACGGGATTTTCCTCAACTGGATTTTCTTCTACCGGGTCCTCATCGGGATCTTCTTCTATCTGGTCTTCCTCTACAGGGTTCTCTTCGGAATCTTCTTCCTCTTCATCAGAATCAGCTATCATGTCGAACTCTGGGGCGGCTGCTCCTTCGCCCTCTGGAACGTGGTTTCCGAGATTGGCTTGGGGACCGTTGACCTCATCATCGGAACTCGTCAGTGTGTAATCTAAGGTAACGCATGACTGTGCATCCTCGTCTAGATGCGGCGCTGCTCCAGGGTGGGCCATGGCCTAGAAGGAGAAGTCATGATTAGACAGTGGAATACATCAAGGAAAACTCAGGGTACAAAATATAGAAAAAATGTGCGGTTGCAGGAACTGAAAGATCAGAATGAAAATACTGTGATAATGAATAGGATTTGACATAGAGAAAGCATGAGAATGATACATATATTATGATCCAAATTTTATTTCATTCAACTAAAAGTTCGACGGATACAAAGGTTCAAATGGAAGGAAATGTTCATAAAAGATGACAACATTATTATTGAAATTGGAAATCATAGAATTCTTCTTCGATTGCCAGAACGCTGCATCATCGTTACGCGAGTTGAATCCTGCGTTAGATCCGCCTTATGGTCGAAGTTCAAACTACGCGACAATTCTCACTCGGCAGAAGTGGGGAGAGTGGGCAAATTTCTTCCTTGCAGTTCTTTCCTTTCTGGGCAGCCGTTGATGAGGTGTTCGTTGGAACCGCATATCAGACATTTCCCTTGGGCACGGCGACAATCCTTCTGAAGATGTCCTGGTTTCTTACAATATCCACAGCAAGGGTTCTTCTGATGCTTCTGTTGACGCTTCATCTTCTTCTCCTTTCCTCGTCCAATAGGGATCCCTTTATGATAGGAGACTCCTGCTGGTGCCTGATTCACCTGTCTTCTCAGTCCTTCAGCCAACAAGTCGTTTGTTCGCTCTTGGGCTTCCTTTAGACTTCTCAGTGTACTCAGAAATTTCAACGGTCCGATTATGGGGAGCGGAAATAGTTGAAGAGTTGTTGGAAGACATGATCCTGAAACAACAATTTCGAGAATGATACGAGTCACACGCTAAATGAATCAAAATATGATATGGATAGAACAAGGATTCAAGAATATCAGAGATGATGAATATCATTACAAGTGGGGAGTCAACTGTATCACTTTGAGTCACTTGAATAGAGTACGGTAGTGCAATTGCCACCACGTATCCTCGTCAAATCACCCGAAACCATAGTGAATGGATAGCTGAACGCACGATGTGAATATGAATCAAGAATGACAGTTTACAACCTAGACCGAAGGATGTCTTAGATTGCCAAACTGTACACGGAAAACTGCAATCCCAATCGATGCAAAACCTGTCTCTGATACCAACTAAACCATGTCACGCCCCGCTTCCCAAAATATGGAATACGAGGGGTAGACAAGGCCAGCCATGCTCCTACGGTCAAGGAAAAGTCCTGCCGTAGTCACACTTCGGCTTCTAGTTTATCATGGTAAACAGTAACCGATGCGCAGGTAATGAGAAATGCAGTAACTGAAGGAAACAATATAAAGACTGACCTGAAGTGGAACAAATGAATGTAAATGAGGAAGGCAAGTCAAGAAGTCTGTGATGCACGTCTAGATCTGGTCCAAGCTAAATCTTCTCCTCACACTGAGCATGCATACTCAGGTCGTCAGAGCGACACAATAGCAGTATAATATATATAATCAAGTAACAGTTCTAACAGTGGTGAAGGACATGAATAACAGTAAATCAATAACAGCATGAATATAAATGAGCGGGGATAAATGCAGCGGAAAAATAAAGCAGTATAACAATATGTCACGAATGTCAAGACAGTATAGAATGAATGTAAATGACAGTAACCCTATCAGTCTCTAAGTCTCACTGCACAGGTCAATAAGCCTATCGTCAGTCCAAGTGTGAGAGTCAACCACTCGCGAGTGTCCTCCACCCAAGGGTAGAACCCAAGGGCAAGGGACCACGGGCCCAACATGTAACGAATGTATCACGGTGATATAGCACATACCCTGTAAATCTCCATATAACTCCCTAAATATATAAGCCGGCATGGGACTCTCGAGATTCTGTTGAATTCACACTTGAACTACCCCACACCCCGAGGTCTACATCAAACGCTAACCATAACCCTAAGTACTAATCGATCCGTGACAAGTCTGCGCGAGAACTGGAGGCAGGACCTCCATCAAGCACGTCCCGACTAATACCTAAGATAAATGGCAGTGTCGGATGCCTTATCTGTGACATCCGTGCAAGCACTTCCATAAGTGTCCCATACCACTTATAGTCACACGTACACGCATCCCACAGACGTCGACAATGCAATAGAATAAAAGGGACACTGATTGTGCACAAGTACGTATCACTTCCACTTAATCACGAATACACGAACACTAACGTACTTGCCACAATCAACACTAAAGTCTAACACTGGGTAAATGCACGATGTCACTAGGTTATCACTACAATGATATAGGTATGATATGATGCATGAACAGTATAAGAAGCACAACTAAGGTATCATAAAAACAACAATCTATCACTTGCATGATTTATCATGAAACATATGTATATAATTTAGCGAAGTGATAAACAGGTAGTAATTAATGTGTTCAGTTATCCATCCATAGAATCTTGTTTCAGGTCAAACGGGTTTCAGGATCATTAGTTATAACTGTTTCATTTTAAGCGCACGCGGCTGGAAATCCAATTTCAGAATCAGGAATCCATTTCGCAACGCATTTTAACCCCAGTTGGGATCATAATTTAGCGACGCTGCAGTTGGATGAATTCTAGGGTTTTCAGTAAAGTTTTCAACGCAACAAACGGATCTTCAATCGCGTCTGTACGTTAGGAGTTATAATCTGTTTAATATTAACATGTCAGTTCTGATTCTGCTGGGACTGTTAGGTGTCCCGATCTTCTAAATTACAGATTAAATAGTAAATGATAACGAAACAGGATGAAACTAATTGTGTTGTCTAGATAACAGATTTGTCTATTAATAAACAGTGGAGTTCCGCAACCTACGAGTTAAGGAAATCCTGTGGTATCCAATACGGTACAGCAACCAACAATTGGAGTAGCTCTGGACTGCAGTCCAGAGTCACACTCCGATACAATTATCATCACGACTTAAGTACAGGAAGGTCTGGAAACTAGCATAAGGTTAAAGTTCATCGAGTTAGCTTCGATTTGAGCCCTCGAACGCACCATTCCAATATGTATATGATTTATGGTGGATTTAACGATTTTCAGGTGCAACAGAATTACAGTTTTAAGATCAAACTTGGGGGTAGTTGTTTTAGTCGTTAACGGTCATATTTTCTGATGAAATTCGCACATGTTAACCATCTCTACCAGGGCCAATATAATTTATCTTGTTCCGTCAAATTTGATAAAGATTTCCTAAGAGAACAAGTATCGAACAGTTGTGTTGAATAATCGTACAGAAAAGAGAAGCATAGTTTATATACGATTTTGATTTGTAACATATATAGAATAGCATGAAAGCAAGTAAAAACTTGCCTGGAAGAAGTCTCGGGGTCGCAGGGCAGCAACGTCGTCACGATCGCGCGATATACGCCACGTACCGGATTCCCGCGAGCTTAGTTCGAAACATGAATTTCCCGTCGGAGTTTTCCCGGAGTCGTCTTGCGTGCACTGGAAGCTTAGGGGGGTGCTCTCTGATTCGCCTGAGAGGTGTTGGGGTTGCCGACGTCCGACGGCGTCACTCCGGCAGCGTGCGCAGTAAAGTTTACAGTGAGGGAAAATTATTGGAAATGGGTTTGGTGTGGTTTTTGGAGAGAGAGAGGGGGCAGTGTAGAGAGAGGGGGAGAGTGACTGTGATGAGGAGAGAGAGTATAGAGAGAGAGAGAGAGAGAGAGAGAGAGAGAGAGAGCGCACCGATGGAGAGAGGGTTAGAGACAGAGAGAGTGAGGGATAGCAGAGATGGTGAGAGAGAGGCAGAATGAGAGGGAGTGAGACAGAGAAAGAGGGTGAAGGGCAGAGAGAGAGAGGGAGAGATTGTGAGAGAGGGTTAGAGAATGGGGACTGGGAGAGGGAGAGTGAGACAGATCGAGAGAGAGGGAGAGAGACAGAGGAAGAGAGAGAGGCAGTTAGAGAGAGAGGATGAGAAAGTGAGTGAGATAGAGAATTAGAGAGAGTGGGCTGCGTTAATAAGAATTTAATTAATGGAGTGGGCTGAGGAATATTAAAAGGCAACGGGCTTGAGATTAATAATGAAAATTTATTTAAGGAAAAAGTGTGGGCTTAGGATAAAGAAATGTAAGGTATAAAAGAATGTGGTTTGGGTTCCTCACGAGAGAAAGGATTATGAATATTGGAAGGGGAATTGGGTTTAAAAGAGAAAATGAATTTAAATAAAGGAATGGGAATTGGGGTTTTGAAATAAAATATAATAATTAGTTTATAAATAAAATAAATAATTCCTAATTAAAAATAAAGAGAATTCTAAGTAACAAAATACGGTCTTTGGTATAAAAGGGGCCGGGTGTTACATATCCACTCCCGCGCATCGACGATTTATTCGATCAGTTAAGTGGATCTTGTGTTTTCTCTAAATTAGATCTTCATTCAGGATATCATCAGGTGAAGTTCAAGGAAGCTGATATCTACAAAACGGCTTTCAGAACTCGTTATGGACATTACGAATTTCTTGTGATGCCATTTGTAGTGACCAACGCACCAGCAATATTCATGAACCTAATGAATCAAGTTTTCCGGGAGTACTTAGACAGGTTCGCTGTCATCTTCATCGACGACATCCTGGTGTATTCTAAGAGTCGGAAAGAGCACTCCGAACACTTGAGAATTGTCCTGGAAACTCTACGACAACATCAACTCTACGCCAAGTACAGCAAGTGCGAGTTCTGGCTAGATCAAGTTGGTTTTCTTAGACATATTGTATCGGGCGAAGGAATCTCTGTGGATCCAGCGAAGTTTTCAGCAGTAAGCGAATGGCCGACACCAAAGTCAGTGAAGGACATTCGAAGTTTCTTGGGTCTAGCTGCATATTACCGAAGGTTCATTGAAGTCTTTTCAAAAATAGCAACACCCCTGACCAAGCTCACACGTAAAGATGAAGACTTTGTGTGGTCAGAAGCATGCGAACATGCTTTCGTAGAACTCAAGTCAAGGTTGACACCAGCGCCTATTCTCGTTATACCGGACCAATCTGGAGGTTTTGAAGTATACTGCGATGCATCCGTTAAGGGATTAGGATGTGTTCTACATCAGCACAGTAAGGTTGTGGCTTATACTTCAAGACAGCTGAAGACTCATGAGCGCAATTATCCGACGCATGATTTGGAGTTGGCAGCCGTAATCTTTGCTCTCAAGATTTGGCGCCATTATTTTCTTGGTGAACGAGTGAACATATACACAGATCACAAGAGCCTGAAATATGTGTTTACCCAGAAAGAGCTTAATATGCGGCAGAGATGATGGTTAAAACTCATGGCGGACATTGACATCAATCTGCAATATCACCCAGGAAAGGTGAATGTGGTACCTGATGCCCTTAGTCGCCAACCATTAGAAACGAATCTCACTGCTCAGTGGAAGCTTCAACAAGACTTGTATCAGATGGAGATTGAAGTAGTCATACCAGGTAACGTTTCAAGTTTAATGAATTTACAAGTTCAATCTACCATTGTCAATCAGATCAAAGCAGCTCAAGCAAGTGATGCTAAGTTGCAAAAGATTAGAGAACAGGTAGAGAATGGACTCAGAACAGACTTCATCATCCATGAAGACGGATCTTTGAGATAGGTAGCAGATTGTGTGTACCAAAAGGTTCTGTTCGGGAAGAGTTAATGAAAGAAACTCACGGCTCTCCCTACTCAGTACACTCTGGAGGTACAAAGATGTACAAAGATCTACGTCAGAATTACTGGTGGCATGGAATGAAACATGAAGTAGCCAGAAGCGTCGCTAAATGTTTGGTGTGTCAGCAAGTAAAGGCTGAACATCACAGGACTGTTGGATTACAGCAACCGTTACCTATCCCAGAATGGAAGTGGCAACACATCACAATGGATTTTTTGACTGCTCTTCCTCGCAGCACAAAGGGTAACGATGCGGTATGGGTTATTGTGGATCGACTCATAATGTCGGCTCACTTCATTCCATTTTGGGTTAGCCAATCAACTGAGACATTAGCAAAGAAGTACATGGAGGTAAGAATCTACTTAAGATTTAAAACTCTCCATAATGTACTATCTCTGATACCCATGAACTCATACAGAAAATTTTGAGACTTCATAGAGTACCGGTCTGCATTGTCTCCGATCGTGACACTAGATTTCGATCATAATTTTGGCAAAATCTGCAAGCGAGCTTGGGAACAAGTCTGAATTTCAGTATGGCTTATCATCCACAAACAGATGGTCAGTCTGAGTGAACTATTCAGATCTTGGAGGATATACTCAGAGAGTGTATGTTAGACTTCGGAGGATTGTGGGAAGATCACCTACATCTTGTGGAGTTTTCGTACAACAACAGCTACCAAGCAAGTATAGGAATGGCACCTTTTGCAGCGCTTTATGGAAAGAAGTGTCGATTGCCATTAAGTTGGGACGACATCGGAGATAGAGAACTCGTTGGACCTGAGATGATAGCAGCAACTGTTGATGTGGTTCGTACTATCAAGGAAAGAATGCGCATAGCCCATGATTGATAGAAGCACTGGGCTGATGCAAAGCGACGTCACTTGGAGTTCCAGCCGGGAGATCATGTATTTCTGAAGATATCTCCGAACCACGGAGTGATCCTATTTGGAAGACGGAGTAAGCTTAGTCCAAGATACATTGGACCGTTCGACATACTTGAACGAGTCGGTGAAGTGGTTTACCGCTTGGCACTTCTACCTTCATTGGAAGGAGTGCACAATGTGTTCCACATATCCCAACTCAGAAGGTATGTGAGTGACCCCAGCCGCATTCTCGATCATTCCGAGCTCACTGTACAGTCCGACTTATCTTGTGAGCAACAACCTGTTGAGATCCAGAACAGGAAAGTGAAGTCACTTCGGAACAAGGAAGTCAACTTGGTTCGAGTGATGTGGAAAAAAGATACGCCAGGAGAATCAACATGGGAAAGGGAAGACGAGATGCGTGCAAGATACCCTCACCTATTTATAAACCAGTCCTTAAAATAAAATTTGTAAATTTCGAGGACGAAATTTTTGTAAGGAGGATACACTGTAACAACTCCAATTTTAGTGTACAAAAATTTGTTTAAAAGTTAATGTATACTTGAGGTATTTGAATTTCCTGTGAGTACTATAAATATTTAATTTGCTTTTAATAGCAAGAAGGAGCTTGTAGCTCATTGGTAAGACCTTGCACTGCTGAACCAAAGCACCAGAGTTCAAATCCTATCAACCACGTTATTTTTTATATCGATTTCTTTTAATTTTTTTAGAAGCCCAAGAGTCTACATGTGCATAACCCGTAAACCCAAAGGTCACACTAAAAACAAACGAGTCCAGGAGGTAGACCAAGAGGCAAGGGACACGTGGCGGGAAAACTCGGCCTGACTCGGCCGGCGACTCGCCTGACTCGGCCGCCGCCGCGGCCGAACTCTCCCGATTCGGATATTTGTCTTCTTGACTTCTGTGCCTCTTGATCTCCTTATAACCTCTGTATGGTTTAAAAACCCTGCACAATTACAGAGACCATAAAATTCCTTTAATCTCCATTTTAATGCAATTTAAATGCAATTTTTATCAAAAACCTAACCCTAAAATTCTCCTATAAATACCCACACTCTTTTACACCTCCTCACTCTGAATTCTACACAAAAACTCTCAAGAAAATTCTAAGTTCAGTACAAGTGGAGTTAGCGAAGGGCGAAGCTCCGACGAACTTCCGACGACGACCCTAGGAGTTCCCGGCGACGAAACGACGCACCGGAACCTCCTACCACTCCCTCTTCCTCTTTCCTAATATAAAATCTCGTAAGTCCCTCCTCCCTCTTCTCTTTTCTATTCTGAAAACTCGTAATTCTAAAACCCGACGGAAGTGGAGTTAATCCGACTTCCGATGTTTTTCTTTAAAAGTTCCATTTTTCATAAAAACAACAATATCAAACTCTCACAACATGACTATTAATCATTAACAAAATATATTGAACAAGTTCCATTTCAAAATAATGTATATTGTAATTTTTATCGCACTTTTACGGAAAAATACCATATAGTTTAGTTTCGACATAAAACACCATTACCCCTTGCTATACTTTTAGATAGTTCACGAGGTAATGACCTACCTCTTCACAACACTGATATGTAATATAGCACGATGATATTAGGAAACCTAGATTTGGGAAAATACGGTTTTACATAAAACTACCTCCGACTTATATAAAAATCTTTTTCTACAAGATTATGTATTTTAAACAAATCTTTGCAAAGCGCCGCTATAACCCATTTCAGAGAACCCGTTCAGGATGGTGCAGATTATCACACATCCTCAATCTTAGTAGTGCGAGATGCTAACCTCGGCAAGGAGCATTCGGTCGCGAAAGATTTAAAAATACAATTCTCTTTAGAAAATGTGATTTCTATTATAAATAAAACTTATATTTTTAATATATATATATATATATATATATATATATTGTTGGAGATAGTGCCCTCAGAGTCAATTATTGGATCACAGGCACGTGATTGCAATGATTGAGGGAGGACCTATCCCGGTAGGACAGTCTTACTCGAGATGATAGTATGCTATCTGGTTTACCTTTATCATCGTGTACTGCTTTAGGTGACCTGACACGTCGCTATTGCACGTTGATAGAGCCCCTAGGATTCTTGCTTGACTGCCAGCAGTATGAGGGCGATCATATAAGTGAGAGCTGGAGTCTATAAGCACATCCTTAAAAGGTCCCTAGTCGTGGGAGTTTCGAGACAGGGCATCGATTCTCCAGAGTAGACTAGTGTATACAGTCGAGACCCCGACGAGGGGCGATGGCCGGTCTCACAAGCCACTGGTGTCAGTTGGTTCACCTAAGATGTATACAGGTGCTTATTGGGTTATGAGTACACCGGACAGGACTCGCCGGGAACATGCTAGTTGGTCTTATACCTGACGTCAGATAGCAGTTCCCAGGTGACATGTGTACAGGTTAGTTCATCGACCTGGGGTTCGTCATTTGTCTCGTGCGAGTTCCCACTGTGCTTTGATTACTACCCTACCACGGCTCAAAGGAGTCGTGCAAACAGGTTTTAGTTGGGTACAGTCCCGAGCCACATGGAGGCAGTGAGCGGATCTTCAGGGGTTCGTCTCTCCCGGTATTGGGGGTGAGGTCGCGCTGTGTCTAGGAGAGCCATTACACGAAGTCCTTGGCCAAGGCAGGAGATTTACTGGTAGGTATTCCAGTAGTATCTCAGGGTGTTCTGGGCTACACTCCGACACGACTTGTACCGCTTTTGGGGGTCTGACTTTTACCAACCCCCTAGGCCCGACATGCGATGCTCATAGACGAACGGACCGGACTGTACGGATATTATCACTGACAGGCTCAGTAGGGTGTCAGGATGAGTTCACTCATCGACGTCCCTTTTAGTCAATAGCTGGTGGCCCGTCACGTATTGGCTTATACCTCTGACGTGCTAGTGGTTAAATCCACAGCCATAGTATTGACGAGTCTTTAGAGTCCACCACACTTTCAGTTACTCAAGCTTTCGGGCGAAACGCTGTAGAGGCCGTATGGAGATATGGCAGGGTCCGATCAGATACGTGCGGTATTGCACGGGTCAGGATCGGACGGTTTGTACTAGAGGCCGTATAGATATATGGCAGGGTTCGATCTAATACGTGCGGTATTGCACGGATCAGGATCGGACGAACATTACTAGCCGGCTTTGGTTTAAGCCGGATCCTAGTTTAGTACAGTGTAGATTTTGTCTCTTTGCATTTGTATCCGGTCGGAATACAGATGCGGGTGTGTATGCACAGTATCGGGGTTTTCCTGTAATTTATTACGGGACCAGTTTTCTGGAGTTGCCAGTTTGCTTTCCGTTCCGGCCGGTTTTCCTTTGTTCTTTCCCGGCCGGACTTTTCCGATGGAGGGGGTTATTTGCAATTGTGCAAATAACTTTTGAGGAGGGGGTTTCTTGCACTTGTATTCATTATGATAAGCATCTTTTGTTTTTTCTTTCATGATGGTGCTTTAATGAGATTTGAGTGGGTATGGTTTTGATGTGAATGATGTATGGTTGATGTTTGTTTGTGGTCACCATTTTCTATCTCCTACACTCACCTCCCTCTTGTGATATACTTTGTCTCCACCATTCTCAATTATGGGTGGCCGGCCAATTTTTGAGAGTGAGAGAGCTTTGATTTTGGTGGTGTGGCAAATTTCATTCATCTCATTTTTGATACAAGGAAAAATGAAAGCACCATTTTTCATACCTTCATTCCTCCATCTTCAAAAGGCAACCAATACCCCGAAGTGAGACATGCACTCTACACTACATTCTATAGCAAGTCTTGGGCATGTCGACTTGCCAGCTTCATGCCCGAGTTACCTCGGTATAGAGGCGGGAGCCCGTAAAAGATGCAGGCGACGTGGTGCCCTTCCGGAGAGGAGATGGAGACCGGACATTCCGCGAGAGATCGGGACGACGACGAGAAGACCGGAGGACTCGGATCACTCGGTATATCTCTAACCCGTCTTGTTGTTAGCTAGATCTAGTTTAATGGCCCGATTCGGGGTTTAGTGTGCGGTGGTGCCGGTTTGCTAAGTCCGCAAAATTAAAGTTTATCACCGTTTCCGCATTTGGCCGTCGGGTTGATGGCCGGGGCGCCGCCATGCACTTACAGTGGTATCAGAGCCTCGCCATTAACTTCGTCTAGCTTCGTTTGATGTGTTTTTCAGTTCCGATCGATCAAAATTCCAAAAACCCAATTTTAGTTCACATCAGTTTTCTGTTAAGATTTTTTGGTGTCCAAAAATTTTTCAGGTTGCATTAAACTGATGTACAACAAATTCTAAGAATACTGGAAAAGTTCGACACAGTGAGTCGATACCTGGAGCGTGGAACCGCGGCCAAACCCCCCTTGGGCCGCGGTTCCGCCGCACATTTATATCCTCACTGTATCATATTTTTCCAGTGGGCTTCTGGGCTTATTTTGGGGGTTTTGGAATATTAAATTTGGGCCAAGAATTTCTGTGTTTGCTGCAGTATTGCTTTGGGGCCCACTTGTTAATTTTTGATCAATCGGAAAATTTTAAACACATATTTCACAGTATTTACATTATATCTGCGACCGTGAATGTCACTTGATCGGTAAATCCGGTCTAACTGCTATAGCCCGGTTAGACGGATTTGCGAACGTGACTTTCATGTTGATGTTTTGTGTTTTTGCTGTGATGTTGCGGATCGGTCGTGGGGGATAGCCTGGATGCAATGCTAGTACAGTGTTGTTGTATTATGTACATTTGATATTGCGGGGCGAGCGTCCGACATGTGGACTGCCGTCACTGCCTGATTGTATTATTATTTTGGGGCACGACCTGGTTGCGGTCGATGTACCCGGTGTATGTATATTTTACTTTCTGTACTAGGATTACCCCGCGGAGGGGTGCACGGATAGCCGGGTTCTGAAGGGCAACAAGCCCGCATCTCATGGCATTGGGACGGAGGGGGCTTCACTCTAGAATTGGCGGGCTATTCGCCGCACTCGTAGGGGGTACAGTTTGACCCAGGAGGGGTGCCCAAGTTACCGGATTCCGTGAAGTGCTGGGTGGTCCATTCACGGCGCTGAAGGGGGCTGCCTCGCTTCAGGTTTTGGCGGGTAACTTTCCGCGCCCGTAGGGGTCTAGGATTTCATTGCACAGGCTATCCACACGACCAGGGGAACGTCGGGTTTCAGTAGTGGCTCTGTGAAACCCGGGGATCCCAGATATCTGTATTGTTCTGTGATGCTGTACATTTCTGTGATGTTGCATTTTATCACGCCTTGAGCGAATACTATATATTGGTATATATATTAGTAGATGTTGTATATGTTTTTCATCCGCGCTAATCCAGTCCCCGCTCTGCCGTTAGTTAGCTAACCTAACGGGTGATGATGGGACCCAGTGGCGAATGCGGATGGCATATACGTACGTCAGTATATTTTCGTTCTTTGTGGTGTGATCAATTGATGGGACTGCATTGATTCGGATCAATGCAAGATAAACAAACCTAATCTGATGTTGTTGGAACACTTTTCAAAAAGCTGTTATTGCAAGGACGTTCACTTTTGTTTTGCATCGTGGTATTCATTTGGAATATCCTGCTCCTCAGTCGACGAGGCAAGGGCCGAGATCCCTTCACCGAGAGTGACCCCTTAGACAGAAGTTTGCGTCAGGGCATTAACTTCACTATAGCCGATTACTTTTGCTTTGCATCGTGGTATTTATTTGGAATATCCTGCACCCCATTCTACGGGGAAAGAGCCGAGATCCCTTCACCGGGAGTGACCTCTTTAGTAAAGGTTTTCATCACTATATTTTCTAAAAAGCTATCCGTCCCTTCAACGATATCAAAGTTCATTACGTTAAAGGTTTTCGCCAGAAACCATTCGTAGCCCTCCGTCATTTCATATGAATGGTCAATAGTATTCAAGCTGTGTATGTTGGCCAAAGTCAAGGCACAGTGTTTGGTAGCTATTGGGGTATTCATATGCAGCATAGATAGATGCGTTGGTTTGGGACAGTCGTACTGCCATTTTGGCCAAAGTCAAGGGTATGTACGGGTGGGTTCAAATTAACCTGGAGAATGACTGGTAGAACTTGACATGTGACTTATGATATGTTGGCCAAAGTCAAGGTCATAAGAGCATGGGGTAAAAATCACATCGGTAGTTTCAAAAGTACTGAAACTTGCCAGATATGCGCATACCTTCTGGAGTGTGATACCGTGAGCGGATTCCGTCACGTTATCATGCAATGATAGTTGGATCCCGATTCCCACTGATGAGTTGGTTTACTCCTCGGGTGACCCCGACTAATTCTTCTTTCAGGTTTGGAGGAGAGTTTGAGGTACAGTGGGAGGTTTCCAGATTAGATAAATTGGTAACCATTCTGATCTAGGATAGAGTGCACGCTGAGTGTTTCTTTTCTCTCTCTCTCTGGCAGCGACCATTGACCCGACCCTAAGATTATGACTCAGTGACCAAGTTGACCGAACCTTCTTAACACTGGCTTTTGGATTGTCAGAGTTGCAGACCTCATTGCCACTCCTACTTTTACCCTTTTCTCCAGGACACCCCGTATTACTGCGAACGTCCACTTCTATTGAACAAAACCATCGTATGGTTAGATACGAACTCGAAGGAATTCGAGGATGGTTTCTGGTTCTGGAGAAAACGAATAGGATTATTCAGTTGTCTTTTCTTTTCACCCTCTCTCAGATTGCGAGTACTCCTTGGTTTAGGAGTAGTACACCTATTACGCAAATTGGATAGTCTTCTTCCAAACCATAGGATGGTGCTGACCGGTAGGGAATGAAGAAAGCCAATTAGCCTAAACGGTGTACAGAAGGTATTAAGATTAAGACAAAGCAAGGGATTAGTAAGAGGGCAAAGTAAAATGTGACTGCTATTCACGACCAAACCAAGTATTTCTTCGCCAATCCTAAATCACCTTTGTATTTCTCCAGGACACTCCGTATCACTACGAAGATCCACAGTTTACTGGATACTCCATCGTATGGTTATATACGAACTCGAAAGGAACTTGTTCCAGTTCGGGGATGGATTCTGGTCCAAGAGAAATAGGAATAAGGTTTATTCGGTTGTCTTTTATCTTCACCTTCTCTCGCATTGCGAGTGCTCCTAGGATTAGGACAGCACACCCATTATGCTTATTGGATAGTCTTCTTCCAAACCATAGGCTGGTGCCGAACGGTAGGGAAGGAAGAAAACCAATTGGCCTAAAGGGGTGTGCAGAAGGTAATGACTAAAGACATATAAAGGGATTTGGAGAGGTGGCAAAGAATTATACGGTTATAGTTGTGAATCTGGATAATGGTAGAGGCATTACTAAGAATACCAGGATACCCAATCGAAACATTTCAATGTTTCAGTTCAACTGTGTACTGTTAAAAGAAAACTGATTTCCCGATTAGACACTTGCTCCAGGGTATGTATTTACCAGGTATGATTCTCACATCTGTATGGTTTACAGATGATGAGTGGGAGTAAGTCATTGGGAATTGGGTGATCATCCTCATTATATCGGGATTCGTTGTAATCGGTGATATTTGAGGAGATCACCTGGGCTGTTTGCCGGTCGGCAAATATTTGGTTTTGAATATCCGCTGTTGTGCACCAATTTCAAATTGATATATCTGTACGTCTATTTTTATAGAGTGAGATATACCTTTTGATATTATGTCGATGACATTTACCTATATCAGTGGATGGTTAGGTAAGGAGCATTAAACAGCGGTGTAATTCTTCTTAACCATAAGTACAGTTTTCAACCTACGACACACAGTGAAAGAGTTGTTAGACTCAGCGGACTTATACAGAGTATTGTATGTTGTCCAGCGTCCATTAGGACAGAGGGGTTGGTCCTCATACTATATTCTGTTTACTTTTAACTTCTCTAGTTCTTAGACATGTGTTTCGTAGAAACACGGGGTCTGAGTTTTGAGGAGTTATAGGTATTTGAATAGAGTAGAGAACCAGCTGTAGCAAGTATCGGGATTCTTCAAAGTGATCGAAGATGTAGATACTTGTGTATGGTATTCAGTTGATAGTAATGATAAAGAGAACTTGCTTCTCTTTCAGGTTACTCATAATTGGAAGCATTCCTAAGTTGAGTAACGCTGATCGGCCTCTCTCTCCATTTAGTTGAAATGCACTGGAGACAGCTGCATGATTTGAATCTGGTTCAATTAAATCAGTGCCTCTGGTTCTATATTGTATATAGAACAGTTCATATCTTAACGTTGTTAAGGTACGGGGAGTTGTCCGGCTTATGATTAAAACCAGACACTGGACAACTCAAGGCACGTTTCTGTAATGACAGTTTGTGGGTTGACCCAGGCTATGACGAGGGTTGATTTTCTACCATCTGGAAGATCAATAGTGATATTGTTCTTGACTCGCCACAGTTTTATTAAAAATGGATTTTTTCAAAAACAGTAGTGGGAGTATGGTAGAACTGGAAGTGATTCCAGAACCGCAAACGATTACTGAAGATTTGATAAGGAACCTAAAGATTCAATCTGATTTGACATTCCATTGGCCACTTCGCAGGTACGGTGGGTAACTTCAGGCACCCGAGAGGTACTCCGGTAGCCTCAAGGACGGTGACAGGGAAGTTCTTGTTTACCCACACTTGTCATTGTTGTTGTTCCAGGCTGCGAGACCCAGCAGGAGGATGAGTATAGCGTCGTTCTAAACTTGCTTTAGAAGTGCACGTCTATATGACTCTGCCAGAGGGTTGTCGTAGTCAGTGGGAGCAGCGGAAGCATTGGTGGACATCAGGCTTATGTCTATTTATAGACTAAAGCAGATGTAGCGGAGATAGATCATCTATTTCTGATGTGACAGTCATAGGTTTGACGTCATCAGAATAGGAGATGGATCTGTTGAGAAGGTAGTAGAGTGTGATATCCGGGTTTTGGATGACATACACAAAGTAGGAAGTGACATTCCTATACTACGATCGGTTATACTTTGGTCGTCACACAGTGGTTTCTCCATAAGGGACTTGGACATTATATCAGACATACTGGTTACTAGATCTATGGTTTTAGATCTAGATTTGGGTGGTTTCCCAATCAGGGTACTTTGACAGCATTCTAAGAGTATTTAGAATGGACGACTCATGGCAAGGTAGTATACCTGCAGGTAATGGAGTCACCCTCTCTAAAGGTGTCTTATAGACTAAAGTTGAGAGGGATGTGCATGATTGGCAGATCACTTGCTTAGGCAATTGAGTCAATCATGAGATGTCAAGTACCACACCAGATGTTGTTCTTGCAGTAGATGCAATAAGTTGACATTGATCCAATCCTGGAAAAACAGTCGGAAGCAGTTTTAGAACTTAAGTGAATGTTCTAGGGATATGATAACGGCTGCCTCCTTTGGGAGACAGTTATCATTCCAGGCTTCCAAGGTGACATGGACGACAAGGAGGTTGTCAGAGTTATAGTTTTCCTTCTGACGAGGGGCAGTATTTTGGACAGGTGGTCCAAGGCAATACTGAGGGTGGCATGGCGCAGGATACTGATTAAGTTCAGTTGACGATACAGTCTAAGAAGTTTGGATTTGGAGTTCATTTATGAGCAACAGACATCCAGACATTCTAAGATAGGTATTGCTCATTTCGGGAGATGGCATTCTCTGCGAACTTGAGATATAGAGAGACATAGAAAGAAACTTCTAGGCGGATCCACTCACTGAGGCTATTCCTCGACCGCAATAGTTTCACAAACGGGATTTGTGAGACTGACTAGTAGAGGAGTTGGGTGTTCGGTATCACACGGGCTGTGAGTATGCGACATCGCAATAATTAGCTTTGAGTGCAAGTGGGAGATTGTTGGAGATAGTGCCCTCAGAGTCAATTATTGGATCACAGGCACGTGATTGCAATGATTGAGGGAGGACCTATCCCGGTAGGACAGTCTTACTCGAGATGATAGTATGCTATCTGGTTTACCTTTATCATCGTGTACTGCTTTAGGTGACCTGACATGTCGCTATTGCACGTTGATAGAGCCCCTAGGATTCTTGCTTGACTGCCAGCAGTATGAGGGCGATCATATAAGTGAGAGCTGGAGTCTATAAGCACATCCTTAAAAGGTCCCTAGTCGTGGGAGTTTCGAGACAGGGCATCGATTCTCCAGAGTAGACTAGTGTATACAGTCGAGACCCCGACGAGGGACGGTGGCCGGTCTCACAAGCCACCGGTGTCAGTTGGTTCACCTAAGATGTATACAGGTGCTCATTGGGTTATGAGTACACCGGACAGGACTCGCCGGGAACATGCTAGTTGGTCTTATACCTGACGTCAGATAGCAGTTCCCAGGTGACATGTGTACAGGTTAGTTCATCGACCTGGGGATCGTTATTTGTCTCGTGCGAGTTCTCACTGTGCTTTGATTACTACCCTACCACGGCTCAAAGGAGTCGTGCAAACAGGTTTTAGTTGGGTACAGTCCCGAGCCACATGGAGGCAGTGAGCGGATCTTCAGGGGTTCGTCTCTCCCGGTATTGGGGGTGAGGTCGCGCTGTGTCTAGGAGAGCCATTACACGAAGTCCTTGGCCAAGGCAGGAGATTTACTGGTAGGTATTCCAGTAGTATCTCAGGGTGTTCTGGGCTACACTCCGACACGACTTGTACCGCTTTTGGGGGTCTGACTTTTACCAACCCCCTAGGCCCGACATGCGATGCTCATAGACGAACGGACCGGACTGTACGGATATTATCACTGACAGGCTCAGTAGGGTGTCAGGATGAGTTCACTCATCGACGTCCCTTTTAGTCAATAGCTGGTGGCCCGTCACGTATTGGCTTATACCTCTGACGTGCTAGTGGTTAAATCCACAGCCATAGTATTGACGAGTCTTTAGAGTCCACCACACTTTCAGTTACTCAAGCTTTCGGGCGAAACGCTGTAGAGGCCGTATGGAGATATGGCAGGGTCCGATCAGATACGTGCGGTATTGCACGGGTCAGGATCGGACGGTTTGTATAGAGGCCGTATAGATATATGGCAGGGTTCGATCTAATACGTGCGGTATTGCACGGATCAGGATCGGACGAACATTACTAGCCGGCTTTGGTTTAAGCAGGATCCTAGTTTAGTACAGTGTAGATTTTGTCTCTTTGCATTTGTATCCGGTCGGAATACAGATGCGGGTGTGTATGCACAGTATCGGGGTTTTCCTGTAATTTATTACGGGACCAGTTTTCTGGAGTTGCCAGTTTGCTTTCCGTTCCGGCCGGTTTTCCTTTGTTCTTTCCCGGCCGGACTTTTCCGATGGAGAGGGTTATTTGCAATTGTGCAAATAACTTTTGAGGAGGGGGGTTCTTGCACTTGTATTCATTATGATAAGCATCTTTTGTTTTTTCTTTCATGATGGTGCTTTAATGAGATTTGAGTGGGTATGGTTTTGATGTGAATGATGTATGGTTGATGTTTGTTTGTGGTCACCATTTTCTATCTCCTACACTCACCTCCCTCTTGTGATATACTTTGTCTCCACCATTCTCAATTATGGGTGGCCGGCCAATTTTTGAGAGTGAGAGAGCTTTGATTTTGGTGGTGTGGCAAATTTCATTCATCTCATTTTTAATACAAGGAAAAATGAAAGCACCATTTTTCATACCTTCATTCCTCCATCTTCAAAAGGCAACCAATACCCCGAAGTGAGACATGCACTCTACACTACATTCTATAGCAAGTCTTGGGCATGTCGACTTGCCAGCTTCATGCCCGAGTTACCTCGGTATAGAGGCGGGAGCCCGTAAAAGATGCAGGCGACGTGGTGCCCTTTCGGCGAGGAGATGGAGACCGGACATTCCGCGAGAGATCGGGACGACGACGAGAAGACCGGAGGACTCGGATCACTCGGTATATCTCTAACCCGTCTTGTTGTTAGCTAGATCTAGTTTAATGGCCCGATCCGGGGTTTAGTGCGCGGTGGTGCCGGTTTGCTAAGTCCGCAAAATTAAAGTTTATCACCGTTTCTGCATTTGGCCGTCGGGTTGACGGCCGGGGCGCCGCCATGCACTTACATATATATGTAATTAATATAAAAATATCTATTTTTAGTATTTATAATATTCCACATTTTCAAATTTCAAGAGAAACAACTCATTTACAAGAAAATACCATGCAATTCCATTCAGGTTCAATACTTTACAAATAAATACCATATATTATAAAATTAGGTTTTACTCACTAGAAATGTCACATATATAAAATCTACATGTATGAAAACTCTAAAGACGATAATTAATTACTTGAGCTGTATTTTGAAAATTATACAAAATTATTTTTATATAAAACCCCCTCAAGTTTTATAAATTACAATAAGGACCCTAGTAAATATAGGTTTAAGCGGGACCAGTCTCTTGAGCCTCAGGGAGCCGGAGATATGGGTGCTTGCCTATTTAAGATAGACAACTTAACAAACGGTGTTATCAACACGGTAATCGTCTTTGAAAAAGACACAAATCCTACCGTCCATGAGCAACGGTTACCGATAACACCAAAACCTAATTCAGAATTAAATTTTTTTTCTAATTGTCTGACTCAGACTGAGTCTCAAAATAATCAATCTGACTTGAATATGATTCAATTATATATAACAAATCAATATGAATCCTTGTATTCAATCTGTTCAATTTATTAATCTATACAACTTGACTAAACCGAACTATGGATATACATCCATCTACATGACTCTCCAGTTACATCCATTTACTGATATTATGGTTTCGGCAAGTCATTCATCTATACAATTCAATTACAATACAATACAATACAATACAATACAATACAAACAATACAATTAAGACATCGCGGGGTTTATAAGGGGTAGATTAGTACGGAAGGTGTTAGAAGTGGCACGAGACTGCAACTATTAAGACACCTAACCTGTATTCCATTGCCGTTGTACCGTGGCTGAACGGCTCCTTGTACTTTCCGTCCACCTTAGTCTCTGGTCTACTGAGACTCCTCTCGTATACACTGGCCTCTTCTGTACCAAGCTACAAACAACAGCGTTAACACTAAATACAACATTATAACAATATA
Source organism: Agapanthus africanus (assembly GCA_030015575.1). Classification (NCBI taxonomy): domain Eukaryota; kingdom Viridiplantae; phylum Streptophyta; class Magnoliopsida; order Asparagales; family Amaryllidaceae; genus Agapanthus; species Agapanthus africanus. Next base: position 349,619,719 of record JASDDO010000024.1, on the reverse strand, counting down.
ATACAACTTTAAAATTTACACTCTCTCTGTCTATTCTATTTCTCCCTTATTGTTGGGACTTACCAAGCGTTTGTTCGCTGACGACATTCCTTCTCTTTCTTCTTTGGAATGTTGTCAGGTGATTCGGACCTTCCGGAGATCGAGACCACCAGCGGGGATTTGGACCAGCTAGCTTACGACCTAGAGCTTTAGATTCTTGTACACATTTACATTCTGTATTTTTTTCCATTTCTGTTATGCCACTGTTTAGGCATTGTTTTTCCATTCCACGTATTTACTTTTCAGATGTATTGTACAAAAGAATGTTAATAAATAAAGTTGTTGTTCATTACATTTGTCTCTTGTGTATATTTCTTTTATATTTCTTAGTTACGCTTAGCGTATTTACTTCTGAGTAAATTCGTAGCGGCCAGTCGCGCCCTCTGCCCGTACACCGGTAAGCGGGGCGTGACACCCGGCATTGGGAGTCGATATCGCACTATGTCCGGTTGGCTAGAACTATAAGACTTAGCCAAGGCAGTTGATATTTACTGATGGTTAAATCAGTAGTTTTTCGGATTGGTCCTGAGTCAAATCGACACGACTTATCAGGTCAGTAGGGGTCTGACGTTTACCACCCTCTAGACCCGGTATGTGATACTCTTAGACGAAAAGACCGGAGTGTACGGAGATTGTCATGGATAGGTTCAGTAGGGGTCTAGATGAGTTTGCTCGTTGGCCTTCTTTTCGACATGTACCTGGATAGCCGTTACGTACAGCTAATGCCGCTGACGTATTTGTGGTTAAACCCACTGCCAGCGTACTGTCAAGTCTTTAAAGTCCCACACAGAGGGTTTCTCTGATTCGGGCGAAACGATGTGGTGGCCGTATGTTTATACGTGCAGGGTTTCGATTGAATGATAATACTAGTTGGCTTAGAATTATGCCGGATTATTAAATCAGGTATTGATTTAATAATTTACATATTTCGATATGTATATTCTAGTGTTATCCAGGTTTTCAATCGGACGGTTGATAATACTAGCGGGGTTAGGATTAAGCTGATTTGTTAAATCGGATATTGATTTAATACTAGTATTATATTAGTGGTATTATTCTATCTCTTGGGTATTCGTATTTTGGTATAAATACGGGTATGTATATATGGTAGAGTGTATTCCGTATTTATACAGAAAACATTATAGAAGGTGGACGCCTCATTTTTTATTTATCCATTTATTCTTTTAGATGGAAATGGGGTGTAAAGGTGGTGAATTGAGAATGGTGAGAACGATGCTTCAATAGTGTTGACAAATGAATTGAATATTCATTTGTGCAGACTATTCAAGTATGGTTGTGATTTTATATTGGAAAAATGAGATATACAAAACTATGGTTCATTATTTTTCACACAAGTTTTGATCTCATTTCTCACCATGAGCTTCTCTCTCCTCTCTAGTCTTTCTTGAATTCCTCATCCTTCTTCTTCATCTTCCTCCCTACCATCACATGAGTTGAGAATCAATGGAGGAAGAGAGATAAATATACACTAGAAAACTCACTACATGTCCTTAGTAATCTAGATTAACAAACTAGATTACTAAGTTGCTTCATTAGTGAAACTAAGCTTGGATCATAAACTCTCGGGTGGATCATTTAGGATCAAAAAGGCCATCAAGCAAGGTTGATCCAACAGACCTCAAGGAGCTTAAGAAGAGGAGTGAAAACCGGAAGGACACGTGTCGTTGGGTATAACACTCTAATAGAATAGCTAGACTCCTCTAGTTTATTAGTTTCGATATTTTGTTAAATTCTTGGAAGTGTTTTCTAACGCAAAAGTTTTAAAAGTCGAAGTTTTTTCGTTCCGCAACGACCGTGGTCAGCGGCCAGGACACTAGGAAACCCCCAACACTTCTAGGAATACTTTCAGAAAAGTCTCGGTGGTAAGGTATACCACAAACTTTCTAGTACTCATGAAGTTGCAACATCTCCATGTATTCTCCATCAGATATAACTCTTTTGTAAGTTGTGGGAATCTTCCCTGACACTTCATATAATAACTTCAACACATAATTTTGAGACCATGGTAGAAAATCCATAATCTCATACAGAAGTCCCTCAAACTGGCCTTAACATAATCAATTTGCAGCGTACTTGAACTCCCACATTCATAATTCATCCTTAATGTTCTAGGTATCCTCTTCCAATAGCCCCCATGCCTCAACAATATTTCAAAAACAGTGTCCTCCATTCTGAAAATCTATGAAGATATAACTATCATTGGATCATTATGCAATTGGTTTAATTTACCAAACTACCTTAATCTAAATAAATATACAAACTGCATGAACGAGGTACAAACCATATGCAAATCCTAAATAAAAATGCAAAATTGAAATCATGGAAGCACAAAATGCTAGCAATAAATTGATGCTGATGGAAAGCCGAGATGAACTGGAATGGTTCAATTCTCCTGATCTTAATTTTGTATCTTTATCTACAAATACTTCTTTTGGAACTGGAAAAAATTTAAAATTGAGGATAAAATTTGGTTAGGGTTTCCACCACAACAAATTGAGCAAAAAAATATATAAAAAGTTTGGCGTAGCAGTTACAAATTAGGGAAATTTGTTCTACAACAATAGATCGAGTAAAAAGAGTAGTACTTTTTTAAGGAAAAATTTTGATTTAAATTTCTATAGCGGTCCAAGTATTTAACTTTTAGGTTCCCGAGTCTTGCCGTGAAGAATTTGGACAATCTTCACTTGGTGACTGCTTCAATGAGAGATTTGGAGGGGAGTTTTTTCATGGGACACAATTTAGAGTTTTGTTTTTTTATGAACTCCGGTTTGATTGATATAAATGGAGGATGAGGTTTGAAAGAGAGAGAAATTGAAGGCACTCAAGTCTTTCACTCTCTCGGATTAACCATTGTTACCTCAAACTCGGTGTCAAATCTAAGTTAATCTAACAGATTGGTCTATTTATTTAATGGCAAGTATGTGTTAGTCGTTTTTAGAATTTCAATTTTCTGATGGTTGTTTTCAGAAATATGAGGTTTTGGATGTTGTATATCAAAATAAAACCCTTCTAAGTAATAAAAGAAATCTGAATCCTGAAGAATATATAATTTTATTAAAAAGGAAATTGAAGCCATCAACTGCAATATTTCTCTTGTACAATATAAAGCGTCTTCACTTAAATATTAAGCAGTTCTATCTAAAATAGTTCATGCCCGACATCTAGACATTGTTAATATAAAGAATGTTTTTCATACAAAACCGATAGATTCCATACAGAACCGATAGATTCCATACAGGCAGCAATATCAGGTTGATGAATGGTTTATTAGACCTATTTTTGAAACTTGAATTCTCAGCCCACTCATTTAACCAATCACCAATCCTATAACCATAACCTTGTGAAATATACACAGTCTGGTAGGTAAGTATTTTTTTAGCAGAGTATATACTGCTTACATCTCTTCAAAGATCTCCCAAAGTTTTGGGAGCAAAGCCACAACTGGATCTTCAACAATAGAACCTGTGGAAATCATATATATCGACAAAAAACCTATAAAAAGCACTTACAAGGCATTCCCCTAGCAGGCAAGATCTTTTTCCCCTTGTAAACTTAAATCTCACTCTTGAGCTCCTCAAGATATAAGTTTTCATGACATGCAACATCCAAAATGGAAAACAAAACAAGTTTTGTGAACGAGGACAAGTCTCAGAAATCAAAACACTAAAACCAGGAAGATCTAATTCATCTACTCCATTGCTACCCAACGACCTGAGTACACAACCGTCTCGACCTTTTCTAACTTGATAATTTTATAAATCTAACCAAGGAAGTTCATGATCACAAGATGGAGAACTAGATTGCTGAGGACAAAATCGGCAAAAGCTCGCTCCGGTGGTAGATCCTGAAAACAATTGCAAACTGTTAATATAAGATCGAATGATAAGAAGTTCTCATGTGCAAATTCTGCAGTTACCTTGAATTCCTTGTTCTCTTTGTTCACTTGAATGCGGAGGCAAACTGCGTTACAAAAGAGGAATGGGTGGTATTAGCTTCAACATTGTTATGTGTTGATTAAAATATAATTAATGGATTAGTTGTTGGTATCTACCCGCAAGGACTGCAGTCCCGACACAGGAAAGAACACTAGAGAGGAAAGAGTTGAATGGAAATGATCCGACAATGCCCATGTAAACCACCTGTAGAATCACAAAGAATGAAATTTCAGAGTGGTGGGAAAATATATAAGGCTGTTGTTTAGTTCGAAAGAGAAATTTTAAAGGAAAAAATGAACCCAAAAGAAAAAATTGTTTACTTGTTTGGTACTGAGTTTTAAGAATAAAAAAATCGCTCTGTTGAAGTGTAAACTTGATTTATCGAAATACGACAAGAACCGAGTAGGATACCATGAGTTTCAAGCAAAATTCACAAATTTGTTCATCATCATTATACTTTCTATCACTTTCTCATTTTCAAACAAAATAATTGAAGCTAAGATGCATCCTCATTTTATTTTCCTTTCCCTCAATTTATCTCCGATCAAGCACACCACCAAATGAGTGGGAATGTGATTATGATTCTATTTTGGTGTGAAAGGCGTCACCAAAGAAAGTATTCCGGTTGATCATTGTCGGCTTTGCACCATCATTTTAGGCCTCTCTTTCTTTCTTTTATTTTCTTTTCTTTTAACTCCGCCAGTGTTATGCTTAAATGTCTTATTATTTCACTATCTGTCCCAAATCAAGATAAAGAAGAAGGGTTGTGTTAAGTAGCCGACAGCCAGCGTAAAACATTGTTAGGTCTCTATGAAATGAATTTCTTGAAGAAATTTTGTTGGGGCGTCCCCAGCACAATGCATTGCATCGTTACTACCCCGGTGCAATGATAAGCAAGGGTGGGTTTGCAAGGGCACCCCGAAAAGCGACATATTGCATCGTTACCGTCTCGAAACAATGACTAGTGAGCATGGGATAGAAGGGGCAACTGGGAGATGACTAGTGATAAAACAAAGGATGAGAATAGGCCGGGGGTTAATAGATTAAAAAAATTGAAGAAACTTATTCATGAGTAATATTAGGTGAGCTACGTGGAATTTAGGAAACTAAATTAATATAATTTGTTTGTAAGAAATTAAATTAGTAGATACAATGATTGGAAAAAAAATAATATAATTTGTTTGTAAAAAACTAAATGGATAGACGAGAAATTTAAGATAAAAAATACATGATATAAAATATGGTACACGAGGAAATATATGAACAAAAATGGGATAGGTATACTGGATAAAACGCTGAAATATAATATAGTTGATGTAAAAAGAATTGAAAATAGAATAATATTAATAAAACATGTATTAGGAGAAGATGTAATTAATATTATTAGCGCTTAAGCACCTTAAGTAGGTTTATCAAAGAGCGTTAAAATAATTTTTTTGGGGAAATGGATGATTTAACTCGGGATATCACTTTAGATAAGAAGTTATTTATAGAAAGAGATTTAAATGGTCATGTTGGTAAAAGATGCTACATGCTAATGGATATAAGAGCATGCATAGGGAGAACATGTACGGAGGAAAGAACGATATAAGAGATATGATATTAGATTTGCAGTGTCATACGATCTTATAATAACAAATGCAAGTTTTTAAGAAGAGAGATGAGCATTTGATATCATTTAAAAGTGGATTATACAATAACCGGATAGATTTTTTTCCTTACTTGAAAGATAGATAAATTAACTTGTAAAGATTGCAAAATTATTCCAAGTAAGAGTTTGGCCAGCCAAAAAAATTGATGGTATTAGATATTTGTATTAGATTAAAAAAATGCTAAAATAGACAAGTGATCTAAAACTAGATGGAATTTAAAAATGAGAACTTAATTTTATTTAAACAAAATGTTAAATGAAGGCAACTGGAATATTGAGCATGAAACTAACGTTATGTGAAGAAATATGACTAGCCGCATCAAAAAATTAGCTAAAGACATTCTAGAAGAATCTAAAGGTAATGGGGTATTTAATAAAAAAAAAGGTGGTGGTGGAATGAAAATACTCAAAAGATAAGTAAATTGAAAAGAGAATCTTATAAAAATTAACAAAAATGTAAAAACAAAGAAAATTTTAAGAAATATTAATTAGCAAATAAAGAAGCTAAAAGATGATTGCTGAAGCTAAATCCAACGCCTATGATAATTTATATAATAAACTAAAAACAAAGGAAGAAGAAAAGATATGCATAAACTGGTTAAGATAAGAGAGAAGAAAAGTAGAGACCTAGATAACGTTAAGTGTATTAAGAGTGAAGACAAAAAAAGTTTTAGTAAAAGACAATGAAATTAAATAGAAACGTCCATATTTGAAAATCAATTTGGTTTTATACCTGGAAGGTCTACCATGGAAGCAATACATTTATTAAGACGATTGGTGGAGAAATACAGAGAGAAGATGAGAGATCTACATATAGTTTTCAATTATTTAAAAAGGTTTATGATAAGGTCCCTAAAAAGATGCTATGGTGGACTCTAGATTTAAAAAAACTAATGTCTCATAAATATATTGACATGATTAAAAATATCTACTATAGAGTAATTTCTAGAGTAAAGATGATTGAAGGAAAGATTGAGTCATTTCCTATCATAGGTTTACATGAAGGTTCGACGTTAAGACCTTATCTTTTTGCGTTGGTTATGGATGAACTTACTAGACATTTATGATGGCATGTCATGGTGTATGTCGTTTGCTGATGATATTGTTTTAGTTGATGAATCCAAAAGATAAATTACTAAACTAGAAAAATTGAGTGAGCCCTTAGAATATAAAGGATTTAGAATTAGCAAAACTAAAACCGAATATACAGAATATAATTTCAGCAAAACAATGCAAACAAATGATCGTTCAGAGCAAATTGATGGCCATGAGATATCTAAGAAAAACCATTTTCATTACTTAGAATCTATAATTAATCATGATGAAAAGATTAAGAAGGAGATAACTCATAGGATCAAAGCAGGATGGTTGAAATGGATAAGTGCTTCAAGAGGGTACCTATGAAATAGAAAGAAATTTTTTATAAGACAACGAAAAGACCCACACTTCCTTATGGATCAGAATGTTGGGTAATTAAGAAACTGTTAGTTATATGTATGCCCTAGAGGCCATTACTGTACATTAGATGTATATTGTAGTGGATGCTGGGACGTATATAGGGAGGACTTTCTTGCTCGACATGATAGTATGCTATCTGGTTGATCTTTACCTTAACGTGTACACTGATTGTCTCTCTGTTACATGTTGGTAAAGCCCTTAGGATGTGTACTTGACTATCTGGACTATGATGCGGATCATACTAGTGGGGACATGGTAGTCCATAAGTACATCCTTCAAAGTCCCTAGTCGTGGGTGTATCGAGACAGGGCATCGATATACCAGAGTAGACTAGCGTGTATCTTCTCGACCCATACAGATGGGCGATGGATGATCCCATATCCATTGGTCTTTGACATCGGAGATGATATACGGGTGCTCAGTAGAGACTGGGTACACTGGACGGACTCGCCGAGAACTCCCAGATGGTATTATACCTCACGTCAGATGGCAGTTCTCTGGTGACACTGGTACAGAGTAGTCTGTTGACCCGAGATCGTCATAGAGTCTTGTGTGGTTCCCACTGTGCTTTGATTTCCATCTTACCACGTCCAAGAGGGCGTGCAAAACGGTGGTTTTTGGGTACAGTCCCGAGTCACATGGAGGCAATGAGCGATAGGAGGGGATTCGTCTCTCCCGGTATATAGGGAGTTGATGTTGCGCTGTGTTCGATTGGCTATAACAGGAAATCCCTGGCCAGGGTTGCTGAGATTTACTGGTAAGTGTTACCAGTAGTTTCTCGAAGTGTTATAGACCTCATATCGACATGACTTATTGAGCTATTGGGGTCTGACGTTTACCACCCCTAGGCGAAATATGCGGCATATTAGACGATCAGACCGGACTGTACGGTAGTGTTACTGGTCGGATTCACTGGAGTGTGAGCGGGCTTGCTCGTCGATCTTCAGATCGCTCAATACCCGGGTGGCCGTTACGTTTAGCAGACCGCTTGCGGCTTGTGGATGTTTGATATGATCATCATCTGCTGCCGGCGTATTGACGAGTCTTTAGAGTCCTACACAGAGGTTTCCTGGCTCAAGCGAAACGAAATAGGAGCGCATATGAGATATGCGCGAGACCGAGAATAATGCGTGTATGTGATACCGTATTCTATTCTCGCGATAAATGTATCGAATGGTTGTATGCGATATAACCTAGTTATCGATTCAAGCGTTGATTCGATAAGTCGATATATTGTATACTAGTCGGTTGTGTGCGACATGACCGGATCATTGAATCAAGTGTTGATTTAATGATTTAATGCATATTTATATATTTGATATATTACTTTGCATCAACTAGTATCGGTTTACTTAAGATGGATTTTCTCACTCGGGTGTGCGCATTGCATATGCGATATGATTTTGTGTACTTGATTGTATCATGTTTGATGATACATATCTTTTTGTTAAGTGTAATGAATTAAACCTAGGTTAAGTAAATGATTAGGGTTTTCTTTTATTCTTTCATTTATCTTTTCATTTGCATTTAAAAGATAAATGAGAAAAGGAAAAGGAGTCAAAAATGATGGCTAATTTTGTTTTCAACATGAAACTTCATGAAGCTTTCATTATGTCACCATTTTTGTCTCATCTCCTTAACCCTAACCATTCTTTAACCTTGGTCAATTCTCTACACTTAACTTGGGTTAACATTATGATAAGAATAAAGATTATTATTCTTTTCATAATAACTTATCATATTATTCTTCTTCTTGCTTTCTTCTTCTTCTTCATTTCAAAGAAGAAAGCTTCATACCTCATCAATGGTGATTGATGTTTTTGAGTGAGAAATCCAATTCTAAAGTTAACCCACTTCCTATTTTTTCATCCTCTACCTCTTGCCAAGTAGTAGAGTGTGTTTCCTTCACAACTTTTCACGGTTTGGTGAAGGTGGAGCTTGATCTTTCGATACCTCGACGTAGATCATCTTCGGCATGGACATCGACGACCTAGCTCACCCATTCTCCGACGAAGTCGACGCTAGAGCCCGGATTTGATTTGGACAGCGGAGAGGAGATCGTTGCGGAGCTATGGAGGTGGAGCAAACGGATCTACAAAGGTTGTATTTCCGTATTTTCTTTAGCTAAGTTGTTAGCTACTTTCTTTTCGCCTAGACATCTAGTTATCGATCCGTACACTAGGGTTTGTAGGCACCGTAAAATTTGAAATTGCCATGGTTGATGGCTTGAGAGACCTCACTTGAGTGCCTAGGAACCCTGCAGTGGTATCAGAGCCTAACTAGAGCCTTAGGCGAAGCGTAGACGGAATTTGAAGTCCGAACGACACAAAACCGAAACCCAAAACATGCTCTCTGTACTTTTTTCAAAACTGTTGATTTTTGGCAATTAAAAATATCCAGAAAAACAAGCAGGCTTTTCTGAGAATTACTGTGAAATTTGGTACCCTGATTCCACAAAAGCGCGGCGGAAGCGCCGCACAAAGGGGGTTTGCGCGGCGGAAGGGCCGCCAATAAGAAGCCGACACGTGTCAAATTTCACAGTAACTCGTAAAATTCAATGCTGATTTTCCTGGAATATTTAAACTGAACTCAAGAGTTGAGTTGTTCTGAGTTGTTTTGGGAATCATTGTTTCGATCGGAAAGTCTAATTCTGTCCATGTGTTTTCCGGATAAATTTTAGAATATGTTAAAAAGTTCGACCGGATATAAATACCCGATTTTTCCCCTGTCGGGAAATTTCCAAGTGTTGGATTTTTCCATAGTTTAACGACATTCTAAGTAGTGCAAGTAACGCGATGGACCCTCTAGAAGACAACAAACCTTAACTCGATTATGTGACCGTCTTGAACTGCCCTTTGAACCTTCGGGTTTGGGGCAGTACGGCGTGCCACATGTGAGGCGTTGGCTTGACCCTTCTACGGCTGGACCGTTGGTACTGAGGCACGAACGGAATGTTGTTATACTTGTTTCATGTGTTGATCAGTATCGGGAAAACTTGGGTGTTCGATTGTTCGATCGAAAAGTTTAACATTTTCTGTTTATCTGGAATGGGATACAATAATTGGAATTCACAATAGTTATATGATAACTGAATGAATGTTATAAACGTAGCAGTTTAGTCTCACTTGATCGGTTGCCACGGAATTTTGATGTGATCAGAAGTCCGTCGCAATCACGTAGCGTACGTGGATACTCGCCGGGTAAACTTAATAGACAGCCTCACTCCATAGCCCCGACCAAGTGACTGTAGGAGAACCCCGTCGCCGAAAGCATCCGTTCGGGTGCTCGCGGTAGCGGTGTTCCGCCTTGGTGCACTTTGTCGACGGCGTCGGGGGTGCGGCCGTCTACTGAAGCTTGCGACGAGTATTCGATCAGGATGTCGGGAATCTTGTTGAATTGCCCGACTTGGTATTGAAAAGTGTTTTCGATTTTGAGACTAAAATGCGGGGTTTATAATTGTTAGGCATGCGATGTCTAAGGTATTAATTTGATTAGGCATGCGATGTCTATGCAGATTGCGGATTCCAACTGTTGTAGTTTTACACTTTCTTTTCTGTGACCGTAAGTGTAATATGTGATATCGCCGGTTTCGTTGCTATATGTCAACGACAATTGGGATGCGCTTATTTACTTACGTTGATGACATGTGATGTTATGTGTTGCTGGATATGTTATATTGGATCGTCGTGTTGAATAGCCGGGGGTTTTTATGTGAGATGAGTGTTTTTCATTTTCATTCATGTAAAAACATGTATGTAATATTCTTTTATTGGGGCGCTTCCAGGTAGCGGAAGTTGTCACCCGTTGTATATTATTTACTTTTCCGCACTAGGATAGACCCAAGAAGGGGAGCACAAGTAACCGGGTTCTGGAGTCCAGTGGGAGACCAACTCGAGGAGTCGAGTCCGGGTCTCCTAACTCTAGAATTGGTAGGGTTGCTTGCCGCTCTCGTAGGGGTCTAGGGGTGTGGGTTTGGCTATTCATCACGACCGTGGAATCCGTGTTTTATATTGGCTCGTATTCTAAACACGGACGTCCTAGTATATCCAATATTTCATATGATTCTTCTGCTGCGATATCTGTGATGTGATCATGTGATGTTCTATGATAGATACAGTATATAGTATATATGATATATTATATAGACGTTACTTATGTTATACACCCGCGCTAGCCCTGCCCCGCTCTGCCGTTAGTTACCTAACCTAACGGTGCACGAGGGGACATCGAGGCGAATGCGGATGGCATAAGTGTACGTCGTATTTATCTGTGATGTTTAGGTAATTTAAATGATGGGACTTCATTAATGTGATTAATGAAATAAAAGAAACCTAAAGATGTTGTAGAATCGAATTTCAAAATAAAACAGGTAGCTACAGTTCTTGCTTTGCACAGTGGTATATATGATATATCCTGCACCTTATTCGATAAGGAAAGGACCGAGATCCCTTCACCGGGAGTGACTCCTTTAGCAATAACTGGCAGATGCTACACCCTCGGTTTGTCTTTTGATAGCTTTTAAGTGTTTTTGCTTTGCACAGTGATATATATGATATATCCCGCACCTCATTCGACGAGGAAAGGACCGACGATCCCTTCACCGGGAGTGACTCCTTTAGCAAAACTAGAAAAGCCTCAAAAGCACTCCATTTTAAAATCATTTGATTCTACAACGATATCAAGTTCATTACGCAATAGGTTTTCAGAAAAACCTGTCGTAGCCCTCCGTCATTTCAGATAACTGCTGTTTAGTATTCGTGCTGCGTTTGTTGGCCTCCGTCAAGGCGCAGTGTGCGGTAGCTAACCAGTATTTATCTGCTTATGCATATGATGCAGATTGAGTTAGGGTAGTCGTGCGACCTTGTTGGCCTCCGTCAAGGGTCGTGCGGGTGGGTTTGATTCGATCAAGAAATGACGGGTTGAACTTGACTAGTAGCCTATGGTTTGTTGGCCTCCGTCAAGGTCATAGGGTGCTAGGGGCAAAATATTATCGGGAATTTCAAGTGTTGAAATTTGCAATGAGATTGCATACCTTCTATGAGATAGTTGGATCCCGATACCCGCTGCGAGTAAGAGTTACTCCTGGGAGAGTTTTATACATTACAATTAGCCGATCAAGTAGGTGTCTAGAAAGGTGTTAACGGGGTTACGCCTCTGGGAAAACGAGGTTTACATTAATTAGGTTCGTGCGAAAGCACGGGGGACCTCCCTCAAAGTACCGACACTGGCCTGGCTGAAAGATTGGCGAACTTGTAGTGTGTAATTAATCCCGGCTAGTCTTTCCTTTTAGGGTTTGAAGGAAGATTTGATAAAAAGCAGTGGGAGCCATCCTGATTAGATAAAATAATAACCAATCTATTCTTGCAAGAGCGCACGCTGAGTGTTTTCTTCTCTCTCTCTCCTGGTAGCGACCATATCACGCCTTAATCAAGATAATAATACGGATTATTGACCGAACCCGCTTGTTATACTGAGCTGGGGAACGTTGGTCCCGCTCCAACTTATAATTGTTATAAGACAGAGCAGGAAATTGGGGAATACCAGATTTCCCGTGCCGCCCAAACGAAGAGAGTGCATGCTGATGCATCATCTTCGGGTGTGTTCATTATACAGAACTGTTTCTCAGTATCCTCCGCATCCACGGTATATGATACCGGATCAGGATCCCAGATATGTAAGATGTTACATAGGGCTACAAAAGGGTAGAAAAACTGAGAACGGGTGATAAGTTTCATGAGGCAGAAAACGGGACAAGTGTTGCAGCCAAGTCTGTTGGTCACTGTCACCCTGTATTGTAATACATTGATTCTGAACGAATGTTATTAGATACCGAACCTGATATACAAAATCATATCTGTCTCTTTATTAGTAAAGAAATGATAAAATTTTGTATTGTTGGATAATGTTTTGAACATTTCCTATATCAAAAGTTGATCGTTTCAGGCACGTTATCTAAAAGCGTTGATGTTCTAAATCAAACTACAGTTCTTAGTATACAGAACACACACAAGAAGAAGAGTTCAGAAATGGACGGATCCTTCTTAAGGTATTGTAGACTAGGTCATATCAATGCGACCCGACTAGCTGGAGTTACATAAAGATGCATATTTAAATCAGTTTGAATTTACATCTTGTGAAACTCGCCAGTCATGTCACAAAGATAAGATGACCATAGCTCTGTTTATTGGAAACAGAGAAAGAGTTAGTGAACTCTTGGGATGATACATGTTGATGTATGTAGGTCCCCAGTCTACACATGCCAGGACTGATTCTTTATACTTCATTACATTCTCTGATAATCTCTCGAGATTCAGACCTATGTTCTTGTTGAAACACAAGTCCGAACCTTTTGAGATATTCACAGAATATAAGCGAGAAGTAGAGAACCGAAATACGGGTATAAGTATTATGTCCTTTGATGAGATCAGGGAGGAGAATACTTGTGCATGGAATTCCTGGACTATTGTAAAGGAGAATGAGATTCTCTCTCAGCATTACTACTCCGAATACACCATAGCACGATGGTATATCGGGGCGGAGCAGATACACCCTATTTGATATGGTGTGCTTTATGATGAGTACTACTGAGTTACCTTTTTTCCTTTTGGGTGTTATGCACTTGAGAAGTTGCATACCTATTGAATATGGTTCCAATCAAATCAGTTGCCTACCATTTCATATGTGATATGGAAAGGGAAGAGCCCATGTCTTAAGCTAGTTAAGATTTGGGGTTGTCCGGCCTTTGTCTAAAAGCAAAATCCGGACAAGCTCGAGGCAACGTCTGTTATGTAAAACTGGAAATGTTCCAGCTATACAAACTGGAGTTAGTGATTTGGTAGAACCGAAGGATTCAGTAGATTCCAACGAACCTCAGCCTCTCCGCCGATCTAGTAGGTTTCCTCACCCACCTGAGAGAAACTTCGGTTTCTCTATGACAGTGGGAGCGAGGACTGCGTCATGAGATGATGACCCAACTAGTTTCGAGCTGGCCATCAGGAGTAAGACTCTGTAAGAATGGCTGGATGCTTAGTGATCTGAGATGGAATCCTTATACACCAACAAAGTATGGACTTTAGTTGCTATATCTGAAGGGTTAAATCCCCATCAGGAGCAAGTATATCTTGAGAAGATTACTTGGTGTACATGGAAAAGTTGAGACTTTCAAAGCTAGACTTGTTAAAAGTTTGCATCATTGACCAGGCGTGGATAATGATGAAACCTTTTCCAGTATCTATGCTTAAGTCCATCCAGATCCTACTTGCCACGGCTACATACCATGACTACGATATCTGGCGGTTGGGTGCCATGACATCTTTTCTAAATGATGTTTTAGAAGAGAACGTCTGTAAGTACACAGCCAGAAGGCTTCGTAAACAGTGGGAGCAGCGGAAACGTGAACAAGATGCTTTATAGGATAAAGCAGGCATCGCGGAGTTGGAACGTCTGTTTTGATGTGTTTGTCAAGGAAGTTGACATCATCAAAATGGTAGATGAACCTTGTATAAACAAAAAGGTAGTAGGGAGTATGGTGGTGATCCTCGTAGAGTACGTGGATGACATACTCTTGATAAGAAAGGAGTTTCTTATGCTACGCTCGATCAATCTCCGTTTATCACAATGATTCTCCATATAGGATCAAGGTGATACCTGCTAAATCCTGGATTTTGGATCTATGAGATAGATCTAAGTGGATGTTAGGAAACTCACTAGTTGTAGTGAGAAGGTATCAATCGATCCTGGGGAGAATCACTGGAAGTGTTCCAGGGTGATAAAGACGACTGAATGTCAGTCGCAGGCATTGTCTTTACCCTCAGTAAAGGGACGGTATGTTGGAAGAGTTCCAAGCTAGATACCGTGACATACTAGACGATAAAGGCTGGATACATCGCTACTTATGATGCTACCAAAGAGGATGTTTGGATGTATAATGGTTCATGAGATGAACTATGTTCCTACCATTGTGAGACAATGGAGTTGTGGCTTATGCCAAGGAACGTCCGTCCCATCAGTGATCCAGACATATTCTAAGGCAGTATCACTTGATCATGGAGATGGTTGATCTCCAGAGTGATCGAGGCAAGGAGAGTAGACTTAGAGGATAACGCAGCGGATCCACTCACGAAGGCCTATTCCCAGAGAGAGACTTTTATGGGATGGTTGAGTATGAGATACTACAACCACTGCTACAGATGGCCCTAGTGCAAGTGGGAGATTGTTAGTTATATGTATGCCCTAGAGGCCATTACTGTACATTAGATGTATATTGTAGTGGATGCTGGGACGTATATAGGGAGGACTTTCTTGCTCGACATGATAGTATGCTATCTGGTTGATTTTTACCTTAACGTGTACACTGATTGTCTCTCTGTTACATGTTGGTAAAGCCCTTAGGATGTGTACTTGACTATCTGGACTATGATGCGGATCATACTAGTGGGGACATGGTAGTCCATAAGTACATCCTTCAAAGTCCCTAGTCGTGGGTGTATCGAGACAGGGCATCGATATACCAGAGTAGACTAGCGTGTATCTTCTCGACCCATACAGATGGGCGATGGATGATCCCATATCCATTGGTCTTTGACATCGGAGATGATATACGGGTGCTCAGTAGAGACTGGGTACACTGGACGGACTCGCCGAGAACTCCCAGATGGTATTATACCTCACGTCAGATGGCAGTTCTCTGGTGACACTGGTACAGAGTAGTCTGTTGACCCGAGATCGTCATAGAGTCTTGTGTGGTTCCCACTGTGCTTTGATTTCCATCTTACCACGTCCAAGAGGGCATGCAAAACGGTGGTTTTTGGGTACAGTCCCGAGTCACATGGAGGCAATGAGCGATAGGAGGGGATTCGTCTCTCCCGGTATATAGGGAGTTGATGTTGCGCTGTGTTCGATTGGCTATAACAGGAAATCCCTGGCCAGGGTTGCTGAGATTTACTGGTAAGTGTTACCAGTAGTTTCTCGAAGTGTTATAGACCTCATATCGACATGACTTATTGAGCTATTGGGGTCTGACGTTTACCACCCCTAGGCGAAATATGCGGCATATTAGACGATCAGACCGGACTGTACGGTAGTGTTACTGGTCGGATTCACTGGAGTGTGAGCGGGCTTGCTCGTCGATCTTCAGATCGCTCAATACCCGGGTGGCCGTTACGTTTAGCAGACCGCTTGCGGCTTGTGGATGTTTGATATGATCATCATCTGCTGCCGGCGTATTGACGAGTCTTTAGAGTCCTACACAGAGGTTTCCTGGCTCAAGCGAAACGAAATAGGAGCGCATATGAGATATGCGCGAGACCGAGAATAATGCGTGTATGTGATACCGTATTCTATTCTCGCGATAAATGTATCGAATGGTTGTATGCGATATAACCTAGTTATCGATTCAAGCGTTGATTCGATAAGTCGATATATTGTATACTAGTCGGTTGTGTGCGACATGACCGGATCATTGAATCAAGTGTTGATTTAATGATTTAATGCATATTTATATATTTGATATATTACTTTGCATCAACTAGTATCGGTTTACTTAAGATGGATTTTCTCACTCGGGTGTGCGCATTGCATATGCGATATGATTTTGTGCACTTGATTGTATCATGTTTGATGATACATATCTTTTTGTTAAGTGTAATGAATTAAACCTAGGTTAAGTAAATGATTAGGGTTTTCTTTTATTCTTTCATTTATCTTTTCATTTGCATTTAAAAGATAAATGAGAAAAGGAAAAGGAGTCAAAAATGATGGCTAATTTTGTTTTCAACATGAAACTTCATGAAGCTTTCATTATGTCACCATTTTTGTCTCATCTCCTTAACCCTAACCATTCTTTAACCTTGGTCAATTCTCTACACTTAACTTGGGTTAACATTATGATAAGAATAAAGATTATTATTCTTTTCATAATAACTTATCATATTATTCTTCTTCTTGCTTTCTTCTTCTTCTTCATTTCAAAGAAGAAAGCTTCATACCTCATCAATGGTGATTGATGTTTTTGAGTGAGAAATCCAATTCTAAAGTTAACCCACTTCCTATTTCTTCATCCTCTACCTCTTGCCAAGTAGTAGAGTGTGTTTCCTTCACAACTTTTCACGGTTTGGTGAAGGTGGAGCTTGATCTTTCGATACCTCGACGTAGATCATCTTCGGCATGGACATCGACGACCTAGCTCACCCATTCTCCGACGAAGTCGACGCTAGAGCCCGGATTTGATTTGGACAGCGGAGAGGAGATCGTTGCGGAGCTATGGAGGTGGAGCAAACGGATCTACAAAGGTTGTATTTCCGTATTTTCTTTAGCTAAGTTGTTAGCTACTTTCTTTTCGCCTAGACATCTAGTTATCGATCCGTACACTAGGGTTTGTAGGCACCGTAAAATTTGAAATTGCCATGGTTGATGGCTTGAGAGACCTCACTTGAGTGCCTAGGAACCCTGCAGAAACATGTTCAAAAAATGTGTCATTGAAATGAGAATGTTAAGATGGATGGGTGGTTATTCGCTAAAAGATAGGATAAGAAATAAGTCTATTCATAATAAGATAGAGGTAGCTACTATAGAGGATACGACGCAAGAGAATCAATTAGGATGATTTGGACATGTACAATGGAGACCAATCGATGCCCGTTTTTGAAAAGGTGAGAATTTAGTAGTTCATGGCGTAAGTAAGGATAATAGTAAACCTAAGAAAGGAAATTAAGAACAAAATGTTAATTGCTAATTTAACCAAGAAGACAGCCCTTAATAGAGCAGAATGGAAGACAACGATTCATACAACCGACCCCAAGAATTTGTAATGAAGGCTTGTTCTTTTCTTTAGACAAGTTACATTAAGTGAACCTAAAAATTAACCATATGCCAACCTGGCCAGCGGGATTATGACGGATGATAAATGTTAGAAGTAAAGAGTTGGAAACTACCAACATAATTGATAATCGACTTTGAAGAATATGGGGTCAAAAGCATATGGAGAAAACTCCCATGCTCGGTCAAAAAGTCAACAATTGTCAGCTTTTTAATGAACATCATTCATCTTGATCGCCATATTCTAAGGCACATACAAAAAATTATATGATTTTGATACTTCTTGAACTTACATCGCAGGGTCAACAAGTAATCGGTTTACAAATAATTCAACATTTTACATAACCAAATCAATGTCAAAGAGAATCAAAATCATATAGAAATTGGTGTGCGCTTTCGGCCATGAACTTAAGAATGGACAGTGCCAATCATTTAAAGAAGTTATGGAAAGTTGACTTACTGACCGGTATAGACGAGAAACTCTCTCATATGCCTTTGATACACACATTTCTCATAAACTTTAGGGTATATACCCCCATGACTTCATAATCTATTCATTTTGCCTTAGCCCCCCCCCCCCCCACAATAAAAAAAAAGCAACCCAAACGGGTAGGATTATCAAACAAAAACAAAGAAACACAAATGGGAAGACCTATGCAACCAATACAACTATAAAAGAAGAGCACACTCGTTGAAAAATAAAAAAACGACAATAAGAATACAGCACACTATAAAAAAACACAAGCTGAAAATGAAGTAGACACATTAAATTTGGAATTTTGATGCATGGCTTCAATTGGAAGTGTTACAGCACTCAACTCAAAGCCCCAAATTAAAGTTCTAATAGAAAGTAAATATGCATTGAAGCAAGTGTCCTAAGGAAAAAAGACAGATTATTTCTGAATTCACATATATGATCAAAGAAGGTCTGCATCATAACCGACCCCAAATTTTATGGGAGGAGGGTTGGGTAATGATGAAGACAACTCTTGGGTTTGAAAGGTTCGAGTATAATAGGGTGCGGTTATAAAGAGGGTTTAGCTTACTAACTTTATAGAAGTTTCCTATTACATAATTTCATTACCAAACAGATTATACACAACAATACATATCTCTAGCTAGCTACTGCATGCAAGCACAGCATAGCTTCTGTATATCATCTGCACAACCTAAACCAATATATCATTCTTAATAACGTTAAAGGTAAAAATAACCCATATATCCATATTTCATATCATTTATGTTTTTGTACCACATGGTTGAAAGATAAGAATATCCAACATCATCAACTCGGCATAAATCAGCATACGGTCTAAGTTTGACAGAATAGCAAAGAACAAAACTGATAAACATGAACCTGAATTACTGCGGTAATGACTGCAAAAGCCACATAGAGATCAATGATCTGCAGGTACATTCAGGCAGAAGCCAACTTTCAGAATCATTACATCGTTATAGTAATAAAATGGGAACGCATTAAATCAGAATGTGCAAGTATGATTCTTTAACAGAAATTTTACCTTGAGATTTGTCGGGGTGGAAGCATAAGCAGTACGCAGAGAACGGATCAGAGCTTGAGCATCATTAGCAGTAGATTTAACCATTTTCAACTTTGAGGTTTTCTGATAGTCCAAGAAGGAAAGAAAAAAGAGTAAGACCTCTAGGAGGTTATTAAGATAAAGTTTATTTTTTCAAAAGAAAAAAGGGCCTCTAGGAAATCATCAAAAACAGAAGAGAATAGCTAAGAACTAGTTCTTTAATTCTTGATTATAATATCGAGGATACATGGTACTTCAAAAGCATCATAGTTTTTCCTTCTATTCTGCAATTTGTTACTCAAATTAAGAGAATGATAAATGGAATTCGTAATTCTTAACCATCGTCTTTTACACTATTGCTAATAGAATTGTTAATGTCTCGGTCTTAATTAGTAGAAAATCAATTCATCTGATTGTGATCTACAAACATGAAAATAAAAAATCTGCTGCTCAGAACGCAAGAAGAAACAACCCTAAGTGTTACGTCGCAGAAGAAAGCACCCTTTCTTCCCCAATGTGTCTCCTTCCATGCGACACGGTGTCGGCAACTCTTTCAGGTATGATCCCTCCACTTCTTTCCGTGCCCTTCCCCTCTTGTTACACCCTTGCCCTCTTGTCTCGAGCCCAAACTTCATCGCTTAATGTCATTGTGTTGTAAATTAGCATTAGTAAGTTGCTTATAATTCAATATATTAGGTATTGTTATGATGTTGATTATAATGACATTAAATTGTAGTATAGTCCCTTTTTCATCAAAGTTCATTTAAATTGGATTAGATTGTTTTAGAGAATTTGATCATAATCATGATAGATTAATATTTAATAGATACACTTTTTGAGTAATGTGGCATAATGAAATAATTTATGATTGGCATTTGATAAACAATTATCCTTGAAGAATTATAATTTGTAATAATTATTAATGCTTAAATTTATTTTATGATTTTACGTATCTGGTGATCACTATTAGAGATGTATTATGTTACACAATACTCAATTGCACTAGATATTATTGTAACACACTATTTAAGATATTTGCGAGTTGAATTATTGTTCGTATTTTTCCTAAGAAGGCATGCGATAAATCTTTAAATTTTCTATAGTATACATGATTGTGATCAGTGTCTTCATTACTTGCTTGAAGTCCATTATCAATCTCCTAAACACTACCAAGGTACTAACTACCAACTATGAATTGAGGGTAATGTTCTAGATCCAAGTTTAGTATCTACTTCTGGTATTCTATGTTTTTCTGGTGTCCATGGATTGTTTTTACATTATTTTGCCCTATTTATTTGTACAATTCTCTATAACATTTTAGTATGTGTAATCTTATTCAATGCACTTATGCAGTTGGTGCTTAATGATGAGGATAAATGGCTATTAGAATGATGAATGCACAAGAATATATGATACCAAAGGAGCATTAACTCATATGATAAGCTTCAAATGTCAACCATCAGTTTGACTAAACTTTGTTATCATCTTACGAACTTAATTTTGATCACAAGGGTTGTAATTACAGTTTTAGGAAACAATGCCTTCTATGTAGAAAAATACTATATTTCTATCTTATTTACTTACTTATACATCTCAAATGAGACGTTTCTTATATCCTCAACAGGAACATTCTATGCAGGGATTCGAGCTCGTGAATTCCTATTGAGCTACATCTAACCCCACTCATTTTGTTTAACATAACATACATACACGATGAGAGAGAAAATTATTGATGCAGACAATAAATTGGACAAATTAAGAAAACTACGTCAAAAATTGCACGTTTCACATGTATGCCAAAAAGCTAGATTTCTAAGGAATACCCATTT
The DNA here is from genome assembly GCA_030015575.1 of Agapanthus africanus. NCBI lineage: Eukaryota > Viridiplantae > Streptophyta > Magnoliopsida > Asparagales > Amaryllidaceae > Agapanthus > Agapanthus africanus. The sequence goes on along the minus strand of JASDDO010000024.1, from coordinate 349,598,433 downwards.
CCAAAGACTACCCAATTCTCAGTTCATCAACTTGGCTTTCAATAAAGAATACAAACATTTCAGAAACCCAACTTGATCCCAAATCCCATAAAAAGACAATCTTTAAACAAATATCGCAGCTTTCCTGATGAAATCAGCAATCATACATCTCTCTATGCATTTCTAAAGGGTGCCCATTCGATTTTTCATTGTATTTAGCTATAAATCAGACAAAAAACATAGCAAAAAGCTCAGATCTGGCGCTAAGCTACCACTGTTACAAGGGATGAAAGAATATGCAGCAATATAGGGTTTTAGAGAGAGAAAGAAACGAACCTGATGAGGAGGAGAGAGAAAGGGGATCTCTGCGGCTTCGATCGTAGTCCTCTCTCGTCAAAGATAGCAATTTTGAGATCAAGGGTTTTATTTATGAGAAGTTTGGGGTTTTTGCGCCGGGCTTAAAAGCGGGTTGGATACGATTCGGGTTCACTGTTTTAGACCCGATCCTAACAAGGCCCGGTTGTTTTCTTTCTTTTGGACCAATGGAAATAACTCATATAATCATTTTTTTATCTTTTGCTAACCGCTGTATATAATTTTGTGGTAAAATACATTTGATGCTAAGCAGGAAATTTGAGGTTCGAATCCCATCTGTATCAAATTACAGCCTGTTATAATAAAAATGAAAAACTTTTTTGTTGTTGACATATGTTTTTGCATGCATTTTAAGACATTTTACTTGTCATTTGCTAGAAATTCACGTAATAAACTGAGTTCCTGATAGTGGTGGTGGGGGGTGGGGCGGGACGGGGGAGTTTGAAATCAGTGTATGTAAAGAGGAAACAGAATCTGTAAGGACCCTGCAGTTCCAAACCGTAGTGGCCTCTCATATGAGCCAGTAGGATCTGCCGGCTATCTTCCATTTAGGCCCTAGATCCCTCTGGCCTGTGTAAAAGGCCACTGCACTTTTGGGCCTGCAGGGTCGCACATTCTCGTAGGTAAAAGACATAGGAGAAGAAATTCTTCTAATTGGTCAAGAAATCAACGGGTCTGCTTATTAACGATCAGACACCATATAACTTCATATACATATATTAAGATAAGCCATACGAAAAAACAATTATGTGATTTTAATACTCGCTTGCATTTGAGGATGCCTATACTTCAACTTTTTTCAAAATCAAATGAACAGTCGTTCATATTGAAATTAATGTACCTCTGTTCTTGATATCTAGACAAGACAAGATAGACAGTGTAAATCATAATACAGGAAAAATTTGAGAAGAAGAAGAGAGAGAGAGAAAGAGAGAGGGGAACAGTGGGGATGTAGGGTAAAAAAAAAGGATGAAGGTTTTTTCAGTTAAGAGACATAGGAAAAATTCCTGAGGCTAAAACTCAGGACCCTTAAACCCATATATATATATATATATATGAGAGAGAATAATGGAGAAAAGAGGTCCTAGAAGGGATTTTCGTTAGGCGGCGTTGAAAAAATACACTTTCCAACATTTTATTCAACGATCGGCATCCATTATCATCATTTTTATCATCTAAGATGGGCATACACCGAATTTCACGTGATTCTTCAACTTTTCACCGTTGGATTAGCAATGTAAAAAATTCTATTGTCGGTAAACCGTTAGTTTCGCACCCACCAAATCAACGGTGAAAAAACGGTAGAATCGCATGAAATTTGACGTATCCACGTCTTAGATGATAAAGATGAAGATGATGTATGTCTATCGTTGGAAAAAGTGGAGTGTATTTTTTCGACGCCATAGGAGTAAACTCGCTCCTATGACATCTTTTCTCCATTATTCTCTCTCTCTCTCTAGATATATATAGATCTATATATAGAGAGAGAGAGAGGGGGGGGGGAACCAAATAATTGAAGCATGTGATATGCATATTTGAATGCTCCAGTCATTAGAAGATGCCAAACATGTCACCTGCTCAATCATCCAACAAGGAACAAATAGAGTATCAAATAAAATACTAATGAAAACCAAAATTAAAATCAGCAAGAATATCAAAACCATCAAATGATATAAATAAAAAAATTAAAAATTAAAACGCCTCCCACTCTAGGAACAATACATCAATTGATCTAGGAACATAAACTTGGTGTTCAGATCATCTAAAACAAAGAAACAAACCACCAAAGGACCCCAACAACAAACTAAAGAATTTAGTATCCAAATCCTGAAACACCATCCACAAACATCAACATATTCCAACATCTACATTAACAATTAAAAATACAAAATATAACATGTATATCAATGCCTGCTCTAAAAAAATTTCTTTTCAAGGGAATGTAAAAGAGCCCCCAATTTGACTAGTTTGTGACGGCGGATTAATCGCAACCCAAAGCAAGGATATCGTGATCGCAATGAGCCCTGACCAAACAAACACAATCGTAGGTGTCCTCCCTCTTCGCCCCATCAACCCTTTCGCAAATGGGTACAAATGCGCCAGAACCCAAAAACTGAAGAAAACCCCGCCCAGCAATTTGGACCACTGAGGCAGAACGCTGTAGATCGTGCGACTAATCCCAACTGCGATCGCGATCAAATTCACCATCATGATCACGATAGGTGGCATCATCAATGAAGTCCATTTTACAATGTAAAGATCTGCAAACTCATCATCCACATCATCACCTCCGGATTTAGATGTAAGCGTGAATGATATTTCGATCCCTGCAATGACTTTTAGTAGCCCTTGAAGAACCGCGGCCAGATGTGCACTCGTGCCACCGATGAGCCAGAACTGCTCGTTTCTCCACCACTCTTCTAAATCTATCCCTGACCACTTAACCTCAAGTACCGCGAGCATGCAGAGAGTTACGGTGATAATCAAGAGGTATGTCAAGAAAGTAACATTTAGGGTTTGGACGATAAACTGACCCGAGAAGAGTGATAACGCTGGTAGAAAGCAGTAAACGATCAAGAAAAACGACGTGAACGGATAAATACCGACATTGAGGTAAGCGATCCTCTGCAGTATCTTCATCTTGGAAGAAGCAAAAAGCGCGTTATTCCTTGAAAAGAAGATCTCAACAGAGCCAGTGGCCCACCGGAGCACCTGGTGGAGCCTGTCCGTCAAATTGATCGGGGCCGTCCCACGAAAAGCGTCGCGCTTCGTGACACAGTAAATAGACCGCCAGCCTCGGTTGTGCATGCGATACCCGGTGACGACATCCTCTGTGACCGACCCATAGATCCAGCCAACACGCTGGCCCCACTCGGTCTTGTCCTCATACCAGCACGAAATTACCGCTATAGCCTCGGCCACAGTGGAAGCATCTAGAAGGTCTCGAGGGAGGGTTAGGGCACCAGGGGGGCGCCCATTCTTGACAGCTGGATGGTCTGCCAAGGGGCGGCCCTGGAATTCAGCTACAGGGATGGAGTCGACGAGGAAGCTTGAGTTACCGAACTTTTTGGGAAAGGTGGAGAGGTTCATGGTCTCATCGTCGGATTCGTCTCCCATGCGGAGAGCATGCATCTCTTCGGGGGAGTGGTGGGAGTTCTTGGTCTTTTTGCGGGGGAAGCAGCAGGAGCAGCAGCCGGGGGTCTGGTCTTTGGAGTGAGGGGGGTCGAAGCCATAGAGGGCGATGCGGCGAAAGAGGCAGCCTGTGCCCACATAGAATGGGCCCTACATAAAATATTTGGAGCCCTTGTGAATGTTATTATTGACTACTCAAAGAAATATAGAAAATGGGAAAGAGTTCAGAAACTATGTAATAGGTGACATATGATTGGCTACAAACAACATGCACAAGACTGAAATAGATAACATAAAACATAAAGACTACTACAATAAATCGCATGATGAATAACTATGTTCAGTAGTATGTTGTGAAGGGTGCTGTTATGTATTTTTGTATGATTGAAGGAATCCAACATTAGAAGTGGTGCGAAAAGTGAAGGTTCAATGTATGACATAGGATCTAGACCTGTAGGGTTAAAACCTGTAGGGACAAATTCACCTCGAAACATATGAGGTCTTCACTACTTGACTCTTGAAGGAGCCTGATAGAATTCTAACAATTTACCAACATGCAAAGAGATTGCAAAGCTATACCTACAAGGTTATGCATGTTCCATGTGGTGGACTTCGACATGTGTAATTCTTTTAAACCCATCACATAAAGCAATGATTGTTATATGTTGAGTTATTCATGGAAAGTTTTTACGCAATGAATGTCATGAATATGAAGTTGGACCTAGACCTATCTCCTTAAGCTTTAAGCTTTTGGATCACAGTCAGTAAAATGGATTTCAACTGATATGATGTCTCCGCTAGAAGACTCTCCAAGGTGCTAATTTGATCACAGTCAGTCAATACTGGCAGAGACTTCATAAATTTATCTAGGATTGTTTGGAAATTGGTTCTAACAATTACAGCTAATTTGATAATAGACCCACCCAATATCTTTTATATAAGAGTCCGACATTGTGCAGTTCGTTCCGTTCCTTATGAATTTGTACCTTGCAATTAATCCTCAAAAGGAATCAGAAGTCATAAAAAGTGGAACCCACTTTGTGAGGGACTTGTATTGTGAGCAGCTTATATATGATGTGCAAGTTCAGACAGAAAAAGAATCCAAGCATGGTAATGGAAAAGGTAACAAAAGATAGCATCATTGCAGCATTTACAAGAAGTAGAACAATGAAGAAAAATATCAATATTACATGACTAATATAAATTTCATACAAGGGAATTTTTGCAAAGAAAATATAATCCCTATCAAAGCTGAAGAAAAGAAATTGATCAAAAAACCTTGGAAAGAATATCAACAATGCAGAACTTTTTTTTGGGGAAGGAATTCAATGATGCAGAACTATTATATCAATTTGAACTAGAAAGGGTCAGGGTGGGGGTGAGGGCTGGCTCGTGTGCGATACTCCAGCTGTGTGCATTAATGTGCATGATAGAGCAAAAGATAGTAGTTTCAGCAACAGATAATATCATAAACATACTAATATTATATATTAGATGGATCTATAGGGCAAACTAATATGGTATATTAGATATTTAGATCCGTTTGGGTAAATAATAATTAAATTCAAAAAAATCAGTTAATGACTACAAACCTGGAGGCCATCAAGAGCACGCATGTTAACATCAAAGAACACGGTATTCCGATTAGCATATCGATCAGACGGGTCAATGCCCTCAAACCGCTGTGGAAACTGGATATAACAAAGGCGGTCCCCCCCACGATCCATCATAAAACACATCCCCTCTCTTAGAGCTTGTGAGTTGTATACATAGTGATCACAATCAAGGTTGAGGATAAAGGGACCATTGGACATTATAGCAGAGGCTCGGACCAATGCATTCATTGCACCTGCTTTTTTGTTGTGGTCATAGCCAGGACGCTTCTCTCTCGAAACGTAGACTAGTAAAGGTAAGCGAATGTCGACTTCGGTAAATTCTAGGGGGTTGCCATCGTCGGGGCTGCCTCCATAGAGTGGTTCATCACTTGGAGGCTTTAGCATTACCTGGAAAGGAGATTAAATGTCTGTCAAAGGACTGAATTTTAGGAGCAAAATATATGTTGGAAAACCTGACTATTTACTTGTAGGCTGAATTACACTAACTAAAGTACTTAACTACCATTAACTATGAGTGTTTCTCAGTTAACTGCATTAAAGTTTTTTATAACAGTAGGCTCCCTAAAAGTTAAAAGGGTATTTTAGTAATTCCTCAAAAAGTTATTTAAAACTTCCTCAAAACCAAAGTTTAAAGGAGATTTAAGATAGTTTAGTTTTAAAAAGAGAAGGTTAAAGATAGCTTAAGTGTTGTTTAGCCTTATATTGAAGTTTAGGATGGACTAATAATTTAACTGAAGGGGGTGCTTAGAGTTAATCCAATGACCTAATAAAGATCTAATGATACTTTATTAATGTGTATATAAATGTGCATAATAAAACCCGAGCAAGAATACTTTCAGAAGTGTTAAAGCACAATTACATCCCGAGTAAACTGCATGATAAATCGTTCACAAGGATTATTAATGAAAAGAGGTTAATTATCCCTAACATTTTTAACATATGCATGAAGTAATTAAAACACAGACCATTTTCCATGTTTTGGGATATGCACTTTTAGTAGTACTTTAATTCATAATAAATATGTTTACTTGCATTAGGAATCTTGCACTAATCGTATATGTGTATCCTCTACTTCTTTAAATTATTCTATCTAGAACCACAAAGCAAAGAATTAAGGAATGCAAAAAAAATTGTTGATGCCAGACAAATACTGATCAAATACGATTTCACGTTCATTACAAGTCTCTCAAATCCTACAACACTCAAAACATAGCAAGCCTGATAAAGATTGTGTTGTATTCTTTACCATCATGAAGAGAAAACCGGATCAAAATATGGCCTTTGTTGTAAATAATTTCAAGTCCATATTTCAGGTCAAAATAAGATTTAACAAAAAAACTTACCTGAATAATTCCTGCATGATCACCGCGGGTATGCTCTAATGATGGATGAATCCAAGTACCTGGCCAATGGGTACCATCAGCCATCCAAGTTGCCTTTGGAATCTTAACAGGGTCCGCCGGATCATCGCCAGCCATCTCCCTCTGTCGCTTCATCGCTTTAATTTCCTCACGTGCATGATACGCATCCGATCTTCTCCTAATCGAATCCGGTAACCCATTAATCCTCACCTTAAACTCATCGTACTCCCGTTTCAACCTCCTCCGGTCCTTCACAAAATCACTCTTAACCTTATTCTTATAAGGATCCTTCTTCAAATTAAAATAACTCTCAGGATTTCTCGGCTCAATGTCATGCTTTCGGCAGAAAGGGACCCAGAGGTTTGCAAAGCTAGCAGCCTCAGCCATGGCTTCGAACGTCAAAAGGGCCCCGCCGTCATCAGAAACATAACATGCAAGTTTCTCAATGGGGTAATCGGCCGCGAGGATCGATAAAATGGTGTTGGATGTAACGAGAGGAGGTTCTTTTTCAGGGTCGGCGGTGGAGACGAAGACGTCAATGCCAGGGAGATCGGATTTGCCTGTTGGGTTGCTTGGGGAAGGGGTTTCAAATTTTTCTTTGAGGACAGCGAGGTCGGTGGAGCGGTTGACGGGGCAGAGTTTGGGGAGTTGGTCGAGAAGCCAGGAGAAGGCAAACCAGAGCTCGCAGACGATGGACATGCCCCACAGCCAGATTGCATCGTCATTTGGGTGCTTGATTCGCCAGGCGAGAAACAGGCCTAGGGCGATGAGGCGGATTAGGACAAGGAGCCTGAAAGGATTACAGTGGTTAAAGAAAGAATAGAAGTGACAGGGGTTTATAAGAAAATTTTGCTGCATTCTCTAGCACTAAAATATCAAATGAAAATATCTTTTATATATTGGTCGTGTCTGTGTGTGTGCGCGCACACACACATGATGTACAGGTATAATATTGAATAACAAACTTCCTGGCACATAAGTTTTGAGACTTGCAAAACTAATTGAGGAAAAAAAGATCCTCTATAGCTATACACTTACGGAGAGAAAATGTATTTTCAAAATATATGACTCCAGGAAAATATCGTAAAACGATGTATTATGGAAATTAGGAAGATAACTGCAACCTAATTAACCAATATAATTATATCCATATGTTCTACAGCTGCATGACATAGTTTGAAGGCAACATTCAAGCACAACATCAGGGAGATGTGTTCATCTCATAAAACTGCAATTTTATACCTCTCATGTGTTGTCTATTTTGCCATGTATCGGTACTATTAATCAGTGTCTGCTCAGTTATTACAGTTTACAGGTATTCGTGATACAACACTGAAAACATACTCAAAGCACGGATATAACGTTTGGGAGCCGACACTGCAAGCAGGCCAGAAAACCGACCGATATCCCATGAGCTCTTTTGGAAATAATAAATGTGTACACACTTTTTGTCAAAATGGTCCAACACACAAGTGTGCACATAGCTTGGACCAGGTGGAGGCAGCCATGGTATGATGATTTGAGCAAGTGGGCACAATGGGTGTGATGTGCATTAAAGAGCATTTATTGCTAAAAGCTTTGATGTGAGTTAAAGCAACCGTATTTCCCTCAAAAACTCTGAAGACAAACCAGGTTAATTCAGACCAAGCAAACAGCACCAGAGGGACATTGGGAGGCACACAAGACCACACAATGAACACGAGCCCCAGAGCTCGGATTTTGGCCCGCGAGGACCCCACCAAATCCGGTGACCTCGGCCTCATCTTCTCTCTGTCTCTCCCTTGCTCCCACATAGGATTATTTTTATTGTTTGTTTTTCATCTTTTGTGCCTATAAATAGCAGACCAGCAGCAAGGGGAGGCTCTCTCTCGTGCAATATATTTTACAATATAGTTTTAGTTTCTTTTGTTTAGCTTGAGGGTGAGTGTGTTTCATATTGATATTTTCTTCTTCTTCTCTCTTGAAGCTCTCTTTAGAGAGCTTCATTAAGGAGATTGAATAAGCCACCATAAACCTTAAATCTCTTCTTCAAGTGATTAATAAATTGTTGCTTTCTTTTTATTCATGCTTAACTAATTCCGTATTTGGATGTAGTGTGGGTGAGGAAGTGAGATGAAACGCTTTGCCTCCTCCATCTCTTGATTATGTTTAATATGCTAAATTTACGATTCTAACTTAAATATTGTTTATGCATTGATATGATACGGTATCTTGAACCATACTTACTTGTAAGCTCCTCATATACCTTATTCATTCCCTTTCCCCATTTAAGTTAAAATCTAATTAGTGTTAAGTTTGCTAAGCTTGGATATCGTATCTTATGATTAAAGACTTGACATATCTCTTAATTTCATATACCATCACAACTTCTTGGCAAACTATACACTAATATCATTTGCTCTCACTAATTTTTGTTGTTGCGGTATGCTTGCTTCCTTGTGTTTAGTGTTGATACCCAAGCGCGGACATACAAATGGTAAGTGACCAAAAGGACTTGTTTCGTGCTTTGCGGCGAATATCGGACTTTGACAGTTTGTGCTCCGCAACCGCGTTGACAAGTCGTGCTTCATACCGGGACCAAGGTAAGGTCGGACAACTCATGATCAAGGGTGGGTAGAGGTAAACGTCGTGATTCGACCTTCCAAGCCAAGCCACAACAATTCTTCTCTTACTCATTTTCCTTGTTCTCTTTATTTTCGTATTCTTTTATATTTTGTGACAAACAACCACATTCCTTAATTTGTTAACCTTAAACAACAATACGTAATACACAATTCCCTGCGGATCGACCCGTGCTTGCCGGCTCGCTACAACACGCCGTGCACTTGCGGTTATAAATATTTAAAACGAGAACAATCTCACGTGCGCATCCCGTTATTTCCAAAACCGATATCACATTGCCATAACATACGCGTTTGCGCGCGCGGGTGAATTCCCAACAAGTTTTTGCTATGTATCGGTACTATTAATCCGCGCCATGGTAAGTTGATTTGAGCAAGTGGGCACAATGGATGTGATGTGCATTAATAATACCGATACATAGCAAAAACTTGTTGGGAATTCACCCGCACGCCCAAACGCGTATGTTATGGTAATGTGATATCGGTTTTGGAAATAACAGGATGCGCACGCGAGATCGTTCTCGTTTTAAATATTTATAACCGCAAGTGTACGGCGCGTTGTAGCAAGCCGGCAAGCACTGGTCGATCCGCAGGGAATTGTGTATTACGTATTGTTGTTTAAGATTAATAAATTAAGGAATGGGGTTGTTTGTCACAAAATATAAAAGAATACGGAAATAAAGAAAACAAGGAAGAAAAGAATGGTTGTGGCTTGGAAGGTCGAATCACGACGTTTACCTTTACCCTCCTTTGATCATGAGTTGTCCGGCCTTATCTTGGTCCCGGCATGAAGCACGACTTGTCAACGCGGTTGCGAAGCACGACCGTCAAAGTCCGATATTCGCCACAAAGCACGAAATGGGTCCTTTTGATCACTTACCGTTTGTATGTCCGCGCTTGGGGTATCAACACTAAACACAAGGGTTTACCAAGCATACCGCAACAACAAAAACACAAAGTGGTTAGTGAGAGCAAATGATATTAGTGTAGAGTTTGCTAAGAAGTTGTGATGGTATATCGTATATGAAATTAAGAGATATGTCAAGTCCTTAATCACAAGATACGATATCCAAGCTTAGCAAACTTAACACTAATTAGATTTTAACTTAAACATTGAAAATGGGGAAAGAGAATGAATACGGTATATGAGAAGGTTACAAGTAACCATGGTTCAAGATACCGTATCATAGCAATGCATAAACAATATTCAAGTTAGAATCGTAAATTTAGCATATTAAACATAATCAAGAGGTGGAGGAGGCAAAGCATTTCATCTCACTTCCTCACCTACACCGCAACCAAATACAGAATTAGTTAAGCATGAATAAAAGGAAAGCAAGTAAAGAAAACTATTTATTAATCACTTGAAGAAAAGATACAAGGTTTATGGTAGCTTATTCAACCTCCTTAATGAAGCTCTCTTCTCCAAACATGAAGCACACTCACTTCTCAAGCTAAACAAAAGAAACTAGAACTAAAATATTTGGCATGAGAGAGCCCCTTGCTGCTGATCTGCTATTTATAGGCACAAAAGATAAATAAACAAACAATAAAAATAAACCTATGTGGCAGCAAGGGAGAGACAGAGAGAAGATGGGGCCCATTGGAGCATGGGAGCCGAGGTCGCCGGATTTGGTGGGGTCCTCGTGGGCCAAAATCCGAGCTCTGGGGCTCGTGTTCATTGTGTGGTCTTGTGTGCCTCTCAATGTCACTCTGGTGCTGTTTGCTTGGTCTGAATTAACCTGGTTTGTCTTCAGAGTTTTTGAGAGAAATATGGTTGCTTTAACTCACATCAAAGCTTTTAGCAATAAATGCTCTTTAATGCACATCACACCCATTGCGCCCACTTGCTCAAATCATCATACAATGGCTGCCCCCACTTGGTCCAAGTTATGTGCACACTTGTGTGTTGGACCATTTTGACAAAAAGTGTGTACACATTTATTATTTCCAAAAGAGCTCATGGGATATCGGTCGGTTTTCTGGTCTGCTTACAGTGTCGGCTCCCAAACGTTATATCCGTAGTTTTGAGTATGTTTTAGTGTTGTATCACAAATACCTATAAACTGTAATAACTGAGCAGACACTGATCAATAGTACCGATACATAGCAAAATAGATAACGAATGAGAGGTATAAAAATGCAGTTTTATGAGATGAACAAATACCCCAAACTTATCTTTTGCTCGTCCCGAGCAAAAGAAAAAATCCTAACCTCACTTTCGCAGGGAACGCGATTGCACTGAGCACGTGCAACAAGCCGTTAAACCTCTAGATGTCCCTAATAGGAGAGTGTTGTCTCCTGAGGATTTTCAGCGGATTGCACCCACAAAATCCAGTCTAGTTACGGAGAAACTGTTGATTCTAACCCTAAAGTTACGAATCAAAACTAGAAGTTCTATCACCCAAGTCAGAAACATTAAACCCTATTTTTCACTCCTCGCAATTTGTTTAACAAAAGCTAATACGTGTCTTTCCGTGATTGTGCTGTAGTGTCGACGGGTTTTTAAGAACTTGATTAGGGTCATCATGTCAAAAAATTACAGACCAGAATAAACTTCTAAAGGATCACACGAGTTTGAAATGAGTTAAGATTTTCTCAAGTTTTATTCTCCAGTTAGGTTTCAAGTCAGAATATATATTAATTTTAAAAGAAAACCTAAGTCTTATTTTTCACTCCTACCTTTCACCTGTTTTTGTTCATACACACCTTTCATTATCGTGCAAAACGTCTTAATAAATACAAACCTTCGTATCTCCGCGAAAAACTGTTTTAATAGAAAATTCATCTCCGCCAAGATTATTCTCCCACAAAGAACCGTTAGGACTTTTAACTCGGAGAGAACACTTTCTTAGCTTGCTTTATCTGGGAAATGGAAACTTAGCGAGCTTTGGGTCAACGACTCCCAAACCAGATGGTTTTAGGGCATTAGGTGTGGAGACACCCCAAGAACTTAATTACCCAAGTTACCAAGACCACAAAACAAAAGACTCATTTTATTTTAAATAATTCAACACTTTAGTGAAAACGGAGATATAGCCAGCTTTTTCTTTTAAATCAAAAGACGTTACATGTGATAAGGTGTGTAATTATTCCAACAAGGTTCTAGATGGGTTATTTTTCATACTTATAGCTTCTGTTAAAATCTCTATAAAATTCTTCATATCTACTTCACTGTTATAAACTATTCTTGATATTTTGCTTAACTCAGCCAAACATGTTTGATCCTAAAGATATTTATCAATTTAAAAAGTTATAGACATGTCAAACTTTCATCACATTCTTAAAAACATACGACACGTGAAAAATGTTATAAAAGACGTATATCAACTAATAGTTAAACACACAGGAGGGTTTGTTTTTCGGATTGTCGGTTTCATAAGACGGATTTAGTTATTTCAACCGAACCATCAGACTTTGAATCAAAGTTCCCCTGCTAACCAACATGACAAAGTTTTTATAATTTTCAAGATTTTTTTTCAATTTTTATAATTTTTTCAATACAATGCAGTATAAAATCAGATATGAAATGCAACTAGATGCAAAAGAAAAGAAAAATACAATATGTAAATGCTGAAATGCAGGAAATATGCAAATGCAAACTATATGCAGATACAAAATACCACCACCAAACTCCACCCCCAAACTAATCAAGACGATGTCCTCATTGTTGCTTTGCTTTGCCCTTGCCTCGGCTGCTTCAGCTAGCTTCGTCTTGTTTAGCTAAAAGCTGGCTACGCTGCTCTTTGATTTCCTTGTTCTGCCGGATTATAGTCTTGATGCCGCGGACTTCCATCCTGTGTAGCTCGTAGGGATCCGTCGGAACGTCATCTCCTAAGCAGATCTCCGATGAAGTCTTCGAGGCCGCGTGCTCGCTGGGGTCGGTAGGGGTCCAAATCTGCTGCTCACTCTTGGGGTCCGTGTACCCTGGAGAGATCCTCTCCATCTCCACCGGTACCGTGTCGTACATCGTGAGGCGGGCAGCGAAGTCATCGTCCCTCATATAAGATCGACAAATCTGGGTAATGAGGACGGGAAGCAAAGATTTGCGTGCGGACACTTGAGGCGAATAGCATGCTCGCCATGCAAAACTGGTAATCTTTGGTCATCAAGCAATGGACCGTGTGCCCTACAATCGCCGGAAAAGATGAGACGCGCGCAATCCCCAACATTGCGATATGCCCAGCGGCATGCCGTATAGGCGTTCCTGTAAATCTGTTGGGCATTCAGCCCAGCATCTCGTAGTTCGCACCGATTACCCAAAACTGTCCTATACTGCGCCAGTTCTAAGGGTTTTTGACACCCGGATCGGATAGGGATATTTGTGACGTAGGATATGGTATCAGCTGAAAATATCCTACGTTTACCCTGAAAATGAAACCTAACCCGATCTAGGAGTATCTCTCCATCTTTAAGTGCATCATAAAACTCATCGACCAAGTGTTCACACGCGCACAAACCCTCTTCCCCGTATAAGAGAAATTCCCACCCTAATTGTCGGATTGCATCACAGAAATAATACCCGAACACATCGTGAGAGAAAATGGCAACGAAATTGCGTTCCAATTAAAAGGGAGCCATTTCGCAGTGGTCTGTGGAATTTGCGAAAAACAAACAGTACAGGAGAGGGGAAAAAGAGTTGCTTACAGCAAGGAAAAAGATCGATGCTAGGAGGAAGATCGACCGAGCTCGCCGGATTTAGAGGCTTCTTCGCCGGTCAGATTCCGAGGAAGGGGGCTAGGGTTTGGTGGGAGGCTGTGGGTTTTATAAAGGGACTTTGCAAAAAAAAAACCAATGAAATCCCAACATATTTATAAAGATCTGTTTAAGAAAAGAGGAAGTGAGGTCTCGGGTTGGGGCTATGGGTTTTATAAAGGGACTTTGCAAAAAAAAAACCCAATGAAATCCCAACATATTTACACTCCTTCTCAAACAAAAAAATAAAAACAGTCTTGTCCCGCTAAAAAAACAGCAGTCACCCCCTAACGGGTGAGATCTTATTAAAAACTAGGAAAAAAACAAAGATCACAATATTCACAATCTAAACGACATGGTTAGTACAGAAGTTAATATCAGCCATTCAAAAATTTTGTCGATATAGTGCCATGGCTGGCAAAAGAATAGGTATAATAAAAAGAAAAGGAGAATATATAAAGAATGGTTAGATATTAGTAAAGGATATGGGTGTATGAAGGGAGGGATTAGAAGACGCTCAAGGTGAAGACGAAGTTTTGACGAGGAAAAAGAATTATTGTTCGAATGAATTGAATTTTCAAGAATTATATATGGAGTTTCAAAGTCAGGTTCGTTTAAAAACTGGAGTTCATCCGCAAAAAATTCAGAAAAGGAAAGGTTCAAAGAATGATCCCAAAATGATCCCGACTCAAACTCACCAAGAATATCAAGTTCATCAGCAAAAATTTTCTCAAAACTCGACAAGAAAGAATAATGTTCAGTGCTGTCTTCCTCCCTATTATTTTTCGCAATCCTACTCTCATTATTCACAAACTCTTCCGAAGCGATTTCTCCTTCTTCGCATTCACAATTGGGTAGCTTCATGTCATCTAAAAACGTATGTTCGCACCCTAATGTTTCTTCCGAAACAATATCATTAGGTGATACAAAAATTGTGGGTTCCTGATCATTGATCTTTTCTAACAATTTATCCCAACCATACCCATCAAATTCACAAGGTTCATCCTCCAAAATTGGAAAGCAAAAATCAGTCGGTTCAAGAATATCCTCTTCAAGTATTATTTCAATTAAATCAATCTCTAAATCACAAGTGATAAAAGGCTCAGTGGATACCTAAAAGCTAATGGTTGACTGACTTAGAAGGTTTGCTTGTATGTCCTGAGAACACCTAGTCAATTCTGTTGTATCATCTATGAAATCATCCAAATTGATCTGATCACCTATTTCACTCGTGTCTCCTAGCTGACAGATGTTAACACTATGGGGTTTCGATTGACTGTGTTTACTCCCTAGAATCCTCTCAGCTAAATGTTTGTTTGTTCCTCGATTCTAACCAATGATTGAGCTTGAGCAACAAATAATTGCTCATATTGCTGTAAAAACAAGGCTAGCGTCGCAGCTGATTGGTTCTCGACCGCAGTCATTACTTCAATACCCTTTTCAAAAGTGGTCAGCCTAGCATCTATCTCACCGTCACTCCTAATAATGGTTCAATTGTTTCGGATTGGAGGGGTTGTGATGGTGGTGATACTAGAGCAGTCATTCTGTCGACCTCTTTCTCTAAATCTTCGATCATTTGGTCTATGGTTGAAGTGGGACTGGGTTCAGGAGTGTTAGGTGGGCGACCGTTATCAACAATTTGGGACAGTTGGTCACCCCCTAGAAAAAGACAATTTTCATGAATGTGGGAAGAATTTTGATAATTTGTACAAATCAATTGGGACTGGGTATAAATAAAAGAATAAGAATCATGAAAAATAGAATTGAATCGTGTATCACCCATATTAACAAGATGCACAACTGTCATAAAATAAAGAATATCACCACTAGCAGTTTATGTTAATTTAAGTCGACCTGCTCAAGGACTTGGAAAGTCGAATCATGACGTTTACCTCAACCCTCCCTTGATCATGAGTTGTCCGGCCTTACCTTGGTCCCGGCATGAAGCACGACTTATCAAAAAACAAAGATCACAATATCACATTACCATAACATTCTTTGTATATTCTCTTTTTCTTTTTATTATACATATTCTTCTGCCAGCCATGGCACTATATCGACAATTTTTTAATGGCTGGTATTAACTTCTGTACTAACCATGTCGTTTAGATTGTGAATATTGTGATCTTTGTATTTTTCCTAGTTTTTAATAAGATCTCACCCGTTAGGGGGTGAGTGCTGTATTTTTAGCGGGACAAGACTGTTTTCATTCTTTTTGTTTGAGAGGGAGTGTAAATATGTTGGGATTTCATTATGGGGGTTTTTTTCCTGCAAAGTCCCTTTATAAAGCCCACAGCCCTAACCCGAGACTTCACTTCCTCTTTTCTCAAGCAGATCCATCTTTCTCCTCTTCTGTTCCCACAGCCTCCCACCAAACCCTAGCCCCCTTCCTCGGAATCTGACCGGCGACAAAGCCTCCAAATCCGACAAACTCGGCCGATCTTCCTCCTAGCGTCGATCTGCTTCTTCCTTGCTGTAAGCAACTCTTTTTCTCCCTCTCCTGTACTGTTTGTTTTTCGCAAATTCCACAGACCACTGCGAAATGGCTCCCTTTGAATTGGACCGCAATTTCGTTGCCATTTTCTCCTACGATGTGTTCAGGTATTATTTATGTGATGCAATCCGACAATTAAGGTGAGAATTTCTCTTATACGGGAAAGAGGGTTTGTGCACGTGTGAGCACTTGGTCGATAAGTTTTATGATGCACTTAGAGATGGAAAGATACTCCCAGATCGGGTTAGGTTTCATTTTCAGGGTAAACGTAGGATATTTTCAGCTGATACCATATCCCACGTCACAAATATCCCGATCCGATCTGGGTGTCAAAAACCCTTAGAACTGGCGCAGTATAGGACAGTTTTGGGTAATCGGTACGAACTACGAGATGCTGGGCTGAATGCCCAGCAGATTTACAGGAACGCCTATACGGCATGCCGCTGGCCGTATCGCAATGTTAGAGGGATCGCACGCGTCTCATCTTTTCCGGCGATTGTAGGGCACATTGTCCATTGCTTGATGACCAGAGATTACCAGTTTTGCATGGCGAGCATGCTTTTCGCCATAACGTTTGGGAGCCGACACTGCAAGCAGACCAGAAAACCGACCGATATCCCATGAGCTCTTTTGGAAATAATAAATATGTACACACTTTTTGTCACAATGGTCCAACACACAAGTGTGCACATAGCTTGGACCAGGTGGGGGCAGCCATGGTATGATGATTTGAGCAAGTGGGCACAATGGGTGTGATGTGCATTAAAGAGCATTTATTGCTAAAAGCTTTGATGTGAGTTAAAGCAACCATATTTCCCTCAAAAACTCTGAAGACAAACCAGGTTAATTCAGACCAAGCAAACAGCACCAGAAGGACATTGGGAGGCACACAAGACCACACAATGAACACGAGCCCTAGAGCTCGGATTTTGGCCTGTGAGGACCCCACCAAATCCGGCGACCTCGGCCCCACATGCTCCAATGGGCCCCCATCTTCTCCCTGTCTCTCCTTTGCTGCCACATAGGTTTACTTTTATTGTTTGTTTATTCATCCTTTGTGCCTATAAATAGCAGACCAGCAGCAAGGGGAGGCTCTCTCTCATGCCATATATTTTACCATATAGTTTTAGTTTCTTTTGTTTAGCTTGAGGGTGACTGTGCTTCATATTAGCGTTTTCTTCTTCTTCCCTCTTGAAGCTCTCTTTGGAGAGCTTCATTAAGGAGGTTGAATAAGCTACCATAAATCTTGTATCTCTTCTTCAAGTGATTAATAAATTGTTGCTTTCTTTTTATACTTGCTTTCTTTACTTGCTTTCTTTTTATTCATGCTTAACTAATTCTGTATTTGGTTGTAGTGTGGGTGAGAAAGTGAGATGAAAGGCTTTGCCTACTCCACCTCTTGAATATGTTTAATATGCTAAATTTACGATTCTAACTTGAATATTGTTTATGCATTGATATGATACAGTATCTTGAATCATGGTTACTTGTACCTCCTCATATACCGTATTCATTCCCTTTTCTCATTTTCAATGTTTAAGTTAAAATCTAATTAGTGTTAAGTTTGCTAAGCTTGGATATCGTATCTTGTGATTAAGGACTTGACATCTCTTAATTTCATATACGATATACCATCACAACTTCTTAGCAAACTCTACACTAATATCATTTGCTCTCACTAACCACTTTGTGTTTTTGTTGTTGCGGTATGCTTGGTAAACCCTTGTGTTTAGTGTTGATACCCCATGCGCGGACATACAAACGGTAAATGATCAAAAGAACTCGTTTCGTGTTTTGCGGCGAATATCGGACTTTGACGGTTTGTGCTCCGCAACCGCGTTGACAAGTCGTGCTTCATGCCGGGACCAAGGTAAGACCGGACAACTTATGATCAAGGGAGGGTAGCGGTAAACGTCGTGATTCGACCTTCCAAGCCAAGCCACAACCATTCTTCTCTTACTTGTTTTCCTTGTTTTCTTTATTTCCGTATTCTTTTATATTTTATGACAAACAACCCCATTCTTTAATTTGTTAACCTTAAACAATAATACATAATACACAATTCCCTGCGGATCGACCCGTGCTTGCCGGCTCGCTACAATGACCGTGCACTTGCGGTTATAAATATTTAAAACGAGAACGATCTCGCGTGCGCATCCCGTTATTTCCAAAACCGATATCACATTACCATAATATACACGTTTGCGCGCGCGGGTGAATTCCCAACAAGATGCTACTATTATTTATTTGAGACATTGGTTCAATGTTATTATGTCCCCATATGGCTGGTATGGTATTCAAGCACACAAGCTAAGAAGGCGGTAATATTAAGAAATTGGTTTGTGAGTTTAGTCCCACGTTTAGTACATAAAAAAGCGTGAGTGAGCAATATATGATTGTGGTTGCATCATAGTTAAAACCGTTTGGGTCAAAAATGTTCTTGATATTATCAATGTCCATGAGTTATTTATGTTTGGATGCTGGCAAAACACATGTTCGCAGTTAAAGCATTTTTATTCTAATGTGTGTCAAAATAAAAACACTAAATCCTAAGTGTAAGATGAAAAGATTTTGACTATTTCTCATATATTATGAAGCACGGATTCATGAAAACCCCAATATCATATCGGATCCACAAATCAAAGTGGATTCTCTCCGATTCGGTCGGATTCCCGTATCTGAGTCACGAATCCCAAATTAATTAAATAAATCAAAAATTAATTCGCAAAATTCATGATTCCACCCGATCGCTATTGGATTCACAAATCGGGTTTGATTATTTAAGTTGGTTTTTAGGAATGGCTTGGGTTGATTGTTTAAATCGGTATCTAGATGTGGTTTAGATCGATCATTTAAATTATATCGTCGAAAAAATTAGAGGTTCTCTCTCCCTACAAAATTATGGCATTCCCTTGAGGTTTTGAGTTGTTATGGCTGACCATATATCCATTTTTGCTTTATATGTATGTTATGTGTCGAAGTAATCTAATGTTTCATTAATATTTGCTTAGAATTGTTTAATAACAATTTTTGTTATATATATACACATTAATTAAAATTTGATATAAAAACATATCTTGCATCCTTAGTTTTTGGAAAATTGCAAATTCACGCATCTAAACCGTCTCGTGTGTATGAGCATGTGCACATAGATATAGACTTCATCAATTGTTTATAAAAATGTCTCAAGACAATAACCACCATATGTTACAAGAATACAATACACCACAATTTGACCCCACAACACATGGGCCCACACATGGATGCACATGAGCTTTTAATATAGTAGGTCTCCATCCAAAAGACTCGAGCCTTATGGTGGGTTGTCCCGTCTTATAGCTTATACTCATATGCATATTTATCCCAATGTGGGAACTATGTTCCAATATTCTCAACACTCCCCCAACTCCACCTCACGTGCAACGAGGACTCAGACCTCATGTGCAATGTGGACAAACAAACACCGAGCTCTTTTCATCAAAAAATGGGACTCTATCCAAAAAACTCAAGCCTTATGATGGGTCGTTCCATCTTATATCTTATACCCATATGCATCCCACAATTTTCCCGATGTGGGACTATATTCCCACATAGATGGAATGCAAATAGAATTTTCTGCGACCCAAGGAAAACTAGATATAATCTATAATAAGGGTACAAAAGGAACAGATGGTACACCTTTGAATCAGGAAAAAAACTGAAAAGAAAAATATAGCGATACCTTTGTGTTATAAATGTCTTTTGAAAGTAAAAACTAACTGATGGAGACATGAGTAAACTATACAACAATATAAGCATCACCTGTGAACCAAAGTTATCAAACACCAACCTAATTCTATACCAAGGAAAGCACGGCATTCAACTTAAAAGAAATTTTCTCCATAAAAATACAACAAACACAAGCAATCAAGAAATTAGCTGCAACAATCATTACCTATATGGACTCAAAATGGCTGCAGGGATCTTCAACTTTCTCGTGAGCGGCCTCCACGGCTTGTTCGTCAGCTCAGCAGGCTCCCCGCCATTAATCCCCCCATCACCGCCCCCATTCTCCTTGGGCCAAATCGCATTGCCATATCCATAAGTCCCCTTGGTCTCAAACAACCACCTATTATGATCAAAATCGTTAGTCTGGCTCCGGCTCAACACCCTCGACTTCATCATTGACAGCCTCCTTTCCATCTTCGAAACACCTGGTGGCGGCGGCAGCAAAGACAATGCAGGCCTCCCCACACCAGCATTTGCCACCACCTCATCGACTTCCGTCGCCTGATAAAGAAAACGAAATAAGACTGAATAAAAAGAGAATTCAGAAGAACTGCTCGGAAGTTATATAAGAAATTAGTTGTTAAATGACTCCCACCAATGCACCAAAACTCCGAAGCCATGATGAGGGTTGATCGTGGATGTATTTTTATATTCCAACTCACGCCTGCCTGTAGGTTGAGCACCCTCGATGTGGGCCGAAACCTAGGCGTTTACACGGATATATATTTATTAAATTAATCCAATTTAAATCGGATTTATTTTTATTTACATCAGTCCGAAAAGATTCACATAGGTTGCAACATATCATGATATAAACTGTATATATGCATATGTCTCCATGAATTAAAACTAAAATGGATATACAAACATATGTGCATATCATAATTTCCAGTACCTTATAAGGCTCTTTACAACCAGGGCACACAACGCCATCCGACTTCACCACGTCGACAAAACAATCCGTGCAAATCTTGTAATCACATTCACATGGAAGAATATCAACTCCACGTTCATCGCACATCACTTTTCCATCGCACCCAGGAATGGCACACGAAGATCCCTTAGCTCCAGCCATTTGCGGGTGTTGATTATTGGTCTCCGTGACTTTATCCATCAAATGGGCCCGTGTTACGCTATTGAATCCACCAGTGAATAAGGAATTGGATGCATATTGCTCTTCGACTTTAGCAGAGATCGAGGGGTCCATTGTGATTGGTTGGTTATCAGGGGTTGGGGGTATGTGAACATGATAATTGAGGTACTCTTTCGAGAATGAGCCGCTGCCGAGCTCGCTATCGAGGTCATCTCGCGAATAGCTAATGTATCGGCCGGAGGAAGTGCGGCGGCCAAAAGTCACAGTCGGAGGTGGAGGTGAGATTTGGGGTTTGCTTCCATCCGAAGGATCGGAAGCCATTCGAGCTGATCGAATGCTCCTAAGAGCACTGTTGGAAGCCATAATTTCGCCTGATCTGAAACTCAAAATAGCATATTCACATTTTTATACAAGATCTGTAAGATTTAAATACCTTAGATATTGATTCAAACAGAATTGCTAGATTTGAGGACAATGTATGAAATGTAAATAGGATCGGAAATACGTGGGTGTCTAATAATTCATTTCATTATGTAGACAGCTTAAAAACAGACCAAAAGGTTAGCAACCAAATTCAATCTTTAAGATAAAAATGTAAAATATTTCAGTAACAGGATCAGAACAAGCATCAGAATAAGAACATAACAATAAAAAAAAATCCCATCTTTAAGCAGAATCTAAAGCAGAAAACAGAAGATAATTAAAAAAAGATCCCATTTTTCTACCAAACAAGCAACTAGAATCATCAAAGCATATAACTTCAAAAGCAACAGATTCAAACCTCTAGCGTTTTCCAAATGGAATCAAAGAGACTAAACTGAAGTCTTCATCAGATCTCAAGCCATTGGACCGCTCCTCCACTCGATCCGAAGACAAAGAAAGCGATATCTTCGCTTGATTCAACCCGATTAATTGGTCCAAGGCCTAGAACCCAAAATCTGCACCAATTCCTTTCCTTTTCAACTCAACAGCCAAAAATGGCTACTTTGTGGCTGATTGAGGGCTTAGAGAGATCCTCGAGTTTGGGTAAAATGTTGGTTTAGGGTTTGGATTTGAGACGAAGAGGGGGGAGAGAGAGAGACAGCAGCAGCAAGAGAACTACAAAGACCGTTTTTATTTCAAAACTTTCATTTTTATTTTGTTTTTGAAGAAAGAAATCTTTTTTATTCGCTTTCGTACAAGAGGAGGAGAACGCGGATTTGATTAGCTGTCTGTCTCTCGACATCAAACGGGTTTTGTGGGATTTCTTACCCGGATCCGAATTGGTGTATATGGATAATTTGTAAGAAATTACAAAAAAATATTTATGAATAATATAAAATGACTAATTATTTGAAGCTTCTCATTTTGTTATCTTTGAGTCCATATATAAAAATTTTAAGAACGGTTTTTTAAAAAAATCAAAATGGTAGAGATCCGGAGTTTTCATGTTCCGGTATTAACGTAAATATATTCAAGCAAAAATATATGATCAATACAGAAAAATCTTTGTTGTTTATGGTCTTTAAAATGTCATGATATAAGGATGTTGTTAGTATCATCCTATGCTCTATGAATGATTCCGTTAGAAAACAGTTGAAAAATTATCGCTTTAAAATAACGGTAATGTTTCGATTGTTAAGAACATAAATTACATGGCCATATATCCATCTAGTGTTTCTATCGGTTTAGCTGATAAATTTATAGATTGTTGTGACCGTTGCCGGATGTAATGATTCCCAGAGTCGGACAAGAATGAACACCGGACAGCAGAATCAAAAGGGAGCTCCCCTAATAGGATGTTTCGTGTCTGGTGTTTGGGACCCCCACAGCTGATCAGGTTTTAAAGGGAAACCAAACGTCGAGTGCCACGTGGCAGAAGTTGATGACGTGGGAAGGCTCCCAGGCTGCCTTTTACAACGGCTCCAATGTCGTCTCGGGTTCGATTCGAGATTGTAGGCGCGAAGTTGGGCCCGCACGAGGCTTTGCTCGAAGGGGGCACTTCCGAAATTATCATCGAACTCAAGTCGTGCGGGCAACTCCACTGCATTAGACAAAAAAGCTCTACTCCATATCTCTATGCGTGGATCACGATCTGCTTGTCGTGACCATTTTGAACAGTGGATAATGGGAGCCGCATAGAAAACAGGCTCCGCATGGGGCTAATGATCACGTGGTGGGCCCCGCGCACATGGGCTAGCGGTGCGGGCGTGGCGTGAATGCAGGAGCGAGGTGGAGGCCAGCCCAAGAGACAACAGCATCATGACCACGACCAAAAGTTGCTAGATCTTTGGTTTTTTGCAAAAGTGACCAGAGATTGGGACCCTTGAATCCGATGTCAGGAATAATAATCGCATCCTAGGAGAGTTTTTTTCATATTTAATTTTATTGCATTTAGTTTGAGCTAATTGCCCGAAGACCTGCGATTAGAAGTGGTAATTGAGCGAGCCGGCTCGGATTCGATTAGGCTTCAGCTCGGTATCAGCTCATTCAAACTAAGATCATTTATTAATGAGCCAAAGCCTAACTCGTTTATTAAACGAGCCGAACTTGAACTCAGCCAGGCTCGTTCGGTATTTGACTCGAGCTCGTCTCGGTTACACAGTCTGAAAAAAACAGTAATATGTAATATAGAGCAAATTATATACAATTATGAGGACACTTAATTCAATTAATAGACGGTATATAAAGTGCAACTGAGGTAAATATAAAACCCGGTACTTATACCCATTCCATACTCTAAATATAATTTTTTTTAATCTTTTCATATCTTAAAACCCTAGGTCTCAGGCTTTATGATTATTGTCCCCAGCCCAGTCTCTTACAAAATACTTCCATGTTTTTTTCGGAAACCCCTGTAATGACCATTGACCTATCCTCAGCCTGCACCAAACGCCTCTTTGTGGTTTTCCTTTCGGACATCGCATAATAGAAGATACATCCGAGCTCGACTTTGGCTCGTTTAAGGCTCGGTAAGCCAACGAGCCAACGAGCTGAACATGAGCCAAACCTGCTCAGTTCGAGCCGAGCTTGAGCTAGCATAAACTGAGCCGAGCTAAGCTTGGACAAGGATCGACACTTTCAAGCTCTCCCCGGTTACACCCCTACCTGCGGTGCAACAACATGACCAACGTGTTTAATATGGGGTGCGCCCGGCAGAAAGTAATATAGGTGGTGATCCTAAATTGCCATGAAATATCACCACGCTTATTTAGGTGTAAAAGATATTTTCAGGAGTATAGGATTACCACGGTAATCAAATGACAACATTTCAAGGTAATTCTATTCCCCCCAAAATATGTGTCTATCCTAAATTACTATAAAATATATCCGTCTAACATGAATGAGCTATGACCATCTGCCATCAGCCTCTATCGCCCCCGCCAGCCGATCGACCCCGCCGCCCATCGTCTATTGTTCGCATGCCAACCCATCGCCGATCGGACATAAGCCGCCGGCCGTAGTTCGCGCCGGCGGACCCCGCCTCCGCTGCTGACCGCTCGTCGGTCCGTCGCCGCCGAGCGGTCATTCGTCCTCGGCCTTACTGCCATCCACCTTCCCTCCTCCGGCCTCGCCGTCGGTCGATGGAGGACCCCGCCTCCGATGCCGACTGCTCGTCGGTCCGTCGCCGTCGATCGGTTATTCGTCCTCGGCCTCGCTGCCATCCACCGGCCCTCCTCCGGCCTCGCTGTCGGTCGATAGTTGCACATACATATATTACCGGTAATGATTAAAGTATAATAAGCACGTTAATGTAAGATTCATTGGAATTAGATGCCCGGTCATCCCGTTGCCAAAAATGCGAGGATTCCCGATAATCTTCCATTCTATGCACCAGGCGCAACATGATAGTGCATGGGGTATAAATGATAACCCTCATGTTTGTATAGAAGGTCTATCTGCAATTGGATGATAGGCCGTAACTTGATTCAAGTGGATGAATATTGCGCAAGTGAACAGACCGTTGAGAGTGTGTTCAAGCTAAGAGGCCGTTAAACCACTTTGTCTTCACTGCATAGGTGGAATGATTTGGTTGTTTTGAGATGGATTCTTGTTGAAGAGCAAACTGGTGTCACGCCCTACTTCCCAAAGACTATGGCAAGGACGCGACGAGACCCGCGGCATAGTTATACCAAGGAGCACTCCTTGATACGGCTGCGCCAAGTGTCTGGCAAGCAATATAATTATAACAAGAATACCCATAAAATAAAATCCAACACAACATTATTACAAAGCAAAAGTTCAACAGAAGTACAAAGTTCAAGACATAATAATAATAATAACATCCAAGCCTTAAAAACAACAAGGTATACCAAGAGTCAAAAATTGAAATGATAAAAGAAACGAAACTAGAATCCGGGTTAAGCTGAGAAGTGTGAGAATTCGGCCTCTAAGAGTTTCTGTTCGGCAGTAATTGCATGATTTTCCTCTAGATCTGACGGACAATTCAAAAGGAATATCCATCAATGAGCGTGGCTCGGATAAATCTCTCAAGGTTACATTTTAATATAAACATGAATAAAGCATGGCACATATGATAAACTGTTTACCGCCAAAGTCTGGACTGAGACACGGAGGCGTCTAGCCTGAATTTGGGGGTAGATGCTATATAGAACATATCCATCTATCTTTATGAAGATGCCAAGTTGATTTATGGTACCATATATCAGAGATTTGGATAGATGCGACTGATGTAGCGGGACTTATCAGATCTCCCTCTTTGAGGTTTTTTTTTATTGTGGGGACGCTCCTCCCTGCAAACACAAACCTCTGCAGTTAATTGCGCTATCGCGTTACGATAACAACTTTCACCTGCTCCAGTGGGTCATTTCATGTCGTGTTATATATATATTGTTTATTATGGTTGCCTATCAATTGTAACAGAGACTAGCTTATGTCGTCGCCTGTAGGGCGTGGATGAGTCCAAATCCATATATATTAAATTTGGGTTTGAACCTAGGTCATATGTTCCATCAGTTCAGGGGTTTAAGGATCGCTAACCTTGTTTTAGATTAAGATCGATTTAAATATATGAACGTATGGGCTAAGAATACGTTAGTCCCATATTAGACTAAGATCAACTTAGACATACAGTTAAAGATCATTGATCTTATTAAGATCAACTTCATAAGGGTGAGCATATGGGCCCATTTGATTTATAATCACAAAAATTTAACTTCAGAAAAGCCTAGCCCTTTTTAGGCTGGGTATTGGGCTTTCTATTACCCGCCCAGTGCTGAGCACTCATTTTATAAGACTCATGTGTATATCGCATGAGACGTTTTGGCTTGAGCGTTGTCCTATCGGTGCTAAGTACTTAGTCATTTTAGACTATGGATGTAATATCCAGATCATGTTCTGACGCTCACGTGGATATCACGTGTGACACTCAAGCTTCAGCGCTCATGTGAGACGCTCAGGTTTGGGTGTTGCCCTATCAGTACTAAGTACTTTTATACAGCGCTCACGTGGATATCACGTGAGGCGGTCAAGCTCTGGCATATTTTAAATGCTCACGCGTATGGCACGCGAGGCGCCGAGTCTTTCCTTATGGGCGCCTACGTATATGGCACGTGAGGCACTGTCTTCATGGGCCTTCTGTGCGCTCACGTGTGTATCACGTGAGGCGTTGTCTTTATAGAATCTCTTGAGTGCTTATGCGGATACATGAGATGCTATGTCTTTAGAGATTTTGTCACACCCAGCTTTCCAGTAGACGGAAACGGTGATATGGCAAGCCCATAACGTATTACTATGAAAATACGTTAAGCGTAATTAAGCAATATAACAATGAGTAAGAATGACAAGAGTAATAAAATAAAACAACAATTTTATTTACATTCAACTTTATATACAACTGTCTGGAAATAAAACATACAATAATAATGCAAATGCCTAAACAATGTCATAATGAAAATAAGTACAGGTAATAAGAAGCTAGCGGTCTTGCTGAATAGCAAACTGGTTAAAGTCCTCCTGGCTCGGCTCTATGTCCTCAGTGTCCGGTCCTCCTGACGAACATTCCAAAAAAAGAAAATAGAGAAGAATGTCGTCAGCGAACTAGCGCTCGGTAATTCCCAAAAGAAGTCAGAGAAGATAGTATATAACGTGAATAAAAACTAAATGACAGTAGATGGTAAAGTTGTATATGATCATTCACATGTATAAAATAGTTATTCTAATGTGGTTATTTGTAATTTGATAAAGAAAGTATTCATGTATACGAGAAGAGTCTATCTTATCCCATAGACTATGGTAACATGTAGTACAAGGCCCCCTCATAACCCACGGGACAAGGGCACGCGAATTCATGTAGGTGTCTTTTAAAGTGACTTCTCGTGCCACGATATACGTTCCGTACCAATTTACCCCTTTATCCCCGCGTATTGTATTGTATAGATTAAGATTACAGGTCTTGACTGAATCCGTAGATATAAAATGTGCAGGTTCATGTTCAAGATGTAATCATGTATTCAGGTATTCATGTCAAGTTCATGTCAAGTTATAACCACGATTCGGTCAAGTCGAGTCAAGTATTCAAGTCTGAGTTTGATATTTGAATTCGAGTGTTCAGGGTCATGATCAAGTATTTAAGTTCGTGTTTGATTTTGGATTCTGATTAGAGTCAAAATCTTATGAAAGGATTTAGTTCTTGAATTCTTAAGTTCGGGAGTAATCGGGCAACTGTTGCACATGGATGATAGGATTTGTGTCTTTTTCCAAGACAATTGCCATTGATAACTCCGTTAAACTTGTCTGACCTGAATAGGCAAGCACTCACTTTCTCCGGCTCTCTGGGGCTCAAAAGAAATGATACCGCTTAAACTTATATCAATTTAAAGTTCTTAAATATTTATTTTTTTGTTGTTTACTTTATATTTATATTATGTGCATTTCTCGAGGGGTTTTGTGAAAAATACTTTAATATTGTTTAGAAATAAAGCTCGAAGGTGATTTATAATATTTAGAGTTTTTATGAACATATATTTTAATTTAGATGGTGTTTTAGTAATAAAGCCTAGTTTTTAAAAGTTCGTGGTGTTTTTATGAAAACTAGCTCTTTTGGAAACTTGATGGTATTTTATTAAAATTTCAATCTTCATTTTAACAATTTATTTTCACAAGTTGTTTTTATTGAAAATACGGATTGGTAGTTTTATATAAATTTTTCAAAGATTGTTTTGTTTAGAAAAGTCGTATTTCTTAAAAATCGTAATTTTATTTCTTTCTTTCAAGATCGAATACTCCGTAAGGAGCTCTGCATCTCACTTTACTGTCCTAAGAATGTGCGATAATCCACACCATCCATTAGCGGGTCCCTAACGAGAGTTGTAGAGGCGCAATTGCCAAGAATTTAAAAATATCGATAAAATCATATTTTTATAAAAGTGATGGTATTTATTTGAAAAACGTATTCTCTTAAATTAACCATACATCTAAATCTCGTGCTATGAATCAAAAGTGTGTATGTGGGGTAGATCGTTACCCCGTGAATGTTCTACAGGTATATATGCTAGTTGTCAATAATACGGTTATATTAAAGCTCATGGTATTTTTCTGAAAAAGTTCATTTATATGATCATTGGACAAGAAATTTTCGTTACATGAAAAGGCAATTGATGTGCATATTACATTGAAGTGATATTAGAGAATTCGTATGAATTTTTAAATATGGCAAAGTGACAAAATTTAGTTTATATGTTTAGAATATATGTTAACTCCGCTTTTGTCGATATATTTAAAAATTATTTTGAAGTGGAAAGAGAGAGAGATGAAGGGACTTATCGGTTGGGTAGTGCTAAGAAGAGGATAAAAAAGGGATAGGGGGCTTCATGACGTCGCGGTAGCTCCGAAAACAACTCCGATCTTCAACGAAAGAGCTTGATCGCTAACTCCTCTTTGACAAGTCTTAACTCCACTTGTACTTAGAAGTTTTGAGGATTTTTGATAGAATTTCAGAATATGGGAGAGCTAGGGAAAATGTGTGGTATTTATAGTGAAGAATTTAGGGTTTGGAAATTAAAAATTAGATTAAAAGAATTAAAATTGGTGTTAAATGATGAATTGAATGGTCACAGTTTAATTGCAGGAAAATCAAACAGTGTAGGGGAGTCGAAGGGACTTGTGTGCAAAACACGGAGATGATTGGTGCAAGGTGGACCATCGGCGGTGGTAATTAGAGGAAAATAGGCGGTCAGATTTTTTCCAAATGCCTCGAGATTCGTACCACGTGGTTTAATCTGTGTTTACTCCTCATTGCGCCTGTTTGATTTTTCTGAAACCTTTCGATTCTCTGTGAATTGCACGTGTAACTCTTGGGATTCGGAAAAATTAAAAAGAAAAATCTTAAAAATAATTGAGCCTGAGGGGATTCGAACACCCAGGCTATGTCACAATAGTGTATATGCTTTACTAGTGAGCTGCAAGCTGTTTCTTGCTTTTATTAAACAAATTTAACTTATAACTCTACAACATGCTGAAATACCCTTTCTATACAATAAACAATTAATTTTGTACAGGGATTTCAGAGTCGTTACATTCTACCCTTCTTATAAAAATTTCGTCATCGAAATTTACATAAAGGACTAATTTTCGAATAGCTGAGGGTATCGTGCATGCATATCGTTTTCTTGTTCCCATGTCGATTCTCCTGACGAATCTTTTCTCCACATCACCCGGACGAAGTTCACTTCCTTATTCCGTAAGGTCTTCATCTTTCGATTCAAGATCCTGGCTGGCTACTGCTCACAAGTCAAATCGGTCTGTACAGTGAGCTCTGAGTGATCAAGTATATGACTGGGGTCGCTCACATATCGTCGTAGTTGGGATATGTGGAACACATTGTGCATTCCTTCCAATGAGGGTGATAGTGCCAAACGGTATGCCACTTCTCCAACTCGTTCAAGTATGTCGAATGGTCCGATATATCTTGGATTGAGTTTACCCCTCTTACCAAAACGTATCACTCCTCTATTCGGAGAGATCTTCAGGAACACATGCTCTCCAGGTTGGAACTTCAGATGTCGACGCTTTGCATTTGCCCAATGATTCTGTCGGTCTTGGACTATGCGCATCTTTTTCCTGATCGTGCGAACTACATCCACAGTTGCCACGATCATCTCTGGTCCAAGGAGTTCACGATCTCCAATCTCATCTCAACTCAGCGGGGAACGACACTTCCGTCCGTAGAGTGCTGCGAATGGTGCCATCCCAATACTTTCCTGGTAGCTGTTGTTATATGAAAACTCTACAAGGTGTAGGTGACCTTCCCACGAACCTGAGAAGTCTAATATACAAGCTCTCAGTATGTTTTCCAGGATCTGAATTGTTCGCTCAGACTGTCCGTCTGTTTGTGCGGTACGCCGTGCTGAAATTCAGGCTCGTTCCCAGGCTAGCTTGCAGACTCTACCAAAATTGTGATCGGAATTTCGTATCACGATCGAAGACGATGCACACAGGTACTCCATGTAATCTCACGATCTCCTGCATGAGTTTATGCGTAATCTTGAAGGTATAAACTTACTTTAGATTTATACTCACCTCCATATACTTCCTTGCTAACGTTTCGGTTGACTGGCCAATGATTAAAAGAAGTTTTGTCGATCAAAAATATTTACCGCAATCAAGAACGGCGTCGCTTGAAGCTAGCCGGTGAATACGGGTCGGTCCACAGGGATGTGAAAATTTCCTTTAAGTTCTTACGAGTTAATTCCAAATGGTGTTTGGATTTATAATTAAACCTAAAAATTGAAGTTGTATGAGACTAGGATTAGAAACTTGCTAGGATTAGGTCTAGGGAAAATTTGGTAAACAAAGATCTACATCTCTTTCCATTGCCATTAATTAAATGTATCATATTAGAGTTATGGTAAATATTAACAAAGGGGATTAGGATGATTGGGAAGATTGATTCTTCCTCTAGATCCTTGTCCTTCCTTTCTTAATCTTCACCCTAACCTCCATGGAAAACCTTAAAACCCGGGCCTTTAGACTACGGAATCACCGTTACCTTGAGGGTAAAAGTGCCGTAGGGCGCGGAATAAAAAGGTATGCATGGAGTTCTAATGTTCATAAAAGTTTTAGCAACGAAAAGAGATGAGAGATCTTCATCTCTCAAATCCTTCCCTATTCCTAACCCTAACAAGCGAGGAAACTACTCGCTCATTGAGGGGATGAAAGAAAACAAGAATTTATTAAAGAAAGAAGACATCGATTGCAAGTTAATAAAAACTAAACTAATTTAAACTAAGGCGAGAAAATAAGAGCAGATAAAAAAACTACAACTATTGCAAGGAAAATAACCTACTTACAGATGCGCTCTAACTTCAAGAAAATAAAATTTTATTCATGAGTAGAGGCATAAGAAAATACAAGGTCTTGGGTTCTATTTATAGGACATAGAAACCCTAGGGCTACAGATTGCACCGCATGTCTAAAGTTACAAATATACCCCCATAAAATCTTTCCACAGCCGCCACATAAGTTTGGTAAAATTTCCCGTGCGCACGGGCACAAGACGGCCGCGGATCCGCGGCATGGGAGCGCTTGGGCCACGGATCCGCGGCCCAATGATGAGATCAGCACTGGATTTTTCTTGGGCTTCTTTTGGTTCTTCTGGGCTTCTTGTTTATTTATTCCTTTCATCAGTTGGGCTTCTGCAGTAATTCCAGATTTCAGTGAACACTTTGCAATGGATCTTTTACCCGTCTTTCGTGCAAATTTGGATCTTGAGTTGCCTTGTTGATGGTGAACCGTTCTTCTGCCGGGCTTTACTAAGATCTTCCTAATTGTTGGTCAAAAGTCCTTCTTTTGTGTCGTCTTTTGTGTTTTTCACTGTTCTTGCTCCCAGAACCTGTAACCTGTAACATGTAGCAGACATGGGTCAAAAGCACCTGTTTTCATTGTAAAATGCATAAGAATGGGGAATACAAAATGCAATATTATGTTATGAACAGCCAACTCGGAATGGAATAAAGTGAGCCGACTTGGTGAGTCGATCCACAATAACCCAAATCGCGTCGTTACCCTTCGTGCTGCGAGGGAGAGCAGTCATGAAGTCTATGGTAATGTGCTACCATTTCCATTCCGGGATTGGTAATGGCTGAAATAGACCAGCAGTTCTGTGATGTTCAGCCTTCACTTACTGACATACTAGACACTTTGCTACGCTCCTTGCTACTTCTCGCTTCATTCCATACCACCAGTAGTGTTGCCATAGATAATTGTACATCTTTGTGTCGCCGACGTGTATAGAATAAGGAAAGATGTTTCATCAACTCTTCTCGATCAGGTCCGACTGGCATGCATAAACGACTCCCATACCGCAAGGATCCATCTTCATGGATGATGAAGTCAGTTCGAAGACCACTTTCCACTTGTTCTCGGATCTTTTGTAGTTTGGCATCATTTGCTTGAGCTGCCTTGATCTGATTGACAAGAGTAGATTGGACTTGTAAGTTCATCAAAGATGAAGCGTTATGTGGCACAACCACTTCAATCCCCATCTATGCAGTTCTTACTGTAGCTTCCACTGAGCGGTGAGGTTCATTGCTAATGGCTGGCGACTAAGTGCGTCAGGAACTACGTTCACCTTTTCAGGATGATACTGTAGGTTGATGTCGAAGTCCGCCATGATCTCGAGCCATCTTCTCTGCCGCATGTTGAGTTCCTTCTGCGTAAATGCATACTTCAGAATTTTATGGTCAGTGTATATATCCACTCGCTCTCCCAATAAGTAGTGACGCCAAATCTTGAGGGTGAAGATGACGACTACCAATTCCAGATCATGTGTTGGATAGTTGTGTTGATGAACTTTTAACTACCTTGATGCAAAAGCCGCAACTTTTCCATGCCGATGTAGAACACATCCTAATCTTTTACTGGACGCACCACAATACGCATCGAATCCGCCAGATTGTTCCGGTATAACAAGAATATGTGCAAAGTGTTGGGGTCAAAAATTACACCCCGATTGACCAAGTCAAAGTCAAAGTCAACCCCAAGTCAAGTGGGCCCGAGTCAAGTCGAGACCAAGCATGGAAGGGGCCGGCTCCATGCTAAAAAGGAGGCGATAAATTAGTTTAAATGCATTTTTTACAAATAAATGTATGCAAAATGGGCAAAAGCCAAAAAATTTGTAAACCACATAGCTTATGTGCAAAAAGAAATAAGCACATAAGGCATGGGGTGGCACAACTGCCATTTTAAAAAGCCCAAGGGGTTATATGTAAAGCGTGTAGCCTATAAAGACAAATATGATGAGAAAATCAAGAAGGACTTTCATTCTCTCAAAAAATTTCATGGTTCGTGTCTCTATCTCCATTCTCTCAAGTTCTCCTTTTTCTTTTCATTTCCAATTAAATCAAGAGTTTAACTCTTCTTTTTCCAAAAAGAAATAGATTTTCACCATAAAACCCTCGCAGGGGAGTTCAGATCTCCCATCAAATCCCTAAAAGGGAGATTTTTAATCGCACCTCCCTTTTTCTCCAAGATTCAGCAAAAGGAGAGGAGGAAGAAGAAGACCCATCTCTAAAAATCCCACTTTGGGAGGATCCGAGGGTCCAGGGAGAAGAAATGGGTCCCCTTTGATCATCTCCGAAGATTTTCGAGGAGTTCAACTCTAAGATCCAAATCCCCAAAGGAGTTTAACTCCACATCCGGACCTTTTAGGAATTTAACTCCAAATCCAAGCCTTTTAGGAGTTTAATTCCAAATCCACATCCAATTTCTTACATAAGAGTTTAACTCCAAATCCAAATCTTTTGGGAGTTTAACTCCAAATCTATACCCAATTCCTGTTTAGGAGTTCAACTCCAAAGCCCCTCGGGGGTTCAACTCCCAGCTTAGGGGCTAAGCCGCTTTCTCCGCTGGTGTTTCCAGCAGTTGCGTATTGCGCACGTGACCCGGTGGTGCCCAGCGGTCGTGTGTCGCGACCCGCGGACGCCCGGCGCCCACACGCCACTCACGTGACCCACGGGCGCCCGGCGCCCACGCGCCATTCATGCGTCCTTAGGACGCTCCTCACCCCTTTTTCTCTCTCACTCTCCACACTCAAAACACGTCTCCTATTAGAAAAAATTTCTAACGGGGCGCTGCTAGCCCCCTTGACCCCCAGCCCTCTATCCAAGTAGCAGGACCCCCCTAAACTCTACGAGGCCCCTGATACGTCTAAATTCCCTTCAAAACACAACACACGCACACTGCACATTGAGTTCACATGATCAATTTTACCCGTCAATCGGAGGTTCTCTCACTCTAAAAGCGATGGGTAATTAACGGCAGTTTAGTCTACAGCTGTCGGAGATTCGGATCCCTACAATCAATAAACCCTAGCCTACCCCAGCAGGGAGAATCTGTAATACGCCTAACAAACGACGTTATTTCCCATCTCAAAAGGGTTACGAAAAACACTCTACAGATTCTGGCACACCCGGTGGGACATTTCTATCCTCCCATATCTCGGGTTAAGCGTTCATGCGAACT
Organism: Agapanthus africanus; assembly: GCA_030015575.1. Classification (NCBI taxonomy): domain Eukaryota; kingdom Viridiplantae; phylum Streptophyta; class Magnoliopsida; order Asparagales; family Amaryllidaceae; genus Agapanthus; species Agapanthus africanus. The sequence goes on along the minus strand of JASDDO010000024.1, from coordinate 349,563,838 downwards.
CATTTAACATATATACCAATATTTGTACTAAAATAATGCTTTTCCATGCAGCAATCAACTTTCAACGACGATGTCTTTTAAGATGAATTTAGCTTCTGACGCGACCCCGATCCCATACGTGGTCAAGATCAATGCTCACGTGATTCTCCCCGCAAGCCTCGGTCGGAAGTAGGAGGAACCTCCCCGCCAATTTGGTTCCGTCGTCATCTACTCTGCCAGAAGCGCTCATCTGGCAGAAATCCCAGCAAACTAGGCGGCCAATCCGGTCTCAAGGGGCAAGAGGTTGAACGTTGTGATCGCTAAGGCACCATAACCCAAATTTAAGACAGTGTCCGAACGACTCTCTGGTGCTCCAGTTAGGGGTAAGACTGTCGGAACAAAAGGTATCATCAAACGTCGTGGACGAGCTCAGGCGATGACTCAAACAAGTGCACAATCAGGCGTATCACCAAAGCTCTCCATCACTCGGTCTATGGCGGCTTCCCGAAGAGCCAAAACCTGCCAAGTGCTTAAAACAGAAAGGTTGAGACAGAAGCAGCTTAGGTATCGAGCCAATAAGAGGGCCAGGACTCTGGCCAAGTGGAATCTTGTGAGGTTCCAAGAGTAGGGTTACCCCGCGACGATGGCTGAGTAGGCCGTAAAAGTCAGCAATTCCTTTGAACCTCGGAAGTGGGTTTGGAAAAACTAAGGTCTTGCAAGGACATTATTTCTCTGCGAGAACTTCTCGACTCGTCTCGACTTGTAAGGAAAATAATGTCCTTGCGAGAACTTCTCGATTCGTCTCGACTCGTGGGGAAAATAATGTTTCTGCGAGAACTTCTCGACTAGTCTCGACTCGTAGGGAAAAGCCTTAGGCAATGAGGATAAGGACATGTTTCCTAAGCACTGGGGCCCTGCAAGTCGGTCTAAGATGGACTATTGCATACTATTCACGGGCCACACTCTCCAAAGTCAAATATCGATAAAGAGGGAAACAACCACTTACGAGTCCTCTCGACTTGTAAGGAGAAAAATTCTCTTGTGAGATCCTTACGACCATTCCCTGCAGAAACACACGGGAAGACGCGATGGACGTCTTGCCTGAATTTCGGGACAGATACTAATTGGTGCTATCCGTCCACCTCTCTGAAGATGCCAAGTTGATTTATGGCACCATGTATCGAAGGTTTAAACGGATGCGGCCGATATAGCAGACTTCGTCAGATTCCCCCTCATTGAGGGTTTTTTTTATTGTGGGGACGCTCTTCCCTGCAGGCGCAAGCCCCTGCAGTTAATTACTCTACCGCATCACGGTAACAACTTTCTCCTTCTCCATATGGTCACTTCGTGTCGTGGGTGTTTGTTTTGTGTTTGGTTGCCCGTGGATTGTATACGGAGACTAATTTATGTTGTCACCCGTAGGGCGTGGACTAGTCCAAATCCGTATTTTCTTAGATTTGGGTTTGGGGGGTTGGGTTTAAGGATACGTTAGCCTCATTTGAGACTAAGATCAACTTAAACGTTTGTTAAGGATACGTTAGTCTCATTTTAGACTAAGATCGACTTAACTGGATCGTTTAGATCCAACAAGAGAGCATTTGGACTCTATTATTTAGTTTATGGACATTGCGGTCAATTATTTTAGAGACATTACGGTCCATTGTTAGTTTAAGGACATTACGGTCCAATGTTAGTTTAAAGACATCACGGTCGAGGTTAAAGACATCATAGTCCATGAGTTTAAGGACCCCACAGTCCAATGTTTAGTTTAAAGATATCACGGTCGAGGTTAAGGACATCATAGTCCATGAGTTTAAGGACCCCACAGTCCAATGTTTAGTTTAAAGACATCACGGTCGAGGTTATGGACATCATAGTCCGTGAGTTTAAAGACCTCACAGTCAAGGTTAAGGACATCATAGTCCATGGGCTTAAGGGCCCCACAGTCCAATGTTTAGTTTAAAAACATCACGGTCGAGATTAAGGACATCATAGTCCATGAGTTTAAGGACCCCACAGTCCATGAAATGTGTGGTTGTCAGGACCCGTCACCTCTCTGAAGACGTGAAGGATTACAACGACAAATATCAAAGGAGTGAAGAGATGTACCCTTAAACTAAGGTTGATTAGGGATCTGTAGTCCATTTGGAACTAAGATCAATTAATTAGATTATGAGCTCATTGGCTCAGTTAAATCTGAATTGAGAAATTATGGCCAATTTGGGCTAACTCTAATTAGATTAGAAATATTGGCTCTTTATTGGACCATTAAACACTTGTCTGGGTTCAGCCCACACTATTTAGCAATGCTAAACCAGAGTTTGAGGGCTCTGATACATTCTTGTCTTTGACTGAGCATTAAACATTATAGCTCTGAGTTTTATTCAGTTTTGAGATTTAGTTAAAGAAGAGGTTTTTGGCTCTGGAAACTTAGCCAATTTGGCTAAAAATAGTGTTAAACGCTAAAGGACAACAGTGTTAAACACTGGAAATAAAACTCTCAAATTAGTGTTAAACACTAGAGGACAACAGTGTTAAACACTGGAAATAAAACTCTCAAATTAGTGTTAAACACTAGAGGAGGAAGGGGTCACGTGGGGACACGTGAGGGCACTCAAAGGTGGGGCCAGATCTCCTTTGTTTTATTCTCAAATCTGTGAATAAGTGTTAAACACTTTTAATTTCCTGGCCATCACGTGTAGGCATGTGATAGGCACTTATGCCCTGATTTATTAAAATGTTTATTAGGGGTCACGTGGGGGCACGTGAGAGCGCCCAAAGGTGGGGCCAGATCTCCTTTACTTTGTTCTCAGAACTGTAAATAAGTGTTAAACACTTTTTATTTTCACGGCCATCACGTGTGGGCACGTGATGGAGATTAGTGCGTTGATTATTAAAGCATTTTATTAAGGGGTCACGTGGTAACACGTGAGAGCGCCCAACGCCGACATTGCCTTTGCTTTTATTCTCTTTATTTCGAAGGTCACGTGGGAGCACGTGAGGCATTGCCTCTGGGCTGTTTCCTTCTCATTTTTGGAGGATCTTTTCAGGGGTCACGTGGGGACACGTGACCTAATTCTTTATATGCATGGAGATCTTTCAAGTCTCTTTATTTTTTAAGAATTAAATTCTTTGTAGGGTTAAACCCTAATTATGGTTTTAGAGGAATTAAATTCCCATATATATGAAAGAATTAAATTCTTATGTAGGGTGAAACCCTAATTTCATTCAGGAGGAATTAAATTCCTGTGAATTTGAGAGAATTAAATTCTCATATAGGGCTAAACCCTAGTTTTATCTTGGAGGAATTAAATTCCTGTGGATTTGGGAGAATTAAATTCTCTAGACTCAATTCTCCCTCTAAGTTTTGGATCTGCATGGCAGAATCTCAACCCGATGAGAATTAAATTCTCAACCTAAGGGGAGATTTGCTTCCGCAGATTTTCAATCAGAGGAAGAACTAAGTTCTTTTGCAGAAGAGTTAAACTCTTAAATTGAGAATTAAATTCTTTTTTTTTGTTGAAGTTTTGATCCTTTTCCCTTTTCTCACCTAGGGTTTCTTTTCTTGAGAATTAAATTCTTCTTTCTTTTCTTTCTGCTATTTGCCTTTAGAAAATTTCAAGATCCCCAAAATTCTATCTCTTTAAAATTCTATATCCCTTTCTTCTCCTCTTGGCTCCTATTTATAGGAGAAGGAAAAGAATCAATTTGTTTAGTACATCTCTCATTGAAAGATTTTGTTTGTTTTTCATAATTAATATGATATTTTAGATATCTTAGTGAATTTTAATCACCCTTGGATTTTTAATCCAACGGTCTCCCATAATCCTTTTTTGTTTGGAAAGATTTGGAGAAATACTTTCCCAGTTAGGGTCTTTGATTTCCCTTAATTAGAATTTAATTCTATCAATTTATAAGGCTTTCAAAACCTATCATGTGTTGACATGTGACTCCTCTTAATTCAGAATTTAATTATGTATTTTAACTGGGCTAAAGACCATCACGTGACCCTCGGTCACGTGTGAGCACGTGATGCCCCATTGGAGTCTTTCCTTAGCTATTTGTTTACACTTCTGCTTGCTTAGAATTTAATTCTGTAAAAGAGATCATGTGTCAACATGTGTCCCTTGGTCACGTGTGAACACGTGAAACCTCATTGAGATAATTCCTGATTTTTAATCAGGGAACAAATGCCCCCACAGCGTTGCTCTTACATGTCTGCACGTGAGTGCAACGCTGTCACCTTTGTGACCGTTGGATCTGTCTAGGGAATGGGGGAGATGAAACGTTTCCCATCACATCCTATAAATGCAGGGGTCTCTTCAGAAGCGCCTCCACTCTGCCCATCTTCTTCCTTGCTTACTTTTCCTCTGAGAATTTAATTCTCTTTCCCAGAGCTTAGTTCTCTGTCATGTATGTGCAATACCGCTTTATCTTCCAATCAAGGCTTGTGCTCACGTGTTGCGCATGCGGGGCTCTGCTGGATGGGGACGTTTCATTTCCCTGATCTGATTCCAATGCGTCATTGGATTTCATTTCCAACGCTCTCCCCCTTTTTTCCGGGCTTTGAGAATAGTCCCACCATGCACAACATTTTTTGTGCATAGCATTAAATGCTCCCCTTTATAACCTGAAACCATGCCTTTCTTCCTTTCCTCACAGAGAAACCCATTTATACCTTAAGGTGACCATCTTTGAGAAACCGATCAATCGCTATGGCTTGCAATCGTCCCCATGCCCGTCGGCAACCATGGGAGGTGCCCATTGAGGAGATAATCCCTCGCTTCGCTGCGTGGCTGGCAGATCCCCACCTCACCGACGTTCAATGTGACGCGGTGATGTATGAGCTTCTGACTCGTCAGGGCTCTCCTCTTCCCATGGGCTCCATTTGGCTTCGGATGATCTTTCTGTCCGTGCTTGCCGATATACCTCCTCATCCGGCGGAGATGACTTCGGCGATCCTTGATGCGGCGGAGGACAAGCTCGAGTGCTTTCATGAGGCTTGTCTAATCACTCAAGCTCTGAAGGATCATTCAGTTCATATACTGAGTTAGATAAGGGTCCGACGGGCCGTCATGTCCGCTTTCACTGATGAGCATGGCGCCAACCGATGGGGAGCGACTCCTCGCGAAAACCGTCGTTTTGACATGCTGGAGAAGGTGGAGAGGGAGCTGGAAAATTTTGTGTTTTGCTTTGTTAACCCTTGTATTTCCGATCCCTTATTTGGTGATCTCTTTCCTTTAGAGTAATATCAATGTATTTTCTCTTATCATTAATCGTTAAATGTCTCTGTTGGCTTTTCCTGCTTGATGTGTATTCGTATGTGCATCCCACCTATGTACACGAGCTTCATACTTAACCCCCTAGGAATTTTCTTTAAGTACGAACGTGAGAACTTTTCTTGTTGCTAGAAAGAGAAAATTGCTTGTGCATGTTTTGGATCAAGGATTGGCGTCAAGTGGAGGTCTGTTTATATGATCTTGAGTGCACATGCCTCCCCTCTGAGGTTGTGGCTGCAAAGGTGAGCTTGCACGGGCTGATCGAACGGTGCGTCGCAAATATGCTGTCATGCGAGAAGAGGCTCAGCCGAAAATTTTCAGAGAGGAAGCTGGCTTCAACTGTGCTAGGGGAACTTCAAGCTAATCTTACGGCCAAGACTACTCGGACGTATGATCTTTGGCGAGGGCTTCAAGAGGATATCAAGGAGGTGGTAGCCATTGATAATGCCGTCATTTTCACTCGCGAAATGGTCGAAGCTCATAAGGTTACCGAAAAAGAGCTTGGAAGCCGGCTTGCCTCATACCAGGCTTAACAGGCTCAAGCGGAGGCCTGTCTTTTGGTGATACTGAATCATGAAGGCGAGGCCCATCGAAAGAGGGATGAACTGGCAAATCTGCTAAATCGCCTGCCGACTTGAAAAATTGTATACATTTTTTATTCTTCCTTTGTACATACTCCTGAATGAGAGTATATTTTTTGTTCTTTCACGAATTGTACTTTGTATTCATTTTGATTCATGAATAAAAGACATATTTTTCTTTGCGATGGTGTGTCCCTTTTATTAAATGTATTCTGTGGATAGTCTATCTTGATTTCTTTGCAGGACAACGATGGCTTAGGATTCAGGGTTAAGATCTGCCTCCTAAGACTTTTCAACTTTTATGAGCCGTGAGGGTCTCATAAAGAATTTTCTCCCTACTGGTCGAGAGGATCCCATAGGTGTAATTTCTCCTTAAGAATCGTGAGGATTCCTAAGTGTGTTTTCTCTTGCAAGTCGTAAGGATCTCACAAGAGGATTTGCTCCCTTACGAGTCATGAGGACCCGTAAGTGATGGGTGAGGTTATCATCATCCGCATTTCGCGGAATCAGGAGTTGCTCTGGATGCTTCCCACGGGTTCACTGCCGTGTTCTGCGAGGACCAGGCTCCGTCCTGGACGTTTCCCACGGGGTCAGGATTGACATTATCCGCGCTCCACGTGATCAGGAATTTTGCTCTGGATGCTTCCCACGGGTTCACTGCCGTGTTCTGCGAGGACCAGGATCCGCTCTGGACGTTTCCCACGGGGTCAGGATTGACATAAGCCGCGTTCCACGTAACCAGGAATTTTGCTCTGGATGCTTGTTCTGCGAGGACCAGGCTCCGCTCTGGATGCTTCACACGGGGTCATTGCCGTGCTCTGCGAGGACCAGGATCCGCTCTGGATGCTTCACACGGGGTCATTGCCGTGCTCTGCGAAGACCAGGATTTTTGCTCTGGATGCTTCCCATGGGTTCAGGATTGACATAAGCCGCGTTCCACGTAGCCAGGAATTTTGCTCTGGATGCTTCCCATGGGTTCACTGCTGTGTTCTGCGAGGACCAAGCTCCGCTCTGGATGCTTCACACGGGGTCATTGCCGTGCTCTGCGAGGACCATGATCCGCTCTGGACGTTTCCCACGGGGTCAGGATTGACATAAGCCGCGTTCCACGTAGCCAGGAATTTTGCTCTAGATGCTTCCCACGGGTTCACTACCGTATTCTGCGAGGACTAGGCTCCGCTCTGGATGCTTCACACGGGGTCATTTCCGTGCTCTGCGAGGACCAGGATCCGCTCTGGACGTTTCCCACGGGGTCAGGATTGACATAAGTCGCGTTCCACGTAGCCAGGAATTTTTCTCTGGATGCTTCGCACGGGTTCACTGCCATGTTCTGCGAGGACTAGGCTCCGCTCTGGATGCTTCACACGGGGTCATTGCCGTGCTCTGCGAGGACCAGGATCCGCTCTGGACGTTTCCCACGGGGTCAGGATTGACATAAGCCGCGTTCCACGTAGCCAGGAATTTTGCTCTGGATGCTTCTCACGGGTTCACTGCCGTATTCTGCGAGGACCAGGCTCCGCTCTGAATGCTTCACACGGGGTCATTGCCGTGATCTGCGAGGACCAGGATCCACTCTGGACGTTTCCCACGGGGTCAGGATTGACATAAGCCGCGTTCCACGTAGCCAGGAATTTTGCTCTGGATGCTTCCCACGGGTTCACTACCGTGTTCTGCGAGGACCAGGCTCCGCTCTGGATGCTTCACATGGGGTCATTACCGTGCTCTGCGAGGACCAGGATCCGCTCTGGACGTTTCCCACGGGGTCAGGATTGACATAAGCCGCGTTCCACGTGACCAGGAAAGGTTGACTTTATCCGCATTTCACGGAGTCGGGGTTTGACTCTCGGTCATCTGTGCGCCGCTGAGTTATGGAACTGGGAGTTGCCACTGTTCTGCTTTGCTTGATGTTGTGTCTATTGTAATGAGACGAATGTTGAGATGATCTCCAGGCTATCTGTGAACCGTTGAGATTTGGCTTCTTCTTCTGATGAAACCTGGGGAGGAAAGGTGTGATTCCTTCTTTGTTTGCGCCCCTGAATTGTATATATGGATTGATGTGATATCACCTGTAAGGCATAAATTATATATATATATATATATATATATATTTTTTATTTCTTTTCACGATGCTCTATTATTTCAGCTTTTATATCGCGAAGGTCGCAATTGCCCAATCATTTCGGCTGTTTTTCGCGGCGCCCAATCATTTCGGCTATTTGTTTTATTCTTACTCGCTGCTTTTTATTGCGAGTGGCCCAATCATTTCAGTTATTTTGCATGCATACATTTTTTTTTTACTTGCTGATTTTGTTGCAAGTTGCCCCATCATTTCGGCTATTTCGTATGCATGTGTGGCTCGCTAGCTTTTTGCTGCAAGCTTGGAATTAGACACCAGTTTCGGCATCGGCATTGCTAAAACCGGGATATTGCCAGGAGCGAATCATCATTTGCCTCTGTCGGTGTCGAACAAAGGTAGCTTAGTAGACAGGGTTAAGATCCTGCCGACTAAGGCTTTTGACTTCATGAGCCGTAAGGGTCTCATAAAGGCATTTCTCTCTGCGAGTCGTGAGGATCTCGTAGGTGTGTTTTCTCCTTAAGAATCGTGAGGACTCCTAAGTGTATAGCTTCTCGTAAGTCGTAAGGATTTTACAAGAGTATTTTCTCCTTCTAAGTCGAGAGGACTTACAATGGCTGTTCACTGTGCAAACATATCCCTAGTCACGGATGGGACTTCGTTGGGGAAATGTTTATTCGCGCCCGTGGATTATATACAAGGGTCAGCATTGAGCCGCTTGTAGGACAGTATTGGAGGTTGTGGGGGCTGCTTAAGAACGAGTTCAGATCCTTGTAGCTTAAGACTTTCAAATCTTATGAGCCGTGAGGGTCTCATAAGAGGGTTCTCCTTACGAGTCGTGAGGATCTCGCAAGTGTAATTTCTTCTTAGGAATCGTAGGGATCCCTAAGTGTGTTGCTCCTTTGTGAGTCGTAAGGATCTCACGCAGGTGGATTCTCCTTACAAAGTCGAGAGGACATTGCAAGTGTCTTTTTAACGAGATTGCGCCCTTTCGGGTTTTCACAAAACTCGCCGGTAGCCCTGCTGTTTTTACTTACGGAGCCCTTTCGGGTTTTCATTCGTGCCCATTTTTCTTATGGACATACCGTTTTCTCTCTCTCTCTCTCTTTTTTTTTTTTTTTATTCTAACGAGGTTGCGCCCTTTCAGGTTTTCACAAAACTCGCGCGGTAGTCCTGTTGTTTTTACTCACGGAGTCCTTTCGGGTTTTCATCCGTGCCCATTTTGCTTGTGGACATACCATTTTCTTTTTTCTCTTTTTTTATTCTTTTTTTTGTATCAGCTTTGAGATGCTGCAATCCACCGTAGTTTATCGACATCTCGGTCAACGGCTAGTTTTAGGACATAGTGGTCCGTTGTTAGTTTAAGGACGTTTCGGTCCGTTGTTAGTTTAAGGACATTTCGGTCCATTGTTGATTACTACTTATAGAGTTTGGGTTTAGGAAGATAGCGAGCGGACATAGGCGTCGTCATCTATCATTGACCTAGGCCGTGACTCGTCAAGCATAGTACTTTTTTAGGAAGCGACCGTTTATTGGCCTGAAGGGCCTTTCGCCATGCATGTCCATGAGTAGATAGGCTCCACCCTGGTAGACCTTGTCTATAATATACGGGCCTTCATAGTTCGGCTCGAATTTCCCCCGTTTGGCACGATTGGGGATCATAGGTCTTTTGACCACTAGCATGAGTTCGCCTTCGCAGAATGTTCTCGGCCTAGTCAATCTTTCGTATGAGCGCGTCATCTTTGCTTTATAAGCTCCAGATTTTGTTGCACTATGAGCCGGGTTTCATCAAGGGCATCGAGCTCCTCAAGCCGAAGGTGAGCATTCTCTTCGTCCGTTAGCTCGTAATGAACTGCCACTCGTAAAGAGGGTAACTCTATCTCGAGGGGGAGTACCGCTTCTGTGCCGAATACCAATGCGTACGGCGTTGTGTTTGTGGCCGTTTTGAACGTGGTTCGATACGCCCAGAGAGCTTCATGCAGTCTCTCATGCTAGTCCTTTATATTTTGAGACACCGTCTTTTTCACGATCTTTGTCAAGGTCTTGTTAAAAGTCTCAGCTAGACCGTTAGCTCGGGGATTACAGATCTGTTGTGCGAAACGGCTGATCTTGTGGCTTCTGTAGGCTGGCTCGTTATCGGAGATGATCCGTCTCGGAGTTCCAAATCGATAGACGACGTGTGTCTTGAAGAAATGGAGGATATTCTCCATCTTCACTTCCCTCAGCGGTACTCCTTCTGCCCATTTGGAGAAGTAATCAGTTGTCGCCAAAATGAATCGATGTCCTCTGGACGATGCTGGTTCGATGGGGCCGATTATGCCAGTTCCCCACATCTCGAACGGCCAGCTAGCTACTGTCGGATGTAATAGATTCGGATGCTGATGGATAAAATCCCCGTGAATCTGGCATGAGTGGCATTGCTTCGCATACTCGAGGCAGTCCTGGATCATCGTGGGCCAATAGTAGCCCATCCTTTTGATTTTCAGCTTCATCTTCGGGCCGGCTTGGTGAGAACCGCAGAGTCCGTCCTGAGTTTCTTGGACAACTCTTTTTGCTTCTTTAGGTCCCAGGCATCTTAACCACAGAGAATCAAATGACCTCTTATACAGAGTATCATTGACAAAGGCGAAAGATAGAGCTCGCTTCATGAGCTGATGTTTTGAGGACGCATCTTCAGGTGTTCGACGGGATTTAAAGTAATCTATAAAGACTTCCCTCCAATCCATAGCTTTTTCCTGGTCTTTTACTTGCAGAGCCATTTGCTCGGTCGCTCCCTTTTCCTTGGACGACTCCAGAGATATTTTTGCCGGTGCAAGAACCCGACGGCTTTGTACCACGATTCTCACGTCATCGAGGTTCTCGTCGGCCAATTCTTTAGCGAGCTTGGCTAATGCATCTGCTTTGCTATTTTCCGCACGCGGTATGCTTTCCAAGGCGTAGGAAGGTATTTGGGTCAGCAGTTGCTGTACCCTCTCGCCGTACTTCACCAGTTCTGGTTTGCACGTTTGATAGTCGCCGTTTACTTGACTAACGACCAGTTGGGATTCTCCGTATATGAGCAGGGTTTCAATTCCCATGTCGATGGCGATCTCGAGACCTGCTATCAAAGCTTCATATTCAGATTCATTATTTGTCCTCGGCTCTGTTAAGGAGAAGGCAAAGCGCATTATCCCCCTTGTGGAGTTACGATGATGAGGCCTACCCCTGATTTGATTATGGGGGTGCTTTGTTTGCACTTCTTCATGGAAGATGCTCCATCGAAATAAAGTTCCCACCGGGTATCATTACAGTCGATCGTGTCAAACGCATGTTCGTCTGGCAGTTCGCAATTCAAAGGAGAATTGGCAGGTATCGGATATTCAGCGAGGAAGTCGGCGATGGCCTGGCCTTTCACTGCCTTGAGAGGCCGATAAGTTATCGAGAACTCCATCTAGAGCAAGGCCCACTTAGCGAGTCGTCCTGTTAATATGGCTTTTGACATCAAATATTTGAGGGGATCCACCTTTGATATGAGATGGACCTCATGTGACAACGCATAGTGCCCGAGTTTCGTTATCGCGAAGATCAATGCCAGGCAGTGTTTTTCGATGGGAGAATAATTGCTTTCTGCCCCTAGTAGAACTCGACTCAAATAGTAGAGGGCTCTCTCCTTCCCTTGGTCGTTCTCTTATGCCCATAATGCGCCTAAGGAACCTTCAAGGGCGGTTGTATACAGAATGAGAGGTTTTCCTTTAACGGGAGCGGCCAGTACTGGTGGATTCTGCAGGTATTGCTTGATTTCGTCCAGTGCGTTTTGGCATGCGATCCCAGACGAAAGGGGTTCCTTTTTTCATCAAGTGACTGTAGGGACGGCGCTTGCCTGAGAGATTGGTTATAAATCGCCGGATATACGCGAGCTTCCCTTGGAGAGATCGTAATTGCTTGAGAGTCCTTGGCGGGGGAATTTCCATAATCGCCTTGATCTTCGACGAATTTATCTCGATGCCTCAGTGTCGGAAAATGAATCCAAGGAATTTGCGCGAGGAAACTCCGAACACGCATTTGAGAGGGTTCATCTTCAAGTTGTATTGTCGAAAGCGTTGAAATACGATTTTCAGATGCTCTATATGTTCCTCGTATGATTTGCTTTTAACTACGAGGTCGTCGATATATCATTCGACGATTTCATGTATAAGGTCATCGAAAATCTTCATCATGGCCCTATGATAGGTACCACCGGCGTTCTTTAGACCGAAGGGCATCACCTTGTAGCAGAATATGCCCAAAGGGGTCCGAAAAGCAGTATGCTTCTGGTCCTCGGGATGCATTTTTATCTGATTATATCCTGACGATCCGTCCATGAAGGAGAAGACTTCGTGGGTGGACGTGTTATCTATAATTAGCTCAGTGACTGGTACTGGAAAGTCGTCCTTTGGACAGGCTTTGTTGAGATCCCGAAAGTCCACGCATATGCGCACTGTCCCATTTTTCTTCATTACCGGGACGATGTTGGCGATCCAGTCAGGATACCGAACCTCTTGGATGAAGCCAGAGTCGATTAGCTTCTTGAACTCGGCATTGATGCTCATCTCAAGCTCGAGCCGCATTCTTCTCGGTGCCTGTTTGATCGGCTTGGCGTCCGGAGATATTGCCAATTTGTGCATAGCAATCTCTGGATCTAGTCCTAGCATCTCGGAATAGTTCCATGCAAAGCAATATTTATGCTGCATAAGCACGTGCTTTAGCATAGCCATCCTTTCTTCAGACAACAGCTCACTGACGATTGTTCATATCAGATTTTTGCATTTTTATACCACCCAATTTTTATCATATTGTTTATCGGTAGGTACTCTTGAGCCGTGTTTGCTAGTCAATTGCAGGATACAGGTTCTCGGCTCTAAACAATGGAATTCATGGAAAAACACGACAAAACCCGGGTTCCTGCCAACCACTGAGAAAACACGGTCTCCGCTCTTCATCCGTATGTTGCCAAATACCAGTTTAGGAAGATAAAATGGCAAATCAATGTCACCTTCATGCACAAAGCACAATGGCAACACCAAGACCAAGAAATCTACGCGGTGCTCAAGAAAATCATGACAAAAGATCCACCTTTTTGATCAACAGAAATTCTGGAAAATTCGTGAAGAAATTATGAAAAAACACATATACCAGATTGAAGGGTACATCAAACCAGGGTACCACCAAAAAGCCCTAGGCCCAACTCCTCTATTAGGCCGCGGAACCGCGGCCGTATGGTGGCGACAGAAGACCAATTTTTAGGGGCTGTTTTGTCTTTTCATTTTTATTCTGATGGTTGCCCTAGATTTCCATTTCCCAGCCTATAAATAGTCCAGAACTTGTGAAGCCAAGGGGGATCCATAATCTTGTATATTTTCTCTAGGTTTTAGAATACATGTTCTTCTTCCTCTTCTCATCTCTTCTCCATTAAAACTTGTAGTGAGCTTGTGAGTGAAGAATGATGAATAAAGAAGAACCGTTTATTATTTTGCTTGTCTTATTCTCTTGTTAATTGTTGTAATTTTCATTTGTTAACTAGTTGTTGTTATTTCTTGTTGTTTCTTTCTTCTCTCTTTTTCTTTATCCTTAACACAACCATGATGCTTACGCTTGATCCTTGCCAAGATGAGGTCGCAAATAGCTAGTTGTTATCTTCTAATCTCTTTCTTTCTATCTTCCTCTTTTGTTTTGTTTTATTTTTCCGTATCATGATGTGTGAGTAGTTTCATACTTGTTAGGGTAGGATAAGGGAAGTTTGAGAGAAGGAAATCTCTCTCACTCTTTCCTTGCCCAACAGCTTAATTCGACTCCCGTTAATTGAACCACAATCCGCTCCTTACGGCACCCTATCCTACATGATAGCGGTGATTCCGTAGTGAGACCGGTTGTGGTTGAATTAACCGGAGGTTATGGCTAAGAGCCAAAACGGACGGACAAGCACCAAAAGGAAGAACTTATGCGTTGGAAAGCCTAGCTTATACTCGCAAGTTCCTTCCTAGTCGTGCTAATCCCCGTTGTTGCCGATTACCGTAACACCGATATTAAGAGGGGCAACGAAAGATGTGGGAGACTCCTAACTCAAACTAACCTAATCCTAACCCTAACAAGCTCTCTTTACATATCAATTTACCACTTAATTAATCACAACAAAATCTGAAAAACTGGACTTAACTCGTTAAAGCACATAGAAAAAGATTCCCATCTCCCTGCGGACGACCCGTACTCAACCGGCTAGCTACAAGCGAAACCGTCTTGATTGCGGTAATTAACTAAACTTGAACACGCAGAATCCCTAACAATCAAATGGCGCCGTTGCCGGGGAGACGGTAGTTTATTTCTTTGTGTAATTTCGGGTTAACTTGTGAATATAAAAAAAAACAACCGAAAAACAAAACAAAAAAATATACTTTGTAAAAAAATCATCTTGTTATTTTTGATTAGTTTTTGTGCAAGCGTGCAGGAAAATACGGAGTTCGAGTTCAGTGCCAAAGACGTGGGAAGATAGACCCACATTTCGCGGCTACACCGCGACGGATCAAAACGAAGCAAACGGTCTACTGTAAGATTCTGGAGCAGTTACAGTGAGAAAATCCAGATTCAGGGTCTTAAAAACAGCAGAGGACACCCAAAGCAGCCCACACCAGAAAACTGGAGCCCCAATTCTTTAACATAGCCGCGGTTCCGCGGCATTAGAGCCCTATTGCCGCGGATCCGCGGCCATTTAGTGGCCTCAGGCTGCCAAAATTTCTGGGTAAGTCTTTCTTCTTCTTCCCCACTCCTCTGGACTCCAATAAACTGTGTTTTCTGCAGATTTCTTTGCGCAAATTCTCTTCCCCCTTCCAATAAACTGTTCTTGTGCAGGATTCTTTGCGCCGCGCTAAAAATAAAAAAATTGTTTGCAGTTGATTTGTTACTGCTTTGCATTTCTTAATACGGACTTAAGGGGCTTGAAACCAATTCAGATTGGGTGGGGATTTCATCACCCTTCCCAGGACCCCAAAAATCACAAAAAGCATATGCATTGACCATTGTTAAAATTAAAAAATACTAGACTCAGCCCTAAGGACTTCGCGCTCAATAGGACAGAGGACTAGTTACAGGCATCGGCCGTTTATCCTATCTGACTTTTGCGGTGCCTAGGCAAGTGTGACGAAGGAAAGTGGTTATTTAATTAAGGAACTTCGCGAAAGCGTTGGACAACCTCCCACTTACCTGGCATTTATCTGGCCGCATTAGACGGAGAAGAGGCGGTTTGAGGTCCTTTTTCTAGCCCTCTGGAACAGTTAGGAGCAGGTCTAGTTGACCTAGGCGACCGTAGATATAGGTGAGATTGTGCATATCTTGTTTGTGATTACTTAAAGCCGTAAGTCCGTACATATTTCTGTAAATCTCTTTCTAAAAACAAAAAAAAGAAGAAAAAATCGAAAACTTTTATAAAAACTTGCCCTTTGTCGCCAAAATCCATTTTTCACTCACCACCCATCACCTTTCTCCATTGACGTTCTCTTACCCTCACCTTCTCCGCTTTGACTATACTAAACTCGTTTAGTGTATGTCCGCTTGGACTCGGGACACTAGCGCCCGTCTAGTCCGCGTTACGTTAGTCGCTACCGACTACGCGATCGACTCAGACGTCGATACTCCGTCCACTCCTCTTTCACCCTTACCTTTGCCGGCCAACTCCGACGTTGACCGGAATTCTGTTCATACATCTTCACCTTCACCTTCACCTACCTCTTCTTCCGCGATGTCAGGATTTAATCCGAACATCTCTTTGACTACCCCTGGATTGGCTCCACCTCCTACGGAGACCAATATCCCACCTCCACCTCCTGTTGTAGCGCCGCAGCGAATCGCGCTCCAGGATTGTTTCTATCCCACCCGTTCTGCACTTCCCACCTGCCTTTCTCTTCCACCGGCCAATGGGGATAATTTTGAAATTAAGCCCCACTTCATCAACATGCTCCCACGATTTCATGGGCTTGAATCTAAAGATGCCTATATCTTCATCAATAAATTTCAAAACGTCTGTGCCATGATGAAAACTACCCAACTGTCGGACGATGCTATACGTCTACGGATCATTCCATTCACTTTATGCGATCTTGCTGAAAAATGGCTGTATAGCACCGCTTCCCACTCCATAACCAGTTGGGACGAGTTTGTAAAAGCGTTTCTAAAAAAATTCTATCCGAATCATAAAACCGCAAGTATTCGAAATGAAATCAACTAATTCTCTCAGCTTCCTGCTGAACCCTTCTGGAAGTGCTTTGACCGGTACAAAGACCTTCTTGTTCAGTGTCCTCACCACGGTATAGAGAAATGGCAACTTTGCCAAACCTTATACGAGGGCCTGAACCCAGCAACGAAGCAGTTGTTGGAAACCATCTGTCAGGGCCACTTCCTATCGAAATCTGACGAGGAAGCGTGGCAGTTCTTTGACGACCTTGCGGAGCAAACGCTACAATGGGAGAGCACCAGACCGACTTCTTCTTCTTCTACCTCCACTTCTACCGGTCAGTCTAGGGTAGGAATTCACCAACTTGATGTCTCTATTGCGATGAAAGCTGAAATGGCTGCAATAACAAGAAAGCTTGAAGCGATAGAGAGAAAATTTTCTGCTCCTGCTCCTGCCCCTGTTCTCCCCCTTCGTACCATTTGCGCTTGTTGTTCCGATCCTTCCCACTTGACCGAAGAGTGTCCTTACAATCCACCCTCGCAAGGACAGGATCAGGTTAATGCTGCATTCCAGCAAAGACCGAGGAATGATCTATACTCTTCCACCTACAATCCCGGTTGGAGGAACCACCCCAATTTCGCCTGGAATCAGAATCAGAATCAATTCCAGGGCAACAATTTCCAAAGGGCCCCTCTGCCGCAACAACAAGCGCAACAACAAACTCAGTTTCAGCAGCCCTTCCAACCCCAACCTTTCCAAAATCAGACGAACAACTTTGCACCCAACAATTCTTATCCACCAAACAACTTTGTTCCGTCAAACAACGATAAGGTTTTCTCGCTCGAACGAAGTCTGGAGGCGTTCGTTAAACAATCGACTCAGTCCACCGCCAATATCCAGTCTTCCATTCAGTCCTTAGTGCAACACACTGCCGCATACGGGCAAAGCATCAAGACCATCGAGGCCCAGATTGCACAGCTGAACGCGGCCTTAAGCGAGCGAGAGAAGGGGAAGCTCCCGTCCCAACCACTCCCAAATCCCGGTCACCCACATAATGTACATGTTGCTCTTGAACAACAGAATCATAATGTGAGTGCCGTGACCACATTGAGATCGGGACGGATGCTGCAAAACAACATCGGCACATGGATCAACGAAGACACCCCGGCCGCTTCTTCTTCTTCTTCTTCTTCTACTCCTTCTTCTTCTTCTTCTTCTTCTCCTGCTTCTTCGTCTTCTGAGCCTATTCTCCGCTCCTCAACAGGCACTCCTTCCTCTTCTTCTGCTCCGAATGGACCCACTTCTCACTCCACGAAAACACCTATTCTGGGATCCGTTCTAACTCCACAATCTCCTCCTCTAGCATTAGACTCAACCAATTTTAAAAATGTTCCATTTCCAAACCGGTTGAGGTCTAATAAACAAAATCCTCAAATGGAGAAGATTCTGGAGTTATTTAAGCAGGTTAACATTAACATTCCTCTTTTAGATGCTGTCCAACAAGTCCTGTCCTACGCAAAAATCTTAAAGGACTTGTGCACGAAAAAGAGGAAGTCTCAGGTACCCAAGAAAGTTTTCTTGGCTAGTGCTGTGAGTGATGCCCTTACCCAATCTTTACCACAAAAAAGGAAGGACCCTGGCTGTCCTACGATTTCTATTACTATTGGGGATAAGAACATCAACCGCGCACTATTAGATCTTGGTGCCAGTGTTAACCTGCTTCCGTATTCAGTATACGAGCAATTAGGCGTCGGAGAGCTGAAACCCACGCACTGCACTCTCCAAATGGCCGACCGATCGATCACCCATCCTAGGGGTGAGCTAGAGGATGTGTTAATAAAAGTCGGGGACTTCATATTCCCCGTTGACTTCATTGTATTAGACACACAGTCTGTAGCTAACCCCCGGAATCAAATTCCGGTGATACTCGGTCGCCCATTTCTTGCAACCTCAAATGCTGTGATCAATTGTCGCAATGGTTCGATGAACCTCTCTTTTGGAAACATGACGATTGAACTCAACATTTTTAGGTTGGGGAATCAGCCCGCCGAACCTAATGCTCATATACTGGACGTCTGTTCGATCCAGGAGATCACCCCAGAAGAATGTGAATTCGAGGAGTTCCTGTTCGAACACGATAATCTTGACGCCACTAGTGCATTCCTCCTCGAACCTGCTGCTGTTTCTGCGCCCGACAACGACTACGAGTGTTTTACGTTCTCGAACGATCTTAACCGTGCACAACCCGAGTTTGAATCTTTCGAATTTTTGGATGAGTTACCTGAACCATCCGACTCGGTCGCCTACACTCGTTTTGAACCTTTGCTGGAGTCCTTTGAGTTCGAGACCTCTGCACCAATCTTGCCTTCAATCGTTTCACCTCCATCGCTCGAACTCAAGCCTTTGCCGTCTCACCTTAAGTATGCGTACTTAGGTGAACACGAGACCCTCCATGTCATCATTTCGGCTTCTCTAGCTCCCGAGCAAGAGAAAGCCCTTCTAGCGGTCTTGCACAGCAACAGGCAAGCTTTTGGCTGGTCCATGGCGGACATCAAGGGGATTAGTCCCCTGATCGTTGAGCATCACATTCATCTGATGGATGATGCAAAACCAGCCCGGGATCCACAAAGACGTCTCAATCCAGTCATGAAAGAGGCTGTGAAGAAGGAGATCGTCAAATGTCTAGATAGTGGTATCATTTACCCTATCTCTGATAGCCAGTGGGTTAGCCCCATCCACGTTGTCCCCAAGAAATCAGGTATAACGGTCATCACTAACGAGGCGAACGAGTTAATCCCTACACGCACCCAAACTGGGTGGCGAGTGTGCATTGATTACAGAAAACTCAACGCCGCAACGCGGAAAGACCACTTTCCGCTACCTTTCATTGACCAGATGCTTGAATGATTGGCCGGACACGAGTACTACTGCTTTCTTGATGGCTACTCCGGCTATAATCAAATTCCCATCGCCGAAAAAGACCAGGACAAGACCACATTCACTTGTCCTTTCGGCACGTTTGCATATCGTCGCATGCCCTTTGGGTTATGCAATGCGCCCGCTACCTTTCAGCGGTGTATGATGGGAATTTTCTCAGACATGGTGGAAAAATTTCTGGAGATTTTCATGGATGATTTCTCCATCTTCGGCGATTCCTTCAACGAGTGTTTGCTGCATCTTGACGCTGTCCTTACCCGATGTAAGGACAAGAATCTCACTTTGAATTGGGAGAAATGCCACTTCATGGTGCGCGAAGGTATTGTCTTAGGACATATCATCTCGCAAAATGGCATAGAGGTTGACAAAGCAAAGATTGAGGTCATTTCCAATCTGCCTCCTCCCCGATGCGTCAGAGATATCCGAGCCTTCCTTGGCCATGCCGGTTTCTATAGACGGTTCATCAAGGACTTTAGCAAGATTGCTAGGCCCTTGACTCTTTTGCTGGCCAAGGATACGCCATTCGACTTCAACTCGAGCTGTGTGACTGCATTTGAGTCATTGAAACGCTCACTCACTTCTGCTCCCGTTCTTTCTTCACCTGACTGGACGCACCCATTTGAGATTATATGCGATGCATCCGACTTTGCCATTGGTGCTGTCCTTGGACAACACATCAACAAGATGCCGCACGTAATCTATTATGCGAGCCGAACCCTAAACGACGCCCAACTCAATTATACAACAACTGAGAAGGAATTCTTAGCTGTTGTATTTGCTTTAGAAAAGTTCAGGCCCTACCTCATCGGCTCTCCAGTCATTGTCTACACTGATCATTCTGCTCTGCGCCATCTTTTTGCGAAGAAAGATGCAAAATCTCGGTTAATCCGTTGGATCCTATTGCTTCAGGAGTTTGACATTGTCACTAAGGACAAACGAGGATGTGAAAACGTAGTTGCCGACCATCTCTCACGACTTCCTTCTTCGCCTTCGCTTCAAATTCCGATCAACGACGTGTTCCCGGATGAACAGCTCTTGACAGTATCTTGCGAACCCTGGTTTGCAGATATTGTGAACTATTTGGCCACGGGATTACTACCGACTGAATGGTCAAGTCAGGACAGACTTCGCTTCTTATCCCAAGTAAAACACTTTTACTGGGACGAACCCTATTTGTTCAAGTACTGTCCCGACCAGATTATTCGTCGGTGTGTCCCTGACGAGGAATTCAAGAGTGTGCTGTCATTTTGCCACGATCAAGCGTGTGGCGGGCATTTTGGCCCCAGAAAGACAGCTGAGAAGATCTTGCAATGTGGTTTCTACTGGCCACAACTCTTCAAAGACGCTCATGACTATTGCAAGACTTGCTCCTGGTGCCAACACATGGGCCGGATATCCCGGAGGAACGAGATGCCGCTCCAACCGATCTTGGTTGTGGAGATTTTCGATGTTTGGGGGATAGATTTCATGGGGCCGTTTCCCAGCTCTTTTGGGAACTTGTACATCCTTCTCGCTGTTGATTACGTCTCTAAATGGGTCGAGGCTGTGCCCAGCCGGACTAACGACAACAAGGTCGTTAGGTTCCTTAAAGAAAACATTTTCTCCCGGTTTGGACACCCCCGAGCGATCATTAGCGACAATGGAAGCCATTTCTGCAACAAAACCTTCGAGGCCTTGATGCGGAAATACTCCATTAATCATAAGCTCTCTACGCCCTACCACCCCCAAACCTGCGGGCAGGCCGAAGTTTCAAATCGGCAAATCAAGCAGATACTGGAGAAGACGGTTTCCAAGAACCGTAAGGATTGGTCGCTGAAACTCACTGATGCCCTTTGGGCATTTCGAACCGCTTATAAGACCGATCTTGGCATGTCTCCCTATCGGCTTGTGTACGGAAAAGCCTGCCACCTACCTGTCGAAATAGAGCATCGCGCATTTTGGGCGATAAAAGAGCTGAATCTGTCTCTCGAAGATGCGGGCAGCCATCGGAAGCTGCAGTTGAAAGAACTGAGCGAGCTTAGGGATGAAGCTTACGATAACGCGGTTGTCGTTAAGAACCGAACGAAGGTGTTTCACGATAAACACCTTTTGCGAAAAACCTTCGTACCTGGTCAGCAGGTACTGCTTTACGATACCCGACTTCACTTCCATCCAGGAAAGCTCAGATCTCGATGGAAAGGGCCGTATTTTGTGCGGAATGTGTATCCGCAGGGCGCTGTGGATTTGGAAAATCCAAAGGACGGTTCATTTTTCAAAGTGAACGGACACCGACTAAAACCGTACCTTAGCGCCGAACCAACAGAGGAGCTCCTGTTCTTACAGGAGCCGGTTTACCCTGCCCGATCTTCCTCTGCCTACCTCCAAACTTCGGTTATCCAGCCTAGAACAGTGGACACTGTTCCAAATAAGTTTGGGGGTATGTACAAACCATTTTGTATATATTTGTGTATATTCCTTTTCTTTTCTTTAAAAACAAAAACAAAAAAAAATTGTGTATCGCTAACCGACATTTTTGACACTTCAAATGATCTCTTCATGCAATGACAGTGAGGACACTGTCCAGTTTAAGTTTGGGGGTACGCTCGGTACGCATTTCTTACCTTCGCATTCATATGTATATTTTGCATCTGCATATTAAAATCCATAAAATCCATAAAAATCTGAAAATTTTCTAAAAACATAAAAACTTTTCTGTCAAGTTAGCTAGTGGGAGGACTCTGATTCAACATTTCGACGGTTTTGTTTGATAATATAAGAATAACTAAATCTTATGTTTAGATTTTGAAAACCTGAAAGATAACTCTCCTTTGAAGTTAACTATAGCTGATATACATCTTTACATCACACTACACGTGTCGTGAGTTTTTGGGAATTAGATGACAAGTCTTTTATGTTTAAAAACTTTTAAACAGATAAATAATTTTCTGAGGATCAAATAGGTTTGTTCTGAAATAAGTAATGTCAAGAATAGTTTATGAAGTAAAGCGAATATGAAGGAATGTTATTGATGCCGTAATTGGAACTAAGTCTGAAAAATAACCCATCTGGAACTTGATTGGAATGATTACACACCGAACCCACTAAACACGTCTTTTATCCAAAAAAATAATGGAACTGCCCGTTATATCTCCGTTCGTATTAAAATCATCTGATTTTCACGCCAACTGTCTTTTGTTTTTGGACCTGGGTAACTTGAGTAATTAAGTCCGCCGGGGTGTTTCTACACCCAATGCCCTAAAACCAACTGGTTTGGGTGCATTGGCCCAAAGCTCGCTAAGAAGCCTAGAAAGTCCAGATTAAAACAAAATCAAGCAAGTGTTCTCTCCGAGTTAAAATTCCTAACGGTTCTTTGTGTGAGAATAATCTTGATAAAAGACAGGCTTTTATAAAAAAAATTTAGCGGAGATATGAAGGTTTTATTCTATGATAAAGACTATTGCACGTTCACAGAGGTGTATATGAAATGAAAACAAGAAAAAGGTGGAGTAAAAAATAAGACCTAGTTTCCTGTTACGGAAGATAGAAATTCTGAAGTTGAAATTTTACTGGAAAACGAAACTTGAAAAATGCTTAACTCTTTATAAAACTTATGCGATCCTTTTAAAATTACTATCTGGGCTTTATTGTGTGACATGATGACTTAAATCGATCCTTCTGGAAACTTAACGACACTATTTGCACTGCACGTAAAGACATATAACATCTGTAGTTAAATAAGAAGCGAGGTGTGAAAAATAAAGGTTCGATAGTCTAGGCTTAGGATCATAGAATTGTTATTTTCTGAAACAAAACTTTAGGGGTTTGAATCTTAGTTATTTTACAAAACTAACTTGACCGGATTTTGTGGGTAGTATCCGCTGAAAACCCTCAGGAGACAACACTCCTCCTACTAGGGACACCTAGAGGTTTAACGGCTTGTTGCACATGCTCAGTGCAATCGCGTTCCCTGCGAAAGTGAGGCTAGGAAATTTTTTGGGAATAAATTGGCTTTGCTCGGGACGAGCAAATGATAAGTTTGGGGGTATTTGTTCATATCAGATTTTTGCATTTTTATACCACCCAATTTTTATCATATTGTTTATCGGTAGGTACTCTTGAGCCGTGTTTGCTAGTCAATTGCAGGATACAGGTTCTCGGCTCTAAACAATGGAATTCATGGAAAAACACGACAAAACCCGGGTTCCTGCCAACCACTGAGAAAACACGGTCTCCGCTCTTCATCCGTATGTTGCCAAATACCAGTTTAGGAAGACAAAATGGCAAATCAATGTCACCTTCATGCACAAAGCACAATGGCAACACCAAGACCAAGAAATCTACGCGGTGCTCAAGAAAATCATGACAAAAGATCCACCTTTTTGATCAACAGAAATTCTGGAAAATTCGTGAAGAAATTATGAAAAAACACATATACCAGATTGAAGGGTACATCAAACCAGGGTACCACCAAAAAGCCCTAGGCCCAACTCCTCTATTAGGCCGCGGAACCGCGGCCTAAGCATGCTTAGGCCGCGGATCCGCGGCCGTATGGTGGCGACAGAAGACCAATTTTTAGGGGCTGTTTTGTCTTTTCATTTTTATTCTGATGGTTGCCCTAGATTTCCATTTCCCAGCCTATAAATAGTCCAGAACTTGTGAAGCCAAGGGGGATCCATAATCTTGTATTTTTTTCTCTAGGTTTTAGAATACATGTTCTTCTTCCTCTTCTCATCTCTTCTCCATTAAAACTTGTAGTGAGCTTGTGAGTGAAGAATGATGAATAAAGAAGAACCGTTTATTATTTTGCTTGTCTTATTCTCTTGTTAATTGTTGTAATTTTCATTTGTTAACTAGTTGTTGTTATTTCTTGTTGTTTCTTTCTTCTCTCTTTTTCTTTATCCTTAACACAACCATGATGCTTACGCTTGATCCTTGCCAAGGTGAGGTCGCAAATAGCTAGTTGTTATCTTCTAATCTCTTTCTTTCTATCTTCCTCTTTTGTTTTGTTTTATTTTTCCGTATCATGATGTGTGAGTAGTTTCATACTTGTTAGGGTAGGATAAGGGAAGTTTGAGAGAAGGAAATCTCTCTCACTCTTTCCTTGCCCAACAGCTTAATTCGACTCCCGTTAATTGAACCACAATCCGCTCCTTACGGCACCCTATCCTACATGATAGCGGTGATTCCGTAGTGAGACCGGTTGTGGTTGAATTAACCGGAGGTTATGGCTAAGAGCCAAAAACGGACGGACAAGCACCAAAAGGAAGAACTTATGCGTTGGAAAGCCTAGCTTATACTCGCAAGTTCCTTCCTAGTCGTGCTAATCCCCGTTGTTGCCGATTACCGTAACACCGATATTAAGAGGGGCAACGAAAGATGTGGGAGACTCCTAACTCAAACTAACCTAATCCTAACCCTAACAAGCTCTCTTTACATATCAATTTACCACTTAATTAATCACAAAAAAATCTGAAAAACTGGACTTAACTCGTTAAAGCACATAGAAAAAGATTCCCATCTCCCTGCGGATGACCCGTACTCAACCGGCTAGCTACAAGCGAAACCGTCTTGATTGCGGTAATTAACTAAACTTGAACACGCAGAATCCCTAACAATCAACGAACGTCGGTCGCGGGTCACTTGCAGTCCCCAAATCAATTTTCCTAAGGTTATCTGCAGTAGTGTGTATTCCATCTTCCAGCTCTTTCGGCGTCGGTGGAAACTCTGAGATCACTTCGTCATCATTGCTTTCGAAGCACCAGGGAAGGTCATCCATATTCTCGGGCTCTCCTTTTGATTGCGTTATCATATGACAGGTACGAGCTCGCTTCCAAGATCGATGTTGATCTGGTTCTACTTTCGCTGTATGCATGACTTTCGGTTCATGCTTCCGTGGTGGAGTTACCCTCCAACTGCTGGATAGAGCAAACCTGCAGAGCTGATATTGGTCTTCGATCCAGTTTTTGAAGGTGAAGCAGTCTTCGAGAGGATGTCCTATTGCTCGGTGATAGGAGCAATAATCTGGGTGATTGACTTCGCCTGCTTGATCGAGCTGTTTGGACTCCGGAAGTGTAATCATTTGATGTTTTATTGCAAGATCAAGTATCTTCCGTGTTTTGTTCTGGGGAAAAGAGTATGCTCGACCCATCTTCTTTTTAAGAGACGAATCCGGATTGCTCGATTCCCGATCGCGTGGTTTGCTGGTCACGCTTTGTCGCTGTCAAACCCCTTTCACGCTCCTTGATTTATTTTTGCCTCTGCGTCGGGCCTTTTGTATGACGGGTTGATAAGGAAGAGCAATGTTATTCTCCGCGGCCTGTCGAAGGAGGCACTGCGTCCTGGCTTTTTCGTAAATGGCCATCTCGCAGCTATGGTCATCCCGGATCTTCTGACCCGCTTTCCTTACTAGCTTGTCCATCCGTTCTTCAAACGACGGACTCGGCATTTTGATGGCAGGATCTCGTTTTGGTTCAGGGTCGGCATCTTTTAATAGAACGTCTCCTTCTTCATCGAAGTCATGTATGACGTAGCTGCCATGGACTTGTTCCCGTTTTCTGGATTGAACATATCCATGCCCGATCGTTTCCATTCTCCCGTTGGGCAACTTGCGCTGAGTTCCGGGGACGTCCCAAATCCTATTGTAGAACCGAGCTTGTCGAGTAGTCTGTCTGAAGGGTACCCCTTGGCGCTTCAATAGCCTTTTCAAGCCTTCCGTGTAATACCTAGGCAGCCGGATTGGCTGGAGCCTATCGAGCGTAGAATCAGCACCATGCCAGATTTCTTTCTCCACTTTGGTTTCCCCAGATCGGTAGAATAGGATCACCTCTTCACCTTTCCGCCTGGGAGGGATGTAGAATGTTTGCAGTTCCTGCACATTATAAGTTTCAAGTGCGTCGAGATCTTTGTAATGTTCTTGTGGAACCATGGTAATTTGCAAACTCTGATTATCGCCAGCGAAGGATTGTATTGACGGCCGAGCGGAAAATATAGCATTGACCTCATCTTCCGAGTCGCTGCCGAAGATCAACATAGGGATGGACGGTCCCGGCTTGTTGTATTAGGGTGGCCCTGAATAAACTATCTCTTCTTCCTCCTCGGTATCACTCCCGAAGACCGGAATAGTAGTGATGGCTTTGTTCTTCGGTTTGTGGCATCTTTCCGTGTCCTCAAAGTCTGGTAAGAAGTATTTTGCATCTTCGTACTTTCGGACTTCATTCACGGAGAATGGGTTCAACTCCCTGTTACGGTGTACTCGAGACCATCCTTGAATTATTTCATACACTGATGTTGTGTAGAAAGGATGATGTTGTACTCATGTAATCAGGGCCTGCCGAGCAAAGCATTATAGCATGTCTTGGCGTCAATGACGTGGAATTTAATATCCGTGACAAGTAGCTCGAAGCGCAGCGTCAGTATCACAGACCCGAGAGTCCGTGATGACTGGGATTCGAAACCGGAGATGGTGATTTTATCACGAGCGAGGTGCTGAACGCTCATGCAGATTTCCTTCAACACTCGCATGCTGAGGAGATTGACGGAAGACCCATTGTCAATCAGGATTTTGCCTATCTTGATATCGTGACAGTATCCGGAGACATAAAGAGGACGGTTGTGCTCGCGTCCCGAGGAGGAGATCTTCATCGCCGAAGGTGATGTCTGTTGTGTGCACTTCTTCCAGCTCGTCCTTCATTTTTTCTTCGGCGAGGAACGCTTGGAATTGCCCTGGGTCTTGTAGCGCCTTGATCAATGAATCTCTCGCCTCTTTGGATAGCATAAGGGCGTCGAGAATACTGAGCTGCGAGGGTAGCTTCTTCAAGTGTGCCAGAACGTTGTAGTCCACCTTTCTCTTCTTCGGCGGGTCCTTGGCTGTCAGCTCTTCGACGGCTTGGTCATCTAAGGCGATATTCTCAGGGACTTTTTCTTTTCCCTTATCTTTCCTATTCATGGGTCCGAGATTCTTTTCAGACAGCGTGCGATTGCGCAGCTGAATATTTTCACAGGTCTTCGGTTCTTCCTCTTTTCCCGAGGTGGATTCTTTGAAGAGAGGGCCAAGAGTCATTTCTTCGTCAGAGTCGCTCCCGAAGGTGAGAACTTGCGATCCTATGGCGTTAACCATGCGACAGTTGCCGGTAGTTCTTCTGAGCTCCTCGGTCATACTTTTTTGCTCCCGACGAGTTTTGCGTTTCATCCGCTTAAAATGTTGCTGGTGAGCAACATATCCCTACCACCATCTTTTAAAAGCGCTGCACTCTTCAGTAGGGTGCGCAATCTTTTGATGATATAAACAGTAGCTAGGATGCATTTTTGTTTCACCGAGAATGTTTCCTTCGGAGGGTGGTAGCTTCATCCCCATTGATATGGCTTTAGCAAACCTTTTTCTCGTCCTGAACCTGTTTTTATTTGTAACGGAGGCACTTTGATCTGGCGGGAGTGTTTCAATCCTTTCGTCCAGTCGCCGGTGTTTGGCCTTTTCAAATATGGCCATCCCACGCTCCCGATCAGCTTTGCTTTTAAGAAGAGCTTCATTCAGGAATGCATCAATCATTTCGTCTGAGGGTCCTAGAAGTTCCGGCTCAGAACCTGCCCCCAGTTTCTCTGTGTAAGGAGCTTCTTCATCGTTTATCGACGAGTGAGAGATCACATTGCAACTTGCCACATAACCTTCAGATTTATCCGACGAATCTTCTCCATCATCTCTGTCCTGAAGGACGTGGCTGAGGAATTCTTAGAGTGTGACTGGAGTCCGCGCTTTCTGGTTATACTCTTCCAGCGCGTCAATCTGTTTTTGCAGGTCCGTATGCTTATCACCAGTCTTCACGGGCTTTTTGATCTTCTTCTTCTTATTCGAAGACTTCGATGGCTGGGTGTGAACGCTTTGGATATCACCATCCATCTTTGGAGTTGGGCGCGGCTTCAGCATCCCTTCGATGATCTCAGGTTCCAACGGATTCTTCCACCTGATCGCCGGGCATGTCTGGAGATCGTTCAACATTCTTTTAGTTTTGGCTGAAAGAGCGACCTCCCATGGAGCTTCTTCAACAAAAGAGCACGATGCCCCCAGTGTGTCCGTCTTCTTAGGAGTGTGCGGTTGTGGTGGGCTTACTTTCCACTTCTCAGACAGCGCAAACTTGCCTTGTTGGTACTGATCTTCGATCCATCCCTTAAAGACGAAGCAATCATCGATTGGATGGCTTACCATTTTATGGTAAGGGCAATAATTGGGATTATTAGCCTCGCCGGGCTGCAGTGGTCGCTTAGGATTTGGCAGATTGATGAGCCTGTTGCGCGTCGCCAGTTCGAACAGTCTCTTCGTTTTGTCCCATGGAAACAAGTAAGGACGCTTCATTTTCTCATTATAATAGCGCCGTCTCTTTTCCAGTTGATCCGTTAGTTTTGGGGCACTGGGCTGTTGTTGGGTATTTGCAACGAAGGTCTCCTTCCCTTTACCTTTTTCG
The DNA here is from genome assembly GCA_030015575.1 of Agapanthus africanus. Lineage (NCBI taxonomy): Eukaryota > Viridiplantae > Streptophyta > Magnoliopsida > Asparagales > Amaryllidaceae > Agapanthus > Agapanthus africanus. The sequence continues at coordinate 349,535,375 of JASDDO010000024.1, read as the reverse complement.
TTCCGCGGCTCCGGCTTCGGAGGAGACGGTCTATGACCCATCTGGTCCATCTGGGCCAGCTTGTCGATTAAAGCTTAGAACGTGGTCGGTTTGAAGAATGTCATGAATTGTGAAATAGTTGCATGAAGGTCTAGGGTGCCCACAAACATACCCACCACTGGTGCTTCTTCGATACGCTGTTCGCATTTCGACCACAGATTCCGCCATCGGATCGTGTATTGAACCCATGTCTCGCCTGGCTTCACCCTGGCATTGATCAATGCCGTTATTGGGGTGCGTTCACTAGCACTCGCGAATCGCTGGGTGAATAACAACTCCATTCTGCGAAAGTCTTGACGGAGTCGTTTGGAAGTTCGGAGTACCACTCGAATGCCGTCTCCGACAAGCTGCCGACGAATTGGCGGAGCAAAAGCTTATCATCACCACTGGTGTTGCCACAAAGAGCCCTGAACTGAGCGACATGTTGATGGGGATTACCTGTCCCCTTGTACACATGGAATTTGGGGATTGTGTATCCCGGCGGGTACTTTATTTGGTCATACCAGCCTGGATATGGTCGCCCAGTTTTAACGACTTGGCCAGCCGCTTCATTTGCCTGGTGAGCCCATATTTGCTGATCTATATAATCATCCAGGACAGCTTTTGAAATGGTTTCCTCCTTGGCTGTTGACAGAGCCGGCAGAGGATTTGACGTCTCCCCTCTGTCGTCTTCAATAATGATCGGAGGGTCTTCAGCTGGAGGATCCGGCTGTAACATCATTCCGACCATGTCCTGGAAGAGAAGCGCTATTCGTTTTATGTTGGCAGCTTGTTCTGCAGCTTCTCCATCCTTCTTTTTGAGGACTCTGCATAGGAAGTCAGCATCGGTTTCTTGTTCGTGACGTTGCTCCGATGGTGCCTCCGGGCTTTCTTTTGGTCCGGTGAGTGCGGCCATTGCAGTCAGCATCTCCTGAAGCTTCTGCTGTTGTTGTTCCTGAGCCCTTGTTATTGATCGGGTGAGCGGTCGGTGGCCCGTCGAAGTGCGGCTTTTTTCTTTTCCAGAGGCCATGTAAACAGTATGTACCATTATGCCCCCAGACTTAGGGCGTTTGGGCTCGGCGTCTTTGCGATCTGCTGTAGTCATAGGGGCTTTCTCTGGCCTCCTTTTCTTTTGAGTAGTTGACGTTGAATGGGCCGTTGCAGCGGGCACCCAGGTAGTTGTCGTCCTTCGTGGCTTGCCAGACGGTTCTCTTCCTGCTGGACTTTCATCTTCTTCTGTCGACGGGGATAGTCTTGATCAATCACTGACTCTTGGACCCATCGCCAGACTTTGTAAACTTTGGAGGACAGCTGTTGAGGGGGCTGATCTGGCTTTATTCCTGTAACATTCTCTACCGGTGGGGGAGATCTTCTCAGTACGGCGGTAGGAGAGTTCCTGCGCACCTTGTTCAACAGTTCAAAGCTGTTCCCGGTTGGGACAGCAGCATTGACTTCCACCGTTGGGGCTGGTGGAGTTAACCCAGAGGGGGAGTTGCCCCCAGTCTTCCTTACTCAGCGTCAGTGGCGACGTCGAGCACGTCGAGCTGTTGGGATTGTTTCAGCTTGAGGGGTGACTTCGTCATGCCCCCTGCTCTGGTAAGGCGCTGCCGGTACCAGTCTCTTGAAGACCGACGTTCGTTGAGTAGCGGTATCCAATCTGTCAAAGACAGACTTTTAAGCGGGAACGGGAGCCGGAGTGGGAGCCGGAACAGTCAGTCTTGTAAAGACCGACCCTTTGGCAGGAGAAGCCGCCTTGACGACTTCGGAAGCAGGGTTGGTTACTCTCTTCGGAATAACCTTTTCTTGAATTGCAGGCTTCATCATGGGCCCACAGGCACTTTGGCCCAATCTGGCGAAGACTGAGGCGCTGGAACTGGACAACCCGTTGAGAGGGGCCGCAGTAGTTGTGAGCTGATCAAAGACCGACTTTTTGGGAGCTTCTGGTGTTGGTATAAGAGCGCTGAAGCTCGTTGGCGGGAGCATGGTCCCGAAAAACAATCCAGTAGTGGCCTGAGTGACCTGTTCCACCGGCATGGTGAACATAGAACCCGCTTGGGGACCGTAAGCCATGCCTCCAGATGAGGCGGAGCGTGAATTGCAGTTGCAGCTGGAACACTTCGCGCAAGTGGACGCCATTGATCCTTCGCTTTCTAGGCTAAGCAAAACGCCAAATCTTAGTACTTCAAACACAAAGGCAACCATTAGCAAACCGCGATTCGTTCGCGAACATGACACACGAAGTGTGGAGTGGAAAGAGGAAAAGGTCCTACCGGGTGTGCCAGAATCTGTTCCCCGCTGAAACACGCGGGAAGACGCGATGGACGTCTTGCCTGAATTTCGGGGCAGATGCTAATTGGTGCTATCCGTCCACTTCTCCGAAGATGCCAAGATGATTTATGGCACCATGTATCGAAGGTTTAAATGGATGCGGCCGATGTAGCAGACTTCGTCAGATTCCCCCTTGTTGAGGGGTTTTTAATTATGGGGACGCTCTTCCCTCCAGGTGCAAGCCCCTGCAGTTAATTATGCTACCGCATCGCGGTAACAACTTTCTCCTTCTCCATATGGTCACTTCGTGTCGTGGGTGTTTGTTTTGTATTTGGTTGCCCGTGGATTGTATACGGAGACTAATTTATGTTGTCGCCCGTAGGGCGTGGACTAGTCCAAATCCGTATTTTCTTAGATTTGGGTTTGGGGGGTTGGGTTTAAGGATACGTTAGCCTCATTTGAGACTAAGATCAACTTAAACGTTTGTTAAGGATACGCTAGTCTCATTTTAGACTAAGATCGACTTAACAGGATCGTTTAGATCCAACAAGAGAGCATTTGGACTCTATTATTTAGTTTAGGGACATTGCGGTCAATTAGTTTAGAGACATTACGGTCCATTGTTAGTTTAAGGACATTACGGTCCAATGTTAGTTTAAATATATCACGGTCGAGGTTAAGGACATCATAGTCCGTGAGTTTAAAGACCCCACAGTCCAATGTTTAGTTTAAAGACATCACGGTCATAGTCCGTGAGTTTAAGGACTCCACAGTCCAATGTTTAGTTTAAAGACATCACGGTCGAGGTTAAGGACATCATAGTCCGTGAGTTTAAAGACCTCACAGTCAAGGTTAAGGACATCATAGTCCATGGGCTTAAGGACCCCACAGTCCAATGTTTAGTTTAAAGACATCACGGTCGAGGTTAAGGATATCATAGTCCATGAGTTTAAGGACCCCACAGTTCATGAAATGTGTGGTTGTCGGGACCCGTTACCTCTCTGAAGACGTTGAAGGATTGCAACGACAAATATCAAAGGAGTGAAGAGATGTACCCTTGAACCAAGGTTGATTATGGATCTGTAGTCCAATTTGGAACTAAGATCAATTAATTAGATTATGAGATCATTGGCTCAGTTAAATCTGAATTGAGGACTTATGGCCAATTTGGGCTAAGTCCAATTAGATTAGAAATATTGGCTCTTTATTGGACCATTAAACACTTGTCTGGGTTCAGCCCACATTATTTAGCAATGCTAAACCAGAGTTTGAGGGCTCTGATACATTCTTGTCTTTGACTGAGCATTAAAAATTATAGCTCTGAGTTTTATTCAGTTTTGAGATTTAGTTAAAGGAGAGGTTTTTGCCTCTGGAAACTTAGCCAATTTGGCTAAAAATAATGTTAAACACTAAAGGACAACAGTGTTAAACACTGGAAATAAACTCTCAAATTAGTGTTAAATACTAGAAGACAACAGTGTTAAACACTGAAAATAAAACTCTCAAATTAGTGTTAAACACTAAAGGAGGAAGGGCTCACGTGGGGACACGTGAGGGCATCCAAAGGTGGGGCCAGATCTCCTTTGTTTTATTCTCAAATCTGTGAATAAGTGTTAAACACTTTTAATTTCCTGGCCATCACGTGTGGGCACGTGATAGGCACTTATGCCCTGATTTATTAAAATGTTTATTAGGGGTCACGTGGGGGCACGTGAGAGCGCCCAAAGGTGGGGCCAGATCTCCTTTACTTTGTTCTCAGAACTATAAATAAGTGTTAAACACTTTTTATTTTTATGGCCATCACGTGTGGGCACGTGATGGAGATTGGTGCATTGATTATTAAAGCATTTATTAAGGGGCACGTGGTAACACGTGAGAGTGCCCAACACCGACATTGCCTTTGCTTTTATTCTCTTTATTTCGAAGGTCACGTAGGAGCACGTGAGGCATTGCCTCTGGGCTGTTTCCTTCTCATTTTTGGAGGATCTTTTCAGGGGTCACGTGGGGACTCGTGACCTAATTCTTTATATGCACAGAGATCTTTCAAGTCTCTTTATTTTTTAAGAATTAAATTTTTTGTAGGGTTAAACCCTAATTATGGTTTTAGAGGAATTAAATTCCCATATATGTGAAAGAATTAAATTCTTATGTAGGGTGAAACCCTAATTTCATTTAGGAGGAATTAAATTCCTGTGAATTTGAGAGAATTAAATTCTCATATAGGGCTAAACCCTAGTTTTATCTTGGAGGAATTAAATTCCTGTGGATTTGGGAGAATTAAATTCTCTAGACTCAATTCTCCCTCTAAGTTTTGGATCTGCATGGCAGAATCTCAACCCGATGAGAACTAAATTCTCAACCTATGGGGAGATTTGCTTCTGCAGATCTTCAACCAGAGGAAGAACTAAGTTCTTTTGCAGAAGAGTTAAACTCTTAGATTGAGAATTAAATTCCTTTTTTTTTGAAGTTTTGATCCTTTTCCCTTTTCTCACATAGGGTTTCTTTTCTTGAGAATTAAATTCTCTTTTCTTTTCTCTCTGCTATTTGCCTTTAGAAAATTTCAAGATCCCCAAAATTCTATCTCTTTAAAATTCTATATCCTTTTCTTCTCCTCTTGGCTCCTATTTATAGGAGAAGGAAAAGAATCAATTTGTTTAGTAAATCTCTCATTGAAAGATTTTGTTTGTTTTTCATAACTAATATGATCTTTTAGATTTCTTAGTGAATTTTAATCACCCTTGGATTTTTAATCCAACGGTCCCCCATAATCCTTTTTTGTTTGGAAAAATTTGGAGAAATACTTTCCCAGTTAGGGTCTTTGATTTCCCTTAATTAGAATTTAATTTCTATCAATTTATAAGGCTTTCAAAGCCTATCACGTGTTGGCACGTGACTCCTCTTAATTTAGAATTTAATTCTGTATTTTAACTGGGCTAAAGACCATCACGTGTGAGCACGTGACCCTTGGTCACGTGTGAGCATGTGACGCCCCATTGGAGTCTTTCCTTAGCCATTTGTTTACACTTCTGCTTGCTTAGAATTTAATTCTGTAAAAGAGATCACGTGTCAACACGTGACCCTTGGTCACGTGTGAACACGTGATACCTCATTGAGGTAATTCCTGATTTTTAATCAGGGAACAACTACTATCAAGAAAACGCACTTAGGAGCCCTCACGATTCCTAAGGAGAAAACACACCTGCGGGATCTTCTTGACTCGCAGGGAGAAAAGTCTTTATGAGACCCTCACGGCTCATAAAGATGAAAATTCTTAGACGACATATATGAACCTGTTTTCTAAGCCATCGCTTCCCTGCAAGAAGATCAAGATAGACCATCTACAAGACGCATTTGCTAAAAGGACACGCCAATATGAAATAAAATATGTTTTTTATTCATGAATTCAAGTGAATACAAGGTACATTTCATAAAAGAATCAAAATTAATACAAGATACTCTCATTCAGGAGTAAATACAAAAAAAAGAAGGAGAATATATAAAAAATCGTTAAGCCAGCGGATGGTGCAATAAGCTCGTCAGTTCATCTTTCTTTCGCTGGGCCTTGGCTTCAAGCTTTGTTATTGCCACAAGACAGGTCTCTGCCTGAGTCTGATACGAAGCGAACCGACTCTCAAGCTCCTTTTCAACAACTTTATGAGCTTCAACCATCTTGCGGGTAAAGATAATGGTTTTATCAAGAGCTACCACCTCTGTGATAGCTTCTTAAAGCACCCGCCAAATTTCGTACGCACGGGTGGTCTTGGTAGTGAGTTGAGCCTGGAGTTCCCCCTGAGCATTTGAAGCTAGCTCCCTCTCCGAAAATTTCCGGTTGAGCCTCTTCTCGCAAGACTGTAGATTAGCGGCACACTGCTCAATCCACCCCCGCAGGCTCGCCTTTGCAGTTAAGAGCTTGGAAGGAAGGCGTATGCACTCAAGATCTTGTAATCAAGCCTCCACTCGACGACAATACTCAACCCAAACATGCACTAATGTTTCGTCATGATAAGTGGCAAGGAAAAGCAAAGAAGTATTTGCTTCGGCAGCAAATTCTTCGGCCGTAACAGAACTACCAGCACGAAGATCTTCAATGAGAGCCGACAAGGAGTGAATGTTTTGTCTCGCCATCCTTTCAGACGCACATCGGGCATATGGACCCAGTGGCATAATGATTCGAGATTTTAGCGGGGTCAGGGCTGGTAAAGCTGTCAAGATTTATGAACAGTCATTGAGACTTGCAAACATGCAATAGATGAAGCAAGGCCGAGGATGAAGCTTTACTTACCCACAGTCATGCAAGGGGTTTGAAAGATCCCCAGGCCTATCGAGGATCTCAACTTCGTCATCAGCTTCCAGAACTACAGAGGGCATATTAGCATCGTTATAAAAAAAATGATAGTAAAACAAAAGGATCAAAGAACACTGACCTTCCTCGGAAGAAAGGACTATGCTTTGCGGGGATATTGTCCGTAGGGCAGCCATATCGAGTAAATGCTGGAAGGACTTCCTGGGAGATAGATCCACGATAGAAGCCGCCAATTCCCGCAATTCTGAAGGAAACAAGAGTTCAGATAACGAGGGGATCATTAAAATGAAATGTAAAAGAATACCTTCGATGCTCCGCCCGCCTTGAACTGGAGGGATAGCAGCTTCGGTAGCCTCCTCCGCTCCTTCAGGCACATCACCGGAGATATTTGCCGGCGTAGCAGCTTCCAGTTGAGAAACAACAGCCGCCACTTCAGGCTCCAAAGAGGGAATAGTGGCCTTGGCGGTCCTTCCTACAATCCCCAGGATGCCACCAGAAAGATCCACTGGGTCCACGACCGGCAAGGTCGCCTCTGTGGAAAGTGCAGACGATGAAGAAGTGGAGGTCATCACCGGGAGCTCCAAGATAGAACTAACAACTTTGACAATCTCTTCTACACCCTTCGGTGTATCACTAGAGGCATCCATAGGGTCCGCGGCCAATGGGGTCACCTCCGCTGGAGGAATGGACACCGAAGAAATAAGAGTCACCACCGGAAGTTCCACAACAGGAACGACGGCGGTAGTGATCTCTTCTGTACCTGCTGGTGCGTCATGGGAGATATCTATGGAATCCATGATCATGGCACAACCTGGGCTTAAATCCTCTTTCGTTGCTGAAGTCCCTGGAAAGTTTTCGCAAAGATAAGAAGATATAAAAGAGATACAAATTACTTGCCAAAAGAAAGATACGAAAGACACGCATACCGATACGCCAGGGTGCTTCTAGTATGGCTTTTTTGAGCCGTTGTTCCTTCCTGCGGAAATGTGCTCGCTGGGCTTCAAATGCAGATTCATGCCCACCGGTCTTCAGTGCCAGCTCATCTTCAGAAGTAGCATAGATGGGCTGCTTGAAGGCTCTTTCGTCTTCCCTTCGCAGAGGACCTATATGTACTCTCCGTAGCGATGGGGGATCTTCATAGAAGATAACCGGAGGGTAGGGCTTTTTCAGGATGTGCACATTCTTGGTCTCATCCTGCGAGTGCCTTAAACCTTCAGCCAATTGCGTGGCTTCCTCGGCGAACGAGCCAGGGTAAATAAGACCGGCGTCTGACTCCTCCATAGCTATCAGTTTGTCTTGAATGAACGGCTCGGACTTAACCAAAGTGTCCAGTTAGCCGGCGACCGATCTTTTCTTCCTTTTAGAGCTTGTGCTGGCACCGACTGAAGAACGCTTCCTTCTCCTGGGTGCTTTAACGCGACGTTGACCGACCTCGCTTCCGGTATCCCCCTTTGGCGATACCACCGCGGATGACACCGCCGTTGATGATGCCGCCGCTGATGACACTACCGCTGGCGCTTCATTGGAGGCCTTTGCTTGAGCTCTAGTGCGCACTGGCATCCCAGTAGTGCGAGGAGTCGATTCTGTTTCTGCGGCCTTCGAGATAAGAACCACACCGCTATCCCTCAATGGAGGGTGAACCACTGTTCGCGGCCGCAACGGAACGCCGGCGGCTTGGATCGGAGCTGAAGCTCTGCATTCGAATAGTACCCGCCTCTCTTCGGCAATGACGGGACCAACTCGATGGCGATACCAACCCGTAAATGGCCCCACACAACTTGGAAGGTAGTCTGCTTCAGGGATCATGAAACGGGAGTTGATGTTCAGCTGCATAAAGTGATGGACGACATCACGCGCGACTTCCAGATACGGAGTGGGCTCAACTAAGAACGCCTCGAAAGGAACACCCTGGTTATAGCCCAATTGTTGGGCAAAGCGATGCGGATTGTACCGTATAAAAAGAGCCATATTATTATGGCGGAACACCAAATAGCCCGGCCTAATCGAGTACAAATGCATAACTTCTTTGGGCTTTAAAGATGGCGCTCCCCCTTTTGACAGATCAAAAAGCTGTTGAACGGGCCCTACAGGAGCAGAAAGGACCCGGTCATTAAACACCATCCCGCCCTTGTTTGAATACGGGTTGAGCAATGCACGGAGGGCCCCCAGCTGAGTCGGATCAGGAGTAGAGGCATCCACCAATCTCATAACCCGTGGGAAGGTATAGAAGTCATAGAAATCTGGCCGCCGATGTGCTGCAAAGGCTCCCAGTACATGCATTTCGATCCATGATGTGAAGTAGTGGAGAGATAAATTCACGACATCTGTACCCGGGGTCGAAGTATTGGCCTCAACACTTAATCCATGGTATAGGTGCGACAATCCCGCAATACCGACGGCTAATTGTTCCCTTTCGGCTACGCGACGAGCGGGGTAGAAGACGTAAGCTTTCATGAAGCGTCGATGCATCGGAATCGCGAACCAACTGAGCCAAAGGCTGATAAAGCCGACAAAGAAGGTCTCTTCGTCCATGCCAGGGACCGCAATCGTGTTGAAGGACACGACCGACGAGATCGGAATATAAAACTGCGCAAGTCTTCCTCTTTGTCCAGCAGTTTATTTAGCCCAAATCCAAAAAGACCGTGAATGCTCGCAAACTTTGGAGCCTTTTTGGATAAAGCGTCTTCACGGATGAAGCAGGTGATAAAGCCCTCAAAAGTGACGCCTTGCCCCTCTGACTTCGCGAACAGCTTCTCAAAAATACCCAGAGCCTTGATTAAACTGGGGTACTTATGGCGGACGGCGGTTTCGGTCGTCAGGTCATTAAGCATAGCTGGCACGGTGACGAATACATACTCATCGGGAGGCAGCAACTCTTCATAATGCTCTCCCCTAATCGGCAGCCCGGAGATCTCGCGGAATTCCTCCAATGAAATAAATACCTCGCGATCCCCTAACAGAAAGGTGTTGGTAGGGAGATTCCATTGGTTCAAGAAGGCTTTAACCCACCAGATGTGAGGAGCCTGGTAATGGAATAGAGACGCGTACACCACTTGATACAGCCCGGCCTTCTGCAACCGTGCACGGTGGGCAAAGAGAACATACCGAGCCCAGGAAAGATAGCCTATTAGGTGGGCAAGTCCTACTTTATAGACTTGTCCCCAAGGTTGGGCTTCACTTTGACATATGCGGCGCCCCAAGATATCTATGGCCGGCAAAGGCTGGTTGGGTATCCCAGTTGTTGACGGCTCAAGCTGGCCTGTAGCAGTCCAATTAGCCACCTCCATCCATAAGCAGTCTATGGGCGCTCCGTCAGCGGTATAGGACGGAGAGGCTCTATTGGCACCACGGAAGTGAAGCTGCGGCGGCCCCGGATGATGTGACCATATCAGACTCCCCATAAGAGCAAACTAGTACAGTCCCTATCATGGGTCCTGATCATCGCCATAGCCTCCTCATCCGACGGCGATTGCGGGAAAGCGGCGTCCGAGTGAGTAAAGGGAAAGTAGGGAGGAGAAGCCATTGTTCCTGAAATAAGGGTAAGAAAAACCATTAATAAAACATATATGTATATAATAACAGAAGAAAACGACAGAATATTTGTTCCATAGGACCGCTGACTGCAAAACCAATGGAACCCACAAAATCAATGTGGCGGCTCACCAATGATGAGACAAGATAATCATTGTAAGAATCAAAAATGATTCTCATTAAAGGGACATTGGAATTTAAACAACTTTTAACATCCTCAAATAAAAATGAGGTCTGTCAAAATACCCAACGAATTAAAATCTGCAAAAAAATGATGATAATATGCCCAAGAACGCCAGGGAATAAATTTCCCAAAGGGCCTCTAGATCTTTCAGAGCTAAGCTCTGTAATGAGGAATTAAATTCCTTTTAAACAATGGAATTAAATTCCAAGGAGCTTAAAGATCGGTGACAGGGTAAAACCCTAAGAGGAGGATCAACGATACCCGTTGATTCAAGATCTTAGAATCTACAAAAAAATGTGTGATTTGGATCTTTAAGAAACCAATCTAAGAGAAGAGCAACGCTCTGTCCCCGGACTTAAAATCCACGATGAAGAGAACAAAAAGGGGGGGTTCCATTCATGATCCTTACCAAGGAAAAGGTTTTAACAAAGTTTAACTCTGAGATTCCAATGGGCAGAGAACTAAGATCTGAAGAAGAGAATTAAATTCTCAAAGAAGACAAGGAATGAAGAAGATGAAAGAACAGTGGCTTCCCAAAAACAAAACCCTTAGATTATAAGACGTGACGAGGGCGGTTCATCTCCCCGTTCACTTAAGCAGACCCAACGGCTATAAGGTTGACATCGTTGTACTCACGTGCAAGCCACGTGAAAACAACCCTGTGGGGGCATTTGTTCCCTTATAAAATTCTATATAAAAAAAATATATTTCCGATCTTGTTAAACTAAAAAGATTTGATAGAATAAAATTCTAATCTTGTTAAAACTAACAAAATATTCATAATCTTGTTAAACAAACAAGAAATCTTCTCTGTTAAACAGAGAGCCTTTAGATTAAAAAATCCAACGGTAAATAAAATTCACCGATTGATTTAAAAGATCATGGAATCAATCATGATCTCTCAATGAGGGATTCTCTCAACAAATTGATTCTTGTTCTTCTCGTATAAATAGGAGTGAGGAGAGGAAGAGAAAGACATACGGAGAGAGGGGAAGAAAAATACAGAGAGAATTTAATTCTCTAAAAGGAAGAAGAACCCCTCCCAAAAGCTCCCACAAAACAAAAGAGAATTTAATTCTCAAACCAAGAGTTTAACTCTTCCCAAAGAACTTAGTTCTTCCTCTGGTTGAGATCTGCAGAAGCAGATCTCCCCACAAGTTGAGAATTTAATTCTCATCGGGGAGATTCTGTCATGAAAATTCAAAACCTACGGGAAAGAACTGAGTTCAAAAGAGTTTAACTCTTCTCAAAAAACTTAGTTCTTCCTCTGGTTGAGATCTGCAGAAGCAGATCTTCCCACAAGTTGTGAATTTAATTCTCATTGGGGAGATTCTGTCATGCAGATTCAAAACCTAGGGGAAAGAACCGAGTTCAAAAGAGTTTAACTCTTACAAAATATATGGGAATTTAATTCCTCTGAAACTAGGGTTTAACCCTTTAAAAAGAATTTAATTCCTGCAAAGAACAAAAAGAGAACTTGATTCCTTAGAACCACAGAAGAACAGCCTGGTGATTCATTAGTGTTTAACACTATAATGAAACCTCACGTGTTTCCCACGTGAGCCCCTCTGATGAACAAAAAAGAATGGTTGAGACCGAGTCACGTGTTTCACACGCGAGCACTTAAAAGAAGAACTAGAAGTGCCTCCTAGGGCAGTCACGTGTTCCCACATGACCCCCGAACAAGCATTTATACAGAAAAAGGAATAGATCCAAAAACAACGCTTATATTTTGAAGGCGCCTCACGTGTTCGCACGTGACTATCACAGGGTCCAAGTTCTTAGCACTTATAAATGAAAGAGGAATAAAATCCAGAGAACAGTTGCTATTTCGGGTGACTCACGTGCTCACACGTGAGCCAAGTGCTCAACACTTTTAAGAGAGAATAAACCCAAGGAAGCAGTGCCCAATTCTCAGGCGCCTCACGTGACACACGTGGACACTCTAAATTTTAGTGTTTAACACTGCTTTTGAGCCTCACGTGGAAGCACGTGAGCGCCGAGCAGACATTAGTGTTTAACACAATGAGAGGCCAATCTCAGCCCAAATTAGTCAAGTCTCCCGAGGCCAAAACCCTTTTTGATCACCAATCAACCGAGCCCTCTTATGCTTAGGTTTCCCCAAATCGATCTTAGTTCCAAAGATGACTAATGATCTCCTAACATATGGTATCTAAAACGATGTTCATTCCACCATGATCTCTCCCTTCAATCTGGAATTTGGTTTAAGGGTACATCTCTCCACACCTCTGATATATGTCGTTGTAATTCTTCAACGTCGTCAGAGAGGTGGAGGGTCCCGACAACCAACAGCTCTTTGGCGCACTCTCAAACTCATGAGCACATCCCTGTGGACTGCAATGTCCTTAAACTAGCTGTGTCCTTAAACTAGCTGTGGACCGCAACGTCCTTAAACTAGCTGTGTCCTTAAACTAGCTGTGGACCGCAACGTCCTTAAACTAGCTGTGTCCTTAAACTAGTTGTGGATCGCAACGTCCTAACATATGGTATCTAAAACGATGTTCATTCCACCATGATCTCTCCCTTCAATCTGGAATTTGGTTTAAGGGTACATCTCTCCACACCTCTGATATACCTCGTTGTAATTCTTCAACGTCGTCAGAGAGGTGGAGGGTCCCGACAACCAACAGCTCTTTGGCGCACTCTCAAACTCATGAGCACTTCCCTGTGGACCGCAATGTCCTTAAACTAGTTGTGTCCTTAAACTAGCTGTGGACCGCAACGTCCTTAAACTAGCTGTGTCCTTAAACTAGCCGTGGACCGCAACGTCCTTAAACTAGCTGTGTCCTTAAACTAGCTGTGGACCGCAACGTCCTTAAACTAGCTGTGTCCTTAAACTAGTTGTGGACCGCAACGTCCTTAAACTATCCATGGACCGAAACGTCCCCGACAACCAACAGCTCTTTGGCGCACTCTCAAACTCATGAGCACATCCTTGTGGACTGCAATGTCCTTAAACTAGCTGTGTTCTTAAACTAGCTGTGGACCGCAACGTCCTTAAACTAGCTGTGTCCTTAAACTAGCTGTAGACCGCAACGTCCTTAAACTAGCTGTGTCCTTAAACTAGTTGTTGACCACAATGTCCTAACATATGGTATCTAAAACGATGTTCATTCCACCATGATCTCTCCCTTCAATCTGGAATTTGGTTTAAGGGTACATCTCTCCACACCTCTGATATACCTCGTTGTAATTCTTCAACGTCGTCAGAGAGGTGGAGGGTCCCGACAACCAACAGCTCTTTGGCGCACTCTTAACTCATGAGCACTTCCCTGTGGACCGCAATGTCCTTAAACTAGTTGTGTCCTTAAACTAGCTGTGAACCGCAACGTTCTTAAACTAGCTGTGTCTTTAAACTAGCTGTGGACCGCAACGTCCTTAAACTAGTTGTGGACCGCAACGTCCTTAAACTATCCATGGACCGAAACGTCCTTAAACTAACAACGGACCGCAACGTCCTTAAACTAAAGCAATAGAGCCCAAATGCTCTTTTGTTGGGACTGAATGATCCCAAAATCATGTTGAGTAGATCTTAGCCTAAAATTAGACTAACGTATCCTCAACAAACATTTAAGTTGATCTTAATCTCAAACGAGATTAACGATCCTTAAATCAACCCAAACCCAAATCTAAGAATATACGGATTTGGACTAATCCATACCCTACGGGCGGCAACATAAATTAGTCTCCGTATACAATCTACGAGCAACCAAAAATAAAACAAACACACACGACACAAAGTGACCTTCTGGAGCAGGAGAAAGTGGTTATCGCTACGCGGTAACGTAATTAACTGCAGGGGCTTGCGCCTATAGGGAAGAGCGTCCCCACAATCAAAAACCCCTCACAATGAGGGGGAATCTGACGAAATCTGCTACAACGGCCGCATCCGTCCAAACCTCCGATACACGGTGCCATAAATCAGCTTGGCATCTTCAGAGAGGTGGACGGATAAATCCAAATAGCATCTGCCCTCAAATTCAGGCAAGACGACCTACGCGGTTTCGTCTCCCGTTTTCGGCGGTGAACAGATTCTGGCACGCCCGGTGGGACCTTTTCGTCTTTCCACTCCACACTTCGTGTGTCGTGTTTTTCCGCGATCAAATAATCGCGGTATATAGTTTGTGGTTGCCCTTAGGTGATGGGATACTGAAGCCGGCGTTTTGTCTTTACGAAGAATGACGTTTGCTCCCACCCTAGCAACTCAGGCTCTGTCATAGCTGGTGGAGTCAAGTATGGGCCACTTGCAGCCTTAAATCTCTGCAATCCGACTCTTCAAGAAATCAACGGGCTTCTCTTTAGCTCGATACTCCCACCTCCCACCTTCGGTGCCTCAACGTCGAAGAAGGAAGCCCATAGGAAGTCTGTCTTCCACAGGCCGGTTCCCAAGCTGCAGCTCTGCCGACGGAATCAGTTCTCAAACAACTGGCACCTGCCAAGGACCAAGGTCGACGCAGGGGGCAGAATATTCAAGCTCTCAAAGGAAACATGGGCCAGGCTCAGCAAAATCCTGAGGCTAATCAAATCCCAACCGTAAGAAACGGTCGACGTCGATATCGGCATAATACAAAATGAGCCGGGGGCAGTTCTTCGTATGGTCCTGTTTCAACCCCAGTGGTGAATGTTGTTGTTCCAACCGGGAACAACTTCAAACTGTTGTGAAGGGTCAGACAAAATTCTCCCACCGCAATATTGAAGGAATCTCCGCAGCCCATGGAGATCCTACGAGAGCGGAAACCAATTCGCTCAATAAAACAACTTTCCTCATCTATATATAAGGTGTAGAAGCAGGCGAAGGTCTCTGTCGTCAACCGCGGCTCTTTCCCTAGATGTCAGCCAAATTCTGACAAATCCCCTTTCAAATACAAGGGGACTCATCCCAATACGGGTCCTGATACAGCGGTTCCTCTCAAAACCAAAGCGGCTTTTCACAAAAAAGAGAGGCCTAATAAAATTCTAGTGCCCGAAGCAAACTCCAAACACCCCAAGCCTGGGGGCAAGATAGTTCACATAGTCTATGTGGTGAATTCCAAAGACGAAGTTCGAGCTTCTACTAGTCACTGACCTCAAACTCGGTCCCTGACAAAAGTTCAACTGCAACGTGAAAAGCTGCAGGAGATACTTGCTCAGGCGGCAGCAAACGCTAATCCATCGCCTAAGGAAAGTCCCGAGGATGCATCTGAAGAAAGAATAGAGAAGGAGTCGGATATTGATTTCCTAAAGCGCGCTCTGAAAAAGAGAGATAAAGAAGCGGTAGAAATGTCCACTAAAATGAACCAGATGGCCCTTCTGATTCAGAATATGGCTGGAATGATGGTTCAATCGGAACAACAAGCGAATGAACTGCCGGTAGTCGCTCTTAAAGACAAGGGTGATATTTCAAATCCTCTACGAGTCTCATCAACGGCCAAAGAGGAAATGATTCTAAAAGCAAAGCTGAACGAATATGTCGCTCAGCAAATCAAAACTCACTACGCCAGTGAAGCCGCAAATAGATCAATTGAGACTGGTCGACCGTATCCGACATGGTACGATCAAATACAGTACCCACCAGAGTACACACTTCCAATGTTCCACATGTACAAAAAAATTGGGAATCCTCGCCAGCACATTGCGTGATTTAAATCCATGTGCGGCAATTCAGGAGGAAATGACATACTACTCCTCCGATAGATCGTCAGCGGTCTGATGGGCATCGCCTTCGAATGGTATGCGGAACTCCTAAATGATTTCGTGAAGATCTTCAACGAAATGGATATGCTCTTCTGTTAGGGATTCACTAATGAGAACGAACATACTACCGTGACGGCGCTGGTCAACGAAAGGGTTAGACCGTATGAGACTTGGGTTCAATATGTTACCCGATGGCGAAATCTCTGGTCAAATACGAGCAACGCATCGATGAGGTTGCAGCCATGGGAATGCTCATAGCCACCCTTGACCCAAATTCAAAGGCGTTCCCGTATATGGCCCTCTTCAAGCCGACGACCTTCCAAGAACTCATGGATAAAATGGCTCGATTGGATCAAATGGGTCAAGACTCCTCATCCGATGATGACGAGTGAAAAGCGGAGGCAAGATGGCGTTTTTCGCCTACGCTCAACAAAATAAGCGGCTCTAAAGCAACATGTCGCCAAAATAGCGACGGCGTGGGTACTCGTTTCCTCCCGAGATATACACAGGGGGCATATTCCTCACTGGCGGAAGAATCTTTATGTAGAATGGTCATTTCTTCTCAAAATACAGAAAGATATTAAGGGGCCTACAAACAAGTCCTACAATCTAGTGGAATGCCCTGCTCATAAAAAAGAGAGAAAAAGAACAAAAACGGTATGTCCACAAGCAAAATGGGCACGGATGAAAAGCCGAAAGGGCGCCATGAGTAAAAACAGCAGGACTGCCGGCGAGCTTGTGAAAACCAGGAAGGGCGCAACCTCGTTAAAATAAATACACTTACGAGATCCTCACGACTCATAAGGAGAATCCACATGTGAGACCCTCACGGCTCGTAGGATTCAAAAGCCTTAAGTTACAGGGATCTGGACATGTTCTTAAGCCATCACATCCCTAAATTGCCCTACAGGAGGTCTATATTGACCCTTGTATACAATCCAGGGGCATGAATAAATATTTCTTTGCCAAGTTCTACAAATGGCAAGAAATGTCCCCATATGATGAATAACACTTGTAGGTCCTCTTGACTTATAAGGAGAAAACACTCTTGGAAGATCCTTACGACTTACAAGAGATGACATCACTTAGGAATCCCCATGATTCTTAAGGAGAAAATATGCCTACGAGATCTTCGCGACTCGTAGGGAGAAAACCCTTTATGAGACCCTTACGGCTCATAAAGTCAAAAGTCTTAGTCGACAGGATCCTGACCCTGTCTACTAAGCCACCTTTGTCCAAATCGACAGGGGCAAATGATGATTCGCTCCTGGTAATATCCCAGTTGTAGCGATACTGATGCCTAAACAGGTATCAAACTCCAAAGTCAACCTCTCCGGCAAATGTCGTCCCTACAACCATCTAATGAAGAAGGGGATCCCATTCGTCTGGGATCACAAATGCCAAAGTGCACTGGATGAAATCAAGTAATGTCTGCAAAACCCGTCAGTACTGACCGCTCCGATCAAGGGAAAGCTCCTCATCCTATACACAACAGCCCTTGAAGGTTCTCTAGACGCGCTATGGGCACAGGAGAATGACCAGGGGAAGGAGAGAGCTCTCTACTATTTGAGTCGAGTTCTCCTGGGGGCAGAAAACAACTACTCCCCAATCGAAAAGTATTGCCTGGCATTAATCTTCGCGGTAACGAAGCTCCAACATTACGCCTTGGCACATGAGGTCCATCTCATATCAAAGGTGGATCCTCTCAAATATTTGATGGCAAGAGCCATACTAACTGGAAGGCTTGCCAAATAGACCCTCCTCTTGATGGAATTCTCGATAATCTATCGACCTCTTAAGGCAATAAAAGGCCAAGCCATCGCCGACTTTATCGCTGAGCATCCAATACCAGCCGACTCTCCTTTAAATTGCGAGCTGCCAGATGAATATGCGTTCGACACAATCGACGGGGAGAAATAAAGGAGTGATACCCGATGAGAACTCTACTTCGATGGGGCATCATCTAATAAGAGGCGGAAGCAAAGCACCCCCATAATCAAAGCCGGAGTAGGCCTTATCTTGGTGACTCTACAAGGAGGGATAATGTGATTTATCATTTCCTTAACAGAGTCAAGAACAAACAACGAAGCGGAATATGAAGCTTTGATAGTAGGTCTCGAGATGGCCATTGACATGGGAATCGAGAACCTCCTCATATATGGAGACTCCCAGCTGGTCGTTAGCCAAGTAAATTGTGACTATCAGATGTGTAAGCCAGAGTTAGTAAAATATGGCAAAAGAGTGCAGCAATTACTGACTCAAATCCTCTTCTACGTCCTGGAAAGCATACCGCATGCAGAAAATGGCAAGACGGATGCGTTGGCCAAACTCGCTAAGGAACTGGCTGACGAGAACCTCGATGACGTAAGGATCATTGTGCAAAGCTGCCGGATTCTCGCACCAGCAGAAATATCTCCATAGTCATCTGAAGAAGAGGAAGCGACCAAACAAGCGGCCTTCCAAATAGAGGACGAAGGAAAGGCTAAGAATTGGAGAGAAGTTTTCATAGACTACTTCAAATCCTATCGAACACCCGAAGACACGTCTTCAAGACATCAGCTTATGAAACGAGCTCTATCCTTAGCCTTCGTCAATGATACTCTATATAAGAGGTCGTTCGACAGCCTGTGGCTGAGATGCCTGGGACCAGAAGAAGCAAAGAGAGTCATCCAAGAAACTCATGATGGACTCTGTGGTCCACATCAAGCTGGGCCAAAGATGAAGCTGAAGATCAAGAGAATGGGCTACTATTGGCCCACGATGATTCAGGTCTGCCTCGAATACGTGAAGCAGTGTCACTCATGCTAGATTCACGGGGAATTCATCCATCAGCATCCAAGTCCACTACATCCGACATTGGCTAGTTGGCCATTCGAAATGTGGGTAACCGATATAATCGTGCCTATCGAACCAATATCATCCAAGGGACATCGGTTCATATTGGCGACAACCGATTACTTATCTAAATGGACCGAAGCAGTACCGCTAAGAGAAGTGAAGACGGAGAACATCCTCTATTTCTTCAAGACTCATGTCATCTACCGGTTCGGCACTCCACGACGGATCATCTCAGATAATGGGCCAGCCTACAGAAGCCATAAGATCAGCCGCTTCGTGCAACAACATAATATAGACTGGAAATACTCTTCAGTCTATAATCCCCGAGCTAATGGTCTAGCCGAGGCTTTCAACATGACCTTGACAAAGATCATAAAGAAGACGGTGTCCAGAAACAGAAAGGACTGGCACGAGAGATTGCATGAAACTCTCTGGTCTTATCGAACCACGTTCAAGACGGCCACGAATACAACGCCATTCGCGTTGGTATTCGGAATGGAAGCGGTTCTCCCCTTGGAGATAGAACTACCCTCTTTACAAGTGGCGGTCCGACATGAGCTGACAGATGAAGAAAATGCTCACCTTCTTCTTGAAGAGCTTGATGCCCTCGATGAAACTCGTCTCATGGCGCAGCAAAACCTAGAAGCTTACAAAGCAAGGATGACGCGCTCATACGAAAGACTAACTAAGCCAAGAGAATTTCGCCAAGGCGAACTCATGCTAGTTGTCAAAAGACCTATGATCCCCAACCATGCCAAACGGGGGAAATTCGAGCCGAACTATGAGGGCCCATACGTCATAGACAAGGAGGTGCCTACTTGCTCATGAATATGCATGGAGAAAGACCCTTCCGGCCAATAAATGGCTGCTTCCTTAAGAAATACTACCCCTGATAAAGTCACAACTCAGGTTAACGATAGATGACGACGCTCGTGTCCGCTCGCTATTTTCCTGAGTCAAGATTCTGTAAGTAGTATTCGGCAAAAACTTCGCTAACACTGGACCGAAATGTCCTTAAACTAACACTGGACCGAAATGTCCCTAAACTAACAATGGACCGAGATGTCCCTAAACTAACAATGGACCGTGATGTTCTTAAACAAAATTCGTCGCCTCAAACACGACGATAGTGGAATTCAAGTCCATAGGTCCCAGCGGCAAAGACTGCAACTCAAATACCACTGCCTACATAGCTACCCTGGCAGCGAAGTCCCACCGTGATCGTAGAAAAAAACGGTACGTCCACAAGCGAAATGGACACGGATGAAAACCCGAAAGGGCTCCGTGAGTAAAAACAGCAAAACTGCCGGCGAGTTTGTGAAAACCCGCAAGGGCGCAGACTCGTTAAAAAATTCATGCATACTTGCAAGGTCCTTTCGATCTTGTAAGGAGAAAATACCTGCGTGAGATCCTTACGGCTCACAAAAGGGAGAAACACACTTAGGGATCCCCACGATTCCTAAGGAGAAATTGCACACATGAGATCCTCACGACTCGTAAGGAGAATTCCCCTTATGAGACCCTCACGGCTCACAGGATTCAAAAGTCTTAAGCTACATGGATCCGAACCTGTTCTTAAGCCATCACACTCCCCAAGTTTCTCTACAAGCAGTTCAATATTGACCCTTGTATACAATCTACGGGCACAAATAAACGTTTCCCCCACCAAGTCCCACCAAAGACGAGGAATGTCCTCATGTGGTGAACGACACTTGTAAGTCCACTCGACTTATAAGGAGAAAACGCTCTTGTAAGGTCCTTACGACTTATAAGAGAACATACACTTAAGAATTCTCACGATTCCTAAGGAGAAAACACACTTACGAGATCCTCACGACTTGTAGGGAGAAATACCTTTATGAGACCCTTATGGCTCATGAAGTCAAAAGCCTTAGTCGGCAGGATCCTAACCCTGTTTGCTAAGCCACATTTGTTCAAATCGACAAAGGCAAATGATGATTCGCTCCTGGCAACATTCCAGTGGCAGTGATGCTGATGCCTAAATTAGTATCAAATTCCAAGTCCTTTCAAAGCAAATGATGATTCGCTCCTGGCCATATTCCAGTCGCAACGATGCTGATGCTAAAATTGGTATCAGATCTCAAGTTCCAAACTCACAATAAAAATCAGCGAGCCAAAAATGCATATAAAATAGCCGAAATGATGGGGCAACTCGTAATAAAAAGCAGCGAGTAAAAAGAAAAAGAAGCCGAAATGATTGGGCACAGCGAAAAAATAGCCGAAATGATTGGGGCAATCGTGACTTTCGCGATATAAAAATCTGAAATGATAGAGCATCGCGGAAAGAAACGAAAAAATGAAACTTTTGCCCTACAGGTGAGATCACATTGACCCCTTTATACAATCCATGGGCACAAACGGAAAGGGAACTATATTACCCCACCGAGCTTCGTCAAAGGGAAGCCAGATCTCGATGGCTACATCTACAGCCTAGAAATCAATAACGACATTCCTTCTCATTCTAACCGGAACATATACGACGTCAGCAAAACGGAGCCACAACAAAGTCCCCTAGTTCCAAATCTCGAGGGTTCACAGACAACCTAGAGACTACCTCATAGCCATGGCAAAGTCCCTAGTTCCAAGTCTCGATGGCAGCATTCACAGCCTAGAGATCAACAACGGCGTTTCTTCTCACTCTAACCAGATGCAAACGCAACGTCAACAAAGCAGAGCCATGGCAGAGTCCCTAGTTCCAAGTCTTGACGGTTCATCGACAGCCTAGAGATCAACAACGCCATTTCTTCTCACTCCAACCGGATGCAGACGCAACGTCAACAAAGCGGAGCCATGGCAGAGTCCCTAGTTCCAAGTCTCGATGGTTCATCGACAGCCTAGAGATCAACAACGACGATTCTTCTCACTCCAACCGGATGCAGATGCAACGTCAACAAAGCGGAGCTATGGCAGAGTCCCTAGTTCCAAGTCTTGACTGCAACATCTACAGCCTAGAGATCAACAACAACGTTTCTTCTCACTCCAACCGGATGCAGATGCAACGCCAACAAAGCGGAGCCATGGCAGAGTCCCTAGTTCCAAGTCTCGACGGTTCATCGACAGCTTAGAGATCAACAACGGCGTTTCTTCTCACTCCAACCGGATGCAGACGCAACGTCAACAAAGCGGAGCCATGACAAAGTCCCTAGTTCCAAATCTTGATGGCAACATCCACAACCTAGAGATCAACAACGGCGTTTCTTCTCGTTCCAACCAGAGGCAGATACGACGTCAGCAAAACGGAGCCACGGCAAAGCCCCCTAGTTCCAAATCTTGACGGTTCATAGACAACCTAGAGACTACTGCGGAGCCATGGCAAAGCCCCTAGTTCCAAATCTCAATGGGCACATCCACAGCCTAGAGATCAACAACGGCGTTTCTTCTCGTTCCAACCAGAGGTAGATACGACGTCAGCAAAACGGAACCACAGCAAAGTCCCCTAGTTCCAAATGTCGACGGTTCACAGACAACCTAGAGACTACCGCAGAGCCATGGCAAAGTCCCCAGTTCCAAGTCTCGATGGAAACATCCATAGCCCAGATATCAACAACGATGTTTTTTCTCCCTCCAGCAGGATGCAGACGCGACATCAACAAAACGGAGCCATGGAAAAGTCCCCTAGTTCCAAATCTCGATGGTTCACAGACAACCCAAAGACAACCTCGACATTCGTCGCAATATTGCAGACACAATATCAACAAGCGAAGCCAAGGAAAATCCCTAGCTTCACGGTCATGACTCTTCGGGGCAACACAAATGAGACCTGAAAGACTATCGGAGATCATACCACACCAGCGCGGAGTGATCATGACTCTTCGGGGCTCCGAAACTGAGCCTAACCTCAAGTAAAAAGCGGCATGGAATATCCCTAACGCTTGCTCTTCCGACGGTAATATCACCTGGAAGATTACTCGAAGACGTCTTGTCCAGCCCCCGAAGGGATCAGAGACACGACAGTCGTGGGGCTACTCGAATAGCAAGATTGCATATCGAGGAATACATTGGCCAACGCGACGGTGCGATGGGTAAAAAACCTAGTACCATAGACCCTAACAGACTTCTATTATTAGGAGTTAACTGTGATGTTAGGACATCCTTGTGAGAACTTCTCGATTCGTCTCGACTCGTAAGGAAAATAATGTTCCTGCGAGAACTTCTCGACTCGTCTCGACTCGTAGGGAAAAGCCTTAGGCAATAGGGATAAGGACCTGTTTCCTAAGTATTGGGGCCCTGCAAGTCGGTCCAAGATGGACTATTGCATACTATTTACGGGCCACACTCTCCAAAGTCGAATATCGACAAGGAGAGAAACAACCACTTATGAGTCCTCTCGACTTGTAAGGGGAAAAATTCTTTTGTGATATCCTTACTACTCTCAAGAGAAAATGCACTTAGGAGTCATCACGACTCCTAAAGAGAAAATACACCTACGGGGTCCTCTCAACTCGTAGGGAGAAAAGTCTTTATGAGACCCTTATGGCTCATAAAGTTGAAAAGTTTTAGGCGGCAGATCCAAACCTTTTTCCTAAGCCATCGCTACCCTACAAGCAAGTCCAAACTGACTCTTGTATACTATCCACGGGCCCTTTTCTACAAAGTCGAATATCGACAAGAAAAAAAACCCACTTACGAGTCCTCTCGACTTGTAAGGGGGAAAATTCTCTTGTGAGATTCTTATGACTCTCAAGAGAAAATGCACTTAGGAGTCCTCACGACTCTTAAGGAGAAAATACACCTAGGAGTCCTCTCGATTCGTAGGGAGAAAAGTCTTTATGAGACCCCCACGGCTCATAAAATTGAAAAGTCTTAGGCGGCAGATTTGAACCTGTTTCCTAAGCCATCGCTTCTCGATTCGTCTCGACTCGTAGGGAAAATAGTGTCCTGTGAGAACTTCTCGATTCGTCTCGACTTGTAAGGAAAATAATTGTTCCCCTCCGAAAGACGCGGCAGAGACGTGGCGAGCGTCTTTGCCTGAAATTCGGGACAGATGCTAATTGGTGCCATCCGTCCACCTCTCCGAGGATGCCAAGTTAATTTATGGCACCATGTATCGAAGGTTTAAACGGATGCGGCCGATGTAGCAGACTTCGTCAGATTCCCCCTCGCTTGAGGGTTTTTGATTGTGGGGACTCTCTTCCCTGCAGGCGCAAGCCAATACAGTTAATTACACTACCGCATCGCGGTAACAACTTTCTCCTTCTCCAGATAGTGACTTCGTATCGTGGGTGTTTGTTTTGTGTTCGGTTTCCCGTGGATTGTATACGGAGACTAATTTATGTCGTCGCCCGTAGGACGTGGATTAGTCAAAATCCGTATCTTTCTTAGATTTGGGTTTGGGGGGGTGTGTGTGTGTTTAAGGATACGTTAGCCTTATTTGAGGCTAAGATCGACTTAAATGTTCGTTAAGGACACGTTAGTCTAATTTTTGACTAAGATCGACTTAACGGGATCGTTTAGATCCGACAAGAGAGCAATTGGGGGCTCTATTGTTTAGTTTAATGACATTGCGGTCGATAAGTAGTTTAAGGACATTGCGGTCCAATGTTAGTTTTAAGACGTTGCGGTCAAGGTTAAGGACGTCATAGTCCGTGAGCTTAAGGACCTCACAGTCCAATGTTAGTTTTAAGACATCACGGTCGAGGTTAAGGATATCATAGTCCGGTATTAGTTTTAAGACATCACGGTCGAGGTTAAGGACATCATAGTCCGGTATTAGTTTTAAGACATCACGGTCGAGGTTAAGGACATCATAGTCCATGAGTTTAAGGACCCCACAGTCCATAGCAGTGTGTGGTTGTCAGGATCCGTTACCTTTCTGACGACGTTGAGGAATTACAACGACATATATCAGAGGAGTAAAGAGATGTATCCTCGAACCGAGTGTAAATTGATTGGAAGAGCGGTTGGGCGCAGTTCAATTAAATTGAGGACTTATGGCCAGAATTGGGCTAAGTCCAGTTGAAAATGTTTAACATTTTATTCATGTTCTGCCTATTAGGCTTTTGCTTGGGCTCTGCCCCTTTACAATGCATAGCATTGGGCTCTGTAATTAAATGCATAGCATTTATATTTGGCCTGTTAGGCCTTTACTTGGGCTCTGCCCTTTTAAATAATGCACAGCATTTATGTTTGGTCTGTTAGACCTTTACTTGGGCTCTGCCCTTTTTAATAATGCATAGCATTTTAGTGGTCTGACAGTGCGCCACGTGGCTTGTCAGGCGCTTTGTGCCAATTAAAGAGCGCAAGGCGCTAGCGCATGTGGAGGTGACACGTGTCGCGCTCTGCTAAGCGCAAGTCTGTTAGCACAGTGCGCTGTGCCAGTGCGCTGCGCCAGTGCACTGCTGACACGTGGCACGCCCTGTGCTATGCGCCAATCCAAGAGCGCAGTGCGCTATCTTAGAAGCGCAAGGCGCAGATTGTTCTGTGGTTGACACGTGGCGCGCTCTGGCACAGTGCGCCAATCCAATAAGTGCAAAGGCGCATTTTAAAAGTGCAAGGTACTGTCCAATAGCGCAGAGCGTATCTTGATCCAATTCAGACCAAAGAAACAAGTTTTTCTTGTTCAAAAGAGGTTCTACCTCAAGATTCAAGAACCAATGGTTCTTATTCTCATCAAAAGACTGTGCCTTTATATAGATCAAAAGATCTAAGAATGAAGTAAATTACTTCTTTAAATTTTTTGTGATTAGATCTTTCTGATCTTTTCTTTTTATTGAAGATCTTGATCTTGTTCTTAGATCTTTGATCTTTTTAGAAGAGATTCTTCTTTTTAATGAGGTGTTTCCATCTCTGTTCTTCAAGAATCAAATTCTTTACCTTCAAAGATGAAGAAGATGATCTTCTTTCTTCAAAGGCTTGCCTTTCAAATTTTTCAGAGGGTTCTCTCTTTTCTGTATGTCTATCTGTCTATATATGTGAGAATTGGAGTCTAGGGGCCTTTATATAGGGCCAATTGGTTTGTTAAGTTAGTTACAGAGATCTTTCTTTGATTGATCTGGGGACATTTCCCCACCGTTGGATCTTTGATCCTAAGGCCTCTGTTTTACAGAAGACAATCTTTTTATTTTAATAAGATTGGAAAGATCTTTCTAGAATTTTAATTCTAATTAATTAATAATTTATTATTTAAATTTCAGTGCTGACGCAATTGGCGCTAGCGCACCTGCGCTTGACACGTGTCGCGCAGCGCAACTGCGCAGGCGTGCTTGCGCTTGACACGTGGCGCGCAGCGCAACTGCGCTAGCGCGCCTGTTTTTGACACGTGGCGCGCAGCGCAAAGCGCAGCGCAATTGCACTAGTGCATCACTGTTTGACACGTGGTGCGCAACGCAGAGCGCAAGTGATCTGAAGCGTTGCTTCATTTATTTTAAAATTTGAATTTTAAAACATAGCCTTTCTCTGATTGGGGGTGCGTTGCCTTGGGCGCAGCGCTCCTTGCGCTGGCGTGTCTGCTTTTGACACGTGGCGCGCTGCGCGCAGCGCGCAGCGCAAGGAATCTGAAGCGTTGCTTCAATTTTTGAATTTTGAAATTCAAACAGAGTTTTGCTCTGATTGGGGGAAACAAATGCCCCCCACCGTTGCGTTCACGTGGCGCACACGTGAGTGCAGCGGTGGCAGCATCCCAGCCGTTGGATCAACTCAGGAGTTGAGGAGGCGCTTCAGCGCCTATAAATAGGACCCTTGGTCCTCCTCAGATGATTATCATCTCTTTAAGATTTTTATTTTCAGAGCCTTGCTCTCATTTTCAAGAACTTCAGAGTTAGAACTCTAGAAAATTTTAGGTAAAAATTTAATCTTAATTAAATCAATTTTAATTAACAGAGCCTTGCTCTTATAGATTTTTTGATCTAAAGAAATCCCTTTTGGGGTTTCATAAACAGAGCTTTGCTCTCAAGAATCCATAGATCTTGTTTTAGGGTTTCTTAACCCATGATCAGAGCTTTGCTCATGGATAATGTATAGATCTTTTGATCCAAAGATGAAGAACTCTTAAGAGTTTTTATGGATCTTTAAGAACCCAGAACTTTAATTCTTAGGAATTAATTTTTCTTTGATGGATTTGTCCATCATTATTACAGAGCTAGGCTCTTTAAGGAATTTTATTCCCTTGTGACCAGAGTTTGACAAGTGTCACTCTGTGACAGAGCTTTGCTCTGAAAGAGAGATTTTCTCTTTGTCTCGAGGGATTTCTCATTTAATGAGAATATTTTTTGAGGATTTCCTCATTAATTGACAGTCTCATCCAATGATGAGGCTGTCTTATTAACTGATGCATTGTCATCTGGATTTTATGGGTCCCCCTTTGGTCCCCTTCTCCACTACATTGCAGTGCGGTACAAATTTTAAAGTACTAAGCGTCGGAATTTTAAAATTAAAGTATGATACTGATGGTTGAATTTCACTTTTTCTTGCAGGCAACATGTTTGCTGACCTTTCATTCCCATTTTTCCGCTCAGAGGGAGGATTCCCTGAGGCGCCGGTGGACCGGGAGGTTCTTGCTCTCATTAAGGATTACGATCCTGAGTACAAGAACCTTCACCTGTGGGGTAGGTGGTACAGCAAAATTATCAAGGGTCGCCGAATTTTCTCTTGCGCGACACCGTCGGATCCGATCTCGTCGATCCCTTACGCGGATATACCCCCGGTGAACTATGCCGTGGAGGTTGTAAATTGGAATTCGGAGGATCTTCTTCAACCTTCGATTGCTTCCATACCCGTGCAGCCGCCGGCAGCCGTGGATATTCTGGGGCGGCGCATATGCCAGGGCGAGTCGCGCCCTTGGGGACAACCCTATAACAATGGATTAACCCCTCGACATTCGGTCGGGTATTTGCAGTGGGCCAGGTACATCTTGTCAGCGAAGAAGGTGTTAGTTATGTATATGCCCTAGAGGCCATTGTTGTACAAATGATGTATATTATGATGGATGCTTAGATATATACAGAGAGGACTTTCTTGCTCGTCATGATCGTATGCTATTTGGTTTCACTTTATCTTAACATGTTGACTTGTATTGGTTTACTGTTTTTCTCTCACATGTTGATAAAGCCCTTAGGATCTGTACTCGACTACTGGGATTATGATGAGATCATACTAGTGGGTCCATAGTAGTCGATGAGTACATCCTATAACTGTTCCTAGTCGAGGGTATATCGAGACAGGGCATCGATACACCAGAGTAGACTAGCGTATACGCATCTTGACCCATATGATGGGCGATGGATGATCCCATATCCATCGGTGTTTGACATCAGAGATGGTGTACGGGTGCTCAGTGGAGACTGGATACACTTAACGGACTCGCCGAGAACTCCCAGATGGTGATATACCACACGTCAGATGGCAGTTCTCTGGTGACACTGGTACAGGGTAGTCTGTAGACCCGAGATCGTCATAGAGTCTTGTGTGATTCCCACTGTGCTTTGATTTCCACCTTACCACGTCCAAGAGGGCGTGCAAAACGGTGGCTTTTGGGTACAGTCCCGAATCACATGGAGGCAATGAGCGTAGGAGGGGATTCGTCTCTCCCGGTGTAGGGAGTTGATGTTGTGCTGTGTTCGATTGGCTATAACTGAAAGTCCCTGGCCAGGGCTGATATAGAGATTTACTGGTAAGTGTTACTAGTAGTTTCTCGACCCGTTATGAGCCACACATCGACACGACTTATCGGTTATTGGGGTCTGACGTTTACCACCCATAGACTTGATATGCGACATATCAGACGAACAGACCGGACTGTACGGGAGTGTTACTGATTGGATTCACAGGAGAACGCACATGCTAGCTTGTTGATCTTCTGATCGCTCAATACCTGGGTGGCTGTTACGTTTAGCTGACCGCTTGCAGCTTGTGGGTGTTTGATATGATCATCACCTGCTACCGGCGTATTGACGATTCTTTAGAGTCCTACACAGAGGTTTCTTGGCTCAGGCGAAACGGAGTAGAGGCACATATGTGATATGTGCAGGACCGAGAATAATGCGATATGAGATACCGTATTATATTCTCGCGATATTTAGATATGAACCGGGTCATCGGATCAAGTGTTGATTCGATGAATCAGTACATGATATATTAGTCGGTAATATTCGATATAGCCGGATCGTCGGATCAAGTGTTGATTCGATGATTTAATGTATAATAATATATATGATATATTTTATTACATTATCTAATATTGGCTCGCTTTATTATTTCATTTTCTCGCTGGATGATACATTGATATATATGCGATATATGTTAATTGTATTATTTTCTTTTGTTGCAAATATATAATATATATGTGATATATATTATTGTGACATGATATGATTTATTATTAAACATGTTTAAGGATGATTAAAAGGGATTAGGGTTTGATTAGGGTTAGCTTCTTCTTGCACCTTCTAGAAGCTTTGCTTTTGTCATGCTTAAGATATTATGGTTGATATTTATGCATGACTCATAACTTAACCTAACCAAACCCTAACTCTAGTTTATTCTCTACAAACTATTAGCCACTCATCCTTGACCATGGTTGATACATCAATCATATACTTTTATTTCTATTCATCACAAAAGGAATTATCATTATCTTTTCCATTATCATCTTCTTCTCTCTTGATTTTGAGCTCACTAGAAATTCCATTTGTGATGATAAATTGTGAGAAAGTGAATTAAAAAGAAAGCATAAATACTACTCCTTCATCCTCATCTCATCTAGCCCATGAGATTAGTGTGTTCATCTCTTTAGAGTGAGAAAGCTTGAGTTATTGGAACTTCGACGTAGATCATCGGAGATTTGGAACACTTCAAGCTAGCATGGATCGTTCGAGTCGTGGAGCCTCTCTTGAGTCCGGGAGATCGAGGATCGCGGCGAAGGGACTTCTACTCGAAGCTTGTGAAGTGAAGGAGCGGACTACAAAGGTTGTAATCCCTCACACTTAGATAAAAAGTTGTTATCTTGCATGCTTAACCCTAATAATCTAGCAAAGATCCTGTCTTTGGGTTGTTCGGCACGTCTAAATTTTTATCCGGGCATGTTTGATGCCTTATGAACCTTCACAAGAGTGCCTAGGAACCATACAGTGGTATCAGAGCCTAGCTAGAGCATTAGGCGTCGTGTTTACGAAGTTAAAACTCCGATCGAACCCGAACCGACAAAATTTACCCCCTCTCTGGAAATTTTTCAAAAACTGGGATTTTTCTGAATTAAAAATACGTAAAAAAATCAGCAGGGAATTCTAAGAATTACCATGAAACATGGGCCCACAAATCCACCAAACCGCGGCGGAACCGCGGCGGGAACCTGCTTCTCGCAGCGGTTCCGCGGCGGAATTGTGGAATTGTGACACGTGGTTTTCATGGTAATAACAGTAGGTGCTTGTTTATGCTTCTGGGTATTTTTAAAAATGATTCAAGTGTTGTTTAATCTGGGGTTTATTTTGTGATCGAAGATTCAATCGGAAAATTTAAATTCGTTATTATTTCCAGATATTTAGAAATTGTTAAAAAGTTCGAACGGATATCATTAACTCACTTTTTCCCGGCACGTAAAACTTTCAAGTGTTGAATTTTTATCGGGTTTAAATCTTTCGGAAAAATTGTACAAGTTAAGCGGTGGACCCTCTAGAAGACAACAAACCTTAACTCGATTATGTGACCGTCTTGAACTGCCTTTTGAACCTTCAGGTTTGGGGCAGTACGGCGTGCCACATGTGAGGCGTTGGCTTGACCCTTCTACGGCTGGATCACCGGTACTGTGACATATTCTGGGATTATTTGAACTCCGCTCAAGTGTTGAGCACTTTAGGAAATTTTGGGTATTTGATTATCTGTTCGAAAAGTTTAATACTGTCTATTTATCTGGAATGTGATACAATATGTGGAATTCATAGAGTTAGGCATGAAATGCGGAGTATGTGATATTTCGGATTTATGATGTCTAAAGTGATTTTGAATTCCAAATATTGTAGTTTTACACTTACTTTTCTGTGACCGTAAGTGTAATATGTGATATCGCCGGTTTCGTTGCTATATGTCAACGACAATTGGGATGCGCATATTTACTTACGTTGATGATATGTGATATTATGTGTTGCTGTGATATGTTATATTGGATCGTCGCGTTCTGAATAGCCGGGGTTTTTATGTGAGATGAGGGTTTTTATTTTCATTCATGTAAAATTCATTTGTAATGTAATATTCTTTTATTTGGGGCACTTCCAGGTTGAGGTTGATGTCACCAGTGTATATTATTTACTTTTCCGCATTAGGTAGACCCAAGGAGGGGAGCACAAGTAACCGGGTTCTAGGGTCCAGTGGGAGGCCATCTCGAGGAGTCGAGACCGGGTCTCCTAACCCTAGAATTGGCAGTGTTACTTGCCGCTCTCGTAGGGGTCTTGGGATGTGGGTTTGGCTATTCGTCGCGACCGTGGAATCCGTGTTTTATACAGGCTCGTATTGAAAACACGGACGTCCTAGTATATCCAATATTTCATATATGTTCTTCTGCTGCAATGTTCTGTGATGAGATCATATTACTGCCTGAGACGAATGCTTATACTATATATATATATGCTGATATATAAATATTACTGCTTTCGTTTCTTCTGTGATGCTTAGGAAGCATAAGCTGATGGGATTTTTATTAATAAGATTAATAAAAAGAAAAGAAACCTAAAGATGTTGTAGAATCAAAACTTTATAAAAAAGGGTAGCTACAGTTTTGCTTTGCACAGTGATATATATGATATGTCCTGCACCTTATTCGATGAGGAAAGAGCCGACGATCCCTTCACCGGGAGTGACCTCTTTAGCGAAACTGGCAGATGCTACAAAACTCGGTTCGTCTTTTGATTGCTTTTAGAGTTTTGTTTTGCACAGCGGTATATATGATATATCCTGCACCTTATTCGATGAGGAAATGGCCGACGATCCCTTCACCGGGAGTGACCCCTTTAGCGAAACTAAGAAAAGCCTCAAAAACACTCCTTTTCAAAAAACACATGATTCTACAACGATATCAAGTTCATTACGCTTGGGGTTTTCTGAAAAACCTGCGTAGCCCTCCGTCATTTCAGATAGATATTATTTAGTATTCGTGCTACGTTTGTTGGCCCGCGTCAAGACGTGGTGTGCGGTAGCTAACTAGTATTTATCTGTTTATGCATATGATGCAGATTGGATTAGGGTAGTCGTGCGACTTTGTTGGCCTGCGTCAAGGGTCGTGCGGATGGGTTTAATTCAATCAAGAAATGACGGGTTGAACTTGACTAGCGTACTATGGTTTGTTGGCCTGCGTCAAGGTCATAGAACGCTAGGGGCAAAAATCTTATCGGGAATTTCAAGTGTTGAAATTTGCAATGAGATTGCATACCTTCTATGAGATAGTTGGATCCCGATACCCACTGCGAGTAAGTGTTACTCCTGGGAGAGTTTTACACAGGACAATTAGTCATTAAAGTAGGTGTCTAGAAAAGTGTTAACGGGGTTACGCCTCTGGGAAAACGAGGTTTACTTTAATTAGGTCCGTGCGAAAGCACGGGGAACCTCCCTCAAAGTACCGACACTGATCTGGCTGAAAGATTGACGAGATTGTAGGGTGTAATTAATCCCGGCTAATCTTACCTTTTAGGGTTTTAAGGTAGATTTGATAAAAACAGTGGGAGACATCCTGATTAGATAAGATAATAACCAATCTAATCTTGCAAGAGCATACGCTAAAGTGTTTTCTTCTCTCTCTCTCCAGGTAGCGACCATGTCAGGCCATAATCAAGATAATAATATTGATGTATTGACTAAACCTCGTTATTGTACTGAGCGAGGGAACGTTGAACCCGTTCTTTCTTATAAGAGTTATAAGACTGAACAGGAAACAGAAGAATATCTGGATTCTCAAGCCGCCCAAAAGAACATGCATGTTGATGCATCTTCTTCGGGTGTGTTAGTTATTGAGAACTGTTTCTCGGTTCACCCTACGTCCTGGGTATTAGATACCGGATCAGGATCCCACATATGTAAATTGTTACATGGGCTACGAAAAGGTAGAGAACTAGGAAAAGGTGATCATTCCGTTCAAGTAGGGAACGGTGCAAGTATTGTAGCCAAAGCAGTTGGCGAATATCTCCTAGTATTGCCAAGTCGTAATACACTGATTCTAAATGAGTGCTATTATATACCGAACATGATGTGCAACATTATATCAGTTTCTTTATTAAGTAAAGAAGGATATAATTTTGTAGTAAAGGATAATGTTATGAACATATTCCTAGATCAAAAGTTGATTGCATCAGGCTCGTTACATAATGGCATATTCATTCTAAATCAGAATACAGTCCTCAATATACAAAACACACACAAGAGGAAAAGTTCAGAAATGAACGAATCTTTCTTGTGGCATTGTAGACTTGGTCATATCAATGCGACACGACTGGCTAAGTTACATAATGATGGTTATTTGAATTCGTTCGAATTATCATCTTATGATACTTGCCATTCATGTCTCAAAAGAAAAATGACCAAAGCTCCGTTTAGTGGACACGGAGAAAGAGTCACTGAACTCTTAGGACTAATACATAGTGATGTATGCGGTCCCATGTCTACACATACCAGGAACGGTTCTTCCTACTTCATTACATTCACTGATGATCTCTCTAGATTCGGACATGTGTTCCTGATGAAACACAAGTCTGAAGCTTTTGAGAAATTCAAAGAATATAAGCACGAAGTAGAGAATCAAACGGGCAAAAGTATTAAGATTCTTCGATCTGATCGAGGAGGTGAATACTTAAGCAATGAGTTCCTAGATTATCTAAAAGAGAATGGGATTCTCTCTCAGCTTACTCCTCCTTATACACCACAGCACAACGGTGTATCGGAGCGGAGGAATCGCACCCTATTAGATATGGTGCGCTCGATGATGAGTACAGCTGAGTTACCTATTTCCTTCCGGGGGTATGCACCGGAGACAGCTGCAGACCTATTGAATATGGTTCCCACCAAATCTGTGCCAGCCACTCCATATGAGATATGGAAAGGAAAGAGACCATATCTTAATTATGTTAGGATATGGGGTTGTCCGGCATATGTGAAAACACAAAATCCGGACAAACTCGGCGCAAGGTCTATTCTGTGCAAGTTTATTGGATATCCCAAACATTCGCGCGGGTATATCTTCTACCACACCGAAGAACAAAAGGTGTTTGTTTCTCGGCACGCCACCTTTTTAGAAAAGGAATTTCTTGCAAAAGAAATTAGTGGCTCTGAGGTAGAACTGGAAGAAGTTCCAGCAGAACAAACTACAACAGATGATTTAGTGGAACCAGAGGATTCAGTAGTACCCAACGAACCCCAGCCTCTCCGCCGATCTAGTAGGGTTTCACGTCCACCTGAGAGATACTACGGTTTTCTCATTGACGGTGGAAGCGAGGATTGCATCATGGATGATGATGACCCGACTAGTTTCGAGCAGACCATCACGAGTAGTGAATCTGTGAAATGGCTGGATGCAATGCGATCTGCGATGGAATCCATATACACCAACAAAGTATGGACTTTGGAAAATGCTCCTGAAGGGGTAAAACCCATTGGGAGCAAGTGGATCTTTAAAAAGAAATTTAATGTAGATGGAAAAGTTGAGACTTTCAAAGCTAGACTTGTAGCAAAGGGATTTCGTCAACGACCAGGTGTGGATTATGACGAAACCTTTTCTCCAGTGGCTATGCTTAAGTCCATCCGGATCTTACTTGCCATTTCTGCATACCATGACTACGAAATCTGGCAAATGGATGTTAAGACCGCCTTTCTAAACGGTGATTTAGAAGAGAGCGTGTACATGACTCAGCCAGAGGGCTTCGTAGATAGTGGGAGCAGCGGAAAAGTGTGCAAGCTGCTTAAATCCATTTATGGGTTAAAGCAAGCATCGCGGAATTGGAACATCTGTTTTGATGTTGTAGTCAAAGAGTTTGACTTCATCAAAAATATAGATGAACCTTGTATCTATAAGAAGGTAGCAGAGGGTTAGGTTATCTTCCTCGTATTGTACGTGGATGACATACTCTTGATAGGAAATGATATTCCTATGCTGCAATCAGTCAAGCTCTTCTTATCATAGAGATTCTCAATGAAAGATCTAGGTGATGCCTCCTGCATATTGGGAATCATGATCTATAGAGATAGATCTAAACGGATATTGGGATTGTCCCAATCCAGGTACATTGACACCATACTAAAGAGGTTTAGTATGGAAGAATCCAAGCGTGGGAACCAACCCACGATCTCTGGACTCACTCTCTCCAAAGAGATGTCTCCCAAGACTGATTTGGAGAGAGCTCGCATGCAAGGGATACCCTATGCTTCGGCAGTAGGCTCTATCATGTATGCGATGCTATGTACCAGACCCGATGTAGCATACTCACTAAGTGTAGTGAGTCGGTATCAAGCAGATCCTGGAGAGAGTCACTGAACAGCTGTGAAGAACATTCTCAAGTACTTACGAAGGACTAAGGAGATGTTCTTGGTGTATGGTAACGGAGAACTCCAGGTGGAGTCCTTTACCGATTCCAGCTTCCAAAGTGATAAGGACGACTCTAAGTCGCACTCGGGATTTGTCTTTACCCTCAATGGAGGGGCGGTATGTTGGAAGAGTTCCAAACAGGATACCGTTGCAGACTCGACGATGGAGGCTGAATACATCGCTGCCAACGATGCTGCCAAAGAGGCTGTCTGGATAAAGAAGTTCATTAATGAACTTGGTGTGGTTCCATCCATTGAGCATCCAATACCTCTGTATTGCGATAACAATGGAGCTGTGGCTTTGGCCAAGGAACCCAGGTCCCATCAAAAGTCCAGACATATTCTGAGGCGGTATCACTTGATCAGGGAGATAGTTGATCGTCGGGAGATCGAGGTCAGGAGAGTAGATACGAAGGACAACACTGCGGATCTATTCACGAAGGATATTCCCCAGATACAGTTTGAGAGATTATTCGGGATGCTAGGTATGAGATACTACAGCAGCTGGCCTTAGTACAAGTGGGAGATTGTCAGTTATGTATATGCCCTAGAGGCCATTGTTGTACATATGATGTATATTATGATGGATGCTTAGATATATACAGAGAGGACTTTCTTGCTCGTCATGATAGTATGCTATTTGGTTTCACTTTATCTTAACATGTTGACTTGTATTGGTTTACTGTTTTTCTCTCACATGTTGATAAAGCCCTTAGGATCTGTACTCGACTACTGGGATTATGATGAGATCATACTAGTGGGTCCATAGTAGTCGATGAGTACATCCTATAACTGTTCCTAGTCGAGGGTATATCGACAGGGCATCGATACACCAGAGTAGACTAGCGTATACACATCTTGACCCATATGATGGGCGATGGATGATCCCATATCCATCGGTGTTTGACATCAGAGATGGTGTACGGGTGCTCAGTGGAGACTGGGTACACTGGACGGACTCGTCGAGAACTCCCAGATGGTGATATACCACACGTCAGATGGCAGTTCTCTGGTGACACTGGTACAGGGTAGTCTGTAGACCCGAGATCGTCATAGAGTCTTGTGTGATTCCCACTGTGCTTTGATTTCCACCTTACCACGTCCAAGAGGGCGTGCAAAATGGTGGCTTTTGGGTACAGTCCCGAATCACATAGAGGCAATGAGCGATAGGAGGGGATTCGTCTCTCCCGGTATAGGGAGTTGATGTTGTGCTGTGTTCGATTGGCTATAACTGAAAGTCCCTGGCCAAGGCTGATATAGAGATTTACTGGTAAGTGTTACTAGTAGTTTCTCGACCCGTTATGAGCCACACATCGACACGACTTATCGGTTATTGGGGTCTGACGTTTACCACCCATAGACTTGATATGCGACATATCAGACGAACAGACCGGACTGTACGGGAGTGTTACTGATTGGATTCACAGGAGAACGCACAGGCTAGCTTGTTGATCTTCTGATCGCTCAATACCTGGGTGGCTGTTACGTTTAGCTGACCGCTTGCAGCTTGTGGGTGTTTGATATGATCATCACCTGCTACCGGCGTATTGACGATTCTTTAGAGTCCTACACAGAGGTTTCTTGGCTCAGGCGAAACGGAGTAGAGGCATATATGTGATATGTGCAGGACCGAGAATAATGCGATATGAGATACCGTATTATATTCTCGCGATATTTAGATATGAACCGGGTCATCGGATCAAGTGTTGATTCGATGAATCGGTACATGATATATTAGTCGGTAATATTCGATATAGCCGGATCGTCGGATCAAGTGTTGATTCGATGATTTAATGTATAATAATATATATGATATATTGTATTACATTATCTAATATTGGCTCGCTTTATTATTTCATTTTCTCGCTGGATGATACATTGATATATATGCGATATATGTTAATTGTATTATTTTCTTTTGTTGCAAATATATAATATATATGTGATATATATTATTGTGACATGATATGATTTATTATTAAATATGTTTAAGGATGATTAAAAGGGATTAGGTTTTGATTAGGGTTAGCTTCTTCTTGCACATTCTAGAAGCTTTGCTTTTGTCATGCTTAAGATATTATGGTTGATATTTATGCATGACTCATAACTTAACCTAACTAAACCCTAACTTTAGTTTATTCTCTACAAACTATTAGCCACTCATCCTTGACCATGGTTGATACATCAATCATATACTTTTATTTCTATTCATCACAAAAGGAATTATCATTATCTTTTCCATTATCATCTTCTTCTCTCTTGATTTTGAGCTCACTAGAAATTCCATTTGTGATGATAAATTGTGAGAAAGTGAATTAAAAAGAAAGCATAAATACTACTCCTTCATCCTCATCTCATCTAGCCCATGAGATTAGTGTGTTCATCTCTTTAGAGTGAGAAAACTTGAGTTATTGGAACTTCGACGTAGATCATCGGAGATTTGGAACACTTCAAGCTAGCATGGATCGTTCGAGTCATGGAGCCTCTCTTGAGTCCGGGAGATCGAGGATCGCGGCGAAGGGACTTCTACTCGGAGCTTGTGAAGCGAAGGAGCGGACTACAACGGTTGTAATCCCTCACACTTAGATAAAAAGTTGTTATCTTGCATGCTTAACCCTAATAATCTAGCAAAGATCATGTCTTTGGGTTGTTCGGCACGTCTAAATTTTTATCCGGGCATGTTTGATGCCTTATGAACCTTCACAAGAGTGCCTAGGAACCCTACAGAAGGCGCATTTGCTGAAGATCGGTCTGTACCCCGCAGTTTACGCCTCGCTGTTCGAGTACCCTGCTCCTCCGACGTGGTGGGTTAAGGCGTTCGTGGAACAATGGAATATCCCCACCCATACCTTTCTTCTGGTGGACAGGGAAGTTTCCATCCCCCTAGAAGAGTTTGCTGAGATTTCCGGTTTGCCGGTGAGGGGGGAGCACTATGAGGAGCTACTTCCTCCGGATGAATATGTCTTCGCCACCAAGCCGTTGGTAATGGGCCTAACGCCGGAGAATGCTATTCAGCACCAGTTTCCGATCCTGGTAAAGGTGCTGAATATGTATGAAAGTCTCTACTTGGAATCGGGAGGCCGGGGAGTTAGTTTCGCAGATTTCATCGCCCGCTTTCTTCGACCGGAGATTCTATCACAGCGGGGCGAAAAATTTGCCAAGCTTGATGACCCTTTCGGCCTGGGCTTAGATCGTCGACCAGCACTGGAAGCCGATCAAAATGGATTTTACCTCCCTGATGCCGCAGTCATCCCCTTATCGGAAATCGCCGCTCCGGGCATCGACGAGGAGACCTTCTTTCTCGGGTTTCTGGGGCTATAGCTGTGCTGGTTCGCGCTCCCCATGCACCCACGCTACATAAGGCCTTCCGTCTTCTACCTAGCACATCGGATGGTGGCTGGTATTCAATTGTCCATTGGAATCGCCGGGTTGGCTCACCTGTACCATGGTCTCAGCGTGGCGGCGGACACAAATGAACCGGGGGTGCAACCCGCCAATTTCCCGATGCACTACTTTACTTCATGGATGGAAATGCATGTGCTCGGGGTTTTTGGTATTCACAAGAGGCCCTCGTTCTACGAGAAGTGCAGACTCCTGAGAGTCATGCGGTTGATTGGCGCTTCTATTGTGAATCCACCTCCGCGGGAGGCTAGGGGGTTGCTTCTTCGTCCGCGCACGGTCGGAGCAGGCATTTATTTCACGGACAAGGTCATGACCATCAGCCCGGAGACCTCCAAGGCAGTGTTGGCGTTGCGTGATAGTTTCAAGGACGGGGCCTCCGTATTGAAAGCTCGGGAGATTCTTCACTTATACTCCATCCGGCCGGGCTTCTTGGTGTTCAGGCAGAATGATATGGCTCTTTTTATGAGGTACAACCCCCATCGGTTCGCCCAACAACTAAGCTATAACCAAGGGGTCCCACTAGAGGCGTTTTTGGAAGAGCCTGCGGCCTCCAGGGAGGGGATACAGAGCGCCCTGCATCACTTTATGCGGCTGAATACAGGTTCCCACTTCTTCATTAGTGAGCCAAGTTGCGTTCCAAGGGCCCTCAACGTGTACGAGGCTTTGTATCAGCACGCGATGGGTGCTGTTATCCGGGAAGAGAAGCGGCTGCTGCTTGACCGCAAGGGTGCGCCCCCCGCCAGCGATCGCAAAGTCCCTCTAAGGAAAAAGACCCTTGTCGTTCCTCCACTAAGAGGAGATGCTGGAGATGAGCCTCCGCGTGTGCTAAGCCCCCCGCGTGGATTGCCCCGTGATACTGTGGACGTGCCCCCAGTGCCCCGTGCTCCGGTGGAGACGGTGAATGTGGTTTCGCCTGAATCCGGCGTGGGCTCGGATATCGGGACCCGCCGTCCTAAGGTGCCCACGAAGCGTAAGCTGATTTTGGGTGCGGCTGGAGTTCGCGCACAGAAGAGGAAGAAGAAGTCGATCCTCTCTGCCGACGTTGCATTTGGTCAGGAACCTCATGCTCCTTATAGCGAGGGTTTGGGTGAGTACGGGACCAACGAGGGCTTATTTATGC
Organism: Agapanthus africanus; assembly: GCA_030015575.1. Classification (NCBI taxonomy): domain Eukaryota; kingdom Viridiplantae; phylum Streptophyta; class Magnoliopsida; order Asparagales; family Amaryllidaceae; genus Agapanthus; species Agapanthus africanus. Next base: position 349,495,505 of record JASDDO010000024.1, on the reverse strand, counting down.
CGCCAGACGACACTGATATGGCGGCCGCCATCGCAGCTTCTGAGCGATTGGCAAGGCGCGATGCGTGGTTGGCTAAACTTGCGCAATTGGGTAATTACTAGTTGTATTTTTCGTCATTGCATCGTACCTCTATCATTGTTTTTTGACTAACGTTTTTTCTTCTTTTAACAGGCATTTCTACCGAAGAAGCTATCGCCGCTTCCCTCAAAACTTTCCAGGAGGAGGAACGACTCAGAGCATCCTTAGGCCTTGGTACATTTCGGTTTACTATGTCTCTCCTTCCATTTCTTATGAGTAATCTGACCCCCTCTTTGTCTTATCGCAGGGACCACAAGACCTATCTCGCAAACCGATGCAGGAATTCTTTCCGGGTCAGCTACCGAAGTTCCGGCCTCTTCGGGATTGCCGCAAGAGACCCAACTCAAAAAGCCAATGATGGATGCCTTGAAGGCCCTGGAGGCAACCCTGAACGCGGACGACGCCGCCCTGCTAAAGGAGGCTTCAAAAAGGTCTGTAGCAATGGCTCGGGAGGAAAGGAAACGCCTAAGGCGCACAGCAAAAGTGCGTAGCGCTGCTTTGGCCGTGGGAGTGGGCTCAAGCGCCGTTACTCCCGCTGCTACTCCTTCAGAGGAGCTCCCGGTCGCTTTGTCTACTGCTCATAGACGGGCGGCGCGTGCAGCTCGGGAAGCCAACGGTAAATCTGTCTCAGGTAATGTGCTTTTGAGGCTTTGTTATCAAAGTTTTAAACTATCGGTTCTTATATATCTTGTCCTGCAGGGTCGAGTCCTACTGAAGGAGCGGCGGCGACCGTCGAGCCGGAAGGGATGGTGGATGAGGCATCGGCTGAACCCGAGGCAACGGTAGGCGGTGCAGCCGTAGTTGCCAGGCCTGAGATAGTGGCTGACGAGACAGTCACAACCACTATGCATGAGAAGGTTGCCGATGCCGAGCCCGAGGGGGCGGCAGGTGAGACGGCTGTTACTACTGAGCCTGAGGCAGCAGCGGATAAGATAGCTGCTACGGACGAGCCTATGGCAGCGGTGGACGAGACAGTTGCGACCGCTGAGCCCGAGGTGGTAGCGGGTGAGACGGCTGCTATGGTCGCTGAGCAAGATATGGCCGCTCTTTCTCAAGAGTCGGGTGCCGCTCCGATCATCGCTCTCCCTGCTTACGGTTCCTTATCGTCTTCCGGCGTCGCGAGCGTGACGACGGCTCCTGTAGAGTCGGGCGATGAGGCAACGGGAGGTGAGACCATCCCAATGGAGGAGGAAGACGCCGCCGTTACATCAAGTAACGCCCTTGTTAGGGCTCTGGCCAGCGACTCTTCAGGTAAATCTTGGGTCACCGCCCTTCTTTTATTCTGCAATCTTTCCTAATAAAATTTATCTTGTTTCTAATGCAGGTATGGCTAGTGCTGAGATTGAGCTGCTCGAGACAGCGCCGCCAGTTACCGTCCTGACGGTGACCACCCTTCTGCCTTCTCTCGCACCGTCGCAAATGCTGGAAGGTATGTATTTTTAACCTATCAGTCTTATCTTTAGATTGCATAATTTATGTACTGACGTTATACTATTGCGTCTTTGTAGGAGTCCTTTTTGACCACCTGTATCAGGTGCTGCATCCCCACTTCTCCTTCCCGTCGGAGATGGCTTCATCCAGTGGCGCTGGTGAATATAGTTTTCAATTACTTCTATTTCTTTTTCCAATAATGAAATTATTTCTGATTCTTCCTTGCTCTGATTGCAGTGCTACAGATTGAAGGAGGGGATAAGAGATCAGTTGCGCCACCGGTCCTCCCGGCTTTGTCATCTGCTGCAGCTGGTATAGTAAATTCCATTGTTCATGAACTTCCTATATTTATTGAACCGTCATTTGATTGTGATTTGTTTTGCAGCTGTCGCTCCAACTCCGGCCCCTTTCGAGTCTCGCATTATGATGCCGGTAGGCCCATTCTCTAGATGTCCATCCTCAAAGGGTGCTGCGATGAGTTTGAGTATGCTGAGCGGATGCGTCGAGGAGCTTGACACAGAAGCTCCTACATCTGCCGCAGATTTCGCTGCCGAGGTTAATCCGATGCTGGAGACGCTTGTAAATTTTCATAATGAAGGCGTCGTCAAGTCTTGGGTTAATTACTACAGGGAGATCGAGGCCTGCCTGCATGAGCTCGAGGTTGGACGTCCTGCTCCAGAGGTCCTAGCTATGAACGCTCAGCGGGCTGCGTGGGTTGAGCAGAGCACTCCCTACTTCCATCATCTTGAATAAGAGGCGGCTTTAAAACGTAAGGAGTGCGGAGAGACTTCGAGCGAATCTGCCCGACTGCATGCTCAGGTTGATGCAAATGCTGCACAGTTGAAAGTTATCTTTGAAGGCCTTCTGCGATGCATTTCTGACGGGTTAACACTGAGGCAGCAACTTGACGTCGTCGAGCGGGATGCACAAAATCGTGGGGCAGCTCAGCAGGTAGTCGAGGAGCAGCTTTCATCTTATTTGCAGCAACGAGATCAGGTTGAAGCAGAGTTGGCCGCGGCAGCTGACCATGACGAGAGGCTGAGGGGAGTGCATGAGCAATTGATTGGCCTACTTAAAATGTTTCCCTCCCAATAGTTGCTTTTGCGTCATTTGTAAATTTTGAATAAAATGTATTCATTCTTTTATTCTTTCATATGATGTATTTTGTACCCAACTGCATACATGAATAAAAGATACATTTTTTTTGCAATGTCTTGTGTCATTTCTCTGCTTTATTCTTTCTTGTTGTGTTGTTTGCCATGCGATTTTAGCAAGTGCGATCCGTAGATAGTATATAACTGTCAATCTTATGCTTTTTGCAGAGTGGCGATGGCTTAGAAAACAGGGTTAGGATCTGTCACCTAAGACTTTTCAACTTTATGAGCCGTGAGGGTCTCATAAAGAATTTTCTCCCTACTGGCCGGGAGGGTCCCGTAGGTGCGTTTTCTCCTTAGGAATCGTGAGGATTCCTAAGTGTGTTTTCTCTTGAGAGTCGTAAGGATCTCACAAGAGAATTTACTCCTTTATGAGTCGTAAGGACCCGCAAGTGATGGATGAAGTTGCCCTTGTCCGCTTTTCACGGAGTCAGGGATTGCTCTGGATGTTTTCCAGGATACCGTAGTTTAAAGACATCACGGTCAAGGTTAAGGACATCATAGTCCATGGATTTAAGGACTCCACAGTCCGTTGTTAGTTTTAAGACATCACGATCGAGGTTAAGGATATCATAGTCCGTGAGTTTAAGGACCTCACAGTCCAATGTTAGTTTTAAGACATCACGGTCGAGGTTAAGGACGTCATAGTCCATGGATTTAGGGACTCTACAGTCCGTTGTTAGTTTTAAGACATCACGATCGAGATTAAGGACATCATAGTCCGTGGATTTAAGGACTCCACAGTCCGTTGTTAGTTTTAAGACATCACGGTCAAGGTTAAGGACATCATAGTCCGTGGATTTAAGGACTCTACAGTCCGTTGTTAGTTTTAAGACATCACGGTCAAGGTTAAGGACATCATAGTCCGTAAGTTTAAGGACCTCACAGTCCGATGTTTGCTCTGGATGCTTCCCACGGGTTTACTGCCGTATTTGGCGAGGACCAGGCTCCGCTCTGGATGCTTCACACGGGTTCACTGCCGTGCTCTGCGAGGAACAGGATCCGCTCTGGACGTTTTCCACGGGATCAGAAGTGACGTTATCCGCGTTCCACATAACCAGGAATTTGTACTAGATGCTTCACACGGGTTCACTGCCGTGTTTGGCGAGGACTAGGCTCCGCTCTAGATGCTTCACACGGGTTCACTGCCGTGCTCTGCGAGGACCAGGATCCGCTCTGGACGTTTTCCACGGGGTCAGAAGTGACGTTATCCGCATTCCATGTAACCAGGAATTTGCACTAGATGCTTCCCACGGGTTCACTGCCATATTCGGTGAGGACTAAGCTCCACTCTGGATGCTTCACACGGGTTCACCGCCGTGCTCTGCGAGGACCAGGATCCGCTCTGGACGTTTTCCACGGGGTCAGAAGTGACGTTATCCGCGTTCCACGTAACCAGGAATTTGCACTAGATGCTTCACACGGGTTCACTGCCGTGTTTGGCGAGGACTAGGCTCCGATCTGGATGCTTCACACGGATTCACTGCCGTGCTCTGCGAAGACCAGGACCCGCTCTGGACGTTTTCCATGGGTCAGAAGTGACGTTATCCGCGTTCCACGTAACCAGGAATTTTGCTCTGGATGCTTCCCACGGGTTCACTACCGTGTTCGGCGAGGACCAGGCTTCGCTCTGGATGCTTCACACGGGTTCACTGCCGTGCTCTGCGAGCACCAGGATCCGCTCTGGACGTTTTCCACGGGGTCAGAAGTGACATAATCCGCGTTCCACGTAGCCAGGAAGGGCTGACTTTATCCGCATTTCACGGAGTTGGAATTTGACTCTCGGTCATCTGTACACCGCCGAGTCATGGAACTGGGAGTTGCCGCCGTTCCGCTTTGCTTGATGTTGTGTGTGTTGTAACGAGACAAATGTTGAGATGATCTCTAGGTTATCTATGAACCGTTGAGATTTGGCTTCTTCTTCTGATGAAACCTGGGGAGGAGGAGTGTGACTCCTTCTTTGTTTTGCGCCCCTGGATTGTATACAGGGATTGATGTAATATCACCTGTAGGGCATAAATTTCATTTTCTAATTTTTATTCTATCTTTTTCCGCGATGCTCTATCATTTCAGCTTTTTATATCGCGAAGGTCGCGATTGCCCCATCATTTCGGCTATTTTTCGCGGTGCCCAATCATTTCGGCTATTTATTTTATTTTTACTTGCCGCTTTTTATTGCGAGTTGCCCAATCATTTCGGCTATTTTACATACATACATTTTTACTTGCTGATTTTGTCGCAAGTTGCCCCATCATTTCGGCTATTTCGTATGCATGTGTGGGATTAGACACCGATTTGGGCATCAACATCGCTACAGCGGGGATATTGCCAGGAGTGAATCATCATTTGCCTCTGTCAATATCGAACAAAGGTAGCTTAGCGAACAGGGTTAGGATCCTGTCGTCTAAGGCTTTTGACTTTATGAGCCGTAAGGGTCTCATAAAGGTATTTCTCCCTACAAGTTGTGAGGATCTCATAGGTGCGTTTTCTCCTTAGGGATCGTGAGGACTCCTAAGTGTATGGATTCTTGTAAGTCGTAAGGATCTTACAAGAGTGTTATCTCCTTATAAGTCGAGAGGACTTATAAGGGTTGTTCACCATATGGACATATCCCTAGTCACGGGTGGGACTTGACTAGGAAAATGTTTATTCGCGCCCGTGGATTGTATACAAGGGTCAGCATTGAGCCGCTTGTAGGGCAGTATCGGAGGTTGTGGGGGTTGGTTAAGAACAGGTTCAGGTCTCTGTAACTTAAGACTTTCAAATCTTATGAGCCGTGAGGGTCCCATAAGAGAATTCTCCTTACGAGTCGTGAGGATCTCGCAAGTGTAATTTCTCCTTAGGAATCGTGAGGATTCCTAAGTGTGTTGCTCCTTTGTGAGTCGTAAGGATCTCACGCAGGTGATTTCTCCTTACAAGGTCGAGAGGACCCTGTAAGTGTCTTTTAACGAGGTTGCGCACTTTCGGGTTTTCACAACACTCGCCGGTAGCCCTTCTGTTTTTACTCACGGAGCCTTTTCCGGTTTTCATCCGTGCCTACTTTACTTATGGACACACCGTTCTTATTTTTATTTTTATTTTATTTATTATTTTTTATATCAGCTTCGGGATGCTGCGATCCGCCGTAGCTTCTTGACATCCCGGTCAACAGCTAGTTTTAGGACATAATGGTCCGTTATTAGTTTAAGGACGTTTCGGTCCGCTGTTAGTTTAAGGACGTTTCGGTCCGTTAACCAGCTACTACTTATAGAGTTTTGGGCTTAGGAAGATAGCGAGCGGACATAGTCGTCGTCATCTATCATTGACCTAGGCCGTAACTCGTTAGGCGTAGTATTTCTTCAGGAAGCGACCGTTTATTGGCCTGAAAGGTCTTTCACCATTCATGTCCATGAGTAGATAGGCTCCACCCTGGTAGACCTTGTCTATGATGTACGGGCCTTCATAGTTCGGCTCGAATTTTCCCCGCTTGGCACGATTGGGGATCATAGGTCTTTTGACCACTAGCATGAGTTCGCCTTGGCGGAATGTCCTCGGCCTGGTCAATCTTTGCTATGAGCGCGTCATCTTTGCTTTATAAGCTTCCAGATTTTGCTGCGCCATGAGCCGGGTTTCATCAAGGGCATCAAGTTCCTCAAGCCGAAGGTGAGCGTTTTCTTCGTCCGTCAGCTCGTAATGGACCGCCACTCGCAGAGAAGGTAACTCTATCTCGAGGGGGAGTACTGCTTCTGTACCGAATACCAATGCGTACGGCGTTGTGTTTGTGGCCGTCTTGAACGTAGTTCGATACACCCAGAGAGCTTCTTGCAGTCTCTCATGCCAGTCCTTCTTATTTCGGGACACCGTCTTCTTCACGATCTTTGTCAGGGTCTTGTTGAAAGCCTCAGCTAGACCGTTAGCTCGGGGATTATAAACCGAGGAGTATCTCCAGTCTATGTTGTGCTGTTGTGCGAAGCGGATGATCTTGTGGCTTCTGTAGGTTGGCCCGTTATCGGAGATGATCCGTCGAGGAGTTCCAAACCGGTAAATAACGTGCGTCTTGAAGAAATGGAGGATATTCTCCGTCTTCACTTCCCTCAGCGGTACTGCTTCTGCTCATTTGGAGAAGTAATCAGTTGTCGCCAAAATGAAACGATGTCCTCTGGATGATGCTGGTTCGATGGGGCCGATTATGTCAGTTCCCCACATTTCGAATGGCCAGCTTGCCACTGTCGGGTGTAGTGGATTTGGGTGTTGATGGATAAAGTCCCCATGGATTTGGCACGAATGGCATTGCTTCACATACTCAAGGCAGTCCTGAATCATCGTGGGTCAGTAGTAGCCCATTCGTTTGATCTTCAACTTCATCTTCGGTCCTGCTTGGTGAGAACCGCAGAGTCCGTCGTGAACTTCCTGAATGACTCTCTTCGCCTCTTCAGGTCCCAGGCATCTTAGCCACAGGGAATCAAATGACCTCTTGTACAGAGTATCATTGACAAAGGCGAAAGACAGAGCTCGTTTCATAAGCTGATGTCTTGATGACGCATCTTCAGGCGTTCGACGAGATTTGAAGTAGTCTATAAATACTTCTCTCCAATCCTCAGCCTTTTATTGGTCCTTTATTTGCAGAGTCATTTGCTCGGTTGCTTCCTTTTCTTCGGATGATTCTGGAGATATTTCTGCCGGAGCAAGAACCCAACGGCTTTGTACCACGATTCTTACGTTATCGAGGTTCTCGTCGGCTAGTTCTTTAGCGAGCTTGGCTAATGCATCCGCTTTGCTATTTTCCGCACGCGGTATGCTTTCCAAAGTGTAAGAAGGAATTTGGGTCAATAGTTGCTGCACCTTTTCGCCGTACTTTACCAACTCTAGTTTGCATGTTTGGTAGTCGCCATTTACTTGACTGACGACCAGTTGGGAATCTCCATATATGAGGAGGTTTTCAATTCCCATGTCGATGGCGATTTCGAGGTCTGCTATCAAAGCTTCATACTCGGCTTCATTGTTTGTCCTCGGCTCTGTTAAGGAGAAAGCGAAGCACATTATCCCTCCTTGTGGGGTCACGAAGATAAGGCCTACCCCCGATTTGATTATGGGCGTGCTTTGTTTGCGCTTCTTCATGGAAGACGCTCCACCAAAATAAAGTTCCATTGGGCATCACCACCGTCGATCGCATCAAACGCATGTTCGTCTGGTAGTTCGCAATTCAAAGGGGAATCGGCCGGTATCGGATGCTCAGCGAGGAAATCGGCGATGGCTTGGCCCTTTACTGCCTTAAGAGGTTGATAAGTTATCGAGAACTCCATCAAGAGTAGTGCCCATCTAGCGAGTCTCCCCGTCAATATAGCTTTTGACATCAAATATTTGAGAGGGTCCACCTTCGATATGAGACGGACTTCATGCGCCAATGCATAGTGCCTGAGCTTCGTTATCGCGAAGATCAACGCCAAGCAGTGTTTTTCGATGGGAGAGTAATTGCTTTCTGCCCTAGGAGAACTCGACTCAAGTAATAGAGAGCTCTCTCCTTCCCTTAGTCGTTCTCTTGTGCCCATAATGCGCCCAAGGAACCTTCGAGGGATGATCTATAAAGAATAAGGGGCTTTCCCTTGACCGGAGCGGCCAGCACTGGCGGGTTCTGCAGATACTGCTTGATTTCGTCCAGCGCGCCTTGGCATTTGTGATCCCAGATGAACGGGGTTCCCTTATTCATCAGGTGACTATAAGGATGGCACTTGCCAGAGAGATTGGCTATAAATCGCCGGATATACGCGAGCTTCCCTTGGAGAGACCGCAATTGTTTGAGAGTCCTTGGCGGGGGTATCTCCATGATCGCCTTGATCTTTGACGGATCTATCTCGATACCCCGATGTCGGACGATGAATCCGAGGAATTTTCCTGAAGACACCCCGAACGCACATTTGAGAGGATTCATCTTCAAGTTGTATTGCCGAAGACATTGAAACACGATCTTTAGATGCTTGAGATGTTCCTCGTATGATTTTCTTTTCACCACGATGTCGTCGATATAACATTCGACGATTTCATGTATGAGGTCATCGAAGATCTTCGTCATGGCCCTCTGATAGGTGGCGCCGGCGTTCTTTAGACCGAAGGGCATCACCTTGTAGCAGAATATACCCAGAGGGGTCCGGAAAGCGGTGTGCTTCTGGTCTTCAGGATGCATCTTTATCTGATTGTATCCTGACGATCCGTCCATGAAGGAGAAGACTTCGTGAGTGGATGTATTGTCTATCATCAGCTCGGTGACCGGTACTGGGAAATCGTCCTTCGGGCAGGCTTTATTGAGATCCCGGAAGTCCATACATATGCGCACCGTCCCATTTTTCTTCATCACCAGGACGATGTTGGTGATCCAATCAGGGTACTGAACCTCTTGGATGAAACCAGAGTCAATCAACTTCTTGACCTCGGCGTTGATGCTCATCTCAAGCTCGAGCCGCATTCTTCTCGGTGCTTGTTTGATTGGCTTGACATCCGGGGATATCGTTAATTTGTGGACCGCGATCTCTGGATCTAATCCTGGCATTTCGGAATAGTTCCATGCGAAGCAATCTCTATGCCGCATAAGCACGTCTTTTAACGCAGCCACCCTTTCTTCAGATAGCAGCTCACTGACGAATGTAGGTCGCGGGTCGCTTGCCGTTCCTAAATCAATCTTCTTGAGGTTACGTGCAGTAGTGTGTATTCCATCTTCCAGCTCTTTTGGCACCGGTGGAAACTCTGAGATCACCTCGTCATCATTGTTTTCGAAGCACCAGGGAAGGTCATCCATATTCTCAGGTTCTTCTTTTGATGATGTTATCATATGGCAAGTACGAGTTCGCTTCGAAGACCGATGTGTATCTGGTTCTACTCTCGTAGCTTTGGGTTCATGCTTCTGCGGCGGTGTTACCCTCCAACTGTCGGATAGGGCGAACTTGCCGAGCTGATATTGATCTTCGACCCAGTTCTTGAAGGTGAAGCAGTTTTCGAGAGGATGTCCTATTGCTCGGTGATAAGAGCAATAATCTGGGTGAGAGACCTCGTTGGCTTACTCAAGGTGTTTGGACTCCGGGAGTGTAAGCATTTGATGTCTTATGGCAAGATCAAGTATCTTCTTTGTCTTATCTTGAGGAAAAGAGTATGCTCGACTCATCTTCTTGATAAGGGACAAATCCGGACCGCTCGATTCCCGATCGCATGACTTCTTGGTCCCGCTTTGTCGTTGTCGAACGCTTTTTCCGCTCTTTGACTTGTTTCTGCCTGTGCGTCGGGCCTTTTTTGCAACAGGTTGACAGGGAGGGGCATTTTCATTTTTCGCAGCCTGTTGGAGAAGGCGTTGCGTCCTGGCTTTCTCGTAGATGGCCATTTCGCGGTTATGGTCATCTCAAACTTTTTGACCAGCTTCCCTTATAAGCTTGTCCATTTGTTCTTCGAACGACGGACTGGGCATTTTCATGTCGGGGACTTTTTCTGGTTCAGGATTAGCACTCTCCCATTGAGCATCTCCTTCTTCATCAAAGTCATGTACAATATAGCAGTCGCGGAGTAGCTCCCGTTTCTTGGATCGAACGTATCCAAGTCCGATTGCTTCCATTCTCCCATTGGGCAGCTTGCGCTGAGTTCCGGGAACGTTCCAGACCCTGTCATAGAATTTGGCTTTTCGAGCGGTCTGCTTGAAGGGTATCCCTTGGCGCTTTAACAGCCTTTTCAAGCATTCTGTATAATATCCAGGCAGACGGATGGGCTGAAGCCTGTCAAGTGTAGGATCCGCGCCGTGCTAGATTTCTTTCTCCGCTTTAGTTTCCCCGGAGTGGTAGAATAGGATCGCCTTTTCACCTTCTCGCCTGGGAGGGACATAGAACGTCTGCAGCTCTTCCACACTGTAGGTGTGAAGCACGTCCAGTTCCTTATGATGTTTGGGCGGAACCATGGCAACTTGCAAACTTTGCTCTTCATCAGCGAATGTTCTTATTGGAGGCCGAGCAGAGAATATAGCATGGACCTCGTCTTCTGAGTCGCTGCCAAAGATTAACATAGGAGCGGACGGTCTTGGCTTGTTGTACTGGGGTGGACCTGAATAAACTATCGCTTCCTCTTCTTCAGTATCACTCCCGAAGACTGGAATGGTGGTGATAGCTTTGTTCTCCGGTTTGTGACATCTCTCCGTGTCCTCGAAATCTGGCAGAAAGTATTTTGCATCTTCGTACTTGTGGACTTCGTTCACGGAGAACGGGTTCAACTCTCCTGTTACGGTATACTCGAGACCATCCTTAAAGTATTTCATACACTGATGTTGTGTAGAAGGGATGATATTGTAGTCGTGTAACCAAGGCCAGCCGAGCAAAGTGTTATAGCATGTTTTGGCGTCAATGACATGAAATTTAATATCTGTGACAAGTAGCCCAAAGCGCAGCATTAGTATCACAGATCCGAGAGTCCGCGATGACTGGGAGTCAAAACCAGAGATGGTGATTTTATTACGAGCGAGATGCTGGACACTCATGTAGATTTCCTTCAACACTCGCACGTTGAGAAGATTGACGGAAGACCCATTATCGACCAGGATTTTGCCAATCTTTATATCGTGGCAGTATCCTGAAACATAGAGGGGACGGTTGTGCTCGCACGTCCCAAGGAGGAGGTCCTCGTCGCCGAAAGTGATATCGGCCGTGTGTACTTCCTCCAGCTCGTCCTTCATCTTTTCTTCGGCGAGAAAGGCTTGGAATTGCTCTGGCTCCTGTAGCGCTTTGATCAATGAATCTCTTGCTTCTTTGGATAGTAAAAGGGCGTCGAGGATACTGAGCTGCGAGGGTAACTTCCTCAAGTGCGCCAGAATGTTATAGTCCACCTTAGTCTTCTTTGGCGGATCCTTGGCGGTCAGCTCTTTCATGACTTGGTCATCCAGGGCGATATCTTCAGAGACCTTTTCTTTTCCCTTATCTTTTTTGCTCGTGGATCCGAGATTCTTTTCCGGAAGCGTGCGATTGCGCAGCTGGATGTTTTCACAGGCCTTCGGTTATTCCTGTTTCCCCAAGGTGGGTTCTTTAAAGAGAGGGCCAAGAGCCATTTCTTCGTCAGAGTCGCTTCCGAAAGTGAGAATTTGCGATCCCCCGATGTTGACCATGCGACAGTTACCGGTATCTCTTTTATGCTCCTCAGTCGCACTTCTTTGCTCCCGCTGGGTTTTGCGTTTCATCCGCTTAAAATGTTGCCGGTGAGCAACGTACCCTTGCCACCATCTTTTAAAAGCGTCGCATTCCTCGGTGGGGTGCGAAATCTTTCGATGATATGAGCAGTAGCTAGGATGCATCTCTGCTTCACCGGGAGTATTTCCTTCAGAGGGTGGTAGCTTCATTCCCATTGATATGGCTTTAGCAAACCTTTTCCTCGTCATGAACTTGTTTTTATCCGTGACGGATGTTCCTTGATTCGGCGGGAGTGTCTCGACTCTTTCATCTAGTCGCCGGCGTTTGGCTCTTTCAAATATGGCCGTCTCGCGCTCCCGATCAGCTTTACTTTTCAGGAGAGCTTCGTTGAGGAACGTGTCGATCATTTCATCTGACGGCTCCAGGAGTTCCGGCTTAGGATTTGCCCCCAGCTTTTCAGTGCAAGGAGTTTCTTCATCGTCTATCGACGAGTGAGAGATCACATGACAACTTGCCACGTACTCCTCAGATCCATCCGACGAATCTTCTCCATCATCTTCGTCCTTAAGGACATGGCTAAGGAACTCTTGGAGCGTGATTGGAGTCCGCGCCTTCTGATTATACTCCTCCAGCGCATCGATCTGTTTTTGCAGGTCCGTGCGCTTGTCACCAGGCTTTACGGGCTTTTTGGATCTCCTCTTCTTCTTCTTTGAAGATTTTGACGGCTGGGCGAGAGTGCTTGGGCCATTACCACCAATCTTTGGAGTTGGGCGCGGCTTCAGCATCCCTTCGATGATCTGGGGTTCTAGCGGGTTCTTCCACCTGATCGCTGGGCATGTCTGAAGCTCATTCAGCATCCTTTTGGTTTTGGCTGAAAGCACGACCTCCCATGGAGCTTCTTCAACAAAAGAGCACGTTGCCCCCGGTGTGTCCGTCTTCTTAGGAGTGTGCGGTTGTGGTGGGTTTACTTTCCACTTCTCAGACAGCGCAAACTTGCCTTGTAGGTACTGATCTTCGATCCATCCCTTAAAGAAGAAGCAATCCTCGATCGGATGGCTTACCGTTTAGTGGTAAGGGCAATAATTAGGATTATTCACCTCGCTGGGCTGCGGCGGTCGCCTTGGATTCAGCAAACTGATAAGCCTGTTGCGCATAGCCAGCTCGAACAACCTCTTCGTTTTGTCCCGTGGGAATGAGTAAGGACGCTTCATTTTCTCATTGTAATAGTGCCATCTCTCTTCCCGTTGATCTACTAGCTTTGGGGCACTGGGCTGTTGCTGGGTGTTCGCGACAAAGGTCGCCTTCCCTTTACCCTTGTCGTTCTGAGGTTCCGGCTTCTGGAGAGACGGTCTATGACCCATTTGATCCATCTGGGCTAGCTTGTCGATTAGGGCCTGGAACGTGGTCGGCTTAAAGAACATCATGAACTGTGAAATAGTTGCATGAGGATCTAGAGTACCCACGAACATGCCCACTGCTGGTGCTTCTTCGATGCACTGTTCGCACTTCGACCACAAGTTCCTCCATCGGATTGCATATTGAACCCAAGTTTCGCCCGGCTTCACTCTTGCATTTATCAAAGCTGTTATCGGGGTGCGTTCGCTGGCGCTCGCGAATCGCTGAGTGAATAGCAACTCCATCTCCGCGAAAGTTTTGACGGAGTCGTTTGGAAGCTCGGAGTACTACTCAAATTCCGTTTCCGATAAGCTGCCGATGAATTGGCGAAGCAAGAGCTTATCATCGCCGCCGGTGTTGCCACAAAGAGCCCTGAACTGGGCGACATGTTGATGGGGATTGCCTGTCCCCTTGTAGACATGGAATTTCGGGATCGTGTAACCCGGCGGGTATTTTATCTGATCATACCAGCCCGGATATGGTCGCCCAGTTTTGACGACTTGGCCGGCCGCTTCCTTTGCCTGGTGAACTCTTATTTGCTGAGCAATATAGTCATCCAGGAAAGGTTTAGAGATTGTTTCCTCTTTGGCTGCTGAAAGAGCCGGAGGTGGATTTGACGTTTCTCCTCTGTCATCTTCAAGGATAATCGGAGGATCTTCGGCTGGGGGATCCGGTTGGATCATTATCCTGACCATGTCTTGGAACAGAAGAGCCATCTGCTTTATATTGGCCGCTTGTTCTGCAGCCTCCTTGTCCTTCATTTCAAGCATTCTACGAAGGAATTCAGCATCGGTCTCGTGTTCGCGACGTTGTTCTGATGACGCCTCCGGGCTTTCTTTTAGCCCGGTGAGTGCGGCCATCGCAGTTAGCATCTCCTGGAGATTCTACTGCTGTTGTTCCTGGGCTCTTGTAATGGATCAGGTGAGTGGTCGATGGCCCGTAGAAGCGGGCTATCCTCCTTTCCGGATGCCATGTAAATAGTATGGACCACCATGCCCCCAGATTTAGGGCGTTTGGGCTCGGTGCCTTTGACATTTGTCGCAGACACGGGGATCTTCTCCGGCCTTCTCTTTTTATGAGTGGTCGAAGTTGAGGGGGGCATCGTGGTGGGCATCCAGATAGCTTTTCGTGGCTTGGCAGGATGGCTCACTTCCTGTTGGACCTTCAGCTTCTTGTGCTGACGGGAGAAATTTGGATCAATCACCGAGTCTCAGACCTGCCGCCAGACTTTGTAAACCTTGGAGGACAGTCGCTGAGGGGACTGCTCCGGTTTTGCTTCCACAACCTTCTCTAGTGGAGGAGGAGACCTTTTCAGTACAGCGGTAGGAGAATTCCTACGCACCTTATTCAACAGCTCAAAGCTGTTCCCGGTTGGAACAGCAGCATTAATCTCCGCCGTCGGGGCTGGTGGAGTTAGCCCAGAAGGGGAGTTGCCTCCTGACTTCCTCACTCGGCCCCAGTAGCGACGTCGAGCATGCTGCGCTGATGGAATTGGTTCAGTGACGGGGATGTCCCTGTCTTGCCCTCTGTTCAGGTGAGGGGCTGTTGCCGGTGTCAGCCTATTAAAGACTGATGTCTTTTGAGTAACAGGAGCGGGAGTGGGAGTTGGGACAGTCAGTCTTGTGAAGACTGACCCCCTGGCAGGAGAAGCCGTCTTGATGACTTCAGGAGCAGGTTTGGTTACTCTCTTCGGAATAATCTTCTCCGGGACTGCAAGCTTCATTGTGGGCCCGCAGGAATTTTGGCCCAATCTGGAGAAGACCGAGGCACTGGTGCTGGACGACCCGTTGAGAGGGGCCGCAGTAACTGTAAGTCGATCGAAGACTGACTTCTTAGGAGCTTCTGGTACGGGCACGGGGGTGCTGAAGCTTGTCGGCGGAAGCATGGTTCCGAAAAACAGCCCTGTGGTGGCTTGAGTAATCTGCTCCACGGGTATCGTGAACAAAGAGGCCGCTTGGGGCTTGTAGCTTATGCCCCCAGTTGAGGCAGGACGCGAGTTGCAGCTGCAGTTGGAGCACTTTGAACAGGTGAATGCCATTGCTGTTTTGCTTTCTGCGCCAAGCAAGAGACCAAATCTTAGTAACTTGAAACCCAAGGGCAACCATTAACAAACCACGATTCGTTCGCGAATACGACACACAAAGTGTGGAGTGGAAAGAGGAAAAGGTCCCACCGGGCGTGCCAGAATCTGTTCCCCTCCGAAAGACGCGGCAGAGACGCAGCGAGCGTCTTCGCCTGAAATTCAGGACAGATACTAATTGGTGCTATCCGTCCACCTCTCCGAGGATGCCAAGTTGATTTATGGCACCATGTATCGAAGGTTTAAACGGATGCGGCCGATGTAGCAGACTTCGTCAGATTCCCCCTCGCTTGAGGGGTTTTTGATTGTGGGGACTCTCTTCCCTGCAGGCGCAAGCCCCTGCCGTTAATTACGCTACCGCATCACGGTAACAACTTTCTCCTTCTCCAGATGGTGACTTCGTATCGTGGGTGTTTGTTTTGTGTTCGGTTGCCCGTGGATTGTATACGGAGACTAATTTGTGTCGTCGCCCATAGGACGTGGATTGGTCCAAATCTGTATCTTTCTTAGATTTGGGTTTGGGTGTGTTTGTTTAAGGATACGTTAGCCTTATTTGAGGCTATGATCGACTTAAACGTTCGTTAAGGAAACGTTAGTCTAATTTTAGACTAAGATCGACTTAACGGGATCGTTTAGATCCGACAAGAGAGCAATTGGGGGCTCTATTGTTTAGTTTAGTGACACTGCGATCGATAAGTAGTTTAAGGACATTGCGGTCCAATGTTAGTTTTAAGACGTTGCGGTCAAGGTGAAGGACGTCATAGTCCGTGAGATTAAGGACCTCACAGTCCGATGTTAGTTTTAAGACATCACGGTCGAGGTTAAGGACATCATAGTCCGGTATTAGTTTTAAGACATCACGATCGAGGTTAAGGACATCATAGTCCGGTATTAGTTTTAATACATCGCGGTCGAGGTTAAGGACATCATAGTCCGGTATTAGTTTTAAGACATCACGGTCGAGGTTAAGGAGATCATAGTCCAGTATTAGTTTTAAGACATCACGGTCGAGGTTAAGGACATCATAGTCCATGAGTTTAAGGACCCCACAGTCCGTAGCAGTGTGTGGTTGTCAGGACCCATTACCTCTCTGACGACGTTGAGGAATTACAACGACAGATATCAGAGGAGTAAAGAGATGTACCCTCGAACCGAGTGTAAATTGATTGGAAGAGCGGTTGGGCGCAGTTCAATTAAATTGAGGACTTATGGTCAGAATTGGGCTAAGTCCAGTTGAAAATGTTTAACATTTTATTCATGTTCTGCCTATTAGGCTTTTGCTTGGGCTCTGCCCCCTTTACAATGCATAGCATTGGGCTCTGTAATTAAATGCATAGCATTTATATTTGGCCTGTTAGGCCTTTACTTGGGCTCTGCCCTTTTAAATAATGCACAGCATTTATGTTTGGTCTGTTAGACCTTTACTTAGGCTCTGCCCTTTTTAATAATGCATAGCATTTTAATGGTCTGACAGTGCGCCACGTGGCTTGTCAGGCGCTTTGCGCCAATTAAAGAGCGCAAGGCGCTAGCGCATGTGGAGGTGACACGTATCGCGCTCTGCTAAGCGCAAGTCTGTTAGCGCAGTGTGCTGCGCCAGTGCGCTGCTGACACGTGGCGCGCCCTGGTACTATGCGTTAATCCAAGAGCGCAATGCGCTATTTTAGAAACGTAAGGTGCAGCTTGTTCTGTGGTTGACACGTGGCGCGCCCTGGCGCAGTGCGCCAATCCAATAAGCGCAAAGGCGCATTTTAAAAGTGCAAGGCACTGTCCAATAGCGCAGAGCACATCTTGATCCAATTCAGATCAAAGAAACAAGTTTTTCTTGTTCAAAAGAGGTTCTACCTCAAGATTCAAGAACCAATGGTTCTTATTCTCATCAAAAGACTGTGCCTTTATATAGATCAAAAGATCTAAGAATGAAGTAAATTACTTCTTTAAATTTTTTGTGATTAGATCTTTCTGATCTTTTCTTTTTATTGAAGATCTTGATCTTGTTCTTAGATCTTTGATCTTTTTAGAAGAGATTCTTCTTTTTAATGAGGTGTTTCCATCTCTGTTCTTCAAGAATCAAATTCTTTACCTTCAAAGATGAAGAAGATGATCTTCTTTCTTCAAAGGCTTGCCTTTCAAATTTTTCAGAGGGTTCTCTCTTTTCTGTATGTCTATCTGTCTATATATGTGAGAATTGGAGTCTAGGGGCCTTTATATAGGGCCAATTGGTTTGTTAAGTTAGTTACAGAGATCTTTCTCTGATTGATCTGGGGACATTTCCCCACCGTTGGATCTTTGATCCTAAGGCCTCTGTTTTACAGAAGACAATCTTTTTATTTTAATAAGATTGGAAAGATCTTTCTAGAATTTTAATTCTAATTAATTAATAATTTATTATTTAAATTTAAGTGCTGGCGCAATTGGCGCTAGCGCACCTGCGCTTGACACGTGGCGCGCAGCGCAACTACGCTAGCGCGCTTGTGTTTGACACGTGGCGCGCAGCGCAGAGCGCAAGTGATCTGAAACGTTGATTCATTTATTTTAAAATTTGAATTTTAAAACAGAGCCTTGCTCTGATTGGGGTTGTGCTGCCTTGGGCGTAGCGCTTCTTACGCTGGCGTGTCTGCTTTTGACACGTGGCGCGCTGCGCACAGCGCAAGGAATCTGAAACGTTGCTTCAATTTTTGAATTTTGAAATTCAAACAGAGCATTTCTCTTATTGGGGGAAACAATAATGTCCTTGTGAGAACTTCTCGATTTGTCTCGACTCGTAGGGAAAATAATTTCCTTACGAGAACTTCTCGATTCGTCTCGACTCGTAGGGAAGATAACGTTCCTGTGAGAACTTCTTGACTCATCTCGAAAAAAAGTCTTAGGCTACAAGGACTCTAAACTTGTCCCCTAAGCCCTCAATTCTATGGCCATGCATAACTCTGCACTACTTCACCCACGTATATGCTTACGTGGCCAAAGTAGTGGGGGGCATTTGTTTCCGCCAAAATTTTTGGCCAAGGGCTATTCGTTTCCTTATAACCCTTATAAAAAAGGGAGAGAGGAAAGATGAAAAGAATTCACAGTTAGACATCACGTGTAAAACACGTGGGCGCTCATATGCAAAGCATATGAGCGCTAAACATAAATAACCAAGGGCCAAACAGGCCTCACGTGTAAAACATGTGGGCGCTCATATGTAAAGCATATGAGCACTGAACATAAATAACCAAGGGCCAAACATGCCTCACGTGTTAAACACGTGAGCGCTCTGAACATAAACAGGCTATAACCCATACTAGGGGTCACGTGTTAAACACGTGAGTTCTTTTGCCGCTCACATGCAAACCATGTGAGCACCCCAATTTAAAACGTTCCTATTAAATTCTAGAATTAAATTCTATTTGGGAAATATTTTCTTGATCTTCTTTAAACTAGAAAGATCTTCTCTGTTAAACATAGGACCTTTGGATCAAAGATCCAGCGGTGATCATATGATAGAATAAAAATCTATCATAGGAAAATATTTTCCTAATCTTATAACAAGAATAAAATTCTATGTTAACAAGATATCCATATTAAGAAAATATATTTCTGATCTTGTTAAACTAAAAAGATTTTATAGAATAAAATTCTAATCTTGTTAAAACTAACAAAATATTAATAATCTTGTTAAACAAATAAGAAATCTTCTCTGTTAAACAAAGAGCCTTTGGATTAAAAAATCCAACGGCGAATAAAATTCACCGATTGATCTAAAAGATCATGGAATCAATCATGATCTCTCAATGAGGGATTCTTTTAACA
Source organism: Agapanthus africanus (assembly GCA_030015575.1). Classification (NCBI taxonomy): domain Eukaryota; kingdom Viridiplantae; phylum Streptophyta; class Magnoliopsida; order Asparagales; family Amaryllidaceae; genus Agapanthus; species Agapanthus africanus. The sequence continues at coordinate 349,476,453 of JASDDO010000024.1, read as the reverse complement.
AATTGATTCTTGTTCTTCTCATATAAATAGGAGCGAGGAGAGGAAGAGAAAGACACACGGAGAGAGGGGAAGAAAAATACAGAGAGAATTTAATTCTCTAAAAAGAAGAAGAACCCTTCCCAACAAAATAAAAGAGAATTTAATTCCCAAACCAACAGTTTAACTCTTCTCAAAGAACTTAGTTCTTTCTCTGGTTGAGATCTGCAGAAGCAGATGTCCTCACAAGTTGAGAATTTAATTCTCATCGGGAAGATTCTGTCATGCAGATTCAAAACCTAGGGGAAAGAATTGAGTTCAAAAGAGTTTAAATCTTCTCAAAGAACTTAGTTCTTTTTTTGGTTGAGATATGCAGAAGCAGATATCCACACAAGTATCCACACAAGTTGAGAATTTAATTCTCATCGGGGAGATTCTGTCCTGCAGATTCAAAACTTAGGGGAAAGACCCGAGTTCAAAAGAGTTTAACTTTTCTCAAAGAACTTAGTTCTTCCTCTGATTGAGATCTGCAGAAGCAGATCTCCCCACAAGTTGAGAATTTAATTCTCAACGGGGAGATTCTGTCATGTAGATTCAAAACTTAGAGGAAAGAACTGAGTTCAAAAGAGTTTAACTCTTACAAAACATATGGGAATTTAATTCCTCTGAAACTAGGGTTTAACCCTTTAAAAAGAATTTAATCCCTGCAAAGAACAAAAAGAGAACTTCATTCCTCAGAACCACAGAAGAACAGCCTGGTGATTCATTAGTGTTTAACACTATAATGAAACCTCACGTGTTTCCCACTGAGCGCCTGTTCATCACAGAATACTGCATTTTATACCGCCCATTCTTACGCTCGGTTGTTTATAGGTAGGTGCTTTTAATCCGTGTTTGTTACATATTTGCAGGATACAGGTTCTCGGTTCTAAAACGGTGAAATTCATGGAAAACACGACAAAATCCGGGTTCCTGCCAACCACTGAGAAAACACGGTCTCCGCTCGTCATCCGTATGTTGCCAGATACCAGTTTAGGGAGACAAAATGTCAAATCAATGTCACCTTCATGCACAAGGCTCAATGGCAACAACAAGTTCCAAGAAATCTACGCGGAGCTCGAGGCAATCATGACAAAAAGCATCCACAAAAGTCCACATTTCCTCAACAGATATTCTGGAAAGATTATCAGAAAATACATGTACCAGACAATAGGGGACAGCAGAGCAGGGTAGCACACAAAACCTGACATCCCAACTCCCCTATAGGGCGCCGGATCCGCGGCCAATAGGGGTTATTGGCGGCGGATCCGCGGCCAGGTGGGCCCCTCTCACTGACAATTTTTGGGGTTATTTTGGGTATTTCATTTTATATCAGAATGTTGCCCTAGATCTTCAACCCTCTGCCTATAAATACAGCAGTTTTGAGCACAACCAAGTGTCATTCTTTTGTTCCTCTTTTTGTTAGGATTTAGTCTTTTTCTTCTTCTTCTTCATTCTTTTTCCATGAAAATTGTAGTGAGAGCTTTTTGAGTGGGAGATCAATGAAGATGAGGGCTTTTTGTATCATTCTCTTTTGTTTCTTCTTCCCCTTGAGATTTTTGCTTTCTCTTGATCATTCAACCTCTTCATTGAGCTTGAATGGTTAAGGGTTAGTTATTGATCTCAAGGGTCGTATTTTCTTACGGAATTAGCGCTTCAATTCACATGCGTTCTCTACCCTTCCCTTGATCTTGCAACCTCTTGATTGAGCTTGCAAGTTTAAGGGTTGGCTATTGATCCCATGCTTGTCTTGAGTTCTACTTTCTTGTTTTTTTTATTGTTTATTTATTACTTGCATTTTTAATTCTTGCTTTACTTTCTTGCAATTTAATTCCATGCACTTTAATTACTTGTAATCTTTTCTTTTCTTTGTTCTTTTCTTTTGCTCTCTTTTGTTCATTTTGTGAATGAATGTAATTATTATTGTTAAGAAGAAATACGATATTATAAGTTAAAGATTTTCTTTTCTCTTTTCCTTTTCCCGTTATTTTCCATTGAACTCCGCCCAAACCATACGCAAGCGCTCCGTTAGGCACCCTACCCTAACAAGGTAACGGTGATTCCTAACCGCGACCGGTTGCGTTCGGTTTGGCCGGAGGCGAAAGCAAGAGACAAGAACGGAAGGACAAGGGTAAATAAGCCGGATTCCACGAATACCGCGCTTAAATCCCCTAATCCACGTTGTTGCCGATTGCTCTAGCTTCAATTGGTCAAGATTCGGCTCAAAGGTTTCGAGTACGGATTTCTTTAGCTTATAATCTCGTATCTTTTTCTTAACAACTTTATACTTGCAAATAAACACATAGGTTAGAATCAAACTCATACAGATTCTTTATTGACTCGTCTAAGACAAGAAGGTAAAATACCACCATCTCCCTGTGGACCGACCCGTGCTCAACCGGCTAGCTGCAAAGCGACACCGTCCTGATCGCGGTTATACTTTAATTCTTTGAACATCCGACACGCCAAAAGCGTGCGATCAAATGGCGCCGTTGCCGGGGAGACGGTAGCGTATTTTCTTTTTTGTTATTCGGGTTAATATTCTTTTTTGTATATATTTAAAAAAAACATCTTTTTGTTTTTTTTTTATAATTCTTGTGGGCAAGTGTGCAGATTTTTGCGTATTTGCAAACTGCGATTGTGGGAGCAAAGTGTGCGTTCAAGGCTAAGGTGATTACGAAGTGCAGTGCCAAAGATCCGGGTAGTTTGATCCGCGCAAGTGAACCTTTCAAGCTTACCGGATTTGATTCAACGGGGGTTTCCTAACCCAAAAACTTAACGGTACGTACTTTCCTAACACCTTCTTCTCAAATCCGACGCTTCCAATATACTATTCTTTGCAGGATTCTTTGCAAGTTCGCTAGCAAACGCTAAAAATTGACTAACCCGTATTTGTTGCAGCGCCGCGCTTAAACTAAAGAACGATTGTTTGATTCTTTATAAGAATTTTTTTTGAATTGCGCAGTGCATCAATTAATACGGACTTAAGGGCAAGCGAACCCCACAACATACGGTAAAGGATTTCATCACCTTTTCCGTGGCCCATAAATCACGAACTTGAGCATAACGTTTACCCACACAAATTTTAAAAGAAACTAGACTTTAAGCCTTAAGGACTTCGCGCTCACTAGGAGAAGTTAACTGTGTTTAGAACCTTGCTTAACGGTATATTGTTTACGGGGTGTCTAGGAAAGTGTTAACGGCGAAACCGCCAAAAGAGAAAGGGTTATTTAATTAAGGAACTTCGCGAAAGCGTTGGAAAACCTCCCCTTATCTCTGCACTTACCTGGCCTCGTGATCAGTGTATCTTGAGCCTGTTTCTCGACACAGTTTTACTTCGACAATTAAGTTCTGGAGCAGGTCTAGTTGACCTAGGTGAACCCTAGAACGATTAGGTGTGTGGTATTTTTGTGTCGTGATTGTTTTTGTCCATATTCTTTTTGTGTATACTTCATTCTTTTGTTAATATTTAAAAAAAAAAATAAAAATAAAAATTATCACATTCTTTTTCCCCTCCTTTTCTCTACCTTTTTCTCTCTCTCTTCATATCATGGGTACTCCACCTCGCAAAACTCTTGCCGAACTTTGGTACCCACAACCAGACATTACTTCCTACGGTTCTTGTTTTGGTCGAACTTCGAACGATCCATCCATGCCAAAAATTTCTTTGAAAGATCGGATAGACGCGTCTAGGACGAACAACTGGACCCCGCAATCCACTTCGTATCAACCGTTTCAAACATTCACACCTTCTTGCGTTGATACCCCTTTTGAAAATCCAGTTGTAACCCCGAGACCTATGTCTATTGCTGAACGTATTGAACAATCTCGTAGCCGATCTTTCACTCCTTTCACCACTACAAATTCTTGGGATCAACAATTCCATTCACCTTCTTATCCCAATGTTGATCCCACTCCTGTTCAGCCATTCAATTCCTACCAGTCCTACCCAACTTTTACACCTTCCCTAGACATTGCTTCTACACAGCCTTTTGGGAGTTTTCAGTATCCAAACAACTTTGAATCTTTTACTGAAACCCCTTCACAACCCATGTCTAGTCTGGAACAGTCGTTGGAAGACTTTAGGGTAGCGTCAAGCCAACAGATGATGGATTTGAATGCGTCCATGACCGCTCTCATACAACCTACTGACCCGGTAGCTAGTTTCCAGCTAGCTCCAAATTTTCCAATGTATGATGAGGCGGTAGGACAGGCTGTGAATTTGAGTGGAGAGAGTGAGCTGTATACCCTTCCAAATCAAACCTACCCGTCCCAAATTGAATCCCACAACTCCTGTTTTGAAAGTCTATCAAGTGTCCCAAATGAATTATCAGTTGAAGATAGAATGTTTAATGAGTTGTGCGACTTTGTAGTGTTTGATTTGCCCGATTGTGAAGGGTCCCTTTTGAGTGAAACCATTCCCAATCCTCTTGACCTCTACACCTCCACTCTAGAACCTGAATTGATTGATATCCATGCTTTTGTTGAGGTGTCTGAGAATATAGATTTTCACTTGATCGAGGATATTGACGCTGGAAACATTTTGGATGATGAACCCGTAGATTTGGCTGAGTTTTTCTCTTCAAATCATCATCCCGAGTCTTTAACTGTTTTTCCCGAACTTCATATGCGTCTTGATATTGATGATAAAGGCATGGATGAGATAAATTTTGAGGAGAATATTGAGGATAATGTTGAGGATGAACCAGTTTTAATCGATGAGTCGGATTTTCCAATTCATCCTGTTCCTTTCATTGACTGTGTACACCCTCCCGAAACCTTAACCGATACCCTTCCTCAACCACTTCCCTCCATCCTTTCCATCGTTCCGACCCTGCAAGAACCCGTCTCACTTTCATTTACTATGTCTGGTTTACCAAGTTCGGCGTACCCATGGTTTCTCACGAATCTTGAGGGATTTGACCCCATTTCTGAACAAGTTAATATATTAGCACAATCGCTTTTCACACATCGGTCATCACAAGTTGTGCTAATCTATTTACTCCATTTGCACCCTCAAGTTCGTATTCCACTTCTTTTTCCCTTCCGCCATTCTTCTTCTTCTGATATACCGAGACCGTATCCCGCTTCTCTCCGCGTACGGTCTCGCGTTTTCTCCATTTCTTACCTCTTCTCCTTCTTTCACCAACCACTGCTTTACCATGATAAAATCTTTGAATGGTTGGTGTTAACTTTTGGCCTGTGTAAGGCCTTGTATAGATTGATACTGTTCTTTCCCCCCTAATCCTGAACTTCATCGCTTAACAGTGGAAACACTGTTTCACTTAAGTTTGGGGGGGACTCTTTTTTTTGTATATATTTTTTTGTTTTTTCTTTGTTGTATATAATTTCTTTTGGAGAGCGCCGACAATTTTGACCCTCTTGGTATAGCCTGACAGTGAGGGCACTGTCAAGTTTAAGTTTGGGGGTGTGCTCGGTAAGCTTTCTTCCTTCGCATTCATTTGTATATTTTGCATTTGCATACCTTATTAAAAACCCACAAAAATCAAATTTTTTTTCTAAAAACATAAAAACTTTTCTGTCAAGTTAGCTAGTGGGAGGACTCTGATTCAACATTTCGACGGTTTTGTTTAATAAAATAGGAATAACTAAATCTTATGTTTAGATTTTGAAAACCTGAAAGATAACTCTCCTTTGAAGTTAACTATAGCTAATATACGTCTTTGCATCACACTACACGTGTCGTGAGTTTTTGGGAATTAGATGACAAGTCTTTTATGTGTAAAAACTTTTAAACAGATCAATGATTTTCTGAGGATCAAATAGGTTTGTTCTGAAATAAGTAATATCAAGAATAGTTTATGAAGTGAAGTGAATATGTAGGAATGTTATTGATGCCCTAATTGGAACTAAGTCTGAAAAATAACCCATCTGAAACTTGATTGGAATGATTACACACCAAACCCACTAAACACGTCTTTTATCCAAAAAAATAATGGAACTGCCGGTTATATCTCCGTTCGTATTAAATCATCTGATTTTCACGCAAAACTATCTTTTGTTTTTGGACCTGGGTAACTTGAGTAATTAAGTCCGCCGGGGTGTTTCTACACCTAATGCCCTAAAACCAACTGGTTTGGGTGCATTGGCCCAAAGCTCGCTAAGAAGCCTAGAAAGTCCAGATAAAAACAAAGTCAAGCAAGTGTTCTCTCTGAGTTAAAATTCCTAACGGTTCTTTGTGTGAGAATAATCTTGATAAAAGGCAGGCTTTTATAAAAAAAATTTAACGGAGATATGAAGGTTTTACTCTATGATAAAGACTATTGCACGTTCACAGAGGTGTGTATGAAATGAAAACAAGAAAAAGGTGGAGTGAAGAATAAGACCTAATTTCCTGTTAGGGAAGATAGAAATTCTGAAGTTGAAACTTTACTGGAAAACGAAACTTGAAAAATGCTTAACTCTTTATAAAACTTATGTGATCCTTTTAAAATTGTTATCTGGGCTTTATTGTGCGACATGATGACTTTAATCGATCCTTCTGGAACTTAACGACACTATTTGCACTGCACGTAAAGACATATAAAATCTGTAGTTAAATAAGATGCGAGGTGTGAAAAATAAAGGTTCGATGGTCTAGACTTAGGATTATAGAATTGTTATTTTCTAAAAACAAAACTTTAGGGTTTGAATCTTAGTCATTTTACAAACCAACTTGACCGGATTTTGTGGGTAGTACCGGTGAAAACCCTCAGGAGACAACACTCCTCTTACTAGGGACACCTAGAGGTTTAACGGCTTGTTGCACGCGCTCAGTGCAATCGCGTTCCCTGCGAAAGTGCGGTTAGGATTTTATTTTTGTGAATAATTGGTTTTGCTCGGGATGAGCAAAAGTTAAGTTTGGGGGTATTTGTTCATCACAGAATACTGCATTTTATACCGCCCATTCTTACGCTCGGTTGTTTATAGGTAGGTGCTTTTAATCCGTGTTTGTTACATATTTGCAGGATACAGGTTCTCGGTTCTAAAACGGTGAAATTCATGGAAAACACGACATAATCCGGGTTCTTACCAACCACTAAGAAAACACGGTCTCTGCTCGTCATCCGTATGTTGCCAGATACCAGTTTAGGGAGACAAAATGTCAAATCAATGTCACCTTCATGCACAAGGCTCAATGGCAACAACAAGTTCCAAGAAATCTACGCGGAGCTCGAGGCAATCATGACAAAAAGCATCCACAAAAGTCCACCTTTCCTCAACAGATATTCTGGAAAGATTATCAGAAAATACATGTACCAGACAATAGGGGACAGCAGAGCAGGGTAGCACACAAAACCTGACATCCCAACTCCCCTATAGGGCGGCGGATCCGCGGCCAATAGGGGGTATTGGCGGCGGATCCGCGGCCAGGTGGGCCCCTCTCACTGACAATTTTTGGGGTTATTTTGGGTATTTCATTTTATATCAGAATGTTGCCCTAGATCTTCAACCCTCTGCCTATAAATACAGCAGTTTTGAGCACAACCAAGTGTCATTCTTTTGTTCCTCTTTTTGTTAGGATTTAGTCTTTTTCTTCTTCTTCTTCATTCTTTTTCCATGAAAATTGTAGTGAGAGCTTTTTGAGTGGGAGATCAATGAAGATGAGGGCTTTTTGTATCATTCTCTTTTGTTGAGACCGAGTCACGTGTTTCATACACGAGCACTTAAAAGAAGAACTAGAAGTGCCTCCTAGGAAGTCATGTGTTCCCACGTGACCCCCGAACAAGTACTTATACAGAAAAGGGAATAGATCTAAAAACAACGCTCACATTTTGAAGGCGCCTCACGTGTTCGCACATGAGTATCACAGGCTCCAAGTGTTTAGCACTTATATATGAAAGAGGAATAAAATCTAGAGAACAGTTGCCTCACGTGCTCACACGTGAGCCAAGTGCTCAGCACTTTTAAGAGAGAATAAACCCAAGGAAGCAGTGCCCAATTCTCAGGCGCCTCACGTGCCATACGTGGACGCTCCAAATTTCATTGTTTAACACTGGTTTTGAGCTTCACGTGGAAGCACGTTAGCGCCGAGCAGACATTAGTGTTTAACACTATGAGAGGCCAACCTCAGCCCAAATTAGCCAAGTCTCCTGAGGCCAAAACCCTTTTTGATCACCAATCAACCGAGCCCTCCTATGCTTAGGTTTCCCCAAATCGATCTTAGTTCCAAAGATGACTAATGATCTCCTAACAGATGGTATCTAAAACGATGTTCATTCACCATGATCTCTCCCTTCAATCTGGAATTTGGTTTAAGGGTACAATTCTCCACACCTCTGATATATGTCGTTGTAATTCTTCAACGTCGTAAGAGAGGTGGAGGGTTCCGACAACCAACAGCTCTTTGGCGCACTCTCAAACTCATGAGCACATCCCTATGGACCGCAATGTCCTTAAACTAGCTGTGGACCGCAACGTCCTTAAACTAGCTATGGACCGCAACGTCCTTAAACTAGCTATGGATCGAAATGTCCTTAAACTAACAACGGACCGCAACGTCCTTAAACTAAAGCAATAGATCCCAAATGCTCTTTTGTTGGGTCTGAATGATCCTAAAATCATGTTGAGTAGATCTTAGCCTAAAATTAGACTAACGTATCCTCAACAAACATTTAAGTTGATCTTAATGTCAAATGAGATTAACGATCCTTAAATCAACCCAAACCCAATTATAAGAATATACGGATTTGGACTAATCCACGCCCTACGGGGGGCAACATAAATTAGTCTTCGTATACAATCCATGGGGAACCAAAAATAAAACAAACACACACGACACGAAATGACCTTCTGGAGCAGGAGAAAGTGGTTATCGCTACGTGGTAACGTAATTAACTGCAGGGGCTTGCGCCTGTAGGGAAGATCGTCCCCACAATTAAGAAACCCTCACAATGAGAGGGAATCTGACGAAGTCTGCTACAACGGCCACATCCGTCTAAATCTCCGATACACGGTGCCATAAATCAGCTTGGCATCTTCGGAGAGGTGGATGGATAAATCCAAATAGCATCTGCCCCCAAATTCAGGCAAGACGACATATGTGGTTCCGTCTCCCGTTTTCGGCGGTGAACATGCCATGACTGCCAGAATTAATAAGACAGCAGTCCGAACGATGTTACAAAGAGACGTGTCCCAGCCCCAACAAAGAAAGCATGACACGGTCTCTTCAAGTGTCTATCAGACGCTCTGTGCTACACGAAAGCAGCGGGGCAAATCCAGAAAAGAAGCGCCAACACCACTCAAGAACCTGGTTAAGCCAGCCGTCTTCAATAGATTGTCCATTACCGAAACGGAAGGGCCACGACAGCGGTCCACGAAATCAGCCGCCAACAATGAAAAGACAGCCGGATATGTTATCCACACGGTCTACATGGCGGGCACATGTCCCAGCGACAACTTTCGCAGCAAAAGTAAGGATGGGGCCACCCTATCCCAAGTCCAATCTGGCTTGAATGTGGTTGCCGCTTCCCAAGATCAGCCGCCTCCGCTGGATGATGAAAACCCTCTCGATGAGGCCGATAGGAAAAAAGACCCCTCAGACCATGTGGAGTCAAGTTCGGAAAGTGAGGAAGAGCCGACTTTCCGCCTCAGGACCTAGAGCAAGAGTTGCTTCAAGATCTCTGAGAACAACTCAGGAGCAAAGATAAAGAGATGATTAAGTTTTACTCCAAAATCGACGACTTGACGAATGTCGAGATGCAGCTCACGGCTCAAATTGCCCAGACACCCTCCAATCAAGCATAAGTTTCCACTCATGAGCCGGGTGATAATGACCCGAAGCAACCGATGCCCGCACCTTTAGGTCCAAGTTTAGGCGAGCCACACGAAAGCCGGCCACATTCCACTTCTGGGGACGCCTTAGCTCTGAATGGCACTATCCTGCTAACATAAGATCGAATAATGGATTTGGTCACCAGTAAGGTTAAAATATTGGTGGCCGAAGCCGAAACTCATAAAGAAATTGGCAGTAGTGGACGGCCATATCCCGCACAGTACGATCTGATCGAGTTCCCGAGCGGCTACGTCATTCCTAAGTTCGGAAGATTTGAAGGGACGGGAAACGCAAATCAGCACATCGCACACTTTAAAGTGTCATGCGGAAATACATGGGGGCAATGATGTGCTCCTTCTTCGTCAGTTTGTCAACAGTCTGACCGGTGTCTCTTTCAACTGGTACGCGAGCATACCAGATGGGCCCGTCGCCACTTTTGCCCAAATGGAATCTCTATTTCGGTAAAGGTTCATGAGTGTCAGTAATAAGATCTCTATTCCTGACCTTGTGAGGACCAAGCCGGGGAAGAACGAAAGCAACACGGATTTTATTGCCCGATGGCGTAATCTCACAGTCAAGTGCGAACCACCGCTGGAGCAGGACCAGTCCGTCAGCCTTCTCATTGTGAACCTCAGTAATTGGATGATCCCATTCTTATGTACAACAGGCATCAAGACATTTCAAGAACTGACTAAAAGAGTACAAATGTTGGAACGCTCGAGGCAAGAGTCTACCCCGGACTCTCAGGGTGACAGGTCTTAGAAGAGCAGAAAAGGCAACAACCGTAAAAGTGGGAGCTCCAACAAGACCAACGTCTTCAATGCGTCTGACAGTGAAGATAAGAGAAAGGCGGGCGGATAAAGAACAGACCGGGCTTGAAACCCAGTGCTAGGAGGAGAAGGTCCTTCTCTGGAGGAGAAGAAGAACAAGGTTTACTCTTTCAGAAGGGACAAGGTCCGCAAGATATTCAAAAATGCCTTGAACAACGGTCTGTAATTGCTAGAGTTGAAAAGACTTCACGAAGAAAAAATGACCGACAATCTTCTATTTTGCCCGTACCACCGAGTAGTGAGCCATGTGATCGAGGATTGCTATATTTTCAAAGATTGGGTCGAGAAGTAGTACAAGACTGGGAAAATCGAGTTGTCCAAGAGTGTGTTGGTGAACAATCAAGCTGCAACCACCAACTTTATACATACATAAGCTGAAACTTTCTGGGAGCAGACAGCTGTACCCGCTATCCTAAGGAATGAAACTGACTCACCGCAGCCTCCATGGAGCATGCACATGTCCAAAAAGACGAAGAAGATGTTAAAATTGCTTCAGAAAGAGCCCATAATTGAATATGAAGGGCAGAAGAGGCCCACCATTGCAGCTGCCAATTCGGCTCAATCAAGCCCAAAATCTAAAAACCTCAAGAAGAAGAAAAGTGCGGTTCGACGCGAAAAAGAGTCTGCAGGGAGATCAACCATTTAAAAGTACATTGATTCCCTCAAAGACTATGAACAAAAGAAAAGAACTCTGATTCAATTGAAGGGGTTCTTCCCTGTAGAAGCGGCTGAGATTCTGGAGGAGCTAGAAGAAGAATCCAATGAAGAGATCCCTATAGTGACCTGCTATGCCGTCCACCTTGGTAGCGACTCTGAGGAAGAGCTATGTTTTTCTGAAGAGGATAAGGAGCTCGCTACAAAGGCTGACCAAATCCAGCTCAGAAGCGGCAGAGCTCTACCGCCAAATCAGGGCAAAGCCCCAAAAAGAAAGGAAAAACAAGCCGCTAATGAAGAAGATGGCGGAGAGCCGGCTCATGAAAACTCGAGTCCTTCCTCAGTGGACTATAATGTCTTGGCCCATCTCCGGAAGCTTTCGTCTCTCCTGAGCATCTACGATGCTTTGGTCCTATCTAAGGAGCTTAGAGATGTTCTCATTCACACTCTACAAAACCCCGAGCGGTACCAGGGTAGCTTTGCGGAAATTAATATGGAAGAAGCCCAGTACACTCTGCAGACCGCCGCTGTCACGTTTAGAACGAAGACATGCTACTGGGAACAGCTGAGCATAACTGGCCACTTTACGTGACCAGGTACAGTGACGGAGATCGGATTAATCGCATATTGATTGATCTGGTATCCTCAGTGAACATCATGAACTTGCAGATTCTGAAGAGTTTGTCAATAGATGTCCGACACCTGTCAAGGGAAAGAATTGTCATTCAAGACTTCAATCAAAATTGCTTACAAGTTCTGGGATCCTTAGCTCTGCCGATCAGGTTCGGGGACCTACAAACCGAAGCCAAGATATACCTGATCGATACCGACACGCCTTATAAAATTCTCCTGGGATGGCCATGGCTCCATGATTATGGTATCGTTCCATCAACTCTCCATCAATGCATGAAGTATACCAAAAGTGGTGAAGAAAGACGTATTGATGGAGACATCCAGCCGTTCGGTGTGCATGAAGTCCGATATGAAGATTCTCGGTACTTCATGGACCCCCAAAATATTGAGCCACGACTGACCAAAGACAGAAAGGCTCCGAAACTCAAAAGCAAATCTGAGCTGGCTGTCACTTTCAAAAGCAAAAACCCCCAAGCGCGTCCACGTTTCGGCAGTGACACCGATGAATCTGACGCTGGAAGTCTATCCTTCCATTAAACTCGCTCTCATTTCGGTAGCGATACAGATGAGTCTGATATTAAAGGCCCATCCAACAGCAAAATTCGTCCTCATTTCGGCAACGACACTGAAGAGTCGGAGGAAGAGGACCCTCCTTGCAACAGCTATGCAGATTGGGCCCTCATGCAAAAAGCGAAGCTAAGAGAAATCTTCGAGATTACAGAAAAGTCCCTAACTATCACAAGGGTGCCAGAACAGATGTGCAAGGAGCTAGATGCTTTGTCGGTCTCTGCCGTGAACCAAGTGCAAACTTTATACGTTCCCAGAAGGAAAAGTGGACAGAAGGGCATCCTGTTTTACGGGTCAAATCCTATCATGCACTCGGACGATTTGTCTGTCATGTGTCTTCCCTATGAGGGAGGCATAAGAGCCATCCTTAATCCTAGATATTATGCCTGAAATGCGGAAATATTTTAAAAAGTGCGGATGTCGGTTATATCAAACGGAATCCGAAGAGAAGTTTTATGAGGGGCTGTGGCATCTGCCTCAAGTCCGAGCACTCATCTGTAGGGTTCCTATGAACGACAGCAAGGTTTCGGAAGGCATCGTCCATGCCATTTTCAAAATTTTGCCGTTTTAAAGAACCCTAAACTAGAATCGTTAACTGGAGAATCATACGAAACATAAAGTAAACTACTTTACTTCTAAGTGATAACGGAATACAACCTTTGTAGACTGGTCCTTCATTTTAATAGGTCCTTGTAGTAGTCCCTTCACTGCGATCATGGAACTCCCGGACTCTTGTATGGCTTCTCAAGGTGATTGGAGCGAACTTGCTTGAAGTCTTCGAGGCCGAAGATGATCTACGTCGAGAAGACACAAACTCAAGCTACTCCTTCACTAATGAGAGATTAGTGAAGCTAACACCCTATACTAAAGTGCTAATCTAGTAGAGGATGATGAAGTAGGATTTTAGCTCACTTTAGAATTAATTTTCTCACTTTTATTTCTCATAGAGAGCTCTTGAGCTTTGAAGAAGAAGATGAAGAGAGATAATATTGTGAGAGTGAATCGCAACCATGGGTGAGTTTGTATCATATACTAACTCATGTAGAGACATAACCATGGCTAAATTATAATGGTTAGGTTAATAAATATCTTAAGTAAAACAAAATGAGTGGACAAAGTCAATGCATCCACAAGCTTCTACAAGCTTCATGCATGTGAGTAATTATCCACTAATTTGGATTTACTTTAAATATTTAAACCCTATATTATAATTAGTATGGTGTAAGTCTCATACACCCATATAGTGTGTATCATCAACCATGACACAAAATAGAACACAATTAATATATATCTCATATATATATTAAGTGTGCACATGTGAAAAAATAAATGCTTAAGTGAGCTAATATTAGTTAATGTAAACTAGTATATCAAATATACAATTATACACTAAATTATCAAATCAACACTTGATTTAATAATCCGGCTATATCACATATAACCGACTAATATAATATGTACCAACTTATCGAATCAACACTTGATTCGATAACCCGGCTATATCACATATAACCGACCGATACAAATATCGCGAGAATAGAATACGGTATCACATACTCGTATTAATCTCGGTCCCGTACATATCACACATGTGCTCCTACTTCGTTTTGCCTGAGCCAGTAAAACCTCTGTGTAGTATTCTAAAGACTCGTCAATACGCCGTCAGTAGGTGATGATCACATCAAGCACCCACAAGCCATCAATGGTACTAGCTGGACGTAACGGCTACCTGGGTATTGAATGATCAGAAGATCAGCAAGCAAGCCCACTCTAACTCCTGCAAAAGCCTGACAGTAACACTACCGTACAGTCCGGTCTCTTCGTCTGATATGTCGCATATCAAGTCTATGGGTGGTAAACGTCAGACCCCAATAACTCGATAAGTCATGCCGATACGAGGCTCATAACGGGTCGAGAAACTACTGATAACTCTTACCAGTAAATCTCTAAATCAGCCCTGGCCAGGGACTTCCCTGTTATGGCCAATCGAGTACAGCGCGACATCAACCCCCAATACCAGGAGAGACGAAACCCCTCCTATCGCTCATTGCCTCCATGTGACTCGGGACTGTACCTAAAAACCACCGTTTTGCACGTCCTCTTGAACATGGTAAGGTGGAAATCAAAGCACAGTGGGAATCACACAAGACTCTATGACGATCTTGGGTCTACAGACTAACCTGTACCAGTGTCACCAGAGAACTGCTATCTGACGTGAGGTATAATACCATCTAGGAGTTCTCGGCGAGTCCGTCCAGTGTACCCAGTCTCCACTGAGCACCCGTATACCATCTCCGATGTCAAACATCAATGGATATAGGATCATCCATCGCCCATATCATGGGTCGAGAAGCGTATACGCTTACTCTGGTATATCGATGCCCTGTCTCGATACACCCATGACTAGGAACATTAAAGGATGAACTTATGGACTACCATGGCCCCACTAGTATGATCTGCATCATAATCCTAGCTGTCAAGTACACATCCTAAAGGCTTTACCAACATGTAACCACAAGACAGTATCAAGAGACAAGTATACATGTTAAGATAAAGAGCAACCAGATAGCATACTATCATGTCGAGCAAGAAAGTCCTCTCTATATATGTCCAAGCATCCACTATAATATACATTATATATACAATAATGGCCTCTAGGGCATACATACAACTAACAATCTCCCACTTGCACTAGGGCCAACTGCTGTAGTATCGCATACCCAATATCCCGAAGAGTCTCTCGAACTGTATCTGGGGAATGGCCTTCATAAGTGGATCCGCTATGTCGTTCTTCATGTCAACTCTCCTGACCTCGATCTCCCGGCGATCAACTATCTTCCGGATCAGGTGATACCACCTCAGAATATGCCTGGATCGCTGATGGGACCTGGGTTCCTTGGCCAAAATCCCCGCTCCATTGTTATCACAATACAAAGGTATTGGATACTCAATAGATGAAACCACTCCAAGTTCAGTTATGAACTTCTTCATCCTGACAGCCTCTTTGGCAGCATCGTTGGTAGCGATGTATTCAGCCTCCATCGTCGAGTCTGCCACGGTTTCCTGCTTGGAACTCTTCCAGCATACTGCCCCTCCATTGAAGGTAAAGACAAATCCCGAGTGCGACTTAGAGTTGTCCTTATCACTCTGGAAGTTCGAATCGGTAAAGGACTCCACTTGGAGTTCTCCGTTACCATACACCAAGAGCATCTCTTTAGTCCTTCTCAAGTACTTGAAAATGCTCTTCACAGCTGTCCAGTGATTCTCTCTTGGATCTGCTTGATACCTACTCACTACACTTAGTGAGTATGCTACATCGGGTCTTGTACATAGTATCACGTATATGATAGAGCCTACCGCCGAAGCATAGGGTATCCCTTGCATGCGAGCTCTCTCCAAATCAGTCTTGGGAGACATCTCTTTGGAGAGAGTGAGTCCTGAGATTGTGGGTAAAAACCCACGCTTGGATTCTTCCATACTAAACCTCTTTAGTATGGTGTCAATGTAGACAATCCCAGTATCCGTTTAGATCTATCTCTATAGATCTTAATCCCCAAGATATAGGAGGCATCGCCTAGATCTGTCACGTCCCGCTTTCCAGTGTACGGGCAGAGGACGCGACGGGGCCGCTATGTATTTACTCTGAAGTAAATACGCTAAGCGTATCTAAGCAATATAAATATAAAGGCATAAGAGACAAGATATAATAAAACAACAACTTTATTCATTCACATTCTTCTTATACAATGCATGGAAAAGTAAATACATCTGAAAGAAACAATGCCTAAACAGTGGCATAACAGAAAAGGAAAAGTACTGAAATAAAAGTATACAATGTAGCTAGAGCTCTGGGTCTTAGAAAAGCTGGTCCAAGTCTTCAATGCTGGGCTCGATCTCTGGAAGGTCCGAATCACCTGACGACATTCAAAGAAAAAAGAAAGAGAATGTCGTCAGCGAACAAATCGCTCGGTAAGTCCCAAAGATAAGGGAGAAATAGAATAGACATAGAGAGAAAGAGAGAGCGTAGCTTTTAAAGTTGTATTATATTATTATACTGTTGTATTTAGTATTAATGCTGTTGTTATCGTAAGTTCAAGGGTGAACGTCAACCAATATCAAGAGTGTTCTCAAACCCAACAGGCTGTAATTCAGGGGTAGGGAACTATGGGCCCGAATCAAATGTTAGTAACGGGACTTCGACCGTCGTCGAAGTATTCTAAACTCAACAGGCTGTAATCCAGCAGCATGGAAACACGGGCCCTCATGATAGCTTGCTTGTGTTAGTAGACATGGATTCATAATCTAGGGGGACTTTTGAGATTCCGTTGGATTCACGAATGAATTACCCCAATACCCCGTGTATTTATTGTATTGATAGTAATGATTGTATTGCAACTTGTATTGTCTTGTAATATAGATTGTATAATTGGATGACTTACCGAAACCATGATATCAGTAAAATAGATGTAACTGGAGAATCATGTAAATGGATGTAACTGGAGAATCATTGAAGTATATCCATGGTTCGGTTCAGTCAATATAGATTGAATAGATAGAATATATGGATTTATGGATTCATGTTGAATTGTAGATTGTAGATTGTACTTGAATCATATTCAATTCAGATTATTAATGAGACTTAGTCTGAGTCAGAACAATTAGAAAAGAAATTGAAGTCCTAATTGTTTTGATATTATCAGTAACCGCTGCACATGAGCGGCAGGATTTGTGTCTTTTTCAAAGATGATTACCGTATTGATAACACCGTTGTTAAGTTGTCTACCTTAGATAGGCAAGCACCCATATCTCCAGCTCCCTGAGGCTCAAGAGACTGGTCCCGCTTAAACCTATATTTACTAGGGTCCTCAGGGTAATTTATAGAACTTGAGAGGGTTTTATGTAAAAATACTTTTTGCATAACTTTCAAAATACACCCCAAGTGTTTAATTATCATCTTAGAGTTGTAATAAATGTAGATTTTATATATGTGATGTTTCTTGTGAAATTAACCTAATTTCATAATATAGGGTATTAAATTGTAATATTGTACTTAGTATGGAATTCATGGTATTTTAATGTAAAGTGACTCTTGTGATTTTAGAAAAGTTGGAATATTTATATTATCACAAAATAGATATTTTAATTATACATACATACATAT
Source organism: Agapanthus africanus (assembly GCA_030015575.1). Taxonomy (NCBI): domain Eukaryota; kingdom Viridiplantae; phylum Streptophyta; class Magnoliopsida; order Asparagales; family Amaryllidaceae; genus Agapanthus; species Agapanthus africanus. Next base: position 349,458,818 of record JASDDO010000024.1, on the reverse strand, counting down.
ATATATATTTATATAAAAATAATTTTTAAGAAATCTCATTTTCTTAAGATTTTGTATTTTATAAATTTTTCGAGACCGAATGGCCCTTGCGGGGGTCTGCATCTCGCACTACGAAGCCCACGGACGTGCGATAATCCGCACCATCCCAGTCGGGTTTCCCAAAATGGGTTGTAGCGGCGCTTTGCAAAGATTTGTTTAAAAATACTAAATCTTGTAAAAATGGTTTTATTAGTAAAGGGTATTTATATGTAAAGGTTCGTTTCCCGTATTCTATGTTCCCAAAAAGTATTGTGCTATGTTTTATATGAGTGTTGTGAGGAGGTAGGTCATTACCTTGTGATCTAACTTGAAGGTATAGTAAGATTGTAATGATTTAATGTCAAAATGAAACTACATGGTATTTCAGTGAAAAAGTACGATAAAAGTTACAAAATGAATTAGATTGTCATGAAACTTGTTCAGCATATTTGTGAATGATTAATAGTCAACATGTAATGGTTTAATAGGGCCGTGTTTAAGAAAAGTGGGATTTTTAGAAAGAAACCGAATCAGAAATCGGTTTGACTCCGATTCCGTCGGCTTTTATTAAAAGATGTTTTTAGAGTAGCAAAGGAGAGAGGGAGGTGGGACCTACAGTTTTAGGACTTAGACAAGAGGAATAGGGAATGGGAGGAGGCGCCGGTGCGTCGTTTCGTCGCCGGGAACTCCTAGAGTTGTCGCCGGAAAAATTGCCGGAGCTTCGCCTTTCGCTACTTCAAAAGTACACTAGGGTTCTAGGAAATTTCTTGAGAGTTTTGCTCAGAATTTTGGGGTGAGAGGGGTGTGTTTAGGGGTTGTATTTATAAGGTAAGGCTAGGGTTAGGGTTAGGTGAAGGGGCGTAAAGAAAATGTATTAAATTGTAATAAAAATTGGGTTTAATGTGATTTAAAGGGGCTCTGGAAATGTGCAGGAGAATTAAACTATACAGGGATGATGGAAATACCAAAAGCCAAATTTTTTGTGTTGGAGACTCGGCGGTCCGGCCGAGTCGGCCGAGTCGCCGGCCGATTCGGCCGATCCCGGCCGAGTCCGGTGGTCGGAGGGTGCTCCGTCGGTTCAAGATCTCACTGGTATAGTTAGGTTTTTGGGTGAAGTGGGGGTTTTTGTGAGATATGCACGTGTAAACCCTTGGTATTCTAAAAATTCAAAATAAAACAATATTAAAAATAATGTGGGGTATGGGATTTGAACTCTAGTGGCTTGGTTCAGCAGTGCAAAGTCTTACCAATGAGCTACAAGCTCTTGCTTGCTATTAAAAAGCAAAACAAACTTATAAGTTGTGCTCACGCAAAAATACCCCTTTCTGTAATTTTTAAAAAAACTGTACAGAAAGTTGTACAGAAAGTTAGGGTTGTTACATTCTACCCTCATTATAAAAATTTTGTCCTCGAAATTTGTAAAAGGAAAGTGTAACAGATTCAAGGAAAGTTTGGTGACTGAAGTACTGATAGTGTATGAAAAATAGCAAAGTGATACCAGGGTTTGAAAAGGTTGAAGAGAATTATCAGGGTTATCCTGGCCAACCGTCTCAGCTTCTACGGTTGCCAAATTGTAAGCCCGGCGTCTCGGCACATTTCTTCGTGCATGCTGGTACATCGCTGGTTGTCGAGGTAAAGGTGGTCCACGTGAAGGTGGTGTAGGAAGAGTTAACCGAGTAGATGGAGCTTGGATAGCTGGTCTAGCTGCGGAATTAGGATTAGGTTGGTTGTGTGGGCAAGTTCCAATGGTATGTGAGGATGATACACATATCAGGCAAAGACCATTTGCTCGTCTGCAATCTTCCATCAGATGTCCAGCTCTCTTGCAGTAGGTACAAAAGGCTGGGCTGGGCCCGTTGATTGGTACTCCCGGTCTTCTTGGTACAAATAGTGGTCCTGATGCGGCTTCTCCTGCCATCTGGTTGGCAAGGCGCTTCACTCCGGCAGATTGAGGTATGCCTTTCTTCTTCACCACTGCCTCATATCTTCGGGCAGCTTTCAAACCTATATCATGGGTTGGGAAATCCCCTATAGATAATGCAGCTTGGATTTCCGGGTCCAACCTTTGCTGAAATCTTCTAGTTCTGATCTCATAGTCGGTATGAGATGGGATGCAAACCTGTTACGGTCTTGTGTTAGCTGTGTAGTATGTGATATAAAATTGAACATTGAGATATATCTTACTGACTGAGCATGGTGAACTCAGCGTCATACTCATCTACTGACTTGGTCCACATCGAACCTTGTTGCAGATGGATGAACTGCTGTTCCATGTCGAACCTGGCAGTCTCAGGGAAGTACTTTGCGTCGAATATGTCTCGAAAAGTCTTCTATTCGATAGGTTGGTCAAGACGGTTTTCTTCCGCCTTCCACCAGACTCGTGCATTGTTCATGAGCTATAATTTTGCAACACGAACCCAAGCTACCTCTGGCACTTGTGCCACTGCCAGATCATCTTCGATGCTTTGAGCCCATTCCTCAGCTTCCAGTGGGCTCTCTTTTCCTGTAAACTGTTTGGGGTGCAAAGCTCTGAATTGCTTCACCCCAGGTGCTTCTGCCTCGGGACGGTTCATTAAAAGAGCAGTCTGTTGCTGCTGTCCCTCAAGGAGGCTGCGGATTATCTTAAGCAGAACCGTTTGCTCGTTGAACGGAGCAGGAACGGCAGGTGTGAGTGGTAGTGGTGGAGGTGTGTTGTTGACATTGGTGCTGGTGTTGTTTGGAGAATCTATAACCTTGAAGAAAAAATTTGGGTTAGGACAGATTCAAAGTATATGATTCAAAGAATATGAAATGATAAGATTCAAAGTGTATGGATTGTAAAGAATGTTTTAGTTGCTGTTTCTTGTGTTATATTGCTTAGGTTGATCACGCAGAATAGAACTGCATGGTAGGGTTCCATACAGCTCAGACCTGCATGGGCCACCAACAAAAACAGTCACACCCCGCTTCCCAGTGTACGGGCAGAGGACGCGACGAGGCCGCTACGTATTTACTCTGAAGTAAATACGCTAAGCGTATCTAAGCAATATAAATATAAAGGCACAAGAGACAAGATATAATAAAACAACAACTTTATTTATTCACATTCTTTTTGTACAATGCATGGAAAAGTAAATACATCTGAAAGAAACAATGCCTAAACAGTGGCATAACAGAAAAGGAAAAGTACTGAAATAAAAGTGTACAATGTAGCTAGAGCTCTGGATCATAGGAAAGCTGGTCCAAGTCTTCGATGCTGGGCTCGATCTCTGGAAGGTCCGAATCACCTGATGACATTCAAAGAAGAAAGAAAGAGAATGTCGTCAGCGAACAAATCGCTCGGTAAGTCCTAAAGATAAGGGAGAAATAGAATAGACAGAGAGAGAAAGAGAGAGTGTAGCTTTTAAAGTTGTATTATATTGTTATACTGTTGTATTTAGTATTAATGCCATTGTTATCGTAAGTTCAAGAGTGAATGTCAACCAATCTCAAGAGTGTTCTCAAACCCAACAGGCTGTAATCTAGAGATAGGGAACCATGGGCCCGAATCAAATGTTAGTAACGGGACTTCGACTGTCGTCGAAGTATTCCAAACTCAACAGGCTGTAATCCAGGAGCATGGAAACACGGGCCCTCATGATAGCTTACTTGTGTTAGTAGACATGGATTCATGATCTAGGGGGACTCTTGAGATTTTGCTGGATTCATGAATGAACTACCCCAATACCCCGTAGTAATGATTGTATTGCAACTTGTATTGTTTTGTAATATAGATTGTATAATTGGATGACTTAACGAAACCATGATATCAGTAAAATGGATGTAACTGGAGAATCATGTAAATGGATGTAACTGGAGAATCATTGAAGTATATCCATGGTTCGGTTCAGTCAATATAGTTCGAATAGATTGAATTTATGGATTCATGTTGAATTGTAGATTATAGATTGTACTTGAATCATATTCAAGTCAGATTATTAATGAGACTCAGTCTGAGTCAGAACAATTAGAAAAGAAATTGAAGTCCTGATTGTTTTGATGTTATCGGTAACCGTTGCACATGGGCGGCAGGATTTGTGTCGTTTTCAAAGACGATTACCGTATTGATAACACCGCTGTTAAGTTGTCTACCTTAGATAGGCAAGCACCCATATCTCCGGCTCCCTGAGGCTCAAGAGACGGGTCCCGCTTAAACCTATATTTACTAGGGTCCTTAGGGTAATTTATAGAACTTGAGGGGGTTTTATGTAAAAATACTTTTTGTATAACTTTCAAAATACACCCCAAGTGTTTAATTATCATCTTTAGAGTTGTAATAAATGTAGATTTTATATATGTACTGTTTCTAGTGAAATTAACCTAATTTCATAATATAGGGTATTAAATTATAATATTGTACTTAGTATGGAATTCATGGTATTTTAATGTAAAGTGACTCTTGTGATTTTAGAAAAGTTGGAATATTTATATTATCACAAAATAGATATTTTAATTATACACATATATATTTATATAAAAATAATTTTTAATATATATTATATTTCTAGAAATCTTATTTTCTTAAGATTTTGTATTTTGTTAATCTTTCGAGACCGAATGCCCTTTGCGGGGGTCTGCATCTCGCACTACTAAACCCAAGGACATGCGATAATCCGTACTATCCCAGTCGGGTTTCCCAAAATGGGTTGTAGCGGCGCTTTGCAAAGATTTGTTTAAAAATACTAAATATTGTAAAAATGGTTTTATTAGTAAAGGGTATTTATATGTAAAGGTTCGTTTCCCGTATTCTATGTTCCCAAAAAGTATTGTGCTATATTTCATATGAGTGTTGTGAGAAGATAGGTCATTACCTCATGATCTAACTTAAAGGTATAACAAGATTGTGACGATTTAATGTCAAAATGAAACTACTTGGTATTTTAGTGAAAAAGTACGATAAAAGTTACAAAATGAATTAGATTGTCATGAAACTTGTTCAACATGTTTGTTAATGATTAATAGTCAACATGTAATGGTTTAATAGGGTTGTGTTTAAGAAAAGTGGGATTTTTAGAAAGAAAACGAATCGGAAATCTATTTGACTCCGATTCTGTCGGGTTTTATTAAAAGATGTTTTTAGAGTAGCAAAGAAGAGAGGGAGGTGGGACTTATGGGTTTAGGACTTAGACAAGAGGAATAGGGAACGGGAGGAGGCGCCGGTGCGTCGTTTTGTCGCCGGGAACTCCTAGGGTTGTCGCCGGAAAAATCGCCGGAGCTTCGCCTTTCGCTACTTCAAAAGTACACTAGGGTTCTAGGAAATTTCTTGAGAGTTTTGCTCAGAATTTTGGAGTGAGGGGGGTGCGTTTAGGGGTTGTATTTATAGGGTAAGGCTAGGGTTAGGTGAAGGGGCGTAAAGAAAATGTATTAAATTGTTATAAAAATTGGGTTTAATGTGATTTAAAGGGGCTCTGGAAATGTGCAGGAGAATTAAACTATACAAGGATGATGGGAATACCAAAAGCTAATTTTTTGTGTTGGGGACTCGGCGGTCCGGCCGGCGGCGCCGGCCGAGTCAGTCGAGTCGCCGGCCGATTCGGCCGATCCCGGCCGAGTCCGGTTGTCGGAGGGTGCCCCGTCGGTTCAAGATTTCATTGGTACAGTTAGGTTTTTGGGTGAAGTGGGGTTTTTGTGAGATATTCACGTGTAAACCCTTGGCATTCTAAAAATTCAAAATAAAACAATATTAAAAATAATGTGGGGTATGGGATTTGAACTCTAGTGGCTTGGTTCAGCAGTGCAAAGTCTTACCAATGATCTACAAGCTCTTTCTTGCTATTAAAAAGTAAAACAAACTTATAAGTTGTGCTCAGGCAAAAATACCCCTTTCTGTAATTTTAAAAAAAATTGTACAGAAAGTTGTACATAAAGTTAGGGTTGTTACAGATTTTTCATTAAGAATCTTTGTGATAAGAAGAGCTTGACCGATTGCAGCATAGAAATATCATTTCCTATCAAGAGTATGTCATCCATGTACAATACGAGAAACACAACCTTACTCTCTGCCACCTTCTTGTATATATAAGGTTCATCTACGTTTTTGACGAAGTTAAACTCTTTGACAACGACATCAAAACAGATGTTCCAACTCCGCGATACTTGCTTTAACCCGTAGATGGATTTAAGCAGCTTACACACCTTTCCGCTGCTCCCACTGTCTACGAAGCCCTCTGGCTGAGTCATGTACACGCACTCTTCCAAATCACCATTTAGAAAGGCGGTCTTAACATCCATTTGCCAGATTTCGTAGTCATGATATGCAGCAATGGCAAGTAGGATCCGGATGGACTTAAGCATAGCCACTGGAGAAAAGGTTTCATCATAATCCACACCTGGTCTTTGACGAAAACCCTTTGCAACAAGTCTAGCTTTGAAAGTCTCAACTTTTTCATCTACACCAAGTTTCTTCTTAAAGATCCATTTTCTCCCAATGGGTTTTACCCCTTCAGGAGCAACTTCCAAAGTCCATACTTTGTTGTTGTATATGGATTCCATCTCAGATCACATTGCATCCAGCCACTTCACAGAGTCTCCACTCGTGATGTCCTGCTCGAAGCTAGTCGGGTCATCATCTTCCATGATGCAATCCTCGCTTCCACCATCAATAAGAAAACCGTAGTATCTCTTAGGTGGATGAGGAATCCTACTAGATCGGCGGAGAGGCTGAGGTTCATTGGGGACTATCGAATCCTCCGGTTCTACTAAATCTTCAGTTTCAGTTTGTGTAGCCGGAATTTCTTCCAGTTCTACTTCGTTGCCACTAATTTCCTTTGCAAGAAATTCCTTTTCTAAAAAGGTGGCATGTCGAGAAATAAACACTTTTTGCTCCTCGCCATGGTAGAAAAGATATCCATGTGAATGTTTGGGATATCCCACAAACTTGCATAGAACTGACTGTGCCTCGAGTTTGTCCGGATTTTGTCTTTTGACATAGGCCGGACAACCCTATATCTTAACTCGTTTAAGACATGGTCTCTTCCCACTCCATATCTTATATAGTGTGGTAGGTACAGATTTAGATGGAACTTGATTCAATAGGTATGCTGCTGTCTTCAGTGCATAACCCCAAAAGGAAATAGGTAACTCAGTGGTGCTCATCATAGAGCGCACCATATCTAATAGGGTGTGATTCCTCCGTTCCGATACACCGTTGTGCTGTGGTGTATACGGAGGAGTAAGCTGAGAGAGAATCCCATTCTCTTTTAGATAGTCCAGGAACTCCGTGCTCAAGTATTCACCTCCTCGATCAGATCATAGGATTTTAATACTTTTACCCGTTTGGTTCTCGACTTCGTGTTTATATTCTTTGAATTTCTCAAAAGCTTCAGACTTGTGTTTCAACATGAACACATGTCCGAATCTTGAGAGATCGTCAGTGAATGTAATGAAGTACGAAGAACCATTACTGGCATGTGTAGACATAGGACCACATACATCACTGTGTATCAGTCCCAAGAGCTCACTAGCTCTTTCTCCGTGTCCTGTAAACGGAGTTTTGGCCATCTTGCCTTGAGACATGACTGGAAAGTGTTATAAGATGAAATTTCGAACGGATTCAAATATCCATCCATATGCAACTTAGCTAGTCGTGCCGCATTGATATGACCTAGTCTACAATACCACAAGAAGAATCCGTTCATTTTGAACTCTTCCTCTTGTGTGTGTTTTGTACATTAAGAACTGTGGTTTGATCTAGAACGTATATGCCATTATTTAACGAGCCTGATCCAATCAACTTTTGATTCAGGAAGACGTTCATAACATTATCCTGTACTACAAAATTATATCCTTCTTTACTTAATAAAGAAATTGATATAAGATTGCATATCAGGGTCGGAATGTAATAGCATTCGTTCAGAATCAATGTATTACCATTTGGTAATACAAGGTGAATTCACCAATTGCTTTGGCTGCAACATTTACACTATTCCCTACTCTTACGGAATGATCACCCATTCCCAGTTCTCTACCTTTCCTTAGCCCATGTAACATATTACATATATGAGATCCCGATCCGGTATCTAATACCCAGGACGTAGAGTGAACTGAGAAACAGTTCTCAACAACTAACACACCGAAGAAGATGCATCAACATGCTTATTCTTCGTTTGGGCGGCATGGGAATCCAGATATTTCCCTATTCCCTGCTCGGACTTATAATAATTATAAGTTGCAGCGGGACCAACGTTCCCCTGCTCAGTATAATAAGCGGGTTCGGTCAATACATCCATATTATTATCTTGATTAAGACGTGACATGGTCGCTACCTGGAGAGAGAGAGAAGAAAACACTTTAGCGTATGCTCTTACAAGATCAGATTGGTTATTATTTTATCTATTCAGGATGGGTCCCACTGTTTTTATCAAATCTTCCTTCAAACCCTAAAAGGAATGACTAGCCGGGATTAATTATACCCTACAAGTTTGCCAATCTTTCAGCCAGGCCAGTGCCGGTACTTTGAGGGAGGTTCCCCGTGCTTTCGCACGGACCTAATTAAAATAAACCTCATTTTCCCAGAGGTATAACCCCGTTGACACCTTTCTAGACACCTACTTGATCGGCTAATTGTAAAGTGCAAGACTCTCCCAGGAGTAACACTTACTCGCAGTGGGTATCGGGATCCAACTATCTCATAGAAGGTATGCAATCTCATTGCAAATTTCAACACTTGAAATTCCCGATAATATTTTTCCCCTAACCCCCTATGACCTTGACAAAGACCAACAAATCATAGGATGCTAGTCAGGTTCAACCCGTCATTTGCTGATTGAATTAAACCCACCCGCATGACCCTTGACAAAGGTCAACAAGGTCGTACGACTACCCTAATCCAATCTGCATCACATGCATAGCAGATAAGCACCATTCAGCTACCGCACACTACGCCTTGACAAAGGCCAACAAACGTAGCACGAATACTAAATAGTCCTTATCTGAAATGACGGAGGGCTACGACAGGTTTTTCAGAAAACCTTTTGCGTAATGAACTTGATATCGTTGTAGAAACAAGTGATTTTTGAAAAGGAGTGTTTTTTAGGCTTTTACTAGTTTTGCTAAAGAGGTCACTCCCGGTGAAGGGATCTCGGCTCTTTTCTTATCGAATAAGGTGCAGGATATTTCATAAATACCGCTATGCAAAGCAAGAACTATAGAAGCAATCAAAAACAAAACCGAGTGAGTTGTAGCATCTGCTAGTTTTGCTAAAGAGGTCATTCTCAGTGAAGGGATCTCGGCTCTTTCCTTATCGAATAAGGTGCTGGATATTCTACAAGGAATATCGCTATGCAAAGCAAAAAACTAAAGCTACCCTTTTTTTTGAAAATTTGATTATACAACATTTTTTAGGTTTCTTTTCTTTCATTAATCTCATTAATGAAGTCCCATCATTTATGCTTCTTAAGCATCACAGAAGAAATGAAAATACAACGTACGCTTATGCCATCCGCATTCGCCACAGTGTCCCGTTATGCACCGTTAGGTTACTTAACTAACGGCATACCGGGACGGGACTAGCGCAGGTGCAAAAAAAAAGAAACGTCTACTATATATCTCATATAATGTATATCCATTTGTCTCAGAATCCACAGTGATCACATCACAGAGCAGCAGAAGAAACATATGAAATATTGGATATACTAGGAGGTCCGTGTTTTATTTTGAGCCTGTATAAAACACGGATTCCACGGTCGCGATGAATAGCCAAACCCACATCCCTAGACCCCTACGAGAGCGGCAAGAAACCCTACCAATTCTAGAGTTAGAAGACCCGGACTCGACTCCTCGAGTTGGTCTCCCACTGGACTCTAGAACCCGGTTACTTGTGCTCCCCTCCTTGGGTCTATCCTAATGCGGAAAGTAAATGATATACAACAATGGAGACATCATCCTCAACCTGGAAATGCCCCAATAAAAGAATATTACATACAATGAATTTTACATGAATGAAACTAAAAACTCTCATCTCACATAAAACCCCCGGCTATTCAAAACACGACGATCCAATATAACATATACAGCAACACATAACATCACATATCATCAACGTAAGTAAATATGTGTATCCCAATTGTCGTTGACATATAGCAACGAAACCGGCGATACACCATATATTACACTTACGGACCCAGAAAAAGCTAGACGATGTTAAACATTCCGATCGAATCAACAAACACCCAAAATTACCCAAAAAAACTCAACACTTGAGCGTAGTTCAAAAAGTCCCAGAACATGCCACAGCTCCTATGAACCAGCCGTAGAAGGGTCAACCAATGCCTCACATGTGGCACCGCTGAACTACCACAAACCTTAGGATTTAGTGGCGGTTCTGACGGTCACATAATCGAGTTATGGTTTCGTTCTTCTAGAGGGTCCCCCGTGTTGCTTGCATGATTTTCTGAAAGTTTTAGACTAAGGAAAAATCCAACACTTGGAAAATTTCCGGCAAGGGTTACAATGGGTATTTGATATCCGTTCGAACTTTTTAACACCGTCTAAACTAACCCGAAAAATAGTTAGAATTACGACTACGAAACACTGCTAGTTTCCATTATAGTAAACTAACATCTCATGCAAATTTAGCATAAACAAACAACACCTGAAACACCAAAACCCAGAGACCAGAACACAAAAAAAATTTGAAGCCAAAAATCCCATTGGGGGCCAGCCCGCTGGGATTTTAGGGTATTGTGCTTGGCCAAAATCCGTCCGTTTGGGTTCAAATTTCTTCTGTGTTCGTCTAATGTCCCATACAACATTCTGCAGTTGTTTGAAGAATTTTTAGAGCTCATTTAAAAATCGACAGAACGCAGGTTTTTTTGTTTTAAGTTTCGGAGTAGTTTCGGTTTCGTAATCCTACACTATCCGTCTAATTCTTTAGCTAGGCTCTGATACCACTGTGGGGTTCCTATGAACGACAACAAGGTTTCGGGAGGTATCGTCCATGCCATTTTCAAAATTTTGCCATTTTAAAGAACCCTAAACTAGAATCGTTAACTAGAGAACCATATGAAACATAAAGTAAACTACTTTATTTCTAAGTGATAACGGAATACAACCTTAGTAGACCAGTCCTTCACTTCAATAGCTCCTTGTAGTAGTCCTTTCGCTGCGATCATGGAACTCCCAGATTCTTGAATGGCTTCTCAAGGTGAAAGGAGAGAACTTGCTTGAAGTCTTCGAGGCCGAAGATGATCTACGTCGAGGAGACACTAACTCAAGCTACTACTTCACAAATGAGAGATTGGTGAAGCTAACACCCTATACTAAAGTGCTAATCTAGTAGAGGATGATGAAGTAGGATTTTAACTCACTTTAGAATTAATTTTCTCACTTTTATTTCTCACTTGAACAAAACCTAGAGAGCTCTTGAGCTTTGAAGAAGAAGATGAAGAGAGATAATGTTGTGAGAGTGAATCGCAACCATGGGTGAGTTTGTATCATTTACTAACTTATGTAGAGACATAACCATGGCTAAATTATAATGGTTAGGTTAATAAATATCTTAAGTAAAATAAAATGAGTGGACAAAGTCAATGCATCCACAAGCTTCATGCATGTGAGTAATTATCCACTAATTTGGATTTACTTTAAATATTTAAACCCTATATTATAATTAGTATGGTGTAAGTCTCATACACCCATGTAGTGTGTATCATCAACCATGACACAAAATAGAACACAATTAATATATATCTCATTTATATATTAAGTGTGCACATGTGAGAAAATAAATGCTTAAGTGAGCTAATATTAGTTAATGTAAACTAGTATATCAAATATACAATTATACACTAAATTATCAAATCAACAGTTGATTTAATAATCCGGCTATATCACATATAACCGACTAATATAATATGTACCAATTTATCGAATCAACACTTGATTCGATAACCCGGCTATATCACATATAACCGACCGATACAAATATCGCGAGAATAGAATGCGGTATCACAGATTCGTATTAATCTCGGTCACGCTCATACCTGAGCCAATAAAACCTCTGTGTAGGACTCTAAAGACTCGTCAATACACCGACAGTAGGTGATGATCATATCAAGCACCCACAAGCCGTCAGCGGTACTAGTTGGACGTAACGGCTACCCGGGTATTGAACGATCAGAAAATCAGCAAGCAAGCCCGCTCTAACTCCTGCAAAAGCCTGACAGTAACACTACCGTAAAGTCCGGTCTCTTCGTCGGATATGTCGCATATCAAGTCTAGGGGTGGTAAACGTCAGACCCCAATAACTCGATAAGTCATGCCGATACGAGGCTCATAACGGGTCGAGAAACTACTGATAACTCTTACCAGTATATCTCTAAATCAGCCCTGGCCAGGGACTTCCCTGTTATGGCCAATCGAGTACAACGCGACATCAACCCCCAATACCAGGAGAGACGAAACCCCTCCTATCGCTCATTGCCTCCATGTGACTCGGGACTGTACCCAAAAACCACCGTTTTGCACGTCCTCTTGAACGTGGTAAGGTGGAAATCAAAGCACAGTGGGAATCACACAAGACTCTATGACGATCTCGGATCTACAGACTAACCTGTACCAGTATCACCAGAGAACTGCTATCTGACGTGAGGTATAATACCATCTAGGAGTTCTCGGCGAGTCCGTCCAGTGTACCCAGTCTCCACTGAGCACCCGTATACCATCTCCGATGTCAAACATCAATGGATATAGGATCATCCATCGCCCATATCATGGGTCGAGAAGCGTATACGCTAGTCTACTCTGGTATATCGATGCCCTGTCTCGATACACCCACGACTAGGAACATTAAAGGATGAACTTATGGACTACCGTGGCCCCACTAGTATGATCTGCATCATAATCCTGGCAGTCAAGTACACATCCTAAAGGCTTTACCAACATGTAACCACAAGACAGTATCAAGAGACAAGTATACATGTTAAGATAAAGAGCAACCAGATATCATACTATCATGTCGAGCAAGAAAGTCCTCTCTATATATGCCAAGCATCCACTATAATATACATCATATGTACAATAATGGCCTCTAGGGCATACATACAACTAACATCATCGATGGACGAATCCCAGATAGACGGGGCATAGGTTTCATTCACCCTGATGTCAAAATATGGTACATGATTCATGTTGATGAAGCTAGCGGGAAATCAAATGATGAAGACAAGCTAGCTAAGCTAGAAGAATGCCCTCAAGAGCTCGAAAATGGCGAACAAGTGACCTTCAACGAGCTAACCGAGAATTATTTAGGAATGCCCGATAATCCAAGGCCGACCTACATCAGCCCACTCTTATCAGAGGAAATGAAAGAATAAATAATCGCCGTGCTACATGAGTTCGTCGACTGCTTCACGTAGACTTATAAAGAAATGTCTGGCCTCTATCCTGAAGTGGTCATGCATAAGCTGGCTATATCTCCCGATGCCAAGCCAGTCAAACAAGCCCCTCGAAGAATGAGAAGGGAGCAAGAAGAAAAGGTCATTGAAGAAACTAAGAAACTTATCGATGCTGGCTTCATCAGAGAAAAGAAATACACGGACTGGATCGCGTGTATCGTCCCTATGAAAAATAAGAATGGATAGATACGAGTTTGCGTTGATTTTAGGGACCTCAACAAAGCATTCCCTAAAGATGATTTTCCGCTTCCGGTAATGGAAATGATGGTCGAAGATACCTCAAATTACGAGCTGTTCATTTTCATGGATGGTTCGTCTGGGTACAATCAGATAAAAATGTCGCCTGAGGATGAGAAGCATATAACATTTCGAACCCCGATCGGCATATACTATTACAAAGTGATGCCGTTCGGACTGAAAAATGCAGGTGCTACATATCAAAGGGCAATGACCAATATCTTTGATGACCTAATCAATAAAGTCATCGAATGTTATGTTGATGATTTGGTCGTCAAGACTAAACCCAAGGCCGATCACATCTAAGATCTCAGGACCGTTTTCACCAGACCGAGGGAATACGATCTGAAGATGAATCCTCTGAAGTGCGCTTTTGGCATGTCATCGGGAAAATTCCTGGGCTTCATAGTTCAACATCGACGGATCGAAGTTGATCCATAAAAAATAAAGGCCATCATGGAGATGCCTCCTCGAGAGAATCTGATGCAGCTAAGATCCTTTCAGGATAAGCTCGCTTATATATTAAGGTTCATCTCGAATCTATCAAGAAGATGCAGGCCCTTCTCGAAGCTCATGAAGAAAGGAGCTCTTTTCGTCTGAGATGCCGAATGTAAAGAAGCATTCGAAAATATCAAATAGTACCTGTTGCATCCTCTAGTACTTGTTGCTCCCATCCCAAATAAGTTGTTGATTCTCTATACCGCCACGCTAGATGAGTCACTCGGTGCGCTCCTTACCCAGAACAACGAGGAGGGAAAAGAAAATGCCCTATACTACCTCAGCCGAATTTTAGTCGGGGCGGAACACAACTATTCCCCGATCGAAAAGCAATGCCTGGCTCTGATATTCGCTGTGAAGAAGCCGATGCACTATCTGCTCGCTCATTGGGTTATGCTGATCTCCAAGAAAGCAGTAAAGGGCAAGCTCTCGCCGAGTTCCTTGCTGCTCATCCCATACCAGAAGGGTCACCGCTCAATTGCGAATTACCCGACGAGCAAGTGCTGCACCTCGAGAATGACGAGCCATGTTGGGAGCTCTACTTCGATGAAGCCTCATTAATAAGGACCTCCAGCAAATCAAGCGTCCCAGAAATAAAAGCAGGGATAAGATTGGTGTTCGTCACACCATCAGGAGGAACCCTATGATGTTCCTTCGCTCTTACCGAGTCTCACACAAACAACGAGGCTGAGTATGAAGCTCTGATAGCTGGTCTGGAGCTCGCCATATAAATGGAAATCCTTCGGTTATGGGTTTACGATAACTCCCAGTTTGTCGTCAACCAAGTGAGCGGCGACTACAAGATATATAAACCCGAGTTAGCTCGATACAGAAACCAAGTGGTGGAACCTATGAAACAGTTCACTCACATTGAACTAATGAGAGTCCTTAGGGTGTTGAACGGAAAAGCCGATGTACTTGCTCGCCTAGCCAAAGAGCTAGCTGATCCCGACATGGATAAAATTCTGATCACAGTCATGAGCCGACAAATTTTGCCCATAATCTCTTTACGAGAAGAGGAAAGCGCAAAACAAAAGAGCAATCCTAATGAAGAAGTTTTGATCATTCAAGACGAGCTCAATTGGAAAGAGCCCTTCATAGAGTACCTCCGATACGACAAGCTGGCCGAGGAAAAATCTGTGAGGGTTCAGATGAAGAAAAGAGCTCTCCGATACGTGTCTGTATATAATACGCTATACCGCAGATCATATGACCAACTCTGGCTCAGGTGTTTGTCACCTGCCGAAACCCAAAAAGTCATGAAAGAAGTTCACTCAGGCATCTGCAGAGCTCATCAATCTGGTCCCAAAATGCGGCTTCAAATTAAACAGCTTGGGTATTACCGGCCTACCATGATAAGGGATTGTGAAGAGCATGCGAAGAGGTGTCATCTCTGCCAAACTCACGGTGACTTCATGTACAAGCATCCCAATCCGCTGCATCCTACGGCGGCGTCATGGTCCTTCGAAGTTTGGGGCACCGACATAATTGGTCCAATTGATCCTATGTCATTCAAAGGCCATCGGTTCATATTGGCCACAATTGACTACTTCTCCAGATAGGCTTAAGCTTTTCCGCTAAAAGAAATCAAGACAGAAGATATTCTGACATTCTTCCGGCATAACATTCTATACCACTTCGGTACACTTAGAAGAATCATTTCTGACAACGGGCCTTCTTTTAAGAGCTTCAAAGTCTCAAGGTTCACCACTCAGCACAAGATAGACTGGAGATATTCCTCCATCTATAATCCAAGAGCCAATGGGCTAGTCGAAGCCTTCAATAAAACTTTTTTCAAGCTCCTGGGGAAAAATGCTTCAGCCAACAAGAGAGACTGGAATCTCAAGCTTTATGAAGCATTGTGGGCATATCGTACCACACACCGCACTTCAACTTAGTCCACTCCATACTCATTACTCTTCGGAGTGGAGTCAATCCTCCACATCAAAGTCGAAGTTCCGAGCCTAAGAATAGCCGTTCAGCATTGTTTGACGGCGGAGGAAAACGTTCTCTTTCGGCTCGAAGAGATCGACGCCCTCGAAGAAAAGAGGCTCGCAGTACAGCAAAATCTGGAGCTGTACCGAGCCCAAATGTCATGGGCCTACGACAAGATGACCCGTCTCCGTGCTTTCAAGAAAGGAAAATTGGTGTTGGTTCTCAAAAGACCGATCATCCCCAATCGACATGCCAAGAGATAATTCGAGCCAAATTGGAAAGGGCCATACATCATCGAGAAAGTGTTCGACGAAGGGTCCTACCAACTGATAAGTGCTGAGGGAGAAAAGCCTATACCACCCATCAATGGAAGATATCTCAAGAAATACTACGCGTGAATGCTTCAAGTCGCAGACGAATCGAGCATATCGGCCCTACGGTCTGAATCATACATCTTGTAAAACCGTATACAATCCACGGGCACAAGTGGCCCCTATCTCTCCCAAGTCCTACCGGCGAGACTACATCTGAAGTCCTACTGGCGATGAAGCAAAAAAAAAAAAGAAAAAAAGAAAAAAGAAAAAATAAGAAAAGGTATGTCCACAAGCAAAACGGGTACGGATGAAAACCCAAAAGGGATCCGTGAGTAAAAACAGCGGTACTGCCGGCGAGTTTGTGAAAATCCGAAAGGGTGCGAACTCGTGAAAAGAGATGAAATACACTCGCAAAGTCCTCTCGACCTTGTTAGGAGAAACTCCCCGCGTGAGATCCTTACGATTCACAAAGAAGCAACACACTTAGGAATTCCCACAATTCCTAGGGAGAAAATACACCTGCGACATCCTCTCGACTCGTAGGGAGAAGATGCTTTTATGAGATTCTTACGGCTCATAAAATTGAAAATTCTTAGGTGATAAGGATCTAAACCTGTCTCCTAAGCCATCGCTCCCTAACGGGAAATAGCAAATGATGAGTCACTCCTGGCACTATGCTTCAGTGTTAGCGGTACTGATGCCGTCCCAAAAACCAAATCCCAAGTCATCTATGGGTAAATGATGAGTTGCTCAAGGCATTTTCCAGTGCAGCAATACTGATGCCAAACAAAATCCAAGTTCCAAGTTTCTCTCAAATTCAAAAGTCCTGCCAAATAAGACAGAAATTGAACAGATCAAATCCATGTCCCACCCGACAGTGCTTCCAAGCTCAAAAGTCCCGCTAAATAGGTATAGAACTCCCAAAACAAATCAAATCAAACAAGTCAACCAATCACCTCCTCGGTGGAATCAAACTCCATCTCGGAAACAAACAATCCTGACACCGCAAGAAGCGGAGCAAGTCAAATCCAAACCCTGACACCGCAGAAAGCGGAGCAAGTCAAATCCAAACCCTGACACCGTAAGAAGCGGAGCAAGTCAAATCAAGCATCGACCGTCCAAGCCGCAAAAATGGCAGCACCGACCGTCCAAGTTGCAAAAATGGCAGCACCGATCGTCCAAGTCGCAAAAATGGCAGCACCGATCCTCCACGGGGAACCAAACCAATCTCCATATAGAACAAGATCTATCAATTTCATGCACACAACCCATACACACGGTGTGCATTTATTGATGGGAGCACTTTGTTGGGGTCAAAAATTACACTCCGGTTGACCAAGTTAAAGTCAAAGTCAACCCCAAATCAAGTGGGCCCGAGCCCAAGTCAAGACCAAGCTTGGAAGGGGCCGGCTCCATGCCAAAAGGAGGTGATAAATTAGTTTAAATGCATTTTTAAAGAAATAAAGGAATGAAAAATGGGCAAAAACAAAAAATTTTGTAAACCCCGTGGCTTATGTGCAAAAAGAAATAAGCATAAGATATGGGGTAGCACATGTGACATTTTGAAAAGTCCAAGAGGCTATATGTAAAGCATGTAGCCTATAAAGGCAAATATGATGAGAAAATCAAGAAGGACTTTCATTCTTTCAAAAAATTCTAGGGTTTGTACCTCCATCTTCTTTCTCTCAAGTTCTCCCTTTTATTTTCATTTCCAATTAAATCAAGAGTTTAACTCTTCTTTTCCCAAAAAGAAATAGTTTTTCACCATAAAACCCTCGAAGGGGAGTTCAGATCTCCCATCAAATCCTTAAAAGGAAGGTTTTTAATCTCACCTTTCTTTTTCTCCAAGATCCAGCAAAAGGAGAGGAGGAAGAAGACCCACCTCAAAAAATCTCACTTTGGGAGGATCCGAGACTCCAGGAAGAAGAAATGGGTCCCCTTTGACCATCTCTGAAGATCTTCGACGAGTTCAACTCTAAGATCCAAATTCTCAAAAGAATTCAACTCAAAATCCAAACCTTTTAAGAGTTTAACTCAAAATCAACATCCAATTTCTTACATAGGAGTTTCCAAATCCAAATCTTTTGGGATTTTAACTCCAAATCTATACCTAATTCATGTTTAGGAGTTCAACTCCAAAACCCCTAGGGGGTTCAACTCCCAGCCTAGGTGTAACAACCCTAAACTTTCTGTACAATTTTTTTCAAAAATACATAAAGGGGTACTTGAGTCTGAGCACAAGTTCTAAGGTTGATTTGCTTTTGAACAGCAAGAAGGAGCTTGTAGCTCATTGGTAAGACCTTGCACTGCTGAACAAAAGCACCAGAGTTCAAATCCCATAACCACACATTTTTTAAATTAAATTCTTTTAATCTTTTAGAAGCCCAAGAGTCCACATGTGCACTACACGTAATAGGGTAAGTTACAGAATAAACAAACGAGTCAACTGCAGTAAACCAAGCGTCAGGGACACGTGGCGAAGACACGAGCCCCGACTCGGCCAACTCGGGTTGGTGACTTGCCCGACTCGGCCAGCGCCGCCGGGTCAACTCGTCCCGATCCCAACTTTTCTTCTTTCCCCTACACCCTTTGGACTACCCCACTCCCTCTGCACTATTTAAATTCTCTGCAATTAACCAGAGAATTAAAATACCCCATTTTAATGCAAATTTAAATACAATTTTTATCACACCCTTTCACTACCCTAAACCCTAGATTTTTCCTATAAATACCACCCCTCAAATCACCCCCCTCACTCATAAATTCCTGCCCAAACTCTTAAGAAAATTCCCAAGACTTTTTGTGTGCAAGTGGAGTTAGTAAAGGGCGAAACTCCGACGAAATTCCGATGACGATCCGAGGAGATTCCGACAACGAAACGACACATCGGAACCTCCCACCTCTTCCTCTTTCTCTCTTCTAGTCTAATAACTTGTAAGTCCCTACTTCTTCTTCTTTTCTCTATTCTAAAAACATTCAAAACTAAAACCCGACGGAAGCGGAGTTAGTCTGACTTCCGATTCAGTTTTTCTTTAAAAACTATAATTTTTCTTAATCAAGATACCTTCATATCATCACATATTGTTCATTAAACATTAATAAACATTTTAAACAAGTTTCATCACAAAAGATCATTATATGCATCTTTTATTGCAATTTTACATTAAAATACCTTCATGTTTCATTTCGACATGCTTGAAATTTAACAATCGTATTATCTTAGAAAACTCATGAGGTAATGACCTACCTCCTCACAACACATATATCTAACATAGCACGATAAAATTTGGGAATATAAATTTGGGAAAATACGACTTCACACATAACTACCTCCGACTTATAAAAACCTTTTTCTACAAGATGTGTATTTTAACTAATCTTTGCAATTGCGCCTCTACAACCCATTTTGGGAAACCCGTTCGGTATGGTGTGGATTATCGCACATCCTTGGGCTTAGTAGAGTGAGATGCAGATCTCCGCAAGGAGCATACGATCTCGAAAGATTTAAAATACAATTTTCTTTAGAAAATGTGATTTCTATTATAAATAAAACTTATATTTTTAATAAATAAATATATATGTAATTAATATCAAAATATCTATTTTTAATATTGATAATATTCCACATTTCCAAAATTCAAGAAAAAACATCTCATTTACAAGAAAATACCATACAATCCCAATATTACAAATAAATACCATGTATTATGAAATTAGGTTTTATTCACTAGAAATGTCACATTGATAAAATATACATCCATGAAAACTCTAAAGATGATAATAAAATACTTGAGGTGTATTTTGAAAATTATACAAAATTATTTTACATAAACCCCCTCAAGTTATACTAAATTACAATAAGGACCCTAGTAAACATAGGTTTATGCGGGACCAGTCTCTTGAGCCTCAGGGAGCCGGAGAGATGGGTGCTTGCCTATTTAAGATAGATAACTTAACAAACGGTGTTATCAACACGGTAATTGTCTTTGAAAAAGACACAAATCCTGCCGTCCATGTCCAGCAGTTACCGATAACACTAAAACATAATTCATGATTCAATTTCTTTTCTAATTGTATGACTTAGACCGAGTCTCAATATAATCAATCTGACTTGAATATGATTCAAGTATCAAACTACAATAGAACATGGATCTATGAATCCGCCTTTTCAATCTAATCAATCTATATTGACCGAACCGAACCATGGATATATTCCATCTACATGTTCATCCATTATATCCGTTCCATTACTGATATCATGATTTCGGCAAGTCATCCATCTATATACAATATACAATTCAAAAAATACAAACAATACAATCAAGACATCGCGGGGTTTATAAGGGGTAGATTGGTACGGAAGGTGTTAGAAGTGGCACGAGACAGCAACCATAAAGACACCTAACCTGAATTCAATTGCCATTGTTCTATGGTATTATCGACGGAGCCTTGTACTCCTGATACCGTAGTCTCTGGTCTAGTGAGACTCCTCTCGTATACACTGGCATCTTCTGTACCAAGCTACAAACAACAACGTTAACAATATAATACAACTTTAAAAGCTACATTCTCTCTCTGACTATTCTATTTCTCCCTCATCTTTGGGACTTACCAAGCGATTGTTCGCTGACGACATTCTGTTTCTTTCTTCTTTGGAATGTTGTCAGGTGATTTGGACTCACTGGAGATCGAGTCCACCAGCGAGAATTTGGACCAGCCAGCTTTCGACCCAGAGCTTTAGATTCCTTGTACACATTTATATTCTGTATTTTCCAATTCTGTTATGCCACTGTTTAGGCATTGCTTTCCATTCCATGTATTTACTTTTCAGATGTATTGTAAAAAAATGTTAATAAATAAAGTTGCTGTTCAATTATATCTATTGTCTTTGTCTCTTGTGTATTTTACTTATATTGCTTAGATACGCTTAACGTGTTTACTTCTGAGTAAATACGTAGCGGCCCGTCGCGTCCTCTGCCCGTATATTAGGAAGCGGGGCGTGACACTAGGGATTATTCCCCTTTCTCCGCTAGCGTCCAGCGGTCGCGTGCCGCGCACGTGACACGCTGGCGTCTAACGCCCACGCATAGGACACGTGACCCACGGGCGCCCAGCGCCCACGCGCAGGGCACGTGACCCGCTGGAGCCCAGCGCCCACGCGCCATTCATGTGTCCTTAGGACGCTCCTCACCCCTCTTTTTCCCTCACGCTTCATACTCAAAATATGTCCCCTGTTAGAAAAATCTCTAACAGGGTACTATCCTGCACCCCACTGGGGGGCTGCTAGCTTTCTTGACCCCTAGCCTGTTATCCAGGTAGCGGGACCCCCGTAAACTCTACGAGGCCCCTGATACGTCTAAGTCCCCTTCAAAACACAACACACGTATACTGCACATTGTGTTTGCATGACCAGTTTTACTCGTCAATCGGAGGTTTCCTCGTTCCAAAAGCGAAGGGTAATTATTGGCTGTTTAGTCCGCGGCTTTCGGAGATTCGGATCCCCACAATCAATAAACCCCAGCCTACCCCAGGCAGGGAGAATCTGTAATACGTCTGACAAGCGATGTGTATTTCCCATCTCAATGGGGTTATGAAAAACACCCTACACAAAGTATAACCTCGACTTGAGTTCTATTAAAGCCTTCTCACATACTTCTGACCACACGAATGCTTTGTTTTTACGTGTGAGCTTAGTCAGGGGTGCTGCAATCTTTGAGAATCCTTCGATGAAGCGTCGATAGTATCCTGCTAAGCCCAAGAAACTTCTTATATCTTTCACCGTCTTTGGTGTCGGCCACTCGCTGACAACTGAGACCTTAGTTGGATCCACCGAGATTCCTACGCCTGAAATGATGTGTCCGAGAAATTCGACTTGATCTAGCCAAAATTCACACTTGCTATACTTAGCGTAGAGCTGGTGTTGTCGTAATGTCTCCAGGACAATGCGTAAGTGCTCGGCATGTTCTTTCCGATTCTTTAAATACACCAGGATGTTGTCGAACAAATCTGTGTAAGTACTCTCGAAAAACTTTGTTCATCAGGTTCATAAAGATGGCAGGTGTATTGGTCACTCCTATTAGGAATATGTATGCCCTAGAGGCCAATATTGTACATTGATGTATATTATAGTGGATGCTTGGACATATATATAGACGACTTTCTTGCACGACATGATAGTATGCTATCTGGTTACTCTTTATCTTAACATGTACACTTAGTATTATTATACTGTCTCTCTGTTACATGTTGATAAAGCCATTAGGATATGTACTTGATTACCAGGACTATGATGTAGATCATACTAGTAGGGCCAGGTTGGTCCACAAGTACATCCTTTAACAGTTCCCAGTCGAGGGGATATCGAGACAGGGCATCGATATTCCAGAGTAGACTAGTTTGTACGTTTCTTGACCCTGTATGGGGCGATGGTTGATCCCACAACTATTGGTGTGTGATATCAAAGATTGTACACATGTGCTTATTAGAGAATGGGTACACCGAACAGGACTCGCCGAGAACTCTTAGTTGCTACTATACCTATTGTCAGATAGCAGTTCTCGGTGACACTGATACAGGTTAGTCTGTAGACCCGAGATCGTCATAGAGTCTTGTGTGGCTCCCACTGTGCTTTGATTTCCTTCCTACCAAGGCTCAAAGGAGTCATACAAACAGGTGGATTTTGGGTACAGTCCCGAGTCACATGGAGGTAATGAGCGATAGGAGGGGTTTCGTCTCTCCTGGTATTAGGAGTTGATGTTACGCTATGCTCGATTGGCTATAACTGGAAGTCCCTGGCCAGAGCTGCTGATGAGATTTACTGGTAAGAGTTACCAGTAGTTTCTTGAACCGTTATGAGCCATACATCGGCATGACTTATCAAGTTACCAGGGTCTGATGTTACCACCCTTAGACTTGATATGTGACATATCAGACGAAGAGACCGGACTGTACAGTAAGTGTTACTTATAAGCTTCATGAGATTTTGGATAAGTTTGCTTGTTGATCTTCTAATCGCTCAATACCTAGGTAGTCGTTACTGTTCCCCTCCGAACGGCGGCCGCGACATGGGCTGTCTGGCCTGAGGTTCGGGGCAGATGCTAATTGGTGCTATCCGTCCACCTCTCCGAAGATGCCAAGTTGATTTATGGCACCATGTATCGAAGGTTTAGACGGATGCGGCCGATGTAGCAGACTTCGTCAGATTCCCCCTCGCTTGAGGGGTTTTTGATTATGGGGACGCTCTTCCCTGCAGGCGTAAGCCCCTGCAGTTAATTACGCTACCGCATTGCGGTAACAACTTTCTCCTTCTCCAGATGGTCACTTTGTGTCGTGTGTGTTTGTTTTGTGTTTTGTTGCCCGTGGATTGTATACGGAGACTGAGTTATGTTGTCGCCCGTAGGGCGTGGACTAGTCCAAATCCCTATTATCTTAGATTTGGGTTGGGGGTTTGGGTTTAAGGATACGTTAGCCTCATTTGAGCCTAAGATCGACTTAAACGTTTGTTAAGGATACGTTAGTCTAGTTTTTAGACTAAGATCGACTTAACGGGATCGTTTGGATCAGACAAGAGAGCAATAAAAGGGGGCTCTGTTGTTTAGTTTAGTGACATTGCGGTCGGTAGGTAGTTTAAGGACATTGCGGTCCATGGTTAGTTTAGGGACATTGCGGTCCATGGGTAGTTTAAGGACATTGCGGTCCAGGTTAAGGACCTCATAGTCCATGGGTTTAAGGACCCCACAGTCCGTTGTTAGTTTTAAAACATCTCGGTCAAGGTTAAGGACGTCATAGTCCATGGGTTTAAGGACCCCACAGTCCGTTGTTAGTTTTAAGACATCTTGGTCAAGGTTAAGGACCTCATAGTCCATGGGTTTAAGGACCCCACAGTCCGTTGTTAGTTTTAAGACATCTCGGTCAAGGTTAAGGACCTCAGAGTCCATGGGTTTAAGGACCCCACAGTCCGTTGTCAATGTATGGTCATCGGGACCCGTCACCTCTTTGAAGACGTTGAGGAATTACAACGCCAAGTATCAAAGGAGTGAAGAGATGTACCCTTGGACCGGGATGGATTGAATAGTCTTTGGCCCAATTTGGGATCAAGACCATTAATTATGTTATGAGCCCATTAGCCCAGTTAAGTCTGAATTGAGGACTTATGGCCATCTTGGGCTAAGTCCAATCATATTTGGAATATTGGCTTCCTGTTGGTCCATTGAAGAAGAGGCTTTGCCTCTGGCCATTTAGCCAATTGAGCTAACGTTAATTCAACAATGTTGAACACTGGGATCAAGTTATTGTTTTAACACTAGAAGACAGTTGATGTTAAACACCAGCAACAGGGGGTCCAAATTAGTGTTAAACACTAGAGCAAATCAGTGTCAAACACTAGCAGCAGAGGCTTCAAATTAGTGTTGAACACTAAGAAATTCAGTGTTAAACACTGCAAATAAAGTTCTTTGATTAGTGTTGAACACTAAGGCCAAACAGTGTTTTAACACTGGATTTAGGGGTTCCAATTTAGTGTTAAACACTAAGGCAAGAGGGGTCACGTGGTAGCACGTGAGGGCGCCCTCCCTTCACTTGTTCTGCTGAGAATATCGCATCTTTTGGAGCATCACGTGCCATCACGTGACGGGCATTTAGATGCTTGTATGTTAAAGCCTCTGCCAAGGGTCACGTGGATCACGTGGAGCACTGCCTCAAAGGGCCTTTTCTGTAGATCTCTTTTTTTTGGGGTTACGTGGTGACACGTGACCCTGCCTCTATGTATGTTTTTTAGAAGATCTGTTAATCCCTTTCAAGAATTAAATTCTTCGTAGGGTTGAACCCTGACAATAATTTTAGAGGAATTAAATTCCTATTTCCTTTTGAAGATTTATATTCTGGGATAGAGTTGAACTCTGAATTTTCTGTAGGAATTAAATTCCTCATATATGTGAAGAACTGAATTCTATCATAGGGTTAAACCCTAATAAAAGCTTTAAGGAATTAAATTCCCACTCTCTTTTTAGAGAATTATTATGAGGAATGAGATTCTGTCATAGGGTGAAACCCTAATTTCTTCTTTCTTAAGGGAATTAAATTCCTGTTATTTTAACAGAACTAAGTTCTTAACTAGGGTTAAACCCTGATTCTGTTCATTCTGAAGGAATTGAATTCCCATAACATAGGGTTAAACCCTAATTTTATTTTAAAGAAATTAAATTCCTATAGTTCTGTGAGAATTAAATTCTCAAGCTTCCATTCCCTCTCTATGCTTTAGATCTGCATGGCAGGATCTCAACCCATTGAGAATTAAATTCTCAACTCAAGGGGAGATGTGCTCTTTACAGATCCTCTACCAAAGAGAGAACTATGTTCTTCTGTTTTTACATCAGAGTTAAACTCTGTTGAGAATTAAATTCTCTTTTCCTTTTAAAAAACCTTCCCTTTCTTACCTAGGGTTTTCTTTTGCAGAAGATCCAACTTTCTCCAAAGTATCAAGGCTCTCCTTTTTTTTATGTATCGATTCCTTTCTGCCTCTCTATCTCTCTATATCTCTCTGTGTGTCTCTTGGCTCCTATTTATAGGAGAAGCAGCCGAATCAATTAGTTTTGGTGAATCTTTCATTGAGAGATTTGATTTGTATTCACCATTCGTTTTGGACCTTTGGATTATTAGGTGAATTTTATTCACCATTGGATTTTAAATCCAGAGATTTTCCTTTGTTATTTCGGTTAGATTCTAAGGGGAAATCTTTCCAAATTCGAGATTTTTCCATAGATAGATGATATTTAATCACCTTTAAATCTTTAATTCAATCGGTTCCTTTAGAAAGATTTGAGAGGTCTTTTCTCAGAATTTAATTCTGTTAACAGATAGATTTTGAAAGCCGGTCACGTGTGGCCACGTGACCCTTGGTCACGTGTGGGCACGTGACCCCCTTGGAACGAGCCCTCTTCTTTCTTTTTGTGCTCTGTCTTCTGGTCGCTGCTTAGCCGTCACGTGCCACCACGTGACCCCTGGTCACGTGTGAGCACGTGACCCTCGTCTGGAGTCTTTTTCTTGATTTAATCAGAGAACTGATGTGTCTTTGCCGCTGCTTTTAAATGTCACGTGCCGACACGTGACCTTGGTCACGTGGGAGCACGTGACCCTTTCTGAAGCCCTTTTCTTTAATGTAGTTGGGAAACTGGATCTGCCTTGCCGATGCTTTTAGATGTCACGTGCCAACACGTGATTGCTGGTTACGTGTGAGCACGGGACCCTTTTCTGAAGCCTCTTTCGTAGGCTTTCCTTATTTTAAATCAGGAAACAAATGCCCCCACAGCGTTGTTCTCACGTGTCTGCACGTGAGTGCAACGCTGTCACCTTTTGTGACCGTTGGATTCCTCTAGGGATTTGGGGAGATGAAACGTTTCTATTACCTCCTATAAATATTGGGGTCATTTCAGAGACGCCTCCACTTTGTTCATCTTTTGCCTTGCAAACTTTCTTCTTTTGAGAATTTAATTCTTTTCTTCTAGAGCTTAGTTCTCTGCCTTGAAACAACCCTCAGAGTTTAACTCTGTTCGAAAAGACCTTTCTTCCTCAGGTAATGATGATCGAAGCACCTTCATTTTGACAAAACTCTCTGGATTTTAAATCCATATTAAGGGTTTCACAAAGAACCCATTTTTCTTCAAGTTCTTTAACCAAAATATGAGACCACTTAACCTCCAACAGTAGATCTCTTAGGGTCGGATGATCCTTGGGGAGATGATGATGGCGGTTCAACTCCATGGAATTTAATTCCATCCAAAAATGTTTCTGGGAATTTAATTCCCTTCTCTTAATAAGGAATTTAATTCCTATGAAGAACTCAGTTTCTTCACACGGAGGCTTCTTGGGGTCTCTTGACCCGAGGTTGTCCTTCTGCAATTAATGAAACAAGAGCTTTATAATGATTCTCATGACCTTTATTTCAGGCATCATAGATGCCCATCTGTATGGTCTTGACGAGATCATTTCCTATGGGAATATTCGTGCACTGGGCCGCAGTCAGAACCAGGAGTTCACCGATGCTCAGTGTGCCGAGATCATGAGCCGCTTTGACGAGTACAACCATCGGCTACTCCCCCGTCGCTCTTCTCTTCTGAGGCTGATCGTGCTGGCGATCCGGGAGGCACTTCCTCTCTTTTGCACCGGCATACTGCTCAGGGCCTTGGACACTGCTGAGGATAAGGTACATTCGGTGTACCTGATGGGCTTGATCTCAAAGAGGAGGCGAGATCACCTCATTGATCTCTTGCACCAAGCCTTTCAGCAGTCAGCCATATTTGCTGCCTATCGGAGGGTGGAGGATATTCGTGAGGACCCCGACGCTTGCGACCGCGAGAGGAAGCATACTCGGGAGGTTCGAAATGCCTGGAAGATCTTGGACAAAGTTACCTTCGATTTCCTCAATTCATGTCCTGCGTCTGAGGTCTTACCGTTGTAGTTGTGTCCTCTTTATTTTGTATGAACTTCCCAAAATATGAATGATAAGTTTTATTATGTTTTTCCCTGTTTGCATGCCTTTCTCTGGGATTTCATCATTTTGCTACTGTTGTTGTTGATGCTTTTAATATGCAGGGTGCTACTCCATCCATTTTTTTAGTGCACATCAAGTTTGGGCTTCACGTGTTCTGCACGTGGGGTTCCTTGATGGGGCTGTTCACAAAATTTTCCCATGCCATATTTTCAGTGCACAATATCAGATGCAGAAAAAGGGCCTTGGAAATAGTTCCATCTCCCTGATTTTCGATGTCTTTCCCTTTTTTTTTGCCTTGGAAATAGCTTCATCATGCAAGATTTTCCGCGCACAACACTTAATGCACCCCTTTATATCTGAGGCAATGGCTTTCCCTTTCTCTTCACAGAGAACTTTTATTCCCAATTTAACGCGATTTAATTCGAGGACAACTAAGTGCCATGGCCTGCAACCGTCCACACGCTCGTCGACAGCCATGGGAAGTTCCTATCGAGGAGATGATCCCCCGATTTGCTGCACGATTGGCGGACCCTCTCCTTACCGACGACGAATGCGACTCAGCGACGTATGAGCTCTCGATCCGTAGGGGGTCCCCTCTTCCAATAGGCTCCCTCTGGCTCCGGATGATTCTTGCTGCCATGCTTGTCGACGTCCCTCCTCACCCGGCGGAGATGACCCTAGCGATGCTCGATGCGGCTGAAGAGAAGCTCGAAGGTTTTCACGAGGCCTGCATGATTACCCAGACTCTGAAAGATCGCTCAGTTCATCTTTTGAGCGAAATTAGAGCCCGACGGGCTGTTATGTCTGCTTTTGCAGATGAACATGGAGCCAATCGATGGGGAGCGACTCCTCGCGAGAACCGTCGCTTTGATGTGTTGGAGAGAGCGGAGAGAGAGATGGAGAACCTTGTTCTTTGTTTTGTTAACCCTTGTGCTATTGATCCCATGTTTGGTGATCTTTTCCCGTTAGCGTAGCATTTTTAAATTAGTCCCTCCTTTTTCTTATGCTTTATGCCGAACTTCCATGTAGGCTCGGTACTAGTATGTATGTTTCCGCTTGTATAAATAAACTTTGTATTCTTCTTATGAGAACTTTCTTTAATTGCAAATGCTCTCATCACTTTCATGCGTATCAGCCCCTTTTTGGGCATTATGAATGTTCATACGATTGCAAATGCTATTATTATTTTTTGAATACTCATATGATTGCGAATGCATGCTTGAAATACGTCGGAAATCTTTCTTGTTGCTTTTCACGTCAGGTGATGTGAGCGCGTTTTAGATCGATTATTCCTGTCGACTGGAAGCCCATTTATACGGTCTTGTAAATGTCTTGTTTCCAAGGCTGCAGTCACGAAAGTGAGTTTACGTGGTCTGATAGAGCGACACGTGGCGAATATTGTTGTGCGAGAAAAAGGGTTTGGCCGTAAATTTTCGGAGAGGGAGCTAGTTTCCAAGGCGCTGAGCGAGCTTCGCACCACCCTTACCGCCAAGGCCAACAAAGCGTATGAACTCTGGCGGGTAGCCCATCAAAGAGGTGGTGGCTCTCGACGGAGCTGCCGTGTTCACTCGTGAGAGGGTCGAGGCTCATAAGGTCATCGAGAAAGAGCTTGAAGGCCGGCTCGCTTCGTATCAGGCCCAGCAGGCTCAGGCGGAGGCCCGTCTTTTGGCGATCTTAAATCATGAGGCCGTGGCTCAGCAACAAAACGATGAGCTGGTAAAATTGCTGTATCGCCCGCCGGCTTGAGGACTTGTATCTTTTCCCTTTTTTTTTGTACATACTCATGGATGAGAGTATCTTTTTTTTTTATGAATTGTACTTTGTATCCATTTTGGTTTATGAATAAAAGATACATTTTTTTTCTCAATGATGTGCCTCTTTTATTGAATGTATTCTGCGGACAATTTATCTTGGCCTACTTGCAGGGCAGCGATGGCTTAGGATTCAGGGTTAAGATCTGCTTCCTAAGACTTTTGCATTTTATGAGCCACGAGGGTCTCATAAAGAGTTTTTCTCCCTACAGGTCGAGAGGATCCCATAGGTGTAAGTTCTTCTTAAGAATCGTGAGGATTCTTAAGCGGGTTTTCCCTTGAGAGTCGTAAGGATCTCACAAGAGATTTTTTCTTCCTTACAGGTCGTGAGGACTTGCAAGTGCTGGATGTGGTCACCCTCATTCGTGTTTCACGGGGTCAGAGGCTGCTCCAGGTATCGTAGTTTAAAGACGTCGCGGTCAAGGTTAAGGACCTCATAGTCCGTGGATTTAAGGACTCCATAGTCCGATGTTAGTTTTAAGACATCACGGTCAAGGTTAAGGACCTCATAGTCCGTGGATTTAGGGACTCCACAGTCCGATGTTAGTTTTAAGACATCACGGTCAAGGTTAAGGACCTCATAGTCCATGAGTGTAAGGACCCCACAGTCCGTTGTTAGTTTTAAGACATCTCGGTCAAGGTTAAGGACCTCATAGTCCGTGGATTTAGGGACTCACTAGTAAAATAGGGGGTTGCCCCTACGGATGGAAATATCCGTAGGGGCATATTTAACTTGGCCCTACGGATTAATCCGTAGGGCTAAAAGGTTGCCCCTACGGGCACTGACGTCCAAGAATAAAAATATTAATTCTTAATTTGGTGTTTGCCCCTACGGAGCCGCAAATAAATGACCTACGGGTATATCCGTAGGGGAAAGTAAATATCGTTTTAAAATAAAGCCAGATCGAAAAGCCTACGCTCATTTTCTCTCTCTCCCTCAAACGCGCGCGAAAAACCCCAAATCGCCACCGTCGTTGGGCAGAGTCGCCACCGTCGTCGCCACCGCCGGTTTCGTCGCCACCGTCGTCGCCACCGCCAGTTTCTTCGCCAATTCGCCACCGTCGTCGCTCCAGCCCACCAGCGCACCCGTTCAGGTATAAATCTCGAGATAAATTAAAGCATTTTTGGATTATTCATGGCTGGGTCTGGGTTGCGCGCGCGAGAGTTGGGTTTGGGCAGGGGCGCGGTGGCGGTCGGGGTCGGGGTCGGGGTCGGGTTAGGGTTAGGGTTGGGGTTCGGCTGCTGCTGGGGTGGGGCTGGGGTTAGGGTTACGGTGGGGCTGGGGTAGGGTTACGGTGGGCTGGGGTTAGGGTTGGGGCTGGGGTTAGGGTTACTGTGGGGCTGGGGTTAGGGTTATGAGAGGCATGTCAGCATATTTATGTGTAATAATTGAGAGGATCAAGCTAAGTTCTATGCAAGCAGTCCCTCAGAATACATAGATAGCTAGCCTTACATTTTAAATTAACATATTCCATAGTTGTCTTAATGGTAAGGCAGATACCCATATTGTGTAAGAGCTGACATTAATACAACCATAGGGAGCTGACAGATTATACATCTCATGTGGCATTAAAATCTATAAATGGACATACGAGATAATGCAAAGAAAGAGCAATAGATCAAGACTCAATCAACTTTCCTATGCTTTATGATTTCAGCGGATAGCTCAAGTTTAGTTTCAACTTTATATTCTTATTTTTCTCTCTTTTTTCTTTAGTGCTTCTTCCTCCATTTCTTTGAAGAGTCTCTCACAGCGAAATACACTCCAATTGCTGTTGAAGATTTTAGAATGTATCCAGAATTTAAGAAAAAAATGTTGTGCCCCTTATGCTTCTGTTATTCAACTCCTTCCATACACTCTGGACTTCTCAAATTTAAAAACTATTAGAAGTGTACTTGTTTATCATACATTGAACACACCATGCATGCTATTTCTTTCACTCTCTTGTGGCATGATATTGATAGTTTATGTGAGAGTAAGACCATAACAAACATAGAAAATATTTCAACTAAGATATGAGAGACCGCTCCTAAAGAAAAACTAAAAGAGGTTAACAATGTAAAGATCAATTCCTATTCATTCTTTCCAATGTATAAAAAAAAATCATATTTTTTTAACATTACAAATCTTTGCACAAGCGTGCAGCCGCACACAAATAGCCGTGTCCCTAACTAATATGTAACCATGACACATGGCAGATGAGGTGTCTCATAACTCAATATTAGCGATTTCCATGATCACGACACATGGCAGATGAGGTATCTCATAACGCTTTATGATATCAGTATCCTATATTTATAGTTTTAATTGTTGATTGTTATAGATGTATACCATTGCAATAATAGTTTTTGGTTGATGAATGCTATTGCAATGTAGGATGATCAGTTCTATCAATCTTGATCTCAATGGTTTAAAATCATGTTACACATACAACACGAATGCACAACAAATGCATAATTAGAGAGCGACTCGAGATATTCGGGTTAAAACCAATATATGATACTCGATGATGATATGAAACCTTCATATTCCCATCGATACCTGTATATGAAACTAAAAGCGCCACTTAGTCCCCGTCTATCGGTTAACATACGTGCGATGCTCATCGTGACCTAGAACTATACGAAGGTTGTTAAATATCGGACAGTATAGCTCGATACTAACAACCGTCGTATAGTCTACGCGACGAGAAAATTCAATCGTATGGTAACCCATAGATTTGTCCCGTGTGGACAAGTTAAGAATGTATAAAGCAAACGCCTTCATTCACTTGTGTTTTCATCCGTTTCGAGATATTTCGTCGGTACCTTTCCGCTGGTTCTCCGTGTACAAAGATAGATTAGATGTTCATTTCAACGTTGTTTCACAGCTTTGAAATGATTATCTATTCTATTAGAGTGTACTCGGAGAACAGCGGGGAGGTGCTGCCGAAATTTACTCGAAACGGTTGAAAGCACAAGTGATGGGCGTTCGCTCTATACATTCTTAATGGGATAGAAGCCTACCCCCGACAGCCGGAACACATACATACAAACGCATAATTAGAGAGCGATTCGAGATGTTCGGGTTAAAACCAATATATGATACTCGATGATAATATGAAACCTTCATATTCCCATCGATACCCATATATGAAACTAAAAGCGCCACTTAGTCCCCGTCTATCGGTTAACATACGTGCGATGCTCGTCGTGACCTAGAACTATACGAAGGTTGTTAAATATCAGACAGTATAGCTCGATACTAACAACCGTCGTATAGTCTACGCGACGAGAAAATTCAATCGTATGGTAACCCATAGATTTGTCCCGTGTGGACAAGTTAAGAATGTATAAAGCAAACGCCTTCATTCACTTGTGTTTTCATCCGTTTAGAGATATTTCGTCGGTATCTTTCCGCTGGTTCTCCGTGTACAAAGATAGATTAGATGTTCATTTCAACGTTGTTTCACAGCTTTGAAATGATTATCTATTCTATTACAGTGTACTCGGAGAACAGCGGGGAGGTGCTGCCAAAATTTACTCGAAACGGTTGAAAGCACAAGTGATGGGCGTTCGCTCTATACATTCTTAATGGGATAGAAGCCTACCCCCGACAGCCGGAACACATACATACAAACGCATAATCAGAGAGCGATTCGAGATGTTCGGGTTAAAACCAATATATGATAATATGAAACCTTCATATTCCCATCGATACCCATATATGAAACTAAAAGCGCCACTTAGTCCCCGTCTATCGGTCAACATAACGTGCGATAATTTATTTTTTTCAACGACAAACGCACACACAAAGCATATACATGGATTTTCTCCTTTGTCAGTAACTATCCCGTTCTTATATTTCTCAATATAGTCAGCATAACCTACAATTTATATATTATTCAGTCTAACATGGCCCATGAGTACGTCAGAGTTAAGGACTGGATGTATGTGGATTGGAAACAACGTATGCAACCTAAGTTTGTCGCAGGAGTTGCTGCTTTCCTTGAATTTGCACGAGCACATAATAAGATCATAATAGAGAAGATTCTCTGTCCGTGCGATAGATGTGGCAATAAGTACTGGCAGAAGGTAGAATTGGCAGAGCTTCATATTGTAAAACATGGGTTTACTAGACTTTATTCAACTTGGAAATATCACGGGGAAGGAGAAGAATGCAGTACTGCAGTAGAAGAAGGAGAACACGATAATGAGGCAGGAGAAGAAGAAGAATTCGGTAATACGGCAGGATACAGAAATTTATTTCCATCAGAAGAAATGGAGGATATGGTAGAGGCTGCCCTAGGTGAATCTATTCGTACCGAAGATGACATCCCTTCCGGTCAAGGACCGCGTGCGGATAAATATGAAAATTTCATGAATGATGCTAGGAAACCAATTTATGAGAATGCGAAGTATTCCACCCTCTCATGGTTCTTCCAACTTTTCCAAATTAAGTGCCTAAATGGATGGAGCAACAAGTCATTCACAATACTTCTTTCGTTCTTGAAAGATTCTATGCCTCCGGGAAATAATGTGCCCGAAAGCTGGTACGAAGCCCAGAAAATGATGTCTGATTTGGGTCTAAAGTGCGAGAAGATTCAAGCATATCCTAAAAATTGCGTGTTGTACCGGAAAGAGAATTCAGATTTGAAAGAGTGTCCAACATGCGGAGAGGCCTGGTATAAGCCGAAAGATTCTGATAAGAAGCCTGATATACCTGTGAAGATAGCACGATATTTTCCCATAACACAGAGGCTACAGAGGCTATTCAGGTGCAAGAAAACAGCCGAGGCAATGATTTGGCATCACCGTGCTCCTCCAAGCGAAAATGGAAAAATGAGCCATCCAAGAGATTCACCGGCATGGAAGGATTTCGATAGGAGGCACGCAATATTCAGTAGCGATCCTCGCAATGTCCGGCTCGGACTGGCTGCCGATGGCTTCTGCCCATTCAACCATATGGCTGGAAGTCACAGTACATGGCCCGTTGTAATGATAATTTATAATCTGTCGCCTTGGTTGGCTTTGGACCAATCATACTTTATGATGCCTCTTCTTATCGACGGACCAAACTCACCGGGGAACAATATCGACGTCTATCTCCGACCTCTGATTGAGGAGCTGAAAACTTTGTTCATTGATGGTGTAGAGACATATGATTCAAACACAAATACAACCTTCATACTGCGTGCGGCTTTAATGTGGACAATTAATGACTTTCCTGCGTATGGAATGCTTTCAGGTTGGTCCGTACATGGTCACAAAGCATGTCCTCATTGCCATGAACACACAACATCAAAATTTTTGAATTTTAGCAGGAAGGTTTGTTATTGCGGCCATCGACGTTTTCTGCCTCCAGACCACCCCTATAGGTTAGACACGGTTCACTTTGATGGTCATCAGGAGCTTCTTGGGCCTCCATCCCCATTGTCCGGAGAGGACGTGACTGCTAAATGGGATGGTTACAATAACGTGACCTTCGGGATGGATCCGACGAGACAGGTCAAACCACAATATTGGAACAAGTTAAGCATTTTCTTCGAGCTTCCGTACTGGTCTACAAATTCAGTGCGTCATTGTCTGGACGTCATGCATATAGAGAAGGGAGTATCAGAGCACATACTTAACTTGCTTCTGTGTAAAGACGGGAAATCGAAAGACAACATGAATGCCCGGATGGATCTACAAGAGTGGGGAATAAGAAGTGAACTGCACCCTAAACCGGTAGCGGGTAAACCGGGCAAGTTTGTACTTCCCAATGCCGCTTATCATATGTCACAACCGGAGAAGAAAAGATTCCTGCAGGTGTTGCATGATTTGAAAGTCCCCACAGGTTTCTCAGGATCATTCAGCAAGAAAATAAAAATTGTGAAGGGCAAGATCGATGGGCTGAAAAGTCATGACCACCATGTTATCATGGAGCACCTTCTTCCATTAGCCCTCAGGACTTCTCTCCCCGACTCGGTTGGTCTAGTAATCAACGACCTATGTTGTTTTTTCAGGGAGTTGTGTGCTAAAACGCTGGAGGTTGCGACGCTGGATAAACTAGAAAATTCTATTGCGTTGATACTTTGCAAGTTTGAGCGTATTTTCCCACCGTCATTCTTCGATATCATAATACACTTGACGGTTCATCTTGCAACTGAGGCGAAGTTAGCCGGACCGGTACAATATCGATGGATGTATCCCGTCGAGAGGTACGTGTAATTTTTCGTTTCGCGCAATTTATAAATTTATTTTTGTCATGTATGCCCGTGTTTATTTATTCAACATATTCTCATTAGGTACCTTTACACTCTTAAGAAGTATATACGCAATAAAAATCGACCAGAGGGTTCTATCATGCAAGGTTATCTTCTTGATGAAGCAACCACATTTTGTTCCCGCTATCTGGACGAGAACATTGAGACAAGGCTTAACCGACCACGAAGAATTCAAGACGGGCCATATGGTAAAGCCGAGTATAAGAGGGTAGAAACTATGTTTATCAACAAGATATACCGGTTTATCTTGCTTAATTGCGTATGTCTTGAACAAATTAGTGAGTAAGTTCTTTTGGATTAATTGTTATATCTGTGTTTGTGTGTGTATGAAATGACATAATATTAATGTCACAATTATTTGTCGAAAACAGAACTCATTTTAACGAGGTACGTGAGGGGCATCCTGATTGGAACGAAGAGCGTTTGGAAAAATACCATCAGGATAATTTTTGTGATTGGGTCACAGAGCATGTAAGTTATTCGAATTACATTTTATTGCTATCAGTTTTAATCTAAACTTGTATCGTTATGTATTTATCGTAAAATTTGTTTTGTTAGATCCACGATCCGAACTTGTCTGCATCATTTGAAAGTGATTCAAGATGTTTAGCTCAATTTCCTAGTATGGAGGTTGCACATTACAAAGGATTTGGTGTCCTTGGATACAAATTCGAAGTTAAGGACATAGAAACATCTAGAATCACTCAGAATAGTGGGATTGCGACGGTAGGATCGGACGGTGTGATTTACTATGGGTACTTAAATTGTATACTCGGCATCCACTATCCCGGACGATCAGAACCCTTTTATATATTCCACTGTACTTGGTACGATCCGCGAACCGATACAGACAGGTGGAGAAGCAGTCTTGGGACTTGGAAAGATGAATATGGATTGACCAGTGTGAACACACTTCGATTTTACGGTCAGGACGATCCGTTTATCTTTCCGAACCAAGCGTTCCAAGTATACTACTCACAGTGTTTGAAGCATCCGGGGTGGAGTGTTGTATGCCGATGGAAACCTAGAGATGTCTACGATGTCCCAGAATACGAGGACAGCGATGAGGACGAAGAAGAGAGAAGGCTTAAAGTGCTCCGACCGTCTGTTTCGAAGGACGGGTTGTTTTCGACCGATCATGAAGTTACGTGGGTTAGAAATGACATCGACGATGAAATCCAAGTAGATATGTATGATGCGCCCACGAAACGAAAAAGGTTATCAGTAATGTTATATTATTACTTCACATTTTACGCTCTAGATCATATATAGTCAATACTTTTAATGATTGTCTAATGCGTCCACGAACCATTTATCTAGATTTGATGATGATGTCGGGAGCAGCGAGGGGCGGCAGGAGCTCCAGCCGCAGCAGAGGCAGAGGCAGAGGCAGAGCGGTTCTGCCGCCCGGAGAGCTCCGTAGGGAGCTTCAGAGGGCCGGTCTTGCACCCAGATCGGAGACCCCTTCGGATGCCTCTTTCCGTGTTGATTTGGCCACACCTCCAGGTATACTGCACGCATATCCATTTTGAATATAATATTACAGATATTCATGCATGTTTATGTCAAAATTACTTATATTGTCAATGTTTGATTGTCTAGTTGTTGGTGATGCGTCCACATCTGGGACAGAGGCCACCCCCGCTCCTCCAGGTATGTTTATATATCATATAGTGTATGTATATTGATTTAGAATGCTATATCATAAATATACACATTCCTTTTGCTCTTGCTTAGCAATTTTTATTATTGTCTAGCTGTAGGTGGTGACACCACCGCACCTGCGGGTATGTTTATATGTCCTATAGTGCATGCATATTGATTTAGAACGTTATATTATTGATCTACACATTCTTTTTGCAATTACTTATAAAATCTTTTTTTAATTGTCTAGTTGTTGGTCCTGCGTCCACATCTGGGACAGAGGCCACCCCCGCTCCTCCAGGTATGTTTATATATCATATAGTGTATGTATATTGATTTAGAATGCTATATCATAAATATACACATTCCTTTTGCTCTTACTTAGCAATTTTTATTATTGTCTAGCTGTAGGTGGTGACACCACCGCACCTGCGGGTATGTTTATATGTCCTATAGTGCATGCATATTGATTTAGAACGTTATATTATTGATCTACACATTTTTTTTGCAATTACTTATAAAATCTATTTTTAATTGTCTAATTATAGGTGGTGTGTCCACACCTTCCACAGGAGCCACTCCTGCCGCTTCCATACCCTCCGCATCATCTGCAGGTTAGTATGAATAAATTTAAAATATTTATTTATTTTACATATGCTCTATAGAATAAATATGAACTTCATGGAGATTTAGCGTCGATGTTTATTTTATAGTTGGAGGGGATGCGTCCGGGTCTGGGACCCCGGTTGTTCCTCACCGGAGGAATTATCGTCCTACTCGTGCTGCTGCTCGGGCCCAGGCTCGTGCGCTATTCACCGGAGGTATATATCACACTTGAATTTTTGTTTAACCTTGATTTCTTAATACAACTTTGTCTTATTATTGATTGTCTGGATATTTCGTGCAGACGCAGGGCCTCTCCATCCCCAGAGGGGGACTCGAGGCCCGAATCAGTCCCATAGGCTGAGGCCTGATAGAGCTAGGGGGGAGGCAGCATTCCCCCTATTTTTTACCCTTGACTATCGCTATACCGGTCCTCATGCCGAGAGGTTCGGCCGGTATTTGGGGGACGAGAGCCGGATCGTGAAGAACTATCCACTTCACGTTGAGTGGGGCGAGCAGCACCAGCGCTCATTCGCCCTCTTCTTTGAACAGGCTCGGGTATGTATTAATATATATTTTCATTTGATCTATCCAATATATTTATTATTAACACTTGCAATCTAATAACAATGTTTTTTTTTGTATTTTCAGTTGGATTACGATTTTCAGCCTGTAGCCGACCCTGATCACCCGGGGAGGGTGCTCGACCTTCATGCTCTGTACAATGGCCTGATGAAGAACATACAGGCCAAGGTCCGATACAACAGGAATGAGCTGAAGGCCGACTGCTACTCCTTGTGGATAGCGACTCCCGAGGCAGAGAGAGCGGCCCTCCTATCTACTCCGGCGTTTGCGAGAGTCGACGTAG
Organism: Agapanthus africanus; assembly: GCA_030015575.1. Lineage (NCBI taxonomy): Eukaryota > Viridiplantae > Streptophyta > Magnoliopsida > Asparagales > Amaryllidaceae > Agapanthus > Agapanthus africanus. Next base: position 349,419,742 of record JASDDO010000024.1, on the reverse strand, counting down.
AGACATGGCCTATATTGTGCGCTTATTTCGACTCCGAACGCAAACAAGTATGTATTTTAAATTTAATTCATTATTTATGATATAATTTATTTCTTTGTGTTTCTTAATTAGAAAACTAAATGTTAATGCGTTGTGCAGAAACAGGCCGCTCAGAATACGGAGAACAGGAAGTCGGCGAAGAGGGGTCGCCCCACTTACACAGGTGGCTCGAGGAACATTACTCGAGCCATGGAGTTATCGGTAAATTAAGAGTTATTCTCTAATATTCTGCAATATTAAGAGTTATTCTCTAATATTTCTAATATTAAGAGTTACTTTCTAATATTGCAGACATCTCGGACCGTGGCGTCAGGTGGTACACCGAGCGTGCTGTCCGCATATCTTGCCGTCCACGGCACCTCGACAGATCCCGCCACGGGCGAGCTTCGATGTCCCGACGTCGCTACCCAGGAGTACTGCGTAAGTGTTAATATTTTTTCTACCCAAATTTGAAATTTTAGTTTTGGAAGGTTCAAGTTTAAATTTTATACTTATACTTTACTGCTTAATGTGGGTGTAGGAGCGGGTGGTTGAGCAGGCCCAGGCCTCGGGGATCGATTTTACCGGACAGAACGATCCGAGGCTGCTGACCCCAGTTCTGGACGCCGCACACGGAGGGCACCACGGAGGTTGGGAGAGAGGCCGGGGATTGGGCCCTAGCAGGGCCCATATGAGGTTGGACTCCACCCCGGCGGTTACTTCCTCCGTCTCCAGTGACCGGCATGTCCATCAGGAACTGGATAGCTTGAGGGCCACCGTTCAGGAGTTGAAGGAGATGCTGGTATGTATACTACTTTATAGTAAAATATCATTTCATATTATATACATATCAACATATCCATAATTAGTACGTAGCTTGAGCTTATTTGGTTTTAGACTTAAGTCTGATTAATCATACATACATATGTAATTAAAATAAACAACGCTTTTCCAAACTAGATATCCAAACAGGGTTTCGAAATAACTTAATAATGAAACGAATTCGAATAATACACAGTGCTTACACGCTTCTTAAACACGTTATGTCCAGACGCGACAGGGTAGATCGGCCGAGCCTCCACATGCATCTCCTTCGGCTGCGGCTCCGCAAGCCACTACATCGGCTGCGGTTCCGCAGACAGCTCCTGTAGCTCCACCGCCCACTCAGACTCCCGCAGCCGCGGCTCCGCAAGCGACTACCTCGACGGCGGCTGCGCAGACCACATCGCCAGCTCCACATGCCGCTCAGACTCCCTTATATGTAGCATTGCAGAGTGTATTGACCGAGGAGCAGGCGCGCGTTATTCTAACGTTATTCGGAGGTGGAGCTGGACCGAACTAGGGTAGCTTTTTGGTTCTTATTTTTTGAAACATGTATTTATATCACATTGTACTACATTTTGAAACGATATTGATATTGGTTTGTATTTATATCATATTCAGTTTTTGGGTTTCTTTTGTATATTATATATATGCGTGAGATGTGATTATGAATACTGCAATATATGATTTGATTGATGTATATAGTATTGTGCACAGGGCGGGAAAAAATCTAGCAGCCCATTTTTTTAAAAAATATACAGACAATATGTACCTATGGATTAAGCCGTAGGTATATATGTTGCCCCTACGGGCATATCCGTAGGGGCAAACTATCAGGAAACCTGATATTTTCCCACCTGATATCAGTGCAGGGTGTTGGGAGTGCCCCTACGGATAAGTCCGTAGGGGCAACTGTTTATCCCCTACGAATTTATCCGTAGGGGCAAAATATCAGGTTTCCTGATATTTTCCCCCCGATCTCAGTGCAGGGTGTTGGGAAGGCCCCTACGGACCTATCCGTAGGGGCTACTTTATATCCCCTACGGAGTTATCCGTAGGGGTAGATAAAGGACCTACGGATATATCCGTAGGTATATACAATATATTCAAAAAAAAAATTAAATATATGATTTTATTACCCCTACGGGGTACTCCGTAGGGGCTATAACACCTACCAAGATATCCGTAGGGGCATAAATTTGTCCGTAGGGGCAAGGTCAGGGCCTCAACTTGCACCTGCGGCCTTTGCACCTACGGGGTCTTTTTTCGCCCCTACGTATATATCCGTAGGGGCAGTGGGTTGCCCCTACCAATAAATCCGTAGGGGCAACCCTTATTTGTAGTAGTGACTCCACAGTCTGATGTTAGTTTTAAGACATCACGGTCAAGGTTAAGGACCTCATAGTCCGTGGATTTAGGGACTCCACAGTCCGATGTTTGGTTGCAGGGACCCGTCACCTCTTTGAAGACGTTGAGGAATTACAGCGTCAGGCATCAAAGGAGTGAAGAGATATACCCTTAAACCAAAGTAGGCTCAGTACGAAATCAGGGTGGTTGATTGTTAGTTTTAAGACATTACGGTTGAGGTTAAGGACATCATAGTCCGTGGATTTTAGGGACTCCACAGTCCGGTGTTTGCTCTGGATGCTTCACACGGGTTCACTGCCGTGCTTGGCGAGGACCAGGCTCCGCTCTGGATGCTTCACACGGGGTCAAAGAGTGACGTTATCCGCGTTCCACGTAACCAGGAATTTTGCACTAGATGCTTCACACGGGTTCACTGCCGTGCTCGGCGAGGACTAGGCTCCGCTCTGGATGCTTCACACGGGTTCACTGCCGTGCTTCGCGAGGACCAGGATCCGCTCTGGACGTTTTCCACAGGGTCAAAGAGTGACGTTATCCGCGTTCCACGTAACCAGGAATTTTGCACTAGATGCTTCACACGGGTTCACTACCGTGTTCGGCGAGGACTAGGCTCCGCTTTGGATGTTTTCCACGGGGTCAAAGAGTGACGTTATCCGCGTTCCACGTAACCAGGAATTTTGCACTAGATACTTCACACGGGTTCACTGCCGTGTTCGGCAAGGACTAGGCTCCGCTCTGGGCGTTTTCCGCGGGGTCAAAGAGTGACGTTATCCGCGTTCCACGTAACCAGGAATTTTGCACTAGATGCTTCACACGGGTTCACTGCCGTGTTCAGCAAGGACTAGGCTCCGCTCTGGACGTTTTCCGCGGGGTCAAAGAGTGACGTTATCCGCGTTCCACGTAACCAGGAATTTTGCACTAGATGCTTCACACAGGTTCACTGCCGTGTTCGGCAAGGACTAGGCTCCGCTCTGGGCGTTTTCCGCAGGGTCAAAGAGTGACGTTAACCGCGTTCCACGTAACCAGGAATTTTGCACTAGATACTTCACACGGGTTCACTGCCGTGTTCGGCAAGGACTAGGCTCCGCTCTGGGCGTTTTCCGTGGGGTCAAAGAGTGACGTTATCCGCGTTCCACGTAACCAGGAATTTTGCTGATTGTATCCGCGTTTCACGGGACGGAAGTTTGACTGTTGGCGATAGGTATATCGCCGAGCCATGGAACTGGGAGTTGCCGCTGTTCCGCTTAGCTTAGAGTTGTGTCCGTTGTTACGAGACGAGTGCTGCGATGATCTCTAAGACGTTCGCGGCCCGTCGAGATTTTGCTTCTTCTTATGATGAAACTTGGAGGAGAAGTATGATCCCTTTTTTATTTACGCCCTTGGATTGTGTATAGGGTGTGATGGAACATCACCTGTAGGGCATAAATTGAAACCTTTTTTTTATATTTTATTTCTTTTTCCGCGATGCTCTATCATTTCAGCTTTTATATCGCGGAGGTCGCGATTGCCCCATCATTTCGGCTATTTTTCGCGGTGCCCAATCATTTCGGCTATTTATTTATTTTTTACTCGCTGCTTTTTATTGCGAGTTGCCCAATCATTTCGGCTATTTATTTATTTTTTACTCGCTGCTTTTTATTGCGAGTTGCCCAATCATTTCGGCTATTTCGTATGCATGTGTGGCTCGCTAGTTTTTTCGCTGCAAGCTTGGATTTTAGACACCGATTTCGGCATCAGCACCGCTACAACTGGGATGTTGCCAGGAGCGAATCATCATTTGCCTCTGTCGATGTTTGAACAAAGGTGGCTTAGTAAACAGGGTTAAGGGTCCTGTCGACCAAGGCTCTTGACTTCATGAGCCGTAAGGGTCTCACAAAGGTATTTCTCCCTACAAGTCGTGAGGATCTTGCAGGTGTATTTTCTCCTTAGGGATCGTGAGGATTCCTAAGTGTATGTTCCTCTGTAAGTCGTAAGGATCCTACAAGAGGGTTTTCTTCTTATAAGTCGAGAGGAATTATAAGGGTTGTTCACCATATGGACATGTCCCTAGTCACGGGTGCGACTTTGCTGGGGAAATGTTTATTCGCGCCCGTGGATTGTATACAAGGGTCAGTATTGAGCCACTTGTAGGGCAATATCGAAGGTTGTGGGGGATTTGCTTAAGAACAGGTTTAGGTTTCTATAACTTAAGACTTTCAAGTCTTATGAGCCGTGAGGGTCCCATAAGAGAGTTCTCCTTATGAGTCGTGAGGATCTCGTAAGTGTATTTTCTCCTTAGGAATCGTGGGGATCCCTAAGTGTGTCGCTCCCTTGTGAGTCGTAAGGATCCCACGCGGGTGGTTTCTCCTTACAAGGTCGAGAGGATCTTGTAAGTGTCTTTTAACGAGATTGCGCCCTTTCGGGTTTTCACAAACACTCGCCGGTAGTCCTGCTGTTTTTACTCACGCAGCCCTTTCGGGTTTTCATCCGTGCCCATTTTGCTTATGGACATACCGTTTTTTTATGCTTTTTCTCTCTTTTTTTTACAAGGTCGCGCCCTTTCGGGTTTTCACGAACACTCGCCGGTAGCCCTGCTGTTTTTACTCACGGAGCCCTTTCGGGTTTTCATCTGTGCCCATTTTGCTTATGGACATACCGTTTTTATTTTTTTTTTATTTTTTCTTTTTCTCTCTTTTTTTTATTCATCTCGTCAGCCTAAGAATGCTGCGGTAGTAGTTTAGGGACGTTTCGGTCCGTCGTTAGTTTAAAGACATTTCGGTCCGTCGTTAGTTTAAGGACGTTTCGGTCCATCGTTAGTTTAAGGACGTTTCGGTCCGTCGATAGTTTAAGGACATTTCGGTCCGTCGTTAGTTTAAGGACGTTTCGGTCCGTTATTAGTTTAAGGACATTTCGGTCCGTCGTGGAGAGGGCCAGCTACTACTCATAGAGCTTTGGGCTTTAGGAAGATAGCGAGCGGACATAGTCGTCGTCATCTATCATTGACCTAGGCTGTGGCTCATTAAGCGTAGTATTTCTTTAGGAAGCGGCCGTTTATTGGCCTGAAAGGCCTTTCACCATGCATGTCCATGAGTAGATAGGCTCCACCCTGGTAGACCTTATCTATGATGTACGGGGCTTCATAGTTTGGCTCGAATTTTCCCCGCTTGACGCGATTGGGGATCATAGGCCTTTTGACCACTAACACGAGTTCGCCTTGGCGGAATGTTCTCGGTCGGGTCAATCTTTTGTATGAGCGCGTCATCTTTGCTTTATAAGCTTCTAGATTTTGTTGCGCTATGAGCCGTGTTTCTTCAAGAGCATCAAGCTCCTCGAGCCGGAGGTTAGCATTTTCTTCGTTCGTCAGTTCATAGTGGACTGCCACTCGTAGAGAGGGTAACTCTATCTTGAGGGGGAGCACTGCTTCCGTCCCAAATACCAACGCGTACGGCGTTGTGTTCGTGGCCGTCTTGAACATAGTTCGATAGGCCCAAAGGGCCTCTTGCAGCCTCTCGTGCCAGTCTTTCTTATTTCGGGACACCGTCTTTTTCATGATTTTTGTCAAGGTCTTATTGAAGGCCTCGGCTTGACCATTAGCTCACGGATTGTAAACTGAAGAATATCTCCAGTCTATATTGTGATGCTGCGCGAAGCGGCTAATTTTATGGCTTCTGTAGGCTGGCCCGTTATCGGAGATAATCCGCCGTGGAGTTCCAAACCGATAGATGACGTGTGTCTTGAAGAAGTGGAGGATATTCTCCGTCTTCACTTCCCTCAGCGGTACTGCTTCTGCCCATTTGGAGAAGTAATCAGTTGTCGCCAGGATGAAACGGTGTCCCCGGGACGATGCTGGTTCGATGGGGCCGACTATGTCAGTCCCCCACATTTCGAATGGCCAGCTAGCCACCGTCGGATGTAGTGGATTTGGATGTTGGTGGATAAAGTCCCCATGAATCTGGCACGAGTGGCATTGCTTCGCATACTCGAGGCAGTCCTGGATCATCGTGGGCCAATAATAACCCATTCGTTTGATCTTCAATTTCATCTTCGGGCCTGCTTGGTGAGAACCACAGAGTCCGTCGTGAACTTCCTGAACGACTCTTTCTGCTTCGTTAGGTCCTAAGCATCTTAGACACAGAGAATCAAACGATCTCTTGTATAGAGTATCGTTGACGAAAGCGAAAGATAGAGCTCGTTTCATGAGCTGATGTCTTGAGGACGCTTCTTCGGGCATTCGGTGGGACTTAAAGTAGTCTCTGAAGACTTCCCTCCAGTCCTCAGCCTTCTCACGGTTTTTTATTTATAGGGTTGTCTGCTCAGTCGCTCCCTTTTCTTCATATGATTCCAGAGATATTTCTGCCGGGGCGAGCACTCGACGGCTTTGTACCACGATTCTGACGTCATCGAGGTTCTCGTCAGCCAGTTCTTTAGCGAGCTTAGCTAACGCGTCTGCTTTGCTATTTTCCGCGCGTGGTATACTTTCCAAAGTATAGGAGGGAATTTGGGTCAACAGTTGTTGCACCTTTTCGCCGTATTTCACCAATTCTGGTTTGCATGTCTGGTAGTCACCGTTTACTTGACTAACGACCAGTTGGGAGTCCCCATATACGAGGAGATTTTCAATTCCCATGTCGATGGCGATCTCGAGGCCTGCTATCAGAGCTTCGTATTCAGCTTCATTGTTTGTCTTCGGCTCTGTTAAGGAGAAGGCGAAGCGCATTATCCCTCCTTTTGGAGTTACGAAGATGAGGCCTACCCCCGATTTGATCATTGGGATACCTTGTTTGCGCTTCTTTACGGAGGACGCTCCATCGAAATAGAGTTCCCATCGGGTACTACCGCCGCCGATCGCATCAAATGCATGCTCGTCCGGCAGATCGCAGTTCAGAGGAGAACCGGCAGGTACTGGATGCTCAGCAAGGAAGTCGGCAATGGCTTGGCCTTTCACTGCCTTAAGAGGTCGATACGTTATCGAGAACTACATCAGGAGTAGAGCCCATTTAGCGAGTCGACCCATCAATATAGCCTTTGACATCAAATATTTAAGAAGGTCCACCTTCGAGATGAGACGGACTTCGTGCGCCAACGCATAGTACCTGAGCTTTGTTATCGCGAAGATCAACGCCAAGCAGTGTTTTTCAATGGGAGAGTAGTTGCTTTCTGCCCCGAGCAGAACTCGACTTAAGTAGTAGAGTGCTCTCTCTTTTCCTTGATCGTTCTCTTGTGCCCATAATGCGCCTAAGGAACCTTTAAGGGTGGTTGTATAAAGAATGAGGGATTTTCCCTTGACCGACGCAGCCAACACCGGAGGGTTCTGCAGGTACTGCTTGATCTCGTCTAGTGCACCTTGGCACTTGTGATCCCAAACGAATGGAGTTCCCTTCTTCATCAGGTGGCTGTAAGGACGGCACTTGCCTGAAAGATTGGCGATAAATCACCGGATGTATGCGAGCTTCCCTTGGAGAGACTGCAACTGTTTGAGGGTTCTTGGTAGAGGCATTTCCATGATCGCCTTGATCTTAGATGGATCTACTTCGATACCTCGGTGTCGGATGATGAATCCCAGAAATTTACCTGAGGAGATTCCGAACGCGCATTTGAGGGAATTCATCTTCAAATTATATTGCCGAAGGCGTTGAAATACAGTCTCCAGATGCTTTAAATGCTCTTCGTATGAAATGCTCTTCACTACGAGGTCATCGATATAGCACTCGACGATGTCATGTATGAGATCGTCGAAGATCTTTGTCATGGCCCTTTGATAGGTAGCGCCGGCGTTCTTTAGACCAAAGGGCATAACCTTGTAGCAGAATATACCCAAAGGGGTCCGGAAAGCGGTGTGCTTCTGGTCTTCGGGATGCATCTTTATCTGATTGTACCCTGATGAACCGTCCATAAAGGAGAAAACCTCGTGAGTGGATGTGTTATCTATCATTAGCTCGGCTACCGGTACTGGGAAATCGTCCTTCGGGCAAGCTTTATTGAGATCCCTGAAATCCACGCATATGCGTACTGTCCCATTTTTCTTCATTACCGGGACGATGTTGGCGATCCAGTCGGGATATTGGACTTCTTGGATAAATCCAGAATCGATCAGCTTCTTGACTTCGGCGTTGATGCTCATCTCAAGCTCGAGCCGCATCTTCTCGGCGCCTGCTTGACTGGCTTGATATCTGGGGATATTGCTAATTCATGCACAGCGATCTCCGGATCTAATTTTGGAATCTCGGAATAGTTCCACGCGAAGCAGTCTTTATGCTGTAGAAGCACGTTCTTTAACGCAGCCACCCTTTCTTCAGATAACAGTTCGCTGACAAATGTTGGTCGCGGATCATCTGCCGATCCCAACTCAATCTTCTTGAGGTTATCTGCAGTAGTATGTATGCCATCTTCCAGTTCTTTCGGAGCTGGAGGAAATTCTGAGATCACCTCATCATTGCTGTTCTCAAAGCACCAGGGAAGGTCATCCATGTTCTTGGGCTCTTCATTTAATATCGTAATCATGTAACAGGTGCGAATCCGCTTCCAGGACTGAGGTGGATCTGGTTCTGCTCTTGCAGCTTTGGGTTCGTGCTTTTGTGGCGGCGTTACCCTCCAGCCGTTGGATAAAGCGAATCTGCCCTGTTGGTACTGGTCCTCGACCCAGTTCTTGAAGGTGAAGCAGTCTTCGGTAGGATGTCCTATGGCTCGGTGATAAGAGCAATAGCTCAGATGAGACGCCTTGTTAGCTTGCTCAGGGTGTCTAGACTCTGGAAGCGCGATCATTTGATGTTTTATAGCGAGCTCGAGTAACCTCTCCGTCTTGTCTCGAGGGAAGGAATACGCTCGGCTCATCTTCTTCATGAGGGACAAATCCGGACCACGCAACGCCCGATCACACGACTCTCTAATCCTGCGTCGTTGTTGTCGGCTCCTCTTTCCGCTTCTTGATTTATTTCTACCTCTCCGTCGGGCCTTTCGTACAACGGATTGACAGGGATGAGCATCTTTGTCTTTTGCAGCCTGTTGAAACAGACGTTGCGTCCTGGCCTTCTCGTAGATGGCCATCTCGCGGTTGTGGTCTTCCCGAGCTTTTTGACCCACTTTCCTGATAAGCTTGTCCATTCATTCTTCAAACGATGGACTCGGCCCTTCAATCGCGGGATCTAGTTTTGATGAGGGGTTGGCATTTCCTGACAGGGCGTCCTCTTCTTCATCAAAGGTATATATGGCGTAGCTACTGTGGGCCCGTTCCCGTTTTCCGGCTCTCACGTATCCAAGCCCAAGTGTTTCCATTTTCCCGTTGGACAATTTGCGTTGAGTCCCAGGGACATCCCAAATCCTGTTGTAGAACCGAGCTTGTCGAATAGTCTGTTTTAAGGGTACCCCTTGGCGCTTCAATAGCCTCTTTAGTCCATTTGTGTAGTATCTGGGCAAACGGATGGATTGGAGCCTGTCGAGTGTACCATCCGCGCCATGCCAGATCTCTTTCTCTATTTTCGACTCTGAGGATCGGTAGAATAGGATCACCTTCTCATCCCTTTGCCTGGGAGGGACATAAAACGTTTGCAGGTCCTGCACATTGTAAGCTTGAAGTGTGTCGAGATCCTTGTAGTGTTCTCGCGGCACCATGGTAATTTGCAAACTCTGATCATCGCTAGGGGGTGCTTGTATTGACGGCCGATTGGAGAACACGGCATTAACCTCACCTTCTGAGTCACTTCTGAAGACCAACATAGGGGTGGACGTCCCCGGGTTGTTGCGTTGAGATGGCCCAGCATAAACTATCTCTTCTTCTTCTTCGGTACCGCTCCCGAAAACAGGGATGGCGGCGGCGGCTTTGTTCTCCGGCTTGCGACACTTTTCTGTATCCTTGAAATCTGGCAAAAAGTACTTCGCATCTTCGTATTTGCGGACTTCGTTTACGGAAAATGGGTTCAGCTCACCTGTTACGGTATACTCGAAACCATCATTAAAGTACTTCATACACTGATGTTGTGTAGAAGGGATGATGTTGTACTCGTGTAACCAAGGGCGACCGAGCAAGGCGTTGTAGCAGGTCTTGGCATCAATGACATGGAATTTGATGTCCGTGACGAGCAGTTCGAAGCGTAGTATTAGTATTACAGATCCGAGAGTCCGTGACGATTGTGAATCGAAACCGGAGATGGTAATTTTGTCACGAGCAAGGTGTTGCACACTCATGCAGATTTCCTTTAACACCCGAACGTTAAGGAGATTGATGGAGGATCATTATCCACTAGGATCTTGCCTATCCTGATATCATGGCAGTATCCAGAGATATATAGGGGACGGTTGTGGTCGCACGTCCCGAGAAGGAGGTCTTTGTCCCCGAAAGTGATGTCGGCCGTATGCACTTCCTCCAGTTCATCCTTCATCCTTTCAGTGGCGAGGAAGGCTTGGAATTGCTCAGGTTCATGTAACTCCTTAATTAGTGAATCTCGCGCTTCTTTTGATAATAGGAGGGCATCGAGAATGCTAAGCTGAGAAGGTAGCTTCCTTAGGTGCGCCAGGATATTGTAGTCCACCTTACCCTTCCTGGGAGGGTCTTTGGTAGTCAGCTCTTTCATGACTTGGTCATCTAAAGTGATATCCTCAGTGACCTTTTCCTTTCCCTTATCTTTTCTATTTGCGGGCCCGAGATTCTTTTTCGGGAGCGTGCGATTGCGCAGCTGAATGTTTTCGCAGGCTTCTAGTTCTTCCTCTTTCCCTAAAACGGATTCTTTAAAGAGAGGGCCCAGAGCCATTTCTTCATCAGAGTCGCTCCCAAAGGTGAGAACTTGTGACCCTCTGGCGTTAACCATGTAACAGTTGCCAGTAGTTCTGTTGTGCCCGTCGGCAGTACTTCTTCGTTCCCGACGAGTCTTGAGTTTCATGCGCTTAAAATGTTGCCGATGAGCAACATATCCTTGCCACCATATCCTAAAGGCGTCGCACTCCTCCGTGGGGTGTGAAATTTTCCGATGATATGCGCAATAATCAGGGTGCCTCTCCGCCCCATTGAGCGTGTTTTCTTCGAGGGTGGTAGCTTCATTCCCATTGACATGGCTTTGGCAAACCTTTTCCTCATCTTGGATATCTTCTTGTCTGCCTCGGATTCCTTTCGATATGGCGGGAGTACTTCAACTCTTTCGTTCATTCGCCTGCATTCGGCTCCTTCCGATGCGGCCGTCTCACGCTCCTGATCCGCTTTACTCTTTAGACGAATCTCGTCCAGAAAGGCGTCGATCATTTCATCTGTTGGCCACACACGCTCTGGTTCAGGCTCTGTCCCCAGTTTCTTAGTGCCAGGAGTTTTTTCATCGTCAATAAACGAGTGAGAGATTACTTTACAACTCGCCACATATCCCTCGGATTCATCCGACGAGCTCTCTCCATCATCTTCCTCTTGAAAGATGTGGTTGCGGAACTCTTGCAGCGTGACAGGAGTTCGTGCCTTTTTATTGTACTCTTCCATCGCGTCGATTTGCTTCTGCAAGTTGGTGCGCTTGTCTCCAGGCTTCACGGGCCTTTTGGATTTCTTCTTCTTTTTCTTCGAAGATTTTGACGGTTGGGCGTGAGTACTTGGGCCATCACCACTGCTTTTTGTAGTTGGGCGCGGCCTCAGCATTCCTTCAATGATCTGGGGTTCCAGCGGGTCCTTCCATTCGACTGCCGGGCACGCATGAAGGTCCTTCAGCATTCTTTTGGTTTTAGTTGACAGCACGACCTCCCATGGAGCTTCCTCAATAAAGGAACAGGTTGCCCCCGGTGTATCTGCTTTCTTAGGAGCATGCGGCTGTGGTGGGTTCACCTTCCACTTTTCGGACAGTGCAAACTTCCCCTGGAGGTATTGATCTTCAATCCATCCTTTGAAGACGAAACAATCCTCGATCGGATGACTTACCGTTTGATGGTAAGGGCAATAGTTAGGGTTATTCACCTCAGTGGGTTGTGGCGGTCGCCTTGGATTTGGTAGGTTTATAAGTCTGTTGCGTACTGCCAGCTCGAATAACCGTTTCGTCTTGTCTCGTAGGAACGAGTAGGGACACTTCATCTTCTCATTATAATACCGGCGTCTTTCTTCCAATTGAACGAGTAGGGACACTTCATCTTCGGGGCGTTGGGTTGCTGCTGGGCATTCGCGATGAAGGTTGCCCTTCCTTTACCCTTGTCATTCCGAGGTTTCGACTTCGGGGGAGGTGGTCTATGACCCATCTGGTCCATCTGAGCCAACTTGTTGATTAAAGCCTGGAATATGGTTGGCTTAAAGAACATCATAAACTGGGAGATAGTTGCGTGAGGGTCTAGGGTTCCCACGAACATGCCCACTGCGGGCGCTTCCTCAATGCGTTGCTCGCATTTCGACCACAAATTCCGCCAGCGTATAGCATATTGGACCCAAGTTTCGCCTGGTTTTACCCTGGCGTTAATCAATGCCGTTATTGGAGTGCGTTCGCTGGCGCTTGCGAATCGCTGAGTGAATAGCAACTCCATTTCAGCGAACGTCTTGATAGAATCGTTCGGGAGTTCCGAATACCATTCGAACGCTGTTTCTGATAAGCTGCCCACGAACTGGCGAAGCAACAGTTTATCATCACCGCCGGTGTTACCGCAAAGGGCCCTGAACTGGAAGACATGTTGATGGGGATTGCCGGTCCCCTTATAAACATGGAACTTGGGAATTGTGTAACCCGGCGGGTACTTGATTTGGTCGTACGAGCTTGGATATGGCCGCCCCGTTTTTACGACTTGACCAGCTGCCTCAGTCGCATGATGAACCCGGATTTGCTGGGCTATATAGTCGACCAAATCATCCTTAGAGATTGTCTCCTCTTTGGCCGTTGAGAGGGCCGGTGGTGGATTTGACGTTTCTCCCCTGTCGTCTTCAAGGACGATCGGGGGATCCTCAGCGGGTGGGTCCTGTTGGATCATCATTCCTATCATATCTTGGAAGAGAAGGCCCATACGCTGTATGTTGGCTGCTTGTTCAACAGCCTCTTTGTCCTTCTTCTCCAATATTCGGCGAAGGAATTCGGCGTCGGTTTCTTCCTCCTGGCGTTCGTCCGAGGATGTTTTTGGGTTTTCTTTTGGCCCGGTAAGTGCGGCCATAGCATTCATCATTTCCTGGAGCTTTTGCTGTTGCTCCTGAGCTTTGGTCACCGACCGTGTAAGCGGTCTATGACCTGTAGACGCACGGCTGTCTTCCTTTCCTGACGCCATGTATACGGTATGGACCATCATGCCCCCAGACTTAGGGCGTCTGGGCTTAGTGCCTTTAGCTGTCGTTGCAGGCTGGGGGATCTTCTCTGGCTTCCTCCTTTTATGAGCAGTGGAAGTTGAGGGGGCCGTTGAGGTGGGCACCCAGACAGCCTTTCGTGGTTTAACCTGGTGATTGGCTTCCTGTTGGATTTTCAGCTTCTTGTGATGGAGGGAGAAGTTTGGATCGATCATCGAGTCTCGGGCCTGCCGCCAAACCTTGTAGATCTTGGAAGACAGCCGTTGAGGGGATCGGGGCTGTTCTGGCTTTGTTTCCGCAACCTTTTTTAGTGGGGGAGGAGACCTCTTTAACACCGCAGTAGGAGAATTCCCTCACACTTTATTTAGCATCTCGAAGCTGTTCCCAGTTGGAACGGAAGCATTAACTTCCACCGTTGGGGTTGGTGGAGTTAGCCCAGAGGGGGAGTTACCCGCAGCCTTCCTTACTCGGCGCCAGTGGCGACGTCGAGCGTGTCGAGCGGACGGCGTTGGTTCAGCGGTGAGGATGGCTTCGTCTTGCCCCCTGTGTAGGTAGGGGTTCGCTGCTGGTGTTAGCCTGTCAAAGACCGATGTCCTTTGGGTAGCAGGAGTGGGAGCTGAAGCCGTCAATCTTGTAAAGACCTACTTTTTGGCCGGGGAAGCCGCCTTGGCGATTTCAGGAGCAGGACCGATCACTTTCTTAGAAGCAGCCTTCTCTGGGATTGTAGGCCTCATTGTGGGTCCACAGGAGTTTGGCCCAATTTAGAGAAGACCAAGGCGCTGGTGTTGGGCGACCCGTTGAGAGGGGCCGCGGCAGGGGTAAGACGATCAAAGACCGACTTCTTGGGAGCTTCCTTTGTCAGCACCGGAGCGGTGAAGCTTGTCGGCGGGAGCATGGTCCCAAAGAACAATCCTGTGGTGGCTCGAGTGACCTGTTCCACGGGCATTGTGAATAACGAAGCAGCTTGGGGTCCGTAGGCTATACCTCCTGGCGAGGCAGAGCGTTGGTTGCAATTGCAGTCCGAGCAGTTGGAGCATTTCGCAGAAGTAGAAGCCATCGATTCTTTGCTTTCTGCAATAAGGAAGACGCCAAGTCTTAGTATCTTGAAACCCAAGGGCAACCATTAGCGAACCGCGATTGGTTCGCGAACGACGACACACGAAGTATGGAGTGGAAAGAGGAAAAGGTCCCACCGGGCGTGCCAGAATCTGTTCCCCTCCGAACGGCGGCCGTGACATGGGCTGTCTGGCCTGAGGTTCGGGGCAGATGCTAATTGGTGCAATCCGTCCACCTCTCCAAAGATGCCAAGTTGATTTATGGCACCATGTATCGAAGGTTTAGACGGATGCGGCCGATGTAGCAGACTTCGTCAGATTCCCACTCGCTTGATGGGTTTTTGATTGTGGGGACGCTCTTCCCTGCAGGCGCAAGCCCCTGCAGTTAATTACGCTACCGCATTGCGGTAATAACTTTCTCCTTCTCCAGATGGTCACTTCGTGTCGTGTGTGTTTGTTTTGTGTTTTGTTGCCCGTGGATTGTATACGGAGACTGAGTTATGTCGTCGCCCGTAGGGCGTGGACTAGTCCAAATCCGTATTATCTTAGATTTGGGTTGGGGGTTTAGGTTTAAGGATACGTTAGCCTCATTTGAGCCTAAGATCGACTTAAACGTTTGTTAAGGATACGTTAGTCTAGTTTTTAGACTAAGATCGACTTAACGGGATCGTTTGGATCTGACAAGAGAGCAATAAAAGGGGGCTCTGTTGTTTAGTTTTGTGACGTTGCGGTCGGTAGGTAGTTTAAGGACATTGCGGTCCATGGGTAGTTTAGGGACATTGCGGTCCATGGGTAGTTTAAGGACATTGCGGTCCAGGTTAAGGACCTCATAGTCCATGGGTTTAAGGACCCCACAGTCCGTTGTTAGTTTTAAGACATCTCGGTCAAGGTTAAGGACGTCATAGTCCATGGGTTTAAGGACCCCACAATCCGTTGATAGTTTTAAGACATCTCGGTCAAGGTTAAGGACCTCATAGTCCATGGGTTTAAGGACCCCACAGTCCGTTGTTAGTTTTAAGACATCTCGGTCAAGGTTAAGGACCTCATAGTCCATGGGTTTAAGGACCCCACAGTCCGTTGTCAATGTATGGTCATCGGGACCCGTCACCTCTTTGAAGACGTTGAGGAATTACAACGCCAAGTATCAAAGAAGTGAAGAAATGTACCCTTGGACCGGGGTGGATTGAATAGTCTTTGGCCCAATTTGGGATCAAAACCAATTAATTATGTTATGAGCTCATTAGCCCAGTTAAGTCTGAATTGAGGACTTATGGCCATCTTGGGCTAAGTCCAATCATATTTGGAATATTGGCTTCCTGTTGGTCCATTGAAGAAGAGGCTTTGCTTCTGGCCATTTAGCAAATTGGGCCAACGTTAATTCAACAATGTTGAACACTGGGATCAAGTTATTGTTTTAACACTAGAAGACAGTTGGTGTTAAACACCAGCAACAGGGGGTCCAAATTAGTGTTAAACACTAGAGCAAATCAGTGTCAAACACTAGCAGCAGAGGCTTCAAATTAGTGTTGAACACTAAGAAATTCAGTGTTAAACACTGCAAATAAAGTTCTTTGATTAGTGTTGAACACTAAGGCCAAACAGTGTTTTAACACTGGATTCAGGGGTTCCAATTTAGTGTTAAACACTAAGGCAAGAGGGGTCACGTGGTAGCACGTGAGGGCGCCCTCCCTTCATTTGTTCTGCTGAGAATATCGCATCTTTTGGAGCATCACGTGCCATCACGTGACGGGCATTTAGATGCTTGTATGTTAAAGCCTCTGCCAAGGGTCACGTGGATCACGTGGGGCACTGCCTCAATGGGCCTTTTCTGTAGATCTCTTTTTTTTGGGGGTCACGTGTTATGTATGTTTTTTAGAAGATCTGTTAATCCCTTTCAAGAATTAAATTCTTCGTAGGGTTGAACCCTGACAATAATTTTAGAGGAATTTTATTCCTATTTCCTTTTGAAGATTTATATTCTGGGATAGAGTTGAACTCTGAATTTTCTGTAGGAATTAAATTCCTCATATATGTGAAGAACTGAATTCTATCATAGGGTTAAACCCTAATAAAAGCTTTAAGTAATTAAATTCCCACTCTCTTTTTAGAGAATTATTCTAAGGAATGAGAATCTGTCATAGGGTGAAACCCTAATTTCTTCTTTCTTAAGGGAATTAAATTCCTGTTATTTTAACAGAACTAAGTTCTTAACTAGGGTTAAACCCTGATTCTGTTCATTCTGAAGGAATTGAATTCCCATAACATAGGGTTAAACCCTAATTTTATTTTAAAGGAATTAAATTCCTATAGTTCTGTGAGAATTAAATTCTCAAGGTTCCATTCCCTCTCTATGCTTTGGATCTACATGACAGGATCTCAACCCATTGAGAATTAAATTCTCAACTTAAGGGGAGATGTGCTCTTTACAGATCCTCCACCAAAGAGAGAACTATGTTCTTCTGTTTTTACATCAGAGTTAAACTCTGTTGAGAATTAAATTCTCTTTTCCTTTTAAAAAAAACCTTCCCTTTCTTACCTAGAGTTTTCCTTTGCAGAAGATCCAAATTTCTCCAAAGTATCAAGGCTCTCCTCTTTTTTATGTATCGATTCCTTTCTGCCTCTCTATCTCTCTATATCTCTCTGTGTGTCTCTTGGCTCCTATTTATAGGAGAAGCAGCCGAATCAATTAGTTTTGGTGAATCTTTCATTGAGAGATTTGATTTGTATTCACCATTCGTTTTGGACCTTTGGATTATTAGGTGAATTTTATTCACCATTGGATTTTAAATCCAGAGATTTTCCTTTGTTATTTCGGTTAGATTCTAAGGGGAAATCTTTCCAAATTCGAGATTTTTCCATAGATAGATGATATTTAATCACCTTTAAATTTTTAATTCAATCGGTTCCTTTGGAAAGATTTGAGAGGTCTTTTCTCAGAATTTAATTCTGTTAACAGATAGGCTTTGAAAGCCGGTCACGTATGGTCACGTGACCCTTGGTCACGTGTGGGCACGTGACCCCCTTGGAACGAGCCCTCTTCTTTCTTTTTGCGCTCTGTTTTCTGGTCGCTGCTTAGCCGTCAAGTGCCACCACGTGACCCCTGGTCACGCGTGAGCACGTGACCCTCGTCTGGAGCCTTTTTCTTGATTTAATCAGAGAACTGTTGTGTCTTTGCCACTGCTTTTAAATGTCACGTGCCGACACATGACCCTGGTCACGTGGGAGCACGTGACCCTTTCTGAAGCCCTTTTCTTTAATGTAGTCGGGAAACTGGATCTGCCTTGCCGATGCTTTTAGATGTCACGTGCCAACACGTGATTGCTGGTCATGTGTGAGCACGTGACCCTTTTCTGAAGCCTCTTTCGTAGGCTTTCCTGATTTTAAATCAGGAAACAGTTATGTCCATCTAGTACCGCTGACGGCTTGTAGGTGACTGATGTGATCATCGCCTACTGCTGGCGTATTGACGAGTCTTTAGAGTCCTACACAGAAGTTTCCTGGTTCAAGCGAAACGAAGTAGGGCGCATATGTTGATATGTGCGGGGGCCTGATTAAATACGAGTATGTGATATCGTATTCTAATCTGGCTGTCATTTGTTATCGGTTAGGTTATATGTGATATAACCGGATTATTGAATCAAGTGTTGATTTGATAATGTGGTATACAGATAGATGATATTAGTCAGTTGTATGTGATATAACCAGATTATTAAATCAAGTATTGATTTAATAATTTGATATATATTATATTTGATATAATTATATATTAACTAATATTATTAGCTCACTAATCATTCTTCATAATATATATATATATATATATATATAATAAAATGAAGCATGGCATGGATTTTCTATTTTTAGAAAATAGAAAATGAAAAGAAAAATGGGGAGACTTTTGAGAGCATGGGCAAGGCATGGGTTTTTATATTTGTTTATTCATTTGTTTGCATCATTGAAGCATGGTGCATTATTTGTATTGCATTTTATTCCATGCTTCAATAATGTGGGAGCTTGGGGTTACCTTTCTACACTCATTCTTGAGTTGAGCCTTTTTTTGCCGTAGCCATTTTCTTGAGCTCTTGCTCTCTAGCTCCCTCTATTTTTCCTCACCTTACCTCCAAGCTCAATCCCTCACATGAGTTGTGAACCCTTGAGCTTGTGAGAACCCTTGTGAGCAAACTACATCCCTACTTCACCATCCTAGTTTGAATTAGCAATTTAAACTTGCGTGTTTTCTTCACTAAAGAGTTTAGTGAAGAGGTAACTTGCACTAGTGGACTTCGGGTGGATTGATTGTAATGAGGTTTTGCTTACGTGCTCTTTTTTTGAAAGATAAATCAAAGAATATTAACCGCAATCAAGACGGTGTCGCTTGGTAGCTAGCCGGTTGAGTACGGGTCGGTCCACAGGGAGATGGATTCCTTTTCTTCATGTTTAAACGAGTTAAATCCAAAAGATTTTGGATTTTATTTTAAAATCTAAGAATGAGATGAAAGTTTATAAAAAGCTTGCTAGGGTTAAGATTAGGTTAGTTTGGAAAGTCAATTATTCTCACCGCTTTCTTTGCCCTAATTAAGAACTTTTAGGTGTTAAGGTAATAGTTGACAAAGGAGATTAGTACGATCGGGAAGAAACTAGGTTTCTTCCTCTTGGTCCTTGTCCGTCCTTTCTTAACTCTTATCCTAACCTCCATGGAAAACAATCACAACCGGTCTTTAACTAGGGTATCACCGCTACCTCATGCGATAGGGTGCCGTAGTGAGCGGTGTGTGTTTGTATGCATAGAGTCCTACTTTAAAATGTTGAACGGGCAAGAAAGGGATGAGAGATTTTCATCTCTCAAACCTTCCTTAAACTTAACCCTAACAAGTGAGGAACTACTCACTCATTAGGGAATTGATAAACGAATTCATTTTTATGGTTTTCTTTTAATTAATTACGACAGATAAAAAATTTATAATTACGGCAGATAAAAAAATTTATAACCAGGGCAGATAAAAAATTTATAATTAGGGCAGAAAAGAAATTCAAGATAAAAAAACTTACTTTTTTATTGATACACTCTTTGACAAATTACATGGAGTTGAAAATCTAAGATCTAGAAATTAAAAGAGGCATCTCAAAAGAGGCACCCAAAAAGAGGCACGTCCCAAAAAGAGCTGTAAGGTTCCTATTTATAGATAATAGAAACTCCAGGGTTTTACATCTGATCCATATCTAGAATTACAAAAAGACCTTAAGAAAACCGAGTCAATGTACCGACGCACCGACACGCGCCGACACGCGCTTAGCACGGCCGCGGATCCGTGGCCATAAGCATGGTTTGGCCGTGGTTCCGCGACCATTTGATGGTCTTGATGCATCATTTCTTCAGGGCTTCATTCTGTTGCTTTTTACTTCTATTTTATTCACTTGGTTTTTCGGAATGTCTTTTAGTTTCTTCCAGATTTCCACAGTGCAGAATGTTGTGGACTTTTACCGTTCGCTTCGTATTGAAGTCTTGAATCTTGTGCTGCCTTTATACTTTGTGCAATCGAACTGTTTGCTGATCTTCGTTTGTTCCTCAAACTGTAGGCGGCATGATAAGGATTCTTCTATTTGTTGGTCATAGTCTCACTTTTGTAGCGTTTTTTTTTACCATTTTCACTATTTTGTTCCGAGAACCTGTAACCTGCAACTGTTCAAAAGACATGGATCAAAAGCACCTATTTATTTGCAAAATAAATAAGAATGGGGAATATAATAATGCAAAATTATGATATGAAAAAATACCCCCAAACTTATCTTTTGCTCATTCCGAGCAAAACTAATTTATTCTCGAAAATGCCTAACCTCACTTTCGCGGGGAAACGCGATTGCACTGAGCTCGTGCAACAAACTGTTAAACCTCTATGTGTCCCTAGTAGGAGGAGTGTTGTCTCCTGAGGGTTTTCAGCCGATACTACCCACAAAATCCTATCAATTTGGCCTATTGACTTTTATTCTTCAATTCGGTTTTCTAGCAAGAAATTCTATTATCTTCAACTCAGAAATTATCAACCCATATTGTTCACGCTTCCTTATCATTTAACTTAAGATTGTATATGTTCTGTAAATTCATTTAGCTTTCAGTATCTTTTGAGTTTTCCTTCTAAGGTTCCATCTCAACTTAGAAATTTTTATCATATCTACTAAAGATATAAGTCCTATCTGTCATTCCTATCTCTCATCCAAACCCCAATCATATACCCCTACGTGTGCGTATGTATCACCCCTACACTTGGAAATTCAATTCAAGCTCTTATACTCTTGTCCATCTTCCAAAGTACTTTTAGTTGGTGAATTTTTAGATGAAATTGCTCACACATCCTTCATGCGACCGTTAATACTTTTTGAGGTACTAACGATCGATTACAAAATGTGTTTGTACATTAAGGCGTAATTCCTCGTCTTGTAGTACCTAAGGCTTTTAGCAGTGACTCCCAAACCAGTTGATCTAAGGCACTAGGTGATAAAGCACCCTCGCTATATATTTTTTATTTTATGCGGCCTTAAGTAATTACAAAACCAGTGTTCATTTTTTTATATTTCTTTATTCACACTTATAATTTTATTTTTCTTCATACGAAGGATTTTAGACAAGAGCATTTCAAGGCATCCTCTACTATTCCAAGTTTCAAGGTTTGTGTTTGGGCAAGTTGTAGGGTATATATTTTCAGAATTTAGACTTAAACTTAAGAATTATTTTTCAGACTTACACTTCAATAAAAATTTCAATACTCTTCCCTTATTTTGACTTAGCCCAAGAAGTGAACTCAAAATTTGCCTATTTTTAAGTAAACCACAAGGACATATATTTTCTACCGTTAAATTTTAAGAAAGGTTATTTTTAGGGTTTTTAATTTACTAAGTTTAGAATCTAGTTTTTCCTAGCTAGTTAACCGTCTTGTCAAACTTAAGCCAATTATGGCCAAAATTGAGCTTTTCAATTTTTATAATTTTTAAATTTTTTTAATTTTTATGGGTTTTAAAATAAGTATGCAAATGCAAAAATATACATATGAATGCGAAGGAAGAAAGCTTACCGAACACACCCCTAAACTTAAACTTGACAGTGTCCTCACTGTCAGGCTACACCAAGAGGGTCAAAATTGTCGGCACTCCTCTGTTTATTTTTTTTAATTATTAACAGAAAAAGAACACAAAATATATATCCACAAAAAGGTTCCCCCCAAACTTAAGTGAAACAGTGTTTCCACTGTTTAAGCGTTAAAGTTCAGAGTTAGGGGGAGAAAAAACACAGTATCAAGCTATTCAAGGCCTTACACAGGCCAAACGTTAGCACCAACCATTCAAAAATTTTATCGTTATAATGGTGTGGTTGTTGAAAGAATGGAGTGAGAAACACACGAGACTGTATGGAGATAGAAGCAGTATACGGTCTCGGTGGAGGAGAAGAATGACGGAAGGGAAAAAGAAATGGTGGTGGTTTGACTTCTTCAGGGGTAGGTTGATTAATCACAAAATCCGTGTCGTTTAAGAATGCGAGTTCGTCGTCGAAAATATCTTCAAAACTTTCATCGAAGGTTCGATTGAACGTTTCAATGTCAATAAGTGTCACGCCAGAATTCAACATACCTGATTTTTCAAAATTTATGAAGGTAGGATAGTCGTAAGGCTCATTTACTTTATTTTCAAAAGAGTCTAAATCAAGTTGTTTTCCTAGAATTATCGAACTTAAAATATCGGATTGTGATTCATTAACACTCGGTATCATTAAAGGAAGATTAGAAGAAGAACCAGAGAAAGTGGGAGAAAGAAGTTGAATACGAACTTGCGGGTGGAGATGGAGTGAATAAATTAGCACATTTTGTAATGACCGATGTGTAAAGAGCGAATGTGCTAATCTATCAACCCACTGAGAAATGAGGTCAAATCCCTCAAGGTTCGTGAGAAAACATGGGTACGTCAAACTTGGTAAACCAGACATTGAAAATGAAAGGGATGCGGTCTCGTGTGCGGTCGGAACGATGGAAAGGACGAAGGGGAGTGATTTAGGAAGGGTCACAGTTAAAGGTTCAGGAGGGTGTACACAGTCAGTGGAAAGAACAGGATGAATTGGAAAATCCAACTCATCAAACAAAACTGGTTTATCCTCAATAATTTTCTCAATATTCTTCTCAAAATTTAGCTTATCCATGCCATTCTCATCAAAATCAAGACGCATATGAAGTTCGGGAAAACATTTAATGATTCGGGAAGATGAATTGGAGAGAAAAACTCGGCCAAATCTGCGGGTTCATCATCCAAATTATTCCCTGCGTCAATATCCTCAATCAAGTGAAAATCTATTTTTTCGGACACCTCATCAAAAGCATGGATATTTATCAATTCAAGTTCTAGATTGGAGGTGTAGAGGTCAAAAGGATTGGTAATGGTTTCACTCGAAAAGGAACCTTCACAATCTGGCAAATCAAGCACTATAAAGTTGCACAACTCATTAAATGTTTTATTTTCAACTGGTGAATCATTTGTGACACTTGATAGACATTCAAAACCGGAGTTGTGGGATTCAATTGGGGATAGATAGGTTTGATTTGGAAGGGTGCACAGCTCACTCTCTTCACTCAAATTCTCATTCTGTCCAACCGCCTCATCATACATTGGAAAATTTGGAGCTAGTTGGAAACTAGCTACCGGTTCGCTAGGTTGTCTTGAAGAATTAAGGGCGGCAATGGACGCATCCAGATTCCTCATCTGTTGGTTTGTCGCTACAATATAAGCTTCCAACGACTGTTCCAGACTAGACATGGGTTGTGAAGGGGTTTCAGTAAAAGATTCAAAATTGTTTGGATTCTGGAAACTCCCAAATGGCTGTGTAGAAGCAATGTTTAGGGAAGGTGCGAAAGTCGGGTAGGACAGGATCATCATTTGGATAAAAAGGTGAATGGACTTGTTGATCCCAAGAACTGGAAGTGTTGAAAGGAGTGAAAGATCGGTTAGGAGATTGTTCAATATGTTCAGCAATAGACATGGGTTTCGGAGTTACCTTCGGACTCTCAAAAGGGGTATCAACGTAAGAAGGTGGTGAAGGTTTAAACGGTTGATACAAAGTGGATTGCGGAGTCTAACTGTTTCTCCTACACGCGTCTATTCGATCTTTTAAATAAATTTTGGGCATGGAGGGGTCGTCCGTAATTCGACCTAAACAATGCGCGTAGGAAGCAAAGTTTGGATGACGGTACCAAAGTTCGGCAAGAGTTTTGCGAGGTAGGGTACCCATGATGTAAGAAAGGAGAACAAAAAGAAAGTGATGATTTTTTTAAAAAAAATTAAATTTTTTTTTTTATATAAAAAAAATGTTTGTTTTTGGAGTTTTGAAATTTTTGAAAGTGTTTTTTTAGAAAGAGTTTTTGCAAAATTTTACTGACTACTACACACTTTCAAACAGTCACAATATAAGCATGCACAATCAAGCCTAGAGCTAGGGTCTCCTAAGTCAACTAGACTGCTCCTAACTGTTCCAAAGGGCAAGTTGTAAGATCCTCAAATCGCCTCTTCACCGCCAATTGTGGCCAGGTAAGCACAAGTAAAGAAAGGAGGGATCCGCTCACGAATCACCATGAGACGAGCCTTTTAAAATTATATTTCCCACTTGTCTAGCCTAGGCACCACAAAGTCTGGTTTAGATAAACGACCGATGCCTACAACTTTTCCTTTGTCCTAATGAGCACGACAGTCCTTATTGGCTGAGTCTAATATTTTTTAATTAACTTGATGGTTGATGCAAAATGCTTTTTATGATTTCTGGGATCTTAGGAAGGGTAATGAAATCCCCACCTAATCTTGATTGGTGTTACAGCTCCTTAAAAGTCCGTTTTAAATATGCAAAGCAATTAACACACAAAAAATCTAAAACACATTAAATTTTTTTTATTTTGCAGCGCAAAGAATCTTGCACAAAAACAATTTATTGGAGAGGGAGAAAGATTTTGCGCAAAGAACCCTGCAGGAAAATTTTTCAGTGGAGTTCAGGGGGTTACAGAGGAGAAATGAATGCTTACAGAGACTTTTTGAAACGCTGACGTCACCACTGCGCGGCGGATCCGCGGCCAAAAGCATGCAAGAGCAGCGGTTCCGCGGTCAGTCTGTTGGATCGGGTCTCCAAATTTTTTCTGTTTTCTGGTTATGATTCTCCTCTATCTGTTCAGATCTTCTGTTTCTTGATTTGTTTACTGAGATTTTTCAGATCCGAATTTGTCCGTCTTCTTTTCCTGCACACTTGCACAAAAAAAACCTTTCAAGAAGAACATGATGATTTTTTTATTTTTATTTATTTTATTTATTTATTTTTTTGTTTTAAAATTTTTCAATTTTTATAATTTTTAAATTTTTTATTTATTTTTTTAACCCGAAATTACACAAAGAAAGAGACTACCGTCTCTCCGGCAACGGCGCCATTTGATTGGTAGTGGTTTATGCGCTTTCGCTTTTAAAAGATAAATCAAAGAATATTAACAGCAATCAAGAACGGTGTCGCTTGGTAGCTAGTCGGTTGAGTACGGGTCGGTCCACAGGGAGATGGATTCCTATTCTTTGTGTTTTAACGAGTTAAATCAAAAAGATTTAGGGTTTTATTTTAAAATCTAAGAATGAGATGAAAGTTTATAAAAAGCTTGCTAGGGTTAAGATTAGATTAGTTTGGAAAGTCAATTATTCTCACCGCTTTCTTTGCCCTAATTAAGAACTTTTAGGTGTTAAGGTAATAGTTAACAAAGGGGATTAGTATGATCGGGAAGAAACTAGGTTTCTTCCTCTTGGTCCTTGTCCGTCCTTTCTTAATTCTTACCCTAACCTCCATGGAAAACAATCACAACCGGTCTTTAACTAGGGTATCACTGCTACCTCGTGGGATAGGGTGCCGTAGTGAGCGGTGTGTGTTTGTATGCATAGAGTTCTACTTTAAAATGTTGAACGGGTAAGAAAGGGACGAGAGATTTTCATCTCTCAAATCTTCCCTATACCTAATCCTAACAAGTGAGGAACTACTCACTCATTAGGGAATTGATAAACGAATTCATTTTTATGGTTTTCTTTTAATTAACTACGACAGATAAAAAATTTATAACTACGGCAGATAAAAAAATTTATAACTAGGGCAGATAAAAAATTTATAATTAGGGCAGAAAAGAAATTCAAGATAAAAAACTTACTTCTTTATTGATGCACTCTTTGACAGATTACACGGAGTTGAAAATCTAAGATCTAGAAATTAAAAGAGGCATCTCAAAAGAGGCACCCAAAAAGAGGCACGCCCCAAAAAGAGCTGTAGGGTTCCTATTTATAGATAATAGAAACCCTAGGGTTTTACATCTGATCCATATCTAGAATTACAAAAACACCCTTAAGAAAACCGAGTCAATGCACCGACGCACCGACACGCGCCGACACGCGCTTAGCACGGCCGCGGATCCGCGGCCATAAGCATGGTTTGGCTGCGGTTCCGCGGCCATTTGATGGTCTTGATGCATCATTTCTTCAGGGCTTCATTCTGTTGCTTTTTACTTCTATTTTATTCACTTGGTTCTTCAGAATGTCTTCTAGTTTCTTCTAGATTTCCACAGTGTAGAATGTTGTGGACTTTTACCGTTTGCTTTGTGTTGAAGTCTTGAATCTTGTGCTGCCTTTGTACTTTGTGCAATCAAACTGTTTGCTGATTTTCTTTTGTTCCTCAAACTGTAGGCGGCATGATAAACATTCTTCTATTTGTTGGTCGTAGTCTCACTTTTGTAGCGTCTTTTTACCATTTTCACTGTTTTGTTCCGAGAACCTGTAACCTGCAACTATTCAACAGACATGGATCAAAAGCACCTATTTATTTGCAAAATAAATAAGAATGAGGAATATAATAATGCAAAATTATGATATGAACATGGATCTTCTTCGGCACGAAGATCACGAAGGGAGCTTGTACCATCTTGAAGTGGAGCCTAGTAGAGTCGCGCGGACTACAACCCGGAGCATTTAAAGAGAAAGACACGATCTACAAAGGTTGTAGTTTCGTTCTCTTCTTATAGTTTTTGTGATATCATGTTTAATACGCTAATATCCTAGTTAGATCTTGGTAAGTGTTCATTAGCACCTCTAAAATTCAAAAATTACACGTGTAATGCCCGTTTTAACCTTACCGTGGTGCTAGTAAACACTTTCTTGGTATCAGAGACAAACTAGAATATAAGGGTAGGTCTTTACGATGTTAAAATGTTCGATCGGTTATCGAAGTCCGCAAAATGTGATGTTTCTGTCGAATTTTTCAAATGTTGAAATTTTTGTGATTAAAAATATGCAGAAAATTGTGCAGGATTTTTAATGGAGCCTCAAGAAATTTCAAACCCTAACTCATTCAAAGTGTCGCGGAACCGCGACCGAAACCCTAGTTTGGCCACGGTTCCGCCGCAAGTTTAGGCAGTTATTGGTTGTTTTTTCTTGTGCTGCTCCATTGATAAATTTGGCACTTTTTGGATGTTTTTATTGATGCTCAAGTTGTTGAGGTCTCTGGCATTTGTGGGTGCTTGTTAAATCGATCAAAATGTTTAACGTCGTATGGATGATGATGATATGTGATACAATTTTTAGAATCCAAATAATTAGTTTTGTGAAAACTAGTTAGTATTTTGTAAATCTAGCGTTTTAGTCTCGGTTAATCGATTGCCACAGAGTTTTGATTCGGATCAAAACTCCGTCGCAATCGCGTATAGTACACGGATACCCGCCGTATAACATTACTAGATAGCTACGCCTCACAGCCCCGACCAAGTGACTGTAGGAGAACCCCGTTGCCAAAAGCACCCACTTGGGTGCTCGCGGCCACGGTGTTCCACCTTAGTGCACTTTGTCGACGGCATCGGGGGTGCGGCCCATTACTATAGTTCCCGATGAGCATTCGATCAAGTAGTCAAGAATCTTGTTGAATTACCCGACTAAGTTATTGAAAAGTGTTTTCAATTTGAGACTGAAATGCAAGGTTTATTTGTTAGGCATGAAATTCGAAATATGAGATATTCCGGGTTTATGATGTTTAAGGAAAATATGGATTCTAAACATTATAGTTTTTCATTTTCTTTTCTGTGACCGTAAGTGTAATATGTGGGGTATCCCCGATCTCGTTGCTATATGTCAACGGAATTTAGGATATGCGTATTTTCTTACGTTGATGACATGTGATGTTATGTGTTGCTGTGATGTGTTATATTGGATCTTCGTGAATGAATAGCCGGGTTTTTTTTTGCGTGAGATGAGAGTTTTTCAATTTTCATTCAAGTAAAATTTGTATGTAATATTCTTTTATTGGGACACTTTCGGGTTGAGAATGATGCCACCATTGATGTATATTATTTACATTTCCGCATTAGGATAGACCCAAGACGGGGAGCACAAGTAACCGAGTTCTAGAGTCCAGTGGGAGACCATCTTAAGGAGTCGAGACTGGGTCTCCTAACTCTAGAATTGGCAGGGTTTCTTGCCGCTCTCATAGGAGTCTAGGGATGTGGGTTTGGCTATTCATCACGACTGTGGAATCCGTATTTTTCATTACTGGCTGAATTTAAAACACAGACCTCCTAGTATATCCAATATTTCATATGTTGACTTCTGCTGCTTGGTTCTGTGATGTGATCATATAATTGTGTGAGACGAATGCTATATTATATATATGATATATAATAAATGTTGCTTATGTTTTGCACCCGCGCTAGTCCAGCCCCCGCACTGCCGTTAGTTAAATAATCTAACGGTGCATGACGGGGCCCGTGGCAAATGCGGATGGCATAAGCGTACGTTCTATTTTCATTTTTTCCCTGTGATGTTTAGGAACCATTAATTGATGAGACTTCATTAATAAGATTAATGAAAAGAAAAGAAATCTAAAGATGTTGTAGAATCAAAAGTTTTTTAAAAGGTAGCTTTAGTTCTTGCTTTGCATGGTGGTATTCCTTAATGAATATCCAGCACCTCATTCGATGAGAAAAGAGCCGAGATCCCTTCACCGGGAGTGACCTCTTTAGCAAAACTAGTAAATGTTACAACCTACTCAGTTTTGTTTTTATAGTTTTTCTAGTTCTTGCTATGCATAGTGGTATTTCTTGATGAATATCCGCACCTCATTCGATGAAGAAAGAGCTGAGATCCCTTCACCGGGAGTGACCTCTTTAGCGAAACTAGTAAAAGTTACAAAAACACTCCTTTTCAAACCACTAGATTCTACAACGATATGAAATTCATTACGTTAAAGGTTTTCTTCAAAACCAGCTGTAGCCCTCCGTCATTTCAGATAAGTACTATTTAGTATTTGTGCTGCGTTTGTTGATCTGCGTCAAGACGTAGTGTGCGGTAGCTGATTAGTGCTTATCTGTAGCATGTGATGCGATTGGAATAGGGTAGTCATACGACATTATTTGGCCTGCGTCAAGGGTCGTACGGGTGAGTTTAATTCAATCAAGAAATGAATGAGTTGAACTTGACTAGCGCCCTATGGGTTGTTTGGCCTGCATCAAGGTCATAGGACGCTAGGGGTAAAAACTGATATTGGGAATTTCAAGTGTTGAAATTTGCAATGAGATTGCATACCTTCTATATGATCGTTGGATCCCGATACCCACTGCGAGTAAGAGTTACTCATGAGAGAGTTTTCCACTTTACAATTAGCTGATCAAGTAAGTGTCTAAGAAATGTGTTAACGGGGTTATGCCCCTGCGGAAACGAGGTTATTTAATTACTTCCATGCGAAAATATGGGGAGACTCCCTCGGAGTACCAATACCTGCCTGGCCGAACGATCGGAGAACTTGTAGGGTGTAATTAATCCCAGCTAATCTTACCTTTTACTATTTGAAGGAAGATTTGATAAAAATAGTGGGAGCCATCCTGATTAGATAAGATAATAACCAATCTAATCTTGCAAAGACCGCACGCTAATGCGTTTCCTTCTCTCTCTCTCCAAGTAGCAACCAATGACATGCCTTAATCAAGGTAATAATATGGATGTATTGACCAAACCTGCTTATTATACTGGGTTAGGTTCCGCTCTATCTTATGACTGTCATAAGTCTGAGCAAGGAATAGGGGAATACCCGGATTCCCACGCCACCCGAACGAAGAAGGAGAATACTGATGCATCTTCTTCGGGTGTGTTCGTTACCCAGAACTATTTCTCAGTTTGCTCTATGTCCTGGGTATTGGATACCGGATCAGGATCCAATGTGTGTATTTTGTTACATGGGCTAAAGAGAGGTAGAGAACTGGGAAATGGTGATAAGTCTCTAACAGTAGGGAATGGAGCAATTGTTGTAGCTAAAGCAGTCTGCGAATATCACCTAGTGTTACCAAATGGCAATACATTGATTCTGAACGACTGTTACTATGTACCAAAAATGATGTGCAATATTATATCAGTTTCTTTGCTGACAAAAGAAGGATATAATTTCACATTAGAGAATAATGTTATGAACATTTTTCTAAATCAAGTGTTGATTGGGTTTGGTACATTATGTAATGGTATATACATTCTAAATCGAATAACAGTTCTAAACGTACAGAACACGCACAAGAGGAAGAGTTCAGAAATGAACGAAGCCTACTTGTGGCATTGTAGACTAGGTCATATCAATGCGACAAGACTAGCTAAGTTATATAAAGATGGATATTTGAATCCATTCGACCTTACATCTTATGAAACTTACGAGTCATGTCTCAAAGGTAAAATGACCAAAACCCCGTTTACTGGACACGGAGAAAGAGCAATAGAACTGTTGGGACTGATACATAGTGATGTATGTGGTCCTATGTCTACACATGCCAGGAATGATTCCTCGTACTTTATTACATTCACCGATGATCTCTTAAGATTCGGACATGTGTTCTTGATGAAACACAAGTCTGAAGCTTTTGAGAAATTCAAGGAATATAAGAACGAAGTAGAGAACCAAACAGGTAAAAGTATTAAAATCCTTCGATCTGATCGAGGAGAAGAATACTTAAGCACACAGTTCCTGGATTATTTAAAAGAGAATGGGATTCTCTCTCAGCTTACTCCTCCGTATACACCACATCACAATGGTGTATCAGAGCGGAGAAATCACACCCTATTAGATACGGTGCGCTCTGTGATGAGTATTGCTGAGTTATCTTTTTTTTTTGGGTTATGCGCTTGAGACAGCCGCAGACCTATTGAATATGGTTCCCACCAAATCCGTGCCTACCACTCCATATGAGTTATGGAAAGGAAAGAGACTACGTCTTAATTATATTAAGATACGGGGTTGTCCAGCTTATGTGAAAACACAAAATCCGGACAAGCTCGAGGCAAGGTTAGTTCTGTGCAAGTTTGTAGGATATCCCAAACATTCACAAGGGTATATATTCTACCACACCGAGGAACAAAAGGGGTTTGTTTCTCGACATGCCACCTTTTTAGAAAAAGGGATTTCTTGTGAAAGAAATTAGTGGTAATGAGGTAGAACTGGAAGAAGTTCTAGCTGCCAAACTAGAACTGATGATTTGGTGGAACCGGGGGATCCAATAGTACCCAACGAACCCCAGCCATTCCGCAGATCTAGTAGGGTTCCTCATCCACCTGAGAGATACTACGGTTTTCTCATAGACGGTGGGAGCGAGGATTGCATCATGGAAGATGATGACCCAACTAGTTTCGAGCAGGCCATCACAAGTGGAGACTTTGTGAAATGGCTGGATGCTATGCGATCTAAGATGGTATCCATGTACACCAACAAAGTATGGACTTTGGAAATTTCTTCTAAAGGGGTAAAACCCATCGAGAGCAAGTGGATCTTTAAAAAGAAAATTGGTGTAGATGGAAAAGTTGAGACTTTCAAAGCTAGACTTGTAGCAAAAGGTTTTTGTCAACGACCTGGTGACGATTATGATGAAACCTTTTCTCCTGTAGCTATGCTTAAGTCCATCAGGATCCTACTTGCCATTGCTGCATACTATGACTACGAAATCTGACAGATAGACGTCAAGCCCGCTTTTCTAAATGATGATTTAGAAGAGAGCATGTACATGACACAGCCAGAGGGCTTCGTAGACAGTGGGAGAAGCGAAAAGGTGTGCAAGCTGCTTAAATCCATCTACGGATTAAAGCAGGTGTCGCGGAGCTGGAACATCTGTTTTGATGAAGCTGTCAAAGAGTTTGACTTCATCAAAAATGTAGATGAACCTTGTATATATAAGAAGGCTGCAGAGAGTAAGGTTGTCTTCCTCGTATTATACGTGGATGACATACTCTTGATAGGAAACGATATTCCTATGCTACACTCGGTCAAGCTCTTCTTATCACATAAGTTCTCCATGAAAGATTTAGGTGATGCCTCCTACATCCTAGGGATAAAGATTTATAGAGATAGATCTAAACGGATGTTGGGATTGTCCCAATCCAGGTATATAGACACCATACTAAAGAGGTTTAGTATGGAAGATTCTAAGAGTGGTAATTTACCCGCTTGCTCAGGAATCACTTTCTCCAAAGAGATGTCTCCAAAGACTGATTTGGAGAGGGCTCGCATGCAAGGGATACCCTATGCTTCGGCAGTCGGGTCAATCATGTATGCGATGTTATGTACCAGACCGGATGCAGCTTACTCATTAGGTGTAGTGAGTAGGTATCAATCAGATCCTGGGGAGAAACACTGGACAGCTGTGAAGAACATTCTTAAGTACTTGCGAATGACTAAAGAAATGTTCTTGGTGTACGGTAACGGTGAACTCCAGGTGGAGTCCTTTACCGATTCAAGCTTCCAGAGTGATAAGGACGACAGTATGCCAGTCTCGGGTTTTGTCTTTACCCTTAATGGAGGGGCAATATGTTGGAAGAGTTCCAAGCAACATACCGTAGTAGACTCGACGATGGAGGCTGAATACATCGCTACCAACGATGCTGCCAAAGAGGCTGTCTGGATGAAGAAATTCATAGCAGAACTTGGTGTGGTTCCATCCATCGAGTATCCAATACCTGTGTATTATAATAACAATGGAGCCGTGGCTTCAGCCAAGGAACCCCGGTCTCATCAACGATCTAGACATATTCTTAGGCGGTATCACCTGATCAGGGAGATAGTAGATCACCGGGAGATTGAGGTCAGGAGAGTTGATACGAAGGACAACATTGCGGATCCACTCATGAAGACCCTCCTCCAGACGCAGTTTGAGAGACTTTTTAGGATGTTGGGTATGAGATACTACAACACATGGCCTTAGTGCAAGTGGGAGATTGTTAGGAATATGTATGCCCTAGAGGCCATTATTGTACATTGATGTATATTATAGTGGATGCTTGGGGACACACACACACACGCACACACACATATAGAGGACTTTCTTGCTCGACATGATAGTATGCTATCTAGTTACTCTTTATCTTAACATGTACACTTAGTATTATTATACTGTCTCTCTGTTACATGTTGATAAAACCCTTAGGATATATGCTTGACTACCAGGACTATGATATAGATCATACTAGTGGGGTCACGGTAGTCCACAAGTACATCCTTTAACAGTTCCTAGTCAAGGGGACATCGAGACAGGGCATCGATATTCCAGAGTAGACTAGTGTGTAGGTTTCTTGACCCTGTATGGGGCGATGGTTGATCCTACAACCATTAGTGTGTGACATCAAAGATTGTACACAGGTGCTCATTAGAGAATAGGTACACCGAATAGTACTCGCCGAGAACTCCTAGTTGGTACTATACCTATCGTCAGATAGCAGTTATCTGGTGACACTGGTACAAGTTAGTCTGTAGACCCGAGATCGTCATAGAGTCTTGTGTGGCTCCCACTGTGCTTTGATTTCAGCCCTACCACGACTCAAAAGAGTCGTGCAAACAGGTCGATTTTGGGTACAGTCCCGAGTCACATGGAGGCAATGAGCGATAGGAGGGGTTTCGTCTCTCCTGGTATTGGGAGTTGATGTTGCGCTATACTTGATTGACTATAACTGGAAGTCCCTGGCCAGGGCTGCTGATGAGATTTACTGGTAAGAGTTACCGGTAGTTTGTCAAACCGTTATGCGCCATACATCGGCATGACTTATCAAGTTACCGGGTTCTGACGTTACGACCCCTAGACTCGATATGCGACATATCAGACGAAGAGACCGGATTGTACGGTAAGTGTTACTTATAAGCTTCATGAGATTTTGGACAAGCTTGTGTGTTGATCTTCTAATCGCTCAATACCTGGGTAGCCGTTACATCCAGCTAGTACCGCTGACGGCTTGTGGATGACTGATGTGATCATCACCTATTGCTGGCGTATTGATGAGTCTTTAGAGTCCCACACAGAAGTTTCCTGGTTCAAGCGAAACGAAATAGGGCGCATATGTTGATATGTGCGGGGGCATGATTAAATACGAGTATGTGATACCGTATTCTAATCTGGCTGTCATTTGTTATCGGTTAGGTTATATGTGATATAACCGAATTATTGAATCAAGTGTTGATTTGATAATGTGATATATAGATAGATGATATTAGTCGGTTATATGTGATATAACCGGATTATTAAATCTAGTGTTGATTTAATAATTTGATATAATTATATATTAACTAATATTATTAGCTCACTAATCATTCTTCATAATATATATATATATATATATATATATATATTAAAATGAATCATGGCATGGATTTTCTATTTTTAGAAAATAGAAAATGAAAAGAAAAATGGGGAGACTTTTGTGAGCATGGGCAAGGCTTGGGTTTTTATATTTGTTGATTCATTTGTTTGTACTATTGAAGCATGTTGCATTATTTGTATTTCATTTTATTCCATGCTTCAATAATGCGTGAGCTTGGGGTTGCCTTTCTACATTCATCATGAGTTGAGCCTTTTTTTTTCTTTGCCATTTTCTTGAGCTCTTGCTCTCTAGTTCTCTCCATTTTTCCTCACCTCACCTCCAAGCTCAATCCCTCACATGAGTTGTGAACCTTTGAACTTGTGAGAACCCTAGTGAGTAAACTACATCCCTACCTCACTATCCTAATTTGAATTAGCAATTTAAACTAGTGTGTTTTCTTCACTAAAGAGTTTAGTGAGGAGGTAGTTTGGACTAGTGGACTTCGGGTGGATCGTCTTCGGCACGAAGATCACGAAGGGAGCTTGTACCATCTTCAAGTGGAACCTAGTGGAGTCGTGTGGACTACAACCCAGAGAATTTGAAAAGAAAGACACGATCTACAAAGGTTGCTGTTTCGTTCTCTTCTTATAGTTTTTGTGATATCATGTTTAATACCCTAATATTCTAGTTAGATCTTGGTATGTGTTCATTAGCACCTCTAAAATTCGAAAATTGCATGTATGATGTCCGTTTTAACCCTATTGTGGTGCTAGTAAACACTTTCAACTCCAAATGGCATTACGGGATATTCATAATAGTCATAACGAGTCCTAAACACCGTCTTCGGAATGTCGGACCCTTTGACCTTCACCTGATGGTAATCTGAACGAATATTGTCATGGCCCGCTTTCCAAAAGAGCGGTAACGGCATGTGACAAGCCCGCGATGTATTTATTTCGAGGAGGTCATTTCTTGAAACAAATACGCTAAGCATATATAAGAAATATAAAATGACAAGAAAAGACATGATAATGAAATCCAACTTTATATATTTACATTCCCAACTTTCACAAGTTTCAAACTGATTACATGATGTATGAAAACAAAGATACATAAAAGAAAGTGCCTAAACAAGTGGCATCCGGAAAGTAAAAGATGAAAAGAAAGAACTAGTAGTCGGTATGCTCCGCAAACTGAAAGTAATCCTCCTGACTCGGCTCGATCTCCTCAATCTCT
The DNA here is from genome assembly GCA_030015575.1 of Agapanthus africanus. Lineage (NCBI taxonomy): Eukaryota > Viridiplantae > Streptophyta > Magnoliopsida > Asparagales > Amaryllidaceae > Agapanthus > Agapanthus africanus. The sequence goes on along the minus strand of JASDDO010000024.1, from coordinate 349,384,435 downwards.
AGATCATCTGACAAACATTCCAAGAAAACAAAGAAATGGGTGGAATGCCCGTCAGCGAACTTGCTCTCGGTAAGTCCCCAAGAAAAGTGGGATGTGAATATATATAAATGAATATGCAAGGTGACATGTGATACAGTATGAATAAAAATAAAACCTGAACAAGTATAACATGGTAATGTTAATGACAACTATGTAAGCATGATAATGTAATATGAGCATAATAAACAAGTATAGTATGACCGTGGAGTGTAGGTATAGTGAACATGAAGTGAATGTAAGTGTTCTAAAAGGTCTCTAAAAGGGTAAAATTAATTAACGTGAGTTCAAGTGTGAATGTCAACCAATCTCAAGAGTATTCTCGAATCCAAGGCTATCGTCCAGGGGCAAGGAATCACGGGCCCAAAATAGAGGGACTTCAATTGTTATTGAAGTATTCCAAACTCAACAGGCTATCATCCAGGGGTTTGGAAACACAGGCCCTCATTTGTGAATTCATGATTTGTACCGTTTCAGCCCGGTACCATAGCAACATGATTTGTACCGTTTCAGCCCGGTACCACAGCAACATGATTTGTATTAATAGGACTCATGAGATTCCGTTGGATTCATACTCAAACTACCCCAACACCCCATGTTTATTAGTCTATAATTAATGTTATGAGTCTTGATCGAATCCATGAATATAAAAGGTGATGTATGATATCAAGTTTTCAAAACTGAGTTCATGTAGTCATGTCAAGTGCAAGTCATATCAATTGTATTCATGGTTCGAGTCAAATTGGTTCACGTGTACATACTGGGTTCAAGTATTCATGATTGAGTCGTGTCAAGATCAAGTCAATTCTAACATGTAACGATTTAATCACAAGTCATATAAATAAAAATAAATATGCAATCACAGAACATGATATGAGATAAGTATACAAGTAACGTCCAAAATAATGTTGTAAATATGTAATATGTACGACTAGTTAATCAAGTCATTTGAAATCAGAATATAAACTTAAGTGTTATTCACACGTGAGTTCCAGTATCGCCTAAATACGACTACCGGTGTGGAAGATATACATGTTTTCGTATCGTCATGCAAAACAGATCAGAATCTGTTCAGCACCGTCACACATTTTTAAAACACAGTTTGAGTTAATTTTCATCAGGTTTCAGGTTACAAAAATTAATAGAAAATTGTAGGTATTTCGATGTACTTATCTAAAACACCAAGAATCATGTGATTTGGATTCCTGAAGCTCTAGTTATGATCATTTTAACATCAGCGTTTAAAACAGAAATTCAGATTTCTGGACAGCAACTATATATTATATTGCAAAACTTATATCGGGTCGTTTCATGCATTTCTAAGTAATATAGTATATAGAAAATTATTGCTCTATCAATTGTGTATCTACACATCTAAAGTTTGTCATGAACGGATATCAGGAGTTCAAGTTATGTCCTACTTAAAAACAGTGTGCGAATCAAGGCAGATTCTGTCCAGATTCGTCGCTTAATATTGTAACGCAGTTTTCTATATTTTACGTCAATTTTTAGTAAAAACTTAAAACTAAGAAAATATAGATCATTCGATGTATATGTTCAAAAAATCTGAAAACAATTGATTTGGATAAAAAATTACAGAGTTACAGTCTCTCTCGAAGACCTTTATTGGCAATTTTCTGGTTTTAAAAACAGTGAATAAAAACTACGTAACTTCTAAACCATTTTTTGGTTTGATATGAAATTTTTACTGTAAATTTGGAATTCTATCTATTATTTTATCCTAATATTCCAAGAATTTCCAGAATTGGGAATTAATTTATAAAAATTATTTTAAAGATAAAGGTTTTGTAAGATCGTATTCGAAAATGATAAATCTATGGTATTTATTTATAACTTTGTTTTCTTGTATGCAAAAATAAATATAAGTGTTGTGGTCGAAAATTGTACCCTGGTTGACCAAATCAAAGTCAAGGTCAACCCCAAGCCAAGTGGGCCCAAACCCAGATCAAGCGGGTCCATGCCCAGGCCGAGTCCGAACATGAAGCGGCCGACCCCTCTCTATGCAAAGATGAAATCATATAATAAATAATTTTTATGTAATTTTTTATGCATGAATGGGCATAAAGCCAAATTTTTGTAAAGCCCATGGCTTATGTGCAAAAAGAAATGGCACATGAGCCATAGGATAGGCACAATGCCATTTTGTGAAGCCCAAGGGGCTATACGTAAAGTATATAGCATATAAAGGCAAAGATAATGAAATATCTCAACAATTTTTCTCTCTCCCCAAAAGAATCCAGATCTGTGATCTTTCTCTTTCCTTAAGGTTCTAAAAGCTTCTTCTTTCTTTTGAATTAAATTAAGAGTTTTACTCTTCCTTTTCCAAAACTAAATAGCTTTTCACCACAAAACCCACAAAGGGGAGCTTGGATCTGCCATTAGATCTCAAAAAGGGGAGATTTTTAAATCTCACCCCCTTTCTCCAAGATCCGGTCAAACGACAGGAAGAAGAAGGAGACCCATCTCCAGGAACCCCACTTTGTGGAAGATCCAGGGCTCAAGGGGAGAAGCCTCTTCATCAGCTTCGAAATATCTTAGGAGTTTAACTCCTCATATATATACATATATACAAAATAATAAGTGCTCCTTTCTGAGAGTACAACTCCCATTGCAGGGACCAAGTCCCTTTTGCCTCCCGAGTGCCCACGTGCGTCCAAAACGCTAGCGCCCTTGCACTCCTAGCGCCCGAGCACCCACGTGCCTGGCAAGTGGGGCGCTAGCGCTCAAAGCGCTAGCGTTCTTACCCTCAGAGCGCTAGCGCCCAAGGCGCTAGCACCCGAGCGTCCAAAGCGCTAGCGTCCGAGCGCCCATGTGCCTGGCACGTGGGGCTCTGGCGCTCAAAGCGCTTGCGCTCTGGCGCTCAAAGCGCGAGCGTCCAAAACGCTGACGCTTTTTCCCACGCATCCTTTGGATGCCCTTTCCCTCTTTTTTTTTTTTTTTATATATATACGTATATATACAGACACACACACACACACACTCCACGACATTGTCCCTGTTAGAAAAAAATTTCTAACGGGGCGCTGCCCCGCACCCCGCAAGGGGGTTGCTAGCCCCTTTGATCCCCAGCCCACTATCCGGGTAGCTGGACCCCCGTAAAAACTCTGCGGGGCCCCCGATATATCCGAAACCCCCTTTCAAAACACAACACACATACACTGCACATTGAGTTCGCATGACCTGTTTGACCCGTTAATCGGAGGTTCCCTCGCTCCAAAGGCGAGGGGTAATTAACGACAGCTTAGTCAGCGGCTGCCGGAGATTTGGATCCCCGCAATCAATAAACCCTAGCCACCCTAGGCAGGGGGAGTCTGTAATGCGCCTGACAAAGCGCACACGCATTCCCATCTCAATGGGGTGACGAAAAACACCCTATAGATTCTAACACGCCCGGTGGGACCTATCTCTCCTCCCATATTTCGGGTTAAACGTTCATGCGAACTCAATCAATATACATATTGATTGCCTGTACTGAAATGATGTTTTTTTTTCCGTGCAGCAATCAACTTTCTACGACAATGTCTCCCATGACGAATTCAGCTTCCAACGCGACCCCGATCTGGTACGTGGTCAAGATCAATGCTCGTGTGGTTCTCCCCGCAAGCCTCAATCGACAGCGGTGCCCCGCCAGTTTGGTTCCGTCGTCATCTATCCTGTCGGAAGCGCACATCTGGCAGAAAAACCGGCAAGGCAGGTGGCCAAGCCGGTCTCAAGGGGCAAAGGGCCGAATGTTGTGATCGCTAAGGCACCACAACCGAAACTTAAGACGGGGTGTTAACGACTCTCTGGTGCTCCAGCTGAGGGCAAGGCTTCCGGTACAAACGTCAACATCAAACGTTGCGGACAAGCTCAGGCGATGGCTCCAACAAATGCACAATCAGGCGTATCTCCAAAGTCCTCCATCGCCCGGTCTACGGCGGCTTCCCGAAGAGCCATAGCCAGCCAAGTGCTCAAAACAGAAAGGCTGAGACATAAGAGGCTTAGGTATCGAGCCAACAAACGGGCCAGAGCTCCATCCGGGTGGAATCGTGCGAGATTCCAAGAGCAGAGTCATCCAGCAGCGACGACTGAATCGGCCGTAAAAATCAGCAATTCCTTCGAACCTCTGAAGTAGGTTCAGAAAAATACCATGACTGCCAGAATCAAGAAGACAGCGGTCCGAATGTTGCTACGAAGAGAGGTGTCCCAGTCCCAACAGAAAAAGTATGACACCATCTCTTCAAGAGTCTATCAGGCGCTCTGTGCCGCGCAAAAACAGCGGGGCAAAACCAAAAAGGAAGCGTCACCACCATTCAAGAATCTGGCCAGGCCAGCCGCCTTCAGTCGACTGCCCGTTACCGAAATAGGGGGGTCAAGACAACGATCCGTGAAATTAGCCAACGATAATAAAAAAGACGGCTGAATATATCATCCATATGGTCTATATGGCGGGTGGGCACCCCAGCGACAACCTTCGCAGCAAAAGCAAGGATGGGGCCACCACATCCCAAGCCTAATCTGGCTTGAATATGGCTGCCGCTTTCCAAACGCGGCCGCCTCCGCTGGATGATGAAAACCCTCTCGATGAGGACGATAGGCAGAAGGAACCTTCGGTCCAGGCAGAGTCAAGCTCGGACAACGAGGAAGAGCCGACTTTCCGCCCCAGGACCGCGGAGCAAGAGCTGCTTCAAGAGCTTCGAAAACAGCTCAAGAGAAAAGATAAAGAGATGGCTAAGCTCTATTCGAAAATTGATGACCTAACGAACGTTGTGATGCAGCTTACGGCTCAATTTGCTCGAGCGTCTCTCAATCAAGCACAAGTTGCTACTCATGAGTCGGATGATGACAATACGAAGCGGTCGATGCCTGTCCTTTTGGGTCCAGGATTGGTCGAGCCGCACGAAAGCCGGCCACATTCCGCTTCTGGGGACGCCTTGGCCCCAGCTAACACTATCCTGCTAACATAAGACTGGATAATGGATTTGGTCACCAGCAAGGTTAAAACATTGGTGGCCGAAGCTGAAGTTCAGAAAGAAATTGGCAGTAGTGGGCGACCATATCCTGCACAGTACGATCTGATCGAGTTCCCGAGCGGCTATGTCATTCCTAAGTTTGGAAGATTTGACGCGACGGTAAATGCAAATCAGCACGTCGCTCACTTTAAAGTATCGTGTGGAAATACAGGGGGCAATGATGCGCTCCTTCTTCGTCAGTTTGTCAACAGCCTGACCGGTGTCGCTTTCGACTGGTACGCGAGTATGCCAGACGGGTCCGTTATTACCTTTGTCCAAATGGAGTATCTGTTTCGACAAAGTTTCATGAGTGTCAGTGATAAAATCTCCATTGCTGACCTTATGAGGACCAAGCCGGGGAAGAATGAAAGCAACACCGATTTTATCGCCCGATGGCGTAATCTCATAGTCAAGTGTGAACCGCCGCTGGAGCAAGACCAATCCGTCAGTCTTCTTATAGAAAATCTGAATGACTGGATAAAACCTTTCCTGTGCACCGCAGGCCTCAAAACATTCCAAGAGCTGACCAAGAAAGTTCAAATGTTGGAACGCTCAAAGCCCGAGTCCACTCAGAATCTCCAATTCACAAACAGACCGAGACATCGGAGGGACGACAACCGGAAAAGCGAAAGCTCCAACAACACCGATTCTTTGGATAAGCAGAGAATGGGCGGAGCAAAGACTAACAAATCTCGAGAGCCAACTTTGGAGGAAAGAAGAAATAAGGTCTACTCTTTCCGAAGAGGCAAGGTCCACAAAATTTTCAAAGATGCTCTGAAGAATGGCCTGCAGCTACCAGAACCAAAAAGGCTGAGTAAAGCGAACATGACTGATCATCCTAACTTTTGCCCATACCATCGAGTGCTGGGACATACTATTGAAGACTGTTGCATCTTCAAGGATTGGGTCGAGAAACAATACAAGGCGGGAGAAATATCATTGTCCCCTGGCATGTTAACAAACAATCAAGCTGCGACCGCCAATTTCATACAAACGGAGACCGAAGTCTTTCAGGGACCTGACTCTCTCAGACATCTGCCTTTCTCTAAAAAGAGCGGACCAAGGCGACAGGCTAAGAGATAAGAGAGTAACATTGCCAATGAAGAAGCAATAGACGGGTAAACAACCCATACAGTTTATATGATGGAGCTCAGAGGTACAAGTCCTCCTACGCCTTATAACCATAACAATGACGCGGTTGTTGCCATCCAACATCGGCCCGATCCAAATGATGAAGAGCTCGCTCAGGCCATTAAGCTAAAGGAACCCATGGTTCATGCTGAATCAAGTTCAGGCGGTAAGGATGACTCTGTTGTCATATCCGGAACTATAGAACAAGCATTATTCCAATGGCTTCAAAGGAAACTTCAGGACAGGGATGGGAAGATGGACAAGGTCCATTCCAAAGTCGACGAGCTGGCAAATGTCGTGGCGGATCTCACGACCCAAGTCGCCCGATTGCAATTACAACAAAATCAAATTTTGGTTCGTGAGCTGGGGATTGATATCCGAAAACAGCCAACCGATACTCCCTCCAGCCCGAGAGCGGAACACCTTTGTGAAAAACGGACGCGATCCGCCTCCAGTCCCTCTGATATGTACACTGAATGTGGTAAGCGGACAGTAGGCGAACCAAAGACTGATCGTCCTCAGGGTCCGGCATCAGTAAGGGCACCTACTCTAATGGAGAGAAAGAAGAAAGTATACTCCTTCAGGAGGGATGAAGTCCGCAAGATATTCGAGGACGCCTTGAACAACGGTCTACAACTGCCTATTCCAAAGAGGCCGCATGAAATGAACATGACCAGCAATCCCATATACTGACCATATCATAGAATGGTGAGTCATACTATTGAAGACTGCTATGTTTTTAAGGATTGGGTGGAGAACCAATACAAACTTAGGAAAGCCTCACGGTCGTCAGCTGTACCGACAAGCCACAGAGCCACGGTCATCAACACAGCCCCGCCAAGATCAAAGTTCGAGGAGCTGGGATAGGCAAACAACAGACCACCAAGTCTTTAAACTGGGAACAACAGACCACCAAGTCTTTAAACTGGGAATAAATGACCACCACGTCGTTAAACTGGGAACAATCGACCTCTAAGTCGTTAAACTGGGAATGTAAAATAAAAAAATAAAAAAATGTGTGTATAAAAAATGTGTAAATAAAAAAAAAGGCGAAATGATGGGGCAACTCGTAATAAAAATCAGCGAGTAAAATAAAAAGCCGAAATGATGAGACAACCGCGAATAAATAGCCGAAATCATAGGGCAACCGCGACCTTCGCGATAAGAAAAGCTGAAATGATAGAGCAATCGCGGTAAAAAAAAGGCGAATGATGAATTTTTCCTGGTACCATGTTCCAGTGCAGCGATGCAGACGCCGTTTGAAACTCAAATCCCAACGGCGAATGATGAGTCGCTCCTGGTACCATATTCCAGTGCAGCGATGAAGACGCCAACCAAAACACAACTTCCCAAAATTCTTCCAGCCCTACGGTTGGTCTCCAAGTTGACTACCGTATACAATCCAAGGGCTCAAATAATTCTCATCATATCCATACCCCACCACAATCACCAGTCCAGCGGCCGGTCTCCGCCCTTGGAATTATGGTCCATTGGGAAGACCCACTCATGTGTCCGCACGATACATGAGGAGAACAAACCTTCATGGGATCCTTACGACTCACAAAGGGAAAACACACTTGGGGGTCCTTACGACTCCTAAGGAGAAAATACACCTACGGGATCCTTACGACTCGTAGGGAGAAAATGCTTTTATGGGACCCTTACGGCCCATAAAATTGAAAAGTCTTAGGTGATAGGGATCTAAACCTGTCTCCTAAGCCATCGCGCTTCCCAATACGCAATGACGAATGATGAGTTGCTCCTGGTACCATATTCCAGTGCAGCGATGCAGACGCCGGGAAAAATCCAAATCCCCAAGTGGCGAATGATGAGTCGCTCCTGGCACCATATTCCAGTGCAGCGATGCAGACGCCGGGCAAAATCCAAATCCCCAAGTAGCGAATGATGAGTCACTCCTGGTACCATATTCCAGTGCAGCGATGCAGACGCCAGCCAAATTCTAAATCCCAATGGCGAATGATGAGTCGCTCCTGGTACCATATTCCAGTGCAGCGATGCAGACGCCAGCCAAATTCCAAATCCCAATGGCGAATGATGAGTCGCTTCTGCTACCATATTCCAGTGTAGCGATGCAGACGCCAACAAAGTCCCAAAATTTTTCCGGCCCTACGGTCTGGATCATACATCCTGCAAAACCGTATACAATCCACGGGCGTAAAACGATCCCAATCTCTCCCAAGTTCTACCGGAGAGACCACATTCAATGTCCCACTGGCGATGAAGATTCAAAAAAAATGGTACGTCCACAAGCAAAATAGGCACGGATGAAAACCCGAAAGGGCTCCGTGAGTAAAAACAGCAGGACTGCCGGCGAGTTTGTGAAAACCCGAAAAGGGCGCAAACTCGTAAAAAGGAGATGAAATGCACTCGCAAAGTCCTCTCGACTTTGTGAGGAGAAAATCCCCGCGTGAGATCCTTACGACTCACAAAGGAGCAACACACTTAGGAGTCCCCACGACTCCTAAGGAGAAAATACACCTACGAGATCCTTTCGACTCGTAGGGAGAAAATGCTTTTATGGGACCCTTACGGCCCATAAAATTGAAAAGCCTTAGGTGATAGGGATCTAAACCTGTCTCCTAAGCCACCAATTCCCAAATCCTCCCGGGGCAAATGATGAGTTGCTCCTGGCATTATTTCAGTGCAGCAATGCTGATGCCAAACAAAAACCAAAATCCCCAAATCCTCTTATGGCAAATGATGATTCGCTCCTGGTACCATATTCCAGTATAGCGATACTGATGTCAACCCAAATCAAATCAAACCAACCAATTCCAACAGCGACACTCCGTCTCGGGGAAACGTCGACCAGCGACACTCCATACCGGGGAAACGTCCAACAACAGACACTCCGTAACGGGAAAACGTCAAGCAGACACTCTGTCTCGGGGAAACGTTGACCAGCGACACTCCATATCGGGGAAACGTCCAACAAAAGACACTCCGTAACGGGGAAACATCAAGCAAACACTCCGTGCCAGGGACAAGTCAACCGGCCGACACTCCGTACAGGGGAAACGTCTAACAATAGACATTCCGTAACGGGGAAATGTCAAGCAGACACTCCGTGCCGGGGAAACGTCGACCAGCGACACTCCGTACCAGGGAAACGTCGACCAGCAGACACTCCGTAACGGGGAAACGTCTAGCAGATACTCCGTGCCGGGGCCACATCGACTACAGACACTCCGCCTCGGGGAAACGTCGACCAGCGACGCTCCGTGCCGGGGGTACATCTACCAAATCACTCCGGGCCAGAGAAACGTCTACCACAGACACTCCATCTCGGAGACGCGTCAAGCGTCGACCGTCCATGTCGTTAAAAGGGCAGCGCATCCCAATAGTGGGAACCAAAGCAAGTCGCCTCCACGCGAAAAAAGATCCATCAATTTCATGCACATGATCCACATATGTGGTGTGCATTTATTGATGGGGGGCACTTTGTTGGGGTCGAAAATTGCACCCCAGTTGACCATGTCAAAGTCAAGTTCAACCCCAAGCCAAGTGGGCCCAAGCCCAGATCAAGCGGGTCCATGCCCAGGTCGAGTCCGAACATGAAGCGGCCGGACCCCCTCCATGCAAAGATGAAATCATGTAATAAATAATTTTTATGTAATTTTTTATGCATGAATGGGCATAAAGCCAAATTTTTGTAAAGCCCATGGCTTATGTGCAAAAAGAAATGGCACATGAGCCATGGGATAGGCAAAATGCCATTTTGTGAAGCCCAAGGGGCTATATGTAAAGTGTATAGCCTATAAAGGCAAAGATAATGAAATATCTCAACAACTTTTTCTCTCTCCCCAAAAGAATCCAGATCTGTGATTTTTCTCCTTCCTCAAGGTTCTAAAACCTTCTTCTTTCTTTTGAATTAAATCAAGAGTTTTACTCTTCCTTTTTCTAAAACTAAATAGTTTTTCACCACAAATCCCATAAAGGGGAGCTTGGATCTGCCATTAGATCTCAAAAAGGGGAGATTTTTAAATCTCACCCTCTTCCCCCAAGATCCGGCCAAACGACAGGAAGAAGAAGGAGTCCCATCTCCAGGAACCCCACTTTGGGGAAGATCCAGGGATCAAGGGGAGAAGCCTCTTCATCAGCTTCGAAATATCTTAGGAGTTTAACTCCTCATATATATACATATATACAAAATAATAAGTGCTCCTTTCTGGGAGTACAACTCCTATTGCAGCGACTAAGTCCCTTTTGCCTCCCGAGCGCCCACGTGCCTAGCAAGTGAGGCGCTAGCGCCCAAAGCGTTAGTGCCTGAGCGCCCACGTGCCTGGCACGTGGAGCGCTAGTGCTCTTGCGCTCAGAGCGCTAGCGCCCGAGTGCCCATGTCCCTGGCACGTGGGGCGCTAGCGCTCTGGTGGTCAAAGCGCTAGCGCCCGAGCGCCTACGTGCCTGGCACGTGGGGCACTAGCGCCTAAAGCGCTAGCGCCCTTGCGCTTAAAGCGCTAGCGCCCTTGCGCTTAAAGCGCTAGCACCCAAAGCGCTGGCGCTTTTTCCCACGCATCCTTTAGATGCCCTTTCCCTTTTTTTTTTTATATATACGTATATATACAGGTACACACACACACACATACTCCACGACACTGTCCCTGTTAGAAAAAAAATTTCTAACGGGGCGCTGGCCCGCACCCCGCAAAGGGCTACTAGCCCCTTTGATCCCCAGCCTACTATCCGGGTAGCGGGACCCCCGTAAAAACTCTGCGGGGCCCCCGATATATCCGAAACCCCTTTTCAAAACACAACACACATACACTGCACATTGAGTTCGCATGACCTGTTTGACCCGTTAATCGGAGGTTCCCTCGCTCCAAAGGCGAGGGGTAATTAACGGCAGCTTAGTCCGCGGCTGTCGGAGATTTGGATCTCCACAATCAATAAATCCCAGCCTACCCTAGGCAGGGAGAGTCTGTAATGCGCCCGACAAAGTGCACGTGCATTCCCATCTCAATGGGGTGACGAAAAACACCCTACAATAAGTAAATAAAATTTCAGCGATAAATAACATGAATTAACATATGTGAAGCAAACATATGATTCGGTCATGATTTACCGTCTAAAACAATAATACTTAATATGTTATCAACCATCGCATGCAAGATTTTATAACTAAACATATATGCTTTATTTCAACCATTTTTTAAACAAATTTTTTTATCATGAGACTAACTAGTTATCTCAAGTAAAGAATTTCAAGTAAAGAAAAGGAGGAGGAGAGGGGATTTATATACACAAGCCGGTATTGTCACCGGGCTTGTATATTCGCCGATAGCCTCGCGTTTCTAGCGAGACTTTCTTGAGAACTTCTTCATGTTCTTTTTCGAGGAATCTAAATGAAGAGAGAGATGGGAAAAGATAGAAATGTGCGATGAAGAAAAAAAGATGAGTGACATATAAAAAGGTTTATGGCCACCATAATTCTAATAAATTATAGCTCATAACTATTCTAATTATTTTGAGAGTTATAAGGAAGATAAAATGAAAGGTCTCATTTGTAGGTTATGAGAAAGATAAAAATTGATAAAAAAATAATTGCAAGAATAGAGATTTGAAAATGTGACCTATGGAATAACAATGCAAGGATTTACCAATGAGCTATAAGGTTGTTCATGCATATATTTAATAAGAATTAAATATATGCTGTTGCTTAAAAAGAAAGTGGGCTTTTGGGCTCATAGTTTTATAAAAGAAAATGAAAATGAGATTGGATTTGGGTTATGGGCCGGGTCAGGTCGTGCGTTTAATTTGAAATAGGTTAAGATTTAGTTTAAAGAAATGAGTTTGGGAAAAATAGATGGAATAATAAAATAATATATTTAATAGAAAACAAAATATACGGAAAAATACTAAGAATAAATAAATACAATATTTTACTAAAGAAAGAAAACATGAAGGTATAGTAATATTAGGGTCGTTACAAAGATCTAGCTTTGAAAAGACACAAGATCCACTTAACTGATTGAAAAGGTCATCGATGCATGGTAGTGGATACTTGTTCTTAATTGTCATTTCATTCAGAGCTCGATAATCCACACACATTCTGTAGGAACCTTCCTTATTCTTCACCAGTAACAACGGAGATCCTCAACTTGAAGTACTAAGTCGGATCCAACCTTTCTTCAGTAGTTCGTCCAACAGAATACGGATCTCCTTCAATCCCTCCGGACTTAATCAGTATGTAGTTTTGATTACAGGTTGTGCACCAGATTGTAAATCAATACTAAATTCAAGAGCTCGATCGGGAGGTAAATTTGATATGTTTTCAGGGAACACATCTTAGAACTCTCGAACTACCTTAGGTTTTTTCTTCTTCAGCTGGTAAAGAGAACACTTCTGCATTCTTCAGTTTAGCACGACTTCCTGGATCCAAGGTTCTGTCTCCACTTTTGAAATAGAAGACTGGGTGATCTGGTATCTCAAATACTATATTCCTTTGACGGCAGTCAATGGTAACATAAAATACTCCCGGCCAATCCATTCCCAACACAACATCGAAATTTGGTATGCCTAGTAGTTTGGAATTTGCGTAGAAATCTCGACCGCAAACTACAACTGGGCACCGATCATATCCCAAAATATCCTTCAAGACTCCATTCCCGGAATTGATATTCTGGCTTGAAATTAGTGGCTTCAGGGGAATCGCGTGCATTCTCACGAATCATTGTGACATGAAGAAGTGTGAAGCTCCAGTGTCGAAAAGTGCAAGTGTAGGAAGGATGGCTACTAGTATAGTACCTAAGTTGTATGAGGTTGTATTTAGACATAGGGAAAGTTTAACGATGCATAAGAATTGAAAGGTTGAAAGGATGGGAGAATTTACCGATGATGACTTATCCTGTAGCTTTGGCCTCCTCGACCGTCATTGTAAAAGCCTGTCGTCTTGGTACATTCCTTTTCCCTTGAGGCACGTTTCTCTATGCCTGATGGAATTGACGTTGAGGCTGTGCAGGTGGCCCACATGGAGCTGGTGTAGGAAGAGCTAGACGGGGTGCAGGTGACTAAATGGCTGGCCTATGCGGAGCTGGAATTGCGGGATTGGGTGATGGTGCTGTGTTACTATAATATGGGCATGCTCCTATAGCGTGAGTAGATACGCCACAAATCAAACACAGGCCATTCGCACGCCTGCAGTCTTTCGCCAAGTGTCCAGTTCTGTTCCAGTAGAAACAAAAATCTGGACTGGTCAGGTTAAACGATCCTCCTGGCCTCTTGGGTGCAAAAGTCGGCCTAGAAGAGGCTCCTCCTGTCATCTGGGTAGTAGAGCATTTGATTCCAGCTGCCTGAGGCTTACCCTTCTTCTTGATCACAGCTTCATAACGGCATGCCGCCTTCAGTGTAAATTCATGAGTTGGATAGTCGCCTGTGGCTAAAGCCGCCTGAATCTCCGGGCCTAAGCCCTGCTGGAATCATCTAACCCGAATCTTATCGGTTGGGATCAAGTGTGCCACGAACCTAATAAGATGTTGATGCCAGGATAGTGATGTGTTTTACGGAACAAAATTTGATATGAATTCTTTATCTGCTAAGCATGATAAATTCGGCATCATATTCATCCACTGATTTTACCTACATGGAGCCTTGTTGCAGGTGGATGAACTGTTGTTCCATCTCAAAACGAATAGTCTTGGGGAAAAACTTCGCATCGAACAGATTGCGGAACGTCTTCCACTCTATTAGTTATGTGAGACGACTTTCCTCGGCTTTTCACCAGACTCTTGCATTGTCGATGAGATAGAGCTTGGCCATACGAACTAAAGCTAGGTCTGGTATTTGCGCTGCTGCAAGGCCGTCCTCGATAATTTGGGCCCATTCTTCAGCTTCAAGAGGACTCTCTTTCCCTGAAAAGTTCTTAGGATGCAACACCCGAAATTGCTTTACTTCAGGTGCTTCGGCTTCAGGGCGATTCATAAAAATAGCAGTTTGCTGCTGCTGGTCCTCCAGAAGACTTTTGATGGCTTTTAGAAACACCGTCTGTTCATTGATCGGAGTAGAAACGGTAGGGGGAGGTGATAAAGTAGATGGTGGTGTGTTGCCATTGATGTTGGTGCTTGTATTATTGGGAGAATCCATTACCTTGATAGAAAAGAAAATGTTAGGATAGATTCAAGAAATTTGAAATGCAAGAAATGTATAGTTGCCGATTCTTATAATTCTTGTGATATATTGCTTAAGACTTCATGCAGAACAGACCTGCATGGGCCACCAACAAAACCTGTAATGCCCCGCTTCCCAGCAGACGGAAATGGTGACGTGGCAAGCACGCAACGTATTACTATGAAAATACGTTAAGCGTAATTAAGTAATATAATAATGAGCAAGAATGACAAGAGTAATAAAATGAAACATCAACTTTATTTACATTCAACTTTACATACAACTGTCTGAAAATAAAACATACAATAATAATGCAAATGCCTAAATAATGGCATAATGAAAGTAAGTACAGGTAGTAAGAAGCTAGTAGTCTGGCTGAGTAGCAAACTGGTCCAAATCCTCCTGGCTCGGCTCTATATTCTCAGAGTCCGGTCCTCTTGACGAACATTCCAAAGAAAGAAAACAGAGAGGAATGTCGTCAGCGAACTAGTGCTCGGTAAGTCCCAAAAAAAGTAAGAGAAAATAGTATATAATATGAATAGAAATAAAATGACAGTGGACGGTAAAATTGTATATAATCATTCACAGGTATAACATAGTTATTCTAACGTGGTTATTTATAGTTTGATAAAGAAAATACTCATGTATACGAGAGGAGTCCATCTTACCCCGTGAACTATGGTAACATATAGTACAAGGCTCCCTCATAACCCACGGGACAAGGGCACATGAATTCATATAGGTGTCTTTTAAAGTGACCTTTCGTGCCACGATATACGTTTCTGTACCAATCTACCCCTTTATCCCTGCTTATTGTATTGTATAGATTAAGAGTACAGGTCTTGGCCGAATCCATGGATATAAAATGTACATGCTCATGTTCAAGATGTAATATTGTATTCAGGTATTCATGTCAATTTCACGTCAAGTTATAACCATGGTTCAGTCAAGTCGAGTTAAGTATTCAAGTTTGAGTTTGATAATTGAATTCGAGTGTTTAGGTTCATGATCAAGTATTCAAGTTCGTATTTGATTTTGAATTCTGATTTGAGTTTGGATTCAGGTTGGAGTTAGAATCTTATGAAAGGATTTAGTTCTTGAATTCTTAAGTTCGGGAGTAATCGGGGCAAATGGACGGCATGATTTGTGTCTTTTTCCAAGACAATTGCCATTAATAACTCCGTTAAACTTGTATAACCTGAATAGGAAAGCACTCACTTTCTCCGGCTCTCTGGGGCTCAAGAGAAATGATACCGCTTAAACTTATATTAATCTAGAGTTCTTAAATATTTTTTTTTGCTTACTTTGTATTTATATTATGTGCATTTCTCAAGGGGGTTTTGTGAAAAATACTTTAATGTTGTTTAGAAATAAAGCTCGAGGGTGATTTATAATATTTAAAGTTTTTATGAACATGTATTTTAATTTAGATGGTGTTTTACCGATAAAACCTAGTTTTTTAAAAGTTCATGGTATTTTTATGAAAACTAGCTCTTTTGGAAACTTGATGGTATTTTATTAAAATTTCAAGCTTCATTTTAAAAATGTATTTTCACAAGTTGTTTTTATTGAAAATACGGATTGGTAGTTTTATATAAAATTTTCAAAGATTGCTTTGTTTAGAAAAGTCGTATTTTTAAAAAATCATTTTTTTATTTCCTTCGAGACCAAATACTTTGTGAGGAGCTCTGCATCTCACTCTACTATCCCAAAAATGTGCGGTAATCCACACCATCCATTAGCGGGCCCCCTAATGAGGGTTGTAGAGGCGCAATTGCCAAAAATTTAAAAATATCGATAAAAACGTATTTTTATAAAAGTGATGGTATTTATTTGAAAAACGTATTCTCTTAAATTAACTATATATCTAAATCTCATGCTAACACATCCTAGAATCTAACCAAATATCGAAACTAGCTAACTAGAAGAATCTAGCTACTGTGATAAGAGGTTATACCTAGAGGCTCGTGTTTTTCGGGTCTTTACTCCTCTTCTTAAGCTCTTTGAAGTCTTATGGATCAAGCTTGATGGCCGGCCTCCTCGGTCTTAGATGATCCACCTGTAGGTCCTTGATTTAAGTTCCTAACTCTAAAAAGAAGTAAACTAGGCAAACTAGTTTGCTAATCTAGTTTGCTAATCTAGTTTGCTTAGATGATGTGGTGATGTTTAGTGATAATTTTCTATCTCAGATCCTTTGGTTCTCAACACATGAGAATGATAAGGATTTAGCTAGAAGAGGAACTCAAGAAGATGAGAAGCAGAGAGCAAGTGAAGAACCTCACATAAAAAAGAACAATGGCTATCAAGAAAAGACTATGTGCAGAATGGCTCACCAATTTTCTATAAAGCATTTTTTCCCTTTTAAAAATCCAACCATACTCCAATAGTGTTTTCAATAAATACAAAGCCATGCTTCATCCATGCCTCCCTTTTCCACCTCATTTTCTATTTTCACGAAAATAGAAAAAATGCATGATGAGATGTCATCTTCTAGAAGGTATTTTGTATAAATACAAAATACTTTCTACCGTATATACATACCCGTATTCGTACCAAAATATGAATATACAAGAGATAGAATACTACTACTAATATAATACCAGTATTAAATCAATATCTTATCTAACAAACCGGCTTAATCCTAAGCCCGCTAGTATTATTAACCGTCCGATCGAAAACCTGGATAACACTAGAATTTACATATCAAAATATGTATATGTAAATTATTAAATCAATATCTGATTTAATAATCCGACCTAATCCTAAACCGGCTAGTATTATCATTCGATCGAAACCCTGCACGTATAAACATACGGCCACCACATCGTTTCGATTGAATCAGATAAACCCTCTATGTAGGACTCTAAAGACTCGACAGTACGCTGGCAGTGGGTTTAACTACAAGCACGTCAGCGACACTAGCTGTACGTAACGGCTATCCAGGTACCTGTTGAAAAAGGCCGACGAGCAAGCTCATCCGGATCCCTATTGAGCCTATCCGTGACAATCTACATACAGTCCAGTCTTTTCGTCTAAGAGTATCACATACCGGGTCTAGGTGGTGGTAAACGTCAGACCCCTACTGACCTGATAAGTCGTGTCGATTTGGCTCAGGACCAATCTGAGAAACTACTGATCTAACCATCAATAAATCTCAATTGCCTTGGCCAAGGTCTTATGGTTATGTCCAACCAGACACAGTGCGATATCAACTCCTAATATCGGGAGAGACGAATCCCTGACAATCACTCACTGTCTCCATATCACTCGGGACTGTACCTAACCAAAACCTATTTGCATGACTCAGTAGAGTCGTGGTAGGGTAGTGATCAAAGCACAGTGGAAACTCACATGAGACAAATCATGATCTCCGGTCTAAAGACTAACCTGCACTCATGTCACCTGAGAACCGCTATCTGACGATAGGTATAATACCATCTAGTGGTTCTCGGCGAGTGAGTCCAGTGTACTCACCCCCAGTGAACACATATATACAATCTTAGGTGATCATACCAATGGCTGTGGGACCTACCATTGCCCTTTGTCAGGGTCTCGAAACATATACACAAGTCTACTCTAGAACATCGATGCCCGGTCTCGATATTCCTTCGACTTGGGACCTTTAAGGATGTGCTTATGGACTACCCAGCTCTTACAAGTATGATCACCATCATAACGCTGGTGGTCAAGTAAAATCCTACAGGCTTTATCAACATGTATCTGTCGAGTATAGTATATGCACATGTTAAGATAAAGACAAACCACAATAGTATACCACTGTATCGAGTCTTTATCAATATGTGTAAACAATACGAAGCAACAAAAGAAAGAAATACACATATTAAGACAAAGACAACTCAAATAATATATTATATACAACCAAGCAAGATTGTCCTGTACATA
The DNA here is from genome assembly GCA_030015575.1 of Agapanthus africanus. Classification (NCBI taxonomy): domain Eukaryota; kingdom Viridiplantae; phylum Streptophyta; class Magnoliopsida; order Asparagales; family Amaryllidaceae; genus Agapanthus; species Agapanthus africanus. The sequence goes on along the minus strand of JASDDO010000024.1, from coordinate 349,366,229 downwards.
CATATTTCTAGCATTCTATACAATACAGGCCTCTAGGGCATACATATCCAACATGCGTGTAGGGTAGGTCGTTATCCTGTGACTGTTCTACAGGTACATATGCTAGTTATCGATAATACGGTTATATTAAAGCTCATGGTATTTTTCTTTAAAAGTTCATTTATATGATCATTGGAATGAAATTTTCGTTATATGAAAAGGCAATTAATGTGCATATTACATTGAAGTGATATTAGAGAATTCGTATGAACTTTTAAACATGGCAAAGTGACAAAATTTAGTATAAATGTTTAGAATATTTGTTAACTCCGCTTTTGTTGATATATTTAAAAATTATTTTGAAGTGAAAAGAGAGAGAGAGATGAAGGGACTTACCGGTTGAGTAGTGCTAGGAAGAGGGTAAAGAAGGGATAAGGGGCTCCGTGGCGTCGCGGTAGCTCCAAAAACAACTCCAATCTTCAACGAAAGATGCTTGATCGCTAACTCCTCTTTAACTAGTCTTAAATCCATATGTACTTAGAGAGTTTTGAGGATTTTTGATAGAATTTCATAATAGGGGAGAGCTAGGGAAAATGTGTGGTATTTATAGTGAAGAATTTAGGGTTTGGGAATTAAAAATTGGAATAAAAGAATTAAAATTGATGTTAAATGATGAATTGAATGGTCACTGTTTAATTGCAGAGAAACCAAACAGTGTAGGGAAGTATAGGGGAGTCGAAGGGACTTGTGTGCAAAGCACGGAAACGATTAATGTAAGGTGGACCGTCGGCGGCGGTAATTAGAGGAAAATGGGCGGTCATATTTTTGCCAAATGCCTCAAGATTCATGCCACGCTGTTTAATCTGTGTTTACTCCTCATTACGCTTGTTTGATTTTTCTGAAACCTTTTGATTCTCCGTGAATTGCACGTGCAACTTTTGGTCTTCCGAAAAATTAAAAAGAAAAATCTTAAAAATAATTAGGACTGAGGGGATTCAAACATCCAGGCTATGTCACAGCAGTGTAGAAGATTTACTAGTGAGCTATGATTGTTAAGAATTCTTGATGTGTAGTATCAAATCAAATGATCCCCGGCAACGGCGCCATTTGATTGTTAAGAATTCTTGTTTGTGTATGTTGGAAATTGTAAAGAAATCACAACCAAAAATTATTTGACCGCAATCAACTACGGTGTCGGATGTAGATTGTAAGTGAGTGCGGATCGTCCACAGGGACAGTGTAATAGTTCGTCTTTTGAATTAGATGAATTGAAACTTTAAAGAAAAGAAAAGAAAACAATTCATGATTTGAAATTGAAGTTCAAGAATTAGAAAAATCTAGATCTAATAACAAGAAAAAGATAGAATCAAGAATTGGGAGTTTGATGATTTTTCCAACCAAATATCAAGAATCGAAATGAGGCTCGTAGGAATCGATCGGATCTATAGATGTGATGTAATCTTACAATGACGTATTCTTATCCTTCGATGAATTGATACTAGATCGATGATGATCGACGAGAATTAGAGATTTCTTGTGAAACTAGGGTTTCATCTTATCCCTTGTTCTTTCATCGATATCATTCACATTCTAGCCTCTAGTAAATTCAAGAAACGGTCGTAGATCCCTAATTTCGAGCGATAACAATCAAGAAAGTATCGCAACGAAATTAACTAGGTCATCAATTCTTGAACTTGCTAAGGTTTACAAAACTCGTAGGACTTAAAAATCGTTTTAAGATTTGTTACATCATCATTCTATTGATCGTCTCGACTCCTTGACGAGCGGAGTTTTACTCAAACATCACAATAAGAACTACAATTACAAATTGAGATCTAATCATGATGCAAGAATTAAAAGGAAGCAAGATTAAATAATTTCACCTTTTATTTATATCAACAATTTCATTACAATCGCTCAAGAACTACAAGAGGAAGAACTCGATCGTCGATTTGGCTTCGCTCGTCTCCGTGAGTCGCGGATCGGCTTGGATCACTTGCTCGATTGAAGATCGGCTCGGCTCATAAAAGGTTGAAGGCTTCTCACTTGATTTGGTACTCGGGATCTTGAATTTGGATTGAAATTAGGGTTAGGGTTTAGCACAAGTCTTGTCACTAGACTTGTGGAAGAAGAGGGAGAGATGAAGAATAAGGAACTAATGAACTAAATAATGATTAGCCTTTTAACCCTAGGTCTAGGCTTCTATTTATAGACTTCCCCAAACCCTGGATCTAGGATTAGAATTTGAATTTCCCTCCAAAAGTTAGTTAGGGGAGATTTGAATTTCCCTCCAAAAGTTTGTTGAGGAGAAGCTTCTAGATGAAGTTTGTTAGGAGCTTAATTAGGATTAGCTTAATTAATTTTCTTTGCTGATCTGGAAGAAGCTTCGAGAGAATTCTGGAATTTGACGTGTCTTTCTGAGCTGAAGGCCTTGATATTGAGATTCTGCACTGAAATTGGAGCGCTGACGTGGCAGATATGCGGCGGATCCGCGGCACAGGGCTGCTTAGGCCGCGGATCCACGGTCCTTATAGGGCCTTACTGCTTGGAACTTCAATGGTAATTCTTGGGCTGTCTTATGGGCCTTTATCTGATAGGTTGAATTTTATAATTCCTTCTGTATTGCTACCAGCTCTCAGGTCTTTGAGTTGGCGTAATGTTTGATCAGCAAAATGACAATTTTGGCTTTTCTTCCGGATTTTTCTGCACAATTTCTCAAGACAAGTGTTGCGCAATATAGGGATGATGCGATGCCATGAAATGCGGTCAATTTCCCTCAGAAATGTCGGTTTTAGAGTCTAACACATGCAATCTGATATTTAACGACCGATTTGCTAATATGTGAAATATGAATGCCGGACACTTCTAGATGAGTGCAAATGTTAGGAAAATTTCCGTGTTAAAAATACATTATTTTCGACTGATCAAATTCCCCCAAACTTAATTTCGATCGTCTCGAGCTAACCTTTTATTAAAAAGAGAAGGAGAAAATAAAGAAAGAGAAAAACTAACTAGCACACTTTCGTAGGCAACACGATTGCACTGAGCATGTGCAACAAGCCTTTAAACCTCTAGGTGTCCCTAGTAGGAGGAGTGTTGTCTCCTGAGGGTTTTCAGCGGATTGCACCCACAAAATCCAATAATAAAAAGAAGATCATGAATATTACATTTAAAGACAAGAATTGTAAAAGAAATGCCTTGAAAATTAGGGTTTCCAACTAAGCTAGCTTTTCGGTTGTCATGAGCCCTATCTTAATGGTCATGAAAAGATATCAGAAATCACTTCCTCCCTCAATAAAACATTGTCTTATTAGCAGGCTCCCGCTGCGGATCCGCGGCGGTTTGTGGGCCATAGTGATTGGGATTTCTGGTGCTGGCTTGGGCTGATTCTTTGTCCTTTTTAGGATATGTTGATTTGTATATTTCCCTCTGAATTGCTACCAGATCTGAAAACATGGAGTTGGTGTATTTTTGATCAGCTTCTTTTGACTTTGCTCCTGCAATTTCCTGCACAAATCTCGACACAAGTGTTGCGCAATACAGGGATGATGCGATGCCATGATAAACGGTCAATTTCCTTTATAGTGCCGGTTTTAAAGTCTAACACATGCAATCTGATATTTTACGACTGATTTGTTAATATATGAAATATGAATGCCGAACACTTCTAGATGAGTGCAAATGATAGGGAAATTTCCGTGTTAAAAATACATTATTTTCGACTGATCAAGCTACAAGCTGTTTCTTGTTTTTATTAAACAAATTTAACTTATAACTCTACAACAAGCTGTAATACCCTTTCTGTACAATAAACAATTAATTTTGTACAGGGATTTCAGAGTCGTTACAGATTTAATCTCTATTCATGTTTTTTAGAGAAGTTAAATTTCTATTAATAGTATTTTGACCATTAATGATCACCAAGATCACTATTTTTTGAAGATCTAGGATCAGGTTCTTTAAGAACTAAGTTCTTGATTATAAAGAAAATAAGTTCCTGGAGTATGAACTCCATCCTTTCATGTCCTTTCTTCCATTATGTTTACATGGGGGTTTATAAAACATGATAGTTTTCCCCTAGATCTTTTGATTCTGAACAACAAGATCTTTCCGCTGAGAATTAAATTCTCAATTTATGGGAGATTTGTCTTGTGGATCTCAAATCCAGATAAAGAACTAAGTTCTTCTTTTTAGAGGGTTAAACCTTTGTATATATATGACAGGCCAAAGAAACGTCTTGATCTCTCTGTTTACCTAGGGTTTGAGAGGAGCAAGAAGATATTCTTCAAAGAGAATTGAATTCTCGGTCTTTGCTTCTATCATCTTATGGGGTTGATTCTATCTCCGAGACTTGAAGTCTCGGGTTCTTTATTTAGGTAAGGAAAAACTGTTGATTAGTTAAAAGGATCCCCTATTTAAGAGATCTCAATGTGATTTCATAATCAGGTGGTGATTTTTAATCACTGTTGGATCTTAGATCCAAGGATTTTTGTTTAACAAAGTATATTTTTCCTTTTCTTTTCAATAAGATTGAAGGAAAAATTTTCCACGTATAGAATTTAATTCTATCTTTTGACTTAAACGGTGATTTTTTAATCACCATTGGATCTTTGATCCAACGGTTCTCTATTTAACAGAGCAACGTTTCTTGTTCAACAAAAAAGATCGGGTAGATATTTTCTCCCAATAGAATTTAATTCTATCTTTGGCTGATTTGATTTTTTATAAATTTTTTCTTTAAAAGTCACCCTTGGATCTTTGATCCAACGCCTCTTTGTTTAACAGAGAATATCCTTCTTCTTTTTTATTTGTTTAGGGAAATATTTTTCCACTTAGAATTTAATTCTACCCGAAGCATATTGCTTCAACTTTGGGTGTTGACGCTCGTGTGCTATGCACATAGGCGCTCACATATCTAACATGTGAGGCGCCACCTAAGGATTCAGAGATAGGAGCCCATGTGTCTAAAACGTGAGGCACCGCCTTAGGATTTAATTCTAACAGAGATAGGTGCCCATATGCTTTGCACGCAGAGCGCTCACGTGTCTAAAATGTAAGGTGCCGCCTTAGAATTTAATCCTAACAGAGCTAAGCGCCCACGTGCTTTGCACGCAGAGCGCTCACGTGTCTAAAACGTGAGGCGTTGCCCCTTTTTTATGAGGGAACAAATGCCCCTACCGTTGTTCTCATGTGGTTTGCACGTGAGTACAACAGTGTCCAGCCTTTAAGCCATCGGCTCTACCTCAGGATATGGGGAATTTGAACCGACTCCGTCTCTTTATAAATAAGGCATTAAACCCTAGGCGACAATTGCGCCTCTGTTCTTCTTCATATTTGAGAATTTTATTCTCCATTAGAGTTTAGCTCTGTCGTGAAGCTTCGTTCTTCATTTTTCCATAAATCTACTTTACAGACTAACTCTTCCCAAAAATTTTTGGTAAGAGTCGTCTTCAACAAAGCTTAGCTCTTGCATTTGGAATACTTCTCTTCAGGAATTTTGGAGTTCAACTCCATTTTGATTACAAAGCTTGGCTCTAGGATATTCCTTTTGAGGATTTCTTGAAGTTTTGGCTTCATTTGTTATCATAGAACCTAGTTCTGATTTCGATTTGAGATCATATTCCCTTTGGGGATCTTCTGAAGTTTTGACTTCATTTGTTATCATAAAACTTAGTTCTGATTTTGATTTTAGATCATATCTCCTTTGGGGATTTCTTCATTTATTTTAATTCAACAGAGCTTTGCTTTGATAATTTTTAATATCAAATTCTCTATTTTGGGGATTTTTAGGGTTTAACTCCACTTTATTTTGTAGAGTTTGGCTCTAATCTTGACTATTTTTCCCCTTTAGGGGAAATTTTGGCATTTTATACCATTTCATAATATTAAATAGAGCCCAGCTCTGAAAAACTTTATTATTAAAAACCAACCTTAGAGAATCTTTTTAGATTTCTCTACTGGGCACATGTTCCAATCATTAATAAGCCGCCATTTTGATTCTGTGGGGCCCACTAACTTTGAGTTAGTGATTTTAGCATTTTTGTTGCTAATTTTTCATCTGGTCTCTTTTCAGATACAATGGCTTCGATTCCCTACTTCCCTTGCACTCATTCAGAAAATGCTTTTGCTGATGTACCTACTGATCGTGAAGTCCTCGCTCTGATTCGGGACCATAATCCAGAACAGAAATCCCTTCATTTATGGGGGAGCATGGTACAGTCACATCATCTAGGGACGTCGCGGCTTTACTTATGAAGCACTGTCATAGCCAATCCTTCCGATTCAGTTCATGAACTTTTCGCTGACTGCTTATGCGGTGGAGGAAACTAATTGGACTGTGAATGGCCGTCTTCAACCGTCTATGGTTTCAATACCGGTCCAACCACCAATAGCTATAGATATTTTGGGGGTGTCGGATATACTAAGGTGAGGCGCGGCCGTGAGGTCAGGTTTATACCATAGAAGTGATCCCACAACATTCGAAGGGTTATCACGCTTGGGCTCATTATGTCCTATCCTCCGAGAAGTCATTGCTATTGAAGACTGGACTATATCCGGCAATATATGCGTCTCTGTTTTATTTTCATACTCCTCACGTATGGTGGGTCAAGTCATTCTTAGAGCAATGGAATATCCTAACCTATACCTTCCTACTACCAGATCGGGAAGTTTTGATCTCTTTGTAAGAGTTTCGAGAGATTTCTGGATTACCCATCAGAGGAGAGCATTATGAGGAGATACTTCCTCTTGACGAATATATTTTCGCAACAAAATCGGTTGTCAGCGGCTTTTCCCCCGAGAACGCCATTCGATGTAAATTCCCAGGCCTCATCAAAGTGCTGAATATCTATAAAAGCTTATATTTAGAATCAGAAGGACATGGGGTCAGCTTTGTAGATTTCATCGTCCGTTTCCTTCGCGCGGATGTTTTGTCCAAGAAGGCTGCGAAATTCACTAAGCTTAACGATCCTTTCGGGTTTGGTTTGGACAAGCTGCCGACTGCTGATGAGGATCTAAAGCAATTCTATATTCCAGATACTCTCGTCACTTCTTTTGAAGAAATTGCTGCCCCGGGCATTGATGAAGAGACATTTCTTATGGGCTTCATTAGTCTATGGCACAGCTGGTTCACGCTTCCTACGCATCATCGGTTCATGAGACCGTCTGTTTTTTACCCAGCTTACTGCATCGTGAAAGGAGCGCGTATGGCGGTCGGTATTGCGAGATTGGCCTATTTATATAATGTTTTAAGCGTGGCAGCTGACACCGCTCAGCCGGGTGTAGAGTCTGTCAGCTTCCCTCTTCACTACTTCACATCATGGATCGAAATGGACGTGCTGGGTGTCTTCGGCGAGCATAAGAGACCTGAATTCTATGGAGGATATAATTTCCTGCGGGTCATGAAGTTGGTTGACGCTTCTTCCCCCGATCCAACGCAATGGGCGGCTTGGCGATTGCTCCTGCGTCCACGCCTTATGGAAGACAGCATGACCTTCATCAATAAGGTTCTGACCACCAGCAAAGAACCTTCGAGAGCGGTCCAGCCACTGCATGACGTGCTTAAGGATGGGGTTTCCATTTTGAAGGCTAGGGAAGTCACACATTTGTACTCCATCAATCCTGGATTTTTGGTATATAGACGAAATTCTTCTGTGCTTTTCATGTGGTAAACCCACATCGCTTTGCCCAGTAATTAGGCTACGATCAGGGTGTTCCCCTTGAGGCTTTTCTCGTCAATCTCATCACTTCAGAGGAGACCGTTTGCAATGTTGTCCATCATTTCATGCGGTTGAACATGAGATCTTATTTCTTGACGGCCGAGCCGGACCATATTCCGAAGTCTTTATCTGTTTATACTGCCTCGTATTAACATGCGATGGGCGCTATTATCAAAGAAGAATGGCGGATGCTTCTTGATCACAAGGAATCTGTCCCAGTCAAAAGTCTTATAGTTCCGTTGAAACGGCGATCAGTTGTCCGCCTTTCCTTGAGAGAGAGCAATGTGGTAGTGCCTCCGCGAGACTTTCCGACGGCGTCGACGATTAGACCAAGGCCCAATGTAAGCACCCATGGTGGCGTGATGGCTGCAACATCCGAAGATACCCGTAAAGAGAAAACACTTATCATCAAGCACTGCTCTCGGCTCCCAAAAGAAGAAGAGATCGATGTTTTAAGCTGATGTCGTGTTCGGTCAAGAGGCTCATGCTCTCTATAGCGAGGGATTGTCTAAATATGGAACAAAGGATAATATTTTTCTCCTTGAGACCTCCACCGATGAGCAGCAACCAATCTTCAAGCAGCCCTCGAAGCCTCTAAACGGTTAGCCCATGAGCAAGCGACGCTTGCTGCTCTTGCGGCGTCTGGTATATCGCATTCGCATTCTTTACAAATCCTAGAGCAAAATGATACCGTGCTTTTTTTTAACACTCTATTTTCTCAACAGGCATCTCTGCTGAGAAAGCTCTCTGTAACATTTTAGAAAATAGAAAATATTATTTTGGAATTTAAATAATAAAATAATGAGATTTACAGATATTATACTGAACATCATGGAGTTGAGTTTTCATAAATAGGTATAATTATATACCTCTATTTTGGAAAATAATTGGGATTTAAAATAAATTATTAATTATGTGAGCATTTATTTAATTAGACTTTTCTTAAATTAGCATATAATTATAACCATGCAAGTTTAATGATAAAATTAATTAGTGTCTTACTAGTTGTGCACTAAACCTAGTTTTATTTTACTAAACCCTACTTAGTGTGCATGACATGTTTTTGAAGAGGGTTAACATTTTCACAAGTGTTTCTATGACGGCTTCAATTCTTTTTTCATTTGTGTTTTTTTTTAAATTTTTGGGTTTTATGTTTTCTAAAAGAAAAGATAAAGAAAAGAAATGAGAGCATGGTTGAGAATATAACAACAGGTATGGGCAAGTAAGAGAGTGAGAGAAAGCGGGTTATGGTTGCCAAACTTTAGCCATTTGCTTTCTTCACCTCATTTCATCATCTTCATTTCCTTCTTCCTCTTCTCCTTTACCTCCTCCACCATCATCTACCATCATAAACAACCCCATAAATCACCTCAAAACTCATTGAAGACTTTACAAAAATTGTTCCTAAGCATCATAGTGTGAGCAAGTCTTCATTTTTGGAACCTTTGGCCATCTTAGAATTTTCCCTAATTGCCATCTTGAGATAATAATCCCACTTTTAGATAAGTTTTTAGATTTCTTGACATGACTAACTAGTTTAGAGTTAAAAATTTCATGTTTACTAGACTTGAAAATTCTAAAATGAGTTGTGGTGTATAGAACTTATAGTGGTGGTATAGTTGAGGTTTAGTGAGTGAATACAAGCTCATTAGTGATTGATGAGGACATATAGGTGATAGTATCCTCAATTCATATGAGTTTAGAATTTTAAATGTCGGTTTTCTTGAATTCTTGATGATCAAATGGAATCTGGTATAACTTGGGTTTTCTGAAAATTAATTAGAGGATACAGTGAGATGCTTGGACCAGTAGAAGACCACCGTAGAAGCCCAAGCCCCCAATTCAATACCTAAACCGCCAATTTAATAAGTTTGGCCGCAATTTGCGGCCATGTCAAGGAGTTAGGGTCTGGGGTTTGTTCTGTAGCTCACACACTCGATAACTAAGTCTGCCCTATATGCTAAATAGTCCCAGATCACCTAAGTAAAAATTTGGAGTTGTTTTACTTGATTTTGGTGATGTTTTGCAATAATTTGAAACTTGGTTTTTGAATTTTCATGATATGACTTAGTCGTTCGACGTTCGTACGTCAACGTCAGAGAGTATTTTGTTTTTTTAGCACGCATTGACCATAAGTTCTAACATATGTGCGCTTCGCTCGTGATTTCAATTTCGAATTGGGTTTTTATGTGATTTTGGTTATAATTTCGACTGTAGAAAATCGCGTGGACTTCCGAGACAACGAAGAAGAGTAAGGCGTTCGTCGGCTTCGACTAGAGCGAAGATTTGAGATGAGTAGATGTATATTTACGGAGGAAATCGGGTGGATGGCATATAGCACCCCCGCAACCGTAGAAATATGATATTATCTATAGTTGGAACATAAATATAGCCTATAGGATTATTAGAATACCTTATGCGGATATTCGTATACTTAGTAGAATGATATATTCCTAGTTTCTATATCTTAGCCATTGAGCTATACACACACGCGCGCGCGCGCGCGCACACACACACATATATATATATTAAGTACTTAGTATAAGTATATCTATGACATGAGGATATATATACAATATAAGTATGTACGACATGATATGATATGAGATGACATGAGATGAAATTGGATGATATGATATGAGATGATGTACGCGACTATGGATCCGTACCATATTGATTTGATGATATCGTACGAGGGATATTCCGTACGTGATATGATGATGATGGATCGCCGATATTTATATCAACTCGAGGAGTCTCATTTAAAATCACAAATTTGGATATTATAAGATGTTTAGAGCTATACCTACTTTCAAACTAACGAATCGTTATGTACTTTAAATGATAACTTCACGGGTACGCTACGAATTTTTAAATGGTATCTATTTCAAAAATATAGTAGTCCTCTATTTCCAAAACAACAGTTTGTGCTATTTTAAACTATAACCGTATGGCTCATACGTAGTTGGATATTTAATACTTGTTCACATTACTATTTTATTATTCCGTTTACACTCGCATTTCGATTTCTTATTTCTGTATACGCTCACACTTCGATCATTTGCGATATATACTACGTTTATACCTTTAGTTTTACTTGACTTCGTTGCTAAGACACTCGCACCATTACTAATGATTTGCATGTTGTACGTACACGTACTCGTATACTCACACACACATCATCAGTAATTGCCATGCCACGTACACAGATAGAACTCGCATGTCACCGTATCAAATTATAACCTGTTGGCATTTTAGATTCTGTTAGTATCTTCTTTGCATTGCTATACGACACGCTTATATGAACACATTTGCCATACATTACAGTACTGTTCTGTGCATGTACATATTATTCCATTATTGCCATGTTCTTATGAGATCATATTTTCATGAGATTTTTGGATTTGAGAAACCGCGGATATGATTTTTAAAAGACTTGTGAATGTTTTAAAAAAGTGGTTTTCTCTTGATATGATATTTTGACGTCCACCATAAGATTTCTTGGTTTTGAGCTATGATTACTACCCGATTCGAGGAGTGAGGAGTCACTGTCTGTGGGTACATGGTGGACCCGGTACTGTACCTGGGGGCAAGAATATTGTATAGAAAGGTGTCGAGCCTAGCTGGGAACACTATCTACCGATGACAGTATTGGACTCGGCAGATATCCGGAGGATACCGACCGGAGTGATATGAGACAGATGGATATGAGGGCCGATCTGATGAGACGGCGCCTGAAATATAAGGGCCGATCCGATGAGACGGCGCCTCAGATATGAGGATTTACGTGTCGATATTGGACACGGAATTTATGATGATTTTGAGTGTCGATGCTGGACATTCAGGGTTTTATGATGATTTCGAGTGTCGTTGATGGGCACTCATCAGATGATATATATATTTACATGCTATGGATGACATATTACCACATATTGATACAGGCATGATGTTACAAACACACACCTTCATTACTACTCATTATACTATTATATTACAGTATGACCTAGGTAGATCATTATCCATTCAATTTCTAGCTGATGATGTCTTCTACTCATGAGTTGGCAACCCAACCCCGTTATGCCATAGTTTTCTTATAGGACCGACCGCTCGGATTAGTAGCGGCTTGCTAGCACACTTCTTTGGGTGATTTCTTGGCAGGTGGGTTACACTATAGATTGTAACCACAACTTGCATATTTTTATATTCATTTGCATGTAGTTAAAAACTTTATCCACCAGACTATATATATTTAAGGACACAGAGACCGGTTTTGTATATTCTTTTGGACTTAGAGTCGTGACTTGTACATTATTCTTTATGTTTGAGTTGATAATATTTTGGTATTTCTTTATTCTTTTCTTGTGTTGATCTTCGCCTTGAGCGTCGTATATATTTATTTGCGTGGTTGTGTTTTTGCCGATTGGCGATGAGTTAGCTCCCGTTGGGAATGCCAATATCATATCATGTATATGTTCTGGTTTTTATCAAAATATACAAAGGTGGTGCTGCTAAAATTTCAAATGACGAAATATTTTCAAACTTCAGTATACAAGTCACTTGTATTTCAACGAACTTTACTTATACTTTAAAAAGCGGAACTTGATTTCATTTATACCCCTTTTTCCAAACTTCACCTCCATTATTCTCTTGAAAAAGTTTAGATTCTTGGATTTTGGCTTTCTTGGGTTACGGTGGGGTCCTATAGATTTCAAGTGATTCAAGTGTTGGTCACGTGCCATTTCCGGGTCGTGAAACTCTCCAAGCGTCGATAAAGACGTACCAGGAGGAAGAAAGGGTTCGTGCTTCTATGGGTCTTGGTATGACTTGTTTTATGTGTTTTAGAATATCTAACTCATTTTGTCCATGTCTTGACTCCTTTCCTTTATTCTCTTATAGGAACCTCCGCGGCTAGTGCTGATTCGAGCGGGGCACAATCCTTGGGTGTTCATACAAAGGATGTTCCTCCTTCAACAATCGCTGCGGAATCTTCGGAGCAGCCGATTGTTGCTCAGGCCTCTTTCGTGCCGCTACGAGAGGCATTGTTGAAGCAACCGATGATGGATGTTGCAGCAGCTTCTGAGGCTGGCTCCGATTCGGATGATAACCTCCCTTTATTGGTTGTTCTTGAGAGCTCTATGAGAACAACTCAAGCGAAAGAGAAGCGTCGGAGATATGCGGAAAAGGAGTGTCGTGCCACCCTGGCCGCAGGTGCTGGCTCGAGAGAAACACGAACTTCTGATGCTCCTATGGAAGATATCCTTCCTGCTTTATCGACCGCTCATAGGCAAATTGAACGAGCAACTCGAGAGGAGGCAGAGCGCTGATTAGTCTGAAATATTGCATATTTGAATGAATATTTTCCCCACTATTGTTAAGTTCTAAAAGGTGTTTATTTTAATTATAGAACATATGAGGGTTTTTGTGTAAAAAGTTTATTATCATATGTTTCTACATTATAATTAACATAATGATGGAAAATACATGCATATAATATTTAAATGAAATATTGTAATTAAAATATGCATATCATATCAAATTTTCCTAATCAATATTCTTAAAGATTTAATATCATATAAAATGGTTAGGATGATATCTCAAATATAACAAATACTACTAATACTATGAATTGAGATATTGTGCAGATATGAGCTCAGGGTTAGAATCTTCGAGATCTGAGATGTCGGAATAAAATCTGCCGATAAATTGAAGCAAATCATAAATGGCAGAGACTCAGAGTAAGATTTTCAAAATCCAGACATCGAAGAAATCTACGCATGTCAACAGAAGAGTCCACAAGAAATCCCATGATCTGATACCACTATAACGCCGCGGTTGGACGGCCAAACCCCATGATATGCGGCAGATCCGTGACCTCCTTATGGCCGTAGGATTTGGGATTTTTTTGGTGTGATCTTATCAGCATATCCTAACATCTGGAAACTAGGGTTCCTAGTTTTGGGACTATATAAGGGACCGAGAGCTTCACATCAAGAAATCATCAACCGAAGAGATCATGAGGTTCAAGACAATCCACGCATCCGAGTTGATCACTAGCTGTTCATCTACTTCCAATAAGATAAAGACCGAGAGCAAAAACTAGGGTTCTTGTACTCTATTTAAAAAAAATTTGTACATGATATAGTTGATTAATAAAGGTAGAGTTTTTATTAGTCTTTTCGCAATTAATTTCTGCATCTTACATTATGATCTCATTCTTCATCCTTTCGTCTCCAACCATGCGTGAGTAATTCCTAGCTTGCTAGGGTTCGTAGGCTAGGGTAGATCAATGGATGATAAAATATTTTAACTCCTTTTATACATTTTAAAGTTTATAAACTTTAGCAAAATAAATGTTAACATCCTTATCGGGCGCGCTACCAATTTATTGATAGTCTCGACCACAATTTGAGATTAGATTAACACTTGTTTTGTTAGGGGCTAGGCATGAATAGAGATCAATGCAAGGTCAAGGGTTAGGAGTGGGGAAACCCTAGTTTCTTCCAAAAGAACCCTAATCTACATTCATCACTATCGATCTAGTTTTAAACTATTAAAATATAAAATGAGTCATTTTTAATTAATCATCCATTACTACTAAGTCCTATGAACCCTACAAGCCTCTTCTTTATAAATTCTATATCCGTATCAAAATAGATCTACAACTAATCAACCCATCTTTCAATCAACTCGTCTAAAGTAAGAAAAAGGTTCATGTTTCCATACGGACGATCCGTACTCATTGCGGCTAGCTACTAGCGACACCGTCTTGATTGCGGTTACTTTATACACGGGCACTTTCTTTTAAACACACCAATCAAGTGCCTTGTTCAGGGGAAAGCAGAAAACGATGCCTTGGTTAAACCTGGTAGGATTTACTTATTTTCCGGGTTTCCTCATATAACAGTTTATTCGAACTTTAACATCCCCTTTTGTATGGCGACATCTGATAAAGTAAGAACAAGCTTGGGTGCTGAGGCAGCAAATGAGGCGGCGGCATCTGGAGTTTCTGGAACGGAGGATCATAACCCTGAGTCTGATGTTGCTCCAATCACCACTCCTTCCCCCGGTGGATCTCAAACATCTGCAGGTGATGCCAGCATGGCAACGGCCATTGTCGATTCAGGAGACAAAGGTGTGGATCTTGAATTTGTCTCCTCCGAGGCAATGGAGACTGAAGAAACTGTTGATGCTAGTAATGCTCTGGATACAGTCGTGGTTTCTACCTTGCCGACTCTGATGGGATCCACAGGTAAATTGCGTGGTATCATTCTTACATTCATTTTTATTTCCGCTAGACATATTTGCTAACGTTTTCTTCATTTCTGGTGCGGTTATGACAACTATTATACCAGTCACAACATCAATGAATCCTGGAGATCTACAGATTAGGGAACCCCTTTAGCTGGCACCATGACTGCCGTCGCTCCATCTATTTTCTTCGCGCTTCCGCGAATCTTTCCGAGCTTAGCGATGGAAGGTAATTTTCCTTCGATTTCATCACTTCTTCATTTTCGTATCGACATTACTCTTTATGTTAATTTCCTGGCATATACTATCGCAATCTTGCTGGATTACTCTTTAACTAGTTGTGTAAAACATTAAGCACAAGTTTTGCATTCCAACTGGGGCCTACTCCACCCGGTGTTGGTTAGTATATCTTTGTTTTTTATCCCAACTTTCTACATGTAACCCTCCCATGATGAGAATTTTCTTGTACTGATTGTAGCCTTACAACTTGAAGAAAAAGACGAAGAAATGGCTGAACCCTTTATACTCCCAGATTTACCGCTTCCGGCTATTGGTAGATCGAATCTTATATATCTTCCCCATTTTAAACTGGGATCTGACCCATCTTTATGTATGCCCCATTTTATAACAACTCCATTGCTTTATTTCCTTTTGAATCTTTCATATCTATGATTATGGGACCTTTCGGTAGATTCCAATTTTCTAGAGGTGCGGAAAACAGTAGGCGCATGCTGAGCGGGTTTATCGAAGACCTTGATATCGAGACCCTCTCCTTTGCTAAGGACTTTGAGGATGAAGTTAACTCCATGCTGGCTGCCTTTGTGACCTTTCATAATGAAGAGTTCGTCCGTGTTTGGGTTGGCTATTGCAGACAGATTGAAGCTTGCCTCCATGAGATTGGGCGTAAGTATCTTACCCCTGAGGTTTTAGCTTCAAGGGCCCAATTGACCGCATGAATTGAACAGTGTGCCACCCTCGTTCAATGTTACAGGTAGAAGTCGGACAGAAAGCAAGAGGAATATGAGACGGCTTCCAGAGAATTAGGACAATTACGAGCTCAGATAGTAGTTAACGCTGTGAGGATTCAAGCCATTTTCCAAAATCTTCAACGATGCATATTCAGAGGGATGGCGTCGAAAAGGGATCTTGATTTTCTGGAGTAAAGAATGTGATGCCATGAAGTTTCCAAGCAGGGGTTTTCTGAGAAGCTCAATTCATATCTGCAACAACAAACCCAAATCGAAGCACTGCTGACCGCACTGGTGGAGCGCGAAATGAACTCTAATAAGAGAATGAGTGCATCACCGTCTTGTTGAAAACTCCACCCTCTTAGTAGCTATCATTGTACCCTCTTTTTTTATTATATCTTTTAACCATTTGGATTTATGAATAAAATATATTTCTTTTCATATTTGCACCTCTCTGTCACTTGATTGTCCTGATCTGGCATGGATTAGTTTATTTGCTCATTTCGGAGTATTTAGTTTACCTTTTCCTTTAGATTTATAGGTAAACTCGCCCTAACGTTAAATATAGATAACCCTTTTTTTATGATAACAGTCCGTTAGGTTTGTGGTACTGGGTTAAGTTCATCATACTATCGCGTTGGCTGATATATTCTCGACATGCAGTCTCTTAAGTTGTTGCTTGAGTAACCCCACATTTGTCGTGTCTCTGATCCTTTCTGAAGATCGATAAGATGTCTTCAAGTAGTCTTCTTAGGTTAGTATATCTTCATTAGATGATCTAGTGTTAGGTGTTGCCATGGCACTTGACTTGAAATTAGGCACAATTTGGAGTCCCAAGGAGTCATGACCGCACCCTTCTTGGGTAGGTTGACATCCAACTGGTCTTTAGGCATTGTATGTATTGTCGTTAAGATCCAGTTATCCATTTGACGAAGCGCAGGGAAACATATCACCCATCTTCATTCATGAACTGTCTACAGGTGTCAGGATTTGACCTACCTGCAGGGCAGAAAATTTTCTTTTCATATTATATATTCTTTTTTTTATATTCCGCGATGCTCTATCATTTCAGCTTTTCATATCATGAAAGTCGCGATTGCCCAATCATTTTGGCTATTTATTCGCAGTGCCCAATCATTTCAACTATATATATATATATATTTATTTTCACTTGCTACTTTTTATTGTGAGTTGCCCTATCATTTCGGCTATTTTTCTTTTTCATATTCATCAATTTTATTATGAGTCGAATATTTGATATGATGGTACCTTATTTGGTATCAATTTTGCTATGACTGGAATATTGTCAGGAGCAACTCATCATATACCATTGCCAATTTCGGCCAATGGTGGCTTAAGTAACATATTTAGATCCCTGCTAACTAAGGCTTTTTTGACTTTATGAGCTTTAAGAGTCTCATAAAAGTATTTCTCCCTATGAGTCGTGGGGACCTCATAGGTGTATTTTCTCCATAAAAGCCGTGAGGGCACATAAGTGTGTTTTCTTCCCGTAAGTCGTAAGGATCTTACAGACGTAATTTCTCCTTACCATTTGAGGGGACTTACAAGTGTCATTCACCTTACCGAGCAATATTTCTCGATTTCGGTGGGACTTAGTTGGGAATATATTTATTTACGCCCATGGATTGTATACAAAAATCGATATTGGACCGTCCGTAGGGCATAAATTTGGGGGGGGGGGGTATATAGCTTAAGAATAGGTTCATATCCTTGTAACTTAAGGCTTTTGAGCTGTGAGGGTCTTACAGAGGGTATATTCTGCTTACGAGTCGTGAGGATCTTGTAAGTGCATTTTCTCCTTAAGAATCGTATGGATTCCTAAGTGTGTTGCTCCTTCATGAGTCGTAAGGATCTCACGCCAGTGTTTTCTCCTTACAAAGTCGAGAGGACTTCGCAAGTGCATCTTTCCTCTTCTTTTAACGAGTTCGCGTCCTTTCGGGTTTTCACAAGCTCGTCGGTAGCCCTGCTGTTTTTACTCACGGCGCCCTTTCAAGTTTTCATCCATGCCCATTTCGCTTGTGGACATACCTTTTTTCTGTCATCACTTGAGGAGACAGGTGACCCGTAAGGTAACGCACTCCGCTACAGGTCACGACGTTTTTTGCATCGTTGGTAGAGCTTCTTGGCCGATAGGGATTTCAGGAATAGTTTTGCCGATAGGACCTGGGAGAGATATGAATCATTTATGCCCGTGGATTGTGCATGGCTGATTATATGTCCCACGCCGTAGAGCTAAACATATTAGTTTAGGGACATTTCGGTCTAATAGCAGTTTAAGGACGTAGTGGTCCAGCATTAGTTTAAGGACATTTCGGTCCAATGGATTATTTGTACCCGTAGATTGTGTATGGCTGGTTATATGACCTATACCATAGGGCAACTTTCTAGTTTAAGGACATCGTTGTCCAATATTAGTTTAAGGATGTTTCGGTCCATTGGGGACATAGTATGGGATCATATTATTTGTGCTCATGGATTGTATACGGGGGTCACTATGGAGATCAGCCGTAGGGTAACATGCTAGTTTATGGACATTGCGGTCCAATATTAGTTTAGGAACATTACAGTCCATCATTAGTTTAGGAACATTTCGGTCCATCATCCTTAACGGGCGCATATCATTTGGTACCACTTTCAGAGTTTTGACTCTGGAAGATAGCGGGCGGATACAAGTGTCATCATTTATCATTGACCTAAGTCACGACTCTTTAAGCATAGTACTTTTCGAAGAATCAGCCATTTATTGGCCGAAATGGCCTTTCACCATGCATATCCATGAGCAGGTAAACCCCATCTTATTAGACCGTATCTAGGATGTACGGGCCTTCATAGTTTGGCTCAAACGTCCCTCGTTTTGCACGATTGAGAGTCATCAGTCTCTTGAAAACTAGCATGAGTTCGCCTTGGCGAAATTTCTCGACATGATTAGTCTTTCATATAATCACGTTATCCTTACTTTATACGCTTCCAAATTTTTCTGTGCTATAAGGCGAGTTTCATCATAAGCATCGAGCTCCTTGAGCTTAAGATGAGCATTTTCTTTATCTGTTAGCTCGTATTGAACTGCCACATGTAATGACGGGAGTTCTATCTCCAGTGGGAGTATCGCTTTAGTGCCAAATACTGTTTACCGCCGAAGACTGGACTGAGACGTGGAGGACATCTAGCCTGAATTTAGGAGTAGATGCTATTTAGACATATCCATCCACCTCTCCGAAAATACCAAGTTGATTTATGGCACCGTATATCGGAGGTTTAGATAGATGCGGCCGATATAGCAGACTTTATCATATTCCTCTTCGTTTGTGAGGGGTTTTTGATTGTGAGGACACTTTTCCTTACAGGCGCAAGCCCCTATAGTTAATTATGTTATCGCGTTGCGATAACCACTTTTTCCTGCTCTAGTAGTTCAGTTCGTGTTGTGTGTTTATTTTGTTTATTATGGTTGTCCGTGGATTGTATATGGAGACTAATTTGTGTCATCGCCCATAGGGCGCGGATTAGTTCAAATCGTACATTTTAGATTTGGGGTTTGAACTTAGGTTGTATGTTTCATTAGTTCAAATAATATTATATTTTTATTTAAGGACCGTTAACCTATTTTCAGATTAAGATCAACTTAAATATATGAGCATTTGGGCTCAAGTTATTTTAACTAAGAATACGTTAGTCTTATTTGAGATTAAGATCAATTTAGAAATATTTTTAGGATCACTAAATTTAGTTAAGATCCAACAACAGAACATTTGGGCTCAGCTGCAAGAAAAAACTTCAGAGAGACTTAACTAATTTGGGCTCGGTCTTGGGGTTTTTCATTTTATTCAGAAGTGCTAAGCACTTATTTGTTACTCTGGCGCTCATGTGGGAAGCACGTGAGGCACTCAGACATGTGCACTACCCAATCAGTGCTAAGCACTTAGTCATTTTGACTACATATATGTATAGTACTCAACACTTTTATACAGCGCTCACGTGTATTTCACGTGAGGCGCTGAGTCTATATTTTTGGGCGCTCACGTGGAATTCATGTGAGACGATGTGTTTTTTACTTTGTTGAGTGCACACGTGGGAAGCACGTGAGGCACCGAGCATTCTGTTTTGGACGCTCACATGGGAAACACGTGAAACGCTGAATCTTTTGTTTTAGAGATTTTATTCTCTGTTAATATTTTCTGAAGAAGTTTTAACTTCTGTTAATGGCATTTTGACATTAATGATCATCAATATCTCTGTTTTGAAAATCTGGGATCGGTTTTATTGGTAAACTAAGTTCTTATGTTTTTTTTGTAAGAACTAAGTTCTTTATGTAGGGTTAAACCATGTTTTCAGAGGAAATAAATTCCTAGAACATATGTTTTTTCTCTCTGTTCTTTTTATCTAATTCTTTCCCCTAGATTTTGAGTTTGAAGAACAAGATCTCCCCGATGAGAATTAAATTCTCAATTTATGGGAAGATCCGTCTTACAGATCTCAGATCCAGAGAAAGAATTAAGTTCTTTTAATGAAGGGTTAAACCCTTGTTTTTTAACTTATACCTGGTAAAAGAGATATGTTTTATCTCTGTTTTTTCTTTACCTAGGGTTGGAGAGAACGAGGAGACTTTCTTTTAAGGAGAAATAAATGCTCAGTTTGTAGAAAACAAATGGGGTCGATTCTTCTTTTTTTTTAGACTTAAAGTCTCGTATTCTTTATATAGAGAAAGAAAATTGTTAATTATTTTGAGAATATGTCTCATTTGAGAGATACCAATTGATTTAATTAGCCTAAAAAATTATTTGGGGGATTTTATCCACTGTTGGATCTTTGATCCAGAGAATTTTTGTTTTACAGAATATATATTCTTGTTTTTAGAAAAGATTAGGAATATATTTTCCCATAGATAGAATTTAATTCTATCAAACGGTGATTTTTAATCACCATTGTATTTTTAATCCAAGGATTCATAGTATATCTTTCTCATTTGGAAAGATTAGGAAAATACAACAACAACAACAACAACAACAACAACTGAGCCTTTTATCCCAAGCATATGGGGTAGGCTACATGAACCAACATGAGAATCACGCCGGGTCCAGCACATGAATCCTCTGTCTCCACTCACTTCTATCGAACAATATACTTTCATTGAGTCCTTTGGCAACCATATCGTTTCGTATCACCTCCATCCATGTTTTCTTCGGTCTCCCTTTTGCCCTTTTGCCATTACCCATATCGAGAGTATCTATTCGTCGAACCGGTGCTTCCATAGGTCTGCGTCGCACATGACCAAACCATCTAAGCCGGTTTTCCCGCATCTTCTCCTCCACGGGTGCCACACCAACTTTTGCACGAATATCCTCATTTCGCACTTTGTCTTTTCTAGTGTTACCGCACATCCAACGAAGCATGCGCATCTCCGCTACGTGCATCTTCTGTGTATGATGCTTCTTAGGAGCCCAGCATTCTGTACCATATAATAAGGCAGGCCGAATAGCGCTCCTTTGGAAAGATTAGGAAAATATTTTCCCAAATTTAGAATTTAATTCTATTATTGGATTTTTGATCCAACAACACTCTGTTTAACAGAGAAGATCTTTTTTATTTTAAAAAAAGGTCTGGAAGATATTTTCCCCTAAAAGAATTTAATTCTATCATTTGATAATTTATTAATCACCATTGAATTTTTATCCAATGGCTCTGTTTAACAGAGAATATCCCCAGATTTTGAGGAAATAATTCCCAATGTAGAATTTAATTCTACCTGCTCTTAATTTGGGCACTGGCGCTCTCGTGCTATGCACGTGGGCGCCGCCTAAGAATTCTTACATAAACATGCGCTCATGTGTGTCAGGAATATGATGCCCTAGTGGCCATTATTGTATGATATAGTGGATGCTTGGACGGACACACACACACACACAAGACTTTCTTGCTCGACATGATAGTATGCTATCTGGTTGCACACACACACACATAGGACTTTCTTGCTCGACATGATAGTATGCTAGCTGGTTGCTCTTTATCTTAACAAGTACACTTGTATTATTATACTGTCTCTCTGTTACATGTTAATAAAGCCCTTAGCATGTAGGCATGACTATCAGGACTATGATGCAGATCATACTAGTGGGGCTTATATAGTCCACAAGCAAATCCTTTAACAGTTCCTAGTCGAGGGAATATCGGGACAGGGCATCGATATTCCAGAGTAGACTAGTGTGTACGTTTCTTGACCCTGTATGGGGCGATGGTTGATCCCACAACCATTGGTGTTTGACATCAAAGATTGTACACATGTGCTCATTAAAAAATGGGTACACCGAACAGGACTCGCCGAGAACTCCTAGATGGTACTATACCTATCGTCAGATAGCAGTTCTCTGGTGACACTTGTACAGGTTAGTCTGTAGACCTGAGATCGTCATAGTGCCTTGTGTGGTTCCCACTTTGCTTTGATTTCCTCCCTACCATGGCTTAAAGGAGTCGTGCAAACATGTGGATTTTGGGTACAGTCCTAAGTTACATAGAGGCAATGAGCGATAGGAGGGGTTTCGTCTCTCCCGGTATAAGTAGTTGATGTTGCGTTATGCTTGATTGGCTATAACAACAAGTCTCTGGCTAGGGCTGATGAGATTTACTGGTAAGTGTTATCAGTAGTTTCTCGAACGGTTATAGGCCACACATCGGCATGACTTATCAAGTTACTGGGGTCTGACGATTCCACCCCCGGACTCGATATACGACATATCAGACGAAGAGACCGGACGGTACGGTAAGTGTTGCTTATACGCTTTACGGGAGTTTGTAAAAGCTTGCTTGTTGATCTTCTATTCGTTCAATACCTGGGTAGCCGCTACGTCCACCTAGTGCCGCTGACGGCTTGTGGGTATATGATGTGATCATTACTTGCTGCTGGCATAGTGACGAATCTTTAGAGTCCCATATAGAGGTTTCCTAGCTCAAGCGAAATGAAGTAGGGCACATATGGAGATACGTGCGGAATCTTGATTAAATACGAGTATGTAATACTGTATTCTAATCTTGCGATATTTGATATCGGTTAGGTTATATGCGATATAACCGAATTATTGAATCAAGTGTTGATTCAATGATTTGATTTAATAATGTGATATATATATATATGATATTAGTCTGTTATATATGATATAACTGGATTATTGAATCAAGTGTTGATTTAATAATTTGATATATATATATATTTATATATATATATTAACTAATATAGCCCACTAAAGATTTTATTCTCTTCTAATACATTTAATATATATGTGATATATATTAATATATGTATTTAAATATTGTATCATGGTAGATGATAAATAATAAACATTTTTGAGTTAAGAGAATTAGAGAATGAGTCATGAGTTTGAGAAACTTGTAGAAGTCTTGAGAAGCCATGACTCACCTCTTGTTTCTTGGCTTATTCAAAGATATTTATCTCTCTCATTCTCATCACTTTAAATGACTTGAGACATAGTTCATTTAACCTCACTCTCACTCTCACATCCTCACACATCCAAGTTCATCTTCTTTCTTCTCTAGGATTTTTCTTGAGTTGGAAAAAGAAAGAGAAAGAGATTTCTAAAGTGAGCAAAATTCCTACTTCATCAACCTACACTAATCTAGCTTATTAGTTTAGGTTGTTTGTGAGGTTTCCTGGCACAACAGCAAGGTTTCGGGAGGCATCGTCCATGCCGTTTTCAAAAAATTGCTATGCTAACGAACCCTAAACTTAGAATCTTTAACTATAGATTTAGACAATAGCTAATGCAAACTACTTTTACATTAAGAGAACAAGAATACAACCTTTGTAGACGGTCCTTCTCTTCACTTGCTCCGTGTACTAGTCCCGCGACTCCACTAGGCTTCTCTTGAGAGTTTGAACGAGCCTTCTTTGTTGTCTTCGCGCCAAAGACGATCCACCCGTAGTTCCTCTAGACTAAGCTAACTCTACACTAAACTTCTATAGTGTATGAAACACACCACACTAAATTTCTAGTTTGGTGTGGGATGATGAAGTAGGGGAAATGATAAGCTCACTAGTTTGTTTTCAAGCTTCATGATTCACATCACATATGAGGTTTGAAGCTTGAGTCATGACAAGAGGAGGAGGAAGAAGCTACAGAGCAACAATGGGAGCAACTCAAGAGTTTTGGTTAAGTGTTGAGAATGAGATAGAATGAATTCCAAGTCTTGACCCCTCACTCATTCAAGCATGGAATTATGCAATATAAAATTGCAACCATACTTGAATAGTGAGTCAAGAAGAATAAACAAAAGAAAATCCCATGCTTGCAACCATGCTTCCACTTTACACCTCATTTCTATTTTCACAAAATAGAAATATAAATTCCATGCTTCATTATTATATATATATATATATATATCATATATATTAATATATATATATAATGAAGAATAATTAGTAAGCTAATGATATTCGTTAAGATATAATTATATCACATATAATATATATCATATTATTAAATTAACACTTGATCTAATAATCTGGTCATATCAAATATGACCGACTAATATCATTTATCTGTATATCACATTATCGAATCAATACTTGATTCGACAATCTGGTTATATCACATATAACCGAACCGATAACAGATGACTACCAGATTACAATACGGTATCATATACTCGTATTTAATCAGGCCCACACACATATCACATATGTGTCCTACTTCGTTTCGCTTGAATCAGGGAACTTCTGTGTGGGACCCTGAAGACTCGTCAATACGCCGGCAGTAGGTGATGGTCGTATCAGTCACCTACAAGCTGTCAGTGGTACTAGCTGGACGTAACGGCTACCCGGGTATTGAGCGATATGAAGATCAACAAGCAAGCCTGTCCATAGTCTCCATGAAGCCTATCAGTAACACTTCCGTACAGTACGGTCTCTTTGTCTGATATGTCGCATATCATGTGTAGGGGTGGAAATCGTCAGACTCCAGTAACGTGATAAGTCATGCAGATGTCTGGCTTATAACGGTTCGAGAAACTACTGATAACACTTATCAGTATATCTCGGCAGCAGCCCTGGCCAGGGACTTCCAGTTATAGCCAATCGAGCATAGCGCAACATCAACCCCCAATACCGGGAGAGACGAAACCCTTTCTATCGCTCATTGCCTCTATATGACTCGGGACTGTACCCAAAATCCACCTGTTTGCATGTCTCCTTTGAGCCGTGGTAGGATGGAAATCAAAGCACAGTAGGAGCCACACAAGGCTCTATGACGATCTCGGGTTTACAGACTAACCTGTACCAGTGTCACCAGAGGACTGCTATCTGACGATAGGTATACTACCACATAGGAGTCCTCGGTGAGTCCTGTTCAATGTACCCAGTTTCCACTGAGCACCCGTATACCAACCTTGATGTCAAACACCAATGGATGTGGGATCATCCATCGCCCATCATATGGGTCAAGAAGCGTATACGCTAGTCTACTCTGGAATATCGATGCCCTGTCTCGATATTCCGTCGACTAGGAACATTTGAAGGATGTACTTGTGAACTACCCTGGCCCCACTAGTATGATCTTCATCATAGTCCTGGTAGTCAAGTACATATCCTAAGGGCTTTATCAACATGTGAGAGCAAGACAGTATCAGAATAGAAGTTTACATGTTAAGACAAAGATAACCAGATAGCATACTATCATGTCGACAAGAAAGTCATCTCTATATATATCCAAGCATCCACTATAATATACATCATATGTACAATAAGGCCATTTGTTGTAGTATCTCATACCCAACATCCCAAAAAGTCTCTCAAATTGTGTCTAGGGGAGGGCCTTTGTGAGTGGATCCGCTACGTTGTCCTTCATGTCAACTCTCCTGACCTCGATCTTCCGGCGATCAACTATCTCCCGGATCAGGTGATACCGTCTCAGAATATGTCTGGATCTTTGATGGGACCTGGGTTCCTTGGCCAAAACCACCGCTCCATTGTTATCACAATACACAAGTATTGGATGCTCAATGGATGGAACCACACCAAGCTCAGCAATGAACTTCTTCATCCAGACAGCTTCTTTGGCAGCATCGTTGGCAGCGATGTATTCAGCCTCCATCGTCGAGTCCGCAACGGTGTCTTGCTTGGAACTCTTCCAACACACCGCCCCTCCGTTGAGGGTAAAGACAAAACCCGAGACCGACTTACTGTCGTCCTTATCACTTTGGAAGCTAAAGTCGGTAAAGGACTCCACTTGGAGTTCACCGTTACCGTACACCAAGAACATCTCTTTAGTCTTTCTCAAGTACTTGAGAATGTTCTTTACAGCTGTCCAGTGATTCTCTCCTTGATCTGCTTGATACCTACTCACTACACTTAGTGAGTACGCTACATCGGGTCTGATACATAACATCGCATACATGATAGAGCCTACTGCCGAAGCATAGGGTATACCTTGCATGCGAGCTCTCTCCAAATCAGTCTTGGGAGACATCTCTTTGGAGAGAGTGAGTCCTGAAATCGTGTGTATATTCCCACGCTTGGAATATTCCATACTAAACCTCTTTAGTACGGTGTCAATGTACCCGGATTGAGACAATCCCAGTATCCGTTTAGATCTATCTCTATAGATCTTAATCCCTAAGATGTAGGAGGCATCACCTAGATCTTTCATTGAGAATCTTTGTGATAAGAAGAGCTTGACCGAGTGTAGCATAGGAACATCATTTCCTATCAAGAGTATGCCATCCATGTACAACACGAGGAAGCCGACCTTACTCTATGCAACCTTCTTGTATATACAAGGTTCGTCTACTTTTTTGATGAAGTCAAACTCTTTGACTACCTCATCAAAACAGATGTTCCAACTCCGCGATGCCTGCTTCAACCCGTAGATGGATTTAAGCAGCTTGCATACCTTTTCGCTGCTCCCACTGTCTACGAAGACCTCTGGCTGAGTCTTGTACACGCACTCTTCTAAATCACCATTTAGAAAGGCGGTCTTAACATCCATTTGCCAGATTTTGTAGTCATGGTATGCAGTGATGGCAAGTAGGATCCGGATGGACTTAAGCATAGCCACTGGAGAAAAGGTTTTATTATAATCCACACTTGGTCGTTGACGAAAACTTTTTGCAACCAGTCTAGTTTTGAAAGTCTCAACTTTTCCATCTACACCAAGTTTCTTCTTAAAGATCCATTTGCTCGCAATGGGTTTTACCCCTTCGGGAGCAACTTCCAAAGTCCATACTTTGTTGGTGTACATGGATTCCATCTCAAATCGCATTGCATCTAGACATTTCACAGAGTCCCCACTCGTGATGGCCTGGTCAAAGCTAGTTGGGTCACCATCTTCTATGATGCAATCCTTGCTCCCACCATCAATGAGAAAACCGTAGTATCTCTCAGGTGGATGAGGAACCCTACTAGATCTACGGAGAGGCTGGGGTTCATTGGGAACTATCGAATCCTCTGGTTCTACCAAATCTTCTGTAGTTTGTGCCGCTAGAACCTCTTCCAGTTCTACCTCAAGGCCATTAATTTCTTTCGCAAGAAATTCCTTTTCGAAAAGGTGGCATGCCGAGAAACAAACACCTTTTTCTCCTCGGTGTGGTAGAAGATATACCCTTGTGAGTTTTTGGGATATCCTACAAACTTGCACAGAACAGACTTTGTCTCGAGCTTGTACGGACTGTGCCTTTTGACATAGGCCGGACAACCCCATATCTTAACATAGTTAAGATGTGGTCTCTTCCCCTTTCATATCTCATATGGAGTGGTAGGCTCTGATTTGGTAGGAACCATATTCAATAAGTGCATGGCTGTCTTAAGCGCATACCCCCAAAAGGAAACAGGTAACTCAGCGGTGCTCATCATAGAGCGCACCATTTCCAATAGGGTGCGATTCTTCCGCTCCGATACATCGTTGTGCTATGGTGTATACGGAGGAGTAAGCTGAGAGAGAATCCCATTCTCTTTTAGATAGTCATGGAATTCTGTGCTCAAGTATACTCCTCCCCGATCAGATCGAAGGATTTTAATACTTTTACCCGTCTGGTTCTCAACTTCATGCTTATATTCTTTGAATTTCTCAAAAACTTCAGACTTGTGTTTCAACAGGAACACATGTCCGTGTCTTGAGAGATCGTCAGTGAATGTAATGAAGTATGAGGAACCATTCCTGGCATGTGTAGACATGGGACCGCATACATCACTATGTATCAATCCCAAGAGTTCCGTAACCCTTTCTCCATGGCCTGTAAACGGAGTTTTGGTCATCTTGCCTTTGAGACATGACTGGAAAGCTTCATAAGATGAAAATTTGAACGGATTAAAATATCCATTTTTATGTAACTTAGCTAGTCGTGTCACATTGATATGACCTAGTCTACAATGCCATAAGAAGGATTCGTTCATTTCTGAACTTTTCCTTTTGTGTGCGTTATGTACGTTAAGAACCGTGTTTTGATTCAGAACGTATAATCCGTTACATAACGCACCAAACCCAATCAACACTTGATTTAGGTAAACGTTCATAACATTATTCTCTACTACAAAGTTATATCCTTCTTTATCTAATAAAGAAATAGATATTAAATTGCATATCATAGAGGGTACGTAGTAACAGTCGTTTAGGATCAATGTATTCCCTGTTGGCAATACAAGGTGATATTCATCAACTGCTTTGGCTGCAACACTTACACCATTCCCTACTTTTAGAGTATGATCACCTTTCACCAGTTCTCTACCTTTCCTTAGCTCATGCAACAAATTGCATATGTGGGATCCCGATCCGGTACCTAATTCCCAGGACGCAGAGTGTACTGAGAAACAGTTCTCTATAACTAACACACCCGAAGAAGATGGATCAATATACTTATTCTTCATTTGGGTGGTGTGGTAATCCGGACATTCCCCTTTTTCCTGCTCGGACTTATAACACTTATAAGTTGGAGCCGAACCAACATTCCCCTGCTCAGTATAATAAGCGGGTTCGGTCAATACATCCATATTATTATCTTGATTAAGGCGTGACATTGGTTGCTGCCTAGAGAGAGAGAGAGAGAGAGAAGGAAACGCGTTAGCGTGCGCTCTTTGCAAGATTAGATTGGTTATTATCTTATCTAATCAGGACGGCTCCCACTGTTTTTATCAAATCTTCCTTCAAACCCTAAAAGGTAAGACTAGCGGGGATTAATTACACCTTAAAAGTTCGCTAATCTTTCAGCCAGGCCAGTGCCGGTACTTTGAGGGAGGTTCCCCGTGCTTTCGCACGGACCTAAATAAAATAAACCTCATTTTCCCAGGGGCATAATCCCGTTAACACCTTTCTAAACACCTACTTGATTGTCTAATTGTGATGTGTAAAATTCTCCCAGGAGTAACTCTTACTCGCAGTGGGGATCGAGATCCAACTATCTCATAGAAGGTATGCAATCTCATTGCAAATTTCAACACTTGAAATTCCCGATAATATTTTGCCCTTAGCATTCTATGACCTTGACGAAAGCCAACAAACCAAAGGATGCTAGTCAAGTTCAACCCGTTTATTTCATGATTGAATTAAACCCATCCGCATGACCCTTGACGAAAGCTAACAAAGTCGTACGACTACCCTAATCCAATCACATCATATGCAGCAGATAAGCAGTGAGTAGCTACCGCACACTACGCCTTGACGAAAGCCAACAAACGTAGCACGAATAATAAATACTACTTATCTGAAATGACGGAGGGCTACGACAGGTTTTTAAGAAAACCTTTTGTGTAATGAACTTGATGTCGTTGCAGTATCGAGTGATTTTGAAAAGGAGTGTTGTTGAGGCTTTTACTAGTTTTGCTAAAGAGGTCACTCTCGGTGAAAGGATCTCGGCTCTTTCCTCATCGAATGAGGTGTTGGATATTCTACAAGGAATACCGCTATGCAAAGCAAGAACTATAAAGGCAATCAAAAACAAAACCGAGTGGGTTGTAGCATATGCTAGTTTTCGCTGAAGAGGTCACTCCCGGTGAAGGGATCTCGTCTCTTTCCTCATCGAATGAAGTGCTGGATATTCTACAAGGAATACCGCTATGCAAAGCAAAAACTAGAGCTACCCTTTTTGAAAATTTGATTCTACAACATCTTTAGGTTTCTTTTCTTTTATTAATCTCATTAATGAAGTCCCATCAATTAAGCTTCCTAAGTATCACAGAAGAAACGAAAATACAACGTACGCTTATGCCATTCGCATTCACCACAGTGTTTTGTTATGCACCGTTAAGTTACTTAACTAACGGCATAGCAGGGCGGGACTAGCGCGGGTGCAAAACATAAGCAACGTTTATTATATATCATATATACAATAATAAAGCATTCGTCTCACGCATATAAAGTGATCACATCACAGAATATCAGCAGCAGAAGATAACATATGAAATATTGGATATATTAGGAATTCTGTGTTTTAATTTAATCCAGTATAAAACACGGATTCCACGGTCACGATGAATAACCAAACTCACATCCCTAGACCCCTACGAGAGCGGCAAGTAACCCTACCAATTCTAGAGTTAGGAGACCCGGACTCGACTCCTCGAGATGGTCTCCCACTGGACTCTAGAACCCGGTTACTTATGCTCCCCATCTTGGGTCTATCCTAATGCGGGAAAGTAAATAATATACAACAATGGTGACATCATCCTCAACCCGGAAGTGCCCCAATAAAAGAATATTACATACAATGAATTTTACATGAATGAAAATAAAAACTCTCATTTCACATAAAACCCCCGACTATTCAAAACACGACGATCCAATATAACATATCCAAGCAACACATAACATCACATGTCATCAAAAAGTTAGACGATGTTAAACATTCCGATCAAAATAAAAAAACACCCAAAAATTCCCAAAATGCTCAACACTTGAGCGTAGTTTAAAAGTATCCATCATATGCCACAGTACCAATGAGCCAGCCGTAGAAGGGCCAACCAATGCCTCACACGTGGCACCGTTGAACTACCACAAACCCTAGGGTTTAGTGGCGGTTCTGACGGTCACATAATCGAGTTAAGGTTTTGTTCTTCTAGAGGGTCCATTGAATCACTTGCACGGTATTTGAATGTTTCAAACTTGGAAAAAATCCAACTCTTGAATAAATTTCCAGCGAGGGTTAAAGTGGGTATCTGATATCCGTTTGAACTTTTTAACACCGTTTAAAAAACCAGAAATATAGTTAGAATTACGACTACGAAACACTCCGAGTTGCCTATAAAGAAAATTAACATCTCATGAAATTTTAGCAAAAACAAACAACACCTGAAACATCAAAACCCAGAGACCAGAACACCAAAAAAATACGAAGCCCGGAAGATGAAATTGGGCCGGCCTGCTCGGATTTTGGGGGCATGTGCTCGGCCAAAAACTGATGGAATGGCCTCTTATTTTCACAGTGTTCATGTTACATCTCATATAACATTCTGCAGTTGTTTAAAATTTTTTTCGCCGACTTTAAAAATTGACAGAAACTGAGTTTTCGTGTTTCAAGTTTTGGAGCAGTTTCGGTTTTGTAATCTAACAAACATTGTTTAAATCTTTAGCTTGGCTCTGATACCAGTGTGAGGTTCCCTAGCACGACAACAAGGTTTCGGGAGGCATCATCCATACCGTTTTCAAAAAATTGCCATGCTAACGAACTCTAAACTTAGAATCTTTAATTATAGATTTAGACAATACCTAATGTAAACTACTTTTACATTAAGAGAACAAGAATACAACCTTTGTAGATGGTCCTTCTCTTCACTTGCTCCATGTAGTAATCCCGCGACTCCACTAGGCTTTTCTTGAGACTTTGAACGAGCCTCTTTCGTTGTCTTCGCGCCAAAGATGATCCACCCGAAGTTCCTCTAGATCAAGCTAACTCTACACTAAACTTCTTTAGTGTATGAAACACACCACACTAAATTGCTAGTTTTGTGTGGGATGATGAAGTAGGGGATATGATAAGCTCACTAGTTTGTTTTCAAGCTTCATGATTCACATCACATGTGAGGGTTGAAGCTTAAGTCATGACAAGAGGAGGAGGAAGAAGCTACAGAGCAACAATGGGAGCAACTCAAGAGTTTTGGCTAAGTGTTGAGAATGAGATAGAATGAAGGCCAAGTCTTGACCCCTTACTCATTCAAGCATGGAATTATGCAATATAAAATTGCAACCATGCTTGAAAAGTGAGTCAAGAAGAATAAACAAAAGAAAATCCCATGCTTGCAACCATGCTTCCACTTTACACCTCATTTCTAGTTTCACAAAATAGAAATATAAATGCCATGCTTCATTATATATATATATATATATCATATATATTAATATATATATATATATATATATATATATATATAATGAAGAATAATTAGTGAGCTAATGATATTCGTTAAGATATAATTATATCACATATAATATATATCACATTATTAAATCAACACTTGATCTAATAATCTGGTAATATCAAATATGATCGACTAATATCATTTATCTGTATATCACATTATCAAATCAACACTTGATTTGACAATCTGGTTATATCACATACAACCGAACCGATAACAGATGACTGCCAGATTATAATACGGTATCACATACTCGTATTTAATCAGGCCCACACACATATCACATATGTGTCCTACTTCGTTTCGCTTGAATCAGGGAACTTCTGTGTGGGACTCTGAAGACTCGTCAATACGCCAGCAGTAGGTGATGATCGTATCAGTCACCTACAAGCCGTCTGCGGTACTAGCTGGACGTAACGGCTACCCGGGTATTGAGCGATATGAAGATCAACAAGCAAGCCTGTCCATAGTCTCCATGAAACATATTAGTAACACTTCCGTACAGTCCGGTCTCTTCGTCTGATATGTCGCATATCATGTCTAGGGGTGGAAATCGTCAGACCCCAGTAACGTGATAAGTCACGCCGATGTCTGGCCTATAACGGTTCTAGAAACTACTGATAGCACTTATCAGTAAATCTCGGCAGCAGCCCTGGCCAGGGACTTCCAGTTATAGCCAATCGAGCATAGCGCAACATCAACCCCCAATACCGGGAGAGACGAAACCTTTCCTATCGCTCATTGCCTCCATGTGACTCGGGACTGTACCTAAAATCCACCTGTTTGCACGACTCCTTTGAGCCTTGGTAGGGTGGAAATCAAAGCACAGTGGTAGCCACACAAGACTCTATGACGATCTCGGGTCTATAGACTAACCCGTACCAGTGTCACCAGAGGACTGCTATCTGACGATAGGTATACTACCATATAGGAGTCCTCGGCGAGTCCTGTTCAGTGTACCCAGACTCCACTGAGCACCCGTATACCATTCTTGATGTCAAACACCAATGGATGTGGGATCATCCATCGCCCATCATATGGGTCAAGAAGCGTATACGCTAGTCTACTCTGGAATATCAATGCCCTGTCTCCATATTCCCTCGACTAGGAACATTTGAAGGATGTACTTGTGAACTACCCTGGCCCCACTAGTATGATCTCTATCATAGTCCTAGTAGTCAAGTACATATCCTAAGGGCTTTATCAACATGTGAGAGCAAGACAGTATCAGAATAGAAGTCTACATGTTAAGACAAAGATAGCCGGATAGCATACTATCATGTCGAGTAAGAATATCATCTCTATATATCCAACCATCCACTATAATATACATCCAACCATCCACTATAATATACATCATATGTACAATAATGGCCTCTAGGGCATACATATAACTAACATTTTTTGCTTCACTAATACTTTGATTAGTGATGAGTGAGCTTGAGTTAGAGAGACTTCAAGGTGGATCATCTTCGGTATCGAAGACTTCGTGCAAGCTTGATCCTTTCTCAAGTGGAGTCAAAGAACAGTTCTAGGGACTACTACTTGGAGCTATAGAAGTGATGGATCGGTCTACAAAGGTTGTAAACCCTTTTCACTTAATTTAGAACTTGCTTCCTTGCATTAAAAAAACCCACCGTTGCCGGTCCCAAGTCCGGATGAGAAAGGGTGAGGGTTGTGGTAGGCTTGTGACAGCCAACGTAGAACTTTGTCACATTCTATGACATGAACCCTAATAAGAATATCGTTGGGGCGTCCCCTACTCAGCGACGCGCTACATCGGATCCCGGGTGTAGTGTTAAATATGCAAGGGCTTGGTCGTCGTCCAGATGCGGCGCGCTACATCGGACCCCGGGTGTAGTGACAAATAAGCAAGGTTCGTCGTCCAGAGACGGCGCGCTACATCGGACCCCGGGTGTAGTGACAAATAAGCAAGGGTCGTCGTCTACAGACGGCGCGCTACATCGGACCCCGGGTGTAGTGACAAATAAGCAAGGGTCGTCGTCCAGAGACGGCGCGCTACATCGGACCCCGGGTGTAGTGACAAATAAGCAAGGGTTTCATAGGATCCGTCTAACTTCCTGGAACATAGGTTCCCTTACGGGTAGACTAATAGAATTAGTGGAGGTAATGATTAGGAGGGGAGTTGGTATTATGTGTTTGCAAGAAACTAAGTGGGTAGGTGAAAAGAGTAGAGTCATAGAGCCTTGGGGTTATAAGCTTTAGTATACGGGTAGAGATAAAAATCGTAATGGGGTAGGTATAATCATAGATAGACGGTTGCTTGAGAATGTAGTTGAGATTAGGAGAAAAGGTGATAGAATTTTACTGGTTAAGCTTATTCTAGGTGGAGAGATCTTTAATGTTATTAGTGCTTATGCACCACAGATAGGTCTTGATGACGCTAGTAAGCGTCTATTCTGGGAGGATTTAGACGAGGTGGTGCAAAGTATACCTAGTGGAGAGAAGTTATTTATTGGTGGTGATCTTAATGGACATATAGGTACTAGTCGTAGTGGGTTTGATACTATCCATGGAGGTTTTGGTTTCGGACAAAGGAATGAAGTAGGTGACTCGATTCTAGATTTTGCTTTATCTTATGACTTGATCTTAGCAAACACCTGGTTTAGGAAAAGAGAGTCCCACCTTATCACTTTTAGGAGCGGATCAAATGCTAGTCAAATAGACTTTTTTCTGACGAGAAGAATAGATAGAGGTTGTTTTATCGACTGTAAGGTAGTGCCAGGTGAGAGTGTAACTACTCAACATAGACTTTTAGTTCTAGATTTTCGATTTAGAAGAGAACCTAGGAAGATTAGACGTAAGGTAGAGCCTAAAATTAAATGGTGGCGATTGAAAGAAGGTAATCAAAAGGCTTTTATAGATCGTGTAGTACAAGAAGCGGATTGGCAGTCGGAAGATGATCCAGACAAAACATGGAACAAAATGGCTAGTTGTATCAAGAAAGTAGCTAGAGATCTACTTGGTGAGTCGAGAGGTGGTGCTCCACCATCTAAGGACATATCATGGTGGAATGAAGATGTAAAGACTGCTATTAAAATTAAAAGGGATTCTTATAAAGATTTGAAGAAAAGTAGAGATGTGGAGAGATTTGAGAAGTACAAAATGGCTAAAAAGGAAGTTAAGAAAGCTGTTCGGGAAGCTAAATCTAAGGTCTACAAGGAGGTGTACGAGAAATTAGACACTAAAGAGGCTGCAAATGATATATACCGGATTGCTCGAATGCGGGAAAGGAAGACTAGAGACTTATGTGCGGTGAAGTGTGTCAAAAATGAAAATCAGAAGGTTTTAGTTCGAGATGAAGATATCAAGGAAAGATGGAGAGATTATTTTGACAAATTGTTCAATGAGAGATTTACTAAGAATTTGGATGGACTTGTCATTCAATCTCAAGATATAAATCGTGATTTCATGCGTAAAATAAGACTTACTGAGGTTAAAGAAGCTTTGAACAGAATGGGTTTAAGAAAAGCGGTTGGTCCTGACGGGATTCCTATCGAGATTTGGAGATGCTTAGGAGAAATAGGCGTTAAATGGCTGACAGATCTGTTTAATAAGATTTGGCAGACAAAAAATATGCCAAATGAATGGAGGAAAAGTATCCTTGTACCTATCTACAAGAATAAGGGTGACATTCAAAGTTGCTCAAACTACCGTGGAATAAAACTAATGTGTCACACCATGAAACTTTGGGAGAGAGTGATTGAACACAGGCTAAGGAAGGATATTAAGATAACAGAGAACCAATTTGGGTTCATGCCTGGACGATCGACGACAGAGGCGATTCATCTGCTTCGTCAACTTGTCGAGCGCTTTCGAGAGAGGAGAAGAGATTTGCATATGATATTTATTGATTTAGAAAAGCGTACGACAAGGTACCTAGAGAGGTATTATGGGGGACAATGATGAAAAAGGGGGTCCCCGTCAAGTATATTGACATAATCAAGAATATGTAAGACGGAGTAGTGGCAAATGTCAGAACTTGCGGTGGCTTAACAAGTGATTTTCCGATTACTATTGGTTTACATCAAGGATCTGCATTAAGTCCTTTCCTGTTTACCATCGTGATGGATGAGCTTACTAGAACTATCCAAGATGAGGTCCCTTGGTGTATGCTATTCGCTGATGATATTGTTCTAGTAAATGAGACGAAAGCAGGGGTTAATGCCAAATTGGACTTATGGAGACAAACATTGGAATCTCGGGGATTCAGATTGAGCAGGTCCAAGACAGCATATATGCACTACAAATTTAGTAGCCAGAGAAGTCAAAACCATATTGGTATAACATTGGAAGGGCAAGAGATATCACCGAGCGACCAGTTTAGATATCTAGGTTCCATCATCCAAAGGAATGGGGAGATCGATAGTGATGTTAATCAAAAGATCTAAGCTGGTTGGTTGAAATGGAGGAGTGCAACAGGGATTTTGTGTGATCGTAACTTTCCGTTAAAATTGAAAGGGAAGTTTTATCGGAGCGCTATTCGGCCTGCCTTATTATATGGTACAGAATGCTGGGCTCCTAAGAAGCATCATACACAGAAGATGCACGTAGCGGAGATGCGCATGCTTCGTTGGATGTGCGGTAACACTAGAAAAGACAAGGTGCGAAATGAGGATATTCGTGCAAAAGTTGGTGTAGCACCCGTGGAGGAGAAGATGCGGGAAAACCGGCTTAGATGGTTTGGTCATGTGCGACGCAGACCTATGGAAGCACCGGTTCGACGAATAGATACTCTCGATATGGGTAATGGCAAAAGGGCAAAAGGGAGACCGAAGAAAACATGGATGGAGGTGATACGAAACGATATGGTTGCCAAAGGACTCAATGAAAGTATATTGTTCGATAGAAGTGAGTGGAGACAGAGGATTCATGTGCTGGACCCGGCGTGATTCTCATGTTGGTTCATGTAGCCTACCCCATATGCTTAGGATAAAAGGCTCAGTTGTTGTTGTTGTTGTTGTTGTTGTTCCTTGCATTAAAACCCTAATTCTCTAGTTAGATTCTAGGTTAGTATACCTTAGACCTCTATTTTTTTTTAAAATTGCATACTTGATACTTGTATAAACCTAGTAGAGGTGCTAAGACATACTTTCAAGGTATCAGAGCCAAGCTAGAGATTTAGGCGTAGTCTAGACGTCGTTAAAGTGTTCGATCGATGTTTTAGAACCCGAAATCGGTAGTTTCTGTCCAATTTTTCAAAAGTTGAAATTTTACAGATTAAAAATATTCAGAAAATTATGCAGGTAATTGTATGGAGCCCCAAGAAGTTCGAGAGCCTATCTCAACCAAATGGTCACGGAACAGCCGCATAACCCATGGTTTAGCCGCGGTTCCGCCACCAACTTGGAGAGTTTATCACTCATATTTCTTTTGCCGCTCCATTATGTCATTTTGGACTTTCTGGGTATTTTTCATTGAGGCTCAAGTTGTTGAGATCTCTGTGATTTGCCGGTGTTTTAAATATCGATCGAAATGTTTAATATCGTCTAGATAGTTTTAATATGTGATAGAATTTTTGGAATCCACATTGATTACTTTTGTGAAAACTAGTTAGCGATTTGTAAATCTAGCATTTTAGTCTCATTTGATAGATTGCCACGGAGTTTCGATTTGGATCAAAACTCCGTCGCAATCTCATATTTTACACGAACACTCTCCGGGAGACACTACTAGATAGCCATGCCCCATAACCCCGACCAAGTGACTATAGAAGAACCCCATGGCTAAAAGCATTCACTCGGGTGCTCGCGGCCGCGGTGTTCTCTTCTACTCGTAAATTATCCACCCATATTCTTTACACTTCCTAATCATCTAACTTAAGATTATATATGTTCTATAGACTTACTTAGCTTTCGGCATCTCTTAAGTTTTCCTTCTAGGGTTCCATCTCCACTTAGGAATTTCTATCAACTCTACTAAAGATACAAGTTCTATTCTTCACTCCTTTCTCTCATCTAAACTCCAATCACATACCCCTACGTGTGTGTAGAAATCACCCCTACACTTGGAAATTCAAATCAAGCAATCATACTCTTGTCCTTTTGTCCAAAGCACTTATTAATTGGTGAATTTTTAAATGAATTTTGCTTACACATCCTTCATGCGACCGTTAATACTTCTTGAGGTACCAACAACCGATTACAAGATGTGTTTGCACATTAAAGCGTAATTTCTAGTCTTGCAACACCCAAGGCTTTAGCAGTGACTCCCAAACCAGTTGGTCTAAGGAACTAGGTGATGAATCACCCTCGCTAAATATTTTTCTATTTTTGCAGCCTTAAGTAATCACAAAAACCAGTGTTCATTTTTTTTCTTTATTAACTTTTTTTCCTTTTATTTTCTTCGTACTAAAGACTTTAGACAAGAGAATTTCAAGGTCTCCTCTACTATTCCAAGTTTCAAGGTGTGTGTTTGTGCAATTTGTAGCGGATACATTTTCAGAATTTAGACTTAAGCTAGGAGCTATTTTTCAAACTTATACTTTAATAAAAACATCAACACTCTTCCCTTGTTTTAACTTAGCCCAAGAAGTGAACTCAAAATTTGCCTATTTCTAAATAAACTGCAAAGACATATACTTTCTACCGTTAAACTTTAAGAAAGGTTATTTTTAGGGTTTTTAATTTACTACGTCTAAGATCTAGTTGTTCCTAACTAGTTAACCTATTTGTCAAACTTTAGTCAAATATGGCCAAAATTGAATATTTTAATTTTTATAATTTTTGAGATTTTTCAATTTTTATGGGTTTTCAAATAAATATGCAAATGCAAAAAATATGTACATATGAATGCGAAGGAAGAAGACGTACCGAGCATACCCCCAAACTTGAACTTGACAGTGTCCTCACTGTCATGCTACACCAAAAGGGTCAAAATGCCGGCATTCCCCTGTTTATTTATTTATAATTTTTTTTTTATTTATTTTTTTTTTTTTATAGAAAAAGAAAACAAAAAATATATGTACATATATACAACAAGGTTCCCCCCAAACTTAAGCTTGGCCTTACACAAGCCAAAAGTTAACACCAACCATTCAAAAATTTTATCGTGGTAATGGTCGAGTTGGTGAAAGAATGGAGTGGAAAGAAAAGAGATGAGAAGCACACGAGACCGTGTGGAGGTAGAAACGGGATACGGTCTCGGTGGGGGAGAATGGCGGAAAAGAGAAAGAAGTGGAGTACGATCTTGAGGGTGTAAATCGAGTGAATAAATTAGCGCAATTTGTGATGACCGATGTGTTAAAAGCGATTGTGCTAACCTATCAACCCGTCGAGAAATGGGGTCAAATCTCTCAAGATTCGCAAGAAGGCATGGGTACGCCGAACTTGGTATTGGAGACGAAAGCGTAACGGTCTCTTGTACGGTCGGAATGATAGGAAGGACGAAAGGGAGTGAATTAGGGATAGTCTCATTCTCACCGTAGTAAACTGTCTCGAACTTGAAAGATTCCATCAATGGTTCGAAACGAATGTAAGCAACCGAGTCTGATGGTTCAACTAACTCATCTGAAAATTCAAAGGACTCAAACTCGGGCGGTGAGTCATCAACATCGTCCGAAAAAGTGAAACACTCGTAAGTGTTATCGGCTGTGAGAACTGTGTCAGATTCAAAGGAAAAATTTTCAAGCTCACAGTCTTCAAGCGTGATCTTTTGCGTGGTCGGAACAATGGAAAGGAGGGAGGGTGATTTAGGAAGTATAACAGTTAAAGGTTCAGGAGGATGAATTGGAAAATCCGACACATCAAACAAAAATGGTTCAACCTCAATATTATCCTCGATACTCTCCTCAATACTATCCTCAAAATTCTCCTCAAAATTTAGCCTATCCATGCCATTATCATCAAAGTCAAGGCGCAAATGAAGTTCGGGAGAAACATTTAATGCTCGGGATGATGAATTGGACATAAAATTTCAATCAAATCTATGGGTTCATCATCCAAAATATTCCCGGCGTCTATATCCTCAATCAAGTGAAAATCAATTTTTGACACCTCATCAAAAGCATGGATATTTATCAATTCAAGTTCTAGAGTGGAGGTGTAAGGTTCAAAAGGATTAGGTATGGTTTCACTCGAAATGGATTCTTTACAATCTGTCAAATCAATCACTACAAAGTCACACAACTCATCATTTTGGACACATGTTTGAAAACTGGAGTTGTTGGATTCAATTGGGTATGGGTAGTTTTGATTTGGAAAGGTGTAGAACTTACTCTCTCCTCTCAAATTGTCACTCTTTCCAACCGCCTCCTCATACATTGGAAAATTTGGAGCTAGTTGGAAACTAGCTACCGGTTCATTAGGTTGCATAAGGGAGGCAATGGACGCATCCACATTCCTAATCATTTTGTTTGTTGCTAAAATATAAGCTTCCAACAACTGTTCCAAACTAGACATGGGTGGTGAAGGGGTTTCGGTAAAAGATTCGAAATTATTTGGATATGTGAAACTCCCAAAAGGCTGTGTAGAAACAGTGTCTAGTGACGGTGGGAAAGTCGAGTGGGACTGGTAGGAAGTTGGTGGTTGGACAGGGATAGGGTCAACATGTGGATAATAAGGTAAATGGTCTTGTGGATCCCTAGAACTAGATAAGTGGAGAGGGGTGAAAGATCGGCTACGAGATTGAGCAATATGCTCAGCAATGGACATCGGTTTAGGAGTTACAGCAGGACTTGAAAAAGTGGTATCAACATATGAAGGTGGTAAAGGTTGACTTGGTTGACACAAAGTGGGTTGCAAAGTCGAACTGTTTCTCCTAGACGCTTCTATTTGATCTTTCAACAAAATTTTTGGCATGGAGGGATCTTCCTTAAATCGACCGAAACAATTGACGTACGAGGCAAAGTTAGGTTCGGGATACCAAAGTTCGGCAAGAGATTTATGATGTGGGGTATCCATGATAGAAGAAAGAGAAGAGAAAGAAGGTAGGTGGTGCAAGTGGGGTGCAAGGATTTCTTAGCGACAAAATTTTGCAAGTTTTTTTTAAACTTTTTTTTTCCTTTTTCCTTTTTCCTTTTTCTCTTTATTTAGAACTGTTTGCAAAAAGATTTTCGAGAAAAGAGCTAAGACACACTTTCGATCAACCAAAAATGCACAATCAGGCCTAGATCTAGGGTCACCTAGGTCAGCTAGACAGCTCCTAACTGTTCCAAAGGGCTAGAAATAGAACCTCAAACCACCTCTTCACCGCCAATTGCGGCCAGGTAAGTGCCAGGTAAGTGGGAGGCTCCCCGCTACAAGTAGCGGTCCTAATTAAGTAACCACTTGCCTTGACACACTTGCCTAGACACCGCAAAGTCAGGTTAGGATTAACGGCTGATGCCTATAACTAGTCCTCTGTCCTATTGAGCTCGAAGTCCTTAGGGCTGAGTCTAGTATTTTTTAATTAAGATATGGTCAATGCAAATGCCTTATGTGATTTCTGGGGTCCTGGGAAGGGTGAAGAAATCCCTACCCAATTTGAATTGGTCAAAAAGCCCCTTAAAGTCAGTTTTAAAGATATGCAAAACAGAAAAATCACTTGCAATCAAATCTTTTTATTTTATGCGCGGCGCAAAGAATCCTGCACAAGATTGTTAGTTGGAAGGGGGAAGATTTTTAAAGCGCACGGAATCCTGCAGTAATTTTTCAGAAAAGATATATCTAGATTTCCAGAGCAAGAATAGAGGAGCTTACAGTGCAATTTTCTCAAGATGATTTGACGAAACCACAACTTTTCCGCGGTATTAGTGGGTTCTTGCCGCTGAAACGCGGTCTGCAGAGGGAATCAGGCCGCTAGAAAAAATTGCAGAGGCTGACGTCACTTTCCCGCCGCGTTTCCGCGGCCAGATCGGGGTTTGCGCGGCGGAAACGCGGTCGGGGTGTCGGTTCGGGGCTTCAGATTTCTTCTGCACCTTTTCTGTTGTAATCCTCTATTTTAAAGATTTTCTGTTATTTGTTTCGCTTTCTGGATTTTTCCAGATCCGAAGTTTTCCAGATCCGAAGTTGTGTGTAGATCCTGCAAAATTCTCACAAAAATACCCTTTCCAAAAATAACAGATGATATATATTTTTATATATATATATTTTTTTTTCAGATTTTTCTGATTTTTTTAATTTTGATTAACCCGAAATTGCAAAAAGGAAATAACACGCCATCCCCGGCAACGGCGCCATTTGATTTGTGTGAAAAACTATCTATAACCGCAATTAAGAACGTCGTCGCTTTGCAGCTAGTCGGTGAGTACGGGTCGGTCCACGGGGATGTTGTGAATTTTCTAGTCGCTCTAACGAGTTAATTTCGAAGGGAGCCGGATTGATTATTAAATCTAAAAACTAAATTTATCTATTCTAAGATTATCTATATCTAAATCTTTGTAGGGTTAGGTTTAAGAATGGTTTGGAAATGTAAATAAATCTCAACGCTTTCTATACCCAAATTAGGATCTAAGAGGAGTTATGGTAACTATTAATAAAGGGGATTAGATCCATTCGGGAAGGTGTTCCTTCCTCTAGGTTCTTGTCCTTCCTTTATCAATCCTTACCCTAATCTCCATGGAAAACACGCGCAACCGGGCCTTTATACTACGGTATCACCGCTACCTCGAGGGATAGGGTGCCGTAGGGCGCGGTGTGTGCGTGTATGCATGGAGTCCTATTGATTGTATGTGATGGGTAAGAAAGGGATGAGAGATTTCATCTCTCAAAAGCCTTCCCCAAAGATAACTCTAACAATTATCTAGGGCAAGGAATTAAATCTAAAGTAGGGCAAAGAATGAAAAATTACCTACTTTATTTTACAGATGGCTCTCTCCAATCATTTACGCAGAATTGTCAGATCTGAATAGATGATATGAAAAGAGGCATCGATGCTCTCCAAAAGAATTCTGAATTTTATTCATAGAAAGAGGCATAGGGAGGCATGGCCTTTACAATGATTTAGAGTTCCTATTTATAGAGGATAGGAAACCCTAGGTTACAATTGATCCGCATGTCTATATTTACCAAAATACCCCTAAGCAAAGACCTAGTCAACGATACGCGCACCGCTACAATTTTCCGCGCCGACACGGGCTCTACCCGGCCGCAGTTCCGCGACCAAAGGCATGCTTTGGCCGCGGCCAAAGTGTGGTCTTGCTGCTTACATTTTTCTGTACTGCTCCTTGTTGGCTTTGTCTTCTTGTTTCTATGGTTCTTTTCTCAGTTTGGCTTCTAGGTTTCTTCTCCATATCTTTACAGTGAGCAGTGCAATGGACTTCTAACCGTTCGCTTTGTGTCGACGTCTCGAACCTTGCTTTGTGAACTGATCTTTACGTAGGCTTGATCAAGAGTCTTCTGTTTATTGGTCAAAGTCTCACTTTTGCATCATCTTTTATCTTTTTCACTGTTTTAGATCCAAGAACCTGTAACCTGTAATATGTAGCAGACATGGGTCAAAAGCACCTGTTTTATTGTAAAATGCATAAGAATGGGGAATATAATAATGCAAGAATATGATATGAACATGTTCTGCCCAAGTGCACTTCGTTGACGGCATCGGGGTTGCGGCCATCTACTAAAGTTCCAGACGAGGATTCGATCATATAATCGGGAATCCTGTTGATTTACCCGACTTGTTTTTGAAAAGTATTTTCAATTCGAGACTTAAATGCAAGGTTTATAGGGTTAGGCATGGAATACGGAATATGTGATAATCCGGGTTTATGATGTCTAAGGATGATGCAGATTCTAATTATTGTAGTTTTCATTTCTTTTCTGCGACCGTAAGTGTAATATGTGGAGTATCCCCGATCTCGTTGCTATATTTCAACGATATTAGGAATGCACATATTTACTTATGTTGATGACATGTGATGTTATTGTGTTGCTGGTTGATATGTTATATTGGATCGTCGTGATTGAATAGCTGGTGGTTTTTGCCTGAGATGAGAGTTTTTCAATTTTCATTCATGTAAGAAATTTGTATATAATATTCTTTTATTGGGACACTTCCGGGTTGAGGTTGTTGTCTCCATTGATGTATATTATTTACTTTTCCGCATTAGAATAGACCCAAGACGAGGAGCATAAGTAACCGGGTTCTAGAGTCCTGTGGGAGGCCATCTCGAGATGTCGAAACCGGTCGCCTAACTCTAGAATTGGTAAGGTTACTTGCCGCTCTCATAGGGGTCTAGGGATGCGGGATTGGCTTTTCATCATGACCGTGGAATCCGTGTTTTTCATTACTGGCTTAATCTAAAACACGGACCTCCTAATATATCCTATATTTCATATGTTTGCTTCTGCTGATTCTGTGATATGATGTGATCATATAACTACGTGAGACGAATGCTACTTATATATGATATACTATTAGACACTATATATGTTTTGGA
This sequence comes from Agapanthus africanus, assembly GCA_030015575.1. NCBI lineage: Eukaryota > Viridiplantae > Streptophyta > Magnoliopsida > Asparagales > Amaryllidaceae > Agapanthus > Agapanthus africanus. The sequence continues at coordinate 349,321,574 of JASDDO010000024.1, read as the reverse complement.
TCCGCGCTAGTCTTGACCCAGCCCTGCCGTAAGTTAAGTTACCTTACGGTGAAGACCCGGGTCCTTGTGGCAAATGCGGATGGCATATATGTGTGTTTTATTTTTGTTTTTTCTATGATGTTTAGGAAACATAAATGATGGGACGTCATTAATGAGATTAATGAAAAGAAAAGAAACATAAAGATGTTGTAGAATCATTTTTTCAAAAATGTTGCTCTAGTTCTTGCTTTGTATAGCGGTATTCTATTATGAATATCCAGCACCTCATTCGATGAGGAAAGAGCCTAGATCCCTTCACCGGGAATGGCCTCTTTAGCAAAACTAGCATATGCTAAAACCCACTCGGTTTGTTTTGAAAACTATTCGATTTTTAAAGCGGAGCTTAAACCTCTCCCTTTCAAGTCACTAGATTCTACGACGATATCAAATTCATTACGTTAAAGGTTTTCTTCAAAACCAGTCATAGCCCTCTGTCATTTCAGATAAGTGCTATTTAGTATTCGTACTACGTTTGTTGACCATAGTGAAGGCGTAGTGTGCGGTAACCGATTAGTGCTTATCTGCCGCATATGATGCGGTTGGTTTAAGGTAGTCGTACGACCTTATTGACCATAGCCAAGGGTCGTGTGGGTGGGTTTAATTCAATCACGAAATAACGGGCTGAACTTGATTAGCACTTATGATTTGTTGACTATAGCCAAGGTCATAAGTCGCTAGGGGTAAAAACAGATATCGGGAATTTCAAGTGTTGAAATTTGCAATGAGATTGCATACCTTCTATATGATAGTTGGATCCCAATACCCACTGCGAGTAAGTGTTACTCCTGAAAGAGTTTTCCACTTTACAATTAGCTAATCCAGTAGGTGTCTAAGAAAGGTGTTAATGGGGTTATGCCCCTTCGGAAACGAGGTTATTTAATTAGTTCCATGCGAAAGCACGGAGAGACTCCCTTGAAGTACCAATACCTGCCTGGCTGACCGATTGGCGAACTTGTAGGGTGTAATTAATTCCGGCTAATCTTACCTTTTAGGGTTTGAAGGAAGATTTGATAAAAACAGTGGGAGCCATCCTGATTAAATAAGATAATAACCAATCTAATTTTGTAAGAGCGCACGCTAAAGTGTTTTCTTCTCTCTCTCTCTCTTCAGGTAGTGACCATGACACGCCTTAATCAAGATAATAATATGGATGTATTGACTGAAACCGCTTATTATACTGAGCTGGGGAACGTTGGTTCCACTCTATTTTATGACTGTTATAAGTCTGAGCAAGGGATAGGGGAATGCAAGAATTCCCACGCAGCCCGAACGAAGAAAGAACATTTTGATACATCTTCTTCGGGTGTGTTAGTTACCGAGAACTGTTTCTAAGTTTGCTTTACGTTCTGGGTATTATATACCGGATCAGGATCTCACATTTGTAATCTGTTACATGGGTTAAAGAGAAGTAAAGAACTGGGAAAGGGTGATATGTCTCTCAGAGTAGGGAATGAAGCAATTGTTGCTGCTAAAGCAGTTGGGCGAATATCACCTAATATTACCAAATGATTCTGAACGACTATTATTTCGTACCAAAAATGATGTGCAATCTAATATCCGTTTCTTTATTACATAAAGAAGGATATAATTTTGCATTAGAGGAAAATGTTATGAACATTTTCCTAAATAAAGTGTTGATTGGGTTTGGTACGTTGTGTAACGGTATATACGTTCTAAATCAAAATACAGTTCTAAATATACAGAACACACACAAGAGGAAAAGTTCAGAAATGAACGAAGTCTTCTTGTGGCATTGTAGACTTGGTCATATCAATACGACCAGACTAGCTAAGTTACATAAAGATGGATATTTGAATCCGTTCGAATTTACATTTTATGAAACTTGCCAGTCATGTCTCAAAGGTAAGATGACCAAAACTCCGTTTACGGGACACGGAGAAAGAGCTACTGAACTCTTGGGACTGATACATAGTGATGTATGCGGTCTTATGTCTACACTTGCCAGGAATGGTTCCTCGTACTTTATTACATTCACCGATCATCTCTCAAGATTCGGACATGTGTTCCTGTTGAAACACAAATTTGAAGCTTTTGAGAAATTCAAGGAATATAAGTGCGAAGTAGAGAACCAGATGGGTAAAAGTATTAAAATCCTTCGATCTGATCGAGGAGGAGAATACTTAAGCACGGAATTCCAAGATTATCTAGAAGAGAATGGGATTTTCTCTCAGTTTACTCCTCCGTATACACCATAGCACAATGGAGTATCGGAGCAGAGGAATCACACCCTATTAGTTATGGTGCGCTTTATGATGAGTATTGTTGAGTTACCCATTTCCTTTTGGGGTTATACACTTGAGACAGTTGCATACCTATTGAATAGGATTCCGACCAAATCCGTGCCTACCACTCCATATGAGATATGGTATGGGAAGAGACTATCTCTTAAACGAGTTAAGATATGGGGTTGTCCGGCCTATGTTAAAAAACAGAATACGGACACGATCAGTTCTTTGCAAGTTTGTGGGATATCCAAAGGATTTATATGGATATATATTCTACCACAGTGAGGAACAAAAGGTGTTTGTTGCTCAGCATGCCACCTTTTTAGAAAAAGAATTTCTTATGAAAGAAATTAGTGGTAATGAGGTAGAGCTAGAAGAAGTTCCAGAAACACAAACTACAACTGATAATTTGGTAAAGCCAGAGGATTCAATAGTCCCCAACGAACTTCGGCCACTCCGCAGATCTAGTAGGGTTCCTCATCCACCTGAGAGATACTACGGTTTTCTCGTCGACGGTAGGAGCGGGGATTGCATCATGGAAGATGATGACCCAACTAGTTTCGAGCAGGCCATCACAAGTGGAGACTCTGTGAAATAGCTGGATGCTATGCGATCTGAGATGGAATCCATGTACACCAACAAAGTGTGGACTTTGGAAGTTGCTCCTGAAGGGGTAAAACCCATTGAGAGCAAGTGGATCTTTAAAAAGAAACTTGGTGTACATGGAAAGGTTGAGACCTTCAAAGCTAGACTTGTAGCAAAAGGTTTTCCCGGTGTCGATTATGATGAAACTTTTTCTCCAGTGGCTATGCTTAAGTCCATTAGGATCCTACTTGCCATTGTTGCATACCATGACTATGAAATTTGGCAAATGGACATCAAGACCGCTTTTCTAAATGGTGATTTAGAAAGGAGCGTATACATGACACAGCCAGAGGGCTTCGTAGACAGTGGGAGCAGCGGAAAGGTATGCAAGCTGCTTAAATCAATCTATGGATTAATGCAGGCATCGCGGAGCTGGAACATCTGTTTTGATGTAGCAGTCAGAGAGTTTGACTTCATCAAAGACGTAGATGAACCATGTATATATAAAAAGGTTGTAGAGAGTAAGGTTGCCTTCCTCGTATTGTACATGGATGACATACTCTTGATAGGAAATGATGTTCCTATGCTACACTCGGTCAAACTCTTCCTATCACAAAAGTTCTCCATGAAAGATCTGGGTGATACCTCCTACATCCCGGGGATAAAGATCTATAAAGATAGATCTAAAAGGATATTGGGACTATCCCAATCCAGGTACATAGACACCATACTGAATAGATTTAGTATGGAAGATTCTAAGCATGGTAATTTACCCGCTTGTACAGGAATCACTCTATCCAAAGAGATGTATCCCAAGACTAATTTGGAGAGGGCTCGCATGCAAATGATACCCTATGCTTCTGCAGTTGGGTCTATCATGTACACGATGTTATGCACCAGACCGAATGTAGCTTATGCACTTAGTGTTGTAAGTATGTATCAATCGGCTCCAGGGGAGAAGCATTGGATAGCTGTGAAGAACATTCTTAAGCACTTAAGAAGGACTAAAGAAATATTCTTGGTGTATGGTAACGGAGAACTCCAGGTGGAGTCCTTTACCGATTCGTGCTTCCAGAGTGATAAGGACGATAGCAAGTCGGTCTCGGGTTTTGTCTTCACCCTCAATGATGGGGCGATATGTTGGAAGAGTTCCAAGCAAGATACCGTAGCAGACTCGACGATGGAGGCTGAATACATCGCTGCCAACGATGCTGCCAAAGAGGCTGTCTCGATGAAGAAGTTCATTGCTGAACTTGGCGTGGTTCCATCCATTGAGGATCCAATACCCTTGCATTGTGATAACAATAGAGCTATGGCTTTGACTAAGGAACCCCAGTCCCATCAGTGATCTAGACATATTCTGAGGTGGTATCACCTGATCCTGGAGATAGTTGATCGCCAGGAGATCGAGGTCAGGAGAGTTGATACGAAAGACAACACAGCGGATCCACTCATGAAAGCCCTCCCCGAGACGCAGTTTGAAAGACTTTTTGGGATGTTGGGTATGAGATACTACAGCAACTGGCCTTAGTGCAAATGGGTGATTGTTAGGAATATGTATGCCCTAGAGGACATTATTGTATGATATAGTGGATGCTTGGATATATATATAGAGGACCTTCTTGCTCGACATGATAGTATGCTATCTGGTTGCTCTTTATCTTAACATGTACACTTGTATTATTATACCGTCTCTCTGTTACATGTTTATAAAGCCCTTAGGATGTAGGCTTGACTACCATGACTATGATGCAGATCATACTAGTGGGGCTTGTGCAGTCTACAAGAACATCCTTTAACAGTTCCTAGTCGAGGGAATATTGAGACAGGGCATCGATATTCCAGAGTAGACTAGTGTGTACGTTTCTTGACCCTGTATGGGGTGACGGTTGATCCCATAACCATTAGTGTTTGACATCAAAGATTGTACACATGTACTCATTAAAGAATGGGTACACCGAACAGGACTCGCCGAGAACTCCTAGATGGTACCATACCTATCGTCAGATAGCAATTCTCTGGTGACACTTGTACAGGTTAGTCTGTACACCCAAGATCGTCATAGTATCTTGTGTGGTTCCCACCGTGCTTTGATTTGCTCCCTACTACGGCTCAAAGGAGTCGTGCAAACAGATGGATTTTGGGTACAGTCATGAGTCACATAGAGGAAATGAGCGATGGGAGGGGTTTCGTCTCTCCCGGTATGAGGAGTTGATGTTGTGCTATGCTCGATTGGCTATAACAGCAAGTCCCTGTCCAGAGATGATGAGATTTACTGGTAAGTGTTATCAGTAATTTCTCAAACGGTTATAGGTCACATATCAGTATGACTTATCAAGTTACCGGGGTCTGACGATTCCACCCCCAGACTCGATTTGCGACATATCAGACGAAGAGACCAGACTGTACGGTAAGTGTTGCTTATAGGCTTTACGGGAGTTTGGACATGCTTGCTTGTTGATCTTTTATTTGTTCAATACCTGGGTAGCCGTTACGTCCAGCTAATACCGCCGACGGCTTATGGGTATCTGATGTGATCATTACCTACTGCTGGCGTATTGACGAGTCTTTAGAGTCTCACACAGAGGTTTCCTAGCTCGCGAAATGAAGTAGGGCACATATGGAGATTTGTGTGGGAGCTTGATTAAACACGAGTATGTGATAACGTATTCTAATCTTGCGATATTTGATATCGGTTAGGTTATATGTGATATATCTGGATTATTGAATCAAGTGTTGATTCAATGATTTGATTTAATAATGTGACACACACACACACACATATGATATTAGTTGGTTATATATGATATAACCGGATTATTGAATCAAGTGTTGATTTAATAATTTGATATATATTTATATATTTATATTTATATATATATATATATATTTACTAATATAACTCACTAAAGATTTTATTCTCTTCTAATACATTTAATATATACATGATGTATATTAATATATGTATTTAAATATTGTATCATAGTAGATGATACATAGAACATGGGTGCATGAGAATCACATGAGAATGAGAAAATAATAAACATTTTTGAATTAAGAGAATTAGAGAATGAGTCATGAGTTTGAGAAACTTATAGAAGCCTTGAGAAGCCATGACTCACCTCTTGATTCTTGGCTTATTCAAAGATATTTATCTCTCTCATTCTTATCACTTTAAATGACTTGAGACATGGTTCATTGAACCTCACTCTCACTCTCACATCCTCACACATCAAAGTTCATCTTCTTCCTTCTCTAGGGTTTTTCTTGAGTTGGAAAAAGAAAGAGAAAGAGATTTTGAAAGTGAGCAAAATTCCTACTTCATCAACCTACACTAATTTAGCCTATTAGTTTAGGTTGTTTGCTTCATTAATACTTTGATTAGTGAAGAGTGAGCTTGAGTTAGAGAGACTTTAAGGTGGATCATTTTCGGCATCGAAGACTTCATGCAAGCTCGATCCTTTCTCAAGTGGAGTAAAAGAAGAGTTCTAGGGACTACCACTTGGAGGTATAGAAGTGAAGGACCACTCTACAAAGGTTGTAAAACCTTTTCACTTAGTTTAGAACTTGCTTCCTTGCACTAAAACCACAATTCTCTAGTTAGGTTCTAAGTTAGTATACCTTAGACCTCTAGTTTTTTTTTTTTAAATTGTGTACTTGATGCTTGTATAAATCTAGTAGAGGTGCTAAGACATACTTTCAATGTGTCTTACACGCCGGTGCTCATGTGTGTTTCACGTGCGACGCCGATATAGGATTTTTTAATCCTACTAAATGCTAGCGATGGCGTTCACATGGGAAACACGTGTGGCGCTACCTGATTGATTTTTTTATTAAAAAGCAATTTTTTATGAAGGAACAAATGCCCCCACCGTTGTTCTCACGTGGCTTGCACCTGAGTGCAACAGTGCACAATTTTGAGCCATCCGATCCATCTTGGGATTCGGGGAATCATAACCGTCCCCATTACTTCCTATAAATGCCTTTTGCCTTTGACATGACTGTTGTTTCTTCATCTTCTTTCTGCAGCTTTCCTTTCTTTGATAATTGAATTCTCGTTTCAGAGCATACTGTTCACACAAGAATATTGCATTTAATACTGTCCATCTTTTTGTTCGTTTATTTATAGGTAGGTGCTTTTGATATGTATTTACTACATGATTACAGGTTACAATTTTCTAGTCCAAAATAACGCAAATCACGCAAAATCTCTACAGTTATGCATAAATCCAAAATATTAAAAGTGTAGCCATTTTGGACTGTTGAAAATCTGAAAATATTTTGAAACCATTTTGTAATATTAGACCTACCAAACAGAAGAACAAAACATCATGAGTAAGCAAAAGAAAAACGATGCACTATTTCCTCCAAAGGACCGCGGAACTGCGGTGAAAGATAGGATAGGGCGGGGGAACCGCGGCCTTCACGTGGCATCTCTCGACAGTTTTTCACGGGTAGTTTTGGAATTGTATAGGGGCTCAGAATATGGCCCGAGGGTTTCACTCCTTTGCCTATAAATACTCCAGTTTTGAGCCAAACTAAGAATACTTTTCTTTACTTAGATTTAGTATAGTTTAGTTTGTAGCTTTTTCTTCTTCTTCATCTATCCTCCATGAAAATTGTACTGAGAGTTTTTGAGTGGAAGATTAATGAAGATGAGGGTTTGTTATTATCTTGTATCTTTATTTAATTGCATTGTATTTTAATTTCCTAGTGTAACTTTTATTTATTTGTTGTTAACTAGTTGTTGGTTTTTTTTTCTTGTTTTATTTTCCTTCTCATCTAAATCGTATTTTCAAGCCATGATACTCGATAGAGCCCCTTACTTAGGTGAGGGCCTAAATAGTTAGCTTGTTACCATTTGTTAAAACCGTATTTTCCTTTCATTCTTTTCTTCCTTCTTATTTTATTTTTCTTTTAAATGTGTGAATAAATTCCATACTTGTTAGGGCTAAGGAAGGTTAGCTTGAGGGACGGAAAACTCCCTTGTGTTTCTCTTCTCCAAACACCTTAAAATGAACCTAGACCAAACAAACACAGCCCCCTCCCTTAAACACGCTATAAGTGACATATAGTCGCGACCTAAGTCGAAAAGTCCTTTGGGCGTACTACAACGTGACATGTAGTTGTGACTAAATTGGATACATGGTTGCGTATGTTTGGCCTAGGGTTGGAAATAAGAGCATGTAGTGGACGAAAAAGGGGCACTAGGAATGAATTTAGAGTTGGAAAACTTGCTTAAACTGGCAAATCATATTCCTATGTCCTCCTAATCCCCGCTACTTCCAATTATCCCAACATCATTTCAAGAATGGTAAAAGACAAGCACAAGACTTATCCTAACTCTACTAACCAACCTTAATCCTAACAAATTTACTTGAACATAAAATACAAACACTAAGGATAGAATTGAACATGCACATATTCATTCTTTTATTGACTCGTCGAAAACAAGAACGAAAATATGAACCATCTCCTAGTGGAAGACCCGTACTCAACTGGCTAGCTATAAAATTACACCGTCTTGATTGCGGTAAGTAGGACATATAGAACGCTTAGCGTAGCGCATATAAAAAACGCAGACAATCAAATGGCGCCGCTACCGGGGAGGCGGTAACGTATTTTTTCTTGTCATTCGGGTTAATTTTTTTTGTATATAAATATAACAATAAATAAATAAATATAATAAAAACCATCTTGTTATTTTTTATATTTTTTGTGTGCAAATATGCAGGCAAATCTGGAGCAAGTAAAGTGATCAAGTAAAGAAACAGGGCCTTTTATACTGAAGAGAAGAAAGAGGTAAGTGCACAGAGAAAATTTGAAACCCCAATCCAATAATTAAACCATACATCCCCAGTCAAACATTGCAAATAGCGGCAGTTCTGCGGTCTTTCTTTGGCTTCTGAGCCCAAAATATTCTTGTACCTCTTCTAGTTCTCCAGAGACCCCTCTAAGCTCCACTGAATTGTATTTTCTGCAGATTTCTTTGTACAAAGTGCGCCGCCGCCAAATAAATTTTTTGTTATTTTAGATTTTGTTTGTTTAACACTTTGCATATAATAATACGGACATTAAGAGGCTATAACATCAATTAAGATTTGGTGGGCATTTCATCACCCTTCCTAAGACCCCACGAATCACAAAAAAGCATGCATATTACCTTGAATTAATAAAAAATATCTAGATCAAACCTATAAGTACTTGTCGCGCTCATTTAGGACAAGTGAAGGTTGCGGGGAATCGGTCGATTATCTAAACTTGACTTTATGGTGCCTAAACTAGACAAGTGAGGAGGTAATTTTAAAAGACCTGTCTCACAGTGATTCGTGAGCGGAACCTTCCTTACCTCTCTTGTGCTTATCTGGCCACAATTGGTAGTGAAAAGGCGATTCGAGAGTTATCCTGCAACTTGTCGTTTGGAAGTCTAGGAGCGGTCTAGTTGGACTTTGAAGACTCTAGCTCTAGGTGTTGTTTGTACATATTGTGATTGCGATAGTGCTTGTATAAAGTTTTGTCCCATAATTCCGTATTTTTCAAAAACCAAAACAAACAATTTTAAAAATCTAAAAACTCCAAAAAAATAAAAAAATATATATAAAAATTCACCCACCTTCCACCCTCCCTACCTTTCAATCTTTTCCTATCATATGTATTCCAAAACGACCAACTCTTCCTGAACTTTGGTACCCAGAACCAGACATTTCTTCATACGGTTCTTACTTTGGTCGAACTTCAAACGATCCATCCATCCCTAAAATTTAGTTGAAAGATCAGATAGACGCGTCTAGGATCAATAATTGGACACCGCAATCCACTTTGTATCAACCGTTTCAACCCTTCCTGCCTTCTTATGTTGATACCCCTTTTGAGAGTCATGTTGCGACTCCGAAACCCATGTTCATTGCCGACAGAATTGAACAATCCCATAGTCGATCTTTCACTCCTTTCACCACTCCAAATTCATTAGGATAATAATTCCAATCACCTTCTTATCAAAATGTTGATCCTAATCCTGTCCAATTTTCATATCCATTCGATTCCTATCAATTCTACCCGACTTTTACACCTTCTCTAGACATTTCTTCTGAATAGCCATTTGGGAGTTTCACGTATCCAAATGAGTTTGAATCTTTTACTGAAACCTCTTCACAACCCATGTCTAGTCTTGAACAATCATTAGAAGAATTTCGGATAGCATCGTGCCGAAAAAAAGAGAAATTGAATGAATCCATGACCGCACTCATATAACCATCTGGTGGTTCCTAACTAGCTCATGATTTTGCGTTGTACGATGTGGTGATCGGACAGATTGATGATTTGAGTAGTGAGAGTGAGCGGTACACCCTTCCAAATCAAACCTACCCATTTCAAATTGAATTCCATAACTTAAGTTTCGAAATTCTATCGAGTGCCCCAAATGATTCACCAATTGAAGATAGAACGTTTGATGAGTTGTGCGACTATATAGTGTTTGATTTACACGATTGTGAAGGGTCCATTTCAAGTGAAACCACACCCAATCCCTTTGATCTCTACACCTCCACTCTAGAACCACAATTGATTGAAAACCATGCTTTTGATGAGGTGTCTGAGAAATTTAACTTTCATTTGATTGAGGATGTCGACGCTAGGAATATTTTAGATGATGCACCCACAATTTTGGATGGGTTTTTCTTACCAATTCATCATGTCCTTTCACTTCCGTGTGGGCATCATCCCGAACCATTAATTATTTTTCCTGAACCCCATATGCGTCTGGATATTGTTGATGATGAATGCATGGATGGGCTGAATTTTGAGGAGAATTTTGAGGATATTATTGAGGATAAACCAGTTTTACTAGATGAGTCAGATTTTCTAATTCATCATGTCCCTTCCATTGACTATGACCATTCTCCCGAACGTTTAACCGATACCATTCCTCGATCACTTCCTTCCATCCTTTCCATCGTTTCGACTTCGCCAGATGTCGTATCACCTTCATTTCTTACGTCTGGTTTACCAAATTCGGTCGGCCCATGTTTTCTTAGAAATCTTCAGAGGTTTGACCCTATTTCTCAACGTGTTGATAGATTAGTACAATCCATTTTTACACTCCGATCATTACAAATTGTACTGATTTATTCAATCCACCTCCACCCTCAAGTTCATATTCTTTTTCTTTCTCCCCTTCGCCATTCGTCTCCTCCACCGAGACCGTATCCGCTTCCATCCCTACACGGTCTCGCATATTCTTCATTTCTTTCCTATACGCAATCTTTGACCAACCCGGGCATTATCACGATAAATTTTTTGAATGGTTAGTGTTAACTTTTGGCTTGTGTAAGGCCTTATATAGATTGATGGCGTTCATCCCCCCTAACTCTGAATTTCACCATTTAAACAGTGGAAACACTGTTTCACTTAAGTTTGGGGGGAACCCTTTTGTGTATATATATATTTTTTTTGGTTTGCCTTTTCTTTTATAAAAACAAAAAAAACAGGATAACACCGACAGATTTTGACCCCTCAACAATTTTGACCCTCTTGGTGTAGCATGACAGTGAGGACACTGTCAAGTTTAAGTTTGGGGTGTGCTCGGTAAGCTTTCTACCTTTGCATTTATGTGTATATTTTGCATTTGCATACTTATTTTAAAAACCCACAAAAATTAAAAAAAAATTCAAAAATATAAAAACTTTGTCATCAAGTTAGCTAGTAAGGTAACTTAGATTTTTGTTCCGAAAATTTGGTTTGATGGGTTAGAAATAACTAAATCCTAGGTTTAGGAATTGAAAACCCTAAAAATAACCCTCTTTTAGTTTAACCTTGGTAAATATACGTCCTTACAGTTTTTTTAGAAGTAAGTAATCTTGAGTTCAGTTCTTGAGTTAAATCGAGATGATGGAAAAGTATTGAAAGTTTTATTGAAAGATAAGTCTGAAAAATAGTTCATATTCTTGAGTCCAAATTCAGAAAGTATTACCCTACAAATCACACTTGCACGCCCCTTGAAACTTGGGATAGTAAAGAAATACTCTTGCCTGAAAACCTAGTATGAAAGAAAAAACGGTATTTAAAGCTAACCACCAAAAGAGGATCATTGAAAAATATATCCGGTCTTGAATTACAAGACCTGAAAACCTCTATTTATGCTATAATAAGCTCACGCATTCAGTAATCGGCTGATTAGTGCCTCAGGAAGCAGTAATAGTCGCATGAAAGATGTGTGAGCAAATCCGTCCATCATTAATTAAGAGAAATAGTATTACGTATTAGGGCAAAGGTACTATAGCTTGAGTTGAATTCTTGAGTGTAGGGGTGAAATTTACACATACATAGGGGTATACAATCGATATTTAGAGGAAAGATAGGGATGAAGAATAAGTCTTATGTTTTCCGTAAAGAAGATAAAAATTTCGGATTAGAGACTATGTTTTAGAAGGGAAACTCAAGAGAAACCGAGATCTTTTTAAAAATGTCAAAACGTATAGGATCTTAGGTTGAATAAACAGGAGGTATGAAAAATAAGGGATGGATATTTCTAACTTAGGATGATAGAGTTTCTAACTTAAATGTTAAACCGTAGGATTAGAATCAAGGTTAACTTATGAAACTAGCTTGACGGGATTTTGTGGGTAGTATCCGTTGAAACCCCTCAGGAGACAACACTCCTCCTACTAGGGACACCTAGAGGTTTAACGACTTGTTGCACATGCTAAGTACAACTGTGATGCCTACAAAAGTGAGCTTAGGACTTTTTGAGAATAAATAGTTTTTCTCTGGACGAGCAAAAGATAAGTTTGGGGGTATTTGTTCACACCAGAATATTGCATTTAATACTGCCCGTCCTTTTACTCGTTTATTTATAGGTAGGTGCTTTTAATCCGTGTTTGCTACGTGATTACAGGTTCCAGGTTCCTAGTCCAAAATAACGCAAATCACGCAAAATCTCCACAGTTATGCCAAAATCCAGAATATCTGCCAAAAACAGATAAAATCCGGGTTCCGGTAATCTATACCCGCCCAACGCCGCTTACCAGTTCAAGATACAAGATGAAAAACAGTGGTCATTCGTGTCTCGGACAAGCACAGAGCACGAGAGGGTCAGCACAAAGATCAAGAGGTGCACGGAGCTCGAGGGAGATCAATGTCAAAAAGATTAAAAGTGTAGCCATTTTGGATTGTTGAAAATATGAAGATATTTTGGAATCATTTTTCAATGTTAGACCTACCAAACAGAAGAACAAAGTATCATGAGCAAGCACAAGAAAAACGAGGCTCTATTTCCTCTAAAAGACCACGGAACCGCGGTCTTTTAGATGGGTTAGGGCGGAGGAACCGCGGCCTCCACGTGGCATCTCTCGATAGATTTTCAGAGGTAGTTTTGGAATTGTATAGGGGCTCAGAATATGGCCCTAGGGTTTCACTCCTCTGCCTATAAATACTCCATTTTTGAGCCAAACCAAGAATACTTTTCTTTACTTAGATTTAGTGTAGTTTAGTTTATAGCTTCTTCTTCTTCTTCATCAATCCTCCATGAAAATTGTAGTGAGAGATTTTGAGTGGAAAATCAATGAAGATGAGGGTTTTTTATTATCTTGTATCTTTATTTAATTGCATTGTATTTTAATTTTCTAGTGTAACTTCTATTTATTTGTTGTTAAGTAGTTGTTGGTTTTCTTTTCTTGTTTTATTTTGCTTCTCTTCTAAACCGTATTTTCAAGCCATGATATTCGATGGAGTCCCTTGCTTAGGTGAGGGCCCAAGTAGTTAGCTTGCTACCATTTGTTAAAACCATATTTTCCTTTCTTTCTTTTTTTCCTTCTTATTTTATTTTTCTTTTAAATGTGTGAATAAATTCTATACTTGTTAGGGCTAAGGAAAGTTAGCATGAGGGATGGAAAAATCCCTTGTGCTTCTCTTCGCCAAACACCTTAAAATGAATTTAGACCAAACAAACACAACCCCCTCTCTTAGGCGCGCTATAAGTGACATATAGCCGCAACCTAACTCGAGAAGTCCTTTGGGCGCACTACAATGTGACATGTAGTTGTGACCTAATTGGATACATGGTTGCGTATGTTTGGCCTAGGGTTGGAAATAAGAGCATGTAGTGGACGGACAAGGGGCATTAGGAATGGATTTAGCATTGGAAAGCTTTCTTAAACTCGCAAATCCTATTCCTATGTCCTCCTAATTCCCTCTACTTCCAATTATCCCAACATCATTTCAAGAATGGTAAAAGACAGGCACAAAACTAATCCTAACTCTACTAACCAACCTTAACCCTAACAGATTTACTTGAACATAAAATACAAACACTTAGGATAGAATTGAACATACACATATACATTCTTTCATCGACTCGTCTAAAACAAGGATGAACATAAGAACCATCTCCCAGTGGACGACCCGTACTCAACCAGCTAGCTATAAAACGACACCGTCTTGATTGCGGCAAGTAGGACATATAAAACACTTAGTGTAGCGCATAATAAAACGCAGCAGGTCAATCACTTACATCTTTTCTGTAACAACCGAGTTCATTTATACCAATTCCAGTTCTCGTATTTACTTATCTATGGTATTTTCTTGATTTAACGGGTTTTGGGTGCGAATGGTATTTCACATTTTATATTGCATTCGACCCGACCCGCTTGCTTGAACCTGTTTGATTCATATTTATGAACCACCCTGACTTGTTATGTAGACTTGTGCATTTTCAACTTTATCGCATACTGGCATTTTATCTGGCATGACATCTTTTACCATATAACATTTTAAATCACGTAAAATATTTTAAAAATACATTTCATAGCCTGCATGATACCCCTAACCCCGTGGTAGCATCCGCGCATCTTGTTCTCGTCCCGTTCAGTGAAACGGACGTGTTTGGATGGCTACGCGCACGTACATGCATCCGTTCTTGAGGGTATGCATTTTAGTTACCTAATCATTTATTTTAAAATTTGGAAGTTGTATATAATTTTTGTATTTCAAATCTAAATTTTAGACCCAACCCGGGCCCCTTTTTTGAAATACTTTAATATCCCGCCTAAATTCAATTATTTAAAAAATTTTAAATTTAATTATAATATTTTAAACAGGCTAAAGATTTCTCAGCTAACGAAAAATATTTTCTTTAAAATATACATCTTTTAAATTTTCTTAATCCTTTCTTTAACCGTTTCCCTCAGCTCTCTCTTTTTCCCTGGGCTCCACATCGCGAGCCAATCATCTTTTTTTCCTTTTCTTTACTCCGGCCCCACGCTAATCCTCTCTCTCTTCTTTCCTTTTCTCTTTCTCTCTCTCCCTCACCGCTATCTCTTTCTCTCTCCTCCATATAAAAACAAATTCATCTCTCCTCACTATTCATCTCTCTCTCAGAATCTATCTCTCTCTCTCAGAATCTCTCTCTCTCTCCTCTCGATCTCTCTCTTCTTTCTCTTTTTCCCATGTATATTTCTCATCCTTTATCTCCAATCATATATTTTCTTTCAAAATAAACCCACAACTTACCCCTTCGTCTTCCTCACCCCTATCGTTGCGGCGCACCTCGACTCCTCGAGCACCCTCGACCAGAGCCGAACCCCGTCGCTATCATCTTCATCTCGTTGTTGCTAACCTCCTCTCTCTTCACCCACGCCACCTTCCACCATTGGCAAACTCTCAACCCCATCACCGCTTCATCTTCTATCAACCACCAAGCACCGCGCCACTTTTCTCACCCCCCTCACCGCCGCCTGTAACCCGAGCACCCTCCTCCAGCAAACCATCAACCCATCTTCATCTTCTTCCCATTGTCTTCCTATCAAAACCCATAACCCCAAGCCCTAACCTCCAGCTTCACCCTCATCGTTACCTAGCCGTGCCACCACCAACCCCTGAACCATCACCTGAACCTACCATGCTGTCGACACCTAAACACCGACCATCTTCCTTGCCGCAGCACATCCCCCGACAGCCCACAACCGAGCACCATCGCCACCTCCTTCCCCTTCAACATCCGAGCAACGCATCAACACCGTCGCATCACCTTACCTCAACCACCGGCATCGTAAACATCTCCAGCATGCCGTCGATTTCAACCCAACACCACTGAGACCCGAGCTAGCAGCCTTAACCCTCGACCCCGACACTATCACCGACCTCCCTTTGTCTGAGCACCATTTCATCACCATCACAGCTACCTCTCTCAACCCCGACACAACTCCAGTCACTTCCATCGCTGCAACCATTTGCCTCACCTGCTTCCTCGCCGGAGCTCCGACCTCGTCGCCTCCGTGCACTCATCATCATTACCACCTTGCATCTCGCGTAGAACCCATTAAACCCTAGCTTGCAACCCTTGCCCGAGCCTCGAACCCCGCAGCCTCATCATAAGTGCTTCTTCGTCTTCTTTTTCTTTATTTCTTGGATCTGTATTTTCATAGATCGCCGGAGCCGTGACGTTGCTGCCGTTCCTGATAATCCAGACGATGTACCTTACCTGCGTGATCACCCTCGTGCGTTATTTGGACCTGTTCCGTGTACCGTGCGCGCGTCGCGACATTTTGCGGACGTAGGACGTACCGTACATATCCGTTTCTTGATCCGTCGAGGCAAGTAAAACTTGCTATATGCTATTTATATTATTTTATACGTATTTAATTGCATATTGAACCTGTAGATTAAATCTAATGCCACATGTTCCATTTTTTTAACTTTTAGATGTTCCATTTATATCATTTTAGATCTAAAACTTGAAAACATATCATGTTGCATAATAGAGTACAATACATTGTACCCACGTCCATATTTATATCACATAGTGCTTGGTTGCATAGCCCATAGTACCCTTCCTTTTATTATAACCTTTCAGAAACTCGTTTGCATTCATCTAGCCTAATATGTATACAATTGCATCCATAGATCACTTGATTAGATAATATTGTAAATTTAACATTCTATATTTGATAAAGTGTATTTTAATTAATGATGGAATTATAACCTTAACCCAAATCGATAACTGTGCATCCATTTGTCTTAGTTTACACCTATTTTGCACACTACATCACAATGTTCCATTTTTATTGTTCCATTGGTACCCCATACTTGTTTTGTATACCCATGCTTACTATAGTTTGATTATGAGCACCCACATGACATTTTTTTCACCCTTGACATGACTTGATATACTATTACTTGACACGACATGGTACCGTGCACTTCTTAACATGACATGATACCTATATACTACATGACTTGACCTGATGTACCATGGCTTTACCTGTTACCTGATCTTGTTACTAATGCCAACAAACTTAACCTGTTGTCCCTACGTACATTTCCTGTTGTCTATCCAGATAAACCTGTACCTGTTTGATCCTGTGTTGCCATTAGCTCTAGATTTATTAATACCTGACTTGAACATATATAACTTGGGGTATTGGGAATTCAGTGATGAAACCTGACTTGTAACTCGACAGTTCGATACCTTTACTGATCAGTCTTACGGGCTAGGCCAGCCCCGGGGTGATGCTGCTGACATCACTCGTCATTACATACCACCCTTTACTGCCTTACGGCACGTCTCGGATTCAGCCCGAGAGTCATAGACCGTGGTCCCGGGTATGCACGGGATACTATTGAGTTACATCGATGATTCATCAAATTGATTTCAAAGACTTGAGAGTAGTTAACACAGTCAACCAGTTTAGAATACTCACTGCACATCACCTGTGCCTTACCCTTCACTGTCACTTTTATATTACTGTTTTACTGTTCATACTCATACCTGCATATCTTGTCACCCCTGTTTATAGTATTGCTTGATATTATGACGCACTGACGTCTAGGTTTTGCATGGCCCAGATCCTCTACCTTTGTTGCAAACTGATCAGGAGTACTGCCGCTGTTAGACCGAGCGGTGAGGATCCTGTTGGTATCCAGTTTTACTTTCCAGGTGTTTTATTTATTGGATCATTTTCTTCCGCATATTATTATTTCTTGACTCATTTATTCTGGCTCATGGACATGTACTAGATAGTTTAGTTTACTTTCTTGTTCTTGATATTTCTACAGCCGTAATGTGACTGTGGAAGGATATTTTCTATCCACAGGTAGCATGGTTGGCTATGTCACGTGCCTATCTTAGCGTACTCTGGGAAGCGGGGCGTGGCATTTTCCCTCAAGAATCCCTTTGAACAGAGTAAAATTTGCCGAAATTTTTGGTGAGGACTATGAACAGAACTTAGCTCTCCATATCTTTTGGATACTTTTTTCGGATTTTAAACCCATTATCATATTTGACAGAGCTTAGCTCTTTTCTTGAATCGATCTCTTGGGGATCTTAAAAAAAACCTTTTTAATGTAGATCGTGGATCTTGATGTCCATATCAAGGGTTTGTGTTGATGGACATTCTTGAGAATCTTTGATTCTCTTCTTAGGGTTTTACCCTTCTTAGGGTTTTACCTTATTGTCAATCTTGACATATGAGGATTTCTGGAATTTGATTCCATTATTTAACCCATGAGTTTCCTAACATGGGGATTTCTGGGATTTAATTCCATCTAATTCCATTATTGTTTGTTTTTTTTGCAGATCTTAGCTCTGGTTCGATTCTTAGAAATTTTGGGAATTTTATTTTCTTTACTGTTCTTGGATATTTTCCTTTTTAGGATTTTTAGGGTTTTAATACCCATTTCACAGATTTGAATCTATTGTTGTTTTTAAAAGAACTCACTTTTTGGGGATATTGGGAGTTTTAACTCCACCGTTTATTTAATGAGAATCTTTTTTGATTCTCACAATGGGCATATGTCTCATCATTGATGAGCCGCCATATTGATTTCGTAGGGTCCACTAGCTTTGGAATTAGTAGTTCCACCAAATGAACTCACATCCTTTTGTTAATAGTTCTTTTGTCCTTTTTCAAGTACAATGGTTGGTCATTTGTACGACATCGAAGAGATTGTCTCTTATGAAGAGATTCATATTCAAGGTCGCCTCCAAGGCCAAGAATACACTACGGCCTAATGCGATGAGATGATGTGTCACTTCGATAATTACAACGGTCGATTGCTCTGTCGCCGTTCTACCCTTTTGACGATCATCGTTGGATCAATCTGGGAAGCTCTTCCTGAGCTTGATGAGGCTATGCCGCTCCAGGCACTTGATGATGCTGAAGACAAGGTGCATTTAGTATATCCGATGGGCCTGATCTCGAAGAAACGGAGAGATGATCTCGTCACTATTTTGCATCGCATCTTCCAACAGAAAGCGATAATATCCTCGTACCAGAGGATGGAAGACATCAACGGTGATCCCGAAGCTTGCATCTGTAAGAAGATGCATAAGAAGATAGTCAATGAAGCTAGAAGCGCTTTACTTAAACTTGCCTTTAAGTTTGAGAATTCATGTCCAGAATTTTGCGTCTTGCCATTGTAGACCTTAGATGATGTACTAGCGGTTTTTTAGTCGTTCTCATTATCTCTGTGTAATCTTTTCTAAAAGTATGAATGACAAGCCTTTTTCCCTTTCATATCTGCACTTTTCTTTTCTTGATTGGATAAATCTGGCAGAGACTAGTTTATTCACTCATTTCTGAGTTTCTATTTTATTCATCCATTTCGACATTTCTAGTTTCTGTACTCATTTCGGAGTGTTTTTAATTTATGTACTCATTTCAGAGTGTTTTTAATTGTTCTCCATTAGGTTTACAGGCAAACTTGCCATAACGTTGGATGTAGACAACCCCCATTCTTTTATGACAGGGGTCCGTTAGGTTTATGGTACTAGGTTTAAGTCTATCGTACCGTCGCGTTGGCTGATGTATTTCTCGATATGCAGTTTCTCAGGTTGCTGGTCGAGTAGCCCCACGACTGTCGTGTCTCTGATCCTTTCTGAGGCTGGACAAGACATCTTCAAATAATCTTCTTAGGTTGGAGTGTACGTAAAACCGTCGAAAGAACAAGCGTTAGGTATTTGTCGTGGCACTTTTTACTTGATGTTTGGCTTAATTTGAAGCCCCGATGAGTCAAAACCGCACCCTTCTGGGGTGGGATGATCTCCAATAGTCTCTAGGGTTGCCTTCAAGACTTGAAATTAGGAATATGTCGTCACTTTATTTTTTTTTGATGATGTCGTACCAATTCTTTGCTGAAGTCGGGAAAACATCTGTGTGATCTCTATGTTGTATGTATCACAATCGATGTTTGGAACTAGGAATGTGCCATTGCTCCAATTTCATTTGATAGTTGCGTCCGCACCCTGCTGGAATGAGGAGGAACGTTGAGTTTGTTGGATATAGTGCCCTCAAGTCAATTATTGTAATCGTAGACATGCGATTGTGATGATTGAGGGAGGACCTATACGGGTAGGACAGTCTTACTCAAAATAATAGTATGCTATCTGGTTTGTCATTATCATCATGTACATGCATTATGTGGTATTGCAGATCACTATTACATTTTGATAGAGCCTATAGGATTCTTGCTTGACTACCAGCATTATGATGGCGATCATAAACGTGAGAGCTGGGTGGTCCATAAGTACATCCTTAAATGTCCCTAGTCGTGGGAGTATCGAGACTGGGCATCGATATTCCGGAGTAAACTAGTGTATACGCTTCGAGACCCCGACGAAGGGCGGTGGCCGATCTCACAAGCCATTGGTGTTGTGTCACCTTAGATAGTATACAGGTGCTCACTGGAGGTGAGTACACTAGACGGACTCGCCGAGAACTTCTAGATGGTATTATACCTATCGTCAGATGGAAATTCTCAAGTGGCATGAGTACATGTTAATCCTTTAACCTGAAGTTGTCATTTGTCTCGTGTGAGTTCTCACTGTACTTTGAATACTACCCTACCACGGCTCAAAGGAGTCGTGCAAACAGGTTTTAGCTGGGTACAGTCCCGAGGCACAAGGAGGCAGTGGTCGACTGTCAGGGATTCGTCTCTCCTGGTATTAGGAGTCAATGGCGTGCTGTGTTCAGTTGGCTATCACCAGAAATCCATGGCCATAGTAGGGAAGATTTACTGATAGTTGATCAGTAGTATCTCAGTTGGTGATGAGCTTGACTCAGACACGACTTATCGGGTTAGTAGGGGTCTGACGTTATCCACCCCTAGAACCGATATGCGATACTCTTTGACGAAGAGACCAGACTGTACGGAGATTGTCACATTCAGGCTCAGTAGGGTAAGGACGCACTTGATTGTCGACCACTCTTTCGACAAGTACCTGGTTAGCCGTTACGTACAGCTAGTGCCGCTGACATGCTTATGGTTAAACCCACTACCAGCGTATTGTCGAGTCTTTAGAGTCCCACACAGAGGGTTTTCCCAGTTCAGGCGACTGATGTAGAAGCCGTATGGTGGTACATTCAGGGGTCCGATTAAATACGTGTACGCGATATACGAACTTTAATCGGACAGTTTAAATACTAGCCGGCTTAGGATTAAGTCGGATTACTAAATCAGGCTTTGATTTAATAATTTATATATGTATTTTGAAATATATATTTTAGTATTATTGTTCACTATTCATTCTCTCTTTGGTGCTATCCGTATTTTTATACGGATATGCGTATATATAGCGATACATATACCAGGTGAAGTATTTCTTATTTATACGGCATTGCTTCTAGAAGATGGACACCTCATATTTAATTTTCTATTTAGAAAATTAAAAGGGAAATGAGGTGGCATGTTGAGTTGATGAAGTATGGTGCTACATTGTACAAAGGCATGGCTTGGTTTTTTAAAATGTTTTTCCATTTGGTTGCACTATTGGTGCATGGTTCATATTATTGTAGCAATTCCTTTTTACAATGAGAGACTTGATGATTTTTCATCTTCCTCACTTCCTCCATGGTTGATGCTTCATCTTTTCATTCTCCTTCTTCTTCTTGCTTCCATTTTTGAGCAAGATCCTAGAGAGAAAAATATAGTGAAGTATTCCTACATCACCAGCCGCCCAAACCTAGCAACTTTGGACCGTCGGTTTGAGCCTCCTCCGTGTTCCCTCAGGTGGATCGTCTTCGGCAAGGGTGATCGATACTCAAGCCCGTTCCCGGTGGCTACGAGCTTGGAGGGGTCTTCCACAATTGGGTGGACATGTGACAAAGGTTGTATTTCTCAACCCCTTGCACTTCTAGATTAGCTAGTTTAGGTCTATGGCTCGTATCTTGGGTTTTATCGGGAGTCCGGTGCTCGCATGAAATTTTTGTTTTAGCTTCCGCCTCAGCCGCGGCTTCCGCGGCGCCGGCACCGGATCTCAACAGAGATGATCTCTAGGCTGTAGATGTTTCCATTGGGGTCTGGAGCGCTTTTATTTGACCGTTGGGTCGCTATTGACGCCGCGTCTGTACTTTGCTGGAGTAAGAAGGATGCCCAAATAGTCTCTAGGCTGTAGATGTGACATCAAGACTCAGTTCTTCTTTTGACAAAGTATTTCGGGAAAAATATGGTTCCCTTTCATTTGTACCCATGGATTGTATACAAGAATCAGTATGGAACTACTTGCAGGGCAGAAAAACTTTATTTTATTAGTTATCTCCGTGATGCTCTATCTTTTCAGCTTTTATATCGTGAAAGTCACGATTACCCAATCATTTCGGCTATTTTTTGCGGCACTTAATCATTTAGGCTATTTTATATGCATTTTTTTGCTCGCTGGTTTTGTGGCGAGTTGAAGGCTTGGATTCTGATACCATTTTTGGCATCAGTATCGCTACAACTGGAATATTGCCAGGAGCGAATCATCATTTACCGTGAGAGGCTTTGAAGTTTGACACCTGTTTCAGCATCAACATTACTACAACTGGGAAATTGTCAGGAACGAATCATCATTTGCCTTTGTCGATTTGAACAAAGGTGGCTTAGCAAACAGGGTTAAGATCCTGTCGACTAAGGCTTTTTGACTTGATGAGCCATAAGGGTCTGATAAATGTATTTCTCCCTATGAGTCGTGAGGATCTCATAAGTGTATTTTCTCCTCAAGAATTGTGAGGATTTCCCAGTGTGTTTTCTATTGTAAGTCGTAAGGATCTTAAAGAGTGTTTTATCCTTATAAGTCGAGAGGACTTATAAGTAGTTTTTCACCAAATGGGGATATTTCTCGCTATTGGCGGGACTTGGTGGGGAATATATTTATTTATGCCCATGGATTATATACAAGAGTCGATATTGGACCACTTGTAGGGAAGAGAAACTTTGTAGGGTTTTGGTGGCTTAAGAACAGGTTTGGATCCTTATAATCTAAGGCATTTGAATTCTATAAGTCGTAAGGGTCTTATAGAAGATATATTCTCCTTATGAGTCGGGAAGCTCTCGTAAGTGCATTTTCTCCTTAGGAATCGTATGAATTCCTAAGTGTGTTGCTCCTTAGTGAGTCGTAAGGATTTCACACGGGTGTTTTCTCCTTACAAAGTCGTGAGGACTTTACAAGTGCATCTTTTTTTTTGTTATTTTTAAAAAAAAAATTAACGAGTTTGTGCTCTCTCGGCTTTTCACTAGCTCGCCGGTAGTCCTGCTATTTTTACTCATGGCGTCCTTTCAGTTTTTCATCCGTGCCTATTTCATTTGTGGACATACCGATTTTTTAGGCGGCCCGTAAGGTAACGCATCATTAGCTGTAGACCCTGATCTTTTCACAAAGACCATATCATGTAGGACGTAGGAGAGTTATGAATTGTTTATGCCCGTAGATTGTATACGGTGGTCAATATAGGGATCTACCGTAGGGCTAAACGTGTTAGTTTAAGAACATAATGGTCCATTATCGCCGTATTTTGGGATGAGTTTTTAGTTTAAGGACTTTTCGGTCCAGCATTCCCATGTTTGGGGGGAAACGTGCTAGTTTAAGAATTTCTCGGTCCAATATCGCTGTGTTTGGGACGACGGGGATCTTTTTGGTACTACTTTCAGAGACTCAGGAAGATAGCGAGCGGACACAAGCGTCGTCATCTATCATTGATCAAAATCATGACTCATCAAGCGTAGTACTTTTTAAGGAATCGGCTGTTTATTGGCCGGAATGGTCTTTCGCCATGCATATCCATGAGCAGATAGGCTCCACCTTGGTATACTTTGTCTATGATGTACGAGTCTTCATAATTTGGCTCAAACTTTTCACGTTTTGCACGATTGGAAACCATCGGTCTTTTGATAACCAGCACGAGTTCGCCTTGGTGGAATATTCTCGGCCTGATCAATCTTTCATATGACCGGGTCATCCTTACCTTATAAGCTTCCATATTTTGCTATGCTATAAGGCGGGTTTCGTGGAGGGCGTCGAGCTCCTCGAGCCTAAGATGAGTATTTTCTTTATCTGTTAGCTCATATTGAACTGCCACTCGTAAAGAGGGTAGTTATACCTCCAGTAAGAGCACTGCTTTCGCGCCAAACACCAATGCGTATGGTGTTGTATTCGTGGCCGTCTTGAACGTTGTTCGGTACGCCCAAGGAGTTTCATGCAGATTTTCGTGCCAGTCCTTTTTTTGGACACCAATTTTTTATAATCTTGGTCAAGATCTTGTTGAAGGCTTCAGCTAGACTGTTAGCCCGAGAATTATAGACTGAAGAGTATCTCCAATCTATTTTATACTGCCGTGCGAAACGACTTATTTTTTGGCTTCTATAAGCTGGCCCATTATCTGAGATTATCAGTCGCGAAGTCCTGAACCGATATATGACATGGGTTTTAAAGAAATGGATGATATTCTCCGTCTTCACCTCCCTTAGCGGTACTGCTTCTGCCTACTTAGAGAAGTAGTCGGTTGTTGCCAGTATAAACCGGTGTCCTTTAGATGATGCCGGTTCGATAGGACCAATTATATCGGTTCCCTACATTTCAAATGGTCATCTGGCCACTGTCGGGTGCAGCGGATTTGGGTGCTGATGTATGAAGTCCCCATGAATTTGGCACGAGTGACACTGCTTCGCATATTCGAGACAGTCCTGAATCATCAAGGGTCAATAATAGCTCATTCTTTTTATCTTCATCTTCATCTTTTGCCCAGCTTGATGAGAACCGCAGAGTCCGTCGTGTATTTCTTGGATGACTTTCTTTGCTTCCTTCGGTCCCAGGCATC
Source organism: Agapanthus africanus (assembly GCA_030015575.1). NCBI lineage: Eukaryota > Viridiplantae > Streptophyta > Magnoliopsida > Asparagales > Amaryllidaceae > Agapanthus > Agapanthus africanus. The sequence continues at coordinate 349,296,640 of JASDDO010000024.1, read as the reverse complement.
TTAGCCATAGGCAGTCGAATGATCTTTTATATAGAGTATCATTGACGAAGGTGAATGACAAAGCTCGTTTCATGAGCTGATGTCTAGATGACGCATTTTCAGACATTTGTTGGTGTTGGAGATAATGCCCTCAGAGTCAATTATTGGATCACAGGTACGTGATTGCAATGATTGATGGAGGACCTATCCCGGTAGGACAGTCTTACTCGAGATGATAGTATGCTATCTGGTTTACCTTTATCATCGTGTACTGTTTTAGGTGACCTGACACGTCGCTATTACACGTTGATAGAGCCCCTAGGATTCTAGCTTGACCACCAGCAGTATGAGGGCGATCATATAAGTGGGAGCTGGGGTCTATAAGCATATCCTGAAATGGTCCCTAGTCGTATGAGTTTCGAGACAGGGCATCGATACTCCATAGTAGACTAGTGTATACAGTCGAGACCCCGACGAGGGGCGGTGGCCGGTCTCACAAGCCACTGGTGTCAGTTGGATCACCTAAGATGTATACAGGTGCTCATTGGGTTATGAGTACACCGGACAGGACTCGCCGGGAACATGCCAGTTGGTCATATACCAGACGTCAGATGGCAGTTCCCTGGTGACATGTGTGCATGTTAGTTCATCGACCTGGGGATCGTCATTTGTCTTGTGTGAGTTCCCACTGTACTTTGATTACTACCCTACCACGGCTCAAAGGAGTCGTGCAAACAGGTTTTAGTTGGGTACAGTCCCAAGCCACATGGAGGCAGTGAGCGTATCTTCAGGGGTTCGTCTCTCCCGGTATTGGGGGTGAGGTCGTGCTGTGTCTAGGAGAGCCATTACACGAAGCCCTCGGCCGAGGCAAGGAGATTTACTGGTAGGTATTCCAGTAGTATCTCAGGATGTTCTGGGCTACACTCCGACACGACTTGTACCGCTTTTGGGGGTCTGACTTTTACCAACCCCCTAGGCCCGCCATGCGATGCTCATAGACGAACGGACCGGACTGTACGGATATTGTCACTGACAGGCTCAGTAGGGTTGTTTGGCTGAGTTCACTCACAGACGTCCCTTTTAGTCAATACCTGGTAGCCCGTTACGTATTGTCTTATACCTCTGACGTGCTAGTGGTTAAATCCACAACCAAGGTGTTGACGAGTCTTTAGAGTCCCCCACATTCAGTTACTCAGTTTTCGGGCGAAAGGTTGTAGAGGCCGTATGGAGATATGGCAAGGTCCGATCAGATACGTGCGGTATTGCACGGATCAGGATCGGACAGTTTGTACTATAGGCCGTATGGATATATGGCACGGTTCGATCAGATACGTACGGTATTGCACGGATCAGGATCGAACGGATATTACTAGCCGGCTTTGGTATAAGCCGGATCCTAGTATAGTACAGTGTGGTTTTTTGTCTCATCGCATTTGTATTTCGGTCGAAATACAGATGCGGGTGTGTATGCACAGTATCGGGGTTTTCCTGTAATTTATTACGGGACCAGTTTTCTGGAGTTGCCAGTTTGCTTTCCGTTTCGGCCGATTTCCATTGTTCCGTTCATTGGCCGAAGTTTGGTGGAGGAGGGCTTATTTGCATTGTTGCAAATAAGTGTTTTTGGAGGGGGTTCTTTGCATATATTTATATCATGATGGTTTCATGATGGAGCCCATCCTTTGACTTCTAGCTTTATGATGATGGCTTGACCATTGTAGGTTATGATTGGCTTTTGGAGTGTTGGGTTTTGGTCTCTCATCATCTCTTTTCATCATTGCATTCCACCCACCCCCTTGACCTTTCTCTTTCTCTCTCCAATCACACTTGAGAAGGGGGGGCCGGCCATTCCTAAGGAAGGGAATGGAATGGGATTTTTTTTTTTGTGTGTGGTATTTTTGCTTCTCATGTTTGTGAGAAAAGTCCTCTAGCTCATTTCCTAAAGTTGCTCTCTATTCCTCCACCAATGGCAATTCCACAATCCCCAAAAATGAGACATGGTTCTTCACACATTCTACAGCAAATCTTGGGCACGTCGAGTAGCCGGCTTCGTGCCCGAGTTGCCTCGGCATTGAGGTGGGAGCCCGTAAAAGAAGTAGGCGATGTGGTGCACTTCCGGCGACGAGGAGGAGACGGGACATTCCGCAGGAGATCGGGACGACGACGAGAAGACCGGAGGACTCGGATCTGTCGGTATATCTCTCTTCCCTATCTTGTTGTAGCTTAGACTTGTTAATGGTTACGATCCGGATGTTTAGTGCGCGGCGGTGCCGGTTTGCTAAGTCCGCAAAATTAAAGTTTTTCACCGCTTCCGCATTCGGCCGTCGGATTGACGGCCGGGGCGCCGCCGTGCACTTACAGTGGTATCAGAGCCTCGCCATTAACTTAGTCTAGCTTGGTGTAATGTGTTTGCATTTCCGATCGATCAAAAATTTCCAAAACTACATTTTTGTTAGCATCAGTTTCTGTTGAAAATTTTTTGTCTCGAAAAATTTTTCAGGTTGTAAAATAGTGATGCACTGGATGTTATAAGCATACTGTAGAAATTCGACACATTCAGTCGACGAACAGAGCGCGGAACCGCGGCAATACCCCCACTTGGGCCGCGGTTCCGCCGCCGAACTGTGCGCTTGCTGTGTGAAATTTCTTCAGTAGCTTTATGGGCTTTAAATTTGGGTTTTGGAATAATAACATTGGGCCCAGAATTTCTTGATCTGCTACAGTATTGCTTGGGGGCCCACTTGTTAAAATTTGATTGATCGGATATTTTTTAAACACATTATTTCACAGTATTTACATTATATCTGCGACCGTGAATGTCACTCGATCGGTAAATCCGGTCTAACTGCTATAGCCCGGTTAGACGGATTTGCGAACGTGACTTTCACGTTGATGTTCTGTTTTTGCTGTGATGTTGCGGATCGGTCGTGGGGGATAGCCTGGATGCAATGCTAGTACAGTTGTGGTTGTATTATGTACATTTGATATTGCGGGGCGAGCGTCCAACATGTGGACTGCCGTCACTGCCTGTTTGTATTATTATTTTGGGGCACGGCCAGGTTGCGGTCGTTGTACCCGTTGTATGTATATTTTACTTTCTGTACTAGGATTACCCCAGGAGGGGTGCACGGATAGCCGGGTTCTAGGGGGCAACAAGCCCGCATCTCATGGCATTGAGACGGAGGGGGCTTCACTCTGGAATTGGCGGGCTATTCGCCGCACTCGTAGGGGGTACAGGTTGACCCAGGAGGGGTGCCCAAGTTGCCGGATTCCGTGAAGTGCAGGGTGGTCCATTCACGGTACTGAAGGGGGCTGCCTCGCTTCAGGTTTTGGCGGGTGACTTGCCGCACCCGTAGGGGTCTAGGATTTCATTGCACAGGCTATCCACACGACCAGGGGAACGTCGGGTTTCAGCAGTGGCTCTGTGAAACCCGGGGATCCCAGATATCTGTATTGTTTCTGTGATGCTGTACATTTTCTGTGATGTTGCATTTCTTTCACGCCTTGAGCGAAATATAATATATTGGTATATATATTAGTAGATATTGTATATGTTTTGCATCCGCGCTAGTCCAGTCCCCGCTCTGTCGTTAGTTAGCTAACCTAACGGGTAATGACGGGACCCAGTGGCGAATGCGGATGGCATATACGTACATCAGTATATTTTCGTTCTTTTTGGTGTGATCAATTGATGGGACTGCATTGATTCGGATCAATGCAAGTTAAAAACAAACCTAATCTGATGTTGTTGGAACACTTTTCAAAAAGCTGTTATTGCAAGGACGTTCACTTTTGTTTTGCATCGTGATATTCAGTTGGAATATCCTGCTCCTCAGTCGACGAGGCAAGGGCCGAGATCCCTTCACCGGGAGTGACCCCTTGGACAAAAAGTTTGCGTCAGGGCATTAACTTCACTATAGCCGATTACTTTTGCTTTGCACCGTGGTATTCAGTTGGAATATCCTGCACCCCATTCTACGGGGAAAGAGCCGAGATCCCTTCACCGGGAGTGACCTCTTTAGCAACGGTTTTCGTCACTATATTTTCAAAAAGCTATTCGTTCCTTCAACGATATCAAGTTCATTACATTAAAGGTTTTCGCCAGAAACCATTCGTAGCCCTCCGTCGTTTCATATGGGTAGTCAATAGTATTCAAGCTGTGTTTGTTGGCCTTAGTCAAGGCACAGTGTTTGGTAGCTGTTGGGTGTTCATATGCTGCATAGATAGATGCGTTGGTTTGGGACAGTCGTATAGCCTTGTTGGCCCTAGTCAAGGGCTTGTACGGGTGGGTTCAAATCAACCTGGATAATGACGGGTAGAACTTGACATGTGACTTATGATTTGTTGGCCTTAGTCAAGGTCATAAGAGCATGGGGCATAAATCACATCGGGAGTTTCAAAAGAACTGAAACTTGCCAGATTTGCGCATACCTTCTGGAGTGTGATACCGTGAGCGGATTCCGTCACGTTATCATGCGATGATAGTTGGATCCCGATTCCCACTGATGAGTTAGTTTACTCCTCGGGTGACCCCGACTAATTCTTCTTTCAGGTTTGGAGGAGAATTTGACGGTACAGTGGGAGGTTTCCAAATTAGATAAATTGGTAACCATTCTGATCTAGGTTAGAGTGCACGCTGAGTGTTTCTTTTCTCTCTCTCTTTGGCAGCGACCATTGACCCGACCCTATGACTATGACTCAGTGACCAAGTTGACCGAACCTTCTTAACACTGGCTTTTGGATTGTCAGAGTTGCGAACCTCATTGCCACTCCTACTTTTACCCTTTTCTCCAGGACACCCCGTATTACTACGAACGTCCACTTCCATTGGACAAAACCATCGTATGGTTAGATACGAACTCGAAGGAATTCATTCGAGGATGGTTTCAGGTTCTGGAGAAATCGGATAGGACTATTCAGTTGTCTTTTCTTTTCACCCTCTCTCAGGTTGCGAGTACTCCTTGGTTTAGGAGTAGTACACATGTTACGCAAATTGGATAGTCTTCTTCCAAACCTTAGGCTGGTGCCGACCGGTAGGGAATGAAGAAAACCAATTAGCATAACGATGGTGTGCAGAAGGTATTAAGTTAAGACAAAGCAAGGGATTAGTAAGAGGGCAAAGTAAATTGCAACAGATATTCATGACCAAACCAGGTATTTCTTCGCCAATCCTAAAATCACCTTTGAATTTCTCCAGGACACTCCGTATCACTACGAAGATCCACAGTTTATTAGATACTCCATCATATGGTTATATACGAACTCGAAAGGAACTTGTTCCAGTTCGAGGATGGATTCTGGTTCAGGAGAAATAGAAATAAGATTTATTCAGGTGTCTTTTATCTTCACCTTCTCTCGCATTGCGAGTGTTCCTAGGATTAGGACAGTACACCCATTATGCTTATTGGATAGTCTTCTTCCAAACCATAGGCTGGTGCCGAACGGTAGGGAAGGAAGAAAACCATTTGGCCTAAAGGGGTGTGCAGAAGGTAATGACTAAAGACATATGAAGGGATTTGGAGAGGTGGCAAAGAATTATACGGTTACAGTCGTGAATATGGAAAAGGCATTACTAGGAATACCAGGATACCCCTACGAAACATTTCAATGTTTCAGTCTCACTGTGTACTGTTAAAAGAAAACTGATTTCCCGATTAGATACTTACTCCAGGGTATGTAATTACCAGGTATGATTCTCACATCTGTATGGTTTTACAGATGATGAGTGTGAGTAAGTTGTTGGGAATTGGGTGACTATCCTCATTATATTGGGATTCATTGAAATCGGTGAAATTTGAGGAAATCACCTGGGCTGTTTGCCGGTCGGCAAATATTTGGTTTTGAATATCCGCTTTTATGCACCAATTTCAAATTGATATATCTGTACGTCTATTTTCATAGAGTGAGATATACCTTTCTGAAATTATGTCTATGACATTTACCTATATCAGTGGATGGTTAGGTAAGGAGCATTAAACAGCGGTGTAATTCTTCTTAACCATAAGTACAGTTTTCAACCTACGACACACAGTGAATGAGTTTTCAGACTCAAGGGACTTATACAGAGTATTGTATGTTGTCCAGGGTCCATCAGGACAGAGGGGTTGGTCCTCGTACTATATTCGGTTTACTTATGACTTCTCTAGTTTTTAGACAAGTGTTTCGTGGAAACACAGGGTCCGAATTTTGAGAAGTTATAAGTATTTGAATAGAGTAGAGAACCAGGTGTAGCAAGTATCGGGATTCTTCAAAGAGATCGAAGATGTAGATACTTATGTATGGTATTCAGTTGATAGTAATGATAAAGAGATCTTGCTTCTCTTTCAGGTTATTCATAATTGGAAGCATTCCTAAGTTGAGTAACGCTGATCGGCCTCCTTCCATTTAGTTGACATGCACTGGAGACAGCTGCATGATTTGAATCTGGTTCAATTAAATCAGTGCCTCTGGTTCTATATTGGATATAGAACAGTTCATATCTTAACGATGTTAAGGTACGGGGAGTTGTCCGGCTTATGATTAAAACCAGACACTGGACAACTCAAGGCACGTTTCTGTAATGGCTGTTTGTGGGTTGACCCAGGCTATGACGAGGGTTGACTTTCTACCATTTGGGTGAACAATAGAGATATTTTCTAGACTCGCCACAGTTTTATTAAAAATGGATTTTTTCAGAAAACAGTAGTGGGAGTATGGTAGAACTGGAAGTGATTCCAGAACCACAAACGATTACTGAAGATTTGATAAGGAACCTAAAGATTCAATCTGGATTGACATTCCATTGGCCACTCCGCAGATAAGGTGGGTAACTTCAGGCACCCGAGAGGTACTCTGGTAGCCTCAAGGACGGTGACAGGGAAGTTCTTGTTTACCCACACTTGCCATTGCTGTTGTTCCAGGTTACGAGACCCGGCAAGAGGATGAGTATAGTGTCGTTCTAAACATGCTTTAGAAGTGTACGTCTATATGACTCTGCCAGAGGGTTGTCGTAGTCAGTGGGAGCAGCGGAAGCATTGGTGGACAGGTAGCTTATGTCTATTTATAGACTAAAGCAGATATAGCGGAGATAGATCATCTATTTCTGACGTGACAGTCATGGGTTTGACTTCATCAGAATAGGGGATGGATCTGTTGAGAAGGTAGTAGGATGTGATGTCATGGTATTTGGATGACATACACAAAGTAGGAAGTGACATTCCTATACTACAATCGGTTATACTTTGGTCGTCACACAGTGGTTTCTCTATATGGGACTTGGACATTATATCAGACATACTGGTTACTAGATCTATGGTTTTAGATCTAGATTTGGGTGGTTTCCCAATCTGGGTACTTTGACAGCATTCTAAGAGTATTTAGAATGGACGACTCCATGCACGGTAGTGTACCTGCAGAAGATGGAGTCACCCTCTCTAAAGGTGTCTTACAGACTAAAGGGGAGAGGGACGTGCATGATTGGCAGATCACTTGCTCAGGCAATTGAGTCAATCATGAGATGTCAAGTACCACACCAGATATTGTTCTTGCACTAGATGCAATAAGTTGACATTGATCCAATCCTGGAGAAACAGTCGGAAGCAGTTTTAGAACATAAGTGGATGTTCTAGGGATATGATAACGACAGCCTTATTCAGGAGACAGTTATCATTCCAGGCTTCCAAAGTGACATGGACGACAAGGAGGTTGTCAGAGTTATAGTTTTCCCTCTGACGAGGGGCAGTATTTTGGACAGGTGGTCCAAGGCAATACTGAGGGAGGCATGGCGCAGGATACTGATTAAGTTCAGTTGACGATACAGTCTAAGAAGTTTGGATTTGGAGTTCATTTATGAGCTATGTCCCATCAGACATCCAGACACATTCTAAGACAGGTATTGCTCATTTCGGGAGATGGGTTTCTCCGCGAACTTGAGATATAGAGAGACATAGAAAGAGACATCAAGTCGGATCCACTCACTGAGGCTATTCCTCGAACGCAATAGTTTCGCAAACGAGCTTTGTGAGACTGACTAGTAGAGGAGTTGGGTGTTCGGTATCACACGGGCTGTGAGTATGCGACATCGCAATAATTAGCCTTGAGTGCAAGTGGGAGATTGTTGGAGATAATGCCCTCAGAGTCAATTATTGGATCACAGGTACGTGATTGCAATGATTGATGGAGGACCTATCCCGGTAGGACAGTCTTACTCGAGATGATAGTATGCTATCTGGTTTACCTTTATCATCGTGTACTGTTTTAGGTGACCTGACACGTCGCTATTACACGTTGATAGAGCCCCTAGGATTCTTGTTTGACCACCAGCAGTATGAGGGCGATCATATAAGTGGGAGCTGGGGTCTATAAGCATATCCTGAAATGGTCTCTAGTCGTGTGAGTTTCGAGACAGGGCATCGATACTCCATAGTAGACTAGTGTATACAGTCGAGACCCCGACGAGGGGCGGTGGCCGGTCTCACAAGCCACTGGTGTCAGTTGGATCACCTAAGATGTATACAGGTGCTCATTGGGTTATGAGTACACCGGACAGGACTCGCCGGGAACATGCCAGTTGGTCATATACCAGACGTCAGATGGCAGTTCCCTGATGACATGTGTGCAGGTTAGTTCATCGACCTGGGGATCGTCATTTGTCTTGTGTGAGTTCCCACTGTACTTTGATTACTACCCTACCACGGCTCAAAGGAGTCGTGCAAACAGGTTTTAGTTGGGTACAGTCCCGAGCCACATGGAGGCAGTGAGCGTATCTTCAGGGGTTCGTCTCTCCCGGTATTGGGGGTGAGGTCGTGCTGTGTCTAGGAGAGCCATTACACGAAGCCCTCGGCCGAGGCAAGGAGATTTACTGGTAGGTATTCCAGTAGTATCTCAGGGTGTTCTGGGCTACACTCCGACACGACTGTACCGCTTTTGGGGGTCTGACTTTTACCAACCCCCTAGGCCCGCCATGCGATGCTCATAGACGAACGGACTGTACGGATATTGTCACTGACAGGCTCGGTAGGGTTGTTTGGCTGAGTTCACTCACAGACGTCCCTTTTAGTTAATACCTGGTATCCCGTTACGTATTGGCTTATACCTCTGACGTGCTAGTGGTTAAATCCATAACCAAGGTGTTGACGAGTCTTTAGAGTCCCTCACATTCAGTTACTCAGTTTTCGGGCGAAAGGTTGTAGAGGCCGTATGGAGATATGGCAAGGTCCGATCAGATACGTGCGGTATTGCACGGATCAGGATCGGACAGTTTGTACTATAGGCCGTATGGATATATGGCACGGTTCGATCAGATACGTACGGTATTGCACGGATCAGGATCGAACGGATATTACTAGCCGGCTTTGGTATAAGCCGGATCCTAGTATAGTACAGTGTGGTTTTTTGTCTCATCGCATTTGTATTTCGGTCGAAATACAGATGCGGGTGTGTATGCACAGTATCGGGGTTTTCCTGTAATTTATTACGGGACCAGTTTTCTGGAGTTGCCAGTTTGCTTTCCGTTTCGGCCGATTTCCATTGTTCCGTTCATTGACCGAAGATTGGTGGAGGAGGGCTTATTTGCATTGTTGCAAATAAGTGTTTTTGGAGGGGGTTCTTTGCATATATTTATATCATGATGGTTTCATGATGGAGCCCATCCTTTGACTTCTAGCTTTATGATGATGGCTTGACCATTGTAGGTTATGATTGGCTTTTGGAGTGTTGGGTTTTGGTCTCTCATCATCTCTTTTCATCATTGCATTCCACCCACCCCCTTGACCTTTCTCTTTCTCTCTCCAATCACACTTGAGAAGGGGGGGGCGGCCATTCCTAAGGAAGGGAATGGAATGGGATTTTTTTTTGTGTGTGGTATTTTTGCTTCTCATGTTTGTGAGAAAAGTCCTCTAGCTCATTTCCTAAAGTTTCTCTCTTTTCCTCCACCAATGGCAATTCCACAATCCCCAAAAGTGAGACATGGTTCTTCACACATTCTACAGCAAATCTTGGGCACGTCGAGTAGCCGGCTTCGTGCCCGAGTTGCCTCGGCATTGAGGTGGGAGCCCGTAAAAGAAGTAGGCGATGTGGTGCAATTCCGGCGACGAGGAGGAGACGGGACATTCCGCAGGAGATCGGGACGACGACGAGAAGACCGGAGGACTCGGATCTGTCGGTATATCTCTCTTCCCTATCTTGTTGTAGCTTAGACTTGTTAATGGTTACGATCCGGATGTTTAGTGCGCGGCGGTGCCAGTTTGCTAAGTCCGCAAAATTAAAGTTTTTCACCGCTTCCGCATTCGGCCGTCGGATTGACGGCCGGGGCGCCGCCGTGCACTTACAGTTGGGACTTGAAGTAATCTATGAAGGCTTCCCTCCGGTCCTTGACCTTTTCTTCATCCTCTATTTGAAGGGCTACTTGCTCGGTCGTTTCATTTTCCTTCGGATGGCACTTTCAGGTCTTTCAAAGATATATCTGTTGGTGCGAGGACCATGCGGTTTTGCACAGTGATCCTTATGTCATCGAGGTCTTCATCGGCCTATTCTTTAGCCAGTTTGGCTAACGCAACTGCTTTGTTGTTTTTCGCTCGCGGTATGCTTTCCAGGGTATAGGAAGGGATTTATGTCAGCAGTTGCTGCACTCTTTCGCCATACTTTATCAGCTCTAGCTTGCATGTTTGATAGTCACCGTTTACTTGACTAACGATGAGCCGGGAGTCTCCATATATGAAGAGGTCTTTGATTCCCATATCGATAGCGATCTCAAGACCGGCAATTAAACCTTCATATTCAGCTTCATTATTAGTCCTGGGTTCTATCAAGGAGTGGGCGTACATGATATTCCTCCTTGCGAGGTCACATAGATAAGACCCACCCCAATTTTGATTATGTGAGTGTTTTGCTTTCACCGCTTTATGGAAGATGCTCCATCGAAATAGAGTTGCCATTTGGACTCATTTTCTTCTTTCTCTTCTTCGATTGCGTCGAACGCGTGTTCGTCTAGCAACTTACAATTTAGGAGAGAGTCGGCTGGTATCGGATGCTCCGCGAGAAAGTCAGTGATGGCCTGTCCTTTCACTGCTTTGAGGGGTCGATACGTTATCGAGAACTCCATCAAGAGGAGGGACCATTTGGAAAGCCTTCCTGTCAGTATGGCCTTTGACATTAGATATTTGAGAGGATCCACCTTCGATATGAGGTGGACCACATGTGCCAAGGCATAATGTCTGAGCTTCGTTATTGCGAAAATCACCGCTAGGCAATACTTTTCGATGGGGGAATGGTTGCTTTCTGCCCCCAGGAGAACTCGACTTAAATAGTACAGAGCTCTCTCCTTTCCTTGGTCATTCTCTTGTGCCCACAATGCACTTAGAGAACTCTCAAGGGCCGTTGTATATAGGATAAGGGGTTTTCCCTTAACCGGAGCGGTTAATACCGGCGGATTTTGCAGGTATTAATTGATTCATCTAGTGCATTTTATCACTTCTGATCCCAGACGGACGGGGTCTCCTTCTGCATCAAATGACTGTAAGGACGACATTTTCTGGAAAGGTTGGTTATGAACCGCCGGATATACGCGAGCTTTCTTTAGAGAGATCGCAGTTGTTTAAGGGTTCTTAGCGAAAGAATTTCCATAATCGCCTTGATTTTTTAGGGATCGATTTCGATACCTCGGTGACGAATGATGAATCCTAGGAATTTGCCTGAGGAGACTCCAAACACACATTTCAGAGGGTTCATGTTCAGATTATACTTCCGAAGACGTTGGAACACTATTTTTAGATGTTCCCAATGTTCCTGAAGAGATTTGCTCTTCACCACAAGGTCGTTGATGTAGCATTCGACGATCTCGTGTATGAGGTCATCGAAGATCTTTGTCATGGCCTTTTGGTAGGTAGCACCAGCATTCTTCAAGCCGAAAGGTATCACCTTATAACAGAATACTCCTAACAGGGTCCGGAAGGCGGTATGCTTATGGTCTTCAGGATCTATTTTTATTTATTTGTATCCTGAAGATTCGTCCATGAAGGAAAAGACCTCATGGGTGGACGTGTTATCGATCATCATCTCGGTAATGGGTACTGGGAATTCATCTTTCGGGCATGCTTTGTTGAGGTCCCGAAAGTCCACGCAGATGCAAACTGTCCCATTTTTCTTCATCACTGGAACGATGTTAGCGATCCAGTCGGGATATTGAAACCCTTGAATGAAACCGGAGTTGATTAATTTCTTAATTTCAGCATTGATACTCATCTCGAGTTCGAGACGCATCCTTCTTGGTTCCTTTTTGATTGGTTTTATGTCTGGCGTATGGCCAGTTTATTTACCGCTACTTTTGAATCTAGACCCGGCATTTTGGAATAGTTCTATGCAAAGCAGTCTTTATACTAGATGAGCACTTCTTTTAACGTAGCTACCTATTTTTCAGATAATAGCTCACTGACGAACGTCGGCCTCGGATCATTTTCCGTTCCTAAGTTGATTTTCCTTAGGCTGTCCGCCATGGTGTGTATCTCATCTTCCAACTCTCTTGATGCCGGTGGAAATTCTGATATCTCCTCATCATCATCTTCATCTGTGAAGCATTCGAAGAAGTCAATCATATTCTCATGCCTTCCCTCCCTTGAGAGAGTTATCATATGGCAGGTACGAGTCTGCTTCCATTTTCGCGGTCGAGATGGTCCTATCCTGACGGTATAGGTCTTCTTTGGCTTGTGTTTTTTTGGTGGGCTTATCTTCCAACCGTCGGATAAAGTAAACCTGCCTTATTGATACTGGTCCTCTACCCAGTCCTTGAACGTGAAGCAGTCTTCAAGGAGGTGACCTACTGCTCGGTGATAGGAGCAATAATCCGGGTGATGGACCTCATTTATTTGTTCAGGGTGCCAGGACTCTGGAAGCGTTATCATTTTGCGTTTCATGACAAGGTTGAATATTTTCCCTATCTTGTCCTGCAGAAAAGAGTATTTCTGACCCATCTTCTTTATAAAGGATAGGCTCCAATCGAGCTTTTCTCGATTGAACGGTATCTTTAACCCGCTTTGTTGTCTTTGAACGTTGTTTGCGTTCCTTGCCCTATTTTTACCTCCATTTCGGGATTTCCCCCTTCACGAGAACACATAGCGGGCTGGGGATGAAGAGCGTTACGGTCTACTTCCTCCACAGATTGCTGACTGAGACGCTGCGTCTTGGCCCTTTCATATATGGCCGTTTCGCCGTTATGATTGTCTCGGCTCGTTTGACAAGCTTCTTTTATTAGCTTGTCGATTTGTTCTTCGAGTGACGGACTTAACGTTCTCAAAGCAGGATCTTGCTCCAATTTGACGTCACGGCTATCTGGAAGGACATTTTCTTCTTCACTCAAACTGTTTATGACGTGGCAACTATAAAATTGCTCCCGTTTCTTGGACTAAACATATCCGAGCCCAGTTGTTTCCATCTTCCTGTTGGGCTTCTTTTGCTGAGTCCTGGGAATATCCCAAATCTTTTTATAGAATTGGGTCTACCGAACCGTTTGCTCGAGAGGTACGCCTTAGTGTTTTAACAGTTTCTTTAATCCCTCCGCATAATATTTTGGCATACATATGCGGTGGAATCTGTCAAGAGCGAGGTTGACACTATGCCGGACTTCTTTTTCTACTTTGTTCTTCGTAGATTCATAAAAGAGGATCACCTTTTCACCTCTTCGCCTAAGAGGCACGTAGAAGCTTTGCAGTTCTTGTATGTTGTATATATCGAGTGCATCAAGTTCTTTGTAGTGTTGAGGCGGAGCCATCATGATTTGTAGACTCTAATCCGCTTTGGCAAGAGTCTACATTGACTGGCGGATGGAAAACACTGCATTAGCCTTGTACTCGGAGTCGCTGCCAAAAACCAAAATAGGAGTAGATGGTCCGGGCTTATTGTTTTGCCTTTGGGGTTGCCCCAAGTAAACTATTTGTTTGTTTTTCTCGGTGTCTCTTCCAAAGATCGGGATGGTGGCTACGGATTTTTGTTTATTCTCTGGCTTGTGGCACCTTTCAGTATCCTCGAAGTCCGGCAGAAAGTACTTCGCATCTTCATTCTTCCGCACTTCATTCACCGAGAAAAGATTTAGTTCTCCCATGACAGTGTACTCCGAGCCATCCTTAAAATACTTCATACACTAATATTGTGTAGAAGGGACAATGTTGTACTCGTGTAACCAAGGTCTGTCGAGTAAACCGTTATAGCAAGTCTTGGCATCAATGACATGAAATTTTATATCGGTGATGAGCAGCCCAAAGTGTAGCGTCAGTATTACGGACCCGAGTGTCTGTGACGACAATGAGTCGAACTTAGAGTTGGTAATTTTATCTCGGGTAAGGTGCTGAACATTCATGCAAATTTCCTTCAGCGCTCTCACGTTGAGAAGATTAATGGAGGATCCGTTATCGACAAGGATTTTCCCTATCTTGACATCGTGTCAGTACTCGGTGACGTATAACGGTCGATTATGTTCGCATAAAAAGAGGAGTAGATCTTCATCGCTGAATGTGATATCAGCCGTGTAGACCTCTGCCAGTTTATTTTTCATCTTCTCTTCTGCGAGGAAAGCTTGGAACTGATCGGGCTATTGTAACGCCTTGAACTGGGAATCCCATGCCTCTTTGGACGAAGGAGAGTATCCAATATGCTTAACTATGAGGGTATTTTCCTCAAATGTGCTAGAACGTTGTAATCCACCTTGTTTTTCTTAGACGGGTCTTTTGCAGCGAGCTCTTTGACTGCTTCTTTATCAAGAGCGATTTTCTCGGGCATTTTCCTTTCCTTTTGTCCTTTTTGTTCGAACCTTAGTTTACAGGTCTGAAGTTCTTTTCAAGTAGCGTACGGTTACGCAGCTGAATGTTTTCGCAATTTTTCTCCCCTTCTTCTTTTCCAGAGGCAGGGTCTTCAAAGAGAGAGTCGAGGGGTGTTTCATCCTCGGAATCGCTCCCGAACGTGAGAACTGGAGGTTTTTCTCCTTCCGAACCGGTACCAACCATATGATAGTTGCTAGTCATTTCTTCATGTGCGTTCGTCTCGCCATCCCTACGTTGACGAGCATGAGCTTCACATTTGTCACGACTCGAAATTTAGTTCGTGACCGGCACTTAAATCACGCAACGTCTAAAGGCGTAACGTAAATTAAGTAAGCCGAACCCCAGAAATCTAAACCTTTTAAAGAAAATAAAAGAGGCGAAGTTTTGAAATAAAGGTATGATGAAATCAAGCGTTTTCTTAAATGCATAGATAAGGGAACATGAAAATGCAAGTGGGTTATACTAGTTGAAAAACATGTTTCGTCTTTTTGAAAATTTGGGCAGCACCTCCCATATAGATTTTGATCCAAACCACATATACAGGATAACAATAAAGGAATCCCCAAGCGGGAGCTACCTCTTCGCCAATCGGCGGAATCACAACCATGCAAGTCAGAAATATATGTATACGACGCCGAACGACGAAGATCAAGACAAAAGAATAATGTAAAGAAGCAAGACATCAAAACCCCCAATAGCGAACATATAATCCGTCGTTCTAAGTCTCGCAAGCACAAGTCTTTCTGAGTCTTACTAATTATACAAATACTAGTTTCTGATTGATGGAGTTGACTAGATACAACAGGAATAATAATACAAGAGTGGCCACGATCCAATATGTCTCCCTTACTATAACAAATCACCCGAATGCAAGCTATGTGCCAGCGATATCGCTACTGATCCATGTGGTCAAACCTGCAAGAACTGTGGCACAACGGGGGTGAGTTGCCAACTCGTGAGTAGAAAATATCAGCAGGTAGAAATCGAATAAAACAATGATTTCTTAGGTCAATTATATCATGAAGATAATACTATGATATCTAGGGTGACCGTGTCTGCATACATGCCAACAATATGACCAATGTCTGTATGCATGTGGATATCATCCACGTGTCCATCAATGACACAACAACATCATGGAACCTGAGTGTCCAACATCGACACTCGAAACATCATGAAAGCATATGCATGTAAATATGAGGATATCAACCAACGTGTGTCTATCAACGACACATCAAAATCATGGAACCTGAGTGTCCAACATCGACACTCGAAACATCATGAAACCCGTGTCCAACATCGACACGTAAATTCTCATATCTCGGGCTCCGTCAGTCCGGATCGGCCCACGGGCTCCGTCAGTCCGGATCAGCCCATATCCATCTTATGACTCCGGTCGGTATTCTCCGGATAACCGCCGAGCCCAAATGCTATCACCGGTAGGTAGTAGTCCCTCTGCCAGGCTCATCGTCTACTGCACAACATACCTTTCTTGCCCCGGGGTACCATACCGGGTCTACCATGAACCCGCAAACGGATCGTCCATCTCCTCAAATCGGGTTTCACAAACCAGTCTCAGAACCAAGAAAACTTTTGGTGGACGTCTCGAAATATCGTATCAAGAGAAACCGGGTTTTTAAAACAATACATAATTTCCTTTGAAATATAACCAAGGTTCCCAAATCCAGAATCTCATGAAAATAGTATTTCAATGCGTATAATCATAAAGCATGATGTATGCAAACATAGAACAGAAATGTGAGCATATCAAGTATATCATACGACATAGCATAATGATGTGAGCATAGCAAGTATATCATGCAACATAGCATAATGATGTGAGCATAGCAAGTATATCATGCAACATAGCATAATGATGTGAGCATAAGAATATATCATGCCAATGAGTCATGTGACAGTACCGAACAATTAAGAGTAATAGCATGATGTAGCAATTCTACTATGTAAGTGACATAGCAATTATCGATGATGAAAGTGTGTGAGCCGGCAATTCTGTGTAAGTGTAACATACGCATCATCGATAATTGTGTAGGTGTACTAGCACATGTATATGTAATGCAATGAGAATATCATGAACGTAGCAGAAAGTAAATCGTGTGCGCAATGCTATAATGTATACGTATCTAATCTAACATCTACGTAAAGGCTAAACTAAGCGGTGTAGACAGGGATTAAATATCTATAACATATCCGAGTCGGTGAATCTATCAATCGGCATCCAGCCTCATAACCTCACGTACGATATAATCCATCGTACGACATCCTCTAGTCAAGGGTATGGATCAATTATCCGGTAAAACATCGCGTGCGGTAAACCATCGTACAACGACAACAAACAGAATAGGGATTCTATCAACCTATACAATAATGATGGTATAGATCTAAGTCTCGTACGGCATATCACTCATTTTTCTCATAATTATATATATATATATATAGTCACATCCGTATCAATCTCATATTATGGGACCTGACAAAGGTATCAATATTCCCATATCGCCTCGCATCCGTATAACGACATATCAAACCAAGTCATCATATCTACTCTATTCATCACATCAATATCTCACATCAAGTCATCTTATTAATCTCATGTCGTATTTATCGACCTCATAATATGTCACTATAATCTCATACTTATTCTCTTGCAACTACATATATATATATATATATATATATATATATATATATATATATATATATATATATATATATATATATATATCGTGATTCACATTCACGTTTTATATCTTCATTTATCAATTCGAGATATCCTTTCTATCATATCATTTCACACTAAAACCATTAACTATAACCCTAAGTCGTGGCATATCTTGTCTCCAAATTATAAATCACATATCAATGGTTGCGGGGGTGCTATACGCCATTCATCCGACTTCCCCCGTAGATATAAATCTACTCACCTGCAATCTCCTCGCTTAGCCGAAGTCGATTTGCTTCGTCGTCTCGGAAGTCCACGCGAAGGTACCAATAAATACACGGTCTCAATGCTATTAAATCAAGTCCGGAAAACCGATACGGCACACGGTGCGCTCATAGGTTAGAACCTATAGCCCACGCATGCAAAAACAACCAAACAACCCTCGTCGTTGACGTACAAACATCCAACGTCCCAATACAATATCAAATAGCAAAACCCAAGTTCATAAATCACCAATACCAAATTCAGCAACATAGGAAATCACTCCCAGATTTTATCTCAGGTTAATTGAGACTAAACAAGAAAATACAGGGAATAGTTTATAGGGATTAGTAGCTACAACCAAAAACCCAACCCCAGAACCCAACAGAAATCCGGCGACATCACCATAATTTCCGGTCTTGCCGGCCAAAGTAGGGTAAAATTGGCTCGAACTTTGGCGGTGGTCTTCTGGTCGTTTATCTAGGTCACTGGACTTGTTTGTTTTTCTTGAAAATACCCCAGATAGCTCTAGATACCCTATAGGCTAAAAACCACCACAAAACCGACACGGAACAATTCTAAGTTCGTTTTTTGGTTTTAATCTCGGGTCTTGGCCAGTAAAACACCACTAAGGGTTAAATAAACACCCACTACAGATCACAAGTCCACACAACCACCCAAACCTTCTCTTGGAATTTCCAAGCATTACTAATCTAAATCGATTTAACTCTAAACTACTATAGGGTGCTAGGAAACTCAAAAACTAAACTAAAAGTATATGAATTACCTCATTGGGCAACTCAAGAATTTTCTTGAGTTGCTCAAAGTCTTCAAAATCCAACTTTGAAGCAACCATAGGGTTTGAAGAGACGTTGTGGTCATTTTTAGTGAAGGGGTGTAGGGTTTTGGTGAAGAAATTGAGATGATACATGGAGGTGGAGGTGGAGGGAGTATGAGGATGAAGGAGTTGAAGAAAAACAATGGGGGAGCAAATGAAGGTAGCCCCTCTCTCTCTCCTATCCTCACTCTCTCTTATTCTCACCCTTTCACAAGCTCATGCCTCATCATTTGGTCCCCTCTCTCTCCAATAATTGTCTCATTTTCTTTTCTCACAATAATTCACATAATACCAATAAAAAAACACAAATGAAACAACATGTAACAAAATGCAACATGTCATGGTGCACTAGCCATGATTAATTAAAAAGACGGATTTGGCATAATCGTGATTAGTAGTGCACTAATCGAGTTTAATTTAAACTTGCATATAATTAATTATAAAAATGCCCAAATCCGATAAATATATTTTTAAATGAATAAATCATTTTAATCTCTAATTATTTCACAAATATTGGTATATATTTATACCATTTTACGAAAACCCCCAATTCGCAAATCGAGTAGTTTTCGCGAAATATATTATTTTAATATTAAATTTCAAAAATAATATTTTATATTTCTAAAATGTTACAACGTTTCCTTTTCTTGAAGTGTTTTCGATGGGCAATATATCCTTGCCACCACTTCTTGAAAGTACCGCATTCCTCGATGGGTGGGCGACCGTTTGATGATATAGGCAGTATTTTGGATGTGAGTCTCCTCCGTTAGAGTATGAGACTCCAGGAGTGTACTTCATAAGAGGTGGTAGCCTCATCCCTATTGATAGGGCTTTAGCGATCGCTTCTCAGTTTTGATCCTACTCTTATTTGTTGCAGGTGTGATTTGGTTTGGTCGGACACTTTACGACTCGTCCTCACCGCAGTTTTTTTATTCAGACGCTGACGCTTAGACTTTTCATATATGGCAGTCTCGCGTTCTCAGTTGTCTTTGCTTTTTTGAAAGGATTCGTTTAAAATTCTCTCGATCGGGTCTTCTTCTGACAGTTTCGGGGATTTTAGAGTCGATTCTGCCCCCAGTTCCTCTACGTCGTTTTCTGACGCCGAGGGAGCTTCTTCTTCATATAAAGATGAATGGGAGACCATGTAGCAACTTGCTATATAATCTTCCACTTTTTCTGATGAGTCATTTCCCTCATTATTGTCACTGTCTCCGTCTTCAAAATATGCTTGAGGAATTCTTCAAGCGTGACTGGTGTCCGCGCCTTTTAGTTATACTCCTCCAGTGCGTCTATGTATTTTTGTAGATCTGTGCGCTTGTCGTCATACTCGGCAGGCTGCATAGGTTTCTTGGTCTTCTTCTTTTTCTTAGAAGACTTTGAAGGCTTAACTTGGGAGCTTTTCCTCTTGTCGTTGGTTTTCGGCGCGGGACAGGGTTTTAGCATTCCTTTGATTATTTCAGGTTCAAGTAGGCTTTTCCATCTAACTGCCGGACATACCTGTAGATCCTTCAACATCCTTTTAGTTTTTGCTGAAAGAGCTACTTCCCACAGAGTTTCCTCCACAAGCGAGCATGATGCCCCCTGCGCGTCCACCTTTTTGGGAGCATGCTTTTGGGGTGGGTTTACTTTTCAGTTATCAGACAGCGCGAACTTTCCCTACTATTACTGGTCTTCAACCAAATTTTTGAAGATGTAGCAATTCTCAATTAGATGGCTCAATATTCTGTGATAGGAGCAGTAATTGGGGTTGTTGACGTCGCCGGATTATGCAGGACGCTGCGGGTATGGCAATGTGATGAGGTTATTACGCATTGCCAATTCAAACAGTCTCCTCGTCTTGTTGCAGGGGAACAAGTAAGCACGTCCTAGCCTTTCTTCCAAGGATGGTCACGGACGGGCATTGTTTTGGTGAGCAACCGGTTTTGGTCCGCCCAGCTATTGTTGCGTGTTGGCAACAAAGGTCGCTTTCCCTTTTCCCTTATTATTTCGAGGTTGCATTTGAAGAGGAAGGGCCATGGCCAATCTGATCCATTTGGGCAAACTTGTCTATCAGCGCTTGAAAGGTTGTAGGTTTGAAGAATGTTATGAACTGGAACACGGTCGATTGAGGATTGAGTTCCCGATGAACATGCCTACGGCTAGAGACTCTTCAATGCGTTGTTCGCACTTAGACCACAGGTTCCACCACAGTATCGTGTATCGGACCTATGTTTCTCCTGGTTTTACCCCGGCATTGATCAATATCATGATCGGAGTACGTTCACTTGTGTTGGCGAACCGTTGTGTGAACGGTGGCTCTATTTCAGAAAAGGTTTTCACGGAGTCATTTGGGAGCTCCGAATACCATTCGAAAGCTGTCTCGGACAAACTCCCGACGAGTAGGCGAAGCAACAATTTGTCGTCGCCTCCAGTATTGTCGCATAGTGCTCTGAATTATGCGACATGCTGGTTAGGATTTCATGTTCCTTTGTAAATGTGAAACTTCGGGATCGTATATCCCGGTGGGTACTTGATTTGGTCATACCAGGCTGGATATGGTCGCCCAGTTATGACGAGTTGTCCGGCGGCTTTATTTGCCTTGTGAGCTCTGATTTGTTGCACAATATAGTCGTCCGGGGCCGCCTTGGAGATTGTTTTCTCTTTGACTGCTGATAAGACCGAGGGAGGATTTGATGTTTCTCTTCTATCATCCTCGATAATTATCGGCTGGTCTTCGGTCGTTGGTTCCAGTTGGATCATCATTCCAACCATATCTTGGAATAGAAGAGCCATCTTCTTGATGTTAGCATCTTGCTTTGCAGCTTCTTTATCCTTTCTCTCCAGCACTCGTCGCAAGAACTCTGAATCGGTTTCTTGCCCTTGGTTCTATTCAGTTTCTTTGTCCGGACTTTCTTTTTGTCCAGTGAGTGCTGCCATTTTGGTCTGTATTTCTTGCAGCTTTTGCTGTTGCTCCTAATCCTTCATCAACGACCGAGTTTGCGGTCGTTTGCGGTCGGTGACTCACCAATGCAAGGCTTTCTTCTTTTCCTGAGGCCATGTAGACCGTATGTATTGTTATGCCCCTGGACTTAGGGCATTTAGAACTTTCGCCGTTGGATTTTTCCGCTGGCGGTAATATTTTCTCCTGCCTCATTCTTTTATGGGAGGTCGGAGCTGAAGGAGCCATTGTGACACGTGCCTGTTTAGGAAGGGTCTCCCGTTGTATGGCAGAGGAGCGGTCCTTCTCTTGTTGACCCTTGAATTTTTTAGGTCGACGAGAGTAATTTTCGACAAGCATAGAGTCTTGAACTTTTCGCCAGACCCTATGTATCTATGAAGAAAGCCGTTGGTGAGGCTGCTCTGGCTGTCGCTGCATGGGACCTTTATTGGCGGAGGTGATTTCTTCAATACCACCGTCGGGGAGTTCTTGTGTACTCCTGAGCGGATCAAAGCTGTTCCCAGTTGGAACAGCAGCGTCGACCTCCACCAAAGGAGCTGCTGGGGTAAGCCTAGAGGGGGAGTTGCCCCCAGTCTGTTTTACTCGGCGCCAGTAGTGACGTTGCGCGTGCCTTACTGCAGGGACCGCCTCAATATCAGAAGTGGCTTCATCATGCCCCCGGCTTTGCTGAGGAGCTTTAGTTGGCGTCAGCCTGTTGAAGACTGACATCCTTGATTGAGTTGGAGTAGGGTCGTCCAATCTTTGGAAGACTGACTGCTTGGGAGGGGAAGCACTTTTACCGACTTCACCTATAGCAAGAGTAAGGAAGGCTAGCCATTTTGGGGTGGCTCCTTCAGGTATCACGGGCTTCTTTACGAGCCCGCTCGAGTTCTTTCCCAACCTGTTTAAGAATGAGACGCCATATTTAGATGGCTTGCTGATAGGAGCCGCCATGGTTGCTAGCTGATCAAAGACCGACTCTCGGGGAGCATCTTCTTGTGGCACTGAGGCGCTAAAGTTCACGGGTGGGAGCATGGTCCAGAAGAAAAGTCTGGTAGTAGCCTAAGTGACTTGTCCTACTGGAATGGTGAAGATGGAGGCCACGTTAGGCCCGCACATCACTCCTTCAGCTGGGACGGAATGGGAGTCGCTGTTGCATGAGGTGTAGTAGGAAGCCATTGATTTCTGCACAGGAGCAAGGCACTATATTTTAGTACCTCGAGTCCAAGGGAAACCATAGCGAACCGTGATTTTTTTCGCGATCACGACACACGAAGTGTGGAGTGGAAAGAGGAAGAGGTCCCACCGGGCGTGTCAGAATCTGTTTACCGCCGAAGACCGGACTAAGACGCTGAGGACATCTAGCCTGAATTTGGGGGTAGATATTATTTGGACATATCCACCCACCTCTCCGAAGATACCAAGTTGATTTATGGAACCATATATCAGAGGTTTGGATAAATGCAACCGATGTAGCATACTTTATCAGATTCTCCACTCGTTTGTAAGGGTTTTTTTTATTGTGGGGACGCTCTTCCCTGCATCTGCAAGCCCCTGCAGTTAATTACGCTATCGCGTTGCGATAACAACTTTATTCTTCTCTAGTTATTCACTTCGTGTCGTGTGTTTATTTTGTTTATTATGATTGCCCATGGATTGTATACGGAGACTAATTTATATCGTCACCCGTAGGGCGCGGATTAGTCTAAATCCGTACATTTTAGATTTGGGGTTTGAACTTAAGTTGTATGTTACATTAGTTCAAAAAATATTATATTTTTATTTAAGGACCGTTAACCTATTTTTAGATTAAGATCAACTTAAATATATGAGCATTTAGGCTCAATTTATTTTAACTAAACATTCGTTAGTCTTATTTGAGACTAAGATCAACTTAGAGATATTTTCAGGATCACTAAATTTAGTTAAGATCCAGCAACAGAACGTTTGGGTTCAGCAGCAAGAAAAAACTTTAGAGAGACTTAGCCAATTTGGGCTCGGTCTTGGGCTTTAGTCATTTTGACTATATATATATATATATATATATATATATATATATATATATATAGTTAGTTAGTTAGTTAGTTAGTTAGTTAGTTAGTTCATAGCACTTTTATACAGCGCTCACGTGTGTTTCACATGAGCCGCTGAGTCTAAATTTTAGGGCGCTCATGTGGGACTCACATGAGGCGCTGTGCTATTTTCTTTGTTGAGCGCTCACGTGGGAAGCACGTGAGGCGCTGAGTATTCTGTTTTGGGCGCTCACATGGGAAACACGTGAGACGCTGAACCTTTTGTTTTAGAGATTTTAATCACTGTTGATATTTTCTGAAGAAATTTTAACTTCTGTTAACGGCATTTTGACCATTAATGATCACCATGATCTCTATTTTGAAGATCTGAGATCGGTTTTTTTTGGAAAACTAAGTTCTTCTGTTATTTTTGTAAGAACTAAGTACTTTAAGTAGGGTTAAACCCTGTTTTCAGAGAAATTAAATTCCTATAATATATGTCTTTTCTCTCTGTTCTTTTTATCCAATTCTTTACCTTAGATTTTGAGTTTGAAGAACAGGATATCCCCGATGAGAATTAAATTCTCAACTTGTGGGGAGATCTGTCTTACAGACCGCAGATCCAGAGAAAGAACTACGTTCTTTTAATGAGGGGTTAAACCCATATTTTTTACTTATGCCCAGTAAAGAAGATATGTTTTATCACTGCTTTTTCTTTGCCTAGGGTTGGAGAGAACGAGGAGACCTTCTTTTAAGGTGAATTAAATTCTCAGTTTGTAGAAAACTAATGGGGTCGATGTTTACCGTCGGAAACGGAGACGAACTAGGGATGGGTCGTCTTTCCTGAATCTGAGGGTAGATGCTTTTTGGATTTATCCATCCACCTCTCCGAAAATACC
Organism: Agapanthus africanus; assembly: GCA_030015575.1. Classification (NCBI taxonomy): domain Eukaryota; kingdom Viridiplantae; phylum Streptophyta; class Magnoliopsida; order Asparagales; family Amaryllidaceae; genus Agapanthus; species Agapanthus africanus. The sequence continues at coordinate 349,272,268 of JASDDO010000024.1, read as the reverse complement.
GAGTTGATTTATGGCACCATATATCGGAGGTTTGGATAGACACAACCGTTGTAGAAGACTTCATCAGATCCCCCCTCGTTTGTGAGGGGTTTTTGATTGTGGGGACGCTCTTCCCTGTAGGCGCAAACCCCTGCAGTTAATTACGTTACCGCATTGCGATAACCACTTTCTCCTTCTCCAGTGGTTCACTTCGTGTCGTATGTGTTTTGTTTTATTTTGGTTGCCCGTGGATTGTATACGGAGACAGTTTATGTCGTTGCCCGTAAGGCACGAATCATTCCAAATCCGTATATTTTAGATTTGGGTTTGGCTTATTTAAGGACCGTTAATCTAGTTTGAGATTAAGATCAACTTAAATATATGAGCGTTTGGGCTCGATTTATTTTAGTTTAAGGACATCATGGTCCATTATCACCATATTTAGGACGAATATTAGTTTAAGGACATTTCGGTCCAACATTCCCGTTTTGGGGATGAATGTTAGTTTAAGGACGTTTCGGTCTATTATCGCCATGTTTAAGGCGAATATTAGTTTAGGGACATTTCGGTCTAACATTCATCTTGCGCGCACGCGTATTTGTTACTTGACGAAGTGAACAATGTTGATATGGAATGTGCCCAATTTGGGGTATGATCCGATTTGAGGCATGCACGTCAATTTGGAAGTGCATAAACAAAAGAAGTTATTGGTCATCGGGTCCCTCCACCTCTCTGAAGACGTTGAGGAATTATAATGACATGTATCAGAGGTGTGAAAAGATGTACCCTTAAACAAAATCCCGTATTTGAGGGAAAAAGGGTTGTTGTGGATTTAAGAAATTTTGGTCATATTTGAGACCTTGGAAATCAAGAGCATATGGGCTCGATTGATTTAAAAACAAAGGGGTTTAACCGAAGAAAATTTCGCTAATTTTGGGCTGAGATTGAGTTTCCATAATTACCCAAAAGTGCTAAGCACTGGGGCATACAGCGCTCACGCGTGAAACACATGAGGCGCTCAGATATGAGCGTTGCCCTAATCAGTGCGAAGCACTTTAGACATTTTGACTAATCTTAAAGTGCTGAGCACTTTGCATGGTACTCACATGAGTGCTTAGCATTGGATTTCATTTGTTCACTTCCCCTCTTTTTACAGAAGTACTAAGCACTTAGGTTTCCAAAAGCGTTTCACGTGTATTTCACGTGACTACTTTCTTTTGGGGTTTTATTTTATGGCTGCTTAATTGACAAAGGAGTTTTTCTTTGCTCTTCAGGCACTCACGTGGGAAACACGTGAGGCAGTTTTAGCTTTTCTTTTGCTTGTTTTAAGCACTCACATGGGAAACACGCGAAGCTCCATAACAGTGCTAAGCACTAAGAAGACGCCAAGTTATTCTTGTTGTTTGTTTTCAGAGATATTAATCTCTGTTAATAACAATTTTAGTCATGGATGATCATCAAGATTTTGGTTTTGAAGATCTTAGATCATCATTATTGTTTTTATTGAAGAACTAAGTTCTTTTATACTTTTATAAGAACTAAGTTCTTTATGTATGGTTAAACCATAATTTTTTTTTCTTTTTGAGGAATTAAATTCCCATATGTTCCTATTCTTTTTTATTTTTTTTAACCTAGTTCTTTTCCCCTAAGTTTTGAATCTGCAGAAAAAAACCTTCCCGATAAGAATTAAATTCTCAACTTGTGGGGAGATTTACTTCTGCAAATCTCAATCACAGGAAGAACTAAGTTCTTATAACAAGTGTTAAACCCTTATATAGGTAAAGGAGAGACAATATGATCTATGTGTTTTCTTTACCTATGGTTTCTACGAGAAAAGTCTTCTTCTATGAGAATTAAATTCTCTCTTCTCTCAAGAGCTCACTGTATTCTTTTTTGCAGAAGCTTGTGGGAAGTTCTCTCCTCTGTCGGTGTTCTTTTTTTCTCTGTCTTCTTACTCCTATTTATAGGAGAAGAAAAAAGATCAACTTGTTAAGAAAAGCTCTGATTGAGAGATAATGATTGATTTCATAATCAATCAAAAATAATCTTTTAAATCAATTGGTGAATTTTATTCATCGTTGGATTTTTAATCCGAAGGCTCTCTGTTTAACAGAGAAGTTTTTTTGTTTGTTTAACAAAATTAGAAAATATTTTTCCTAAGATAGAATTACATTCTATCAGATGATCGGTGGGTGTTTTTATAATCACCGTTGGATCTTTGATCCAAGGGTCCTCTGTTTAACAGAGAAGATCTTTCTAGTTTGAGAAAGATCAAGGAGATATTTCCCACGTAGAATTTAATCATATCAGATGGTTTAATTGGTGATATTTTATCACAATTGGATTTTAAATCCAAGATTCTCTGTTAGAGAAAAATCTTTCCATATTAGAAAGATCAGGGAAAATATTTCCCAAATAGAATTTAATTCTATTAGATAGAATTTAATTCTATCAGATGGGAGTATTTTAAATTGGGGCGCTCACATGCTTTGCATGTGAGCGCTGCCAAAGAAAGCGGCAAGAGAACTCACATATTTAACACGTGACCCCCAGTGTGGGTTTTAGCCTATTTATTTTCAGCGCTCATATGCTTTGCATATGAGCGCTCACGTGTTTAACACATGAGGCATGTTTGGCCTTTAGTTGTTTATGTTTAGCGCTCATATGCTTTGCATATGAGCGTTCACATGTTTAACACATGAGGCCAGTTTGGCCTTTAGGTTTATTTTATTCAGCGCTCATATGCTTTGTATATGAGTGCTCACATGTTTAACATGTGAGGCCAGTATGGTTTTTAGGTTTATTTTATTCAGCGCTCATATGCTTTGCATATAAGTGCTCACGTGTTTAACATGTGAGGCCAGTTCGGCCCTTAATTATTTGTTTTCACCGTTTATATGCTTTGCATATAAGCGCCCACGTGTTTAACACGTGATACCAAATTATGAGGATTCTTTTCCTCTTTCTTTTCTCCCTTTTTTTTATAAGGAAACAAATAGCTCTTTGCCAAAAAAATTGGCGGGAACAAATGCCCCCCACTACTTTGCCTACATAAGTTTGTACGTGGGTGAAGTAGTGCAATGTTATGCCTGGCCAAAGAATTGATGGTTTAAGAGACAAGTTTAGGGTCCTTGTAGCCTAAGCCTTTTTTCATCTTCATGAGCCGTAAGGGTCTCAAGAAGGTTTTTTTCTCCTTATTAGTTATGAGGATCTCATAGGTGCATATTCTTCCTAGAAATCGTGAGGATTCCTAAGTGTTCATCACCTCCATAAGTCGTAAGGATCTCACTCGGGTGTTTTTTCCTTACAGGTCGTGAGGACCCGTAAATAGCTTCTTCATTTCATTGGCATGTAATTTTGGCGAATGTGTCCTGTGGATAGTATATAAGAATCCATCTTGACCTCCTTGTAGGGCAACAATGGTTTAGGAAACAGGTTTAGATCTGTCGCCTAAGACTTTTCAACTTTATGAGCCGTGAGGGTCTCATAAAGATGTTTCTCCCTACGAATCAAGAGGATCTCGTAGATGTATTTACTCCTTAGGAGTCGTAAGGGATCCTTAGTGTGTTTTCTTTTGAGAGTCGTAAAGATCTCACAAGAGAATTTTCTCCTTACGAGTCGAGAGGACTTGCAAGTGGTTTTTCCTCCTCATCGGTATGCGACTTTGGAGAATGTATCCCGTGGATAGTATACAAGAGTCAGTTTGGACCTACTTGTAGGGCCAAAGTGCTTAGGAAACAGGATTAGATCTGTCGCTTAAGGCTTTTCAACTTTATGAGCCGTGAGGGTCCCATAAAGATATTTCTCCCTACGAGTCGAGAGAATCTCGTAGGTGTATTTTCTCCTTAGGAGGCATGAGGGCTCCTAAATGTGTTTTCTTTTTATAGTCGTAAGGATCTCACAAGAGAATTTTCCTCTTACGAGTCGAGAGGACTCGCAAGTGGTTTTTCCTCCTCATCGGTATTCGATTTTGGAGAATGTGGCCCGTAGATAGTATACAAGAGTCAGTTTGGACCTACTTGTAGGGCCACAGTGCTTAGGAAACAGGTTGATATCCCTGTCGTCTAAGCCTTTTCACCTTCATGAGCCGTGAGGGTTTCATAAAGTTGTTTTTTCCCTACGAGTCGAGATGAGTCGAGAGGATCTCGCAGGTGTATCCTAACGTGAAATATAGATAACCCCTATTCTTTACGAAAGGGGTCCGTTAGGTTTGTGGTACTAGGGTTTTAGTCCGTGGTTCCATTGCATTGACTGATGTATTCCTCGATATGCAGTCTTTAAGCTGCTATTCGAGTAGCCCCGCGACTGTTGTGTCTCTGATCCTTTCGGGGGCTGGACAAGACTTCTTCATGTAATCTCCTTAGGTCATATTACCGTCGGAAGAGCAAACGTTAGGAATTTACCATGATGCTTTTTACTTGAGGTTAGGCTCAATTTGGAGCTCTGATGAGTTATAACCACTCCGCTCTGGTATGGGATGATCTCCGATAGTCTTTTAGGCTTTATATGAGTTGTCGTCGAGACCCGAAGCTGGGAATATGCCGTCACTTCATTTTTGTTTTGACGATGTCGTGCCATTTCTTTGCTGAAGTAGAGTAGACATCTGTAAGACCTCTATGCTGTATGTATTGCAATTGAAGTTCAGAGCTAGGAATATGCAATTGCTCCAATTTCATTTGATAGTTGCGTCCGCATCCTGCTGAAATGAGGGGGAACGTCGAGATAGTCTCTGGGTTGTATATGAACCGTCAAGACTTGGAGCTAGGGTTTTGCCGTGACTCCATTTTTGCTTTGACCCTTGGATCTTGATTGAATTGGTTTCCGATTGTGTAAGTAAATCAAATGATCCCCGGCAACGCGCCATTTGATTGAAACGATTTTTCCGATTGTGTAAGTAAATCAAATGATCCCCGGCAACGGCGCCATTTGATTGAATACGAATTCTCGTTGTGTATGTTTAGAAAAGTTGTATAGAAATCACAACCAAAAATTATTTGACCGCAATCAATAACGGTGTCGAATGTAGCGCGTTAGTAAGTGCGAATCGTCCACAGGGAAAGTGTAATCTTTCGTGTTTCGAATTAGATGAATTGAAACTTTAAAGAAAAGAAAACAAACAATTCATGATTTGTAATTGAAGTTCAAGAATTAAAAAATTTAGATCTAATAACAAGAAAACGATAGAATCAAGAATTGAGAATTTGTTGATTTTCCAAACCAAATATCAAGAATCGAAATGAGGCTCGTAGGAATCGATCGGATCTATAGATGTAATGAAATCTAGCGATTACGTATTCTTATCCTTCGATGAATTGATACTAGATCGATGATGATCGATGAGAATTAGGGATTTCTAGTGAAATTAGGGTTTCATCATTTATCTCTTGTTCCTTCGTCGATATCATTCACATTCTAGCCTCTAGTAAATTCAGGAATCGATCGTGGATCCCTAATTTCGAGCGATCACAATCAAGAAAGCATCGCAACGAAACTAGGTCGTCGATTCTTCAATTTGCTAGGGTTTACAAAACTCGTAGGACTTAAGAATCGTTTTAATATTTGTTACACCATCATTCTATTGATCGTCTCGACTCCTTTACGAGCGGAGTTTTACTCAAACATCACAACAAGAACCACAATCACAAATTGAGATCGAATCATGATGCAAGAATTAAAAGAAAGCAAGATTAAAGAATTTCACCTTTTATTTATATCAACAATTCCGTTACAATCACTCAAGAACTACAAGAGGAAGAACTCGATCGTCGATTTGGCTTCGCTCGTCTCCTTGAGTCGCGGATCGGCTTGGATCACTTGCTCGATTGAAGATCGGCTCGGCTCCTAAAAGGTTGAAGGCTTTTTGCTTGATTTGGTACTCGGGATCTTGAATTTGGTGTTGGATTTTGGAATTAGGGCTACAAGATGTGTCAGTCAACTTGTAGGTGGAAGAGGGAGAGATGAAGAATTGATGATTAACAACCTTTTAACCTTAGATCTAGGCTCTCTTTTATAGACCTCAAAACCCTAGATCTAGGATTTCAAATTTGAATTTTCCCTCTAAAAGTTTGTTAGCAAGAGATTTGAATTTCCCTCCAAAAGTTTGTTAGCAAGAGAGGCTTCTAGAAGTAATTTGTTAGGAGCTTAATCATGATTAGCTTAATTTAATGATCTTTGTTGATCTGGCAGAAGCTTCGAGAGTTCTGTAGACTTTGACATAGCTTGCTGATGTGTACACACAGAGAAACAAATACTGGAGCAAATATTTATTGCTGACGTGGTAAGGACGCTGCGGATCCACGGCATGTGCCTGCTCCTGCCGCGGATCCGCGGTCACGTGAGGGAGACACTGCTTCATATTTCTTCTGTTGCTTTGTACAGACTTTAGGGTATTTATCTGATATGTTGAATTGTATAATTCCCTCTGTATTAATGCCAGATCAAACATCTTAGACTTGGTATAATTTTGATCAGCTCTTTGACAATTTTGGCCATTCTTCTGGAATTTCCTGCACAGACTCCAAAACAAGTGTTGCGCAATACAGGGATGATGCAATGCCATGATAAACACACAATTTCCCTCGAAATGCCGGTTTTAGAGTATAACACATGCAATATGGTATTTCAGGACTGTTTTGCTAATATGTGCAATATGAATACCGAACACTTCTAGATGTGCGCAAGTATAGGGAAATTACCGTGTTAAAAATGCAGTATTTTCGACTGATCAAATTCCCCCAAACTTATTTTCGGTCGTCTCGAGCGAACTGTTTTATTAAAAAGAGAAGGAGAAAATAAAGAAAGAGAAAAACTAACTAGCACACTTTCGTAGGCAACACGATTGCACTGAGCACGTGCAACAAGCCTTTAAACCTCTAGGTGTCCCTAGTAGGAGGAGTGTTGTCTCCTGAGGGTTTTCAGCGGATTGCACCCACAAAATCCAATAATAAAAGGAAGATCATGAATATTACATTTAAAGAAAAGAATTGTAAAATAAAAGCTTTGAAAATTAGGGTTTCCAACTAAGCTAGCTTTTCGGTTGTCATGAGCCCTATCTTAATAGTCATGAAAAGATGTCAGAAATCACGTCCTCCCTCAATAAAACATCGTCTTATTCTTCATTCCTATCTTTCTTCCAAACATCGATCATATCACCCTACGTGTGTGTAAAGAACATCCCTACACCCAGAGAATTCAATTCAAGCTATCATACTCTTGTCCATCTGCCTCAGTACTTTTTAATTAATGAATATTTAGATGAATTTGCTCACACACTTTCATGCGACCGTTAATACTTCTTGAGGTACTAACCGACCGATTACTCATGTGCTTGCTTATTTGGTGTTTTTTCCTCGTCTTGCACCACCTAAGGCATAGCAGTGACTCCCAGACCAGTTGGCCTTAGGGCACTAGGTGAAGAGGCACCCTCGCTATATATTTTTTTATTGCCCTTGGTGATAACAAAACCAGTGTCCATTTTTCTCACCACTTTATATTTTCTTCATTTTTTTTATTTCCTTCATACATCGGCTTTTAGACAAGTGCATTTCAAGGTATCCTCTACTATCCCGAGTTTCAAGACGTGTGTAACTGCGAATAGTAGGGTATCAACGTTCAAAATGTTTGGCTTCCAGAATAGAAACTATTTTTCAGACTTATTTTTATCCTCAGATTAGTGACTTCCTTCATCTTACTAACCCTTGGGGCAACGGGTCATAACTACTTATTACTAGTTCGTATAAGAAAACTTCTAATTTTCTTGGTTTTCTTAAATTTTTCTAATCTCATGGATGTAATTTTTCACTATCTAAACTTTCATTATCTTATTTATGTACAAAAAATTTATATTTTTTTTTGAAAATTTTTAAATTTTTATAGGTTTTCAAAATGTTTTGTGCTTCTGCAAAGTATGATGCAAATGATGCGAAAATAACCACAAACCTCCCCCAAACTTGTTTTCAACAGTGTCCTCACTGTTGCCATCCTCTATATCTCGAAAAACCTGTAAGCTTGGGAGGAATTTATCAGTGGGGGTAAAATATTTAAGTGAAGACCCTCCCCCAAACTTATTCTTGGCTCAAAATTTTGTAAAAATTTTCTTTTCAAGAGCCCGATTATACCCCCCCCCAAACTTGAGTTAAACAATGTTAAGCTTTGAAAATCACATGAGGGGGTCAAGAATCATTGGTCGATGCCAAGCTTTGCAAAGACCGAAAGTTAACACCAACCAATCAAAAAATTTATCAATGCAGTGCTCTGGTTGGTAGAAGAAAAAGTGGGGAAAGGGTAAGTGGTGGAATAGAATGTGTGTGCGTCTCATTTTGGAGAGACGATGCAGTGAATGTGATGGATTACTCGCATTCTTTTTACAAGTCAGAAGAAGGGGTAGAGGTTCAATTTCATTGATTGGGAGATGATTCATCTCAACACCCGTGTCATTCAAAAATACGAGTTCATCAGCGAAGATCTCCACAAAAGTTCCATCTATACCCCGATGAATAATGTCATCATAAAGTGCGGGGTGATCTTCAGACTCTAAAAGCAGTTCATAATCGGTGTTAGTTGTTGACCCGGACATCTCGGTAGAAGAGTCCATATATGTATGATACATAGTTGGGTCAAACAACAACGTATGAAAAGAGTCAAGATCAGTATCATGAGGATCATCAAATTCGCTGCTGTCGACATCCATTAAGTCGACAGAACAGACCTGAGCAGTAGGTTCGGAGGGTACACTTCCCAACTTGTAAATGTTCAGCTCAATTGACCTATTCCCGAAAGATAGGGTCATAGAACCATTACGACAGTTGATGATAGCATTGGAAGTGGCCAAAAAGGGGCGACCTAAAATCACCAGAATTTGATTCTGTGGGTTCGCTACAGACTGTGTATCAATTACAATAAAGTCCACAGGGAATATAAATTCCCCGATTTTTATTAACATATCCTCCAGTTCACCCTTAGGTTTGGTGATTGATCGGTCAGCCATCTGGAGAGTGCAATGGGCTGGTTTCAACTCTCCGATCCCTAACTGCTCATAGACTGAGAAAGGAAGCAGGTTAACACTTGCGCCAAGGTCTAGTAGAGCACGATTAATGTGTTTTTCCCCGATAGAAATGGAAATCGTAGGATATCCAGGATCCTTACGTTTCCTCGGTAATTGCTGGGGGAAAGCCGTGTCTACAGTCTTTGCTATGAATATCTTCTTGGCACTTGTTTCTTCCTCTTTCTAGTGCACAAGTCTTTAAGAACTTTCGCATACGCGGGGACTTGTTGGATAGCATCTAGAAGAGGGATGTTGATATTAACCTATTTAAACATTTCAGTGATCTTCTCCATTTGTGGACTCAGTGTGTTTCCCCTTAACCTATTTGGGTAAGGAGCTTGAGCAATAAGATCAGGGTCCAATATTGGAGAAGATCGTGTGGGTGGAAACGATCTCAGAATAGGAGTGGGGATCGTTTTCTGTGTACTAGAAGAGGTGGGCTGAGGTGTCGAGCCATGGGGAAAACGGAGAATAGGCTCGGAAGAAGGTGGTGGGGTAGAAGAACTGGGGTTAGAATTAGAAGTGGAAGTGGAAGGAAAGGTCTCAGCCGGGATATCATCGATAGATTTTTCGGTATCATCAAACTCCTCCCCAACGTGATCATCAAGCACTCTTCCAGATCTCAACGTGATTGCATCCACATGATATGAATAGCCAGGATTGGGTAAAGGTTGAGCTGGAAGTTTCCCTTTCTCTCTTGCACTCATTTCGGCTTTTAGTTGTGCAATTTGTGCTTCCATCGATTTGATATTCTCATTTTGAGAGACAATGATCTTCATCACATTCTCGACGGAAGATTGCAAACTTGTCGTCCCTTGGATGGATTGTTTCATGAAAGTATCCAAGGTTTGTGCTAGTGTAGAGGAATTATCAGTACCGGTCAATTGCAAAAGGTTTTCATGTGGTGCAAAAGTGTTGGCCGGATTTTGGAAGTTTTGTATTGGAAGGGGTGCTGACTCAATTGAAATGGTTGCTGTTGTGGTGGAGGGACCCTTTGAAAATTGTTTTGGGTTGGAACCGTGTCTTGAGATTGTGATTGGTTCCAAGCAAAGTTAGGGTGATTCCTCCAACCCTGATTATATGTGGAAGAGAATGGATCATTTCTAGGTCTTTGTTGGAATGCAGCATTGGTGTGCTCATGACCTTGAAACGGAGAATTTGGTGGACATTCTTCCGTGAGATGTGATGAATCGGAACAGCATCCACATACAGTCTTGGAGAGTGACATTTGATTTGGGGCGGCAACTAAAAATTTGTTTTCCATAGTCTCGAGTTTCTTGTGTATAGCTGAAATGTCAGCTCTAACTCCTATGGAAATATCATTGCCATCCCTAGACGATTGACTCACACCCTCCCACTGTAAAGATTTTTCAGCGAAATCTTCTAGAAATTTCCAGGCTTCCCTATCATCTTTGGTCATAAGATTGCCTTGACACATGGATTCAAGGGTCTGTCTTGTGTTAAGAGTAATGCCCTCATATATGATTCTGCACAGTTCCCATCTAGGGATTCCGTGATGTGGACATTGGACTAACAGATCCTTGAAGCGTTCAAGACATTTTGAAAATGGTTCATTTGGAAGCTGGGTGAATTGATTTATTTCTCTACGAACTCGAGCTGTCTTATGATGTGGGTAGAATTTCTTAAGGAATGGTTTGACGAATTCTCCCCAGTTTGAAATGGAATGTGCGGTAGTGTTATACAGCCACTTCTCGGCTATATCGCACAAGGTGAATGGGAGAAGACGAAGACGCATAGCATCCACAGAAAGCTGTGAAGTACCCATCATTGCGCATACATTTTCAAATTTTGTAATAAAGACATATGCGTCCTCAGTCTCGAGACCGTGAAATTTTGGTAGAAGGTTGATGTATTGGGGTTTTATTTGAAAATTTTCCCCGTTGGCTGGTGGAATGGAGAGACAGGTGGAAATGGGACCTCGTGTTGGATAGCACCTCTCTTGGAGAAAGATACGAGGTGGATTCTGCGCACCAACGGACGGCGGCAGAGTAGTGGTAAAGAAGTTCGATGGAGACGGATCCATCGATGTGGGTGTGGCGGTGGGTAAAGAAAAAGTAAGTGTAGAAATACCGACTTCAGTGTCGATCGGGGGGACGCGGACTAAACGGGCACTAGAATCCCGTGTCCAGCCTATCTTGCACTAAAAAGGGTTAGTACAAGTGGCAGCGTGACTTATAATTAGGGAAAATGAAGTGTCGGTGTTTGTTTTGAAAAATGGACGGATTTTTGAAAATATGATGCGATCACAACAAATGCAACAAGCAAAACCCTAATTCTAGGGGTCACCTAGGTCAAAACTCTAGACCGCTCCTAACTGCCAAAAGACAAGTCGCAGGATAAATCCTCCACTGCCTCTTTGTCTCTCCTGTGGTCAGGTAAGTGCCAGGTAAGTGGGAGGTTCTCCACTACGTAAGTAGTGGGCCTAATTAAGTAACCACTAGCCTTCAACACACTTGCCTTAGACACCATAAAAGAAACGCGGATAAGCAATGAATTACCCACGGCCTTCTCTTGTCCTAAGTGAGCGCGACGGTCCTTAGAGTCATCTCTAGATATTTTTTAGTTAATGAGGGTAAATGCAGATGCAAGTTTATGATTTTCGGGGCTTAGGAAGGGTAATGAACTCCCCACCTAATCTGGATTTGGCCGTGCCCATTAATTTCCGTATTAATATGCAAACAACCAAGAATCAAAAACACGCACAATTTATTTTGCTTTTGCGGCGCTGCGAATTATTTGCAAAGAAACCTGCAGAAAATTGTCAATGGGAGCAGATTTAGGAGAAGATAAGAAAGTTAGAAGCTCACAGAGCAAATTTGGTACAGTGAAGAAGCAAGGCTGCCACAGAACCGCCGCAGGAGGTGGGTATATGCCGCAGAATCGCGGTCGGATCTTGGGATCTCTGCACACAATTTCTTGACACTGTTCCACTTGAACTCCTCAGCTCTCTGGAAATTTCAGAAAAAAATTTCTCCAGCTCCAATGATCCCAGATTTCCTCGCAACAAATCACAACAACTCGTATTAGTGTTTGCGCGAATTTTGATCTAAAAATTTAGATGGAATAAACTTTTCGACTCAAATTTCAAAATACGAACAATATGCGCACAATCCCCGGCAACGGCGCCATTTGATTGAATACGAATTCTCGTTGTGTATGTTTAGAAAAGTTGTATAGAAATCACAACCAAAAATTATTTGACCGCAATCAATAACGGTGTTGAATGTAGCGCGTTAGTAAGTGCGGATCGTCCACAGGGAAAGTGTAATCGTTCGTGTTTCGAATTAGATGAATTGAAACCTTAAAGAAAAGAAAACAAACAATTCATGATTTGTAATTGAAGTTCAAGAATTAGAAAATCTAGATCTAATAAAAAGAAAACGATAGAATCAAGAATTGAGAATTTGTTGATTTTCCAAACCAAATATCAAGAATCGAAATGAGGCTCGTAGGAATCGATCGGATCTATAGATGTGATGAAATCTAGCGATCACGTATTCTTATCCTTCGATGAATTGATACTAGATCAATGATGATCGGTGAGAATTAGGGATTTCTAGTGAAACTAGGGTTTCATCATTTATCCCTTGGTCCTTTGTCGATATCATTCACATTCTAGCCTCTAGTAAATTCAGGAATCGATCGTGGATCCCTAATTTTGAGCGATCACAATCAAGAAAGTATCGCAACGAAACTAGGTCGTCGATTCTTCAATTTGCTAGGGTTTACAAAACTCGTAGAACTTAAGAATCGTTTTAAGATTTGTTACACCATCATTTTGATCGTCTCGACTCCTTTACGAGCGGAGTTTTACTCAAACATCACAACAAGAACCACAATCACAAATTGAGATCGAATCATGATGCAAGAATTAAAAGAAAGCAAGATTAAAGAATTTCACCTTTTATTTATATCAACAATTCCGTTACAATCACTCAAGAACTACAAGAGGAAGAACTCGATCGTCGATTTGGCTTCGCTCGTCTCCTTGAGTCGCGGATCGGCTTGGATCACTTGCTCGATTGAAGATCGGCTCGGCTCCTAAAAGGTTGAAGGCTTCTTGCTTGATTTGGTACTCGGGATCTTGAATTTGGTGTTGGATTTTGGAATTAGGGCTACAAGATGTGTCAGTCAACTTGTAGGTGGAAGAGGGAGAGATGTAGAATTGATGATTAACAACCTTTTAACCTTAGATCTAGGCTCTCTTTTATAGACCTCAAAACCCTAGATCTAGGATTTCAAATTTGAATTTTCCCTCCAAAAGTTTGTTAGCAAGAGATTTGAATTTCCCTCCAAAAGTTTGTTAGCAAGAGAGGCTTCTAGAAGTAGTTTGTTAGGAGCTTAATCATGATTAGCTTAATTTAATGATCTTTGCTGATCTGGCAGAAGGTTCGAGAGTTCTGTAGACTTTGACATAGCTTGCTGATGTGTACACATAGAGAAACAAATACTGGAGCAAATATTTATTGCTGACGTGGTAAGGACGCTGGGGATCCGCGGCACGTGCTTGCTCCTGCCGCGGATCCGCGGTCACGTGAGGGAGACACTCCTTCATATTTCTTCGGTTGCTTTGTACAGACTTTAGGGTATTTATCTAATATGTTGAATTGTATAATTCCCTCTGTATTAATGCCAGATCAAACATCTTAGACTTGGCATAATTTTGATCAGCTCTTTGACAATTTTGGCCATTCTTCTGGAATTTCCTGCACAGACTCCAAAACAAGTGTTGCGCAATACAGGGATGATGCAATGCCATGATAAACACACAATTTCCCTCGAAATGCCGGTTTTAGAGTATAACACATGCATTCTGGTATTTCAGGACTGTTTTGCTAATATGTGCAATATGAATACCGAACACTTCTAGATGAGTGCAAAGTATAGGGAAATTGCCGTGTTAAAAATGCAGTATTTTCGACTGATCAGGTCTTTTGTTGACGTTGCATCTGCATCCTGCTGGCATGAGAAGCACATCGAGCTGGAGTTAGGATTTTGCCATTACTCCTTTTTCGTTTGACCTTTGGGTCTTTGATGATGTTGTGTCTAAATCCTGCTGGCATAAGAAGTACGTCGAGCTGGAATTAGGATTTTTTCGTCACTCCTTTTTTATTTGGCTCCTTGGAGCCTTTGTTGATGCTGCATCTGCATCCTGCTGGCATGAGAAGCACGTTGAGATGGAGTTAGGATTTTGCCATCACTCTTTTTTTTGTTTTGGCCCTTGGGTCTTTTGTTGACGTTGCGTTTGCACTGAGACTGAACGTCGAGCAGTAGTTAGGAATATGCCATTGCTCCTTTTTGTCTGACCCTTGGGTCTTTGATGAAGTTACGTCTACATCCTGCTGGCATGAGAAGCAAGCCGAGCTGGAGTTAGGATTTTGCCGTCACTCCTTTTTGATTTGGCTCCTTGGGCCTTTGTTGACGTTGCGTCTGCATCCTGCTAGCATGAAAAACACGTCAAGCTGGAGTTAGGATTTGCCATCACTCCTTTTTTTTTGTTTTGGCCCTTGGAGCTTTGCTGATGTCACGTCTGCACCCTGTCGGAATGAGAAGAGTATCGAGCTGATTTTTAGGCTGTAGATATTGCCATCAAGATCTGGCTCTCCCTTTTAAAGAGCCTGATGGGAAAATATGGTTCCCTTTCTTTCATTTGTGCCCATGGATCGTATACAAGAGTCAATATGGATATACTTGCAGGGCAGAGAAAATTTCATTTTCTTTTATTATTTTTTATTTCCACGATACTCTATCTTTTCAGTTTTTCATATCGCGAAAGTCGTGATTACCCAATCATATCGGCCTTTTTTATCCGCGGTGCCCAATCATTTCGGCTATTTTTTTTAAATATTTCTACGCGCTGCTTTTTATTGCGAGTTGCCCAAACATTTCGGCCGTTTTTATTTGCATATATTTTTTTACTCACTTATTTTATTGCGAGTTTCCCCATCATTTCGGCTATTTTTATATGCATTTTTTTTGCTGCTCGCTGTTGTTTCTATTGTGAGTTTGGAATCTGCTACCCACTTTGGCATCAACATCGCTCGGATGGAATATTGCCAAGAGCGAATCATCATTTGCCGTGAAAGGAATTGGAGTTTAACGCCTGTTTAGGTATCAGCATCGCTATAACTGGGATATTGCCAGGAGTGAATCATCATTTGCCTTGAGAGGACTTAAAGTTTGATAACTTTTTAAGCATCAGCATCGCTGCAACTGGGATCTTGCCAAGAGAGAATCATCATTTGCCTTTTTTCATTTGAACAAAGGTGGCTTAGCAAACGGGGTTAGGATCCTGTCGACTAAGGCTTTTTAACTTTATGAGCTGTAAGGGTCTCATAAAGGTATTTATCCCTACGAGTCGTGAGGATCTCGTAGGCGTATTTTTTCCTTAGGAAACATGGGGATTCCCAAGTGATATTTTCTCTTGTAAGTCGTAAGGATCTTACAAGAGTGTTTTCTCCTTATAAGTCGAGAGGACATACAAGTGTCGTTCACTATATGGGGACATTTCTCACCACTGGAGGAACTTGGTGGGGGAATTGTTTATTTATGCTCGTGGATTGTATACAAGAGTCGATATTGGACTACTTGTAGAGAAACTTGGGGAATATGACGTCTTAAGAATATGTTTAGATCCCTGTAGCTTAAGGCTTTTGAATCCTACGAGCCGTGAGGGTCTCATAGGGGGAATTCTCCTTATGAGCCGTGAGGATTCCATAAGTGTAATTTCTCCTTAGGAACCATGTGGATTCCTAAGTGTATTGTCCCTTTATGAGATGTAAAGATCTGACGCCGGTATTTTCTCTTTACAAGATTGAGAGGACCTTGTAAGTGCACACGAAATTTTTTATTTTACGAGTTTGCGTCTTTTTCGGGTTTTCACAACCACACCGGCAGTCCTGCCGTTTTTACTCATGGCGCCCTTTCGGGTTTTCATCCGTGCACATTTTGTTTGTGGACATACCCTTTTTTTGCGCCCTTTCGGGTTTTCACAATCTTGCCGGAAGTCCTGTTGTTTTTAATCATGGCGTCCTTCCGGGTTTTCATCCGTTCCCATTTTGCTTATGGACATACCGTTTTTTTTAACGAGCGTCAGGCTTTCATATTAGCAGCCGTAGAAGTCGAGACTATAGACCGAGATAACCCTGGTAATTCTCTCACATCTTTTTCAATCTTACCAAAACTTTTACATTCTTTCATTCTTCCAAATATTTTTCATGTACTATCAATAGTTCTATCACCAAATTGCTTTGAATATGTCATACTTTCCTTCTACAAATTTCGAGGACGAAATTTTTATAAGGTGGGTAGAATATAACAACCCTAAACTTTCTGTAATTTTTTTTTCGAAAATACAGAAGGAACACCTGAGCCTGAGCACAAGTTATAAATTTAATTTGCTTTTGAACAGCAAGAAAGCACTTGTAGCTCATTGGTAAAGCCTTGCACTACTGTGACGTAACCCTGTGAACGAATCCCATCAGCCACATATTATTTTTATTGTTTTTTCTTTTAATCTTTTAGAAACCCAACAGTTTACATGTGCACTACACGTAAAATGAAAAGATACAGAATAATCAAACACATGCACTGGGGTATACCAACAGACCATGACATGTAGCCAAGATCCCATACCCCACCCCCTGATCTCGACCGACGAGATGTCTCCTTGGCCCGGCGACGCCGGCCCCTCCGTAGGGGTTGATCCCCAAACTTCAACTCCACACCCCTTGGCCTCCCCCCTTAACCTCTGTACTGTTTTTTTATTAAAAATAAACAGAGAATTAAAAAAAGGGCATTAAACCAAAATTTTAATGCATTTTTAATTCATTCTTCATTACCCCAAAATCCTAATTTTCCCTATAAATACCACACTCCATTTCACCCCACCTCACTCAGAATTTCATTATAAAAACTCTCAAAAATTTCTAAGTCTCAAGTTGTGCAAGTGGAATTAGCAAATGGCAAGATTCCGACGACGTTACGAGGAGTTTCCAACAACGAAATGACGCATCGACGCTTTCCTAACCTTCCCCCTTCTCCCCTATATCTTAATAGCTTGTAAGTCCCCTCTCCCCTCCTCTTCTACTATTCTAAAACTCTCAATTTTCAAAACTCGTCGGAAGTGGAGTTATTCTGACTTCCAACTCTTTTTTCTTTAAAAACTCCATTTTCTTAAACAATAAATCACTATATTCTCTCATAATATTTAATAAATATAAATAAACACATTAGAATAAGTTTCATCTCAAAAGAATCTATTATGCAACTGTTATCGCATTTTTACGGTAAAATACCATATACTTTACATTTCGACATAATTCAACATATTTCTTTGTATTACCTTTAGAAAACTCATGAGATAAGGACCTACCTCATCACCACACACATATTGGACATAGCACGATGAACTTTGGAATTCTAGATTATGCGAAATACGCTTTTACGAATAAATACCTTAGAGAATTAAAAACCGTTTTCTTAAAAAAAAAAGAGTGTTAATTAAATTCCTTGTAAATACGCCTCTACAACCCATTTTGGGGAACCCCGATCGGGATGGTGCGGGTTATCACACGTCATCGGGCCTAGTAGAGCAAGATGCAGACCTCTGCATGGAGCATTCGATCTCGATAGAATTTTTAATGCTATTTTTAAGAAAATGAGATTTTTACAAAATAAATAAAATTTATTTTTATTAAATATGTAGATATATATATATGAATATTATCAAAATATCTATCTTAAATCTATTATAAAAATATTCCATGTTTCTAAATCAAACGAATCACCATTACAGGAAACTACCATTACAGTTCAATACAAATCCAATATTTCATTAAAATACCATATACAATGAAAACTAGGTTCTACTCACTAGAAAATTTCACTTTTGTAAAATATACATCTATGAAAACCCTAAAGACGATAATTAAATACTTGATGTGTAGTTTGCAAATATATCAAAACTATTTTTACATAAAACCCCATCAAGTTATACTAAATTACAATAAGGATCCTAGTAAATATAGGTTTAAGCGGACCAGTTCTCTTAAGCCTCGGGGAGCTGGAGAAAGTGGGTGCTTGCCTATCTAAGATAGAAAATTTAAAAATGGTGTTATCAACACGGTAATTGTCTTGGAAAAAGACACAAATCATGTCGTCCATGTGCAGAAGTTACCGATAAATCCAAAACAATCAGGATATCAATTCTGTTTAAAATTCTGACTCAGTTCGAGTCATGGGCAAATATACAATCAATCTGACTTGAATATGATTCAAGTATAATTCTATTTACAACATGAATCTGTCTATACCAGAATACAATCTATAACAACATGAACATGACCGAACCGAACCATGGATATATTCCGTTTACATGACTATCCATTTACATCCATTTCCGTCTACTGATATCATGGTTTCGGCAATGTCTTCCATTTACTACAAGACAATAGAATACAACTAGTACAATCAGTACAATCGGTACAAACAATACAATCAATACAATAAACATTACGGTGTTTATAAAGGGATAGACTGGTACGAAACATGTTAAAGATGGCACGAAGTGGTCACTAAAAATGCAATTACATCCATGCCATTGTTCCGTGGTACTTTCGATGGAGCCTTGTACTACGGGTTACCAAAGTCCACGGTGTAAGTTGGACTCCTCTCGTATACACTGGCATATTCTGTACCAAGTTACAAACAACTACATTAACATTATAATCCAACATTACTAGTTATATTCTCTTTCTGTCTATCTCTACTCATCTTTGGGACTTACCGAGCGATTTTTCGCTGACGGCATTCCTTTTCTTCTTTCTTTGGAATGTTGTCAGGTAGATCGGACTCACTGGAGATCGAGCCCAGTACTGAAGATTTGGAGCAGTTAACCTTTGACCCAGAGCTGTAGGCACTTGTACATACTTTTCATTTCAGTTATGCCATTGTTTAGGCATTGTTTTCCATTCATGTATTTACATTTCCAGTTGTACTTGTAAAGAATTGTTAATAAATAAAAGTTGCTGTTTAATTTCATCTATTGTCATTTTTCTTATGTACATTTACTTAATATTGCTTAGATGCGCTTAGCGTGTTTACTTCTGAGTAAATACGTAGCGGACCTCGCCACGTCCCCCCCCGTAAACCGGGAAGCGGGGCGTGACAGATCTCAAGGGAGTGGATTGACGTTTTTGGGGCGATGCGCTAGTTTGGGGACGTTCCGGTCCTATATCGCCATATTTGAGGCGAAATTTTAGTTTAGGGACATCTCGGTCCTGTATTGCCATGTTTGAGGCAGATAATTAGTTTAAAGACTTCTCGGTCCTATATCTCCATATTTGAGGCGAGTAATTAGTTTAAGGACATTTCGATCCGGTATCGCCGTTTTTTAGATGAAGTTTTATTTTAAGGACATCTCGGTCCAATGTCGCCATATTTGAGGCGAGCTTCTAGTTTAAGGACATCTCGGTCCGTTATCGCCATGTTTGAGGCGAATAATTAATTTAAGGACATCTCGGTTCATCATCGCCATATTTGGGACAAATTTTTAGTTTAAGGTTATCTCGGTCCGTCATTGCCATGTTTGGGGCAAATTTTTAGTGTAAGGACATCTCGGTCTATCATCGCCATGTTTGGGGCGAGTTTTTAGTTTAAGGACATCTTGGTCCAGTGTTGCAATGTTCGAGTCAAATTTTTAGTTTAAGGACATTTCGGTCCGTTGTCGCCATGTTTGAGGCAACGGAGCTTCTTTATATACTACTCTCAGAGTTTTTGACTCAGGAAGATAGCGAGTGGACACAAGCGTCGTCATCTATCATTGACCTAGGTCATGATTCGTTAGGCGTAGTATTTTTTGAGGAATCGGTCGTTTGTTGGCCGGAAGGGTCTTTCACCATGCATATCCATGAGCAAATAGGCTCCACCTTGGTAGACTTTGTTTATAATGTACGGGCCTTCATAGTTTGGCTCGAATTTCCCCCGTTTTGCATGATTAGGGATCATCGATCTTTTAACGACTAGCACGAGCTTGCCTTGGCGGAATGTTCTCGGCCTAGTCGGTCTTTCGTATGACCGTGTCATCCTTGCCTTATAAGTCTTCAGGTTTTGCTGTGCTATAAGGCGAGTTTCGTCAAGGGCAATTTCCTCGGGGATTTTTTCTTTCCCTTTTTCTTTTTTGCTCAAACCCTTGTTTGTAGGTCCGAGGTTCTTTTTAGGCAGCGTGCGGCTACGCAGCTGAATGAACTCACAGTTCTTCTCCCCCTCTTCTTTTTCGGAGGTCGAGTCTTTGAAGAGAGGGCCGAGGGTCAGAATCGCTCTCGAAGGTAAGAACTTAGGGTTTTTTCCTTTCCGGACTGGTATCAACCATATGACAGCTGCCAGTCATTTTTTCACGCGTACTTGTCATACTTTTTTGCTGTCGACGAACTTCGCGCTTCATCCTCTTGAAGTGTTTTTGATAGGCAACATATCCCTGCCACCACTTCTCGAAAGCACTGTACTCTTCGGTGGGATAGGTAACCCTCCGATGATATAGGCAGTAGTTTGGATGTGAATCCTCTCCGTCGAGGCATATGACCCCGGGAGTGTTTCTTACCAGAGGTGGCGGCTTCATTCCCATTAACAGGGCTTTGGCAAACCGCTTCTCTGCCTTGATCCTACTCTTATTTGTCGCAGGTATGCCTTGGTTTGGTTGGAGTACTTTACAACTCCATCTTTTCGCGGCTTCTTCATTCTGACGCTGACGCTTAGCCTTTTTGTATATGGCTGTTTCGCGTTCTCGGCTAGCTTTGGTTTTCGAAAGGTTTCGTTTAACAGCCTATAGATCGGGTCTTCTGGCAGTTCTGGGGATTTTAGCACCGATTCTGCCCCCAGTTCCTCTGCGTTGTTTTCTGACGTTGAGAGAGTTTCTTCGTCATTTAACAATGAATGGGAGACCATGTGGCAACTTGCTACATTGTCTTCAGTTTCTTCTGATTAGTCATTTTCCTCATCGTTGTCACTATCTTCGTTCTCAAGAATATGCCTGAGAAACACTTCGAGGGTAACAGGTATCCACGCTTTCTGGCTGTACTCCTCCAATGCGTCGATGTACTTTTGTATGTTTGTACACTTGTCGTCATACTCGGCAGGCTGCACAGGCTTCTTGGTATTCTTCTTTTTCTTCTAAGACTTTAAAGGCTTGACTTTGGGATTTTTCCCTTTGTCAACAACTTTCGGTATGGGGCGCGGTTTCAGCATCCCTTCGATAATTTCAGGTTCAAATGGGCTTTTCCACCTAACTACTGGACATGCCTGTAGATCTTCAGCATTCTTTTGGTCTTTGCTAAAAGAACGATTTCCTATGGAGTTTCTTCCACGAGCGAGCATGATTCCCCCTGTGCATCCATCTTTTTGGGATCGTGCTTCTGTGACGGATTCACCCTCCAGTTCTCAGAATGCACGAACTTCCCCTGTTGATACTGATCCTCAACCCTGTTCTTGAAGACGTAGCAATCCTCAATTAGGTGGCTCACCATTCTGTGATAGGAGCAACAGTTGGGGTTGTTGACGACGCCGGGTTGCGGACGACGCCGTGGGTTTGGTAATGTGATGAGTTTGTTGCACACTGCCAACTCAAATAATCTCCTCGTCTTATCGTGGGGAAACGAGTAAGCGCGTCCTAGCCTTTCTTCCAGGGATAGGCGTGGACGTGCGTTGTTTTAGCGAGCAACTGGTTTTGGGCCACTCGGTTATTGTTGAGCGTTGGCAACAAAGGCCGCTTTCCCTTTACCCTTGGCGTTTCGAGGGTGCTTACTTGAGGAGGAAGGCACGTGGCCCATCTGGTCCATTTGGGCCAGTTTATCGATTAGAGCCTGGAAGGTCGTCGGTTTGAAGAATGTCATGAACTGGGACATAGTCGTTTAAGGATCAAGGGTCCTGATGAACATGCTCACGGCGGGGGATTCTTCAATGCGTTGTTCGCATTTAGACCATAGGTTCCGCCACCGGATCGCATATTGGACCCAGGTTTCTCCTGGCTTTCTCCTGGCATTGATTAATGCCGTGATTGGGGTGCGCTCGCTTGCGCTGGCGAATCGCTGTGTGAACAGCAGTTCCATCTCTGTGGATGTTCTCACGGAGTCATTTGGGAGCTCCGAGCACCATTCAAAGGACGTCTCTGACAGGCTGCTAACGAACTGGCGAAGCAACAGTTTGTCGTCGCCTCCAGTGGTGTCGCACAAAGCTCTGAACTGAGCGACGCGCTGTTGTGGGTTGCCTGTCCCCTTGTACATATGGAACTTGGGGATCATATATCCCGGCGGGTATTTGATTTGGTCATACCAGCCTGGATATGGTCGCCCAGTTCTGACGAATTGGCCAGCCGCTTCACTAGCTTGATGAGCTCGTATTTGTTGAGCTATATAGTCATCAAGAGCAGCCATGGAGATTGTTTCCTCCTTAGCCGTTGATAAAGCCGGAAGAGGGTTTGATGTTTCCCGTCGGTCATCCTCGATGATTATCGGCGGATCCCCGGCTGGAGGTTCTGGCTGGATTATCATTCCAACCTTGTCCTAGAACAAAAGAGCCATCTACTTTATGTTGGCAGCCTGCTCAGCGGCTTCTTTATCTTTTCTTTCAAGCACCCTTCACAGGAACTCTATATCGATCTCCTGCTCTTGGAGCTGTTCAGATGCTGCTGGTACCGGACTTTCTTTCTGTCCGATGAGTTCTTCCATTTTGGTCAGCATTTCCAGGAGCTTTTGTTGTTGCTCCTGATCTTTTGTTAGCGACCGAGTTTGCGGTCGATGAGCCACGGAAGCACGGCTTTCCTCTTTCCCAGAAGCCGTGTAGACCGTATGCACGATCATGCCCCCAGACTTGGGGCATTTGGGTCCATCGCCTTTGGAGTTTGCCACAGGTGGTGGGATTTTCTCCGGCCTCGTCGTTTTGTGAGAGGTCGAAGTTGAAGGAGCCGTTATGACAGGCACCTCTATAGAAGAAGCCTCTCGCTGTATGACGGAGGAGTGGTCTTCCTCTTGCCGAGCCATTGATTTCTTCGGTCGACGAGAGTAATATTTGTTAATCACGGAGTCCTGGACTTTCTGCCAGACCCTGTGAATTTGCGAGGAGTGTGGCTGATAGGGCTGCTCCGTCTTTGCCTGCACTGTGGTTTCTGCAGGCGCGGGCGATTTCTTTAGCACCGCCATTGGAGAGTTCTTTCGCACCCTCCTAAGCAGATCAAAACTGTTCACGGTTGGAACAGCAGCATCAACTTCCACCATTGGAACTGGCGGAGTAAGTCCAGAGGGGGAGTTGCCCCCAGCTTTCCTCACCAGGCGCCAGTGGCGACGTCGAGCGTGTCTTGCAGAGGGGACCGCCTCAGTTTTGGAAGCAGCTTCTTCATGTCCCTGTCTTTGGTGAAGGACTGTTGCTAGTGTCAGCCTATTAAAGACTGACGTCCTTGGTAGGATTTGTGGAGGAACGGCCAATCTTTCGAAGACCGATCTTCTGGTAGGGGAAGCACTTTTGACGACTTCACCTGCAGGAGGAGTTAGGAGGGCTATCCATTTTGGGGTAGCCCTTGCAGGTATGACGAGCCTCTTTGCGAGCCCGTTTTGGTTCTGGCTCAACCTGTTGAAGACTGAGACGTCTGAGCTTCGGCTCAGCCTGTTGAAGACTGAGACATCGGATTTGGACGACCATTTGAGAAGGGCCGTTGTGGTTGCAAGTCGATCGAAGGTCGAATTCATGGGAGCTTCTTCTTGCAACGCTGGGGCGCTGAAACTCGTTGGTGGGATCATGGTCTTGAAGAACAATCCGGTAGTGGCTTGAGTTACTTGCCCCATCGGCATTGAAAAGATGGAGGACGCGTTGGGCCCATAAATCAATCTTCTAATTAGGGCGGAGCGGGGGTTGCTGTTGCAAGTTGTGCAGCTAGAAGTCATCGATATTCTCTTTTTCTGCACAGGAACAAGACACCAAATCTTAGTACCTCGAATCCAAGGACAACCATAGAGAACCGTGATTTTGTTCGCGAACACGACACACGAAGTGTTGAGTGGAAAGAAGAAAAGGTCCCACCGGGCATGCCAGAATCTGTTTACCGCCGGAAACGGAGACAAAATAGGGATGGGTCGTCTTGCCTGAATCTGGGGGCAGATGCTATTTGGATTTATCCATCCACCTCTCCGAAGATACCAAGTTGATTTATAACACCATATATCGGAGGTTTGGACAGACACGACCGTTGTAGCAGATTTCATCAGATTCCCCCTCGTTTGTGAGGGTTTTTTGATTGTGGAGATGCTCTTCCCTGCAGGCGCAAGCCACTGCAGTTAATTACGTTACCGCATTGCGATAACCACTTTCTCCTTCTCCAGCGATTCACTTCATGTCATGTGTGTTTTCTTTTATTTTGGTTGTCCGTGGATTGTATACGGAGACTAGTTTATGTCGTCGTCTATAGGGCGCGGATCAGTCCAAATCCGTATATTTTAGATTTGGGTTTGGTTTATTTAAGGACCGTTAATCTAGTTTGAGATTAATATCAACTTAAATATATGAGCGTTTGGGCTCGATCTATTATAGTTTAAGGACATCATGGTCCATTATCGCCATGTTTGGGACGAATATTAGTTTAAGGACATTTCGGTCCAACATTCCCGTTTTGGAGATAAATGTTAGTTTAAGGACGTTTCGGTCCATTATTGCCATGTTTAAGGCGAATATTAGTTTAGGGACATTTCGGTCCGACATTCATCTTGTGCGCACGCGTATATGTTACGTGACGAAGTGAATAATGTTGATATGGAATGTGCCCAATTTAGGGCACGATCCGATTTGAGGCATGCACGTCAATTTGGAAGTGCATCAACAAAAGTAGTTGTTGATCGTCGGGACCCGCCACCTCTCTGAAGACATTGAGGAATTACAACGACATATATCAGATGTGTGAAGAGATGTCCCCTTAAACCAAATCCCGTATTTGAGGGAAAAAGGATTGTTGTGGACTTAAGAATTTTTGGTCATATTCGAGACCTTGGAAATCAAGAGCATATGGACTCGATTGATTTAGAAACAAAGAGATTTAACCTCATGAAACTTAGCCAATTTTGGGCTGAGATTGAGTTTCCATAATTACCCAAAAGTGCTAAGCACTGGAGCATACAGCGCTCACGTATGAAACACGTGAGGCACTCAGGTATGAGCGTTGTCCCAATCAGTGCGAAGCACTTTAGATATTTTGACTAATCTTAAAGTGCTGAGCACTTTGCATGGTACTCACGTGGGAAACACATGAGTGCTGAGCTTTGGGTTTCATTTGTTCACTTCCCCTCTTTTTACAGAAGTGCTGAGCACATGGGTTTCCAAGAGCGTTTCACGTGTATTTCACGTGACTATTTTCTTTTGGGGTTTTATTTGATGGCTGTTTAATTGACAAAGGAGTTTTTCTTTGCTCTTCAGGCGCCCACGTGGGAAACACGTGAGGCAGTTTTAGCTTTTCTTTTGCTTGTTTTAAGCACTCATATGGGAAACACGTGAGGCTCCATAATAGTGCTAAACACTAATGAGACGCCAAGTTATTCTTGTTGTTTGTTTTCAGAGATATTGATATCTGTTAATGACAATTTTAGTCATGGATGATCATCAAGATTTCGATTTTGACGATCTTGGATCATCATTATTGTTTTTATTGAATAACTAAGTTCTTTTACACTTTTATAAGAACCGGGCTCTTTATGTAGGGTTAAACCCTAATTTTTTTTCTTTTTGGGGAATTAAATTCCCATATGTTCCTGTTCTTTCTCTTTCTTTTTTTTCCTTCTTTAACCTAGTTCTTTTCCCCTAAATTTTGAATCTGCAGAACAAAATCTCCCTGATGAGAATTAAATTCTCAACTTGTGGAGAGATTTGCTTCTATAAATCTCAACCAGAGGAAGAACTAAGTTCTTATATGAAAGGTTAAACCTTAATATAGGTAAATAAGAGACAATATGATCTCTGTGTTTTCTTACCTAGGGTTTGAGCGAGGAAACACTACTACAAATAGGGGTTGCCTCTACGGATAAATCCGTAGGAGCAAACCACTGCCCCTACGGCTATATTCGTAGGGGCAAAAAATACACCGTAGGTGCACACGTCGCAGATGCAAGTCTTAGCCTCAAACATGCCCCTGCGGAGTAATCATTGCCCCTACGGTTTAATACATAGGTCCATATGTCCCTACGGATTAAACCGTAGGGACAAAATATTTATTTAATTTATCGTTTTATAAAATAAAATAGTTGCCCCTACGGCTTAACACGTAGGGCCCGATATAATACTCCGTAGGGCCATATTTATGCCCCTACGAATAAATGCGTAGGGATAAATGTGTAGGGGCAAAATATCAGGTATCCTGATATTTTGCCCCTACGGGTAAATGTGTAGGGGTAAAGCTAATGCCCCTACGGATTACTCCGTAGGTACAAACCTAACACCTGTTACTGAGTCCATAGGGTCAAAATATCAAGTATCCTGATATTTTGTCTCTACGGATAAATGTGTAGGGGCAAAGTTGGACCCTACGAATTAAACGGTAGGTGCAACATGTGTCCCTACGGATTAATCCGTAGGGACATATTATCAGGTTTTTTTAAAAAATGGGCGTCTGTTTTTTCCTCACCCTGTGCACAATAATATATACATCATATATGAAAGTAACCAACAAACAGAATATATACCGCAGTATTCATAATCAACATCTCACGCATAATATATAAAAGAAATCAACAGGCAGAATACGATATCAATCTAAATCAATATGAACACGCAAACACCACCAATATCGTCCAAAATATATACAATATGTATCATATAAGTAAATACATGTTTAAAATATAAAAATAAAAAAGCTACCCTAGTTCGGTCTAGCTCCACCTCTGATAATCGCCGTAATCTGGCGCATCTGCTCCTCGGATAAACCCCGAGTCAACATCTCGAGCAATGCAGACTATGCGGGAGTCTGAGCGGGCTGTGAAGCTGTAGGAATGGTCTACGCAACCACAGCCGAGGTAGTGGCTTGCGGAGTCGCAGCTGTGGAGTCTGAGCGGGCTGTAGAGCTGTAGGAGTGGTATGCGCAACCGCAGCCGAGGTAGTGGCTTGCGGAGCCGCAGCCAAAGGAGATGCATGTAGAGCCTCAGCCGAAGTACCCTGTCGCGTCTGTTTAGTTTTGTGTGTAATAAACGAGTAAGAACTGTGTATTAGTCGTATCATTATCAGGTTATTGCAAAACCCCAATCTATGAATACTTAGGGACTTAAGCCTCGTTTGGATATCTAGTTTAGAAAACCGTAGTTTATTTTAATTAGACAGTTCTATGTATGTATGATTAATCAAAGCTAAGTCTACAACCAAATAAGCTCAGGCTACATACTAATATTGGATATGTTGCTATCTATAATATGATATAATATTTTACTATTAAGTAGTATATATACCATCATCTCCTTCAACTCCTAGACGGTGGCCTTCAAGGTGTCAAGTTCTTGCTCTAGACGTCGGTCACGGGAGATAGAGGAAGTAACCGCCGGAGTGGAGTCCAACCACATATGAGCCCTGGTAGGACCCACTCCCCGGCCTCTCTCCCAACCTCCGTGGTGCCTTCCGTGTGCGGCGTCTAAGACTGGGGTCAGCAGTATCAGATCGTTCTGTCCAGTAAAACCAATCCCCGATGCCTCCGCCTGCTCAACCACCCGCTCCCACACCCACACTAACCAGTAAAATATAATTATATCATTTAAATTTTAACCTTTCAAAACAAAAATTTCAAATAGGGGTTGAATAAATATTAACATTTACGCAATACTCCTGGGTAGCGGTGTCGGGGTATCGAAGCTCGCCCGTGGCAGGATCTGTCGAGGTGCCGTGGACGGCAAGATACGCGGACAGCACGCTCGGTGTACCACCCTGCGCCAGGGTCTGAGCTCTCTGCAATTCACAAAAAATTTACATATATTAGAAAATAACTCTTGATATTACATTATATCACAGTTGGTCTATTGTAATTTACCGATAACTCCATGGCACGAGTAATATTCCTCGAGCCACCTGTATAAGTGGGGCGACCACTCTTCGCCGACTTCCTATTCTCTTTATTTTGATCGACCTGTTTCTGCACAACACATTCAGATTTAGTTTTCTAATTAAGCAACACAAAAAAATAAATTATATACTAAACAATGAATTACATTTAAAATACATACCTGTTTGCGCTGAAAGTCGAAATATTGACACAATAGAGGCCATGTATCTACGTCGACTCTCGCAAAGGCCGGAGTATGTAGGAGGGCCGCTCTCTATGCCTCGGAGGTCGCCATCCACAGGGAATAGCAGTCGATCTTCAGCTCGTTTCTATTGTATCGGACCTTTGATTGAATGTTTTTCATCAGGCCATTGTACAGAGCGTGAAGATCGAGCACCCTCCCAGGGTGATCAAGGTCGGGTACATGATGAAAATCGTAATCCAACTGCAAATACAAAAAAACAATGTTATTAAATTGCAAGTGTTAATAATAAATATATTGGATAAATCAAATGAAAATATATATTAATACCCGAGCCTGATCCCAGAAGAGGGCGAATGAGCACCGGTGCTGGTCACCCCACTCAACGTGATGTGGATAATTCTTCACGAGGCGGCTCCCATCCCCCATATACCGGCCGAACCTCTCGGCATAATCGCCGGTATAGCGATAATCAGGGGTAAAGAAGAAGGGGAATGCTGCCTCCCCTAGCTCTGTCGGGCCTCAGCCTGTGCGACTGATTCGGGCCTCGAGTCCCCCTCTCGGGATGGGGATGCCCTGCATCTACAAGAAATATCAAGACAATCAATATTAAGACAAAGTGGTATTAAGAAATCAAGGTTTAACGAAAATTGAAGTGTGATATATACCTCCGGCGACAGAAGCACGAGCCTGGGCCCGGGCAGTAGCACAAACGGGACGATAGTTCCTCCGGTGACCCGGACGTGGACGCATCTCCAACTAGAAAATAAACATCGATAAAATTATATGAAGTTCATGTTTATTCTTAAAGGATATGTAAAATGAATAAATATTCTATATTTATTCATACAAACCTGCAGACTGAGCGGAGGGTATGGAAGTGACGGGAGTGGCCCCTGCACCAGACGTGGACGTACCACCTATAATTAGACAATCAAACATTGACTATATAAGTAATTGCAAAAAGAATATGTATATCAATAATATAACATTCTAAATCAACATGTATACACTATAGGATAAATAAACATACCCGCAGGTGCGGTGGTGGGCTCTGCCGGAGATGTGGAGGCACCACCTACAGCCCGAGATGTAAGTACGTAAGAGCAAAAAGAATGTATGTATATTTATGATATAGCATTCTAAATCAATATACATGCACTATATGATATATAAACATACCTGGAGGTGCGGGAGTGGCCTCTGTCCCTGATGTGGACGCACCAACAGCTAGACAATTAAACATTAACTATGTAAGTAATTTTGACATGAATATGCATGTATATCTATAATATTACATTCAAAATGAATATGCGTGTAATATACCTGGAGGTGTGGTAAAGTCCACACAGAAGGAGGCATCCGAAATGGTCTCCGATCAGGGTGCAAGACCGGCCTTCTGAAGCTCCCTACACAGCTCTCCGGGCAGCAGAACCGCTCCGCTCTGCCTCTGCCCGTGCCGCGGCTGGAGCTCCTGCCGCCTCTCACTTCTCCCGTCGTCGTCATCAAATCTAGATAAAACAGTTTGTGGACGCATTAGAAAATCATTACATATGCATCCTATATATGTATAGATCGTAAAATGTGAAGTAATAATATACACTACTACAATATGGGGTTGTCCCTACGGATAATGAAATCCGTAGTGGCAGGTGTTTGTTGCCCCTACGGACTAATCCGTAGGTCCCAACGGTTGTCCCTACGGTGCCCGGCGTTTTAATTTAAAAATATTAAATCGTAATTTGTTGTTTGGCCCTACGGAGCCGCAAACCAATGACCTACGGACTAATCCGTAGGGGCATCTAAATGGGAATTTAATTAAAAAGGCACAGAAATGCCCTACGCCTCGATCTCCCTCGCGCATTCCCAAAATCCCCAAAATTCTCGTTCCCGCGTTTGCAGTTTTCTCGTCGCCGTTCTCGTCGTCGCCACCGCCCTCCGTTCTCGTCGTCGCCACCGCCCTCGTTCTTCCTCGTCACCGATTGCGTTGTCGACCACCGATTGAGCGTCTCCGTCGTCTCCTCAACCGCCTACAGGTTAGTAAATCTCCAATTAAACATAATTTTGATGATTTTAGGGCTAGGGTTCAGCGTCTGGGTACCGATGAGGGTTAGGGTTAGGGTTAGGCATCGGTTGGGGTTAGGGTTAGGGTTAGGGTTCGGTTGGGGTTTGGTGTTGGGGTTGGGGTTTGGCTGGGGTTGGGGTTGGGGTTGGGATTGGGGTTGGGCTGGGGCTGGGACTGGGGTTGGGGTTAGGGTTAGGGTTAGGGTTGGGGTTTGGCTGGGGCTAGGGCTGAGGCTAGGGTTGGGGATAATGAAAATTTTGTATAGAAAATTACAAAGGTTTATAGGCCTATAATCGATGATGGAGCGACAGTTTGCCTTTTTGGGAATAAGACAAACGAGAGTAGAATTAACAGCCTTGGGCACCTCTTTATGTTTGAAAAAATATTTCCCAGCTTCCAAAAGATCTTCACTAATAATCTGTCATGCAGCAAAATAGAACTTGTCAGAGAACCCATCAGGACCAGGAGCACTATTTGGATCCATATTCTTAATACAACTATGTAGCTCTTCAATAAAAGGAATATCATTAAGTATTTTATTTTCAATATCTGAAATCATATTAGAAATGATATGTCTGCAATCAAATTCTGCATTTAAATTTTGTGAAGTAAAAGCTTTTTCAAAATGAGAAGCTGTCATATGAACAATCTGTTTATGCTCCTCAAAACACTTGCCTTCTACATTTTGCAACTTTTTAATTCTGATTTGACATCTTCTGACATTAACCCAACAATGAAAGAATTTGGTATTTTTATCACCATCTGAAATCTATTTTATCCTTGAGTTATGTCTCCAAAAAAATTGAGGAAGGTTGTGTTTGTTATATCAAAAACCTTTTCGTTGAACCCAACAGGTGAAAGTTTAGAGTTGTTATAAATAGCTTACATGTTCTTTAATGCATGTACCATTGTTAAGAGAGTGCAAGGTGGAGAAAAATAATTTGTTTCAACGGCACGTTTTTCAAGTTAAAACCAATATATGATACTCGATAATAATATGAAAGTTTCATATTCTCATAGATACTCATATATGAAACTCAAAGCGCCACTTAGTCCCCGTCTATCGGTTAACATACGTTCGATGTTCGTCGTGACATAGAACTATACGAAAGTTGTTAAATATCGGATGGTATAGTTCGATACTAAAAACCGTAGTGTAGTCTATGTGACGAGAAGATTCAATCGTATGATAACCGATAGATTTGTCCCGTGTGGACAAATTAGGAATGTATAAAGCAAACACCTTCATCCACTTGTGTTTTCATCCGTTTCGAGATATTTCGTCGGTACCTTTCCGCTTGTTCTCCGTGTACAAAGATATATTAGATGTTCATTTCAACGTCGTTTCATAGCTTTGAAATGATTATCTATTCTATTACAGTGTACTCGGAGAACAGCGGGGAGGTGCTGCCGAAATTTACTCGAAACGGTTGAAAGCACAAGCGAATGAGTGTCGCTCTATACATTCTTAATGGGATAGAAGTCTTACCCCCGACAGCTGAAATACACACATACAACAAGAATACACAACAAACGCATCATTAGAGAGTGATTCAAGATGTTCAAGTTAAAACCAATATATGATACTCGATGATAATATGAAACATTCATATTCTCATTGATACTCATATATGAAACTCAAAGCGCCACTTAGTCCCCGTCTATCGGTTAACATACGTTCGATATTCGTCGTGATATAGAACTATACAAAGGTTGTTAAATATCGGACGGTATAGCTCGATACTAACAACCGTCGTGTAGTCTATGTGACAAGAAGATTCAATCGTATGATAACCGATAGATTTGTTCTGTGTGGATAAGTTAAGAATGTATAAAGCAAACACCTTCATTCACTTGTGTTTTCATCCGTTTCGAGATATTTCGTCGGTACTTTTCTGCTGGTTCTCCATGTACAAAGATAGATTAGATGTTCATTTCAACGTTGTTTCACAGCTTTGAAATGATTATTTATTCTATTACAGTGTACTCGGAGAACAGCGGGGAGGTGCTCCGAAATTTACTCGAAACGGTTGAAAGCACAAGCGAATGGGTGTTCGCTTTATACATTCTTAATGGGATAGAAGCCTTACCCTCGACAGCCGAAACACACACATACAACAAGAATACACAACAAACGTATCATTAGAGAGTGATTCAAGATGTTCAAGTTAAAATCAATATATGATACTCGATGATAATATGAAACTTTCATATTCTCATCGATACTCATATATAAAACTCAAAGCGCCACTTAGTCCCCGTCAATCGGTTAACATACGTTCGATATTCGTCGTGACATAGAACTATACGAAGGTTGTTAAATATCGGACGGTATAGCTCGATACTAACAACCGTCGTATAGTCTATGTGACGAGAAGATTCAATCGTATGATAACCGATATATTTGTCCCGTGTGGACAAGTTAGGAATGTATAAAGCAAACACCTTCATTCACTTATGTTTTCATCCGTTTCGAGATATTTCGTCGGTACTTTTCTGCTGGTTCTCCGTGTACAAAGATAGATTAGATGTTCATTTCAACGTTGTTTCATAGCTTTGAAATGATTATCTATTCTATTACAGTGTACTCGGAGAACAGCGGGGAGGTGCTGCCGAAATTTACTCGAAACGGTTGAAAGCACAAGCGAATGGGTGTTCGCTCTATACATTCTTAATGGGATAGAAGCCTTACCCCCGACAGCCGAAACACACACATACAATAAGAATACACAACAAACGCATCATTAGATAGTGATTCAAGATGTTCAAGTTAAAACCAATATATGATACTCGATGATAATATGGAACTTTCATATTCTCATCGATACTCATATATGAAACTCAAAGCGCCACTTAGTCCTTGTCTATCTGTTAACATACGTTCGATGTTCTTTGTGACATAGAACTATACGAAAGTTGTTAAATATCGGATGGTATAGCTCGATACTAACAACCGTCGTGTAGTCTAAATGAGGAGAAGATTCAATCATATGATAACCGATAGATTTGTCCCTTGTGGACAAGTTAGGAATGTATAAAGCAAACACCTTCATTCACTTATATTTTCATCCGTTTCGAGATATTTCGTCGGAACCTTTCCGCTGGTTCTCCGTGTACAAAGATATATTAGATGTTCATTTCAACGTTGTTTCACGGTTTTGAAATGATTATCTATTCTATTACAGTGTACTCAGAGAACAGCGGGGAGGTGCTGCCGAAATTTACTCGAAACGGTTGAAAGCACAAGCAAATGAGTGTTCGCTCTATACATTCTTAATGGGATAGAAGTCTTACCCCCGACAGCCGAAACACACACATACAACAAGAATGCACAACAAACGCATCATTAGAGAGTGATTCAAGATGTTCAAGTTAAAACCAATATACGATACTCCATGATAATATGAAACTTTCATATTCTCATCGATACTCATATATGAAACTCAAAGCGCCACTTAGTCCCCGTCTATCGGTTAACATACGTTCGATGTTCGTCGTGACATAGAACTATACGAAGGTTGTTAAATATCGGACGGTATAGCTCGATACTAACAACCGTCATGTAGTCTATGTGACGAGAAGATTCAATCGTATGATAACCGATAGATTTGTCCCGTGTGGACAAGCTAGGAATGTATGAAGCAAACACCTTCATTCACTTGTGTTTTCATCCGTTTCGAGATATTTCGTCGGTACTTTTCCGCTGGTTCTCCGTGTACAAAAATAGATTAGATGTTCATTTCAACGTTGTTTCACAGCTTTGAAATGATTGTCTATTCTATTACAGTGTACTCGGAGAACAGCGGGGAGGTGCTGCTGAAATTTACTCGAAACGGTTGAAAGCATAAGCGAATGGGTGTTCGCTCTATACATTCTTAATGGGATAGAAGCCTTACTCCCGACAGCCGAAACACACACATACAACAAGAGTACACAACAAACGTATCATTAGAGAGTGATTCAAGATGTTCAAGTTAAAACCAATTTATGATACTCGATGATAATTTGAAACTTTCATATTCTCATCGATACTCATATATGAAACTCAAAGCGCTACTTAGTCCCCGTCTATCGGTTAACATACGTTCGATATTCATCGTGACATAGAACTATACGAAGGTTGTTAAATATCGGACGGTATAGCTTGATACTAACAACCGTCGTGTAGTCTATGTGACGAGAAGATTCAATCGTATGATAACCGATAGATTTGTCCCGTGTGGACAAATTAGGAATGTATAAAGCAAACACCTTCATTCACTTGTGTTTTCATCCGTTTCGAGATATTTCGTCGGTACTTTTCTGCTGGTTCTCCGTGTACAATGATAGATTAGATGTTCATTTCAACGTTGTTTCACAGCTTTGAAATGATTATCTATTCTATTACAGTGTACTCGGAGAACAGTGGGGAGGTGCGGCCGAAATTTACTCGAAACGGTTGAAAGCACAAGCGAATGGGTGTTCGCTTTATACATTCTTAATGGGATAGAAGCCTTACCCCCGACAGCCGAAACACACACATACAATAAGAATACAGAACAAACGCATCATTAGAGAGTGATTCAAGATGTTCAAGTTAAAACCAATATATGATACTCGATGATAATATGAAACTTTCATATTCTCATCGATACTCATATATGAAACTCAAAGTGCCACTTAGTCCCCGTCTATCTGTTAACATACATTCGATGTTCGTCGTGACATAGACCTATACGAAGGTTGTTAAATATCGGACGGTATAGCTCGATACTAACAACCGTCGTGTAGTCTATGTGACGAGAAGATTCAATCATATGATAACCGATAGATTTGGCCCGTGTGGACAAGTTAGGAATGTATAAAGCAAACACCTTCATTCACTTGTGTTTTCATCCGTTTCGAGATATTCCGTCGGTACCTTTTCGCTGGTTCTCCGTGTGCAAAGATAGATTAGAACAGCGGGGAGGTGCTGCCGAAATTTACTCGAAATGGTTGAAAGCACAAGCGAATGGGTGTTCACTCTATACATTTTTAATGGGATAGAAGCCTTACCCCCTACAGCCGAAACACACACATACAACAAGAATACACAACAAATGCATCATTAGAGAGTGATTCAAGATGTTCAAGTTAAAACCAATATATGATACTCAATGATAATATGAAACTTTCATATTCCAATACATGAGTATCCTAAAATCTAACTTTGATTATCGATAATTTATTCTTTTCAACGACAAACGCACACACAAAGCATATACACGGATTTTCTCCTTTGTCAGTAACCATCCCGTTCTTAGATTTCTCAATATAGTCATCATAACCTACAATTTATATGTTATACAGTCTAACATGGCCCATGAGTACGTCAGAGTTAAGGACTGGATGTATGTGGATTGGCAACAACGTATGTAACCTAAGTTTGTCGTAGGAGTTGCTGCTTTTATTGAATTTGCACGCATACATAATAAGATCGTGATAGAGAAGATTCTCTGCTCGTGCGATAGATGTGGGAATAAGTACTGACAGAAGGTAGAATTGGCAGAGCTTCATATCGTAAAATATGGTTTTACTAGACTTTATACAACTTGGCTATATCACGGGGAAGGAGAAGAACGCAGTAATGCGGCAGAAGAAGAATGAGAAGACAGTAATGCGGCAGAAGAAGGAGACGGTAATTTCTTTCTATCAGAAGAAATGGAGGATATGGTAGAGGCTGCCCTGGGTGAATATATTCGAACCGAAGATGACATTCCTTCCGGTCAAGGACCACGTGCGGACAAATATGAAAATTTCATGAATGATGCTAGAAAACCAATTTATGAGAATGTAAAGTATTCCACCCTCTCATGGTTCGTCCAACTTTTCCAGATTAAGTGCCTAAATGGATGGAGCAACTAGTCATTCATAATGTTTCTTTCATTCTTGAAAGATTCTATGTCCCCGGGAAATAACGTGCCCGACAACTGGTACAGAGCCTAAAAGATGATGTCTGATTTGGGCCTGAAGTGTGAGAAGATTCAAGCATGTCCTAAAAATTGCGTATTGTACCGGAAAGAGAATTCATATTTGAAAGAGTGTCCAACATGCGGAGAGGCCAGGTATAAGCCGAAAGATTCTGATAAGAAGCCCGATATACCTGTCAAGATAGCACGATACTTTCCCATAACACAGAGGCTGCAGAGGATATTCAGGTGTAAGAAAACAGCCGAGGTAATGATTTAGCATCACCGTGCTCCTCCAAGTGAAGATGGAAAAATGAGCCATCCAAGAGATTCACCGGCATGGAAAGATTTCGATAGGAGGCACGCAATATCAGTAGCGATCCTCGTAATGTCAGGCTCGGACTGGCTAGTGATGGCTTCTGCCCATTCAAGTATATGGCTGGAAGTCACAGCACATGGCCCGTTGTAATGATAATTTATAATCTGTCGCCTTGGTTGGCTATGGACCAATCATACTTTATGATGCCTCTTCTTATCGACGGACCAAACTCACCGGGAAACAATATCGACGTCTATCTCCGACCTCTGATCGAGAAGTTAAAATCTTTGTTCATTGATGGTGTAGAGACTTACGATGCAAACACAAATACAACCTCCATACTGCGTGCGGCTTTAATGTGGACAATTAATGACTTTCCTGCGTATGGAATGCTATCAGGTTGGTCCGTACATGGTCACAAAGCATGTCCTCATTGCCATCAACACACAACATCGAAATTCTTGAATTTTAGCAGGAAGGTTTGTTATTACGGCCATCGACATTTCCTGCCTCTAGACCACCCCTACAGGTTAGACGTTGCTCACTTTGATGGTCATCAGGAGCTTCTTGGACCTCCAGCCCCATTGTCCGGAGAGGACGTGACTGCTCAGTGGGATGGTTACAATAATATGACCTTCGGGATGGATCCGACAAAACAGGTGTTGGGGTAAAAATTTACACCCCCCTTTCAAAACACAACACACGTACACTGCACATTGAGTTCGCATGACCATTTTAACCCGTTAATCGGAGGTTCCCTCGCCCCAAAGGCGAGGGGCAATTAACGGCAGCTTAGTCCGCGGCTGCCGGAGATTTGGATCCCCACAATCAATAAACCCCGGCCTACCCTAGGCAGGGAAAATCTGTAGTAGTACGCCTGACAAGCGCGCGCGTATTCCCATCTCAATGGGGTGACGAAAAACACCCTACAGAATTTGGCACGCCCGGTGGGACCAATCTCTCCTCCCATATTTCGGGTTAAGCGTTCATGCGAACTCAATCAATATACATATCTATATTTATACTAAAAATAATGCTTTTTCATGCAGATTTTCAAGCAATCACCTTCCGACGATGTCTTCGATGATGAACTCAGCTCCCGTCTCCTACACGATGAGGATAGACTCTAGGACGGTCCTTCCGGCCAGTCTCGGGCGACAATGGGAGGAGCCGCTGCTACCATTCGGCTCTATTATGTTCATGCCAGTTGGCGCCATCCCAGCTCCTCAAGCCTCGGTGGCAGACAAACCGGTCTCGAAAGGCAGGAGACCAAATGTGGTGATCTCAAGGGCGCCCCAACCCAAACGCAAGTCGGTATCTGAACGACTTTTCTTGGCCCCAGCTGGGGGCAAGGCCATCAACACCAACAAAGCTACAACGCGTCCCGAGCAAGCTCCAGTGGCGCCCCTGACAAATGCTCGATCGGGTGTCTTCTCTAAGCTCCCCGCTGATCAACTCACAATGGCTTCCCGGGTAGCGAATGCCCGCCAAGCCTTCAAAATCGAGAAGCTGAGGGAGAAAAGGCTTAAATATAGAGCCAACAAAAGGGATAAGGCTCCTGCCAGGCTGAACCTCATGAGGTTCGAAGAACAGGGTTACCCCGCCGAAGATGAGGAAATGGCTGGGTATGTGGTCCACATTGTCTACACGGTGGGCACGCGCAGCAAGAGCAAGGACGGGGCTACCACATCTCAAACCCAATCTGGCTTGAATGTGGTGGATGCTTCCTAAGAACAGCCGCCTCTGCTGGGTGATGAAAACCCTCTTGATGAGGACGATAGGCAGAAAGACCCTTCGGTCCATGAGGAGTCGGGCTCGGAAAGCGAAGAAGAGCCGACTTTCCGCCCCAGGACCGCCGAGCAAGAGCTGCTTCAAGAGCTCCGAAAGCAGCTCAGAAACAAAGACAAGGAGATAGACAAACTCTACTCCAAAATCGATGACTTGACGAATGTCGTGATGCAGCTCACGGCCCGACTTGCCTCTCAGCCGCCCAATCAAGCGGAGGGCTCTGCTCGTGAACCGGGAAATGGTGTCCCAAAGTAGCCGACGCCTATTCCCTCAAATCCAAAAGTGGGCGAACTACATGAAAACCAGTCGCATCCTATCTCGGAAAATGTCTTGGCTACCGATGATAGTAGCCCGCTAACTCAAGATCAAATCATGGATTTGGTTGCCAGCAAAGTCAAAACATTGGTGGCTAAAGCCGAAGCACAAAAAGATATCAGCAGTAGTGGGAGACCATATCCTGCTCAGTATGATCTGGTAGAATTTCCTAGCGGCTATGTCATCCCCAAATTCGGAAGATTCGATGGGACGGGAAATGCGAATCAGCATATCGCCCACTTCAAAGCCTCATGCGGGAATACTGGGGGCAATGATGCGCTTCTCCTCCGCCAGTTCGTTAATAGCTTGACCGATGTTGCTTTCGACTGGTACGCGAGCATACCGGATGGCTCCGTCATAACTTTTGTCCAAATGGAGTCTCTGTTTCGGCAGAGGTTCATGAGCGTCAGCGATAAGATTACCATTGCCGAGCTCATAAGGACCAAGCCCAAGAGCGACGAAAGCAGCACGGATTTTATAACCCGATGGCGCAATCTCTCCGTCAAATGCGAACCGCCGATAGAGCAGGACCAATCTGTCAGTCTCCTCGTCGAAAATCTCAACAATTGGATGGCCCCGTTTTTATGCACCGTGGGTCTCAAAACATTCCAAGAGCTGACCAGGAAAGTCCAGATGCTGGAGCGCTCAAAACAGGAGTCCTCCTCGGATTCTCAAAATAACAATAGGTCCTGGAGAAACAGGAAGGACGATAATCGCAAAGGCGGAAACTCCGATGATTCTGAATCTTTCAACACTTCGGCTAACCGAAATAAGCAAGGGATGAGCGGACCTAGCGCCAACCATCCTCGGAAGCCAATGTTCGGAGAGGGAGGAGAATCTCCACTGAAAGAGAAGCTGGAAAAGGTCTATTCCTTCAGAAGGGACAAAATCCGTAAAATATTCAAAGACGCCCTGAAGAACGGTCTACAACTGCCAAAGTCAGAAAGACCGCAGGAAGCGAATAGGACCGACGACCCCAAATACTACCCCTATCACAGAGTGATAGGTCATGCCATTGAGGACTGCTTCGTCTTCAAAGATTGGGTCGAAAAACAATACAAGGCAGGAGAGATAGAACTGTCTGAAGGCGTGTTAACAAACAGTCCAGCTGCGACCGCCAATTTCATACAAACGGAGACCGAAGTTCTTCGTGAAACTGATTCTCTCAAACATCTGCATTTCTCTGAAAACAGTCGACCACCACGTCATTAAACTGGGAACAGTCGACCACCACGTCATTAAAACTGGGAACAATCGACCACCACGTCATTAAACTGGGAACAGTCGACCTCTAAGTCGTTAAACTGGGAATGTAAAAGAAAAAATATGTAAATAAACGAAAAATGTGTAAATAAAAGAAAAATAAAGAAAATCCGAAATAATGGGGCAACTCGCAATAAAAATCAGCGAGTAAAATAAAGGTGAAATAAAGCCGAAATGATGGGGCAACCGCGAATAAATAGCCGAAATGATAGGGCAATCGCGATCTTCGCGATAAAAAAAGCTGAAATGATAGAGCAATCGCGGTAAAACAAAAAAAGAAAACAACAAAACAAAAAAAAACAACGGCGAATGATGAGTCGCTCCTGGTACCATATTCCAGTGCAGCGATGCAGACGCTAACCAAATTCCAAATCTCATACCCCAACGGTGAATGATGAGTCGCTCCTGGTACCATATTCCAGTGCAGCGATGCAGACGCCAACCAAATTCCAAATCCCATACCCCAAGTGGCGAATGATGAGTCGCTCCTGGTACCATATTCCAGTATAACGATGCAGACGCTAACCAAATTCCAAATCCCATACCCCAAGTGGCGAATGATGAGTCGCTCCTGGTACCATATTCCAGTGCAGCGATGCAGACGCCAACCAAATTCCAAATCTCATACCCCAAGTGGCGAATGATGAGTCGCTCCTGGTACCATATTCCAGTATAGCGATCCAGACGCCAACCAAATTCCAAATCCCATACCCCAACGGCGAATGATGAGTCGCTCGTGATACCATATTCCAGTGCAGCGATGCAGACGCCAACAAAATTCCAAAAATTTTTATGGCCCTACGGTCTGGATCATACATCCTGCAAAACCGTATACAATCCACGGGCGTAAAACAATCCCAATCTCTCCAAAAAAATAATAAAATAAAAAAAAGGTATGTCCACAAGCAAGATGGGTACGGATGAAAACCCGAAAGGGCTCCGTGAGTAAAAACAGCAGGACTGCCGGCGAGTTTGTGAAAACCCGAAAGGGCGCAAACTCGTGAGAAAGAGATGAAATGCACTCACAAGGTCCTCTCGACTTTGTGAGGAGAAAATTCCCGCGTGAGATCCTTACGACTCACAAAGGAGCAACACACTTGGGAGTCCCCACGACTCCCAAGGAGAAAATGCACTTACGGGATCCTTACGACCTATAGGGAGAAAATGCTTTGTGAGACCCTTACGGCTCACAAAGTTGAAAAGTCTTAGGCGATAGGGACCTAAAACCTGTCTCCTAAGCCATCGTTTCCTAATAAGCAAACGCAAATGATGATTCGCTCCTGGTACCATATTCCAGTGTAGCGATGCTGATGCCAAACAAAAAAAACAATTCCCAAATCCTCTCATGACAAATGATGATTCACTCCTGGTACCATATTCCAGTGTAGCGATGCTGATGTCAACCCAAATCAAATCAAACCAACAACCTCTGCGGCGGAATCATGCTCCGTCCCAGAATTTACCCCGTGTCGAAATGATGCTTCGCCTTGGGATATCCACCTTCCCTGCCGGAATTATGCTCCGTCTCGGAATCAAGTCAGCCAACAAGCTCTGCGCCGGAATCATGCTCCGTCTCAGAATTTACCGTGTCTAAATCATGCTTCGCCTCGGGATATCTACCTTCCCTGCCGGAATTATGCTCCGCCTCGGAATCAAATCAATCAACCAGCTCTGCGCCGGAATCATGCTTCGTCTCAGAGTGTCCCCCGCATCAAAATCAAGCTTCGCCTCGGTGTATCTTCCTTCCCTGTCGGAATTATGCTTCGGCTCGGAATCAACCAACGCCTTCCCTGTTGGAATTATGCTTCGGCTCGGAATCAACAACCGACCTCCTCGTCGGAATTATGCTCCGCCTCGGAAACAAGTCAATCAGCAAGCTCTGCGTCGGAATCATGCTTCGTCTTAGAGTGTGCACCCCGTGTCGAAATCATGCTTTGCCTCGGTGTATCTGCGTTCCTTGTCGAAATTATGCTTCGTCTCGGAATCAAGTCAACCAGTAAGCTCTGTGCCGGAATCATGCTTCGTCTCAGAATGCACCCCGTGTCGAAATGATGCTTCGTCTCGGTGTACCCGCCTTCCCTGTCGAAATTATGCTTCGTCTCGGAATCAAGTCAGCTAACAAGCTCCGCGTCGAAATCATGCTTCGTCTCAGAATATACCCCGTGTCGAAATCAAGCTTCGCCTCGGACTATCTACTTTCCCCATCGGAATTATGCTTCGCCTGGGAATCAACCTCTGCATCGAAATTATGCTTCGGTCAGAATGTCTGCCGCTCTTCAGAATAATGCTCCGATCCCTGGAATCATGCTCCGATCCTCGGAATGATGCACCGATCCTTGGAATCATGCTCCGCCCTTCGGAATGATGCTCCGAATCCTGGAATTATGCTCTGCTCTTCGGAATGATGCTCCGAACCCTGGAATCATGCTCCGAACCTTGGAATCATGCTCCGCCCATCGGAATGATGCCCCGATCCCTGGAATGATGCTCCGCTCATCGGAATGATGCTCCGATCCCTGGAATGATGCTCCGCTCTTCGGAATGATGCTCCGATCCCTGGAATCATGCTCCGCTCTTCGGAATGATGCTCCGAAGCCTGGAATCATGCTCCGCCCATCGGAATGATGCTCCGATCCCTGGAATCATGCTCCGCTCTTCGGAATGATGCTCCGAATCCTGGAATCATGCTCCGCTCTTCGGAATGATGCTCCGAACCCTGGAATCATGCTCCGCCCATCGGAATGATGCTCCGATCCCTGGAATCATACTCCGCTCTTCGGAATGATGCTCCGAATCCTGGAATCATGCTCCGCTCTTCGGAATGATGCTCCGAACCCTGGAATCATGCTCCGCCCATCGGAATGATGCTCTGATCCCTAGAATGATGCTCCGCTCATCGGAATGATGCTCCGATCCCTGGAATCAGGCTCCGCTCATTGGAATAATGCTCCGATCTCCTGGAATTATGCTCCACCCTTCGGAATGATGCTCCGAATCCTAGAATTATGCTCCGCTCTTCGGAATGATGCTCCGAATCCTGGAATCATGCTCCGCTCCTTGGAATCATGCTCTGCGAATCAAAATGATGCTCCGATCCCCGGGAATCATGCTCCCCGGGATAATGCTTCGCCTCCGGAATGGTGTTCCACCTCGAAGTTCAGCTTTAAGATCCATCAATTTCATGTACACAACTCAAATGTGCGGTGTGCATTTATTGATGGGGGGCAATTTGTTGGGGTAAAAATTTACACCCCCCTTTCAAAACACAACACACGTACACTGCACATTGAGTTCGCATGACCATTTTAACCCGTTAATCGGAGGTTCCCTCGCCCCAAAGGCGAGGGGCAATTAACGGCAGCTTAGTCCGCGGCTGCCGGAGATTTGGATCCCCACAATCAATAAACCCCGGCCTACCTTAGGCAGGGGGAATCTGTAGTAGTACGCCTGACAAGCGCGCGCGTATTCCCATCTCAATGGGGTGACGAAAAACACCCTACAACAGGTCAAACCGCCATTCTGAAACAAGTTAAGCATTTTCTTCGAGCTTCCGTACTGGTCAACAAATTTAGTGCGTCATTTTCTGGACGTCATGCATATAGAGAAGGGAGTATCCGAGCACATACTCAACTTGCTTCTTTGTAAAGACGAGGAATCGAAAGACAACCTGAATGCTCGGATGGATCTACAGGACTGGGAAATAAGAAGTGAATTGCATCCTAAACCGGTAGCGGGTAAACCAGGCAAGTTTATACTTCCCAATGCCGCTTATCATATGTCACAACCGAAGAAGAAAAGATTCCTGCAGGTGTTGCATGATTTGAAAGTTCCCACAGGTTTCTCAGGATCATTCAACAAGAAGATAAAAATTGTGAAAGGCAAGATCGATGGGTTGAAAAGTCATGATCACCATGTTATCGTGGAGCACCTTCTTCGATTAGCCCTCAGGACTTCTCTCCCCGAATTGGTTGGTCTAGTAATCAACGACCTATGTTGTTTATTCAGAGAATTATGCGCTAAAACACTGGATGTTGTGACGCTGGATAAACTAGAAAATTCTATTGCGTTGATACTTTGCAAGTTTGAGCGTATTTTCCCACCGTCATTCTTCGATATCATAATACACTTGACGGTTCATCTTGCAACTGAGGCTAAGTTAGCCGGACCGGTACAATATCGATGGATGCATCCCATCGAGAGGTACGTGGAATTTTTCGTTTCGCGCAATTTTTAAAATTATTGTTGTCATGTATGCCCGTATTTATTTATTCAACATATTTTCTTTAGGTATATCTACACTCTTAAAAAGTATATACGCAATAGAAATCGACCAGAAGGTTCTATCATGCAAGGTTATCTTCTTGATGAAGCAACCATATTTTGTTCCTGCTATCTGGACGAGAACATTGAGACGAGACTTAACCGGCCTCGAAGAATTCAAGACGGGCCATATGGTAAAGCCGATTATAAGAGAGTAGACACTATATTTATCAACAAGATATACCGGTTTATCTTGCTTAATTGCGCATGTCTTGAAAAAATTAGAGTAAGTTTTTTTGGATTAATTGTTATATTTGTGTTTGTGTGTGTATTAAATGATATAATATTAATGTCATAATTTACTGTCAAAAACAGAATTCATTTTAACGAGGTA
Source organism: Agapanthus africanus (assembly GCA_030015575.1). Classification (NCBI taxonomy): domain Eukaryota; kingdom Viridiplantae; phylum Streptophyta; class Magnoliopsida; order Asparagales; family Amaryllidaceae; genus Agapanthus; species Agapanthus africanus. Next base: position 349,227,644 of record JASDDO010000024.1, on the reverse strand, counting down.
CGTGAGGGGCATCCTGATTGGAACGATGAACGATTGGAAAAATATCATCAGAATAATTTTTGCGATTGGGTTGCAGATCATGTAAGTTATTCGAATAACATGTTATTGCTATCAGTTTTAATCTAAACTTATATCGTTATGTATTTGTCGTAAAATTTGTTTTGTTAGATCCACGATCCGAACTTGTCTGCATCATTTGAGAGTGATTTAAAATGTTTAGCTCAATTTCCTAGTATGGAGGCTGCATATTATAAAGGATTCGGTGTCCTTGGATACAAATTCGAAGTTAAGGTCATATAAACATCTAGAACCACTCAGAATAGTGAGATTGCGACGGTAGGATCGGATGGTGTGATTTATTATGGATACTTAAAATTGTATACTCGGCATCCACTATCCCGAACGATCAGAACCGTTTTATATATTTCAGTGTACTTGGTACGATATGCGAACCGATACGGATAAGTGGAGAAGCAATCTTGGGACTTGGAAAGATGAATATGGATTGACCAGTGTGAACACACTTCGATTTTACGGTCAGGAAGATCCATTTATCTTTCCGAACCAAGCGTTCCAAGTATACTACTCACAGTATTTGAAGCATCCGGGATGGAGTGTCGTATGTCGTTGGAAACCCAGGGATGTCTACGATATCCCAGAATTCGAGGACAGCGATGAGGATGAAGAAGAGAGAAGACTTAGAGTGCTCCGACCGTCTGTTTCGAAAAACGGGTTGTCTTCGGTTGATCATGAAGTTACACGGGTTAGAAATGATATCGATGATGAAATCCAAGTAGAAATGTCTAATGCGCCCACAAAACGATAAAAGTTATCAGTAATGTTATATTATTACTTCACATTTTACGATATATACATATATAGTCAATACTTGTAATGATTGTCTAATGCGTCCACGAACCGTTTATCTAGATTTGATGACGATGACGGGAGCAGCGAGGGACGGCAGGAGCTCCAGCTGCGGCACCGGCAGAGGCAGAGGCAGAGCGATTCTGCCGCCCGGAGAGCTGCGTAGGGAGCTTCAGAGGGCCAGTCTTGCACCCCGATCGGAGACCCCTTAGGATGTCTCCTTTCGTGTGGACTTTGCTACACCTCCAGGTATATTGCACGCATATTCATTTTGAATGTAATATTATAGATATACATGCATGTTCATGTCAAAATTACTTATATTGTCAATGTTTGATTGTCTAGTTGTTGGTGATGCGTCCACATCAAGGACAAAGGCCACTCCCGCACCTTCAGGTATGTTTATATATCATATAGTACATGTATATTGATTTAGAATGCTATATCATAAATATACATTCTTTTTGCTCTTACGTACTTACATCAGGGACAGAGGCCACTCCCGCACCTCCAGGTATGTTTATATATCATATACCTGCGGGTATGTTTATATATCTTATAGTGTATACATGTTGATTTAGAATGTTATATTCTTGATATATGCATTCTTTTTGCAATTACTTATATAGCTGATACTTGATTGTCTAATTATAGGTGGTGTGTCCTCGTCTGGTGCAAGGGCCACTCCCGTCACTTCCATACCCTCCGTTCAGTCTGCGGGTTTGTATGAATAAATATAAAATATTTATTCATTTTACATATCCTTTAAGAATAAACATGAATTTCATGTAATTTTATCAATGTTTATTTTCTAGTTGGAGATGCGTCTACGTCCGGGTCATCGGCTGTTCCTCACTGGAGGAACAATCGACCCACTCGTGCTGCTGCCCGAGCCCAGGCTCGTGCTTTAGTCGCCGGAGGTATATATCACACTTCAATTTTCGTTAAACCTTGATTTCTTAATATAACTTTGTCTTAATATTGATTGTCTTGATATTTCTTGCAGACGCAGGGCCTCCCCATCCCGAGAGGGGGACTCGAGACCCGAATCAGTCCCACAGGCTGAGGCCCGACAGAGCTAGGGGAGGAAGCATTCCCCCTCTTTTTTACCCCTGATTATCGCTATACCGGCGATCATGCAGAGAGGTTCGGCCGGTATATGGGGGATGAGAGCCGGCTCGTGAAGAATTATCCACTTCACGTTGAGTGGGGCGACCAGCACCGGCGCTCATTCGCCTTCTTCTGGGATCAGGCCCGGGTATTAATATATATTTTCATTTGATTTATCCAATAAATTTATTATTAACACTTGCAATCTAATAACAATGTTTTTTTTTTGTATTTTCAGTTGGATTACGATTTTCAGCCTGTACCCGACCCTGATCATCCTGGGAGGGTGCTCGATCTTCACGCTCTGTACAATGGCCTGATGAAGAACATGCAGACGAAGGTCCGATACAACAGGAATGAGCTGAAGACCGACTGCTATTCCCTGTGGATGGCGACCCCCGAGGCAGAGAGAGCGGCCCTCCTATCTACTCCGGCCTTTGCGAGAGTCGACGTAGATATATGGCCTCTATTGTGCCAATATTTCGACTCTCATCGCAAACAAGTATGTATTTTAAATGTAATTCATTGTTTAGTATATAATTTATTTTTTTGTGTTGCTTAATTATAAAACTAAATGTGAATGTGTTGTGCAGAAACAGGCCGATCAAAATAAAGAGAATAGGAAGTCGGCGAAGAGGGGTCGCCCCACTTATATAGGTGGCTCGAGGAATATTACTCGTGCCATGGAGTTATCGGTAAATTACAATAGACCGGCCTTTGTGATATAATGTAATATTAAGAGTTATTTTCTAATATATCTAATATTAAGAGTTATTTTCTAATATTGCAAAGAGCTCAGACCCTGGCGCAGGGTAGTACACCGAGCGTGCTGTCCGCGTATCTTGCCGTCCATGGCACCTCGACAGATCCCGCCACAGGCGAGCTTCGATACCCCGACGCCGCTACCCAAGAGTATTGCGTAAGTGTTAATATTTATTCAACCCCTATTTGAAATTTTTGTTTTGAAAGGTTCAAATTTAAATGATATACTTATATTTTACTGGTTAATGTGGGTGTAGGAGCTGGTGGTTGAGCAGGCGGAGGTATCGGGGATCGATTTTACTGGACAGAACGATCTGATGCTACTGACCCCAGTCCTAGACGCCGCACATGGAGGGCACCATGGAGGTTGGGAGAGAGGCCGGGGACTGGGTCCTAGCAGGGCCCATATGAGGTTGGACTCCACTCCGGCGGTTACTTCCCCCGTCTCCAGTGAGCGACGTTTCCAGCAAGAACTGGACAGCTTGAAGGCCACCGTTCAGGAGTTGAAGGAGATGTTAGTATGTATACTACTTAATAGTAAAATATTATGTCATATTATAGATAGCAACATATCCAATATTAGTACGTAGCCTGAGCTTATTTGGTTGTAGACTTAGCTTTGATTAATCATACATACATATCTAATTAAAATAAACTACGGTTTTCCAAACAAGATATCCAATCGAGACCTAAGTCCCTAAGTATACATAGATTGGGGTTTCGCAATAACTTGATAATGATACGAATTCGACTAATACGCAGTTCTTACTCGTTTATTACACACGTAGGTCCAGACGCGACAGGGTACATCGGCCGAGCTTCCACATTCATCTCCTTCGGCTACGGCTCCTTAAGCCACTACCTCGGCTGCAGTTCTGCAGACAACTCCTATAGCTCCACTGCCCGCTCAGACTCCCGCAGTTGCGGCTCCGCAAGCCACTACCTCGGCGGCGGTTGCGCAGACCACTCCTACAGCTCCACAGCCCGCTCAGACTCCCGCACACTCTGCATTGCATGATTTATTGACTCAGGGTATATCCGAAGAGCAGGCATTACAGATTACGGCGTTTATCAGAGGTGGAGCTGGACCGAGCTAGGGTTGCTTTTTTATTCTTATATTTTAAACATGTATTTATTTATATGATACATATTGTATATATTTTGGACGATATTGATATTGGTGGTGTTTGCGTGTTTATATTGATATCATATTCTGCTTGTTGATTTCTTTTGTATATTATGCGTGAGATGTGATTATGAATACTGCGATATATATTCTGCGTGTTGATTAATTTTATATATGATATATATATTATTGTGCACAGGGCAAGAAAAAAACAGGCAGCCCTTTTTTTTAAAAAAAAACTTGATAAGATATCCCTACGGATTAATCCGCATGGCCCACCTTTGCCCCTATGGATTAATCCGTAGGGTCCTACTTTGTCCCTACTGATTTATCCGTAGGGGCAAAATATCAGGATACCTGATACTTTGCCCCTATGATCTCAGTAAGAGGGGTTATACTTGTCCCTACGGATAAATCCGCAGGGGCAAAAACATGCCCCTACACAGGTATCCGTAGGGACAAAATATCAGGATACCTGATATTTTGTCCCTACACATCGAGGCCTACGCATGCATCCGTAGGGAAAACTATATGGCCCTACGGATAACTCCGTAGGGACAACTATTTTATTTTATAAACCGATAAATTAAATAAGTTTTTTGTCCCTACAGACTAATCCTTAGGAACAAATGGACCTACACATTACGCTGTAGGGGCAAGTTTTTGACCGTAGGGGCATGTTCAAGGCTAAAACTTGCACCTATGGCGTTTGCACTTACAGGGTAATTTCTTGCCCCTACGGATATATCCGTAGGGGCAGTGGTTTGCTCCCACAGATATATCTGTAGGGGCAACCCCTATTTGTAGTAGTGATTACATTACTGATAACCTTCTGGGCTCCGCATGTTGGACACTCTTTCAAATCTGTCTCTTTCAGGTACAACACGCAATTTTTAGGACATACTTGAATCTTCTCACACTTCAGAACCAAATCAGACATCATATTTTGGTCTCCGTACCAGCTGTCGGGCACGTTATATCCCGGGAGCATAGAATCTTTCAAGAACGAAAGAAGCATTGTGAATGACTTATTGCTCCATCGATTTAGGCACTTAATCTGGAAAAGTTGGATGAACCATGAGAGGGTGGAATACTTTGCATTCTCATAAATTGGTTTTCTAGCATCATTCATGAAATTTTCATACTTATCCGCACGCGGTCCTTGACCGGAAGGAATGTCATCTTCGGTACGAATAGATTCACCTAGGACGGCCTCTACCATATCCTCCATTTCTTCTGATGGAAAGAAATTACCGTCTTCTTCTTCTCCTTCTTCTTCTGCCGTATTATCGTCTTCTCCTTCTTCTTCTGCCTCATTACTGTGTTCTTCTCCTTCCTCGTGATATAGCCAAGTTGTATAAAATCTAGTAAAACCATGTTTAACGATATGAAGCTCTGCAAATTCTACCTTCTGCCAGTACTTATTCCCACATCTATCGCACGAACAGAGAATCTTCTATCACGATCTTATTATGTGCGCGTGCAAATTCAATAAAAGCTGCAACTCCTGCGACAATCTTAGGTTGCATACGTTGTTGCCAATCCACATACATCCAGTCCTTAACTCTAACGTACTCATGGGCCATGTTAGACTGTATAACATATAAATTGTAGGTTATGATTACTATATTGAGAAATCTAAGAATGAGATGGTTACTAACAAATGAGAAAATCCGTGTATATACTTTGTGTGTGCGTTTGTCGTTGAAAAGAATAAATTATTGATAATCAAAGTTAGATTTGAGGATACCCATGTATGAGTTGTATTCTATATACGTGTGTTTCAATTTATGATTTCGCTTAAGCGCATAGTCACATAATTCACGAATTATTCGTCAAATTCGCGAATAATTCGCGAATTTTTGATTAGCCGACTTAATCGCCGAATTAATCGGCGGGCCGAATAATTCGCGAATTATTCCCGAATAATTCCCGAATAATTCACGAATTATTCATGAATTATGTGAAAAAACATAGAATAATTCAAAAAATAGCAAATAATTCACAAAATCAAAACCTAGCGTCTCATATATTAATTTCTTGCTCGAAATTATTCCCGAACATTTTCCGAACGCTTACCGAATCTTTCCCGAATACCTGCCGATTTTTTCCGAATAGTTCTCCGAATCCGAGTTTTCGACCTCGCCGAATTATACCCGAACGACGAATTTGTGACTATGCTAGTGCAGGGTTGTTAGTGTGTATGTGCTGTGTGTGCGTTTGTTGTGTATTCGTGTTGTATGTGTGTGTGTTTCGGCTGTCGGGGGTAAGGCGTCTATCCCATTAAGAATGTATAGAGCAGACACCCATTCGCTTGTACTTTCAACCATTTCGAGTAAATTTCGGCAACTCCTTCCCGCTGTTCTCCGAGTACACTGTAATAGAATAGACAATCATTTCAAAGCTGTGAAACAACATTGAAATGAACATCTAATCTATCTTTGTACACGGAGAACCAGCGGAAAAGTACCGGCGAAATAGCTCGAAACGGATGAAAACACAAGTGAATGCAGGTGTTTGCTTTATACATTCCTAACTTGTCCACACGGGACAAATCTATCGGTTATCATACGATTGAATCTTCTCGTCATATAGACTACACGATGGTTGTTAGTATCGAGCTATACCGTCCGATATTTAACAACCTTCGTATAGTTCTGTGTTACGACGAACATCGAACGTATGTTAACCGATAGACGGGGACTAAGTGGCGCTTCGAGTTTCATATATGAGTATCGATGAGAATATGAAAGTTTCAAATTATCATCGAGTATCATATATTGGTTTTAACTTGAACATCTTGAATCACTCTCTAATGATGTGTTTGTTGTATATTCGTGTTGTATGTGTGTGTTTCGGCTGTTGGGGATAAGGCTTCTATCCCATTAAGAATGTATAGAGCAGACACCCATTCCCTTGTGCTTTCAACCGTTTCGAGTAAATTTCGGCAGCACCTCTCCGCTGTTCTCCGAGTACACTGTAATAGAATAGATAATCATTTCAAAGCTGTGAAACAATGTTGAAATGAACATTTATCTTTGTACACGGAGAACCAGCAAAAAAGTACCGACGAAATATCTCGAAACGGATGAAAACACAAATGAATGCAGGTGTTTGCTTTATACATTCCTAATTTGTCCACACGGGACAAGTCTATCGGTTATCATACGATTGAATCTTCTCGTCACATAGACTACACGACAGTTGTTAGTACCGAGCTATACCGTCCGATATTTAACAATCTTCGTATAGTTCTATGTCACGACGAACATCGAACGTATGTTAACCGATAGACGGGGACTAAGTGGCGCTTTGAGTTTCATATATGAATATCGATGAGAATATGAAAGTTTCATATTATCATCGAGTATCATATATTGGTTTTAACTTGAACATTTAACATGAATAGGTTTTACGTTTACGTTTCGTTATTAAGGGTTCGAAATTTCAAGTTTAGGGTAAATTTTTCTTGCGTTTACGGTAAAGTTGTACGTTTACGTTATCATTGAGTATCCTACTGAATGAACTAGTGCACCGTGAACCCTAACCCTAAATAACCCAAATTAACCAAATTAACCACAATTAACCATAATCGTTACCCTAACACAAATTATCCCTAATTAACCTAAACTTAACCCAATTTACCCAAATTAACCTAATTAACCCTAATCAACCCAAACTTAACCCAATTTACCTAAATTAACCTAATTAACCCTAATCCTTTCAAATTATCACTAATTAACCCAAACTTAACCTAATTTACCCAAATTAACCTAATTAACCCTAATCAACCCAAACTTAACCCAATTTACCCTAATCAACCTAATTAACCCTAATCAACGCCCTAACCCTTTCAAATTTTCACTTATTAACCCAAATTAACCCTACCCTCTAATTAACCCAAATTAACCCTAGCCTTTAACCCTAAACCTGAACCAAACCCTAACCCTAACCCTAATTACCCTAACCCTAACCCTAATCCTAACCCCAACCCCAACCGAACCCTAACCCTAACCCCAACCCAACCCTAACCCCAACCGAACCCTAACCCTAACCCTAACCCTACCCTGAACTGAACCCGATGCCTAACCCTAACCCTTACCCCTACCCGAACCCTGAACCCTAGCCCTAACATCATCAAAATTATAAATAAAAGCTTTATTAGAAATAAAAATTTGAGATTTACTAACCTGTAGCGGGCGATGGAGGAGACGACGGAGGAGACTGGTGGTCAACGACGCAATCGGTGACAAGTCGCGGACGGTGGCGATGAGGAAGTCGACGAGGAAGTTTTGGGAACGATCGAGGGCGATGGCGGGCTGCGGACGGAGGGCGGTGGCGACGAGGCCCGGGATCGAGGGGCGCGCACGGGAGAGTGAAAGAGAGAATTTTTTGGAACGGTGAGGGCTTTTCTGTGCCTTTTTTATTAGTAACCCATATATATGCCCCTACGGACTTAACCGTAGGTCATTTGTTTGCGGCTCCGTATGGCCAAAAAACAAATTACAATTTAATATTTTTAAATTAAAACGTAGGTCACCGTAGGGACAACCATGGGGACCTATGGATTAATCCGTAGGGACAATAAAACATTGCCCCTACGGATTCCTGTAGCCGTAGAGGCAACACCTTATTGTAGTAGTGAAAGTCTTCTTTTATAAGAAATAAATTCTCTCTTCTCTCAAGAACTCACTGTATTCTTTTTTGCAGATGCTTGTGGGAAGTTCTCTCCTCTGTCGGTGTTCTTTTTTTCTCTGTCATCTTACTCCTATTTATAGGAGAAGAAAAAAGATCAACTTGTTAAGAAAATCTCTGATTGAGAGATCATGATTGATTTCATAATCAATCAAAAATGATCTTTTAGATCAATTGGTGAATTTTATTCACCGTTGGATTTTTAATCTGAAGGCTCTCTATTTAACAGAGAAGTTTTTTTTGTTTGTTTAACAAAATTTAGAAATATTGATCCTAAGATAGAATTTCATTCTATCAGATGATCGGTGGGTGATTTTATAATCACCGTTGGATTTTTATTCCAAAGGTTCTCTGTTTAACAGAGAAGATCTTTCTATTTTAAGAAATATCAAGGAGATATTTCCCACGTAGAATTTAATCCTATCAGATGGTTTAATTGGTAATATTTTATCACAATTGGATTTTAAATCCAAAATTCTCAGTTAGAGAAAAATCTTTCCATATTAGAAAGATCAGGGAAAATATTTCCCAAATAGAATTTAATTCTACCAGATGGGAGCATTTTAAATTGGGGCGCTCACATGCTTTGCATGTGAGCGCTGCCAAAGTAAGCGGCAAGAGAACTCACATGTTCAACACGTGACACCTAGTGTGGGTTTTAGCCTGTTTATTTTCAGCGCTCATATGCTTTGCATATGAGCACTCACGTGTTTAACACGTAAGGCATGTTTGGCCTTTAGTTATTTATGTTCAGCGCTTATATACTTTGCATATAAGCGTTGGCCCTTAGTTATTTGTTTTGAGCACTTATATGCTTTGCATATAAGCGCCCACGTGTTTAACACGTGATGCCAAATTATGCGGATTATTTTCCTCTTTCTTTTCTTCCCACTTTTATAAGAGAACAAATTGCTCTTTGCCAAAAAAAATGGCGAGAACAGTCGATTCTTTTTTTTTAGACTTAAAGTTTCGGGTTCTTTATATAGAGGAGGCAAATTGTTAATTAGTTTGAAAAAATCTCTCATTTGAGAGATACCAATGGATTTAATTGGCCTCAAAAATTATTTGGGGAATTTTATCCACCGTTGGATTTTTTGTCTAGAGAATTTCTATTTTACGGAATATATATTCTTGTTTTTAACAAGATTAGGGATACATTTTCCAATATACAGAATTTAATTCTATCAAACTGTGATTTTTAATCACTATTGGATTTTTAATTCAAGGGTTCAGAATATATCTTTCTCATTTGGAATGATTAGGAAAATATTTTCCCAAATTTAGTATTTAATTCTTTTATTGGATTTTTGATCCAACAGCTCTCTGTTTAACAGAGAAGATCTTTTTATTTAAAAAAAAGGCCAGGGATATGTTTTCCCCTAATAGAATTTAATTCTATCATTTGATGAATTTTTAATAACCATTGGATCTTTAATCCAATGACTCTGTTTAACAGAGAATATTCCCAAATTTTAGGAAAATAATTCTCTATGTAGAATTTAATTCTACCTACTCTTAATTTGAGCGCTGGCGCTCTCGTGCTATGCGTGTGGGCGCCACCTAAAAATTTAATTCTTACACAAACAGGCGCTCATATGCCTTGTATGTCGGCGCTCACGTGTGTTTCACGTGAGGCGCAAGTATAGGATTTTTTAATCCTACTAAATGCTGGTGCTAGCGTTCACGTGGGAAACACGTGAAGCGCTGCCTGATTGATTTTTAATTAAAAAGCAATTTTTTATGAGGGAAAAAACAATAATGAATATGATATTGTATTTGTGGCTGTCTTGAACGTTATTCGGTAAGCCCAAAGAGCTTCATGCAGCCTCTCATGCCAATCCTTCTTGTTCCTGGACACTATCTTCTTTATAATCTTGGTCAAGGTCTAGCTGAATGCTTCAGTTAGATCGTTGGTCCGAGAATTATAGACTGAGGAGTATCTCCAGTTTATCTTGTGTTGCTGTGTGAAGCGGCTTATTTTATGGCTTCTATAGGATGGTCCATTATCTGAGATTATTCGTCGCGTAGTTCTGGACTTTGAAGAAATGGAAGATATCTCCGTCTTCACCTCCCTTAGTGGTACTGTTTTTGTTCAATTAGAGAAGTAATCGGTTGGTGCTAGTATAAGCCGATGTCCTCTGGATGACGCCGGTTCAATAAGACCGATTATATCTATTCCCACATCCCGAACGGCCAACTGGCTACTATCGGATACAGCGGATTTGGATGCTGATGTATGAAGTCCCGTGTATTTGGCACGTGTCGCGCCCTGCTTCCTAGCAGACGGAAACGGTGACATGGAAAGCCCGCGTCATATTTATCCAGAGAATATCATTCCCTAAATAAATATGCTAAGCGTATTGAAACAATAATACTCAACAAATATCTTTATTTACATTCAAACTTGAAACATTTACAATACATGAGTTCAACTGAAAAGAAAATACAAGAACAGAAATACCTAAAAAGGTGGCATACATAAACTGAAAGAAAAGATAAGGTAAACTAAGCCTGAGTATTTATCTGGTCGTAATCCTCCTCGGTGGCATCGACTTCCTCCGTCTCAACAGTACCTGACGAACATTCCAAGAAAACAAAGGTGGATGGAATACTCGTCAGCGAACTAAGCGCTCGGTAAGTCCCAAAAGAGATGTGTAATATGTAGATTGAGTGCAAGATGACATAATATAGTATAAATAGAAATCGTAATATGTGAACAACTATGGTAACGTAGATAGCAACTATGTAAGCATGAAAAACAAGTATAACATGGCCGTGGAGTGTAGGTATAGTGAACATGAAGTGAATATAAGTGTCCTAAAAGGTCTCTAAAATGATAACTATGTTAACGTTAAGTTCCAAGTGTGAATATCAACGCAACCGTAGAAGTATTCATAAGCTCAAGAGTGGAGCCCCAGGAGTAAGAAAAACACGGGCACATTTCATGTGTTAATATCGGGGCTCCAAGCTGTGGAGGAGTCGACCCGACTAAGGTTCGAGTAAATAAAATTCGAGTAGGTTAATACGGGACTCCTGAAGTTCCGTTGGATTCATATCTGAAACTATCCCATACACTTTGAGTATAATAAATTATAATTGTTGTATCGACTTAGTTGATTTGATTGGTTGATTATAACATTTCTTGATCGAAACCATAGATTACAAAAGTGAATAATCTAGTCGAGTAAGTCAAGTAGAATGCAGATCATATCAATTGCAATTCTGGGTCAAGTCATGTTAGTTTGAGTAGATTGAGTTCGAGTTTAAGTTCAAGTTTAGGTTCGAGTTCGAGTTCGAGTTTAAAATAAGATTGAGTTTGTGTCGGTTATAATCATTTCATATTACTAGATTTAAATCTTATGAATAGTTTTAATCTTGTAAATTCTTGAGTTTGGAAAATTATCGATAACCGCTGCATATGGACGACAGAATTTGTGTCTTTTTCAAAGAAGATTATCATTTAATAATTTCCACTCTAAGATTACGATCTATATTTAGAGAGCGGCAAGTGGTGCATCTTTTTCTCCGGCAACTCCGAGACAACTGATAAGAGAAAATATCACTCAAACCATTTTGTGACCTAAATATGTAACCAAAACTAGTACATTGATTTTCTAGGGTATTTTAGTAAAAATGCCATTTAAAATTCTCGAGGGTTTTTAATTCGTCATAAAGACTCGAATAAGTTTTTAATAAAAATACGTTGTTTTAAAAAGTCAAGATATTTGTATGAAAACATATTTTATATTTTGTGGTATTTTAGTGTAAAAATCTAACTTTTAAAGTTTATGGTATTGTAATGAAAACATCACTTTTGGAAACTCGGTGGTATTTTTATTTAAAACTTTAATCTTTCATTTAAAAATATAATTTTCACAGTTTGTTTTCCTTGAAAATACGGATTCATGATTTGTATAAATTTTCAACGATTTATTTTGTTTTAAAAGTCGTATTCTTTAAAATCGTATTTTTATTTCTTTCGAGACTGAATTCTCCTTGAGAAGTTCTGCATCTCACTCTACTACCCAAAGATGTACGATACTTCGCACCAACCATGAACAGGTCCTCTAAAAAGGATTGTAGGGACGTAATTGCAAAGGAAAAGATATAATTTAAACTTTAGAGTATTTGTATGTAATTTTCTCTTAAGAAAATAATATAAAATTTTAGTGAATTTTTGATTCAAAGGTGAGTGTGGGTATGTCGTTACCCTGTGCTTTATCCATGAGTAATGTTTAGCATAAACATGTATAAGCTATGAATTGTATTGATTCTAGTACACTGATTGATTGTCTATAAATGTAGTTAACTGCTATCTAGAAATTTACCATGTCATTAACTATAATACTTTCACATGACTGTAGCTAAATATATAATGATTACTTGGTGTATGATTATATAATGTCTAAATAATTTAACATGATATTGACGTAAGATTATCTAATAACGTTTTATTATATGTTAATGTTAAAGTGGTAATGAGCAGTATTACAAAGTGTTATTACAAGATGAATTATAACAATCAACAGCAAACTAAAATAGAAAAAATAATGAATAATCAATAAATCTTAGCTCCATTGATCAATTGATAATTCAATGAGTACCCATTATGCAAAATTGCATCTTTAATCAGACGGACCCATTATCAAAACTTTCTTTAGAAGAAAAATAGTATCAACTGATAGTTGAGGGAATACCCATTGTGCAAAAATTGGAACTCCGATCTCAAAATTTCAATTTTTCTTAAAAAGAAGGTCAAGTATTCATATAATATTACCAACACGGTGCATATATAGATCGGGGTTTAAAATTTGTAATTTGGCAGGGTTTTCACACGACAAGGGAAAACGAAAAGGAGAAGAGAAAGGGGACTTACTGGTGGTTAGAACGTAAGGAAACGATAGAAGTTTTCATTGAGGCATTTCATCGAACACCTACGAGCGCAAATTTGAAACACCGATGAATGGAGATTCGGAGGAATGAAAATCCTCGTGTCCTTCACGCGGTCTTTGGGCTAGCCATGAAACCTTGGTTCTCGATTCGGGGTCACGTCGAATAGGCCGTCGAAGGTGACAGTGGTGGAAAGTTGGCTCTCGGTTTGTGCAGAGGAAGGAGCCGATGGTGGTTGCGTTGGGTTGCTCGTTCGTGTAAGAGGACAAGAAAATCGATAGTGGATTTGTGGTAGAGTCTCGGTGTGGCCAAGGTGGTGAGAGAGAAGGAGAACGAGAGGCGAGGATACTGGAGTAGGGCCTCGGGTTTCTCAAAGCAAGGACTTGTTCTCTTTAAAAATATTTTTTTCTATCTGTAGAATTCTTTCTGATAGTCAAGGATATATATATAGAGAGAGAATAATAGAGGAAAGATGCCATTGGAGGGAATTTCCTCCTATGGCGTCGAAAAAATACCATCTTCCTCATTTTTCTCGACGATCGGCACCCACCGTCTTCATCGTTATCATCTAAGATGTGGGTACACCAAATTTCATGTGATTCTACGACCTTTTCACCGTTGATTTAGCAATGTAAAAAGTTCTATTGTCGGTAAATCGTTAATTTTGAACCCACCAAATCAATGGTGAAGAAGTTGTAGAATCACATGAAATTTGGTGTACCCACATCTTAGATGATAACGAAGAAGATGGTGGGTGCCGATCGTCGGAAAAAATAAGGAAAGGGGTATTTTTTAGTCGCCATAGGAGGAAATTCTTTTATATATATATATATATATATATATCTATATATATATATATATATATATCGAAGTGGTTGAGAAATGATCAATTACCCAATTAATGAAATTGATTGGAATATGAAGAGGAATTGTTCTGTTGTAGCAATTAAACCTTAGAGCTTACGTTGAAACCAACAGCTGCTAATTATAATGCATATTAATATGGAAAAAATCAATTAGGCCAAGGAATACATTAATTTATATGAACACATAAATGTATTAGGAGAATATAAAGGAGTAAAATATTAAAAGGTCAAAAATGCCTTATGGGTATCTCTTATAGGTGTACATGTAGCAGCTGGGGGTTTGGTTTAAAGGAGGAAGGGGAAGAGGCTAAAGTTAAAAGAAGGAGAAAAGGAAAGGAAAAGAAAATGAGAAGAAAGAAAGAAAAGAAGGAAATGATTTGAAGAAGTGAATTGGCCTTGGCTATAGTAAAAAGAAAAGAAAGAAATGGGCTTGAGTTTGGTTTGGGTTTGGGTTTAAAAAGAAATGGTTTTGGAAAATAATTGAGGTAGAAAATAGTTGGAATGATTAAATAAATAGTATATTTATTAGAAAACAAAATATAACATAATATATTTAATAGAAAATGGATGATACGGAAAATACCAAAAACAATTAAATATCGTATTTTATTAAAGTAGGATAATACAAAGGTATGGCAATTTTGTGGTCGTTACTGCACGAGGGACGTTGTTTCGCATATTCGGGGCAATCCTGAATCATCATGGGCCAATAATAACCCATTCTTTTTATCTTCAGCCTCATTTTTGGTCATGCTTGATAAGAGACACAAAGTCCATCATGTACTTCTTGAATGACTTGCTTTACTTCCTTCAGCCCTATGCATCATAACCATACGAAATCGAAGGATTTCTGGTATAGAGTATCATTGACGAGGGCGAATGACAGAGCTCGTTTCATGAGTTGATATCTAGATGAGGCTGTTTCGGGTGTTCGTTGGGATTTAAAATAGCCTATAAAGGCTTCTCTCCAGTCCTCAACCTCTTTCCCGTTCTCTATATGGAGAACTTCTTGTTTCTTTTTCTTTGGATAATTTTATCAGGACTTCCGAAGGTATATCTGCTGGCGCTAGGATTATGCGGTTTTGAACAACGATCCTTACGTCATCAAGATCTTCGTTGACCAACTTGGCTAACGCGTCCGCCTTACCGTTTTCTGCTCGCCGTATGCTTTGTAGGGTATAGGAAGTGATTTGGGTCAGTAGCTACTGCACCCTTTCGCCATATCTTATCAGCTCCGGTTTGCATGTCTGATAGTCACCATTTACTTGACTGATGATCAACTGGGAATCTCCATATATGAGGAGGTCCTTGATTCCTATATCAATAGCAATCTCAAGACCGGCTATCAAAACTTCATATTCTGCTTCATTATTAGTCCTGGGTTCTGTCAAGGAGAGGGCGTAACACAATATTCCTCCTTGCGGGGTCACGAAGATAAGACCTGTCTCGGCTTTGATTATGCGAGTGTTCTTCTTTTGCCGCTTTATGGAAGACGCTCCATCGAAATAGAGCTCCTATTGTGTCACGCCCCGCTTCCCAAAGTACGCTAAAGTGGGCACGTGATATAGCCAACCATGCTACCTGTGGATAAGAAAAATCCTTCCACAGTCACATTACGGCTGTGGAGATATCAAGAACAGGAAAGTAAACTAACTATCTAGTACATGTCCATAAGCCAGAGTAAAAGAGTCAAGAGATAAGAATATGCAGAAGCCAAAAGATACAATAAATGAAACACCTGGAGTGAAATTACGTACCGACAGGAACCTCACCGCTCGTCTAATAGCGGCAAAACTCCTAATCAGTCTGCAGCAGGGTAGAAGAATCTGGGCCATGCAAAACCCAGACGTCAGCGCGTCAAGTCATCAAGTAATAAAATAATAAACAGGGTAACAGGCAATGCGAATATAAACATGAATAAAGCAAGGGTATCAATAATATAAATCAGAGCAGTGCAGGGTAGTGTGCAGTGGGTAAACTAAACTGTTCTATCAGGTTCTCTGTTCTAAAGTCTTTGAAACCAAATTGATGAATCATCAATGTAACTCAATAGTATCCCGTACATACCCAGGACCACGGCCACAATATTCTCGGCTGCAGCCGAGACATGCCGCTAGGCACAAAACAGGAATGTGTACACTCGATAGTATCCCGTACATACCTGGGATCACGGCCACAAATATTCTCGGCTGAAACCGAGACATGCCGCTAGGCACAAAACAGGAATGTGTACACTCAGGACAGGTAGTAAACTGTCGAGTTACAAGTCAGGTTTCACCTTTGATTTCCTCATACCCCCAAGTTATATGTGCAAGTCAAGTCAGATATCCCGAAATCAAGAAACTAATGCCAACACAGGATCAGGTAAACATGTTTGTCTGGATAGACAACAGGAACGGTCCATGAGGACTACATGTCAGGTTTATTGGCATTAGACACAAGATCAGGTAACGGGTCAGGTCATGGTACATCAGGTCAAGTCAAGCAGTATACGGTACCATGTCGGGTAGATCAATATATATGTAGCAAGTCAGGTCGAGATATAAACAATATCATAGGTGTGCTCATAATCAGTTATACAAGCAAGCATGGTTATCATCAACATGATATAAGCAATGAATTAAGCAATAGGCAGATTTACTCAATTTGCAGTACAGTTATCAGTTGTGTCATAGAGATGATTTCAATGTTATGCGAATGCAGTATGACAATTATGGCCTTTTAATCATGTTAACAAGTTTAAGAACATTAGAGGTGCAATGATTTATATAAAGGTTCAATACAGCTATTACAGGTTAAAATGCATACGAGTGTCCGAATGGAACAAAACTATAGAGGTAAATGCCATAAGCTATGTCAATATTAAAAATGTGATTAAACAGGTAAATGTGGTTATTAGGTTCAATTGCAAACTGTAAATTCCAAGTTTAAAGATAAAATGATATATAACAATATTGTACATGAAAAAGTGGGGAATTATAATAGCAAAGTTAAATTGCGGGTTTTAGGTGTCATTAATTATAAGTAAATATTGTTTAGCATGTAGCAAGGAGTACTTGCCTCGACGGGTCGCGAATCGGGAAAACGGGACGTAAAACGTCGGCGGGGAAAACTCGCGACGGGCGCACGGTTCACGGAATGAACCCAAACGACGAACAGTGAAGCCACACGGGTCGGGGTACCACGCTGGAACGTCGGGACGCATCGCCGGCACGGCCGGATTCCGGCGAACCCAAAAACAGTGAAACTACGATTTCAAGAATTGTAATGGAAGAGGGAAAAAAAGAGAAGATAGGAAGGATGGTGAAGAGAAGGCTTACAGGGGTTGTACGAAGGCCGGGGCACGGAGGCGAAACCGCCGGCGGCGACAGATCCGGTGGCGTAAACACGTGCAGGGTGCGCAGATGGCCGCGGGAGCAGGTGCAGGGTGCACAGGGTTGAATGAAGGAGGAAGGAGGGTGCAGTGGAGATGAAAGGGCGAGGAGGCAAGGATGATGGCGGGAGGCGACGACGAGGGCGGTCGTCGGCGGTGGGTTTCTTGGGTGGCTGTTGTTTGGGGTCGGGAAGGTGGTAATTTTGATGGTGGCGGTGGTTGATGGTGTTGGGGATTGGAGAGGAAGGTGAGGAAGTGACGAGGTCGGGTGGTGGCGACGGCGAGTCGCCGGTGATGAAGGGTTCCAGTATTGCTCGGGGTTGCAGGTGCTCGGGTCGTGGGTTCTCGGGGGTAGAAAGGGAAGAGGAGGAAGTGGAGGAGGTTATGATGAAGGTGATGGGGTGGTGGTGACGAGGGTGAGAAGTCGTCGGCGACGGGGCTGAGGGAGACGGCGGCGGTAGGGTTCCCGCGATGGTGGGTTTCGCGTGAAAGAAAATGAATAAAGAGGAAGAGAAAGAGAATATATATGTGGGGGGGAGAGAGAGAGGGATATAGGGGAGAGAGAGATATATAGATAGAGAGAGAGAGAGAGGGTAGAAAGGGGCCAACTGAAAAAATAGAAGGAGGGGATTGGCTGAGATTGAAAAGTTGTGAGAGATTTAGAAAGATTATAAAAATTTTGATGGTTGAGTAAAGATATATATAACGGTTTTAAAATATTAAAATTTGGGATTTTGGCGCAAAGTAAAACATTTTCAAATCGAGCCCGGGTCGGGTCCAAAAATTTGAAATTGAAATAATAGAATTTTAAGCGGGATCTAAAAGTGAAAATGAAGTATTTTATGATCAAAAAGCATACCCCCAAAACGGACACACGTACATGCGCGTAGCCGTCCAAACTCGCCCGTCTCATTGAACGGGACGAGAACACGATGCACTGATGCTACAACAGGGTTAGGGGTGTCAAGTAGGCCAAGACGAATATTTTTAATTTTATTTTAGATGCCATAAATTGTTATATGCAGAAAAGAATTTGCCGGGTAAAATTTACAGTAAGTAACAATCAAGCAAGATAAATGAAATGAGTACCACACTACGCTCAAACAGTAACTGAAATTTGTAGCACTGGGCTCGGGTGTTACATATTGAAACTCATTTTCTTCTTTCTTCTCCTCGACTGCATCGAATGCAGTTCATCCGGTAACTCACAATTTAGGGGAGAATCAGCTGGTATCGAATGTTCCACAAGAAAGTCGGCGATGGCTTGTCCTTTCACCGCTTTGAGGGGTCGATATGTTATAGAGAATTCTATCAGCAGTAAGGCCCATTTGGCGAGCCTTCACATTAGTATAGCCTTTGACATCAGATACTTAGGAGGATCCACCTTTGATATGAGATGAAGCTCATGCACCAAGGCGTAGTGTCTGACCTTCGTTATTGCGAAGATCAGTGCCAAGCAGTTCTTTTCGATGGGGGAGTATTCGCTTTCTGCCCCCAGGAGAACTCGACTTAGATAGTAAAGATCTCTCTTTTCCTTGATCGTTCTCTTGTGCACATAGCGCGCCTAATGAACCTTCAAGGGCCATTGTATATAGGATAAGGGGCTTTCCCTTAACCGGAGGGGCCAATACCAACGTATTTTGCAGGTATCGTTTGATTTGTCCAATTCATTTTGGCATTTCTGATCCCAGATGAACGGGGTCCCCTTCTTCATCAGATGGCTATAGGGACAACATTTTCGGGAGAGGTTGGCTATGAATCGTCGGATGCATGCGAGCTTTCTTTAGAGAGATCACAGTTGTTTGAGGTTCTAGGCGAGGGAATCTCCATTATTGCCTTGATCTTTGAGGGGTCAATTTCGATACCTCGGTGGCAAATGATGAAGCCTAGGAATTTGCCTAAGGAGACTCTAAACACGCACTTTAGAGGGTTCATCATCAGATTATACTTCCGAAGACACTCGAACACGGTCTTTAGATGCTCATAGTGTTCCTTATGAGATTTGCTTTTAACCACAAGATCGTCGATATAGCATTCGATGATCTTGTGTATGAGGTCATCGAATATCTTCATCATGGCTCTTTAGTACATGGCTCCGGTGTTCTTCAAACCGAAGGGTATTACCTTATAGTAGAATACGTCCAACGGGGTCCAGAAGGTGGTATGCTTATGATCTTCAGGATCCATCTTTATTTGGTTGTATTCTGAAGATCCATTCATGAAGGAGAAGACTTCGTGGGTGGATGTGTTATAGATCATCAGCTCAGTAACGGGCACTGGAAAGTTATCTTTTGGGCATACCTTATTGAGGTCTTAAAAGTCCACGCAAATACGAACCGTTCTAATTTTTTCATCACCAGAACGATGTTAGCGATCCATTCGGGATATTGAACTTCTTGAATGAAACCGGAGTCGATTAATTTCTTGACTTTAGTATTGATACTCATCTTGAGTTCAAGCCGCATCCTTCTTGGTGCCTGCTTGACTGGTTTCATCTCTGGCGATATGGACAGCTTGCGTACCGCTCTCTGGATCTAAACCCGACATTTCAGAGTAGTTCCGAGTGAAGCGGTCTTTGTACTGCATAAGCACATCTTTTAATATGGCTACCTGTTTTTTGGACAGCAGCTCACTGACAAACGTCGGCCTCGGATCATCCTCCATTCCTAAGTTGATTTTTCTTAGGTCGTCCGCCGTGGTATGTATCCCATCCTCCAGCTCTTTAAGTGTCGGTGGAAATTCTGAGATCTCCTCGTCACCATCTTCGTTTGTGAAGCATCCGAAAAAGGTCAATCATATTCTCACCCCTTCCCTCTCTTGAGAATGTTATCTTATGATAAGTACGAGTCCGCTTCTATCTTCGTGGTCGAGCTGGTTCCAACCTGGTGGTATAGGTATTCTTTGGCTCGTAGTTTTGTGGTGGGCTTATCCTCCAGCTATCGGATAGCATGAACTTTCCTTGTTGATATTGATCGTATACCCAGTTCTTGAACGTGAAACAGTCTTTGAGGGAGTGACCTATTACTCGATGATAGGAGCAATAATCCGGATGATGGACGTTATTTATCCATTCGGGATGTCGAGACTTCGGAAGCGTTATCATTTGGTGCTTTATGACAAGGCTGAAGATCTTTCCTGTCATGTTTCGAGAGAATGAATATTTCTGACCCATCTTCTTTATGGGGGACGGGCTCCAACCGAACTTTTCTCAATTAAACGGCTTCTTGGACCTGCTTTGATATCCTTGAGCGTTGCTCATGATCATTGTCTTATTCTCGTCTCCACTTCAGGATTTTCCTTTTTCACGGGAGTATACAACGGGTTCTGGATGGAGAATATTATGATCTACTTCTTCTACTGATTGTTCATTGAGGCGTTGTGCCTTGGCCTTTTCATATATAGCCATTTCATGACTATGATTGTCTCGGCTTGCTTGACAAACTTCTTTTATTATCTCGTCAATTTGTTCTTCGAGCGACGGACTTAAGGTTCTTCGAGCGAGACTTTTCTCTCGTTCGACAACATGGCTGCTTGGAGTAACATCTTCTTCTCCATTCGAACTATTTATGACGTGTCAGGTGTAGATTTGCTCCCGTTTCTTGGACCGAACATATCCCAGCCCAGTTGTTTCCATCTTCCTGTTGGGCTTCTTTCGTTGAGTCCCGGGGATATCCCAAATCTTTTTATAGAAATTGGCCTGTCGAATAGTTTGTTCGAGAGCCACGCCTTGGCGTTTTAACAGCTTCTTTTATCCCTCTGCATAATATCTTGGCATACGAATAGGCTAGAACTTGTCAAGAGTGGGATTGACACCATGCCAGACTTCTTTTTCCACCTTAGTCTCCATAGATTTGTAGAAGAGAATCGCTTTTTCACCTCTTCGTCTTGAGGGCACGTAGAAGGTTTCCAACTCTTGCAGGCAATAAGTATCGAGCGCATCGAGTTCCTTAAGGCGGAGTCATCATAATATGTAGACTATGATCTGCTTCGACAAGAGTCTGCGTCGATGGGCGAATGGAGAACACTGTGTTTGTCTCATCTTTAGATTCGCTGGCAAAGACCAAGATAGGAGTCGATGGTCCAGTTTTATTGGTCTCCCTCTGAGGCTGTCCCGAGTAGACTATTTGTTCGTCTTCTTCAGTATCACTTCAGAAGACCGGGATGGTGGCCACGGATTTTTGCTTATTTTTCGGCCTATGGCACCTCTTAATGTCGTCAAAATCTGGCTGAAAGTACTTTGCATCTTCATGCTTTCGCACTTCATTCACCGAGAAAGGGTTGAGTTCTCCGGTGACGGTGTACTCCAAGCCATCTTTAAAATACTTCATACACTGATGTTGTGTAGAAGGGATAACGTTGTACTCATGTTGTTGGCTATAGTGCCCTCAAGGAAATTATTATTCTCACAGGCAGGCGATTATGATGATTGCGGGATGACCTATATAGGTAGAACAGTCTTACTCGAGATGATAGTATGCTATCTGGTTTGTCTCTATCATCATGTACATACATTATATGGTATTACAGATCACTATTACTTGTTGATAGAGCCTATAGGATTCTTGCTTGACTACCATCATTATGATGGTGATCATATACGTGGGAGCTGGGTGGTCAATAAGCACATCCTTAAATATCCCTAGTCGAAGGAGTATCGAGACTGGGCATCGATACTCCGGAGTAGACTAGTGTATACTTTTCGAGACACCGACGAGGGGCAGTGGCCGGTCTCACAAGCCATTGGTTTCAGTTAACCACTTAAGATAGCATATAGGTGCTCATTAGGTTATGAGTTACACTGGACGGACTCGCCGGGAACATGCTAGATGGTATTATACCTATTGTCAGATAGCAGTTCTCAGGTGACATGAGTACAGGTTAGTCTGTCAACTTGAGATCGTCATTTGTCTCGAGTGAGTTCACACTGTGCTTTGATTACTACCCTACCACTTGTCACGGCCCGAAATTGGCACGTGACGGCCTTAAACTACGCAACGTTTATAGGCGTAACGCAATTTAAGTAAGCCGAAAACCCAGCAATCTAAACCATCAAAAGTAGTAAGTGATAATAGCATTTTCAAAACTTTTGAAATCTCAAATCAAATTCTTTAAAGTCCAACTTTACTTTCTTAAAAATTTTAGCAGCACCTCCTTTGTAAAAACTAACTCCAAAAATGGGTACAACATAAATATAAAGTAAAGCATCCCCAACGGGAGCAAATCCACGCCCAACGGCGGAAAACAACCACCACAACAGATATACGATGCAGTAGCGAAGAAATAAAAGACGATATAAGTAAAACTGCATAAAAGACATCCAAGTCACCAAAATATACAATATCGTCCTCACATCAAGTCTCTAAGTCATACACATGAAAGTGGTAGATGGAGAGTACAGGATACAACGAATATACAATAAGCAATATCGGATAACCGCAACCGACCTATAGCAAAACTGCACGCGGTCAGCCGAAGCGGTATCCGCTTCGAAAGATGATACGAAAGATGAAAAGCCTGCCGCGACTGCCCTGAGGGACTATCTGCAAAACACTGTGGCACAACGGGGGTGAGTTGCCAACTCGTGAATAGTAAATAACATATGCAGGTAATCGCAAGTATGCACGTACAACACGAATCTAATACATGCAAGCAGATAATAATAAAAGGTCATATATATGAAACCGTCATGAAATGTACTCTAGCAGGTACAACCAATACATGAAGCAATAATATAACAATATGTATATGCAACAGTCATGAAAGGTACTCTATCAGGTACTACTAATATATGAAGCAATGTATATAACATAAATGAGGAGTATGGAATAAAATATGTCATTCTCACGGAATCCTGACCTCGTGACAGGACCAACGTCCATCAAGACAATCTAAATCCCAAATTTCCTCAAATTGGCTCTCATATTCTGTAAGCCTCATATATCCTGAATGTACAAAATCGAGTAAACCTCATATATCCTGAATGCACAAAATCGAGTATATATATCCTGAATGTACAGTGTCAAGTAAATCTCATGTATCCTGAATGTACAACGTCAAGTATATTTCATATATCCAATATCCAGTATTCGAGTAAGTTTCATATAAAGTGAGTGTTCAACATCGACACCCAAAAACATCATGAAACAAGTGTCTAGCATCGACACATAAATACTGGACTATCAGGTGCTATCACCACTACTGGCCCCCTGATAGGTACGTATCATACGCTATCCGAAAACTCGAGTGCCTAGCTCTGACACTCGAAATTCGACGTATCCATACGCACATGACCCCAGCTTGTATCCCCACGATACCCGTCGAGTCAAAGGTACTGTCACCGGTAGGTATGGTTCCCCTGTCAGGCCTCATCGGTATGGTCCGTCGAAAAACCTTTCTCGCCCCGGGGTACCTACGGGCCCCACCATGTACCCTCACACGGCCTACTACGCCTCCTCGCATGGGGTATATATATCAGAACCGATAAAACTCATGGTGGCTGCTGAAATATCATATCAAAAGAAACCGGGTTTTTCAAATAATGCATAATTTCATGAAACTACCATGGTCTCAAATCCAGAAAACAACAAGTAATGAATAAGTAAAAATACATGAATCAATACACATATATTAGTGTCCCATTCTACTAATATATGTATATAGGCATATATAACAGCGTCCCATTCCACTGTTATATATATTTAGGAGTAAAAATATCAGAGAACATCATATGAAATCCATGAATGTAATATATGCAACATGAAACAGTAATAAGATCATATAAAGAAAAAAACCGCTATTTAACTGCAACAAGTTAATATATATATATCATGCGGTTCCTAATTTCCTCCAAGTCCATACAACATCAAATAAAGGTGAACATGTAGCTATAACCAGGTATGCGTAACCATGTCGATATAGCAAGATATGTATATCTACCTATCAATAATGGTATAATACCCTCCAGGTATATGTGTAAGTAGGTATGCAAGCTGTACATGTAGCTATGTCTCATATGTGTATATACCTGTCACTAATGGTACGATACCATATGGGTATATAGGTAACTAGCATGTAGGCATGTCAAGGTATACTACCTATCATATGCGCCAACGGATAAGAATCAATGACCCCACGTCAATGAAAAAACAGTACCACATAGGTATGTGTAGCCCTATCTAGGTAAGTGAGTATACATGTAAGTATGTATGCACGGTGTACATGTAAGTATGTGTGTATAGCAAGGCATATGTATAAGCATGTAGGTATACAGGTATGCTATATGTCATATACACAAAAGGGAATAGGGATCATGTCTCAATGTCCCTAAACAATACAATATCACATATGTATAAGTGTTGTGCGTATCATGACAATTATTGACGGTGTGTGTGTAGCATACAATCAGTGCTCGTGAAACATGAACCGTCAATAATAGTGTTGTGTCTCATTAATACTAAGTCCATACACAAGGAAATGAGATAAGCAATAAAGGTATACATGCACAATCAATTTCCGTATACATCTAACTAATAGTCATGTCATTTGATCTAACCCAGACGCATAACGCCATGCTGGCGATCCCCCTGTAGATGTTAAATCTACTCACCAACCATCCTGGCTAAGTAAGGCCAACTACTCGCTTTCCCCTGTTCGCAGCGCCCGAAGTCCCCGCCTGCGATCCTGAAAGCTTATACCAATATAACAAGTGTATATTAGCAATCGACCAATAACACGTACCAACTACGTTTGACCGACGCACCAACTCCAAAATTACTTTCAAGTGTTCGTCAAGTGGCTAACGCGCATAGCGACACTACGAAACCAACTCAAGAGCAAAGGCTACACAAAGACACGAACGATATCGGCACGACCCAAGCTAGGAACGCAAAGCGACACAACTACCAAGCCTAGACCCTGATCGTACCGATAGCGCATTCAAAACACAAGTCTAAAGCTAACACAATTCTAGCGATATCAAACATCTTAAAACAGCTTAACTAAGTTATCCAAACCACTCCCATAATTTTATACTCGCCCAATTATGTTTTAGAAAAACCTAGTAAGCAACATATATATGATTTTAGCACAAAACTACAACTTTTACCAAAACTAGAATTTGCAAACATCACAATATAGCAAGGTTAAACCATTTAAATTTTTACTATAATTTTAAATCTCACTTAATTAGAATTAGTAAAAGTTTAGTTTGCTAATTAGCTTAATTATCCAATTAGAAAAATATCATTTAACAATTTAGCAACTTGGTTAAGTTTTCATAAACTTCAATTAACAATTGACCATTTCATTAAATTAAATCCTAACTTGAACTTCATTAAAATTATCATGAATGGATTAAACATGAATTTAAAGCTATAATTAAACAATTAAATAGCTAGCTTATGATTAAAACATAACAATTAAGGATTATGGTTAAGGTTTTATACCTCACAAAAGATCAAAATCAAGCAACCAGAAATCCAAAGTTAGCCTCCAAAAATCCTAATTTGATGAAGATCCAAGCTTGATTGAAGAAGAAGAATGATGAGTTTTGATTATATTTCAGTTTGGATGAATAAATTTGGATTTTTCATGAATTTTCCAAGCTTTAAAATGAAGAAATGAGGTTAAGAAGGAGATGGGGCAGCAAGAACTTGGAGTGGCCGGCCAAGGGAAGAATGGGGGTGTTTTGTGAAAAAAAAACAAGAAAGTTCTAGCTAAAAATTGACAATAAATGCTCATTAATGCATTTTGCCACCTTTTCTTTTCTTTTTAAAATTTTCATTTTAATTCACAAAATATCTAGATATTTCGATGGATGGATTAACAAAAATATCTAGTGATTATATTAGCATAAAACCACATTAGTAGTAATTAATCCAAACCAAAAAGTAATTACCACTAATAAAGTGCACAAATAAAGTATTAAAATAATAATTTAATTAGGGAAAAATTCTATGTGAACCAAAACTTTCCATTGACCCCCAAAGCCCGCGCACTAGCTTCATTCTAGCTAAACTAAGTGCCGACAAGTCTATACAGAAGTTTGATCACAATCGGGTTAAAACAGAAAACACCGACTATTTTACCCTAAAATGGATAAATTCATATAACGATTTCAGAAATGTTACAATCTTACCCCCTTAAAGAAATTCGGTCCCCGAATTTAAAATTCTTACTAAGCGTACCTTCAAAGAGATGAGTACAAAAACTCCCAAATCTCGCTCGCAGCCTCCCAAGTGATCACCTCACTATACGGCTACGCCAAGAAAACCCTCCACAGATGGCAAGACTCTTGGCCGAAGTTTCTCCACCTGCCGATCCACTAACACTATCGGTTGCTGGTGAACGAAAGATCGCATCCCAAAGAATGGTCTGGTGCTGAATCATGTGAGAAAGGTCATGAAGGTATTTGCGAAGTATCGACACAAGGAAAACGAGTGAATACTCAATAATCTGGGCGGAAGTGCCAATTTATAGGCAATGGAACTAACTCGCTTGAGGATCTCAAAAGGACCTACAATCTGGGATAAGCTTCCCAAAACTCAACACGTCATTCATCGGAAAATCCGTAGGAATACATGATCTCCCACTGCGAACTCAAGTCTGCGACCACCACAGTCGGCATAAGATCTCTGTCTGCACTGGGCTGCTCTCATCCTGACCTGAACCAATTGGATCATCTCCAAAGTCTCTAGACTAGCTGGGGTCAAAAAATCCTACTCTCATAGAGTCAGAAAAACAGACTGACGATCGACACGTCCTACCAAACAAAAACCTATAGGTTGCCAATTGGAATTTCTCCTGATAACTGCTATCGAAGGAGAATCCTAACAATGGTAAGTGACGATCCCAACAGCTGACAACAAATAGTACGCACACAACAAGTATATCCTCCAGAGTCTGTATAGTCCGTTCTGTCTAACCACCAGCCAACGGATGGAAAGCGGAGCTAAAGCTCAACCAATACCCAAGGCTTCCTGAAGCTTCTGCCCAAGACGTCAAGCGAACAGGGTGTCTCAATTGGATACAACGCATGAAGGAACTCCATGCAAACGCACAAACTTAACAAAGAACATCTGAGCAAACTGAGCATAACCGGACAACAAACCCAAATGGAGTCACGCCTTGTTTAGCCCTAGGTAGACACCACAACAAAATTCATGGAGATTTGCTCCCATTCTCACTCCGGAACGGTTAAAGGTTGCAACTCTCCAGCCGGTCTCAGATGCTCAACCTTAGCTCACAACAAGACAGACACCTTGAAATGAAATCCGAAACTTTACTCTTCATCCCTGTCCACCTGTAACTATCTCACAAGTCACGCTACAAATTGGTGGAACTTGAATGAACACCGAAAGCTGACTGATGTGCCTGCTCAAGGATTTCGTGTCTCTACCCAACAGTAGTAGGTACACACAAACGCGTCCCTAAACGTAGCATACCCTAGTCATAAATCACGGACTCCGAATATTTACCCAGCCGAGTATTCTCAAGAATCTCAGACGAACGAGCATCGGCGGGCTATGCCTCACGAAAACGATTATGTAAAAGTGGACGGGCGCGGACATGAGCAAGCTGTCCCCTCAGTAGAGGCGAACTTAAGGTATACTCCACGATGGCACAAGAACCGTAAATCTGTAGAAAACTGTCTCAGAACTTCGCACAACTGGGAAAAGCTAACCCCGGGCCTACGACTCAAGCATCAGCTACCACAATCGCCTTGCCACGGGAAATAAAGGATCTCACAATCACAATCCTTCACAAGCTCCATCCAACGACGTTGTCTCAACACTCAAAACCCGCTGCAGGAAGATGTACATTATGCTCTAGTGGTCTGTGAAAATCTGACACGACTCTCAGCACAAGTAGTGTCTCCAAATCTCCAACGCACGACCACCGCGGCCATCTCCAGATCATGAGTGGGATATCCTGCTTGTACTTCCTCCAACTGTAGGGAAGCATAAGCGATAACTCTATAGTGCCACATCAGTACACAATCGAGCCCTACTCGCGAAACATCACAGTTAAACAACAAAGTCGCCCGATCCAGAAGGCAAAGAAAGAACCGGTGCAGTCGTCAACCGAGTCTTTAACTGCTGAAACTCCACACGCATGCCTCGGTCCAAGAAAAGGAACCTCCTTCCCGGTCAGTCCAGTCAACGGTGCAGCGATACACAAACAATCCTGCAAGAAACGGCGGTAAAAACCTGTTAAGCCCAAAAATCTGCGGACCTCAGTCCCGGATATAAGTCAAGCCCAAGCTGTACGGCCTCGATCTCCTTCGGGTCCATACAAATACCGTCTCCCGTAACCACATGACCTTAGGAAGTCAACACAATCAAGCCTGAAGGAACACTCCGAGAATTTAGCAAACCGCTGGGGCTCTCCCAATGTCTGCAAAGCAAATCCTCAAGTGCTGCTCCTGTTCCTCACGATACATTGGAATAGACCAGAATTTCATCAATAACACAACAATAAACTGGTCGAGGAACGGCCTGAAGAAATCTGGTTCATCACATCCACGAATGCTGCTAGGGCATTGGTGAGTCCAATGAAACCACCAAAACACATATTGCCCATAGCACGCACAAAAGTAGTCTTCGGAATGCCATCACTCCGAACCCGCAACCAATGATGACCTGATCCCAAACAAACTTAGAAAATGTCTCGCACTCTGGAGCAAGTCGAACAAATCGTCAATGCGAGGTAAATGATACCTATCCGCACCATAACTCGGTTCAATTGACGATCAATCAACACACAACCTCAAACTGCCGTTTTTCTCCCTGACGAACAGAATAGGAGCTCCCCAAAGCGAAACACTTGGACGTACAATTCCCCCTATCTAGCAACTCTGCAGCAGATCCTTAAGCTCCCTAAGCTCCGCCGGCTCATCTGGAACAAAGTCGGAAACTCCCGCATGATGGAAAGCCGGTCCAATAAACCCAATGTGGCTCCAGCATCACGAATGCAAGCCAAGAATCCTCGACATCCTCTCCTCAAAAGACGACTAGCGAAAAAGGCTGAATTCAAGCTGTGATGGGCGGCACCACTGTCCCCCTGCACAACAAGAACTGACTTGCGGGAAACAAATCCGGACTGTTTCCTCACGGCAGTCCACAGACGCATAGCACATAGCTAACCAGTCCGTGCCCAGGAGAACGTCAAATCCAACATCTCTAGAAGGATCAAAATGACGGACGAATCTCTATCTCCTATCCGATTGGCACACGACTGAAATACATGTCGCGGAACAAAAGAATCGCTGACAGAAGTTAACACCACAAAAGGCTGATCTAGCTAACACATATCTCGTCCTAAGCCTCTGCTACTCCCGCGACGTGCACGAAACCTGTCACGACGACTGAACCTCTGTCTCAGGGCTGGTACACCTGCACGAGCCTTCCTCTGTCCTCGTACTCCCAAAGTCTCGGAAAGACGCTCCTTGTCAAATAGGGTTGCGTCCACTGGTGCTGTGTAAGTAACACAATGCAGTGCTGATCGCAAGGAACAACTGGGTAACAGGGGTGGCAACCTCCTGTCGCTGCGCTCTACTGGCCTCAACCAAAGACCTCATCGTCTGGCGCAAGTCCTACATCTCAGCCTCAAGCCCAGCGATACGATCTATCGAAGGCGGATCCATCTGCTCCTGTGCAACGAGCGTGCCATCCTGGTCAGTCCTCGTCCCACACGAGTCAACTCTGACCTCGGCCGTCGCTGCACCTCTCTGAGTCCTCATAGTTATCGGCGGCAAAGGCTATAAATGGAAATAGGATTCGATATGAACACGAAAATCGAATCATAAGGATATGTATCATTAAGGAAGGAATTTCAAGCAATTAGTACTTAGGTCATTTTAGGCGGCGTACCGTATCGTGAGTATGCCGTGGACATACACATACTACGTTACTCTGCTTAAGCTACCCACTCCATCATACCAAGATCATCCTACACTCCGAAAGGTAAAACCTAGCACTCTGATACCAATTTTATCACGGCCCGAAATTGGCACGTGAAGGCCCTTAAACTACGCAACGTCTATAGACGTAACGCAATTTAAGTAAGCTGAAAACCCATCAATCTAAACCATCAAAAGTAGTAAGTGATAATAGCATTTTCAAAACTTTTGAAATCTCAAACCAAATTCTTTAAAGTCCAACTTTACTTTCTTAAAAATTTTGGCAGCACCTCCTTTGTAAAAATTAACACCAAAAATTGGTACAACATAAATATAAAGTAAAGCATCCCCAACGGAAGCAAATCCATACCCAACGGCGGAAAACAACCACCACAACTGATATACGACGCAGTAGCGAAGAAATAAAAGACGATATAAGTAAAACTGCATAAAAGACATCCAAGTCACCAAAATATACAATATCGTCCTCACATCAAGTCTCTAAGTCATACACATGAAAGTGGTAGATGGAGAGTACAGGATACAACGAATATACAATAAGCAATATCGGATAAATGCAACCGACCTATAGCAAAACTGCACGCAGTCAACCGAAGCGGTATCCGCTGCGAAAGATGATACGAAAAATGAAAAGCCTGCCGTGACTGCCCTGAGGGACTACCTGCAAAACACTGTGGCACAACGGGGGTGAGCTGCCAACTCGTGAATAGTAAATAACATATGCAGGTAATCGCAAGTATGCACGTACAACGCGAATCTAATACATGCAAGCGGATAGCAATAAATGGTCATATATATGCAACCGTCATGAAAGGTACTCTAGCAGGTATAACTAATACATGAAGCAATAATATGACAATATGTATATGCAACAGTCATGAAAAGTACTCTATCAGGTACTACTAATACAGAAGCAATGCATTTAACATAAATGAGGAGTATGGAATAAAACATGTCATTCTCACGGAATCCTGACCTCGTGACAGGACCAACATCCATCAAGACAATCTAAATCCCAAATTTCCTCAAATCAGCCCCCAAATTGGCTCTCATAACCTGTAAGTCTCATATATCTTGAATGTACAAAATTGAGTAAACCTCATATATCCTGAATGTACAAAATCGAGTAAACCTCATATATCCTGAATGTACAGTGTCAAGTAAATCTCATGTATCCTGAATGTACAATGTCAAGTATATCTCATATATCCAATATCCAGTATTCGAGTAAGTTTCATATAAAGTGAGTGTCCAACATCGATACCCAAAAACATCATGAAACAAGTGTCTAGCATCGACACATAAATACTGGACTATCAGGTGCTGTCACCACGACTGGCCTCCTGATAGGTACGTATCATACGCTTTCCGAAAACTCGAGTGCCTAGCTCTTACACTCAAAATCCGACTATCCATACGTACATGACCCTTGCCTGTATCCCCACGATACCCGTTGAGTCAAAGGTACTGTCACCGGTAGGTATGGTTTCCTTGTCAGGCCTCATCGGCATGGTCCGTCGAAAAACCTTTCTCGCCCCGGGGTGCCTCCGGGCCCCCATCATGTACCCTCACACGGCCCACTACGCCTCCTCGCATGGGGTATATATATCAGAACCGATAAAACTCATGGTGGCTGCTGAAATATCATATCAAGAGAAATCGGGTTTTTCAAATAATGCATAATTTCATGAAACTACCACGGTCCTCAAATCCAGAAAACATCAAGTAATGAATAAGTATAAATGCATGAATCAATACACATATATTAGCGTCCCATTCCACTAATATATGTATATAGGCATATATAACAGCGTCCCATTCCACTGTTATATATATTTAGGAGTAAAAATTTCAGAGAACATCATATGAAATCCATGAATGTAATATATGCAACATGAAACAGTAATATGAGCATATAAAGAAAAAAACCGCTATTTAACTGCAACAAGTTAATATATATATCATGCGGTTCCTAATTTCCTCCAAGTCCATACAACATCAAATAAATGTGAACATGTAGCTATAGCCAGGTATGCGTAACCATGTCGATATAGCAAGATATGTATATCTACCTATCAATAATGATGTAATACCCTCCAGGTATATGTGTAAGTAGGTATGCAAGCTGTACATATAGCTATGTCTCATATGTGTATATACCTGTCACTAATGGTACGATACCATATGGGTATATAGGTAACTAGCATGTAGGCATGTCAAGGTATACTACCTATCATATACGCCAACGCATAAGAATCAATGACCTCACGTCAATGACAAAACAGTACCGCATAGGTATGTGTAGCCCTATCTAGGTAAGTGAGTATACATGTAAGTATGTATGCACGGTGTACATGTAAGTATGTGTGCATTGCAAGGCATATGTGTAAGCATGTAGGTATACAGGTATGCTATATGTCATATGCACAAAAGGGAATAGGGATCATGTCCCAATGTCCCTAAACAATACAATATCACATATGTATAAGTGTTGTGCGTGTCATGGCAATTATTGACGGTGTGTATGTAGCATACAATTAGTGCTCGTGAAACATGAACCGTCAATAATAGTGTTGTGTCTCATTAATACTAAGTCCATACACAAGGAAATGAGATAAGCAACAAAGGTATACATGCACAATCAATATCCGTATACATCTAACTAATAGTCATGTCATTTGATCTAGCCCAGACGCATAACGCTATGCGGGCGATCCCCCTGTAGATGTTAAATCTACTCACCAACCATCCTGGCTAAGTAAGGCCAACTACTTGCTTCCCCTGTTCGCAGCGCCCGAAGTCCCTGCCTACGATCCTGAAAGCATATAGCAATATAATAAGTGTATATACAGCAATCGACCAATAACACGTACCAACTATGTTTGACCGACGCACCAACTCCAAACATACTCTGAAGTGTTCGTCAAGTGGATAACGCGCGTAGAGACACTACGAAACCAACTCAAAAGCAAAGGCTACACAAAGACACGAACGGCATCGCCACGACCCTAGCTAGGAACACAAAGCGACACAAGTACCAAGCCTAGACCCTGATCGTATCAATAGCGCATTCAAAACACAAGTCTAAAGCTAACACAATTCTAGCGATATCAAACATCTTAAAACAGCTTAACTAAGTTATCCAAACCACTTCCATAATTTTAAACTCGCCCAATTATGTTTTAGAAAAACCTAGTAAACAACATATATCATTTTAGCACAAAACTACAACTTTTTACCAAAACTAGAATTTGCAAATATCACAATATAGCAAGGTTAAACCATTTAAACTTTTACTATAATTTTAAATCTCACTTAATTAGGATTAGTAAAAGTTTAGTTTGCTAATTAGCTTAATTATCCAATTAGGAAAATATCATTTAATAATTTAGCAACTTGGTTAAGTTTTCATAAAGTTCAATTAACAATTAATCATTTCATCAAGTTAAATCCTAACTTGAACTTCATTAAAATTATCATGAATGGATTAACCATGAATTTAAAGCTATAATTAAACAATTAAATATCTAGCTTATGATTAAAACATAACAATTAAGGATTAGGGTTAAGGTTTTATACCTCACAAAAGATCAAAATCAAGCAACTAGAAATCCAAAGTTAGCCTCCAAAAATCCTAATTTGATGAAGATCCAAGCTTGATTGAAGAAGAAGAATGATGGGTTTTGATTATATTTGAGTTTGGATGAATAAATTTGGATTTTTCATGAATTTTCCAAGCTTTAAAATGAAAAAATCAGTTGAAGAAGGAGATGGGGCATCAAGGACTAGGAGTGGCTGGCCAAGGGAAGAATGGGGGTGTTTTGTGAAAAAAAAACAAGAAAGTTCTAGCTAAAAATTGACAATAAATGCTCATTAATGCATTTTGCCACCTTTTCTTTTCTTTTTAAAATTTTCATTTTAATTCACAAAATATCTAGATATTTGGATGGATGGATTAACAAAAATATATAGTGATTAGATTAGCATAAAACCACATTAGTAGTAATTAACCCAAACCAAAAAGTAATTACCATTAATAAAGTGCACAAATAAAGCATTAAAATAATAATTTAATTAGGGAAAAATTCTATGTGAACCGAAACTTCCCATTGACCCCTAAAGCCCGCGCACTAGCTTCATTCTAGCTAAACTAGGTGCCGACAAGTTTATACAGAAGTTTGATCACAATCGGGTTAAAACGGAAAACACCGACTATTTTACCCCAAAACGGAAAAAATTCATATAACGATTTCAGAAACGTTACACTACTGCTCAAAGGAGTCGTGCAAACAGGTTTTAGTTAGGTATAGTCCTGAGTCACATGGAGGGAGTGAGCGGATCGTCGGGGATTCGTCTCTCCCGGTATTGGGGGTTGATGTCGCGCTGTGCATGAGTGGCCATCACCAGAAATCCTTGGCCAAAGTGGAAAAGAATTGCTGATTTGGATCAGTAGTTTCTCGGTGGGTGATGGGCTTCACACCGACACGAAATACCATATTTTTATGGTCTGACTTTATCCACCCCCTAGACTCGATATGCGATACTCTAAGACGAACAGACCAGACTGTATGGAGATTGTCACAGACAAGCTCAGTAGGGGTACAGATGAGTTTGCTCGTCGGCCTTCCTTTCGCTCAATACCTGGGTAGCCGTTACGTACAGCTAGTGCCGCAGACGTGCTTGTGGTTAAACCCACTGCCAGCGTATTGACAAGTCTTTAGAATCCCACACAGAGAGTTTTCACGGTTCAGGCAATATGATATAGATGATGTATGTTGATACATACAGATGTCTGATTAAATATGTTTATAGGCTACACAGACTTTAATCGGACGGTTGATAATACTAGCGGTTTAGGATTAAGCCGGATTATTAAATCAAGTTTTGATTTAATAATTTATATATATATTTTTAATATATGTATTCTAGTATTATTGTTCACTATTTATTTTCTCTCTTGGCTATTTGTATTTTTATACGAATATGCGTATATGTATTTCGATACATATACCGGGTTGTATTTCGTATTTATACGGAATATCTTCTAGAAGATGGACACCTCATTATATAATTTTCTTTTTAGAAAATCATTTGCAAATGAGGTGGAGGGTGGGGTGGCATGAGCATGATTGGAGGTATGTAGAGAGGTATGGCCTTTGTTTGTTTATTGTAAAATGATATGAGATATTTTTTTGTATGGTTCAAAAATAAAGGAGCCATTCTTTCTACATGAGATTCACACACTTCATTCTATCATGCTTGATAGTTCTTCTACACTTAGCTCATTTTCTTTCATGAGTTGCTCATGCCTTGGTTTTCCTCACCTCCTCCTTCTTCTTCTTTGATTGCTCACTTGAGCTTTAGAGATGAGAGAAAAAAGATAGTGGAAAATTCCTACATCCCCACTCTCCATTGCTAGCGACATTGGAGCGTCGGTTGCTTCGCTAGGCGAAACTGGAGCTTGGATCGTTTCCCTCAGGTTGATCATCTTCAGCAAAGGAGGACCGGCTTCCAAGCGCGATCCGGAGCACTTGAAAAAAGCTTGAGGATTTGAGTATTCTACACATAGTAGATTAGTTTAGCTCACTAGGTTTTGCTTACAAGTTCTAGCTATTTAGTTCGATTCTTGGCTTGGGAATTTCAGCAAACTAGAAAATTTTTGAAATCCATGTTGCCATCTTCGAAAACTAACTTGCTAGTGTGCCTAGGATCCCAGCACGTGTAGCCAAGGCCTACCGAGTAGAGCGTTATAACAGGTTTTGGCGTCAATGACATGGAATTTGATATCTGTGACGAGCAGCCCAAAGCGGAGCATCAATATTACGAACCCAAGCGTCCGTGACGACTGTGAGTCGAACCCCGAGATGGTAATTTTGTCTCAGATACTGAACATTCATACATATTTCCTTCAGCACTTTCACATTGAGAAGATTGACGGAGGATCCATTGTCGATAAGGAATTTTCATATCTTGATATTGTGGCAGTACCCGGTAACATATAGCGATCGATTATGCTCGCATGTACCGAGAAGTAGATCTTCATCGTTGAATGGAATATTAGCCTTATGGACCTCTGCCAATTCATTTTTCATATTCTCTTCTACGAGGAAGGATTGAAACTGTTCAGGTTCTTGCAAGGCCTTGATCAAGAAGTCTCATGCCTCTTTGGACAAGAGCAGAGCATCCAATATGCTCAATTGGGATGGTATCTTCCTCAAATGCGCAAGGAAATTATAGTCCACCTTAGTTTTCTTAGGCAGGTCCTTTTCAGCGAGCTCTTTGGCCACCTATTCATTAAGAGCGATCTCATCGGGCTTTTTCCCCTTCCCTTTATCCTTTTTATTCGAACCCTTGTCTGCGGGTCCGAGATTCTTTTAAGGCAGAGTGCGGTTGCGCAACCGGATATTCTCGCAATCATTTCCCTCCTTTCTTTTTTCTATGGCGGAACTTTCAAAGAGAAGGTTGAGGGATATTTCATCCTCAGAATCGCTCCCGATCAAGAAAACCCGAGATTTTTCCCCTCCTGAAC
Organism: Agapanthus africanus; assembly: GCA_030015575.1. NCBI lineage: Eukaryota > Viridiplantae > Streptophyta > Magnoliopsida > Asparagales > Amaryllidaceae > Agapanthus > Agapanthus africanus. The sequence goes on along the minus strand of JASDDO010000024.1, from coordinate 349,190,507 downwards.
TGGTACCAGCCATACGACAGCTGCCGTTTGTTTCTATATGCACAGCCTTCTCGCCACTCTCGTATTGACGAGCGCAATCCCCGCGCTTCTCCTTCTTGAAGTGTTTTCTTTGAGCAACATATCCCTGCCACTACTTCTTGAAGGTGTTGCATTTCTCGATGGGATGAGCGATCCTTCAATGGTACAAGTAGTATTTCGGGTGTCCCTCTCCACCATCAAAATATGGGACCACAGGCATGTACATTATAAGAGGTGATAGTTTCATCCTCATCGATAGGGCCTTGGCAAACCGCTTCTCAGATTTAGTCATGCTCTTATTTGTTGCAGGCATGCATTAGTTTGGTCGGAGAGCTTTATGACTCATTTTTGCTGCAGCCTCTTTGTTCAAACACCGTCGTCTGGCCTTTTCATATATAGCCAACTCGTGTTCCTGATTACTTTTCTGAAAAGCTTCCTTCAACAGCCTTTCGATCGGGTCTTCTTTTGGCAGATTCAGGATTTTCGATGCCGATTCTGCCCCCAGTTTAACCATATCGCTGTCCGACGCTGACAGAGCTTCTTCATCATATAGTGATGAATGTGAAAGGTTACGCTAGTGCCCCGGCCAACTACCATAACCAAATACGGAATAAATTTTTTTCTAACGATTAGAACATGGCACTAGAATAACTTATAACCCGGATCTTACCATAAACCTATCTAGCAAAACTAAAGTAGTGCTATCTACTATGGAAAGAATTCTCACCAAGCGACCCAAGTCCTTCGGTCTTCTTTCCTCGTCATGTGCTCCAAGTGGCCACCTTGAACTTGTTTGATCTCCATTTCCGGCTCTATCGGTCCTCCGGGATCGAGCTTGTTCTCCATCCCTCCTTTGTCGTAGATGATCCACCCGAGAGATGTGATCTATAGCTCTAGCTCCTAACTAAGTAACAAAAAAAGCAACTAGAGAACTTGGGATACTAATCCAAGTTTTCTAGGATGTAGTATGAAGATCTATGTGTTCTACTATCTCTACCTTGCCTCTTCACTTGTTTCTCAACTCATGAGAGGGTAGTGAAAGAGGAAGATGATGAAGGTGGAGGAAATCAAGAGGAGAGAGGAGATGAAGAAAAATGGCAGCTCAAGAAAATAATGAAGCATCCATGAAAGAAAAAATACACACAAAGGTTTTGTGTATGAATTTCTTGAATAAACAATCAACAACCATGCTTCAATAGTAACTCCAAATGAATTAAAAATTCATTTGTTAAATATTGAAGCATGGTTATCACCATTCCTCCCATACCTCACACTCTACACCTTATTTTCCATTTATCAAATAAATGGAAAAAGCATAATGAGGTGGCCACCTTCTAGAAGGTAATCTGTAATAAATACGGATTACAGTCTGCTGTATATACATACCTGTATTCGGATAAAAACACGAATGCCCAAAGAAATAGAATAACATGACCAACGTAATACTAGAATATACATATCAAAATACATATATGTAAACTATTAAATCAATACCTGATTTAATAATCCGGCTTAAACCCGAGCCGGCTAGTATTACCAACTGTCCGATCGAAAGTCCGAGTACAAAGTACATCAATCGATCGAGACCCTGCACGTATCCAATATGACTACTACATCATTTTGCCTGAACCAGAGAAACCCTCTGTGTGGGACTCTAAAGACTCGACAGTTCGCCGGCAGTAAGTTACTAGATAAATCCATAACCACAAGCACGTCAGTGGCACTAGCTGTACGTAACGGCTCCCCGGGCACCTGTCGAAAAGGAAGGCCAACGAGCAAACTCATCCGGATCCTTACTGAGCCTATCTGTGACAATCTCCGTACAGTCCGGTCTCTTCGTCTGAGAGTATCGCATACCGGGTCTAGGGGGTGGGAAAAGTCAGACCCTAATAACCCGATAAGTCGTACTGATGTGGCTCAGGACCAATTCGGGAAACTACTGATCAGCCTATCAGTAAATCCCAACTTCCTTGGCCAAGGTCTTATGGTCCTGACCAATCTCACAGTGCGATATCGACTCCCAATACCGGGAGAGGCGAATCCCCGACAATCGCTCACTACCTTCATGTGGCTCGGGATTGTACCCAACCAAAACCTGTTTGCTTGAATCAGTAGAGCCATGGTAGGGTAGTGATCAAAGCACAGTGGGAACTCACACGAGACAAATGCCGATCTCAGGTCTGAAGACTAACCTGTACTTATGTCACCTGAGAACTTCTATCTGACGATAGATATAGTACCATCTAGAAGTTCTCGACGAGTCCGTCCGGTGTACTCACCCCCAATGAGCATCTGTATACGATCTTAGGTATAAAGACCAATGGTTGCGGGACCAAACCATTGCCCCTCCCAAACGTATACACTAGTCTACTCCGGAATATCGATGTCCAGTCTCGATACTCCCACGACTAGGGACCATTTAAGGATGTGCGTACCGACTACCCAGCTCTCACAAGTATGATCGCCATCACAACGCAGGTAGTCTAGCAATGATCCTACAGGATTTATCAACATGTATAAAAGATATGTAATAGTAAGTAAAATATGCACATGTTAAGATAAAGGCAAACCAGATAGCATACTATCATATCGAGCAAGACTGTCCTGTACATATATATGTCCAAGCATCCATATGTATACATATACAATAATGGCCTATAGGGCATACATATCCAACAATCTCCCACTGGCACTAAGGCCATATATTGGCGTACCGAGTATCCTACGTCTGCTCTAGGGCCAGCTGTTGGCGTACCGCATACCCAACATCTCAAAAAGTCTCTCGAACTGTGCTTGAGGAAGAGCCTTGGTGAATGGATCCGCAGTGTTGTCTTTTGTATCCACTCTCCGGACCTCGATCTCCTGGCGATCTACGATCTCCCTAATCAGGTGATACCGCCTTAAGATGTGCCTGGATTTCTGATGGGACCGCAGTTCCTTCGCTAAAGCTATAGCCCCATTGTTATCGCAATACAAGGGAATTGGGTCAACAATGGATGGAACTACCTGAAATTCACTAATGAACTTCTTCATCCAGACTGCCTCTTTTGCGGCATCGCTCGCAGCAGTGTATTCAGCCTCCATCGTTGAGTCTGCAACAGTATCCTGTTTGGAGCTCTTCCAACACACCGCCCCTCCGTTGAGGGTAATCACAAAATCCGAGACAGACTTGCTGTCATCCTTGTCACTCTGGAAGCTTGAATCGGTAAAGGACTCGACCTTTAAGTCTCCATTACCGTAAACTAAGAACATCTCCTTAGTCCTTCTCAGGTATTTGAGAATGTTCTTTACTGCTGTCCAGTGGTCCTCACCTGGGTTCGACTGATACCGGCTCACCACGCTTAGCGCATAAGCTACATCTGTCCTTGTACGTAGCATCACCTACATTATAGATCTTACCGCCGAAGTGTAGGGTATAGTGCTCATGCGGACCCTCTCCTCGTCAGTCTTGGGAGAGAGATCCTTGGAGAGGGTGATTCCGTGCAAAGCGGGTATGTTACCGCGCTTGGAATCTTCCATACTAAATCTCTTTAGTATGGTCTCTATGTACCTCGACTGTGAAAGTCCCGGTAATCTCTTGGATCTATCTCTGTAGATCTTAATCCTCAGAATATACGAGGCATCACCCAGGTCCTTCATAGAGAACCTTTATGATAAGAATAGCTTGACCGATTGTAGCATAGGAATGTTATTTCCTATCAAAAGAATGTCGTCCACGTACAAAACTAGGAACATGACAGTTCGTCCTACAATCTTGTTATAAATACAAGGCTCATCCTCGTTCTTGATGAAGTCAAATTCCTTGACTGTTTCATCAAAACAGATGTTCCAGCTCCGCGATGCTTGCTTTAATCCATAAATGGATTTAAGCAACTTGCACATCTTTCCGCTGCTCCCACTATCTACGAAACCTTCCGGCTGATCCATATAAACGGACTCTTCTAAACATCCATTTAGGAAAGCCGTTTTTACGTCCATCTGGCAGATTTAATAGTCATGAAAGGCAGCAATGACAAGTAGGATCCGAATGGATTTGGGCATAGCCACTGGAGAAAAGGTTTCGTCATAGTTCAATCCTGGTCTTTGACGAAAACCTTTTGTAACAAGTCTATCTATATGGGTTTCCACCTGTCCATCTACACCAATCTTCTTCTTATAGATCCATTTGCATCCAACGGGTTTTACCCCAGGTAGAGAAACTTCCAGGGTCCACACTTTATTGGCGTACATGGACTCCATTTCAAATCCCATAGCATCCAGCCACTATTCAGAGTCCTTACTGATAATGGCCTGCCTGAGACTAGTAGGATCATTTTCTTCCAAGATGCAATCCTCTCGATCCCCGTCTATGAGAAAACCGTAGTATCTCTCGGGCAGATGAGAAATCCTACTAGATCTACGGAGTGGCTGAGGTTCGTCTGGGGTTATTGAATCTTGAGGTTCCGTCAAATCTTCAGTTTCAGTTTGTGGTCGCTGAATTTCTTCCAGTTCTACCGTACTCCCACTAATTTCTTTTGCAAGAAACTCTGTTTCTAAGAAAACGGCATGTTGAGAAACAAACACCTTCTGTTCCTCGGTGTGGTAGAACAGATATCCATAACCATTCTTTGGATATCCCACAAACTTACATAAAACTGATAGTGCCTCTAGTTTATCTGGTTTATGCCTTTTAACATAAGCCGGACAACCCCATATCTTAAATCTTTTAAGATATGGCCTTTTTCCATTCCATATCTCGAACGGTGTCTTCAGCACTGATTTGGACGGAACATCATTCAATAGGTATGCTCCTGTCTGAAGCGCATGCCCCCAAAATGAAAGAGGTAACTCAGCATTACTCATCATGGAGCGAACCATGTCCAACATGGTACGATTCCTCCTCTCCGATACACCGCTGTGCTGTGGTGTATATGGAGGAGTAAGTTGAGAGAGAATTTCATTCTCTTTTAGGTATTCTAGGAATTCCGTGCTTAAGTACTCCCCTCCTCTATCAGATCGGAGGATCTTGATACTTTTGCCAGTCTGGTTCTCTACTTCGTTTCTGAATTCTTTGAATTTCTCAAAAGCTTCAGATTTGTGTTTCATAAGATACACATATCCGAACCTAAAGAGATCGTCAGTGAATGTGATGAAGTACGAGAACCCACCCCTTTCTTGTATAGACATTGGACCAAATACATCACTGTGTATGAGTCCCAAGAGCTCTGCTGCTCTTTCTCTGTGTCCGGTGGACGGAGATTTGGTCATTTTTCCTTTGAAACAAGACTGACAAGTTTCATAAGATGAAAATTCGAACGTGTTCAAAAGTCCATCTTTATGCAACTTACTTAGTCTTTTCTCTCCGATATAACCAAGTCTACAATGCCGCAAGTAGGATTCGTTCGTATCTGAACTCTTCCTCTTGCGTGCGTTTTGTACATTGAGAACTGTGATCTGATTTAGAACATAGATACCATTACACAGTGTACCTTCTACAACCAATACCTTATCAAGGTAGATGCTCATGATATTTCTATCAAGAACAAAGTTATATCCATCTTTATCAAGTAAAGAAACTGATATGATGTTGCAAACCATGGAAGATATATAGTAGCAATTGTTCAAAATCATAGTATTGCCATTTGGCAATACTGGGTGATATTCACCGACGACTGCAGTATTAACTTGTGCTCCGTTCCCTACTCTGAGGGACATATCACCAGGTTCAACCATCCTACTTTTTCTCAGTCCCTGCAATAAATTACAGATATGAGATCCTGATCCGGTATCTAGTACCCAGGAGGTAGGACTGACCGAAAAGCAGTTCTCAACTACAAGAACACCTGAAGCAGATGCAATAGTGTGCTTCTTCTTCGATGAGGTCATCAAGGAATTCATGCTTTCCCGTTTCCCTTGCTCATACTCATGCCTGCTGTCATAGTTTAGAGCCGAATCGACGTTCCCCAGCCCCGAATAAGAATTCGGATCGGTCAAGCGATACATTTTATTATCTTGATTAGGGCGTGAAATAGTTGTTACCAGGAGAGAGAGAAAGAAACACTCAGCATGCGCTCTTGCAAGATTAGATTGGTTATTAATTTATCTAACCAAGATGGCTCCCACTGTTTCCTCAAATTCTTCTTCAAACCTTAAAAGAAGAATTAGTTGGGATTAATCGCATGTCACAATACTTGCTTAACCTTTCGGCCAGGCTGGTGTCGGTACTTTGAGGGAGGTTTTCCAATACTTTCGTGAAGTTCCTTAATTACATAACCTCTTTTTCCTGGAGGCGTAGCCCCGCTAACACCTTTCTTGACACCTACTTGGTTTATAGTTTTGATTGTTAAGTGTGATAATCTCCCAAGAGTAATCCTACTCATTAGTGGGATCAGGATCCAACCACCATTGTGTGATGCACTAGATGGAATCCACTCTAGTCACTACACTCCAGAAGATATGCTAAATCTGCAAGTTTCCTGTATGTTTGAAACTCCCGATGTGGTTTTTGCCCCTAACGGTTTATGACCTTGACTAGGTCAACAAACCATAAACCGCTAGTCAAGTTCTACCCGTCATTTTCTTGATTGCATTAAACCCACCTGTACGTGCCCTTGACTAGGTCAACAAGGCCGCACGACTGTCCTAACCAATCGCATTTACAATGCATAGAAAAATACCACTTAGCTACCGTACACTACGCCTTGACTAGGTCAACAAACGAAGCACGAATACTAAATATTACTATTCTGAAATGACGGAGGGCTACGGCTGGGTTTTTGGCGAAAAACCCGTTAACGTAATGAACTTGATATCGTTGAAAGAACCTGAGTAGTTTTTGAAATAGGAGTGGTTTAGGCTCCGCTTTTGAAAACTTGTGTTTTTGAAAAAAAAACCGAGTAATCTATAGTATAGACTTTTGCTCAAGAGGTCACTCCCCGCGAAGGGATCTCGGCTCTTGCCTCCTGGAATAAGGTGCTGGATATTCATGATCGAATACCATTATGCAAAGCGAAAGAATATAGCTATAGTTTTTCGAAATTTGTTCCAACAACTTCTTTTAGGTTTATTTTCTTGCATTAATAAAAATTAATGCGGTCCCATCAGTTTAATCCTATCACACCAGAAAAGAACAAAAATACGATGTACGTATATGCCATCCGCATTAGCCACGGGGCCCCGTCATCACCCATTAGGTTAACTAACGACAGAGCGGGGGCTGGACTAGCGCGGGTGCAAAACATATACAACATCTATTAGTATATATATAAGTATATATAACATTCGTCCCAGGCATGATAATAAGTAACATCACAAAATCAAAGCCAACAATACTGAATGGTGGATAATCTTGGAGCCCCGGGTTTCATTTGAGCCGCAAATAGAACTCAACGTTTTCGTTCGTGTGGATAGCCTGTGCAATGAAAACCTGGAGCCCTATGAGCGCGGCAAGTTACCCGCCAATCCCAGAAGTGAGGCAACCCCCTTCAACAAAGTGAATGGGCCACCCAGCACTTCACGGAATCCGGTAACTTTGGCGCGCCTCCATGGGTCATCTTATACCCCCTACGAGTGCGGTGAATAGCCCGCCAATTCTAGAATGAAGACCCCTCCGTCTCAATGTCATGAGATGCGGGCTTGTTGTCTTCTATAACTCGGCTATTCATGCACTCCACCGCAGGGTAAGCCTAGTACAAAAAAAATGTACAAATGGTGACATCGACCTCAACCCGGTCATGCCCCAAAATAATATACAACCCGGCAAAGACGGCAGTCCACATGTCGGATGCTCGTCCCGCAATAACAAATTTACAAATGAATCTTAAACTGTATCACTAACATTGCACCACATGCTATCCACCACGACTATCCAATCACAATCATAGCACAAGCGCAAAAAATCAACGCGAATGTCATGTTCGCAAACTCGTCTAAAAGAACATATAGCAATTAGACGAGTAGTACCGATCGAATGACATTCACGGTCGCAGATAAAAGTGAATGTACTGTAAACTATTAAACAGTGTCAAATATAACGACTTCGAAACACTCTAAATTTCCCCAAACAGAAAAACAATAGAAAATCAAATCTAGGAAAAAATAAACAACACCTGAAACCCAAACTTCAAGAGACAAGAACACTGGTCAAAACTTGATTCATTTCCCCTTAAGAAAACCGGTGAGCTCAGTTTTTTGATGGTTGTGGACGGCCAAAAAAGGTAGGAATCGTGTCATATTTTTTCAGTGTTCATCTCACAGTGTAAAGAGCATTCTGCACTTGCTTAAAAAAATTTTTGAAGTCTTTAAAAATTCGACAGAAACTGCAGTTTGGTTTCAACGTTACGGAGTCATTTTGGTTTCGTTGTTTTAACATTGTTTAAACTTGCTAGTGTAGGGTTTATGAGCTGGTTCTGATACCATGAAAGGTTACGCTAGTTCCCCGGCCAACTACCGTGACCAAATGCGGAATAATTTTTTTTTCTAACGATTAGAACATAGCACTGGAATAACTTATAACTCGGATCTTACCATAAACCTATCTAGAAAAACTAAAGTAGTGCTATCTACTATGGAAAGAATTCTCACCAACCGACCCAAGTCCTTCGGTCTTCTTTCCTCATCATGTGCTCCAAGTGGCCATCTTGAACTTGTTTGATCTCCATTTCCGGCTCCATCGGTCGTCCGGGATCGAGCTTGTTCTCCGTCCCTCCTTTGTCGTAGATGATCCTCCCTAGGGATGTGTTCCATGGCTCTAGCTCCTAAGTAAGTAACAAAAGGAGCAACTAGAGAACATGGGATGCTAATCCAAGTTTTCTAGGATGTAGTATGAAGATCTATGTATTCTACTATCTCTACCTTACCTCTTCACTTGTTTCTCAACTCATGAGAGGGTAGTGAAAGAGGAAGATGATGAAGGTGGAGGAGATCAAGAGGAGGGAGGAGATGAAGAAAAATAGGAGCTCAAGAAAATAATGAAGCAACCATGAGAGAGAAAATACACACAAAGGTTTTGTGTATGAATTTCTTGAATAAACAATCAACAACCATGCTTCAATAGTAACTCCAAATAAATTAAAAATTCATTTGTTAAATATTGAAGCATGGTTATCACCATTCCTCCCATGCCTCACACTTTACACCTCATTTTCCATTTATCAAATAAATGGAAAAAGCATAATGAGGTGGCCACTTTCTAGAAGGTAATCTGTAATAAATACGGATTATAGTCTGCTGTATATATATACATGCATTCGGATAAAAACACAAATGCCCAAAGAGATAGAATAACACGAAGAACGTAATACTAGAATATACATATCGAAATACATATATATAAACTATTAAATCAATACCTGATTTAATAATCCGGCTCAAACTCAAGCCGGCTAGTATTACTAAATGTCCGATCGAAAGTCCGAGTACAAAGTACATCAATCGATCGAGACCCTGCACGTATCCAATACGACTACTATATCATTTCGCCTAAACCAGGGAAACCCTCTGTGTGGGACTCTAAAGGCTCGACAGTACGCTGACAGTGAGTTACTAGATAATTCCATAACCACAAGCACGTCAGTGGTACTAGCTGTACGTAACGGCTATCCGGATACCTGTCGAAAAGGAAGGCCAACGAGCAAACTCATCCGGATCCCTGCTGAGCCTATCTGTGACAATCTCCATACAGTCTGGTCTCCTCGTCTGAGAGTATTGCATACCGGGTCTAGGGGGTGGTAAAAGCCAGACCCTAATAACCCGATAAGTCATGCTGATGTGGCTCAGGACCAATCCGGGAAACTACTGATCAACCTATCAGTAAATCCCAACTGCCTTGGCCAAGGTCTTATGGTCCTGACCAATCTCACAGTGCGATATCGACTCCCAATACCGGGAGAGACGAATCCCCGACAATCGCTCACTGCCTCCATGTGGCTCGGGACTGTACCTAACCAAAACCTGTTTGCATGACTCAGTAGAGCCTTGGTAGGGTAGTGATGAAGTACAGTGGGAACTCACACGAGACAAATGCCGATCTCAGGTCTGAAGACTAACCTGTACTCATGTCACCTGAGAACTTCCATCTGACGATAGGTATAGTACTATCTGTAAGTTCTCGGCGAGTCCGTCCACCCCCAGTGAGCACCTGTATACGATCTTAGATATAAAGACCAATAGTTGCGGGACCAAGCCATCGCCCCTCGTCGGGGTCTAGAAACGTATACCCCAGTCTACTCCGAAATATCGATGCCCAGTCTCGATACTCCCACGACAAGGGACCATTTAAGGATGTGCGTACCGGCTACCCAGCTCCCACAAGTATGATCGCCATCACAACGCAGGTAGTCTAGAAATGATCCTACGGGCTTTATCAACATGTATAAAAGATATGTAATAGTAAGTAAAACATGCACATGTTAAGATAAAGACAAACCAGATAGCATACTATCATATCGAGCAAGACTGTCCTGTACATGTATATGTCCAAGCATCCATATGTATACATATACAATAATGGCCTCTAGGGCATACATATCCAACAGAATGATAGACCATGTGGCATCTTGTTACACGTTCTTCAACTTCCTTTGATGAGTCATTTTCTTCATCATCGTCATTGTCCTTGTCCTCGAGAATATGCTAGAGGAACTCTTCGAGTGTGACTAGCGTTCGCCCTTTTTGATTGTATTTTTCATCTATATATTTCTGGAGGTATGTGCGACTGTCGATATTCTCATCAGGCTGCACAGGCTTCTTAGTCTTCTTCTTTTTCTTAGAAGACTTCGAAGGCTTGACTTGGGGGCTTTTCTGTTTGTCAGCAATTTTTGGCATGGGACGCGGTTTCAACATCCCTTCTATAATTTCGGGCTCAAGCAGACTTTTCCACTTTATCGTCAGGCATGCTTGTAAATCTTTCGGCATTCTTTTGGTTTTCACCGAAAGAAATACTTCCCACGGAGCTTCTTCTATGTGCGAGCAGGATGCCCCCTGCATATCCACTTTTTTGGGAGCGTACTTGTGAGACGGATCTATCCTCAAATTATCCGATAGTGCGAATTTGCCCTACTGATACTGGTCCTTGACCCATTTTTTGAAGACGTAGCGGTCCTTAATTGGATGGCTCACTACCTAGTGATAGGGGCAGTAGCTCAAGTTATTGACCTTACTAGCTTGTGCAGGTCATCGCGGTTCTGGCAATATTATCAAATTGTTCCGCATAGCGAACTCGAACAATCTCCTTGTCTTATTGCAAGGGAAGGAATATGCACGTCCCATCCTTTCTTCTAGGGTTGGGCACGTATGGCAGTAGTTTTGTCGGGCAGTTGCTTTCAGACCGTTCGGTTGCTGCTGCGCATTAGCGATAAAGGATATTTTTCCCTTGCCCTTATTATTTCAGGAGTCCTTGCTTGAGGAGGAAGGATCATGATCCATCAGATCCATCTGGGCTAGCTTATCAATCAGCATGTCACGCCCCGCTTCTCGGTATACGGCGAAGAGAACGGGACTGGTCCGCTACGTAGTAAATACGCTAAGCGTATCTAAGCAATATAAAAATAAGCATAAGAGACAAGAGTTATAAACTGAACAACAACTTTATTTATTAACATTCTTTTGTACAATGCATGAAAAGTAAATTCAACTGAAAGCAATGCCTAAACAATGGCATAACAGAAATGAAAAGTACTGAATGGAAAGTGTACAATGAACTAGAGCTCGGGGTCTTCACTGAATTGGTCCAAGTCTTCAGCAGTGGGCTCGATCTCTGACGTGTCCAGATCACCTGACGATATTCAAAGAAGAAAGAAAGAGAATGTCGTCAGCGAACAGATCGCTCGGTAAGTCCCAAAGATAAGGGAGAAGTAGACAGAATAAGAGGTAACTTTTATAGTTGTATTATAGTGTTATAATGTTGTGTTAACGCTGTTGTTTGTAGCTTGGTACAGAAGGATGCCAGTGTATACGAGAGGAGTCTCACTTGCCCCGGAGACTAAGGTATTAGAAACTCAAGGAACCGTTGGGCCACGATACAACAGTAATGGAATATAGGTTAGGTGTCTTATGGTTGCAGTCTCGTGCCACTTCTAACACCTTCCGTACCAATCTACCCCTTAAACCCCGCGACGTCTTGATTGTATTGTTGTATTGTATTGTAAACTGTATAGATTGTATAATTGATTGACTGACCGAAACCATGATATCAGTAAACGGATGTAACCTTAAAATCATGTAAATGGAATAACTGGAGAAGCATGTAAATGGAATGTATATCCATGGTTTTGTTCAGTCAAGTTGTATAGATTGATAATTGGATTCATGGATTCATGCTGAATTGTAATATTGTAGGTTGTAATTTGTAGATTGTTGATTGTACTTGAATCATATTCAAATCATATTATAATGAGACTCAAACCGAGTCAGACAATTAGAAAAGTAAATTGAAGTCCTGATTGTTTTGATATTATCGGTAACCGCTGCACATGAGCGGCAGGATTTGTGTCTTTTTCAAAAACGATTACCGTATTGATAACACCGTTGTTAAGTTGTCTACCTTAGATAGGCAATCACCCACTTCTCCGGCTCCCTAAGGCTCAAGAGATTGGTCCCGCTTAAACCTATATTTACTAGGGTCCTTAAGGTAATTTATAGAACTTGAGGGGGTTTTATGTAAAAAATACTTTTGTATAGTTTTCAAAATACACCCCAAGTATTTATTAATCGTCTTTAGAGTTGTAATGAATGTAGATTTTATATTTTGATATTTCTAGTGAAAATATCCCAATTCCATAATAAATGGTATTTATTTGTAATATTGGTTTTGTATAGAATTCATGGTATTTTAGTGTAAAATTGATTCTTGTGATTTTTTAAAAGAGTTGGAATATTTATATTATTACAAAATAGATATTTTAATATTATATATACATATATTTATATGAAAATAATTTTAATATATATATTATATTCTAGAAATCTCGTTTTTCTTAAGATGTCGTATTTAAATCTTTTGAGACCGAATGCTCCTTGCAGAGGTCTGAATCTCGCGCTACTAAGTCTGAGGATGTGCGATAATCCGCACCATCCTGAACGGGTTCCTCAAAATTGGTTGTAGCGGCGCTTTGCAAAGATTTGTATAAATACTAATCATTAGAAAACGGTTTTATTAAGTAAATGGTATTTAAATGAAAAATGTCGTTTTCCCGTATTCTAAATTCCCGAGGGTATCATGCTAGGTTGCATATGAGTGTGTGAGGAGGTAGGTCGTTACCTCGTGATCTACTTAAAGGTATAACATGTTTTGTGATATTGAATGTAGAATCGAAACTATGTGGTATTTAAATGAAAATACGGTAAAATAAAATAGCCATTATTTTATGATATGAAACTTGATCAATTTGATTGATTAGTATTTAATAGTCAACATGAGAGAGTTTAAGCGTACCTGTATTAACGAGAAGTGAAGTTTTATAAAGAAACCGAATCGGAAATCGGATTTGTTCCGATTCTGTCGGGTTTTGTAAATCCGTATTTTTAGAAAAGAAAAGAGAGGTAGAAATGGGGACTTTCGGGTTTCGATCAAAGATAAGAGGAAGGTGGATCGGGAGGAGTTGCCGGTGCGTCGTTTCGTCTCCGGAAGTTCCTACGGTCGTTGCCGGAAATTCCGCCGAAGAATTCGCCGGAGTTTCGCCTTTCGCTCAATTCGATTGCACACAAGAGTTCTTGAGAATTTTAGAGAGTTGGCTCAGAGTTTGGGGTGAGAGGGTAGAGGGTAGGGGTGGTATTTATAGGGTTAGTCTAGGGTTAGGATAGGTGAAAGGTTAAAATGAAAAATGTGATAAAATGTATTAAAAATGTATTAAAAGTGGAGTAATTGGGGTTTTAAAAGAGCTCTGAAATTATCTGAGGCTAAAATTTTGCAGGTACATAGGTAATGTGAAAAGACATAATTTTCATGTTGGGGTCGTCGCCGGAATCGGCCGACTCGTGGGTGACTCGGTCGGAGGACCGAGTCGAGGCCGATTTGGCCGATTCCCAGCCGAGTCAGGTGGCCGGGATCCCCCCGACGGTTCATCTAACCTCTGACAATATTACATTTTTGGGTGTAGTGCTGTTTTTGTGAGATATGCACGTGAAAACCCTTGGTATTCTAAAGGTTTTAAAAAAATTCAATATTAAAAATTATGTAGAGTATGGGATTTGAACTCTGGTGGCTTGGTTTAGCAGTGCATGGTATTACCAATGAGCTACAAACTCCTTCTTGTAATTATGGAGCTAATTAATTACTTAAAATAGTTACAGAAAATGTAAATACCCCAAGTATACATTAATTTTCAAGGAAATTTTTTGTACACTAAAAATGGAGTGGTTACATTCTTTTAACTTGTAATTAAAAAGCAAAATAATTACTTATAACTTGTGCTCAGGCTAAAATACCCCTTTATGGATTTTGAAAAAAATATTTGAAAAAAAATTTGTATAGGAAAATTAGGGTTGTTACATTCTACCCTCCTTATAAAAATTTCGTCCTCGAAATTTGTAAAAGGAAAGTGTAACAGTTTGGTGACAGAACTAAAGATTGTAAAAAAGTTTTGGTCAAAATTGTGAGGGAGTTACTTGGGTTACCTTGGTTCACAGTCTCAAGTTCTATGGCTGCTAAAGTGATTGTCTGTCGCCGTGGTACATTCCTTCTAGCTGGAGGCACATTCTGTCCTTGAGGCCTGTTTCTCTGCCCTCGAGGCATGTCCCTCATTGCCTGTTGGAATTGGCGAGTAGGCTGTGCAGAAGTTCTATGTGGAGGTGGTGCTGGGAGTGCAGGACGAGTTGCAGGAGCCTGGATAGCTGGCCGCTGTGGGTAGTTGGTAGGTGTGTGAGCTGAGTTGTATCTATATGGACAGATCTCAATTCTGTGATTGGACGCGCCACAAACTAGGCACAGGCCTTTTGCGCGTCCTTCATCAAATGTCCATCTCTCTTGCAATGGAAACAGAAATGTGGTCTTGGCTGGTTATTGGGTTCTTCAGTTCTCCTGGGTTCGAACGTTAGCCTGGAAGAGGCTCCTCCTGCCATTTAAGTGGCAGGGCGTTTTAAACCGGTAGATTGAGGTCTGCCCTTCCTCTTTACTACTGCCTCATATTTTCGGACAGCCTTCAAAGCCAAATCATGGGTTGGGAAATCCCCTGTAGCCAGAGCAGCTTGGATTTCCGGGTCCAACCCTTGCTGAAATCTTCTAGCCCTGATCTCAGCAGTCGGTATGAGATGGGCCGCAAACCTGCTGAGCATGGTAAACTCAGCGTCATACTCATCTACCAACTTGGTCCACATTGAACCTTGTTGCAGATGTATGAATTGCTGTTCATGTCAAACCTGGCAGTCTCAGGAAAGTACTTTGCGTCGAACATGTCTCGGAAAGTCTTCCATTCGATAGGTTGGTCAAGACGGCTTTCTTCCTCCTTTCACCAAACCCGTGCATTGTCCGTGAGCTGTAATTTTGCAACACGAACCCAAGCTATTTCTGGCACTTGTGCTGCGGCCATATCATCTTCGATACTCTGAGCCCATTCTTCAGCTTCCAGTGGACTCTCCTTTCCTGAGAACTGTTTAGGGTGCAAAGCCCTGAATTGCTTTACCCCAGGTGCTTCTGCCTCGGGACGGTTCATTAAAAGAGCAGTCTGCTGCTGCTGTTTAGGAGGCTTCAGATTGCCTCAAGTAGAACCGTCTGCTCGTTGATCGGAGCAGGGACGGCAGGTGTGAGTGGTAGTGGAGGAGGTGTGTTGTTGACATTGGTGCTGGTGTTGTTCGTGGAATCCATAACCTTGAAGAAAAATTTGGGATAAGACAGATTCAAAGTACATGAAATGATAAGATTCAAGGAACATGAATTGTAAAGAATGTTTTAGTTGCTGGTTCTTATGTTATATTGCTTAGGTTGTTCACGCAGAACAGGACTGCATGATAGAGTTTCATACAGCTCTGACCCGCATGGGCCACCAACAAAACCTGTCACGCCCCGCTTCCCGGTATACGGCGAAGAGAACGTGACTGGTCCGCTGCGTATTTACTGTGAATTAAATACGCTAAGCGTATCTAAGCAATATAAAAATAAGCACAAGAGACAAGAGATATAAACTGAACAGCAACTTTATTTATTAACATTCTTTTGTACAATGCATGAAAAGTAAATTCAACTGAAAGCAATGCCTAAAAAATGGCATAACAGAAATGAAAAGTACTAAATGGAAAGTGTACAATGAACTAGAGCTCGGGGTCTTCACTGAATTGGTCCAAGTCTTCAGCAGTGGGCTCGATCTCTGACGTGTCCAGATCACCTGACGATATTCAAAGAAGAAAGAAAAAGAATGTCGTCAGCGAACAGATCGCTCGGTAAGTCCCAAAGATAAGGGAGAAGTAGACAGAATAAGAGGTAACTTTTATAGTTGTATTATAGTATTATAATGTTGTGTTAACGCTGTTGTTTGTAACTTGGTACAGAAGGATGCCAGTGTATACGAGAGGAGTCTCACTTGCCCCAGAGACTAAGGTATCAGAAACTCAAGGAACCGTTGGGCCACGATACAACAACAACGGAATATAGGTTAGGTGTCTTATGGTTGCAGTCTCGTGCCACTTCTAACACCTTCCGTACCAATCTACCCCTTAAACCCCGCGACGTCTTGATTGTATTGTTGTATTGTATTGTAAACTGTATAGTTTGTATAATTGATTGACTGACCGAAACTATGATATCAGTAAACGGATGTAACCTTAAAATCATGTAAAAGGAATAACTGGAGAAGTATGTAAATGGAATGTATATCCATGGTTTTGTTCAGTCGAGTTGTATAGATTGATAATTGGATTCATGGATTCATGCTGAATTGTAATATTGTAGATTGTTGATTGTGTAGGGTTCCTAGGCACTCTTGTGAAGGTTCTTAAGGCATCAAACATGCCCGGATTAAATTTTAGACGTGCCGAACAACCCAAAGCCGGGATCTTTGCTAGATTATTAGGGTTTAACATGTAATTAGATAACATTTATCTAAGTGTGAGGGATTACAACCTTTGTAGTCCGCTCCTTCACTTCACAAGCTCCGAGTAGAAGTCCCTTTGCCGCGATCCACGATCTCCCGGACTCATGAGAGGCTCCACGACTCGAACGATCCATTCTAGCTTGTCGTAATCCAAATCTCCGATGATCTACCTTGAAGTTGCTTCGACTCAAGCTTTCTCACTCAAAAGAGAAGAACACCCTAATCCCAAGGGCTAGATGAGATGAGGATGAGAGAGTAGTGATTTAGCTTTCTTTTTATATCATTTTCTCATAATCTTTCATCACATAAGGATTTTCAAGAGAGCTTCTTCAAGAAGAAGAAGAAGAAGATAATGGATAATCAAAAAGATAATGAATAATATTTTCCTTTTGTGATGAATAGAAATATAAACATATGATTGAATCATTAACCATGGTCAAGGATGAATGGATGAGAATGTGTAGAGAAACAACTAGGGTTAGGGTTTGGTTAAGTTAAAAAATGTGTCATCCAAAATATCTTTACAAATGACAAAAGAAAATTGCTTCTAGAAAGAACTTGAAGCAACTAAACCCAATCAAACCCTAACCTCAATTAATCATCCTTAAACATGTTTAACAATTAATCATATCATGTCACAATAATATATATCACATATATATTATATATTTGCAACAAAAGAAAATAATACAATTAACATATATCGCATATATATCAATGTATCATCCACTGAGAAAATGAAATAATAAAGTAAGCCAATATTAGTTAATTTAATAATATATCATATATATTATTATATATTAAATCATCGAATCAACACTTGATCCGACGATCCGGCTATATCGAATATAACCGACTAATATATCATGTACCGATTCATCGAATCAACACTTGATCCGATGACCCGGTTCATATCCATAAATCGCGAGAATCTAATACGGTATCCCATATCGCATTATTCTCGCTTCTGCGCATATCACATATGTGCCACTACTCTGTTTCGCCTGAGCCAAGAAACCTCTGTGTAGGACTCTAAAGAATCGTCAATACGCCGGTAGCAGGTGATGATCATATCAAACACCCACAAGCTGCAAGAGGTCAGCTAAACGTAACAGCCACCCAAGTATTGAGTGATCAGAAGATCAACAAGCTAGCCTGTGCGTTCTCCTGTGAATCCAACCAGTAACACTCCCGTACAGTCCGGTCTGTTCGTCTGATATGTCGCATATCAAGTCTAGGGGTGGTATACGTCAGACCCCAGTAACCGATAAGTCGTGTCGATGTATGGCTCATAACGGGTCGAGAAACTACTAGTAACACTTACCAGTAAATCTCTATATCAGCCCTGCCCAGGGACTTCCAGTTATAGCCAATCGAACACAGCACAACATCAACTCCCTATACCGGGAGAGACGAATCCCCTCCTATCGCTCATTGCCTCCATGTGATTCGGGACTGTACCCAAAAGCCACCGTTTTGCACGCCCTCATGGACGTGGTAAGGTGGAAATCAAAGCACAGTGGGAATCACACAAGACTCTATGACGATCTCGGGTCTACAGACTACCCTGTACCAGTGTCACCGGAGAACTGCCATCTGACGTGTGGTATATCACCATCTGGGAGTTCTCGGCGAGTCCGTCCAGTGTACCCAGTCTCCACTGAGCACCCGTACACCATCTCTGATGTCAAACACCGATGGATATGGGATCATCCATCGCCCATCATATGGGTCAAGATGCGTATACGCTAGTCTACTCTGGTGTATCGATACCCTGTCTCGATATACCCTCGACTAGGAACAGTTATAGGATGTACTCATTGACTACCGTGGCCCCACTAGTATGATCTCATCATAGTCCCAGTAGTCGAGTACAGATCCTAAGGGCTTTATCAACATGTGAGAGTAAAACAGTAAACCAATACAAGTCAACATGTTAAGATAAAGTGAAACCAAATAGCATACTATCATGACGAGCAAGAAAGTCTTCTCTATATATAACCAAGCATCCATTATAATATACATCAAATGTACAACAATGGCCTCTAGGGCATATACATAACTAACAATCTCCCACTTGCACTAAGGCCAGCTGCTGTAGTATCTCATACCCAGCATCCCGAATAATCTCTCAAACTGTATCTGGGGAATAGCCTTCGTGAATGGATCCGCAGTGTTGTCCTTCGTATCTACTCTCCTGACCTCGATCTCCCGACGATCAACTATCTCCCTGATCAGGTGATACCGCCTCAGAATATGTCTGGACTTCTGATGGGACCTGGGTTCCTTGGCCAAAGCCACAGCTCCATTGTTATCGCAATACAGAGGTATTGGATGCTCAATGGATGGAACCACACCAAGTTCACTAATGAACTTCTTGATCCAGACAGCCTCTTTGGCAGCATCGTTGGCAGCGATGTATTCAGCCTCCATCGTTGAGTCTGCAACGGTATCCTGTTTGGAACTCTTCCAACATACCGCCCCTCCATTGAGGGTAAAGACAAAACCCGAATGCGACTTAGAGTCGTCCTTATCACTTTGGAAGCTGGAATCGGTAAAAGACTCCACCTGGAGTTCTCCATTACCATACACCAAGAACATCTCCTTAGTCCTTCGTAAGTACTTGAGAATGTTCTTCACTGCTGTCCAATGATTCTCTCCAGGATCTGCTTGATACCGACTCACTACACTTAGTGAGTATGCTACATCGGGTCTGGTGCATAGCATCGCATACATGATAGAGCCTACTGCCGAAGCATAGGGTATCCCTTGCATGCGAGCTCTCTCCAAATCAGTCTTGGGAGACATCTCTTTGGAGAGAGTGAGTCCAGAGATCGTGGGCTGATTCCCACGTTTGGATTCTTCCATACTAAACCTCTTTAGTATGGTGTCAATGTACCTGGATTGGGACAATCCCAGTATCCGTTTAGATCTATCTCTATAGATCATGATTCCCAATATGCAGGAGGCATCACCTAGATCTTTCATTGAGAATCTCTGTGATAAGAAGAGCTTGACTGATTGCAGCATAGGAATATCATTTCCTATCAAGAGTATGTCATCCACGTACAATACGAGGAAGACTACCTTACCCTCTGCCACCTTCTTATAGATACAAGGTTCATCTATATTTTTGATGAAGTCAAACTCTTTGACTACAACATCAAAACAGATGTTCCAACTCCGCGATGCTTGCTTTAACCCATAAATGGATTTAAGCAGCTTGCACACCTTACCGCTGCTCCCACTATCTACGAAGCCCTCTGGCTGAGTCATGTACACGCACTCTTCTAAATCACCGTTTAGAAAGGCGGTCTTAACATCCATTTGCCAGATTTCGTAGTCATGGTATGCAGCAATGGCAAGTAAGATCCGGATGGACTTAAGCATAGCTACTGGAGAAAAGGTTTCGTCATAATCCACACCTGGACGTTGACGAAAACCCTTTGCTACAAGTCTAGCTTTGAAAGTCTCAACTTTTCCATCTACACCAAATTTCTTTTTAAAAATCCACTTGCTCCCAATGGGTTTTACCCCTTCAGGAGCATTTTCTAAAATCCATACTTTATTGGTGTACATGGATTCCATCTCAGATCGCATTGCATCCAGCCATTTCACAGAGTCAACACTCGTGATGGCCTGCTCGAAACTAGTCGGTTCATCATCATCCATGATGCAATCCTCGCTTCCACCATCAATGAGAAAACCGTAGTATCTCTCAGGTGGACGAGAAACCCTACTAGATTGGCGGAGAGGCTGGGGTTCGTCGGGTACTACTGAATCCTCTGGTTCCACTAAATTATCTGTTGTAGTTTGTTCTGCTGGAACTTCTTCCAGTTCTACCTCAGAGCCACTAATTTCTTTTTCAAGAAATTCCTTTTCTAAAAAGGTGGCATGTTGAGCAACAAACACCTTTTGTTGTTCAACGTGGTAGAATAGATATCCATACGAATTGCTTGGATATCCTACAAACTTACAAAGAACTGATCGTGCCTCGAGTTTGTCCGGATTTTGCTTTTTAACATAGGCCGGACAACCCCATATCTTAACTCTTTTAAGAGACGGTCTCTTCCCATTCCATATCTCATATGGAGTGGTAGGCACTGATTTAGTTGGAACTCTATTCAATATATATATGGCTGTCTCCAGCGCATACCCCCAAAAGGAAATAGGTAACTCAGCCGTACTCATCATAGAGCGCACCATATCTAATAGGGTGCGATTCCTCCGCTCAGATACACCGTTGTGCTGTGGTGTATAAGGTGGAGTACGCTAAGAGAGAATCTCATTCTCTTTTAGATAATCTAGGAACTCACCGCTTAAGTATTCACCTCCTCGATCAGATCGAAGAATCTTAATACTTTTGCCCGTTTGGTTCTCTACTTCGTGCTTATATTCTCTGAATTTCTCAAAAGCTTCAGACTTGTGTTTCATCAGGAACACATATCCGAATCTTGAGAGATCGTCAGTGAATGTAATGAAGTAGGAAGAGCCGTTCCTGGCATGCGTAGACATGGGACCGCATACATCACTATGTACCAGTCCTAAGAGTTCGGTAACTCTTTCTCCGTGTCCACTAAACGGAGCTTTGGTCATTTTTCCTTTGAGACATGAATGGCAAGTATCATAAGATGATAATTCGAACGGATTCAAATAACCATCCTTATGTAACTTAGCCAGTCGTGTCGCATTGATATGACCAAGTCTACAATGCCACAAGAAGGATTCGTTCATATCTGAACTTTTCCTCTTGTGTGTGTTTTGTATATTTAGAACTGTATTCTGATTTAGAATGAATATGCCATTATGTAACGAGCCTGATGCAATCAACTTTTGATCTAGGAATATGTTCATAACATTATCCTGTACTACAAAATTATATCCCTCTTTACTCAATAAAGAAACTGATATAATGTTGCACATCATGTTCGGTATATAATAGCACTCATTTAGAATCAGTGTATTACGACTTGGCAATACAAGATGATAATCGCCAACTGCTTTGGCTACAATACTCGCACCGTTCCCTACTTGAATGGAATGATCACCTTTTCCCAGTTCTCTACCTTTACGTAGCCCATGCAACTGTTTGCATATGTGGGATCCTGATCCGGTATCTAATACCCAGGACATAGGGTGAACTGAGAAACAGTTCTCAATAACAAACACACCCGAAGAAGATGCATCAATATGCAAGTTCTTTTGGGCGGCGTGAGAATCCAGATATTCTCCTGTTTCCTGTTCAGTCTTATAACTCTTATAAGAAAGAATGGGTCTAACGTTCCCTTGCTCAGTACAATAATCAGGTTCAGTCAATACATCCATATTATTATCTTGATTATGGCCTGAAATGGTCGCTACCTGGAGAGAGAGAGAAGAAAACACTTTAGCGTATGCTCTTGCAAGATTAGATTGGTTATTATCTTATCTAATCAGGATGTCTCCCACTGTTTTTATCAAATCTACCTTAAAACCCTAAAAGGTAAGATTAGCCGGGATTAATTACACCCTACAATTTCGTCAATCTTTCAGCCAGATCAGTGTCGGTACTTTGAGGGAGGTTCCCCGTGCTTTCGCATGGACCTAATTAATGTAAACCTCGTTTTCCCAGAGGCGTAACCTCGTTAACACTTTTCTTAGACACCTACTTGAATGACTAATTGTCCTGTGTAAAACTCTCCCAGGAGTAACTCTTACTCGCAGTGGGTATCAGGATCCAACTATCTCATAGGAGGTATGCAATCTCATTGCAAATTTCAACACTTGAAATTCCCGATAATGCTTTTGCCCCTAGCAACTTATGACCTTGGCTAAGGTCAACAAATCATAAGCGCTAGTCAAGTTCAACCCGTCATTTCTTGATTGAATTAAACCCACCCGTACGACCCTTGGCTAAGGTCAACAAAGTCGCACGACTACCCTAACTCAATCACATCTCATGTTTTAGCAGATAAATACTAATTAGCTACCGTACACAACGCCTTGGCTAAGATCAACAAACGCAGCACGAATACTGACTAGTCTCTATCTGAAATGACGGAGGGCTACGCAGGTTTTTCAGAAAACCCTGAGCGTAATGAACTTGATATCGTCGTAGAATCGAGTGAAGTTTTGAAAAAGAGTGTTTTTGAGGCTTTTCTTAGTTTCGCTAAAGGGGTCACTCCCGGTGAAGGGATCGTCGGCCCTTTCCTCATCGAATAAGGTGCAGGATATATCATATATACCGCTGTGCAAAGCAAAACACTTAATGCAATCAAAAGACAAACCGCGTTTTGTAGCATCTGCCAATTTCGCTAAAGGAGTCACTCCCGGTGAAGGGATCTCGGTCCTTTCCTCATCGAATAAGGTGCATGATATATCGCATATATCACTGTGCAAAGCAAAACTGTAGCTACCCTTTTTATAAAGTTTTTGATTCTACAATATCTTTAGGTTTCTTTTCTTTTATTAATCTCATTAATAAAAATCCCATCAGCTTATGCTTCCTAAGCATCACAGAAGAAACGAAAGCAGTAATATTTATATATCAGCATATATATATAGTATAAGCATTCGTCTCAGGCAGTAATATGATCTCATCACAGAACATTGCAGCAGAAGAACATATATGAAATATTGGATATACTAGGACGTCCGTGTTTTCAATACGAGCCTGTATAAAACACGGATTCCACGGTCGCGACGAATAGCCAAACCCACATCCCAAGACCCCTACGAGAGCGGCAAGTAACACTGCCAATTCTAGGGTTAGGAGACCCGATCTCGACTCCTCGAGATGGTCTCCCACTGGACCCTAGAACCCGGTTACTTGTGCTCCCCTCCTTGGGTCTACCTAATGCGGAAAAGTAAATAATATACACTGGTGACAGCAACCGCAACCAGGAAGTGCCCCAAATAAAAGAATATTACATTACAAATGAATTTTACATGAATGAAAATAAAAACCCTCATCTCACATAAAACCCCCGGCTATTCTGATCGCGACGATCCAATATAACATATCACAGCAACACATAATATCTCATATCATCAACGTAAGCAAGTATGCGTATCCCGATTGTCGTTGATGTATAGCAACGAAGCCGGCGATACACCACATACTACGCTTACGGTCACAGAAAAGAAAGTGTAAAACTACAATATTTGGAATCCACAATCACTTTAGACATCGTAAATCCGAAATATCACATACTTCGTATTTCATGCCTAACTCTATGAATTCCACATATTGTATCACATTCCAGATAAATATACGGTATTAAACTATTTGAACAGATAATCAAACACCCAAAATTTCCCGAAGTGCTCAACTCTTGAGCGGAGTTCAAATAATCCCAGAATATGTCACAGTACCAGTGATCCAGCCGTAGAAGGGCCAAGCCAACGCCTCACATGTGGCACGCCGTACTGCCTCAAACCCGAAGGTTCAAAAGGCAGTTCAAGACGGTCACATAATCGAGTTAAGGTTTTTTGTCTTCTAGAGGGTCCACCGCTTAACTTGTACAATTTTCCGAAAGATTTAAACCCAATAAAAATTCAACGCTTGAAAGTTTGCCGTGCCGGAATAAAGTGGGTTAATGATATCCGTTCAAGCAGTTTAACAGTTTCTAAATATCCGGAAAGAAATACGAATTTAAATATTCCGATCGAATCTACGATTACAAAATAAACCCCAGATTTTATAAACACCTGAGACAGATTAAAAATATCCAGAATACTCAGCAAGTAACTACGAGCAATACCATGAAGCCACGTGTCCCAATTCAACAGTGCCGCCGCGCAAGCGCCGCGCGAACCCCCTTTCTGCCGCGGAACCGCGCTCTGTTGGTCGAATTGTGGGCACGTGTTTCATGGTAATTCTTAGAATTACCTGCTGATTTTTTTACACATTTTTAATTCTGAAAAATCCCAAAATTTAAAAAATTTCCAGAGAGGGGTCCATTTTGTCCGTTTCGGGTTCGATCGGAGTTTTAACTTCGTAAACACATCGCCTAATGCTCTAGCTAGGCTCTGATACCACTGTAGGGTTCCTAGGCACTCTTGTGAAGGTTCTTAAGGCATCAAACATGCCCGGATTAAATTTTAGACGTGCCGAACAACCCAAAGCCGGGATCTTTGCTAGATTATTAGGGTTTAACATGTAATTAGATAACATTTATCTAAGTGTGAGGGATTACAACCTTTGTAGTCCGCTCCTTCACTTCACAAGCTCTGAGTAGAAGTCCCTTTGCCGCGATCCACGATCTCCCGGACTCATGAGAGGCTCCACGACTCGAACGATCCATTCTAGCTTGTCGTAATCCAAATCTCCGATGATCTACCTTGAAGTTGCTTCGACTCAAGCTTTCTCACTCAAAAGAGAAGAACACCCTAATCCCAAGGGCTAGATGAGATGAGGATGAGAGAGTAGTGATTTAGCTTTCTTTTTATATCATTTTCTCATAATCTTTCATCACATAAGGATTTTCAAGAGAGCTTCTTCAAGAAGAAGAAGAAGAAGATAATGGATAATCAAAAAGATAATGAATAATATTTTCCTTTTGTGATGAATAGAAATATAAACATATGATTGAATCATTAACCATGGTCAAGGATGAATGGATGAGAATGTGTAGAGAAACAACTAGGGTTAGGGTTTGGTTAAGTTAAAAAATGTGTCATCCAAAATATCTTTACAAATGACACAAGAAAATTGCTTCTAGAAAGAACTTGAAGCAACTAAACCCAATCAAACCCTAACCTCAATTAATCATCCTTAAACATGTTTAACAATTAATCATATCATGTCACAATAATATATATCACATATATATTATATATTTGCAACAAAAGAAAATAATACAATTAACATATATCGCATATATATCAATGTATCATCCACTGAGAAAATGAAATAATAAAGTAAGCCAATATTAGTTAATATAATAATATATCATATATATTATTATATATTAAATCATCGAATCAACACTTGATCCGACGATCCGGCTATATCGAATATAACCGACTAATATATCATGTACCGATTCATCGAATCAACACTTGATCCGATGACCCGGTTCATATCCATATATCGCGAGAATCTAATACGGTATCCCATATCGCATTATTCTCGCTCCTGCGCATATCACATATGTGCCACTACTCTGTTTCGCCTGAGCCAAGAAACCTCTGTGTAGGACTCTAAAGAATCGTCAATACGCCGGTAGCAGGTGATGATCATATCAAACACCCACAAGCTGCAAGCGGTCAGCTAAACGTAACAGCCACCCAGGTATTGAGCGATCAGAAGATCAACAAGCTAGCCTGTGCGTTCTCCTGTGAATCCAACCAGTAACACTCCCGTACAGTCCGGTCTGTTCGTCTGATATGTCGCATATCAAGTCTAGGGGTGGTATACGTCAGACCCCAGTAACCGATAAGTCGTGTCGATGTATGGCTCATAACGGGTCGAGAAACTACTAGTAACACTTACCAGTAAATCTCTATATCAGCCCTGGCCAGGGACTTCCAGTTATAGCCAATCGAACACAGCACAACATCAACTCCCTATACCGGGAGAGACGAATCCCCTCCTATCGCTCATTGCCTCCATGTGATTCGGGACTGTACCCAAAAGCCACCGTTTTGCACGCCCTCATGGACGTGGTAAGGTGGAAATCAAAGCACAGTGGGAATCACACAAGACTCTATGACGATCTCGGGTCTACAGACTACCCTGTACCAGTGTCACCGGAGAACTGCCATCTGACGTGTGGTATATCACCATCTGGGAGTTCTCGGCGAGTCCGTCCAGTGTACCCAGTCTCCATTGAGCACCCGTACACCATCTCTGATGTCAAACACCGATGGATATGGGATCATCCATCGCCCATCATATGGGTCAAGATGCGTATACGCTAGTCTACTCTGGTGTATCGATGCCCTGTCTCGATATACCCTCGACTAGGAACAGTTATAGGATGTACTCATTGACTACCGCGGCCCCACTAGTATGATCTCATCATAGTCCCAGTAGTCGAGTACAGATCCTAAGGGCTTTATCAACATGTGAGAGTAAAACAGTAAACCAATACAAGTCAACATGTTAAGATAAAGTGAAACCAAATAGCATACTATCATGACGAGCAAGAAAGTCTTCTCTATATATAACCAAGCATCCATTATAATATATATCAAATGTACAACAATGGCCTCTAGGGCATATACATAACTAACAGATTGTACTTGAATCATATTCAAATCAGATTATAATGAGACTCAAACTGAGTCAGACAATTAGAAAAGTAAATTGAAGTCCTGATTGTTTTGATGTTATCGGTAACCGCTGCACATGGACGGCACGATTTGTGTCTTTTTCAAAGGCGATTACCGTATTGATAACACCGTTGTTAAGTTGTCTACCTTAGATAGGCAAGCACCCACTTCTCCGTCTCCCTGAGGCTCAAGAGATTGGTCCCGCTTAAACCTATATTTATTAGGGTCCTTAGGGTAATTTATAGAACTTGAGGGGGTTTTATGTAAAAAATACTTTTGTATAGTTTTCAAAATACACCCCAAGTATTTATTAATCGTCTTTAGAGTTGTAATGAATGTAGATTTTATATTGTGATATTTCTAGTGAAAATATCCTAATTCCATAATAAATGGTATTTATTTGTAATATTGGTTTTGTATGGAATTCATGGTATTTTCGTGTAAAATTGATTCTTGTGATTTTTGAAAACAGTTGGAATATTTATATTATTACAAAATAGATATTTTAATATTATATATACATATATTTATATGAAAATAATTTTAATATATATATTATATTTTAGAAATCTCATTTTTCTTAAGATGTCGTATTTAAATCTTTCGAGACTGAATGCTCCTTGCGGAGGTCTGAATCTCGCACTACTAAGCCCGAGGATGTGCGATAATCTGCACCATCCCGAACGGGTTCCCTAAAATGGGTTGTAGAGGCGCTTTGCAAAGATTTGTATAAATACTAATCATTAGAAAACGGTTTTATTAAGTAAATGGTATTTAAATGAAAAATGTCTTTTTCCCGTATTCTAAATTCCTGAGGGTATCGTGCTAGGTTGCATATGAGTGTGTGAGGAGGTAGGTCGTTACCTCGTGATCTACTTAAAGGTATAGCATGTTTTGTGATATTGAATGTAGAATCGAAACTATGTGGTATTTAAATGAATATACGGTAAAATGAAATAGCCATTATTTTATGATATGAAACTTGATCAATTTGGTTGATTAGTATTTAATAGTCAACATGAGAGAGTTTAAGCATAACTGTATTAACGAGAAGTGAAGTTTTATAAAGAAACCGAATCGGAAATCGGATTTGTTCCGATTCCGTCGGGTTTTGTAAATCCGTATTTTTAGAAAAGAAAAGAGAGGTAGAAATGGGGACTTACGGGTTTCGATAAAAAATAAGAGGTAGGTGGATCAGGAGGAGTCGCCGGTACGTCGTTTCGTCTCCGGGAGTTCTTACGGTCGTTGCCGGAAATTCCGCCGAAGAATTCGCCGGAGCTTCGCATTTTGCTCAATTCGATTGCACACAAAAGTTCTTGAGAATTTTGGAGAGTTGGCTCAGAGTTTGGGGTGAGAGGGTAGAGGGTAGGGGTGGTATTTATAGGATTAGGCTAGGGTTAGGGTAGGTGAAAGGTTAAAATGAAAAATGTGATAAAATGTATTAAAAATGTATTAAAAGTGGAGTAATTAGGGTTTTAAAAGAGCCCTGGAAATGGTCTGAGGCTAAAATTTTGCAGGTGCATAGGGAATGTGAAAAGACACAATTTTCATGTTGGGGTCGTCGCCTGAATTGGCCGACTCGGGGTGACTCGGTCGGAGGACTGAGTCGGCCGAGTCCAGGCCGATTTGGCCGATTCCCGGCCGAGTCAGGGGGCCGGGATCCCCCCCGACGGTTCATCTAATCTTTGGAAATGTTTCATTTTTGGTTGCAGTGGGGTTTTTGTGAAATATGCACGTGTAAACCCTTGGTATTCTAAAGGTTTTAAAAAAATCAATATTAAAAATAATGTGGGGTATGGGATTTGAACTCTGGTAACTTAGTTCAGCAGTGCAAGGTATTACCAATGAGCTACAAACTCCTTCTTGTAATTATGGAGCTAATTAATTACTTAAAGTAGTTACAGAAAATGTAAATACCCCAAGTATACATTAATTTTCAAGAAAATTTTTTGTACACTTAAAATGGAGTGGTTACATTCTTTTATCTTGTAATTAAAAAGCAAAATAATTACTTATAACTTGTGCTCAGGCTAAAATACCCCTTTATGGATTTTGAAAAAAATATTTGAAAAAAAATTAGTAAAGGAAAATTAGGGTTGTTACATAGCGTCTGGAATATGGTGGTCTTGAAGAAAGTCATGAATTAGGATACGGTCGACGAGGGTCGATAGTCCTAATGAACATCCCCACAGCTGGAGAATTCTCGATGCGCTATTCACATTTGGACCGCTATTGGATCGCGTATTGGACCCATGTTTCCCTTGTCATGATCCTGGAATTGATCAGCGTCGTGATTGGAGTGCGCTCACTAGCACTGGCGAACCTTTGCGTGAATAGCAGCTCCATCTCAGAGAAAGTTTTTACAGAGTCATTTGAGAGCTCCGAGTAGCATTCGAAAGTCGTCTTTGATAAGCTTTCGATGAATTGGCGAAGCAGCAATTTGTCATTGCCTCCAGTATTGCCATACAGAGCTCTGAACCGTGTAATGTGTTGATGAGGATTGCCCGTTCCTTTATATATGTGGAACTTCAGGATTGTATATCCCTGTAGGTATTTCATCTGGTCGTATCTGGCCGGATATGGTCGCCCAGTTTTGACGAGCTGTTTGGCAGCTTAATTGGCCTGATGAGCTCTAATTTCTTGAGCAATATAATCATTTAATGCTGCCTTGAAGATCGTTTCCTCCTTGGTCGTTAATAGGGCATGGGGAGGATTTGACGTTTCCCCTTTATCGTCTTCGATAATCACCAAAAGATTTTCAACCGGTGGTTCTGGTTGGATCATCATCCCAACCTTATCTTGAAACAGAAGAGCCATCTGCTTTATTTTAGCAACCTGCTCTGTGGCTTCCCTATCTCTCTTTTGAGTACCCGTTACAAGAACTCGGTATCGATTCCTTGCTCCCGGCGCTCTTCAGTTTCTTTGTCTGGAGTTACTTTAGGCTCGGTGAGCGCTGCCATCTTGGCGAGCATATCTTGGAACTTCTGTTGTTGTTCATGGGTTTTTATTAGTGACCGAGTTTGCGGTATGTCGCTAACAGAAGCCCGGCCGTCCTCTTTACCACCACTAATATAGACCATGTGTATAATTATGCCCCCAGACTTGGGGCGTTCGGTGCTCTCGCCTTTGGGTTTTTCCTCTGGCGATAGAATTTTTTCTGACCTCAATCTTTTATGAGAAGCCGTAATAGAAGGAACCGTTATAACATGCACCTCCTTTTGAGAAGTCCCCCGTTGTATGGCGGAGGAATAATTATTCTCTTGTCGAACTTTGGATTTCTTTGGTCGACGAGAATAGCTTTCATCAAGCACTGAGTCATGTACTTTCAGCCAGACTCTGTGGATTTGTAAGGAAAATCGTCGATAAAACTACTCTGGCTTCGGCCGCATTGGAGCTTCTGCGGGAGGAGGTGATCTCTTCAGTACTGCCGTTGGGGAGTTTTTGCGAACCCTCTTAAGCGGTTCAAAACAGTTCATAATTGGAACAGCGACATCAATAGCCACCACAAGAACTGGTGGGGTAAGTCCGGAAGGGGAGTTGCCCCCGGCATGTCTCACTCGGCGCCAATGATGACGTCGAACATGTCATGCAATAGGAACCACCCTAGTATTAAAGATGACCTCTTCGTACCCCCGGCGTCGCCCGGTGTCAGCCTATAGAAGACTGACGTTCTTGGCAGAGCCGAAGCAGAATTGGTCAGCCTGTCGAAGACCGGCCGTCTTAGTGGCGAAGCATTTTTGCTGGCTTCACACATGGCAGGAGCGGGAAGAGCTAGCTGTTTTGGGGCAACCTACTCAGGAATCATGGGCTTCTTTGCATGACCCTTCGAGCTTTTCTTCAGCCTATTGAAGACTGAAACTTTAGAGTTGGACTGCTTGCTAATGGGAGCCGACATGTTGGGCGTCGAGGGAGCTTCTTTCGTGGGAATTGAGGCCCCAAAGCTCAAGGATGGGAGCATGGTCCTAAAGAATAGTCCGGTGGTCGTCTGGATGACCTGCCCCACCGGCATATAGAATATGGAAGCCACGTTGGGACCGTAAGTGACTCCTCTGGATGGGATAGAGTGAGAGTTCCTGTTGAAAGAAGTGCAGTTGGAGGCCATTGAGTCTGCACAGAGGAGAAAAACCAAATTTTAGTATCTCGAATCCAAGGGCAATCATGAAAATAGCGAACCATGATTTTGTTTGCGAAACACGACACATGAAATGTGAGTGAAAAGAGAAAGAGGTACAATCGGGCATGCCAGAATCTTCTTACCGTCGAAGATTGGACTGAGATGCTGAGGCGTATAGCCTGAATTTGGGGGCAGATACTATATGGAATATATCCATCCACCTCTCCGAAGATGCCAAGTTGATTTATGGCACCATATATCAGAGGTTTGGATAGATACGACCGATGTAGCGGGACTTATCAGATTCCCCCTCTTTGAAGGTTTTTTTTATTATAGGGATGCTCTTTTCTGCATGCGGAAGCCCCTGTACTTAATTACGCTATCGCGTTGCAATGACAACTTTCACTGGCTCTAGTAGGTCACTTCGTGTCATGTTATATATATTGTTTATTATGGTTGCCCAAGAATTGTATATCGAGACTAGTTTATGTCGTCGCCCATAGGGCGCGGATTAGTCCAAATCCGTATATATTAAATTTGGATTTGAACATGGGTCATATGTTCCATCGGTTCAGGGGTTTAAGGATCATTAATCTTGTTTTAGATTAAGATCCACTTAAATATATGAGCGCATGGGTTAAGGATACGTTAGTCCCATATTAGACTAATGTCAACTTAGACATACGGTCAACAATCATTGATCTTATTAAGATCAACTTCATAAGGGTGAGCGTTTCCCCAATATATTTAACCTAATAAAATAGCAAAGCTCTATTGAATTCAATGAGGCAGCGCCTCGCGTGCTCTCCACGAGGGCGCCAGCGCCAGAGCCAATTTCATAGGATTAAGTCCTGTGGTGGTGCCTCACGTGCTCCTCACGCGAGCGCCAATGTGCAAAGCATAGAAGGGTTTATTATATAAGAGCTAAGCTCATAGATGGCGCCGCACGTTCTCCTCACGCGGACGCCAATATGCAAAACATAGAAATACCTATCTTAAGAATTAAATTCTTAAGTTTCGCCCACGTGAGCGCCAGCGCCCAGGTCGAATTAAATTCTACGATATTCTCTGTTAAACAGAGCCGTTGGATCAAAGATCCAACGGAGATGACAAATCATCAATATATAGAATCAAATTCTATTAGAAGAAAATATCTCCCATATCTTTCTAAATAAGATAGATACTCTCATTTGGATCAAAAATCAAATTATAGAAAAAAATTCTATTCTGGAATATATTCCCTCAATCTTTCTAATTAAGAAAGATTGCTTTCTGTAAAACAGAGAACCGCTGGATTAAAAAATCCAATGGTGATTAAAAATCATCGTTTTACAGAATAAATTCTGTATAGGGAAAATATTTCCCCAATCTTGTTAAAAACCAAAAATCATATTCTGTAAAAAAACAGAAGTTCTTGGATTAAAGATCCAATGGTGGGTAAAATTCCCCAAATCAATTTTCAGGCCAATTAAATCAATTGGAATCTCTCAATGAGAGATTTTCTCAAAATTAATCAACAATTTGCCTTACCTACATAAAGGACCTGAGACTTCAAGTCTCACATATATACATATAGATAACCATAGAAAGAGAGAAGAGGAAAAAAAAGAGGAGACACACAGAGGAGACAGATACGCACAGAGAGAAAGAGATAGAACGAACCCCCGAGAAGCTTCTGCAAAATAAAGCGAGCTCTTGAGAGAACGGAGAATTTAATTCTCAAAGGAATAATACTTTCCTCTTCAAAACTCTAGGTAAAGAAAAGAGATCAAAATATCTCTATCATATCTAAGGGTTTAACACTTCTCAAAGAACTTAGTTCTTTCTCTGGATCTGAGATCCACAAGGCAAATCTTCCACAAGTTGAGAATTTAATTTTCATCGGGAAGAGCTTGTTCTTGAGAATCAAAGATTCAGGAAAGAAAAATTTTTAAACGGAGTCCATGATACTCCAGGAACTCAGTTCCTTCAAATCGAGAACTCAACCAAAAATCCTCAAGTATAGTGATTTTAGCGAGCGTTAATGGTCAAAGCGCCAGTGATAGAGGTTTAACCTCTCTGAAAATATCAACAGAGATTTAAATCTCTAAAAATGATAAAAGGAAAAAGACTAGCGCCTCACGTGCTTCCCATATGGGCGCCCCTTGTAACAGCGCCTAGCGCCTCACGTGAAAAGCACGTGAACGCCCAAAACAGAAGGCCAGTGCCGCATGTGCTCATCATGTGGGCGCTGAACAAAAGTGCATAGCACTGCAAAAACAACCAAAATGGCTAAGTGCTCAGCGCTCATTGGGCGGCTCCCATGACTGAATGCTTCATATGTCATATATGTGGGTGTCAGAGGTCAAATAAGTTCTCAGCACTTTAGCATAAAAGAAAGGGGCTGAACAAACAGAGTCCAAATAAGTGCCTAGCACTTTTGAATAAAAGAAAAGACTAAGCAGGCCAAGCCCCCAAATTGGCTAGGTCTCTGAAGTTTTTCCTGCAGCTAAGCCCAAATGCTCTGTTATTGGATCCGAGATAAAAATGATCCTTGAAATTCCGCTAAGTTGATCTTAGTTTCAAATTGGACTAACGTATTCTTAGTCAAAAACAAATTGAGCCCCAAATGCTCATATATATTTAAGTTGATCTTAATCTCAAAGTAGATTAACGGTCCTTAAATGAAACCAAGCCCAAATCTAAAATATACAGATTTGGACTAACCCCACCCTACGGAAAACGACATAAATTAGTCTTCGTATACAATCCACGGGCAACCAAAACCAAAACATAACATACACACGACACGAAGTGAACTTCCGGAGCAGGAGAAAGTGGTTATCGCAATGCGGTAACGTAATTAACTGCAGGGGCTTACGCATGCAGGGAAGAGCGTCCCCACAATCAAAAACCCTTCATAAAACGAGGGGGAATCTGACGAAATCTGCTACAATGGCCGTATCTGTCCAAACCTCAGATATATAGTGCCATAAATCAACTTGGTATCCTCTGAGAGGTGGACAGATAAATCCAAATAGCATCTGCCCCCAAATTCAGGCAAGACCATCCATCCCAGGTTCGTCTCCGTTTTCGGCGGTAAACAGATTCTGACACGCTCGGTGGGACCTTTTCCTCTTTCCACTCCACACTTCGTGTGTCGTGTTTCACAAACAAAATCGCGGTTCGCTATGGTTGCTCTTGGATTCGAGGTACTAAGATTTGGTGTCTTGTTCCTATGTAGAAGAAGAAAAATCTATGGCTTCCAACTGCACAACTTGCAGCAACAACTCCCGCTCCGCCCCAACTGGAGGAGTGACTTATGGGCCCAACGCGGCTTCTATCTTTTCAATGCCAGTGGGGCAAGTTACGCAATCCACTACAGGATTCTTCTTTGGGACTAGGCTCCTACCGATGGGTGTCGGTGCCTTAGCGCCTCAGGAAGAAACTCCCAAGAAGTAGGTCTTCGATCGATTGTCAACCACAACGGCCCATCTCAACTGGCCGGCCAAATCCGATGTCTCAGTCTTCGACAGGCTGAGCTGAAGCTTAGACGTCTCAGTCTTCAACAGACCGAGCAAGAACCAAAACAGGCCCGTAAAGAGGCTCATGATATCTGAAGGGGCTGCCCCAAAAGGATAGCCCTCCTAACTCCTCCTGCAGATGAAGTCGTCAAAGGTGCTTCCACTACCAGAAAGTCGGTCTTCGAAAGATTGGACTATCATCCTCAAACTCTGCCAACGACGTCAGTCTTCAACAGGCTTGCACCAACAACAGCCCCTCACCAAAGCCGGAGGAACAATGAAGCTGCTTCCAAAACTAGACGGCCCCGTCTGCAAAACACACTCGACGTCGTTACTGGCGCCGAGTGAGAAAATATGGGGGCAACTCTCCCTCTGGACGTACTCCACCAGCTCCAACAGTGGAAGTTGACGTTGCTGTTCCAACCGAGAACAGCTTTGATCTGCTCTGGAGGGTATGCAAGAACTCTCCAGTGGAGGTGCTAAAGAAATCGCCCCCGCCTGTAGAAGCCATAGTGCAGGCAAAAACGGAGCGCCCCCATCAACGGCTCTCCTCCTAAATTCATAGAGTCTGGCGGAAAGTCCAAGACTCTGTGATCAGCAAAGATTACTCTAGTCGACTGAAAAAATCGAAGGCTCGGCAGGAGGAAGATCATCCCTCCACCATATAGTGGGTGACTTCTTCCACACGGGTGCCTGTTACAATGGCTTCTTCAACCTCGACCTCCCACAAAAGGAGGAGGCCAGAGAAAATCCCACCGCTTGCAGCAAATTCCAAAGGCGATGGACCCAAACACCCCAAAGCTAGGGGCATGATCTTGCATACGGTTTACATGGCTTCTGGAAAAGAAGAAAGCCATGCTTCTGTGGGTCATCGACCGCGAACTCAGTCGCTGACAAAAGCTCATGAGCAACAACAAAAGCTCCAGGAGATGCTGACCAAAATGGCAGCACTCACCGGGCAGAAAGAAAGTCCGGACCCAACAGCCAAACAGCGCCAAGAGCAGGAGACCGATACAGAGTTCCTGGGAAGGGTGCTTGAAAGAAAAGACAAGGAAACCGCAGAGCATGCTGTTAACATAAAGCAGACGGCTCTCTTGTTCCAGGACATGGTTGGAATGATGATCCAGCTAGAACCCCCAACCGACGATCCGCCGATAATTATCGAGGATGACAGAGGGGAAATATCAAACCCTCTTCCGCCCTTATCAGTGGTCAAGGAGGAAACGATCTCCAAGGCTACCTTTCATAATTACATCGCTTAACAAACACGAGCTCATCAAGAAAATGAAGCGTCCGGCCAAACTGTCAGAACTGGGCGACTGTATCCAGGCTGGTATGACCAAATCAAGTACCTGCCGGGATATATGATCCCTAAGTTCCATGTGTACAAGGGGACAGGCAACCCACACCACCACGTCGCGCGGTTCAGAGATCTGTACGGCAACACTGGAGGCGACGACAAACTGCTGCTTCGCCAGTTCGTTGGTAGCCTATCGGAGATAGCCTTTGAATAGTATTCGGAGCTCCCAAATGACTCCGTAAAGACATTCACAGAGATGGAGCTGTTGTTCACACAGCGGTTTGCCAGTGCGAGCGAGCATACTCCAATCATGGCATTAATCAATGCCAGGGTGAAGCCAGGAGAAATATGGGTCCAATATGCGATCCGGTGGCAGAACCTATGGTCAAAGTGCGAACAACGCATCGAAGAATCTCCTGCTGTGGGCATGTTCATCGGGAACCTAGATCCGCAAACGACTGTGTCCAAATGGACCAGATGGGTCATGGACCTTCCTCCTCAAGCCGACGACCTTCCAGGATCTGATTGATAAACTGGCCCAAATGGACCAGAAGTAAGGACCCTCAAAATGCCAAGGGTAAAGGGAAACAAGCCTTCATCGCCAACACTCAACAACAACCGAGAGACCCAAAACCGGCGGTTCGCCAAATGCACGTCCATGCATATCCCTATAAGAAAGGCTAGGACACGCTTACTTGTTTCCCCGTGATAAGACAAGGATACTATTTGAGTTGGCAATGTATAACAAACTCATCATATTGTCAGACCCACGGCGTCCACCGCAACCCGGCGACGTCAACAACCCTAACTACTGCTCCTATCACAGATTGGTGAGCCACCCAATTGAGGATTGCTACGTCTTCAAGAACTGGGTCGAGGACCAGTATCAATAGGGAAAGTTCGCACTGTCTAAAAACTGGAGGGTGAACCCATCACAGAAGCACACTCCCAAAAAGGTGGATGCGTCGGGGGCATCATGCTCGCTCGTGGAAGAAACTCCATGGGAAGTCGTTCTTTCAGCTAAAACAAAAAGAATGCTGAAGGATCTACAGGCATGTCCGGCAGTCAGGTGGAAAAGCCAACTTGAACCTGAAATTATCAAAGGAATGTTGAAACCGCGTCCTATACCGAAAGTTGTTGATAAAGGGCAAAATCCCCAAGTCAAGCCTTCAAAGTCTTCAAAGAAAAAGAAGAAGACTAAGAAGCCTGTGCAGCCTTCCAAGTATGACAACAAGCGTACCAACCTACAAAAGTGCATTGACGTGCTGGAGGAGTACAACCAGAAGGAACGGACACCGGTCACACTCGAAGAGTTCCTCAAGCATATTCTTGAGAATGAAGATAGTGACAATGATGAAGGAAATGACTCATCAGAAAAAACCGAAGACTATGTAGCAAGTTGCCACATGGTCTCCCATTCATCGTTAAATGGCGAAGAAGCTCCCTCGGTATCAGAAAACAGCGCAGAGGAACTGGGGGTAGAATCGGCACTAAAATCCCCGGAACTTCCAGAATACCCGATCAATAGGCTGTTAAACGAAGCCTTTCGAAAAATCAAAGCCGACCGAGAACGCGAAACAGCCATATACAAAAAGGCTAAGCATCAGCGTCAGGATGAAAAAGCTGTGGCAAAGATGAGTTGTAAAGTACTCCAACCGAACCAAAGCACACCTGCCACAAATAAGAGCAGGATCAAAGCAGAGAAGAGATTCTCCAAAGACCTGTCCATGGGAATGAAGCTGCCACCTCTCGTAAGAAACACTCGCAGGGTCATATGCCTCGACGGAGAGGATTCATATCCAAACTACTGCCTATATCAATGGAGGGTTACCCACCCCACCGAGGAATGCAATGCCTTCAAGAAGTGGTGGTAAGGATATGTTGCCCATCAAAAACACTTCAAGAGGATGAAGCGCGGAGCTCATCGACAGCAAAAGAGTGCGACAGATGCGCGTGAAAAACGACCGGTAACTGTCATATGGTTGATACTAGTCCAGAAGGGGGAAAAAGCCCCAAGTTCTTACTTTCGGGAGCGATTCTGTGGATGAAATAACCCTCAGCCCTCTTTTCAAGGACACCGCCTCCGAAAAAGAAGAGGAGGAGAAGAACTGCGAGAATATTTAGCTGCGGAGCCGCACGCTGCCTGAAAAGAACCTCGGACCTAGAAATAAGGGTTCGCACAAAAAAGAAAAAGGGAAAGAAAAAAATCCCTGAAGAGATTGCTCTCGACGGTGGAATTGTCAAAAGAACTCGCAGCAAGGGACCCGCCTAAGAAAAATAAGGTGGATTACAATGTCCTGGCACATCTGAGGAAAATACCCTCATAACTGAGCATATTGGATGCTCTCCTCTTGTCCAAAGAGGCACGAGATTCTCTGATCAAGGCATTACAAGAGTCCGATCAGTTCCAAGCTTTCCTCACAGAGGAGAAGATGAAGGATGAGCTGGAAGAAGTTCACACAGCCGACACTACATTCGGCGATGAAGACCTCCTCATCGATACGTGCGAGCATAACCGCCCGTTATACGTCACTGGGTACTGCCATAACATCAAGATAGGGAAAATCCTTGTCGACAATGGATCCTCCGTCAACCTTCTTAACGTGAAAGTGCTGAAGGAGATTTGCATGAACGTTCAGCACTTGGCCCGAGACAAAATTACAATCTCCGAGTTTGATTCACAGTCGTCACGGACACTTGGGACCGTAATTCTGACGTTACGCTTCGGGCTGCTCGTCACTGACATCAAATTTCATGTCATTGACGCTAAGACTTGCTATAATGCTCTGTTCAACAGGCCTTGATTACACGAATACAACGTCATCCCTTCTATACAACATCAGTGTATGAAGTATTTCAAAGACGGTTTGGAATACACCGTTACAGGGGAGCTAAACTTGTTCTCGGTAAACGAAGTCCAGAAATATGAAGACGCATACTACTTCCTACCAGACTTCGAAGATACGGAAAGGTGTCATAAGCCGGAGGATAAACAGAAGTCTGTCGCCACCATACCGATCTTTAGGAGCGATTCCGAGGAAGATGAAGAAATAATATACTCGGGGCAACCCCAGAAAGAAAACAACAGGCCCAGACCATTTACTCCTATTTTGGTCTTCGACTCAGAGGATGAAGCCAACGCAGTGTTCTCCATCCGCCCGTCAGTGCAAACCCTCGACGGAGCCGATCAGAGTCTGCGAATCATAATAGATCCGCTTCGACATTACAAGGAACTTGAAGCGCTCCATACACGTGGTGTACAAGAACTACAGACCTTCTATGTGCCTCCCAGGCGAAGAGGTGAAAACGCGATCCTATTTTACCAATCTACGGAGACCAGAGTAGAGAAAGAAGTCTGGCACTGTGCCGATTTTACACTCGACAGGCTTCAACCAATCCGTCTACCAAGATACTACGTGGAGGGATTGAAAAGGCTGCTAAGATGCAAAGGTGTACCCCTCGAACAAACTGTTCAGCAAGCCTAATTCTACAAAAAAGATTTGGGATATCCCTGGGACCCAGCGAAAAATGCCCAACGGGAAGATGGAGACAACCGGGCTCGGATACATTCAATCCAGGAGATGAGAGCAGTTCCACAGCTGCCGCATCATAAACAGCGCCAGAGAAGAGGAAAACGCTCTTCCAAATAGCCATGACATTGAAACAGAGCGAAATCCTGCTCTAAGAACGTTAAGTCCGTCGCTCGAAGAAAAAATATACAAGCTAATAGAAGAGGCTTTTCAAAAGAGTCGAGACAACCACAGCCGCGAAATAGCTATCTATGAAAAACCCAGGACACAGCGCCTCAATCAGCAACCTACGGAGAAAGAAGACTACAATGCCCTCCATCCCCAGCTCGCTGTATGTCTTCGCAAAAAGGAAAAATCCCGAAATAGAGGAAAAAACAGGACAAAGAGAGCAAACAACGTTCGCATATAATAAGGCAGGTCTAAGAAGCCGCGCTATCAAGTGCTTCTTAGTTGAAACCCATCCTTTATAAAGAAGATGGGTCGGGAATACTCTTTTCCTCAAGAAAAAACAAGGAAAATATTCAACATTGTCATGAAGCACCAAATGGTGGAGCTCCCGGAGTCTCGGCATCCCGAACAAATAAACGAGGTCCATCACCTGGATTATTGCTCCTATCATCGAGCCATAGGTCATCCCTTTGAAGACTGCTTTACCTTCAAAGACTGGGTCGAAGACCAATATCAACAAGGCAGGTTCGCTTTATCCAACAACTGAAGGGTAACCCCACCGCAAAAGCATGAGCCAAAGAGGACCTATACCGTGAGGATAGGACCGGCTCAACATCAAGGATGGAAGCGAACCCGTACTTGCCATGTGATAACACTCTCAAAGGAGGGAGGGCACGAGACGATAGACGACCCCTTCAGGTGCTTCGCAAATGAAGACGAGGACAAGTTGATCTCAGAGTTTCCACCAGCACCAAAAGAGCTGGAATACGGGATACACACTATGACGGACAACCTAAGGAAAATTGACTTAGGGACGGAAAATGATCCAAGGCCAACATTCATCAGTGAGCTGCTATCTAAAATACAGGTAGCCGTGTTAAAATACATGCTCATGAAGTATAAATACTTCTTCGCATAGAACTATTCCGAAATGCCGGGTCTAGATCCAAAGGTAGTACATAAACTGGCC
The DNA here is from genome assembly GCA_030015575.1 of Agapanthus africanus. Lineage (NCBI taxonomy): Eukaryota > Viridiplantae > Streptophyta > Magnoliopsida > Asparagales > Amaryllidaceae > Agapanthus > Agapanthus africanus. The sequence continues at coordinate 349,149,647 of JASDDO010000024.1, read as the reverse complement.
ATATCGCCGGATATAAAACCAGTCAAACAGGCGCCAAGAAGAATGCGGCTCGAACTTGAGATGACTATAAACGCTGAGGTCAAGAAACTAATCGACTCCGGCTTCATCCAAGAAATTCAATATCATGACTAGATCGTTAACATCATTCAGGTGATGAAGAAAAATGGGACGGTGTACATCTGCGTAGACTTTCGGACCTCAACAAAGGTTGCCCGAATGATGACTTCCTAGTACCTGTTACCGAGCTGATGATCGATAACACGTCTACCCATGAGGACTTCTCCTTCATGGATGGATCTTCAGGATACGACCAAATAAAAATGCATCCTGAAAACAAAAAACATACCGCCTTCTGGACTCCGCTGGGTATATTCTGCTACAAGGTGATGCCTTTCGGTTTAAAGAATGCTGGCGCTACCTACCAGAAGGCCATGACGAAGATCTTCAATAACCTCATCCATGAGATTGTCGAATGCTACATCTACGACCTGGTAGTGAAGAGCAAGTATTACGAGGAATATTGGGAACATTTAAACATAGTGTTTCAACATCTTCGGAAGTACAATCTGAAGATGAACTCTCTGAAATGCGCGTTTGGAGTCTCCTCAGGCAAATTCCTAGGATTCATCATACGGCACCGGGTATCGAAATTGATCCCTCAAAGATCAAGGCGATTATGGAAATACCCACACTAAGGACCCTCAAACAGTTGCGACCCCTTCAAGGAAAGCTCGCATATATCTGGCGGTTCATAGCCAATCTCTTCGGAAAATGCCATCCCTACAGTCATCTGATGAAGAAGGGGACCCCGTTCGTCTAGGATCAAAAGTGCCAAAATGCACTAGATGAAATCAAGCAATATCTGCATAATCCGCCGGTATTGACCGATCCGGTTAAGAGAAAACCTCTCATCTATATACAACAGCCCTTAAGGGTTCTCTAGGCGCGCTATGGGCACAAGAGAACGATCAAGGAAAAGAGAGGGCTTTGTACTATTTGAGTCGAGTTCTCCTGGGGGCAGAAAACAACTACTCCCCCATCGAAAAGTATTGCATGACATTGATCTTCGCGATAATGAAGCTCAGACATTACGCCTTGGCATATGAGGTCCATCTCATATCAAAGGTGGATCCTCTCAAATATCTGATGTCAAGGGCCATATTAACAGGAAGGCTTACCAAATGGGCCCTCTTCCTGATGAAGTTCTCGATAACGTATCGACCTCTGAAAGCAATGAAAGGCTAGGCCATCGCCGATTTTCTCGCCGAGCATCTGATACCAGCCGACTCCCTCTTAAATTGCAAGTTGCCGGATGAACATGCGTTTGACCCAATCGAAGCAAAGAAGGAAGAAAATGATCCCCGATGGGAACTCTACTTCGATGGAGCATCTTCCATGAAGAGGCGAAAGCAAAACACCCCCATAATCAAAGCCGGGGTGGGCCTTATCTTCATGACTCCACAAGGAGGGATATTGTGTTACATCCTCTCCTTAACAGAGCTAAGGACTAATAACGAAGATGAATATAAAGCTTTGATAGCAGGCCTCGAGATCACTGTCGATAATGGAATCAAAATCCTCCTCATATATGGAGACTCCCAGCTGATCATTAGCTAAGTAAATGGCGACTATCAGACATGCAGGCCGGAGCTGATAAAGTATGGCGAAAGGGTGCAACAACTGTTGACACAAATCCCCTCCTACATCCTAAAGAGTATACTGCGTGCGTAAAACAGCAAGGCGGATGCGTTGGCCAAATTGGCTAAGAAATTGGCCAAAGAAGACCTCGATGACGTAAAGATCATCGTGCAAAGCCGCAGGATCCTCGCGCCGACAGAAATATCTTCTGGAGACTTAACAGAGCCAGCCGAAGGAAAAGAAACGACCGAACAAGTAGCCCTTCAAATAAAGAACGAAGAAAAGGTCAAGGATTGGAAAGAAGTCTTCATAGACTACTTCAAATTCCAACGAACGCCCAAAAACGCGCCGTCTCGACATCAGCTTATGAAACGAGCTTTGTCTTTCGCCTTCGTCAATGATACTCTATATAAGAGATCGTTCGAATGTCTGTAGCTAAGATGCCTGGGGCCGGAAGAAGCAAAGAAAGTCGTCTAAGAAACTCACGACTGACTCTGCAGTTCTCACCTAGCTGAGCCAAATATGAAGCTGAAGCTCAAAAGAATGGGTTACTATTAGCCCACAATGATTCAGGACTGCCTCGAATATGCGAAGCAGTGTCACTCGTGCCAAATCCACGAGGACTTCATCCACCAACATCCAAATCCTTTACACCCAACAGTGGCTAGCTGGCCGTTCGAAATGTGGGGAACCAATATAATTGGCCCCATTAAACCGGCGTCGTCCAAAAGACATCGGTTTATATTGGAAACGACCGACTACTTCTCTAAGTGGGCAGAAGCAGTACCGCTAAGGGAGACGAAGATGGAGAATATCCTCCATTTCTTCAGGACACATGTCATCTATCGGTTCGGCACTCCGCGATGAATTATCTCGAATAATGGGGCAGTTTATAGAATCCATAAAATCAGCCGCTTCGCACAACAGCATAAGATAGATTGGAGATACTCTTCAGTCTATAATCCTTCTGCCAACGGTCTAGCTGAAGCTTTCAATAAGACCTTGACAAAGATTATAAATAAAACGATGTCCAGAAACAAGACTGGCACGAAAGGTTGCATGGAGCTCTCTGGGCGTACCGAACAACGTTCAAAACAATGACGAAATAATGGGGCAACTCGTAATAAAAATCAGCGAGTAAAAAAATATATGCATATGAAAACAGTCGAAATGTTTGGGCAACTCGCAATAAAAAGCAGCGAGTAAAGATATAAAAAAAATAGCCGAAATGATTGGGCACCGCGAAAAATAGCCGAAATGATTGGGAAATCACGGCTTTCGCGATATGAAAAGCTGAAAAGATAGAGCATCGCGGCAATAAAAAATAAAATAAAATAAAAATTCCTCTGCCCTGTAAGTATGTCCATATTGACTCTTGTATACGATCCATGGGTACAAATGAAAGAAAGGAAACCATATTTTCCCACCAGGACCCGTCAAAGGGAGAGCCGGATCTGTACGGCAATATCTACAGCCTAGAGTTCAACTTGACGTTCTTCTTAGGATGCGGATGGATGTTAACAAAAGCTCCAAGGAGCCAAATCAAAAAGGAGTGACGGCAAAATTTTAACTCCAGCCCGACGTGCTTCTCATGCCAACAGGATGCAGATGCAACGTCAACAAAAGACCCAAGGGTCGAAACAAAAAAGGAGCCATGGCAAAATCCTAGCTCCAAGTCTTGAAAGTTCATATACAACTCAGAGACTGTCCCGGCGTTCCTTTTCAGTATAGACGCAACGTCAACAAAAGACCCAAGGGTGGAAACCAACAAAAATGGAGTAACGGCAAAATCCTAATTCCAAGTCTCGACGGCGCATATACAACCTAGAGACTATCCTGACATTCCCCCTTATTTCAGCAGGATGCGAATGCGGTTATCAAATGAAATTGGTGCAATGGCATATTCCTAGCTCCGGACTTCAACTGCGATACATACAGCATAGAAGTCTTACAGATGTCTACCCTACTTTAGCAAAGAATCGGTACAACATCGTCAAAACAAAAAATGAAGCAACGGTATATTCCCAGCTTTGGGTCTTGAAGGCAACTCATATACAGCCTAAAAAACAATCGGAGATCATCCCACACCAGTGCGGAGTGGTTATGACTCATCGGGGCTCCAAACTGAGCCTAACCTCAAGTTAAAAGTGCCATGGCAAATTCCTAACGTTTGCTCTTCCGACGGTAATATGACCTAAGGAGATTACTTGAAGACGTATGCCCTAGAAAGGACCAGAGACACGACAGTCGTGGGGCTACTCGAATAACGGCTTAAAGACCGTATATCGAGGAATACATCAGCCAACGCGATGGTACCATGGACTAATACCCTAGTACCACAAACCCAATGGACCTCCATCGTAAAGAATGGGGGTTATCTATATACAACGTTAGGACAAGTTTACCTGTAAACCCAAGGGAGGTAAACTAAAAAACTCTGAAACGAGTACATAAACTAGAAACTCCGAAACAAGTGAATAAACTATAAACTCTGAAATGAGTACATAAACTAGAAACTCCGAAACGAGTGAATAAACTAGAGGCTCTGAAATGAGTGAATAAACTAGAGACTCCGAAATGAGTACATAAACTAGAAACTCCAAAACGAGTGAATAAATTAGAAACTCTGAGACGAGTGAATAAAATATAGACTCCGAAATGAGTAAATAGACTAATAGGCGCTAAATTAAGACATCGAGAAACAGAAAGGTGCAACTCATGGGCCTTGGGATTCAGAATTACATTTCTTAAGGATTGAGATTTGAGAAGACACTTATATCCGCTCGCTGTCTTCTCAGATCAAAATTCTAATAAAATTCGTGTACACCAGCTCGAAACCAGCCAGATGCTATGCATCACTTCTGTCCAATGTTCACCTATGTCTAGATGTATGCATCAGAAACTTCTAAAGATTAAAATACAAAATACATGTACAGAGGCAAGATGCCCGTATGAATATGCGTTGGGGATGAAACGTTCAGTGATCGACATTGTTGTTATTATTTATTGCACAGAGAAAAGATCGCCAAATATGGGATCAAAGATACAAGGATTAACAAAACAATATACAAGATTCTCTAATTCCCTCTCTGCCTTCTCCACCATGTCAAAGCGGCGATCTTCGCGAGGAGTCGCTCCCCATCGGTCAGTGCCATGCTCATCAGCGAAGGCATACATGATGGCCCGCTGAGCCCGTATCTGGCTTAGCAGACGAACCGAACAATCCCTTAGAGGCTGGGTAATCAAACAAGCCTTATAGAAGCAATCGATCTTGTCCTCCGCCACGTAGAGCATCGCCAGAGTCATCTTCCCTGGATGAGGAGGGATGTCAGCAAGTGCAGACGAAAAGATCGTCCGAAACCAAATGGATTCGATAGGAAGAGGAGAGCCCCTACGAGCCAGAAGCTCGTACATCACCATGTCACACTGGTCATCAGCGAGAATGGGATCCGCTAAACGCGCAGAAAAACGGGGGACAATTCCCTCGATAGGTACCTCCCATGGTTGCCGACGAGCATGCGGACGATTGCAAGCCATAACTTTTGGTTTGTTAGAAGGCGGTTCTCTCCTTGTGAAAGAAGAGGGAAGCAGAGCTTCAGATTATAAAGAGAAGCATTCAAGCTTAGGCACAGAAAATGTTGTGCATGGTAGAGCTATTTCCAAGGCCTGGCAAAAAAAGCATAGGAAAAGAAAGAGTTGACTCATGGGAATCAGATCAAGGAGGTGAAACGACTCCATCAGCAGCGCCTCACGTGCATGACACGTGATCACCCGCATTGATTCTTTCCGGGACTAGAGCGGCGCCTCACGTGCATAACGTGTGAGCGTCGGCGCTAGTTCAGGATTAAAATCCTCAGTTGTGCCTCACGCGCATGACACATGAACGCCAGCAACAGTTTCTATATATGTATAACTACACTTTATGTAAGACACATATGAGCATTGGTATAAAGGGAAGGAGGAGTTTTGTCATTCATACTTCGAAGAAATTTATACATCGGTGATAATAAAATGTTTACAATGGCAAGACGCTGAATTCCGGGCATGGATTCATAAACTTAGAGGCAAGTTTGAGTAAGGTGCTTCTACCTTCGTTGACCATCTTCTTATGTATTTTCTCGCGAATGCAAGCATCGGGTTCTCCGCTGATGTCTTCCATCCTTTGGTACGCGGATATTGTCACCTTCTGTTGGAAGACGCGATGCAAAACAGCGACAAGATCATCTCTCCGCTTCTTTGAGATCAGGCCCATCAGATATACTGAATGCATTTTGTCTTCAGCATCATCAAGTACCTCGAGTGGCATGGCCTCATCAAGCGCAGGAAGTGCTTCCCAAATCGACCCCACGATAATCTTCAAAAGGGCAGAACGGCGGGGGAGCAATCGACTGTTGTAATCGTCGAAGTGACGCATCACCTCAGCGCATTGAGTGTCAATAAACTCCTAGCCCTGACATCGGCCTTGGACGTGAATGTCCTCATATGAGATGATCTCTTCAAGATCATACAGATGAGAAGTCATAGTATCTGAAAAGAAAAACCAGTAAAGGTTTAGCAATCAAAATATCAAAATTATTATAATATAGAAAGAAATTACAATATTCTAATGCCCCATCAATAATGAGGAAGGCACTCATTGTAAAAATCCAAAAGTATTCTCATTTAATGAGAAATCTCATTGAACTGTGGAGTTAAACTCCTTCGAAAACTGTGTCCTACAACAGATTTCAAATCTGTAAAAAGAATCCCAAAAAGGAAAATAAATAAGGGAATAAAATTCCGAAAAGAATTTCTTAAAAAGAAATTTTCTCATAGCTAAGCTCTGTAGAACAACCCGAAATTAAATTCCTCTAATAATGGGATAAAATCCCAGAAATCCGCTCGGGGAATGGAATTAAATTCCAAACAAACCTTCAAAGATCAAAGTCAGTAATAGAGTAAAACTCTAAGATCTCTAAGACCCATGGTCTACCCAAACAAAAGTTTTTAGATCTCTAAGAGATCGTTCCAAGAGAAGAGCAAAGCTCTATTAATAGGGTTAAAACCCCAAAACAGGAATAAATTCTTTTAAGAGTTTCTTACCAAATTTTTGACAGAGTTTAAATCTGAGAGAGTTTCTTTGAACAGAGATCTAAGATCTGAAAAGAGAATTAAATTCTCAAGAAAGAAGAAGCAAGAGGATGATGAAACGACAGTCATCTCAAGGGCCAAATGCCCTATATATAGGACATGAAGGGACGGTTCAACTTCCCAGGAGATCGAATGGTGGAAAAGATGACACCGTTGCACCCACGTGTAAACCACGTGAGAACAACGGTGGGGGCATTTTTTTCCCCAATATATTTAACCTAATAAAAGAGTAAAGCTCTGTTGAATTCAATGAGGTAGCGCCTCACGTGCTCTCCATGAGGGCGCCAGTGCCAGAGCCAATTTCATAGGATTAAGTCCTGTGGTGGCGCCTCACGTGCTCCTCACGCGGGCGCCAATGTGCAACGCACAGAAGGGTTCATTATATAAGAGCTAAGCTCTTAGATGGCGCCGCACGTGCTCCTCACGCGGACACCAATGTGCAAAACATAGAAATACCCATCTTAAGAATAAATTCTTAAATGTCGCCACATGCATAACACATGAGCGCCAGCGTCCAGGTAGAATTAAATTCTACGATACTCTCTGTTAAACAGAACCGTTAGATCAAAGATCCAACGGAGATGATAAATCATCAAGATATAGAATCAAATTCTATTAGGAGAAAATATCTCCTATATCTTTCTAAATAAGAAAGATACTTTCAGTTGGATCAAAAATCCAATTGTAGAATAAAATTCTATTCTGGAATATATTCCCTCAATCTTTCTAAATAAGAAAGATTGCTCTCTGTAAAACATAGAACTGCTGGATTAAAAAATCCAATGGTGATTAAAAATCACCGTTTTACAGAATAAATTCTGTATAGAGAAAATATTTCCCCAATCTTGTTAAATACCAAAAATCATATTCTGTAAAAAAAAAACAGAAGTCCTTGGATCAAAGATCCAATGGTGGGTAAAATTCCCCAAATCAATTTTCAGGCCAATTAAATCAATTGGAATCTCTCAATGAGAGATATTTTCAAAACTAATCAACAATTTTCCTTACCTATATAAATTACCCGAGACTTCAAGTCTTACATACATACATAGAGATAACCATAGAAGGAGAGAAGAGATAAAAAGGAGGAGACACACAAAGGAGACATATACGCACAGAGAGAAAGATATAGAATGAACCCCCGAGAAGATTCTGCAATATACAGCGAGCTCTTGAGAGAACAGAGAATTTAATTCTCAAAGGATGAATACTTTCCTCTTCAAAACCCTAGGTAAAGAAAAGAGATCAAAATATCTCTATCATATTTAAGGGTTTAACCCTTCTCAAAGAACTTAGTTTTTTCTCTGGATCTGAGATCCACAAGGCAAATCTCCCACAAGTTGAGAATTTAATTCTCAACGGGAAGAGCTTGTTCTTGAGAATCAAAGATTCGGGGAAGAACAAATTTTAAACGGAGTCCATGTTGCTCCAGGAACACAGTTGCTTCAAATGGAGAACTCAACTTAAAATCCTCAAGTATAGTGATTTTAGCGAGCGTTAATGATCAAAGCGCCAGTGATAGAGGTTTAACCTTTCTAAAAATATCAATAGACATTTAAATCTCTAAAAATGATAAAAGGAAAAAGACTAGCACCTCACGTGCTTCCCACATGGGCACCCCTTGTAACAGCGCCTAGTGCCTCATGTGAAAATCACGTGAACACTCAAAATAGAAGGCCATCGCCACACGTGTTCATCATATAGGCGCTGAACAAAAGTGCATAGCACTCCACAAACAGCCAAAATGGCTGAGTGCTCAGCGCTCATTGCACGACGCCTATGACTGTATACTTCATATATAATATATGTGAGTGTCAGAGGTCAAATACGTGCTCAGCACTTAGCATAAAAGAATGGGGCTGAACAAACAGAGCCCAAATAAGTGCCTAGAATTTTTGAATAAAAGAAAATACTAAGCGGGCCAAGCCCCCAAATTGGCTAGGTCTCTAAAGTTTTTCCTGCAGCTAAGCCCAAATGCTCTGTTGTTGGATCCGAGATAAAATGATCCTTGAAATTCCGCTAAGTTGATCTTAGTCTCAAATTGGACTAACGTATCCTTAGTCAAAAACAAATTGAGCCCCAAATGCTCATATATATTTAAGTTGATCTTAATCTCAAATTAGATTAACGGTCCTTAAATGAAACCAAGCCCAAATCTAAAATATACGGATTTTGACTAACCTGTGCCCTACGGGCGACGACATAAATTAGTATTCGTATACAATCCAAGGGCAACCAAAACCAAAACAAAACATACACACGACACGAAGTGAACTTCCGGAGCAGGAGAAAGTGGTTATCGCAATGCGGTAACGTAATTAACTGAAAGGGCTTGCGCTTGCAGGGAAGAGCATCCCCACAATCAAAAACCCTTCATAAACGAGGGGGAATCTGACGAAGTCCGCTACAACGGCCGCATCCATCCAAACCTCCGATATACGGTGCTATAAATCAACTTGGTATCTTCGGAGAGGTGGACGGATAAATCCAAATAGCATCTGCCCCCAAATTCAGGCAAGACGATCCATCCCAGGTTCGTCTCTGTTTTCGGTGGTAAACAGTGAGCATATGGGCTCATTTGATTTAAAATCAAATAATTTTAACTTCAGAAAAGCCTATCCCCTTTTGGGCTGGGTATTGGGATTTCTATTGTCTGCCCAGTGCTAAGCACTCATTTTATAAAACTCAGATGTATATCATGTGAGATGCTTTGGCTTGGGCGTTGCCCTATCAGTGCTAAGCACTTAGTATTTTTAGACTATGGATATAATATCCAGATCATGTTCTGGCACTCACGTGGATATCATGTGGGACGCTCAGGTATTGGCGCTCACGTGAGTATCACGTGAGACGCTCAGGCTTCGGCGCTCACGTGAGACGCTTAGGTTTGGACGTTGCCCTATCAGTGCTAAGCACTTTTATACATCGCTTACATAGGTATCACGTGAGGCACTCGAGCTCTGGCATATTTTAAACGCTCACGCGTATGACACGTGAGGTGCCGAGTCTTTGCTTATGGGCACCCACGTGTATGGCACGTAAGGCGCTGTCTTCATGGGCCTTCTGTGTGCTCACATGGGTATCATGTGAGGCGCTGTCTTCATATAATTACTTGAGCGCTCACGCGGATATCACGTGAGTCGCTATGTCTTTAGAGATTTAATCTCTGTCTATGTTTTTTAGAGATGTTAAACCTCTGTTAATGATATTTTGACCATTAATGATCACCAAGATCACTATTTTTTAAAGATATGTGATCGGGTTCTTTAAGAACTAAACTCGTGATTATAAATGAACTAAGTTCCTGGAGTATGAACTCCATCCTTTCATGTCCTTTCTTCCATTATGTTTATATGGGGGCTGATAAACCAGGATAGTTTTCCCTTAGATCTTTTGATTCTGAAGAACAAGATCTTCTCGAGAAGAATTAAATTCTCAACTTATAGGAGATTTTTCTTGCGGATCTCAGATCCAGAGAAAGAACCAAGTTCTTCTTTTTAGAGGGTTAAACCCTTATATATATATGACAGGCAAAGGAAATGTTTTGATCTCTCCATTTACCTAGGCTTTGAGAGGAGCAAGAAGATGTTCTTCAAAGAGAATTGAATTCTCGGTCTTTACTTCTATCACCTTATAGGGTTGATTCTGTCTCTGAGACTTGAAGTCTTAGGTCTTTTATATAGGTGAGGAAAAACTGTTGATTAATTGAGAGGTTCCTCTATTTAAGAGATCTCAACCTGATTTCATAATCAGGTGATGATTTTTAATCACCATTGGATCGGATAGATATTTTCTCCCAAGAGATCCAAGGCTTTCTGTTTAACAGGGTATATTTTTCTTGTTTTTAACAAGATTGAAGAAAATATTTTCCATGTATAGAATTTAATTCTATCTTTTGACTTAAACGGTAATCACCATTGGATCTTTGATCCAACGGTTCTCTATTTAACAGAGCAACGTTTCTTTCTTAACAAAAAGGATCAGATAGGTATTTTCTCCCAATAGAATTTAATTTTATTTTTGGATGATTTGATTTTTTTTATATTTTTTCTTTAAAGGTCAACCTTACGCCTCTCTGTTTAACAGAAAATATCCTTCTTCCTTTTATGTTTAGGGAAATATTTTCCCATGTAGAATTTAATTCTACCCGAAGCATATTGCTTCAATTTTGGGCACTGACGCTCACGTGCTATGCACGTGGACGCTCATATGTCTGACACGTGAGGCACCGCCTTAGGATTTAATCCTAACAGAGATTGTCGCCCACGTGCTTTACATGCAGAGCACTCACGTGTCTAAAACGTGAGCCACCGCTTTAAGATTTAATCCTAACAGAGATAAGTGCCTACGTGCTTTGCATGCAGAGCGCTCACGCGTCTAAAATGTGAGGCGCCACCTTAGGATTTAATCCTAACAGAGATAGGCACAGTCGTGCTTCGCACGCAAAGCGCTCACATGTCTAAAACGTAAGGCGATGCCTTTTTTTTCTTATGATGGTATATGAACATGATGCAAAAATACAGGATAAAAAATATTCAGTTCTGAAATAAGCATGGCAATAGCATTCTCATATCAACGTATGTCAAGCCTAATGAGGGTGTATGTTGATTTCGTGGGACCACTATGTCTGTGAATATTAGAATCCTATACGTTTGGGACCGGCAACTGTTCAACTGTGATTGTTAGCATCTTATACGTCTGAGACCGGCAACTGTGATAAATGACTCCGGAAATCCAACTCACTACCTTCATTAGATTACCCCAACCCCATCTTTTACTGTACATGTATATAACGATCATAATCTATGGAAAGCAATAACATGATACATGACTTGACTATGCACTGTGATATCTCTTAACATGATCTCGAATCTATGACATATACCATTCCATTTCTTACCACGAATAACCGTTATATAACTATCTCATGTAAGAATACAAGACAATATTTATACATGATCATAACATCAACATGTGAAAACATGCATTTAATATACACAAGAAAATCATGAGTTATAGAATAGGATTATTGTAGTGTGAATAATATCAATGCAGGGCAACTTCAGATCAGTTCTGAAAGTTACGGGTTAGTTTTACATAGTTTTTGTTTGAAATTAGGAAAAGTGTATAACTAAGAAAATTTTTATTTTTCTATGTAGAAGATGGTGCATATAAGATTTATCAGTAACGGACTTCAAGGTTAGAAGATATTGGGGTTTTACTGTAGATATATCATATCGTTGCGAAAACATATAGGGTAGTTTCTAATCGCTGATTTACAGGTATAAAGTTAATGTAAACTTCTAAATAAATTATGTAAAATGTAAAACGGGTACATCCATCCATAGGAAAAGCGGTTTTGAAAAATCTTATCTGGATTGGGAATTAAAAATCAAACATGCGATAGATCGGAGACTTTCAGCCTCAGGCCAGCGCACAAGTCTCTGTTTCGAGGGCAGCCTTGAAAGGGTTGTCGTTGTTTTCTGAGAATACTTTTAAAATAAGAATTGTTCGCCTTTCAGTATATAATATTGTACATATATGGTTTGATGGGTTCCGAAAATTACAAAGGCTCCTATGGGGTTTTTACTGTGGCTGTGCTGAGAATTCCAGCAAAGACAAAATTTCAAATTACCAGGTCAGGGGCATGTTTTCTTGAGGTTATAGTCATTTTCAGAAGAACCGTGGTTAACGGAAGATCTAGGGTTTTCTGTTTAAAAGTGTTTTGACTCATTACTTGAAGGTTCTGGGTATATAGTTTGGAACTTATGATTAATTTATCCAGACCGCGCATAAAATTCAGAAATTAAACTTAACAATTTTCATGGAGTTTTCGTGTAGCAATGATAAAGCCCGAGAACTTAACATGATAAATTCACAATCTAGCAGTCACAACATATATATAACCACATTAGCATACTTAAGGGTCAAGTTTCATAGCATGTAAATAACTTCATCATCCAAAATAAATAAGATCAATTCATCGAGAGTTTCATGTTAAGGGTGTAGCAAACGGTTTCATGGTAAGAGGTTGTAACACCCTGCACCTTAAAATCCCAATAAAACAAGTGTTTTCTGCATATCTTTCATTGATACTATCCAAATTGATCTCAGTCTCATATATGACTAATGATCTTTCATAAATGATACCCATATTGATCTCGGTCTCATATATGACTAATGATCTTTCATCCAAGCCGATCTTAGTCACATATACAATTAATGATCCTCAAATCATATCAATATCCAAATTGATCGTAGTCTCATATAAGACCAGCAATCATCAGTTTTTGAGCCGGCTCATAGTTGTTTAAGACGGCACAAAGTTCAAATCCAATCTTTATTTCTTCTCTGGGTGTTTGAGACGACTCTTGAGTCGACTCAACATCTTTGAGACGGCTCATGATCATATTGAGCCGGTTCATGGGTCTAGAGAATTTTCCCTGTTTTCTCTTAGTGTATGAGACGGCTCAAGTGCATCTTGAGATGGCTCAACTAGTATCTGCAACAATCATATTTTCTCCGTCTCGTTGAGACGGCTCAACATTTCTTTGAGCCGGCTCAACCCTGATCAGATCGCAATCCTGATATTTCGCGCGGATCTTTATTCGCGTAACCGAACCAAGCTCTATTTAAACCCTTGACATATCTCGATTAGAAACCCTAATTTTTCAGCCTCTCGTCCTCTCCAAAGCCTTAGCCATCATCGTCTCTCTCATGCTCATCTCCATCTCCTTTTCCATTGAGATCCCTATTTACCTTCGGAGACGGATCTGGGGCGTCAGGAGGATGTCTAGCCTAAATACGGGGGCAGATTCTATTTGGAACATATCCATCCATCTATCTGAATATGCCAAGTTGATTTATAGCATCGTATATTGGAGGTTTGGATGGATGCAACCGATGTAGTGTGACTTATCAGATTCCCCCTCATTTGTGAGGTGTTTTTAATGTAGAACGCTCTTCCCTGCAGGTACAAGCTCCTGTAGTTAATTACGCTATCGCAACGCGATAACAACTTTCATCTTCTCCATTTGATCATTTCATGGCGTGTTATATTTGTTTATATGGGGTTTTGAACTTAGGACGCTGATCTCATATAAATGAGATCTATTAGTTCATAGGATATATGGGTTTGATCTAAGGATCATTAGTCATATATCGGACTAAGATCGACTTAGGAACAGCTAGCATATGGGATCAACTGACCATATATGAATAGCCAATGGATAGTATACGGTAGTCGATATGGAGAAAATCTATAGGGCTAAACATAGTATTTTAAGGACATCGCGGTCCATGGGAGACATGGATGGAATATGGCTTGTTTATGCACATGGATTGTATACGGGGATCAAAATGAAGATCAGCCATAGGGCCAAATGTATTAGTTTAAGGACATCGTGGTCCAAAATTAGTTTAGGAACATTTCGGTCCAACTTTAATCTTGCGCGCACTTGTATATGTTATGTGGAGAAGTGAACGATGGTGACATGGGACGCACCCAATATTGGGGTGCGATCCAATTTGAAGGCATTTATGTTTTCTTCAAAGATATACATATACATGTGTATAAAGTCGAAGCTCAATATGAGATGCGCATCTATATGGGATGCATGTCAATATGAGGTTTGCACATCAATATGGAAGTGCATCAATGTAGGGTGTATCGATATGATGGTGCACATCTATATGGGATGCGTAAGCCATTTCCTGTCTTGATGAAATTTCATATCTTTCATCAAGTAGGGACGAGGAAGGAGCCATTGGTTGTTGGGACCCGCCACCTCTCTGAAGACGTTGAAGAATTACAACGCCGTATATCAGAGATGTGGCAAGATATACCCTTGAACCAAATCCATGTATGAGGGAGGAGATCAGATCGGAACTAATGATTGCTGGTCTTATATGAGACTACGATCAATTTGGATATTGATATGATTTGAGGATCATTAATTGTATATGTGACTAAGATCGGCTTGGATGATAGATCATTAGTCATATATAAGACCGAGATCAATTTGGATAGTATCAATGAAAGATCATTAGTTTAATATGGGGACTAAGATCAATTTGGACATCATTGATATATTGATCAATGGATCATATATAAGAAGCATAAGTTTCTATACTTAGTTTGTTTTAACTAAGTAGTCAAGCAAAGGCTTGTTGTCCATATGTGCATGTGCATACGTGTGCATGTACATGTATCATCTTTAATGAGGGTGAGCATGTGCATATCATGTGGGTTGCACACTTGCTTGTGATCAGGGCGATAACGTGCATATCACGTGGTTCGCACTTATTTGTCAAGTCAAATTTCTATACACGCATGCATATATGTGCGCATCATCTTTCATTTGCATACACGTGCATGTCACGTGACGCGCATGCCTTCATAGGCAGCATTCATCAAGTGCGTTCACGTGGATATCACATGATGCGTATGTCTGTATAAACAAATTTTTATCAAGTGTGCTCACGTGGATATCACGTGATGTGCATGCCTTTATGGGCAATGTTCATCAAGTGCACACACGTGGATATCACCGGATGCACCTGCCTTCATGGGCAATGTTCATCAAGTACGCAAACGTGGATATCACATGATGAACAAGTTTGCGTAGACGATTTTTATCACATGCGCACTTAGTTTGGTTACGCATGTTTGCGGAAAGCAAAAGCTTTCAAAAAGAAGCAGTGGCTTCTGTTCTTTGATTTTCTGGTGATGATATCATCACAATACCATTTTTATGTTCATGGCCAAGTCGTATTTTAATTAGAATATCGGATCTTTCATAAAAGTGTGAACTTTTATATGAGAGTGATCGAACATGTAATCCTTTGATTTCTTTTGTGATGAATCAATGGATTCGATGAAAAGCGAACGTTTTTATGAAAGAAGCAATGGATTCTGTGATGAAAGAGAAATATTTCTCTTTTTTATATCTTCACCATTTTTCTTTTTTTGATTGAAGGAGGTGAGTTTTCTTTTTGCAGAAGCATATGGGGATTTGTCCTTCTCTAGATTCAATCTCATGTGCCCTTTATATAGGGCATAAGAAATATCAATCAGTTTGAGAGAATCTCTCATTTAGAGATCTCATTTGATTTCATAATTAAGTAGCAATCTTTAATCACCGCTGGATGGAGATCATAGATCTTAACAGAAGATTTTTCTTCTAATTAAGGACTTGATTCCTTATTAACAAGATTTATTTCTTGTTAGAAGCGTTTGCTTCAAGGAATGTACTTGCGTGACCTTTGATACATGCGCACGTGCATTACACGTCACACACTTGATTCAACCTGGCAATCTTGCCATGTGCGCATGTATAGGTGCGCACAACTTGGATTGATTCATTTGACTCGTGCGCACGTGCATTTCACGTCGCACATGTGATACAACTTGACAATCCTACCAAGTGAGAATATATAGATGCGCACTACTTGAATACGGGAACAAATGTACGCTTTTGGGCCAAAAAATTTTGACGGGAACAAATGCCCCCACTATTTTGCCCACATAAAATATGTACATGGGTTAATTAGTGCAAAGTAATGCATCGCCATAGAACTGATGGATTAAGAGACAGGTTTAGATCCCTGCCAACTAAGCATTTGTCCATCTTCATAAGCCGTAAGGGTCTCATGAAGGTTTTTCTCCCTATGAGTCGTGAGGATCTCATATGTCCATATTCTCCTTAGAAATCATGAGGATTCCAAAGTGTCCATAATCTCCGTGATTCGTAGGGATCTCACTTGGGTATATTCTCCTTACGAGTCATGAAGACCCGTGCTGTTGTTATTTTGGCAACAGGTTGCTTCAGGAATTCACCCCTTAAACTTGCCTTTACTCAACTGAAACCTTACTATTTAATTATGATAGGATGCAGAGCCATTTACCACTGCATAGAAATTTGTTTTATCTTTCCAATAGTACTGGTTTTACTGAATTACAATATCATTTGGTATTTTAACCAATAACATGTATAGCAGATTTTCTGCGATTTCAGTTTGTACCCTTCATCAGTAAACTGACCATAACTCCTAAATCAAGACGAATATTGTTGATACGTCTTCTACGCTGTAAAGTTAACTCATAGACCTACAATTAGTTGAACAGCAGTATCGCCT
Organism: Agapanthus africanus; assembly: GCA_030015575.1. Taxonomy (NCBI): domain Eukaryota; kingdom Viridiplantae; phylum Streptophyta; class Magnoliopsida; order Asparagales; family Amaryllidaceae; genus Agapanthus; species Agapanthus africanus. Next base: position 349,132,742 of record JASDDO010000024.1, on the reverse strand, counting down.
AATTATGAACTCAACAAGGAGTAAAACGTGTTACGAAATGGACTTTCACTTTAGGAACTGGATTTGCAGCAGAGAACACTTAAAATGAAATGACCGTAACTCGCAAACCTAAAACCCGTTTGAACAGAAACTAATTTTGTTGGATCGTTTTTAAGTTTAAATTCTACCCCTTTTGTATCATTTTCCCTGATTACAATCGTACGATTTAATATGTTTTTCTGAACTCATAATGCACGTTGTGATTCGTATTGTACATGTCTTGATTAATGGCATAATTCACATACTTCTTCGACCGTGACATCTTTAGTGATAGCGAACGCTCTTATTGATTCTTAGCGATTATTGTATTTTCGAACGTGAGTGTATCGGATTAGTTGTGTCAAGTACGCCAGTGATAAGTGGATGATTCGTGAAAGTGAACAGGAGAGTGGAAAGTGAATAAACAGTGTTATTGATGCGTAACTATGCACAACTAGCCCCATACATATAGTTGTTGAAACCTAAGCGAAATGGGGAAATCGAAGTAGAATGGAACCTGTATTTAGCGAGATTTAGAGATTTAGAGGATGCTCATTCGAACAACGACTCTTATATATATTATAACAACCCCAAACTTTCTGTACAATTTTTTTTTCTCAAAAATACAGAATGGGGTACTTGAGCCTGAGCACAAGTTATAAGTTTGATTTGCTTTTGAACAGCAAGAAGGATCTTGTAGCTCATTGGTAAGACCTTGCACTGCTGAACCAAAGCACCAGAGTTCAAATCCCATCAACCACGCATTTTTTAATTAAATTCTTTTAATCTTTTAGAAGTCCAAGAGTCTACACGTGCACTACACGTAATAGGGTAAGTTACAGAATAAACAAACGTGACCATGAGGCTAGACCAAGTGTCAGGGACACGTGGCATCAAGACGCGCCCGACTCACCCAACTCGGGTTGGCGACTCGGTTGACTCGGCCGGCGCCGCCGGTCCAACTCGGTCCGATCCCACTTTTTCTTGAACCCCCTGCACCCTTTGGACTACCCCACTCCCCCTGCACTGTTTAAATTCTCTGTAATTAACTAGAGAATTAAAATACCCCATTTTAATCCTTTTTAATGCAAATTTAAATACAATTTTTATCACACCCTTTCACCACCCTAAACCCTAGATTTTCCTATAAATACCACCCCTCAAATCACCCCCTCACTCATAAATCCCCGTCCAAACTCTCAAGAAAATTCCCAAGACTTTTTGTGTGCAAGTGGAGTTAGCAAAGGGCGAAGCTCCGACGAACTTCCGAGGAGGATCCGAGGAAATTCCGATGACGAAACGACGCACCGGCACCTCCTACCTCTTCCGCCTTCTTTCTTCTAGTCTAACAACATGTAAGTCCCTACTTCTCCTTCTTTTCTCTATTCTAAAAATATTCAAAACTAAAACCCGACGGAAGCGGAATTAGTCCGAATTCCGATTCGGTTTTTCTTTAATAGCTATAATTTTTCTTAATCAAGATACCTTCATATCATCACATATTGTTCATTAAACATTAATAAATATTTTTAACAAGTTTCATCACAAAATATTGTTAAATGCATCTTTTATCGCAATTTTACATTAAAATACATTCATATTTCATTTCGACATGCTTGAACTTTTTAAACCGTATTACCTTAGAAAACTCATGAGTTAATGACCTACCTCCTCATAACATACGTATCTAACATAGCACGATGAAATTATCGCACATCCTTGGTCTTAGTAGAGTGCTAAGCACTTGTTTGAAGAAAAACATTCCATTTACAAGAAAATACCATACAATTCCAATATTACAAATAAATACCATATATTATGAAATTAGGTTTTATTCACTAGAAATGTCACATTGATAAAATATACATCCATGAAAACTCGAAAGACGATAATAAAATACTTGACATGTATTTTGAAAATTATACAAAATTATCTTACATAAAACCCCTCAAGTTATACTAAATTACAATAAGCACCCTAGTAAACATAAGTTTAAGCGGGACCAGTCTCTTGAGCCCCAGGGAGACGGAGATATGGGTACTTTCCTATTTAAGGTAGACAACTTAACAAACGGTGTTATAAATACGGTAATTGTCTTGAAAAAGACACAAATCCTACCGTCCATATGCAGCAGTTACCGATAGCACCAAAACATAATTCAGGATTCAATTTCTTTTCAAATTGTCTGACTCAGACTGAGTCTCAATATAATCAATCTGACTTGAATATGATTCAAGTATCAAACTTCAATACAACATAGATCTATGAATCCATCTATTCAATCTATATCAAACTATATTGACTGAACCGAACTATGGATATATTCCATCTACATGATCATCCATTATATCCGTTCCATTACTGATCTCATGGTTTCGGCAAGTCATCCATCTATATAAAATATACAATTCAAACAATACATCAATACAATCAAGACATCGCGGGTTTTATAAGGGGTAGAGTGGTACGGAAGGTGTTAAAAGTGGCACGAGACTGTAACCATAATACACCTAACCTGAATTCAATTTCCGTTGTACCATGGCTGAACGGTTCCTTGTGCTCTGTATACCTTAGTCTCCGGAATAGTGGGACTCCTCTCGTATACACTGGAATTCTTCTGTACCAAGCTACAAACAATAACGTTAACAATATAATACAACTTTAAAAGTTACACACTCTCTCTGTTTATTCTATTTCTCCCTCATCTTTGGGACTTACCGAGCGATTTGTTCGCTGACGACATTCTCTTTCTTCTTCTTCTTTGGAATGTCGTCGGGTGATTCGGACTCACTGGAGATCAAGCCCACCTTCGAGGACTTGGATCAGCTAGCCTTTGACCCGGAGTTCTAGTTACTTGTACACATTTACATTATGTATTTTCCATTTCTGTTATGCCAATGTTTAGGCATTGCTTTCCATTCCATGTATTTACTTTTCAGATGTATTGTAAAAAAAATGTTAATAAATAAAGTTGCTGTTCATTTGCATCCTGTCTCTTATGTACATTACATTTTATATTGCTTAGATACGCTTGGCGTGTTTACTTCTGTGTAAATACGTAGCGGCCTCGTCGCGTCCTCTGCCTGTATACTGGAAAGCGGGGCGTGACAGGTTTTGTTGGTGGCCCATGCAGGTCAGAGCTGTATGGAACCCTACCATGCAGTTCAGCATTATGTGGACAAGCTAAGCAAAATAACACAAGAACCAGCAACTGAAAACATTTTTTACAATTCATATTCCTTAAATCTTATCATTTCATATACATTGAATCTATCCTAAACCAAATTTTTCTTTCAAGGTTATGGATTCCCCAAACAACACCAGCACGAATGTCAACAACATCCCCCACCACTACCGATTACACATGCCGTCATTGCTCCGATCAATGAGCAGACGGTACTACTTGAGGCAATCCGAAGCCTCCTGGAAGGACTACAACAGCAGACTGCTATATTATTGAACTGACCAGAAGCAGAAGCAACCGGTATAAAGTGCTCTGCCACCCAGATGGCAGGAGGAGCCTACCCTATACAACCTTCAAAACCTAAGAGACAGAAAGAAACAATTAACTAGTCAAGTTCAGGTTTTTGTTTCTACTACAAGAAGGATGGACACTTGTGGAAGGACTGTAGGCGCGAAACAGGCATGTGCCTAATTTGTGGCGCATCCAATCACAGAATTGGAAACTGTCCTTATAAACACAACCCGGCTCACACACCCACCAACTACCCGCAGCAGCCAGCTATCCAGGCTCCTGCACCTCGTCTTGCACTCACAGCTCCACTACCTGCACAGCCTAATCGCCAATTCCATCAGATACTGAGGAACATGCCTCGAGGGCAGAGAAACATGCCCCAAGGACAGAGGAATGTGCCTCCAGTTAGGAGGAATGTACCACGGCGTCGGGCTTTCCTTTTAGCGGTCGAAGAAGCAGAGGCCGTAGACCAGGGTAAACCTGGTAACCTCAACTCTTTTCAAATCTCTCGCATTCTTCCGTTCTCTCACATATTTTATACACTATAAGTACTTCTGTCACCAAACTTTCCTTGAATCCGTTACACTTTCCTTTTACAAATTTTGAGAACGAAATTTTTTTAAGGAGGGTAGAATGTAACAACCCCAAACATTCTGTACAATTTTTTTTTCAAAAATACAGAATGGGGTACTTGAGCCTGAGCACAAGTTATAAGTTTGATTTGCTTTTGAACAGCAAGAAAGAGCTTGTAGCTCATTGGTAAGACCTTGCACTGCTGAACCAAAGCACCATAGTTCAAATCCCATCAACCACACATTTTTTTAATTAAATTCTTTTTATCTTTTAGAAGCCCAAGAGTCTACACGTGCACGACATGTAATAGGATAAGTTACATAATAAACAAACGTGACCGCGAGGCTAGACCAAGCGTCAGGGACACGTGGCATCAAGACGCGCCCGACTCGCCCAACTCGGGCCGGCGACTTGGTTGACTCGGCCGGCCCCGTCGGTCCAACTCGGTCCGATCCTAATTTTTCTTGAACCCCCTGCACCCTTTGGACAACCCCACTCCCCTGCAGTGTTTAAATTCTCTACAATTAACCAGAGAATTAAAATACCCCCTTTTAATCCTTTTTAATGCAAATTTAAATACAATTTTTATCACACCTTTCACTACCCTAAACCCTAGATTTTCCTATAAATACCACCCCTTAAATCACCCCCCTCACTCACAAATCCCTGCCCAAACTCTCAAGAAAATTCCCAAGACTTTTTGTGTGCAAGTGGAGTTAGCAAAGGGCGAAACTCCGACGAACTTCCGACGACGATACGACGCACCGGCACCTCCTACTTCTTCCTCCTTCTCTCTTCTAGTCTAATAACCTGTAAGTCCCTACTTCTCCTTCTTTTCTCTATTCTAAAAACATTCAAAACTAAAACCCGACGGAAGCGGAGTTAGTCCGACTTCCGATTCGGTTTTTCTTTAATAGCTACAATTTTTCTTAATCAAGATACCTTCATATCATCACATATTGTTCATTAAACATTAATAAACATCTTTAACAAGTTTCATCACAAAATATTGTTAAATGCATCTTTTATCGCAATTTTATATTAAAATACCTTCATGTTTCATTTCGACATGCTTAAACTTTTAAAACCGTATTCCCTTAGAAAACTCATGAGGTAATGACCTACCTCCTCAAAACACACATATCTAACATAGCGATGAAATTTGAGAACATGGATTTGGGAAAAATACGACTTTACACATAACTACTTCCGACTTATAAAAACCTTTTTTCTACAAGGTGTGTATTTTAACAAATCTTTGCAATTGCGCCTCTACAACCCATTTCGGAAAACCCGTTCGGTATGGTGCGGATTATCTCACATTCTCGGGCTTAGTAAAGTGAGATGCAGATCTCCGCAAGGAGCATAGGATCTCGAAAGATTTAAAATACAATTTTCTTTAGAAAATGTGATTTCTATTATAAATAAAACTTATATTTTTTACAAATAAATATATATGTAATTAATATCAAAATGTATATTTTCAATATTTATAATATTCCACATTTCCAAAATTCAAGAAAAACATTCCATTTACAAGAAAATACCATACAATTCCAATATTATAAATAAATACCATATATTATTAAATTAGGTTTTATTCACTAGAAATGTCACATTGATAAAATATATATCTATGAAAACTCTAAAGATGATAATAAAATACTTAAGGTGCATTTTGAAAATTATACAAAATTATCTTACATAACACCTCAAGTTATACTAAATTACAATAAGGACCCTAGTAAACAAAAGTTTAAGCGGGACCAGTCTCTTGAGCCTCAGGGAGATGGAGATATGGGTGCTTGCCTATTTAAGATAGACAACTTAACAAACGGTGTTATCAACACGGTAATTGTCTTTGAAAAAGACACAAATCCTGCCGTCCATGTGCAGCAGTTACCGATAGCACCAAAACATAATTCAGGATTCAATTTCTTTTAAAATTGTCTGACTCGGACCGAGTCTCAATATAATCAATCTGATTTGAATTTGATTCAAGTATCAAACTTCATTACAACATGGATCTATGAATCCGTCTATTCAATCTATATCAAACTACATTGACCGAACCGAACCATGGATATATTCCATCCACATGATCATCCATTATATCCGTTCCATTACTGATATCATGGTTTCGGCAAGTCATCCATTTATATACAATAAACAATTCAAACAATACATCAATACAATCAAGACATCGCGGGGTTTATAAGGGGTAGAATGGTACGGAAGGTGTTAAAAGTGGCACGAAACTGTAACCATAATACACTTAACCTGAATTCAATTGCCGTTGTACCGTGGCTGAACGGTTCCTTGTGCTCCATATACCTTAGTCTCCGGGATAGTGAGACTCCTCTCGAATACACTGGTATTCTTCTGTACCAAGCTATAAACAACAGCGTTAAAATTATAATACAACTTTAAAATTTACACTCACTCTCTGTCTATTCTATTTCTCCCTCATCTTTGGGACTTACTGAGCGATTTGTTCGCTAACGACGTTCTCTTTCTTCATCTTCTTTGGAATATCGTCGAAGATTCGGACTCACTGGAGATCGAGCCCACTTTCGAGGACTTGGATCAGCTAGCCTTCGACCCGGAGCTCTAGTTACTTATACACATTTGCATTTTGTATTTTCCATTTCTGTTATGCCACTGTTTAGGCATTGCTTTCCATTCCATGTATTTACTTTTCAGATGTATTGCAAAAAGAATGTTAATAAATAAATATTTTGTTCATTTACATCCTGTCTCTTGTGTACATTACATTTTATATTGCTTAGATACGCTTAGCGTGTTTACTTCTGAGTAAATACGTAGCGGCCTCGTCGCGTCCTCTGTCCGTATACTGGGAAGCGGGGCGTGACATATATTTAGGTTATGGACTTAGCGGACCGACTGACAGGGTTATATCCCGGGCAACAGTAGGTTATAGTCTCAGGTACACACGAGACCCTTGTTAAACATGATCACTCTTTTCTACATTTCGATTTCAAATTGACCTAGAGACCAATAGGGATATGGATCATATAATGCATTGATTATTGATACACTGATTACCTACATTCACTGTCTCTACTGTATTATATTTCATTTCATGCTTTATTATATTGCTATTATATATTTGCTATTACATCGCCCTAACGACCTGAGTATGCATGCTTAGAGCTTGGAGAGAACGCAGCTCAGGAGTCAGATCTACCATTCGAGCTTGCAGAGATCTAAACGGTTTACTTCCAGCACTTTCACTACTTTCGCTAAAGTAACTCTGTATTCGTGCTTGCTTAGTAGTTTCCTTTCCAATTGAACTATTGTAAATTGTGAACAATGAATGTTGATGTAATAAGCTAGTAATGTGTTTCATTTACTTCTGTGATGTGTTTACTGATTACCATATAATGCTAGAAGCCGAAATGTGACTACGGAGGGATTATTCCTTGACCGTAGGCGTATGGCTGACCTAGTCACCTCCTGTATTCTGTATTTTGGGAAGCGGGGAATGACACAGACTTCTTCTGGGCTTCCTCCTTCGACATTGAGGAACCGAGAGTAGGAGATGAGAGTATTGACCCAAAGAAAAGCCCGTTGATTTCTTGAAGAGCCGGGATGCAGTAAACTCGGGCTGCAAGTGACCCATACTTGACTCCACTGGATGTAATAGAGCCTGAGTTGCAGTGAGTGGAAGCGAACGCTATTGATCCCTACATAGAGACGGAATGCCAGCTTCAGTATCCCATCACCCAAGGGCAACTACAAACATATATATACCATGATTTTTGTTTGCGAAAAATATGACACACGAAGTGTGGAGTGGAAAGAGGAAAAGGTTCCACCGGGCGTGCCAGAATCTGTTTACCACCAGAGATGGGTCTGAGGCATCAGGAGGACGTCTAACTTGAATACGGGGGTAGATGCTATTTGGAACATATCATCCACCTCTCCGAATATGCCAAGTTGATTTATGGCACCATGTATCGGAGGTTTGGATGGATACGATTGATGTAGCGTGACTTATCAGATTCCCCCTTGTTTTCCCAATCAGAGCAAACCTCTGTTCAAATTTCAAAATTTGAAATGAAGAAGCGCTTCATAGCAGCGCCAACGCTGAGAGTGCTGCACTCTAAGCAGCGCACCACGTGCAAAGCACGTGAGCGCTAGCGCTAAGAGCGCTGCACTCTTAGCAGCGCACAACGTGCAAAGTACGTGAGCGCTAGCAATAGAACAAAATGTTCTCGGCCCTTGGATCAAAGATCCAATGAACATGATTAAAAATCATCAATTGACCAGAATAAAATTCTGTTAAGAAAACATTCCTCAGAATCTTTCCAAACAGGAAAGATTATGCTTTGAAAATCAGAGCACCGATAGATCAATGATCCAATGGTGATTAAAAATGACCAAAGTAAAGAATAAATTCTGTATGGGAAAAGATATATCAGTTTTGTTAAAAACAAGAAAATTGCCTTCTGTAAAACAGAAGCCCTAGGATCAAAGATCCAACGGTGGGGAAATCCCCAAATCAATTAGAGAAAAGATCTCTTCAACTGATTCAATAAATCAACCGTCACTATATAAAGGCCCCAAGACTTCAAGTCTGAGATAAAGGAACCCCCCTACAAACTTTGAAAAAGTTCAGAGAGAAGAGCAAGCACTTAGCAGAAGAAGAATTTCTTCAAGGTAAAAATAAAGAGATCACAGCATCTCATCAGAAAAAGAACTTAATTCTTATCCTAGATCATAAATCTATAAACAAAATGTCCTTCACAAAAAGATCATAATATCTCACTATAAAAAGGGGGGCAGAATAATTCAATTCTCTTAGGATCACAGATCCATAAAGGCAAAGCCTTTCACCAAAAATATAGGAGATTGAAATATCTCCTATAAAATAAGAACTTTGTTCTTAGATCCATGAGACAAAGTCTCTTATAAGAGAAAATTTAATTCTCAGAGCGCAAAGCTGCATAAAAAGAGCCTTAGCACTCCAATTAAAAGGGGCGCATCAGCGCTCTAAATCTAGCGCACAGCGCTGCAGAGCCACAGCGCTTCAAAAAATAAACAGAAGAGCTCTACGTTCATTGACCGGCGCTCAGCGCCAAGCGCGCCACGTGCTCCTTACGTGTGCGCTACTTAAATAGAAGAGCTATGCGCTCATTGACTGGCACTCAGCGCCAAGCGCGCCACGTGTTCCTCATGTGTGCGCTACTTCACAAGAAGCGCTCTGCGCTCATTGACTGGTGCCCAGCGCCAAGCGCGCCACGTGCTCCTCACGTGTGCGCTACTTAACAGAAGCACTCTGCGCTCATTGACTGGCGCTCGGCGCCAAGCACGCCACGTGCTCCTCACGATGCGCTAAGAGAACATAAACTGTTCTTTAAATAAAATCTCCAGAGCTATAATGAATGCACAACACTCAATAAAAGACAAAAAGGCTGTGAGAATCCAAACCAATCCTCAACATTGTTAAATGTTCAACATTTTAATGGGCCGAGCCCAAATTGGCCACAGAACCTTACCTCAGACTAATTGAGCCCATATGCTCATAAATCTTTGATCTTAGTCCCAAATTGGACTACAGATCTCTCAACCAATATTGGTTCAAGGGTACAACTCTTCACTCCTCTGATATTTGTCGTTGTAATCCTTCAACGTATTCAGAGAGGTGACGGGTCCCGACAACCAGACATTCCACGGACTGTGGGGTCCTTAAACTCATGGACTATGATGTCCTTAAACTTTACAGACTATGATGTCTTTAAATTACCACGGACTGTGGGGTCCTTAAACTCATGGACTATGATGTCCTTAAACTTTACAGACAATGATGTCTCTAAACCTGACTATGATGTCTCTAAACTAGACTATGATGTCTTTAAACTCCATGGACTTTGATGTCCTTAAACTTCTGGACCGTAATGTCCCTAAACTAAACAATAGAGCCTAAATGCTCTTTTGTTAGATCTAAATGATCCTGTTAAGTAGATCTTAGTCTAAAATTAGACTAACGTATCCTTAACAAACGTTTAAGTTGATCTTAGTCTCAAATGAGATTAACAATCCTTAAACCCAAACCAAACCCAAATCTAAGAAAATACGGATTTGGACTAATCCACGCCCTACGGACGACAACATAAATTAGTCTCCATATACAATCCACGAGCAGCCAAAAACAAAACAAACACACACGACACAAAGTGGCCATCTGGAGAAGGAGAAAGTGGTTACCGCGATGCGGTAGCGTAATTAACTGTAGGGGCTTGCTCCTGCAGGGAAGAGCGTCCCCACAATAAAAGCCCCCTCAATGAGGGGGAATCTGACGAAGTCTGCTACAACGTCCACATCCGTCTAAACCTTTGATACATGGTGCCTAAATCAACTTGGCATCTTCGGAGAGGCGGACGGAAAAAACCAAATAGCATCTGCCCTCGAAATTCGGGCCGGACGTCCCAACGTCCCGATCGTGTCTTTCGGCGGAGAACAAATTCTGGTACGCCCGGTAGGACCTTTTCCTCTTTCCACTCCACACTTCGTGTGTCGTGTTTCGCGAACGAATCGCAGTTTGCTATGGTTGCCCCTGGATTCAAGATACTAAGATTTGGTGTCTTGCTCCGTGTAGAAAACAGAAGATCAATGGCTTTCAACTGCACAAACTGGAACAATTGCAACAACTCCCACTCCGTCCCTGTCGGAGGAGTGACCTATGGGCCTCAAACGGCCTCCCTTTTTACGATGCCAGTGGAACAGTTCACACAAGCCACCATAGGGCTATTCTTTAGGACCATGCTCCCACCAATGAGCTTCAACACCCCATTGCCGTCGCAAGAAGCTCCGAAAAGGTCGGTCTTTGATGGGCTTACAACTACCGCGGCCCCTCTCAACGGGTCGCCCAAGTCTAGTGCCTTAGTTTTCAACAGACTAGGCCAAAGCTCAGGTGGGCCCATGAAGAAGCCCGCAATACCAGAAGGCGTTATCCCGAAGCGGATAGCCATTCCTGCTCATGAAGTCGTCAGAGTGGCTTCCTCTACTAAGGAGTCGGTCTTTGCAAGACTGGCCGTTTTAGCTCCCGCTCCAGGCGAAGTCATCAAAACTGCTCCTCCTGCGCGAAAGTCCGCCTTCGACAGGTTGGCCATCCCCTCTCAGCGGACGTCAGTCTTCACGAGGCTGACACCGGCAACAACTCTTCGCCATAGTAGAGGGCATGATGAAACTACCCCCATAACTGAACTAATATCGTCTGGAAGGCATGCTCAACGTCGCCACTGGCACCGAGTGAGGAAAGCTGGGGCAGTTCCCCTTCTGGATTGACTCCGCCAGCTCCAACGGTGGAAGTCGACGCTGCTGTTCCAACTGGGAACAGCTTTGAACCACTCAGGAGGGTCCGCAAGAACTCTCCGACTGCTGTGCTGAAAAGATCTCCTCCACCTATGGAGAACGCTACAAAGGTGAAGCCAGAGCAGCCCCCTCAGCGGCTGTCCTCTAAAATTCATAAAGTTTGGCGAAAGGTTCAAGACTCGGTGATCAACCAAGACTACTCCTGCGAATCGAAGAAGATGAAAGTTTGTCAAGAGAAGGACCACCCTATCACGCCACAGGAGATGTCATCAATTTGGGTGCCCGCTGCAACGGCTCCCTCAACATCGACCGCCCACAAGAGAAGGAGGCCGGAAAAAGTCCCCGTGTTCGCGAAGAATCTCAAAGGCACTGAATCCAAACGCCCCAAGTCTGGGGGCATGGTGGTGCACACTGTCTATATGGCATCCGGGAAAGAGGATAGCCGTATCTCTACAAGTCATCGACCACTCACCAGATCCGTAACAAAGGCCCAGGAGCAACAACAGAAGCTTCAGAAAATGTTGAAGCAGATGGCCGCACTCACTGGGCCAAAAGAAAGCCCGGAGACGTCGTCAGAGCAGTGTCATGAACAAGAAACCGATGCTGAGTTCCTCCGAAGAATCCTCGAGAAGAAGAACAAAGAGGCAGCAGAACAAACTGCCAACATAAAACGAATGACGCTTTTATTCCAAGACATTGTCGGGATGATGTTACAGCCGGATCCTCCAGCTGAAGACCCCCCGATTATCCTTGAAGACGACAGAGGGGTGTCATCGAACCCTCTTCCGGCTTGTTCAACAGCCAAGGAAGAGACCATTTCTAAAGCCGCCCTGGATGACTATATCGCTCAACAGATACGAGCTCATTAGGCGAACGAAGCGGTCGGCCAAATCGTTAAGACTGGACAAACCTATCGGGGTTGGTGCGACCAAATAAAGTACCCGGCAGGATATACGATCCTTAAATTCCATGTATATAAGGGGACGGGGGATCCACACCAGCACGTTGCTCAATTTAGGGCTCTGTGCGGCAACACCCGAGATGACGATAAGCTACGGCTTCGCCAGTTTGTTGGCAGCTTGTTGGAGACAGCATTTGAATAGTAATCCAAGCTCCTGAATGACTCCGTTAAGACATTTGCAGAAATGGAGTTACTGTTCACACAAAGGTTCGCAAGCGCTAGCGAGCGCACCCCGATCACCGCATTAATTAACACCAGAGTGAAGCTAGGCGAAACATGGGTGCAGTATGCGATACAGTGGTGGAATCTATGGTCGAAGTGCGAGCAGCGCATCGAAGAAGCACCTGCGGTAGGCATGTTCGTGGGTACTCTTGATCCGCAGACGACCATATCCCAGTTCATGGTGTTCTTCAAGCCAACTACTTTCTAGGCCTTGATTGACAAGCTAGCCCAAATAGATCAGATGGGTCATAGACCATCTTCTTCGAAGTTGGAATCTCGAAATGAAAAAGGGAAAGGGAAAGCAACATTCATCGCCAATGCTCAGCAGCAGCCAAGTGGTCCAAAACCAACTGATTGCCAAGATGAAAGACGACGATTCTTCAATGAGAAACTGAAGCGCCCTTATTCGTTTCCCCGGGATAAAACGAGGAGACTGTTCGAGCTGGCGGTGCGCAACAGGCTCATCACCTTGCCGGATCCAAAACGCCCATTGCAACCCGGTGAGGCCAATAATCCCAATTATTTCCCCTATCACCTAGTGGTAGGCCCTCCAATCGAAAATTGCTTCGTCTTCAAAGGCTGGATTGAGGACCAATACCAACAGGGTAAATTCGCACTGTCTGAGAATTGGAAAGTGAGCCCGCCTCAGCCGCACGCTCTTAAAAAGAGGGACACACCGGGGGCATCATGCTCTTTTATAGAAGAAGCTCCATGGGAGGTCGCTCTTTCAGCCAAGACGAAAAGAATGCTAAAGGATCTCCAAACATGCCCGACGATCAGATGGAAAAGTCCGCTAGAACCCGAGGTCATCGAGGGAATGCTTAAGCCATGCCCGACACCAAGAATTGGTAGCGATAACCAAAACGCCCATGCCCAGCCGTCAAAGTCTTCAAAGAAGAAGAAAAAGACCAAAAAACCCGTAAAGCCCGATGAAAAGCATACGGACCTGCAAAAACATATTGATTCGTTGGAAAAATATAACCAGAAGGCGCGAACCCCGGTCACACTCCAAGAGTTTCTCAACCACATCCTTGAAGACGGAGATAGCGACAAAGATGAGGGAGAAGACTCATCAGATGAACCTGGGGAGTATGTGGCAAGCTGCCACGTGATCTCTCGCTCGTCAGTATATGGTGAAGAAGCTCCTGATACAGAGAAAATGGGGGCATATCCCAAACCGAAACTCCTAGGACCGTCAGACGAGATGATTGACGTATTCCTGAATGAAGCTCTTCTGAAAAGAAAAGCTGATCAGGAGCGTGAAATCGCCGTATACGAAAAAGCCAAACGTCGGCGACTGAACGAAAGGATTGAAATACCCCAACCGGATAGGAGCACTTCGGCCGCTAGCAAAAGCAGGTTCAAGATAAGGAAAAGGTTCGCCAAAGCCATATCGATGGGAATGAAGCTGCCACCCTCCGAAGGAAACACTCCTGATAGGATACACCTTAACGAAGAGGATGCACTTCCAAACTATTACTTGTACCATCGGAGGACCACACACCTTACTGAAGAATGCAACACCTTTAAAAATTGGTGGCAGGGATACGTTGCTCACCGGCAGTATTTCAAACGGATGAAGCGAAAAACTCATCGGGAACAAAGAAACACGACAGATGAGCATAAAAGAACTGTCGGTGAATGTCACATGGTTAATTTCGGGGGATCGCAAGTTCTCACCTTCGGTAGCGATTCTGATGAAGAAGTAGCCCTCGGCCCTCTCTTCAAGGAATCCATTTCTGAAACAGAAGAGATGAAGACCTGCGAGAAAAGCTGCGCAATCGCACGCTACCTGAAAAGAATCTCCGACCCGCAAACAAGAGATCGAACAAAAAAGATAAGGGGAAAGAAAAGGTCCCTGAGGAATCACCCTCGATGACCGAGTCGTTGAAGAGCTGGCAGCCAAGGACCCGCCCAAGAAAAACAAGGTGGATTACAACGTTCTTGCACACCTGAGAAAGATACCCTCGCAGCTAAGCATTCTCGACCACCTTTTGCTATCCCAAGAGGTGAGAGATTCTCTGATCAAGGCGTTGCAAGAGCCTGACCAGTTTCAATCTTTCCTCGCTGAAGAAAAGATAAAGGACGAGCTGGAAGAAATTCACACAGCTGACATCACTTTCGGCGATGAAGATCTCCTCCTCGGAACATGCGAGCACAACCGTCTTCTATATGTCTCCGGGTATTGCCATGACATTAAGATAAGGAAGATCCTAGTTGACAATGGGTCCTCTGTCAATCTCCTAAATATGAGGGTGCTAAAAGAAATCTGCATGAGCGTTCAACACCTCGCTCGGGATAAACTCACTATCTCCGGGTTCGACTCCCAGTCATCACGGACGCTCGGGTCTGTGATACTGACGTTACTCTTTGGAATGCTCGTCACTGATATCAAGTTCCATGTCATTGACGACAAGACTTGCTACAATGCTTTGCTTGGCCGGCCTTGGTTACACGAGTACAACATTATCCCTTCTACACAGCATCAGTGTATGAAGTACTTCAAAGATGGGCTTGAATACACTATGACAGGGGAGCTGAACTCGTTCTCCATGAATGAAGTCCGAAAGTACGAGGATGCAAAGTATTTCCTGCCAGACTTTGAAGACACGGAAAGATGCCGTAAACCGGAGAATAAGCAGAAAGCTGTCACCACCATTCCGGTCTTCGGGAGCGATACCGAGGAGGAAGAAGAGATAATCTATTATTCGGGACCTCCCCGATACAACAAACCGGGACCGTCTACCCCTATTCTGGTCTTTGGCAGTGACTCTGAAGACCAGGTCAACGCAGTATTCTCGACTCGTCCATCAGTGCAAGCCTTCATTGGGGATGATCAGAGTTTGCAGATCGCCATGGTTCCGCAAGAGCCCGACAAAAAGCTCGACACACTTGATACCTACAGTGTGCAAGAACTGCAGACATTCTGCGTCCCTCCCAGGAAAAAAGATGAAAAGGCGATCCTCTTTTATCGATCCGCGGAAACCAAAGTGGAGAAAGAAATCTGGCATGGCGCCGATTCTACGCCTGACAGGCTCCAGCCCATCCGTCTGCCCAGATATTACACGGAAGGATTAAAAGGCTGTTGAGGCGCCAAGGCGTACCCTTCAAACAGACTGCTCGACAAGCTCAATTCTATAACGGGATCTGGAACGTCCCCGGAACTCAGCGGAAATTGCCCAACGGGAGAATGAAAACGATCGAGCT
Organism: Agapanthus africanus; assembly: GCA_030015575.1. Classification (NCBI taxonomy): domain Eukaryota; kingdom Viridiplantae; phylum Streptophyta; class Magnoliopsida; order Asparagales; family Amaryllidaceae; genus Agapanthus; species Agapanthus africanus. The sequence continues at coordinate 349,116,948 of JASDDO010000024.1, read as the reverse complement.
TGGATATGTTCAATCCAAGAAACGGGAGCGAATCCATGGCTGCTACGTTATATATGACTTTGATGAAGAAGGAGATGCTCTATTAGAAGACGCTAACCCTGAACCAAAACAAGGTCTCGCCATGAAAGTGCCAAGTCCGTCGTTCGAAGAACAGATGGACAAGCCGATAAGGGAAGCGGGTCAAAAGGTCCGGGATGACCATAGCCGCGAAATGGCCATTTACGAGAAAGCCAGGACGCAACGCCTCCTTCAGCAGGCTGCGAAGAATGACAATGCTCTTCGTCGCCAGCCCGTCATACAAAAGACCCGACACGGAGGCGAAAAACAAATTAAAGAATGGAAAAAATGTCCGACAGTGGACAAGCGGGTCCAAGAAGCCACGCGATCGAGAATTGAGGAGCCGGGATTCTTCTATTATAAAGAAGATGGGTCGAGCATATTCTTTTCCCCAAGAAAAAACAAGGAAGATATTCGGTCTTGTCTTGAAACATCAAATGATTATGCTCCCGGAATCCAAACACCCCGAGCAAGCAGGTGAGGTCTCTCACCTGGATTATTGCTCCTATCACCGAGCGATGGGACATCCTCTAGAAGACCGCTTCACATTCAAAGACTGGGTAGAAGACCAGTATCAGCAAGGCAAGTTCGCTTTATCCAGCAGTTGGAAGGTAACCCCACCACAGAAGCATGAACCGAAAACCACGTATGTCGCGAGAGTAAAGCCGGATCAACATCGATCTTGGAAACGACCTCGTACCTGTCACACGATAACGCTGTCAGGAGAAGGAATGACCGAGGATATGGATGACCTCTCCTAGTGCTTTGAATACGATGATGACAAAGTGATCTCAGAGTTTCCACTGGCACCAAAAGAGCTAGAAGATGGGATACATACTACTGCAGATAACCTCAGAAAAATCGACTTGGGGACGACAAACGACCCACGGCCGACGTTCGTCAGTGAGCTGTTGACTGAAGAAAAGGTGGCTACACTCAAAGACGTGCTCATGCAGTATAAAGACTGTTTCGCATGGAACTATTCCGAGATGCCAGGATTAGATCCAGAAATAGTCGTCCACAAATTGCTGATTTCTCCGGACGTTAAGCCAATCAAACAAGCACCGAGAAGAATGCGGCTCGAACTTGAAATAAGCATCCACAAATTGCTGATTTCTCCGGACGTTAAGCCAATCAAACAAGCACCGAGAAGAATGCGGCTTGAACTTGAAATAAGCATCAACGCCGAGGTCAAGAAGCTAATTGACTCCGGCTTCATCCAAGAACTTCAATACCCTGACTGGATCGCCAACATCGTCCCAGTGATGAAGAAAAATGGGGCGGTGCGCATCTGCGTAGACTTTTGAGACCTCAACAAAGCTTTCCCAATGGATGATTTTCCTGTACTAGTCACCGAGCTGATGATAGACAACATGTCCACTCACGAAGTTTTCGCCTTCATGGATGGCTCATTGGGGTACAATCAAATAAAGATGCATCCCAAAGACCAAAAGCATACCGCTTTCCAGACCCCTTTAGGCATATTCTGCTACAAAGTGATGCCTTTCGGCCTGAAGAACACTGGCGCTATCTATCAGAGAGCCATGACGAAGATTTTCGATGACCTCATACATGAAATCGTCGAATGCTATATCGACGACCTCGTGGTTAAAAGCAAATCGTACGAAGAACATTGGGAACATCTGAAGATCGTGTTTCAACGCCTTCGGAAATACAACTTGAAGATGAACCCTCTGAAATGCACGTTCGGAGTCTCCTCAGGAAAACTCCTAGGATTCATCGTACGACACCGGTGCATCGAAATAGACCCGTCGAAGATCAAGGCGATTATAGAAATGCCTCCGCCAAGGACTCTGAAACAACCGCGGTCTCTCCAAGGAAAGCTCGCATATACCCAACGGTTCATAGCTAACCTATCCGGCAAATGCCACCCCTACAGTCACCTAATGAAGAAGGGGAACCCGTTCGTCTGGGATTGCAAATGCCAAAGCGCACTGGACGAAATCAAGCAATACCTGCAAAATCCTCCCGTACTAAGTGCTCCGGTCAAGGGAAAGCTTCTCATTCTGTATACAACCGCCCTTGAGGGTTCTCTAAGCGCATTATGGGCATAAGAAAATGACCAAGGGAAGGAGAGAGCCCTTTACTATTTGAGTCGAGTTCTCCTAGGGGTAGAAAACAATTACTCTCCCATTGAAAAACACTGCCTGGCGCTAATCTTCGCGATAACGAAGCTCAGACACTACGCTTTGGCGCATGAGGTCCATCTCATATCAAAAGTGGATCCTCTCAAATATTTGATGTCAAGAGCCATACTAACAAGACGACTCGCGAAATGGGCCCTCCTCTTGATGGAGTTCTCGATAACAAACCGACCTCTCAAGGTAGTGAAAGGCCAGACCATCGCCGACTTCCTCACTGAGCATCCCATACCTGCCGATTCACCCCTAAATTGCGAATTACCAGACGAGCACGCGTTTGACACGATCGATGGGGAGAAAGGATAGAGTGACACCCGATGGGAACTCTACTTCGACGGGGCATCTTCCATGAAGAAGCGAGAGCACAATACCCCCATAGTCAAATCTGGGGTAGGTCTTATCTTCGTGACTCCACAAGGAGGGATAATGCGCTTTGCCTTCTCCTTAACAGAGCCGAGGATGAACAATGAGGCCGAATATGAAGCTTTGATAGCAGGTCTTGAGATCGCTGTAGACATGGGAATCGAGAACCTCCTCATATACGGAGACTCCCAACTGGTCGTTAGCCAAGTAAACGGTGACTATCAGACGTGCAAACCGAAGTTGGTAAAGTACGGCGAGAGAGTACAACAATTGCAGACTCAAATCCCTGCCTATGCCCTGGAAAGCATACCGCGCGTGGAAAACAGCAAGGCGGATGCATTAGCCAAGCTCACTAAAGAACTGGCCGACGAGAACCTCGACGACGTGAGGATCGTGGTACAAAGCCGTTGGGTTCTTGCACCGACAGAAATATCTTCAGAGTCATCCGAAGAAAAGGGAGAGATCAAGCAGACGACCCTACAAATAAAAGACCAGGAAAAGCCTAAGGATTGGAGAGAAGACTTTATAGACTACTTCAAATCCCGTCGAACACCTGAAGATGTGTCCTCAAGACATCAGCTCATGAAACGAGCTCTATCCTTCGCCTTCGTCAATGACACTCTATATAAGAAATTATTTGATTCTCTATGGCTAAGATGCCTGGGACCTGAAGAAGCAAAGAGAGTCGTCCAAGAGACTCATGACGGACTCTGTGGTTTTCACCAAGCCGGAACGAAGATGAAACTGAAGATCAAAAGGATGGGCTACTATTGGCCCACAATGATCCAAGACTGCCTCGAATACGCGAAGCAGTGCCACTCGTGCCAGATTCATGGGGACTTTATCCACCAGCATCCAAATTTGCTACATCCAATGGTGGCTAGCTGGCCATTCGAAATGTAAGGAACTGACATAATTGGGCCCATTGAACCAGTATCATCCAGAAGACATTGGTTCATACCGGCGACAACCGATTACTTCTCCAAGTGGGCAGAAGCAGTACCACTAAGAGAAGTGAAGACGGAGAATATCCTCCATTTCTTCAAGACACACGTCATCTACCGGTTCGGAACTCCGCGACGGATTATCTCCGATAACGGGTCGGCCTACAGAAGTCACAAAATCAGCTGCTTCGCGCAGCAATATAACATAGACCGGAGATACTCTTTGGTCTATAATCTTCGAGCTAATGGTCTAGCTGAGGCTTTCAACAAGATCTTGACGAAGATCGTGAAAAAGATGATTTCCAAAAATAAAAAGGACTGGCACGAGAGACTGCATGAAGCTCTCTGAGTGTATCGAACTACGTTCAAAACGGCCACAAACACAACGCCGTATGCATTGGTATTCGGCACTGAAGCAGTACTCCCCTTGGAGATAAAGCTACCCTCTTTACGAGTGGCGGTTCATTACGAGCTAACAAACGAAGACAATGCTCATCTTCGACTTGAGGAGCTCGACGCCCTTGACGAAACCCGGCTCATGGCGCAACAAAACTTGGAAGCTTACAAAGCAAAAATGACGCGCTCATATGAGAGATTGACTAGGCCGAGAACATTCCGCCAAAGCGAACTCGTGCTAGTGGTCAAGAGACCTATGATCCCCAATCGTGCCAAACGGAGGAAATTCGAGCCGAACTATGAAGGCCCGTATATCATAGACAAAGTCTACCAAGGCGGGGCTTACTTGCTCATGAATATGCATGGCGAAAGACCCTTCAGTCCAATAAACGGCCGTTTCTTGAAGAAATACTACGCCTGACCGAGACGTCTATAAACTACTACGGACCGCAGCATCCCAAGGCTGACACAAAAAAAGGTACGTCCACAAGCAAAATGGACACGGATGAAAACCCGAAAGGGCTTTGTGAGTAAAAACAACAGGGCTACCGGCGAGCTTTGTGAAAACCCGAAAGGGCGCAATCTCGTTAAAAGACACTTGCAAGGTCCTCTCGACCTTGTAAGGAGAAAATACCTGCGTGAGATCCTTACGACTCATAAGGGAGCAACACACTTAAGAATCCCCACGATTCCTAAGGAGAAATTACACTTACGAGATCCTCACGACTCATAAGGAGAACCCTCTTATGAGACCCTCATGGCTCATTAGATTCAAAAGCCTTAAGCTACAGGATCTGAACCTGTTCTTAAGCCATCATAATCCCCAGATTGCCCTACAAGCTGTTCAATATTGACCCTTGTATACAATCTACGGGCACAAATAAATGTTTCCCCAACAGAGTCCCACCACTGACGAGAGATATCTTCATATGGAGAACGACACTTGTAATTCCTCTCGACTTATAAGAAGAAAACACTCTTGTAAAATCCTTACAACTTATAAGAGAACACACACTTAGGAATCCTTACGATTCCTAAGGAGAAAATGCACCTACGAGATCCTCACGACTCGTAAGGAAAAATACCTTTATGAGACCCTTACGGCTCGTAAACTCAAAAGGCCTTAGTCAACAGGATCCTAACACTATTTGCTAAGCCACCTTTGTTCGACATCGACAGAGGCAAATGATGATTCTCTCCTGGCAATATCCCAGTGGTAGCGATGCTGATGCCTAAATCGATATCAAATTTCAAGCCCTTTCACGGCAAATGATGATTCGCTCCTGGCAATATTCCAGTCGTAGCGATACTGATGCTGAGATTGGCACCAGATTCCAAGTTCAACACTCGCGATAAAAAATCAACGAGCCAAAAATGCATATGAAATAGCCGAAATGATGGGGCAACTTGCAACAAAATCAGCAAGCAAAAATATATGCACACAAAATAGCCGAAATGGTTGGGCAACTCGCAATAAAAAGCAGCGAGTAAAAAAGAAAAAAATGATTGGGCACCGTGAAAAATAGCCGAAATGATTGGGCAATCACGACTTTCACGATATAAAAGATGAAATGATAGAGTATCGCGGAAAGAAAATAAAAAATACATATGAAATGAAATTTTTGCCCTACAGGTGAGATCACATTGATCCCTGTATACAATCTAGGGGCACAAACAAAAAGGGAACCATATCATCCCACCAGGCTCCATCAGAAAGAGAGCCAAGTCTTGATGGCAACATCTGCACCCCAAGAGATCAACAACGGAGTTCCTTCTCGTTCCAACCAGAAGCAGATAAGACGTCAACAAACGGAGCCATGGCAGAGTCCCTAGTTCCAAGTATCGACGGCCACATCTACAGCCTGGAGACCCACAACAGTGTTCCTTCTCATTCCAGCAGGACTCAAATGCGACAATCAATCTCGGAGCCACGGCAGAGTCCCTAGTTCTAAGTCTCGACGCCATATCTACAGCCTGGAGACCCACAACAGCGTTCCTCCTCATTCCAGCAGGCTTCAGACGTGAAAATCAACCTCGGAGCCATGGCAGAGTCTCTAGTTCTAAGTTTTGATGGTTCATAAACAACCTAGAGACCACCTTGACATTCGTCTCATTACAGCAGACGCAACGTCGGCAAAGCGGAGCCGCGACAAAGTTCCCAGTTCCAGGACTTGGCGGTGCACAGACAACCGAGAGTCAATCCTGACCCCATATGGCTAAAGTTAATCTTGAAGCGGAGCTGCGGCAAAGTTCCCGGTTCTAGGACTCGGCGGTGCACAGATAACCGAGAGTCAATCCTGACCCCATATGGCTAAAGTCAATCCTGAAGCAGAGCCGCGGAAAAGTTCCCAGTTCCAGGACTCGGCGGTGCACAGACAACCGAGAGTCAATCCTGACCCTATATGGCTAAAGTCAATCCTAACCCTGTATGGCTAAAGTCAATCCTGATCCCGTATGGCTAAAGTCAATCCTGACCCAATATGGCTAAATTCAACTCCTGACCCCGTATGGCTAGAGTCAATCCTGACCCCGTATGGCTAAAGTCAAGCCTGACCCCGTATGGCTAAAGTCAATCCTGACCCCATATAGCCAAAGTTAACCCCTGACCCCGTGGAACACGGCTAAAGTCAATCCTGATCCCGTGAAAAACGGCCAAAGTCAACCCTCGACCTCCCCGTCAAAGCAATGCTTTGATTCGGGAGTAGGTCAACTCATCAATCACTTACGAGTCCTCTCGACTTGTAAGGAAGAAAATTCTCTTGTGAGATCCTTACGACTCTCAAGAGAAAACACACTTAGGAGTCCTCACGACTCCTAAGGAGAAAATACACCTACGAGATCCTCACGACTCATAAGGAGAAAAATCCTTATGAGACCCTCATGGCTCATAAAATTGAAAAGTCTTAGGCGACAGATCTGAACCTATTTCCTAAGCCACCGCTACCCTGCAAAGAATCCAAGATGGATAGCTACCTACTATTTACATACCACATTTGCCAAAATTGCATGCCAGATAAACGGAGGTGCTACTCAAGAGTGCGTAAACTGCTCTGTGTCAAATCGAAATGAAAAGGCGTAACCTATGGACGTCAACCATATACTATGAATGACAATAAGAAGAACATTTGATTCGCATCCAGTTAAGCGCTTGAGAAGTATCCATTTATGTATGTGCAGAAAAGGTTTAGTGCATAAAATAAACACGCAGAAACAAAAATTGTCTATTCATACTTCAGAAAATTCTTACAAGTGATGAAAACGGCAAACAAAAATATCATTAAAATGTTTGCAATGGCAAGACATCAAATCCAGGACATGGATTGAGAAATTCAAAAGTTAGGCCATCTAAAATGTTTTGGGCCTCTCAGACCATTCTTGTATGCTTCCTCTCACGATCATAAGAGTCAGGGTCCTCACTGATGTCCTCCACCCTTCGATAGGCAGCGATTATTGTCGCCTGTTGAAAAGATTGATGCAGAATATCAACAAGATTGTCTCGCCTTTCTTTGAGATTAGGCCCATCAGATACACTGAGTGTACCTTATCTTCGGCGTCATCCAATGCTTTAAGCAGCATGCCATCATAGAATAAAGAAAGTGCTTCCCAGATCACTCTCACAATGAGCTTCAAATGAGCGGAACGACGAGGAAGCAATCGACCATTGTATTCATCAAAGCGACGCATGATTTTGCCGCACTGAGCGTCTGTAAACTCCTGGTTCTGGCAGCGGCCCAGGGCGCGAATGTCTCCATAAGAAATAATCTCGTCATGATCATACAGATGAGCGGCCATAATGTCTGAAAAGGAAAATCAGTGAGAGTTTAGTAGGCAGACTGATTAAGAAAAAGCTTATTGAAACAAACACGGGGATTTAAACAACTCTTGATATCCTCACGAAGAAAATAAGTTCTGACTAAGAGACCCAACAAATTCAAATTTATGCAAATAAAGGAGAAATCCTAAAAAAGATTCTCATTTAATGAGATACTCCTCGGGTCAAGGAGTTAAACTCCTCGAGAGCAACGCTCTGCAGACAGGAGTGACACCTGCCAAAATCAATTATGGGGGGAATAAAAAAAATTCCCCGAAAATTCTTAAGAGCAATGCTCCGTGAAGATGATGGAGTAACCCATCAAAAACCCTAAAAGCAAAGCTTTTGATGAATTAAAAAATTTCATGATCTTCAAGATCCATGAACAAACTTTAAGAGTTCTTCATGAAAGATAAACAAATCTACATAATTTGAAAGAGTAAAGCTCTGTTAAATAGGTTAAGAGACCCTAAAAAAGATCTCTTTAGATCTATGATTTCAAGAGAGCAAAGCTCTGTTAACAAAACCCTAAAAAGGTTTTCTTTGCATCTATGATCTGAAAAGAGCAAGGCTCTGTTAATGGGTAAAACCCTAGATTATTAGCTAATCTCTTCAAAGATTTAATCTTTACCTAAATTTTGATAGAGTTATGTCCCTAAGAAAGTTCTTAAGACAAAGAGCTATGCTCTAAAGGAGAATTAATTCTCAGAAAACAAGAAAGAAGATGAACAGAGATCTTCTCAAGGGACAAATGCCCTATTTATAGGCATTGAGAGCCGTTCCAACTTCTGAGTTGATCCAATGGCATTGATGTTGCAACCGCTGCACTCACGTGCAGGCCACGTGAGCGCAACGGTGGGGGGAATTTGTTTCACTAATCAGAGCAAAGCTCTGTTCAAATTTCAAAATTTGAAATGAAGCAGCGTCAGAGCTGAGAGCGCTTCACTCTAAGCAGTGCACCACGTGCAAAGCACGTGAGCGCTAGCGCTAAGAGCGCTGCACTCTAAGCAGCGCACCATGTGCAAAGCATGTGAGTGGTAGCAATAAAACAAAATGTTCTCAGCCTTTGGATCAAAGATCTAACGAACATGATTAAAAATCATCAATTGATCAGAATAAAATTCTGTTAAGAAAACATTCCTCAGAATCTTTCCAAACAGGAAAAATTATGCTCTGAAAATCAGAGTACCGTTGGATCAATGATCAAATGGTGATTAAAAATCACCAAAGTACAGAATAAATTCTGTATGGAAAAAGATTTCCCAATTTTGTTAAAAACAAGAAAATTGCCTCTGTAAAACAGAAGCCCTCGGATCAAAGATCCAACGGTGGGGAAATCCCCAAATCAATTAGAGAAAAGATCTCTTCAACCGATTCAATAAATCATCCTTCACTATATAAAGGCCCCAAGACTTCAAGTCTGAGACAGAGGAACCCCCCCACCCCCCCACACACACAAACTTTGAAAAAGTTCAAAGAGAAAAGCAAGCTCTTAGCAGAAGAAGAATTTCTTCAAGGTAAAAATAAAGAGATCAAAGTATCTCATTAGAAAAAGAACTTAGTTCTTATGCTAGATCATAAATCTATAAAGAAAATGTCCTTCACAAAAAGATCATAACATCTCACTATAAAAAGGGGGAGAATAATTCAATTCTCTTAGGATCACAGATCCATAAAGGCAAAACCTTTCACCAAAAACATAAGAGATTGAAATATCTCCTATAAAATAAGAACTTTATTCTTAGATCCATGAGACAAAATCTCTTATAAGATAAAATTTAATTCTCAGAGCGCAAAGCTGCCTAAAAAGAGCCTTAGCGCTCCAATTAAAAGGAGCGCATCAGCGCTCCAAATCTAGCGTACAGCGCTGCAGAGCCTTAGCGCTCCAAAAAATAAACAAAAGAGCTCTGCGCTCATTGACTGGCGCTCATCGCCAAGCGCGCCACGTGCTCCTCACGTGTGCGCTACTTAAACAGAAGAGCCCTGCGCTCATTGACTGGTGCTCAGCGCCAAGCGCGCCATGTGCTCCTCACGTATGCGCTACTTCATAAGAAGCGCTCTGCGCTCATTGACTGGCGCACAGCGCCACGTGCTCCTCACGTGTACGATACTTAACAGAAGTGCTCTGCGCTCATTGACTGGCGCTCAGCGCTAAGCGTGCCACGTGCTCCTCACATATGCGCTAAGAGAACATAAACTGTTCTTTAAATAAAAACTCCAGAGCTATAATAAATGCACAACACTCAATAAAAGACAAAAAGGCTGTGAGAATCCAAACCAATCCTCAACATTGTTAAATGTTCAACATTTTAATGGGCCGAGCCCAAATTGGCCACAGAACCTTACCTCAGACTAATTGAGCCCATATGCTCATAAATCTTTGATCTTAGTCCCAAATTGGACTACAGATCTCTCAACCAATATTGGTTCAATGGTACAACTCTTCACTCCTCTGATATTTGTCATTGTAATCCTTCAACGTATTCAGAGAGGTGACGAGTCCCGACAACCAGATATTCCACGGACTGTGGGGTCCTTAAACTCATGGACTATGATGTCTTTAAACTTTACAGACTATGATGTCTTTAAACTACCACGGACTGTGGGGTCCTTAATCTCATGGACTATGACGTCCTTAAACTTTACAGACTATGATGTCTCTAAACCAGACTATGATGTCTTTAAACTCCATAAACTATGATGTCCTTAAACTTCTGGACCGCAATGTCCCTAAACTAAACAATAGAGCCCAAATGCTCTTTTGTTGGATCTAAATGATCATGTTAAGTAGATCTTAGTCTAAAATTAGACTAATGTATCCTTAACAAACGTTTAAGTTGATCTTAGTCTCAAATGAGATTAATGATCCTTAAACCCAAACCAAACTCAAATCTAAGAAAATACGGATTTGGACTAATCAACGCCCTATGGGCGACAACATAAATTAGTCTCCGTATACAATCCACGGGCAACCAAAAACAAAACAAACACATACGACATAAAATGACCATCTGGAGAAGGAGAAAGTGGTTACCGCGATGCGGTAGCGTAATTAACTGTAGGGGCTTGCGCCTGCAGGGAAGAGCGTCCCCATAATCAAAAACCCCTCAACGAGGGGGAATCTGACGAAGTCTGCTACAACGGCCGCATCCGTCTAAACCTTTGATACATGGTGCCATAAATCAACTTGGCATCTTCGGAGAGGTGGACGGATAAAACTAAATAGCATCTGCCCTCGAAATTCAGGCCGGACGTCCCAATGTCCCGGTCGCGTCTTTCGGCAGAGAACACCCCTCATTTGTGAAGGGTTTTAATTATGGGCACGCTCTTCCCTGCAGGCGCAAGCCCCTGCAATTAATTACGCTATCGCAACACGATAAAAACTTTCACCTTCTCTAATTGATCACTTTGTGTCGTGTTATGTTTATTTATATGGGGTTTTGAACTTAAGACGCAAATCTCATATAAATGAGGTCCATCAGTTCATGGGATATATGGGTTTGATCTAAGGATCGTTAATCATATATTGGACTAAGATCGACTTAGGAACAGTGAGCATATGGGCTCAACTGATCATCAGAACATATATGAATAGCCCATGGATAGTATACGATAGTCAATATGGAGACAGTCCATAGAACCAAACATATTAGTATAAAGACATCGTGGTCCATGGGAGACATGGATGGAACATGGATTGTTTATTCCCATGGATTGTATACGGGGATCAATATGGAGATCATCCATAGGGCCAAATATATTAGTTTAAGGACATCGCGGTCCAATATTAGTTTAGAGACATTTCGGTCCAACTTTCATCCTGTGTGCACATGTGTATGTTATATGACGAAGTGAACGATGGTGACATGGGATGCACCCAATATTGGGGTGCGATCCAATTTGAAGGCATTTATATTTCCTTCAAAGATTTACATATACATATGTGTATAAAGTCGGAGCTCAATATGAGATGCATGTCAATATGAGATATGCACATCAATATGGAAGTGCATCAATATAGGGTGTATTGATATGAGGGTGCACATCTGTATAGGATGCATAAAGCCTTCCCTGTCTTAATGAAATTTCATATCTTTCATCAAGTAGGGACGAGAAAGGAGTTATTGGTTGTTGGGACCCGCCACCTCTTTGAAGACAATTAGGATTTACAACACCGTATATCAGATGTGTGGCAAGATGTACCCTTGAACCAAATCCTATGTATGAAGGAGGAGATCAAGTCGAAACTGAGGATTGTTGGTCTTATATGAGACTAAGATCAATTTGGATATCGATATGATTTGAGGATCATTAGTCGTATATGAAACTAAGATTGGCTTGGATGAAAGATCATTAGTCATATATGAGACTAAGATCAATATGGGTATCATGGATGAAAGACCATTAGTCATATATAAGACTAAGATCAATTTGGATGGCATCGATGAAAGATCATTAGTCGTATATGGGACTAAGATCAATTTGGGCATCATTGATATATTGATCAATGGATCATATATGAGAAACATAAACTTATATACTTAGTTTATTTTAACTAAGTAGTCAAGCAAAGGCTTATTGTCTATGTGTGCATGTGCATATGCGCATATATACATGTATCATATTTTATGAGGGTGCGCACATGCATATCACGTGGGTTGCGCACTTGCTTGTGATCGGGGCTACGCACGTGCATATCACGTGATTCGCACTTGTTTGTCAGGTCAAATTTCCATACGCACATGTATATATGTGTGCATCATCTTTCATTTGTGTACACGTGCATGTCACGTGACACGCATGCCTTCATAGACGGCATTCATCAAGTGCGTTCATGTGGATATCATGTGATGTGCATGTCTATATAGACAATTTTTTATCAAATGTGCTTGCGTGGATATCACGTGATGCGCATGCTTTCATAGGCAATGTTCATCAAGTGCGCACACGTGGATATCACGTGATGCGCAAGTCTGCGTAAATGATTTTTATCACATGCACACTTAGTTTGGGTGCGCATGTTTGCAGAAAACAAAGGTTTTCAAAAAGAACCAGTGATTTCTGTTATTTGATTTTCTAGTGATAATATCATTACAAGACCATTTTTATGTTCATGGCCAAGTAGTATTTTGATTAGGATATCGGATCTTTAAGATCGGTCTCTTATAAAAGTGTGAACTTTTATATGAGAGCAATCGAGCATGAAATCCTTTGATTTCTTTTGTGATGAATCAATAGATTCGATGAAAAGGGAAAGGTTTTATGAAGAAGTGATGGCTTCTATGTTAAAAGAGAAATATTTCTCTTTTTTATATCTTCACCTTTTTTTCTTTTTTTGATTGAAGGAGGTGAGTTTTTTTTTGCAGAAGCTTATGGGGGTCTTTCCTACGATTTAATCTTATAGGGCATGAGAACTATCAATCAATTTGAGAGAATCTCTCATTCAGAGATCTCAATTCGTTTCATAATCAGGTGATGATCTTTAATCACCGTTGGATGGAGATCATGGATCTTAACAGAAGATTTTTCTACTAATTAAGGACTTAATTCCTTATTAACAAGATTTATTTCTTGTAAGAAGCGTTTGCTTCAAGGAATGTACTTGCGCACTTATGACCTTTGACACATGCGCACATGCATTGCACGTAGCACACATGATTCAACTTGGCAATCTTGCCAAGTGCACATGTATAGGTGCGCACAACTTGGATTGATTCATTTGACTCATGCGCACGTGCATTGCATGTCGCGCATGTGATACAACTTGGAAATCCTACCAAGTGCGCATGTATAGGTGCGCAATACTTGAATACGGGAACAATTGTACGATTTTAGGCCAACAAATTTTGGCAGGAACAATCATAAGCATCCATCGACAACGTCTCTTCTCGACAACATCGCCGACAAGCCTCATCATCATTGTCTCCTTCTCTACGTTCGTGGCTACACGTGGATTGAAGTCACCAAGTTGAGATTCACCATGGTCGCTTGTGATCTTGTGAACCAATCACGATAAGGCAAATACTCTTGCTCCCCTTTATTAATCGATGCGACATCGGTTATCTTCTTGGTTAAACTCGCTTGTTGTAGATTTTAATGAACATAATATTCAATGTCATGATTCCTTATTGATATGTGATCCTATGTTTGTTGTGTTTATGATGGAAAACCTTAAAGATCCAGCATGTCCATTAATCGAATCCATCAGATTATGTTTAAAACCATGTTTGCTATTGACAGGTCAAATTGCCATGTTCATGATAAAGTTGAATCAATATTGAAAAACGATTTATGTATATTTATCATTTATGCTATTGCTACAACATGTTTCACTCATTATCATCGATATGCATAAGAGTTCTCAACATACTTATATGATCCATAGATAATATTTGCTACGGCATGATTCCCGCTTTTATCAACATGCTTGAAAACCATTGACATAATTACTGTTATTAATTGACACGCTTTATATTTGAGACTATTATTGTTTGACACATATGAAAACCCGTTGACAAGCTATATGCATTCGTGGCAACTAGTGTTGAACGACAGAACGCGCTTACTAATTAGAATACCGAGACATATGTATATTCTGATTGATTCGGCACTATTTCATGATTCGGTGTTTAATGTGATACAAGTGTTTACAGTGATATAAGTGTTTATTCATGATTAGTGCTTATTCGTGATATGTGCCAGTAAATCGTTTTAGTCGGTATTCAAGATCTAGTGATCAGGTTTATTTATTGTGATTTAACTTAGAAACAAGGGGGATTGGGAAAATTAAAAGTTGGAATGTGGACCCGTATTTTAGGGGATTCCAGAGTTAGAGATTGGCCAGTCAAACGTGCAGTTTGCGTAAGAGTGGTGTGCTGGATATCACCAACAGTAATAGTGAGTGTAGGATTTCGCCTAGCTACACGCTCGGGATCAGCTCCAAGCACAGTGGGTCGTGGTCCCGGATATGTACGGGATATCCTCAAAGGTTCGAGAATACTTTCCACCAATCAATTTCAAATATACATTACGTTAGTTAAGGATTTACGATAGTGACATTTAGTACCTGGCTTGATTGTATTATCATGCATATTACTGTTATTTGTTGTACCTATATCTACATGTACACGCGAACATTTCACGACATTCACCTTATCATGTTATTACACACACTTTAAGTTTTAGCACTTGTTGGGTGTTCTGACACCCATGGGAGTTTCTACCTTAGACTTAAAGACGGACGCATCAGCAGAACAGGATCATAGTCATTTCAAAGGCTAGCCGAAGAGCATTAGTTTAGTGTAGGTTTATTTCCTTTATTTATTTCAGTTCATATTTTAGCATGTGAGCCCCTCTTGGATCGGTATTCCTTATTCAACTCTATTGTTATTTGGATCTTTTGTTATTTGAATCTATTATTATTTTGAGGACCCATCTTTGCACTCTTTGATATTTTAATATAGCATGATTATTAGATTTATCTCTTGTGTATATTGGTATTCATCTTGGCTATTATCGTGTAGGTATAGTTTAGAAGTTTTAATGTGACTATAGAAGGATGATTACTTACTATAGCTTGCATGGCTGGCTTTCGTTGCTCTCCGCATTCTATATTTTGGGAAGCGGGACGTGACAGAGGTTTTACAAAAATTTCTTTTTTTTAATTAAAAAGTGAGAGACTTTAACACCGTTTGGATCAGGGATCCTGCGTCGTGTAAAGGATGCTTCGATAATCAAGGCTTGCATAGCGATAGGGTTCTTCAAAGTTTTAATGGGAGAAAAAATATGGAGGAAGGAAGATGGAAGAAAGATAGGGGCTGAGATTTATTTATAGGAGTAGAGATTATGTTTTTTTTAGAAATTAAGAGTTAGGATTAAATTAAACCCACCGTTGTCGGTCCCAAGTCCGGATGAGAAAGGATGAAAGTTGTAGTAGGCTTGTGACAACCAATGTAAAACTTTGTCACATTCTTTGACATGAACCATAAAAAGAATATCATTGGGGCGTCCCCTACTCAGCAACGAGCTATATCAGATCCCGGGTGTAGTGTTAAGTATGTAAGGACTTTTAGGTCATCGTGCGGAAGCGGCGCGCTGCATCGGACCTCGGGTGTTGTGAAAAATAAGCAAGGGTTTCATAGTATAACAACTCCAATTTCAATGTACAGAAATTGTTTAAAAGTTAATGTGCAATTGGGGTATTTGCAACTCCTGTGTATACTATAAGTATTTGTTTTAATTTAGAACAGCAAGAAAGTACTTGTAGCATATTAGTAAAGCTTTGCACTGCTGTGACGTAGCCCATGTGATCGAATCCCCCCAGCCACATTATCTTTTTATTTAAATTTATATTAATCTTTTAGAAGCCCAAGGGTTTGCACATGCACTACACGTAGAATAAAGAGTAACAGAATATTTAAACATATGCACGAGGCTAATTGAAGCGACGGGAATGTAATTCGATGCCATGCACCCCACGTGTTCGCGGGGAGGCGGAGTTTGCAAAAAACGATTTTTAAGTGCTTCGTAACATCGACTAAACTCCAGGATCGATACTAAACCCTAACTAAAATACTAACTCGGAGGTTTAACTGCTATGTGAGAATGTTATACCTCAAGTTACAAGTCCTTCTTCTCCCCGCTATCCTTCTCCTTGTCGTGAGCTCCTCGAAGTGAGAATGGACCGTGCCCCCTCGTCGGTTTCTCCATATCGAAGAAGATCCACCCGAGAGTGTCTATCTTGAGCTTTCATCTCCAAGATGAGGTAACTAGGTCACTTGGTGTACTAAACTAAGTAGCCTAGAGTGTGTAAAGAGTGATTAGGGATCTAGTTGTCTCACAAACCCTAGGATTCTCAACTCATGAAACAATTAGGGTTTGAGATGTGAGAAGAGAGCTTAAGGAGAATGAGAGAGAGAGAGAGAGAGAGTATCTGATATATGATAATGATAAATGAAAATGGCTCATTTTTAGACTTTTAAACCAAATGAAAATATCTCATACAAATATCTCAAAATATCTAAGTCTTCAAATCTCATATGAGTCCAAGAAATTCAACATGAAGCTATGTTCATATTTCACTAAAATACAACAAAGTATTCCACCTCATTTCCTACACCTCACAAAAGATTTAATCAAAAAGGAAAAACCCTGATTGAGGTGTCTCACTTCTTGAAACAATCTTAATCAAATTATAAGAATGCCCCTCTCAACCGTATATACATATCCACATCAGTATTCCGAGAAACACGAATACAATAAGACGAAACTGATCCAATAATCAAATACTAGGATCCAGCTTAAACCAAAGCCGACTAGTATTGTCCGCCCAAACATCATATGCGCACAAGTACACGTATGTGATCGAACCCTGTCGTAAAACCATACGACCTCTACATCGTTTCGTCCGAAACAGGGAAACCCTCTGTGTGGGACTCTAAAGACTCGACAGTACGCTGTCAGTGGGTTTAACCACAAGCACGCCAGCGGTACTAGCTACACGTAACGGCTACCTAGGTATCTGTCGATAAGAAGGCCGATGACCAAACTCATCCGAACTCTTACTGAATCTGTCTGTGGCAATCTCCGTACAGTCCGGTCTATTCGTCAAAGAGTATCGTATATCGTGCCTAGGGGTGTGGTAAATGTCAGACCCCTAATAGTGCAATAAGTCGTGTCGGAGTGCATCCCAAAAACACCCTGAGAAACTACTGGAGTACCTACCAGCAAATCTCGCTTTCCCTGGCCAGGGACTTTGTGTAATGGCTTTCCAAACACAGCGCGATATCAACCCCCAATACTGGAAGAGACGATTCCTATCTAACCGCCACTGCCTCCAAATGCTTCGGGACTGCACCCAACTACTACTTGTTTGCACGACTCAATAGAATCGTCGTAGGGTAGTAATCTAAGAACAGTGGGAACACACTTGAGGCGAAGTAGCAGTGTCAAGTCAACGGACTATGTTGTACTCATGTCACCTGGGAACTGCTACCTGATGATAGGTATAGTACCAACCAGCAGTTCCTTACGAGTCCGTTCAGTGTAACTCATAACCCAATAAGCACATGCATACTATCTCCAGTACGACGTACTGATGGCTGTAGGACAGAACATCTCCCCTGCTGAGATGAGAAGCGTATACACTAGTCTACTCTGGAGTATCGATACCCTGTCTCGATAATCCTATGACTAGAGACCTTTATAAGGATGTGCTTGTAGACTACCCAGCCTCCACTAGTGTGACTGCCATCACAACGCTGGTAGTCAAGCAAAGATCCTAAGGGCTCTACCAATATGTATTAATGATACGTCAAAAGAAACATATACACATATTAAGATAGATACAAACCAAGTAGCATACTACTATATTGAGCAAGACTGTCATAAATCCGTGTATATATCTCAAGCTTCCAAAATGTAATATACAAACTAGTACTATACAATAATGGCCTCTACGGCATATTACACTAACAATCTCCCACTTGCACTAAGGCCATGTGCTGGCATATCGCAGACGTATCATCTCGAATAGCCTCTCGAACTGTGTCTGAGAGATGGCCTTTATGAATGGATCTGCAGCGTTGTCCTCAGCAACAACTCTCTGCACCTCGATCTCCCTGCGATCCACGATCTCCCAGATCAGGTGATACCGCCTCAAGATGTGTCTGGACTTCTGATGGGACCTGGGTTCCTTTGCTAAAGCTATAGCTCTATTGTTGTCACAATACAGAGGTATTGGATCAACAATGAACGGAACCACCTGAAGTTTGCAAAAAACTTCCTCATCCAGACTACTTCTTTTGCGGTATCACAAGCTGCGATATACTCTGCTTCCATCGTCGAGTCAGCAACTGTGTCCTGTTTGGAACTCTTCCAACAGACCACCCCTCCATTGAGGGTGAAGACATAACCCGACATGGACTTGGAGTCATCCTTGTCACTCTGGAAGCTGGAATCGGCAAAGGCCTCGATCTGGAGGTCTTTTCCATCGTACACCAAGAACATTTCTTTAGTCCTTCTCGGGTACTTGAGAATGTTCTTTACTGCTATTCAGTGCTTCTCCCTAGGGTTTGACTGATACCGGCTTACCACGCTTAGTGCGTAAGCAACATCTGGTCTGGTACACAACATCGCATACATTATAGAGCCTACTGCAGAAGCGTAGGGTATAATAGACATGCGATCTCTTTCCAAATCAGTCTTGGAAAACATCTCTTTGGAGAGGGTGATTCCGTGACAAGCCGGTAAATTACCGCACTTTGAATCTTTCATACCGAATCTCTTCAGTATGGTGTCGATGTACCTAAACTGTGAAAGTCCTAACATCCTTTTAGATCTATCACGATAGATCTGGATCCCCAGAATGTAAGAGGCATCACCCAGGTCTTTCATGGAGAACCTTTGTGACAAGAATCCTTTGACAGATTGTAGCATAGGAATGCCATTTCCTATCAAGAGAATCGCATCCACGTACAAGACGAGGAATACAACAGTTCTTATTACAATCTTACTATAGATGTATGGTTCATCTGGATTTTTGATAAAGTCAAATTTTTTGACCGTCTTATCAAAACAGATGTTCTAACTCCGCGATGCCTGCTTTAGTCCATAAATGGACTTAAGCAACTTGCACACTTTCCCGCTGCTCCCACTCTGAATGAGATCTTCTGGCTGAAACATATAGATGCACTTTTCCAAATTTCCATTTAGAAAAGCGGTCTTTACGTCCATCTGCCAAATCTCATAATCATGGCAGCAATGGCAAGAAAGATCCGGATGGATTTGAGCATAGCCACTAGTGAAAAAGTTTCATCATAGTCCAAACCAGGTCTTTAACGAAATCCTTTTGCAACAAGTCTAGCCTTATAGGTATCAACCTGTCCATCTACACCAATCTTCTTTCTGAAGATCCATTTGCAGCCTACGGGTTGTATCCTTTCTGGAGCAATGTCCAAAGTCCATACTTTGTTGGTGTACATGGACTCCATCTCGGTCCGCATTGCATCAAGCCATTTTACTGAGTCTTACTCTGAATGGCTTGCTGGAATTTAGTTGGCTCATCATTATCAATGATACAATCCTCTCTATCCCCGTCTACGATAAAACCGTAGTATCTCTCGGGCGGATGAGACAGCCTACTATTCCTGTGGAGTGGCATGGGAATTTCCTATTCCTTTGAAACTTCTGGTTCCATCATACTTTCAGTAATAGATTGTGGTTCTGGAATTTCTTCCAGTTCTATTGCGCTCCCACTAGTTTCCTTTTCTAAAAAGTGGGCATGACGAGAAACAAAAGCCTTTTGTTCCTCTGCGTAATAGAAAAGATACCCCCTGGAGTTCTTTGGGTACCCACAAACTTACACAGTACTGAGCATGCCACGTGCTTGTCCGCATACTGCTTTTTGACAAAAACTGTACATCATCATATCTTTAAATACTGAAGACAGGGTTTCTTCCCACTCCACATCTGATATGGTGTGGTAATCACAGTCTTGGTAAGAACCTTGTTCAAAAGATATGCAGCTGATTCTAGTGAATAGCCCCAGAATGATCGCGGTAACTCAGCGTTACTCATCATGGAACGCACCATATCCAATAAGGTTCGGTTCCATCTCTCCGATACACCGTTGTGCTATGGCGTGTATGGAGGAGTAATCTGAGAGAGAATTCAATTCTCTTTCAGGTAATCAAGGAACTCGGCACTCAAGTATTCACCACCTCGATTAGATCTTAGTGTCTTGATACTTTTGTCGGTTTTTTTTTCCACTTCATTCTTATATTCTCGGAATTTCTCAAAGGCCTCAGATTTATGTTTCATCAAGAAGACATGTCCATACCTAGAGCAACCATCCGTAAAAGTAATGAAATAGGAATAACCACTTCTTGCATGAGTAGATATTGGACCACACACGTCGCTGTGTATGAGTCCTAAGAGCTCGCTTTCTCTTACTCCGTGTCCAGTGAACGGAGTCTTTGTCATCTTTCCTTTGAGACATGATTGACAAGTTGCATAAGATTGATATTCAAACGGATCCAAATATCCTTCTTTATGTAACTTAATCAACCTTGTTTCGTTGATATGACCCAGTCTACAATGCCATAAGAAAGCTTGATTTAATTCTAGAGTCTTTCTTTTATGTGTGTTCTGGACATTGAAAATTTATAGTTGGTTTAATACGTATATACCGTTGTTTAGAGTACCTGACCCAATTAAACCATGATTTAGGTGGATGTTTACGATATTGTTTACAAATGTAAAATCATAACCTTCTTTAGATAATACAGATACATAAATGATATTACAAGTCAAACTAGGTACACAAAAACAGTTGCGCAAAACCAAAATATGTCCACTTGTCAACCCTAAGCGATATTCCCCTACGGACATAGCATCCTCGTTCGCTCCGTTAGCAACCCTGAAGGTCATATCACCGGTCTTCAGAACTCTACGGCTTCTCAGTGCCTGCAAAGAATTACAGATATGAGATCCTGATCCGGTATCCAATACCCAGGAATTAGAGTTGATTAACAGACAATTTTCAATTACAAACACACTTGAAACCGAAGCCATAACCTGCTTCGAGTCCTGGTTCTTGGCTCTCCAGGCCCTGCAATCTTTCTTCCAATGGCCCTTCTTATGACAGTAAAAGCACTCTTCCTTTCCTACTATCGTCCCCGCCACTTTTGCCTTGCCCTTTGCTTCCACCTTACTAACACTGCTTCTCGACTTGGTGGGGGCCTTCTTCTTCTTTCCCTTGGCTTTCGCCTTGGATCTAGAAAAGGAAGCTCCATCAACAAGCAGAGCGGGTGTTTCCCTGGATTTCTGCAGGGTGCCCTTAGCACTCCTTAACATGTTGAGGAGTTCCGGAAGTTCAACTTCTTTACCTTGAATATTAAAATTCAAGATAAACTGGGCGTAGGTGGAAGGGAGGGACTGCAGAATCAAGTCTGTATACAGCTCGTTCCTAACATGGTCCCTAGGTCCATGAGCTCCTCAATATAGCCGATCATCTTAAGGACGTGTTTCCCTACATGACCCGATAGCCAACCTCACCTGAAATAGCTTCTTCGAGGTCTCGTATCATGCGATACGATATTTCTCTCCATATAATTCCTTGGTATGGAGGAATATGGATTCAAGATCCATATTCTCGTGCCGTCTCTGGTGTTCATTGTCCATAGAGGCCAGCACGAGGCACTTGGCTTTCGTGTTGTCAATTTCCCAGGTCTTATGAATTTCCTTATCCGCGACGCTGGAATTTGGACCTAGGACGGCGGGGGCTTTAGTAGTAAGAATATAGCCCAATTTGTCATATTTGATTGCCATCTTGACATTCCTGAGCCAATCTTTATAGTTCGGCCCCGTCAATATATTTTTATCTAATAGTAACTTAAGGCCAGTCATCTTGGTCACTGCAATTAGCAGAGAGAGAAGAAACACTTTAGCATGATACTCTTGCAAGTTTAGATTGGTTTTTAATTTATCTAAACAGGATGGCTCCCACTGTTTCTCGAATCCTTCCTCAAACCATAAAAGAAGAATTAGTCAGGATTAATCTCACCGCACAAAACTTGCTTAACCTTTCAGCCAGGCCAGTGTCGGTACTTCGAGGGAGGTTTTACGATGCTTTTGCGAAGTTCCATAATTAAATAACCTCTTTTCCCTAGAGGCGTGGCCCCGCTAATACATTTCTAGACACCTACTTGGTTTATAGCTGTTTACCGTCGAAAATGGGAGACGGAACCGCGTAGGTCGTCTTGCCTGAATTTAGGGGCAGATACTATTTGGGTTTATCCTTCCACCTCTCCGAAGATGCCAAGTTGATTTATGGCACCGTGTATCGGAGGTTTGGATGGATGCGGCCGTTGTAGAAGACTTCGTCAGATTCCCCCTCATTTCTGAGGGGTTTTTGATTGTGGGGACGTTCTTCCCTACAGGCGCAAGCACCTGCAGTTAATTACGTTACTGCGTATCAATAACCACTTTCTCCTGCTCTAGAAGGTCACTTCATGTTATGTGTGTTTGTTTTATTTTTGGTTGCCTGTGGATTGTATATGGAGACTAATTTATGTTATCGCCCGTAGGGCGTGGATTAGTCCAAATCCGTATATTCTTAGATTTGGGTTTGGCTTGATTTAAGGATCGTTAATCTCGTTTGAGATTAAGATCAACTTAAATGTTTGTTGAGGATACATTAGTCTGATTTTAGACTAAGATCTACTCAACAGGATTTTGGGATCATTCAGACCCAACAAAAGAGCGTTTGGGCTCCATTGTTTTAGTTTAAGGACGTTATGGTCCATCGTTAGTTTAAGGACATTACGGTCCACAGTGGGATGTGCTCATCGATTTGGGAGTGCACCCAAGAGTTGTCGATTTTCGGGACCCTCCACCTCTCTGAAGACGTTGAAGAATTACAACGACATGTATCAGAGGTGTTGAGAGATGTACCCTTGAACCAAATTCCGGATTAAGGGGAGAGATCTTAGTGAACCATCTAAGAATCATTAGTCATTTTCGGGAGACTAAGATTGACTTAGGAGATGTGTGATGGACATCGTTCTGGTCAATTAGTTTGGGAAGTCATAGGCATAGAGACTCTGTCTATTTGGAAATCCAAAATACTTTAATCTCAGGAAGACTTAGCCAATTTTGGCAACTGAAGTTGGCTTTTTATAGTGTTTAACATTAATATCTGCTTGGTGTTTACGTGAGTCTCTACAGCAGTGTTAAACACTGAAATTTGGGGCACTCACATGTGGCACGTGAGGCATCTGAAAGTTGGCGCTGTACACTTGGGTTCAAATCCCCGTCTGTATATAAGTGTTAAACACTTAATTCTTATGGCCATCACGTGTGGACGCGTGAGGCGCCCCAGAGTTGAGCACTGCTTCTTTGGGTTTATTCCCTCTTACCTTTTATAAGTGCTAAGCACCTAGCTCATATAATGCTCACGTGCAAACACGTGAGGTGCTCAAAATGTGAGCGTTGACTTTGGAATTTTCCTATTTTCCATGTAAGTGTTAGGAAACTGTTTGGGGGTCACGTGGGAACACGTGAGGCACCCCAAAATAGGAACTGTCTTTAGATTTATTCACTTTTTCATGTAATTGATGAGCGCTCGTTTTAAGGGGTCACGTGGGAACACGTGATTTGATCTTGGTCCTTCCTTTTTGGTCCTCAGATGTGCTCACGTGGGAACACGAGACCAGTCTTTTCTTTTATATGCATAGAGATTCTGAGTTTTAAGAATTTCAGGTCCCTTGTTTTGTAAGAATTAAATTCTTTTGCAGGGTTAAACCCTAGTTTTATCAAAGGAATCAAATTCCTATATCCTTTTGGAAGAATTAAATTCTTTGAACTCAGTTCTTTCCCTTAAGTTTTGAATCTGCATAACAGAATCTCCCCGATGAGAATTAAATTCTCAACCTGTGGGGAGATCTACTTCTGCAGAGCTCAACCAGAGGAAGAACTAAGTTCTTTTGAGAAGAGTTAAACTCTTGGTTTGAGAATTAAATTCTCTGTACTTTCTTCTTACCTAGGATTTTTGTTTAAGAAGGAGATTTTCTTTCTCTAGAGAACTGGATTCTCTTTTCTCTTTTTCTTTTGTTTTTCAAAGCTTATGGGGGGGTGTTCCTCTGTATAAGACTTGAAGTCTTGGGTCCTTTATATAGTAGAAGCAAGTTTGTTGATTTAGTTAAAGAAATCTCTCATTGAGAGATCTTAATTGATTTGGGGATTTTATCCACCGTTGGATCTTTGATCCAAGGACTTCTGTTTTACAGAAGATATTTTTCTTGTTTTTATAAGATTAGAGAAATATTTTCCCATACAGAATTTTTTCTGTAGACAGGTGATTTTTAATCACCATTAGATTTTTAATCCAACGGTACTCTGTTTTACAGAGCGTAATCTTTCTTATTTAGAAA
The DNA here is from genome assembly GCA_030015575.1 of Agapanthus africanus. Classification (NCBI taxonomy): domain Eukaryota; kingdom Viridiplantae; phylum Streptophyta; class Magnoliopsida; order Asparagales; family Amaryllidaceae; genus Agapanthus; species Agapanthus africanus. The sequence goes on along the minus strand of JASDDO010000024.1, from coordinate 349,092,284 downwards.
GATTTAAGAAAATATTTTCCAAATAGGGTTTTGATCCTCTTATTTAGAATTTAATTCTATCAGCTCAGAAGGCGTTTAGGACCACTCACGTGTAGCATGTGACCCCTACTAAGTTAAACTTGTTGGCTTACACGCAACAGCTAAATAGGGCATCACGTGCTAACACTTGATCTTCTCTGGCCTGCTATTTGTTTTAATATGGCGTCTATATATTTTGTATATAGATGCTCACGTGCTTGCACGTAAGGCCCAATTTCAGCATGTCAATTGTTAAGCACAGCGCCTATAATCTTTGTTCATAGGCGCTCACGTGTGGGCATGTGATGCTCTATTAGTGGGAAATTTTCCCATCGCTTTTTCTCTCTTTCTGTTCTTTTCTCTCTACCTTTTTTTATAAGGGAACAAATGCCCCCACAGCGTTGCTCTCACGTGGCTTACATGTGAGTGCGACACTGTCATCCTTACAGCCGTTGGATTGCCTAGGGGAATGGGAAGATGAACCGCTCCCTATCACGTCTTATAAATGCAAGGGTCTTGTCTTTAGGAAGCCACTTTTCTTTCATCTTCTTATTTCCTTGTCTTCTTTGATAATTTAATTCTCCTCCTCAGAGCTTAGTTCTTTGCCCATTGAAATTTCAGAGTTAAACTCTGTCAGAAAGAACCTCTTTAGGTAAAGATCTTGAACGACAAAGAAACCCTTTTCTTTAAAAAAAAATTCTGGATTTTAAACCCATCATAAGGGCTTTGCTCTCTTCTGAAACCCATCTCTTAAAAATCCAAAAGACATAATCTTTGAGTAATAAACCCCAAATATCTTCGAACATTGGGCATTTCTCTTCTGATCTTTGAGGATCCATGGCATTTTAATTCTATCTTTCGTTTCCCCCTCATGGGGTTTCTGGAATTTAATTCCACCGCTTAAAAAGAATTTAGCTCTGAAGATTAAAAGGGCCCTTCGGGAATTTCATTCCCCTCCGTTCTTGAGAATATTTTCATAGGGTTTTACCCTTATTTGCACATATTTCAATTTGTTGGGTATTTTAACAGAATTTGTTTTTTCTATGAGGATGTCAAGAGTTGTTTAAACTCCAGTGTCTGCTTAATGAGATTTTTTTTTATTCTCACAATGATTATCCTGTCTCATCATTGGTGAGCCGTCATATTAATTTTGTGGGGTCCATTAGTTTTGCAATCAGTGGTCCCATGGAACAAACTTCATGTCGTTTCCTTCTGTTGTTATATATATATATATATATATATATATATATATGTTTCATTAACGGTTTTTCTTTCCGTTATTTCAGGAACAATGGCTTCTCTTTCCTACTTTCCCTTTACTCACTCAGACGCCGCTTTTCCGCAATCGCCGTCGGTTAAGGAAGCTATGGCGATGATCAGGGCCTATGATAGGGACTGTACTAGTTTGCTCTTATGGGGAGTTTGTTATGGTCACATCATCCGGGGCCGCCGCAGCTTTACTTGTGAGGTGTCAACAGAGCCCCTTCGCCCAATGTTGCTGATGGAGTGCCCGCAGACCGCTTATGCGGTGGAGGCGGCTAATTGGACTCTTACAGGCCGGCTTAAGCCATCAACAACCAGGATACCCAGCCAGCCCTTGCCAACTATAGATATCCAGGGGCACCGCATCTGTCAAGGTGAAGCCCAACCCTTGGGACAAGTTTATAAGGTAGGACTTACCCCTCGCCACCCAGTAGGCTATCTTACCTGGGCTCGATATGTTCTTTCCGCCCACCGTGCACGGTTGCAGAAGGTTGAGCTATATCAAGCAGTGTATGCGTCTCTTTTTCATTACCAGGCCCCTCATGTCTGGTGGGTTAAAGCTTTTCTGAACCAATAGAATCTTTCCACCGACACCTTCTTGCTAGGGGATCGCGAGGTCTCTATTTCACTAGAAGAGTTTTATGAGATTTCTGGACTGCCAATCAAGGGAGAGCATTATGAAGAGCTGATGCCTCCCAACGAGTACGTGCTCACGACCATGCCGGCTATGCTTGACGGCTTGACGACTGAAAATGCCGTTCGCCATAAGTACCCCAGTCTAATCAAGGTTCTGGGTATTTTTGAGAAACTGTTCGCGACGTCGGAGGGGCAGGGCGTCACCTTTGAGAGCTTCATCGCCTGCTTTATCCGTGAAGACGCTTTATCCAAAAAGGCTCCAAAGTTTTCGAACATTGACGACCCTTTTGGGTTTGGGCTGAATAAACTACCGACCAAAGAAGAAGACTTGCCTCAGTTTAATATTCCGATCTCGTCGGACGTGTCCTTCGATGCGATTGCGGCCCCTGGCATATACGAAGAGACCTTCTTCGTCGGCTTTATCAACCTTTGGCTTAGTTGGTTCGCCATTCCGACGCTTCATGAGAGCTTTCGTCTTCTACCGCGCTCATCACGTAGCTGAAGGGGCACGATTGGCTGTTGGTATTGCGGGATTGTCGCACCTATATCATGGATTAAGCGTTGCGGCCAATACTTCGACCCCAGGTGCGGATGTTGTGAATTTCTTCCTCCACTTCTTCACATCATGGATTGAGATGCATGTACTGGGAGCATTTGCAGGACATCGGCAGACAGATTTGTATGAATCCTATACCTTCCCACTGGTTATGAGGTTGGTGGATGCTTCTGCTCCTGATCCGACTCAGCTAGGGGCCCTCCGCGTGTTGCTCAATCCATATTCAAACGAGGGCGGGATGGTGTTTAGTGACCGAGTCCTCTCTGCTCCTGCGGGGCCCGTTCAACAGCTTTTTGATCTATCAAAAGGGGAGCACCATCTTTAAACCCTAAAGAGACTATGCACCTGCACTCGATTAGGCCGGGCTACTTGGTATTCCGTCAGAATAACACGGCTCTTTTTTTGCGGTATAATCCGCACCGCTTTGCCCAGCAATTGGGTTATAACCAGGGTATCCCTTTCGAGGCATTCTTAGTTGAGCCCACTCCGTCTCTGGAAGTCACTCGTGATGTCATCCATCATTTTATGCGGCTGAACACCGGCTCCCGTTTCATGATCCCTGAGTCCGACTACCTTCCAAGGTGTGTGGGGTATTTTATGGGTTGGTATCGTCATCGAGTCGGTCCTGTCATTGCCGAGGAGAAGCGGGTACTCTTCGAATGTAGAGCTCCAGCTCCGACCTAAGCCACTGGCGTTCTGTTGTGGTCGCGGACAGTGGTTCGCCCTCCATTGAGGGATAGCGGTGTGGTACTTATCCCCAAGGCCACAGAAACAGAATCGACTCCTCGCACTGCTGGTATGCCGGTGCGCACTAGAGCCCAAGCAAAGGCCTCCAATGAGGCGCCAGCAGTAGTGTCATCAGTGGCGGCGTCATCAATGGCAGTGTCATCAACGGTGGTATCGCTAAAAGTGAATACCGGAAGCGAGGTTGGTCAACGTCGCGCCAAAGCATCGAAGGGAAGGAAGCATTCTTCGGTCAGTGCTAGCACGAGTTCTAAGAGGAGGAAGAGATCGGTCGCCGGCTTACTGGACACCTTGCTTGAGTCTGACCCTTTCATTTAGGACGAGCCGATAGCTATGGAGGAATCAGACGCCGGCCTTATTTATCCTGGCTCGTCCGTCGAGGAAGCCGCGCAATTGGCTGAGGCTTTAAAGCGCTAACAAGATGAGACCGAGAACGTGTGCATCCCAAAAAAGCCCTACCCTTCAGTTATCTTCTATCATGTTGATCCATCATTATGGCGGGTACATATAGGTCCTTTGCTGATGGAAGAAGAACGGGCCCTCAAACAGCCCATAACGATCGCCTCCGAAGACGAACTTGCATTAAAGACAGGCAGTCATTCATCCGCACTTCAACCCCGACGAGCGCACTTAGCAAGAAAGGAAAAACGTCTCGAGAGAGCCATACTTCAAGCTCCTTGGAGCATTGGTATGCATCCTTCTCATGGCCTTCTTTTAGCGAATAGACTGTATCATTTTTATGTCTTCTCATTTTTGTGAAAACTTTGCAGGGACTTCGGCGGCGAAAAAGGATTTGAATCCAGCTCGGGCCATAACTGTGAACTCTACAAATGTCTCTCGTGATGCACCGGCAGATGTAGAAAGGATCATTACAGCTGCTATTCTTACTGTGGAGCTTTCGGTGGTAGCTTCTGTCCTTCGGTATCTATTCCTCCGGCAGAGGTCACCCCACTGGTTACGAACCCTATGGACTCTCTAGTGACGCACCAAAGGGTGTAGAAGAGATTGTCGAAGCCGTTAGTCCTATCTTGGTGCTCCCGGTGGTGGATTCCATCCTTTTAGCATCTGTACTTTCCGCAGAGGTGACCTTACCAGCCGTAGATCTAATGGATCTCCCTAGTGGCGTCCTGGAGATTGTAGAAAGGATCACTGAGACCGTTGTTGCCTCCTCAGAGCCAGAAGTGGCGGCTGTTGTTTCTGAATTGGAAGTCGTCATGCCGCCAAATGTCTCTGGTGTTATACCTGATGGTGTGGAGGAGGCTGCCGAAGCTGCTATTGTTAGATATGTATGCCCTAGAGGCCATTATTATATAGTACTAGTTTGTATAATACATTTTGGAGGCTTGGGATATATATACGGGTTTACGACAGTCTTGCTCGATATAGTAGTATGCTACTTGGTTTGTATATATCTTAATATGTGTACATGTTTCTTTTAACATATCGCTAATAGATTGTTACGTCCCGAAAGTACGGAACATGACCGGCACCTAGACTACGAACGTCTCGAGACGTACGTGCTCTAAGTAAGCCGAGCCCAGAAATCCAAACCAAGAAAAGTAGTAGAGAGTAGGAAGAACCATATCAAAACAACCAGTATGCAACATAATATACAACGCCTAAAGGCGAGGATCACAACAGAAAGGAAACTCAACCAGCAAGAAATCCATAAAAATGTAACACGCGACTCTAAGGTCGAAAGAATAAACATCACCAGTCTCTATCTCAAATAAGTACATGTTTGGTTGATGGAACTTCTAGATACAACTGAATATAATATACAATGTATAATGATGGGTACGATACAATAAACCCACCTACTAGCAAGTCACCCGAAAGGAACAGTGCCCGCAAAGCCGTAATGAAACCTGTACGGCAGTACCTGCAAGAAACTGGGGCACAACGGGGGTGAGTTGCCAACTCGTGAGTAGAAAAAGATCTACGAACAGAAAATCGCATGTATGACGCAATCCTAGGTCATACGATCAATATATATAATCCTCAAATATATAACCAGCAATCTATAACATGACTAGGGTAACTATCTAACCCAAATGTAATCCCATGTACCCGTGTCAGTGCATCAAGTGGCAATGTATCATATGAATGATGTATGAATGCATGAAGCAGAATGCATGTACTGAAGAAAACTGCTTTCATAAAGTTGTGAGATTTCTGTATTTTAAAATGAGGTATCATAATGAAATCAGCATAAAACAGTGCTTAGCATCGGCACAAAACATAATCTCAATATCTCGATATCTCTGTATCATAATCATTGTACCTCAATATCTCAAATCTCAAAATCTCAATCATAAAATCCAGGGAGCCGTCAGTCCAGATCGGCCCCTACCATCTATCTCATTACTACGACGGTATCCTCCGGATATCCGATGTGTCGGGTAAAATCACCGGTCGGTCGTGCTCCCCTAAACAGGCTCAACGCCATCATCTGCGATCCTCTTGCCCCGGGGTACCGCACCGGGCCCACCATGTACCCAAAACGGTTCCTCCACTCCTCGAATCGGGTCTCGAAATCCATCAGCAAACTCATGGTGGACGACTCATACATCATGGGAAAACCGCACTTTTTATTTAAAAAGAGAGAAAGCAGTTTATGTAAGTTTTGCGGTTTCCCCCCCAAATCCAGAAAACATCATGGAAATCCGAATCATCAATAGCATGTAAAACCATGAATATAAGCATGAGAATCCACGAATGCGGCATATAATGAACAACAGTATGCATGAAGTGACAGGTAATAACTACAATGTCAAGCTGGCATATAAGGCAAGCATACTAATATCTTGTCACTACTAGCTAATAAGCTAAGTCAAGCAATAATATTTTCTAAGTGTGCGTAACATGGCAATTACCGATGAAGATGTGTGTGCGCCGGCAAATAAGTGTACGTGGTACATATGCATCATCGGTAATGGTGCTGGTGTCCTAACAGCAGGATATCAATATATGAATCACAACAATATGCGATGCAGAGCAACAACAATAATATGCGGGAGCTGAATGCTAAACACAAAGATAGCTAAACTGCATCTAATGTCATAAGAGTCCTATAGCTACACCAACTATAAGGCTGAGCTAATAGGTTAACTGCAGGTAAGGTAAACCGCCTAACCTCTGAGTCGACACACATATATACATAAATATATAGTCGGTGATCCCGCCTCGATAATATCACATCCGATAACATATCTCTATAATCGATTATTCCCAAATCAAGAGTGCGGATCAAACATCAAATTATAGCTCGTACGTAAATCCGTCGTACGGCATCCCCAAATCTGGGTATGGGTCAATATCATTCATCTAGTATTCTCTTTATCAAGATCATTATCTGGGGTACTGACCTACGTCTAGTACAATGCTAACATCATCACTATAATCAAGATCTGACCACTGATCGACAGTCTAATATAAATCGATATCATCATCACAAGGAGTGAACATCGCCGAATGCGGCCTATCATAATTTTCTGGTCATATCATATCATATCATATCTCATAACGTAATCACATGTCGATCATTATATATATAGGTCACAATTCCTATGGCATCATTATTCCCAAAATCCTCTAAAGCATCAAGACGTATCTCAATTATGCATTTTATCATATCACCGATATCATAACCTCAGATCAAACTCATCGACTCATCCCAATCCATGTATCATCCTCAAATCCGTATGTGAACACGTGGTCCCATACCCATGTGAACACATATCTATATAGAATCCCATAACCACATATGAACAATGATGTATGCAAGTATGTATGTGTGTATATGTATGTGTAGTGCACCCACTACCTAGGGTTCTCCCGACACTAAATCATCCAAGTCCACCAATTATCCATCCTAAACATCAATGATTTCCCAAACAACAATATAATTATAGGTGTGTATACGCATCCGTATACATCACCTCGGACTGCGGGGGTGCTATACGCCATCCACCCGACTTCTCCCCGTAGATATAAATCTACTCACCTTGTTTATGTGTGCCGGTGCCGATGTCGCCATTGCATCTCCAACGCCTCGACGCCACGTGAGTACCTACAAGGATATCACACGCTAAAACACATGAAAACCATGTCAGAAACCAAAATAGTGCACGCTACGCCCATAGGTAAAAACCTACAGCTTTGCGTACAAACACGGCCAAAATCCCTCTGCCGTTGGCGTTCAAACGCCACCCGAAAGAAACGAATCATCGAATACCAAAAACCATGCTAAAACAAGTCATAAATCATACGCCAACTCATGAAAATCAACCCAGATTCTACCCTGGTTGGAACCAGACAAAACTAGACATACCCAGGGTCAAGTTAACAAGTAAAAGAGCCGTGCACGCAAAACGAGGGGGGTTTCACCCTGGTCTGGCCGCAAATTGCGGCCAAAGGGAATTAAATGGCGGCCAGAAAATGGAGGTGGGGGCTAGGGTTTTGGGTGTTGGTTCCTATCTGCCTGCATGTCTCACTGCCAAGTCAATTTTATTTTAGGAGGCCCCGGGTTGCAGCAGATTCCAGAAAGGCTTAAAAAGTCGACAAAACGCTAACCGGCACTAAATCGAACAATCTGGTATTTTGCTGGAAATCTGGGAAAATTCTGGGGTGAACTGGTCTCAAACACACCTAATAAGGTGGCACTAATCATCAAAACCATCATTTGGTCAAGTCTCACTCGAAATCACACAAAACTAGCACTAGATCACAACAATAACACTAAGTTTCAGCTGAACAACTATAACTTAACAAGAAAGGAGTTAGATTACAAGATTATACCTCAAGAGGGTCCTAGGATGAAGGAGAAGGGAAGAAGGAGGAGTGGGTTGGTGCTGCTGAAGTGCTACAGCTACTGCTTGTGGTTGGATTATCTCTGGTGGCTGATGGTGTTGCTGCTCAGGTTGCTGATGAATATTTTTTTGAGTGGGTTGATGCTGTTGGCTTGGCTGCTGCTGCTGCTTAGAATTTGTTTTGTTGCAGCAGCAGGAGTTTTTGTGGCTATGGGTGGGTGTGGTGTTGTGTTGGGTTATGAAGTTGTGGTTGAAGTGTTGGTATTGGGGCTGAACTTTTACATCAGCTGCTGTTGCAGCAGATGATGCTGCTGCTGATGCTTGTTGCAGCAGATGTAATAGAAAGTGGGGCTGAAGTTGTGCTGATGTAGCTGTAGTAGGTGTTGGGCTATGGTGTGTTGATGTTGTTGATGGGGTTGTGCTGATGTTTGCTGAAGTTACTGTTGCTTATAGCAGCAGCTGATGCTGCTGATGCTGAAACAAATGGGGGCTGTTGTCAGGATGTTTTGAGCTGCTGATGCAGCTGCTGCTGGTGTTTATAGTGGTATGATGTGTGAGAGTGAGAGGGGGTGTGAAAGAGGACAAAGGATAATGAAGAATGATATGGATCATGGCAAACCATAGCCACCTCTCTCTCTCTCCAAATTAGTGCACAACCATCATGGCTCTCCTACACAAGTCAACCCTAACCTTAACCAATTTTAAACAAGGCCACACCCTTAATTAAGATCACTTAACTTAACGAAATGGTTAACCCAACACTCTCATCTAAACATGGTAACCCTAGACCTAACCCAAGTTAACATGTACAAGTGCGTGCAGTCCAGATAAAATTCCGCTAAAATGTCCATAAAACCAGATAAAATATTTAAAAGACGTTTTGGTAAACTTTTTACCAAAACCCCCACATTAGGACACACTTACCACTAAACACAAACTCAGGTGTTACATACATATTGATGGAGCCCTTAGGATTTTTGCTTGACTACCGGCGTTGTGATGGCGATCGCACTAGTGGGGGATGGGTAGTCTATAAGCACATCCTTATTTTGGTCCCTGGTCATAGGATTATCGAGACAGGGCATCGATACTCCAGAGTAGACTGGTGCATACGCTTCTCTTCCCAGCATGGGAGATGGTCTGTCCCACAGCCATCAGTATGCCGTACTGGAGATAGTACGCAGGTGCTCGTTAGATTATGAGTACACTAGACAGGACTCATCGGGAACTGTTGGTTGGTATTATACCTATCGTCAGTTAACAGTTCCCAGGTGACATGAGTACAGCTTAGTCCACTGACTTGACACTGTCACTTCTCCTCGAGTGTGTTCCCGCTGTTCTTAGATTACTACCCTACCACGGCTCTACTGAGTCGTGCAAACAGGTAGTAGTTGGGTGCAGTCCCGAAGCACTTGGAGGCAGTGACGGTTAGACAGGATTCGTCTCTCCCGGTATTGGGAGTTGATATCGCGTTGTGTCTAGGAGAGCCATTACACATTGTCGTCCCTGGCCAGGGCAAGCGAGAATTGCTGGTAGGTTTTCCAGTAGATTCTCAGGGTATTTTGGGCTACACTCCGACATGACTTGTACCGCTAATAGGGGACTGACGTTTATCGCCCCTAGGCCCGCCATGCGATATTCTCAGACGAACAGACCGGACTGTACGGAGATTGTCACATTCAGACTCAGTAGGAGTTCGATGGGTTCACCTCATCAGTCTTCTTATCGGCATCTACCTGGGGACCGTTACGTACAGCTAGTACCGCTTGCGGCCTGTGGTTAAACCCACTGCCAGCGTAGTGTCTAGCCTTTAGAGTCCCACACAGAGGGTTACTCGCCTTTGGGCAAAACAGAGTAGAGGTTGCATGGTTTTGCGACGGGGTTAGTTCACATCTGCGCAGTTGTGCACGTTTGGTGTCCGGACAGTAGTTACTAGCGGGCTTTGGTTTAAACCAGATCCTAGTAATTGTTTTGGGATTGGTTTTTTCTCAGTGTATTCGTGTTCCTTGGAGCAGGGATGCGGGTGTGTATGCACAGTTGACAGAGGCAGAGGCAGATGATTCTCATTAGGGTTGTTGACCGTTGACTTTTCTCTAAACCCTAATGAGAATATGATATATGACTAATAATATTAATTAAGTATTATTGTGCCATGATTGAGTTAAAAGTTTGACTTTTGTTGACTTGTTGACTTTGTTGACCGGTTGACCATTTTGGACTTGTTGACCATCATCATTTCATGGCTATCATTTTATGGGTATGACTTTTGCTTGCTTGTTGGTTACAAAATGAAATAATTGCATGAAATGATAATGGTCATTGAAACTAACCATCACCATACTTAATTATTATTATTATTATCATTATTCTCACTTTTGTGAGGATGGTTGCATTATGAGAGCTCGTTCTATCATCTTCTTTCTCTCTCATGAAAAAAGCTCTCCCTCTTCCTCTCTCAAGGTTCAAGTGTTCCATGAGTTGGAAATCATGAACCTTTGAGACAAAACCACCATCACTCTTCTCTACTCAATCTAAGATATTAGGTTTAGCAAACCAAACACCTTAGTCATCTCTAGGTTGAGATTGGAGCTCAATTTCGAGACCCTTGGGTGGATCCATCTATGGCAAAGAGGAGACGACAAGGAGGATCCGTTCAAGCAACTATAAGGAGCAAGCAAGAGGAAGAACCACAACAAGAAGAGAAGGAGTTCAAGACCAAGGTATAACCATTCTACATAGTAGTTAGAACTTGTAGAACATTTGTTAGTTCTTGTTTAGCAACGATCCTTCTTGTACGGTCCATGTTACCTAGTTAGGAAAAATTTTCGTTTTACCTATTCCGCCTCCCCAAAAGGACCGGGGTGGGTAACGTGGACCTAACAGTGGTATCAGAGCCTAGCTAAGCAACAAATAACTGTTTGCAAAGTTTTTAGAATCTCGATCCGAAAAAATAAATCCCGAAAACAAACCGAAAAATGTATTTTCTGTCGATTTTCAAAACAGGCCTAAAAATATTTTGTATGACATGAAAAATACAGGCAGGGTTTTCTGGGAATTGTCAAGAAATTTGAGACCCCGACTCGGCCAACTCGCCGCGGGAACCATGCGTTCCGCCGCGGATCCGCGGCCGAGTTGACTCAGCCGCGGCTCAAATTTGTTGCAGATTTCTCTGTTTGCTGTTTTGGGATTTTTGTTTCTGTCCAGATTTTCCAGAGAAAAATGTTAATTTTTGGGGTATTTACAAATTTGTATTTTGATCGGAATTCTACAAACTTTGGCTAAATGGTTATATCTGTAATGTGATATATGCAATGAACGTCGGCTAATCGCTATACGTCGATTAGTGGGAGTTGTGCATATCTGTGATCTGTAATCTTGTTGGATTGTGTATATGAACTTGTTGGATTGTCGCGGATGAATAGCCGGGGTTTTGTGAGATGGGAGTTTTCTTTATCTTTCATTTGATGTAAATATGTAATTGATGTAATATTATTTGTATGGCCGCACATCCGGGATGAGCTTGTAGCAGCCATTGTATATTATTTCTTTTACTGTTTTTGCTCCTAGGATAGACCTAAGGTGGGGTGCACAAACTACCGGGTACGTTGAAGTGCTGAGTGGACTACTCACGGTGTTGAGGGAGGCTGCTTCACTTCGGGTATTTGGCGGGTAGTTTGCCGCACCCGTAGGGGTCTAGGGTGGGGTTTTTGGCTATTCATCGCGACCGTGTAATCCGTCTTTCGTTACAGGCTCGAACGAAACGCGGATTCCTAGTATATCCAATGTGTTCATCTGTGATCTGGAATGGCTATCATTGCATCTGACGAATATGTATATATCTATATGATATCTATTTAGGCGTTACTTATGTTTTGCATCCGCGCTAGTCCAGCCCCCGCTCTGTCGTTAGTTAAGTAACCTAACGGGTAATGACGGGGCCTCGTGGCGAATGCGGATGGCATAAGCGTACGTCATATTTTCGTTGTTTTCTGCAATGGTAGGATTAATTGATAGGACGCATTATTAATGCAAAGAAAAAACAAACCTAATAAGACGTTGTTGGAACAATTTTCAAAAAGCTGTTATTGCAAAGACGTTCTCTTTTATTTTGCAAAGAGGTATTCGGTTATGAATACCCAGTACCTCAGTCGACGAGGCAAGGGCCGAGATCCCTTCATCGGGAGTGACCCCTTGGACAAAAAGTTTGCGTCAGGGTAATAACTTCCCTATAGTCGATTATTCTTGCTTTGCATCGATGTATTCAGTTTGGAATATCCTGCACCTCATTCGACAAGGAAAGAGCCGAGATCCCTTCACAGTAAGTGACCTCTTTAGCAAAAGTTTTCGCCACTATATTTTCAAAAAGGTTATCAGGTTCCTTCAACGATATCAAGTTCATTACGTTAACGGGTTTTTCGCTAAAACCCAGCCGTAGCCCTCCGTCATTTCTTATAAGTTATACTTAGTATTCGTGCTGCGTTTGTTGACTGTGTCAAGGCGCAGTGAACGGTAGCTGAGTATTGCTTATCTGCTGGATACAATGTGATTGGTTAGGACAGTCGTGTAACCTTGTTGACTGTGTCAAGGGTTATGCGGGTGGGTTTAATGCAATCAAGATAATGACGGGTTGAACTTGACTAGGACTCTTTGATTTGTTGACTGTGTCAAGGTCACTTGGGTCCTGGGGGCAAAAATCCACATCGGGAGTTTCTAAAGAAACTGAAACTTGCAGATTTAGCATACCTTCTGGAGTGTGGTGACTAGAATGGATTCCATCTAGGTCATCGCACAATGATAGTTGGATCCCGATCCCACTGATGAGTTGGATTACTCTCAAGAGATTATTTCACTTAACAATCAATGCTATAAACCAAGTAGGTGTCTAGAACGGTGTTAGCGGGGCTACGCCTCAAGGGAAAAGAGGTTATTTAATTAAGGAACTTCGCGAAAGCGTTGGAAAACCTCCCTCGATGTACCAACACTAGCCTGGCTGAAAGGTTAAGCAAGTGTTGTGACGTGCGATTAATCCTGACTAGTTCTTCTTTTAGGGTTTGAAGAAGAATTTGAGGAAACAGTGGGAGCCATCTTGATTAGATAAATCAATAAACCAATCTAATCTTGCAAGAGCGCACGCTGAGTGTTTCTTTTCTCTCTCTCCAGGTAGCAACCATTTCACGCCCTAATCAAGATAATAAAATGTATCGCTTGACCGATCCGAATTCTTATTCGGGGCTGGGGAACGTTGGTTCGGCTCTAACTTACGACAACAGTCATAAGTATGAGAAAGGGAAAGAGGATTGCATGGATTTCAAGGATACCTAGTTGAAGAAGAAGCATAGTTTTGCATCTACTTCAGGTGTTCTTGTAATTGAGAACTGCTTTACGGTCAGCCCTACCTCCTGGGTACTTGATACCGGATCAGGATCTCATATCTGTAATCTATTGCAGGGACTGAGAAAAAGTAGGAAAGTTGTACCTGGTGATATGTCGCTCAGGGTAGCGAACGGAGCACAAGTTAATGCTGCAGCCGTCGGTGAATATCACCTAGTGTTGCCAAATGGCAATACTATGATTTTGAACGATTGCTACTATGTACCTTCCATGGTTTGCAACATCATATCAGTTTCTTTACTCGATAAAGATGGATATAACTTTGTTCTTGATAGAAATATCATGAACATCTACCTTCATAAGGTACTGGTTGCAGAAGGTACACTGTATAATGGTATCTACGTTCTAAATCAGAATACAGTTCTCAATATACAAAACACACGCAAGAGGAAGAGTTCAGATACGAACGAATCCTACTTGTGGCATTGTAGACTTGGTCATATCGGAGAGAAAAGACTAAGTAAGTTGCAAAAGACGGACTCTTGGATACGTTCGAGTTTTCATCTTATGAAACTTGTCAGTCTTGTCTCAAAAGAAAGATAGCCAAATCTCCGTTCACCGGATATGGAGAAAGGGCAGCAGAGCTCTTGGGACTCATACACAGTGATGTATGTAGTCCAATGTCTATACATGCAAGGGGTGGGTTCTCGTACTTCATCACATTCACTGACGATCTCTCTAGATTCGGATATGTGTATCTGATGAAACACAAATATGAAGCTTTTGAAAAATTCAAGGAATTCAGAAACGAAGTAGAGAACCAGACTGGCAAAAGTATCAAGATCCTCCGATCGGATAGGGGAGGGGAGTACTTAAGCAAGGAATTCCTAGATTACTTAAAAGAGAATGGTATTCTCTCTCAGCTTACTCCTCCTTATACACCATAACAGAACGGTGTATCGGAACAGAGGAATCGTACCCTATTGGATATGGTTCGCTCCATGATGAGTAGTGCTGAGTTGCCTCTTTCATTCTGGGGATATGTACTTCAAACAGCAGCACATCTATCGAATCAAGTTCCATCCAAATCCGTGCCTAAGACTCCGTATGAAATATGGAGTGGTAAGAGTTTGTATCTTAAACGTATTAAGATTTGGGGTTGTCCAGCTTATGTTAAAATGCAGAACCCAGACAAACTTAAGGCACGGGCAGTTTTGTGTAAGTTTGTGGGATACCCAAAAGATTCTAGTGGATATCTATTCTACCATGCAGATGAACAGAAGATAATTGTTTCCAGGAACGCCACATTTTTGGAAAAAGAATTTCTTGTTAAAAATATTAGTGGCAGCACGGTAGAACTAGATGAAATTCCAGAAACACGAACTTTAACTAAAGATTTGGTGGAACCGCTAGATTCAGTTACACCCAACGAACCTCAGCCACTCCGCAGATCTGATAGGATTTCTCATCTGTCCGAGAGATACTACGGTTTTCTCATAGACGGGGATCGAGAGGATTGCATCTTGGAAGAAGATGACCCTACCAGTTTCAGGCAGGCCATTATCAGTAGGGATTCTGATAAGTGGCTGGAAGCTATGCAATCCGAAATGGAGTCCATGTACACCAATAAAGTGTGGACCATGGATATTGCTCCACCTGGGGTAAAACCCGTTGGATGCAAATGGATCTACAAAAGGAAACTTGGTGTAGATGGGCAGGTGGAAACCTATAAGGCTAGACTCGTTGCAAAAGGTTTTTCGTCAAAGACCTGGTGTGGACTATGACGAAACCTTTTCTCCAGTGGCTATGCTCAAATCCATTCGGATCCTACTTGCCATTGCTACCTTCCATGACTATGAAATCTGGCAGATGGACGTAAAAACGGCTTTTCTAAACGGCTGTTTGGAAGAGTGCGTTTACATGGATCAGCCAGAAGGTTTTGTAGACAGTGGGAGCAGCGGGAAGGTGTGCAAGTTACTTAAATCCATTTATGGATTAAAACAAGCATCGCGGAGCTGGAACATCTGTTTTGATGAGGTTATCAAGGAATTTGATTTCATCAAGAACGAAGATGAACCTTGTATCTATAAGAAGATTGTAGGACGAACTGTCGTGTTCCTAGTCTTGTACATGGATGACATTCTTTTGATAGGAAATGGCATTCCTATGCTACAATCGGTCAAGCTATTTTTGTCACAACGGTTCTCCATGAAGGACCTGGGTGATGCCTCATACATTCTGGGGATCAAGATCTACAGAGATAGATCCAAGAGACTACTGGGACTTTCGCAGTCCAGGTACATAGAGACCGTACTAAAGAGATTTAGTATGGAAGATTCCAAGCGCGGTAATATACCCGCATTGCACGGAATCACCCTCTCCAAGAAGATGTCTCTTAAGACTGACGAGGAGAGGGTTCGCATGAGAACTATACCCTACGCTTCGGCGGTAGGATCTATAATGTATGCGATGCTATGTACAAGACCAGATGTAGCTTACGCGCTGAATATGGTGAGCCGGTATCAGTCAGACCCAGGTGAGGACCACTGGACGGCAGTGAAGAACATCCTCAAGTACCTGAGAAGGACTAAGGAGATGTTCCTGGTTTACGGTAATGGGGACCTCAGGGTCGAGTCCTTTACTGATTCAAGCTTTCAGAGTGACAAAGATGACAGCAAGTCTGTCTCGGGTTTTGTGTTTACCCTCAACGGAGGGGCGGTGTGTTGGAGGAGTTCCAAGCAGGATACCGTCGCAGACTCGACGATGGAGGATGAATACATTGCTGCAAGCGATACCGCAAAAGAGGCGGTCTGGATGAAGAAGTTCATTAGTGAACTTCAGGTGGTTCCGTCCATTGTTGACCCAATACCTTTGTATTGCGATAACAATGGGGCTATAGCTTTAGCAAAGGAACCAAGGTCCCATCAGAAATCCAGACACATCTTAAGGCGATATCACCTGATCAGGGAGATCATTGATCGCCAGGAGATCGAGGTACGGAGAGTGGACACAAAAGACAACACGGCGGATCCATTCACAAAGGCCCTCCCTCAAACACAGTTCGAGCGACTTTTTGAGCTATTGGGTAGGCGGTACGCTAGCAGCTGGCCTTAGTGCAGAAGTTGGGTATGCGGTACACCAATTACTGGCCTTTAGTGCAAGTGGGAGATTGTTAGATATGTATGCTCTAGAGGCCATTATTGTATAGTACTAGTTTGTATAATACATTTTGGAAGCTTGGGATATATATACGGGTTTACGACAGTCTTGCTTGATATAGTAGTATGCTACTTGGTTTGTTTATATCTTAATATGTGTATATGTTTCTTTTAACATATCGCTAATACATATTGATGGAGCCCTTAGGATTTTTGCTTGACTACCGGCGTTGTGATGGCGATCACACTAGTGGGGGCTGGGTAGTCTATAAGCACATCCTTATTTTGGTCCCTGGTCGTAGGATTATCGAGACAAGGCATCCATACTCCAGAGTAGACTGGTGCATACACTTCTCTTGCCAGCATGGGAGATGGTCTGTCCCACAGCCATCAGTACGTCATACTGGAGATAGTATGCAGGTGCTCGTTAGGTTACGAGTACACTGGACAGGACTCGTCGGGAACTGTTTGTTGGTATTATACCTATCGTCAGTTAACAGTTCCCAGGTGACATGAGTACAGCTTAGTCCGCTGACTTGACACTGTCACTTCGCCTCGAGTGTGTTCCCACTGTTCTTAGATTACTACCCTACCACGGCTCTATTGAGTCGTGCAAACAGGTAGTAGTTAGGTGCAGTCCCGAAGCACTTGTAGGCAGTGACGTTTAGACAAGATTCGTTTCTCCCGGTATTGGGAGTTGATATCGCGCTGTGTCTAGGAGAGCCATTACACATTGTCGTCCCTGGCCAGGGCAAGCGAGAATTACTGGTAGGTTTTCCAGTAGATTTTCAGGGTGTTTTGGGCTACACTCCGACACGACTTGTACCGCTATTAGGGGACTGACGTTTACCGTCCCCCTAGGCCCGCCATGCAATATTCTCAGACGAACAGACCGGACTGTACGGAGATTGTCACATTCAGGCTCAGTAGGAGTTCGATGGGTTCACCTCATCAGTCTTCTTATCGGCATCTACCTGGGGACCGTTACGTACAGCTAGTACCGCTTGCGGCCTCTGGTTAAACCCACTGCCAGCGTAGTGTCGAGCCTTTAGAGTCCCATACAGAGGGTTACTCTCGTTTGGGCAAAACAGAGTAGAGGTTGCATGGTTTTGCAACGGAGTTAGTTCACATCCACGCACTTGTGCACGTTTGGTGTTCGGACAGTAGTTACTAGCGGGCTTTGGTTTAAGCCAGATCCAAGTAATTGTTTTGGGTTTGGTTTTGTCTCAGTGTATTCGTGTTCCTTGGAGCAGGGATGCGGGTGTGTATGCACAGTTGACAGAGGCAGAGGCAGAGGATTCTCATTAGGGTTGTTGACCGTTGACTTTTCTCTAAACCCTAATGAGAATATGATATATGACTAATAATATTAATTAAGTATTACTGTGCCATGGTTGAGTTGAAAGTTTGACTTTTGTTGACTTGTTGACTTTTTTGACCGGTTGACCATTTTGGACTTGTTGACCATCATCATTTCATGGCTATCATTTCATGGGTATGACTTTTGCTTGCTTGTTGTTTACAAAATGAAATAATTGCATGAAATGATAATGGTCATTGAAACTAACCATCACCATACTTAATTATTATTATTATTATTATCATTATTCTCACTTTTGTGAGGATGGTTGCATTATGAGAGCTCATTCTATCATGTTCTTTCTCTCTCATGAAAAAAGCTCTCCCTCTTCCTCTCTAAAGGTTCAAGTGTTCCATGAGTTGGAAATCATGAACCTTTGAGACAAAACCACCATCACTCTTCTCTACTCAATCTAAGGTATTAGGTTTAGCAAACAAAACACCTTAGTCATCTCTAGGTTGAGATTGGAGCTCAATTTCGAGACACTCGGGTGGATCCATTTATGGCAAAGAGGAGACGACAAGGAGTATCCGTTCAAGCAACTACAAGGAGCAAGCAAGAGGAAGAACCACAACAAGAAGAGAAGGAGTTCAAGACCAAGGTATAACCATTCTACATAGTAGTTAGAACTTGTAGAACATTTGTTAGTTCTTGTTTAGCAACGATCCTTCTTGTACGGTCCATGTTACCTAGTTAGGAAAAAATTTCGTTTTACCTATTCCGCCTCCCCGAATGGACCGGGGTGGGTAACGTGGACCTAACAGCTATCCCCTCAGTTCAAGGCGAGCAGAGCATCGAAGGTAATCTCCTACATTTCATTTTAATGATCTCTCCGTTATCTGAACTCTTTTTTCCTTCAGAATTGCGGGAACTGGCGGCTTCAATCGTGGATCTATCTCCCAGGAAGACCTTCCAACGTCTACTTGATATGGCTGCCCCACAGGCGATACCCCCGCAAAGCATAGTCCCTTCTTCTGGGCAAGGTCGGTGTCCTCTGACCTCTTTTGTTTTATTATCATCTTTTTTATGATTCTAACATGCTCTCCACAATTCTGGAAGCTGATGAAAAAGTCCTTGATGGGCCTGGGGATCTTTCAAACCCCCCTTGCACGACTGTGGGTAAGTGAGGTTTTACCTTTGGCATTGCTTTGTCTATTCCATGTTTATGAATCTCACCGAATGTTCACAAATCTTGACAGCTCTACCAACCCTAACTCCGCTGGAATCTCGAATCTTCATGCCACCGGGTCCCTATGTCCGGCGGGCGTCTGAACAGATGGTGAAACGAAGCATTCACTCCCTGACGGCTCTTATTGAAGACCTTCACGCTGGTACCTCTGTCATGGCCAAAGAATTTGCTGTCGAAGCCAACGCTTCCTTGTCCGTTCTCGCCACTTATCATGACGAAGCATCGGTGCGCGTCTGGGTCGAGTATTGTCGTTGAGTGGAGTCTTGTCTACACGGGCTTGAGTGCATACGCCTTCCCTCCGACATTCTAACTATAAAAGCAATCCTGCGGAGATGGATTGAACGGTGCGCCACTAATCTACAGTTGTGCGAAAAGAGGCTCAACCGGAAGTTTTCGGAAGGGGAATTAGCTTCGAATGCTTTGGGGGAACTTCAGGCTCAGCTTACTGCCAAGACTACCTGTGCGTACGAGATTTGGCGGGTGCTTCAAGAAGCTATCATGGAGCTGGTGGATCTTGATAAAGCCGTTATCTTTACTCGCGAGATGGTTGAAAGAGCTTGAGCTTCATATCAGGCTCAGCAGACTCGGGCGGGGGCCCGTCTTGCCGCACTTACGGAGCTTGAAGCCGAGGTCCAGCAAAAGCATGACGAACTTACCGGCTTATTGCACCATCCACCGGCTTAAAGTTTTGTTTTTTTTGTATATTCTCCTTCTCTCTTTTTTTATTCACTCCTGAATGAGAGTATTCTGTATTCATTTTTATTCCTTTATTAAATGTGCCTTGTATTCATTTGAATTCATGAATAAAAGACATATTTTATTTCATATTGGAATGTAACTCTAGCAAATGTGACCCGTAGATAGTCCATCTTGACTTCCTTGTAGGGCAGCGATGGCTTAGGAAAGAGGTTTGGATCTGCCGCCTAAGACTATTCAACTTTATGAGCCGTCAGGGTCTCATAAAGACTTTTCTCCCTACGAGTCGTGAGGATCTCGTAGGTGTATTTTCTCCTTAGGAGTCGTGTGGATTCCTAAGTGTGTTTTCTCTTGAGAGTCGTAAGGATCTCACAAGAGAATTTTCCCCTTTACAAGTCGAGAGGACTCGTAAGTGGTTTTTTCCCTCCTTGTCAATATTCGACTTGGGAGAGTGTGGCCCATGGATAGTATGAAATTGTCCATCTTGGACCTACTTGCAGGGCCCCAGTGCTTAGGAAACAGGTTTAGATCCCTGATACCTAAGGCTTTTCACCTTCATGAAGATTTCGTGAAGATGTTTTTCCCTACGAGTCGAAATGAGTCGAGGAGTTCTCGTAGGAACATTGTTTTCCCTACGAGTCGAGACGAGTCGAGAAGTTCTCGCAGGAACATTGTTTTCCCAACGAGTCGAGAGGAATCGAGAAGTTCTCGCAAGAATGTCCTCACGTCACAGTTAAGCCCTGCTGATAGAAGTCCGTTAGGGTCTGTGGTACTAGGGTTTTTGTCCGTCGTACCGTCGCGTTGGCCGATGTATTCCCCGATATGCAATCTTGCATGTTCGAGTAGCCTTGCGACTGTCGTGTCTCTGTTCCCTTCAGGGGCTGGACAAGACGTCTTCAAGTAATCTCCCAGGTCATATTACCGTCGGAGGAGCAAGCGTTAGGGATTTTCCATGCCGCTTTTTACTTGAGGTTAGGCTCAATTTGGGAGCCCCGATGAGTCATGACCACTCCGCGCTGGTGTGGGATGATCTCCGATAGTCTTTTCGGTTTTATTTGAGTTGCCGTCAAGATCCTGAAGCTAGGGATCTTCCTTTGCTTCGTTTGTTGACATTGTGTCTGCTATATTGCGATGAATGTCGAGGTTGTTTCTAGGTTGTCTGTGAACCGTCGAGAGTCGGAACTAGGTGCTTTGCCATGGCTCCGTTGTTTTGACCCTGGGGTCGGTTGTTGACGTTGCATCTGCATCCTGCTGGGGTGAGGAGGAACGCCGTTGTTGATCTCTAGGCTGTCTGCGAACCATCGAGTCTTGGAACTAGGGACTTTGCCATGGCTCCATTTTGTTGACGTTGCGTCTGCATCCTGCTGGAGTGAGAGGAAACGCCGTTGTTGATCTCTACGCTGTCTGTGAACCGTCGAGTCTTGGAACTAGGGACTTTGCCATGGCTCCATTTTTTGACATTGCGTCTGCATCCTGCTGGAGTGAGAAGAAACGTCGTTGTTGATCTCTAGGCTGTCTGTGAACCATCGAGATTTGGAACCAGGGACTTTTCCATGGCTCCGATGTAGTCTCTAGGTTGTCGATGAACCGTCAAGATTTGGAACTAGGGACTCTGCCATGGCTCCATTTTGTTGACGTTGCGTCTGCATCCTGCTGGAGTGAGAAGAAACGCCGTTGGTGATCTCTAAGCTGTAGATGCTATCGTCAAGACCTGGCTCTCTTTCTGATGGATCCTGGTGGGAAAATGTGGTTCCGTTTCCGTTTGTGCCCATGGATTGTATACAGGGGTCGATGTAGACTCACCTGCAGGGCAGAAGTTTCATTTTTTTTGTTTCCGCGGTGCTCTATCATTGCAGCTTTTTATATCGCGAAAGTCGCGATTGCCCAATCATTTCGGCTGTTTTATCGCGGTGCCCAATCATTTCGGCTATTTTTTCTTTTTACTCGCAGCTTTTTATTGCGAGTTGCCCAAACATTTTGGCTGTTTTTATATGCACATATTTTACTCGCTGATTTTTATTGCGAGTTCCCCATCATTTCGGCCATTTCATATGCATTTTTTGGCTCGCTGATTTTTATTGCGAGTATGGAACTTGAGATCTGATACAGCACCGCTGCGACTGGAATATTGCCAGGAACGAATTATCATTTGCTTTTGTCAATTTGAACAAAGATAGCTTAGCAAACAGGGTTAGGATCCTGTTGACTAAGGCTATTCGACTTTACGAGCCGTAAGGGTCTCATAAAGGTATTTTCTCCCTACGAGTCGTGAGGATCCCGCAAGTGTATTTTCTCCTTAGGAATCGTGAGGACTCCTAAGTGATATTTTCTCTTGCAAGTCGTAAGGATCTTACAAGAGTGTTTTCTTCTTACAGGTCGAGAGGACTTATAAGTGTCGTTCACCACATGAGGACATTCCTCATCATTGGTGGGACTTGGTGAGGGAACGTTTATTTGTGCCCATGGATTGTATACAAGGGACAATATTGGACCGCTTGTAGGGCAGCGGTGGAGAGTATGATGGCTAAAGAATAGGTTCAGGTCCCTGTATGTTAAGGCTTTTGAATCCTATGTGCCGTGAGGGTCTCACAGGGGGGAATTCTCCTTACGAGTCGTGAGGATCTCGTAAGTGTAATTTCTCCTTAGGAATCGTGGGGATCCCTAAGTGTGTTGCTCTTTTTTGAGTCGTAAGGATCTCACGCAGGTGTTTTCTCCTCATAAGGTCGAGAGGACCTTGTAGGTGTCTTTATTTTAGCGAGATTGTGCCCTTTTGGGTTTTCACAAACTCGCTGATAGCCCTACTATTTTTATTCACGGCGCCCTCTTGGGTTTTCATCCGTGCCTATCTCGCTTATGGACGTACCGTTTTTTTTAACAACGAAATTGCGCCCTTTTAGGTTTTCACAATCTCGTCGGTAGCCCTGCTGTTTTTACTCAAAACGCCCTTTCAGGTTTTCATCCGTGCCCATTTCTCTTATGGACGTACCATTTTTTTTGCCAATGGCACTTAGGGGGGGCTTCGCCACCGGGGTAGCTGTGTAGCCAGTGGGATTTGCGTTGCAGTCTTTGCCGCTGGGACCTGTGGACTTGAATTCCACTATCGCCGTGTTTGAGGCAACGTATTTAGTTTAAGGAAATCTCGGTCCGTTGTTAGTTTAGGGACATCTCGGTCCATTGTTAGTTTCGAGGAGAAGTTTTGCCGGATACTACTTATAGAGTTTGGACTCAGGTAGACAGCGAGCGGACACGAGCATCGTCATCAATCATTAACCTGAGCCGCGATTTATCAAGCGTAGTATTTCTTAAGGAACGGGCCGTTTATTGGACGGAAGGGTCTTTCACCATGCATATCCATGAGCAAGTAGGCCCTACCCTGGTAGACCTTGTCCATAATGTATGGACTCTCGTAGTTTGGCTCGAATTTCCCCTATTTTGCACGGTTAGGATCATAGGTCTTTTTACGACTAGCACGAGTTTACCTTGGCAGAATGTTCTCATCCTAGTCAGTCATTCGTATGAGCTCGTCATCCTTGCTTTGTAAAATTCCAGGTTTTGATGCACCGTGAGACGAGTTCCATTGAGGGCATCGAGCTCCTTAAGCCGAAGATGGGCATTTTCTTCATCCGTCGGCTCGTATCGAACTGCTACTCGTAGGGTAACTCTATCTCCAAGGGAAGTACCGCTTCCGTGCCGAATACCAACGGAAATGGCGTTGTATTCGTGGCCGTTTTGAACGTAGTTCGATACGCCCAGAGAGCTTTATGCAGTCTCTCGTGCCAGTCCTTTTTATTTCGGGACACCATTTTCTTTATGATCTTCGTCAAGGTCTTGTTGAAAGCCTCAGCTAGACCGTTAGCCCGGGGATTATAGACCGAAGAGTATCACCAATCTATATTATGCTACTGTGTGAAGCGGCTGATCTTATGGCTTCTGTAGGCCGGCCCATTATCCGAGATGATTCGCCACGGAGTGCCGAACTGGTAGATGACATGTGTCCTGAAGAAATGGAGGATGTTCTCCGTCTTCACTTTCTTTAGCGGTACTGCCTCTGCCCACTTGGAGAAGTAATCGGTTGTTGCCAATATGAACTGATGTCCCTTGGACGATACTGGTTCGATGGGCCCGATTATATCAGTTCCCTACATTTCGAACGACCAGCTAGCCAGTGTTGGGTGTAGCGGATTTGGATGTTGGTGGATGAAGTCCCCATGAATTTGACATGAGCGACACTGCTTCGCATATTCAAGGCAGTCATGGATCATTGTACGCCAATAGTAACCCATTCTCTTGATCTTCAGCTTCATCTTCGGTCCGTCCTGATGAGAACTGCAGAATCCGTCGTCAGTTTCTTCGATGACACTTTTTGCTTCTTCTGGTCCCAGGCATCTCAGCCACAGACAATCGAATGATCTCTTATAAAGAATATCATTGATGAAGGCGAAGGACAGGGCTCGCTTCATGAGCTGATGTCTTGACGACACGTCTTCGGGTGTTCGATGGGATTTGAAGAAGTCTATAAAGACTTCCCTCCAGTCCTTGACCCTTTCTTCGTCTTCTATTTGGAGGACCGCTTGTCTGGTCGCTTCTTTTCTTTCAGATGACTCCGGAGATATTTCTGCTGGCGTGAGAATCTGGCGGCTTTGCACAATGATCCTTACGTCATCAAGATTTTCATCAGCCAGTTTTGTAGCGAGTTTGGCTAATGCATCTGCCTTGCTATTTTCCGCCGTATGCTTTCCAGGATGTAGGATGGAATTTGAATAAGCAGTTGCTGCACTCTTTCGCCATATTTTACCAACTCTAGCTTGCACGTCTGATAGTCGCCATTTACTTGACTAACGATCAGCTGGGAGTCTCCATATATGAGGAGGTTTTTGATTCCCATGTCGACAGCGATCTCGAGACCTTCTATCAAAGATTCATATTCCGCTTCGTTGTTTGTTCTCGGCTCCATTAAGGAAAGGGCAAAACGCATTATCTCTCCTTGTGGAGTCACGAAGATAAGGCCCACCCCAGCTTTGATTATGGGGGTGTTGTGCTTTCGCTTCTTCAAGGAGGACGCTCCGTCAAAGTAGAGTTCCCGTCGGACATTATTTTCCTCCGTTTTCCCTTTGATTGTGTCGAACGCATTTTCGTCTGGCAATTCTCAATTTAAGGGAGAGTCGACTGGTATTGGATGTTCAGCGAGGAAGTCAGCGATGGCCTGGTCCTTTACTGCCTTGAGGGGTCGATATGTTATCGAGAACTCCATCAGGAGGAAGGCCCATTTGGTAAGCCTTCCCGTTAGTATGGCTCTTGACATCAAATATTTGAGAGGATCCACCTTTGATATGAGATGGACCTCATGTGCCAAGGCATAGTGCCTGAGCTTCGTTATCGCGAAAATCGGTGCCAGGCAATGCTTTTCAATTGGGGAGTAGTTGTTTTCTGCCCCCAGAAGGACTCGACTCAAATAATAGAGAGCTCTCTCCTTCCCCTGGTCGTTCTCCTATGCCCATAGCACGCCTAGAGAACCTTCAAGGACTGTTGTGTACAGGATGAGGGGCTTTCCCTTGACCGGAGCGGCCAGTACCGGTGGGGTTCTGCAGATATTGCTTGATTTCGTTCGGTGCATTTTGGCATTTATGATCCCAAATGAACGGGGTCCCCTTCTTCATTAGACGGCTGTAGGGGAGGCATTTGCAGGAGTGGTTAGCTATGAACCCTCGGATATACACGAGCTTGCCTTGGAGAGACCGTAGTTGCTTGAGATTTCTTGGCAAGGGCATTTCCATAATCGCCTTGATCTTTGATGGATCAATTTCGATGCCTTGGTTCCATACGATGAATCCTAGGAATTTTCCTGAGGAAACTCCAAACGCGCATTTCAGAGGGTTCATCTTCAAATTATATTTTCGAAGACGCTGGAACACTATTTTCAAATGCTCTAAGTGCTCCTCGTACAATTTTCTTTTCACCACGAGGTCGTCGATATAACATTCAAAAATCTCGTGTATGAGGTCATCGAAGATCTTCATCATGGCCCTCTGGTAGGTAGCACCCGCGCTTCAGACCGAAGGGCATTACTTTATAGCAGAATATGCCCAGCGGAGTTCGGAAGGAAGTATGCTTTCGGTCTTCGGGATGCATCTTTATTTGATTATAGCCTGAAGATCCATCCATGAAGGAGAAGACTTCATGAGTGGACGTGTTATCTATCATCAGCTCGGTAACCGGTACGGGGAAGTCATCCTTCGGGCATGCTTTATTGAGGTCTCGAAAGTCCACGCAGATGCGCGCCATCCCATTTTTCTTCATCTCTGGGACAATGTTGGCGATCCAGTCAGGATATTGATCTTCTTGGATAAAACCAGAGTCGATTGTTTTCTTGACTTCGGCATTGATGCTCATCTCGAGTTCGAGCCGCATTCTTCTTGGAGCCTGTTTGACTGGCTTGACATCCGACGATATAACCAGTTTATGCACAGCTATTTCTGTATCTAGTCCCGGCATCTCGGAATAGTTCCACGCAAAACAATCTTTATACTGCATAAGCAACGTCCTTTAGTGTAGTCACCTGCTCTTCAGACAGCAGCTCGCTGACGAACGTTGGCCTCGGATCGTTTGTCGTCACGAATTCGATTTTCCTCAGATTATCTGTCGTGGTATGTATCCCATCCTCCAGCATTTTTGGCGCCGGTGGAAATTCTGAGATCACTTCGTCCTCATCTTCATTTGTGAAGCACTGGGAGAGGTTGTCCACATTCTCTTGCTCTCTCTCCTTTGAGAATGTTATCATGTGGCAGGTACGAGCTCGTTTCCAAGCTTGATGTTGATCTGGACTTTCCCTCGCGGTGTAGGTTGCTCTTGGTTCATACTTTCGTAGTGGGGCTACCCTCCAATTGTCGGACAGAGTGAACCTGCCTTGCTGATACTGGTGTTCGACCCAGTCTTTGAAGGTGAAGCAATCTTTAAGAGGATGTCCTATTGCTCGGTGGTAGGAGCAATAAGCCGGATGATAGACCTCGTTTATCTGTTCGGGATACCGAGACTCCGGAAGCATCATCATTTGATGCTTCATGACATGGTTGAATATTTTCCACGTCTTGTCTCGAGGGAACGAGTACTCCCGGCCCATATTCTTCATAAAAGACGGGTTCTAGCTGACTTTTTCTCGATCGCGTGGCTTCTTGGATCCGCTTCGCTGTTTTTTAGCGTCATTCCTATTCTTCACCTTTTTATTTCCTCTGCGTCGGACTTTTTCTTTGCCACGAGAGCGCACAGCAGACTGAGGGTGAATGGCGTCATAGTCTTCTCTTTCCGTACGCTGCTGAGTGGGACGCTACGTCCTGGCTTTCTCATAAATGGCCATTTCGCGGTTGTGGTCATCCCGAACTTTTTGACCCACTTCCCTTATTAGCTTGTCAATCTATTCTTCAAATGATGGACTTGGTATTCGTACGGCGGGATCTCGCTCTGTTTCGATATCAGCGCTATCTGGAAATGCATTCGCTTTTTCATCAGAGTTATTTATGACATGGCAACCATGGAATCACTTCTGTTTCTTGGACCGAACGTATCCAAGCCCAGTCGTTTCCATCCTCCCATTGGGCATCTTTCGCTGAGTCCCGGGAACGTCCCAAATCTTTTTGTAGAACCGGGCTTGTCGAGCAGTTTGTTTAAAGGGTACACCTTGGCATCTTAATAGCCTCTTCAACCCCTCTGTGTAGTTGTTCAGTCAAAAATATTGCATTCTTAACACATCAATTTCCCTACTCTTCTTAATCATCTAAGGGTGTTTATTGTAAATATAACAGGATTACAAATTCATCTGGAAAATACCAGATACCACGTGTTATATATATAATCGATACTCATGAGGGAAATTGTGTGTTTATTATTTCACGCATGATATTGTGTATTTCAACACTTTTTTTCAAGATTGTGTGCAGAAGTTATTCAGGTCAAAAAACTGGAATCGCAAAATTGCCGATAAAACGCAGCAAGTCAAAGACTTAAAATATGGCAGAGATTCAGAAGAGATTAAATGATTCCAGACATCAAAAGAACACCTAAAGACCAACACCAGAAGACCCCATGAAATTAACACAGAGATCTCACCAAATGGCCGCGGAACCGCGACCGATCCAGCCCGATCCGCCGCGGATCCACGGCCGAGTTGGGGGCGCCGGTGACGTAACTTCTCCAGAACCTTATCTCTAACCTCTTAGCTTCCTCAAGACGCTCTGTAACCACCTAGCTTCGAGAAGGCTCTGCATAACAACCAAGCTTATGAAAGAAGCTTAAATTTAAGGTTATAAAAGGGGATCTAGATCTACATTTCAAAGGTTGTTGAAAATTGAGCCACAATTACAATTCAATTCAAGTTGAGTGACACAACTTGAGATCCAATCCAAATCCAATCAAATCAAGATCCATTGAGAGCAAAGATCGACGATAAATTCCCTTTCAAAGGAGCGATCGAGAGCTAGTCTTGTAAACTCGAATTGAGAGGTGTAAATTTGCGAAGATTTAATAAAGGTGATAATTGTAATTCTCACTTTCTTTACATTCTTGCATTATGAAATTTTCGATTCTTGATTCTTTAATTTTCATGATGCGTGAGTGAAATCTCCACTTGTAAAGGAATCGAGAGAGTCAGTAGATCTAATGATGATGAAATCCTAAACTAATCTTAAGTCTTATGAGGATTGTGAACTTTAGGAAAAATAATTATCAGTGACCTAATTTGGATCGAGATCTCCATTCTTGATAATTTCGTTGCAAATTAGGGATCAAATGATTGATGATTCTCTTTGCTAGAGACTAGATTTGAATGATGATCAATGAAAAGATAAGGGATAGTGAAGGAGAAACCCTAGTTTCTTCAATAGATCCCTAATCTTCATTCATCATCATCGATCTAGCTACAATTCATCAATACATAAGATTCATAATTATTAATATTCATCATTGCTACTAATTCGATCGATTCCTACAAGCTATTCTTCATATTCTTGATAATTCACATTGATATTGGACACTTTCTTGATTTCTAATTCTTGAATGTATTTTGGATTTTCTTGAAATGACAACTCAATTAAATCTCGAATTACTTTCTTGAATTTTCTTTTATATTTTCATTTCGACTCATCTAAAGCAAGATCGAACAAGTACTCACATCTCAGTGGACGATTCGTATTCATTAACGAGCTACATCGACACCGTTAATTGATTGCGGTATAAATTTCTTTGGTTGTGAAAACATTTTCAAAACACGATCCAAAATTTTAGATCAATCAAATGGCACCGTTGCCGGGGATTGTGTGCTAATTTGTTCGTGTTTGCTATTTGAGTTGAAATATTATTATTCCATCAGAATTTTAATTCAAAATCGCATTGTGTGCTTAACAATTAGTGGTGAATTTTGCAAGGAAATCTGGAATCACCGCGGCGGGGAGAAAATTATTCAGAGCATTTCTTCCGAGACAGAGGAGCATAGGGAGCATCAGGACCAAATTTCGTGCAGTGAACCGTTCAATATACCGCGGAACCGCGGCGGAATGCATCAATTGGCAGCGGAAGCGCGGCCTTCTTGAGGAATTAGGGCTCGAGTTCTCTGTGGTATATTTCTTACTTTCTTATCTCTTCCCCGCTCTTGTTCAATAACTATTTTCTGCAGGATTCTTTGCAAAAACAGCGCCGCTAAAATAAAAATCTGTTGCGTGTTTTGAATATTGGTTGTCTGCATATTTTAATACAGAAATTAAGGGGAAAAGACCAAATTCAGATTAGGTAGGGATTTCATTACCCTTCCTAAGCCCCAAAATTCAGAAAACTTGCATCCTCATCACCCCTCATTAACTAAAAAATATCTAGACAAGACTCTAAAGACCGTCACGCTCAATTAGGACAGAAAGAGGTTGTGGGTAATCTATTGCTTATCCGCATTTCTTTTGTGGTTTCTAAGGCAAGTGTGTCTAAGGCAAGTGGTTACTTAATTAGGCCCGCTACTTACGTAGAGGATAACCTCACACTTACCTGGCACTAACCTGGCCACAGAAGGGATAAAGAGGCAGTAGAGGATCTATCCTGCAATTTGTCTTCTGGAAGTCTAAGAGCGGTCTAGTGACTTGACCTTGGTGACCATTAGATCTAGGGTTGCTTGTGCATTTTTGTGATTTGAATTTTTCAAAATCCGTTTTTTTTCAAAACAAACACCAAATCCACATTTTCTCTAATTAATTAACGCTGCCACTTGGGCTAAACCATTTAGTGCATGCTTGGCTGGACACGGGATTCTAGTGCTCGTCTTGTCCGCGTTTCTCCTATAGACTCCGAAGTAAGTATTTCTACATCTTCTTTTTCTTCACCCACTACCACATCCACCGCGATGGACGGATTTCCATCAAACTTTAACACCACTTTGCCACCGCCTGCAGGTGCGCAGAATCCACCCCGCATCTCTCTCCAAGAGAGATGCTACCCTATTCGAGGCCCTCTTTCTACCTGTCTTTCCATTCCACCAGCCTATGGGGACAATTTTGAAATTAAACCTCAATACATCAATCTTTTACCCAAATATCACAGCCTCGAGTCTGAAGACGCATACATTTTTATTACCAAATTTGAAAACGTATGCGCTATGATGGGTACTTCACAGCTTTCTGTGGATGCTATGAGATTATGTCTTCTGTAATACCCCATGTATTATCCTCTATACCCATTTATACCAGATAAGCATGGGGACCCACTGTAAAACAATGGGGAATCTTCGGAATACATTCCGAAAGAGGACAGATCTATACTATAAATGGAATGATACCGCTCTTCAATACAGAGGTGCCTTTTAAATGAACTGGCACTACAGGAGTTTGAGAACTCCGTAGTTAAGCGTGCTTGGGCCAGGGAAGTCCTGGGATGGGAGACCTCCTGGGAAGTGGCCCCTGGTCGGGTCCAGTTCGCCCCGAAGGATAAAACCGTGCGGCTACGGTCAGAGCGGACAATACTATCTGTATTGGGGGTGGGTCGTGACAGAATGGTATCAGAGCCAGGTTCCTCAATAGTAGGTATGTGGTTCAAGGACGAACCATTGTTCTAAGTGGGGGAGAATGTAATACCCCATGTATTATCCGGTATACCCATTTATACCAGATAAGCATGGGGACCCACCATAAAACAATGGGGAATTTTCGGAATACATTCCGAAAGAGGACAGATCTATACTATAAATGGAATGATACCGCTCTTCAATACAGAGGCGCCTTTTAAGTGAACTGCCATTACAGTAGTTTGAGAACTCCATAGTTAAGCGTGCTCGGACCAGGGAAGTCCTGGGATGGGTGACCTCCTGGGAAGTGGCCCCTGGTCGGGTCCAGTTCGCCCCGAAGGACAAAACCGTGCGGCTACGGTCAGAGCGGACAATACTCTCCGTATTGGGGGTGGGTCGTGACATCTTCTCCCGTTCACTTTATGTGATTTAGCCGAAAAGTGGCTTTATAACACAGCCGCACATTCTAGTTCAAACTGAGATGAATTCATCATAGCTTTCCTTAAGAAATTCTACCCCAATCATAAGACAGCCCGAGTCCGTAGAGAAATAAATCAATTTACCCAGCTTCCCAATGAACTATTTTCGAAGTGTTTTTGAACGCTTCAAGAATCTGTTAGTTCAATGTCCTCATCACGGAATCCATCGATGGGATCTGTGCATAATCATATATGAGGGCATTAATCCTACAACAAAACAGGTGCTTGAATCCAGGTTTCAAGGCAACTTCATGTCTAAAGACGATGGTGAAGCTTGAAAATTTTTAGAAGATTTCGCTGAAAAACTTTACAATGGGAGAGTGTAAGTCAATCATCATCTAGGGGTGGTATCCATTAACTGGATGTTTCCATAGGATTCAAAGCTGAAATGGCAGCAATGCAAAAGAAGCTTGAAGCTATGGAACACAAATTTTTATTAGCCTCCCTAAATCAGATGACACTCCCCAAAACTGTCTGTGGATACTGTTCTGATCCATCACATCTGACGGAAGAATGTCTAATGAATTCTCCGTTTCAAGGTAAAGAGCACACTAATGCTGCTTTCCAGCAAAGACTTAGAAACGACCCTTATTCTTCCATTTATAATCAGGGTTGGAGGAATCACCCTAACTTTGCTTGGAACCAACACCAAACTCAAAACACGGTTCCAAACCAAAACAACTTTTAAAGGGTC
The DNA here is from genome assembly GCA_030015575.1 of Agapanthus africanus. Lineage (NCBI taxonomy): Eukaryota > Viridiplantae > Streptophyta > Magnoliopsida > Asparagales > Amaryllidaceae > Agapanthus > Agapanthus africanus. The sequence continues at coordinate 349,060,320 of JASDDO010000024.1, read as the reverse complement.
CCTCCACAACAACAGCAACCACTATAACTAAGTCAGCACCCCTATCAATCACAAAATTTTCAAAATCCGGACAACACTTCTGCACCGTATAATAATTCTTTGCAATTGACCGGTACCGATAACTCTTCTTGACTCGAACGAACCTTGGAAATGTTTATGAAACAATCTATCCAAGTGTCGGCTGATATAAGGACTTCTATCGATGACATAAAGAAAAACTCCGCCTCCCAAGGTGAGAGTATTAAATCGATGGAAGCACAAATTGCATGAATAAATTCCGAAATGAGTGCTAGAGAGAAAGGGAAACTTCCGTCTCAACCCTTACCGAATCCTGGACATTCACAACACTACAATGTGAATGCCATTACAACGTTGAGATCTGGAAGAGTGCTGAATAATCAAGTCGGTGAAGAGATTGATAATCATGATGAATTAATCAATAACACCCCGACTTCCACTTCCACTTTTCCTTCCACTTCTACTTCCACTTCTGACCCTTGTTCGTCTACCCCACCGCCTTCTTGCGAGCCTATTCTTCGTTTTCCACAAGGCTCGAACCCTCAGCCCACTTCTTCAAGTCCACCAAAGACGATCCCCACTCCTATTCTGGGATCTGTTCCACACACACCACCTTCTCCAATGTTGGACCCAGCTATTATTGCTAAAGCTCCTTATCCGAATCGGTTAAGGGAAAACAAATCGAGTTCACATATGGAGAAGATTATGAAAATGTTTAAACAGGTTAACATCAATATCTCTCTTCTAGATGCTATCCAACAAATTTCAGCTTATGCGAAAATTTTTAAGGACTTGTGCACTAGGAAGAGAAAGACTCAAGTGCCAAAAAAGGTATTCATGACAAATAATGTTGGCACTGCTTTTACCCCACAATTACGAAAGAAACGTAAGGACCCTGGCTATCCTACAATCTCGATTTCTATTGGGGGTAAAAACATCAACCGTGCTTTATTTGACCTTGGCGCAAGTGTTAACCTGCTTCCATATTCTGTCTATGAGAAGTTAGGGATTAGAGAGTTGAAACCAGCTCATTGTACTCTCCAAATGGCAGACCGATCAATCACCAAACCAAAACTAGAGGATGTATTGATTAAATTCAGGGAATTTATATTCCCTGTGGACTTTATTGTTCTTGATACACAACCTGTTGTGAACCCACGGAACCAAATTCCGGTGATTCTTGGTCGACCCTTCCTAGCCACTTCCAATGCTGTCATAAATTGTCGAAACGGTTCTATGACCCTATCCTTCGGGAAGATGTCAATTGAGCTGAACATTTATAAGATTGGAAGTCAGCCGTCTGAACCCTCTGCTCACATTCTTGATGTATGTTCTGTCCATGAGATAGCTCCCGAAAGCTGCAAGGTTGATGAACTTTGCTTTGAAGATCTCGACGACATTAGCACATCAATATTTGATCTTTCTCATCTTAGTGAGGACACTTTTGATGAGTCCACTCCTGAGTCTGAAACTTTTGACTCATCACTTTCCGAGTCTGTATCCTCTGCAGGCTACGATCTTCTTCATGAATCTGAATGTCATTCTTTTACCCCATCTTCTATTGTTTCTCCGCCAACATTAGATCTCAAATTATTACCTTCTCATCTTAAATATGAATATTTAGGTGAGAATGAGTCTTTACCTGTGAACATGTCAGCTTCTCTAGCCTCAGAGCAAGTGATCAGTCGAAAATATTGCATTCTCAACACGTCAATTTCCCTACTCTTATTGCTCTTATAAAGGTGTTTATTATAAATATAACACAGATTACGAATTCATCTGGAAAATACCAAATACCCTGTGTTATAGTTATAATCGATATTCTAGAGGGAAATTGAGTGTTTATTGCTACACGCATGATCTTTGTATATCTAAACACTTGTCTCAAGATTTTGTGCAGAATTCTTCAGGTCAAAGTGTTAGGTTTACCTAGCACCTCAAGAAGAGTTTGGAAGCATCACATGTGTCAAAATCAAATTTTTTAAGGTGCTAAGTGAACATACAAAGAATCAACACTAGAAATTTAGGGTTTCTTAACAAACACATCATCACAAGTAGATAAAGCTAGGGTTTTGAGAGTACAACCTTTGTATCTCCCTACGCTAGACTCCTTGGCTACTTGAGGGTTGGAAAAAGTCCGCTTGAGAACCTCTAGGTCCACGATGATCCACCCGGAGTCTTCTATGTCCAAGCTTGAAACTTCACAAGATCAAGAGAAGAAATGGAAGCTAACACTCATCACTAATGGGCAAGACTAGTGTAGAATGGTGTTGTGGTTGGTTTCCTCACTTCAAAATCCTAACTTGATAAGTATTTTGCTCACTTGAGAAATCTAGAGAGCAAAAGAGAATGGAGGAAGAAGATGATGGCTTTCTAAGAGCTCAAGATAATGATCATCATATAAATAAAAATGAGAAAATGAAAATATATATTTTCACTCTCTCATCTTTAACCATGGTTGTAAAATATCTTAGATATTTTGTTTGGAGTAAAAATGACCATAAAAATTAAATCATGGTTAGTGAAAGGGTTAATGCAAGGTCAAAGCAATAAACCATGAAACAATTTCCATTTCAATTTTCTTTTTCCAAATAAATAATATCCATAAATATTTTACAAATGTGTGAGTCTTATATTGCCACCATCTACTATATAAACAACCATGATAACCTTTATGTATGCATGTATGTGTGCATGCACATCCTATGTGCATGAATGAGAATGAATGCATACATGCATGAATAAAGACAAGAAAGGATTTCAAGTGAGAAACTAATGGTTAATGATAAATCAACACTTGATTTAGCAACCCGGTCATATCACATACGACCCGACCAAAAGCAAGCCGCCCAATTAATATACGGTATCTCATACGCGCATTTTAACCGGATCCATGCGCATGTCGCTTATGCACACCACAACGTTTCGCCTGGACTAGGTAACTCCATTGTGGGACTCTAAGACTCGTCAATACGCCGGCAGTGGGTGATGATCATATCAAGAACCCCCAAGCCGCAAGCAGTCAGCTAAACGTAACGGCCACCCGGGTATTGAGCGATCATAAGAAAACAAGCGAACCTGTTACAACTCTCGTCGAGCCAACCGGCAACACTACCGTACAGTCCGGTCTCTTCGTCAGATATGCTGTATATCGAGTCTAGGGATGGTAACGTCGACCCCAATAACTCAATAAGTCATGCCGATGAATGGTCTATAACAGATCGAGAAACTACTGATAACACTTATCAGTAAATTTCAACAGCCCTGGCCAGGGACTTACTGATATAGCCAATTGAGCACATCACAGCATCAACTCCCAATACCGGGAGAGACGAAACCCCTCCTATCGCTCATCGCCTTCGTGTGTCTCAGGACTGTACCCAACGGCTACCTGTTTGCACGACTCAGTAGAGCCATGGTAGGGTGGTAATCAAAGTACTGTGGGAGAACACACAAGACTCTATGACGATTTCGGGTCTACAGACTAACCTGCACCAGTGTCACCTGAGAACTGCTATCCGACGATAGATATAATTCCATATAGGAGTTCTCGGCGAGTCCGTCCAGTGTACCTAGTCACCACTGAGCACCCGTATACGATCTCGATGTTAAACATCGATGAATGTGGGAATATTCATCGCCCATCGTATGGGTCTAGTATCATATACGCTAGTCTACTCTGGTATATCGATGCCCCGTCTCGATACACCTACGACTAGGGACATTCCAGGATATGCTTATAAACTACAGATGTTCCACTAGTATGATCTCTATCATAATCACAGTAGTCAAGCCTATATCCTCAGGGCTTTATCAACATGTATGAATGAATAAAAGCATGATCAAATCAACATGTCAGATAAAGAAGAACCAGATAGCATAATATCATATCGAGCAAGAATGTACTCTGAATATATATATATATATATACACATGTATAAATACATCCACTATTATATAATGGCCTCTAGGGCATACATATATCCAACAATCTCCCACTTGCACTAAGGCCAGTTATTGGCGTATCTCATACCCAACATCTCAAAAAGTCGCTCATGCTGCGGCTGAAGGAGGGCCTTGGTCAGTGGATCCGCGGCGTTATTCTTTGTGTCTACTCTCTTAATCTCGATCTCGCGGCGATCTACAATCTCCAGGATCAAATGAAAGTGCCTCAGGATGTGTCTGGATCGCTGATGGGACCTGGGCTCCTTGGCTAACGCAATAGCCCCATTATTATCACAATACAATGGTATTGGATCAATAATGGTTGGAACTACTCTTAGCTCCGAGACGAACTTCCTCATCCAGACGGCTTCCTTGGCGGCATCATTCGCAGCAATGTACTCAGCCTCCATCGTAGAGTCTGCAACGGTATCCTGTTTGGAACTCTTCCAACATACCACCCCTCCATTGAGGGTAAATACAAACCCAGAGATAGATTTGCTGTCGTCTTTATCGCTCTGGAAGCTCGAATCGGTAAAGGCCTCCATTTGGAGATCTCCATTACCATACACCAAGAAAAATTCTTTAGTCCTTCGTAAGTACTTAAGAATGTTCATCACAGCTATCCAGTGATTCTTCCCTGGGTTGGATTGATACCTGCTTACAACACTAAGTGCATAAGCTACATCTGTGCGTGTACATAACATCGCATACATTATAGATCCTACTGCCGTAGTATAGGGTATAATGCTCATGCGAGCTCTCTCTCTTCATCGGTCTTTGGGCAAGAGTCCTTGGAGAGAGTGACCCTATAGAAAGTAGGTAAGGCACCCCGCTTGGAGTCTTCCATACTAAACCTTTTTAGGATGGTGTTGATGTACCTGGTTTGGGACAATCCCAATAAGCTCTTGGATCTATCCCTATAGATCCTTATGCCCAGAATGTATGTGGCATCACCCAGGTCCTTCATGGAGAACCTTAGTGATAAGAAAGATTTGACCGACTGTAGCATAGGAATGTCATTTCCGATCAGAAGAATGTCATCCACGTACAATACGAGGAATGTGACAGCTCTCCCTACAGCCTTCTTATAAACACAAGGTTCATCTGGATTTTTGATGAAATCAAACTCTTTGATAACATCATAGAAAAAGATGTTCCAACTCCGTGATGCCTGCTTTAACCCATATATGGATTTAAGCAATCTACATGCTTTCCCGCTGCTCCCACTGTCAATGAAGCCCTCTGGCTAATCCATATAAACGCATTCTTCTAAATCTCCATTTAGAAATGCCGTTTTAACGTCTATCTGCAAGATTTCATAATCGTAGTGAGCAGCAATAGCAAGTAGGATCCGAATGGATTTAAGCATGGCTACGGGCGAAAAAGTCTCGTCATAGTCCAAACTTGGTCTTTGACGAAAACCCTTCGCCACAAGTCTTGCCTTATAGGTCTCTACCTGCCCATCTACACCAATCTTTCTTTTAAAGATCCATTTGCACCCTACAGGTTTTACCCCAGGGGTATAACGTCCAAAGTCCATACTTTGTTGGTGTACATAGACTCCATTTCGGATCTCATGGCATCCAGCCACTTCATAGAGTCTCCACTCGTGATAGCTTGCTGAAAACTGGTAGGATCATCATCATCCATGATGCAGTCTTCTCTGTCACCATCAATGAGGAAACCGTAATACCTTTCCGGTGGGCGAGAAGTCCTACCAGACCTACGGAGTGGCCGAGGTTCCTCAGTTTCTATTGCAACAGCCGGTTCAACCAAGTCGTCATTTATAGTTTATGTCTCTAGAACTTCTTCTAGATCTACCACATTGCCATCAGCTTTATCTGTGAAAAACTCTTTTTCCAAGAATGTGGAATGCTGAGAAACAAACACTTTTTGTTCCTCCTTGTGGTAGAATAGATATCCATAAGAATTCTTTGGATACCCCACAAAATTACACATGACCGACCGTGTCTCGAGTTTGTCTGGATTCTGCTTTTTAACATAGGCCGGGCAACCCCAAATCTTAATTCTCTTAAGAGATGGTCTCTTCCCATGCCATATCTCATATGGCGTGGTAGATACGGTTTTGGTTGGGACCCTGTTCAGTAGAAACGCTGCAATCTCCAATGCATGCCCCCAAAACGAGATAGGTAACTCAGCATCACTCATCATGGAATGGACCATATCTAATAGAGTCCGATTCCGTCGTTCTGACACACCGTTGTGCTGTGGTGTGTAAGGAGGAATGAGCTGAGAGAGAATCCCATTCTCTTTTAGGAAGTTTGCAAATTCTGTACTGAGATACTCTCCACCTCGATCTAATCGAAGCATCTTGATACTCAAGCCGATTTGTTTTTCTACTTCTTGTTTATATTCAGTGAATTTCTCGAAAGCTTCAGACTTGTGCTTTAATAAAAATACATGACCGAATCTTGAGAAATCGTCAGTGAACGTAATGAAGTATGAAAAACCACCTCTAGCCTGTGTAGACATTGGCCCACATACATCACTATGTATGAGGCCTAGGAGCTCAGCAGCTCTTTCTCCGTGTCCGGTAAACGGAGTTTTGGTCATTTTACCCTTGATACAAGACTGGCAAGTCGCATAAGATTTATATTCAAAAGGGTTTAAATATCCATCTTTGTGTAACCTGTTTAGTCTTGTTTCGTTAATATGACCAAGTCTACAGTGCCAAAGAAAAGCTTCATTTATTTCTGAAAGTTTTCTTTTATTAGTGTGTTGTATACTGAAAACTGTGTGTTGATTTAGGACATATATCCCGTTATTAAGCGTACCATACCCAACCGGCATTTGATTCAGGTGAATGTTCATAACATTGTTCTGCAATACAAAATTATATCCTTCATTGTCTAACAAAGAAACGGATATTATATTACAAAGCATACTTGGTACAAAATAACATGGGTTCAAAACCAATATACACCCAGATGGCAACCCTAAGTGATACTCTCCCACTGCGACTGTATGTACATTGGAACCATTTCCAACGCGGAGAGTATGGTCACCTGTCTTCAAAACCTTGCTATTTCTCAGCCCCCGCATAGAATTGAAAATGTGAGAACCTGAACCGGTATCTAATACCCAGGAAGCAGAGTTTATTGAAAAACAGTTTTCTGTCACAAACACACCTGAAGCGGAAGCATCCCCATGCTTCTTCTTGAGATTTAAGTACTCGGTACAGTTGCGCTTCCAATGTCCTGTTTTGTGGCAATGAAAACATTCCCCTTTCCCCGATTCTCCAGCTTTGGACTTTTCCTTCCCCTTAACCTTTTTAACTCCACCCTTAGGATTGGTGGGCTTCTTCTTTTTCTTTCCCTTGGACTTAGCCTTTGGGAGAGAAGAAGAAGATTGTCCAACACTCAAAACGGGAGTTTTCACTGATTTCAGTGTGCTCTCTGCACTCCTTAATATTAAGGAGTTCAGGTAGTTCCCTCTCCATGTTGTGCATGTTGAAGTTAACTATGCATTGAGCAAAGGTGGAGGGGAGGGACTGCAGAATAATATCCGTATATTGTTCGTTGTCCATCGTCCATCCAAGGTCCTCAAGCTCTTCTATGAAAGCTATCATCTTTAGAACATGGTCTCCTACTGGTGTGCCAGGGGCCATTCGCATCTGAAACAATTTCTTTGATGCTTCGTATTGTAAGACGCGGGATTGCTCTCCATACAACTCCTTTGTATGGAGGAATATGGTTTGAATGTCCATATTCTCGTGCTGCTTTTGATGTGTGTTGTCCATCGATGCAAGCGCGAGGCATTTGGCCGTGGCACAGTCAGCGTCCTATGTCTTGCGGACTTCAATATCCGCAACTGAGGATTTGGGACTTGGGACGGGCGGGGCTGAAGCCGTGAGGACATATGATACTTTATCATAAGTCAAGGAAATTTTCAGATTCCTCAGCCAGTCTTTATAATTGGTCTCATTCAGTTTATTTTTATCTAGTAGAAGCTTGAGTCCAGTCATTGGCATCTGCCATTAAGAGAGAGAAAAGAATACACTCAGCGAAAGCTCTTGCAAAGATCAGATTGGTTATTATCTTGTCTAATCGATGTCTCCCACTGCTTTAATCAAGTTTTTCTTTCAAACCTTAAAAAGAAAACTAGCCAGGATTAATTACAGTCTACAACTTCGCTAACCTTTCAGCCAGGTAAGTGTCGGTACTTGAGGGAGGTTCCCCGTGCTTTCGCACGGACCTAATTAAAGTAAACCTCGTTTTCCCAGGGGCGTAGCCCCGTTAACACCTTTCTAGACACCAAATGAGTTAGCTAATTGTAAACTGCAAAACTCTCCTGGGAGAAACTATTGCCCATAGTGGGATCGGGATCCAACCATCATATGGAAGGTATGCAATCTCATTGCAAATCTCAACACTTGAAATTCCCGATGCGGTTTTTACCCCTAGTACCTATGACCTTGACTATGGTCAACAAATCATAAGTACCAGTCAAGTTCTACCCGTCATTTCTTGATTAATTAGACCCACTCATATGACCCTTAACTATGGTCAACAAAGTCGCATGAATGTCCTAATTAATCTGCATCATATGCAGTGTAGGAAGACATCACTTAGCTACCGTACACTACGCCTTAACTATAGTTAACAAACGTAGCACGAATACTAAGTACTCTACTTCCTAAAATGACGGAGGGTTGCGGATGATTTTTAATAAAATCTTTAACGCTTTGAACTTGATATCGTCGTAGAATCAAATGGTTTTCAAAAGGAGTGGCTTGAGCTCCGCAGTTTTGAAATGTAGCTTTTTCATAAAGAGCCGAGTGGTTTTCAAATCCGATTCTACAACATCTTTTTAGGTTTATTTTTCTTTACATTAATCATATTAATGTAGTCCCATCATTTAAGTCCTTAAGCCAATCACAGAAAAGAAACGAAAATACAACGTACGCTTATGTCATCCGCATTCGCCGCAATGTTCCGTTATGCACCGTTAGGTTACTTAACTAGCGACATACCGGGATGGGACTAGCGCGGGTGTAAAACATAAGCAACGTCTACTATATATCTCATATGTAATATATCATTCGTCTCAGATATCACAGAACATAGGCAACAGAAACACATATATAATGTGGGATATACTAGGATGTCCGTATTTAGTATTTAGCCAACAATAGAAAATACGGATTCCACAGTCGCGATGAATAGCCAAGCCCACACCCCTAGACCCCTACGAGAGCGGCAAGCGACCCTACCAATCCTGGAGTTTAGGAGACCCGGTCTCGACTCCTCGAGATGGCCTCCCACTGAACCCCAGAACCCAGTCACTTGTGCTCCCCTCCTTGGGTCTATCCTAATGCGGAAAAGTAAATAATATACAACACTGGCGACATCAACCTCAACCCGGAAGTTCCCCAAATAAAAGAATATTACATTACATTTAAATTTTACATGAATAAAAATAAAACTCTCATCTCACATAAAACCCCCCGGCTATTCAATCGCGACAATCCTGCACATCATATCTCAGCAACACATAATATCATATATCATCAACGTAAATAAGTATGCGTACCCCGATTGTCGTTGATGTATAGCAACGAAACCGGCAATAAGCGACATACTACACTTACGGTCACAGAAAAGAAAGTGTAAAACTACAGCATTTGGAATCCACATTCTCTTTAGACATCGTAAATCGGAAATATCACATACTTCGCATTTCATGCCTAACTATATGAATTCCACATATTGTATCACATTCTAGATAAATAGGCAATATTAAACATTTCGATCAAATAATCAAATACCCAAAATTTCCTAAAGCTCAACATTTGAGCGGAGTTCAAAAAACCCGGAATGTGTCACAGCAGTAGCGCTCCAGCCGTAGAAGGGTCAAGCCAACACCTCACATGTGGCACGCCGTACTGCCTCAAACCCTAAGGTTCAGAGGCAGTTCAGACGGTCACATAATTGAGTTAAGGTTTGTGTTCTTCTAGAGGGTCCACCACAAAACTTGCATATATTTCCGAAAGATTTAAACTCGAGAAAAAATTCAACACTTGAAAATTTTTCGTGCCGGGAAAAAATGAGTTAATGATATCCGTTCGAACTTTTTAATACTTTCTAAATTATCCGGAAAAGACACGAAATCAAAATTTCGATCGAATCACCTAATCCAAAAAAATCTCCAGAACATTCAGCACTAGATTCAGATTAAAAATACCAAAAAAATATATACAAGCGGACAACATAATTACTGTACAAAAACGACGCAATAAATCATCTGTACGGCCGCAGAACCGCGGCCCAAGCAGGCTCTGGCCACAGTTCCATGGTGGAAATTACTGTTCATTGCATCGTTTTTTACAGTTGTGCTTAGATTTCCCTGCTGAATTTTTTAAGTATTTTTAATTCTGAAAATATACAGTTTTGAAAAAATGTCCAGAGAAGGGTGAAAAGTTCATATTTTTGGTTCGATTGGAGTTTTAACTTCGTCAAAGCGACGCCTAAAGTTCTAGCTTGGCTTTGATACCATTGTTAGGTTTACCTATCACCTCATGAAGAGTTTGGAAGCATCACATGTGTCAAAATCAAATTTTTTAAGGTGCTAAGTGAACATACAAAGAATCAACACTAGAAATTTAGGGTTTCTTAACAAACACATCATCACAAGTAGATAAAGCTAGGGTTTTGAGAGTACAACCTTTGTAGCTCCCTACGCTAGACTCCTTGGCTACTTGAGGGTTGGAAAAAGTCCGCTTGAGAACCTCTAGGTCCACGATGATCCACCAGGAGTCCTCTTTGTCCAAACTTGAAACTTCACAAGATCAAGAGAAGAAATGGAAGTTAACACTCATCATTATTGGGAAAGACTAGTGTAGAATGGTGTTGTGGTTGGTTTTCTCACTTCAAAATCCTAACTTGATAAGTGTTTTGCTCACTTGAGAAATCTAGAGAGCAAAAGAGAAAGGAGAAAGAAGATGATGGCTTTCTAAGAGCTTAAGATAATGATCATCATATAAATAAAAATGAGAAAATGAAAATATATATTTTCACTCTCTCATCTTTAACCATGGTTGTAAAATATCTTAGATATTTTGTTTGGAGCAAAAATGACCATAGAAATTAAATCATGGTTAGTGAAAGGGTTAATGCAAGGTCAAAGCAATAAACCATGAAACAATTTCCATATCAATTTTCTTTTTCCAAATAAATAATATCCATAAATATTTTACAAAGGTGTGAGTCATATATTGCCACCATCTACTATATAAACAACCATGATAACCTTTGTGTATGCATGTATGTGTGCATGCACATCCTATGTGCATGAATGAGAATGAATGCATATATGCATGCATAAAGACAAGAAAGGATTTCAAGTGAGAAACTAATGGTTAATGATAAATCAACACTTGATTTAGCAACCCGGTCATATCACATACTACCCGATCAAAAGCAAGCCGCCCGATTAATATACGGTATCTTATACGCGCATTTTAACCGGGTCCACGCGCATATCGCATATGCGCACCACAACGTTTCGTCTGGACTAGGTAACTCCATTGTGGGACTCTAAGACTCGTCAATACGCCGGCAGTGGGTGATGATCATATCAAGCACCCCCAAGCCGCAAGCGGTCAGCTAAACGTAACGGCCACCCGGGTATTGAGCGATCAGAAGAAAATAAGCGAACCTGTTACAACTCCCATCGAGCCAACCGGCAACACTACCGTACAGTCCGGTCTCTTCGTCAGATATGCTGCATATCGAGTCTAAGGATGGTAACGTCGACCCCAATAACTCAATAAGTCGTGCCGATGAATGGTCTATAACAGATCGAGAAACTACTAATAACACTTATCAGTAAATCTCAACAGCCCTGGCCAGGGACTTACTGATATAGCCAATTGAGCACAGCACAGCATCAACTCCCAATACCGGGAGAGACGAAACCCCTCCTATCGCTCATCGCCTTCGTGTGTCTCGGGACTGTACCCAACGGCCACCTGTTTGCACGACTCAGTAGAGCCGTGGTAGGGTGGTAATCAAAGTACAGTGGGAGAACACACAAGACTCTATGACGATCTCGGGTCTACAGACTAACCTGCACCAGTGTCACCTGAGAACTGCTATCCGACGATAGATATAATTCCATATAGGAGTTCTCGGCAAGTCCGTCCAGTGTACCCAGTCACCACTGAGCACCCGTATACGATCTCGATGTCAAACATCGATGAATGTGGGAACATTCATCGCCCATCGTATGGGTCTAGTATCATATACGCTAGTCTACTCTGGTATATCGATGCCCCGTTTCGATACACCTACGACTAGGGACATTCCAGGATATGCTTATAAACTACAGATGTCCAATTGTATGATCTCTATCATAATCACAGTAGTCAAGCCTATATCCTCAGGGCTTTATCAACATGTATGAATGAATGAAAGCATGATCAAATCAACATGTCAGATAAAGAAGAACCAGATAGCATACTATCATGTCGAGCAAGAATGTACTCTGAATATATATATATATATATATGTATATATATATATATGTATATATATATACATATGTATAAATACATCCACTCTCATATAATGGCCTCTAGAGCATACATATATCCAACACAAAGAACTGGAATTGCTAAAAGTGCCGATAAAATACAGCAAGTCAAATACTTGAGATCTGGCAGCAATCAAGAAAGAATTATAATATTCCAGGTATCAGAAAAGTATCCAAAAGATAACACAAAATACCCCTGAAGATTTCAGCCATCAAGCCCACTATATGGCCGCGGATCCGCGGCCGAGTCAGGCGATCCGCCGCGGATCCACGGCCGATCCGACTCGTCAGCGGTTGATACTTTTTGCAGGGCTTCTCTTTTAACGGCCAAACTTCATCAAGACGCTTCAAAGTCCCTAGAAATCTCCAGAAGCTTCTCTACAATAGCCAATTTTCTAGTGTAAGCTTGGTACCTACCTAGCTTCCTATGCAAGCTTCATAACAACCTAGCTTCTAGGAGAAGATAGAGGAAAAACTATAAAAGGGGACTTATGGCTTCATTACAAAGGTTGTTGAGTTGTTGAACATTGAACTAAATCCATACACAAGTTGAGTGACACAACTTGTAATCAAAACCCTAGCCCAAATCCAATTTCAAAGCCAAATCAAGATCAATTGAGAAGCGAATCAAGCAAGCCATCAACGATCCTTTGTAGCGACGCCGGTCTTCATCAAGAGCAAGTGATCGCTGCCGTTCCACGACTCAAGAAGATCGATGCGAAGCTAATTTCGACGGATCTAGTTACCTCCTCAAATCTTGTAACCTCGAATTGAGTGAATGTGTACCTAATCGTCGAGTAATAAAGGTGAAAATTGTAAATCTTGCTTTCTTTACATTCTTGCATTATGAAAATTTATCGATTCTTGATTCTTTCATTTTTCATGATGTGTGAGTGAAATCTCCGCTTGTAACGGAATCGAGAGAATAGGTAAATGATGATGATGAAATTCTTGAATAATTCTTAAGTCTTATGAGGTTTGTTAACTCTAGGAAATAGAATCATCGATAACCTAATTTTGAGCGAGATCACTTTCTTGAATATTTTGGCTCCAAATTAGAGATCAACGATCGGTGATTTTTTTTGCTAGAGGCTAGAATTTGAATGATAATCAATGAAAAGACAAGGGATAGTGAAGGAGAAACCTAGTTTCTTCAATAGATCCCTAATCTTCATTGATCGCCATCGATCTAGCTACAATTCCTCAATAGATAAGATTTCGTAATCTTTAGTTTTCATGATCACTACTTATTTGATCGATTCCTACAAGCTATTCTTCAAATCTTGATAATTAAATCGATTTGGACATTTTCTTGATCTTTATCAATTCTTGATCCTAGATCTATTTCTTTATGTTTCTTGAAACTAAATCTCACAAATATTGAATCATTTTCTTTTATCTTTTATTTTCAACTCAACTAAAACAAATTCAAACAAATTCACACAATCTCAGTGTACGGTCCGTATTCGCTAACGAAACTTCAATAGACACCATTAATTGATTGTGGTATAAATTTCTTTGGTTGTGATTAAAACTTTTCCATACACACGAAGATGATCAATCAAATGGCGCCGTTGCCGGGGATCGTGTGCTAATTTGTTCATTTTTGTTAATTGAGTTGAATTTTTTATTATTCCATCAGAATTTTTAGATCAAAATCGCATCAAGTGCTTAACGATTTGTTGTGAATTGCTGCAAGAGAATCTGGAATCTCTGGAGCGAAGGGAAAAATTTTCAGATCATATCAGAGAGTTCATTAAGGTAACAGAAGCATCTGCACAAAATTTCATGCAGAGATCTCTCCTTTCAACCGCTCATCTGCGGCCCCAGAGGCTTTCTTCTGGCGGAATCGCGGTTACACAGAGGCTTCAGTGCTTCAAAAAATTTTGGTCCATCTCTGACTTTCTTATCTCCTCCCTGCTCTTGTCCAATAACCAATTTCTGCAGGATTCTTTGCAAAAAAAAAATCGCAGCGCCGCTAAAGAAAAATTGTTGCGTGTTTGATCTTGGTTGTTTGCATATTTTAACACGGAAATTAAGGGGCAAAGACCAAATTCAGATTAGGTGGGGAGTTCATTACCCTTCCTAAGCCCAGAAAATCACAAACTTGCATCCGCATCACCCTCATTGACTAAAAAATATTTAGACATGACTCTAAGGACCGTCGCGCTCACTTAGGACAGAAGGAGGTCGTGGGTAATCTACTGTTTATCCGCATTTCTTTTGTGGTGTCTAAGGAAAGTGTGTCTAAGGTAAGTGGTTACTTAATTAGGCCCACTACTTACGTAGTGGAGAACCTCCCACTTACCTGGCACTTACCTGGCCACAGAAGGGATAAAGAGGCAGTAGAGGATCTATCCTGCAATTTGTCTTCTGGAAGTCTAAGAGCGGTCTAGAGACTTGACCTAGGTGACCATTAGATCTAGGGTTGCTTGTGCATTTTTTGAGATTTGATTTTTCAAAATCCGTATTTTTTCAAAACAAACAGCAATCCAAACTTTTCTCTAATTATCACAACGCTGACACTTGTGCTAAACCATTTAGTGTATGCTCGGCTGGACACAGGATTCTAGTGCCCGTCTTGTCCGTGTTCCTGCTATCGACTCCGAAGTCGGTATTTCTACATCTTCTTTTTCTTCACCCACTACCACACCCACTTCGATGGACGGTTCTCCATCGAACTTCTGTAACACTACTCTGCCACCGTCCGCAGGTGCGCAGAATCCACCCCGCATCTCTCTCCAAGAGAGATGTTACCCTATTCGAGGTCCTCTTTCTACCCGTATTTCCATTCCACCAGTCAATGGGGACAATTTTGAAATCAAACCATAATACATCAATCTTTTACCCAAATTTCACGGTTTCGAGTCTGAAGACGCATACGTTTTTATTACCAAATTTGAAAACGTATGTGCTATGATGGGTACTTCACAGCTTTCTGTGGATGCTATGAGATTACGTCTTCTCCCATTCACTTTGTGCAATTTAGCCGAGAAGTGGCTTTATAACACAGCCACACATTCTATTTCAAACTGGGATGAATTCATCGTAACGTTCCTAAAGAATTTTTATTCCAATCATAAAACAGCTCGAGTCCGTAGCAAGATAAATCAATTTACCCAACTTCCCAATGAACCATTTTCGAAGTGTTTCGAACGCTTCAAAGATCTGTTAGTTCAATGTCCTCATCATGGAATCCACCGATGGGATCTGTGCAGAATCATATATGAGAGTATTAATCCTACAACAAAACAGAATCTTGAATCCATGTGTCAAGGCACCTTCATGTCTAAAGACGATGGTGAAGCTTGGAGATTTTTAGAAGATTTCGCTGAAAAAACTTTACAGTGGGAGAGTGTAAGTCAACCATTGTCTAGGGCTGGTATCCATCAACTGGATGTTTCCATAGGAGTTAGAGCTGAAATGGCAACAATGCAAAAGAAACTCGAAGCTATGGAACACAAATTTTTATCAGCCTCCCTAAATCAGATGACACTCCCCAAAACTGTCTGTGGATGCTGTTCTGATCCATCACATCTAACGGAAGAATGTCCATTGAATTTTCCGTTTCAAGGTCAAGAGCATACTAATGCTGCTTTCCAGCAAAGACCTGGAAACGATCCTTATTCTTCCACTTATAATCAGGGTTGGAGGAATCACCTTAATTTTGCTTGGAACCAACACCATGTAGGGTTCCTAGGCACACTAGTGAAGGTTCATAGAGCATCAAACATGCCCGAATAAAATTTTACATGTGCCGAACAACCCAAAGACGGGATCTTTGCTAGATTATTAGGGTTTAGCATGCAAGATAACATCTTTAAAGCTAAGTATGAGGGATTACAACCTTTGTAGTCCGCTCCTTCGCTTCACAAGCTCCGAGTAGAAGTCCCTTCGCCGCGATCCACGATCTCCCGGACTCAAGAGAGGCTCCACGACTCGAACGATCCATGCTAGCTTGAAGTGTTCCGATTCTCCGATGATCTACGTCGAAATTGCTATAACCCAAGCTTTCTCACTCTAAAGAGATGAACACCCTAATCTAATGGGCTAGATTAGATGAGGATGATGGAGTAGTATTTATGCTATCTTTTGAATTCACTTTCTCACAATAAATCATCACATAAGGAATTTCTAGTGAGCTCTCCCTTTCAAAAACCAAAGAGAGAAGAAGATGAAGAATGAAAGAATGATCCTTTTGTGATGAATAGTAGTCAAGTGTATATGATTGATTATATAACCATGGTCAAGGATGATAGGATAAAAGTTGTAGAGAATAAACTAGAGTTAGGGTTTAGTTAGGTTAAGGATAAGTATCAACCATAATATCTTAACCAAGACAAAATAGAATCCTTCTAGAATGAACAAGAAGAAGCTAACCCTAATCAAACCCAAATCCCTTTTTATCATCCTTAAACATGTTTTATAATAAATCATATCATGTCACAATAATATATATCACATATATATTATATATTTGCAACAAAAGAAAATAATACATTTAACATATATCACATATATATCAATGTATTAATCCGATGAGAAAATGAAATAATAAAGCGAGCCAATATTAGATAATGTAATATAATATATCATATATATCATTATACATTAAATCATCGAATCAACACTTGATCCAACGATCCGGCTATATCGAATATAACCGACTAATATATCATGTACCGATTCATCGAATCAACACTTGATCCGATGTCCCGATTCATATCTAAATATCTCGAGAATATAATACGGTATCTCATATCGCATTATCCTCGGTCCTGCACATATCACATATGTGCCTCTACTCCGTTTTGCCTGAGCCAAGAAACCTCTGTGTAGGACTCTAAAGAATCGTCAATACGCCGGTAGCAGGTGATGATCATATCAAACACCCACAAGCTGCAAGCGGTCAGCTAAACGTAACAGCCACCCAGGTATTGAGCGATCAGAAGATCAACAAGCTAGCATGTCCGTTCTCCTGTGAATCCAATGAGTAACACTCCCGTACAGTCCGGTCTGTTCATCTGATATGTCGCATATCAAGTCTAGGGGTGGTATACGTCAGACCCCAGTAACCGATAAGTCATGTCGATGTGAGGCTTATAACAGGTCGAGAAACTACTAGTAACACTTACCAGTATATCTCTATATCAGCCCTGGCCAGGGACTTCCAGTTATTGCCAATCGAATACAGCACAACATCAACTCCCTATACCGGGAGAGACGAATCCCCTCCTATCGCTCATTGCCTCCATGTGATTCTGGACTGTACCCAAAAGCCACCGTTTTGCACGCCCTCTTGGACGTGGTAAGGTGGAAATCAAAACACAGTGGGAATCACACAAGACTCTACGACGATCTCGGGTCTACAGACTACCCTGTACAAGTGTCGCCGGAGAACTTCCATCTGACGTGTGGTATATCACCATCTGGGAGTTCTCGGCGAGTCCGTCCAGTGTACCCAGTCTCCACTGAGCACCCGTACACCATCTCTGATGTCAAACACCGATGGATATGGGATCATCCATCGCCCATCATATGGGTCAAGATGCGTATACGCTAGTCTACTCTGGTGTATCGATGCCCTGTCTCGATATACCCTCGACTAGGAACATTTATAGGATGTACTCATCGACTACCGTGGCCCCACTAGTATGATCTCATCATAATCCCAGTAGTCGAGTACAGATCCTAAGGGCTTTATCAACATGTGAGAGAAAGACAGTAAACCAATACAAGTCAACATGTTAAGATAAAGTGAAACCAAATAGCATACTATCATGACGAGCAAGAAAGTCCTTTCTGTATATATCCAAGCATCCATCATAATATACATCATATGTACAACAATGGCCTCTAGGGCATATACATAACTAACAATCTCCCACTTGCACTAAGGCCAGCTGCTGTAGTATCTCATACCTAGCATCCCGAATAATCTTTCAAACTGTATCTGGGGAATGGCCTTCGTGAGTGGATCCACAGTGTTGTCCTTCGTATCTACTCTCCTAACCTCGATCTCACGGCGATCAACTATCTTCCCGATCAGGTGATACAGCCTCAGAATATGTCACGTCCCGAAAGTACGGAACATGACCGGCACTTAAACTACGAAACGTCTCGAGGCGTACGTAATCTAAGTAAACCGAAAACCCAGAAATCCAAACCAAGAAAAGTAGTAGAGTGAAGGAAAACCAATTTAAAAAAAGTAGTTTTAATAGAATAAGCCGAATTATGCGGTTTTTAAGAACATCAAAATTTACTGAAAATTTCGGCAGAGTCTCCTTTGTAAATACTGGCTCCCAAACGGGATACAACATGAATAGTATACGAAATCACTAAAAAGGCATCCCCAAGCGGGAGCTAGCTCTTCGTCAATCGACGGTCACAACCACACAAGCAATATAATATACAACGCCAACGGCGAGGATCAAAACTCAAAAGGAAACTCAAAACCACCAGAAATATAACGAGCGACTCTAAGGTCGAAAGAATAAACAACACTGGTCTCTAACTCAATAAATACATGTTTGGTTGATGGAATTTACAAGATACAACTGAATAATATTATACAAGGTAATATGATGGGTACGATACAAGAAAAACCTACCTACTAGCAAGTCACCCGAATGAAACTGAGCCCGCAAAGCCGTAATGAAACCTGTACGGCAAACCTGCAAGAAACTGGGGCATAACGGGGGTGAGTTGCCAACTCGTGAATAGAAAAACATCTACGCACAGAAATCGCATGAATAACGCAACCTAGGTCAATGATCATAATATATCCTCAAAAATATGTATAACATGCAGCCTATAACAATGGCTAGGGTAATATCTAACCGAGTGAAATCTCATGTGCCCGTGTCAGTGCCTCGAGTAGCAATATATCATATGAATGAGGTATGAATGCATGAAAACAGAATACATGTAAATGAAGAAACTGTTTTCATAAATTAGTGAGATTTCCTTTGTATTTTTAAAATGAGGTATCATAAATGAAATCAGCATCAACAGTGTCTAGCATCGACACAAAACATAAATCTCAATGTCTCAAAACCTCAGGCTCCAGCCATCCGGACTGGCCTGTATCATCAAATCTCAGTACCTCAATATCTCGAAATCTCAATGTCTCAATCTCAATATCTAGGGCGCCGTCAGTCCAGACCGGGCCCTACCATCCATCTCAAGACCACGATGGTATCCTCCGGATATCCGACGCGTCGGGTAAAATCACCGGTAGGTAGTCTCTCCCTGCCAGGCTCATCGTCATCACCACGAGCTTCTTGCCCCGGGGTACCTTACCGGGTCCACCATGTACCCGAAACGGTTCATCCAACTCCTCGAATCGGGTCTCCAAATCTATCAGCAAACTCATGGTGGACGACTCATACATCATGGGAAAAACCGCGCTTTTTATTTAAAAGAGAAAGAAGAAGTTTGTATATGTTTTGCGGTTTTCCCCAAATCCAGAAAATCTCATGGAAATCCAAATCCAAAACCTCAATAGCACGTAAAAAGTGAATATATGCATGAGAATCCATGAATGCGGCATAACAATGAATAACAGTATGCATGAGGTAGCAGGTAATAACTATAATGTCTAAACTAACATATAAGGCAAGTACACTAATATCATGTCTAAACTATGCGCTAACAGGCTATGTCAAGCAATAATATTTTCTAAGGTGTACGTGACATGGCAATTACCGATGAAGATGTGTGTGAGCCGGCAAGTAAGTGTACGTGGTACATACGCATCATCGGTAATGGTGCTGGTGTCCTAACCACAAGATATCAACAGTAGAATATGAAGCATAATATAAGCATGTGATGCGGAGCAAACGACAATAATGAGCGGGAGCTGAATACTAGACGCAATGATAACTAATCTATAATAATCTAATATAAGTCCTACGAATGGTGCCTTTTGAAATAACACGAATCATGGGGTTTTGAAAATAGGGCTACGGTGTTTTTATGAAAGGATACGTCGTTTTTGAAATATCCGTAGATTCCCTTGAGCTGTCTTTAAAAATGCCCACGATTCGTTAGTTTTTGAAATAGGTAAGAAGTCTAATCTAATCTAACAACTACACTAAACTATACGGCTGAACTAACAAGCTGAACTACAGGTAAGGAAACCGCCTATCATCTGAGTCGATACATATACATACCTGTATATGTATAGTCGGTGATCCTGCCTCAATAATATCATATCCGATACCATATCTATAATCAGGCATCCCAAGTCAAGAGTGCGGATCAATCATCAATATAGCTCGTATGTAAATCTGTCGTACGGCATCCCAAATCTGGGTACGGGTCAATATCACATTCATCATACTATTCACCTGGTATCCTCTTTATCAAATATTATGATCGGGGTACTGATCTATGTATAGTACCATGCTGATACCGCCTACGTATGCATGGACGTGTGTGAAACACTACGTCAAGGATCCGCTACAACGTCATGTCGTATCTAAGATACGAACCCTGCTATATCACCGATCTCACGGCCTCAAATCGAATCTCATCGACTCAGCTCAATCCCAAGTATCACCTCAATCCGTATGTGAACACATAGTCCCATACCCATGTGAACACATAACTATAAAGAATCCCATGAGTACATATCAATAGGAATGTATGCAAGTATGTATGTGTGTATGTGTAGTGCAACACTACCCTAGGGTTCGCAACACTAAAAATAGTCCAACACACCAATATCCATCCTAAGCATCGTTATTAATCCTAAATAACATATAATAAATGTTGGTGTGTATACGCATCCGTATACACCACCACGGACTGCGGGGGTGCTATACGCCATCCACCCGACTTCTCCCCGTAGATATAAATCTACTCACCTGGTCCTCGCTCGCCGGTGCCGACATCTCCACGCGCTTGCTTGTCGTCTCGAAGTCCGCATGTGGTAACTACATATCATAACGCACCGTATAGCATTAAAACTAAATTCGAAATCGAAACGGCATACGAAAATCAAATCGGCACGTGTATCACGCATAGGTCCAAACCTATCGCCTACGCATGCAAGAATAGTCAAACCAACCCTCGATGTCGATGTACAAATGTCAAACCATCGAGAAAAATCCAATCACACTCATTTGCACATTCACGAACACTAATTTTAATATAAACTAGGTTAAAACTCACAAAAACCCTAATTTCACTTAAAAAGCCATTTTTCCGAAAATCTAGCAAGCACAATTCGCCGTTTTTGTACAAAACGCGATGTTTAAATGAATGTAGCGGCCAATATATTTATTAAATATCTTAAATAAGTCATAAAAACCATTTCCATAATTTAAACTCATAAATTTGCATAATTTCCAAAATCCTAGTTTGCAAAATATCAAATTTAACACCCTTTAAAGCAAAATTCACAATTCATCAGTTAAGCTTCGTTTTGCATGAACCAAAGTCATTAAACCACTCATTATAATAGTTATAATGACATGAACACTTAATTATATTTTAATCTAAGCATTTGATAATTTTTCAAAAACTCTAGTTAGCAAAAACAAAACTTAATTTAGACATTTCCATGCAACAATATGAAATTTAACTACTAAATTACTTTCTACAAATTCTAAGATGGTAAGCTACCCATCACAACCATACACCAATTCACAATAACCTAACTTGCATTCAAACCCTTTTCTTGAATTCCAAAACGTGCAATTAAACTCACATATCCAAATAACACTTAAATAAATTAGCTTAAGAAATTAGTAACAATTTAAGCAACAAAAATGTTTAGAAATATACCCAAAAGCATATGAAGATCCACAAGCATCCATGGCACTCCAAAATGCTCTCTTTTCACAAGGATCCATGCTTGAAATGCTAAGGAATAATGGGTAAGTGTTGGATTTGGAAAAAAAGCTTTGAAATTGTATGGATTTTGAAGTTTTTTTTTTTGGATTTTTGAAGCAAAAATGGAGTGAGAACTTGGGGAGGGGGGGCTGCTGCTAAGGGATCAGTTTCGGCCAGATTTTGGGGGGAGTGGGTGAGTGAGGAGAGAGAGTGAGGTGGGGAAAGTTGTTTCAAGTCAAAGTCAACTCAATTTATATCATTTTCTACTCTTTTCTTTTCTTTTCTTTTCCTTTTCTTTCCTTTGCAAACCAAGTGGGGAAAAAGTGAGGGCTGCTGAATTTGGCTAAGGGGAGGAGTAAGTGGGGGTGTGTGGGTGTGGGTACGGGTGTGGGGTGATGAAAAATGATAAATACAATACCCCAAGCATCCATTTACGCTAAAAAAAAGCCTTTTTTCTTCAATAATTTCTAAACCGTTTTGGCAAATGATTTCGTTCCAAAAACCACATAATAAAATTTTATTTAATGTTTTATGATGCACAAAATTTGTTTCAACTCATTCCGATTTGTAATTTTCCCTAATTAAATGTATTAGTGACGGCTTAAAATAATAATAAAATAATATTTTTTTCAGAAAATTTGAAATTTCACCAGCGGCTCAATAAACACCAAAAAATACCAATTACATAGCTAGAATATGTATATTTAATTTTTATAATAAGATATTTGTATTTTGACTTTTTACAGAAAACCCCCTTATTTTACCGATTTTTCGAAATTTCACCGAAACGATTTTCAAAGCGTTACAATCTTCCCCCCTTAAAGAAATTCGGTCCCCGAATTTAAATTCAAACTCCCCCAAATACTAAAACATCTAAGAAAACCATCAAGTCGTCGGGGCTCCGAAATTGTAAATACATAAAACAAATCGTAGCGCAGCGCATGCGCTTAAAAAATGAGTATATAACTCAAATCAAAACTCCGTCAAGCATCCCGCAATCATCGGAGTCATGGAGAAGACATCAATGCCAAATCCAAATCAAAACCAATATGACATAACTCGAAACTTTACATGTAAATATCGAATCTATATATGTAAGTATCTGAAGGAAATGCATGCCAAATCTCTTTAAGTTGCTGTGCACGCGTATAACACTGCACAGTGGCGGACGTCTATCATAAGAAAATAACTATATACATATATACCTTTGTTTGAAGTGTACGTTCCGCCGTTTTGGAAACAATTTAGAAGGGTCTCCTTGTTTTAAACATTTTGTGTCATATCAGACACGTAGGTAAATACTGAGGCTATAGCTCGCTTTTTGGAAATCCCTTCAATAACTATCAATGCATGCAAAATATATTCAGGTACTGTCCTTTGACTAGTCCTGCTCAGTACGAAAACACATAGCAATATCATAAAAACGTACTGCTCTATACGAAATCAATCCCCAAAATATGCACATGAATGCTACGTGCGTCTCGTGCGCACGGAAATCAAAATCCATGAATATGCCATACATGCGCACAGAAACAACATCTAAGTGCATCGGGTGTGCACGAAACATCTGTCGTAGGCAACGTGTGTGCCTGACAGCAAAATCAGGTGCATCTGACATGCACGAAAATCTCGAATTAGTGCATCTGGTGTGCACCAAATCGCATCTCGTAACAGGCGCCCAACAGGCGCTAAAAATCCAATCCGGTGCATAAAATGCACAAAACAAATGTCGAGCATCACCCTCGAAATCGAAATCCAGTGTATCCAATTGCACAAAATACATGTCACTGCACTGCCAGCATATATAAACTATACAGAGTGCAGGAACCAAATCGCGTGCGTGCATACGCACAAAATCAACTCAACTGTTTAAAACCGTAAAATCACAAACATGTGAAACTAAAGCACGAAAACGATATCAAGTGCAACACTGTGCAAAGATCGTAAATCCTCAATCATCAAAATCAAATCATACGAATAAATCACCCAAAACATCGAAATCAATAATAGCGGAACAGTACCGCTCAAGTGCATCCTCTAAGAATCTCGGGCCAACTGTCGCGGTCACTAGTGGGACGTCTCGTCGATGATCATGAACTCTGGCCTGCTGGTGTGCGTAACATGACCACTCCTGGGTCCAAGTCTTCTCCGTGGATTACCAATCTCACAATCCATCGGCTCATCGGCCCTGTCAAGGCAGCATATCACTGGCGTTGGCCTCTGGCTCTCTGAATGCACGTGACACATCTGATCCTGGGTGCAAGTATCATCGCAGCAGTATCCTGGAAGGAATCCTGCTCACGGTCTCTTCCATGTCTCGTCTCTGCCAACTGTCCGGAAGTCATTGTCCTTTCCTATATCTGCATCTTGCTCTGGAACGACTGCATACTCATCGCGACTCCTTCTGGAAGGTAAGTCCAAGTACCATGCCTCGGCATGCGCATCGCCTCTCTGATGTCGGCGGAGTGGAACATCATCTCATCTAGATCTGGTGCGAACCTCTTATTCCACTTTTCTCTAATGTCGTCTGCTTTGCACTCGTCTCGTCGCGGCTGCATGGACTGAGCTCCAACGGCTATCCTCGTATCTGGAGTCTCCCAAGAATGCATCTCACCACCTAGCATCCGAATTAAGTAGAGCCATCCGATCGAGTCGTCAAAACCTCACAATCCCCCAAGAGCTCAACCTCTTGGGCACAGTTTAATAGTATCGAGTACATACCACAGCATCGGTGGTCTAGCCGTAGAAGGGCAAACCCAAGCCTCACTAATGGCGCCGTAGAACTGCCGCAAACCCGAAGGTTCAAAGGCTTTCACACGGTCATTAAGTCGAGTTAGGGTTTCATTCTTCTAGAGGGACCATAGAATTGCCAGCATGTCTTTCCGACTACTTTAAACCTGGAATAATAGGTTTCTGACATTCGATCGTCTCTGTCGACTCCCAACGTCTCCACGTGAAGTCGTCTCTAGCTGGAATCCATCTATCTGATGACCTCGCATCGGGTTAGGCGAACGATCCACATGTCCTAGTCATTCATCCACGATGACTAGCGACCTTCTATCATCTCTTAGTACAACTCGTTCTGCACTAACTCCAGCATCTGGGGCAATACCTCGTCGTTCGCAGCAATAACTGGCTCGCTCGTCTGCATGCCGAACAGTGCCTCGATCATCATGAATAAGCAACACACCAACGGTCATCAAGATCTGGTTGGCCTCTATCATTAGCTCAATCCTCTAATGTCGATCAGCACATCCGAGTAACCTCATAAAGGCGATCCGCCAAACGCTCGTGGCGCGGAAACACGGTCAAAAGACACCTCTCTATAATCGGGTGTCGCCGGAATCATGCCCTGGTCAGTCCTCGTTCGTGCCGAGCTCGTGCTGACCGCAACTCTAGCCGTAGCTCTCCCTGCCCGTAATCGTGGCAGCAAAACCAAACTGGTACCGATGAGGCTAGATCAGGAAGGAATATAATACTGAACAAGGAAATGTACATCTTAAGGCTTCTTAAGTGGAGTGGCGTGTCGTAAATATGCCGCGGAACATACCAACGGTATGTCACTCTACTTTAGTCACCTATTCCATCAACCAAGGGTCATCCTACGCTCCGAAGGTAAAACCTAACGCTCTGATACCAACTTTGTCACGCCCCGAAAGTACGGAACATGACCGGCACTTAAACTACGAAACGTCTCGAGGCGTACGTAATCTAAGTAAACCGAAAACCCAGAAATCCAAACCAAGAAAAGTAGTAGAGTGAAGGAAAACCAATTTAAAACAAGTAGTTTTAATAGCATAAGCCGAATTATGCGGTTTTTAAGAACATCAAAATTTACTGAAAATTTCGGCAGTCTCTTTTGTAAATACTGGCTCCCAAACGGGATACAACATGAATAGTATACGAAATCACTAAAAAGGCATCCCCAAGCGGGAGCTAGCTCTTCGTCAATCGACGGTCACAACCACACAAGCAATATAATATACAACGCCAACGGCGAAGATCAAAACTCAAAAGGAAACTCAAAACCACCAGAAATATAACGAGCGACTCTAAGGTCGAAAGAATAAACAACACTGGTCTCTAACTCAATAAATACATGTTTGGTTGATGGAATTTACTAGATACAACTGAATAATATTATACAAGGTAATATGATGGGTACGATACAAGAAAAACCCACATACTAGCAAGTCACCCGAATGAAACTGAGCCCGCAAAGCCGTAATGAAACCTGTACGGCAAACCTGCAAGAAACTGGGGCACAACGGGGGTGAGTTGCCAACTCGTGAATAGAAAAACATCTACGCACAGAAATCGCATGAATAACGCAACCTAGGTCAATGATCATAATATATCCTCAAAAATATGTATAACATGCAGCCTATAACAATGGCTAGGGTAATATCTAACCGAGTGAAATCTCATGTGCCCGTGTCAGTGCCTCAGGTAGCAATATATCATATGAATGAGGTATGAATGCATGAAAACAGAATACATGTAAATGAAGAAACTGTTTTCATAAATTAGTGAGATTTCCTTTGTATTTTTAAAATGAGGTATCATAAATGAAATCAGCATCAACAGTGTCTAGCATCGACACAAAACATAAATCTCAATGTCTCAAAACCTCAGGCTCCGGCCATCCGGACTGGCCTGTATCATCAAATCTCAGTACCTCAATATCTCGAAATCTCAATGTCTCAATCTCAATATCTAGGGCGCCGTCAGTCCAGACCGGGCCCTACCATCCATCTCAAGACCACGATGGTATCCTCCGGATATCCGACGCGTCGGGTAAAATCACCGGTAGGTAGTCTCTCCCTGCCAGGCTCATCGTCATCACCACGAGCTTCTTGCCCCGGGGTACCTTACCGGGTCCACCATGTACCCGAAACGGTTCATCCAACTCCTCGAATCGGGTCTCCAAATCTATCAGCAAACTCATGGTGGACGACTCATACATCATGGGAAAAACAGCGCTTTTTATTTAAAAGAGAAAGAAGAAGTTTGTATATGTTTTGCGGTTTTCCCCAAATCCAGAAAATCTCATGGAAATCCAAATCCAAAACCTCAATAGCACGTAAAAAGTGAATATATGCATGAGAATCCATGAATGCGGCATAACAATGAATAACAGTATGCATGAGGTAGCAGGTAATAACTATAATGTCTAAACTAACATATAAGTCAAGTACACTAATATCATGTCTAAACTATGCGCTAACAGGCTATGTCAAGCAATAATATTTTCTAAGGTGTACGTGACATGGCAATTACCGATGAAGATGTGTGTGAGCCGGCAAGTAAGTGTACGTGGTACATACGCATCATCGGTAATGGTGCTGGTGTCCTAACCACAAGATATCAACAGTAGAATATGAAGCATAATATAAGCATGTGATGCGGAGCAAACGACAATAATGAGCGGGAGCTGAATACTAGACGCAACGATAACTAATCTACAATAATCTAATATAAGTCCTACGAATGGTGCCTTTTGAAATAACACGAATCATGGGGTTTTGAAAATAGGGCTACGGTGTTTTTATGAAAGGATACGTCGTTTTTGAAATATCCGTAGATTCCCTTGAGCTGTCTTTAAAAATGCCCATGATTCGTTAGTTTTTGAAATAGGTAAGAAGTCTAATCTAATCTAACAACTACACTAAACTATACGGCTGAACTAACAAGCTGAACTACAGGTAAGGAAACCGCCTATCATCTGAGTCGATACATATACATACCTGTATATGTATAGTCGGTGATCCCGCTTCAATAATATCATATCCGATACCATATCTATAATCAGGCATCCCAAGTCAAGAGTGCGGATCAATCATCAATATAGCTCGTACGTAAATCTGTCGTACGGCATCCCAAATCTGGGTACGGGTCAATATCACATTCATCATACTATTCACCTGGTATCCTCTTTATCAAATATTATGATCGGGGTACTGATCTACGTATAGTACCATGCTGATACCGCCTACGTATGCATGGACGAGTGTGAAACACTACGTCAAGGACCCGCTACAACGTCATGTCGTATCTAAGATACGAACCCTGCTATATCACCGATCTCACGGCCTCAAATCGAATCTCATCGACTCAGCTCAATCCTAAGTATCATCCTCAATCCGTATGTGAACACATAGTCCCATACCCATGTGAACACATAACTATAAAGAATCCCATGAGTACATATCAATAGGAATGTATGCAAGTATGTATGTGTGTATGTGTAGTGCAACACTACCCTAGGGTTCGCAACACTAAAAATAGTCCAACACACCAATATCCATCCTAAGTATCGTTATTAATCCTAAATAACATATAATAAATGTTGGTGTGTATACGCATCCGTATACACCACCACGGACTGCGGGGGTGCTATACGCCATCCACCCGACTTCTCCCCGTAGATATAAATCTACTCACCTGGTTCTCGCTCGCCGGTGCCGACATCGCCACGCGCTTGCTTGTCGTCTCGAAGTTCGCATGGGGTATCTACATATCATAACGCACCGTATCGCATTAAAACTAAATTCGAAATCGAAACGGCATACGAAAATCAAATCGGCACGTGTATCACGCATAGGTCCAAACCTATCGCCTACGCATGCAAGAATAGTCAAACCAACCCTCGATGTCGATGTACAAACGTCAAACCATCGAGAAAAATCCAATCACACTCATTTGCACATTCACGAACACTAATTTTAATATAAACTAGGTTAAAACTCACAAAAACCCCAATTTCACTTAAAAAGCCATTTTTCCGAAAATCTAGCAAGCACAATTCGCCGTTTTTGTACAAAACGCGATGTTTAAATGAATGTAGCGGCCAATATATTTATTAAATATCTTAAATAAGTCATAAAAACCATTTCCATAATTTAAACTCATAAATTTGCATAATTTCCAAAATCCTAGTTTGCAAAATATCAAATTTAACACCCTTTAAAGCAAAATTCACAATTCATCAGTTAAGCTTCATTTTGCATGAACCAAAGTCATTAAACCACTCATTATAATAGTTATAATGACATGAACACTTAATTATATTTTAATCTAAGCATTTGATAATTTTTCAAAAACTCTAGTTAGCAAAAACAAAACTTAATTTAGACATTTCCATGCAACAATATGAAATTTAACTACTAAATTACTTTCTACAAATTCTAAGATGGTAAGCTACCCATCACAACCATACACCAATTCACAATAATCTAACTTGCATTCAAACCCTTTTCTTGAATTCCAAAACGTGCAATTAAACTCACATATCCAAATAACACTTAAATAAATTAGCTTAAGAAATTAGTAACAATTTAAGCAACAAAAATGTTTAGAAATATACCCAAAAGCATATGAAGATCCACAAGCATCCATGGCACTCCAAAATGCTCTCTTTTCACAAGGATCCATGCTTGAAATGCTAAGGAATAATGGGTAAGTGTTGGATTTGGAAAAAAAGCTTTGAAATTGTATGGATTTTGAAGTTTTTTTTTTTTTTTGGATTTTTGAAGCAAAAATGGAGTGAGAACTTGGGGAGGGGGGGGCTGCTGCTAAGGGATCAGTTTCGGCCAGATTTTGGGGGGAGTGGGTGAGTGAGGAGAGAGAGTGAGGTGGGGAAAGTTGTTTCAAGTCAAAGTCAACTCAATTTATATCATTTTCTACTCTTTTCTTTTCTTTTCTTTTCCTTTTCTTTCCTTTGCAAACCAAGTGGGGAAAAAGTGAGGGCTGTTGAATTTGGCTAAGGGGAGGAGTAAGTAGGGGTGTGTGGGTGTGGGTACGGGTGTGGGGTGATGAAAAATGATAAATACAATACCCCAAGCATCCATTTACGCTAAAAAAAAGCCTTTTTTCTTCAATAATTTCTAAACCGTTTTGGCAAATGATTTCGTTCCAAAAACCACATAATAAAATTTTATTTAATGTTTTATGATGCACAAAATTTGTTTCAACTCATTCCGATTTGTAATTTTCCCTAATTAAATGTATTAGTGACGGCTTAAAATAATAATAAAATAATATTTTTTTCAGAAAATTTGAAATTTCACCAGCGGCTCAATAAACACCAAAAAATAGCAATTACATAGCTAGAATATGTATATTTAATTTTTATAATAAGATATTTGCATTTTGACTTTTTACAGAAAACCCCCTTATTTTACCGATTTTTCGAAATTTCACCGAAACGATTTTCAAAACGTTACAGAATATGTCTGGATTTCTGATGGGATCTGGGTTCCTTGGCCAAAGCCACAGCTCCATTGTTATCGCAATATAGAGGTATTGGATGTTCAATGGATGGAACCGCACCAAGTTCAGTGATGAACTTCTTCATCCAGACAGCCTCTTTGGCAGCATCGTTGGCAGCGATGTATTCAGCCTCCATCGTCGAGTCTGCAACGGTATCCTGTTTGGAACTCTTCCAACATACCGCCCCTCCATTGAGGGTAAAGACAAATCCCGAGTGTGACTTTGAGTCGTCCTTATCACTTTGGAAGCTGGAATCGGTAAAGGACTCCACCCGGAGTTCTCCGTTACCATACACCAAGAACATGTCTCTAGTCCTTCGTAAGTACTTGAGAATGTTCTTCACAGCCGTCCAATGACTCTCTCCAGGATCTGCTTGATACCGACTCACTACACTCAGTGAGAATGCTACATCTGGTCTGGTACATAGCATCGCATACATGATAGAGCCTACTGCCGAAGCATAGGGTATCCCTTGCATGCGAGCTCTTTCCAAATCAGTCTTGGGAGACATCTCTTTGGAGAGAGTGAGTCCAGAGATCATGGGTTGGTTCCCATACTTGGATTCTTCCATACTAAACCTCTTTAGTATGGTGTCAATGTACCTGGATTGGGACAATCCCAGTATCCTTTTGGATCTATCTCTATAGATCCTAATCCCCAATATGCAGGAGGCATCACCTAGATCTTTCATTGAGAATCTTTGTGATAAGAAGAGCTTGACTGATTGCAGCATAAGAATATCATTTCCTATCAAGAGTATGTCATCCACGTACAATACGAGGAAGACAACCTTACTCTCTGCTACCTTTTTATAGATACAAGGTTCATCTATATTTTTGATGAAGTCAAACTCTTTGACTACTGCATCAAAACAGATGTTCCAACTCCGCGATGCTTGCTTTAACCCATAAATGGATTTAAGCAGTTTGCACACCTTTCCGCTGCTCCCACTATCTACGAAGCCCTCTGGCTGAGTCATGTACACGCACTCTTCTAAATCACCATTTAGAAAGGCGGTCTTAACATCTATTTGCCAGATTTCGTAGTCATGGTATGCAGCAATGGCAAGTAAGATCCGGATGGACTTAAGCATAGCTACTAGAGAAAAGGTTTCGTCATAGTCCACACCTGGTCGTTGACGAAATCCCTTTGCTACAAGTCTAGCTTTGAAAGTCTCAACTTTTCTATCTACACCAAATTTCTTTTTAAAAATCCACTTGCTCCCAATGGGTTTTACCCCTTCAGGAGCATTTTCCAAAATCCATACTTTATTGGTGTCTATGGATTCCATCTCAGATCGTATTGCATCCAGCCATTTCACAGAGTCTCCACTCGTGATGGCCTGCTCGAAACTAGTCGGGTCATCATCTTCCATGATGCAATCCTCGCTTCCACCATCAATGAGAAAACCGTAGTATCTCTCAGGTGGACGAGAAACCCTACTAGATCGGCGGAGAGGCTGGGGTTCGTCGGGTACTACTGAATCCTCTGGTTCTACCAAGTCTTCTATTATAGTTTGTGTCGCTGGAACCTCTTCCAGTTCTACCTCAATGCCACTAATCTGTTTCATAAGAAAACCTTTTTCTAAGAAAGTGGCATGTCGAGAAACAAACACCTTTTGTTCCTCGGGGTGGTAGAAGATATACCCTTGTGAATTTTTGGGATATCCTATAAACTTACATAAGACAGATCTTGCCTCGAGTTTGTCCGGATTTTGTCTTTTAACATAGGCTGGACAACCCCATATCTTAACATACTTAAGAGATGGTCTCTTTCCTTTCCATATCTCATATGGAGTGGTAGGCACTGATTTGGTAGGAACCATATTCAATGGGTGTATGGCTGTCTCAAGCGCATACCCCCAGAAGGAAATAGGTAACTCAGCTGTACTCATCATTGAACGCACCATATCTAATAGGGTGCGATTCCTTCGTTCCGATACACCGTTGTGCTGTGGTGTATAAGGTGGAGTAAGCTGAGAGAGAATCCCATTCTCTTTTAGATAATCTTAGAACTCATTGCTCAAGTATTCTCCTCCTCGATCAGATCGAAGGATCTTAATACTTTTGCCCGTTTGGTTCTCTACTTCGTGCTTATATTCTCTGAATTTCTCAAAAGCTTCAGACTTGTGTTTCAACAGGAACACATGCCCGTATCTAGAGAGATTGTCAGTGAATGTAATGAAGTAGGAAGAACCATTCCTGGCATGCGTAGACATGGGACCGCATACATCACTATGTACCAGTCCTAAGAGTTCGGTAACTTTCTCTCCGTGTCCACTAAACGGAGCTTTGGTCATCTTTCCTTTGAGACATGAATGGCAAGTATCATAAGATGATAATTCGAACGGATTCAAATAACCATCCTTATGTAACTTAGCCAGTCGTGTTGCATTGATATGACCAAGTCTACAATGCCACAAGAAGGATTCGTTCATTTCTGGATTTTTCCTCTTGTGTGTGTTTTGTATATTGGGGACTGTATTTTGATTTAGAATGAATATGCCATTATGTAACGAGCCTGATGCAATCAACTTTTGATCTAGGAATATATTCATAATATTATCCTATACTAAAAAATTATATCCTTCTTTACTCAATAAAGAAACTGATATAATGTTGCACATCATGTTCGGTATATAATAGCACTCATTCAAAATCAGTGTATCACCAATTGGTAATACTAGGTGATATTCGCCAACTGCTTTGGCTGCAACATTTGCACCGTTCCCTACTTGAACGGAATGATCACCTTTTCCCAGTTCTCTACCTTTACGTAGCCCATGTAACAGTTTATATATGTGGGATCCTGATCCGGTATCTAATACCCAGGACGTAGGGTGAACTGAGAAACAGTTCTCAATAACTAACACACCTGAAGAAGATGGATCAACATGCATGTTCTTTTGGACGGCGTGAGAATCCAGATATTCTCCTATTCCATGTTCAGTCTTATAACTCTTATAAGAAAAAACGGGTCCAACGTTCCCCTGCTCAGTATAATAAGCGGGTTCAGTCAATACATCCATATTATTATCTTGATTATGGCCTGACATGGTCGCTACCTGGAGAGAGAGAGAGAAGAAAACACTTTAGCGTATGCTCTTGCAAGATTAGATTGGTTATTATCTTATCTAATCAGGATGTCTCCCACTGTTTTTATCAAATCTACCTTCAAACCCTAAAAGGTGAGATTAGCCGAGATTAATTACACCCTACAATTTCGTCAATCTTTCAGCCAGATCAGTGTCGGTAGTTTGAGAGAGGTTCCCCGTGCTTTCGAACGGACCTAATTAAAGTAAACCTCGTTTTCCCAGAGGCGTAACCCCGTTAACACTTTTCTAGACACCTACTTGATCGACTAATTGTCCTGTGTAAAAATCTCCCAGGAGTAACTCTTACTCGCAGTGGGTATCGGGATCCAACTATCTCATAGAAGGTATGCAATCTCATTGCAAATTTCAACACTTGAAATTCCCGATAATATTTTGCCCCTAGTGTTCTATGACCTTGACGAATGCCAAACAACCCATAGTCCACTAGTCAAGTTCAACCCGTACATTTCTTGATTGAATTAAATCCACCCGCACGACCCTTGACGAATGCCAAACAACGCCGCATGAATAACCTAATCCAATCTGCATCATATGCATAAGCAGATAAATACTAGTTAGCTACCGTACACTACGCCTTGACGAATGCCAAATTACCGTAGCACGAATACTAAGTAGTACTTATCTGAAATGACGGAGGGCTACGCAGGTTTTTCAGAAAACCATGAGCGTAATGAACTTGATATCGTCGTAGAATCATGTGAAATCTTGAAATGGAGTGTTTTTGAGGCTTTCATTAGTTTTGCTAAAGAGGTCACTCCCGGTGAAGGGATCTCGGCTCTTTCCTCATCGAATAAGATGCAGGACATATCATATATATCACTGTGCAAAGCAAAACTCTAAAAGCAATCAAAAGAAAAACCGAGTTTTGTAGCATCTGCCAGTTTCGCTAAAGAGGTCACTCCCGGTGAAGGGATCTCGGCTCTTTCCTCATCGAATAAGGTGCAGGGTATATCATATATACCACTATGCAAAGCAAAACTGTAGCTACCCTTTTTATAAAGTTTTGATTCTACAACATCTTTTAGGTTTCTTTTCTTTTTATTAATCTCATTAATAAAAAATCCCGTCAGCTTATGCTTCCTAAGCATCACAGATAAATACGACGTACACTTATGCCATCCGCATTCGCCTTGATGTCCCCTCGTGCACCGTTAGGTTAGGTTACTAACGACAGAGCAGGGCAGGGCTAGTGCGGGTGTAAAACATAAGTAACGTCTATATAATATATCATATATACTATATACTGTATCTATCACAACATATCAAATGATCACATCACAGATATCGCAGCAGAAACATAGATATAATGTGGGATATACTAGGACGTCCGTATTTAGTATTTAGCCAACAATAGAAAATATGGATTCCACAGTCGTGATGAATAGCCAAGCCCATACCCTGAACCCCTACGTGAGCGGCAAGCGACCCTACCAATTCTGGAGTTTAGGAGACCCGGTCTTGACTCCTCGAGATAGCCTCCCACTGAACCCCAGAACCCGGTCACCTGTGCTCCCCTCCTTGGGTCTATCCTAACGTGGAAAAGTAAATAATATACAACACTGGTAGCATCAACCTCAACCTGGAAGTGCCCCAAATGAAAGAATATTACATTACATTTGAATTTACATGAATGAAAATATAAAACTCTCATCTCACATAAAACCACCGGCTATTCAATCGCGACAATCCTGCACATCATATCTCAGCAACACATAATATCTCATATTATCAACGTAAGTAAGTATGCATACACCGATCGTCGTCGATGTATAGCAACGACAATCGGCAATACAACTACATACTACACTTACGGTCACAGAAAAGAAATTGTAAAACTACAATATTTGGAATCCACAATCACTTTAGACATCGTAAATCCGAAATATCACATACTTCGCATTTCATGCCTAACACAATGAATTCCACATATTGTATCACATTCCAGATAAATAGACAGTATTAAACTTTTCGAACAGATAATCAAATACCCAAAATTTCCTAAAGTGCTCAACACTTGAGCGGAGTTCAAATAATCCGGAATGTGTCACAGTAGTAGCGGTCCAGCCGTAGAAGGGTCAAGCCAACGCCTCACATGTGGCACGCCGTACTGCCCCAAACCCGAAGGTTCAAAAGGCAGTTCAAGACGGGCACATAATCGAGTTAAGGTTTGTTGTCTTCTAGAGGGTCCACCACAAAACTTGCACGCATTTGCGAAAGATTTAAACTCGATGAAAAATTCAACACTTGAAAATTTTTCGTGTCGGGAAAAAGTGAGTTAATGATATTCGTTCGAACTTTTTAACAGTTTCTAAATATCCGGAAAAACAATAACGAATTTAAAATTCCCGATCGAATCGACGATTACAAAATAAACCCCAGAATACTTAACACTTGAGTCAGATTAAAAATACCCATAAAATAGTAACTACAGAGAGAAGAATTACTGTGCAAATATCCGTACCTAATACCCTTATACT
The DNA here is from genome assembly GCA_030015575.1 of Agapanthus africanus. Lineage (NCBI taxonomy): Eukaryota > Viridiplantae > Streptophyta > Magnoliopsida > Asparagales > Amaryllidaceae > Agapanthus > Agapanthus africanus. The sequence goes on along the minus strand of JASDDO010000024.1, from coordinate 349,024,101 downwards.
GCCGCGGAACCGCCGCCAAAGGTGGGTACTTGCCGCGGTTCCGCGGCTATATAGACGAATTGGGGGCACGTGTTTCACCATAATTCTTATATTTCCCGGTTCATTTTTTTAGGTATTTTTAATCCAGAAAAATCCCAGATTTTGAAAAATATCCAGAAAGGGGGTTAACTTTGTCGGTTCGGGTTCGATCGGAATATTAACTTCGTAAACACGTCGCCTGATGCTCTAACCTTGCTCTGATACCACTGTAGGGTTCCTAGGCACACTTGTGAAGGTTCATAGAGCATCAAATATGCCCGAATAAAATTTTACATGTGCCGAACAACCCAAAGACGGGATCTTTGCTAGATTATTAGGGTTTAGCATGAAAGATAACATCTTTAAAGCTAAGTGTGAGGGATTACAACCTTTGTAGTCCGCTCCTTCGCTTCACAAGCTCCGAGTAGAAGTCCCTTCGCCGCAATCCACGATCTCCCGGACTCAAGAGAGGCTCCATGACTCGAACGATCCATGCTAGCTTGAAGTGTTCCAATTCTCCGATGATCTACGTCGAAGTTGCTATAACCCAAGCTTTCTCACTCTAAAGAGATGAACACCCTAATCTAATGGGCTAGATTAGATGAGTATGATGGAGTAGTATTTATGCTATCTTTTTAATTCACTTTCTCACAATAAATCATCACATAAGGAATTTCTAGTGAGCTCTCCCTTTCAAAAACCAAAGAGAGAAGAAGATGAAGAATGAAAGAATGATCCTTTTCTGATGAATAGTAGTCAAGTGTATATGATTGATTATATAACCATGGTCAAGGATGATAGGATAAAAGTTGTAGAGAATAAACTAGAGTTAGGGTTTAGTTAGGTTAAGGATAAGTATCAACCATAATATCTTAACCAAGACAAAATAGAATCCTTCTAGAATGAACAAGAAGAAGCTAACCCTAATCAAACCCTAATCCCTTTTTATCATCCTTAAACATGTTTTATAATAAATCATATCATGTCACAATAATATATATCACATTTATATTATATATTTGCAACAAAAGAAAATAATACATTTAACATATATCGCATATATATCAATGTATTAATCCGGTGAGAAAATGAAATAATAAAGCGAGCCAATATTAGATAATGTAATACAATATATCATATATATCATTATACATTAAATCATCGAATCAACACTTGATCCAACGATCCGGCTATATCGAATATAACCGACTAATATATCATGTACCGATTCATCGAATCGACACTTGATCCGATGTCCCGATTCATATCTAAATATCTCGAGAATATAATACGGTATCTCATATCGCATTATCCTCGGTCCTGCACATATCACATATGTGCCTCTACTCCGTTTTGCCTGAGCTAAGAAACCTCTGTGTAGGACTCTAAAGAATCGTCAATACGCCGGTAGCAGGTGATGATCATATCAAACACCCACAAGATGCAAGCGGTCAGCTAAACGTAACAGCCACCCAGGTATTGAGCGATCAGAAGATCAACAAGCTAGCCTGTCCGTTCTCCAGTGAATCCAATGAGTAACACTCCCGTACAGTCCGGTCTGTTCGTCTGATATGTCGCTTATCAAGTCTAGGGGTGGTATACGTCAGAGCCCAGTAACCGATAAGTCATGTCGATGTGAGGCTCATAACAGGTCGAGAAACTACTAGTAACACTTACCAGTATATCTCTATATCATCCCTGGCCAGGGACTTCCAGTTATAGCCAATCGAACACAGCACAACATCAACTCCCTATACCGGGAGAGACGAATCCCCTCCTATCGCTCATTGCCTCCATGTGATTCGGGACTGTACCCAAAAGCCACCGTTTTGCACGCCCTCTTGGACGTGGTAAGGTGGAAATCAAAACACAGTGGGAATCACACAAGACTCTATGACGATCTCGGGTCTACAGACTACCCTGTACCAGTGTCACCGGAGAACTGCCATCTGACGTGTGGTATATCACCATCTGGGAGTTCTCGGCGAGTCCGTCCAGTGTACCCAGTCTTCACTGAGCACCCGTACACCATCTCTGATGTCAAACACCGATGGATATGGGATCATCCATCGCCCATCATATGGGTCAAGATGCGTATACGCTAGTTTACTCTGGTGTATCGATGCCCTGTCTCGATATACCCTCGACTAGGAACATTTATAGGATGTACTCATCGACTACCGTGGCCCTACTAGTATGATCTCATCATAATCCCAGTAGTCGAGTACAGATCCTAAGGGCTTTATCAACATGTGAGAGAAAGACAGTAAACCAATACAAGTCAACATGTTAAGATAAAGTGAATCCAAATAGCATACTATCATGACGAGCAAGAAAGTCCTCTCTGTATATATCCAAGCATCCATCATAATATACATCATATGTACAACAATGGCCTCTAGGACATATACATAACTAACACACCAAACTCAAAACACGGTTCCAAGCCAAAACAACTTTCAAAGGGTCCCTCCACAACAACAACAACCACTACAACTGACTCAGCACCCCTATCAATCACAAAATTTTCAAAATCCGGTCAGCACTTCTGCACCATATAATAATTCTTTGCAATTTACCGGTACTGATGAATCCTCTTCACTCGCACAAACCATGAATTTGATTCTGAAAATTTTCATACAGGTTTCGGCTGAGGTTAAGTCTTCTGTCGATGACATAAAGAAAAACTCTACCTCCCAAGGTAAGTGTATTAAAGCGATGGAAGCACAAATTGCACGATTGAATGCTGAAATGAGTGCTAGAGAGAAAGGGAAACTTCCGTCTCACCCCCTACCGAATCCTGAACATTCACAACACTACAATGTGAATGCCATCACAACGTTGAGATCTTGAAGAGTGCTGAATAATCAAGTCAGTGAAGAGATTGATAATCATGATGAATTAATCAATAACGCCCCGGCTTTCACTTCCACTTTTCCTTCCACTTCCACATCCACTTCTACTTCTGACCCTTGTTCGTCTACCCCACCACTTTCTAGCGAGCCTGTTCTTCATTTTCCCCAAGGCTCGAACCCTCAGCATATTCCTTCTAGTCCACCAAAGACGGTCCCTACTCCTATTCTGGGATCAGTTCCACACACACCACCTTCTCCAATGTTGGACCCAACTATTATTGCTAAAGCTCCTTATCCGAATCGGTTAAGGGAAAACAAATCGAGTCCACATATGGAGAAGATTATGGAAATGTTCAAACAGGTTAACATCAACATCCCTCTCCTAGATGCTATCCAACAAGTCCCGTCTTATGCGAAAATTTTAAAGGACTCGTGCACTAGGAAGAGGAAGACTCAAGTGCCCAAAAATATCTTCATGACAAATAATGTTAGCACTGCTTTTACCCCCACAGTTACTAAAGAAACGTAAGGACCCTGGCTGTCCTACAATCTCGATTTCTATTAGGGGTAAAAACATTAACCGTGCTTTACTTGACCTTGGCGTAAGTGTTAACCTGCTTCCATATTCTGTTTACGAGCAGTTAGGGATTGGAGAGTTAAAACCAGCTCATTGCACTCTCCAAATGGCAGATCGATCAATCACCAAACCTAGGGGTGAACTTAAGGATGTGTTGATAAAAGTCGGGGAATTTATATTCCTTGTGGACTTCATTGTTCTTGATACACAACCTGTAGCAAACCCACGGAACCAAATTCCGCTGATTCTGGGTCGACCATTCCTTGCCACTTCCAGTGCTGTCATTAACTGTCGAAACGGTTCTATGAACCTATCTTTTGGGAAAATGACAATTGAACTGAACATTTACAAAATTGGAAGTCAACCGTCTGAACCCTCTGCTCACATACTTGATGTCTGTTCTGTCCACGAGATAGCTCCCGGAAGCTGCGAAGTTGATGAACTTTTCTTTGATAATCTCGACGACATTAGCACATCAATGTTTGATCTTACACATCTTAGTGAGGATACGTTTCCCACTCCTGAGTCTGAAACTTTTGACTCGTCACTTTCCGAGTCTGTATCCTTTGCAGGCTACGAACTTCTTCGTGAATCTGAATATCATTCTTTTACCCCCCCCCACCTTCTATTATTTCTCCGCCGACATTAGATCTCAAATTATTACCTTCTCATCTTAAATATACATATTTAGGTGAGAATGAGTCTTTACCCGTGATCATATCCGCTTCTCTAGCCTCAGAGCAAGAGAATGCGCTTTTGACGGTATTTAGATCCAATAGCCAGGCGTTTGGTTAGACTATGGCTGACATCAAAAGGATTAGTCCCTTGATTGTTGAACATCATATATATCTGATGGATGAAGCCAATCCAACCCGAGAACCGCAAAGACGGTTGAACCCTGTAATGAAGGATGCGGTAAAGAAAGAAATCGTTAAATGCCTTGACAGTGGTATCATTTACCCAATCTCCGATAGCCAATGGGTAAGTCCAATTCATGTAGTCCCTAAGAAATCTGGCATTACGGTCATAACTAAGGAGGCAAATAAGTTAATCCAGACACGCACTCAAACTGGGTGGCGTGTATGTATTGATTATAAAAAACTCAATGCCGCAACGAGAAAAGACCACTTTCCTCTACCTTTTATTGACCAGATGCTGGAACGCTTAGCTGGACGTGAATATTATTGCTTCATGGACGGATACTCTGGCAATAACCAGGTCCCTATTACCGAAAAGGATCAAGACAAAACCACATTTACTTGTCCTTTTGGTACTTTTGCTTATAGACGCATGCCCTTTGGGTTATCCAATGCTCCCGCTACATTTCAGCGGTGTATGATGGGGATATTCTCGGACATGGTCGAGAATTTTATGGAGATTTTCTTTGACGATTTCTCGATATTCGGAGATTCTTTTGTTGACTGCCTATCACATCTTGACGCAGTACTTACTCGCTGTAAAGATAAGAACTTAATCTTGAATTGGGAAAAATGCCATTTCATGGTCCAAGAGGGAATTGTGCTTGGACATGTTATTTCACGAAAAGGCATTGAGGTTGATAGAGCCAAAATAGATGTCATTCAAAACCTTCCTCATCCCAAATGCGTCAAAGATATACGATCTTTTCTTGGCCATGCAGGCTTTTATCGGAGATTCATTAAGGATTATAGCAAAATTGCTAGACTCTTAACTCTTCTCTTGGCTAAGGACACAACCTTTCACTTTGACTCGGATTGTGAGGCTGCAATTGACTCACTTAAGAACTCTCTCACTACAGCCCCCATTTTATCATCTCCAAATTGGAACCACCTGTTTGAGGTTATGTATGATGCATCAAATTTTGCAGTTGGTGCAGTCTTAGGACAGCACATTGAAAAGATTCCACACGTGATTTATTATGCAAGTAAGATCCTAAATGATGCTCAAATTAATTATACAATTACCGAAAAGGAACTTTTGGCAGTTGTATTTGCATTAGAAAAATTCAGGCCTTACTTGATTGGCTCGCCTATTGTTGTGTACACTGACCACTCTGCCTTGAAACATCTTTTGGCGAAGAAGGATGCTAAAGGTAGGCTAATACGTTGGATCCTTCTATTACAAGAATTTCATCTTGTTATTAAAGATAAGAAAGGATGTGAAAATATGGTAGCCGACCATCTGTCGCGCATCTTTTCTTCACATGTGACCTTGCCGATCAATGATTCTTTTCCAGACGAACAACTCTTGAACATATCCGACGAACCTTAGTTCGGGGATATTGTGAATTATCTTGCTATGGGACTTATTCCCAGCGAATGGTCAAAACAGGACAAACATCGATTTCTATCCCAAGTAAAACATGTTTACTGGGATGAACCCTATCTGTTTAAGTTTGTCCTGACCAGATCATTCGCCGATGTGTCCCCAATGATGAATTCAAGAGTGCTCTATCTTTTTGTCATGATCAGGCATGTGGAGGTCACTTTGGTCCTCGAAAGACGGCGGAGAAGGTTTTGCAATGTGGTTTTTACTGGCCGACATTATTCAAAGATGCATTTTGTCATTGCAAAACCTGTCCACAGTGCCAACACACGGGTAGGATTTCTTGAAGAAATGAGATGCCTCTTCAACCGATCTTGGTGGTTGAAATTTTTGACGTTTGGGGTATTGATTTTATAGGTCCTTTTTCCAACTCATTTGGAAATTTGTACATATTGCTTGTGGTCGATTACGTCTCAAAATGGGCGGAAGCTGTTCCTTATCGCACTAATGACAAAAAGGTTGTCATTAAGTTCTTAAAAGAAAATATCTTTTCGCGATTTGGACACCCACGCGCTATTATTAGCGATAACGGGACACATTTCTGTAATCGGTCTTTCGAGATTTTGATACGAAAGTATGCAATCAACCACAAACTTTCCACACCCTATCATCCCCAAACGAGCGGGCAAGCTGAGGTTTCAAACAGAAAAATCAAACAAATTTTGGAGAAAACTGTTTCTAAAAATCGAAAAGATTGGTCAACCAAATTGTCGGATGCTCTTTGGGGATTCCGTACTGCATATAAAACCGATCTAGGTATGTCTCCTTACCGACTAGTGTTTGGAAGGGCTTGTCACCTTCCGGTCGAGATTGAGCACAAAGCAATGTGGGCCATTAGAGAACTTAACTTTGTTTTAAATCAAGCCTGCAACTTTCGGAAGATGCAATTAAACGAGCTAAGCGAACTCCGCGATGAAGCTTACGATAATGTGGTAATTGTAAAGAAGCGGACTAAGGTATTTCACGATAAAAACATTTTGAGAAAAACTTTTATACCAGGTTAACAAGTCCTTCTTTATGATTCATGTCTCCATCTTCATGCGGGTAAGCTAAAATCTCTGTGGAAAGAACCTTTTGTTGTGTGGTACGTTTACCCGCACGGGGCAGTTGAGGTTGAAAATGTTGAAAACGGTACATTTTTCAAAGTAAATGGACATAGATTAAAACCGTATTTTTCCACTGACCCCACGGAGGAGCTCCTGTTTTTACAGGAGCCACTTTATCTTGACTAAAATTCCTCCGTCTCACCTCCATGTCTTGAAAAGTACTGTATCGTCTTTAGAATGGAGGTGAGTGAAAAGAATATATTTGGGGGAGATTTTCATGTTCATATATTATTGCCCTCGTTAATAAATTTCCTCCCAAGTCTTCAGGTTTCTGAGATTTAACAGATAGCAACAGTGAGGACACTGTTGTAAACAGGTTTGGGGGAGGTTTGTGCTTATTTACGCATCACTTTGCATCATACTTTGCATAAGCACAAAACATATATAAAAAAATATATTTAATATTTAATTTATAATAAAAGATTAGATAGTGAAAAATTACATCCAAAAGATTAGAAAAATTTAAGAAAACCAAGAAAGTTAGAAGTTTTCTTAAAGGAACTAGTAATAAGTAGTTATGAGCCGTTGTCCCAAGGGTTAGTAAGATGAAGGATTTCACTAATCTGAGGATAAAAATAAGTCTGAGAAATAATTTCTATTCTGGAAGCCAAACATTTGAATGTTGATACCCTGCTATACGCACTTACACACGTCTTGAAACTCGGGATAGTAGAGGATACCTTGAAATGCTCTTGTCTAAAAGCCAAAGTACGAAAATAAATGAAGAAAATATATAAAATGGTGTAGAAAAATGAACACTGGTTTTGTAAACACCAAGGCAGCAATAAAAAAATATAGCGTGGGTGCTTCATCACCTAGTGCCTTAGACCAACTGGTTTGGGAGTCACTGCTAAGCCTTAGGTGTTGCAGGACGAGAAAAATACTAATACACCTAATCAGTAACCACATGAGTAATCGGTCAGTTAGCACCTCAAGAAGTATTAACGGTCGCATGAAAAATGTGTGAGCAAATCCATCTAAATATTCACCAATTAAAAAGAACTGAGGTAGATGGACAAGAGTATGATAGCTTGAATTGAATTCTCCGAGTGTAGGGATGTTCTTCACACACACGTAGGGGTATATGATCAATGTTTGGAAGAAAGATAGGAATGAAGAATAAAGACGATGTTTTATTGAGGGATGATGTAATTTCTAACATTTTTTCAAGACTATTAAGATAGGGCTCATCACAACTGAAAAGCTAGTGTAGTTGGAAACTCTAATTTTCAAACTCATTCTTTTACAATTCTTATCTTTATATGTAACTTTTACAGTCTTCCTTTTATTATAGGATTTTGTGGGTGCAATCCGCTGAAAACCCTCAGGAGACAACACTCCTCCTACTAGGGACACCTAGAGGTTAAAAGGCTTGTTGCACGTGCTCAGTGCAATCGTGTTGCCTACGAAAGTGTGCTAGTTAGTTTTTCTTTTTTTCTTATATTTTCTCCTTCTCTTGAATAAAAGATGTTTTCTCGAGACGGTCAAAATTAAGTTTGGGAGAATTTGTTCGGTCGAAAATATTGCATTCTTAACACATCAATTTCTCTACTCTTCTTAATCATCTAAGGGTGTTTATTGTAAATATAACATGGATTACAAATTCATCTGGAAAATACCAAATACCACGTATTATATATATAATCGAAACTCTGGAGGGAAATTTTGTGTTTATTATTTCACGCATGATATTGTATATCTCAATACTTTTTATCAAGATTGTGTGCAGAAATTATTCAGGTCAAAGAACTGGAATCGCAAAATTGCCGATAAAACGCAGCAAGTTAAAGATTTAAAATATGGCAGAGATTCAGAAGAGATTAAATGATTCCAGACATTAAAAGAACACCCAAAGACCAACACCAGAAGACCCCATGAAATTGACATAGAGATCTTACCAAATGGCCGCGAAACCGCGGCCGATCCAGCCCGATACACCACGGATCCGCGGCCGAGTTGGGGGCGCCGGTGACATAACTTCTCCAGAACCTTCTCTCTAACCTCTTAGCTTCCTCAAGATGCTCTGTAACCACCTAGCTTCGAGAAGGCTCTACATAACAATGAAAAAAGCTTGAATTTGAGATTATAAAAGGGGATCTAGATCTACATTTCAAAGGTTGTTGAAAATTGAGCCACAATTACAATTCAATTCAAGTTGAGTAACAGAACTTGAGGTCCAATCCAAATCCAATCAAGTCAAGATCCATTGAGTGCAAAGATCAACGACAAATTCCCTTTCAAAGGAGCGATCGAGAGCTAGTCTTGTAAACTCGAATTGAGAGGTGTAAATTTGCGAAGATTTAATAAAGGTGATAATTATAATTCTCGCTTTTTTTACATTCTTGCATTATGAAATTTTCGATTTTCGATTCTTTAATTTTCATGATGCGTGAGTGAAATCTCCGCTTGTAAAAGAATCGAGAGAATCGGTAGATCTAATGATGATGAAATCCTCAACTAATCTTAAGTCTTATGAGGATTGTGAACTTTAGGAAAAATAATCATCAATGACCTAATTTGGATCGATATCACCATTCTTGATAATTTCGTTGCAAATTAGGGATCAAATGATTGATGATTCTCTTTGCTAGAGCCTAGATTTGAATGATGATCAATGAAAAGACAAGAGATGGTAAAGGAGAAACCCTAATTTCTTCAATAGATCCCTAATCTTCATTCATCATCATCGATCTAGCTACAATTCATCAATAGATAAGATTCGTAATTATTAGTATTCATCATTGCTACTAATTCGATCGATTCCTACAAGTTATTCTTCATATTCTTGATAATTCACATTGATATTGGACACTTTCTTGATTTCTAATTCTTGAATGTATTTTTGATTTTCTTGAAATGACAACTCAATTAAATCTCGAATTTCTTTCTTGAATTTTCTTTTATATTTTCATTTCGACTCATCTAAAGCAAGATCGAACAAGTACGCGCATCTCAGTGGACGATCCGTATTCATTAACGAGCTACATCGACACCATTAATTGATTGCGGTATAAATTTCTTTAGTTGTGAAAACATTTTCAAAACACGATCCAAAATTTTAGATCAATCAGTAGTATCTGGGCAGACGGATTGGTTGAAGCCTGTCAAGCGCTGGTTCGGCACCATGCCAGACTTCTCTTTCCACTTTGGTCTCTGGGGATTGATAGAAGAGGATCACATTTTCACCTCTTCTCCTGGGAGGGACGTAGAAAATCTGCAGCTCTTGTATGCCATATGTATCGAGCGCATCAAGCTCTCTGTAATGCTGCCGCGGAACTATGGTGACTTGTAAACTCTGATCAGCTCCAGTGACGGTTTGTATTGATGGACGAACAGAGAACACTGCGTTGATCTCATCTTCAGAGTCGCTGCCAAGACCAAAACAGGAGTAGATGGTCCTGGGCTACTGCCTTAGGGTTGCCCCGAGAAGACTATCTGTTCATCCTCCTCAGTATCGCTGCCAAAGATCGGGATGGTGGCGACAGTTTTTTGTTTATTCTACGATTTACGACATCTTTCCGTGTCTTCGAAGTCTGGTAGGAAGTACTTAGTGTCTTCATACTTGCGGACTTCATTTACGGAGAATGGGTTTAGCTCCCCATTAACTATGTACTCAAGGTCGTCTTTGAAGTACTTCATACACTGATGTTGTGTAGAAGGGATGATGTTTTAGTCATGTAACCAAGGCCTGCCGAGCAAAGCGTTGTAGAAAGTCTTGGCCTCGAAAACATGAAACTTGATGTCAGTGACGAGCACCCCGAAGTGTAATGTCAGTATTACGGACCCAAGCGTCCGTGATGACTACGAGTCAAACCCAGAGATAGTAATATTGTTCCGAGATAGGTGTTGAACGTTCATGCAAATCTCCTTTAGCACCTTCACGTTGAGAAGGTTGACGGACGACCAGTTGTCGACCAGAACCTTCCCTATCTTGATGTCATGGCAGTACCCGGTGACATATAAAGGACGATTGTGCTCGCACGTTCCGAGGAGGAGATCTTCATCGCCGAATGTGATGTCAGCTGTATGAACTTCTGCCAGCTCGTCCTTCATCTTTTCTTCTGCAAAGAAAGCTTGGAACTGATCAGGCTCTTGCAGTGCCCTGATTAGAGAATCCCGTGCCTCTTTGGACAGGAGGAGAGCATCCAGTATGCTCAGTTATGAAGGTATCTTCCTCAGATGTGCCAGAACATTATAATCCACCTTGTTTTTCTTGGGCAGGTCTTTGGCTGTGAGCTCTTTAACAACTCTATCATCGAGGGTAATTTCCTCAGGGACTTTTTCCTTCCCCTTGTCTTGTTCGCCGCCGAAACTAGAGACGAAACCGCATAGGTCGTCTTGCCTGAATTTGGGGGCAGATGCTATTTGGTTTTATCCGTCCACCTCTCCGAAGATGCCAAGTTGATTTATGGCACCGTGTATCGGAGTTTTAGACGGATGCGGCCGATGTAGTAGACTTCGTCAGATTCTCCCTCATTGTGAGGGGTTTTTGATTGTGGGGACTCTCTTCCCTGCAGGCGCAAGCCCCTGCAGTTAATTACGCTACCGCATCACGGTAACCACTTTCTCCTTCTCCAGATGGTCACTTCCTGTCGTGTATGCTTGTTTTGTTTTTGGTTGCCGTGGATTGTATACGGAGACTAATTTATATTGTCGCCCATAGGGCGTGGATTAGTCCAAATCCGTATTTTCTTAGATTTGGGTTTGGGTTGGGTTTAAGGATCGTTAATCTCATTGAGATTAAGATCAACTTAAATGTTTGTTAAGGATACGTTAGTCTAATTTTAGACTAAGATCTACTCAACGGAGTTTTAGGATCATTTAGATCCAACAAAAGAGCATGTGGGCTCTATTGTGTTAGTCTAGGGACATTGTGGTCCATAAGTTTAAGGACATCATAGTCCGTGGAGTTTAAGGACATCATAGTCCATAGTTTAGAGACGTCATAGTCTATAGAATTTAGTTTAAGGACGTTGCGGTCCGTTGTTAATTTTAGGACGTTGTGGTCCGTCAGTTTAAGGAAGTCATAGTCCGTGAGTTTAGGGACCTCATAGTCCATAAAGTTTAAGGACAACATAGTCCGGTTTAAAGACGTCATAGTCTATGTGGTTTAGTTTAGGGACGTTGCATTCCATTAGTTTAAGGACATCATAGTCCATGAGTTTAGGGACCTCATAGTCCGTAAAGTTTAAGGACAGCATGGTCCAGTTTAAAGACGTCATAGTCTATGTGGTTTAGTTTAGGGACATTGCGGTCCATAAGTTTAAGGACATCATAGTCCATGAGCTTAGGGACCTCATTGTCCGTAAAGTTTAGGGACCTCATAGTCCGTAAAGTTTAAGGACATCATAGTCCATAGTTTAGTGACGACATAGTCTATAAAATTTAGTTTAAGGATGTTGCAGTCCATTGTTAGTTTTAGGACGTTGCGGTCCGTCAGTTTAAGGACGTCATAGTCCATGAGTTTAGGGACCTCATAGTCCATAAAGTTTAAGGACATCATAGTCCAGTTTAAAGACGTCATAGTCTATGTGGTTTAGTTTAGGGATGTTGCGGTCCATCAGTTTAAGGACATCATAGTCCATGAGTTTAGGGACCTCATAGTCCGTAATGTTTAAGGACATCATAGTCCAGTTTAAAGACGTCATAGTCTATGTGGGTTAGTTTAGGGACGTTGCGGTCCATAAGTTTAAGGACATCATAGTCCATGAGTTTAGGGACATCATAGTCTGTAAAGTTTATGGACATCATAGTCCAGTTTAAAGACGTCATTGTCTATGTGGTTTTGGTTCAACCGTTTGGGGATGCGCCAAAAGTTATTGGTTATTGGGACCCTCCATCTCTCTGATGACGTTGAAGAATTACAACGACATATATCAGAGGTATGAAGAGATGTACCCTTGAACCAATGTTGGTTGGGAGATCTGTAGTCAAGTTTGGGACTAAGATCAGTTAAAAAAGACTTATGAGTATATGGGCTCAATTAATCTGAATTAGGGATCTGTGGCCAACTTGGGCTCGCCCACGCAGTTAAAATATTGAACATTTAATTAGGCTCGGTCCTTTTTTATTTAACAATGCTGAGCATTGCTTTGGGTTCTGACAACCTTTTTTTTTATCTTTTATTGAGTGTTGAGCACTCATTATGGCTCTGGGGCTTTATTTAAAAAATAATTTATGTTCCCTCAGCGCCCACATGAGGAGCACGTGACGCGCTTGACGCTGAGAGCCAGACTTAGAGCGCGAAGGCGCTTCCTATGAGATAGCGCACACGTGAGGAGCACGTGGCGCGCTTGGCACTTGAGCGCCAGTCAAGGAGTGCAGAGCGCTTCTTGTGAAATAGCGCACATGTGAGGAGCACATGGTTCGCTTTGCGCAGAGCGCCAGCCAATGAGTGCAGAGCGCTCTTGTAGGGTTCCTAGGCACACACTAGAGGTCTCACAAGGCATCAACCATGCCAATTTACAAAAATTGTGGTGCCGAAAAACCCTAAGAAGATCGTTGGCTAGAAGTTTAGGCGAAAAAGCGAACTAGTTTACAACTAAACTATAAGTAAACGGAAATACAACCTTTGTAGATCCGGTCCTCCACCTCCATAGCTCCGCAATGATGTCTCCTCGCTGTCCAAGTCGAACCCCGGGCTCTAGCGTCGGCTTCATCGGAGAATGGACGGGCTAGGTCATCGACGACGTGCCGAAGATGATCTACGTCGAGGCATCGCTAGATCAAGCTCCAACTTCACCAAGTCAAGAAACTTGTGAAGAAAACACACTCTACTATTTGGCAAGAGGTAGAGGATGAAGAAATAGGAAGTGGGTAGACATTAGAATTGGATTTCTCACTAGTTTTCATCAATCACCATTGATGAAGAATGGTTTTCTTCAAGTGAAGAAGATGAAGAAGAAGAAGATAATGATATGATAAGTTAATTAGAATAATAAAGAAAAAGAATACTTATCATAACATTAACTATAGTTAGGTGTAGAGAATCGACTAAGGTTAAAAGAATGGTTAGGGTTAAGCTTGAAGACAAAATGGTCATATGGTCAAAGCTTCATGAAGCTTCATCAAGCTTCATGAAAGAAAGAAAGAAAGAACAAAACCATTTTGTTTTCTTTTGTCATTTCATTTTCTTCCAAAATAAAAAGATAAATGAATGGACAAATAAATAGAAACCTTAACCATTTACTTAACCTAGGTTTAATTCATTACACAAACCAATTTTGTATGCATCATCAAACATGATACAATCGAGTGCACAAAAGTATATCACATATACAATGTGTACACCCGAGTGAGAAAATCCATCTTAAGTAAACCGATACTAGTTAATGCAAACTTATATATCAAATATATAATTATGCATTAAATCATTAAATCAACACTTGATTTAATGATCCGGTCATGTCGCATATAACAGGCTAATATCAACAGTAACAACTTATCGAATCAACACTTGATCCGATAACCCGGCTATATCGTATATAACCGATCAATGTCACATATCGTGAGAATTGAATACAGTATCACATACTGGTATCATTCTCGGTCCCGCACACATCTCATATGTGCTCCTATTTCGTTTCGCTTGAGCCAGGAATCCTCTGTGTAGGACTCTAAAGACTCGTCAATACGCCGGCAGCAGATGATGATCATATCAAGCACCCACAAGCCGCAAGCGGTCTGCTAAACATAACGGCCACCCGGGTATTGAGCGATCTGAAGATCGACGAGCAAGCCCGCTCACACTCCAGTGAATCCAACCAGTAACACTACCGTACAGTCCGGTCTGATCGTCTGATATGTCGCATATCTTGCCTAGGGGTGGTAAACGTCAGACCCCAATAGCTCGATAAGTCGGGTCGATATGAGGCTCATAACGGGTCGAGAAACTACTGATAACACTTACCAGCAATTCTCTGATCAGCCCTGCCCAGGGACTTCCTGTTATAGCCAATCGAACACAGTGCAACATCAACTCCCTATACCGGGAGAGACGAATCCCCTCCTATCACTCATTGCCTCCATATGACTCGGGACTGTACCCAAAAACCACCGTTTTGCACGCCCTCTTGGACGTGGTAAGATGGAAATCAAAGCACAGTGGGAATCACACAAGACTCTATGACGATCTCGGGTCAACAGACTACTCTGTACCAATGTCACCAGAGAACTGCCATCTGACGTAAGGTATAATACCATCTGGGAGTTCTCGGCGAGTCCGTCCAGTGTACCCAGTCTCTACTGAGCACCCGTATATCTCCTCTGATGTCAAACACCAATGGATATGGGATCATCCATCGCCCATCTGTATGGATCGAGAAGGTACACGCTAGTCTACTCTGGTATATCGATGCCCCGTCTCGATACACCCACGACTAGGGACTTTGAAGGATGTACTTATGGACTACCATGTCCCCATTAGTATGATCTGCATCATAGTCCAAGTAGTCAAGTACACATCCTAAGGGCTTTACCAACATGTAATAGAGAGACAATCTGTGTACACGTTAAGGTAAAGAGCAACCAGATAGCATACTATCATGTCGAGAAAGAAAGTCCTCCCTATATATGTCCCAGCATCCACTACAATATATATCCAATGTACATTAATGGCCTCTAGGGCATACATATAACTAACAATCTCCCACTTGCTCTAGGGCCATCTGTAGCAGTGGTTGTAGTATCTCATACTCAACCATCCCATAAAAGTCTCTCTCTGGGAATAGGCCTTCGTTAGTGGATCCACAGTGTTGTCCTCTGAGTCTGCTCTCCTAACCTCGATCACCCTAGAGATTAACCATCTCCATGATCAGGTGACACTGCCTTAGAATATGTCTAGATCACTGATGGGACCTGTGTTCCTTGGCATAAGCCACAACTCCATTGTCACACAATGGGAGGAACATAGTTCATCTCATGAACCAATATACACCCAAACAGCCTCTTTGGTAGCATCTTACGTAGCGATGTATTCTGCCTTTATCGTCTAGTATGCCACGGTATCTAGCTTGAAACTCTTCCAACATACCGTCCCTTTACTGAGGGTAAAGACAATGCCTGCGAATGACACTCAGTCGTCTTTATCACCCTGGAACCTTTCCAGTGATTCTCCCCAGGATCGATTGATACCATCTCACTACAACTAGTGAGTGTCCTAATATCCATTTAGATCTATCTCATAGATCCAAAACCCAGGATTTAGTAGATATCACTTTTATCCTATGTGGAGAATCATTGTGATAAGCGGAGATTGACCGATCATAGCATAGGAAACTCCTTCCCTATCATGAGTATGTCATCCACGTACTCTACGAGGATCACCACCATACTCCCTACTACCTTTTTGTATATACAAGGTTCATCTACCATTTTGATGATGTCAACTTCCTTGACTAATCCATCAAAACAGATGTTCCATCTCTGCGATGCCTGCTTTATCCTATAAAACATCTTGCACATGTTTCCGCTGCTCCCACTGTCTACGAGGCCCTCTGGCTGTGTACTTATAGACGCACTCTTCTAAATCAGTATTTAGAAAAGCAGTCATGACACCCAACCGCCAGATATCGTAGTCATGGTATGTAGCCGTGGCAAGTAGTATCTGGATGGACTTAAGCATAGGTACTGGAAAAGGTTTCATCATTATCCACGCCTGGTCAATGACGAAAACCTTTAACAAGTCTAGCTTTGAAAGTCTCAACTTTTCCATCTACACCAAGTAATCTTCTCAAGATATACTTGCTTCTGATGGGGATTTAACCCTTCAGATATAGCAGCCAAAGTCCTTACTTTGCTGGTGTACATGGATTCCATCTCAGATTGCTAAGCATCCAACCATTCTTACAGAGTCTTACTCCTGATGGCCAGCTTGAAATTAGTTGGGTCATCATCTCATGATGCAATCCTCGCTCTCACTGTCATAGAGAAACTGAAGTATCTCTCAGGTGGGTGAGGAACCCTACTAGATCGGTGGAGAGGCTGAGGTTCGTTGGAATCTACTGAATCCTTTGGTTCTACCAAATCTTCTGCTGTAGTTTGTATAGCTGGAACCTTTCTAGTTCTACATAACAGACCTTGCCTCGAGCTTGTCCGGATTTTGCTTTTAGACATAGGCTGGACAACCCCAAATCTTAACTAATTTAAGATATGGGCTCTTCCCATTCCATATCACATATGAAATGGTAGGCTACTGATTTGATTAGAACCCTATTCAATAGGTATGCAGCTTCTCAAGTGCATAACCCCCTAAAAGGAAATAGGTAACTCAGTATTACTCATCATAGAGCACACCTTATCAGATAGGGTGTATCTGCTCTGCCCCGATATACCATCGTGCTATGGTGTATACAGAGGAGTAATTCTGAGAGAGAATCTCATTCTCCTTTAAAATAGTCCAGGATTTCCGTGCTCAAGTATTCTCCTCCTTGATCTCATCATAGGACATAATACTTATACCCGTATTGGTTCTCTACTTCTATCTTATATTCTGTGAATATCTCAAAAGGTTCAGACTTGTGTTTCAACAGGAACATATGTCTGAATCTCGAGAGATTATCAGAGAATGTAATGAAGTACAAAGAACCTTACCAGGTATGTGTAGACAGGGGACCTTTATACATCAACATGTATCATCCCAAGAGTTCACTAACTCTTTCTCTGTTTCTAATAAACAGAGCTATGGTCATTTTATCTTTGTGACATGACTGGCGAGTTTCACAAGATGTAAATTCAAACTGATTTAAATATGCATCTAAATGTAACTCCAGCTAGTCGGGTCGCATTGATATGACCTAGTCTACAATACCTCAAGAAGGATTCGTTCATTTCTGAACTCTTCCTCTTGTATGTGTTTCGTATACTAAGAACTGTAGTTTGATTTAGAACGTTAATGCTTTTAGATAACGTGCCTGAACCGACCAACTTTTGATATAGGAAATGTTCAAAACATTATCCAACAATACAAAATTTTATCATTTCTTTACTAATAAAGAGACTGATATGATTTTGTATATCAGGTTCGGTATCTAATAACATTCATTCAGAATCAATGTATTGGTAATACAGGGTGACAGTGACCGACAGACTTGGCTGCAACACTTGCCCCGTTTTCTGCCTCATGAAACTTATCACCCGTTCTCAGTTTTTCTACCCTTTTGTAGCCCTATGTAACAGATTACATATCTGGGATCCTGATCCGGTATCATATACCCAGGATGCAGAGGATACTGAGAAACAGTTCTTTGTAATGAACACACCCGAAGATGATGCATCATATGCACTTTCTTCGTTTGGGCGGCACGGGAATTTAGGTATTCCCCAATTTCCTGCTCTGTCTTATAACAATTATAAGTTGGAGCGGGACCAACGTTCCCCAGCTCAGTATAACAAGCGGGTTCGGTCAATAATCCGTATTATTATCTTGATTAAGGCGTGGTATGGTCGCTACCAGGAGAGAGAGAAGAAAACACTCAGCGTGCGCTCTTGCAAGAATAGATTGGTTATTATTTTATCTAATCAGGATGGCTCCCACTGCTTTTTATCAAATCTTCCTTCAAACCCTAAAAGAAAAGACTAGCCGGGATTAATTACACACTACAAGTTCGCCAATCTTTCAGCCAGGCCAGTGTCGGTACTTTGAGGGAGGTCCCCCGTGCTTTCGCACGAACCTAATTAATGTAAACCTCGTTTTCCCAGAGGCGTAACCTCGTTAACACCTTTCTAGACACCTACTTGATCGGCTAATTGTAATGTGTAAAAATCTCCCAGGAGTAACAATTACTCGCAGCGGGTATCGGGATCCAACTATCTCATAAAAGGTATGCAATCTCATTGCAAATTTCAACACTTGAAATTCCCGATAATATTTTGCCCCGAACGATCTATGATCTTGACAAGGTCAACAAACCATAGACCGCAAGTCAAGTTCAACCCGTCATTTCTTGATTGAATCAAACCCACCCGCACGACCCTTGACAAGGTCAACAAGGCCGCACGACTACCCTAACCCAATCTGCATCATATGCATAAGCAAATAAATACTGGTTAGCTACCGCACACTGCGCCTTGACAAGGTCAACAAACGCAGCACGAATACTAAACAGGATTTATCTGAAATGACGGAGGGCTACGACAGGTTTTTCAGAAAACCTATTGCGTAATGAACTTGATATCGTTGTAGGATTGAATGAATTTTGAAATGGAGTGTTTTTTAGGCTTTTCTAGTTTTGTTAAAGGAGTCACTCCCGGTGAAGGGATCGTCGGTCCTTTCCTCGTCGAATGAGGTGCGGAATATATCATATATATCACTGTGCAAAGCAAAAACACTTAAAAGCAATCAAAAGATAAACCGAATGTGTAGCATCTGCCAGTTATTGCTAAAGGAGTCACTCCCGGTGAAGGGATCTCGGTCCTTTCCTCATCGAATAAGGTGCAGGATATATCATATATACCGCTGTGCAAAGCAAGAACTGTAGCTACCTATTTTAATTTTGAAATTCGATTCTACAACATCTTAGGTTTCTTTTATTTCATTAATCACATTAATGAAGTCCTATCATTTAAGTACCTAAACATCACAGATAAATACGACGTACACTTATGCCATCTGCATTCGCCTCGATGTCCCCTCGTGCACCGTTAGGTTAGGTAACTAACGGCAGAGCGGGGCAGGGCTAGCGCGGGTGTAAAACATAAGTAACGCCTATATAATATATCATATATACTATATACTGTATCTATCACATAACATCACATGATCACATCACAGATATCGCAGCAGAAGAATCATATGAAATATTGGATATACTAGGACGTCCGTGTTTTCAATACGAGCCAGTATAAAACACGGATTCCACGGGCGTGATGAATAGCCAAACCCACACCCCTAGACCCCTACGAGAGCGGCAAGCAACCCTACCAATTCTAGAGTTAGCAGACCCGGACTCGACTCCTCGAGTTGGTCTCCCACTGGACTCCAGAACCCGGTTACTTGTGCTCCCCTCCTTGGGTCTATCCTAGTGCGGAAAAGTAAATAATATACAACGGGTGACAACTTCCGCTACCTGGAAGTGCCCCAATAAAAGAATATTACATACAAGTTTTTACATGAATGAAAATGAAAAACACTCATCTCACATAAAACCCCCGGCTATTCAAACACGACGATCCAATATAACATATCCAACAACACATAACATCACATGTCATCAACGTAAGTAAATATGCGCATCCCAATTGTCGTTGACATATAGCAACGAAACCGGCGATATCACATATTACACTTACGGTCACACAAAAGAAAGTGTAAAACTACAACAGTTGGAATCCGCAACCACCTCAGACATCGCATGCCTGACCAAATGAATTACTTAGACATCGCATGCCTAATAATTATAAACCCCGCATTTTAGTCTCATTATCGAAAACTCTTTTCAATACCAAGTCGGGCAATTCAACAGGATTCCCGACATTTTGATCGAATGCTCGTCGCAAACTTCAGTAGACGGTCGCACCCCTGATACCGTCGACGAAGTGCACCAAGGCGGAACACCGCTACCGGGAGCACCCGAACGGATGCTTTCGGCGACGGGGTTCTCCTGCAGTCACTTGGTCGGGACTAGGGGGTGTAGCTGTCTATTAAGTTTACCCGGCGAGTATCCGCGTACGCTACGTGATTGCGACGGACTTTTGATCACATCAAAATTCCGTGGCAACCGATCAAGTGAGACTAAACTGCTATGTTTATAACATTCATTCAGTTATCTCATAACTTCTTGTGAATTCCAATTATTGTATCCAATTCCGGATAAATAGAAAATGTTAAACTTTCCCATCGAACAATCGAACACCCAAGTTTTCCCGATACAGCTCAACACATGAAATAAGTCTAACAACATTCAGTTCGTGCCTCAGTACCAACGGTCCAGCCGTAGAAGGGTCAAGCCAACGCCTCACATGTGGCACGCCGTACTGCCCCAAACCCGAAGGTTCAAAGGGCAGTTCAAGATGGTCACATAATCGAGTTAAGGTTTGTTGTCTTCTAGAGGGACCATCGCATTACTTGCACTACTTAGAACGTCTTTAAACCATGGAAAAATCCAACACTTGGAAATTTCCCGACAGGGGAAAAAGTGGGTATTTATATCCGGTCGAACTTTTTAACATATTCTAAAAATACCCGGAAAGCCACATAGACAAAGTTTGATACCCCGATCGAAACACCGAATCCCCAAAACAACCCCAGAAAATTCAACTGTTGAATAAAATTTAAAAATTCCCATAAAATCCAGCATCAGAAAAGAGGAGTTACTGTGCAACAATTACAGTAAGATACGACCGTACTGCCGCGGATCCGCCGCATGGGCCAAGCTCATGCCGCGGAACCGCGGCTACTTAGATGAATTACGATGTCGTTTTGCACCATAAGTCTTATATCTTCCTGCTGAATTTTTTAAGAATTTTTAATCTGGAAAAAACCCAGTTTTTAGAAAAAGTCCAGAGAGCGTGCTTCGGGTTCGGATTTTGGTTCGATCGGACTTCAAACTCCGTCTAGACTTCGCCTAAGGCTCTAGCTAGGCTCTGATACCACTGTAGGATTCCTAGGCACACACTAGAGGTCTCACAAGGCATCAACCATGCCAATTTACAAAAATTGCGGTGCCGAGAAACCCTAAGAAGATCGTTGGCTAGAAGTTTAGGCGAAAAAGCGAACTAGTTTACAACTAAACTATAAGTAAACGGAAATACAACCTTTGTAGATCCGGTCCTCCACCTCCATAGCTCCGCAATGATGTCTCCTCGCTGTCCAAGTCGAACCCCGGGCTCTAGCGTCGGCTTCATCGGAGAATGGATGGGCTAGGTCATCGACGACGTGCCGAAGAAGATCTACGTCGAGGCATCGCTAGATCAAGCTCCAACTTCACCAAGTCAAGAAACTTGTGAAGAAAACACACTCTACTACTTGGAAAGAGGTAGAGGATGAAGAAATAGGAAGTGGGTAGACATTAGAATTGGATTTCTCACTAGTTTTCATCAATCACCATTGATGAAGAATGGTTTTCTTCAAGTGAAGAAGATGAAGAAGAAGAAGATAATGATATGATAAGTTAATTAGAATAATAAAGAAAAAGAATACTTATCATAACATTAACTATAGTTAGGTGTAGAGAATTGACTAAGGTTAAAAGAATGGTTAGGGTTAAGCTTGAAGACAAAATGGTCATATGGTCAAAGCTTCATGAAGCTTTATCAAGCTTCATGAAAGAAAGAAAGAAAGAACAAAACCATTTTGTTTTCTTTTGTCATTTCATTTTCTTCCAAAATAAAAAGATAAATGAATGGACAAATAAATAGAAACCTTAACCATTTACTTAACCTAGGTTTAATTCTTTACACAAACCAATTTTGTATGCATCATCAAACATGATACAATCGAGTGCACAAAAGTATATCACATATACAATGTGTACACCCGAGTGAGAAAATCCATCTTAAGTAAACCGATACTAGTTAATGCAAACTTATATATCAAATATATAATTATGCATTAAATCATTAAATCAACACCTGATTTAATGATCCGATCATGTCGCATATAACCGGCTAATATCAACAGTAACAACTTATCGAATCAACACATGATCCGATAACCCGGCTATATCGTATATAACCGATCAATGTCACATATCGCGAGAATTGAATACAGTATCACATACTGGTATCATTCTCGGTCCCGCACACATCTCATATGTGCTCCTATTTCGTTTCGCTTGAGCCAGGAAACCTCTGTGTAGGACTCTAAAGACTCGTCAATACGCCGGCAGCAGATGATGATCATATCAAGCACCCACAAGCCGCAAGCGGTCTGCTAAACGTAACGGCCACCCAGGTATTGAGCGATCTGAAGATCGACGAGCAAGCCCGCTCACACTCTAGTGAATCCAACCAGTAACACTACCGTACAGTCCGGTATGATCGTCTGATATGTCGCATATCTTGCCTAGGGGTGGTAAACGTCAGACCCCAATAACTCGATAAGTCGTATCGATATGAGGCTCATAACGGGTCGAGAAACTACTGGTAACACTTACCAGTAATTCTCTGATCAGCCCTGGCTAGGGACTTCCTGTTATAGCCAATCGAACACAGTGCAACATCAACTCCCTATACCGGGAGAGACGAATCCCCTCCTATCGCTCATTGCCTCCATATGACTCGGGACTGTACCCAAAAACCACCGTTTTGCACGCCCTCTTGGACGTGGTAAGATGGAAATCAAAGCACAGTGGGAATCACACAAGACTCTATGACGATCTCGGGTCAACAGACTACTCTGTACCAGTGTCACCAGAGAATTGCCATCTGACGTAAGGTATAATACCATCTGGGAGTTCTCGGCGAGTCCGTCCAGTGTACCCAGTCTCTACTGAGCACCCGTATATCTCCTCTGATGTCAAACACCAATGGATATGGGATCATCCATCGCCCATCTGTATGGGTCGAGAAGGTACACGCTAGTCTACTCTGGTATATCGATGCCCCGTCTCGATACACCCACGACTAGAGACTTTGAAGGATGTACTTATGGACTACCATGTCCCCACTAGTATGATCCGCATCATAGTCCAGGTAGTCAAGTACACATCCTAAGGGCTTTACCAACATGTAATAGAGAGACAATCTGTGTACACGTTAAGGTAAAGAGCAACCAGATAGCATACTATCATGTCGAGCAAGAAAGTCCTCCCTATATATGTCCCAGCATCCACTACAATATACATCCAATATACAGTAATGGCCTCTAGGGCATACATATAACTAACAGCTCTTGATCAATTTTGTGCTCTGAGGATTAAGTTCTCGTTTATAAAAGACTTTGTCTCGTGGCTCTAAGAACAAGGTTCTTATTTTATAGGAGATGTTACAATCTCTTATGTTTTTTGTGAAAGACTTTGTCTTTATGGATCTGTGATCTGAAGAGAATTAAGTTCTTCTCCCCCTTTTTTATGATGAGATGTTATGATCTCTTTTTGTGAAAGACCTCTGTCTTATAGATCTATGATCTAGAAAAAGAACTAAGTTCTTCTTCTTCTTCTTTTTATGAGATGCTTTGATCTCTCTTTTACCTTGAAGAAATTCTTCTTCTCAGAGCTTGCTGTTCACCCTTTTTCTTTTCTGAAAACTTCAAACTTATGAGGGGGTTCTTCCTTTTTAGACTTGAAGTCTCGGGTCCTTTATATAGGGGAGGTTGATTTGTTGAATCGGTTAGGGAATCCTTTATTGAGAGATTGGGGAATGTTTCCCACCGTTGGATCTTTGATTTAAGGGCTTCTGTTTTACAGAAAGCAATCTTCTTATTTTTAACAAGATTGGGAAAATATTTTCCCATACAGAACTTATTCTGTATCTTGGTGATTTTTAATCACCCTTGGATCTTTGATCCAACAGTGTTCTGATTTACAGAGCGCAATCTTTCCTGTTTGGAAAGATTTGAGGAGTATTTCCTCAACAAAATTTATTCTGGTAATTTGATGATTTGTTAATCATCTTCGTTGGATCTTTGATCCAAGGATAGAGAACGTTTAGTTCTAGTGCTAGATCTCTCATGCATTGTACGTGAGCGCTACCTCAGAGTCTAGCGTTCTTGGCGCTGGCGCACTTAGTGCGAGCGCTCTCGTGCTTTACATGTGAGCGCTGCCTCAGAATCTTTGACTCCTAGCGCTAGCGCTAGCGCTAGGCGCTGCCTCATTTCAAATTTTAAATAGAGCTCTGCTCTCCGATTGGGGGAAACAAATGCGCCCCCCCCCCCCCACCGTTGCGCTCACGTGGCTCATACGTGAGTGCAGCGATGGCAACTTTTCCACCATTGGATCAACTTGGAAGTTGAACCGGCTCCCAGCGCCTATAAATAGGGCCTTTGGCCCTTGAGATAACTGTTTGTTCATCTTCTTGTTTTTCTTGAGAATTAATTCTCCTCCAGAACCAAGCTCTCTGCCTTAAGAAATTTCTTAAGAGTCAAAACTCTGCCCAATTTTGGTAAGATTTAAACTTATTAATAGAGCTTTGCTCTTCTCAGATCATAAATCTTAAAAATATATTTTTAGGGTTTTACCTCTTAACAGAGCCATGCTAATCTTTTAGATCATAGATCTTCAAGATATAATCTTTTAGGGTGATTTTAACCCATGAACTGGAATATTGTTCATGAAGAACTCTTAGAGTTTTGTTCACAGATCTTGAAGATCTTGAAGTTTTTAACTTAATAAAAGCTTTGCTTTTAGGATTTTTGATGGATTATTCTATCTTCTTCGCAGAGTATTGCTCTTTAGAATTTTTGGGGGGAATTTTATTCCTTTCATCGTTAATCATGACAGATGTCATATCAGTTGTAGAGCGCTGCTCTCAAGGGAGTTTACTCCCTTGCCTGAGGGGCCTCTCATTAAGTGAGAATACTTTTAGGATTTCTTATTTAATGACTGTCTCATCAATGATGAGACTGTCTCATCAATGATGAGCCGTCATCTAGATTTTGGGGGTCCCCTTTGGTCCCCTTCCACTGCATTGCAGTGTGGCACAAAATTAAAGTACCAAGTACTAAAACTTGAACTGTAGCACTGACGGCTAACTCTTGCTCTTTTTTTCCTTTTTCTTTTTCTTTTTTTGCAGCTACTATGTCTTTCGACAGTTCTTTCCCGTTTGTTCATTCGGAAAGCGGATTCCCTGAAGCGCCTGTGGACAGGGAAGTCTTCGCGTTGATTAAAGATCATGACCCGGAGCAAAAGAATCTTCATTTATGGGGAACGTGGTACAATCAGATCATCAGGGGTCAGCATAGCTTTTCTTGCACGGCACCTTCAGAACCCATTTCAGCGATCCATTATGCTGACGCACCCCCGGTGAACTATGCCGTGGAGGAGGTCAACTGGACCTCAGAGGGTTGCCTTCAGCCTTCTATGGCCGCGATACCCGTGCAGCCGCCGATAGCTTTGGATACCTGGGGGTGACGTATATGTCAAAGCAAGTCGCACCCTTGGGGATAACCATACATGATAGGCTTGACTCCCTGCCATCCAGCTGGGTACTTGCAGTGGGCCCGGTACATTTTGTCTGCCAAGAGATCGCAGCTGTTGAAGCTCGGATTGTATCCCACGATTTATGTTTCTCTCTTCCAGTATTCCATGCCCCATGTATGGTAGGTCAAAGCCTTTTTGGAATAATGGAACGTTCCAACCCACGCTTTCTTTTTATTAGACCAGGAAGTCTCAATCTCTTAAGAGGAGTTCGCGGAGATCTCCGGCTTGCCTGTCAGAGGGGAGTATTATGAGGAGCTACTTCCTCCTGATGAGTACGTCTTTGCTGCCAAGTCAGTGATGATGGGTCTTACCCCGGAGAACGCCATTCAATATCAATTCCTAAGTTTGATTAAGGTGTTGGATATCTATGAGAGCATATTTCTCGAATCCGTAAGCCATGGGGTTAATTTCACAGATTTCATCGCCTATTTTCTCCGCTCAGAAGTCCGGTCGAAGGAAGCCGCGAAATTTGCCAAACTCGACGATCCTTTTGGCTTTGGTTTGGATAACCAGCCGGCAGCGGAGGCGGATCATAGGTGTTTCTTTCTCCCCGACACCCCTATCGTCTCTTTCACAGAGCTTGCAGCTCCTGGGATCGACGAAGAAGCGTTCTTTTTTGAGTTCCTTGGGCTATGGCTAAGCTGGTTTGTGCTTCCGATGCACCCTCGCCATATGAGGTCGTCCTTTTTCTACCCAGCTCACCGAATAGTTGTTGGGAAGCAAGTAGCCGTCGGGGTCGCTGGGTTAGCCCATTTGTATCACGGCCTCAGCTTGGCGGCAAACACTACTCAACCGGGGGTGCAGCCTGTAAACTTTCCGATGCATTATTTCACCTCATGGTTCGAGATGCATGTGCTCGGCGCCTTTGGAATTCACAAGAGGCCCCGTTTCTACGAAAGTTATAACTTTCCTCGGCTTATGAGGCTAGTTGACGCTTCCGCTTTGGAACCGACTCCGTGAGAAGCTCGGGGCTTGATTCTTCGTCCTCGTACGGTGGGGGATGGCATGACCTTCTTCGATGAGGTCTTAAACATCGGCAAAGAATCCACAAAGATGGTGCAGCTTCTGCGGGACACCTTTAAAGACGGCGCCTCTACCTAGAAAGCTCAGGAGATTCTTCATTTATATTCAATCAGGTCGCGCTTTCTAGTGTTTAGGTAGAACGATTCGGCGTTGTTCATGAGATACAACCCGCATCGTTTCGCTCAACAATCTAGCTATAATCAGGGTGTCCCGCTTAAGGCCTTCCTAGTTGATCCGATTGCCAGAGAAGAAGGTATCCGCAATGCGCTACACCATTTCATGAGGCTCAACACCGGGTCTAACTTCTTTATCAGCGAGCCGAGCTGCATCCCGAAGGTGTTGAACGTATACGTGGCGTGGTACCAGCACGCGATGGGTGCTGTCATCAGGGAAGAAAAGCGATTATTGCATGATTGCAAGGGCGCTACCCCCGCTGGTAATCCAACTGTTCCTTTGAAGCGACGGACCATCGTTCGTCTTCCCTTGGGAGAAGCTGCTGCGGTTGTGGTACCACGCGTTATCCCCGAGATGCCCCAACCCCGTTTGCCTATAAAAGCGGTAGCTGCGGCGTCTCCTGAGTCTGGCATGAGTATGGAGATTGGGACTCGTCGCCCAAAGTTGCCCGCCAAGCGCAAGCTCGTGTTATCAGCTGCCGATGGCCGCTCACAGAAGAAAAAGAAGAAGTCGATATTTTCTGCAGACGTTTCATTCGGCCAGGAGCCTCATGCTCCTTACAGTGAGGGCTTCAGAGAATACGGTACTAATGAGGGTTTATTCATTGCGCTGGATGATACCAATCTAGAGGCTGCCATCGCAGTTTCTGAGCAACTAGCTCACGATCAAGCAACACTGATTACCATTGCACAGTCAGGTAGAGTTCAGTCGTATCTTTCTGTGGTTATATTTTTTATCATTATGTTTTGACTGACGCTTTCTTCTTCAACAGGTATCTCCGCTGAAGAGGCTCTCGCGGCTTCCCTCAAGACTTTTGAAGAGGAAGAGAGGCTTCGCGCTTCCTTAGGCTTTGGTATACTTCGGGTTGTTGTGCCTTCATTCCTCTTTTTTTATTCATAGTCTGACCCTCCTCCTTTATTTTATTGCAGGGACTACCTTAACGGGGTTATCCCAAGCGCAGCGCCGATCCCGAGCGGTGATACGGCGACGCTTCCAGAGCCGGCTATTGTGGCCCCAGCTCTCCCGTCAGTATCGCAAGAGGCTTCACTTAAGCAGCCGATGACGGACGCCGTAACGGCTCCAGAGGCAGCTCCTGATTCGGACAATGAAATCTCTTTGATGGAGGTTCTAAGGAGATCACTTCTCACTGTTAAGGCCGACAAGCAGCATAGAAAGCATGCGGTGAGGGAACGTGACATCAGCTTGGCTGTGGATGCAGGCTCAAGCACCGTACCATCTGTCGCTATTCCTCCAGAGGATGCTTCAGCTACCCTGTCTACCGCTCATAGACAGGTCATGCACGCAGCTCGGGAGGCAACCAAAAATCCATCGCCAGGTAATGTAATGCCGTCTTTTCACTTTTACTCGATTCGCAAATTCTGATATACCATATCTTATAGGGCCAGGCATTGGCGATGAGGCGGCAGGTGAGAAGACAATGACCACAGAGCCCGAAACGGCTACTCTCTCTCGGGAGTCTGGGACTGCCCAAACTGTAGCTCTTTCTCCTTGTGGTTCCCTGCTCTTGGCGGGCATCGCAAACATCACCACGGCTCCCGTAGAATCAGGGGGTGAAGCCACAGACACCGAAACTATTACCCTGATGGCGAGCGAAGAAGCCGCAACGCCCGGTGATGCTTCCATCGCGGTTTTGGCCGATGACCCCTCAAGTAGGTCTTGGGCCGCTATTCACTTTCGCAATCCCTTTCAGTCTTTTTTGATGAAATTTTGTTTGTTTCGAATGTAGGTGTGGTGAGCGTTGAGCTTGTGCTACCCGAAGAAGCGTCACCAGTTGCTGCTCTGACGGTCGTCGTCCCTTCACCTTCTCTCTTATCCTCTCAAATGCTGGAAGGTATAGATTTGCGATTTACCTGGTCAAATTGTGGATACCATCTTGCTTGTACTAATTGTACATTGTCACAACTTTACAGGAGTCCTTTTTGACCACCTATATTAGGTGTTAAACCCATACTTCTCCTTCCCGTCAAAAGTCGTCCTGCCCGCTGGCGTCGGTGAGTATAGTTTTTAACAAATATCTTTTTCCTTCTTCTACGGGCAGTCATGTTGCTGCTAATTCTTCTTTGCATTGATTGCAACATTACAGATTGCAGGAGGGGACGAGAGAACAGTCGCGCCACCGGTACTCCCAACATTGCCACCTATCGCAGCCGGTATAGTAGACTCTCTCGCGTGTGGATTTTCTTTATTTCGTGAGTTAGCTTTTAACCGCAATTCATTTTTGCAGAAATCACACCGGCTCTGGCTCCCTTTGAGTCTCGCATCCTAATGCCGGAAGGGCCCTTTTCTAGACTCCCATCTTCCAAGGGCGCTGTGACCAGCTTGCGTATGTTTAGTGAATCCATCGAGGAGCTTGACGCGGAGTCCCCTGCATTCGCTGCATATTTTGCTGCGGAGGTTAATCTGATGTTGGCGATGCTTGTGCACTTCCATGGTTAGGGCATCATCGAATCTTGGGTTAATTATTGCAGACAAATCGAGGCTTGTCTGTATGAGATTGAGCTCAGGCGTCTCACTCCGGAAGTGTTGGCCTTGAACTCCCAGCGGGCTGTATGGATGGAGCAGAGCATTCCCTTCCTACGTCATTTCGAACAAGAGGCAACCTTGAGGCGGAAGGAACGTGAGGAAGCTTCCGAAAAATTTATCCGGCTGCGCGTCCAGGTTGAAACGAACGCTGCGCAACTGAGAGCCATCTTTGACAATCTGCAGCGATGCATTTCGGATGGGCTAGCGCTGAGGTAGAAGCTCGACTTCCTAGAGCGAGTTATGCAGAGTCGCGAAGCTGTTCAGCAGGAAATCGATGAGAAACTTTCATCCTGCTTGCAACAACGAGCTCGAGTTGAAGCGGAGCTGGCCGCAGCGGCTGATCATGAGAAGGAGTTGAGAGGAGTGCGCGAGCAGCTGGCTGATTTATTGAAAACGCCTCCTTCTCAGTAGCCGTCTTTGTATCGATTGTAATTTATGAATAACATGTATTCATTTCATTTTTTTATTCTTTTATATGATGTATCTTGTACTCAATTCGACTCTTGAATAAAGACACATTTTTCTTATCTCCCATTGTCGCTTTTTTCTTTTTTGCTGCGTTGTTGGTATGTTACTCTGGCAAGTGTGGCCTGTAGATAATAAGTAATAGTTCGTCTTGAACTCTTTGTAGGATAGCGATGGCTTAGGAGACAGGGTTAGGATCTGCCACCTGAGACTTTCCAACCTTCTGAGCCGTGAGAGTCTCATAAAGAATTTTCTCCCTACAAGTCATGAGGATCTCGTAAGTGCATTTTCTCCTTAGGAGTCATGAGGATTCCTAAGTGTGCTTTCTCTTGAGAGTCATAAGGATCTCACAAGAGAATTTTCCCGCTTACAAGTCTAGAAGACTCGTAAGTGGTTGTTTCCCTCCTTGTCAAGATTCTACTTTGGGAGTGTGGTCCGTAAATAGTATGCAATAGTCCATCTTGGACTGACTTGCAGGGCCCCAGTGCTTAGGAAACAGGTCCTTATCCCAATTGCCTAAGGCTTTGCCCTACGAGTCGAGACGAATCGAGAAGTTCTCGCAAGGGTTTCCTAACGCCACAGTTAACACATGCTAATAGAATTCCGTTAGGGTCTGTAGTACTAGGGTTTTTTACCTGTCGCACCGTCGCGTTGGCCGATATATTCCCCGATATGCAATCTTATTG
Source organism: Agapanthus africanus (assembly GCA_030015575.1). Classification (NCBI taxonomy): domain Eukaryota; kingdom Viridiplantae; phylum Streptophyta; class Magnoliopsida; order Asparagales; family Amaryllidaceae; genus Agapanthus; species Agapanthus africanus. Next base: position 348,993,276 of record JASDDO010000024.1, on the reverse strand, counting down.
TTCGGGTAGCCCCACGACTGTCGTGTCTCTGATCCCTTCGGGGGCTGGACAAAACGTCTTCAAGCAATCTTCCAGATGATATTACCGTCGAAAGAGCAAGCGTTAGGGATATTCCATGTCGCTTTTTACCTGAGGTTAGGCTCAGTTTGGGAGCCTCGATGAGTCATGACCACTCCGCGCTGGTGTGGGATAATCTCCGATAGTCTTTTCTGGTCTCATTTGAGTTGCCGTCAAGACCCTGAAGCGAGGGATTTTCCTTGGCTTCATTTGTTGACATTGTATCTGCAATATTGCCATAAATGTCGAGGTTGTCTCTGGGTTGTCTGTGAGCCATCAAGGTTTGGAACTAGGGGACTTTGCCGTGGCTCCGTTTGTTGATGTCGCATCTGCATCCTGCTGGAGGAAGAACCCTGTTGTTGATCTCTAGGCTGTAGATGTTGCCGTCGAGACTTGGAACTAGGGACTCTGCAATGGCACCGAGGTAGTCTCTAGGTTGTCTGTGAACCGTCGAGGTTTGGAACTAGGGGACTTTGTCGTGGCTCCGTTTTTTGATGTCGCGTCTGCATCCTGCTGGAAGAAGAATGCTGTTGTTGATCTCAAAGCTGAAGATGTTGCCGTCGAGACTTGGAACTAGGGACTCTGCCATGGCTCCGAGGTAGTCTCTAGGTTGTCTGTAAACCATCGAGATTTGGAACTAGGGGACTTTGCCATGGCTCCTTTAGTTGATGTCGCGTCTGCATCCTACTGGAGGAAGAACGCTGTTGTTAATCTCTAGGCTGTAGATGTTGCCGTCGAGACTTGGCTCTTTCTTTGACAGAGTCGGGTGGGGAAATGTGGTTCCCTTTTTGTTTATGCCTATGGATTGTATACAGGGGTCAATATGGACTTACCTGTAGGGAAAAGTTTCATCATTATTTTTTTATTTCTTTCCGCGGTGCTCTATCATTTCAGCTTTTTATATCACGAAAGTCGCGATTGCCCGATCATTTCGGCTGTTTTTTTACGGTGCCCAATCATTTCGGCTATTTTTCTTTTTACTCGCTTCTTTTTATTGCGAGTTGCCCAACCATTTCGGCTATTTTTTGTATGCATATCTTTTACTTGCTGATTTTGTTGCAAGTTGCCCTATTATTTCGGCTATTTCATATGCATTTATAGCTCGCCGACTTTTCGCCGCGAGTATGGAACTTAGGACCTGATACCCATCGTAGCATCAGCATCGCTGCGACTGGAATATTACCAGGAGCAAATCATCACTTGCCTTTGTCGGTTCGAACAAAGGTGGCTTAGCAAACAGGGTTAAGATCCTGTCGACTAAGGCTTTTGACTTCATGAGCCGTAAGGGTCTCATAAAGGTATTTCTCCCTACGAGTCGTGAGGATCTTATAGGCGTGTTTTCTCCTTAGGAATCGTGAGGATTCTTAAGTGTGTATTCTCTTATAAGTCGTAAGGATCTTATAAGAGTGTTTTCTCCTTATAAGTCGGGGGGACTTACAAGTGTTGTTCACCATACGAGGATATCCCTTATAGCTGGTGAGACTCAGTTGGGGAAATGTTTATTCGTGCCCGTGGATTGTATACAAGGGCCAGATTTGACCACCTGTAGGGCAATATCGGGGTGTATGACGGCTTAAGAACAGGTTTAGATCCCTGTAGCTTAAGACTTCTGAATCCTATGAGCCGTGAGGGTCTCATAGGGGAATTCTCCTTACGAGTCGTGAGGATCTCGTAAGTGTAACTTCTCCTTAGGAATCGTGGGGATCCCTAAGTGTGTTGCTCCCTTGTGAGTCGTAAGGATCTCACACAGGTATTTTCTCCTTATAAGGTCGAGAGGACCTTGTAAGTGTCTTTTAACGAGATTGCGCCCTTTCGGGTTTTCACAAACTCGCTGGTAGCCCTGCTGTTTTTACTCACGAAACCCTTTCGGGTTTTCATCCGTGCCTATTTCGCTTATGGACGTACCATTTTTTTTCCTTATTTTTATTATATACTTTTTGTGTCAGCCTTAAGATACTGCGGTTTGTAGTAGTTTAAGGACATTACGGTCCGTAGTTAGTTTTAGGATATCTCGGTCCGTTGTTAGTTTTAAGACATCTCGGTCCATTGTTAGTTTTAGGACATCTCGGTCCGTTGTTGCTTTGAGGCGAAGTTTCGCCAGATACACTATGAACAAGTAGGTTTCCCCTTGATAGACCTTGTCACATAATCCAAGGATTTTGGCACTGCTCATGGAGCTTCCTCTATGAATGAGCACGATGCACCCGGCATGTCCATCTTTTTCGGAGCATGTGGTTGTGGTAGGTTCACCTTCCAGTTTTCAGACAACGCGAATTTGCCTTGCTGGTATTGGTCTTCAACCCAGTTTTTGAAAACGTAGCAATCTTCGAGTGGGTGGCCCATTACTCTGTGGTAGGGACAATATTTAGGATGGTTAATGTCACCAGGTTGCGACGGATGTCTTGCATCCGGCAGAGTGATGAGCCCGTTGCGCACTGCCAGTTCGAACAGTCTCCTTATTTTATCCTGGGGAAATGAGTAAGGACGTCTTAACTTCTCATCGAGGGATCGCCCCTTGTTGCCTTGGCGTGTAGCTGGTTTTGGCTCACTCGGCTGTTGTTGAGCGTTGGCGACAAAGGTCGCTTTCCCTTTGCCTTTTTCATTCCGAAAATCCGCTTTTGAAGGGAAAGGCATATAGCCCATCTGGTCCATTTGGGCCAATTTGTCAATCAAGGTCTGGAAGGTGGTCGGCTTGAAGAACATCATGAATTGGGAGATAGTCGACTGAGGGTCAAGGGTCCACATGAACATGCCCACGGCAGGAGCTTCTTCTATGCGTTGTTCGCATCTCGACCATAGGTTCCGCCACCGGATAGCATACTTCACCCACATCTCTCCCGGCTTCACTCTGGCATTGATCAATGATGTGATTGGGGTGCGTTCGCTGGCGCATGCAAACCGCTGAGTGAATAGCAACTACATCTCTGTAAACGTTTTGACGGAGTCATTCGGCAGCTCTGAATACCATTAAAAGGCCGTCTCCGCCAAGCTGCCGACGAACTGGCGAAGTAGCAATTTGTCGTCACCTCCGGTATTGCCGCAGAGAGCCCTGAACTGAGCGATATGCTGATGCGAATTACACGTCCCCTTATACACATGGAATTTGGGGATCGTATATCCTGGCGGGTACTTAATCTGATCGTACCAGCCCGGATAGGGTCGCCCAGTTCTGACGACTTGGCTAACCGCTTCGCTCGCCTAATGAGCTCGTATCTGTTGAGCTATATAATCGTCAAGGGCGGCTTTGGAGATTGTTTCCTCCTTCGCCGCTGATAGAGCCGGAAGAGGGTTCGATGTCTCCCCTCTATCCTCTTCAAGGATTATTGGAGGGTCTTCAGCTGGAGGATCCGGCTGTATCATCATCCCGACCATATCTTGAAACAGAAGCGCCATTTGCTTTATGTTGGCCGCTTGTTCCGCGGCCTCTTTGTCCTTCTCAAGAATTCTTCGAAGGAATTCGGCATCAGTTTCCTGCTCCTGACGCTGCTCCGACGATGTCTCCGGGCTTTCTTTTGGTCCGGTGAGTGCGGCCATGGTTGTCAGTATCTCTTGGAGCTTTTGTTGTTGTTGCTCCTGAGCCTTTGTCACTGATCGGGTGAGCGGTCGATCACCCGTAGAAGCACGGCTTTCCTCTTTTCCGGAAGCCATACAAATAGTGTGCACCACCATGCCCCCAGACTTGGGGCGTTTGGATTCAGTGCCTTTGAGCTTTGTCGCAGGCATAGAGATCATCTCCGGCCTCCTATTTTTATGGGCAGTTGAAGCTGAGGGGGCTGTTGCAACTGGAACCCAAGTAGATGACGCCTTCTGTGGTACGGCAGGGTGGTCCTTCTCTTACCGAACCTTCATTTTCTTCGGTTGGCGGGAGTAGTCTTGGTTAACCACAGAATATTGGACCCTTCGCCAAACCCTGTGAATTTTGGAGGACGGCAGTTGAGGGGCTGCTCCAGCTTTGCCTTTGTAGCGGTCTCCACAGGTGGAGGGGATCTTTTCAATACAGCAGTTGGAGAGTTTTTGCGTACTCTCCTAAGTGGTTCAAAGATGTTCCCAGTTAGAACGGCAGCATCAATTTCCACCATCGGAGCTGGTGGAGTCAATCCAGAGGGGGAACTGCCCCCAGCTTTCCTCACTCGGCGCCAGTGGCGACGTCGAGCATTACTTGCAGACGGTATTGGCTCAGCTATGGGGGTGGCATCATCATGCCCCCTGCTCTGATGAAGGGTTGCTGCCGGTGCCAGCCTCTTGAAGACTGGCGTCCACTGAGAAGATGCGCCCAACCTGTCGAAGATTGACCCTTGGGCAGGGGAAGCAACTATGGTGTGTTAGTTATATGTATGCCCTAGAGGCCATTACTGTACATACGATGTATATTGTAATGGATGCTTGGACATATATAGGGAGGACTTTCTTGCTCGACATGATAGTATGCTATCTGATTGTACTTTATCTTAACATATACTCTGATTGTCTCTATGTTACATGTTGATAAAGCCCTTAGGATATGTACTCGACTACTGGGACTATGATGAGATCATACTAGTGGGGCCACGGTAGTCGACGAGTACATCCTATGACTGTTCCTAGTCAAGGGTGTATCGAGACAGGGTATCGATACACCAGAGTAGACTAGCGTATACGCATCTTGACCCATATGATGGGCGATGGATGATCCTATATCCATCGGTGTTTGACATCAAGGATGGTGTACGGGTGCTCAGTAGAGACTGGGTATACTGGACGGACTCGCCGAGAACTCCCAGATGGTATTATACCTCACGTCAGATGGAAATTCTCCGGTGACACTGGTACAGAGTAGTCTGTTGACCCGAGATCGTCATAGAGTCTTGTGTGATTCCCACTGTGCTTTGATTTCCATCATACCATGTCCAAGAGGGCATGCAAAAATGTGGCTTTTGGGTACAGTCCCGAATCACATGGAGGCAATGAGCGATAGGAGGGGATTCGTCTCTCCCGGTATAGGGAGTTGATGTTGTGCTGTGTTCGATTGGCTATAACCGGAAATCCCTGGTCAGGGTTGCTGAGATTTACTGGTAAGTGTTATCAGTAGTTTCTCGAACTGTTATAGACCTCATATCGACACGACTTATCGAGCTACTGGGGTCTGATGTTTACCACCCCTAGGCGAGATATGCGACATATCAGACGACGAGACCGGACCGTACGGGAGTGTTACTGATTGGATTCACAGGAGAATGTACAGGCTTGCTTGTTGATCTTCTGAGCACTCAATACCTAGGTAGCTGTTACGTTTAGCTGACCGCTTGCAGCTTGTGGGTGTTTGATATGATCATCACCTACTGCCGGCGTATTGACGATTCTTCAGAGTCCTACACAGAGGTTTCTTGACTCAAGCAAAATGGAGTAGGGGCACGTATGTGATATGTGCGGGACCGAGGATAATACGATATGAGATACAGTATTATATTCTCGCGATATTTGATATCAGCCGGGTCATCGGATCAAGTGTTGATTCGATGAATCGGTACGGATAAATATTAATCGGTTATATGCGATATAGCCGGATTGTCGGATCAAGTGTTGATTCGATAATGTAATGTATAATAATATATATGATATATTAAATTACATTAACTAATATTAGCTCACTAAAAATTCTTTTTCTCACTCGGGTAATACATTGATATATATGCAATATATGTTAATTGTATTATTTTATTTTGTTCCGATAAATATTATATATGTGATATATAATATTGTAACATGATATGATAACTAATGCAACATGTTTAGTGGAGTTTAAACATGATTAGGGTTTGGATTAGGGTTAAGACTTCTAGTATATTCTAGAAGGTTTCTTTTTGTCATGATAAAGATATTTGTGTTGATTTTTATCTATGACTCATACTTAACTCAACCCAAACCCTAGCCTTTGGTTAATTCTCTACAATGGTTTAGTCAACCATGGTTGCATTATTCATCATATTAATCTTTTCATTATTCATCACAAAAGAAATGGATCACTATTATTCTTCTTCCTCCTCCTTTTGCAAAGCTTTCTTGCTTTTTATTTGTGGTGGAAAATGAGTGAGAAATAGAAAACAAATGAGAGCAATAATCCCATTTCATCATCCTCATCTATCCTTGCTATTTTGATGAGGGTGTTCACTTCATATTATGAGTGTTAGCTTGTGTTAACGAAACTTCAAGGTTGATCATCTTTGTATCGAAGATCGGAAGCAAGACTGCATCTTTCTCTTCGTGGAACCTCTCGAGAGTCCGGAACACGATGATCGCAGTGAAGGGACTTTAACACGGAGCTTTAGAAGTGAAGGACCGGATCTACAAAGGTTGTAATCCCTCTCACTTAGTGTTAAAGTGTTTAACATGCTTGTTTTCGCCTAAACCCTAGTTTAAAGATCCGGCTTCGGGTTGTTCGGCACGGCTAATTTTTTAATCGGGCATGGTTGATGCCTCGTAGACCCTTGTGTGCGTGCCTAGCAACCCTACAGTAGTATCAGAGCCAAGCTAGAGTTTTAGGCGAAGTCTAGACGAAGTTTAAAGTCCGATCAAACCCGAAAACCCCGACACGAACCCTTCTCTGTACATTTTCTGAAAATGTGATTTTTTTCCAAATTAAAAATGCTCAAAAAATTCAGCAGGGAAATACAAGAGTTACTGTGAAGCACGTGCTTCTAACTCCTCTAAAGCGCCGCGGAACCGCGGCTGTACCATGGTATTGGCGGCGGTTCCGCGGCCAAAAAGTTGCTTCATGTTTTCAAATTTGCACAGTAACCTCCGTATGTGATTCCTGATTCTTCTGGGAATTTTTATTTTTACTCAAGTGTTGAGTTTTCTGGGTTGTATTGGGGACTCGTTGTTTCGATCGGATATTTTAACTTTGTTTAGCTTGTCCGGGTAATTTTTAGAAATTGTTAAAAAGTTCGGGCGGATATCAATAACTCACTTTTTCCCCAGTCGGAAAATTTTTCAAAAGTTGGATTTTTCTCGAGTTTGAAACTTTCTAAGTCATGCAAGTAACGCGGTGGACCCTCTAGAAGACAACAAACCTTAACTCGATTATGTGACCGTCTTGAACTGCCTCTGAACCTTAGGGTTTGTGGCAGTACGGCGTGCCACATGTGAGGCGTTGGCTTGACCCTTCTACGGCTGGACCGTTGGTACTGTGGCATGTGATGGATATTTTTAAACTGATTTCAAGTGTTGAGATATATTGTGGAAATCTTGGGTGTTTGATTATTCGATCGGAAAGTTTAACATTGTCTATTTATCTGGAATGTGATACAATATTTGGAATCCACAAGTAGTTATGAGATAACTAATTTGAATGTTATAAATCTAGCAGTTCAGTCTCAGATGATCGGTTGCCACGGAATTTTGATGTGATCAAAACTCCGTCGCAATCACGTAGCGTACACGGATACTCGCCGGGTAAACTTAACAGACAGCCATGCCCCATAGCCCCGACCAAGTGACTGTAGGAGAACCCCGTCGCCAAAAGCATCCGTTCGGGTGCTCGTGGCAGCGGTGTTCCGCCTTAGTGCACTTCGTCGACGGCATCCGGGGGTGCGGCCGTCTACTAAAGTTTGCGACGAGCATTCGATCAGGATATCGGGAATCTTGTTGAATTGCCCAACTTTATATTGAAAAGTGTTTTTGATAATGAGAATAAAATGCGGGGTTTATAATTGTTAGGCATGAGATGTCTAAGGAATTCATTTGGTTAGGCATGCGATGTCTAAAGAGGTTACGGATTCCAACTGTTGTAGTTTTACATTTTCTTTTCTGTGACCGTAAGCGTAGTATGTGGTGTATCGCCGGCTTCGTTGCTATACATCAACGACAATCGGGATACGCATACTTGCTTACGTTGATGATATGAGATATTATGTGTTAATGTGATATGTTATATTGGATCGTCGCGTTTTGAATAGCCGGGGGTTTTATGTGAGATGAGAGTTTTTCTTTCTCATTCATGTAAAATTCATTTGTATGTAATATTCTTTTATTGGGGCACTTCCAGGTTGCGGAAGATGTCACCGTTGTATATTATTTACTTTTCCGCATTAGGTAGACCCAAGGAGGGGAGCACAAGTAACCGGGTTCTAGGGTCCAGTGGGAGACCATCTCGAGGAGTCGGGACCGGGTCTCCTAACCCTAGAATTGGCAGTGTTGCTTGCCGCTCTTATAGGGGTCTAGGGATGTGGGTATGGCTATTCATCACGACCGTGAAATCCGTGTTTTGTACAGGCTCGTATTGAAAATACGGACGTCCTAGTATATCCAATATTTCATATATGTTCTTCTGCTGCAATGTTCTGTGATGAGATCATATTACTTCCTGTGACGAATGTTTATATTATATATATGAGATATATGTTATATTGCAGATTTTGTTTCAAATGAGATGCTTGTGAAGCATAATAAAAATGGGACTTCATTAATGAGATTAATGAAATAATAGAAACCTAAAGATGTTGTAAAAACTTGTTTAAAAAAACTGGTAGCTCTAATTCTTGCTTTGCATAGCGGTGTTCCTTGTAGAACATCCAGCACCTTATTCGATAAGGAAAGAGCCGAGATCCCTTCACCGGGAGTGACCTCTTTAGTGAAACTAGCAGATGCTACAAACTCGGTTTGTCTTTTGATTGCTTCTATAGTTCTTGCTTTACATAGTGATATTTGTGAAATATCATGTACCTTATTCGATGAGGAAAGGGCCGACGATCCCTTCACCGGGAGTGACCCCTTTAGCAAAGCTAGAAAAGCCTCAAAAACATTCCATTTAAAATCACTCGATTCTACAACGATATCAAGTTCATTACGCAAAGGGTTTTCTTAAAAACCTGTCGTAGCCCTCCGTCATTTCAGATAAGTACTAGTTAGTATTCGTGCTATGTTTGTTGACCATGTTAAGGCGTAGTGAGCGGTAGCTGATTAGTGCTTATCTGTATAAGCATATGATGCGATTGGATTAGGGTAGTCGTGCGACTTTGTTGACCATGTTAAGGGTCGTGCGGGTGGGTTTAATTCAATCGGGAAATAACGGGTTGAACTTGACTAGCACTTATGATTTGTTGACCATGTTAAGGTCATATAGCTGCTAGGGGTAAAATATTATTGGGAATTTCAAGTGTTGAAATTTGCAATGAGATTGCATACCTTCTATGAGATAGTTGGATCCCGATACCCGCTGCGAGTAAGAGTTACTCCTGGGAGAGTTTTACACATTACAATTAGCCGATCAAGTAGGTGTCTAGAAAGGTGTTAACAGAGTTACGCCCCTGGAAAAACGAGGTTTACTTTAATTAGGTTCGTCCGAAAGCACGGGGAACCTCCCTCAAAGTACCGACACTGGCCTGGCTGAAAGATTGGCGAACTTGTATAGTGTAATTAATCCCGGTTAGTCTTTCCTTTTAGGGTTTGAAGGAAGATTTGATTAAAACAGTGGGAGACATCCTGATTAGATATATTAGATAACCAATCTAATCTTGCAAGAGCATACGCTGAGTGTTTTCTTATCTCTCTCTCCAGGTAGCGACCATATCACGCCTTAATCAAGATAATAATACGGATGTATTGACCGAACCCGCTTGTTATACTGAGCTGGGGAACGTTGGTCCCGCTCCAACTTATAATTGTTATAAGACAGAGCAGGAAATTGGGGAATACCAGATTTCCCGTACCGCCCAAACGAAGAAAGTGCATGTTGATGCATCATCTTCGGGTGTGTTCATTACAGAGAACTGTTTCTCAGTATCCTTTACGTCCTGGGTATGTGATACCGGATCAGAATCCCGCATTTGTAATCTGTTGCATGGGCTACAGATAGGTAGAGAACTGAGAACGGGTGATAAGTTTCATGAGACAGAAAACGGTGCAAGTGTTGCAGCCAAGTCTGTTGGTCACTGTCACCCTGTATTACCAGAATACATTGATTCTGAACGAATGTTATTAGATACCGAACCTAATATACAACATCATATCACTCTCTTTATTAGTAAAGAAAGGATATAATTTTGTATTGTTGGATAATGTTTTGAATATTTTCTATATCAAGAGTTGATCGGTTCAGGTACGTTATCTAAAAGCATTGATGTTCTAAATCAAATTACAGTTCTTAGTATACAGAACACACACGAGAGGAAGAGTTCAGAAATGAACGGATACTTCTTGAGGCATTGTAGACTAGGTCATATCAATGTGACCCGACTGGCTGAAGTTACATATAGATGCATATTTAAATTAGTTTGAATTTACATCTTGTGAAACTTGCCGGTCATGTCACAAAGATAAGATGACCATAGCTCTGTTTATTGGAAACAGAGAAAGAGTTAGTGAACTCTTGGGATTGATACATACTGATGTATGAAAGTCCCCTGTCTACATATGCCAGGACCGGTTCTTTGTACTTCATTCCATTCTCTGATAATCTTTCAAGATTCAGACATATGTTCCTATTGAAACACAAGTCCGAACCTTTTGAGATATTCACAGAATATGAGTTAGAAGTAGAGAACCAAAAATATGGGTAAAAGTATTATGTCCTTTGATGTGATCAAGGAGGAGAATACTTGAGCACGGAATTCCTAGACTATTCTAAAGGAGAATGAGATTCTCTCTCAGCATTACTCCTCCGTATACACCACAGCACGTCGGTGTATCGGGGCGGAGCAATAGCACCCTATGTGATATGGTGTGCTCTATGATGAGTACTACTGAGTTTCCTATTTCCTTTAGGGAGTTATGCACTTGTGAAGTTGCATACCTATTGAATAGGGTTCAAATCAAATCAGTTGCCTACCACTTCATATGTGATATGGAAAGGGAAGAGCCCATATCTTAAGTTTGTTAAGATTTGGGGTTGTCCGGCCTATGTCTAAAAGCAAATTCCGAACAAGCTCGAGGCAAGGTCTGTTATGTAGAACTGGAAATGTTCCAGCTATACAAACTACAGCTGATAATTTGGTAGAACCAAAGGATTCAATAGTTTCCAACGAACCTCAGCCTCTCCGCCGATCTAGTAGGGTTTCTCACCCACCTGAGAGATACTTTGGTTTCTCTATGACAGTGAGAGTGAGGATTGCATCATGAGATGATGACCCAACTAGTTTCGAGCTGGCCATCAGGAGTGAGACTCTGTAAGAATGGCTGGATGATTATCGATCTGAGATGGAATCCTTATACACCAACTAAGTAGGGACTTTGGTTGCTTTATCTGAAGGGTTAAATCCCCATCAGGAGCAAGTATATCTTGAGAAGATTACTTGGTGTACATGGAAAAGTTGAGACTTTCAAAGCTATGCTTAACTCCATCCAGATCCTACTTGCCACGGCTACATACCATGACTATGATATCTGGTGGTTGGGTGTCATGACTGCTTTTCTAAATGATATTTTAGAAGAGAACGTCTATAAGTACACAGCCAGAGGGCTTCGTAGACAGTGGGAGCGGCGGAAACGTGTACAAGATGTTTTATATGATAAAACAGGAATCGCGGAGTTGGAACATCTGTTTTGATGTGGTAGTCAAAGAGTTTGACTTCATCAAAATGGTAGATGAACCTTGTATATACAAAAAGGTAGTAGGGAGTATGGTGGTGATCCTCGTAGAGTACGTGGATGACATACTCTTGATAGGGAAGGAGTTTCCTATACTACGCTCGGTCAATCTCCGCTTATCACAAGGATTCTCCATATAGGATCAAGGTGATACCTCCTAAATCCTAGGTTCTGGATCTATGAGATAGATCTAATTGGATGTTAGGATTCTCACTAGTTGTAGTGAGATGGTATCAATCGATCCTTGGGAGAATCACTGGAAAGGTTCCAGGGTGATAAGGACGACTGAATGTCAGTCGCAGGCATTGTCTATACCCTCAGTGGAGGGACGGTATGTTGGAAGAGTTCCAAGCTAGATACCGTGACATACTAGACGATTAAAGGCAAGATACATCGTTACCCAGGATGCTACCAAAGAGGCAGTCTGGATATATATAAGTTCATGAGATGAACTTCGTTCCTACCATTGTGTGACAATGGAGTTGTGGCTTTAGCCAAGGAACTACCGTCCCATCAGAAATCCAGATATAATTCTTAGGCAGTATCACCTGATCATGGAGATGGTTGATCTCCAGGGAGATCGAGATTAGGAGAGCAGACACAGAGGACGACAGCGCGGATCCACTCACAAAGGCCTTTTTCCCAGTAGAGACTTTTATGGGATGGTTGAGTATGAGATACTTCAACCACAGCTAATTATTGGGTATGTGATACCACAACAGATGGCCCTAGTGCAAGTGGGAGATTGTTAGTTATATGTATGCCCTAGAGGCCATTACTGTACATATGAAGTATATTGTAATGGATGCTTGGACATATATAGGGAGGACTTTCTTGCTCGACATGATAGTATGCTATATGGTTGTACTTTATCTTAACATATACTCTGATTGTCTCTATGTTACATGTTGATAAAGCCCTTAGGATATGTACTCGACTACTGGGACTAAGATGAGATCATACTAGTGGGGCCACGGTAGTCGACGAGTACATCCTATAACTGTTCCTAGTCGAGGGTGTATCGAGACAGGGCATCGATACACCAGAGTAGACTAGCGTATACGCATCTTGACCCATATGATGGGCGATGGATGATCCCATATCCATCGGTGTTTGACATCAAGGATGGTGTACGGGTGCTCAGTAGAGACTGGGTACACTGGACGGACTCGCTGAGAACTCCCAGATGGTATTATACCTCACGTCAGATGGCAGTTCTCCGGTGACACTGGTACAGAGTATTCTGTTGACCCGAGATCGTCATAGAGTCTTGTGTGATTCCCACTGTGCTTTGATTTCCATCATACCACGTCCAAGAGGGCGTGCAAAAAGGTGGCTTTTGGGTACAGTCCCGAATCACATGGAGGCAATGAGCGATAGGAGGGGATTCGTCTCTCCCGGTAAAGGGAGTTGATGTTGTGCTGTGTTCGATTGGCTATAACCGGAAATCCCTGGCCAGGGTTGCTGAGATTTACTGGTAAGTGTTATCAGTAGTTTCTCGAACTGTTATAGACCTCATATCGACACGACTTATCGAGCTACTGGGGTCTGACGTTTACCACCCCTAGACGAGATATGCGACATATCAGACGACGAGACCGGACTGTACTGGAGTGTTACTGATTGGATTCACAGGAGAATATACAGGCTTGGTTGTTGATCTTCTGAGTGCTCAATACCTGGGTAGCTGTTACGTTTAGCTGACCGCTTGCAGCTTGTGGGTGTTTGATATGATCATCACCTACTGCAGGCGTATTGACGATTCTTTAGAGTCCTACACAGAGGTTTCTTGACTCAGGCAAAATGGAGTAGGGGCACGTATGTGATATGTGCGGGACCAAGGATAATACGATATGAGATACCGTATTATATTCTCGCGTATTTGATATCAGCCGGGTCATCGGATCAAGTGTTGATTCGATGAATCGGTACGGATAAATATTAGTCGGTTATATGCGATATAGCCGGATTGTCGGATCAAGTGTTGATTCGATAATTTAATGTATAATAATATATATGATATATTAAATTACATTAACTAATATTAGCTCACTAAAAGATTCTTTTTCTCACTCGGGTAATACATTGATATATTTGCGATATATGTTAATTGTATTATTTTATTTTGTTACGATAAATATTATATATGTGATATATAATATTGTAACATGATATGATAACTAATGCAACATGTTTAGTGGAGTTTAAACATGATTAGGGTTTGGATTAAGGTTAAGACTTCTAGTATATTCTAGAAGGTTTCTTTTTGTCATAATAAAGATATTTGTGTTGATTTTTATCTATGACTCATACTTAACTCAACCCAAACCCTAGCCTTTGGTTAATTCTCTACAAGGGTTTAGTCAACCATGGTTGCATTATTCATCATGTTAATCTTTTCATTATTCATTACAAAAGAAATGGATCACTATTCTTCTTCTTCCTCCTCCTTTTGCAAAGCTTTCTTGCTTTTTATTTGTGATGGAAAATGAGTGAGAAATAGAAAACAAATGAGAGAAATAATCTCATTTCATCATCCTCACCTATCCTTGCCATTTAGATGAGGGTGTTCACTTCATATTATGAGTGTTAGCTTGTGTTAACGAAACTTCAAGGTAGATCATCTTTGTATCGAAGATCGGAAGCAAGACTGCATCTTTCTCTTCGTGGAACCTCTCGAGAGTGCGGAACACGATGATCGCAGCGAAGGGACCTCAACACGGAGCTTTAGAAGTGAATGACCGGATCTACAAAGGTTGTAATACCTCTCACTTAGTGTTAAAGTGTTTAACATGCTTGTTTTCTCCTAAACCCTAGTTTAAAGATCCGGCTTCAGGTTGTTCGGCATGGCTAATTTTTTAATCGGGCATGGTTGATGCCTCGTAGACCCTTGTGCGCGTGCCTTGCAACCCTACATAGTGATCTCGCCTGAAGCGGGAGTTGGAGCGAACAGTCTAGCGAAGACCGATCCCTTAGCAGGAGAAGTCTCTCCGATAACTTCATTTACTGGAAGAGGGATGGCTATCCGTTTCGGGATAACCCCCTCAGGTATCGCGGGCTTCTTCATAGGCCCATTGGATTTTTGGCCCGGTCTGTTAAAAACTGAGTCTTTGGATTTGGGTGACCCGTTGAGAGGGGCCGCTGTAGTCATAAGCCGATCAAGGACCGACTACTTCGGAGCTTCTTGCGACGGCCGTGGGGCGTTTAAGCTCAATGGTGGGAGAATGGTCCCAAAGAACAACCCACTGGTGGCTTGCGTCATCTATTCCACTGGAATCGTGAATACAGAATCCTCTTGAGGCCCATAGGTCACTCCTCCAGCAAGGACAGAGTGGGAGTTGTTGCAGCTGTTGCAGTTGAAAGCTATTGAACTTCTGTTTTTTGCACGAAGCAAGACACCAAATCTTAGTACCTCGAATCCAGGGGAAACCATAGCAAACCGAGATTCATTCGCGAAACACGACACACGAAGTGTGGAGTGGAAAAGGTCCCACCGGGCGTGCCAGAATCTGTTCACCGCCGAAAACAGAGACAAACCGCGTAGGTCGTCTTGCCTGAATTTGGGGGCAGATGCAATTTGGTTTTATCCGTCCACCTCTCTGAAGATGCCAAATTGATTTATGGCACCGTGTATCGTAGGTTTAGACAGATGTGGCCGATGTAGCAGACTTTTTCAGATTCCCCCTCATTGTGAGGGGTTTTTGATTGTGGAGACGCTCTTCCCTGCAGGCGTAAGCCCCTGCAGTTAATTACGCTACCGCATCACAGTAACCACTTTCTCCTTCTCCAGATGGTCACTTCGTGTCGTGTATGTTTTGTTTTGTTTTTGGTTGCCCGTGGATTGTATACGGAGACTAATTTATGTTGTCGTCCGTGGGGCGTGGATTAGTCCAAATCCGTATTTTCTTAGATTTGGGTTTGGGTTGGGTTTAAGGATCGCTAATCTCATTGAGATTAAGATCAACTTAAATGTTTGTTAAGGATATGTTAGTCTAATTTTAGACTAAGATCTACTCAACGGGGTTTCAAGATCATTTAGATCCAACAAAAGAGCATGTGGGCTCTGTTGTGTCAGTTTAGGGACATTGCGGTCCATAAGTTTAAAGACATCATAGTCCGTGGAGTTTAAGGACATCATAGTCTATAGTTTAGAGACGTCATAGTCTATAGAATTTAGTTTAAGGACGTTGCGGTCCATTATTAGTTTTAGGACGTTGCGGTCTGTCAGTTTAAGGACGTCATAGTTCGTGAGTTTAGGGACCTCATAGTCCATAAAGTTTAAGGACATCATACTCCAGTTTAAAGATGTCATAGTCTATGTGGTTTGGTTTAGGGACATTGCGGTCCATCAGTTTAAGGACATCATAGTCCATGAGTTTAGGGACCTCATAGTCCGTAAAGTTTAAGGACGTCATAGTCCAGTTTAAAGACGTCATAGTCTATGTGGTTTAGTTTAGGGACGCTGCGGTCCATAAGTTTAAGGACATCATAGTCCATGAGTTTAGGGACCTCTTAGTCCGTAAAGTTTAAGGACATTATAGTCCATAGTTTAAAGACGCCATAGTCTATAGAATTTAGTTTAAGCACGTTGCGGTCCGTTATTAGTTTTAGGACGTTGCGGTCCGTCAGTTTAAGGACGTCATAGTCCGTGAGTTTAGGAACCTCATAATCCATAAAGTTTAAGGACATCATAGTCCAGTTTAAAGACGTCATAGTCTATGTGGTTTAGTTTAGGGACATTGTGGTCCATCAGTTTAAGGACATCATAGTCCATGAGTTTAGGGACCTCATAGTCCGTAAATTTTAAGTACATCATGGTCCAGTTTAAAGACGTCATAGTCTATGTGGTTTAGTTTATGGACGTTGTGGTCCATAAGTTTAAGGATCATAGTTCATGAGTTTAGGGACCTCATAGTCCGTAAAGTTTAAGGACATCATAGTCCAGTTTAAAGACGTCATAGTCTATGTGGTTTTAGTTCAACCATTTGGGGATGCGCCAAAAGTTATTGGTTATTGGGACCCTCCATCTCACTGAAGACGTTGAAGAATTACAACGACATATATCAGAGGTACAAAGAGATGTACCCTTAAACCAATGTTGGTTGGGAGATCTGTAGTCAAGTTTGGGACTAAGATCAGTTAAAAAGACTTATGAGCATATGGGCTCAATTAATCTGAATTAGGGATCTATGGCCAACATGGGCTCGGCCCACTCAGTTAAAATGTTGAACATTTAACTAGGCTCGGTCCTTTTTTATTTAACAATGTTGAGCATTGGTATGGGTTCTGACAACCTTTTCTGTCTTTTATTGAGTATTGAGCACTCATTATGGCTCTGGGATTTTATTTAAAGAACAGTTTATGTTCCCTCAGCGCCCACGTGAGGAGCACGTGACGCGCTTGGCGCTGAGCGCCAGACTTAGAGCGCTAAGGCGCTTCCTATGAGATAGCGCACATGTGAGGAGCATATGGCGCGCTTGGCGCTTGAGCGCCAGTCAATGAGTGCAGAGCGCTTCTTGTGAAATAGCGCACACGTGAGGAGCACGTGGCATGCTTGTCGCAGAGCGCCAGCCAATGAGGGCAGAGCGCTCTTGATCAATTTTGTGCTCTGAGGATTAAGTTCTCGTTTATAAGAGACTTTATCTCGTGGCTCTAAGAACAAGGTTCTTATTTTTATAGGAGATATTACAATCTCTTATGTTTTTTAACACTTTGTCTTTATGGATCTATGATCTGAAAAGAATTAATTTCTTCTCCCCCATTTTTATAATGAGATGCTATGATCTCTTTTTGTGAAAGACCTCTGTCTTATAGATCTATGATCTAGAAAAGAACTGAGTTCTTCTTCTTCTTTTTATGAGATGTTTTGATCTCTCTTTTACCTTGAAGAAATTCTTCTTCTCAGAGCTTGGTCTTCACCCTTTTTCTTTTCTGAAAACTTCAAACTTATGAGGGGGTTCTTCCTTTTCAGACTTGAAGTCTCGGGTCCTTTATATAGGGGAGGCTGATTTGTTGAATCGGTTAGGAAAATCCCTCTGAGAGATTGGGGAATGTTTCCAACCGTTGGATCTTTGATCCAAGGGCTTCTGTTTTACAGAAAGCAATCTTCTTGTTTTTAACAAGATTGGGAAAATATTTTCCCATACAGAACTTATTCTATATCTTGGTGATTTTTAATCACTCTTGGATCTTTGATCCAACGGTGCTCTGATTTACAGAGCACAATCTTTCCTATTTGGAAAGATTTGAGGAGTATTTCCTCAACAAAATTTATTCTGGTAATTTGATGATTTTTTAATCTTCTTCGTTGGATCTTTGATCCAAGGGTGGAGAACGTTTAGTTCTAGCTCTTCCTCAGAGTCTAGCACTCTTGGCGCGGGCGCACTTAGCGCTGGCGCTCTCGTGCTTTACATGTAAGCGCTGCCTCAGAGTCTTTGACTCCTAGTGCTGGCGCTCTTGGCGCGAGCGCTCTCGTGCTTTGCACGTGAGCGCTGCCTCAGAGTCTTTGACTCCTAGCGCTGGCGCTCTTGGCTCGAGCGCTCTTATGAGGCGCTGCCTCATTTCAAATTTCAAATTTTGAAATTTTAAATAGAGCTCTGCTCTCTGATTGGGGGAAACATGTCTCTTTTGTTAGAACCCTTTTTTGTAGGCCCGAAGTTCTTTTTAGGCAACGTACGGTTACGCAGCTGAATGTTCTCACGGTTTTTCTCTTCTTCTTCTTTTCCTTAGGTGGATTCTTTGAAGAGAGGGCCGAGGGTTATTTCTTCCTCAAAATCGCTTCCGAATGTAAGAACTTAAGATTTTCCTTTTGAAGAACTGGTATCAATCATATGGCAGTTTCCAGCCATTCCTTCATGCCCGTCTGTCACGCTTCTTTGTTGCCGATGAGCTTTGCGCTTCATCCGTTTGAAGTGTTATCGGTGGGCAACGTCCCCTTGCCACCACTTCTTGAAGGCATTTCACTCTTCGGTGGGGTGTGTAACCCTCCGATGGTATAAGCAGTAGTTCGGATGTACATCCGCTTCGTCGAGGGACATACTCTGGGAGTGTTTTCCATGAGAGGGGGCAGCTTCATTCCCATTGACAGGGCTTTGGAGAACTGCTTCTCCGCTTTGATCCTGCTCTTGCCTGTAGCAGGTATGCTTTGGCTTGGGTGGAGTACTTTATGACTCATCCTTACCGCGTCTTCTTCATCCTGACGCCGACACTTGGCCTTTTCGTATATGGTCGTTTCACGTTCTCGGTCAGCTTTGCTCTTTTGAAGGGCTTCGTTTAGCAGCCTGTCAATTGGGTCTTCTGACAGTTTTAGGGATTTTGGCGCCGGTCCTGCCCCCAGTTCTTCTGCATTGCTTTCCGACGCCGAGGGGGTTTCTTCGTCATTTAACGTGGAATGAGAAATCATGTGGCAACTCGCTACATAATCCTCGAGTTCTTCTGACGAGTCGTTTCCTTCATCATTGTCACTGTCTCCGTTCTCAAGGATATGGTTGAGAAACTCTTCGAGAGTGACTGGGGTCCGCACCTTTTGGTTGTACTCCTCCAGCGCGTCGATGTATTTTTGCAGGTCCGTGCGCTTGTCGTCAGGCTATATGGGCTTCTTGTCTTCTTCTTTCCTTTCGAAGGCTTGACCTGGATGTTTTGCCCATCATTACCAGCTTTCGGTGTTAGGCGCGGTTTAAGCATCCCCCCAATGATCTCGGGCTCCAGCAGGCTATTCCATTTGATCGCCGGACATGCTTAAAGATCCTTCAGCATTCTTTTAGTTTTAGCTGAAAGGACCACTTCCCAAGGAGCTTCTTCTATAAACGAGCATGATTCCCCCAGCGTGTCCACGTTTTTTAGGAGCGTGCTTCTGCGGTGGGTTCACCCTCTAGTTTTCGGACAGCGCAAACTTCCCTTGTTGGTATTGGCCCTCGACCCAGTTTTTGAAGACGTAGCAATCCTCAATTGGGTGGCCCATTACTCTGCGGTAGGGGCAGTAGTTGAGACTGTTGACGTCACCAGGATGCAGCAGGTGTCTCGGATCCGGCAAAGTGATGAGCATGTTGCGCACCATCAGTTTGAACAGTCTCTTCGTCTTATCTCGAGAAAACGAGTAAGGACGTCTCAACTTCTCTTCGAGGGATCGTGGTTGGTTGCTTTGGCGAGCAACCGGTTTCGGGTTACTCTGTTGTTGTTGAGCGTTGGCAACGAAGGTCGCTTTTCCTTTGCCCTTTTCATTTCGGAGATCCGTTTTTGAAGAGGACGGCCTATGGCCCATCTGGTCCATTTGAGCCAGCTTGTCAATCAAGGGTTGAAAGGTGATCATCTTAAAGAACATCATAAATTGGGATATAGTCGCCTGAGGATCAAGGGTCCCTATGAACATACCCACGGCAGGAGCTTCTTCTATGCGTTGTTTGCATTTTGACCATAGGTTCCGCCACCGAATTGCATATTGAACCCAGGTTTCTCCCGGCTTCACCCTGGCATTGATTAATGCGGTGATCGGGGTGCGCTCGCTTATGCTTGCGAAACGCTGCGTGAACAGTAGCTCCATTTCTGTAAATGTTTTGATGGAGTCATTCGGAAGCTCCGAGTACCATTCAAATGCTGTCACCGCCAAGCTATCGACGAACTGGCGAAGCAGCAGTTTGTCGTCGCCTCCAGTATTGCCGCATAGAGCTCTGAACTGAGCGACGTGCTGATGGGGATTGCCTGCCCCCTTATACACGTAGAATTTAGGGATCGTATATTCCGACGGGTACTTGATTTGATCGTACCAGCCTGGATAGAGTCGCCCAGTTCTGACGACTTGACCAGCCACTTCGCTTGCCTGATGAGCTCGTATTTGTTGAGCTATATAGTCGTCAAGGGAAGCCTTGGAAATTGTTTCTTCCTTGGCTGCTAAGAAAGCTGGTGGAGGATTTGACATTTTCCCCTCTGTCATCTTTGATAATTATCGGAGGGTCTTCGACTGGAGGTTCCGGCTGGATCATCATCCCAACCATGTCTTGGAACAAAAGCGCCATCTGCTTTATATTGGCGGCCTGTTTCGCGGCCTCCTTATCCTTCCTTTCCAGCATCCTTCGCAAGAAATCCGTATCAGTCTCCTGCTCCCGGCGTTGTTCAAACGATGCTTTCGGGCTTTCTTTTTGCCCAGTGAGTGCTGACATCTTCATTAGCATCTCTTGGAGCTTCTGCTGCTGCACTTGAGCTTTTGATACAGACCGTGTGAGTGGTCGATGACCCGTGGAAGTATGGATTTCCACTTTCCAAGAAGCCATGTACATCGTGTATACTACCATGCCCCCAGACATAGGGCGTTTGGGTCCACTGTCTTTGATGTTTGCCGCCGGTGGTGGGAGATTCTCAGGCCTTCTCTTTTTGTGGGAGGCCGAAGTCGAAGGAGCTATTGTAACAGGCGCCCGAGAAGCCCCTCACCGCATGCTAGAGGGACGACTTCCCTCTTGTCGAACCTTCATTTTCTCCGGTCGACAAGAATAGTCCTTGTTGATCACAGAATCCTGAACTTTCCGCCAGACTCTGTGGATTCGGGAGGACAGCCACTGAGGGGGCTGTTCCGGCTTCACCTGTACTATGTTTTCAACATGTGGAGGCGACTTCTACAGGACAGCAGTTGGAAAGTTCTTTCGCACCCTCCTGAGCGGATCAAAACTGTTCCCAATTGGAACAGCAGCGTCAATTTCCACCATTGGAGCTGGTAGGGTAAGTCCAGAGGGGGAGTTGCCCCCAGCTCTTCTCACCCGACGCCAGTGGTGACGTCGAGCATGCCGTGCAGATGGGATTGCCTCTATTATGGGGATGGCTTCGTCATGCCCCCTGCTATGATGAAAGGCAACAGCTGGTGTCAGCCTGTCGAAGGCTGACATCTGTTGGGAGGGGACGGTCAATCTTTCAAAGGCCGACTTTCTGGTAAGGGAAGCATTTTTTACGACTTCACCCATAACAGGAGTTGGAATGGCCAGTCTTACAAAAACTAATCCTTTAGCAGGAGAAGCCTCTTTGACGACTTCATCTGCCGGAACTGGAATGGCTATCCTCTTTGGGATAACCCATTTAGGTATTACGAGCCTCTTTGCAGGCACATTGGAGATTTGGCTCAGTCTGTTAAAGACTGAGGTAAGAGACTTGGACGACCCGTTGAGAGGGGCCATGGTGGTTGCAAGCCGATCGAAGACCGACTTCTTCGGAGCTTCCTGTGATGGCACCGAAGCGCTGAAGCTTGCTGGTGGGATCAGGGTCCCAAAGAACAATCCAGTGGTGGCCTGAGTCACCTGCTCCACTGGCATTGCAAAGATGGAGGCCTCTTGGGGCCCATAAGTCACTCCTCCGGCGGGGACGGAGTAGGAGTTGCTGTTGCAGGTGCAGTTGGAAGCCATCGATGTTATCTTCTCTTCTGCATAGGTGCAATACACCAAATCTTAGTACTTCGAATCCAAGGTCAACCATATTAAACCGCGATTTGTTCGCGAACACGACACACGAAGTGTGGAGTGGAAAGAGCAAAAGGTCCCACCAGGCATGCCAGAATCTGTTTACCGCCGAAAACGGGAGACGGAACCGCGTTGGTCGTCTTGCCTGAATTTGGGGCCAGATGCTATTTGGGTTTATCCTTCCACCTCTCTGAAGATGCCAAGTTGATTTATGGCACCGTGTATCGGAGGTTTGGACGGATGCGGCCGTTGTATCAGATTTCGTCAGATTCCCTCTCATTTCTGGGGGGGTTTGATTGTGGGGACGCTCTTCCCTGCAGGCGCAACCCCCAGCAGTTAATTACATTACCGCGTAGCGATAACCACTTTCTCCTACTCCAGAAGGTCACTTCGTGTCATGTGTATTTGTTTTATTTTTGGTTACCCATGGATATATACGGAGACTAATTTATGTTGTCGCCCGTAGGGCGTGGATTAGTCCAAATCCGTATATTCTTAGATTTGGGTTTGGTTTGATTTAAGGATCGTTAATCTCGTTTGAGATTAAGATCAACTTAAATTTTTGTTGAGGATACATTAGTCTGATTTTAGACTAAGATCTACTCAACAGGATTTTGGTATCATTCAAACCAAACAAAAGAGCGTTTGGGCTCCATTGTTTTAATTTAAGTACGTTACGGTCCATCATTAGTTTAAGGACATTACGGTCCACAGTGGGATGTGATCATCGGTTTGGGAGTGCACCCAAGAGTTGTTGGTTGTCGGGACCCTCCAACTCTCTAAAGACGTTGAAGAATTACAAGGACATGTATCAGAGGTGTGGAGAGATGTACCCTTGAACCAAATTCCAGATTGAGGGGAGAGATCATGGTGGACCATCTAAGAATTATTAGTCATTTTCGGGAGACTAAGATTGACTTAGGAGATGTGTGATGGACATCGTTCTGATCTATTAGTTTGGGATGTCAGCATAGAGACTCTGCCTATTTGGAAATCCAAAATGTAGGTTTCCTAAGCATGACAGCAAGGTTTCGGATGGCATCGTCCATGCCAAATTAAAAATGTGTCATGCTATAAAGAACCCTAACCTAGATCTTTTACTAGAGAATCATATGGAAATAAAATGTAAACAACTTTACAGCTAAGTGATTAGGGATTACAACCTTTGTAGTCCGTTCCTTCACTTCTATAGCTCCTTATATTAGTCCCTTCGCCGCGATCAAAGAACTCCCGGACTCTTGAGAAGCTCCACAAGGTGAATGATGCATGCTTGCTTGTAGTCTTCGAAATCCAAGATGATCTACTTCGAGGAAACATGAACTCAAGCTATCTCTTCACTAATATAAATTTAGTGAAGCTAACACCCTAATCTAAATGGCTAGTTTAGAAGAGAATTATGAAGTGGGAATTTTGCTCACTTTAGAATTTATTTTCTCACTATTTTTCCTTATCTCCTCAAATCCTAGAGAGAGCTTGAAGGAGATGAAGGAGGAGGAAGATGAACAAAAATGAGAATAGATGAGGTTAGAAATGCAACCATGGGTTTATGTCATTGATAACCATTGTAGAGAATAAACTATGGCTAATTGATTAGGGTTAGGTTAATAAATATCTTAGGCAAAACCAAAACAAGTGGACTTTAGTCAATGATTCTACAAGCTTCATCTAAGCTCAACCATGACATAATTCCAAGTTGTTTTGAATGATCTAAAATAAATATAAACATAACATTATCATAAAGCATGGCATCATTCTCATACACCAAAGTAGCATATATAACCTAGCATGTCATAATATTATATATCACATATATAATATTTATGTAACAAAAGAAATAATACAATAAACATATATCACATATATGTTAAATATATCAAAAGTGAGAAAAGGAAATATTTAAGAGAGCATATATTAGTTAATGTAATTTTAATATATCAAATATATATTTATACATTAAATTATTAAATCAATACTTGATTTAATAATCCGGCTATATCACATATAACCGACTAATATAATATGTATCATTTCATCGAATCAATACTTGATCCGATGACCCGGCTATATCATATATAACCGGCCAATATCACATATCGCGAGAATAGAACGCGGTATCATATACGCGCATTAATCTCGGTCCCGCACATATCACATATATGCTCCTACTCTGTTTCGCCTGAGCCAGGAAACCTCTGTGCAGGACTCTAAAGACTCGTCAATACGTCGACAGTAGGTGATGATCATATCAAACACCCATAAGCCGCAAGCGGTCAGCTAAACGTAACGGCCACCCGGGTATTGAGCGATCAGAAGATCAACAAGCAAGCCTAACCATACTCCTGTTAATCCAATCAGTAAAACTACCGTACAGTCCGGTCTCTTCGTCTGATATGTCGCATATCCAGTCTAGGGGTGGTAAACGTCAGACCCCAGTAACCGATAAGTCATGTCGATGTGAGGATCATAACGGGTCGAGAAACTACTAATAACACTTACCAGTAGATCTCTATATCAGCTCTGGCCAGAGACTTCCTGTTATAGCCAATCAAGCACAGCGCAACATCAACTCCCAATACCGGGAGAGACGAAACCCCTCCTATCACTCATTTCCTCCATGTGATTTGGGACTATACCCAAAAGCCACCGTTTTGCACGTTCTCATGAACGTGGTAAGATGGAAATCAAAGCACAGTAGGAATCACACAAGACACTATGACGATCTCGGGTCTACAGACTAACCTGTACCAGTATCACCAGAGAACTGCTATCTGACGATAGGTATAATACCAACTAGGAGTTCTCGGCGAGTTCGTTCAGTGTACCCAGTCTCCACTGAGCACCCGTATACCATCTTTGATGTCAAACACCAATGGATGTGGAATCATCCATCGCCCATCATATGGGTCAAGAAGCATATACGCTAGTCTACTCTGGAGTATCGATGCCCTGTCTCGATATACCCTCGACTAGGAACAATTATAGGATGTACTTGTGGACTACCCTAGCCCTACTAGTATGATCTCCATCATAGTCCTAGTAGTCAAGTACACATCCTAAGGGTTTTATCAACATGTGAGAGCAAGACAGTAACACAATACAAGTCAACATGTTAAGATAAAGAGCAACCAGATAGCATACTATCATATCGAGCAAGAAAGTCTTCTCTATATATGTCCAAGCATCCACTATAATATACATCATATGTACAATAATGGCCTCTAAAGCATATACATAACTAATACAAAATACTTTAATCTCAGGAAGACTTATCCAATTTTGGCGACTAAAGTTAGCTTTTTATAGTGTTAAACATTAATATATGCTCGGTGTTCACGTGCTCTCACATGAGTCTCTACAGCAGTGTTAAGCACTGAAATTTGGGGAGCTCACATGAGGCACTTAAAAGTTGGCTCTGTACACTTGGGTCCAAATCCCTGTCTGTATATAAGTGTTAAACACTTAATTCTTGTGGCCGTCACATGTGGGCACGTGAGGCGCCTCAGAGTTGAGCACTGCTTCTTTGGGTTTAATTCCTCTTCCCTTTTATAAGTGCTAAGCACCTAGCTCATTGTTTACCGCCGAAAACAGAGACGAACCGCGTAGGCCGTCTTGCCTGCATTTGGGGGCAGATGCTATTTGGGTTTATCCATCCACCTCTCCGAAGATTCCAAGTTGACTTATGGCACCGTGTATCAGAGGTTTGGACGGATGCGGTCGTTGTAGCAGACTTCGTCAGATTTCCCCTCGTTGTGAGGGGTTTTTTATTGTGGGGATGCTCTTCCCTGCAGGCGCAAGCCCCTGCAGTTAATTACGTTACCGCGTAGCGATAACCACTTTCTCCTACTCCAGAAGGTCTCTTCGTGTCGTGTGTGTTTGTTTTATTTTTGGTTTCCCATGGATTGTATACGGAAACTAATTTATGTTGCCGCCCATAAGGCGTAGATTAGTCCAAATCTATATATTCTTAGATTTAGGTTTAGGTTGATTTAAGGATCGTTAATATCGTTTGAGATTAAGATCAACTTAAATGTTTGTTGAGGATACATTAGTCTAATTTTAGACTAAGATCTACTCAATAGGATTTTGGGATCATTCAAACCCAACAGAAGAGCATTTGGGCTCTATATTGTCTTAGTTTAGGGACGTTGCGGTCCATAAGAATGTGCCCATGGGTTTAGGAGTGCACCAAAGAGCTGTTGATTGTCGGGACCCTCCATCTCTCTGAAGACGTTGAAGAATTACAACGACATGTATCAGAGGTGTGGAGAGATGTACCCTTGAACCGAACTCCAGATTGAAGAGAGAGATCATGGTGGAACGAACATCATTTTAGATGCCATGTGTCAGGAGATCATTGGTCATCTTTGGAACTAAAATCGATTTGGGAAGACCTGAGTATAGGATGGCTTGGTTGATTGATGGTCAAAAGGTTTTTGGCCTCAGGAGACTTGGCTAATTTGGGCTAGGGTTGGCCCCTCATTGTGTTAAACACTGATTTTGTTTGGCGGTCACGTGCTCCCACATGAGGATTTTAAGCAGTGTTAAACACTGAAATTTGGAGCGCTCACGTGTAGCATGTGAGGCGCCTGAAAATTGGGCATTGCTTCTTTGTGTTTATTCCCTGCTTCTTTTATCAGTGCTAAGCACTATTGGGGATCACGTGGGATCACGTGAGGCGCCCCAAAAATGGGAACTGTCTTTTGGGTTTATTCCCTTTTTCCTTTTGAAAGTGCTAAGCACTATTAGAGGGTCATGTAGGATCACGTGAGGCGCCCAAAAAATGGGAACTGTCTTTTGGGTTTATTCTCTTTTTCCTTTTGAAAGTGCTAAGCACAATTAGAGGGTCACGTGGGATTATGTGAGGCGCCCCAAAAATAGGAATTATCTTTTGGGTTTATTCCCTTTTTTCCTTTTGAAAGTGCTAAGCACTATTAGAGGGTCACGTGGGATCACGTGAGGCGCCCCAAAAATGGGAACTGCTTTTTGGGTTTATTCCCTTTTTCCTTTCATAAGTGCTAAGCACTATTAGGGGGCGTCATGTAGGATCACGTGACTCGATCTTAATCGTTCCTTTTTGTTCCTCAGAGATGCTCACG
This sequence comes from Agapanthus africanus, assembly GCA_030015575.1. Classification (NCBI taxonomy): domain Eukaryota; kingdom Viridiplantae; phylum Streptophyta; class Magnoliopsida; order Asparagales; family Amaryllidaceae; genus Agapanthus; species Agapanthus africanus. The sequence continues at coordinate 348,966,125 of JASDDO010000024.1, read as the reverse complement.
TGGGAACACGTGATCTGTCGTGATAGCGTTGAACGCTAATCATTTCTTTTATGTGTATGGGGATCTTGATCTTAGTTTCGAGAATTTCATGTCCCTTATTTTATAAGAATTAAATTCTTATGCAGGGTTAAACCCTAGTTTTATCAAACGAATTAAATTCCTATATCTTTGGAAGAATTAAAATTTTCAAACTTAGTTCTTTCCCCTAAGTTTTGAGTCTGCATGACAGAATCTCCCTGATGAGAATTAAATTCTTAACTTATGGGGAGATCTGCTTCTGCAGAGCTCAACCAGAGGAAGAACTGAGTTCTTTTTAGAAGAGTTAAACTCTTAAAATGGTGAAGAAGAGATAAGATGATCTCTATTTCTTTCTTCTTACCTAGGGTTTCTTTTTCTAAAAGAGAGCTCTTCTTCTTTTTTTTGTTTCTCAAATCTTATGGGGGTCTCTCCTCTGTTAGACTTGAAGTCTTTGGTTCTTTAAATAGTAGAGGCAAGTTTGTTGATTTAGTTAAGGAAATCTCTCATTGAGAGATTTTTTAATTGATTTGGGGATTTTATCCACCATTGGATCTTTGATCCAAGGACTTCTATTTTACAGAAGATATTTTTCTTGTTTTTAACTCTGTATGGGAAAATATTTTCCCATACAAAGTTTATTCTGTAGCTTGGTGATTTTTAATCACCATTGGTTCTTTAATCCAACGGTGCTCTTTTTTACAGAGCGTGATCTTTCTTATTTAGAAAAATATAAGGAAATATTTTCCAAATAGGGTTTTGATCCCTTTATTTAGAATTTAATTCTATCAGCTTGGAAGGTGTTTAGGAACCCTCATGTGTAGCACGTGACCCCCATAGCATTAAACTGGTTTGCTTATATTCTGCAGTCTCAGACAAAAGGTATCACGTGTTGGCACGTAAGCTGATATTCAGAAATGTCACGTGTGGCACGTGACCCCCATGAAGTTAAGCCCAACAAAGAGCATCACGTGCTGACACGTGAGCTTCTCTAGCCTGTTATTTGTTTTAGGAAGGCACCTATATACTTTGTATATAGATGCTCACGTGTTTGCACGTGAGGCTTAATTTCAGTCTTAATTGTCAAGCGCAATATAATCTTTGCTCTAAGGCGCATCACGTATGGGCACATGATGCTCCATTAGGGGAATTTTTCCCATCGCTTTTTTCTCTCTTTCTTTTCTTTTCTTTTCTTTTTTTTAATAAGGGAACACTCATGTAATGCTCACATGCGAACCCGTGAGGTGCTCAAAATGTGAACGCTGTCTTTGGAATTTTCCCCTTTTCCATGTAAGTGTTGGGCAACTGTTTGGGGGTCACGTGGGAACACGTGAGGCGCCCAAAAATGGGAACTGTCTTTGGGTTTATTCCCTTTTTCATGTAATTGCTAGCGCTCATTTTAAGGGGTCACGTGGGAACATGTGATTTGATCTCAGTCCTTCCTTTTTGTTTCTCAGAGGTGCTCACGTGGGAACACGTGACCAGACATTTCTTTTATATGCATAGAGATTCTGATCTGAGTTTTAAGAATTTCAGGTCTCTTGTTTTATAAGAATTAAATTCTTTTGCAGGGTTAACCCTAGTTTTATCAGAGAAATTAAATTCCAATATCCTTTTGGAAGAATTAAATTCTTTGAACTTAGTTCTTTCCCCTAAGTTTTGAATCTGCATAACAGAATCTCCTCGATGAGAATTAAATTCTCAACTTATGGGGAGATCTGCTTCTGCAGACCTTAACCAGAGGAAGAACTGAATTCTTTTAAGAAGAGTTAAACTCTGGGTTTGAGAAATAAATTCTCTGTACTTTTTACTTATCTAGAATTTTTGTTTAAGAAGATGATTTTCTTCTTCTAGAGAACTGGATTCTCTTTTCTCTTTTTCTTTTGTTTCTCAAAACTGTAGGGTTCCTAGGCACACTCAAGAGGTTCTACAAGGCATCAACCATGTCAAAATCAAAATTTTGTGTGCCTAACAACTCTATGCAAGATCGTTAACTAGAGATTAGGTGAAAACTAAACAAGTTAACAACTTAAATACAAGTGAGAGGGGCTACAACCTTTGTAGATCCGGTCCTCCACTTCTTTAGCTCCGTGATGACGTCCCTCCGCTGCGATCATCGGGATCCCGGACTCTAGCGATGGTTTCGTCGGAGAAATGATTGGGCTAGGTCGTTGACTTCGATGCCGAAGATGGTCTACGTCGAGGCAACTCAAACTCAAGCTCCATCTTCACTAAATCATGAAACTTGTGAAGAAAACACCCTATACAACATGGCAAGTGGTAGAGGATGAAGAAATAGGAAGTGGGTTCACTTTGGATTTGGATTTCTCACTTGATTTCATCACTTCAAATTTTTTCAAGAAAAAGTTTCTTCACTTGAAGAAGATGAAGAAGAAGAAGGAAAAAGAATTCTCTTGAAAATAATAAATCAAGTGAATCTTATCATAATGCAACCATGGGTGAAGTAAATACATGTAGAGAATAAACTAGGGTTTAGGTGTAATGGTTAGGTTAAGGAAAAAACAAAATGGTTAATGATGCTAAGAAGCTTCATGAAGCTTAAAGCAACTAAAGAAAGAAACCATTTTATTTTTTGCCAAAATAAATAAATAAGTTAAAACCCTAAACATGGTTTAAAGCATACACACACCCAAGTTTGCATGTATCATCAAACATGATACAAACTAGTGCACAAACATATATCATATATACAATGTGCATAATCAAGTGAGATAATCAATCTTAAGTGAACAATACTAGTCAATGTAAAGTAATATATCTAATATATAATTATACATTAAATCATTAAATCAACACTTGATTTAAAGATCCGGTCATACTGCATATAACCGACTAATATCAAGTGTATCAATATATCGAATCAACATTTGATTCGGTAACCCGGCTATATCTTATATAACCGTCCGATGATACAAATAGCGAGAATAGAATTCAGTATCACATACTGGTATTATTCTCGGTCGGGTACATATCTCATATGCGCTCCTATTTCGTTTCGCTTGAGCCAGGAAACCTCTGTGTAGGACTCTAAAGACTCGTCAATACGCCGGTAGTAGGTGATGATCATATCAAACACCCACAAGCCGCAAGCGGTCTGCTAAACGTAACGGCCACCCGGGTATTGAGCGATCAGAAGATCAACGAGCAAGCCCGCTCACACTCCTTTGAATCCAACCAGTAACACTTACCGTACAGTCCGGTCTCGTCGTCTGATATGTCGCATATCTCGCCTAGGGGTGGTAAACGTCAGACCCCAGTAGCTCGATAAGTCGTGTCGATATGAGGTCTATAACAGTTCGAGAAACTACTGGTAACACTTACCAGTAAATCTCAGCAACCCTGGCCAGAGATTTCCGGTTATAGCCAATCGAACACAGCGCAACATCAACTCCCTATATCGGGAGAGACGAATCCCCTCCTATCGCTCATTGCCTCCATGTGATTTGGGACTGTACCCAAAAACCACCGTTTTGCACGCCCTCTTGGACGTGGTAAGGTGGAAATCAAAGCACAGTGGGAATCATACAAGACTCTATGATGATCTCGGGTCTACAGACTAACTTGTACCAGTGTCACCAGAGAACTGCCAACTGACGTAAGGTATAATACCATCTGGGAGTTCTCGGCGAGTCCGTCCAGTGTACCCAGTCTCCACTGAGCACCCGTATATGATCTCTGATGTCAAACACCAATGGATTTGGTATCATCCATCGCCCATCTGTATGGGTCGAGAAGGTATACGCTAGTCTACTCTGGTATATCGATGCCCCGTCTCGATACACCCACGACTAGGGACCTTGAAGGATGTACTTATGGACTACCATGTCCCCACTAGTATGATCCGCATCATAGTCCAGGTAGTCAAGTACACATCCTAAGGGCTTTACCAACATGTAACAGAGAGACAATCAGAGTACACGTTAAGGTAAAGAGCAACCAGATAGCATACTATCATGTCGAGCAAGAAAGTCCTCCCTATATATGTCCAAGCATCCACTACAATATACATCCTATGTATAGTAATGGCCTCTAGGGCATACATATAACTAACAATCTCCCACTTACACTAGGGCCATCTGTAGCAGTGGTTGCAATATCTAATACTCAACCATCCCATATAAGTTTCTCTCTGGGAAAAAGCCTTTGTGAGTGGATCCGCCATGTTGTCCTCTGAGTCTACTCTCCTAACCTCGATCACCCTGGAGATCAACTATCTCCATGATCATGTGATGCTGCCTCAGAATATATCTGGATCACTGATGGGACAGGAGTTCCTAGGCATAAGCCATAACTCCATTGTCTCACAATGGTAGGAACGAAGTTCATCTCATGAACTAATATACACCCAGACTTCCTCTTTGGTAGCATCTTTGGTAACGATGTATCTTGCCATTAATCGTCTAGTATGTCACGGTATCTAGCTTGGAACTCTTCCAACATACCGTCCCTCTTCTGAGGGTAAAGACAATTCCTGTGACCGACATTCAGTCGTCCTTATCACTCTGGAACCTTTCCAGTGATTTTCCCCAGGATCGATTGATACCATCTCACTACAACTAGTGAGAATCCTAACATCCAATTACTTCTATCTCATAGATCAAAACTCAGGATTTAAGAGGTATCACTTTGATCCTTTATGGAGAATCCTTGTGATAAGCGGAGATTGACCGAGCGTAGCATAGGAAACTCCTTCCCTATCAAGAGTATGCCATCCACGTACTCTACGAGGATCATGACCATACTCCCTACTACCTTTTTGTATATACAAGGTTCATCTACCATTTTAATGAAGTCAAACTCTTTGACTACCATATCAAAACAGACGTTCCAACTCCGCGATGTCTGCTTTATCCTATAAAACATCTTGTACACGTTTCCGCTGCTCCCACTGTCTACGAAGCCCTCTGGCTGTGTTCTTATAGACATTCTCTTCTAAATCATTATTTAGAAAAGCAGTCATAGCAACCAACCACCAGATATCGTAGTCATGGTATGAAGCAATGGCAAGTAGGATCCGGATAGACTTAAGCATAGCCACTGGAAAAGGTTTCATCATTATCCACGCCTGGTTGATGACGAAAACCTTTAACAGGTCTAGCTTTGAAAGTCTCAACTTTTCCATCTACACCAAGTAATCTTCTCAAGATATACTTGCTCTTGAGGGGGATTTAACCCTTCAGATATAGCAACTGAAGTCCATACTTTGTTGGTGTACATGGATTCCATCTCAGATCGCTAAGCATCCAGCCATTCTTACAGGGTCCCTACTCTTGATGGCCTGTTCGAAACTAGTTGGGTCATCATCTCATGATGCAATCCTTGCTCCCACTGTCATCGAGAAACCGAAGTATCTCTCGGGTGGATGAGGAACCCTACTAGATCGGCGGAGAGGCTGAGGTTCGTCGGTATCTACCGAATCCTTTGGTTCTACCAAATCATCTGCTGTAGTTTGTATAGCTGGAACTCTTTCCAGTTCTACATTACATACATTGCCTCGAGCTTGTCCGGATTTTGCTTTTAGACATAGGCCGGACAACCCCAAATCTTAACTGACTTAAGAGATGGGCTCTTCCCTTACCATATCAAATATGAAGTGGTAGGCAACTGATTTGATTTGAACCCTATTCAATAGGTATGCAACTTCTCAAGTGCATAACTCCCAAAAGGAAATAGGAAACTCAGTAGTACTCATCATAGAGCACACCATATCACATAGGGTGCTATTGCTCCGCCCCAATATACCATCGTGCTATGGTGTATACGGAGGAGTAATGCTGAGAGAGAATCTCATTCTCCTTTAGAATAGTCCAAGAATTCCATGCACAAGTATTCTCCTCCCTGATCTCAACATAGGACATAATACTTATACCTGTATTTTGGTTCTCTACTTCTAACTTATATTCTGTGAATATCTCAAAAGTTTCAGACTTGTGTTTCAATAGGAACATATGTCTGAATCTTGAGAGATTATCAGAGAATGTAATGAAGTACAAAGAACCGGTCCTGGCATGTGTAGACAGGGGACCTTACATACATCATCATGTATCAGTCCCAAGAGTTTACTAAGTCATTCTCTGTTTCCAATAAACAGAGCTATGGTCATCTAATCTTTATGACATGACTGGCAAGTTTCACAAGATGTAAATTCAAACTGATTTAAATATACATCTAAAATGTAACTTAAGCAAGTCGGGTCACATTGATATGACCTAGTCTACAATACCTCAAGAAGGAATCGTTCATTTCTGAACTATTCTTCTTGTGTATGTTCTGTATACTAGTAACTGTAGCTTGATTTAGAACGTCAATGCTTTTAGATAACGTGCCTGAACCTATCAACTTTTGAAATAGAAAATGTTCAAAACATTATCCAACAATACAAAATTATATCCTTCTTTAATAAATAAAGAGATTGATATGATTTGTATATCAGGTTCGATATCTAATAACATTCATTCAGAATCAATGTATTCTGGTAATACAGGGTGATAGTGACCAACAGACTTGGCTGCAACACTTACACCGTTTTCTGTCTCATGAAACATAGCACCCGTTCTCAGTTCTCTACCTTTCTGTAGCCCTTATAACAGATTATGTATGCGGGATCCTGATCCGGTATCAAATACCGAGGAAGTAGAGGATACTGAGAAACAGTTCTTTGTAATGAACACACCCGAAGATGATGCATCAACATGCACTTTCTTCGTTTGGGCGGCACGGGAATTCTGGTAATCCCCTATATCCTGCTCTGTCTTATAACAATTATAAGTTGGAGCGGGACCAACGTCCCCCAGCACAGAATAACAAGCGGGTTCGGTCAATACAACCGTATTATTATCTTGATTAAGGCGTGATATGGTCGCTACCTGGAGAGAGAGAGAAGAAAACACTCTGCGTGCACTCTTGCAAGATCAGATTGGTTATAATTTTATCTAATCAGGATGGCTCCCACTGTTTTTATCAAATCTTCCTTCAAACCCTAAAAGGAAAGACTAGCCGGGATTAATTACACCCTACAACTTCGCCAATCTTTCAACCAGGCCAGTGTCGGTACTTTGAGGGAGGTTCCCCATGCTTTCGCACGGACCTAATTAATGTAAACCTCGTTTTCCCATAGGCGTAACCCCGTTGACACCTTTCTAGACACCTACTTGATCGGCTAATTGTAATGAGTAAAACTCTCCCAGGAATAACAATTACTCACAGTGGGTATCGGGATCCAACTATCACATAGAAGGTATGCAATCTCATTGCAAATTTCAACACTTGAAATTCCCGATAATATTTTGCCCCTAACGTGCTATGACCTTGACGAAAGCCAACAAACCATAGCTCGCTAGTCAAGTTCAACCCGTACATTTCTTGATTGAATTAAACCCACCCGCACGACCCTTGACGAAAGCCAACAAAGACGTACGACTACCCTAATCCAATCGTATCGTATGCAGCAGATAAGCAGCACATAGCTACCGCACACTACACCTTGACGAAAGCCAACAAATGTAGCACGAATACTATATACAACTTATCTGAAATGACGGAGGGCTACGACAGGTTTTTCTGAAAACCTATTACGTAATGAACTTGATATCGTTGTAGAATCAAATGATTTTAAAATGGAGTGTTTTTTAGGCTTTTGCTAGTTTCTCTAAAGAGGTCACTCTCGGTGAAGGGATCGTCGGCTCTTTCCTCGTCGAATGAGGTGCAGGATGTATCATATATATCACTGTGCAAAGCAAGAACTAGAAAAGCAATCAAAAGAAAAACCGAGGGGTGTAGCATCTGCCAGTCATTGCTAAAGGGGTCACTCCCGGTGAAGGGATCTCGGCCCTTTCCTTATCGAATAAGGTGCAGGATGTTCTACAAGGAACACCGCGATGCAAAGCAAGAACTGTAGCTACCTAAAATTTAATTCCACAACATCTTTTAGGTTTATTTTCTTTCATTAATCACATTAATGAAGTCCCATCATTTAAGTCCACCTAAACATCACAGATAAATATAACGTACGCTTATGCCATCCGCATTCGCCTCGATGTCCCGTCTGCACCGTTAGGTTAGGTAACTAACGCCAGAGCGAGGCAGGGCTAGCGCGGGTGTAAAACATAAGCAACGTCTATATAATATATCATATATACTATATACAATATCTATCTAAACAAATCACATGATCACATCACAGATAACGCAGCAGAAAATATCATATGAAATGTTGGATATACTAGGACGTCCGTGTTTTATTTTGAGCCTGAATAAAACACGGATTCCACGGTCGTGATGAATAGCCAATCCCACACCCCTAGACCCCTACGAGAGCGGCAAGCAACCCTACCAATTCTAGAGTTAGGAGACCCGAACTCGACTCCTCAAGATGGTCTCCCACTGGACCCTAGAACCCGGTTACTTGTGCTCCCCTTCTTGGGTCTATCCTAATGCGGAAAAGTAAATAATATACAATGGTGATATCTTCCGCAACCTGGAACTACCCCAATAAAAGAATATTACATACAAGTTTTTGCATGAATGAAAAAGAAAAACACACATCTCACATAAAAACCCCCGGCTATTCAAACACGACGATCCAATATAACATATCCAGCAACACATAACATCACATGTCATCAACGTAAGTAAATATGCCCATCCCAATTGTCGTTGACATATAACAATGAAACCGGCGATATCACATATTACACTTACGGTCACAGAAAAGAAAGTGTAAAACTACAACAGTTGGAATCCGCAACCACTTTAGACATCGCATGCCTAATCAAATGAATTCCTTAGATATCGCATGCCTAACAATTATAAATCCCGCATTTCAGTACCAAAATCGAAAACTGTTTTCAATATCAAGTCGGGCAATTCAACAAGATTCCCGACATCCTGAACGAATGCTCATCGCAAACTTTAGTAGACGGCCGCACCCCCGATACCGTCGATGAAGTGCACTAAGGCGGAACACCGCTGCCGCGAGCACCCGAACGGATACTTTCGGCGACGGGGTTCTCCTACAGTCACTTGGTCGAGGCTATGGGGCATGGCTATCTATTAAGTTTACCCGGCGAGTATCCGCGTACGTAACATGATTGCGACGGACTTTTGATCACATCAAAATCCTGTGGCAACCGGTCAAGTGAGACTAAACTGCTAGATTTATAGCATTCATATTAGTTATTACATAACTACTTGTGGATTCCAATTATTGTATCGCATTCTAGATAAATAGAAAATATTAAACTTTCTGATGGAACAATCAAACACCCAAGTTTTCCCGGAACAGCTCAACACATGAAATAAGTTTAAAAACATCCACTTCATGCCACAGTACCAACGGTCCAGCCGTAGAAGGGTCAAGCCAACGCCTCACATGTGGCACGCCGTACTGCCCCAAACCCTAAGGTTCAAAGGGCAGTTCAAGACGGTCACATAATCGAGTTAAGCTTTGTTGTCTTCTAGAGGGTCCATCGCTTTACTTGCACTACTTAGAACGTTCTTAAACCACGGAAAAATCCAATACATGGAAATTTCCCGGCAGGGGAAAAATTGGGTATTTATATCTGGTCGAACTTTTTAACATGTTCTAAATTTACCCGGAAAAACACAAACAAAGTTAAACAATCCGATCGAAACATCGAGTCCCCAAAACAACCCAGAAAACTCAATTGTTGAGTAAATATTAAAAATTCCCAGAAAACACAGCACTTACAGAAAGAAATTACTGTGCAAAAAGTAAAGGATTACGTCATCATATGGCCGCGGAACCGCCGCAGAAGCCAAGCTTGTGCCGGGGTTCCGCGGCCCCTTGGGCGCATCTTTTTGTCGTTTTGCACTGTATTTCTTAAAACTTCCTGCTGAATTTTTTAAGAATTTTTAATCTGGAAAAATCCACAGTTTCAGAAAATGTACAGAGAGGGCTATTCGATTAGGGTTTCGGGTTCAAACGGACTTCTAACTTCGTCTACACATCGCCTAAAGCTCTAGCTAGGCTCTGATACCACTGTAGGGTTCCAAGGCACACTCAAGAGGTTCTACAAGGTATCAACCATGCCAAAATCAAAATTTTGTGTGCCTAACAACTCTATGCAAGATCGTTAACTAGAGATTAGGCGAAAACTAAACAAGTTAACAACTTAACTACAAGTGAGAGGGGCTACAACCTTTGTAGATCCGGTCCTCCACTTCTTTAGCTCCGTGATGACGTCCCTCCGCTGCGATCATCGGGATCCCGGACTCTAGCGATGGTTTCGTCGGAGAAATGATCGGGCTAGGTCGTTGACTTCGATGCCGAAGATGATCTACATCGAAGCAACTCAAACTCAAGCTCCATCTTCACTAAGTCATGAAACTTGTGAAGAAAACACTCTATACAACATGGCAAGTGGTAGAGGATGAAGAAATAGGAAGTGGGTTCACTTTGGATTTGGATTTCTCACTTGATTTCATCACTTCAAATTTTTTCAAGAAAAAGTTTCTTCACTTGAAGAAGATGAAGAAGAAGAAGGAAAAAGAATTCTCTTGAAAATAATAAATCAAGTGAATCTTATCATAATGCAACCATGGGTGAAGTAAACACATATAGAGAATAAACTAGTGTTTAGGTGTAATGGTTAGGTTAAGGAAAAAACAAAATAGTTAATGATGCTAAGAAGCTTCATGAAGCTTAAAGCAACTAAAGAAAGAAACCATTTTATTTTTTGCCAAAATAAATAAATAAGTTAAAACCCTAAATATGGTTTAAAGCATACACACACCCAAGTTTGCATGTATCATCAAACATGATACAAACTAGTGCACAAACATATATCATATATACAATGTGCACAATCAAGTGAGATAATCAATCTTAAGTGAACAATACTAGTCAATATAAAGTAATATATCTAATATATAATTATACATTAAATCATTAAATCAACACTTGATTTAATGATCCGGTCATACTGCATATAACCGACTAATATCAAGTGTATCAATATATCGAATCAACATTTGATTCGGTAACCCGGCTATATCTTATATAACCGTCCAATGATACAAATCGCGAGAATAGAATTCAGTATCACATACTGGTATTATTCTCGGTCCCGCACATATCTCATATGCGCTCCTATTTCGTTTCGCTTGAGCCAGGAAACCTCTGTGTAGGACTCTAAAGACTCGTCAATACGCCGGCAGTAGGTGATGATCATATCAAACACCCACAAGCCGCAAGCGGTCTGCTAAACGTAACGGCCACCCGGGTATTGAGCGATCAGAAGATCAACGAGCAATCCCGCTCACACTCCTGTGAATCCAACCAGTAACACTTACCGTACAGTCCGGTCTCGTCGTCTGATATGTCGCATATCTCGCCTAGAGGTGGTAAACGTCAGACCCCAGTAGCTCGATAAGTCGTGTCGATATGAGGTCTATAACAGTTCGAGAAACTACTGGTAACACTTACCAGCAAATCTCAGCAACCCTGGCCAGGGATTTCCGGTTATAGCTAATCGAACACAGCGCAACATCAACTCCCTATACCGGGAGAGATGAATCCCCTCCTATCGCTCATTGCCTCCATGTGATTCGGGACTTTACCCAAAAACCACCGTTTTGCACGCCCTCTTGGACGTGGTAAGGTGGAAATCAAAGCACAGTGGGAATCACACAAGACTCTATGACGATCTCGGTTCTACAGACTAACCTGTACTAGTGTCACCAGAGAACTGCCATCTGACGTAAAGTATAATACCATCTGGGAGTTCTCGGCGAGTCCGTCCAGTGTACCCAGTCTCCACTGAGCACCCGTATATGATCTCTGATGTCAAACACCAATGGATATGGGATCATCCATCGCCCATCTGTATGGGTCGAGTAGGTATACGCTAGTCTACTCTGGTATATCGATGCCCCGTCTCGATACACCCACGACTAGGGACCTTGAAGGATGTACTTATGGACTACCATGTCCCCACTAGTATGATCTGCATCATAGTCCAGGTAGTCAAGTACGCATCCTAAGGGCTTTACCAACATGTAACAGAGAGACAATCAGTGTACACGTTAAGGTAAAGAGCGACCAGATAGCATACTATCATGTCGAGCAAGAAAGTCCTCCCTATATATGTCCAAGCATCCACTACAATATACATCCTATGTATACTAATGGCCTCTAGGGCATACATATAACTAACAATAACTTATGGGGGGTTTCCTCTGTATAAAACTTGAAGTCTTGGGTCCTTTATATAGTAGAAGCAAGTTTGTTGATTTAGTTAAAGAAATTTCTCATTGAGAGATCTTAATTGATTTGGAGATTTTATCCACCGTTGGATCTTTGATCCAAGGACTTCTGTTTTACAGAAGATATTTTTCTTGTTTTTAACAAGATTGGAGAAATATTTTCCCATACAGAATTTTTTCTGTAGATATGTGATTTTTAATCACCATTGGATTTATAATCCAACGGTACTCTGTTTTACATAGCGTAATTTTTCTTGTTTAGAAAGATTTAAGGAAATATTTTCCAAATAAGGTTTTGATCCCTTTATTTAGAATTTAATTCTATCAGCTCAGAAAGCGTTTAGGACCACTCACGTGTAGCACGTGACCCCTACTGAGTTAAACTTGTTGGCTTACACGCAATAGCTAAATAGGGCATCACGTTCTATCACGTGATCTTCTCTGGCCTGCTATTTGTTTTAATATGGCACCTATATACTTTGTATATAGATGCTCACGTGCTTGCACGTGAGGCCCAATTTCAGCCTGTCAATTGTTAAGCGCAGCGCCTATAATCTATGTTCTTAGGCGCTCACATGTGGGCACGTGATGCTCTATTAGTGGGAAATTTTCCCATCGCTTTTTCTCTCTTTCTTTTCTCTTCTCTTTCCCTTTTATTATAAGGGAACAATAGCATTGATCGTTAAGTGAAAAAAAACTCCCGAGAAGTAGCATATACTCACAGTAGGATCGGGATCCAAATATCATCGTATGATAAAGTCGAAGGAATCCTACCAAAATTATCACACTCCAAATGGTATGTAATACTAGTAAGTTTCAGTTTCTTCAGAAACTCCCGATGTGGATTTTTGCCCCATGCTCTTATGACCCTGACGAAGGCCAACATATCATAAGTCGCATGTCAAGTTCTACCCGTCATTGTCCAGGTTAACTTGAACCCACTCATACATACCCTTGACGAAGGCCAAAATAGTAGTACGACTGTCCCAAACCAACGCATCTATGTATACTACAGATGAATATTCAGTAGCTACCAATCACTATGCTTTGGCGAAAGTCAAAATACATAGCTTGAATACTACTGAATACCCAACTGAAATGACGAAGGGCTACGAATGGTTTTGGCGAAACCGTGAACGTAGTGAACTTGATATAATCGAAGGAACTTGATAGCTTTTAAAAGGAGTGGTTTAAGCTCCGCATTTTTAAAAGTTTTGTTGTTTTGAAAAACCGAGTGGTTTTAAAATTGTTCCAACGATTCAGTTTTGGATTGTTTGCTTTGCATTAATGTAATGCATTCCCATCAATTAACCTACCATTGCAGATAAAAACGAAAATACAACGTATGCTTATGCCATCCGCATTCGCCACTAGGCCCCGTCTTACACCGTTAGGTTAGATAACTAACGCCAGAGCTGGGGCTGGACTAGCGCGGATGCAAAACATAAGCAACGTCTATTATATATATATATATATATATATATATAATATCCATTCGTCAGACGCAATAATACGCATTCCAGATCACAGATGAACATATTGGATATACTAGGAATTCCGCATTTCATTTAAGCCTGTAACAAAAGACGGATTCCACGATCGTGATGAATAGCCAAAACCCCACCCCAAACCCCTACAGGTGCGGCAAACTACCCGCCAAATACTCGAAGTGAAGCAACCTCCGTCAGAAAAATGAGTAGGCCACTCGGCACTTCAAAGTACCCGGTTGTTTGTGCACCCCACCTTGGGTCTATCCTAAGAGCAATAAACAGTAAATGAAATTGTTGGAGATAGTGCCCTCAGAGTCAATTATTGGATCACAGGCACGTGATTGCAATGATTGAGGGAGGACCTATCCCGGTAGGACGGTCTTACTTGAGATGATAGTATGCTATCATGTTTATCTTTATCATCGTGTACTACTTTAGGTGACCTGACATGTCGCTATTACACGTTGATAGAGCCCCTAGGATTCTTGCTTGACTACCAGCAGTATGATGGCGATCATATACGTGGGAGCTGGTAGTCTATAAGCACATCCTTAAAAGGTCCCTAGTCGTAGGAGTTTCGAGACAGGGCATCGATACTCCATTAGTAGACTAGTGTATACAGTCGAGACCCCGACAAGGGGCGGTGGCCGGTCTCACAAGCCACTGGTGTCAGTTGGTTCACCTAAGATGTATACAGGTGCTCATTGGGTTATGAGTACACCGGACAGGACTCGCCGGGAACCTGCTAGTTGGTCTTATACCAGATGTCAGATAGCAGTTCCCTGGTGACATGTGTACAGGTTAGTTCATCGACCTGAGATCGTCATTTGTCTCGTGTGAGTTCCTACTGTGCTTTGATTACTACCCTACCACGGCTCAAAGGAGTCGTGCAAACAGGTTTTAGTTGGGTACAGTCCCGAGCCACATGGAGGCAGTGAGCGGATCTGCAGGGGTTCGTCTCTCCCGGTATTGGGGGTGAGGTCGCGCTGTGTCTAGGAGAGCCATTACACAAAGCCCTCGGCCGAGGCAGGAGATTTACTGGTAGGTATTCCAGTAGTATCTCAGGGTGTTCTGGGCTACGCTCTGACACGACTTGTACCGCTTTTGGGGGTCTGACTTTTACCAACCCCCTAGGCCCGCCATGCGATACTCATAGACGAACGGACCGGACTGTACGGATATTGTCACTGACAGGCTCAGTAGGGTGTCAGGATGAGTTCGCTCATCGACGTCCCTTTTGGTCAATAGCTGGTGGCCCGTCACGTATTGTCTTATACCTCTGACGTGCTAGTGGTTAAATCCACAGCCATAGTATTGACGAGTCTTTAGAGTCCACCACACATTCAGTTACTCAAGTTTCGGGCGAAACGCTGTAGAGGCCGTATGGAGATATGGCAGGGTCCGGTCAGATACGTGCGGTATTGCACGGATCAGGATCGGACAGTTTGTACTAGTGGTCGTATGGTTATATGGCAGGGTTCGATCAGATACGTGCGGTATTGCACGGATCAGGATCGGACGGATACTACTAGCCGGTTTTGGTTTAAGCCGGATCCTAGTTTAGTACAGTGTAGATTTTGTCTCATTGCATTTGTATCCGGTCGGAATACAGATGCGGGTGTGTATGCACAGTATCGGGGTTTTCCTGTAATTTATTACGGGACCAGTTTTCTGGAGTTGCCAGTTTGCATTCCGTTCCGGCCGGTTTTCCTTTGTTCTTTCCCGGCCGGACTTTTTCGATGGAGGGGGTAATTTGCAGTTTTGCAAATTACATTTGGGGAGGGGGTTTCTTGCATATGTGGGATTATGATATGACCATCATCATTTTATTCTCTTTACATCACTTGCTTTATTCATGATGGTTATTGTGAAGAGATTGATTTGGTTAATGATGTGAGGTTTACTTTGGATGTGGTCACCCTCCACCTTTTCCTACACTCACCTTCCTTCTAGCATTTGGTTTTTTCCTCCACCATTTCCATAACAAAGGGGGGCCGGCCACTTTGGATTGATGATGAGAGAAATTTCCATTTTGGTGTGGCACATATTTCTTCATCTCATTCTTCTAGTTTTGGGGAAAATGAAAGCACCATTTTTCCTTAACCTTATTCCTCCATCACCAATGGCAACTTCACTACTCCAAAGAGACATTGATTCTACACTACACATTCTACAGCAAATCTTGGGCACGTCGACTTGCCAGCTTCGTGCCCGAGTTGCCTCGGTATTGAGGTGGGAGCCCGTAAAAGATGCAGACAATGTGGTGCCCTTCCGGAAAGGAGGCGACGACCGGAGTTTCCGCGGGAGATCGGGACGACGACGAGAAGACCGGAGGACTCGGATCACTCGGTATATCTCTCACCCTTTCTCTTGTTAGCTAGTATCGGTTAATGGTTAACGATCCGGGTTTCTTTGTCCGCGGTAGCGCCAGTTTCCAAGTAAGGAGAATTTTTGATTCCGTATTTTGGCCTCGGTAAGACGGCCGGGGCGCTGCCGTGGCGCAACATGGTATCAGAGCCACGCCATTAACCTAGTCTAGCTTGTTCTAGTGTGTTTTGCTTTTCCGATCGAACAAAAATTCCAAAACCGCGTTTTCTTCACATCAGTTTTCTGTCGATTTTTTCCGAGCTCGAAAAATTTTTCAGGTTGCAGAAAAGTGATGTACATGGAATTATAAGAACACTGAAAAAATTTGGTATCATGATCTCTCCGTACGACCGCGGAACCGCGGCCTTAACCCCCATATTGCCGCGGTTCCGCCGCAGGGTTATGGGTTCATGTCACCATTTCTTTTCAGTGGGCTTTTGGGCTGAAAATAGGGGTTTTGGTATACTTTGTTTGGGCCCAGTTTTTCTGTGTGTGCTACAGTAAGTACTTGGGGGCCCACTTGGTAATTTTGATCGATCGGATATTTTAAACACATTATTTCACAGTATTTACATTATATCTGCGACCGTGAATATCACTTGATCGGTAAATCCTGTCTAACTGCTATAGCCCGGTTAGACGGATTTGCGAACGTGATTTTCACGTTGATGTTCGGTGTTTATGCTGTGATGTTGCGGATCGGTCGTGGGGGATAGCCTGGTTGCAGTGGTAGTACAGTTTTGTTTTATATGTACATTTGATATTGCGGGGCGAGCGTCCGACATGTGGACTGCCGTCACTGCCTGATTGTATTATTCTTTTGGGGCACGACCAGGTTGCGGTCGATCTACCCGGTGTATGTATATTTTACTTTCTGTACTAGGATTACCCCACGGAGGGGTGCACGGATAGTCGGGTTCTAGAGGGCAACGGGCCCGCATCTCCTGGCATTGAGACGGAGGGGGCTTCACTCTAGGATTGGCGGGCTATTCGCCGCACTCGTAGGGGGTACAGGTTGACCCAGGAGGGTGCCCAAGTTACCGGATTCCGTGAAGTGCTGGGTGGTCCATTCACGTTGCTGAAGGGGGCTGCCTCGCTTCAGGTTTTGGCGGGTGACTTGCCGCGCCCGTAGGGGTCTAGGATTTTCATTGCACAGGCTATCCACACGACCAGGGGAACGTCGGGTTTCAGCAGCGGCTCTGTGAAACCCGGGGCTTCCAGATATCTGTACATTTCTGTGATGTTGTACATTTCTGTGATGTTGCATTTTATCACGCCTTGAGCGAATATATTATATTGGTATATATATTAGTAGATGTTGTATATGTTTTGCAACCGCGCTAGTCCAGTCCCCGCTCTGTCGTTAGTTAAGTAACCTAACGGGTGATGACGGGACCCAGTGGCGAATGCGGATGGCATATACGTACATCAGTATATTTTCGTTCTTTGTGGTGTGATTATATGATGGGACTGCGTTGATTCGAATCAATGCAAGATAAACAAACCTATTCTGATGTTGTTGGAACAATTTTTCAAAAAGCTGTTATTGCAAGGACGTTCACTTTTGTTTTGCACAGTGGTATTCAGTTGGAATATCCTGCTCCTCAGTCGACGAGGCAAGGGCCGAGATCCCTTCACCGGGAGTGACCCCTTGGACAGAAGTTTGCGTCAGGGTAATAACTTCACTATAGCCGATTACTTTTGCTTTGCATCGTGGTATTCAGTTGGAATATCCTGAACCTCATTCTACGGGGAAAGAGCCGAGATCCCTTTACCGGGAGTGACCTCTTTAGCAAAGGTTTTCGTCACTATATTTTTATAAAAAGTTATCCAGTTCCTTCAACGATATCAAGTTCATTACGGTAAAAGGTTTTTCACCAAAAACCATTCGTAGCCCTCCGTCATTTCAGATTAGTATTACTTAGTATTCGTGCTGCGTATGTCGTGCTTAGCCGAGGCGTAGTGTTCGGTAGCTATGTAGTGCTTTTCTGTTGCATGGATATGAGATTGGTTAGGACAGTCGTGCGGTCATTTTGGCTCAGTCAAGGATTCGTGCGGGTGGGTCTAATGCAATCAAGATAATGACGGGTTGAACTTGACTAGGATCCTTTGATATGTTGGCTCAGTCAAGGTCACTTGGGTCCTAGGGGTAAAAATCACATCGGGAGTTTCAAAAGAACTGAAACTTGCCAGATATGCGCATACCTTCTGGAGTGTGATGACGTGAGCGGATTCCGTCACGTTATCATGCAATGATAGTTGGATCCCGATTCCCACTGATGAGTTGGTTTACTCCTCGGGTGATCCCGACTAATTCTTCTTTCAGGTTTGGAGGAGAATTTGACGGTACAGTGAGAGGTTTCCTGATTAGATAAAGTGATAACCATTCTGATCTAGGTTAGAGTACACGCTGAGTGTTTCTTTTCTCTCTCTCTTTGGCAGCGACCATTGACCCGACCCTAAGACTATGACTCAGTGACCAAGTTAACCGAACCTTCTTAACACTGGATTTTGGATTATCAGAGTTGCAAACCTCATTGCCACTCCTACTTTTACCCTTTTCTCCGGGACACCCCGTATTATTACGAACGTCCACTTCCATTGGACGTATGGTTATATACGAACTCGAAGGACTTCGAGGATGGTTTCTGGTTCTGGAGAAAACGGATAGGACTATTCAGTTGTCTTTTCTTTTCACCTTCTCTCAGGTTGCGAGTACTCCTTGGTTTAGGAGTAGTACACCTATTACGCAAATTGGATAGTCTTCTTCCAAACCTTAGGCTGGTGCCGACCGGTAGGGAATGAAGAAAACCAATTAGCCTAAACGGTGTACAGAAGGTATTAAGTTCAGACAAATACTAAACTGTAGGAGTAGAATCAATGTTAACTTATGACACTAGCTTGACAGGATTTTATGGGTAGTATCCGCTGAAAACCCTCAGGAGACAACACTCCTCCTACTAGGGACACCTAGAGGTTTAACGGCTTGTTGCACGTGCTAAGTGCAATCGCATTTCCCTGCGAAAGTGCGGTTAGGATTTTAGTGAATAAAAAAAAGTTTGCTCGAGGACGAGCAAAAGATAAGTTTGGAGGTATTTGTTCACACCATAATATTGTATTATTATATTCCCCATTCTTATTCTTTTTATAAATAAACAGGTGCTTTTGACGCATGTCTGCTACATATTACAGGTTACAGGTTCTTGGACAGAAAACAGTGAAAATTATGAAAAGACGATGCAAAAGTGGACTTTGACCAACAAACAGAAGACTCTTGATCAAGCCTACATCAAAGATAAAATTCACAAAGTACAAGGCAATGCAAGGTCCAAGATTACAAAGCGAACGGTTAAAAGTCCACTGCAATTATTCACTGGAGAACTAGAAGAAACATAGAAGCTATTTTAATAAAGAACCAAATAATAAGGAAGCCCAAAGATCCAAGGCCCAATACTTTCTTTTAAAGAGACATAAAATTTTACCAAAGCTTGAAGTCTACTTTGACTAGGTCTTCCTAAGGATATTTTGGTAAATGTAGACATGCAAATCAATTGTAACCTAGGGTTTCTATCTCCTATAAATAGAAGCCCAAATCATTGTATTCTTTTCATGCCTCCCTATGCCTCCTTTTAATAATAAATTTTAGAATTCTTTTGGAGAGCATCGGTGTTTCTTTTCAATTCATGAATTCAGATCTGACAACCCTGCGTTGATGATTGGAGAGATGCATCTGTAAGTAGATTTAATTCCTTGTTCTAGTTTAGATTTCAATTCTTGCCCTAGGTAATTTTTATTCTCTGCCCTAGATAAATGTTCTTCAATTCCCTAATGAGTGAGTAGTTTCCTCGCTTGTTAGGGTTAGGAATGGGGAAGGATTTGAGAGACGAAGATCTCTCATCTCTTTTCTTTGCCAATCTTTTATGAAAATTAGAACTCCATGCATACCTTCTTATTCCGCTCCCTACGGCACTCTACCCTCGAGGTAGCGGTGATACCGTAGTATAAAGGCCCGTATTTTAAGGTTTTCCATGGAGGTTAGGGTAAAGATTAAGAAAGGAAGGACAAGGATCTAGAGGAAGAATCAATCTTCCCAATCATCCTAATCCCCTTTGTTAAGATTTACCATAACACTAATATGATATCTTTAATTAAAGGCAATGGAAAGAGATGTAGATCTTTGTTTACCAAATTTTCCCTAAACCTAATCCTAACAAGTTTCTAATCCTAGTATCATACAACTTCAACTTTTAGATTTAATAATTAATCCGAACACCTTTCGGAATTAACTCGTTAGCGCGAATCAAAAATTCACAACATCCCTGTGGACCGACCCGTACTCACCGGCTAGCTACAAAGCGACGCCGTTCTTGATTGCGGTTACAAATATTTTTGATCTATCTTTTAGAAAGCGCAAGCACGCTTAAATCATACCAATCAAATGGCGCCGACGCCGTAATCTTTTTTGTTGCATATCTTTTCTATAAAATCTTTTTGCAACAAAATTTTTCCAAATAAAGAGAAAGAAAAAAAATTAATGAAAAAATGAAAATAAAAAGGACAAATATTTTATAAAACTTGCAAAATTTTTTTAGCCCCAAATAAATCCTTGCACCATCCAACCTTCCTTCTTGTCACCTTTCTTCTTCTAACATGGGTACCCCACATAAAAAATCACTTGCCGAACTTTGGTATCCTGAACCTAATTTTGCGTCGTTCGGCAATTTGTTCGGTCAATTTAAAGACGATCCCTCCATGCCTAAAAAATCTATGAAAGATCACATAGAGGAGTCTAGGAGAAACAGTTTGACTTTTCAACCCACTTTGTGTCAACCTAGTCAACCTTTACCACCTACATATGTTGACACCACTTTTCCAAGTCCTGCTGTAACTCTTAGGCCGATGTCCATTGCTGAGCATATTGCTCAATCTCGCAGTCGATCTTTCACCCCTCTCCACTCATCTAGTTCTAGGGATCTGCACGATTATTCACCTTTTTATCCATATGTTGACACCACTTTTCCAAGTCCTGCTGTAACTCCTAGGCCGATGTCCATTGCTGAGCATATTGCTCAATCTCGCAGTCGATCTTTCACCCCTCTCCACTCATCTAGTTCTAGGGATCTGCACGATTATTCACCTTTTTATCCATATGTTGACCCTACCCCTACCCAACCACCCACTTCCTACCAGTCTTACCCAACCTTCCCACCTTCACTAGACACTGTTTCGACACAGCCATTAGGGAGTTTCACATATCCAACCAATTTTGAATCTTTTACTGAAACCCCCTCACCACCTAAGTCTAGTTTGGAAGAGGCGTTGGAGGCATATATCGCAGCAACAAACAAAATGGTTAGGAATGTGAAAGCGTCCGTGGCCACCCTTATGCAGCCTAGTGAACCGGTAGCTAGTTTCCAACTAGCTCCAAATTTTCCAATGTATGAGGAGGTGGTTGGACTGAGTGAGAATGAGAGAGGATTTCCAAATCAAACCTACCCTTACCCAATTGAAGCCCACAACTCCAGTTTTCCATCGAATGTCCTAAATGATTCACAAGTTCAAAATAAAAGCGAGTTGTGTGATTTTGTAGTGTTTGATTTGCCAGATTGTGAAGAACCCCTTTTGAGTGAAACCAGACTTAATCCTTTCGATCTTTACACCTCCACTCTAGAACCTAAATCGATAAATATCCATGCTTTTGATGAGGTGTCAGAAAAAATTGATTTTCACTTGATTGAGGATATAGACGCCGGGAATATTTCGGATGATGAACCCGTCGATTTAATTGAAATTTTATGTCCAATTCATCATCTAGAGTCATTAAATATTTTTCCCGAACTTCATATGCGTCTTGATTTTGATGATATTGGCATGGATAAGCAAATTTTTAAGGAAAATATTGAGGAGAATTATGAGGATAGTACTGAGGATAATATTGAGGTTGAACCATTTTCGTTTGATGTGTCGAATTTTCCAATACACCCTACTAAATCCTTAACTGATACCCTTCCTCACTCACTTCCTTCCGTCCTTCCTATCGTTTCGACTGTGCAAGAGACCGTTACGCTTTCATTTCCAATACCTAGTTCGACGTACCCATGTTTGCTCACGACTCTTGAGGGATTTAATCTCATTTTTTCGCGGGTTGATAGATTAGCACAATCGCTTTTTACACATCGGTCATTACAAATTGTGCTAATCTATACGCTCCATCCACACCCTCAAATTCGTATTCCCACTTTCTTTGGTTCTTCTAATCTTCCTTTAATGATATCGAGTGTTGATGAATCACAATCCGACATTTTGAGTTCGATAATTTTCAATTGGACCTTCGAGGAAAGTTTCGAAGATATTTTCGCCGACGAACTCGCATTCTTAAATGATATGGATTTTGTGATTAATCAACCTCCACTCGAAGAAGTAGAACCCCTACCATTTCTTCTTCCCCTCCGCCATTCTCCTCCACCGAGACCATATTATCCCTTTCTTTCCACACGGTCTCGCGTGCTTTTCATCTCTTTTCTTTCCATCACATTCTTGCACCAACTCTACCATTACCATGATAAGATTTTTGAATGGTTGGTGCTAACTTTTGGCTTGTGCAAGGCCAAGCTTAAGTTTGGGGGAATCTTTGTATATATGTATATATATTTTTGTTTTCTTTTTCTATAAAAAAATAAAAAAAAATTTCAAAACATTAAAAATATAAAAAAAAAATTATAAATAAATAAACAGGGGAGTGCCGGTATTTTGACCCTCTTGGTTTAGCATGACAGTGAGGACACTGTCAAGTTCAAGTTTGGGGGTATGCTCGGTACGTCTTCTTCCTTCGCATTCATTTGTACATATTTTTGCATTTGCATGCTTATTTGAAAACCCATAAAAATTTGAAAAATTTCAAAAATTATAAAAATTATTGTATTCAATTTTGGCTAATTGACTAGAGTTTGACAAATAGGTCAACTGGCTAGGAACAACTAGATCTTAGACTTAGTAAATTAAAAACCCTAAAAATAACATTCCTTAAAGTTTAACGGTAGAAAGTATATGCCTTGTAGTTTACTTAGAAATAGGCAAATTTTGGGTTCACTTCTTGGGCTAAGTCTAAACAAGGGAAGAGTATTGATGTTCTTATTAGAGTATAAGTTTGAAAAATAGTTCCTAGCTTAAGTCCAGATTCTAAAAACGTATACCCTACAATTTGCACAATCACACATCTTGAAACTTGGAATAGTAGAAGAGACCTTGAAATGCTCTTGTCTAAAGTCCTTAGTATGATGAAAATGAAAAAAATATATAAGTGTGAATAAAGAATAAAAAAATGGACACTGGTTTTTGTGATTACTTAAGGCTGCAAAAATAGAAAAATATTTAGCGAGGGTGTTTCATCACCTAGTGCCTTAGACCAACTGGTTTGGGAGTCACTGCTAAAGCCTTGGGTGTTACAAGACTAGGAAGTACGCTTAAATGTGCAAACACATTTTGTAATCGGTCGTTGGTACCTCAAGAAGTATTAACGGTCGTATGAAGGATGTGTAAGCAAAATTCAATTAAAAATTCACCAATTAATAAGTGCTTTGGACAATGGACGAGAGTAAGATTGCTTGATTTGAATTTCCAAGTATAGGGGTGACTTATACACACACGTAGGGGTATGTGATTGGAGTTTAGATGAGAAAAAGAAATGAAGAATAGAACTTGTATCTTTAATAGAGTTGATAAAAATTCCTAAGTGGAGATGGAAACCCTAGAAGGAAAACTTAAGAGATGCCGAAAGCTAAGTAGGTCTACATAACATATATAATCTTAAGTTAGATGATGAGGAAGTGTGAAGAATATGGGTGGATAATTTGCGAGTCAAAAGATAATAGAATTCCTTGTTAGAAAACCTAATTGGAAAACAAAAGTCGAAAAAGCCAAATTGATAGGATTTTGTGGGTAGTATCCGCTGAAAACCCTCAGGAGACAACACTCCTCCTACTAGGGACACCTAGAGGTTTAACGGCTTGTTGCACGTGCTAAGTGCAATCGCGTTTCCCTGCGAAAGTGCGGTTAGGATTTTAGTGAATAAAAATAAGTTTGCTCGAGGACGAGCAAAAGATAAGTTTGGGGGTATTTGTTCACACCATAATATTGTATTATTATATTCCCCATTCTTATTCTTTTTATAAATAAACATGTGCTTTTGACGCATGTCTGCTACATATTACAGGTTACAGGTTCTTGGACAGAAAACAGTGAAAATGATGAAAAGACGATGCAAAAGTGGACTTTGACCAACAAACAGAAGACTCTTGATCAAGCCTACATCAAAGATAAAATTCACAAAGTACAAGGCAATGCAAGGTCCAAGATTACAAAGCGAACGGTTAAAAGTCCACCGCAATTATTCACTGGAGAACTGGAAGAAACATAGAAGCTATTTTAATAAAGAACCAAATAATAAGGAAGCCCAAAGATCCAAGGCCCAATACTTTCTTTTAAAGAGACATAAAATTTTACCAAAGCTTGAAGTCTACTTTGACTAGGTCTTCCTAAGGATATTTTGGTAAATGTAGACATGCAAATCAATTGTAACCTAGGGTTTCTATCTCCTATAAATAGAAGCCCAAATCATTGTATTCTTTTCATGCCTCCCTATGCCTCCTTTTAATAATAAATTTTAGAATTCTTTTGGAGAGCATCGGTGTTTCTTTTCAATTCATGAATTCAGATCTGACAACCCTGCGTTGATGATTGGAGAGATGTATCTGTAAGTAGATTTAATTCCTTGTTCTAGTTTAGATTTCAATTCTTGCCCTAGGTAATTTTTATTCTCT
Source organism: Agapanthus africanus (assembly GCA_030015575.1). Lineage (NCBI taxonomy): Eukaryota > Viridiplantae > Streptophyta > Magnoliopsida > Asparagales > Amaryllidaceae > Agapanthus > Agapanthus africanus. The sequence goes on along the minus strand of JASDDO010000024.1, from coordinate 348,941,188 downwards.
GCCCTAGATAAATGTTCTTCAATTCCCTAATGAGTGAGTAGTTTCCTCGCTTGTTAAGGTTAGGAATGGGGAAGGATTTGAGAGACGAAGATCTCTCATCTCTTTTCTTTGCCAATCTTTTATGAAAATTAGAACTCCATGCATACCTTCTTATTCCGCTCCCTACGGCACTCTACCCTCGAGGTAGCGGTGATACCGTAGTATAAAGGCCAGGATTTTAAGGTTTTCCATAGAGGTTAGGGCAAAGATTAAGAAAGGAAGGACAAGGATCTAGAGGAAGAATCAATCTTCCCAATCATCCTAATCCCCTTTGTTAAGATTTACCATAACACTAATATGATATCTTTAATTAAAGGCAATGGAAAGAGATGTAGATCTTTGTTTACCAAATTTTCCCTAAACCTAATCCTAGCAAGTTTCTAATCCTAGTATCATACAACTTCAATTTTTAGATTTAATAATTAATCCGAACACCTTTCGGAATTAACTCGTTAGCGCGAATCGAAAATTCACAACATCCCTGTGGACCGACCCGTACTCACCGGCTAGCTGCAAAGCGACGCCGTTCTTGATTGCGGTTACAAATATTTTTGATCTATCTTTTAGAAAGCGCAAGCACGCTTAAATCATACCAATCAACACTCCGTATCACTACGAAGATCCCAAGGTTATTCGATAATCCATCGTATGGTTATATACGAACTCGAAAGGAACTTATTCCAGTTCGGGGATGGATTCTGGTTCATGAGAAATAGGAATAAAGTACATTCAGGTGTCTTTTATCCTCACCTTCTCTCGCGTTGCGAGTGCTCCTAGGATTAGGACAGTACACCTTTTATGCTTTTTTGGATAGTCTTCTTCCAAACCATAGGCTGGTGCCGAACGGTAGGGAAAGAAGAAAACCATTTGGCCTAAAGGGGTGTACAGAAGGTAATGACTAAAGACATATAAAGGGATTTGGAGAAATGGCAAAGAATTACAAGGTTACAGTTGTGAATCTGGATAATGGAAGACGCATTACTAGGAATACCAGGATACCCCATCGAAACATTTCAATGTTTCAATTTCACTGTGTACTGTTAAAGGAAAACTGATTTCCCAGTTAGACACTTGCTCCAGGGTATGTATTTACCAGGTATGATTCTCACATCTGTATGGTTTTACAGATGTTGAGTGGGAGTAAGTTATTGGGAATTAGGTGACCATCCTCATTATATCGGGATTCGTTGGAATTGGTGATATTTGAGGAAATCACCTGGGCTGTTTGCCGGTCGGCAAATATTTGGTTTTGAATATCCGCTGTTATGCACCAATTTCAAATCGATATATCTGTACGTCTATTTTCATAGAGTGAGATATACTTTTTGAAATTATGTCAGTGACATTTACCTATATCAGTGGATGGTTAGGTAAGGAGCATTAAACAGCGGTGTAATTCTTCTTAACCATAAGTACAGTTTTCAACCTACCACACGCAGTGAATGAGTTATCTGACTCAAGGGACTTATACAGGGTATTGTATGTTGTCCAGGGTCCATCAGGACAGAGGGGTTGGTCCTCGTACTATATTCAGTTTACTTATGACTTCTCTAGTTTTTAGACAAGTGTTTCGTGGAAACACAGGGTCTGAATTTTGAGAAGTTATAGGTATTTGAATAAAGTAGAGAACCAGGTATTGCAAGTATCGGGATTCTTCAAGGTGATCGAAGATGTAGATACTTGTATATGGTATTCAGTTGATTAAGAGAACTAGCTTCTCTTTCAGGTTACTCATAATTGGAAGCATTCCTAAGTTGAGTAACGCTGATCGGCCTCCTTCCATTTAGTTGACAAGCACTGGTGACAGCTGCATGATTTGAATCTGATTAAATTAAATCAGTGCCTCTGTTTCTATATTGGATATAGAACAGTTCATATCTTGACATTGTTAAGGTACGGGGAGTTGTCCGGCTTATGCTTAAAACCAGACACTGGACAACTCAAGGCACGTTTCTGTAATGGCTGTTTGTGGGTTGACCTAGGCTATGACGAGGGTTGACTTTCTACCATCTGGAAGATCAATAGTGATATTGTTCTAGACTCGCCACAGTTTTATTAAAAATGGATTTTTTCAGAAAACAGTAGTGGGAGTATGGTAGAACTGGAAGTGATTCCAGAACCGCAAACGATTACTGAAGATTTGATAAGAACCTAAAGATTCAATCTGGTTTGACATTCCATTGGCCACTCTGCAGATATGATGGGTAACCTCAGGCACTCGAGAGGTACTTCGGTATGCTCAAGGACGGTGGCAGGGAGGTTCTTGTTTACCCAGACTTACCATTGTTGTTGTTCCAGACTGTGAGACCCGGCAGGAGGATGAGTATAGCGTCGTTCTAAACTAGCTTTAGAAGTGCACGTCTATATGACTCTGCAAGAGGGTTGTCGTAGTCAGTGGGAGCAGCGAAAGCATTGGTGGACAGGTGGCTTATGTCTATTTATAGACTAAAGCAGATACAGCGGAGATAGATCATCTATTTCTGATGTGACAGTCATAGGTTTGACTTCATCAGAATAGGGGATGGATCTGTTGAGAAGTTGGATGTGATGTCATGGTATTTGATGACATACACAGAGTAGGAAGTGATATTCCTATACTACGATCGGTTATACTTTGGTTGTCACACAGTAGTTTCTCCACACAGGACTTGGATATTATATCAGACATACTGGTTACTAGATCTATGGTTTTAGATCTAGATTTGGGTGGTTTCCCAATCAGGGTACTTAGACAGCATTCTAAGAGTATTTAGAATGGACGACTCCTGGCACGGTAGTGTACCTGCACGTAATGGAGTCACCCTCTCTAAAGGTGTCTTACAGACTAAGAGGGAGAGGATGTGCATGATTGGCAGATCACTTGCTCAGGCAATTGAGTCAATCATGAGATGTCAAGTACCACACCAGATGTTGTTCTTGCAGTAGGTGCAATAAGTTGATATTCATCCAATCCTGGAGAAACAATCGGAAGCAGTTTTAGAACATAAGTTGATGTTCTAGGGATATGATAACAGCAGCCTCCTTTAGGAGACGGTTATCATTCCAGGCTTCCAAGGTGACCTGGATGGCAGAGTGGCTGTCAGAGTTATAGTTTTCCTTCAGATGAGGGGCAGTATTTTGGACAGGTGGTCCAAGGCAATACTGAGGGAGGCATGGCGCAGGATACTGATTAAGTTCAGTTGACGATACAGTCTAAGAAGTCTGGATTTAGAGTTCATTTATGAACTAGGTCCCATCAGACATCCAGACGTTCCAAGACAGGTATTGCTCATTTCGGGAGATGGTTTTCTCCGCGAACTTGAGATATAGAGAGACATAGAAAGAAACTTCACTGCGGATCCACTCACAAAGGCTATTCCTCGAACGCAATAGTTTCGCAAACGGGTTTTGTAAGACTGACTAGTAGAGGAGTTGGGTGTTTGGTATCACACGGGCTGTGAGTATGTGACATCGCAATAATTAGCCTTGAGTGCAAGTGGGAGATTGTTGGAGATAGTGCCCTCAGAGTCAATTATTGGATCACAGGCACGTGATTGCAATGATTGAGGGAGGACCTATCCCTGTAGGACAGTGTTACTCGAGATGATAGTATGCTATCTGGTTTATCTTTATCGTCGTGTACTGCTTTAGGTGACCTGACATGTCGCTATTACACGTTGATAGAGCCCTAGGATTCTTGCTTGACTACCAGCAGTATGATGGCGATCATATACGAGGGAGCTGGTAGTCTATAAGCACATCCTTAAAAAGTCCCTAGTCGTAGGAGTTTCGAGACAGGGCATCGATACTCCATTAGTAGACTAGTGTATACAGTCGAGACCCCGACGAGGGGCGGTGGCCGGTCTCACAAGCCACTGGTGTCAGTTGGTTCACCTAAGATGTATACAGATGCTCATTGGGTTATGAGTACACCGGACAGGACTCGCCGGGAACCTGCTAGTTGGTCTTATACCAGATGTCAGATAGCAGTTCCCTGGTGACATGTGTACAGGTTAGTTCATCGACCTGAGATCGTCATTTGTCTCGTGTGAGTTCTCACTGTGCTTTGATTACTACCCTACCACGGCTCAAAGGAGTCGTGCAAACAGGTTTTAGTTGGGTACAGTCCCGAGCCACATGGAGGCAGTGAGCGGATCTGTAGGGGTTCGTCTCTCCCGGTATTGGGGGTGAGGTCGCGCTGTGTCTAGGAGAGCCATTACACAAAGCCCTCGGCCGAGGCAGGAGATTTACTGGTAGGTATTCCAGTAGTATCTCAGGGTGTTCTGGGCTACGCTCTGACACGACTTGTACCTCTTTTAGGGGTCTGACTTTTACCAACCCCCTAGGCCCGCCATGCGATACTCATAGACGAACGGACCGGACTGTACGGATATTGTCACTGACAGGCTCAGTAGGGTGTCAGGATGAGTTCGCTCATCGACGTCCCTTTTGGTCAATAGCTGGTGGCCCGTCACGTATTGGCTTATACATCTGACGTGCTAGTGGTTAAATCCACAGCCATAGTATTGACGAGTCTTTAGAGTCCACCACACATTCAGTTACTCAAGTTTCGGGCGAAACGCTGTAGAGGCCGTATGGAGATATGGCAGGGTTCGATCAGATACGTGCGGTATTGCACGGATCAGCATCGGACAGTTTGTACTAGTGGCCGTATGGTTATATGGCAGGGTTCGATCAGATACGTGCGGTATTGCACGGATCAGGATCGGACGGATACTACTAGCCGGCTTTGGTTTAAGCCGGATCCTAGTTTAGTACAGTGTAGATTTTGTCTCATTGCATTTGTATCCGGTCGGAATACAGATGCGGGTGTGTATGCACAGTATCGGGGTTTTCCTGTAATTTATTACGGGACCAGTTTTCTGGAGTTGCCAGTTTGCATTCCGTTCCGGCCGGTTTTCCTTTGTTCTTTCCCGGCAGGACTTTTCCGATGGAGGGGGTAATTTGCAGTTTTGCAAATTACATTTGGGGAGGGGGTTTCTTGCATATGTGAGATTATGATATGACCATCATCATTTTATTCTCTTTACATCACTTGCTTTATTCATGATGGTTATTGTGAAGAGATTGATTTGGTTAATGATGTGAGGTTTACTTTGGATGTGGTCACCCTCCACCTTTTCCTACACTCACCTTCCTTCTAGCATTTGGTTTTTTCCTCCACCATTTCCATAACAAAGGGGGGCCGGCCACTTTGGATTGATGATGAGAGAAATTTCCATTTTGGTGTGGCACATATTTCTTCATCTCATTCTTCTAGTTTTGGGAAAAATGAAAGCACCATTTTTCCTTAACCTTATTCCTCCATCACCAATGGCAACTTCACTACTCCAAAGAGACATTGATTCTACACTACACATTCTACAGCAAATCTTGGGCACGTCGACTTGCCAGCTTCATGCCCGAGTTGCCTCGGTATTGAGGTGGGAGCCCATAAAAGATGCAGACAATGTGGTGCCCTTCCGGCAAGGAGGCGACGACCGGAGTTTCCGCGGGAGATCGGGACGACGACGAGAAGACCGGAGGACTCGGATCACTCGGTATATCTCTCACCCTTTCTCTTGTTAGCTAGTATCGGTTAATGGTTAACGATCCGGGTTTCTTTGTCCGCGGTAGCGCCAGTTTCCAAGTAAGAAAAATTTTTGATTCCGCATTTTGGCCTCGGTAAGACGGCCGGGGCGCTGCCGTGGCGCAACAGAAATAATACAACGGTGGCTACAACCTCAATCTGGATGTGCCCCGCAAAAAAATATTACAACAAATTACAATTTACATTTGATTGAAAGAATGAAAAATCTCATCTTACAACCCCGGCTATTCTTCAACGACGATCCAACAAATTCATATACACAAACCACAAAAGCATCACAAATATGTGCAACCCCAACTAACCGACATATAGCAATTAGCGGAAGTTTACAAACACATATATCACAACTTGAAACATTAAACGATGTTAAAACTGCGACTTCGAAACACCCTGTATTGCCACAGTAAAGAATTGACAGAATATTCAAAATTGGCAAAAACAAACAACTCCTGGAACCCTAGATCCAAATAACAAGACCACAGAACAAAACACGAAGCATTCCCCCAATAAAAAATCAGTTAGGCCGGATTTTTTGGCTTTGTGGCCGGTCCATTTCAGAGGGAAATGCCTTGTTTTTGGTGTCTGTTCATTTTACAAGTCAAGGAGAACTCTGCAATTGTTTTAAAAAAAATTAGTGCTTCGTGAAAAATAAAAAAAACTAGGATCTACGCTTTGATGTTTTGGGGTTCTTTCGGTTTCGTAGTTTTACTTGTCGTTTAATCTGTTAGTTATGGTTTAGTCGGCTTCGATACCACTGTAAGTCGATGCCACGCACCCCACGTGTTCACGGGGAGGCAGAGTTTGCAAAAAAAAACGATTTTTAAGTGCTTCGTAACATCGACTAAACTCCAGGATTGATACTCAACCCTAACTAACATACAAACTCGAAGGTTTAACTACTATGTGAGAATGTTATACATCAAGTTACATGTCATTCTTCTCCCCGATGTCCTTCTCTCATCGTGAGCTCCTCGAAGTGAGAATGGATCGCGCCCCCTCGTCGGTTTCTCCAAATCGAAGAAGATCCACCCGAGAATGTCTACCTTGAGCTTTCACCTCCAAGATGAGGTAACTAAGTCACTTGGTGTGCTAAACTAAGTAGCCTAGAGTGTGTAAAGAGTGATTAGGGATCTATTTGTCTCACAAACCCTAGGATTCTCAACTCATGAGACAATAAGGGTTTGAGAGGTGGTAAGAGAGCTTGAGGAGAATGAGAGAGAGAGAGAGTATCTGATATATGATAATGATAAATGAAAATGGCTCATTTTAGACTTTTAAAGCAAATGAAAATATCTCATACAAATATCTCAAAAAATCTAAGTCTTCAAATCTCATATGAGTCCAAGAAAGTCACCATGAAGCCATGTTCATATTTCACTAAAATACCACAAAGTATTCCACCTCATTTCCTCCACCTCACAAATGATTTAATCAAAAAGGAAAAACCCTAATTGAGGTGTCTCACTTCTAGAAACAATCTTGATCAAATTACAAGAATGCTCCTCTCAACCGTATATACATACCCGCATCCATATTCCGAGAAACACGAATACAATGAGACGAAACTAATCCAATAATCAAATACTAGGATCCGGCGTAAACTAAAGCCCACTAGTATTGTCCGCCCGAACATCATATGCGCACAAGTACACGTATGTGATCGAACCCTATCGTAAAACCATACGACCTCTACATCGTTTCACCCGAAGCAGGGAAACCCTCTGTGTGGGACTTTAAAGACTCGACAGTACGCTGACAGTGGGTTTAACCACAAGCACGTCAGCGGTACTAGCTGCACGTAACGGCTACCCAGGTATCTGTTGATAAGAAGGCCGACGAGCAAACTCTTCTGAACTCCTACTGAGTCTGTCTGTGGCAATCTCCGTACAGTCCGGTCTATTCGTCAAAGAGTATCACATATCGGTCCTAGGGGGCGGTAAACGTCAGACCCCTAATAGCGTAATAAGTCGTGTCAGAGTGCAACCCAAAAACACCCTGAGAAACTACCGGGGTACCTACCAGCAAATCTCGCTTGCCCTGGCCAAGGTTGTGTAATGGCTTTCCAAACACAGCGCGATATCAACACCCAATACCGGAAGAAACGAATCCTATCTAACAGCCACTGCCTCCAAATGCTTCGGAACTACACCCAACTACTACCTGTTTGTATGACTCAATAGAGCCATGGTAGGGTAGTAATCTAAGAACAGTGGGAACACACTTGAGGTGAAGTAGCAGTGTCAAGTCAACGGACTATGTTGTACTCATGTCACCTGGGAACTGCTACCTGACGATAGGTATAGTACCAACCAGCAGTTCCTTACGAGTCTGTTCAGTGTAACTCATAACCCAATAAGCACATGCATACTATCTCCAGTACGACGTACTGATGGCTGTAGGACAGACCATCTCCCCTGCTGAGATGAGAAGCGTATACACTAGTCTACTCTGGAGTATCGATACCCTGTCTCGATAATCCTATGACTAGAGACCTTTATAAGGATGTGCTTGTAGACTACCCAGCCCCCACTAATGTGACTGCAATCACAACGCTGGTAGTCAAGCAAAGATCCTAAGGGCTTTACCAATATGTATTAGCGATACGTCAAAAGAAACATATATACATATTAAGATAGATACAAACCAAGTAGCATACTACCATATTGAGCAAGACAGTCATAAATCCGTGTATATATCCCCAGCTTTCAAAATGTAATATACAAATTAGTACTATACAATAATGGTCTCTAGGGCATATTACACTAACAGGGGACACATGGCGGTGATCCAAGCATCTACCGCCGGAAAATGACCGGCGAGATCAAGGAAAATGCCGGTACCGCTGGGGCCCCCATGGGTAATGCTCCCCATATTTTCCCCCTGCACCTCTGCAGCTACCCCCACTAACCCCACATTGTTTATTCTCTCCGCATTCATCCATAGAGCAATAAAACACCATTTAAATCCAAATTTTAATGAAATTTTTAATGCATTCTTTCACCCCCTAAACCCTAATTTTCCCTATAAATACCACACTATATTTCACTCATCCTCACTCAGAAATTCCCTGCCAAAACTCTCAAGAATTTTCAAGTCCTTTTAGTGTGCAAGTGGAGTTAGCGAAGGGTGAAGTTCCGGCGACGTTCCAAGAAGTTTCCGGCGACGAAATGACACCCCGAAGCCTTCCTTAGTCTCCTCTCTCCCTTCTTTTGTCCAAAATCCAGTAAATCCCCTCTTCCCATTTCTTCTCCTATTATAAAAATATCCATTTCTAAAACCCGACGGAAGTGGAGTTAATCCGACTTCAGATTTGGTTTTTCTTTAAAACTCTACTTTTCTTAATCAATAAAATTACATACTATCAAATAATATTTAACAAATAAACAAACCTATTAAAACAAGTTTCATCTCAAAATATGCCTCTATGCAATTTTATTGTATTTTTATAGTAAAATGCCATATACTTTAGTTTCGACATAAAACAACATAAAAATTGTATTAACTTTAGATAACCCACAAGGTAATGACCTACCTCATCACAACACACATCTCTGACACAGCACGATGAATTTTTGGGAATATATTGATGGGATAACACGACTTTACAAATAAATACCATCAACTTATAAAATCATTTCTTTACAAAGTGTATTAAACAATTTCTTGCAATTGCGCCTCTACAACCCACTTTTGGGGACCCCGTTCAGGATGGTGCGGATTATCGCACATCCTCGGGTCTAGTAGAGCGAGATGAAAACCTCCGAAAGGAGCATTCAATCTCGATGGAATTTTAATGCGTTTTTCTTTAGAAAATTAGATTTCTACAAGAAAATAAATAAAATTTATTTTTAAATATATATATATATATATATATATAAATATCTATTATCAAAATATCTATTTTAAATATATAATATAAATATTCTAAGTTTTCCAAATCAAAGAAATCACCTTTACATGAAAATACCATCCAAATACAAAACAATACCGATATTTCAACAAAATACCATATATTATGAAATTAGGTTTTACTCACTAGAAATTTCACTTGTATAAAATATACATCTATGAAAACCCTAAATACGATAATTAAATGCTTTGGGTATATTTTGAAAATTATATCAAACTATTTTTACATAAAACCCCCTCAAGTTATACTAAATTACAATAAGGACCCTAGTAAACATAGGTTTAAGCGGGACCAGTCTCTTGAGCCTCAGGGAGCCGAGGAATATGGGTGCTTGCCTATTTAAGGCAGACGATCTAACAAACGGTGTTATCAACATGGTAATTGTCTTGGAAAAAGACACAAATCCTGTCGTCCATGTGCAGCAGTTACCGATAACATCAAAACTAATTCAGGATTTCAAGTTCTTTTCAAAGTGTCTGACTCAGACTGAGTCTCAATCTAATCAATCTGACTTGAATGTGATTCAAGTATAAACTACAATGCAACATGAATCCATGAATCCGTCTATTCAATCTATATCAATCTATATGACCGAACCGAACCATGGATATACTCAGTCTACATGACTCTCCATTTATATCCATTCCATTTACTCATTTCATGGTTTCGGCAAGTCATCCATCTATATAACAAAACAATACAATCAATATAAAATACATCGCGGAGTTTATAAGGGGTAGATTGGTACGGAAGGTGTTAAAAGTGGCACGAGACTGTAACCATAATATACCTAACATGAATATCCATTGCCGTTGTACCGTGGCTGAACGGTTCCTTGTGCTCCGTATACCTTAGTCTCCGGAATAGTGGGACTCCTCTCGTATACACTGGCATTTTCTGTACCAAGCTACAAACAACAGCGTTAACAATATAATCAAACATTATAAGTTATATTATTTTTCAGTCTATTCTATCTCTATTCACCTTTGGGACTTACCGAGCGATTGTTCGCTGACGATATTCCTTTTCTTCTTTCTGTAGAATGTTGTCAGGTGTTTCGGACTCATTGGAGATCGACCCCAGCACTGAAGATTTGGAGCAGATACCATTTGACCCAGAGCTGTAGGCACTTATACATATTTATTTCGTTTCAGTTATGCTATTGTTTAGGCATCGCTTTCTATGCATGTATTTACATTTCAGTTGTACCTGTAAAAGAATGTTTAAAAAAAATAAAGTTGTTGTTCATTTATATTCCTGTCTCTTGTGTTTTTACTTTATATTGCTTAGATACGCTTAGCGTGTTTACGTATGAGTAAAAACATAGCGGCCTCACCGCGTCCCCTTCTCGTACATCGGAAAGCGGGACGTAACAGGTTTTGTTGGTGGCCCATGCATGTCAGCTCTGTATGGACATGCAGATCAATTCTGCATGGACATGCAGGTTAATTCTGCATGAAGTCATAAGCAATATAACACAAGAACCAGCAACTAAAAACATTCTTTACATATTCCTTGAATCTTCCAATTTCATATATTTTGAATCTGTCCTAACCCAAATTTTTCTTTCAAGGTTATGGATTCCCCAAACAACACTAGCACCAACTTCAACAACACTCCACCACCTCTACCGCTTACACCTATTGATTAGTGTAGATTTATGTGTAGTAGTTAACCGCAATCAATAACGATGTCGCGTGTAGCTAGACCGAGATGAGTACGGGCCGTCCTCTGGGAAACGTTGAATATTTTATTCTTACTTTAGGCGTGTTGAGAAAGAGGAAGAATAGAGGAATAAAGAATAGTGAAAATAGTTTCTAGATCTACGTTAAACACGGATGCAAAATATAGATCTAGATTAGCTACGGATATAAGTTTAATATTAAAAGGGGGCTTGTAGGGTTCATTGGGATTTAGTTGTTATGGATGATTAATTAAAGATTACTCTTTTATCCTTTAATAGATTTAAAACTAGAACGACAGTGATCCATGTAGATTAGGGTTTCTGGAGGGAAAAGGGTTGCCACTCTTAACCCCTATCTCGACATGGATCTCCGTTCATTTCTAGCCTTTACCAAAACAATTGTTAATCTAATCTCTAATCGCGGTCGAGACTAGCAATGAATTGGTAGTGCGCCCAATTAGGATGTTAACTATTCTTTTGATAAAGTTTATAAACTTTATAGGACGTAAAAAGAGTTTAAGGATTTTCATCATCCATTAACCTACCCTAATCCTATGAACCCTAACAAGCGAAGAATTACTCGCGCATGTTGGGAGAAGAAGAGATGGAGAGAGAAATCATATTAAAACTACAAAGAGATAGAATAAGAAAACTACTACCTTTATTAATCAACAAAAAGCAATTACACTTGTTCCCTTAGAAAATGATTACAAAATGCTAGTTTGCTTCTCGATCTCTTCTAAAGAGGCAGACGAACAGTTGATGATTAGCCTGGATGCGTGAGCCTGTCGTGGACTTCATGATCTCTTCAGCTTGATGATTTTTCCAAGAGGCTCTCGGTCTTTATTTATAGTCACAGAGTCAGAACCCCAGTTTCCTAATATGGAAACTAGTTGTTAGGATTCTAACCACTAAAATCCCATATCTCAACTCCTCAAATCCGCGGCGGAAACGCGGCCATTAGATAGGTTTAGCCGCGGATCCGCCCCCTTTTGATGAGATCATAGCCTCTAAATTTGTAGCTTCATATCTGTAACACTTGGTAATCTTTTGAATATCTAGACTTTGAAAATTTTTTCTACATTTCTGTCAGAATTAATTTCTTCAATTTACTTGAATATCTTTAGCAGATTTGATCTCGATAATTCGGATTTCCTTGATTCCAGTCCTGAAATAATTTCTGCACAATTATCTCAATAAATAATGTTAGTAGAATTTTTTTTTATTGAGATATTATCTTTAACCATTTGTCATGATATTTTAGTTTTAAGAGAATTGGTCAAAGGTATTTAATAAGGTAAGCATATTAAATGGGCCAGATGTTACATGGATATTATATGCTTACTTTTTCCTTCATAATGTTAATTATAATCTAAAAACACATGAAAATAGTATTTTTACAGATAAACCCTCATATATGTCATATATTATAATAAACACCTTTTTATATAGAAACAGTAGGAAAAATGTCATATTAAAATTGCAGTTTTATCAACTGACCAAATACCCCCAAACTTAACTTTGATCGTCCCAAGCAAACTGGTTATTCAAGAGAAGAAAAAAATAATGGAAAAAGCTAAGCACACTTTCGTAGACAACACGATTGCACTGAGCGCGTGCAACAAGCCGTTAAACTCCTAAGTGTCCTTAGTAGGAGGAGTGTTGTCTCCTGAAGGTTTTCAGCGGATTACACCCACAAAATCCTATAATAAAAGAGAGATGGTGAAAGTTACATATAAAGATAAGAACTATAAAAGAAAGAACTTGAAAATAAGAGTTTTCAACTACACCAGTTTTTCAGTTGCTATGAGCCTTATCTTAATGGTCGTGAAAAAATGTTAGAAATCACATCATCCCTCAATAAAACATCGTCTTTATTCTTCATTCCTATATTTTTTTTCAAACATCGATCATATACCCCTACGTGTGTGTAAAAGACATCCCTACACTCGGAGAATTCAATTCAAGCTATCATACTCTTGTCCATCTGCCTCAGTACTTTTTAATTGATGAATATTTAGATGGAATTTGCTCACACATTTTTCATGCGACCGTTAATACTTCTTGAGGTACTAATTGACCGATTACTCATGTGCTTGCTTATTAGGCGTATTAATATTTTCCTCGTCTTGCAACACCTAAGGCTTAGCAGTGACTCCCAAACCAGTTGGTCTAAGGCACTAGGTGATGAAGCACCCTCGCTATATTTTTTTTAATGCCGCCTTGGTGATTACAAAACCAGTGTTCATTTTTCTTCACCATTTTATCTTTTTATTCATTTATTATTTCCTTCATACTTTGGCTTTTAGACAAGAGCATTTCAAGGTATTCTCTACTATCCCGAGTTTCAAGACGCGTGTAAGTGCGTATAGTACGGTATCAACGTTCAAATGTTTGGCTTCCGGAATAGGAACTATTTTTCAGACTTATTTTTATCCTCGGATTAGTGATTTCCTTCATCTTATTAACCCTTGGGACAACGGCTCATAACTACTTATTACTATTTTCGTTTAAGAAAACTTCTAACTTTCTTGGTTTTCTTAAATTTTTCTAATCTTTTATATGTAAATTTTCACTTTCAAATTTTCATCATTAAAATTTTTTTGTGTGCTTATATATAGTATAATGCAAAGTAATGCGTAAATAAGCACAAACCTCCCCCAAGCCTGTTTGCAGCAGTGTCCTCACTGTTGTCTTCTGCTAGATCACAAAAACCTGTAAGTTTGGGAGGAAATTTATTAACGGGGGCAATAAATATGATCGTGAAAATCCTCCTCCAAACTTATTTTTGGCTCACAATTTTAAGTAAAAATTTTATTTTCAAGAGCCAGATTATACCCCCTCCAAACTTGAGTTAAACAATGTTAAGCTTTGAAAATCACAAGAGAGGGTCAAAGTTATTGGTCAATGCCAAGCTTTGCAAAGACCGAAAGTCAACACCAACTATTCGAAGATTTTATCAGTGTAGTGTATCAATTGGTGGAAGAACATGTTGTAGAGAGGCAGGAAGAAGTGGGGAAAAGATAAGTGGCGGGATAGAATGTGTTTGCATCTCGTTTTTGAGAGACGACACGGTGATTGTGATAGATTACTCGCATTCTCTTTATAGTCCAGAAGAAGGGGTGGAGGTTCAATTTCTTTGTTTTGTAGATAATTCATCTCAACACCTGTGTTTGCTAAAAATGCCAGTTCATCAGCGAAGATTTCCTCAAAGCTTTCATCGATACCCCGAAAAATAATGTCATCAGAAAAAATGGGGTGATCGTCAGACTCTATAAAAAGTTCCTCATCAGCGTTAGATGTTGACCCGGACAACTCGGTGGAAGAGTCCGTGTATGTATAATACATAGTTGGGTCAAACAACAACATATGAAAAGAGTCAGTATCATGAGGCTGATCAAATTCGCTGCTGTCGACATCCATTAATTCGACAGAACATGCTTGAGTAGTAGGTTCGGAGGGTACACTTCCTAACTTGTAAATGTTCAGCTCAATTGACATCTTCCCGAAGGATAGGGTCATAGAGCCGTTACGACAGTTGATTATAGTATTGGAAATGGCCAAAAAGGGTTGACCGAGAATCACCGGAATTTGATTCCATGGGTTCACTACAGGCTGTGTATCTAGAACAATAAAATCCACTGGGAATACAAATTCCCGACTTTTATTAACACATCCTCAAGCTCACCCCTAGGTTTAGTGATTGATCGGTCGGCCATCTGGAGAGTTGTGTTCGAGGGCTTTAACTCTCCGATCCCTAACTACTCATAAACTGAGTAAGGAAGTAGGTTAACACTTGCACCAAGGTCAAGTAGAGCATGGTTAATGTGTTTACCCCCAATAGAAATAGAAATTGTAGGACAGCCAGGGTCCTTACGTTTTCTAGGTAATTGTTGGGGAAAAGCTGTGTCTACAGTACTCGACATGAACACCTATTTTGGGACTTGAGTCTTCCTCTTCCTAGTGCACAAGTCCTTGAGAATTTTCGCATAAGCCGGGACTTGTTGTATAGAATCTAGGAGAGGGATATTGATGTTAACCTGTTTAAAAATTTCAGTGATCTTCTCCATTTGCGGACTTGATCTGTTTCCCCTTAACCGATTCGGATAAGGAGCTTTAGCAATAATAGCTGGGTCCAACATTGGAGAAGATCGTGTGGGTAGGAAAGATCCAGGAATAGGAGTGGGGATCATCTTTAGTGGACTAGAAGAAGTGTGCTGAGGGTTCGAGCCTTGGGGAAAATGGAGAATAGGCTCGGAAGAAAATGGTGGGGTAGATGAACTGGGGTCAGAAGGAGAAGTAGAAGTGGAAGGAAAAGTCTTAGCCGGGTATCATCGATTGATTCTTCATTATTATCAATCTCTTTACCAACATGGTTGTCAAGCACTCTTCCAGATCTCAACGTGGTGATAGCGTTCACATGATGTGAATAGCCAGGATTGGGTAAAGGTTGAGCTGGAAGTTTCCCTTTCTCTCTAGCACTCAATTCGGCATTTATTCGGGCAATTTTTGCTTCCATCGATTTAATACTCTCACTTTGGGAATCAGAGTTTTCTGGATTTTATTGACGGAAGACTTCATCTCAGCCGAAACTTGCATGAAATTTGTCAGAAGAAAATTCATGGTTTGTTCGAGTGAAGATGAGTTATCAGTACCGGTCAATTGCAAAGAATTGTTGTGCGGTGCAGAAGTGTTGACCGGATTTTGAAAATTTTATGATTGGTAGGGGTGCTGACTTATTTGAAGTGGTTGCTGTTGTGGTGGAAGACCCCTTTGGAAATTGTTTTGATTTGAAACCGTGTTTTGAATTTGTGATTGGTTCCAAGCAAAGTTAGGGTGATTCCTTCAACCCTGATTATAAGTGGAAGAATAAAGATCGTTTCTAGGTCTTTGTTGGAACGCAACATTGGTATGCTCTTGACCTTGAAACGGAGAATTTAAAGGACATTCTTCCGTAAGATAAGATGGATCAGAACAGTATCCACAGACAGTTTTGGAGAGTGATATTTGATTTAGGGAGGCTGCTAAAAATTTATGTTCCATAGCTTCGAGTTTCTTTTGCATTGCTGCCATTTCAGCTCTAACTCCTATGGAAACATCAGATTGGTGGTTACCACCCCTAAACGATGATTGACTAATTCTCTTCCACTGTAAAGATTTTTCAGCAAAATCTTCTAAAAATCTCCAGGCTTCACCATCATCTTTATTCATGAAGGTGCCTTGACACATGGATTCAAGGGTCTATTTTGTTGTAGGATTAATGCCCTCATATATGATTCTGCACAGATCTCATCTAGGAATTCCGTGATGAGGACATTGAATTAACAGATTCGTGAAGCATTCAAAACACTTCGAGAATGATTCATTGGGAAGCTGGGTAAATTGATTTATTTCGCTACGGACTCGAGCTGTCTTATGATTATGGTAGAATTTCTTTAGGAAAGCTGTTATGAATTCTCCCCTGTTTGAAATAGAATGTGCGGCTGTGTTATAAAGCCACTTCTCGGCTATATCGCACAAAGTGAATGGGAGAAGACATAGACGCATAGCATCCACAGAAAGTTGTAAAGTACCCATCATAGCGCATACATTTTCAAATTTGGTAATAAAGACGTATGCGTCTTCAGACTCGAGACCGTGATATTTTGGTAAAAGATTGATATATTATGGTTTGATTTCAAAATGTCCCCATTGGCTGGTGGAATAGATAAGCAAGTGGGAAGTGGACCATGGATAGGATAACATCTTTCTTGGAGAGAGATGCGCAGTGGATTCTGCTCACCTACGGGCGGTGGCAGCGTGGTATTATAATTTGATGGAGTACTGTCCATCTCGGTCGATGTGGTGGGTGGTGGGGGAAAAGAAAATGAAGAAGCACCGACTTCGGAGTCGATAGCAGGAACGTGGACAAGACGGGCACTAGAATCCCGTGTCCTGCCAAGCATGCACTAAACGTTTTTAGCACAAGTGGCAGCGTGTGTGTTATTTAAAATCGGTTTGTTTTTGAAAAATTGTGTCGGACTTAGACAAATCACATAAAAAAGGCACAAACAACCCTGAAACTAAGGTTACCTAAGTCAGGTCTCTAGACCGCTCCTAGACTTCCAAAGGACAAGCCCTAGGATCAATCCTCTACCACCTCTTTACTACTCTTGTGGCCAGGTAAGGGCCAGGTAAGTGGGAGGAATCCGCTATACGAATCACCGAAAATAGCGGGCCTAATTAAGTAACCACTTGCCTTAGACACACTTGCCTAGGCACCACAAAAGTAATGCGGATAAGCGATAGATTACCCACGACCTTCCTCTGTCCTTATTGAGTGCGGCAATCCTTAAAGTCTTGTCTAGATATTTTTTAAATTAATGTAGGGTTGATGCAGATACTCGGTTTGTAATTTGTGGGGCTTAGGAAGGGTGATAAAATCCCTACCTAATCTGAATTTTGGTCTTGCCCCTTAAAAATCCGTATTAAAATATGAATTAACAAACCAATTACAAAACTTTGTAAAAAGATTTTTGAGCGGCGGTATTTTGTAAAGAATCCTGCAGAAAAGATATTTTATTGGATTTCAGAGGAGAGAGAAAGAGTTGAGAAACTTACCAGAGAAGTTTGGAACCATAGATCCTCAATCCCGCCGAGCTTCCGCCGTGAATGTGCTCTTTTCGCCGCGCTTCCGCCGCAAGAAAGAAGGATCAGTTGATGAATTTTGCTACGTGGACTCCTGTACTCCTCTGGATCTCGATGAATGTCTCTGTCTTTCTGTTTCCTCAAGTCTATGACTCCAGATCTCCTTGCAAAATTCACACAATAATCGTTAAATATACAATTTGCAGTTTTGTTTATTTTTATGATATAGATCGAATAAGAATTCAACACAAATAGTAAGAATAAAAAAATTACGCACGTATCCCCGGCAACGGCGCCATTTGATTGGTGTAGATTTATGTGTAGTAGTTAACCGCAATCAATAACGGTGTCGCGTGTAGCTTGACCGAGATGAGTACGGGTCGTCCTATAGAAAACGTTGAATATTTTATTTTTACTTTAGGCGTGTTGAGAAAGAGAAAGAATAGAAGAATAAACAATAGTGGAAATAGTTTCTAGATCTACGTTAAACATGGATGCAAAATATAGATCTAGATTAACTACGGATGTAAGTTTAATATTAAAAGGGGGCTTGTAGGGTTCATTGGGATTTAGTAGTTATGGATGATTAATTAAAAATTACTCTTTTTATACTTTAATAGATTTAAAACTAGAACGACAGTGATGCATGTAGATTAGGGTTTCTGGAGGGAAAAGGGTTCTCACTCTTAACCCCTATCTCGACATGGATCTCCGTTCATTTCTAGCCTTTACCAAAATAATTGTTACTCTAATCTCTAATCGCGGTCGAGACTAGCAATGAATTGGTAGCGCACCCAATTAGGATGTTAACTATTCTTTTGATAAAGTTTATAAACTTTATAGGACGTAAAAAGAGTTTAAGGATCTTCATCATCCTTAACCTACCCTAATCCCATGAACCCTAACAAGCGAAGAATTACTCGCGCGTGTTGGGAGAAGAAGAGATGGAGAGAGAAATCATATTAAAACTACAAAGAGATAGAATAAGAAAACTACTACCTTTATTAATCAACAAAAATCATTTACACTTTGTTCCCTTAGAAAATGATTACAAAATGCTAGTTTGCTTCTCGATCTCTTCTAAGAAGGTAGATGAACAGTTGATGATCAGCCTGGATGCGTGAGCCTGTCGTGGACTTCGTGATCTCTTCAGCTCGATGATTTTTCCAAGAGGCTCTCGGTCCTTATTTATAGTCACAGAGTCAGAACCTTAGTTTCTTAATATGGAAACTAGTTGTTAGGATCTTAACCACCAAAATCCCATATCTCAACTCCTCAAATCCACGGTAGAACCGCGGCCATTGGATAGGTTTGGCCGCTGATCCGCCCCCTTTTGGTGAGATCATAGCCTCTAATTTTTGTAGCTTCATATCTGTAACACTTGGTAATCTTTTGAGTATCTAGACTTTGAAAATCTTTTCTACATTTCTGCCAGAATTAGTTTCTTCAATTTACTTGAATATCTTTGGCAGATTTGATCTCGATAATTCGGATTTCCTTAATTCCAGTCCTGAAATAATTTCTGCACAATTATCTCAATAAATAATGTTAGTAGAATTTGTTTTTATTGAGATATTATCTTTAACCATTTGTCATGATATTTTAGTTTTAAGAGAATTGGTCAAAGGTATTTAATAAGGTAAGCATATTAAATGGGCCAGATGTTACATGGATATTATATGCTTACTTTTTCCTTCATAATGTTAATTATAATATAAAAACACATGAAAATAGTATTTTTACAGATAAACCCTCATATGTGTCATATATTATAATAAACACCTTTTTATATAGAAACAGTAGGAAAAATGTCATATTAAAAGTGCAGTTTTATCAACTGAACACCTACCGTCGCTGCTCCGATCAATGAGCAGACGGTACTGCTTGAGGCGATCCGCAGCCTCCTGGAAGGACAGCAGCAATTGACCGCTATGTTGATGAACCGCCCGGAAGTGGAAGTCCCGGGGATAAAGCAGTTTCGAGCCTTGCACCCTAAGAAATTCTCAGGATAAGAGAGCCCTCTAGAAGCTGAGGAGTGGGCTCAGAGTATTGAAGATGACCTAGCAGCGGCACAAGTGCCAGAGATCGCTTGGGTTCGAGTTGCAAAGATGCAGCTCACTGACAATGCACGGGTCTGGTGGAAGGCGGAAGAAAGCCGTCTTGACCAACCGATCGAATGGAGGACTTTTTGCGATATGTTTGACGCGAAATACTTCCCTGAGACTGCCCGATTCGACATGGAGCAGCAATTTATTCATCTACAACAGGGTTCAATATGGACCAAGTCCGTGGATGAATATGACGCTCAGTTCACCATGCTCAGTAGGTAAGATATGTCTCAATATTTGATTTTCAGATATCATATATTACACAGCTAACACAAGACCTTAATAGGTTCGCGGCACATTTGATCCCAACTGCTGAGATCAGATCCAGATGGTTTCAGCAAGGGTTAGATTCGAAAATCTGAGCTGCTTTAGCTACAGGAGATTTCCCAACCCACGAAATGGCCCTGAAAGCTGCCCGCCGATATGAGGCAGTGGTGAAAATGAGGGGCAGATCTCAATCTGCTGAGATGAAGCGTCTTGCCACTCAGATGGCAGGAGAATCCTCTTCAAGGCCACAATTTGTGCCCAGGAGACCGGGAGTACCAAACAACCGGCCCAACCCAGCCTTTTGAACCTACTGCAGGAGAGATAGACATTTGGCGAAAGACTGCCCGCGTGCAAATCACCTTTGCCTAGTCTGCGGCTCAGCTACTCATGACATCGGGTCTTGTCCTCGGAGACATAACCCAAATGCTGCACCCAGGCCAGCAATTGCTTATCAATAGCCCCATCCATCCAGGCACCTGCTCCACGACTCGCACTACCTGCTCCACCTCCTCGTGGACCGACTGCACCTCCTCCTCGTCAGTTCCATCAAGCTCAAAGGAACATACCTCAAGTGCAAAGGAACGGGAAGAGGAATGCTCCTCCAGCAAGGAGGATTGTGCCGAGGCGACAGGCTTTCACAATGACCGTGGAAGAGACTGAAGCCACCGGCCAAGTCATACTGCTAACATTTCCCTATCAAGCTTTATTTTCCATCTATACATACCCATATATTTTCCTTATACCTAAAACTATCCCACATAACTTAGGTACAATCTTAGTAGCCTCACTTCCTGCACTAGCACTCTTCGATACTGGAACATCTCATTGCTTTATGTCGCAAAGGTTCGTCCGAACTCATGCGATTCCAGTCAAACCCCTCGTATCCATCTGGAATGTTAGTTCAGGGAATGGCGTTCTAAAGGCAGTAATGGGATACGATCTGTGTCCAGTGGTCGTCTGCAGCAGAGAATTCTATGCTGACTTCAAGGTGCTGGACATACCGAATTTCGATGTTGTTATGGGTATGGATTGGCTCGGAACATTCTATGCTACCATTGACTGTCGTCAAAGGAGGGTAGTCTTCGAGATTCCAGAACATCCGGTCTTTTATTTCAAAAGTGGAGACCGTACTATGGAGCCAAGTACATACAAGGTGAAACCAAAGAAAGCAGTGATTGAAGCAATTCAAGCGGAGGAAGGATCAAAACCAGAAATAGTTCGAGAATTCGATGATGTATTTCCTGAAGACATATCAGGTTTGCCTCCCGATCGAGCTTTTGAATTCAGCATTGATTTAGTACCTGGAGCACAACCGGTGATCAAAGCACTGTATCGGTTAAGTCTGGAACGTTTGAAGGAAATCCGAACTCAGTGGACGAATTATTGGCGAAAGGATGGATTCGTCCCAGCACTTCAAGCTGGGGATCACCGGTTCTGTTTGTGAAGAAGAAGGAAGGTTCATACAGAATGTGCGTGGATTATAGATTCTTGAACGAAGTAACAATAAAGAACAAGTATCCACTACCGTGCATCGACGATTTATTCGATCGGCTAAGTGGATCTTTTATTTTCTCTAAATTAGATCTTAGTTCAGGTTATCATCAGGTGAAGGTCAAGGAAGCTGATATTCATAAAACAACATTCAGAACTCGCTATGGACATTATAAATATCTCATGATGCCCTTCGAAGTGACCAACACACCAGAAATATTCATGAACCTGATGAATCAAGTTTTCCGAGAGTACCTAGACAGGTTTGTTGTCATCTTCATCGACGACGTCCTGGTGTATTCTAAGAGTCGGAAAGAACATGCCGAGCATCTACGAATTGTCCTGGAAACTCTACGACAACATCAACTCTATGCCAAGTACAGCAAATGCGAGTTTTGGCTAGATCTAGTTGGTTTTCTTTGACATATTGTATCAGGCGATGGAATCTCTGTGGATCCAGCTAAACTTTCAGCAGTAAGCGAATGGCCAACACCGAAGTAAGTGAAGGACATTCAAAGTTTCTTGGGTCTAGCAGGATATTACAGAAGGTTCATTGAAGGATTTTCGAAGATTGCAACACCCCTGACCAAGCTCACACATAAAGATGAAGAATTCGTGTGGTCAGAAGCATGCGAATGAGCTTTCATAGAACTCAAGTCAAGATTGACATCAGCACCAATCCTTGTCATACTGGACCAATCTGGAGGTTTCAAAGTGCATTGCGATGCATCCGGTAAGGGATTAGGATGTGTTCTATATCAGCACGGTAAGGTTGTGGCTTATACTTCAAGACAGCTGAAGATTCATGAGCGCAACTATCCGACGCATGATTTAGTGTCGGCGGCCGTTATCTTTGCTCTTAAGATTTAGCGCCATTATCTTCTTGGTGAACTAGTGGATATATATACAGATCACAAGAGTCTGAAATATGTGTTTACTCAGAAAGAGTTGAATATGCGGTAGAGAAGATGGTTAGAACTCATGGCGGACTTCGACATCAACCTGCAATATCACCCAGGGAAGCCGAATGTAGTACCTGATGCCCTTAGTCACCAACCATTTGTTGGGTTATCTACAACGGCAGCAAGGTTTCGGTAGGCATCATCCATGCCAAGTTTAAATTTTTGTCATTCTAGATAACCCTACCCCTAGATCGTTAACTAGAGAATTAAACTAAAACAACAAGTAAACAACTTTACTTCTAAGAGTTTGGGATTACAACCTTTGTAGTCCGTTCCTTCGCTTCATAAGCTCTGAGTTGAGGTCCCTTCGCTGTGATCATCAAGTTCCCAGACTCTCGAGAGGCTCCATGAGGTGAATGATGCATGTTGCTTGAAGTCTTCGAAATCCAAGACGATCTACCTTGAGGAAACACAAACCCAAGCTCTCACTTCACTAATGAGGTATTAGTGAAGAAAACACCATAATCTAAGTGGCTAGAATAGATGAGGATGATGAAGTAGGAATTTTTCTTTCTTTTGTTTTCTATTTCTCACTTTAATTCATCACAGATGAAAAAGCTAGTGAGCTTTTGTGAGAGGAAGAAGAAGATGAATTGTGATGAATGAATTATTGTTGAGGTTAGAAATGCAACCAAGGGTTAAGCATGGCATGCTTAACCCTTGTAGAGACTTAACCATGAGTTAGGGTTAGGGTTGGGTTAACAAATATCTAGCAAATATCAAAGAGGGTGGACTAAGTCAACACTTCATGAAGCTTCTTCAAAGCTCATACATGACTTAATCCAAACAATTTGAATTACCTAAATAAATATATAATTCTAACCATAAACCCTAATCATGGTTTAATCTCATAACCCTTGTTGCATGTGCAACCCTAACATGTTACAATATTATATATCACATATATAATATATAATGTAACAAAAGAAAATAATACAATTAACATATATCACATATATATCAATGTATCATCAAGTGAAAAAAAGAATCTATTAAGTGAGCTTATATTAGTTAATGTAATGTAATATATCAAATATATAATTATACATTAAATTATCGAATCAACACTTGATCCGATAATCCGGCTATTTTGCAAATACCCGACTAATATAATATGTATCAGTTCATCGAATCAACACTTGATCCGATGACCCGGCTATATCACATATACCCGGCCAATATCTCATATCGCAAGAATCGAATACGGTATCTCATATCGTATTAATCTCGGTCCCGCACATATCACATATGTGCTCCTACTCTGTTTTGCCTGAGCCAGGAAACCTCTGTGTAGGACTATAAAGAATCGTCAATACTCCGGTAGTAGGTGATGATCATATCAAACACCCACAAGCTGCAAGCGGTCAGTTAAACGTAACAGCCACCCGGGTATTGAGCGATCAGAAGATCAATAAGCAAGCTTGCACACACTCCTGTGAATTCAATCAGTAACACTACCGTACAGTCCGGTCTCTTCGTCTGATATGTCGCATATCCAGTCTAGGGTGGTAAATGTCAGACCCCAGTAACCGATAAGTCGTGTCGATGTAAGGCTCATAACGGGTCGAGAAACTACTGATAACACTTACCAGTAGATCTCCATAGCAGCCATGGCCAAGGACTTCCAATTATAGCTAATCGAACGCAGCACAACATCAACTCCCAATACCGGGAGAGAAGAAACCCCTCCTATCACTCATTGCCTCCATGTGATTCGGGATTGTACCCAAAAGCCACCGTTTTTCACGTTCTCATGAACGTGGTAAGGTGGAAATCAAAGCACAGTGGGAATCACACTAGACTCTATGACGATCTCGGGTCTACAGACTAACCTATACCAGTGTCACCAGAGAACTGCTACCTGACGATGGGTATAATACTATCTAGGAGTTCTCGGTGAGTCCGTTCAGTGTATCCAGTCTCCACTGAGCACCTGTATACCTTCTCTCATGTCAAACACCAATGGATATGGGATCATTCATTGCCCATCATATGGGTTGAGAAGCGTATACGCCAGTCTACTCTGGAGTATCGATGCCCTGTCTCGATACTCCCTCGACTAGGAATAGTTATAGGATGTACTCTTGGACTACCCTAGCCCCACTAGTATAATCTACATCATAGTCCTAGTAGTCGAGTACATATCCTAAGGGCTTTATCAACATGTAAGAGCAAGACAGTAATCCAATACAAGTCAACATGTTAAGACAAAGTAAAACCAGATAGCATACTATCATATCGAACAAGAAAGTCCTCTCTATATATATCCAAGCATCCACTATAATATACATCATATGTACAACAATGGATTTTAGGGCAAATATACAACTAACAATCTCCCACTTGCACTGAGGCCAGCTGTTGTAGTATCTCATACCCAACATCCCGAAGAGTCTCTCAAAGTGTATCTTGGGTATGGCCTTCGTGAGTGGATCCGCAGTGTTGTCCTTCATGTCAACTCTCCTGACCTCGATCTCTCGGCGATCAACTATCTCCCGGATCAGGTGATACCGCCTCAGAATATGCCTGATCTCTGATGGGACCTGGGTTCCATGGCCAAAGCCGCAGCTCCATTGTTATCACAATACAAAGGTATTGGATGATCAATGGACGAAACCACTCCAAGTTCTGTGATGAACTTCTTGATCCAGACAGCCTCTTTGGCAGCATTGCTGGCATCGATGTATTCAGTCTCCATCATCGAGTCTGCCACAGTTCCTGTTTGGAACTTTTCCAACAAACCGCCCCTACATTTAGGGTAAAGACAAATCCCGAGTGCGACTTAAAGTCGTCCTTATCACTTTGGAAACTCGAATCGGTAAAGGACTCCACCAAGAGTTCTCCGTTATCATACACCAAGAACATCTCTTTAGTCCTTCTCAAGTACTTAAGAATGTTCTTCACAGCTGTCCAGTGACTCTCTCTTGGATCTACTTGATACCTACTCACTACACTTAGTGAGTATACTACATCAGGTCTGGTACATAGCATCGCATACATGATAAAGCCTATTGCCGAAGCATAGGGTATCCCTTGTATGCGAGCTCTTTCCAAATCAGTCTTAGGAGACATCTCTTTGGAAAGAGTGGGTCCAGAGATCGTGGGTAAATACCCACGCTTGGATTCTTCCATACTAAACCTCTTTAGTATGGTGTCAATGTACCTGGATTGGGACAATCCCAGTATCCGTTTAGATCTATCTCTATAGATCTTAATCCCCAAAATGCAGGAGGCATCACATAGATCTTCCATTGAGAATCTATGTGATAAGAAGAGCTTGACCAAGTGCAGCATAGGAACATCATTTCCTATCAAGAGTATGACATCCACGTACAATACGAGGAAGACAACCTTACTCTCTTCCACCTTCTTGTAAATACAAGGTTCATCTACGTTCTTGATGAAGTCTAACTCTTTGACTACAACATCAAAACAGATGTTCCAAGTCCGCGATGCCTGCTTTAACCCATAGATGGATTTAAGCAGCTTGCACACCTTTCCGCTGCTCCCACTATCTACAAAGCCCTCTGGCTGAGTCATGTACACGCACTCCTCTAAATCACCATTTAGAAAGGCGGTCTTAACATCCATCTGCCAGATTTCGTAGTTATGGTGTGCAGCAATGGCAAGCAGGATCCAGATGGACTTAAGCATAGCCACTGGAGAAAAGGTTTCATCATAATCCACACCTGGTCATTGACGAAAACCCTTTGCAACAAATCTAGCTTTGAAAGTCTCAACTTTTCCATCTACACCAAGTTTCTTCTTAAAGATCCATTTGCTCCTAATGGGTTTTACCCTTTCAGGAGCAACTTCCAAATTCCATACTTTGTTGGTGTACATGGATTCCATCTCAGATCGCATTGCATCTAGCCACTTCACAGAGTCTCCACTCGTGATGGCCTGCCCGAAGCTAGTCGGGTCATCATCTTCCATGATGCAATCCTCGCTCCCACCATCGATGAGAAAACCATAGTATCTCTCAGGTGGATGAGGAACCCTACTAGATCGGCGGAGAGGCTGGAGTTCGTCGGGAACTATCGAATCCTCTAGTTCCACTAAACCTTCAATTGTAGTTTGTGATGCTGGAACTTCTTCCAGCTCTACCTCTTCGCCATTAATTTCTTTAACAAGAAATTCCTTTTCTAAAAAGGTGGCGTATTGAGAAACAAACACTTTTTGCTCCTCAGCATGGTAGAAAATATATCCTTGGGAATTCTTAGGATATCCCACAAACTTGCAAAGAACTGATCGTGCCTCGAGTTTGTCCGAATTTTGCCTTTTGACATAGGCCGGACAACCCCATATCTTAACTCGTTTAAAATATAGTCTCTTCTCACTCCATATCTCATATGGCGTGGTAGGTACAGATTTAGATGGAACTTGATTCAACGGGCATGCTGCTGTCTCAAGCGCATAACCCCAAAAGGAAATAGGTAACTCAGCGGTGCTCATCATAGAGCGCACCATATCTAATAGGGTGCGATTCCTCCGCTCCGATACACCATTGTGCTGTGGTGTATAGGGAGGAGTAAGCTGAGAGAGAATCCCATTCTCTTTTAGATAGTCCAGGAACTCATTGCTCAAGTATTCTCCTCCTCGATCAGATCGAAGGATCTTAATACTTTTACCCGTTTGGTTCTCTACTTCGTGCTTATATCTCTGAATTTCTCAAAAGCTTCAGACTTATGTTTCAACAGGAACACATGTTCGTATCTTGAGAGATCGTCAGTGAATGTAATGAAGTACGAGGAACCATTCCTGGCATGTGTAGACATGGGACCACATACATCACTATGTATCAGTCCCAAGAGTTCTGTAACTCTTTCTCCATGTCCACTAAACGGATTTTTGGTCATCTTACCTTTGAGACATGAATGGCAAGTTTCATAAGATGATAATTCGAACGGATTCAAATATCCATCCTTATGCAACTTAGCTAGTCGTGTCGCATTGATATGACCTAGTCTACGATGCCACAAGAAGGATTCGTTCATTTCTGAACTCTTCCTCTTGTGTGTGTTTTGTGCATTAAGAACTGTAGTTTGGTTCAGAACGTATATGCCATTATTTAACGAGCCTGATCCAATCAAGTTTTGATTCAGGAAGATGTTCATAACATTATCCTATACTACAAAATTATATCCTTCTTTACTTGATAAAGAAACTGATATAAGATTGCATATCAGGGTCGGAATGTAATAGCATTCGTTCAGAATCAATGTATTTCCATTTGGTAATACAAGGTGATATTCGCCAACTGCTTTGGCTGCAACATTTGCACCATTCCCTACTCTTATGGAATGATCACCCATTCCCAGTTCCCTACCTTTCCTTAGACCATGTAACATAATATATATGTGGGATCCCGATCCGGTATCTAATACCCAGGACGTAGAGTGAACTGAGAAACAGTTCTCGATAACAAACACACCCGAAGAAGATGCATCAACATACTTATTCTTCATTTGGGCGGCATGAGAATCCGGATGTTCTCCTATTCCCTGCTCGGACTTATAACAATTATAAGTTGGAGCGGGACTAACGTTCTCCTGCTCAGTATAACAAGCGGGTTCGGTCAATACATCCATATTATTATCTTGATTAAGGCCTGAAATAGTCGCCACCTGGAGAGAGAGAGAAGAAAACACTTTAGCGTATGCTCTTGCAAGATTAGGTTGGTTATTATCTTATCTAATTAGGATGGCTCCCACTGTTTTCATCAAATCTTCCTTCAAACCCTAAAAGGTAAGACTAACCGGGATTAATTACACCTTACAAGTTTGCCAATCTTTCGGCCAGGTCAGTGTTGGTACTTTGAGGGAGGTTCCCCATGCTTTCGCACGGACCTAATTAACATAAACCTCGTTTTCCCAGAAGCATAACCCCGTTAACACCTTTCTAGACACCTACTTGATCGGCTAATTGTTATGTGTAAAACTCTCCCGGGAGTAACTCTTACTCGCAGTGGGTATCAGGATCCAACTATCGCATAGAAGGTATGCAATCTCATTGCAAATTTCAACACTTGAAACTGTCACGACCCGAAAGAGCACGTGACTGGCCCTTGAACCATATGAAGTCTATAGGGCTCCATCTGATCCAAGTAAGCCAAAAGCCCAGAAATCTAAAACCAAGTTAAGGATAAAGAAACAACAAGCAATACTATACAACGCCGAAAGGCGAGGATCAAAATTCAAAAGAAACCCAGATAAGCATGAAAACTGTAACACTACTAAGCGCGACTCTAAGGTCGAAATAATACATCACTAGTGTCTGAGTCTGAAACAATATACAAGTTTTGGTTGATGGAATTTCTAGATACAATGAATAATACATGTACAATGGCGGTTCTGATACAAAGAACCCACCTACCAAGCAAATCACCCGCAAAGGAAAGCAGTGTGCCAGAAATGCCGCTATGGAACCTGTACGGCAAACCTGCAAGAACTATGGCACAACGGGGGTGAGTTGCCAACTCGTGAATAGAAAATATCTACAAACAGAAATCGAAAGCAAGACATAATCCTAGGTCAATACGATCAGTATATAACATAACTCTCAGGTGAATAAGTCTGAAGCATAGTAAAGTAGCAATGTAACATCTAAACATAAGTGTAGTGCCAAGAACTCGCGCCAGTGCCTCACGTAATAACATATCATAAATATGATGTATGTATGTGGTAAAATGAAAACAGAAGATATCATGAATGAAATCATCAGGAAATCAATGTCGAGCATCGGCGAAAACTATCAGCTCAATATCAAGTGAATCCCATCTATCGTGTATCCGATATGTATGCAACATGCATGAAGGTACTCTAATACATGATGCAATGCATATAAAATAAATGTGGGGTAGGGGAGATATAATATACCATTGGCCATAAAGGCTCCTCTCATATCGAGCACATAGGCTCCTTTCATACATCGGGCATCCGTCAGTCCGGGTCAGCCCTCTCTCAATATATCGGGCATCCGTCAGTCCGGGTCAGCCCTCTCTCAATATATCGGGCATCCGTCAGTCCGGGTCAGCCCTCTCTCAATATATCGGGCATCCGTTAGTCCGGGTCAGCCCCCTCTCAATATATCGAGCACCCGTCAGTCCGGGTCAGCCCCCTTTCAATATATCGGGCATCCGTCAGTCCGGGTCAGCCCTCTCTCAATATATCGAGCATCCGTCAGTCCGGGTCAGCCCTCTCTCAATATATCGGGCATCCGTCAGTCCGGGTCAGCCCTCTCTCAATATATCGGGCATCCGTCAGTCCGGGTCAGCCCTCTCTCAATATATCGGGATGCATATATAAGTTTGCATAGATCATCATGATGATATATTAAGTAGGTGTATATATATATCGGCGTCCCATACCACTAATATATATATACTATGGGTATACATATATATTTCAGCGTCCCATACCACTGATATATATACGCAGGAGTAAGACAATCCAGAATCATCATATGCAACCATATCACAGTGCGAAATCCATGAATTATAATACATGCAACATGAAACACTAATATGAGCATGGAACTTGGTAAAGGCATATGCACAAAGGAATATGAATCAATAACATATAAGCATGCAATTTAATGCGAGCCGTAGAGTGAATAGTAAATTAATAGTAATGCAGCTTGCCATTTGAAATAAGTATGACTCGGGTCTAGTCTAACATCTACTATGCAAACTACAGATCTAAGTATCAGGTCAACCGGGAGGGGTATGGAATCCACCTAAATCTGAGTCGGTATATATATATAGTCGGTGATCCCGCCTCAATAGTATTGCGTACGATACAGTATATCATATGGCATCCTCAAGTCATGAGTGCGGATCTATCATTAATATAAAGCTCGTATGGTAAATCGTCGTACGGCATCCCAATAGCTGGGTACGGATAAATATCACATTCCTTTCATCAAATATCAGGTATCATTATCATCATATCACATAATCTGGGGTACTGATCTAAGTCTAGTACAACTAATACCATCTATATACTGCGTGTGCAAGCACACATCCAAAGGCCCGCTAAAGATCACATGTCGCATCCCAAATACGAATCATATCAAATCACCGATCTCGCAGCACAAAGCCCAACATCATCGACCCACCTCCAATGTCATCCAATAGCATCAAACACAGTGCAAGTGAAAGGGATATTTAAGGGTGTGCATGTAGGTGTAAATCTATTCTAGGGTTCGCGACTATGAACTACACTAGTCACTTCTAACCCTACACTATCCATAATATACCTAACTATCATATATAATAACAGCTACGGACTGCGGGGGTGCTAGACGCCATCCACCCGACTTCCCCCTGTAGATATAATCTACTCACCTTGCGTCTTTAATTGTGGACGTCGCCACGCGCTTGCTTGTCGTCCCGAAGTCTTCATGGGGTACCTACACATCAAAGTATCGTATATGCGTATTAAAACCAAATCAAAGCTAACATGGCACACGAAACCCCAAAATGATATGATAAGGGACCTATAGGTTAGAACCCACGGCACGCCTTCAAAACCATCTATCAATCCTCGATATCGTCGTATAAACGCCAATTAGTCGAGGTAAAACACAAGACATAAATTCAGAATTAAAAATACGGAATACGGAAACACGAATCCAAAACAGCAACTTAGGAAATATGTTCCAGATTTCACCCTAGGTCAAATTGGACAAATCTATATATACCAGGGGCCTAATTTACAAATAAGGGAACACCAAAACCAAAACGAGCCAGTTTGGTGGGGTCCAGGCCGCAATTTGCGGCCAAACGGGATAAATCTGCGGCCAAGGTTAAGAGTTAGGGGATGGGGTCTTGGTGGTATCTTCCTGGGTGCCTGCACATACCACTATCCAATCAATTTTATTTTCAGGTGTCTCGGGTGAAAGCAGATTCAATAAAACCCTCACAGATTTCACAAATTCTCCGATATCATATCCATAATCCCGTATTCTGGTCTCAACTCTCAAGTTTAGGTCTCAATTCATGCACTGGGGTGTTTATATAACCTCAACTGAGCTCAATTTCACAATACAACACAAGTTTCCCTCAAACCATAACTAGGTTTTCTTTAATTCCACAATATCACACAATATCGGTTCAACCTAAACATGGGGGTAAGGGAAATGCAAAAACTAAGTTAATGATCCAGAAAATACCTCATTTGGCAACTCAAGAAAATTCTTGAGTTGCCCCTAGTGGCCAAAATCCTCGCTTCTTTGGTCCAATGTGTAGATCTTGAGCTTGTGCACACTTTTAATGAATTGGAGATTGGGTTTTGGGATTGTATTTGAGATGATTTGAGGCTTGAAGAGGGGAGGTGGGGTGAGGAGCAGGAGCAGCTTGAAGGAGAGGGAGAGAAATGAGTGAAGGGAATGAAGGAGATGGCTAAGTCCTTGGGTCAAAGGAGACCATACCTCTCTCTCTCTCACCTACTACTAAATTCTTTATTTAAACCCCTTTTCTTTTCCTCAAATTCCTTCTCACTCAAATAGTGAACTCCAAAATAAAACCATGGCAAGAAAAATGCAACACAAGTGTAGGAAATGATATGTGCATGTTTTGCACAAAATTGCCCGAAAACCCGATTAGCAATTTTTAATCGCGATTAGCACTAAATTAGCTTATAACTAATCATAACAACTTAAAAGTGGCATAATTCTCTAATTTACCCTATTTTAGAATTTTCCATAATTTTCCAAAATTTCCCCCCATTTATCTGTATTTAATTATACCGAATTATTAAAATATTCGATAAAATAATATTAAATTATGAATTTCCCAAAAATAATATTTTTATTATTTCGAAATGTTACAATCTACCCCCCTTAAATAAATTCGGTCCCCGAATTTAAATTTAAACCCCCAACTACAAAAACATTCAGTCAAAATCCAAGTTGTCGGATACGTGATAATCGAATCACAAAATCACCAATCGTCAATACCTTCGTCGGTAGTCCCTCCTTCAAAGTCAAGAAGGTGTCAGTGTATCCAATGCTAGCAGCGCAAGATATCTACTTGCCTCCTGCCCACGATCTGGCGTCCTCTGCCTCTGAGTCCTTATCTTCTCTGCGGATTACCTATCTCGAAATCATTCGGCTCATCGGCCCTGTCAGGTGTGCTAACGGGGACGATTCCGTTCTGGCACTTCTCTGGTCATCTCCCGGTCAATCCTCACGACCACTCGTAAGCAGCATGTCACTGGCGTCGGCCTCTAGCTCTCTGAATGCACATCACACATCTAATCCTGGGTGCAAGCATCATTGCAGCAGTATCCTGGAAGGAATCCTGCTCAGGGTCTCTTCCAATCATGCCTATGTCGATCTGTACGGAGGCTGGTACTCTTGCATAATCTCTTCTTACTCGATGGACATCTGTGTCCTCAACACAACATTTCTCGGAATCTGGTTGCATCCCAACGCCTCTGTAAGCATGTCTGACCTCTGGTCTCGACGGGAAGTAATGACTGCTCGTCAGCGGCTCGCACGAACATCTTGTCCATTTGTCTGTATTCCCGTCCACTTCGACGTCACGGCATGCTATCTACGCACTGCACTGTTCTCAGCCACGGTCAAACCGAAGTCTCTCGTACGAACTCGAAATCGCGTACTCTGTAGCTTCACCATTCTATAGAAGATGTCTGGCCGAACAGGTCCTCGGGAACACGTCCCAACCATCGGAGGAATACTCACTACTCGTCTGTCCTTGATCAATTCGCAACGCATCTGGCTAAGTTCTTTCATCCGAACCTGGTCTACTACCTCGTCGACGATGCCAAACTCTGGCCTGCTGGGTGTGCGCAATATGACCACCCCTGGGTCTAGGTTTTCTCGTATCGTATTCCAGAAAGGTCCTGTCGAGGTCTCTCTCAAATCTCATTCCTGTCGAATTGCCCGGAAGTCATCATCCATTGCTGAAGCAAATTCCTGTTCCGGAATGACTGCATACTCGTCGCAACTCCTTCTGGAAGGTATATCCATATACAATGCATATGCGTGCGTATCGTATCTCTGATGTCAGCGGAGTGGGACGTCATCGCGTCGAAATCTCTTGCGAACTCTTTACTTCACTCTGCTTCAATGTCGACTGATTTGGACTCGTCTCATCGTGGCTGCATGGACTGTGCTCCAACGGCTATACTCGTATCTGGAGTCTCCCAAGCAATGCATCCCATCACATGATATCCGAATGATGTCGAATCATTCGACCGAATCGTTACGTCAGAACCTCATAATCCCCCAGGAGATCAACATCTTGAGTATAGTTTAAAAGTATCGAGTACATACCACAGTATCAGTGGTCCAGCCGTAGAAGGGCAAACCTAAGCCTCACTAATGGCGTCGCGGATCTGCCGCAAACCCTAAGTTTCAAAGGCTTCCACACGGTCTGTAAGTCGAGTTAGGATTTCATTCTTCTAGAGGGTCCATAGAATCACCTAAATGTTCTTCTGAATACTTTAAACTTGGAATAGCAGGTTTCCGACATTCGATCGTCTCTGTCGACTCTCAACGCCCCCCGCGTGAAGTCGTCTCTAACTGGAAGCAATCTATCCGATGACCTCTCTTCTGGGTAAGCGAACGAATCACATGTCCTAGTCATTCACCCTCGGTGACTAGCGACTGTCCATCATATCTCTAAGGATATACTCATGCTACAGTAGCTCCAACCATCTGGGCGATATCTCGTCATTTGCAGCAACAACTGGCTCATTTGCCTGTACGCCGACCAGCGCCTCAATCCTCCAGGAAAGGCGATACATTGGCGGTCATCTCTGAATCGGTCTGCTCTAGATCTGAGTAAGACTCTCTATACTGAAAATCTTCAACTCAACTGGGCCCGCTCCGGCGCATAAATCGGACGAATCACCTTCGTCTCTCAAATCGGTAGACTAACTATCATCTGTCTTATATCTGCCTGGAAGCTCCGGCAATCTCAGCTCGTAAGCTCCGGAAGCGACATCCTGTCAATCTCAGCAACAGCTGGTCTATCTGTCTGCACGGTAGGCGACATCATAATCTCTGAGGTATGCTGTATATCAACAGTCCCCTCTCAACTGGCAGCTCTAACAATGGCCCGATCATCCGGTGCAAAACCAAGCACTCGCCTCCACTAGAGGTCACAGTCATCAATACTAACTCGAGACGTCCCCATGTCACCAGAAAACACAAAGGTCGGCCCTCGTACGAGACGAGCTCACACTGACCGTAACCCTAGCAGCAACCCAACTGCGCTCAAACAATGGCGACAGGAACCTCAATCGAGTATCGAAGAGAGCAGATCAATGGCAAGAAAGAGAACAATTGATCCAGAGTGGATACATGATCATAAGAAGGAACAGCATCAATGAAGGTATGATCATGAAACTAATAGAATCGGGGATCTCAAATGGATGTATAATCATGAATATGAAGAGAGTCACTGATCTCGAAAATATGTACATCCTAAGGTTCCTTAAGCGGAGTGGCGTGTCGTAAGTATGCAGCGGAACATACCCACGGTACGTCACTCTACTTTAGTCACCTATTCCATCAACCAAGGGCCATCCTACGCCACGAAAGTTCGGGTCTAATACCCCCTCGACTAAGTCTAAATTCCGTAATGTCAAGCCTAAGTTCCGTATATATATATAAACGCCCTAGGCTTCACATAGTCAAACTTAGACTCGAACCAAGGTCAACCTAGCGCTCTGATACCAACTTTGTCACGACCCGAAAGAGCACATGACTGGCCCTTGAACCATATGAAATCTATAGGGCTCTATCTGATCCAAGTAAGCCAAAAGCCCAGAAATCTAAAACCAAGTTAAGGATAAATAAACAACAAGCAATACTATACAACGCCGAAAGGAGAGGATCAAAATTCAAAAGAAACCCAGATAAGCATGAAAACTGTAACACTACTAAGCGCGACTCTAAGGTCGAAATAATACATCACTAGTGTCTGAGTCTGAAACAATATACAAGTTTTGGTTGATGGAATTTCTAGATACAATGAATAATACATGTACAATGGCGGTTCTAATACAAAGAACCCACCTACCAAGCAAATCACCCGCAAAGGAAAGCAGTGTGCCAGAAATGCCGCTATGGAACCTGTACGGCAAACCTGCAAGAACTGTGGCACAACGGGGGTGAGTTGCCAACTCATGAATAGAAAATATCTACAAGCAGAAATCAAAAGCAAGACATAATCCTAGGTCAATACGATCAGTATATAACATAACCCTCAAGTGAATAAGTCTGAAGCATAGTAAAGTAGCAATGTAACATCTAAACATAAGTGTAGTGCCAAGAACTCACGCCAGTGCCTCACGTAATAACATATCATAAATATAATGTATGTATGCGGTAAAATGAAAACAGAAGATATCATGAATGAAATCATCAGGAAATCAATGTCGAGCATCGACGCAAACTATATATCTCAATATCAAGTGAATCCCATCTATCGTGTATCCGATATGTATGCAACATGCATGAAGGTACTCTAATACATGATGCAATGCATATAAAATAAATGTGGGGTAGGGGAGATATAATATACCATCGGCCATAAAGGCTCCTCTCATATCGAGCACATAGGCTCCTTTCATACATCAGGCATCCGTCAGTCCGGGTCAGCCCTCTCTCAATATATCGGGCATCCGTCAGTCCGGGTCAGCCCTCTCTCAATATATAGGGCATCCGTCAGTCCGGGTCAGCCCCCTCTCAATATATCGGGCATCCGTCAGTCCGGGTCAGCCCCCTCTCAATATATCGGGCATCCGTCAGTCCGGGTCAGCCCCCTCTCAATATATCGAGCATCCGTCAGTCCGGGTCAGCCCTCTCTCAAAATATCGGGCATCCGTCAGTCCGGGTCAGCCCTCTCTCAATATATCGGGCATCCGTCAGTCCGGGTCAGCCCTCTCTCAATATATCGGGCATCCGTCAGTCCGGGTCAGCCCTCTCTCAATATATCGGGATGCATATATAAGTTTGCATAGATCATCATGATGATATATTAAGTAGGTGTATATATATATCGGCGTCCCATACCACTAATATATATATACTATGGGTATACATATATATTTCAGCATCCCATACCACTGATATATATACGCAGGAGTAAGACAATCCAGAATCATCATATGCAACCATATCACAGTGCGAAATCCATGAATTATAATACATGCAACATGAAACACTAATATGAGCATGGAACTTGGTAAAGGCATATGCACAAAGGAATATGAATCAATAACATATAAGTATGCAATTCAATGCGAGCCGTAGAGTGAATAGTAAATGAATAGTAATGCAGCTTGCCATTTGAAATAAGTATGACTCGGGTCTAGTCTAACATCTACTATGCAAACTATAGATCTAAGTATCAGGTCAACCGGGAGGGGTATGGAATCCACCTAAATCTGAGTCGGTATATATATATAGTCGGTGATCCCGCCTCAATAGTATTGCGTACGATACAGTATATCATATGGCATCCTCAAGTCATGAGTGCGGATCTATCATTAATATAAAGCTCGTACGGTAAATCGTCGTACGGCATCCCAATAGCTGGGTACGGGTAAATATCACATTCCTCTCATCAAATATCAGGTATCATTATCATCATATCACATAATCTGGGGTACTGATCTAAGTCTAGTACAACTGATACCATCTATATACTGCGTGTGCAAGCACACATCCAAAGGCCCGCTAAAGATCACATGTCGTATCCCAAATACGAATCATATCAAATCACCGATCTCGCGGCACAAAGCCCAACATCATCGACTCACTTCCAATGTCATCCAATAGCATCAAACACAGTGCAAGTGAAAGGGATATTTAAGGGTGTGCGTGTAAGTGTAAATCTATTCTAGGGTTCGCGACTATGAACTACACTAGTCACTTCTAACCCTACACTATCCATAATACACCTAACTATCATATATAATAACAGCTACGGACTGCGGGGATGCTAGACGCCATCCACCCGACTTCCCCCTGTAGATATAATCTACTCACCTTTCGTCTTTAATTGTGGACGTCGCCACGCGCTTGCTTGTCGTCCCGAAGTCTTCATGGGGTACCTACACATCAAAGTATCGTATATGCGTATTAAAACCAAATCAAAGCTAACATGGCACACGAAACCCCAAAACGATATGATAAGGGACCTATAGGTTAGAACCCACGGCATGCCTTCAAAACCATCTATCAATCCTCGATATCGTCGTATAAACGCCAATTAGTCGAGGTAAAACACAAGACACAAATTCAGAATTAAAAATACGGAATACGGAAACACGAATCCAAAACAGCAACTTAGGAAATATGTTCCAGATTTCACCCTAGGTCAAATTGGACAAATCTATATATACCAGGGGCCTAATTTACAGATAAGGGAACACCAAAACCAAAACGAGCCGGTTTGGTGGGGTCCAGGCCGCAATTTGCGGCCAAACGGGATAAATCTGCGGCCAAGGATAAAAGTTAGGGGCTGGGGTGTTGGTGGTATCTTCCTGGGTGCCTGCACATATCACTATCCAATCAATTATATTTTCAGGTGTCTCAGGTGAAAGCAGATTCAATAAAACCCTCACAGATTTCACAAATTCTCCGATATCGTATCCATAATCCCGTATTCTGGTCTCAACTCTCAAGTTTAGGTCTCAATTCATGCACTGGGGTGTTTATATAACCTCAACTGAGCTCAATTTCACAATACAACACAAGTTTCCCTCAAACCCTAACTAGGTTTTCTTTAAGTCCACAATATCACACAATATCGGTTCAACCTAAACATGGGGGTAAGGGAAATGCAAAAACTAAGTTAATGATCCAGAAAATACCTCATTTGGCAACTCAAGAAAATTCTTGAGTTGCCCCTAGTGGCCAAAATCCTCGCTTCTTTGGTCCAATGTGTAGATCTTGAGCTTGTGCACACTTTTAATGAATTGGAGATTGGGTTTTGGGATTGTATTTGAGATGATTTGAGGCTTGAAGAGGGGAGGTAGGGTGAGGAGCAGGAGTAGCAGCAGCAACTTGAAGGAGAGGGAGAGAAATGAGTGAAGGGAATGAAGGAGATGGCTAAGTCCTTGGGTCAAAGGAGACCATACCTCTCTCTCTCACCTACTACTAAATTCTTTATTTAAACCCCTTTTCTTTTCCTCAAATTCCTTCTCACTCAAATAGTGAACTCCAAAATAAAACCATGGCAAGAAAAATGCAACACAAGTGTAGAAAATGATATGTGCATGTTTTGCACAAAATTGCCCGAAAACCCGATTAGCGATTTTTAATCGCGATTAGCACTAAATTAGCTTATAACTAATCATAACAACTTAAAAGTGGCATAATTCTCTAATTTACCCTATTTTAGAATTTTCCATAATTTTCCAAAATTTTCCCCCATTTATCTGTATTTAATTATACCGAATTATTAAAATATTCGATAAAATAATATTAAATTATGAATTTCCCAAAAATAATATTTTTATTATTTCGAAATGTTACAGAAACTCCCGATAATACTTTTCCCCTGGCAGTTTATGACCTTAACATAGTCAACAAATCATAATTGCTAGCCAAGTTCAACCCGTCATTTCCCGATTTAATTAAACCAACCCATACGACCCTTAACATAGTCAACAAAGTCGTACGACTACCTTAATCCAATCACATCTCATGTTTTAGCAGATAAGCACTAATTATCTACCGCACACTACGCCTTAACATGGTCAACAAACGTAGCACGAATACTAAGAAGTACTTATCTGAAATGACGGAGGGTTACGCAGGTTTTTATGAAAACCATAAGCGTAATGAACTTGATATCGTTATAGAAACTGGTGTTTTTGAAAAGGAGTGTTTATTAGGCTTTTTCTAGTTTTGATAAAGAGGTCACTCCCGGTGAAGGGATCTCGGCTCTTTCCTTATCGAATAAGGTGTAGGATATTTCACAAATACCGCTATGGAAAGCAAGAACTATAGAAGCAATCAAAAACATAACCGAGTGAGTTGTAGCATCTGCTAGTTTCGCTAAAGAGGTTTGTTTCCCCCAATCAGAGAAAAGCTCTGTTCAAAATTTCAAATTTTGAAATGAAGCAACGCTTCATAGCAGCGCCAAGTGCGCTGCGCTCTAAGCAGCGCACCACATGCAAAGTACGGTGTGCTAGCGCTAAGAGCGCTGCACTTAAGCAGCGCACCACGTGCAAAGTGCGTGTGCGCTAGCGCTAAGTGCGCTGCACTCTAAGCAGCGCGCCACGTGCAAAGCACGGATGCGCTAGCGCTGGAACTAAAAGCTCCCCACCGTCAGATCAAAGATCCAATAAAGATAATAAATCATCAATTAATCAGAATAAAATTCCGTTAAATCTTTTCAAACAAGAAGATGATGCTCTGTAAATCAGAGCACCGTTGGATCAATGATCCAATGGTGATTAAAAATTACCAAAAACACAGAATAAATTCTGTATGGAAAAGATTTCCCAATCTTGTTACAAACAAGAAAATTGTCTTCTGCAAATCAGAAGCCCTTAGATCAAAGATCCAACAGTAGGAAATCCCCAAATCAATTGGAGAAAAGATCTCCTTAACTGATTGAACAAATCGGCTCACCCTATATAAAGGCCCCAAGACTTCAAGTCTCATAAATAGAAAAACATTTAGAGGAACCCCCCATAAACTTTGAGAAATCTCAGAAAGAAGAGCCAAGCTCTCGGTAGAAGAAGAAGATTTTCTTCAAGCTAAAAAAAATAGATAGAAAGACGAAATCGTCTCATATAAAAAGAAGAATTTACTTCTTTCACACAAATCATAGATCTATAAGACCAAGGTCTTTCACAACAGAGATTAAAGGATCTCAGCATAAAATAATAAGAACATAATTCATCTCACAGATCATAGATCTATAAGACTAAGATCTTTTATACAAGCAGATCATGGACATCTCATTATAAAATATAAAAGGGGGAGAATAATTCAATTCTCTTAGGATCACAGATCCATAAAGGCAAAGCCTTTCATCAAAATAAGAGATTGAAGCATCTCCTATAAAATAAGAACTTTTGTTCTTGGAATCTTGAGACAAAGTCTCTTATAAACGAGAATTTATTTCTCAGATCATAAAATTGATCAAATAGTGCTTTGCGCTCATAAGCTAGCGCTTTGCGCTCTTGTACTAGCGCTCAGCGCCAAGCGCACCACGTGCTCCTCACATGTGCACTACTTAACAGCTAGCACTTTGCGCTCATAAACTAGCGCAATGCACCCATTATCTGGCGCTTAGCGCCAAACGCGCCACGTGCTCTTCACGTGTGCGCCACTCAGCAGAAGCGCAATGCGCTCATAATCTGGCGCTCAGCACCAAGCGTATCACGTGCTCCTCACGTGTGCACCACTCAGAAGAAGCGCAATGCATTCATAAACTAGCACTCTGCGCCCTTTGACTGGCGCCAAGCGCGCCACATGCTCCTCACGTGTGCGCTAAAAGAACATAAATTGTTCTATAAATAAAGCCCAGAGCTATGATGAATGCTCAGCATTCAGTAAAAGACAAAAATATTGTCAGAACGCAAATCAATGCTCAGCATTGTCAAATGTTTAACATTTTAACTGAGTGGGCCGAGCCCAAGTTAGCCATAAACCCCTCATTCAAATTAATTGAGCCCATATGCTCATAAATTTCATATCTTAGTCCCAATTGGACTACAGATCTCCAAACCAATATTGGTTTAAGGGTACATCTCTTCACTCCTCTGATATTTGTCGTTGTAATCCTTCAACGTCTTC
The DNA here is from genome assembly GCA_030015575.1 of Agapanthus africanus. NCBI lineage: Eukaryota > Viridiplantae > Streptophyta > Magnoliopsida > Asparagales > Amaryllidaceae > Agapanthus > Agapanthus africanus. The sequence continues at coordinate 348,899,715 of JASDDO010000024.1, read as the reverse complement.
AAAGAGGTGACGGGTCCCGACAACCAGACATTCCATGGACTGTGGGGTCCTTAAACTCATGGACTATGATGTCCTTAAACTTGGACTGTGGGGTCCCTAAGCCCATGGACTATGATTTCCTTAACCTCGGACTGTGGGGTCCTTAAACCCATGGACTATGATGTCCTTAACCTCGGACTGTGGGGTCCTTAAACCCATGGACTATGATGTCCTTAACCTTTATGGACTGTGAGGTCCTTAAACTCACGGACTATGATGTCCTTAACCTTAGACTGTGAGGTCCTTAAGCCCTGGGCTATGATGTCCTTAACCTTGGACCGTAATGTCCTTAAACTAATTATGGACCGCAATGTCCCTAAACTAAACAATAGATCTCAAATGCACTCTTGTTGGATCTAAATGATCCCGTTAAGTTGATCTTAGTCTAAAAATTAGACTAACGTATCCTTAACAAACGTTTAAGTTGATCTTAGTCTCAAATGAGACTAACGTATCCTTAAACCCAAACCAAAAACCCAAATCTAAGAAAATACGGATTTGGACTAATCCACCCCCTACGGGCGACAACATAAATTAATCTCCGTATACAATCCACGGGCAACCAAAAAACAAAACAAATACACACGACACGAAGTGACCATCTGGAGAAGGAGAAAGTGGTTACCGCGATGCCGTAGCGTAATTAATTGCAGGGGTTTACGCCTATAGGGAAGAGCGTCCCCACAATCAAAAACCCCACAACGAGGGGGAATCTGACGAAGTTTGCTACATCGGCCGCATCCGTTTAAACCTTCGATACATGGTGTCATAAATCAACTTGGCATCTTCGGAGAGGTAGACGGATAGCACCTAATAGCATCTGCCCTCGAAATTCATGCAAGACGGACCTACGCGGTCCCGTCCCCCGTGTTCGGCGGAGAACAGATTCTGGAACGCCTGGTGGGACCTTTTCCTCTTTCCACTCCACACTTCGTGTGTCTTGTTCGCGAACGAATCGCGGTTTGATATGGTTGCCCTTGGGTTCGAGGTACTAAGATTTGGTGTCTTGCTCCGTGCAGAAAACAGAAGATCAATGGCTTCAAACTGCACTAACTACAACTGCAGCTCTCGCTCCGTCCCGTCCAGAGGAGTGACTTACGGGCCCCAAGCGGCCTCCATCTTCGCTATACCGGTGGAACAGGTGAATCAGGCCACCACTGGATTTTTCTTCGGGACCATGCTCCCGCCAACGAGCTTCAACGCCCCTATACCATCACAAGAAGCTCCCAAGAAGTCAGTCTTTGATCGGCTTGCAACTACTGCGGCCCCTCTCAATGGGTCGCCTAAGTCTACTGCCTCAGTTTTTAACAGATTGGGACGAAGCTCAGATGGGCCCATGAAGAAGCCCGCAATTCCTGAAGGTGTTTTTCCTTAGTGGTTAGCCATTCCTACTCCTGAAGTCCCCAATGCGGCTTCTCCTACTAAGGGGTCGGTCTTCATGAGACTGGCTGTTTCAGCCTCTACTCTACGTGAAGTCATGAAGGCTGCTTCCCCTGTTCGAAAGTCGGCCTTTGCAAGACTGACTACCCCCTCTCAACGGGTGTCAGTCTTCGACAGGCTAGCACCAATAACAGTCTCTCCTCAAAGCAGGGAGCATAAAGAAGCTCATCCAACAGCGGAGGTGATCCCGGCCGCACGACATGCTCGATGTCGCCACTGGCGCCGAGTGAGGAAAGCTGGGAGCAATTCCTCTTCTGGACCGACTCCGCCAGCTCCAATGGTGAAAGTTGATGTTGTTGTTCCAACTGGGAACAGCTTTGAACTACTTAATAGGGTGCGCAGGAATTCGCCAACTGCTGTGCTAAAAAGATCTCCTCCACCTATAGAGAATGCCCCAAAGGCGAAGTTGGAGCAGCCCCCTCAATGGCTGTCCTCTAAAATTTACAAGGTCTGGCGTCAAGTCCAAGACTCGGTGATTGATCCAAATTACTCTCGCCGACAGAAAAAGTTGAAAGTTCAGCGGGAAGAGGACCACCCTGTCAAGCCACAGAAGGTGTCATCTGTTCTGGTGCCCACTGCAACGCCGCCCTTAACTTCGACCGCCCATAAAAGAAAGAGACCGGAGAAAATCCCGGAGTTTGCGACGAATCGCAAGAACACTGAATCTAAACGCCCCAAGTCTGGGGGCAGGGTGGTGCACACCATCTATATGGCATCCAAAAAAGAGGATAGTCGTATCTCCACAGGTCATCGACCGCTTACGCGATCAGTGATTAAGTCTCAGGAGCAACAACAACAAAAGCTCCAAGAGATGCTAACAGCTATGGCCGCACTCACAGGACCAAAAACAAGCCCGGAGACATTCTCGGAGTAGCACCGTGAGCAGGAAACTGATGCCGAATTCCTTCGGAGAATGCTTGAGAAGAGGGACAAAGAGGCCACAGAACAAGCGGCCAAAATTAAACAAATGGCCTTCTATTTCAGGATATGGTGGGTATGATGATCCAGCCAGACCCTCCAACTGAAGATCCTCCGATTATCCTCGAAGATGACCGAGCGGAGACGTCAAACCCCCTTCCGGCTTGTTCAGCAGCCAAAGAGGAGACCATCTCAAAAGCTTCCCTGGATGATTATATAGCTCAGCAAATACGGGCTCATCAAGCAAATGAAGCAACTAGCCAAGTCGTCAGAACCGGTCGACCATATCCAGGATGGTACGATCAGATCAAGTATCCGCCAGGATACACGATTCCTAAGTTTCATGTATACAAGGGGACAGGCAATCCCCATCAACATGTCGCTCAGTTCAGGGCTCTTTGCGGCAATACCGGAGGTGACGACAAACTATTGCTTCGCCAGTTCATCGGCAGCTTGGCGGAAACGACCTTTGAGTGGTATTCGGAGCTTCCCAACGACTCCGTCAAAACTTTTACAGAGATGGAATTGCTGTTCACCCAACGTTTTGCGAGCGCTAGCGAACGTACCCCAATCACAACACTGATCAATGCCAGGGTGAAGCCAGGCGAAAATTGGGTTCAGTACGCGATACGGTGGCGGAATCTATGGTCGAAGTGCGAGCAGCGCATCGAACAGGCACCTGCGGTAGGCATGTTCAAGGGTACTCTCGACCCTCAGGCGACTATTTCCCAATTCATGATGTTTTTCAAGCCGACCACTTTCCAGGCCTTGATTGACAAGCTGGCCTAAATGGACCAGATGGGCTACAGACCTTCCTTTTCGAAACCGGAGTCGCGAAACGAAAAAGTGAAGGGGAAAGCGACCTTCGTCACCAATGCTCAACAGCAGCCCAGTGGCTCAAAACTAACTGATCGTCCAGACGAGAGATAGCGATTCTTTAATGAGAAAATGAAGCGTCCTTATTTGTTTCCCAGGGATAAAACGAGGAGATTGTTTGAACTAGTGGTGCGCAACAGGCTCATTAATTTACCGAATCCAAAACGCCCATTGCAACCCGGTGAGGCTAATAATCCCAATTATTGCCCCTATCACCAAGCGATGGGCCATCCAATTGAAGATTGCTTCGTCTTTAAAGGCTGGATTGAAGACCAATACCAACAGGGCAAATTCGCATTGTCCGAGAATTGGAAAGTAAGCTCGCCTCAACCGCACGCTCTTAAAAGGGGGGACACACCGAGGGCATCGTGCTCTTTTATCAAAGAAGCTCCATGGGAGGTTGCTCTTTCAGCCAAAACGAAAAGAATGTTGAAGGATCTCCAAACATGCCCGGCGATCAAATGGAAAAGTCCGCTGGAACCTGAAGTCATTAAGGGAATGCTGAAGCCGCGCCCAACTTCAAAAATTGGTGGTGATAGTTAAAGCGCCCACACCCAGCCGTCAAAGTCTTCGAAGAAGAAGAAAAAGACCAAAAAGCCCATGAAGCCTGATGACAAGTGCACGGACCTGCAAAAACGTATTTACGCAATGGAAGAATATAACCAGAAAATGTGGACTCCAGTCACACTCCAAGAATTTCTCAGCCACGTCCTTGAGAACGGAGATGATGATAATGGAGAAGACTCGTCGGATGAACCTGAAGATTATGTGGCAAGCTGTCATATGATCTCTCACTTATCGATAGACGGTGAAGAAGCTCTGGATGCAGAGAAACTGGGGGCAGAACCTGAGCCGGAACTTCTAGGACCATCAGACGAAATGATTGATGCATTCCTGAACGAAACTCTTCTAAAAAGCAAAGCTGATCAAGAGCACGAAATGGACATATTTGAAAAAGCCAAACGCCGGCGACTGGATGAAAGGGTTGAAGCACCCCAACTAGACCGAGGCATGCCCGCGACAGACAAGAGCAGGTTTAAAACAAAGAAAAGGTTCGCCAAAGCCAAATCAATGGGAATGAAGCTGCCACCCTCCGAAAGAAACACTTCTGATGAAATACATCTTAATGAAGAGGATGTGCATCCTAATTACTGTTTATATCATCGAAGGATTGCGCACCCTACTGAAGAATGTAACGCCTTTAAAAATTGGTGGCTAGGGTATGTCGCTCACAGGCAGCACTTCAAAAGGATGAAGCGTGAAGCTCGTCGACAGTGGAAAAATGCGACGGATAAATATGGAAGAGCTGCCGGCAACTGTCACATAATTGATAGCAGGGGATCGCAAGTTCTTACCTTCAGGAGCGATTCTGAAAAAGAAATAATTCTCGGCCCTCTCTTCAAAGAATCTACCCCAGGAAAAGAGGAAGAACTGAAGAGTTGTGAGAACATTCAGCTGCGTAATCGCACATTACCTGAAAAGAATCTCGGAACCGTAAACAAGGGGTCGAACAAAAAGGATAAGGGAAAAGAAAAGGTCCCTGAGGATATCACACTCGATGACCAAGCCGTCGAAGAGCTGACAGCCAAGGATCCATCCAAGAAAAACAAAGTGGATTATAACGTTCTAGCACACCTGAGGAAGATACCCTCACATCTAAGCATTCTCGACACCCTTCTGCTATCCAAAGAGGCGAGAGATTCTTTTATCAAGGCACTATAAGAGCTCGAGCAGTTCCAAACTTTCCTCGCCGAAGAAAAGATGAAGGACGAGCTGGAAGAAGTGCACACAACCGATATTACTTTCGGCGATGAAGATCTCCTCCTCGGGACGTGCGAGCATAACCGTCCCCTTTATGTCTCCGGATATTGCCATGACATTAAGATAGGCAAGATCCTGGTCGACAATGGGTCCTCTGTCAATCTTCTCAATGTAAGAGTGTTGAAGGAAATCTGCATGAGCGTTCAGCACCTCACTCGTGATAAAATCACCATCTCCGAGTTCGACTCACAATCATCACGGATGCTCGGGTCTATGATATTGACGTTACGCTTTGGGCTGCTCGTCACGGACATTAAATTTCACGTCATTGACGCTAAGACATGTTACAATGTTTTGCTCGGCAGGCCTTGGTTACACGAGTACAACATCATCCCTTCTACACAACATCAGTGTATGAAGTATTTCAAGGATGGTCTCGAGTATACTGTGACAGGGGAACTAAACCCATTCTCCGTGAATGAAGTCCGAAAGTATGAAGATGCAAAATACTTCTTACCAGATTTCGAAGATACGGAAAGATGCCATGAACCGAAGAACAAAGCTATCACCACTATTCCAGTCTTCGGGAGTGACACTGAGGAGGAAGAAGAAATAGTTTATTCAGGGCCGCCCCAATGCAACAAGCCGGGACCGTCCACCCCTATTCTGGTCTTCGGCAGCAACTCGGAAGATGAGGTCAATGTCGTATTTTCTGTTCGGCCATCAATACAAGCCTTCGCTGGCGATGATCGGAGTTTGCGAATCGCCATGGTTCCGCAAGAGCATTACAAAGAGCTCGACACACTTGATACCTATGGTGTGCAGGAACTGCAGACATTCTATGTCCCCCCAGGCGAAGAGGTGAAAAGGCGATCCTATTTTATCAATCCGCAGAAACTAAAGTGGAGAAAGAAATTTGGCATGGTGCGGATTCTATGCTTGACAGGCTCCAGCCCATCCGTCCGCCCAGAAACTACACAGAAGGATTAAAAAGGCTGTTAAGGCGTTAAGGCATACCCTTCAAACAGACTGCTCGACAAACTCAGTTCTACAACAGGATCTGGAATGTCCCCGGAACTCAGCGAAAATTGCCCAACGGGAGAATGGAAACGATCGGGCTTGGATATGTTCAATCCAAGAAACGGGAGCGATTCCGCGGATGCTGCGTCATACATGATTTCGATGAAGAAGGAGATGCTCTATGGGAATATGCTAACCCTGAACCAAAACGAGCTCCCGCCGTGGAAATGCGAAGTCCGTCGTTCGAAGAACAAATGGACAAGGTTATAAGGGAAGCGGGTCAAAAGGTTCGAGATGACCATAATCGCGAAATGGACATCTACGAGAAAGCCAGAACGCAGCGCCTCCTTCAGTAGGCTACAGAAAGTGACGATGCCCTTCGTCGCCAGCCCGTCATACAAAAGACCCGACGCAGAGGCAGAAATAAACCCAAGAACGGAAAAAGCGTTCGACAGCGACAAAGCGGGTCCAAGAAGCCACGCGATCGAGAATCGAGCAACCAGGATTCGTCTCTTATAAAGAAGATGGGTCGAGCGTATTCTTTTTCCCAAGACAAGATAAGGAAGATACTCGATCTTGTCATAAGAAATTAGATGATTACCCTCCTGGAGTCCAAGCACCCCGAGCAAGCAGGCGAGGTCTCTCACCCGGACTATTGCTCCTATCACTGAGCGATAGGACATCCTCTCGAAGACTGCTTCACATTCAAAGACTGGGTAGAAGACCAGTATCAGCAAGGCAGGTTCGCTCTATCCAACAGTTAGAGGGTAACCTCGCCACAAAAGCATGAACCGAAAGCCACATATGTAGCGAGAGTAGAGCCAGATCAACATCGGTCTTGGAAGCGATCTCGCACCTGTCACGTGGTAACGATGTCAGGAGAAGGAGTATGCGAAGATATGGCTGATCTCTCCTGGTGCTTCGAAAACAATGATGACGAGGTGATCTCCGAGTTTCCACCGGTGCCAAAAGAGCTGGAAGATGGGATACATACTACTGCAGATAACCTCAAGAAAATTGACTTGGGAACGACAAGTGACCCACGGCCGACATTCGTCAGTGAGCTTTTGTCTGAAGAAAGGGTGGCTACACTAAAAGACGTGCTCATGCAGTATAAAGACTGTTTTGCATGGAACTATTCCGAGATACTCGGATTAGATCCAGAAATAGCCGTCCACAAATTGGCAATATCTTCGGACGTCAAGCTGATCAAACAAGCACCGAGGAGAATGCGGCTCAAGCTTGAGATGAGCATCAACACCGAGGTCAAGAAGCTAATCGACTCCGACTTCATCCAAGAAGTGCAATACCCTGACTGGATTGCTAATATCGTCCCAGTGATGAAGAAAAATGGAACGGTGCACATATGTGTGGACTTTCGGGATCTCAACAAAGCTTGCCCAAAGGACGAATTTCCAGTACCGGTCACTGAGCTGATGATAGATAATACGTCCACTCACGAAGTTTTCTCCTTCATGGACGGCTCATCAGGATACAATCAAATAAAAATGCATCCCGAGGACCAGAAGCATACAGCTTTCCGGACCCCTTTGGGCATATTCTGCTACAAGGTGATACCTTTCGGTCTAAAGAACGCTGGTGCCACCTATCAAAGGGCCATGACGAAGATTTTCGATAACCTCATACATGAAATCGTCGAATGCTATATTGACGACCTCGTAGTTAAAAGCAAATCATACGAGGAACATTTAGAGTATCTGAAGACCGTGTTTCAGCGCCTTCGGAAATACAACTTGAAGATGAACCCTCTCAAATGTATGTTCGGAGTTTCCTCAGGTAAATTCCTAGGATTCATCGTACGGCACCGGGGCATCGAGATAGACCCGTCAAAGATCAAGGCGATTAGGGAAATGTCCCTGCCAAGAACTCTCAAGCAGCTGCGGTCTCTTCAAGGAAAGCTCGCGTACATCCGGCGATTTGTAGCCAATCTTTCTGGCAAGTGTCGCCCCTACAGTCACCTGATGAAGAAGGGAACCCCTTTCGTCTGGGATCGCAAATGCCAAAGCGCACTGGAAGAAATCAAGCAATACCTGCAGAATCCTCCGGTGCTAACCGCTCCCGTTAAAGGAAAACCTCTCATCCTGTACACAACCGCCCTTAAGGGTTCTCCAGACGCATTATGGGCACAAGAAAACGACCAAGGGAAGGAGAGAGCCCTTTACTATTTGAGTCGAGTTCTTCTGGGGGCAGAAAAAAATTACTCCCCTATTGAAAAACACTGCCTGGTGTTAATCTTCGCAATAACGAAGCTCAGGCACTATGCATTGGCACATGAGGTCCATCTCATATCAAAGGTGGATCCTCTCAAATATTTGATGTCAAAGGCTATATTAACGGGACAGCTCGCTAAATGGGCCTACTCTTAATGGAATTCTCGGTGACATATTGTCCCCTCAAGGCGGTAAAAAGCCAGCCTATCGCCGACTTCCTCACTGAGCATCCGATACCTGCCGATTCTCCGTTGAACTGTGAATTGCCCGATGAGCACGCGATTGACACGATCGACGGGGAGAGAAGATAGAATGACACCCGATAGGAACTCTATTTTGATGGAGCATCTTCCATGAAGAAGCGCAAACAAAGCACCCCCATGATCAAATCCGGGGTGGGCCTCATCTTCGTGAATCCACTAGGAGGGATAATGCGCTTTGCCTTCTCCTTAACAGAGCCGAGGATGAATAATGAAGCCGAATATGAAGCTTTAATAGCGGGTCTTGAGATCGCTATCGACATAGGAATTGAAAACCTCCTCATATACGGAGACTCCCAGCTGGTCGTTAGTCAAGTAAATGGCGACTATCAAACATGCAAACCAAAATTGGTGAAATACGGCGAGAGAGTGCAGCAACTGCTGACTCAAATCCCTGCCTATGCCCTAGAAAGCATACCGTGTGCGAAAAATAGAAAAGTGGATGCATTGGCCAAACTCGCTAAAGAACTGGCCGACGAGAACCTCGATGACGTGAGGATCATTATGCAAAGTCGTCGGGTTCTTGCACCGGCAGAAATGTCTCCAGAGTCGTCCGGAAAAAAAGGAGCGACCGAGCAAGCGACACTACAAGTAAAAGACCAGGAAAAGGCTATGGATTGGAGAGAAGTCTTTATAGACTACTTCAAATCCCATCGAACACCTGAAGAATTGTCCTCAAGACATCAGCTCATGAAACGAGCTCTATCTTTCGCCTTTGTCAATGATACTCTGTATAAGAGATCGTTCGACTCCCTGTGGCTAAGATGTATGGGACCTGAAGAAGCAAAAAGAGTTATCCAAGAAACTCACAATGGACTCTACGGTTCTCACCAAGCTGGGCCGAAGATGAAACTAAAGATCAAAAGGATGGGCTACTATTGGCCCACGATGATCCAAGACTGCCTAGAATACACAAAGCAGTGCCACTCGTGCCAAATTCATGGGGATTTTATCCACCAGCATCCAAATCCACTACATCCAACGGTGGCTAGCTGGCCATTCGAAATGTGGGGAACTGACATAATCGGCCCCATCGAACCAGCATCGTCCAGAGGACATCGGTTCATACTGGCAACAACCGAATGCTTCTCCAAGTGGGCAGAAGCAGTACCACTAAAAGAAGTGAAGATGGAGAATATCCTCCATTTCTTCAAGACACACGTCATTTATCGGTTCAGCACTCCGCGATTGATTATCTCCGATAACGGGCCAGCCTATAGAAGCCATAAGATCAGCCGCTTCGCACAACGGTATAACATAGACTGGAGATACACTTCGGTCTATAATCCCCGAGCTAATGGTCTAGCTGAGGCTTTCAAGACCTTGACTAAGATCGTGAAAAAGACGGTGTCTCGAAATAAGAAGGACTGGCACGAGAGACTGCATGAAGCACTCTGGACATATCGAACTACGTTCAAAATAGCCACGAACACAACGCCGTATGCATTGGTATTCGGCACAGAAGTGGTACTCCCTTTGGAGATAGAGTTACCCTCTCTACGAGTGGCGGTTCACTACGAGCTAACGGACGAAAAGAATGCTCACCTTCGGCTTGAGGAGATCGACGCCCTTGATGAAACCCGGCTCATGGCGCAACAAAACCTGGAGGTTTATAAAGCAAAGATGACGCGCTCGTACGAAAGATTGACTAAGCCGAGAACATTCCGCCAAGGCGAACTCGTGCTAGTGGTCAAAAGACCTATGATCCCCAATCGTGCCAAACGAGGGAAATTCGAGCCGAACTATGAAGGCCTGTACATCATAGACAAAGTTTACCAGGGTGGAGCCTGTTCCCGCCAAAATTTTGGCTCAAACCCCGCTCCCTTATAAAAGTAACAAAAAAATAAAAAAAAATAAAGAAAAAAAAACTTCAGAAGCAGCGCCAAGTGCGCTGCGTCCTAAGCAGCGCGCTGGACGCTAGCGTTAGGTGCCCTGCGCTCTAAGCAGCGCACCACATACAAAGCACGAGTGCGCTAGCGCTAAGTGCGCTGCGCTCTAAGCAGCGCACCACGTGCAAAGCACGGGTGCGCTAGCGCTGGAACTAAAAGCTCCCCACCGACAGATCTAAGATCCAATAATAATGATAAATCATTAATTAATCAGAATTAAATTCTGTTAAGAAAATATTTCTCAAAATCTTTCCAAACAACAAGATTATGCTATGTAAATCAGAGCACCGTTGGCTCAATGATCCAATGGTGATTAAAAATCACCAAAATACAGAATAAATTCTGTATGGAAAAGATTTTCCAATCTTGTTAAAAATAAGAAGATTGCCTTCTGTAAATCAGAAGCCCTTGGATCAAAGATCCAACGGTGGGGAAATCCCCAAATCAATTGGAGAAAAGATCTCCTTAACTGATTGAACAGATCGGCTTGCCCTATAAAAAGGCTCCCCAGATTTCAAGTCTTAATATACAGAAACAAACAGAGAAACCTCCCCATAAACTTTGAGAAATTCAAAGACAAAATCAAGCTCTCAGAAGAAGAAAACTTTCTTCAAGGTAAAAAGAAAAAAGAACAAAGAGATGAAATTATCTCATATAAAAGAAGAATTTACTTTTTTTTTAGATCATAGATCTATAAGACCAAGGTCTTTTATAAAGAGTTAAAAAGATCTCATCATAAAATAAAAAGAAGAACATAACTCTTCTCACATATCATAGATCTATAAGACAAATTGTCTTTTACAAAAAGAGATCATGAACATCTCATTATAAACAGAGAGGGGGAAAGAATAATTCAATTCTTTTAAGGATCATAGATCCATAAAGGCAAAGCCTTTCATCAATACAAGAGATTGAAGCATCTCCTATAAAAATAAGAACTTTTGTTCTTAGAATCTTGAGACAAAGTCTCTTTTGGGATCAAAAAGTTGATCAATTAGCGCTTGCACTCATAAGATAGCACTCTGTGCTCAAGACTGGCGCACAGCGCCACGTGCTTCTCACGTGTGCGCTACTTAACAGAAGCGCCTCAGCGCTCAAAGACTAGCACAAAGCGCTGCAGAGCCTTAGCGCTCCAAATATAGCGCACTGCGCTCATTGACTGGCGCTCAGCGCCAAGCGCGACACGTGTCCCTCACGTGTGTGCCACTAAATTAATAGTGCAATGCGCTAATAAACTGGCGCAATGCGCCCATCATCCGGCGCTTAGCACCAAGCGCAACACGTGTCCCTCACGTATGCGCTACTTGGCAGAAGCGCACTGCGCTCTTTGACTGGCGCAAAGCGCCAAGCGCACCACGTGTTGCGCTGATAAAACATAAATTGTTCTGTAATAAGCCCAAGACTATGAGGAATGCTCATCATTCAGTAAAAGACAAAAACACTATCAGGGCCAAGCCCAAATAAAGGCTCAACAGCCCAAAATAAATGTTAAACATTTTAACATGATTGGACTTATCCCAAGATTGTCCATAAGTCCTCAACTCAGATTAACTGACCTTATATACTCGCAAATCTTTTGACAGACCTTACTCCCAAATTGGACTACAGATCTCCCAACCAACCTTGGTTCAAGGGTACATCTCTTCACTCCTCTGATATTTGTCGTTGCAATCCTTCAACGTCTTCAGAGAGGTGACAGGTCCCGACAACCATACATTTCATAGACTATGACGTCTTTAAACTGGACTGTGGGGTCCTTAAACCCACGGACTATGATGTCCTTAACCTTGGACTGTGGGGTCCCTTTAAACCCACGAACTATGATGTCCTTAACCTCGGACTGTGGGGTCCCTTTAAACCCAAGGACTATGATGTCCTTAATCTCGGACTGTGGGGTCCTTTTAAACCCACAGACTATGATGTCCTTAACCTCGGACTGTGGGGTCCTTAAGCCCATGGACTATGATGTCCTTAACCTTGGACCACCATGTCCTTAAACTAGTAATCGACCGCAATGTCCCTAAACTAAGCAATAGAGCCCAAATGCTCTCTTGTTGGATCTAAACGATCCCGTTAAGTTGATCTTAGTCTGAAATTAGACTAACGTATCATCAACGAACGTTTAAGTTGATCTTAGTCTCAAATGAGACTAACGTATCCTTAAACTAAACCCAAAACCCAAATCTAAGAAAATACGGATTTGGACTAATCCACGCCCTACGGGCGACAACATAAATTAGTCTCCGTATACAATCCATGGGCAACCAAAAACAGAACAAACACACACGACACGAAATGACCATCTGGAGAAGGAGAAAGTTGTTACCGCGATACGGTAGCATAATTAACTGCAGGGGCTTGCGCCTGCAGGGAAGAGCGTCCCCACAATCAAAAACCCCTCAAATGTGGGGGAATCTGACGAAGTCTGCTACAACGGCCGCATCCGTCTAAACCTCCGATACATGGTGTCATAAATAAACTTGGCATCTTCGGAGAGGTAGACGGATAAAACCAATTAGCATATGCCCTCGAAATTCAGGCAAGACAGACCTCCACGATTGCGTCTCCGTGTTTCGGCGGGGAACAGAGCCTATCTACTCATGGACATGCATGGCGAAAGACCTTTCAGGCCAATAAATGGTCGCTCCCTGAAAAAATACTACGCCTGACGAGTCACGGCCTAGGTCAACGATAGATGAAGACGCCTATGTCCGCTCGCTATCTTCCTAAGCCCAAACTCTATAATTAGTAGCCAGCTAACGGACCGAAACGTCCTTAAACTAACAACGGACCGAAACGTCCTTAAACTAACGATGGACCACCATATCCTAAAACTGGCTGTTGACCGAGATGTCGATAAACTACTACGGATCGCAGCATCCCAAGGCTGACAAAAAAAATATAATAAAAAATATTAAAAAAAAATAAAACGGTATGTCCATAAGCAAAATGGGCACGGATGAAAAGCCCAAAGGGCTCCGTGAGTAAAAAGAGCAGGACTACCGGCGAGTTTTATGAAAACCCGAAAGGGCGTGACCTCGTTAAAAGACACTTGCAAGGTCCTCTCGACCCTGTAAGGAGAAACCACCTGCGTAAGATCCTTATGACTCACAAGAAAGCAATACGCTTAGGGATCCTCACGATTTCTAAGAAGAAATTACACTTACGAGATCCTCACGACTCGTAAGGAGAATTCCCCTTTGAGATCCTCACGGCTCATAGGGTTCAAAAGCCTTAAGCTACAGGGATCTGAACCTGTTCTTATGCAGTCATACACCCTGATTTTGCCCTACAAGCGGTTCAATGCAGACCCTTGTATACAATCCACGGGCGCGAATAAACATTTTCCCTAACAAAGCCCCACCCGCGACTAGGGATATTTTTATACTGTGGACAGCCCTTGTAAGTCCTCTCAACTTATAAGGAGAAAACACTCTTATAAGATCCTTACGACTTATAAGAGAACGCACATTTAGGAATCCTCATGATGCCTAAGGAGAAAACGCACTTACGAGATCCTCACGACTCATAAAGAGAAATACCTTCATGAGACCCTTACGGCTCATGAAGTTAAAAGCCTTAGTCGACATGATCCTAACCCTATTTATTAAGCCACCTTTGTTCGACATCGATAAAGGCAAATGATGATTCGCTCCTGGAAATATCCCGGTTGTAGCGATGCTGATGCCTAAATCGGTATCAAATCCCAAACTCGCAGCGAAAAGCCAGCGATCCACAAATCCATATGAAATAGCCGAAATGATGGGGCAACTTGCAGCAAAATCAGTAAGTAAAAATGTATGCATACAAAATAGCCGAAATGATTGGGCAACTCGCAATAAAAATAAGCGAGTAAAATAAAAAAAATAGCCGAAATGATTGGGCACCGCGAAAAATAGCCAAAATGATTCGGCAATCACGACTTTCGCGATATAAAAGTTGAAATGATAGAGCATCGCGGAAAGAAAATATATATATATGATGAACCTTTTTGCCCTACAGGTGAAATCACATCGATCCCTGTATATAATCCAAGGGCACAAACAAAGAGGGAACCATACCTTCCCACCAGGCTCCATCAGAAGGAGAGCCAAATCTCGACGGTTCACAGACAGCCTAGAGATCATCAACAGCGTTCCTTCTCGTTCCAGCAGGATTCAGACGCGACAATCAACCTTAGAACCATGGCAAAGTACCTACTCCGAATCTTGATGGTTCACAGACAACCTAGAGACCACCACGATATTCATCTCATTACAACAGACGCAACATCAGCAAATCGGAGTCGCGGCAAAGTTCCCAGTTCCATGACTCGGCGGTGCACAGACAACCGAGAGTCAACCCCCGACTCCGTGAAATGCGGATAAAGTCAACCCCTCCTGGTCTAGTGGAAAACGGCTAATGTCAATCCTGACCTCGTAGGAAGCGTCCAGAGCGAATCCTGGTCTAGCAGAACACGGCTAATGTCGATCCTGACCCCGTGGGAAGCATCTAGAGAAAATCCTGGTCTAGCGGAACACGGCTAATGTCAATCCTGACCACGTAGCAAGCGTCTAGAGCAAATCCTGGACTAGTAGAACATAGATAATATCAATCCTGACTCCGTAGGAAGCGTCCAGAGCAAATCCTGGTCCTATAGAACACGGCTAACGTCAATCCTGACCCCGTGGGAAGCGTCCAAAGCAAATCCTGGTCCCGTGGAACACGGCTAATGTCAATCCTGACCCCGTGGGAAGCGTCCAGAGCAAATCCTGGTCTAGTGGAACACGGCTAATGTCAATCCTGACCCTGTGGGAAGCGTCCAGAGCAAATCCTGGTCTAGTGGAAAACGGCTAATGTCAATCCTGACCCCGTGGGAAGCATCCAGAGCGAATCCTGGTCTCGTGGAATACGGCTAATGTCAATCCTGACCCCGTGGGAAGAGTCCAGAGCAAATCCCGGTCTCGTGAAACACAGCTAATGTCAATCCTGACCCCGTGGGAAGCGTCCAGAGCAAATCCCGGTCTCATGGAACACGTCTAATGTCAATCCTGACCCTGTGGGAAGCGTCCAGAGCAAATCCTGGTCTAGTGGAACACGGATAATATCAATCCTGACCCCGTGGGAAGCGTCCAGAGCGAATCCTGGTCCCGTGGAACACGGCTAATGTCAATCCCGACCCCGTGGGAAGCGTCCAGAGCAAATCCTGGTTTAGTGGAACACGGCTAATGTCAATCCTGACCCCATGGGAAGCGTCCAGAGCAAATCCTGGTCTAGTGGAACATGGATAATGTCAATCCTGACCCCGTGGGAAGTGTCCAGAGCAAATCCTGGTCTAGTGGAACACGGCTAACGTCAATCCTGACCCCGTGGGAAGCGTCCAAAGCAAATCCTGGTCTAGTGGAACACGGCTAATGTCAATCCTGAACCCGTGGGAAGCGTCCAGAGCAAATCATGGTCTAGTGGAACACGGCTAATGTCAATCCTGACCTCGTGGGAAGCGTCCAGAGCAAATCCTGATCTTGTGGAACACGGGTAGAGTCAATCCTGACCCCGTGGGAAGCGTCCTGAGCAAATCCTGGTCCTATAGAACACGGCTAAAGTCAATCCTGACCTCGTGGAAAACAGCCAGAGCGAATCCTGGTCCCTTAGAACATGGCTAAAGTCAATCCTGACCCCGTGGGAAACGTCCAGAGCAACCCCTGACTCTGTGAAATGCGGATAATGTCAACCTCATCAATCACTTACGGGTCCTCTCAACTTGTAAGGAAGAAAACTCTCTTGTGAGATCCTTATGACTCCCAAGAGAAAACACACTTAGGAATCCTCACGATTCCTAAAAAGAAAATACATCTACGAGATCCTTTCGACTCGTAGGGAGAAAAGTCTTTATGAGACCCTCACGGCTCATAAAGTTGAAAAGCCTTAGGCAGCAGATCTGAACTTGCTTCTTAAGCCATCACTACCTCTCGAAGAGTTCAAGATGGAATGCTCTCTATCATCTACAGGCTACGCTTACTAATGTAACATGCCGGTAACAAAGAAAAGAGAAGAAAGCGACAGTAAGGAGAGCATTTGATTCGCATTCAGTTAAGCATTCAAAACGTACCCATTCATGCATGTGCGAAAAGGTTTAATGCATAAAATAAACACATGGAAATGGAAAAGCTTGCTATTCATACTTCAGAAAATTTCTACATTGATGAAAATAGTAAATAAAAACGCCGTTAAAAATGTTTTACAAAGGTAAGACATCAAATCCAGGACATGGATTGAGAAATTCAAAAGTGAGGCCATCCAAAAATTTTCGGGCCTCTTGGACCATCTTCGTGTGCATCCTTTCACGATCACAAGCGTCAGGATCCCCACTGATGTCCTCCACCCTTCGATAGGCAGCGAGTATCGCCGCCTGCTGAAAAGCTTGATGCGGGATATCAACAAGGTTGTCTCGCCTTTTCTTTTAGATTAAGCCCATCAGGTACACTGAGTGCACCTTATCTTCGGCGTCATCCAATACCTTAAGCGGCATGCTGGCGTAAAATAGAGGAATTTCTCCCCAGATCGCTCCCACAATAAGCTTCGAGAGAGAGGAACGGCGAGAAAGCAGTCGACCATTATATGCATCAAAGCGACCGATAATTTCACCACACTGGGCATGTGTGAATTCCTGGTTTTGAGAACGGCCGACTGCGCGAATGTCTCCGTAAGAAATAATTTCGTCGAGATCATACATATGAGCGTCCATAACGTCTGAAAAAGAAAATCGGCAGGAGTTAGTGGACAGACCGATCAAGAAAATCCTTATTAAAAACAGACACAGGGATTTGAACGACTCTTGATATCCCCATCGGGAAAACGAGTCCTGGTTATCACACCTAACAAATTTAAATTAATGTAAATAAAAGAGAAGTCCTAAAGAAAGATTCTCATTTAATGAGAGACTCCTCGTATCTAGGAGTTAAACTCCTCGAGAGCAATACTCTGCAGACAGGAATGACACCTGTCAAAATCAATTATGAGGGGAATAGAAAATTCCCCGAGAATTCCAATAGCCTTGCTCTGTAAAAGTGATGGAATAACCCATCAGAAAACTTAAAGTAAAGTTTTAATGAATTAAAATTCCATGATCTTCAAGATCCATGAACAAACTCTTAAGAGTTCTTCATATGAGATTAACAAATCTCTATTATTCAAGAGAGCAAAGCTCTGTTAATGGGTTAAGAAACCCCAAGAAAGTTCTCTTTAGATCTATGAGAGCAAAGCTCTGTTAATGAAACCCTAAAAGGGTTTTCTTTAGATCTAAGATCTATGAAGAGCAAAGCTCTGGGTAAAACCCTAAAATCATTTTGAGATCTATGATCTGAGGAAGAGCAAAACTCTATTGATAAAGTTCAAATCTTACCAAAAATTTGGCAGAGTTTTGACTCTTGAAGGTTCTTAAAATGAAGAGCTATGCTCTGAAAGAGAATAAAAATTCTCAGAAGACAAAAATGAAGATGAACAGAAATCATCCGAAGGGCCAAGGATCCTATTTATAGGCACTGAGATGCCGTTTCAGCTTCTGAGTTGATCCAGGGGCGTAGATGCTGCCACCGCTGCACTCATATGTGGGCCATGTGAGCGCAACGGTGGGGGCATTTGTTTCCCCTAATCAGAGCAAAGCTCTGTTCAAAATTTCAAATTTTGAAATGAAGCAACGCATCATAGCAGCGCCAAGTGCGCTGCGCTCTAAGCAGCGCACCACGTGCAAAGTACGTGTGCGCTAGCGCAAAGAGCACTGCACTTAAGCAGCGCACCACGTACAAAGCACATGTGAGCTAGCGCTAAGTGCGTTGCACTCTAAGCAGCACACCACATGCAAAGCACGGGTGCGCTAGCGCTGGAACTAAAAGCTCCCCACCGTCAGATCAAAGATCCAATAAAGATGATAAATCATCAATTAATCAGAATAAAATTCTGTTAAGGAAACATTCCTCAAAATCTTTTCAAACAAGAAGATAATGCTCTGTAAATTAGAGCACCGTTGGATCAATGATCCAATGGTGATTAAAAATCACCAAAAACACAGAATAAATTCTGTATGGAAAAGATTTCCCAATCTTGTTAAAAACAAGAAAATTGCCTTCTGTAAATCAGAAGCCCTTGGATTAAAAATCCAACGGTAGGAAATCCCCAAATCAATTGGAGAAAAGATCTCCTTAGCTGATTGAACAAATCGGCCCACCCTATATAAAGGCCCCAAGACTTCAAGTCTCAGAAATAGAAAAACATATAGAGGAAACCCCCCCCCCTAAACTTTGAGAAATCTCATAAAGAAGAGCCAAGCTCTCGGTAGAAGAAGAAGATTTTCTTCAAGGTAAAAAAACAGACAGAAAGACGAAATCGTCTCATATAAAAAGAAGAATTTACTTCTTTCTCACAGATCATAAATCTATAAGACCAAGGTCTTTCACAACAGAGATTAAAAGATCTCATCATAAAATAATAAGAAGAACATAATTCTTCTCACAGATCATAGATCCATAAGACTAAGGTCTTTTATACAAGGAGATCATGGACATCTCATTATAAAATAAAAAGGGGGGAGAATAATTCAATTCTCTTAGAATCACAGATCCATAAAGGCAAAGCCTTTCATCAAAATAAGAGATTGAAGCATCTCCTATAAAATAAGAACTTTTGTTCTTGGAATCTTGAGACAAAGTCTCTTATAAACGAGAATTATTTCTCGGATCATAAAATTGATCAAATAGCGCTTTGTGCTCATAAGCTAGCGCTTTGCGCTCTTGGACTGGCGCTCAGCGCCAAGCGCACCACGTGCTCCTCACGTGTGCGCCACTTAACAGTTAGCGCTTTGCGCTCATAAACTAGCGCAATGCGTCCATTATTTGGCGCTTAGCGCCAAGCGCGCCACGTGCTCCTCACGTATGCGTCACTCAGCAGAAGCGCAATACGCTCATAATCTGGCGCTCAGCGCCAAGCGCACCCCGTGCTCCTCACGTATGCACTACTCAGAAGAAGTGCAATGCGCTCATAAACTAGCACTCTGAACTTTTTGACTGGCGCAAAGCGCCAAGCGCGCCACATGCTCCTCACATGTGCGCTAAAAGAACATAAATTGTTCTATAAATAAAGCACAGAGCTATGATGAATGCTCAGCATTCAGTAAAAGACAAAAATATTGTCAGAACTCAAATCAATGCTCAGCATTGTCAAATGTTTAACATTTTAACTGAATGGGCCGAGCCCAAGTTGGCCATAAACCCCTCATTCAAATTAATTGAGCCCATATGCTCATAAATTTCATATCTTAGTCCCAAATGGACTACAGATCTCCCAACCAATATTTGTTCACGGGTACATCTCTTCACTCCTCTGATATTTGTAGTTGTAATCCTTCAATGTCTTCAGAGAGGTGACGGGTCCCGACAACCAAACATTCCATGGACTGTGAGGTCCTTAAACTCATGGACTATGATGTCCTTAAACTTGGACTGTGGGGTCCCTAAGCCCATGGACTATGATGTCCTTAACCTCGGTCTGTGGGGTCCTTAAACCCATGGACTATGATGTCCTTAACCTCTATGGACTGTGAGGTCCTTAAACTCACGGACTATGATGTCCTTAACCTTGGACTGTGGGGTCCTTAAGCCCATGGGCTATGATGTCCTTAACCTTGGACCGTAATGTCCTTAAACTAATTATGGACCGCAATGTCCCTAAACTAAACAATAGAGCCCAAATGCTCTTTTGTTGGATCTAAATGATCCCGTTAAGTTGATCTTAGTCTAAAAATTAGACTAATGTATTCTTAACAAACGTTTAAGTCTATCTTAGTCTCAAATGAGACTAACGTATCCTTAAACCCAAACCAAAAACCCAAATCTAAGAAAATACGGATTTGGACTAATCCACGCCCTATGGGCGACAACATAAATTAGTCTCCGTATACAATCCATGGGCAACCAAAAAACAAAACAAACACACACGACACGAAGTGACCATCTGGAGAAGGAGAAAGTGGTTACCGCGATGCCGGAGCATAATTAACTGCAGGGGCTTGCGCCTACAGGGAAGAGCGTCCCCACAATCAAAAACCCCTCAACGAGGGGGAATCTGACGAAGTTTGCTACATCGACCGCATCCGTTTAAACCTTCGATACATGGTGTCATAAATCAACTTGGCATCTTCGAAGAGGTGGACGGATAGCACCTAATAGCATCTGCCCTCGAAATTCAGGCAAGACGGACCTACGCGGTCCCGTCCCCTATGTTCGGCGGAGAACAAGGTCACTTTCGGTGAAGGGATCTCGGCTCTTTCCTTATCGAATAAGGTGTTGGATACTCTGCAAGGAATACCGCTATGCAAAGTAAAAACTAAAGCTACCTTTTTTTATAAATTTGATTCTACAACATCTTTTAGGTTTCTTTTTCTTTCATTAATCTCATTAATGAATTCCCATCAATTAAGCTTCCTAAGCATCACAGAAGAAACGAAAATACAACGTACGCTTATGCCATCCGCATTCGCCACTGTGTCCCATTATGCACCGTTAGGTTACTTAACTAAGGCATACCGGGGCGGGACTAGCGCGGGTGTAAAACATAAGCAGCGTTTATTATATATCATATATACAATAATAAAGCATTCGTCTCACGCATATAATATGATCACATCACATAATATCAGCAGCAGAAGATAACATATGAAATATTGGATATACTAGGAGGTCCGTGTTTTATTTTGAGCCTATATAAATACGGATTCCACGGTCGCGATGAATAGACAAACCCACATCCCTAGACCCCTACGAGAGCGGCAAGCAATCCTACCAATTCTAGGGTTAGGAGACCCGGTCTCGACTCCTCGAGATGGCCTCCCACTGGACCCTAGAACCCGACTACTTGTGCTCCCTCCTTAGGTCTATCCTAATGCGGAAAAGTAAATAATATACAATGGTGATAGCATCCTCAACCCGGAAGTGCCACAATAAAAGAATATTACATACAATGAATTTTACATGAATGAAAATAAAAACCCTCATCTCACATAAAAACCCCGGCTATTCAGAACACGACGATCCAATAAAACATATCAAAGCAACACATAACATCACATGTCATCAACGTAAGTAATATGCGTATCCCAATTGTCGTTGATGTATAGCAACGAAATCGGCGATACACCACATATTACACTTACGGTCGCAGAAAAGAAAGTGAAAAACTACAACATTTGGAATCCACAATCACCTTAGACATCGTAAACCCGAAATATCACATATTATGGATTTCATGCCTAACTATATGAATTCCACATATTGTATCACATTACAGAAAAAGCTAGACGATGTTAAACATTCCGATCGAATCAACAAACACCCAAAATTTCCCAAAATGCTCAACACTTGAGCGTAGTTTAGAAGTATCCATCACATGCCACAGTAGTAATGAACCAGCCATAGAAGGGTCAACCAATGCCTCACTTGTGGCACCGCTAAACTACCACAAACCCTAAGGTTTAGTGGCGGTTTTGACGGTCACAAAATCGAGTTAAGGTTTTGTTCTTTTAGAGGGTTCACCGCATCACTTGCACGCTATTTGAATGTTCTTTAACTAAGGAAAAATCCAACACTTGAAAATTTTCCGGAAAGGGTTAAAGTGGGTATTTGACATCCGTTTGAACTTTTTAATACCGTCTAAAATAACCGAAACAAAACCTAGAATTACGAATACGAAACACTCCGAATTGCCTCTGTAAAAAGATAACATCATATGCAAATTTAGCAAAACAAACAACACTTGAAACACCAAAACCAAGTCACTGGAACACAAAAAAAATTCAGCCAAAACCAGAAAAATGTGGCCGGCCCCAACATGCCTCATCTCGGCCAAAATCCGAGCATTTCCCCTGAAATTTTCATGGTGTTCTTGATATATCTCATACATCATTCTGCACATGTTTAAAAAAAAAAATTTGACAACAATTTAAAATCGGCAGAAACTTCATTTTGGCGTTTCAAGTTTCGGAGTATTTCGGTTTCGTAATCCTACACTCAACCGTCTAATTCTCTAGCTAGGCTCTGATACCACTACTGGGTTATCTACAACGGCAGCAAAGTTTTGGTAGGCATCATCCATACCAAGTTTAAATTTTTGTCATTCTATATAACCCTAACCCTGGATCTTTAACTAGAGAATAACACTAAAACTACAAGTAAACAACTTTACTTCTAAGAGTTTGGGATTACAACCTTTGTAGTCCGTTCCTTCGCTTCATAAGCTCCGAGTTGAGGTCCCTTCGCTGCGATCATCAAGTTCCCGGACTCTCGAGAGGCTCCATGAGGTGAATGATGCATGTTTCTTGAAGTCTTCGAAATCCAAGCATCCACTATAATATACATCATATGTACAACAATAGCCTCTAGGGCATATATACAACTAACACCATTAGCATTGAATCTCACCGCACAGTGGAAGCTTCAACAAGACTTGCATCAAATGGAGATTGAAGTAGTCATACCAGGTAACTCTTCAAGTTTGATGAACTTACAAGTTCAATCTACCATTGTCAATCAGATCGAAGCAGCTCAAGCAAGTGATGCTAAGTTGCAAAAGATCAAAGAACAAGTAGAAAGTGGACTTCGAACAGACTTCATCATACATGAAGACGGATCTTTGAAATACGGCAGTAGATTGTGTGTACCTAAAGATTCTGTGCGAGAAGAGTTAATGAAAGAAGATCATAGCTCTCCTTATTCAGTACAGCCTGGAGGTACAAATATGTACAAAGATCTGTGTCAAAATTACTGGTGGCATAGAATGAAGCGTGAAGTATCCAGAAGCGTCGCTAAATGCTTGGTGTGTCAGCAAGTAAAGGCTGAACATCACATGACAGCTGGTTTACTTCAACCGTTACCTATCCCAGAATGGAAGTGGCAACACATCACAATGGATTTCGTCACTGCACTTTCTCCAGCATGAAGGGTAATGATGCGGTATGGGTTATTGTGGATCGACTCACAAAGTCGGCTTATTTTATTCCCTTTCGAGTTGGCCAATCTACTGAGACACTATCAAAGAAGTACATGGAGGTAAGAATCTAAGAAATATTTAAATCTTCAAATATGTACTATCTCTGATAGCCATGAACTCATGCAGGAAATTGTGAGATTACAAGGAGTACCGGTTTGCATTGTCTCCGATCGTGACACCAGGTTCCGATTATAATTTTAGTAAAGTCTACAAGCTAGTTTAGGAACAAGTCTGAATTTCAGCACAACTTATCATCCACAAACAGATAATCAGTCTGAGCGAACTATTCAGATTTTAGAAGATATGCAAAGAGCGTGTATGCTAGACTTTGGAGGATTGTGGGAAGATCACCTACATCTTGTGGAGTTTTCATACAACAACAGCTACAAAGCAAGTATAGGAATGGAACATTTTGTAGTACTTTATGGAAGGAAGTGTCGATCGCCATTAAGTTGGGACGACATAAGAGATAGAGAACTCCTTGGAGCTGAGATGATAGTAGCAACTGTTGACGTGGTTCGTACTATCAGGGAAAGAATGCGCATAGCTCAAGATCGACAGAAACACTGGGATGATGCAAAGCGCAGTCACTTGGAGTTTCAACCGGGAGAACATGTATTTCTGAAATATCTCCGAACCATGGAGTGATTCGTTTTGGAAGACTGGGTAAGCTTAGTCCAAGGTACATTGGACCGTTCGACATACTCGAACGAGTCGGTGAAGTGACTTATCACTTAGAACTTCCACCTTCATTGGAAGGAGTACATAATGTGTTCCACATATCCCAACTCAGAAGGTATGTGAGTGACCCCAGCCATATTCTTGATCACTCCGAGCTCACTGTACAGCCAGATTTATCTTGTGAGCAACAACCTGTTGAGATCTTGGATAGAAAGGTGAAGTCACTTCGGAACAAAGAAGTCAACTTGGTTCGAGTGATATGGAGAAAGGACACACCAGGAGAATTAACATGGGAAAGGGAAGATGAGATGCGTGCAAGATATCCTCATTTATTTGTAAACTAGTCCTTAAATTGAATTGTAAATTTCGAGGACGAAATTTTTGTAAGGAGGATAGACTGTAACAACTCCAATTTCAATGTACAGAAATTGTTTAAAAGTTAATGTCCAATTGGGGTATTTTCAAATCCTGTGTATACTATAAGTATTTTTTTTAATTTAGAACAGCAAGAAAGTACTTATAGTACATTGGTAAAGCCTTGCACTGCTGTGACGTAACCCCTGTGATCGAATCCCCCCAGCCATATTATCTTTTTATTTAAATTTCTTTTAATCTTTTAGAAGCCCAAGAATTTGCACGTGCACTACACGTAGAATGAAGAGTCACGGAATATTTAAACATGTACACGAGGCTAGTTGAAGTGACGGGGACACATGGCGGCATCCAAGCATCTACCGCCGGAAAATGACCGGCGAGATCAAGGAAAATGCCGGCACCGTCGGGCCCCCGTGGGTAATGCTCCTCATATTTTTCCCCCTGCACCTCTTCAGCTACCCCACTAACCCCACATTGTTTATTCTCTCTGCATTCATCCAGAGAGCAATAAAACACCATTTAAATCCAAATTTTAATGCAATTTTTAATGCATTCATTCACCCCCTAAACCCTAATTTTCCCTATAAATACCACACCATATTTCACTCATCCTCACTCAAAAATTCCCTGCCAAAAGTCTCAAGAATTCTCAAGCCTTTTTAGTGTGCAAGTGGAGTTAGCGAAAGGCGAAGTTCCGGCGACGTTTCAAGGAGTTCTCGGCGACGAAACGACACCCCGAAGCGTTCGTTAGTCTCCTCTCTCCCTTCTCTTGTCCAAAAGCCAGTAAGTCCCCTCTCCCCCTCTCTTCTCCTATTATAAAAACATTCATTTCTAAAACCCGACGGAAGCGGAGTTAATCCGACTTCCGATTTGGTTTTTCTTTAAAACTCTACTTTTCTTAATCAATAAAATTACATGCTATCACATAATATTTTTAAAAAATAAACAAACCTATTAAAACAAGTTTCATATCAAAATATGCTTCTATGCAATTTTTATTATATTTTTACAGTAAAATACCACATACTTTAGTTTCGACATAAAACAACATAAAAATTGTATTACTGTTCATATCAGAAAACTGCATTCTAATACCGCTCATTCATTATCTAATTGTTGTATTTATCGGTATTATTAACCAGTGTCTGCTCAGTATTACAGATTACGGGTATCCATGACAAAATACTGGAAATGCATCTAAAAGCATGGATATATCACTTGAGAGAAGACACTACAACCAGAACCGCAAACCAACCGATACTTCAGGAGTTCCTTTTTGCAACAAGTTGTGTACACATTTTTTTTATCTAAATGGTCTAACACAACAAATGTGTACACAAGACTTTTAGGCACATGTGGATATGATTTTATATGCATTCAAGTATATGATATTATATGCATTCAAGGCTAAACATCATGTGTTGATTTTTTCCTTCCAAAATTGAAATCAAATCAAAGGCAATCAAACAAATCAGCATGAGCCATAATAGGGGCAGCCATGAATCAAGCCACATGTGGGAATGAAGTAATGAGAATTTAATGGTGGAGATCATGTGTTGAATTGCATATTCAAAATTCCCTCCAAACACTGGGTGCAAATCAGGTCGAAACAGAAGAAATAAACTAGACCAAAGAGACACCGGGGACAACAAAAGACAACGTACCAAATTCTAGACCCAACCACCTTTTTGGACCGGCCACCCTCCCTTTAAAACCGGCCTGGCCGGCCCCACAGGCTCCAGTGGGTCCCAGCTTCTCACACACCCTCCCTCGCTGCCAGTTGGTCTTGATTTTGTTGTTTATTTGTTTTCTTTCTGAGCCTATAAATACAGACCAGAGGAAAGGGGTAGCTTTTTCTTTAGTTTTATCTTAGAATTATTGTAATTTTTCTTTTCATTCTTGAGCTCTTGCCCCTTTGTCTTGACCTTGCAACTTCTCATTTTGAACTTGCAAGCTTAAGGCTTAGGTTCTTGACTTCAAGATCTCTTGTAACAAGTTTGTTCTTCAATAAAAGTTCTTATTTTTTATTACATGTCTTGTTCCATTTTACATGATTGCAATTGTGAAATTCTTGCTTTTCTTTGATCTTGCAACCTCTAAAGTGAGCTTGCAACCATAAAGCTTAGTATTTGGATTTCACACGTTACCGGGGATCGAACACTTGGAGATAACACGCTTGAACTCATCGGTTCTCTTTTCATCTTTCTTTCCTTGCATTTTTTTATGTATCTTCTCTTTTCTTTCTTTTTATTTTTGTAAATATGTGTGAGTAATCTTTTCACTTGTTAAGGGTGTAATATGTTAGATCGTATTCGAAGATGTCCTTTGTCTAAACTTTAAAACCTAAAACTTGCTATTGAAACTCCGTGCAAATCACCCGCAACTCCGCTCCACTAGGCATCCTATCCTACCACGATAGTGATGATTCCTAATCATGACTGGATTGCCCGTGGTTTGCCGAAGGATAAAATCAAGAGATAACAACGGAAAGACAAGGGACAAGGGACAAGGAAAACGGATTTAGCGAAATGCCGCAAATACCGTATTTCAAGTTCCCTAATCCGCGTTGTTACCTATTGCTTTAGTGTTAATACCAAGTTGGGGCTATAAGGAATTGGCAAACATCACCTTCATACAATCTAATTTATTACTACCCTTAACAAGTCCTTTTTATTCATATCTTTGTTACGACAATTAGTTAACCAACAAATCAAAACACGGTATTAACTCGTTAAAACAAGCGATAAAAACTTACCATCTCCCTGCGGACGACCCATATTCAGCGCGGCTCGCTACAAGCGACACCGTTTTGATTGCGGTAATTTCAAAACTCTTTTTAAACACGACACGATTAGATCGTGACAATCAATTACCTTTAGATAACTCAGGAGGTAATGACCTACCTCATCACAACACACATCTTTGACATAGCACGATAACGTTTTAGGAATATATTCATGGGATAACACGACTTTACAAATAAATACCATCAACTTATAAAAACCATTTCTTTAAAAAGTGTATTAAACAATTCTTTGCAATTGCGCCTCTACAACCCACTTTTGGGGACCCCGTTCGGGATGGTGTAGATTATCACACATCCTCAGGGGTAGTAGAGCGAGATGCAGACCTCCGAAAGGAGCATTCGATCTCGATGGAATTTTAATACATTTTTCTTTAGAAAATGATATTTCTACAAGAAAATAAATAAAATTTATTTTTAAATATATATATATTATTAAAATATCTATTTTAAATATATTATATAAATATTCTAAGTTTTCCAAATCAAAGGAATCACCTTTACATGAAAATACCATCCAAATACAAAACAATATCGATATTTCAACAAAATACCATATATTATGAAATTAGGTTTTACTCACTAGAAATTTCACTTGTATAAAATATACATCTATGAAAACCCTAAATACGATAATTAAATACTTGAGGTGTATTTTGAAAATTATATCAAACTATTTTTACATAAAAACCCCCTCAAGTTATACTAAATTACAATAAGGACCCTAGTAAACATAGGTTTAAGCGGGACCAGTCTCTTGAGCCTCAAGGAGCCGGATAATATGGGTGCTTGCCTATTTAAGGTAGACAATGTAATAAACGGTGTTATCAACACGGTAATTATCTTGGAAAAAGACACAAATACTGCCGTCCATGTACAGCAGTTACCGATAATATCAAAACTAATTCAGGATTTCAAGTTCTTTTCAAACTGTCTGACTCAGACTGAGTCTCAATCTAATCAATCTGACTTGAATGTGATTCAAGTATAAACTGCAATGCAACATGAATCCATGAATCCGTCTATTCAATCTATATCAATCTATATGACCGAACCGAACCATGGATATACTCCGTCTACATGACTCTCTATTTATATCCATTCCATTTACTGATATCATGGTTTCGGCAAGTCATCCATCTATATAACAAAACAATACAATCAATACAAAAGACATCGCGGGGTTTATAAGGGGTAGATTGGTACGGAAGGTGTTAAAAGTGGCACGAGACTGTAACTATAATACACCTAACCTGAATATCCATTGTCGTTGTACCGTGGCTGAACGGTTCCTTGTGCTCCGTATACCTCAGTCTCCGGAATAGTGGGACTCCTCTCGTATACACTGGTATTTTCTGTACCAAGCTACAAACAACAGCGTTAACAATATAATCAAACATTATAAGTTATATTCTTTTTCTGTCTATTTTATCTCTATTAACCTTTTGGACTTACCGAGTGATTGTTCGCTGACGACATTCATTTTCTTCTTTCTTTGGAATGTTGTCAGGTGTTTCGGACTCATTGGAGATCGATCCCAGCACTGAAGATTTGGAGCAGATACCATTTGACCCAAAGCAGTAGGCACTTGTACATATTTATTTCATTTCAGTTATGACATTATTTAGGGATCGCTTTCTACGCATGTATTTACATTTCAGTTGTACCTGTAAAAGAATGTTTAAAAAAATAAAGTTGTTGTTCATTTACATTCATGTCTCTTGTGTACATTACTTTATATTGCTTATATACGCTTAGCGTGTTTACGTCTAAGTAAATACGTAGAGGCCTCGCCGCGTCCCCTTCCCGTACACCGAGAAGCGGGACGTGACACATAGGATCCGTCTAGTTTCTTGGAACGTAAGTTCCCTTATGGGTAGATTAACAGAATTAGTGGAAATGGTGATTAGGAGAAGAGTTGGTATTATGTGTTTGCAAGAAACTAAGTGGTTAGGTGAAAAGGGTAGAGCCTTGGGCTTATAAGTTTTGGTATATGGGTAGAGATAAAAATCGTAATGGGGTAGGCGTAATCATAGATAGACGGTTGCTTGAGGATGTAATTGAGATTAGGAGAAAAGGTGATAGAATTTTACTGGTTAACCTTATTCTAGGTGGGGAGATCCTTGATATTATTAGTCCTTATGCACTACAGGTAGGACTTGACCATGCTAGTATGTAACGACCTGAAAATGGCACGTGGCGGCCCTAATAATACGCAACGTCTACAGGAGTAACGCGGTAAAAGAAAGCCAAAACCCAGAAATCTAAACCATTAAAAGACAAGAAAAGATAAGAAACATTGTTTAAACTTTTGAAAATCTCAAGTATAAATTCTAAGTCCAATTTACTTTCTTGAAAATTTCGCCAGCACCTCCTTTGTAAAAACCAACCCTAAAAATGGGTACAACATAAATATAAAGTAAAGCATCCCCTACGGGAGCAAATCCACACCAAAAGACGGAAAACAACCATCACAACAGATATACGACGCCGTAGCGAAGAAAGAGACGATATAAATAAAACTGCATAAAAACCTCCAAGTCACAAAATAATATACAATATCGTCCTCACATCAAGTCTCTAAGTTATATAAGATAATGGTAGATGGAGAGTACAGGATATAACGAATATACAACAGGCAATATCGGATAACCGCAAAACCAACCTAAGCAAAACTGCACACTGTCAGGCGAAGCGGTATCCGCAGCAAAGATGATACGACGGATGAAAATAGCCCTGCCTCTGACTATCCTGAGGAACACCTGCAAAATACTGTGGCACAACGGGGGTGAGTTGCCAACTCGTGAATAGTAAAATAACATATGCAGGTAATCGCGAGTATGTACGTACAGCGCGAATCTAACATAAGCATCTAATAGCAATGAATGGTCATATGTAATGCAAAAATCATGAAAAGTACACTAGCAGATACAACTAATACATGAAGTAATAATATGACAATATGTATATACAGTCATGTAAGGTACTCTATCAGATACTTCAAGTACATGAAACAATGATATGACAATGTATATATGCAACAGACATGAAAGGTACTCTATCAGGTACTACTAATACATGAAGCAGTGCATAAACAATAAGTGTGAAGTATGGGATGAAACATGTCATTTCCACGGAATCCTGACATCGTGGTAGGATCAAGTCCATCAAGACAATCCAAATCCCAATTTCCTCAAATCAGCCCCAAATTGGCTCTCATATCATATAAGTCTCGCAAATCCTGAATATACAATATCAAGTAAATCTCATATATCCTGAATATACAAAATCAGCAATTCTCATATATATCATGTATCCAATATCATGTAAATCTCAAATGTCCTAAATCCAAGATCAAGTGAATCTCTTATATCCTAGGTATATTTGCATGAATAAATATGATGATATATATAAATGGATATGTATACATATATATTAGCGTCTCACTCCACTAATATATATATATATATATATATATATACTTAGGAGTAAAATATCATGAAAACAATGTGTCAAGTATCGACACAGAAAGGCTGATCTATCAGGTGCTGTCACCAAGACTGGCACCCTGATAGGTACGTATCATATGCTATACCGAAAGCTCGAGTGCCTAGCTCTGACCTTCGCCTCTCGACGTATCTATACGCACATGACTCCCGTCGGTATCCCCATGATAACCGCCGAGTCATTGGTAATGTCACCGGATGGTATGGTTCCCCCACTAACTCATCGTCTACTCCACGACTCTTGCCTCGAGGTACCTCTGGGCCCCACTATGTACCCGCACACGGACCCCTCCTTTTCCCGTGTGGGGTATATATATATCAGAACCGATAAATCTCATGGTGGCTGCTGAAATATCATATCAAGGGAAACCGGTTTTTTCAAATAATGCATAATTTCATGAAACTACCACGGTCTCCAAATCCAGAAAACATCATGAAAAATCCATATCTCAATGCGAGAATCCATGAATATAATATACGCAACATGAAACTGAAATGTGAGCGTATAAAGGAAAGGCAGCTATTTAACTGCAACCAGTTAAAATATAAATTATGCGGTTCATAATTTCTCCAATTCTAAATGACATCAAGTAAAGGTAAACATGTAGCTATAACTGATATATGTGTAAACATAAAGGTATAGCAAGATATAGACATCTACCTATCAGTAATGATGTAATATATTCCCCCCCCCGGATAAGTGAAGGATGTATGTAAGATATACATGTAGCTATGTCATTTTGTGTATAAACCTATCGCTAATGGTACAATACTCTATAGGTATACAGGTAACTATATATATCATATGCGATAAGAAATATGAATCAATGTCACAATGTCCATAACCAAACAATATCATATCTATAAATGGGTTGTGCATGACATGGCAGTTATTGACGGTGTGTGTGCCATACAATCAGTGCTCGTGTAACATGAGCCGTCAATAATAGTGCAGTGTCCTAAGGATACTAGTCTAAGCACAACAATTAACTAAGCAGTATGGTAAATGCGCAATTCTAAATATGACATAGAATATGCGACAAGTCAAGTCATTTCTAGCCCAGACGCATAACGCCATGCGCGCGATTCCCCTGTAAATGTTAAATCTACTCACCCACGCTCCTAGCTAAGTGAAGCCAACCACTTATTTTCCCCGTGTAGCAGTGTCCGAAGTCCCCGCCTGCGAACCTACCACATTAAAATAATAAAGTAAGTATATATTAATAATAGACCCAAAACACGCACAAACTACATTTAACCGACGCAACAACACAAAACATACTCTCAAGTGTTCGTATTGTGGCTAACGTGCGTAGCGACACAACGAAAACAACCTAAGAGCAAAATCACACAAAGTGCACGATCCGTTTCGTATAACGTATAGCGCAGACACAAAATACTAGACTATAGGAAAACGATCCCAGATTTTTCATGCTGTAAATACTAAAAAAGTAAACAGTACCAAACACCCCTAAACCACAGCAGACAACTACCCACAAGAAAACCAACACCCAACTCCCTTCCAAAACCGGTGTCGCCGGAATTCCTGCTTGGGTCGCCGACAAAAACCGGTGGGGTGAGTCTCGTGTCTCAGGTGGGGTCTAAGGTTCATGAGTACATCAATAATCTTGTTTGGTCACTCAGTAAAAATCCCAGGTCACAGCAGATCACAGAGACTCAAAAAGACACTAAAAAATACAATATTGCACTAATCGATACATAAAGAGTTCTACGCTACAACCAACGAGCTAAACATCATAAAAACTCCTATTTAATAGTTTAGAGATTATACTTATCAATACTTGCTCCCAAAATCCAAGCTTTCCTAGCTCCAAGTGATCAAAGAAGCAAAAAACAAGACTTGAAGTATTTTTGTGATTAATTTAGGAATTTTGGAGATTTAATTAGCTTGGAATTTTTGCAAATGGAAAAGAAATGATCAAGGGCAGAAGAAATGAAGAATAACTCAGCCAGTAGAGGGAGGTGAGGAATTGTGTAAGGGTTTTCTAGCTAATTCTAATGATAAATGCACATAAATGCACATTCATGCATGTATGCCACCTCCTTTATTCTTTTCTTTAAACTTAAAACCTATGCACAACAAATATCTAGATATTATAAGGAAATTTTTGTTTTACTCAAGCTTGCTTAATTTGAAATGATACAAATTTTGGAGAAATTTTCTAATATAAAAAATACCACATTAAAATAATATTAAAATAGGGAAAAATTCTATCTGAACCAAAACGTCCCATATACCCCCAAAGCTTGTACACTAGCTTTATTTTAGCTAAACTAGGTGCCGGCAAGTCTATATGGACATTTGATCACAGTCGGGTTAAAACAGAGAATACCGGCAATTTTACCCTAAAACAGAAAAATTTCGCATAACGATTTCTAAAATGTTACAATCTTCCCCCTTATAAAAATCCGTCCCTGAATTTAAAATTCTCACTAAGCATACCTTCAAAGAGAAGATTACAAAGTCTCATATCTCGCTCGCAGCCTCCCAAGTGATCACCTCACTATATGGCTACGTCCAAGAAAACTCTCCACAGATGGCAAGACCCTTGACCGAAGTTTCTCCACCTGTCGAGCCACTGACATAAATGGCTGCCGGTGAATAAAAAGATCGCGTCAAAGCTAAATGTTCTGATGCTGAATCATGTGAGAAAGGTCATGAAGGTTATTGCAAAGTATCGACACAAGAAATACGGGGTGAATACTCAATAATCTGGGCGGAAGTGCCAAGTTATAGGCAAGGGACTAACTCGCTTTAAGGATCTCGAAAGGACCTACAATCCTGGGGTAAGCTTCCCAAAACTCAACACGTCATTCATCGGAAAAATCCGTAGGAATACATGATCTCCCACTGCGAACTCAAGCCTGTGACCACCATGGTCGGCATAAGACCTCTGTCCGCACAGGACTATCATCATCCTGACCTGAACCAACTGGATCATTTCCGAAGTCTCTAGACTAGCTGGGGTCTAAAAATCCTATTTACGCGGTGTTGGAGATAGTGCCCTCAGAGTCAATTATTGGATCACAGGCACGTGATTGCAATGACTGAGGGAGAACCAATTCCGGTAGGACAGTCTTACTCAATATGATAGTATGCTATCTGGTTTTTCTTTATTATCGTGTACCGCTTTAGGTAACCTTACAGGTCGCTATTACACGTTGATAGAGCCCCTAGGATTCTTGCCTGACTGCCAGCAGTATGATGGCGATCATATACGTGAGAGCTGGTAGTCTATAAGCACATCCTTAAAAGGTCCCTAGTCGTAGGAGTTTCGAGACAGGGCATCGATACTCCAGAGTAGACTAGTATATACAGTCGAGACCCCGACGAGGGGCGGTGGCCGGTCTCACAAGCCATTGGTGTCAGTTGGATCACCTAAGATGTATATAGGTGCTCATTGGGTTATGAGTACACCGGACAGGACTCGCCGGGAACATGCTAGTTGGTCTTATACCTGACATCAGATAGCAGTTTCCTGATGACATGTGTACAGGTTAGTTCATCGACCTGAGGATCGTCATTTGTCTTGTGTGAGTTCCCACTGTACTTTGATTACTACCCTACCACGCTCAAAGGAGACGTGCAAACAGGTTTTAATTGGGTACAGTCCCGAGCCACATGGAGGCAGTGAGCGGATCTTCAGGGGTTCGTCTCTCCCGGTATTGGGGGTGAGGTCGCGCTGTGTCTAGGAGAGCCCTTACACGAAGTCCTTGGCCAAGGCAGGAGATTTACTGGTAGGTATTCCAGTAGTATCTCAGGGTGTTCTGGGCTACACTCTGACACGACTTGTACCGCTTTTGGGGGTCTGACTTTTACCAACCCCCTAGGCCCTCCATGCGATGCTCATAGACGAACGGACCGGACTGTACGGATATTGTCACTGACAGGCTCAGTAGGGTGTCAGGATGAGTTCGCTCATCGACGTCCCTTTTGGTCAATAGCTGGTAGCCCGTCACGTATGGCTAATACCTCTGACGTGCTAGTGGTTAAATCCACAGCCATAGTATTGACGAGTCTTTAGAGTCCCCCACAGACAGTTGCTCAAGTTTCGGGCGAAACGCTGTAGAGGCTGTATGGAGATATGGCAGGGTTCGATCAGATACGTACGGTATTGCACGGATCATGATCGGACGGATAATACTAGCGGGCTTTGGTTTAAGCCGGATCCTAGTATTGTACAGTGTATATTTTGTCTCATTGCATTTGTATTTCGGTCGGAATACAAATGCGGGTATGTATATACAGTAGCGGGGTTTCCTGTAATTTATTACGGGATCAGTTTTCTGAAGTTGCCAGTTTGCTTTCCGTTTCGGCCATTTTTCTTAGTATCTTTCCTTGGCCGGAAATTGGTGGAGAGGGGGTTATTTGCAAGCATGCAAATTTGTTTTGTGGAGGGTGGTCTTTGCATATTGTTGTGTCGTGATCACTTGACTTCTTGATTCATGATTTTTCATGATGGCTTGACCTTTTGGAGTAATGATTAGGTTGTTAGAGTGTTGGACATTATTTGTGATGATTTTGTTCTCATCATCACTCATCATTCTTTCTTGCATAACACTGAACACCCTCCTCTCTTTGGTGTTCACTCCCCCCTTGAGTTTTTTCTCTCTCCCTCTTGTTTTTGGCCGGCCATTGCCATGTAGTGGCTGTCCCAATTTTTAGTGGGGTGTGGTTCTCATTTTGATGGCACAAAAATTCCCTTTGTTCATCCAAAAACATGCATCTCATTCCTCCACCAAAAACCTTGGCAACTTCAACCCCAATGAGACAAAGCATTCTACAGTTAACCTACAGCATCCTTGGGCACGTCGGCTCGCCAACTTCGTGCCCGAGTTGCCTCGGTCCAGAGGTGGGAGCCCGTAAAAGAAGCCGGCGACGTGGTGCCCTTCCGGTGAGGAGGTGAAGACCGGAGATTCCGCGAGGAGATCGGGACGATGACGAGAAGACCGAAAAACACGGATCGCTCGGTATATCTCTCTACCCGTTCTTTAGTTAGCTAGAATTAGATTAATGGCCCGATCCGGGATTTTTGTGCGCGGTGGTGCCGGTTCAAAAGTTAAAGTAAAGTATCGTTTCCGCATTTTGGCCTCGTTCAGACAGCCGGGGCGCCGCCGTGCACTTACACTGGTATCATAGCCACGCCATTAACCTAGTCTAGCTTGCTCTAGCGTGTTTAAAACTTCGGTCGAACAAATTTCCAAAAACCCCGTTTTCATTTTGACAGTTTCTGTCGATTTTCAGTAGTGCTCAGAAAATTTTTCAGTACGTTGCAGAATGACATGCAGGGTGTTTTAAGACTTCTGTAAAAATTTGGTGTTGCGATACTGTAGACAGACCGCGGAACCGCGGCCAAACCCCTGTTATGGCCGCGGTTCCGCCGCCGTAATGTGTGATCACCCCACCAAAATTTTACAGAGGCTCTTGGACTTGAAAATGGGGGTTTTGGAATATTCTTTTTGGGTCCAGAATTTCTTTAAGTGCTACAGTAGTGCTTGGGGGCCCACTTAGGAAAATTTGATCGATCGAAAATTTTAAACACATTAGTTCACAGTATTTACATTATATCTGCGACCGTGAATGTCACTTGATCGGTAAATCCTATCTAACTGCTATAGCCCGGTTAGACGGATTTGCGAACGTGACATTCACGTTGATGTTCTGTGTTGTGCTGTGATGTTGCGGATTGTCGTGGTGGATAGCCTGGATGCAATGGTAGTACAGTTTGTTGTATTATGTACATTTGATATTGCGGGATGAGCGTCCGACATGTGGACTGCCGTTACTGCCGGTTTGTATATTATTCTTTTGAGGCACGACCGGGCTGAGGTCGATGTACCCGTTGTATGTATATTTTACTTTCTGTACTAGGATTACCCCAAGGTGGGGTACACGGATAGCCGGGTTCTAGAGGGCAACGGGCCCGCATCTCATGGCGTTGAGACGGAGGGGGCCTCACTCTAGAATTGGCGGGCTATTCGCCGCACTCGTAGGGGGTACAGGTTGACCCAGGAGGGGTGCCCAAGTTACCGGATTCCGTGAAGTGCTAGGTGGTCCATTCACTTTGCTGAAGGGGGCTGCCTCGCTTCAGGTTTTGGCGGGTAACTTGCGCGCCCGTAGGGTTCTAGGATTTCATTGCACAGGCTATCCACACGACCAGGGGAACGTCGGGTTTCAGTAAGCGGCTCTGTGAAACCCGAGGATCCCAGATATCTGTATTGTTCTGTGATGCTTATTGCATTTCTGTGATGTTGCATTTTATCACGCCTTGAGCGAAATATTATATATTGATATATATACTAGTAGATGTTGTATATGTTTTGCATCCATGCTAGTTCAGTCCCCGCTCTGTCGTTAGTTAAGTAACCTAACGGGTAATGACGGGACCTAGTGGCGAATGCGGATGGCATATACGTACATCATTATTTTCATTCTTTATTGGTGTGATCAATTGATGGGACTGCGTTGATTCGGATCAATGCAAGTTAAAAACAAATCTATTCTGATGTTGTTGGAACAATTTTTCAAAAAGCTGTTATTGCAAGGGCGTTCTCTTTTGTTTTGCACAGTGGTATTCGGTTATGAATATCCTGCACCTCAGTCGACGAGGCAAGGGCTGAGATCCCTTCACCGGGAGTGACCCCTTGGACAGAAGTTTGCATCAGGGCAATAACTTCACTATAGTCGTTTACTTTTGCTTTGCATCATGGTATTCAGTTAGAATATCCTGCACCTCATTCTACGGGGAAAGAGCCGAGATCCCTTCACCGGGAGTGACCTCTTTAGCAAAGGTTTTCGCCACTATATTTTTATAAAGCTATCCGGTTCCTTCAACGATATCAAGTTCATTACGTTAAAGGTTTTTTGCCCGAAACCATCCGTAGCCCTCCATCGTTTTAGACGGGTAGCATGTAGTATTCATGCTATGTTTGTTGGCCTTAGTCAAGGCATAGTGTATGGTAGCTGCTTGTTACCTTTCTGCTGCATAGATAGATGCGTTGGTTTGGGACAGTCATATAGCCTTGTTGGCCCTAGTCAAGGGCTTGTACGGGTGGGTTCAAATTAACCTGGACAATGACGGGTAGAACTTGACATGTGACTTATGATTTGTTGGCCTTAGTCAAGGTCATAAGAGCATGGGGCAAAAATCACATCGGGAGTTTCTAAAGAAACTGAAACTTGCCAGATATGCGCATACCTTATGGAGTGTGATAACGTGAGCGAAGTCTGTTACATTATCATGCGATGATAGTTGGATCCTGATTCCCACTGATGAGTTGGTTTACTCCTCGGGTGATCCCGACTAATTCTTCTTTTAGGTTTAGAGGAAAATTTGACGTTACAGTGGGAGGTTTCTAGATTAGATAAATTGGTAACCATTCTGATCTAGGTTAGAGTGCACGCCGAGTGTTTCTTTTCTCTCTCTCTTTGGCAGCGACCATGACCCGACCCTAAGACTATGACTCAGTGACCAAGATTAACCGAACCTTCTTAAACACTGGCTTTTGGATTGTCAGAGTTGCAAACCTCATTGCCACTCCTACTTTTACCCTTTTCTCCAGGACACCCCGTATTACTACGAACATCTACTTCCATTGGACAAAACCATCGTATGGTTATATACGAACTCGAAGGAATTTATTCGAGGATGGTTTCCAGTTCTGGAGAAAACGAATAGGACTATTCAGTTGTCTTTTCCTTTTACCTTCTCTCAGGTTGCGAGTACTCCTTGGTTTAGGAGATAGTACACCTATTACGCAAATTGGATAGTCTTCTTCCAAACTTTAGGCTGGTGCCGAACGGTGGGGAATGAAGAAAACCAATTAGCATAACGATGGTGTACAGAAGGTATTAAGTAAAGACATATCAAGGGATTAGTAAGAGGGCAAAGTAAATTGCGACTGCTATTCACGACCAAACCAAGTATTTCTTCGCCAATCCTAAAATCACCTTTGTATTTCTCCAGGACACTCCGTATCACTACGAAGATCCACAATTTATTGGATACTCCATCGTATGGTTATATACGAACTCGAAAGGAACTTGTTCCAGTTCGGGGATGGATTCTGGTCCAGGAGAAATAGGAATAAGGTTTATTCGGTTGTCTTTTATCTTCACCTTCTCTCACATTGCGAGTGCTCCTAGGATTATGACAGTACACCCATTATGCTTATTGGATAGTCTTCTTCCAAACCATAGACCGGTGCCGAACGGTAGGGAAAGAAGAAAACCATTTGACCTAAAGGGGTGTACAGAAGGTAATGACTAAAGACATATGAAGGGATTTGGAGAGATGGCAAAGAAATATACGGTTACAGTTGTGAATCTGATAAAGGAAGAGGCATTACTAGGAATACCAGGATACCCCTACGAAACATTTCAATGTTTCAGTTTCACTGTGTACTCTTAAAAGAAAACTGATTTCCCAATTAGTCCTTACTCCAGGGTATGTATTTACCAGGTATGATTCTCACATCTGTATGGTTTTACAGATGATGAGTGGGAGTAAGTTATTGGAAATTGGGTGATCATCCTCATTATATCGGAATTCGTTGTAATTGGTGATATTTGAGGAAATCTCCTGGGTTGTTTGCCGGACGGCAAATATTTGGTTTTGAATATCCGTCGTTGTGCACCAATTTCAAATTGATATATCTGTATGTCTATTTTTATAGAGTGAGATATACCTTTTTGAAATTATGTCTATGACATTTACCTATATCAGTGAATGGTTAGGTAAGGAGCATTAAACAGCGGTATAATTCTTCATAACCATAAGTACAATTTTCGACCTACGACACACAGGGAATGAGTTATTAGACTCAAGAGACTTATACAGAGTATTGTATATTGTCCAGTGTCCATTATGACAGAGGGGTTGGTCCCCGTACTATATTCGGTTTACTTATGACTTCTCTAGTCTTTAGATAAGTGTTTCGTAGAAACACAGGGTCCGAATTTTGAGAAGTTATAGGTATATGAATAAAGTAGAGAACCAGGTATTGCAAGTATCGGGATTCTTCAAGGTGATCGAAGATGTAGATACTTGTGTAGGGTATTCAAATTGATAGTAATGATTAAGAGAACTTGCTTCTCTTTCAGGTTACTCATAATTGGAAGTACTCCTAAGTTGAGTAATGCTGATCGGCCTCTTTCCATTTAATTGACATGCATTAGAGACAGCTGCATGATTTGAATCTGGTTCAATTAAATCGGTGCTTCTGTTTCTGTATTGGATATAGAACAGTTCATATCTTGACATTGTTAAGGTACGAGGAGTTGTCCGGCTTATGCTTAAAACCAGACTCTGAATAACTCAAGGCACGTTTCTGTAATGGCTGTTTGTGGGTTGACCCATGCTATGACGAGGGTTGGCTTTCTACCATCTGGAAGATCAATAGTGATATTGTTCTAGACTCGCCACATTTTTAAGTAAAATGGATTTTTTCAGAAAACAGTAGTGGGAGTATGGTAGAACTGGAAGTGATTCCAGAACCGCAAACGATTACTGAAAATTTGATAAGAACCTAAAGATTCAATCTGGTTTGACATTCCATTGGCCACTCCGCAGATACGGTGGGTAACCTCAGGCACCCGAGAGGTACTCCGGTAGCCTCAAGGACGGTG
Source organism: Agapanthus africanus (assembly GCA_030015575.1). NCBI lineage: Eukaryota > Viridiplantae > Streptophyta > Magnoliopsida > Asparagales > Amaryllidaceae > Agapanthus > Agapanthus africanus. Next base: position 348,859,253 of record JASDDO010000024.1, on the reverse strand, counting down.
GCAGGGAGGTTCTTGTTTACCCAGACTTTCTATTGCTGTTGCTCCAGACTGTGAGACCCGGCAGGAGGATGAGTATAGCGTCGTTCTAAACTAGCTTTAGAAGTGTACGTGTATATGACTCTGCCAGAGGGTTGTCGTAGTCAGTGGGAGCAGCGGAAGCATTGGTGGACAAGTGGCTTATGTCTATTTATAGACTAAAGCAGATATAGCGGAGATAGATCATCTATTTCTGATGTGACAGTCATAGGTTTGACTTCATCAGAATAGAGGATGGATCTGTTAAGAAGGTAGTAGGGTGTGATGTCCTGGTATTTGGATGACATAGACAGAGTAGGAAATGATATTCCTATACTACGATCGGTTATGCTTTGGTTGTCACACAGTGGTTTCTCCACATAAGGATATAGATATAATATCAGACATTCTGGTTACTAGATCTATGGTTTTAGATCTAGATTTGGGTGATTTCCTAATCTGGGTACTTAGACAGCATTCTAAAAGTATTTAGAATGGAGGACTCCAGGCACGGTAGTGTACCAGCAGGTGATGGAGTCACCCTCTCTAAAGGTGTCTTATAGACTAAAAGGGAGAGGGATGTGCATGATTGGCAAATCACTTGCTTAGGCAATTGAGTCAATCATGAGATGTCAAGTACCACACCAGATGTTGTTTTTGCAGTGGATACAATAAATTGATATTAATCCAATCCAGGAGAAACGATCGGAAGCAGTTTTAGAACACAAGTCGATGTTCTAGGGATATGGTAACAACAGCCTCATTCGGGGGACGGTTATCATTTCAGGCTTCCAAGGTGACCTGGATGACAGAGAGGCTGCCAGAGTTATAGTTTTCCCTCTGACGAGGGGCGGTATTATGGACAGGTGGTCCAGAAGGATACTGAGGGAGGCATGGCGCAGGATACTGATTAAGTTCAGTTGATGATACAGTCTAAGAAGTTTGGATTTGGAGTTCATTTATGAACTAGGTCCCATCAGATATCCAGACACATTCTAAGACAGGTATTGCTCATTTCGCGAGATGGCTTTCTCCGCGAACTTGAGATATAGAGAGACATAGAAAGAAACATCAAGGCGGATCCACTCACTGAGGCTATTCCTCGAACGCAATAGTTTCGCAAACGGGTTTTGTGAGACTGATTAGTAGAGGAGTTGGGTGTTCGGTATCACACGGGCTGTGAGTATGCGACATCGCAATAATTAGCCTTGAGTGCAAGTGGGAGATTGTTGGAGATAGTGCCCTCAGAGTCAATTATTGGATCACAGGTACGTGATTGCAATGATTGAGGGAGGACCTATTCCGGTAGGACAGTCTTTCTCAAGATGATAGTATGCTATCTGGTTTTTCTTTATCATCGTGTACCGCTTTAGGTAACCTTACAGGTCGCTATTACACGTTTATAGAGCCCCTAGGATTCTTGCTTGACTGCCAGCAGTATGAGGGCGATCATATACGTGAGAGCTGGTAGTCTATAAGCACATCCTTAAAAGGTCCCTAGTTGTAGGAGTTTCGAGACAGGGCATTGATACTCCAGAGTAGACTAGTGTATACAGTCGAGACCCCAACGAAGGGCGGTGGCCGGTCTCACAAGCCACTGGTGTCAGTTGGATCACCTAAGATGTATACAGGTGCTCATTAGGTTATGAGTACACCGGACAGGACTCGCCGGGAACATGCTAGTTGGTCTTATACCTGACGTCAGATAGCAGTTCCCTGGTGACATGTGTACAGGTTAGTTTATCGACCTGAGGATCGTCATTTGTCTCGTGTGAGTTCCCACTGTACTTTGATTACTACCCTACCACGCTCAAAGGAGACGTGCAAACAGGTTTTAATTGGGTACAGTCCCGAGCCACATGGAGGCAGTGAGCGGATCTTCAGTGGTTCGTCTCTCCCGGTATTGGGGGTGAGGTCGCGCTGTGTCTAGGAGAGCCCTTACACGAAGTCCTTGGCCAAGGCAGGAGATTTACTGGTAGGTATTCCAGTAGTATCTCAAGGTGTTCTGGGCTACACTCCGACACGACTTGTGCCGCTTTTGGGTGTCTGACTTTTACCAACCCCCTAGGCCCGCCATGCGATGCTTATAGACGAACGGACCGGACTGTATGGATATTGTCACTGACAGGCTCAGTAGGGTGTCAGGATGAGTTCGCTCATCGACGTCCCTTTTGGTCAATAGCTGGTAGCCCGTCACGTATGGCTAATACCTTTGACGTGCTAGTGGTTAAATCCACAGCCATAGTATTGACGAGTCTTTAGAGTCCCCCACAGACAGTTGCTCAAGTTTCGGGCGAAACGCTGTAGAGGCCGTATGGAGATATGGCAGGGTTCGATCAGATACGTGCGGCATTGCACAGATCATGATCGGATGGATAATACTAGCGGGCTTTGGTTTAAGCCGGATCCTAGTATTGTACAGTGTAGATTTTGTCTCATTGCATTTGTATTTCGGTCGGAATACAAATGCGGGTATGTATATACAGTAGCGGGGTTTCCTGTAATTTATTACGGGATCAGTTTTCTGAAGTTGCCAGTTTGCTTTCCGTTTCGGCCATTTTTCTTTGTATCTTTCCTTGGCCGGAAATTGGTGGAGAGGGGGTTATTTGCAAGCATGCAAATTTGTTATGTGGAGGGTGGTCTTTGCATATTGTTGTGTCATGATCACTTGACTTCTTGATTCATGACTGTTCATGATGGCTTGACCTTTTGGAGTAATGATTAGGTTGTTGGAGTGTTGGACTTTATTTGTGATGATTTTGTTCTCATCATCACTCATCATTCTTTCTTGCATAACACTGAACACCCTCCTCTCTTTGGTGTTCACTCCCCCCTTGAGTTTTCTCTCTCTCCCTCTTGTTTTTGGCCGGCCATTCCCATGTAGTGGCTGTCCCAATTTTTAGTGGGGTGTGGTTCTCATTTTGATGGCACAAAAATTCCCTTTGTTCATCCAAAAACATGCATCTCATTCCTCCACCAAAAACCTTGGCAACTTCAACCCCAATGAGACAAAGCATTCTACAGTTAACCTACAGCATCCTTGGGCACGTCGGCTAGCCAACTTCGTGCCCGAGTTGCCTCGGTCCAGAGGTGGGAGCCCGTAAAAGATGCCGGTGACGTGGTGCCCTTCCGGCGAGTAGGTGAAGACCGGAGATTCCGCGAGGAGATCGGGACGACGATGAGAAGACCGAAGGACACGGATCGCTCGGTATATCTCTCTACCCGTTCTTTAGTTAGCTAGAATTAGATTAATGGCCCGATCCGGAATTTTTGTGCGCGGTGGTGCCGGTTCAAAAGTTAAAGTAAAGTATCGTTTCCGCATTTTGGCCTTGTTCAGACGGCCGAGGCGCCGCCGTGCACTTACATGCAGAGTCAGAAAAACAGAATAGCGATCGACACGACCTAACATCTAAACCTAAAGGTTGCCAATTGGAATGTCTCCTGATAACTGCTATCGAAGGAGAATCCTAACAATGGCAAGTGACGATCCCAACTGTCGACAACAATTAGTACGCACGCACAAGCATATCCTCTAGAGTCGGTATAGCCCGCTCTCACAAAACCATCATCCTTTGGATGGAAAGACGGAGCTAAAGCTCAACCAGTACCCAAGACTTTCTGAAGCTCCTGCCCAAGACGGCAAGCGAATAGGGTGCCCTCATTAGATACGACCCATGAAGGAACTCCGTGCAACGCTCAAACTTAACAAAAAATAACTGAGCAAACCGAGTATAACCGGACAACAAACACCCGAATGGAGTCACACCCTTACTAAACCTGGGTAGACACCATAACGAAATTCGTGGAGATCTGCTCCCATTCCCACTTCGGAACGGTTAAAGGTTGCAACTCTCCAGCCGGTCTCAGATACTCAACCTAGCACACAACAAGACAGACACCTTGAAACGAAACCCGAAACTTCTCTTTACATCCCTGCCCTCCCGTAACTATCTCACAAGTCACGTCAAATGTTGGTGGAACTTGGATGAACACCGAAAGCTGACTGGTGTGCCTGCTTTAGGATTTCGCGTCCCTGCCTATCAGCAACAGGTACACAAACGCGTCCCCAAATGTAGCATATCTGGTCACAAATCAAGGACTCTGAATCATTACCCAGCCGAGTATGCTCAAGTATCTCTGACAAATGAGCATCGGCGGGCAGTGCCTCGTGAAAGCGATTAAGGAAAAGTGGTCGGGCGCGGACATGAGTAAGTTGTCCCCTCAGTAGAGGCGAACTTACGCTGTACTCAATGATCACACAAGAACTATAAATCTGCAGAAAACTATCTCAACAATCAAAACCCGCTACAGGAAGATGTACATTAAGCTCTGGTGGTCCGTGAAAATCTGACACAACTCTCCGAATAAGTAGTGTCTCCAAATCTCCAACGCACGACCACCGCGGCCATCTCCAGATCATGAGTGGGATATCCTACTCGTGCTTCCTCCAACTGTCGGGAGGCAAAAATCGATAACTCTATAGTGTCACCTCAGTACACAATCAAGCCCCACTCGCGAAACATCACAGTTAAACAACAAAGTCGCCCGAACCAGAAAGCAAGAAAGAACTGGTTCAGTTGTCAACCGAATCTCTAACTGCTGGAAAACTCCGCACTCATGCCTCAGTCCATAGAAAAAGAACCTCCTTTCTGGTCAGTCCAGTCAACGGTGCAGCGATACATTAGTAATACTGCACGAAACGGCGGTAAAAACCTGCTAAGCCCAAAAATCTGCGAACCTCTATCCCGGATATAAGTATGGGTCAAAGCTGTACGGCCTCGATCCTCCTCGGGTCCATATAAAAACCGTCTCCCGTAACTACAAGACCTAGGAGTCAACACAATCAATCCTGAAGGAACACTCCGAGAATCTAGCAAACCGCTGGGCTCTCCCAATGTCTGAAAAACAAATCCTTAAGTGCTACTCCTGTCCCTCACGACACATTGAATAGACCAGAATGTCGTCAATAACACAACAATAACAGGTCGAGGAACAGCCTGAAGAAATCTGGTTAATCACATCTACGAATGCTGCTAGGGCATTGGTGAGTCCAATAACCCCACCAAGACACACAAAGCCTGTAGCACGCATAAGGCAGTCTTCGAAATGTCATCACTCCGAACCCGCAACAATGATGACCTGATCCCAAACAAACTTAGAAAAATGTCTCGCACTCTGGAGCTGATCGAAGAAATCATCAATGCGAGGTAAAGGATACCTATCCGCACCGTAAGCCGGCTCAATTGACGATCAATCAATACCAAACCTCAAACTGCCGTCTTTCTCCTTGAAGAACAGAAATAGGAGCTCTCCAATGCGAAACACTCAGACGCATAATCCCCCCAACCAACAACTCTGCAGCTGATCCTTAAGCTCCCTAAGCTTCGCCGGCTCATCTGGAACAACGTCGGAAAACTCTCGCACGAAGGAACCCGGTCCAACAAACCCACTGTGGCTCCGGTATTACGAATGAACGCCAAGAATCCTCAACATCCTCTCCTCAAAAGCCGACTAGCGAAAAGGCTGAATTCGAGCTGTGAGAGGCGGCACAACTGTCCCCCTGCACAACAAGAAATGACTCGCCGGGAAAACAAAACCTGACTGTTTCCTCGTGACAGTCCACATACGCCTAGCACATAGCTAACCAGTCCGTGCCCAGGAGAACGTCAAATCCAACATCTCTAGAAGGATCACAACGACGGATGAAACTTTATCTCCTATCCGATTGGCACAGACTGAAATACGTGTCGCGCAACAAAAGAATCGCTGACAGAAGTTAACACAACAAACGGCTGATCTAGCTAACACGACTCTCGGCCCAACCACGGCACAAAGTGTGTAAAACAAACAAGTACATCTAAGAACATATGAATTTAGAATACCTGAAAACTCTGCATTGGACGCCCTCGCGTCCCAATGAGTAGAAGCAAACTCTCGTGTCTGCCCTCTATCCGCAACTGACTGATATCCTCCCCTGCTAACCTGTCCCCTCTGAGTGAACCCTTCATGACTATGACCTCTCCGAGTACGAATCTGATGCGGTGCTAAGGAACAATTCCTGATGAGGTGATGAAGGCTCCCGCACCAGAAACATCCACGCGGCGACTGCTGGCCCTCCTGGGGATGAAAGCTGAACGACTGACCTCGTCCTAAGCCTCCGTTACTTTCATGTCTTGCCCGATATCTGTCTCGGCGACTAAGCCTGTCTCTGAGCTGGTACATCTGTACGAGTCCTCCACTGTTCCGGAACTCCCAAAGTCTCAGGAAGACGTGTCTCGTGAACTGGGGCTGCATCCATAGGTGCTATGTAGGTGATGGAATGATGTGTACTGACCGTAAGGAACAACTGGGTAACAGGGGTGACAACCTCTATCGCTGCACTCGAATGGCCTCAATCAATGAACTCATCATCTGGCGCATGTCCTGCATATCTGCCACAAGCCTAGCGAGATGATTTGTCGAAGGCGGATCCGTCCGCTCCTGTGCAACGAGCGTACCATCCTGGTCAGTCCTCGTACCACCCGAGTCTACTCTGACCTCGGCCCTCGCCGCATCACTCTGAGTCCCCATAGTCATCGGCGGCAAAGGCTATAAACGGAATATAAGATTCGATAAAAACACGGAAATCGAATCACAAGAATATGAATCATCAAGGAAGGAATTTCAAGCAATTAGTACTTGGGTCACTTTAGGCGGAGTACCGCATCGTGAGTATGCCGCAGACATACACACACTACGTTACTCTGCATAAGCTACATACATCATCATACCAAGGTCATCCTACACTCCGAAAGGTAAAACCTAGCGCTCTGATACCAACTTTGTCACGACCCAAAATTGGCATGTGACGGCACTAATACTACGCAACGTCTACAGGCGTAACACAGTAAAAAAAAGCCAAAACCCAAAAATCTAAACCATTAAAAGACAAGAAAAGATAAGAAACATTGTTTAAACTTTTGAAAATCTCAAGTATAAATTCTAAGTCCAATTTACTTTCTTGAAAATTTCGGCAGCACCTCCTTTGTAAAAACCAACCCCAAAAATGGGTACAACATAAATATAAAGTAAAGCATCCCCAACGGGAGTAAATCCACGACAAAAGGAGGAAAACTGTTAGTGTATATGCCCTAGGGGCCATTATTGTATCATACTAGTTTGTATATTACTTAATGGAAGCTTGGGATATTCACATGTATATAACAGTCTTGCTAAACATGGTAGTATGCTACTTGGTTTTTCTATCTTAATATGTGAGTATACGTATTGATAGAGCTCTTAGGATCTTGCTTGACTACCAGCGTTGTGATGGCAGTCACACTAGTGGGGGCTGGGTAGTCTACAAGCACATCCTTATTCAGGTCCCTAGTCGTTGGATTATCGAGACAGGGCATCGATACTCCGGAGTAGACTAGTGTGTACGCTTCTCATCCCAGTTGGGGAGATGGTCTGTCCCACAGCCATCAGTACGTCGTACTGAAGATAGTATGCAGGTGCTCGTTAGGTTACGGGTACACCGGACATGACTCACAGGGAACTGTTGGTTGGTTTTATACCAGTCGTCAGTGAACAGTTCCCAGGTGACATGAGTACAGCATAGTCCGTAGACTTGACACTGCTACTTCGCCTCGAGTGTGTCCCACTGTTCTTAGATTGCTACCCTACCACGGCTCAAAGGAGTCGTGCAAACAGGTAGCAGTTGGGTACAGTCCCGAGCACTTGGAGGCAGTTGCGGTTAGATAGGATTCGTCTCTCCCGGTATTGGGGGTTGATATCGCGCTATGTCAGAGAGCCATTACGCAAAGTCCCTGGCCAGGGCAAGCGAGATTTGCTGGTAGGATCCAGTAGTTTCTCAGGGTGTAATGGGCTTCGCTCCGACACGACTTATACCGCTATTAGGGGACTGACGCTTGCCGCCCCCCTAGGCCCGATATGCGATAGTCTTAGACGAACAGACCAGACTGTACGGAGATTGTCACATCAGACTCAGTAGGAGTTCGGATGGGTTCCCTCATCGGCCTTCTTATCGACATCTACCTGGGGACCGTTACGTACAGCTAGTGCCGCTTGCGGTCTGTGGTTAATCCCACTGCCAGCGTAGTAGTCGAGTCTCTAGAGTCCCACGCAGAGAGTTTCCCTACTCCAGGCGAAACGATATAGAGGTCGTATGGTTTTACGACAAGGGTTCAGACGCATACGTGTGTTTACGCACGTACGACTTTCGGACAGTTTTTACTAGTCGGCTTTGGTTTAAACCAGTTACTAGTATCCGGTTGTTGGATTTATACAGTCTAAAGATTTTCCGTGTTTTCACGGATAGGAGGGGCGTTCTCGTAATTGCGCGAGAAGCTTCTAGAAGATGATGACTAAGGAGGTTAAGATGGCATATTCATTAAATGAGATTAGTGAGTCATATGGATGATTCATCCATGTCATTAATGCTTCATAATTGCTTAATGACTCATGGATGTGAATCACCATTAGATATTTATGAAGCATGATTATTCATCATTTGATTTTCTTTTCTTGATAAATCTTAATGCTTCATATATATTATGATAACTCATTTTCTCATTTCATTATTATTCTCACCTTCTCTCTCCTCAAGCTCTCCCTCTTCAAACCCTAATCCTCCCCTCTCATGTGTTGAGTACAAGGATTAGTTAGACTACTTAATCCATAACCCTCTCTCTATTTTATCTAGGTACTTTGATTAGCACTTAAAGATACCTAGTTGCCTCAAGTTTAGAGGCAAAGCTTGGAGTTTAGCTCTCGTGGTGGATCGTCTACTACTTGGAGAAGGCTGAGGAGGAGGTGGAGTTCGTAAAGAAGAAGGACACGGTTCTTTAGGTATAATCCCTTTACATAGTAGTTTAGAACTTCTATGTTTGTTGTTAGTTATCGTTTAGCTTCGATTCATGCGGTTAGTCGATGTTTAGCATAAAAACAAGATCGTTTTTCATATTTCCGCCTCCCCGCAAGTCGTGGGGTGTTGTACATCGACTTACAGTGGTATCATAGCCTCGCTAAACAATAATTAACTCACTTGCAAAATTGTATGAATTTCGAACGGAAAAAACCAAAACCGGAAAACCCCGATATCATAGTTTCTGTCGGTTTTTAAATGAGGTCCAAAAATATTTCAGGGACCTTCAGAAAGCATTAAATGATAGTAGAAGAACACCCAAGAAAATTGGGCTCATGAATCGGCTAAAGCGCCGCTGAACCGCGGCGAATCCCCCCGATCCGCCGCGATTCCGCCGCCGAGTTGCCGATTCACCAGCCCAAATTTCCTGTGTTGGTTCTCTGTGATATTTGGAGTTTTCTGGAAGTTTTTAATTTTTGCTCAGGTTTCATATTTACAGAGAAGTATTGGAGCAAAATTAAATGTGTTTAATCGATCGAAATTATACGGTATTTGCTTGTTAGATTATATCTGTGTTTGTATAATGTGTTCGTAAACCTCCCCTAACTGCTAGTATGTCGGTTGGCAGGGGGTTGCACATTTTTGTAATGGTTTTTACTGTTTGTGGATATGAACTGTATTGGACTGTTGTGATGATTAGCCGGGGTTAAAAGATGGGTTATTATTTAATTCATTTGATGTAAATGTAATTTGTTGTAATATTATTTTGCGGGGCACATCCAGGTTGCGGTTGTAGCCACCGTTATATTATTTCATTTTACTGTTTTTGCTCCTAGGACAGACCCAAGGTGGGGTGCACAAACTACCAGGTGGGTAGTTTGCCGTACCCGTTGGGGTCTTGGGTGGGGTAATGGCTATTCATCACAACTGTGTAATCCGTCTTTTGTTGCAGGCTCAAAACAAACACGGATTGCTTGTAAATCCAATAAAGTTCATCTGTGATCTGGAATGCCTATTATTGCGTCTGACGAATGTACAATATCTATATATGATAGCTATTTAGATGTCACTTATGTTTTACACCCGCGCTAGCCCAGCCCCCGCTCTGTCGTTAGTTAAGTAACCTAACGGGTAATGACGGGACCCCGTGGCGAATGCGGATGGTATAAGAGAACGTTGTATTTTCGTTGTTTTCTGCAATGATAGGTTAATGATGGGACGCATTATTTATAATGCAAAGAAAATAAACCAAAAGTTTAATCGTTGGAACAATTTAAAAGAAACCACTCGGTTAATTTTAAAAACGGATATTTTTAAATGCGGAGCTTTAACCACTCCTGTTAAAAGCTATCAGGTTCCTTCGGTTATATCAAGTTCACTACGTTCACGGTTTCGCCAAAACCATTCGTAGCCCTCCGTCATTTCATCTGGGTATTCAGTAGTATTCAAGCTATGTATTTTGACCAACGCCAAGGCATAGTGTTTGGTAGCTGCTGGATATTCATTTGTTGCATAAGATAGATGAGTTAGTTTGGGACAGTCGTATGATCATTTTGGCCAACGTCAAGGATATGTACGGATGGGTTCAAATTAACAAGATAATGATGGGTAGAACTTGACATGTGACTTATGATATTTTGACCAACGCCAAGGTCATAAGAGCATGGGGCAAAAATATATATCGGGAATTTCTAAAGAAACTGAAATTTGCAAAGAGATGCATACCATTTGGAGTTTGATGAATGTTGGTAGGATTCCTTCAACATTATCATGCGATGATATTTAGATCCCGATCCTACTGTGAGTATATGCTACTTATCAGGATATTCGTCACTTAACGATCAATGCTATAAACCAAGTAGGTGTCAAGAAAAGTGTCAACGGGGTTACGCCCCCAGAGAAAAGAGGTTCTTTAATTAAGGAACTTCGCGAAAGCATTGGAAAACCTCCCTCGAAGTATCGACACTAGCCTGGCTGAACGGTTAAGCAAGAATTGTACAGTGAGAATAGTCCTGGCTAATTCTTCTTTTATGGTTTGAGGAAGGATTCGAGAAACAGTGGGAGCCATCCAGTTTAGATAAACTAAAAACCACTCTAAACTTGCAAGAGCATCATGCTAAAGAGTTTTCTTCTCTCTCTCCTAATTGCAGCGACCCTGAAAATGACTGGACTTAAGTTACTTTTAGAGAAAAATATACTGACAGGGCCAAACTATAAAGATTGGCTGCGGAATGTCAAAATGGCTTTGACCTATGACAAATTGGGGTATGTCCTCACCGCTACGGCACCTGCTGTCCCTGGTCCCAAATCCAGTAATGCGGATAAGGAAATCCGCAAAACCTGGGATTTCGATTGCGCGAAAGTCAAGTGCATCGTGCTTGCCTCGATGAACAATGAACATCAGAGGAGGCACGAGAATATGGAACTAGATGCCATATTTCTCCATACAAAGGAACTTTATGGAGAGCAATCTCGTATAGCAAAATACGAGACCTCAAAGAACTTGTTTCGAGCGAGGTTGGCTGTCGGGTCATCGGTAGGAGAACATGTCCTAAAGATGATCGGCTATATAGAAGAGCTCGCAGACCTTGGGACGACTTTGGATAATGAGCTCTATACAGACCTTATTCTCCAGTCCCTTCCTTCCACCTACGCCCAGTTTATCCTGAACTTCAACATTCAAAGAAAAGAAGTTGAACTTCCGGAACTCCTGAACATGTTAAGGAGTGCAGAGGGCACCTTGCAGAAGGCAAGGGAAACACCCGCTATGTTTGTTGGCGGTGCATCTTCTTCCAGGTCCAAGGCTAGGGCCAAAGGAAGGAAGAAGAAGGCCGTCCCCAGACCTAGAGGAGGTGTAAGTAAGGTGGGAGGGAAGGGAAAGAAAAAGTTTGCGGTACCGGTAGTTGGCCAGGATGAGTGCTTCCGTTGTCACAGGAAAGGGCACTGGAAGAAGGATTGCAAGGTGTGGAACGCCAAGAACCAGGAACCGAAGCAAGCTGTGGCTTCGACTTCAGGTGTGTTTGTAATTGAGAATTGTCTGTCGATCAACTCTACTTCCTGGGTATTGGATACCGGATCAGGATCTCATATTTGCAATTCATTGCAGGCACTGAGAAACCGTAGAGTGCTGAAGGAAGGTGATATGACCCTAAAGGTTGCTAACAGAGCTAGCGTGGGAGCTGCGTCCGTCGGGGATTATCACCTAGGATTGACGAGTGGACACATTTTGGTTTTACATAACTGTTTTTTTGTACCAAGCTTAACGTGTAATATCATATCATTTTCCTTGTTATCAAATAAAGGTTATGATTTCACGTTTGTAAGAGATGTTGTTAACATCCACCTTAATCATGGTTTGATTGGGTCCGGTACACTAAATAACGGTATATATGTTTTAAACCAACTCCAAATTTTCAATGTCCAGAACACACTAAAAAGAAAGTCTCCAGATTTAAATAAAGCTTTCTTATGGCATTGTAGACTGGGTCACATCAATGAGAGAAGGTTGACTAAGTTGCATAGAGAAGGATATTTGGACTCGTTCGAATATCAAACTTATGACACTTGTCAATCTTGTCTCAAAGGAAAGATGACAAAGACTCCATTTACTGGACAAGGAGTAAGAGCGAGCGAGCTCTTAGGACTCATACACAGCGATGTATGTGGTCCAATGTCTACACATGCAAGAGGTGATTTTTCCTATTTCATTACATTCACGGATGATTACTCAAGATACGGATTCATTTATCTGATGAAACATAAATCCGAGGCTTTTGAGAAATTCCAAGAGTATAAGAATGAAGTAGAAAACCAAACCGGCAAAAGTATCAAGACACTAAGATCTGATCGAGGTAGTGAATACTTGAGTGCCGAATTCCTAGGTTACCTAAAAGAGAAAGGAATTCTCTCTCAGCTTACTCCTCCATACACTCCATAGCATAACGGTGTATCGGAGAGACGGAATCGAACCCTATTGGATATAGTACGATTCATGATGAGTAATGCTGAGTTACCGTGATCTTTCTGGGGTTATGCGCTAGAATCAGCGGCATATCTTTTGAACATGGTTCCTACCATCAGATGTGGAGTGGGAAGAAACCCTATCTTCAGTATCTGAAAATATGGGGATGTCCAGTTTTTGTTAAAAAGCAGCATATGGACAAGCTCGAGGCACGATCAGTAAAGTGTAAGTTTGTGGGATATCCAAAGAACTCCAAGGGGTATCTATTCTATTACGCAGAGGAACAAAATGTGTTTGTTTCTCGTAATGCCCATTTTCTAGAATATCAGTTTTTAGAAAAGGAAATAAGTGGGAGCAAAATAGAACTGGAAGAAATTCCAGAACCACAAACTGCTACTGAAAGTTTGGTAGAACCGGAAGTTCAAGAAGAACAGGACATTCCCGCACCCCTCCGCAGGAGTAGTAGGCCGTCTCATCCGCCTGAGAGATACTACGGTTTTCTCATAGATGGGGATAGAGAGAATTGCATCATAGATGATGATGAACCTACTGACTTCCAGCAGGCTATCCAGAGCGGCGACTCGGTACGATGGCTAGATGCAATGCGGACCGAAATGGAGTCCATGTACACCAACAAAGTATGGACTTTGGACTTTGCTCCAGATGGGGTAAAACCCATAGGATGCAAATGAATCTTCAAGAAAAAGATTGGTGTAGATGGGCAGGTGGAAACCTATAAGGCTAGACTTGTTGCAAAGGGTTTTCGTCAAAGACCTGGTTTGGACTATGACGAAACTTTTTCTCCAGTGGCTATGCTCAAATCCATTCGGGTCCTTCTTGCTATTGCTGCCTTCCATGATTATGAAATCTGGCAGATGGACGTAAAGACGGCTTTTCTGAATGGAAATTTAGAAGAGTGCGTCTATATGGATCAGCCAGAGGGTTTCAATCAGAGTGGGAGCAGCGGGAAAGTATGCAAGCTGCTTAAGTCCATTTATGGACTAAAGCAGGCATCGCGGAGTTGGAACATCTGTTTTGATGAGACAGTCAAAGAATATGACTTTATCAAAAATCCAGATGAACCGTGCATATATAGTAAAGTTGTAGCCAGAAATGTCGTATTCCTCGTCTTGTACATGGATGACATTCTATTGATAGGAAATGACATTCCTATGCTACAATCTGTCAAAGGATTCTTGTCACACAGGTTCTCCATGAAAGACCTGGGTGATGCCTCTTACATTCTGGGGATCCGGATCCATCGTGATAGATCCAAGAGGATGTTGGGACTTTCGCAGTCCAGGTATATCGACACTGTACTGAAAAGATTCAGTATGGAAGATTCTAAGCGCGGTAATCTACCGGCTTGTCACGGAATCACCCTCTCCAAAGAGATGTCTCCCAAGACTGATTTGGAAAGGGAATGCATGTCTATTATACCCTACGCTTCTGCGGTAGGCTCTATAATGTATGCGATGTTGTGCACCAGACCAGATGTAGCTTACGCACTGAGCGTGGTAAGCCGGTATCAGTCAGACCCAGGGGAGAAGCACTGGATAGCAGTAAAGAACATTCTCAAGTACCTGAGAAGGACAAAGGAGATGTTCTTGGTTTACGGCGGAAAAGACCTCAGGTTGGAGGCCTTTGCTGATTCCGGCTTCCAGAGTGATAAGGAAGATTCCAAGTCCATGTCGGGTTATGTCTTTACCCTCAATGGAGGGGCGGTGTGCTGGAAGAGCTCCAAGCAGGACACCGTTGCTGACTCGACGATGGAAGCGGAGTATATAGCTGCTTGCGATGCCGCAAAAGAAGCAGTCTGGATGAAGAAGTTCCTAACAGAACTTCAGGTGGTTCCTACCATAGTTGATCCAATACCTCTGTATTGCGACAACAACGGAGCTATAGCTTTAGCGAAGGAACCAAGGTCCCATCAGAAATCCAAACACATCTTAAGGCGGTATCACCTGATCAGGGAGATCATTGATCGTCAGGAGATCGAGGTTCGGAGAGTTGCTTCTGAAGAGAACATTGCTGATCCATTCACGAAGGCCCTACCTCAGATTCAGTTCGAGAGGCTACTCGAGATCATTGGTCTTCGATATGCCAGTACATGGCCCTAGTGCAAGTGGGAGATTGTTAGTGTATATGCCCTAGGGGCCATTATTGTATCATACTAGTTTGTATATTACTTAATGGAAGCTTGGGATATTCACATGTATATAACATTATTGCTAAACATGGTAGTATACTACTTGGTTTTTCTATCTTAATATGTGAGTATACGTATTGATAGAGCTCTTAGGATCTTGCTTGACTACCAGCGTTGTGATGGCAGTCACACTAGTGGGGGCTGGGTAGTCTATAAGCACATCCTTATTCAGGTCCCTAGTCGTTGGATTATCGAGATAGGGCATCGATACTCCGGAGTAGACTAGTGTGTACGCTTCTCATCCCAGTTGGGGAGATGGTCTGTCCCACAGCCGTCAGTACGTCGTACTGGAGATAGTATGCAGGTGCTCGTTAGGTTACGGGTACACCGGACATGACTCATAGGGAACTGTTGGTTGGTTTTATACCAGTCGTCAGTGAACAGTTCCCAGGTGACATGAGTACAGCATAGTCCACAGACTTGACACTGCTACTTCGCCTCGAGTGTGTCCCACTGTTCTTAGATTGCTACCCTACCACGGCTTAAAGGAGTCGTGCAAACAGGTAGCAGTTGGGTGCAGTCCCGAGTACTTGGAGGCAGGGCGGTTAGACAGGATTCGTCTCTCCCGGTATTGGGGGTTGATATCGCGCTGTGTCAGAGAGCCATTATGCAAAGTCCCTGGCCAGGGCAAGCGAGATTTGCTGGTAGGATCCAGTAGTTTCTCAGGGTGTAATGGGCTTCGCTCCGACATGACTTATACCGCTATTAGGGGACTGACGCTTGCCGTCCCCTAGGCCCGATATGCGATAGTCTTAGACGAACAGACCGAACTGTACGGAGATTATCACATCAGACTCGGTAGGAGTTCGGATGGGTTCCCTCATCGGCCTTCTTATCGACATCTACCTGGGGACCGTTACGTACAGCTAGTGCCACTTGCGGTCTGTGGTTAATCCCACTGCCAGCGTAGTAGTCGAGTCTCTAGAGTCCCACGCAGAGAGTTTCCCTACTCCAGGCGAAACGATATAGAGGTCGTATGGTTTTACGACAAGGGTTCGGACGCATACGTGTGTTTACGCACGTACGACTTTCGGACAGTTTTTACTAGTCGGCTTTGGTTTAAGCCAGTTACTAGTATCCGGTTGTTGGATTTATACAGTCTAAAGATTTTCCGTGTTTTCACGGATAGGAGGGGTGTTCTCGTAATTGCGCGAGAAGCTTCTAGAAGATGGTGACTAAGGAGGTTAAGGTGGCATATTCATTAAATGAGATTAGTGAGTCATATGGATGATTCATCCATGTCATTAATGCTTCATAATTGCTTAATGACTCATGGATGTGAATCACCATTAGATATTTATGAAGCATGATTATTCATCATTTGATTTTCTTTTCTTGATAAATCTTAATGCTTCATATATATTATGATAACCCATTTTCTCATTTCATTATTATTCTCACATTCTCTCTCCTCAAGCTCTCCCTCTTCAAACCCTAATCCTCCTCTCTCATGTGTTGAGTACAAGGATTAGTTAGACTACTTAATCCATAACCCTCTCTCTATTTCATCTAGGTACTTTGATTAGCACTTAAAGATACCTAGTTGCCTCAAGTTTAGAGGCAAAGTTTGGAGTTTAGCTCTCGTGGTGGATCGTCTACTACTTGGAGAAGGCCGAGGAGGAGGTGGAGTTCGTAAAGAAGAAGGACACGGTTCTTTAGGTATAATCCCTTTACATAGTAGTTTAGAACTTCTATGTTTGTTGTTAGTTATCGTTTAGCTTCGATTCATGCGATTAGTCGATGTTTAGCATAAAAACAAGATCGTTTTTCATATTTCCGCCTCCCCGCAAGTCGTGGGGTGTTGTACATCGACTTACAAAAACAACCACCACAACAGATATATGACTGATTAGTTCAAAAATATATGTTAACCGTAATCAAAAACAGCGTCGCTTTGCAGCTAGCCGGTGAATACGGGTCGATCCACAGAGATGTGTAATTTTCTTACGTGTTTTTAAGAGTTGATTCCAAATGTTGTTTGGATTGATTTATTAAATCTAAAAGAAACTACCAAAAATTATCTAGATCTAAGTCTTGCTAGGGTTAGGCTTAGGGAAAGTTGGGAGAATAAAGATTTCCTCACCGCTTTCAATGCCTTATTTTAGATCTATTAGATGTTATGGTAATTATCAATAAAGTGGATTAGAATCTTTTGGGAAGATGTTTCTTCCTCTAGGTTCTTATCCTTCCTTTATCGATCCTTACCCTAACCTCCATGGAAAACACGCGCAACTGGTCCTTTATACTATGGTGTCACCATTACCTCGAGGGATAAGGTGTCGTAGGGAGCGGTGTGTGCGTGCATGCATGGAGTTCTAATTCTTAGGTGTGAAGGGGCATGAAAGGGGTGAGAGATATCATCTCTCAAACCTTTCCCTAAGGCTAACCCTAACAAGCGAGGAGATTACTCGCTCATTAGGGGATTAGAAGACATTCTAAATTAAAAGAGAATTAAAGCAAAGAAATAAAAGTAACTTACTAATTTTTATTGATGGCTCTCTCCAAACAATAATGCAGAATAGATCTGAATTTGTGAAATGAAAAGAGGCATAGCCTCATACAGAATTTAGAGTTCCTATTTATAGAGGATAGGAAACCCTAGGGTTACAATGACTCCCGCATCTGCTATTACAAAAATACCCCCTAAAAATCCCAACAAACGCACCGACGCACCTCCACAAACTTTCTGCACCGACACGGGCACTAAGCGGCCGCGGAACCGCGGCAAATGTAGGGGTAGGGCCGCAGTTCCGCGGCCCTTTGGTGTGATCAGTTGGTGAAATTTTCTGGGCTGGTTCTTTATACTTTGGGATTTTTATTTCCATAGTTCTTTTCTCCCTATGGCTTCTGGGTCTTCTCCAGATCTTCAGTGAAACTTATAGTGGTCTTTTAACTGTTTCCTTTGACATTTCGGACCATGCGTTGCCTTGTACACTTGTGAATTGTTCTTTGTCTAGGCTTGACTAGGGTCCTTCTACTTGTTGGTCAAAAGTCCCTTTTTTTGTATCATCTTTTGTCTTTTTCACCGTTTTCACTCCAAGAACCTATATCCTGTAATATGTAGCAAACATGCGTCAAAAGCACCTATTTATTTATAAAACGAATAAGAATGGGGAATATAATAATGCAATATTATGGTATGAACAAATACCCCCAAACTTATCTTTTGCTCGTCCTCGAGCAAACTTATTTTTATTCACTAAATTCCTAACCGCACTTTCGTGGGGAAATGCGATTGCACTGAACACGTGCAACAAGCCGTTAAACCTCTAGGTGTCCCTAGTAGGAGGAGTGTTGTCTCCTGAGGGTTTTCAGCGGATTACACCCACAAAATCCTATCAACTTGGCCCATTGACTTTTGTTCTCCAATTAGGTTTTCTAACAAGGAATTCTATTATCTTTTGACTCGCAAATTATCCATCCACATTCTTCACACTTCCTCATTATTTAACTTAAGATTATATATGTTATGTAAACCTACTTAGCTTTCGGCATCTCTTAAGTCTTCCTTCTAGGGTTTCATCTCCACTTAGGAATTTCTATCAACTCTATTAAAGATACAAGTTCTATCTTTCATTCCTTTCTCTTATCTAAACTCTAATCACATATCCCCACGTGTGTGTAAAGATCACCCCTACACTTGGAAATTCAAATCAAGCAATCGTACTCTCGTCCATTGTCCAAAGCACTTATTAAGTAGGTGAATTTTTAATTGAATTTTGCCTACACATCCTTCATGCGACCGTTAATACTTCTTGAGGTACCAACAACCGATTATAAGATGTGTTTGCACTTTAAAGCGTACTTCCTAGTTTTGCAACACCCAAGGTTTTAGCAGTGACTCCCAAACCAGTTGGTCTAAGGCACTAGGTGATGAAGCACCCTCGCTAAATATTTTTTCGATTTTTGCAGCCTTAAGTAATCACAAAAACCAGTGTCCATTTTTTTATTCTTTATTCACACTTGTATTTTTTTTTTATTGTACTAAGGACTTTAGACAAGAGCATTTCAAGGTCTCTTCTACTATTCCAAGTTTCAAGGTGTGTGATTGTGCAAATTGTAGGGTATACATTTTCAGAATCTAGACTTAAGCTAGGAACTATTTTTCAAACTTATACTCTAATAAGAACATCAATACTCTTCCCTCATTTTGACTTAACCCAAGAAGTGAACCCAAAATTTGCCTATTTCTAAATAAACTACAAGGCATATACTTTCTACCGTTAAACTTTAAGGAATGTTATTTTTAGGGTTTTTAATTCACTAAGTCTAAGATCTAGTTGCTCCTAACCAGTTAACCTATTAGTCAAACTCAAGTCCATTAGCCAAAATTGAATACAATAATATTTATAATTTTTGAAATTTTTTAATTTTTATGGGTTTTTCAAATAAGTATGCAAATGCAAAAAAAATATGTACAAATGAACGCGAAGGAAGAAGACGTACCGAGCATACCCCCAAACTTGAACTTGACAGTGTCCTCACTGTCATGCTAAACCAAGAGGGTCAAAATACCGGTATTTTCCTGTTTATTTATTTATAATTTTTTTTATTGTTAAGAAAAACAAAAAAATATATAAAAAAAGGCCCTCCCCCAAACTTCATTTAAACTATGTTAGACATTACTGTCAAACTTTGCATAGACTAAACGTCAACACCAACCAGTTGAAAAATTTATCAGTAAAGAGTATCGGTTGGTGGAATAATACGTTGTACCAATCCAAAAAGAATTGGGGAAGATAGAAGTGGTGGTATGGAAAGTGTGGAAGTGAATAGACAGGAGGTGGTGGTGAATGAAAACGAAAATGTGAATGATCAGCAATCAGTGGAGTATTGGCATTCTCGTAACTTATTAAAAGAAATGGGGGTGGTTCAACTTCCAAAGAAGAAGGTTGATTATCCACAATATCCCCAAGATATTTCTGTGGATCCTTTATTGACTTGGCATCATCCATCATATGCATATGATATTCAATTATGAGAGAACTAATTTCCTCAATGTCCGCCATAGTCCAACCGAAAGCTTGCCGCCTATCTTGTAAGACCATCAAAAGGGAGTTCTCTTGCTCAAGGGCTAGAGAAACCGATATGATAATGGGAAAGGTCCCATTCTCACCTATGTAAGCATATTTAAGATGAGACGGCAAGGGCGTGAGTTCAAGTTTCGGAGGTGAAACAATCATAGGCAAAATTGGGAAATCTACCTCGAACTCAAAGGACTCCAACACAGGTTCGAAATCACTGCAAACAACCGATTTGGATGGTTCAACTAATTCATCCAAAAATTCAAAAGACTCATATTCTGGCTGTGAGTCGTCATCATCCGAAAAAGTGAAACATTCATAATCAATATCGGTTGTGTTAACTGTGGTAGGCTCGAGGAGGGACGCATTAGTGGCGTCAAAACTGTTCTCATCAAAAAAAATCTTTCAAGCTCGCAGTCCTCCTACGTGATTTCGTGAATAGAGCAAACTTCTCGTGTACTAGTTTTAGGCACGGGGGGAAGACTTCCTAACTTTTAAATATTGAACTCACTAGATGTCTTCCCGAAGGATAGAGTCATGGAGTCATTGCAACAGTTTATTACAGCATTGGAAGTGGCCAAAAATAGTCGACCGAGAATCATCGGAATTTGGTTCCGTGAGTTAGCAACAGGTTGTATATCCATAACAATAAAATCAACGGGGAATATGAACTCCCTAACTTTGATCAACACATCCTCTAGCTCACCCCTTGGATGAGTGATTGATCGATCAGCCATTTGGAGAGTAAAACGAGTGGGTTTCAACTCTCCAACCCCTAATTGTTCGTACACAGAGTAGGGAAGCAGGTTAACACTAGACCCAAGATCTAAAAGTGCTCGATTAATTTTCTTATCCCCAATTGTGATTGAAATCGTAGGACAGCCGGGGTCCTTTCGTTTTTGGGGTAAGGGTTGAGGGTGGTTAATAGCATTGCTCACTGCACTAGCCACTAGCACTTTCTTGGGTATTTGAGATGACTTTCTCTTCGAGGTGCATAAGCCCTTTAAGATTTTCGCGTATGAAGGGACTTGTTGGATTGCATCCAAAAGAGGTATATTTATGCTAACCTGCTTAAATAATTCCACAATCTTCTCCATTTGTGCAGTTAGTTTATTGGGACTCAGCCTGTTTGGAAATGGAGGATTTTGAAAATTTGTTGAGTCAAATGTCTATGGAGTAGATTGTGGAGTAGGAACGGATTCCAGTGTGGGTCCGTTCGGATTAGAAGAAGAAGAGCCTTTTGAAGAATGGAGAATAGGCTCTAGCGGAGGAAATGAGGGTGAAGAAGAAGGAGGAGGAGATGACGATGGAGAAGAAGAAGAAGAAGAAGAACCACCGGCAGGGATGTCATCACTAGTACCCACATTATTCTGCAACACTCTTCCGGATCTCAACGTGGTCACAGCATTTACATTGTGATTGTGATATGCGTTTTGTGTGTGACCGGGATTTGGCAATGGTTGAGATGGAAGCTTTCACTTTTCTCTCTCGCTCAACGCAGCAGTTAATTGTGCAATTTGTGCTTCAATAGATTTGATGCTTTGATCGTGTGAAGCATTGTTATGCATCAAAGATTGAACATAATTTTCAAATCTTGCTGCGGATTCTGTAGATTGCTTGAGAAATGCATCTAGACTTTTTTCTAGCGAGATAACCTTATCATCATTTGGTTGAACCAAATTGTTCGTTTGATTTGTATAAGGTTGTTGTTGGAAAGGTTGCTGGTTTTGAGTTTGTTGGGGTGCTTGTTGTTGTGGAGGAGGCCTTTGAAAGTTGTTGTTTCCTTGGAATTGTTGATTTTGGTTCCAAGCGAAATTTGGATGACTCCTCCACCCCGGATTGTATGTCGAAGAGTTCGGATCGTTTCGTTGTCGTTGCTGAAATGCAGCATTGACTTGATCCTGTCCTTGAGTAGATGCATTATAAGGACACTCTTCGGTTAGATGCGATGGATCCGCACAACAAGCACAAACAGTTCGTGGAGGCATAACAGGGGCAGGAGAAGGCGATGAGATTTTGGTCTCAATGGCTTCTAGCTTTTTCATAAGTGCAGCCATCTCGGCCTTCATAGCAATCGACATATCTACTTGATGTATGGCTGCCCTAGATTGATCAATAGAAGAAGATGATGTGGTCTTGGTACTCTCCCACTGAATTGTTTGCTCACTAAGATCCTCAAAAAACTGCCACGCTTCGTCGCTAGACTTGGAGAGAAAATGACCTTGACATATGGTTTCTAGCAACTGCTTCGTTGCCGAGTTCAATCCCTCGTATAATGTTTGGCAAAGTTGCCAACTTTCGATCCCATGATGAGGGCATTGAACGAGTAGGTCTTTAAATCTCTCGAAGCACTTCCAAAATGGTTCGGAAGGAAGCTGTGAAAATTGTATAATCTCGTTACGAATTCTAGCAGTTTTGTGATGAGGATAGAACTTTTTCAGAAAAGCTTTCACAAACTCTTCCCAATTTCTAATGGAATGTGATACGGTGCTGTATAGCCACTTCTCGACTAGGTCACATAAGGTAAAAGGAATGACCCTTAGCCTTATAGCGTCATCACTTAATTGGGTCGTTTTCATCATAGCGCACACATTTTGGAATTTATTGATAAAGATATATGCATCTTCAGATTCCAAACCATGAAATTTTGGCAGCATATTGATGAAATGTAGTTTTATTTCAAAATTATCCTCATTTGCCGGTGGGGGTGAAAGAAATGTAGGTAAAGAAGTGCGGACGGGGTAGAAGAGATCCTGGAGCGCAACTCGTGGGGGCGCTGCAAAAGGCGGAAGATTCGGGTTATTCGCACCTAACGGAGGTGGAATCATTCCCGTCGGTAAGGTATTGTTGGGGTTGGATCCCGACATACCTTCGAAAGAAGAATTTGAAGGTGGAGGTAAGGAAATGGAGGGAATTTCGACTTCGGTGTCGAAAGGTTCGTCGGTCGGTACCAACGAAACACGGACTAATCAGGCGTTAGTATCCCTAATCCAAAGTGACATACACTAAAAGGGGTAGTGTAGTCAGAAAAAATAAAAGACAGAATGTGGAGGTAAGAAAACGTCAATGAGAAGAAGTGGTGTAAGCGAGGTGCAAGATTTCTTTAGCGACAAGTTGCAAGTTTTGAAAAGATTTTTCTTTTTTTTATATTTATGTGAGAATGTTTGCAAAGAGGTTTTTGAAAAGAGACTCGTGACACAATTGCTATCAACCACACATGCACAATCAGGCCTAGATCTAGGGTCACCTAGGTCTGCTAGACAGCTCCTAACTAGGGCTAGAAATAGGACCTCAAACCGCCTCTTCACCGACAATTGCGGCCAGGTAAGTGCCAGGTAAGTGGGAAGGAACCACAGTAGTGGGCCTAATTAATAACCACTAGTCTAGACACCGCAAAATCAGGTTAGGATAAACGGTCGATGCCTATACTAGTCCTTTTCCTATTGAGCTCGATGTCCTTAGGGCTGAGTCTAGTATTTTTTTATTAATTGTGATCAATGCAAATGCTTTAAGTGGGGTCCTGGGAAGGGTGATGAAATCCCCATCCAATCTGAGTTTGGTCAATTAGCCCCTTAAAGTCCGATTAAATTATGCAAAACATTAAATTCACTTGCAATCAATTTTTTAGCGCGGCGCAAAGAAACCTGCAGAAAATCTGTTATTTAGAAGGGGAGAGAAAATTTTTAGCGCAAAGAAATCCTGCAGAAAGTTTTGACAGTGGATATATTGTAGGTTACAGAGGGGAGAATGAGGGATCAAACCATGCAAAATTGATGGGCTGATGTGGCAATAATGCGGTAGAACCGCGGTCTGGGGCCCACCTTTGCCGCTGAAGCGCGTTGGAAAGAGGAGATCAGCTTCTGGAAAAAATTGTGTGGCTCCTGTTCTCCAATTCTCCTCTGTTCTGATGTGATTTTTCCTGATTTGCCCTCTGTAAATTTTCAGATCTGCGATTCTTCGCTGTTCCTGCAAGATTCAAAAGAGAACCCTTCAAACAGATAAAAATAATGAAAAAAAATTTGTACTTTTTATATTTTCATGATTTTTAAGATTTATATCAACCCGAAATTACACAAAAGAATTTTTACGCCATCCCCGGCAATGGCGCCATTTGATTAGTTCAAAAATATATGTTAACCGTAATCAGAAACGGCGTCGCTTTGCAGCTAGCCGGTGAATACGGGTCGATCCACAGAGATGTGTAATTTTCTTACGTGTTTTTACGAGTTGATTCCAAATGTTGTTTGGATTGATTTATTAAATCTAAAAAAAACTACCAAAAATTATCTAGATCTAAGTCTTGCTAGGGTTAGGCTTAGGGAAAGTTGGAAGATTAAAGGTTTCCTTACCGCTTTCAATGCCTTATTTTAGATCTATTAGATATTATGGTAATTATTAATAAAGTGGACTAGAATCTTTTGGGAAGATGTTTCTTCCTCTAGGTTCTTGTCCTTCCTTTATCGATCCTTACCCTAACCTCCATGGAAAACACGCGCAACTGGTCCTTTATACTACGGTGTTACCATTACCTCAAGGGATAAGGTGTCGTAGGGAGCGGTGTGTGCGTGCATGCATGGAGTTCTAATTCTTAGGTGTGAAGGGGCATGAAAGGGGTGAAAGATCTCATCTCTCAAACCTTTCCCTAACCCTAACAAGCGAGGAGATTACTCGCTCATTAGGGGATTAGAAGACATTCTAAATTAAAAGAGAATTAAAGCAAAGAAATAAAAGTAACTTACTAATTTTTATTGATGGCTCTCTCCAAACAATAATGCAGAACAGATCTGAATTTATGAAATGAAAAGAGACACCTCATACAGAATTTAGAGTTCCTATTTATAGAGGATAGGAAACCCTAGGGTTACAATGACTCTCACATCTGCTATTACAAAAATACCTCCTAAAAATCCCAACAAACGCACCGACGCACCTCCACAAACTTTCTGCACCGACACGGGCACTAAGCATAGAGGTAGGGCCGCGGTTCCGCGGCCCTTTGGTGTGATCAGTTGGTGAAATTTTCTGGGCTGGTTCTTTATACTTCGGGCTTTTTATTTCCATAGTTCTTTTCTCCCTTTGGCTTCTGGGTCTTCTTCAGATCTTCAGTGAAACTTGTAGTGGTCTTTTAACTGTTTCCTTTGACATTTCGGACCATGCGTTGCCTTATACACTTGTGAATTGTTCTTTGTCTAGGCTTGACTAGGGTCCTTCTACTTGTTGGTCAAAAATCCCTCTTTTTGTATCATCTTTTATCTTTTTCACCGTTTTCGCTCCAAGAACCTATATCCTGTAATATATAGCAGACATGCGTCAAAAGCACCTGTTTATTTATAAAACGAATAAGAATGGGGAATATAATAATGCAATATTATGGTATGAACAACGACGCCGTAGCGAAGAAAGAGACGATATAAATAAAACTGCATATAAACCTCCAAGTCATAAAATAATATACAATATCGTCCTCACATCAAGTCTCTAAGTCATACAAGATAATGGTAGATGGAGAGTACAGGATACAACGAATATACAACAGGCAATATCGGATAACCGCAAAACTTACCTAAGCAAAACTGCACACTGTCAGGAGAAGCGGTATCCGCAACAAAGATGATACGACGGATGAAAATAGCCCTGCCTCAGACTATCCTAAGGAACATCTGCAAAACACTGTGGCACAACAGGGGTGAGTTGCCAACTCGTGAATAGTAAAATAACATATGCAGGTAATCACGAGTATGTACGTACAGCGCGAATCTAACATAAGCATCTAATAGCAATGAATGGTCATATGTAATGCAAAAATCATGAAAAGTACACTAGCAGATACAGCTAATACATGAAGAAATAATATGACAATATGTTTGTAACAGTCATGTAAAGTACTCTATCAGGTACTACAAGTACATGAAGCAATGATATGACAATGTATATATGCAACAGACATGAAAGGTACTCTATCAGGTACTACTAATACATGAAGCAGTGCATAAACAATAAGTGTGAAGTATGGGATGAAACATGTCATTTCCGTGGTAGGATCAAGTCCATCAAGACAATCCAAATCCCAATTTCCTCAAATCAGCCCCAAATTGGCTCTCATATCATATAAGTCTCGCAAATCCTGAATGTACAATATCAAGTAAATCTCATATATCCTGAATGTACAAAATCAGCAATTCTCATATATATCATGTAACCAATATCAAGTAAATTTCAAATGTCCTAAATCCAAGATCAAGTGAATCTCTTATATCGTAGGTATATTTGCATGAATAAATATGATGATGTATATAAATGGATATGTATACATATATATTAGCGTCCCACTCCACTAATATATATATATTTAGGAGTAAAATATCATGAAAACAATGTGTCAAGTATCGACACAAAAAGGTTGATCTATCAGGTGCTGTCACCAAGACTGGCACCCTGATTGGTACGTATCATACGCTATACCGAAAGCTCGAGTGCCTAGCTCTGACCCTCGCCTCTCTACGTATCTATACGCACATGACTCCCGTCGGTATCCCCATGATAACCGCCGAGTCATTGGTAATGTCACCGGATGGTATGGTTCCCCCACTAACTCATCGTCTACTCCACGACTCTTTCCCCGGGGTACCTCCGGGTCCTACCATATACCCGCACACGGACCCCTCCTTTCCTCGCGTGGGGTATATATATATCAGAACCGATAAATCTCATGGTGGCTGCCGAAGTATCATATCAAGGGAAACCGGATTTTTCAAATAATGCATAATTTCATGAAACTATCACGGTCCCCAAATCCAGAAAACATCATGAAAAATCCATATCTCAATGCGAGAATCCATGAATATAATATACGCAACATGAAACTGAAATGCGAGCGTATAAAGGAAAGGCCGCTATTTAACTGCAACCAGTTAAAATATAAATTATGCGGTTCATAATTTCTCCAATTCTAAATGAGATCAAGTAAAGGTAAACATGTAGCTATAACTGATATATGTGTAAACATAAAGGTATAGCAAGATATAGATATCTACCTATCAGTAATGATGTAATATACCCCCCCCCCGGGTATAAGTGAAGGATGTATGCAAGATATACATGTAGCTATGTCATTATGTGTATGTACCTATTGCTAATGGTACAATACTCTATAGGTATACAGGTAACTATATTTATCATATGCGATAAGAAATATAAATCAATGTCACAATATCCCTAACCAAACAATATCATATCTATAAGTGGGTTGTGCATGACATGGCAGTTATTGACGGTGTGTGTGGCATACAATCAGTGCTCGTGCAACATGAGCCGTCAATAATAGTGCAGTGTCCTAAGGATACTAGTCCAAACACAACAATTAACTAAGCAGTAGGGTAAATGCACAATTCTAAATATGACATAGAATATGCGACAAGTCAAGTCATTTCTAGCCCAGACGTATAACGCCATGCGGGCGATTCCCCTGTAGATGTTAAATCTACTCACCCACGCTCCTGGCTAAGTGAAGCCAACCACTTGTTTTCCCCTTGTAGCAGTGTCCGAAGTCCCCGCCTGCGAACCTACCACATTAAAACAATAAAGCAAGTATATATTAATAATGGACCCAAAATACGCACAAACTACATTTAACCGACGCAACAACACAAAACATACTCTCAAGTATTTGTATTGTGGCTAACGTGCGTAGCGACACGACGAAAACAACCTAAGAGCAAAATCACACAAAGTGCACGATCCGTGTCGTATAACGTATCGCGCGGACACAAAATACTAGACTATAGGAAAACAATCCCAGATTTTGCATACTGTAAATTCTAAAAAAGTAAACAGTACCAAACACCCCTAAACCACAGCAAACAACATCCCACAAGAAAACCAACACCCAACTCCCCTCCAAAACCGGTGTCGCCGGAATTACTGCTTGGGTCACCGGCCAAAGCCGATGGGATGGGTCTCGTGTCTCAGGTGGGGTCTTAGGTTCACTAGTACATCACTAAAATCTTATTTGGTCACTCAGTAAAAATCCCAAGTTACAGCAGATCACAAAGACTCAAAAAGACACTAAAAAATACGATATTGCACTAATCGATACATAAAGAGTTCTACGCTACAACCAACGAGCTAAACATCATAAAAACTCCTATTTAACTGTTTAAGGATTATACCTATCAATACTTGCTCCCAAGATCCAAGCTTTCCTAGCTCCAAGTGATCAAAGAAGCAAAAATCAAGACTTGAAGTATTTTTGTGATTAATTTGGGAATTTTGGAGATTTAATTAGCTTGGAATTGTTGCAAATGGAAAAGAAATGATCAAGGGCAGAAGAAATGAAGAAGAACTCGGCCAATAGAGGGAGGTGTGGAATTGTGTAGGTTTTCTAGCTAATTCTAATGATAAATGCTCATAAATGCACATTCATGCTTGTATGCCACATCCTTTATTCTTTTCTTTTCTTTAAACTTAAAACCTATGCACAACAAATATCTAGATATTATAAGGAAAGTTTTGTTTTACTCAAGCTTGCTTAATTTGAAATGATACAAATTTTGGAGAAATTTTCCAATATAAAATATACCACATTAAAATAATATTAAAATAGGGAAAAATTCTATCTGAACCAAAACGTCATATACCCCCAAAGCTTGCGCAATAGCTTTATTTTAGCTAAACTAGGTGCCGGCAAGTCTATATGGACGTTTGATCACAGTCGGGTTAAAACGGAGAATACCGACAATTTTACCCTAAAACGGAAAAATTTCGCATAACGATTTCTAAAACGTTACATAGTAAGCGTCTATTCTGAGAGAATTTAGACAAGATGGTGCAAAATATACCTAGTGGAGAGAAGCTATTTATTGGTGGTGATCTCAATGGATATGTAGGTACCTGTCGTAGCGGGTTTAATATTATTCATGGAGATTTTGGTTTTGGGTAAAGAAATAAAGCAGGTAGCTCGATTCTATATTTTTCCTCGTCTTATGACTTGATTTTAGCAAACACTTGGTTTAAGAAAAGGGGGTCTCACCTTATCACTTTTAGGAGCGGATTAAGTACAATTCAAATGGACTTTTTTCCGACGAGAAGGATAGATAGGGCTTGTTGCATCGACTGTAAGGTAGTGCCAGGTGAGAGTGCAACCACTCAACATAAACTTTTAGTTCTAAATTTTCGATTTAGAAGAGAACCTAAGAAAATTAGACGTAAGATAGAACCTAAAATTAAGTGGTGGTGACTGAAGAAAGGTAACCAAAAGGTTTTTATAGATCGTGTAGTTCAAGAGACGGATTGACAGTCTGAAAATGATTCAGACAGAATATGGAACAAGATGGTTAGTTGTATCAAGAAGGTAGCTAGAAATCTACTTGGTGAGTCAAGAGGTGGTGCTCCACCATTTAAGAACACATCATAGTGGAACGAAGAAGTAAAAACTGCTATTAAAATCAAGAGAGATTCTTATAAAGATTTGAAGAAAAGCAGAGATGCAGGGAGATTTGAGAAGTATAAAATAGCTAAAAAGAAAGTTAAGAAAGCTGTTTGGGAAGCTAAACCTAAGGTCTATAAGGAAGTGTACGAGAAGTTGGATACTAAGAAGGCTGAAAATGATATATACTGGATTGTTCGGATGCGGAAAAGAAAGACCAGAGGCTTATGTGCGGTGAGTATGTCAAAGATGAAGATCAGAAGGTTTTAGTTCAAAATGAGGATATCAAGGAAATGTGGAGAAGTTATTTTGACAAATTGTTCAATGAGAGCTTTACTAAGAATTTGGATGGACTTGTCATTCAATCTCAAGATATAAACCATGATTTCATGCATAAAATAAGAATACCAGAGATTAAAGAGGCTTTGAAGAGAATGAGATCAAGAAAAGCGGTTGGTCCAGACGAGATTCTTATCGAGATTTGGAGATGCTTGGGAGAAATAGGCGTTAAATGGCTGACAGATCTGTTTAATAAGATTTGGCATACCAAAAGAATGCCAAATGAGTGGAGAAAAAGTACCCTTGTATCTATCTACAAGAACAAGTGTGACATTCAAAATTACTCAAACTACCGTGAAATAAAACTTATGTATCACACGATGAAGTTTTGAGAGAGAGTGATTGAACACAGGTTAATGAAGGATGTTAAGATAACAGAGAACCAGTTTGGGTTCATACCTGGACGATCGACGACAGAAGCTATTCATTTGCTTCGTCAACTTGTCAAGCGTTTTCGAGAGAGGAAAAGAGATTTGCATATGATATATATTGATTTAAAGAAAGCGTACGACAAGGTACCTAGAGAGGTATTATGGGGTACAGTGATGAAGAAAGGGGTCTCCGTCAAGTACATTGACATAATTAAGGACATGTAAGATGGAGTAGTGGTAAATGTCAGAATTTGCGGTAGCTTAACGAGTGATTTTCCGATTACAATTGGCTTACATCAAGGATCTGCATTAACTCCATTCATGTTTACCATCGTGATGGATGGACTTATTAGAACTATCCAAGATGAGATACCTTGGTGTATGCTGTTTGCTGATGATATTGTTTTAATAAATAAGATGAAAGCAGGGGTTAATACCAAATTGGAGTTATGGAGGCAAACGTTGGAATCTCAGGAGTTCAAATTGAGCATGTCCAACACAGTATATATGCATTACAGATTTAGCAAACAAAGAAGTCGAGACCATATTAGTATAACACGGGAAGAGCAAAAGATATCACCGAGTGATTAGTTTAGATATCCATGTTCCATCATCCAAAAGAATGGGGAGATCGATAGTGATATTAATCAAAGGATTCAAACTGGTTGGTTGAAATGGATAAGTGCAATAGGGATTTTGTGCGATCGTAATTTTCCGTTAAAATTGAAAGGGAAGTTTTAACAGAGCGCTATTCAGCATACCTTATTATATGGTACAGAATGTTGGGCTCCTAAGAAATATCATACACAGAAAATGCACGTAGCGGAGGTGCGCATGCTTCATTGGATGTGTGGTAACACTAGAAATGATAATGGGCGAAATGAGGATATTCGTGCAAAAGTTGGTGTAGCACCTGTGGAGGAGAAGATACGGGAAAACCGGCTAAGATGGTTTGGTCATGTGCGATGCGGACCTATGAAAGCACCGGTTCGACGAATGGATATTATCGATATAGGTAATGTCAAAAGGACGAAAGGGAGACCGAAAAAGATATGAATGGAGACGATACGAAAAGATATGATTGCCAAAGGCCTAAATGAAAGTATATTGTTCGATAGGAGTGAGTGGGGACGAAGGATTCATGTGCTGGACCCGGCGTGATTCTCATGTTGGTTTATACAGCCAACCCCATATGCTTGGGATAAAAGACTCAATTGTTGTTTTTAAGGGTTAGGATTAAATTAGATTAGATCTAAGGGCTTAAAGAGAGGTTTTAAAAAAAAGGTTTGTTTTTAAAAATATCTTTAATTAAGATGAAATTTAATTAAACTCTTAAAAATACTTAATAACTAATCTTGGATTGAAAATACTTTTCTAATAATTCTTTTTGTCAAAAAACCCCTTTACCAAAATATAATAAAATATAAAATCATGATTCTTTTTTTAAGGTATTTTTTTTTCTCCAACAAAATCTTTTAATAAATTCTTTTATTTAAAAACGAGATTTCTTTTATAACACAAAACAATAAAGAAATATATTCCTAAAAACGTTTATACTTTTAAAAATACTAAAAAATCAAACAATTTCTTTTTTTTAAACAAATTCTCTTTAAAAATCTAACAAAATCCTAAAAATAAATCCACAATTCTAATTCTTCTCTTTATCTTTTAAAATAAAATTCTCTTCAATCAAATTTCAACAAAAAAAAAGGTTCCATATAAATTTAAAATTTGTTTAATGAAAATCATTAATATTAAAATACCATAAAAGACATATTTAACTTCAAAATTAAAATAGGTTTTTATTTACTGTATGAAAATTATGGTCATTACCGCCGGGTGGCACGTAGTTCATAGGCTGAGTGGGCAGGAAGCTATAGCCAATGGAAAGTAAATTTAGGCACATGGTTCAGTGGTCTGTGACCAAAGGAACTCGAGACCATCACGCATCCAGGGAGTTTGCTCGCATCTGTTAAGCTATTTTTATCTTCATTTGTGAGAAAAGTAGGTTCTCCAATACAACTTTTAAAATTCTTTGCTATTTGATTGTGGGATAGTTCAGATGAGCGGTGTGAAAACATAGTTTTGAAATATGGTTGTGAGACTATGATTTTGTAAACAAATCATATTTTGGGTGTGTTCGGGAAAGCAGCGTGAAACCATGGTTTTGTAACTATAGAGTATTTGGATAACCTAAATCAAGATTTTGTAACCATGATTTTAAATATAACTTACCAAAATAATACGTGTGGGTTAGAAATGCATTAAAAAAACAAAATTTAAACAGATGGCTCCACCATAATTTTTTTTAAAAAATTAAAAATATAAAGAGGGGCCATCAACATCCCATTCTTCTTCACGGCTCTGAAGGAGCAATGTAAAACGTCGCCGCTCTCCCTTTGCGACGGAGCGGCGACGCGCACCGCTCAATGCGGAGGGGAGCCGTGGACGCCGCTCTCCCGAATGGGGCTCGTATATATATTTTTAAATATTCCATACACCTCCAAAATTGAAAATTATCTTAAGTTCTTTGATATGACCCTACCCAAAAAAGGATGGAAACAGTAGATTTTTAAAACAAAAAACGAAAATTCGTAGAATAATCGTAGCATACCAAGGCATCGAAGAGGGCATATCAACCCTCCACAGACTCTTGCAGGCGACAAATCAAACAGCAAAATGACAAAAGACCGTAATTTCTATTACCTCGTCATACATGCTTAGCATGGAATGAATACATCAGCAAAGATCTAATTGTCATACACTGCATATAATATTATATGATCATTGATTAATCATGAGGACGTATGCATGAATGTGATGGTGTTTTCCCAAACATGAGGCAAAGAGACAAGAGCAATACTTTAACCGCGGGGGTTGAAATCCTAACACAATCTATTCAAAAGACAAAATGGTGAAGTCCACACCACTTAGATACTACTGCCTAACAAATGGGTCCATAGTTTTTATCTCTTGAATAAATTACTGTTGATTTTAAGCCCGGTAGGTTAAGTGTTTGCCAAGAGGCAATGGAAAAGGTCCATTTTAAGCACTTAATCAATTCAAACCTAATCAAAATTGTCAAATGGGAGGAGTTTCTAAAACAATGTGAGCCAACGTTAGAAGCAACCGGGGAACGATGGAGTCCTACCTGCAAAATGTGATAATATTAATTAACTTTTATAAAAAAACAATTAAGTAATGTTTTTTGAATAAATATTGCATCGCAATCACCAGCTCATGGAGGAGAAGGCTGAGAAAATGAAAAAGGGGAAAAGCAACATGTTTAAATCCATGCTCTACAGTAACTTGTGAAAAACTTGTTATCTCAAAGACAGATGCAAAAAAAAAGGGCAGGTTTGTGTTCTTAATATACAACCACCATTTTTTATTTATCAATCTTCCTATGGTGTATCAATCGCTCATACCTCATGTGGTAAAACATATTTTTCCAAAGTGAGAGTTTGCGGGTTCAATTCCCTAAGAGGACACATCGAAATCTTTTTTCATATAACTTGTGCGAGTTTGCTGGTTCAATTCCCCAGGACAAAAACTTAGCCCTGCATATGTCACCCTCGCGATAGTACTTATCGGCTAAACATAGTAGTTATCTGCCAAAAAGTTTTAAAAACAGTAGTTTAGGGATATTAAAAATAAAAAATAGCTGGTGTGCTGGAGGGAGTTTAACCCACCGATTTCGGAGATAACGAGTTTTTGCATAATTTTTTTAGGATGGAGAATTTTTCTTGTTCCAGACCCGACGAGGTAGACCCATTTCTCCAGAACTTTTTTATAAAAGAGGTAAAAGGGTTATGTGGGCTTCATGTTGGGCCTTATTGTGTCCCGAGTCCAAATAATAAACCTTAAATTTTGATTAGCTCCAAAAGCTGTGAATGGCAACAAAATACTTAATTATATTGAAAATATTTAAAGTTGTCTATATTAATTCGATGTATGTCTGAATAGCCAGTCTACACGATGACGGCTTACAAGATATGTAAATTTTATCGAAATAATAATATTATATGGAGCTATTGTGCTAAATCTCTTAAGATAGAATCTGGTTGGTAATTTTTTTCTCACCGGAACACCAAAAGGCATGAAATTACGAATCAAAAGAGTTGTCTATGTCCAACCATAGACGGACTGGTTCATCCGCCAGCATGTATCTTTTTCGAAAGCAAAATTCAAAAAAATTATGTTGCGGCAACGTCGTCCAAAAGAAGAAATTTTTTTTAAAAAAGGCTCTGTTTCTATGGCTTTAGAATTTAAGCTGTCGGAGGCAAGCAAGACACGTGGCAGTCAGTTTTGATCACACCTTTGACATGGACTCTTAAAACCCAAAATTGGTTTTTTAGTATGTTGTGATTTATTAATGCTAAAGTTTTAAGATACATTTTGTTTCCTTCCGCCACTACAATAAGGGCTTGTCTTGTGAAGATAGAAATCCGTAGGGGTAACTTTTTATTGCCCCTACGGATTAATCCGTAAGGTCATCGGTTTACTCCTACGGTGCCCTACGGATTAATTAAAAAATATTAAAATGTAATCTTTTAGTTGGCTCTACGAAGACATCAAAGGGTTATTTATATATATATAAAAAATAAAGCTCAGAAATTTCCACCGCCCCTTAATTTCCTCACCAACTCCCCCGCGCGCGCGATCGATCACCGGCGCCTCCTCTATCTCTGTCTCATCAGCCGCCTCCTCCACCTCTCGTCGCCAAAATTTTCCGTTAGCCGCCGCCTCCACCTCTGTCTCGTCACCACACGCACGCTCGTCGCCTTCTTGCCGCCATCAAAGGATCTCGTCGAGCTCCATCCGCCGGCAAAACTACAAGTGAGGTGAGTTAATTTCCATTTTAAACTATTAATTATTCTTATTTTTTTGTGTTATTGTTGATTTTAGGGTTAGGGTTAGTTCCGCATTAATTGTGGGTTAATTAGGATGTGGGTGTGGGTTAGGGTTAATTAGGTAGGGTTAGGGTTCGGTTTAAGATTAGGGTTAGGGTTAGGGTTAGGGTTAATTAGGTAAAATTGGGTTAGTGATGATTAGGGTTAGGGTTAATTTGGTTTGGGTTAGAGTTAATTTGGGTTGGGGTTTGGCTGATGATTAGGGTTAGCATAATTTGGGTTAGGGTTATTTTGGGTTAATTAGGTAAAATATAGTGTATTTGTATTAGGGTGTTGATTAAGGTTTATTTGGGTTAATTGGGGATAATTTGAGCTAGGGTGATGATTAGGGTTCATTTGGGGTAATTGGGTTAATTAGGGATAATTTGAGTCAGCGTGATGATTAGGGTTAATTTGGGTTAATTAAGTTAATTTGGGTTAGGGTTTAGGATGCACTAGTTCTTTCAGTAGGATACTCGATGATAACGTAAACATACAATTTTACCGTAAACGTAAGAAAAATTTACACTAAACTAAAAACTTTGAACCCTTAATAACGAAACTTAAACGTAAAACCTATTCAAGTTAAATGTTCAAGTTAAAACCAATATATGATACTCGATGATAATATGAAACTTTCATATTCTTATCGATACTCATACGTGAAAATCAAAGCGCGACTTAGTCCCCGTCTATCGGTTAACATACGTTCGATGTTCGTCATGACATAAAACTATACGAAAATTGTTAAATATCAGACGGTATAGTTCGGTACTAACAACCGTCGTATAGTCTATATGACGAGAAAATTCAATCGTATGATAACCGAAAGATTTGTCCAGTGTGGACAAATTAGGAATGTATAAAGCAAACACCTGCATTCACTTATATTTTCATTCGTTTCGAGTTATTTCGTCGGTACTTTTCCGCTGGTTCTCCGTGTACAAAGATAGATTAGATGTTCATTTCAACGTTGTTTCACAGTATTGAAATAATTATCTATTCTATGACAGTGTATTTAGAGAACAGCGGGGAGGTGTGTAGGGTGTTTTTCGTCACCCCATTGAGATGGGAATACACACGCGCTTGTCAGGCGTACTATAGATTCCCCCTGCCTAGGGTAGGCGGGGTTTTATTGATTGTGGGGATCCGAATCTCCGGCAGCCGCGGATTAAGCTGCCGTTAATTATCCCTCGCCTTTGAAGAAAGAGAACCTCCGATTGTCGGGTCAACTAGTCATGCGAACTCAATGTACAGTGTACGTGTGTTGTGTTTTGAAAGGGTTCTGGATATATCGGGGGCCTCGCAGAGTTTACCGGGGTCCCGCTATTCGGATAGCGGGCCGGGGGTCAAGAGGGCAAGCATCCCCCTTGCGGGGTAGCGCCTCGTTAGAAAAAATTTCCTAACGGGGGGCGTGTTTCTAGTGCGGAATGCATGGAAAATGAGGGGTGAGGAGCGTCTTAAAGACGTATGTATGGCACGTGGGCACTCGGCGCCCGCGGGTCACATGCCGGGCGCGTGGGCACTTAGCGCCCGCGGGTCACGTGCATATTGAGTGGGCGCCAGCGGGTTACGTGCGCAGCACGCGACCGCCCGCAGGTCACGTGAGGCGCACGTGGGCGCTTAGCGCCCGTGGATCACGTGCCCTGCACGCGACCACTGGGCGTCCGCGGGTCATGTGCATGGTACACAACCGCTGGACGCCCGTGGGTCACGTGTATGGTACACGAGCGCTGGAAACACCAGCAGAAAAGGGGCTTCGCCCCTGGGTTAGGAGTTGAACTCCCAAGGGATTTTGGAGTTGAACTCCTAATAGGGATTATGTATAAATTTGGAGTTAAACTCCTAAAATGGGGTTTGATTTATGGAGTTAAACTCCAACAGATCTTGAATGGAGTTAAACTCCTAGAAATCTTTGGATCCTCTTTTAAGCCCCGGATCCTCCCGGAATGGGATTTTTATAGATGTGTATTCTTCTTCTTCCTCTCTGTTGGCTGGATCTTGGGGGGAAAGGGGAGGCGAGACTTAAAATATCCCCTTTTAGAGATTTGATGGCAGATCCGAGCTCCCCTTCAAGGGTTTTATGGTGAAAAGTTATTTATTTTTGGAAAAGGAAGAGTTAAACTCTTGATTTAATTCAAAATAAAAGAAGAAGGTTTAGAATTTTGAGGAAGGAGAAGGAGGTACAAACCGTAGAATTTTAGAATGGAAAAGTTGTTATAGATATTTTTATCATATTTGCTTTTATAGGCTACACACTTTACACATAGCCCATAGGGCTTTACAAAATGGCATTTTGCCTATCTTATGCCTCATGTGCTCATTTCTTTTGCACATGAGCCATTGGTTTTACAAAAATTTGGTTTTATGCCCATTTTTCTTACATTTATTCATAAATAAATATACCAAAATTATTTATTACAAAATTTTTATTTTGGCATGGGGGAGGCCGGCCGCTTCATGTTCGGGCTCGACTCGGGTATGGGCCCATTTGACCTGGGCTTGGGGCCACTTGGTTTGGGGTTGACTTTGATTTTAACTTGGTCAACTGGGGTGTAAATTTTGACCCCAACAAGGTGCTGCCGAAATTTTCTCGAAACGGATGAAAGCACAAGCGAATGGGTGTTTGCTCTATACATTCTTAATGGGATAGAAGTCTTACCCCCGACAGCTGAAAAACACACATACAACACGAATACACAACAAACGCACACACAAAGCACATACACATTAACAACCCTACATTTAAGAGAAATCATAAATTAAAACACACATACACAGAATACAACTCATACTTGGGTATTTTCAAATCTAACTTTGTTTATCGATAATTTATTCTTTTCAAGTCGCTACGGGTTTTCTTCTTTGTCAGTAATCATCTCGTTCTAAATTTTCTCAATATAATCAGCATAACCTACAATTTATATGTTATAAAGTCTAACATGGCCCATGAATACATCAGAGTTAAGGACTGGATGCACGTGGATTGGCAACAACGCATGCAATCTAAGTTTGTCGCAGAAGTTGCTGCTTTCATTGAATTTGCACGCACACATAATAAGATCGTGTTAGAGAAGATTCTCTACCCGTGCGATAGATGTGGGAATAAGTTCTGGCAGAAGGTAGAAATCGTGAAGTTACGTGGGTTAGAAATGATATCGATGATGAAATCCAAGTAGATATGTCTAATGCGTCCACGAAACGAAAAATGTTATCATTAATGTTATATTATTATTTCACATTTCTACGATCTATACATATATTGCATGCATATGTAATGATTGTACTCTTATCTAGGTTTGATGACGTCGACCGGAGCAGCGAGGGGCGGCAGGAGCACCAGCTGCGGCAGCGGCAGAGATAGAGGCAGAGTGGTTCTGTTGCCCGGCGAGCTGCGTAGGGAGTTTCATTGGGCCATTCTTGCACCCCGATCGGTATCCCCTTCGGATGACTCTTTCCATGTGGACTTTGCCACACCTCCAGGTATATTGTATGCATATTCTTTTTGAATGTAATATTATAAATATACATGCATATTTATTTCAAAATTACTTATATAGTCAATGTTTAATTGTCTAGCTGTTGGTGGTGCGTCTACATCAGAGGCAGTGCATGCAAATTGATTTAGAATGTTATTCCATAAATATACACACATTCTTTTTGCTCTTACTTAGATAATCATTTTTTGATTGTCTAGTTGTAGATGGTGCCTCCACATCTTGGGCAGAGGCCACCACCGCACCTACGTGTATATTTATATATTCTATATTGCATGCATATTGATTTAGAATGTTATCTTATTGATATACATATTCTTTTTGCAATTACATATATAATCTATTTTTAATTGTCTAATTATAAGTGGTGCGCCCACATCTGGCGCAGAGGCCACCCCCGCCACTTCCGTACCCTTCGCTCAGTCTGCAGGTTAGTATGAATAAATATAAAATATTTATTCATTTTACATATCCTCTAAGAATAAACATGAACTCCATTTAATTTTATCGTCAATGTTTATTTTCTAGTTGGAGGGGACGCGTCCACGTCCGGGTCACCGGCTGTTCCTCACCGGAGGAACCATCGTCCCGCTCGTGCTGCTGCCCGGGCCTAGGATCATGCTGCTGTCGCCGGAGGTATATATCGCACTTCAATTTTTGTTAATCCTTGATTTCTAATACCACTTTGTCTTAATATTGCTTGTCTTGATATTTCTTGTAGATGCAGTGCAGCCCCATCCTGAGAGGGGGGCTCGAGGGCCGAATCAGTCTTACAGGCTAAGGCCCGACAGATATAAGGGGGAGGCACCATTCCCCCTCTTCTTTACCCCTGATTATCGCTATACCGACGATTATGCCGAGAGGTTCGGCCAGTATATGGGATATGAGAGCCGCATCCTAAGGAAGTATCCACTTTACGTTGAGTGGGGCGATCGGCACCGACGCTCATTTGCCCTCTTCTAGGATCAGGCTCAGGTATTAATATATATTTTCATTTGACTTATCCAACATATTTATTATTATTTAACACTTGCAATTTAAATACATTATTTTTTTGTATTTGCAGTTGGATTACGACTTTCAGCCTATACCCGACCCTGATCACCCTTAGAGAGTGCTCGATATTTACGCTCTGTACCAAGGCCTGATGAAGAACATGCAATCAAACGTCCGATACAATAGAAACGAGCTGAAAATCGACTGCTATTCCCTATAGATAGCGACCCCCGAGGCAGAGAGAGTGGCTCTCCTACACACTTCGGCCTTTGCGAGAGTCGACGTAGATAGATGGCCTCTCTTGTGCCAGTATTTCGACTCTCAGCGCAAATATGTTTGTAATTTAAATTTAATTCATTGTTTAGTATATAATTTATTTTTTTATGTTGCTTAATTAGAAAACTAAATCTGAATGTGTTGTGCAGAAACAGGCTGATCAAAACAAGGAGAATAGGAAGTCGGTGAAGAGGGGTCGCCCCGCTTATACAGGAGGCTCGAGGAACATTACTCGTGCCATGGAAGTATCGGTAAATTATAATAGATCTATTTTAATATAATGTAATATTAAAATTTATTTTATAATATATGTAAATTTTTGGCGAATTGCAGAGAGCTCAGACCCTGACGTAGGGTGGTACACCGAGCGTGCTGACCGCGTATTTTGCCGTTCATGGCATCTCGACAGATCCCGCCATGGGCGAGCTTCGATTCTCGGACACCGCTACCCAAGAGTACTGCATAAGTGTTAATATTTATTCTGAAATTTTTGTTTTGAAAAGTTCAAATTTAAATGATATACTTATATTTTAATGGTTAATGTAGGTGTAGGAGCGGGTGGTGGAGCCGGCGGAGGTATCGGGGATCGATTTTACTGGACAGACTGATCCGATACTACTGACTTCAGTCCTAGACACCGCATACGGAGGGCACCACGGAGGTTGAGAAAGAGGCCGGGGACTGGGTCCTAACAGGGCCCATATGAGGTTGGACTTCACTCCGGCAGTTACTTTCCCTACCCCCCGTGAGCGACGTCTAGAGCATGATGTTGTCACCTTGAAGACCGCCGTCGAGGAGTTGAAGGAGATGTTGGTACGTATACTACTTAAATGTATTTTGATGGGGGGCACACAAAGCTATGGGCAAAGAGAGAGAGAAAGTGGGGGGGGGGGTTTCTACCATGGCTTCTTCATTTGCCTCCATTATTCTTCTGCTTTCTCTTCTCCTCCTCTTTCTCCTCACTCTCCACCTCCACTACTTCACACAAACACCTTAAAATTTTAGCCAAAACTTTATACCCTCTTCACAAAAAAATGGTCTCTAGCTCATCACAAACACTATGGTGGAATCAAGTGGAGATTTTGAGCACTTCGGTCAACTCAAGAAAATTCTTAAGTTGCCAAATGAGGTATAACTCTACACCTTTAGTATAAAAATTGAGTTTCCTTATATCCTAGTGTGGTTTAGATTAGAATTAATGTAGTTTAGCGATGTTAAAAATTTCCAAGACGAGCTTTAGGGTATATTATGAGTTGTGAAGGTGTATTTGAGGTGTAGTAGGTGTTTTGCTTGAGCTTAGTGATATTTACTGGCCAGGACCTGAAACTAGGAACCAATACACGAACTTAGAATTTTCCCATGTCGGTTTTCATTAATTTTGATTGCTCGAAGGAAATCTGGAGCAACTTGGGATAATTGTAAGAAAAACAAACAACTTTTGTGGCCTATTTAGACCATTAGGAGACCACAGCAGAAAAACGAGACCCAAAATCCACAAATGAACTGGCGACACCGAGGTTTTAGGAATTCTCGCTGGCCAAATTTTAGCTTCTGATATTAGGGTTTTGCCTGTAGCTCACACTCCTCTTAACCTAGCTACTGTATTGTTTGTGTTATCTCAGTATACCTGTGCAAAAATCTGGGAGCATATTGAGTGGGTTTTAACAATGTTTTCTGATATTTAAAACGTGGATTTTTGAATTTCTTAATGTGACTTGGTCGATCGACGTTCGTACGTCGACGTCAGGTATTATTTTATTGTTTTAGCGTGCGTTGACCATAGGTTCTATCCTAGGTGCGCTTCACGTGTCGTATCGACTTTGGATATGGATTTCTATGCACTTCGATTCGGGTTTCTTATTGGTTGTTTACAATACGACGTGCCTGAACTGTAAGTACCTTCGCGTGGGCTTCGGGTCGACAAGGAGAGCAAGGCATCATCGACTTCGGCAAGCGAGGATCGTAGGTGAGCAGATGTATATCTACGGGGGAAGTCGGGTGGATGGCGTATAGCACCCCTGCAACCGTAGAATAGGATATAGTTATGTATGAATATATATGTTGATGTGAATATGGATGCTTAGCAAATAGGGTTTTCTAGAAGACCTTAGGTTAAATTAGGCGTACTCATAGGAAGATCTACCCTAGTGTTAATTTCGTTAGTGCGAGTCGTTAGTTGTATTTCGTTGCACACATAAACTTGTTGTTTTATGTGGTATATGTATATGTGTGTGTGTGTGTGTGTGTATGGACATGTTGATACACACACACACACACAGTATACATATACGTGTAAGATGAGAATATGATGTACTATATGGTTTGAGTCGATACGATCGAGTAGGATGTCAAGAGATAATTGATACTAGATTTGGATGAGTCATCATTTATGATGCGATATATTAGCGGGTCGTTGGGCGTTATTTACATAACATGCAGTAACATGTGACTTGATAAATAATAGATTGTACGAGACCTTAGATCTGTACTCCTGATTATGATATTGTACAACGATTGATACCGTACGAACTATATGATTTATATATGATATTTGACCCGTACCCTCGATTTTGAGGATGCCATACGATGGATTTTACCGTACGAGATGTATATGATGATTGATCTGCACTCTTGACTCGAGAATACCGTACGATGGATATTACCGTACGTGATGCTATGAGGCTGGATCGTCGACTACTAGATATATCGACTCAGATATGCTTTCAATTTCCTATTTACCTTCAATTCGGTTCTTAGTTTAGTCTTTAGTTGCTTAGATAAATGTTAGGTTGGGCTCGAGTCATACCCATAGTCATATAATTCGCGAATTATTCGGCGAATTCGTGAATAATTCACGAATTATTGATATGCCGCTTAAATCTGTGAATTATTCGTCGTCGCCGAACGTGGCGAATTATTTGCGAATAATTCCCGAATTATTCATGAATTATTCAAAAAAACAGCGAATTATTAAAAAATCATCAAATAATTCACAAAATCAAAATCTAGCGTCTCATATATTAATTTTTTGCTCGAAATCCTTTTCGAATATTTCCCGAACACTTACCGAATCTTTCCCGAATACCTGCCCATTTTTTCCGAATAGTTTCCGAATCCGAATTTTCGACCTCGCCGAATTATTACCATATCACGAATTTGTGACTATGGTCATACCTACCTTCAAAACTAACGAATCGTAGGCTTTTTCAAAGGATAAACCGAGAGACGCTACGGATTTTCAAAAGACATCAATTTCCTCAAAAATATCGTAGCCCCATACTTTTCTAAAAACGATGATTCGTGCAATTTAAACACGATAAATGGTATGACTCGTACATAGACTTATACCTTATGGTTGCTTTTACTGTTTACTTTCTGTCATGATCTCGTCTGCTAGGACACCTGCACCATTACCGATGATGCATATGTTGCACGTACACTTGCTTATCGGCCCACACACATCAGCATCGGTAATTGCCATGTCACGTGTAACAACTCCAATTCTTGTGTATGTAAATTTAATTTAAAGTTAATGTATACTTGGGGTATTTACATTTCCTGTGAGTACTTTAAGTATTTAATCTACTTTTGAACAGCAAAAAGGAGTTTGTAGCTCATTGGTAAGACCCTGCACTACTGAACCAAAGCACCAGAGTTCAAAT
This sequence comes from Agapanthus africanus, assembly GCA_030015575.1. Classification (NCBI taxonomy): domain Eukaryota; kingdom Viridiplantae; phylum Streptophyta; class Magnoliopsida; order Asparagales; family Amaryllidaceae; genus Agapanthus; species Agapanthus africanus. Next base: position 348,815,721 of record JASDDO010000024.1, on the reverse strand, counting down.
CCCATCAGCCACACATTATTTTTATTTTTATTTCTTTTAATCTTTTTAGAAGCCCAAGGGTCTACACATGCATAACCCGTAAAATCAAGAGTCACACATAAAACAAACGGATCCACGAGATAGACCAAGCGACAGGGGACACGTGGCGACAAGACGCGGCCCGACTCAGCCGACTCGGGCCGGCGACTCGGCTGAATCGGCCGGCGGCGCCGGTCCGGCTCAGTGGAAACCCTATTTTTCTTGACTTGTTGCGACCCCTGAACTCCCTTCATAACCCTTGTACTATTTAAATTCTCTGCATATTTACAGAGCAATTTAAAACACCTAATTAAACCATTTTTAATACAAATTTTTAATACACCTTTTAACATCCCTAAACCCTAATATTTCCTATAAATACCACACCTAAAATTACCCCTCCACCTTTCCAAATCTCTGTCCAAACTCTCAAGAAAATACCATAGACTTTTTGTTTGCAAGTGGAGTTAGCAAAGGGCGAAGCTCCGGCGAACTTCCGACGACGATCCGAGAAGTTTCCGATGACGAAATGACGCACTGGTGTTTCCCCAACCTTCCTCATCCTCTTCTCTTGACCCAAAACCCGTAAGTCATTTCTCCCCCTTCTCTTTACTATTCTAAAAACTTAGAATTCTAAAATCCGACGGAAGTAGAGTTAATCCGACTTCCGATTCGGTTTTTCCTTAAAAATCATATTTTTCTTACACAAAATAATACCAAACTCTCACATCATGATCATTAAATATTAACAAAACATATTGACAAGTTTCATATCAAAAGAATTTATATTTCAATTTTTATAGCATTTTTACAGAAAAATATCATATAGTTTAGTTCGACATAAATCATTATAATTCATTGCTATACCTTTAGATAGTTCACGAGATAATGACATGCCTCCTCACAACACTCATATGTAATATAGCACAATGATCTTTGGGAACATAGTTTTGGGAAAATACAATTTTACACAAAACTACCTCAAACTTATAAAAAACCTTTTTCTATAAGATGTGTATTTTTAACAAATCTTTGCAATGCGCCACTAGAACCCATTTCGGGGAACCCGTTCGGGATGGTGCAGATTATCGCACATCCTCGAGCTTAGTAGTGCGAGATGCAGACCTCCGTAAGGAGCATACGGTCTCGAAAATTTAAAATACAATTTTCTATGAATATGAGATTTCTATTATAAATAAAACTTATATTTTTAAATAATAAATATATATGTAATTAATATCAAAATATCTATTTTTAATATTTATAATATTCCACATTTCCAAAATTATTATTTTTACATAAAACCCCTCAAGTTATACTAAATTACAATAAGGACCATAGTAAACATAGGTTTAAGTGGGACCAGTCTCTTGAGCCTCAGTGAGCCGGAGATATGAGTGCTTGCCTATTTAAGGTAGATAACTTAACAAACAGTGTTATCAACACGGTAATCGTCTTTGAAAAAGACACAAATCATGCCGTTCATGTGCAGCGGTTACCGATAGCACCAAAACATAATTCAGGATTCAATTTCTTTTCTAATTGTCTGACTCAGACTGAGTCTCAATATATACAACTTGACTTGAATGAGATTCAAGTATAAAACTACATTACAATATGAATCTATAAATCCATATAATCAATCTGTTCAATATATTTAATCTGTATCGACTAAACCGAACCATGGATATACATCTATCTACATTATTCTCCAGTTACATCCATTTACCGATATCATAGTTTCGGCAAGTCATCCATCTATCCAATCTATAATACAAGACAATACAATTTACAATACAATACAATCAAGACATCGCGGGGTTTAAAGGGTAGATTGGTATGGAAGGTGTTAGAAGTGGCACGAGACTGTAACCATTAAGACACCTGATCAGAATTCAATTGTCGTTGTACCGTGGTTGAACGGTTCCTTATATTCCGTCCATCGTAGTCTCTGGTCTAACGAGGCTCCTCTCGTATACACTGGCCTCTTCTGTACCAAGCTACAAACAACAACGTTAACACTAAATATAACATTATAACAATATACTCTCTATTCTGTCTATCCCATTCTTGTCTATTTACGGGACTTATCGAGCGATTTGTTCGCTGATGACATTTTCTTTCTTCTTCTTTGGAATGTCGTCAGGTGATTCGGACCTTCAGGAGATCGAGCCCACCAGCGAGGACATAGATCATCTAGCTTTCGACCCAGAGCTCTAGTTACCTCTACTTTTCATTTCAGTACTTTCCATTTCTATTATGCCAATGTTTAGGCATTGCTTTTCATCCCATGTATTTACTTTTCAGATGTATTGTAAAAAGAATGTGAATAAATAAAGTTGATGTTCAATTATATCTATTGTCTTTGTCTCTTATGCATTTTTACTTATATTGCTTAGATACGCTTAGCGTGTTTACTTCAGAGTAAATACGTAGCGGGCCTCGTCGTGCCCTCTGCCCATACACCGGGAAGCAGGGCATGACAGGTTTTGTTGGCGGCACATGCAGTTCAGAGCTGTATGGAACCCTACCATGCAGTACAGCTCTGCGTGGACAACCTAAGCAATATAACACAATAACCATCAACTGAAAATATTCTTTACAATTCATACTCCTTGAATCTTATCATTTCATATACTTTGAATCTGTCCTAACCCAAATTTTTCTTTCAAGGTTACGGATTCCCCAAACAATACCGGCACCAATTTCAACAACACTCTACCTCCCCTACCGATTACACCTGCCATCGCTGCTCCGATCAACGAGCAGACGGTTCTGCTTGAGGCAATCCGCAGCCTCCTAGAAGGACAGCGGTAGCAGACTACTATTCTAATGAACTGAACTGAAGTGGAAGCCCCAGGAGTGAAGCAATTCAGGGCCTTGCACCCCAAGCAATTCTCAGGAAAAGAGAGCCCTTTAGAAGCTGAGGAATGGGCTTAGAGCATCGAAGATGATCTGGCAGCGGCATAAGTGCCAGAATTAGCTTGGGTTCATGTTGCGAAATTACAGCTCACGGACAATGCACGGGTTTGGTGGAAGGCGGAAAAAAGCTGTCTTGATCAACCCATTGAATGGAAGACTTTCCGCTACATGTTCCATGCAAAGTACTTCCCTGATACTGCCAGGTTCGACATAGAACAACAGTTCATCCATCTGCAACAAGGTTCAATGTGGACCAAGTCAGTAGATGAATATGACGCTGAGTTCACCATGCTATATCGGTAAGATATGTCTCAATAATTCGATTCCTCAATATATCACACAGCTAACACAATACTTTAACAGATTTGCGGCATACCTGATACCGACGGATGAGATCAGAGCCCGTCGATTTCAATAAGGGTTAGATCCGGAGATCCAGGCTGCACTAGCCACAAGAGATTTTACGACCCACGAATCGGCTCTGAAAGCTGCCCGCCGTTATGAGGCAGTGGTAAAGATGAGGGGCAGATCTCAATCTGCTGGAGTTAAGCGCCCTGCCAACCAGATGGAAGGAGGAGCCTCATTAAGGCCATCTTTTGTGCCAAGGAGACCGGGAGTACCAATCAACCAGCCCATCCCAGCCTTTTGCACCTACTGCAAGAGATATGGGCATTTGATGAAAGACTGCCGGCGAGCCAACCGTCTTTGCTTAGTCTGCGGCTCAGCTGCTCATGATATTGGGTCTTGTCCTCGTAGACAAAACTCGTATGCTGCACCCATGCCAGCAATCACTTACCCGCGGCGCCCAGCCCTTCAGGCACCTGCTCCAAGACTCGCTCTTCCTGCTCCACCACCTAGAGGACCACCGACTGCACCTCCTCCTCGTCGGTTCCATCAAACTCAACGAAACGTTCCGAGGAATGCTCCTCCAGCCAGGAGGAATGTACCATGACGACAGGCTTTCATGATGACCGTGGAAGAAGTTGAGGCTACTGGCCAAGTCATCACTGGTAACCCTTTCTTCTCAAGCTTTTCTTTCAGTCTTAACACCTACCTACATATTTTTCCTATACCTAAAACATATGCCACATACCTTAGGTACAATTTTAGTAGCCTCACTCCCTGCACTTGCACTTTTCGATACTGGAGTATCTCATTGCTTTATGTCGCAACGGTTCTGTAACGTTTTAGAAATCGTTTTGCGAATTTTCCGTTTTTAGGGTAAAATAGTCGGTATTTTCCGTTTTAACCCGATTATGATCAAACTTCAATATAGACTTGCCGGCACCTAGTTTAGCTAGAATAAAGTTAGTGCGGGAACTTTGGGGGTCAATGGGAAGTTTTGGTTCACATAAATTTTTTCCCTAATAAAATATTATTTTAATGCTTTATTTGTGCACTTTATTGGTGGTAATTACTTTTTTGTGGGTTAATTACTACTAATGTGGTTTTATGCTAAACTAATCACTAGAATTATGTTTAGAACCTTCTCTCCAAAATATCTTGATTTTTTTGGAATTATTTGATTTTTTTTCTAAAGAAAAGATAATGAAGACTTAAAGCTTTTGTTTTATTATACAATTATTGCAATTTCCTTCTAGAAATTTCCACACAACTCCACACAAACCCTAGCCTTCTCACTTGGCCGGACACATCCAATTCCTTGCCGCCCTTCATTTTTCTTCATCCATTTCTTCTCATTTTGCTTCAAAAAAATCATGAAAAATCCAAATAAATTCATACAAATTCAAATATAAATCAAACCCATCATTCTTCTTCTTCAATCTTGCTTGGATCTTCATTCTAGTGGGGATTTTGGAGGCTAAAGTTTGGATTGTTCTTGTTTCAAATCTTGTCTCTTTGAAGGTATAAATCCAAACCTTAATCTCTTTTTGTAGTTTAATACTTTAATTAGCTTGATTAGATATTTAATTTAAGCTTTTAAATTCATATTTAGAAATTCAAGATATCATTTTGATAATCAAATTAGGGTTTTGATTAATGGATTGGTTAAGTGATAAGTTAAGACAAATGAAAACTTAATCAAGTTGCTAATTTGTTAAATAATATTTTCCTAATCGGCTAATTAAACTGATTAACAAACTAAACTTTTGCTAATCCTAATTAGTGAAATCTAAAATTTTAGTAAAGATTTAAATGGTTTATCCTTGCTATTTTGAGATGTTTGTAAATTCTAGTTTTGATAAAACTTGTAGTTTTGTGCTAAAATGATATACTGCTTATTAGATTTACGGATATTTTAGGCGTGGGTTTCTTTTGACGTTGCGATGTTATGTATATTGATTCCACGCTATATCTTGTGTTGTGAATGTGCGATCGGTACGATCAGGGTCTAGACTTGGTGGTTGTGTCGCTTTGTGTTCCTAACTAGGGTCGTGTCGATGTCGTTCGTGTTTTTGTGTAGCTTTTGCTCTTGAGTTCGTCTCGTAATGTCGCTACGTGCGTTAGCCACTAAAACGAACACTTAGGAGTATGTTTGGAGTTGGTGTGACGGTTAAACGTAGTTGTACGTATTTTGGTCGATTGCTTATATACACTTGCTTCATTGTTATATGTGTTCAGGATCGCAGGTGGAGACTTCGGACGCTGCGAAGAGGGGAAAGCAGGTGGTTGGCTTTACTTAGCCAGGATCGTTGGTGAATAGATTTAACATTTACAGTGGAATCGCCCACATGGCGTTATGCGTCTGGGCTTGATTAAGTGACTTGACCTTTAGGGTTTAGTATATGGACTCGTTTGTGCATGTGTATCTTAGTTGCGGATCTCATTTACCTATTGCATTCAGACATAGTATTAATAAGCCACAACACTATTATTGACAGTTCATGTTGCACGAGCACTGATTGTATGTCACTCACACCGTCAATAATTACCATGAAACGCACAACACCTATACATATGTGATATTGTATTGCTTAGGGACATTGAGACATGATCCTTATTTTCATTGTGCATATGACATATAGCATACATGTATACCAACATGCTTACACATATGCCCTGACATACTTACATGCTAGTTACCCATATACCTATATGGTAGTGTACCATTAGTGATAGATATACACACATATGAGACATAGCTACATGTACATCTGGCATACATACATACATATACCTGGAGGGTATTATGGATAGGTATAGAGACATACCTTGCTACAGATACTTTTACATCATACATACTTATATATGGACACACATATCTTGCTATACCGACATGGTTACGCATACCTTATTATAGCGGCATGTTCACCTGTATATGATGTTGCATCTGATTTCGGAGAAATCAGGAACCGCATGATATATTTAATAACTTGTTGCAGTTAAATAGCGGTTTTTCCTTTATATGCTCATATTACTGTTTCATGCTGCATATATTATATTTCTTGGATTCCGCATGGTTATATGATTTTCATACGATATTCTCTGATGTTTATTTCCTAAGTATATATAACAGTGGAATGGGACACTGTTATATATGCGCATATATATATATACATATATATATATATATATATATATTAGTGGAGTGGGACGCTAATATATATGTATACATGTCTTTACAATATATCATCATAATGTTTCATGCAAGTATTTTATTCTTTACTTGATGTTTTCTGGATTTGAGGACCGTAGTAGTTTCATGAAAATATGCATTATTTGAAAAACCCGGTTTCTCTTGATATGATATTTCTACAGCCACAATGAGATTTCTCGGTTCTGAGCATATATATATACCCCATGCGAGGAGGCGTAGTGGGCCGTATGAGGGTACATGGTGAGGTCCGGAGGTACCCCGGGGAAAGAGTCGATGTAATATGCCCATGAGCCTGACAGGAGAACCATACCTACCGGTGACAATACTTCTGACACGGCGGTTATCGTGGGGATACCGACCGGGGTCATGTGCATGCAGATACGTCGAATTTCGAAGGTCAGAGCTAGGCACTCGAGTTTTCGGATAGCGTATGATACGTACCTATCAGGGCCAGTCGTGGTGACAGCACCAGATAGATCAGTATTTCGGTGTCGATGCTTGAAACTTGTTTCATGATGTTTTGGGTGTCGATGTTAGACACTCACCTTATATGAAACTTACTTGATACTGATATTGTACATACAGGATATGTGGGATATACTGATATCGTACATACAGGATATGTGAGATCTACTTGATGTTGTACATTCGGAATATATGAGATATACTTGATATTGGACACTCAGGATTTATGAGATTTACTTGATATTTGACACTCAGGATATATATGAGACTTACAGGATATGAGAGCCAATTTGGGGGCTGATCGAGGAAATTGGGATTTAGATTGTCTTGATAGACTTTGGTCCTACCACGAGGTCAGGATTCCGTGGAGATGACATATTTTATTCCATACTCCTCAATTATTTTATATGCATTACTTCATGTATTGGTAGTACCTGCTAGAGTACTTTTCATGACTGTTGCATATACGTATTGTCATTTATTGCTTCATGTATTGTAGTATCTGCTAGAGTACTTTTCATGACTATTGCACATACATACTGCCATCTTATTGCTATCAGCTTGCGTGTTTTAGATTCGCGATGTACGTGCATACTTGCAATTACCTGCATATATTATTTACTATTCACGAGTTGGCAACTCACCCCCGTTGTGCTACAGTGTTTGCAGCTGTTTTCCCCAGGGCAGTCGTGGCAGGCTTTCCATCTTTCGTATCATCTTTTGCTGCAGATACCGCTTCGGCTGACTGTGCACGGTTTTGCTACAGGTGGGTTTTGCGGCTATCTATTGTTGTTTATTGTTATCTTGTACCTTGTACTCTCTGTTCCCCTCCGAATGGCGCGGTGGAGACGCGATAAACGTCTTGCCTGAGATTCGGGGCAGATGCTATTTGGTTTTATCCGTCCACCTCTCCGAAGATGCCAAGTTGATTTATGACACCGTGTATCGGAGGTTTAGACGGATGCGGCCGATGTAGCAGACTTCGTCAGATTCCCCCTCGCTTGAGGGGTTTTTTGATTGTGGGGACGCTCTTCCCTGCAGGCGCAAGCCCCTGCAGTTAATTACGCTACCGCATCGCGGTAGCCATTTTCTCCTTCTCCAGAATTTCACTTCGTGTCGTGTGTGTTTGTTTTGTTTGTGGTTGCCCGTGGATTGTATACGGAGACTAAGTGATGCCGTCGCCTATAGAACGCGAATTAGTCCAAATCCGTATTTTCTTAGATTTGGGTTTGGTGTTTTAGTTTAAGGATACGTTAGCCCTATTTAAGGCTAAGATCAACTTAAACTTTTGTTAAGGATACGTTAGCCAAATCTCCAGACTAAGATCAACTTAACGGGATCGTTTGGATCCGACAAGAGAGCAATTGGCTTTATTGTTTAGTTTAATGACGTTACGGTCGATTTCCAGTTTAGGGACATAGTGGTCCATTTCCAGTTTAGGGACATGATGGTCCATCATTCCCATTTGGGGACGAACATTAGTTTAAGGACATTTCGGTCCAACGTTCCCATTTTGGGACGAATATTAGTTTAGGGACGTTTCGGTCCAATGTTCCCATTTTGGGACAAATATTAGTTTAAGGACGTTTCGGTCCATGAGTTTAAGGACCCTGCAGTCCGTATCGATGTGTGGTTGTCGGGACCCGTCACCTTTCTGACGTCGTTGAAGGATTACAACGATAGGCGTCAGAGGAGTTCAGAGATGTACCCTTGAACCGGATGTAAATTGATTTAAGAGAGCAGGCTGGCTCAGTCAATTTAATTTGAGGACTTACGGCCATGATTGGGCTAAGTCCAGTTGAGAATATTCAACGTTTTTATCCTTGGCCTATTAGGCCTGTGCTAGGGCTTTGCCCCTGTTTAATAATGCACTGCATTTTATTCTGGCCTGCTAGACCTTTTTGATTTGGGCTCTGTCCCTTTATTTATGATGCAGAGCATCTATCATTGTTGGGGCTCTGCCCTTTTTTTTTAAATAATGCATCGCATTTTATTAGGCATGTTAGGCCTTTTTTAATTAGGCTTGGCCCTTCTGTAAATAATTCAATGCATTAATTATCTGACAGTGGCTTGTCAGGGGCTTTGAGCCAATTATTGAGCGCAAGCGCTTGTGGTGGTGACACGTGTTACACTCTGGTGAGCGCAAGTGCAATAGCGCAGTGCGCTGTTGCGCTGTGACACGTGGCGCGCTCTGGTGAGTTGCGCCAACTTTAAAGAGCAATGCTCTATTTTTAAAAGCGCATAGCGCAAGTGGTTATGGTGCTGACACGTGGCGCTCTCTGGTGGCTTGCGCCAACCCAGGAGCGCAACAGTGCAGTTTTTGCAAGTGCAAGGCACTGTTTCAATAACTTGATCCAATTTTGGATTCAAGAAAAGAATCTTTAAGATTCCAGAACCAATGGTTCATAAAAAAGTGCAAGGCACTGTTATTATTTATTTTTTATTGAAGATCATTGATCTTGTTCTTAGATCAATGATCTATTCAGAAGAAATTCTTTTTTTATAAAGGTTTTTACCTTTTTTTCTTTTTTTGAGTTCTTCTCAAAATTCTTCAGAGTTCTCTCTGTTTTGTTGTTTTTGAAGTTCTTGATGATGTTGATGATTGAATTGGGGTCTAGGGGCCTTTATATAGTGCCCATTAATTTGTTAAATTTGTTAAAGAGATCATTCTCTGAGTGATTTGGGGAATTTTCCCTACCGTTGGATCTTTGATCCAAGGGCTTCTGTTTTACATAAGACAATCTTCTTGTTTTAACAAGAACAGAAAGATCTTACTGGAATTTTAATTCTGTTTGGCGCAGATGCATCAGCGCTTGACACGTATCGCGCAGCGCACAGCGCAGCGCAACTGCGCTGACACGTGTCGCGCAGCGCATCTGCGCTGACACGTGTCGCGCAGCGCAGCGCTTGCGTAACTGAATCTTCCTTTAATTTTGTTTTAAATAGAACCTTGCTCTGATTGGGCGCGCTGCCTTGGGCGCCGCGCTGACGTTTCAGCTTTTAACACGTGGCGCGTTGCGCGCAGCGCAAGGGATTTGAAGTATTGCTTCAATTTTGAATTTTTGAAATTCAAACAGAGCTTTGCTCTGATTGGGGGAAACACTCTCCATCTACCATTATCATGTATTGACTTAGAGACGAGATGCGAGGACGATATTATATATATTTTTGACTCTATCGGTGTTTTATATACAGTTTTAATTTTATCGTCTTTTTCTTTGCTACGGCGTCGTATATTTGATTGTGGTGGTTGTTTTCCGCCATTTGGCGTGGATTTGCTCCCGTTAGGGATTCGTTACTTTTATCTTTGTATGTACCCATTTTTAGAGCTAGTTTTTACAAACGAGGTGCTGCCAAAATTTTCAAGAAAGTAAATTGGACTTAAAGAATTTATACTTGAGATTTTCAAAAGTTTAAATAATGTTTCTTATCTTTTACTGCTTTTGATGGTTTAAATTTCTGGGTTTTTGGCCTTCTTAAATTGCGTTACGCCTGTAGACGTTGCGTAGTTTAAGGGCAGTCACGTGCCAATTTCGGGTCGTGACAGGTTCGTCCGAACTCATGCGATTCCAGTCATACCGCTTGTATCCAGTTGGAATGTCAGTTCAGGGAACAGCGTTCTGAAAGCAACAATGGGATACAGCTTGTGTCCAGTAGTCGTCTGCAGCAGAGAATTCTATGCTGACTTCAAGGTGCTGAACATACCAAACTTCGATGTAGTTCTAGGTATGGATTGGCTCGGAACATTTTATGCTACCATTGACTGTCGTCAAAGGAGGGTAGTATTCGAGATTCTAAAGCATCCGGTTTTCTATTTCAAAAGTGAAGACCGTACCCTAGAGCCAAGTACCTATAAGGCGAAACCAAAGAAGGCAGTGATTGCAGCAATTCAAGCGGAGGAAGGATCAAAGCCAGAAGTAGTTCGACGATGTTTTTCCTGACGATATATCAGGTTTGCCTCCCGATCGAGCTCTTAAATTCAGCATTGATTTAGTACCAGGAGCACAACCGGTGATCAAAACACCTTATCGATTAAGTCCGAAAGGTTTGAAGGAAGTCCGAACTCAGTTGGATGAATTATTGGCGAAAGGATGGATTTATCCCAGCAGTTCAAGTTGGGGATCACCAGTATTGCTTGTAAAGAAGAAGGAAGGTTCATACAGAATGTGCATCGATTATAGAGCCTTGAACGAAGTAACGATAAAGAACAAGTATCCGCTACCGCGTATCAACGATTTATTCGATCAGCTAAGTGGATCTTATGTTTTCTCCAAGTTAGATCTTCGTTCAGGTTATCATCAGGTGAAGGTCAAGGAATCTGATATCCACAAAATAGCTTTCAGAACTCGCTATGGTAATTACGAATTTCTTATGATGCCATTTGGAATGACCAATGCACCGGCAATATTCATGAACCTAATGAATCAAGTTTTCCGGGAGTTCTTAGACAGGTTTGCTGTCATCTTTATCGATGACATCCTGGTGTATTCAAAGAGTCGGAAAGAACATGCCGAGCACCTACGAATTGTCCTGGAAACTCTCCGACAACATCAACTCTACGCCAAGTATAGCAAGTGCGAGTTGGCTAGATCAAGTTGGTTTTCTTGGACATATTGTATCAGGCAAAGGAATCTCTGTGGATCCAGCGAAAGTTTCAGCAGTAAGCGAACGGCCGACACCAAAGTCAGTGAAGGATATTCGAAGTTTCTTAGGTCTAGCTGGATATTACAGAAGGTTCATTGAAGGCTTTTCTAAGATAGCAACACCCCTGACCAAGCTCACACGTAAAGATGAAGACTTTGTATGGTCAGAAGCATGAGAACATGCTTTCGTAGAACTCAAGTCAAGGCTGACATCAGCGCCTATTCTCGTTAACCCAGATCAATCTGGAAGTTTCGAAGTGCATTGTGATGCATCCGGTAAGGGATTATGATGTGTTCTACATTAGCACGGTAAGGTTGTGGCTTATACTTCAAGATAACTGAAGATTCATAAGCACAATTATCCGACGCATGATTTGGAATTGGCAGCCGTTATCTTTGCTCTTAAGATTTGGCACTATTATCTTCTTAGTAAGCGAGTGAACATATCCACAGATCACAAGAGTCTGAAATATGTGTTTACTCAGAAAGAGCTTAATATGCGGTAGAGACGACGGTTATAACTCATGGCGGACTTCGACATCAACCTGTAATATCACCCAGGGAAGGTGAATGTGGTACCTGATGCCCTTAGTCGCCAACCATTAGCAATGAATCTCACCGCCCAGTGGAAGCTTCAACAGGAATTGAAGTAGTCATGCCAGGTAATGCTTCAAGTTTGATGAATTTACAAGTTTAATCTACCATTGTCAATCAGATCAAAGCATCTCAAGCAAGTGATGCTAAGTTACAAAAGATCAGAGAACAAGTAGAGAATGGACTCAGAACAGACTTCATCATCCATGAAGACGAATCTTTGAGATACGGCAGTAGATTATGTGTACCAAAAGGTCCTGTTCGGGATGAGTTAATGAAAGAAGCTCACAGCTCTCCCTACTCAGTACACCCTGGAGGTACAAAGATGTACAAGGATTTGCATCAAAATTACTGGTGGCATGGAATGAAGCATAGAGCAGCCAGAAGCGTCGCTAAATGATTGGTGTGTCAGCAAGTAAAGGCTGAACATCACAGGACTGCTGGATTACTTCAACCGTTACCTATCCCAGAATTGAAGTGACAACACATCACAATGGATTTTGTGACTGCACTTCCCCGCGGCACGAAGGGTAACGATGCGGTATGGGTTATTGTAGATCGACTCACAAAGTCGGCACACTTCATCCCATTTCGAGTTGGCCAATCAACTGAGACATTAGCAAAGAAGTACATGGAAGTAAGAATCTACTTAAAATTTAAACTCTTCATAATGTACTATCTCTGATACCTATGAATTCATACAGGAAATTGTGAGACTTCATGGAGTACCGGTCTGCATTGTCTCCGATCGTGACACAAGATTCCGATCACAATTTTGGTAGAGTCTGCAAGCTAGTTTGGGAACAAGTCTGAACTTCAGCACGGCTTATCATCCACAAACTGATGGTCAGTCTGAGTGAACTATTCAGATCTTGGAGGATATGCTTAGAGCGTGTATGCTAGACTTCGGAGGATCGTGGGAAGATCACCTACATCTTGTGGAGTTTTCATACAACAACAGCTACTGATTGTTACGATTTTCTGCGTGCTTAATTTTAATTACCGTAATCAAGACGGTTTCGCTTGGTAGCTAGCCAGTTGAGTACGGGTCGATCCACAGGGAGATGGAATCTTTTTCTTTATGTTTTAACGAGTTAAATACAAATATGTTGAGTTTTGTTTTAAGATCTACTAATGAGATAAAGGATGATAAAAGAACTTGCTAGGGTTAGGATTAGGTTAGTTCGAGTTAGGAATTTCTCACTTCTTTCAATGCCCTTCTTAATATCGGTGTTAAGGTAATCGGCAACAACGGGGATTAGCACGACTTGGAAGGAACTTACAAGTATAATCTAGGCTTTCCATGCTTAGTTTCTTCCTTTTGGTCCCTGTCCGTCCGTTCATGGCTCTTAGCCCTAACCTCCGGTTATTCAAACACAACCGGTCTAACTAGGGAATCACCGTGTAACATTTCAGAAAATATAAAATATTATTTTTGGAATTTAATATTAAAATAATATATTTCCCGAAAACTGCCGATTTGCGAAATTGGGGTTTTCGAAAAGAGGTATAAATATATACAAATAATTGTGAAATAAATGGAAATTAAAATAATTTATTCATGTAATAATATATTTAAAGGATTTGACATTTTTAAAATTTATTATATGCAGTTTCAATAAAAACCCGATTAGTGCACTGCTAATCCGATTAGGCCAAATCCGTGTTTCTACAGTTTTCCATGGTTAGTGCACCATGTCATGTTAAATTTGGTTACATGTTGTTGCATTTGTGTTGTTTTATGGGTATTATGTGATTTGGTTTTGAAATTTAAAAGAGAAAAGAAAAAGAAATGAAAAAGGGTTAAAAAGGTGAATGATTGGAGAGAGAGAGTGTGTGAGAATAAGTGAGAGAGGGGGGGGAGGGCTGCTGCCATAAATGTCTTACCCATCATTTTCTTCTCCTTCTTCATCTTCCTCACCCTCATCTCCCTCCACTTCTAACCCTAGATCCATCTCCAAATAATCCCCAAAACCTTATACTCCCTTCACAAAAATTAATCCCCATCTCTTCCTCTACACATTGAACCAAGCAAAGTGGGATTTTGACAACATTGGGACTTCTAAGGTTTTGTTTGTGTGTAACCATGAGGTATATCTCTTTTCATTTAGAGTAGTTTTGGTTTCCTAGTTTTTTGTTTAATTTTAGATGTCGTTTAGTGATGGATGTGTGAACTTTGAAATCCTAGTAAGGATTTGAGTGAAATTGTGGATTAGTGATGTTTGAGTGGCTGTTGAGTGGTCGTTTAAGACCTGAAATTTAGTATAGAAACCAAAATACAGATTTAGGATTTTGTCCATGTCAGTTTTGTGAGCATATAGGGTGTGCGGGGAAATCTGGAGCAACCCAGGGACTTTCTGAGTTTAGCAAACAGTACCAGAGACCCATTTTAGACCATAGGAGACCACCATGACCAAACGAAGCCCAACAGAGCAAAGGGGCCGAGGAGGCCGGATTTTGGGGGTAGGAGGCCGGATTTTGGGGGTAGGTGGCCGGCCACTTGGTGGCATGTGGTGTCGGGGTTTGTCCAGTAGCTCATATACATCATATACTGCACCCTAGACTTATTTGTGCAGCTCCTTTTGGCCTGAGTCAAAATCTGGGAGCATTTTAGTGTGATTTTGGCTATGTTTTCCGTATTTTGAAATGCTAAGTTTTGATATTTTGGTTCGTATTTGGTGGTTGGATGTTTGTACATCAATGACTAGGGGTAATTTGTTGGTTTTGCATACGTCGGCTATAGGTTCTAACCTATAGGCGATCCGTGTGCCGTTTTGGATTTCAGAACTTGATTTTTATAGCGTTGCGATATATGTTGTTATTGTAGATACCTTCATGTGGATACCGAGGCAACGGAGCGTGGCATCATCGACTTCGGCAAGCAAAGACCAAGGTGAGTAGATCTATATCTACGGGGGAAGTCGGGTGGATGGCGTATAGCACCCCCGCAAAGTTTTGGTGGAAACCGATTTGTAGCATATGGTTAAGGAAACCTAGAGTAGCAAACAAGTGTTATAATTAAAAGATAGCTATAGAAACCATATTAGAAACTAAGGTTAGTTAGAAGTGATATGATACGACTAGTATGTGATGACGGAACTTGAGGTTGATATTTGATGATATTGCCGTTTAGGATACTATAGGACTAGATAGTCGACGTAGGTGTGTCATCCGAACCATACCTATTTCCAAACTGAAGAATCGTATGCATCTTTTAACATATATCTTGAGGGATGTTACGGATTTTCAAATGATATATTTTCTTTAAAAACACCGTAGCCCCTACTTTCAAAACTACGATTCGCATCTTTCAAAAACTGTTTGTATGGTTCGGGTGTATATGTTAGATTAGATACATATACTTATAGAAAAGGTAGAATGTATTTGTAAAATTGACTTGATGAGGGATAAATGCGATAAAAAGAGAATACGATTTAATATGTGATTTGATGATATGTTGGTATACGGATGCGAGTCGATTGAGATGATTGATACCCTGCCGGTCCCCTGATATGAGATTGTTGCGGATGTGACATGGGACATAGGTATATAGAGATATTTATATGTGTTGTGAATCGTGAGTGCTAGCCGTACGTGACGTTAAGTCTGTACCCTCTTCGTCTTATAGGTTGATAGGATCCCTGATAACTTAATGCCGCCATACGATGATTTTCCGTGCGTGATGAGTTTGACTTGATGATTGATCCTTACCCTTGACTAGAGGTTGCCGTACGATGGATTATACCGTACGCGATATTGTGAGGCTGGATGCCGATTGATAGATTCACCGACTCGATCATGTTAAATATGTATACCTTATAACTTTTAGCTGACGATCTACCTTATGATGCATTCATGTTATTCGCATTGCATTATTTATACCTGTGCTAGTACACTTACACCATTATCGATGATGCGTATGTTACACGTACACAGATTTGTCGGCTCACACACTTCATCATCGATAATTGCCATGTCACTACACGGTAGGGTTGCTGCATCACGACATGCATATTGTACACTCATGCTTGCGTATATACCACTTGTACATCCATACTTGCGCGCATACATATTGTACACTCATGCATGCGTATATACCACTTGTACATCCACACTTGCGCATACATATTGTACACTCATACTTGCGTATATACCACTTGTGCATCCATATCTACATACATACTTATTGCACATACATAGATGATGCTGGCTTTGGTTTTGGAGATTTGGGGACCGCATGGGATATTTTCAAAACTGGATCCATTCAAACGAGCGGGTTCCCTTAATATGTCATATCATTGTTCCATGTTGCATGATTTACGGATATGCTTACATTTCTGTTATATGTCGCATACATCATGCTTTACGCTTTCACACATTGAGATATGTCATTTTCATGAGATTTCTGGATTTGAGAACCGTGGCTATTTCAAAAGAAAGCATGTACTGTTTTAAAAATCCGGTTTCTCTTGATATGATATTTCAGTGCGTCCACCATGTGTTTTCTCGTTCTGAGAGTGACATGTGAAACCCGATTCGAGGAGGTGGATGATTCCGTTTGCGGGTACATGGTGGACCCGGTATGGTACCCCAGGGCAAGAGAGAGAGATTTTGTGTGGATGACGATGAGCCTGGCAGAAGGACCACTAACTACCGGTGATTAGTTGGGCTCGGCGGATATCCGGAGAATACCGACCGGAGTCGAGAGATGATATAGGCCGATCCGGACTGACGGAGCCCGAGATATGAAGATTTATGTGTCGATGCTGGACACGGGTTTCATGATGTTTTCGAGTGTCGATGTTGGACACCCAAGTTCCATGATTTTGATGTGTCGCGAGGGACACACGTTGATTTATATGCTCATACTTTCATGCATATGCTTTTATGATATTACATGCATGATGTTGTTGTGTCATTGGTTGACATGTGGACGGGATCCACTTGCATACATACATTGATGATATGGTTGGATGAGATCCGCATGCATACATCATTGATCATATTGTTGGACGAGATCCACATGCATAAATCATTGATCATATTGTTGGACGAGATCCACATGCATACATCATTGATCATATTGTTGGATGATATCCACATGCTAATTGACATTGATATTAGTGTTGGTACATATACAGACCCGGTCATCCTAGATATCATATTATTACCTTCATGATATAGTTGACCTAGGAGTCGTTGTTTATTCGATTTCTACTTGTATATGTTTTTCTACTCACGAGTTGGCAACTCACCCACGTTGTGCCACAGTTCTTGCAGGTCGACCACATGGATCCGTAGCGGCATCGCTGGCACATACCTACTTTTGGGTGGTTTGCTTGGTAGGTGGGACATTTGTATCGTACATACTCTTGTATTTATATTTCACATTGTATCTAGTCAACTCCATCAATCAAAATTAGTAAATTATATAAGTAATGAGACTTAGTGAGATTGTGGTTGCGAGACTTAGAGCGAGGGGTTTTCCGCTACTTGTGGTTTTGATGTCTTGCTTATTTCTTTATTTTTTGTGGTGAACTTCGTCGTTGGGCGTCGTATACTCATTTTTATGCTTTGCATGGTTGTGATCCGCCGGTTGGTGAAGAGCTAGCTCCCGCTTGGGGATGCCATTATTCTTGTTATGTATTTATGGTTTTGGATCAAAATATACAAAGGAGGCGCTGCCCAAAATTTTAAAAGACGAAACATGTTTTCAGACTAGCAATTTTCACTTGCATTTTCATGTTCCTTTTCTATGCATTAAGAAAACTTGATTTCATTTTACCTTTATTTCAAAACTTCACCTCCTTTATTTTTCTTAAAAAGGTTTAGATTTCTTGGTTTCAGCTTATTTGAATTACGTTACGCCTTTAGACGTTGCGTAATTTAAGTGCTGATCACGAGCTAATATTTCGGGTCATGACACACCGCTATCATGTAGAATAGGGTGCCGTAGTGAGCGGATTGTGGTTCAATTAAAGGGAGTCCGAATTAAGGTGTTGGGCAAAGAAAAGAGTGAGAGAGATTTTCTTCTCTCAAACTTTCCTTCTCCTGCCCTAACAAATGAGAAATTACTCACCTATTAAAAAGATAAAAAAAATAAAGAAGGAAGGTAGAAAGAGATGAGGTTGAGAAAAAGTACAACTAGCTATTTGAGACCTCACCTTGGCAAGGATCTTACTCAAGTATCATGGTTGTAAAGGATAAAATAAATAGAAGAAGAAAAAATAACAACAACTAGATTAGCAAATGAAAATTACGAGCAATATAAATGAATAATTAAAAAGACATGCAAGGAAATAGTAGAACTCTTTTTTTTTTTATTAATCAACGCTCATAAACTCACTATAATTTTTCATAGAGAAAGATAACAAAGAAGAACAGAATTAATCCTAAAATCTAAATAAAGAAAGGCACCCTAATTTGGCTTTGAGCTCTGCTATTTATAGGCAGGAGAGTGAAACCCTGGGTATATATTCTGAGCCAATCACGAGATTACAAAACTACCCCAAAAGAACCGAGTCAACACTACTTCAACTGCCACCGACACTGTTCAGACGCGGCCGCGGAACCGCGGCAGAAGTGCCTATTTGGCCGCGGTTCCGCGGCCATTTAGTTGAATTGGGGGACCATCTTTTCAGGGCTTCTCCATGTTGTTGTTCTCTTATGTTTTGTACACTTGGTTTCTCAGAATCTCTTCAGTTTTCTTTCAGATTTTCAGCAGTGCAAAATGATGTGGACTTTTGCCTTGAGCTCCACGTTTGAAGTCTTGGATCTTGTGCTGCCCTTATGCTTTGTGAATTGAAGTGACCAACGATTTGTCATTTTGTCCCTTGAACTGGTAGGCGGCATCATACGGATGGTTAGCGGAGATCGGTATTCATCTGTTGTTGGTCGTAGTCCCGCATTTGTTGTGACTTTTCATGAATTTCACTGTAAAGAGCTGAAAACCTGTAACCTGCAATTATTCAGCAAACACGAATCAAAAGTACCTACCTATATGCATTATGATCAAGAATGGGCGGTATAAAAATGCAAAAATCCGATATGAATAAATACCCCCAAACTTATCTTTTACTCGTCCCGATCAAAGCCAATTTTATTATCAAAAAGTCCTAACCTCGCTTTTGCAATGAACGCGATTGCACTGAGCTCGTGCAACAAACCGTTAAACCTCTAGATGTCCTTAGTAGGAGGAGTGTTGTCTCTTGAGGGTTTCCAGCGGATACTACCCACAAAATCCGATCAATTTGGCCGTTGACTTTAATTCTTCAATTCAGTATTCTAGCAAGAAAATCTATCATTTTCAACTTAGAAATCATCAACCCGTATTTTTCACACTTCCTTTTCATTTGACTTAAGATCATATACGTTTTGCCAGTTTATAAAGCTTTCAGCATCTCCTGAGTTTTCCTTCTAAGGTGCAATCTTAACTCGGAATTTCTATCATCTCTACTGAAGATATAAGCCTTATCTTTTATTCCTATCTCTCCTCCAAACTCCAATCGCATACCCCTACGTGTGTGTAATTATCACCCCTACACTTGGAAATTCAATTCAAGCTATCATACTCTTGTCCATCTTCCAAAATACTTTTTAGTTGGTGAATGAAATTGCTCACACATCCTTCATGCGACCGTTAATACTTCTTGAGGTACTAAATGACTGATTACAAAATGTGCTTGCACATTTAGGCGAATTCCTCGTCTTTCAATACCTAAGGCTTAGCAGTGACTCCTAAACCAGTTGGTCTAAGGCACTAGGTGATAAAGCACCCTCGTTATATATATTTTTTATGCTGCTTTAAGCAATTACAAAACCAGTGTTCATTTTTTTCTTTTCTTTCTTCACCACTTATATTTTATTTTCCTTCATACTAAGGCTTTTAGACAAGAGCATTTCAAGGTATCCTCTACTATCCCAAGTTTCAAGATGTGTGTAAGTGCGCATAGTGGGGTATATATTTTCAGAATTTGGACTTAAGGTTCAGAATTATTTTTCAGACTTATACTTCAAATAAAGCTTTCAATACTCTTCCCTTATTTCGACTTAGCCCAAGAACTGCACTCAAAATTTGCTTATTTCTAAATAAACTGCAAGGACGTATATTTTCTACAGTTAAACTTTAAGAAAGGTTATTTTTAGGGTTTTTAATTTACTATGTTTAGGATCTAGTTTTTCTTAACTAGTCAACCGTCATGTTGAACTTGAGTCAAATATGGCCAAAATTGAAATTTTCAATTTTTAAAATTTTTCAATTTTAAATTTTTTTTATTTTTTTATATCTTTATATATATATATATATATATATATATATATATATATATATATATTTAAGAAGCAATGCAGAAAAATAAGATACGGAATTAAATATGCAAAGAAAAACAAATATGTACAAAGAAATAAAAACATGCAGATGCAATGCAAAGATAACTATTTACAATCAACCCTCACCCCCAAACATACTGATAGCAGTGTCCTCACTGCTCCCTGCGGCGTCTACTAGACGCGGCCTCACTAGTCCCAGCCTCACCTCTATCTGTCCCTCGTCCCCTCGATCGTGATCGTGATCGTTCTTTTCTTACAAGGAGGGTGGACATTCCCTGTTCCACGCTCTTTAGACGCTGATCAAAATTAGTCAGCATCCCTATCACTCTTTCTACCCCCCTATGGGTTCGTCGAATTAAGCACGCTTGCGCAGTGAGGGTAAGCTCTTCATCGCTTGCTGTGGAGCTCGAGTTAGGGGTCTTGACCCTCACATCCTTGGCCGGCTCGGTGCGGGACCATAGATCATGTAGTCGTGTGTAGGACGTGGAGACACCCTCAAGAAGAGGTCTAATGGGAATCCCACCATGCATGTAAAATTCAAATTCCTCAACATGAAGGAAATGGCGACACAGTTGTGTCACCAATATTGGGCATGGATAATTGGCCGCCCGTTTGCCGGCGCAAATCGAGTGAAGCAACACAGTGCACATGTCATAGCTAGGGTTTCGAGTCATCAATGTGTGCACTATGTGTAGGGATGGTGTAAAAAATGTTATATTGTGCGAACTTCCAAAAATATTGTTTTGTGCCCAATGGCACACAGTTAAAACGTTCGCAAAAAGCGTGCGAGCCTGAATGCCCTTTCGGGGCTCCATAGAACAGTCGTTTCCCATTAAGGGTAGGTAGTCCTCAAATCGAAGGGGTTGATCGTGAATGGGGAGTCGTGGTATTAAGGTGACTTCGTGAATGAAGTCCCTATCAATTAAAATTTCCCGATCCCACCACAGTAATCTAATGTACCCGTGTTGTGCCAGACAACCCTCCTCCATACATTCATAGAAACATGCAACAACATCCGGAAGCGCGAATGCGTTCGAATGGTTAAATAATAAAAAGTTCCATCCACGCTTTCGGATCTCGTCACCGAAATAACTACCGTAATCAATATGCGCAAACAATTGGGAGAAATCCCTTTCAAATTGAAAGGTAGGGGCCATTACAGAGAGCAAATGCAAAAAATAGGAAATCTACAGAGAGGGGAAAAGAATTGCAAACCTCCTCTGAAAATTTCAGAGGGTGACGTCGCTAGGGTGCGGCGGTTGCACGGCGGATCTCGTCTTCGACGGCAATTGCGCGGCGGATCGAGGCGATCTCTCTGCAGAAATTAGAGCGGCGGCTAGGGTTTTTCTGAAGGTGAAATTTAGGGTTCTGTAAATGCAGAAAAGGGGTCGGGGTGTTTTTATAGGGGTTATGGTTATTTATACAAAAGCCCCCCCAAAAAGAATAATTAAATAAAAGAATTAACAAAAATTGTTTTATTTTATGGTTCTGTATATTTACAAAAATACCCCCCGAAAATTTGAATTTTTTTTAAATTTTTTTTATATATATATTTTTTTATAATTACAAGTGTGAAGATGGTATATACATACACCCAAACTTATTTGAAACAGTGTTTCCACTGTTTATGGCTGGATAACCGAAGTTTGGTGGTAAGCGGAGGAAGATCAGTCGACGTAAACCGGCTCCTACAACATCAGGAGCTCCTCCGATGGGTCAGCGGTGAGGAACGGCTTTAACCTGTGTCCGTTCAGTTTGAATAGTGAACCGTCCTCTGGATTTTCCAAATCCACCGTACCGTGCGGATATACAGTCCGCACAAAATACGGTCCTTTCCAGCGAGATCTGAGCTTCCCGGGATGGAAATGTAACCGGGTGTCATAAAGAAGTACTTGTTGACCAGGTGTGAAAGTTTTGCGCGTAAGGTGTTTATCGTGAAACACCTTCATTCGGTTCTTAACGACAACCGCGTTTTCGTAAGCTTCATCCCAAAGCTCATTTAGTTCGTTGATCTGCAGCTTCCGATGGCTGCCTGCATCATCAAGAGATAGATTCAACTCCTTAATCGCCCAAAATGCTCGATGCTCGATTTCCACTGGAAGGTGGCAAGCCTTTCCGTAAACAAGCCGATAAGGAGACATGCCAATATCAGTCTTATAAGCAGTTCGAAATGCCCAAAGGGCATCAGTGAGTTTTACAAACCAATCCTTACGGTTCTTGGAAACCGTTTTCTCCAAAATCTGTTTAATTTGCCGATTAGACACTTCGGCTTGCCCACATGTTTGGGGGTGATAAGGTGTGGATAGCTTATGATTAATGGAGTATTTCCGCATCAAGGCCTTGAAAGTCCTATTATAGAAATGTGTTCCATTGTCACTAATGATTGCGCGGGGGTGTCCAAACCGGGAAAAGATGTTTTCCTTAAGGAATCTAACGACAGCCTTGTTGTCGTTAGTCCAGCTGGGCACGGCCTCGACCCATTTAGAGACATAATCAACAGCTAGAAGAATATACAGGTTCCCAAAAGAACAGGGAAACGGCCCCATGAAATCAATCCCCCAAATATCGAAAATCTCAACAACCAACGTTGGTTGGAGTGGCATCTCGTTTCTCCTGGATATCCGGCCCAAGTGTTGGCACCGGGAGCAAGTCTTGCAGTAATCATTAGCGTTTTTGAAGAGTCGTGGCCAGTAGAAGCCACACTGCAAGATCTTCTCGGCTGTCTTTCTTGGGCCAAAATGCCCGCCACACGCTTGATTGTGGTAAAATGACAGCACACTCTTGAATTCATTATTAGGCACACACCGACGAATAATCTGGTCGGGACAGTATTTAAATAGATAGGGTTCGTCCCAGTAAAAGTGCCTTACTTGGGATAAGAATCGAAGTCTGTCCTGACTTGATCACTCGTTTGGTAGTAATCCTGTTGCTAAATAGTTCACAATATCTGCGAACTAGGGTTCGCAAGATACTGTCAAGAGCTGTTCATCCGGAAAAATATCGTTTATTGGAAGTGAAAGCGTCGGCGAAGAAGAAAGTCGTGAAAGATGGTGGGCCACTACGTTTTCACATCCTCTTTTGTCTTTGATGACAAGGTCAAACTCTTGGAGTAAGAGGATCCGACGCATCAATCGAGATTTTGCGTCCTTCTTTGCAAAAAGATGGCGTAGAGCAGAATGGTCTGTGTAGACAATGACTGGAGAGCCGATTAAGTAAGGCCCAAAATTTTCTAATGCAAACATAACAGCCAAGAATTTCTTCTCGGTTGTTGTGTAATTAAGCTGGGCATCGTTCAGGGTTCGGCTAGCATAATAGATTACGTGCAGCATCTTGTCGATGTGCTGCCCTAGGACAGCACCGATGGCAAAGTCGGATGCATCGCATATAATCTCAAATGGATACGTCCAGTCAGGAGAAGAAAGTACGGGAGCAGAAGTGAGTGAGCTTTTAAGTGAATCGAATGCAGTCACACAGCTTGAGTTAAAATCGAATGTGGTGTCCTTGGAGAGCAGAAGAGTTAAGGGTCTAGCAATCTTGCTAAAATCCTTGATAAACCGTCTATAGAAACCGCGTGGCCAAGAAAATCTCGGATGTCTCTGACGCATCTAGGAGGAGGAAGATTGGAAATGACCTCAATCTTAGCTTTATCCACCTCAATACCATTTTGTGAGATGATATGTCCTAAGACAATACCTTTGCGTACCATGAAGTGGCACTTCTCCCAGTTCAAAGTGAGATTTTTATCCTTACACCGGGTAAGGACAGCGTCGAGATGCTGTAAACACTCGTCAAAGGAATCACCGAAAATGGAGAAATCATCCATGAATATCTCCAAGAATTTTTCCACCATGTCTGAGAAAATTCACATCATACACCGCTAGAAGGTAGTGGGTGCATTGTATAATCCAAAGGGCATGTGGCGATATGCAAACGTGCCGAAAGGACAGGCGAACATGGTTTTGTCCTGATCTTTTTCGGTGATGGGAATCTGGTTATAGCCGGAGTAGCCATCCAGAAAGCAGTAGTACTCGTGTCCAGCCAATCGTTCAAGCATTTGGTCAATAAAAGGTAGCGGGAAGTGGTTTTTCCGCGTTGCGGCGTTGAGTTTTCTGTAAACTATGCACACTCGCCACCCAGTTTGGGTGCGAGTAGGGATCAACTCGTTCGCCTGATTGGTGATGACCGTTATGCCCGACTTTTTGGGGACAACATGTATCGGACTGACCCACTGGCTATCAGAGATAGGGTAAATGATACCACTATCAAGACATTTGATGATCTCTTTTTTCACAGCCTCCTTCATGACTGGATTGAGTCGCCTCTGTGGATCCCTGGCTGGTTTAGCATCATCCATCATATGAATGTGATGTTCAATGATCAGGGGACTAATCCCCTTGATGTCCGCCATAGTCCAGCCAAAAGCTTGATGATTGCTCTGCAAGACCGTCAGAAGGGCTTTCTCTTGCTCTTGAGCTAGAGAAGCCAAGATGATGATAGGGAGTGTCTCGTTCTCAGCTAAGTAAGCATACTTGAGGTGAGACAGAAACGGCTTGAGTTCAAGCTTTGGAGGTGAAACGATTGAAGGCAAAATCGGCAAAAATGTCTCGAATTCAAAGGATTCTAACAGAGGCTCAAAACGAGTGTGCGCGACCGAGTCGGATGGCTCAGCTAGCGCATCCGAAAATTCAAAGGATTCAAGCTCGGGTGGCGACAAGTCAAGATCGTTCGAGAAAGTGAAACACTCATAATCACTGTCGGGAGTAGTATCGGATTCAAGGAGGAACGCACTAGTGGCGTCAAGATTGCTGTGATCGAACAGAAATTTCTTGAACTTACAGTCCTCAGGGACGATCTCCTGGATCGAACAAACGTCTAGTATATGAGCATTAGGTTCGGAGGGCTAATTCCCCAACTTAAAAATGTTGAGTTCAATTGTCATGTTTCCAAAAGATAGGTTCATCGAACCATTTCGACAATTGATCACAGCATTCGAGGTCGCAAGGAATGGTCGACCGAGTATCACCAGAATTTGATTCCGGGGGTTAGCTACAGGTTGTGTGTCTAAAACAATGAAATCAACGGGGAATATGAAGTCCCCTACCTTTATTAACACATCCTCTAGCTCACCCCTAAGATGGGTGATAGATCGGTCGGCCATTTGGAGAGTACAGTGTGTGGGTTTCAGCTCTCCTACACCTAATTGCTCATATACCGAATACGGAAGCAGGTTAACACTGGCACCAAGATCCAAAAGTGCGCGATTGAAGTTGTTATCCCCAATGGTTATTGAAATCGTCGGATAGCCAGGGTCCTTTCGTTTTTGAGGTAAAGCTTGGGTAAGAGCATCACTCACGGCACTAACTAAGAAAACCTTCTTGGGTACCTGAGATTTCCTCTTCTTAGTGCACAAGTCCTTCAAGATTTTGGCGTAGGAAGGGACTTGTTGGATTGCATCCAAGAGGGGAATATTAATGTTAACCTGTTTAAACAACTCCACAATCTTCTCCATTTGTGGATTTTGTTTATTAGACCTCAACCGGTTTGGAAATGGAACATTTTGAAAATTGGTTGAGTCCAAGACTTGTGGAGGAGATTGTGGAGTTGGAACGGATCCCGGAACAGGAGTTTTCGTGGAGTGAGATGTGGTTCCGTTCGGAGTAGCAGAAGAAGAAGAGCCTTTTGAAGAATGGAGAACAGGCTCAGAAGACGAGAAAGGAGAAGAAGAAGAAGAAGCGGCCGGGGTGTCATCATCTGTGCCAGCGTTGTTGTGCAGCATCCTTCCAGATCTCAACGTAGTCGCGGCATTTACATTATGGTTTTGTTGTTCAAGAGCAACATGTGCATTATGTGGGTGACCAGGATTTGGGAGTAGTTGAGATGGAAGCTTCCTTTTCTCTCGCTCTCTTAAAGCTGCATTCAATTATGCAATCTGTGCTTCGATGGTTTTGATGCTTTGCCCGTGTGCAGCAGTGTGTTGCACCAAAGACTGAATGGAAGACTGGATGTTGGTGGTGGATTGATTCGATTGCTTTACAAATGCCTCCAGACTTCGTTCTAGCGAGGAAACCTTATCGTTGTTTGACGGAATAAAATTGTTTTGACGAAAAGAATTGTTGGGTGCAAAATTGTTCGTCGGATTTTGAAAAGGTTGGGGTTGGAAGTGCTGCTGATATTGAGTTTGTTGCTGAGCTTGTTGTTGAGGAGGAGGAGGCCTCTGGAAGTTGTTGTGGCCTTGGAATTGCTGCTGGTTCTGATTCCAGGCGAAATTGGGATGGTTCTTCCAACCAGGATTGTAAGTGGAAGAGTATGGATCATTTCTTGGTCCTTGCTAAAATGCAGCATTAACCTAATCCTGTCCTTGAGCAGGTGGGTTGTAAGGACACTCTTCGGTCAAATGTGATGGATCAGAACAACAAGCGCAGATGGTACGAGAGGGAAAGTAGGGGCAGGAGAAGGAGATGCGAATTTGCTCTCAATTGCTTCCAGTTTTCACGTGATTGCTGCCATCTCGGCCTTCATTGCAATTGAGATATCGAGTTGATGAACGCCTGCCCTAAAGAGACCAGGAGAAGTAGAAGAATTAGTGTTTGGTCCGGTGCTTTCCCACTAAAGCGTTTGTTCTGCGAGATCATCGAAAAATTGCAAAGCTTCCTCGTCAGATTTAGATAGGAAGTAGCCTTGACAAATGGTCTCCAGCAACTGCTTAGTTGCTGGATTCAGGCCCTGATATAAGGTCTGGCAAAGTTGTCATCTCTCAATACCGTGATGAGGACACTGAACAAGAAGGTCTTTGTATCGGTCAAAGCACTTCCAAAAAGGTTTGGCAGGAAGCTGGGAAAATTGGTTAATTTCGTTTCGTATTTTTGCGGTCTTGTGATTTGGGTAAAACTTTTTAAGAAACGCTTTTACAAACTCTTCCCAACTGTTTATGGAATGCGATGCGGTACTATACAGCCACTTCTCAGCTAGGTCATACGGAGTGAAAGGAATGACTCGTAGCCGTATAGCATCATCAGACAGTTGGGTTGTCTTCATCATTGCACAGACGTTCTGGAACTTGTTAATGAAGATGTATGCATCTTCGGATTCCAGCCCGTGAAATTTGGGCAACATGTTGATGAAGTGAGGCTTAATTTCGAAATTATCCCCATTGGCCAGCGGCAGTGAAAGACAGGTAGGAAGTGCAGAGCGGGTGGGATAGAAACGATCCTCGAGCGTGATTCGCTGTGGCGCTTCAACAGGAGGTGGTTGCGGGTTATTCGCACCCAGATGAAGTGGAATCAGTCCCGGGGGAGGTAAAGGGATGTTAGGAGGAAATCTTGACATCTCAGAAGAAGAATTTGGTGATGATGAAGGTGAGGATGTATGAACAGAATTCCGGTCAACGTCGAAGTTGGCCGGCAAAGGTAAAGGTGAAAGAGGTGTGGAGGGAGTTTCGACGTCGGAGTCGATCGCGTAGTCGGTAGCGACTAACGAAACGCGGACTAGGCGGGCACCAGTGTCCCGAATCCAACCGGACATACACTAAACGAGTTTAGTATAGTCAAAGCGTAGAATGTGAGGGTAAGAAAACGTCAATGAAGAAATGCAGATGAAAGATGAGTGAAATGGGATTCTGGTGTCAAAGGGCAAGTTTTTATAAAAGTTTTTGTTTTGTGGGGGTTTTTTTATAAAGAATTTTGCAAAAATATGTACGGAGTTACTACACAACTTCAAACAATCACAGTTAAAACATGCACAATCATACCTAGAGCTATGGTCTGCTCCTAACTGTTCCAAAGTGACAAGTTGTGAGATAACTCTCAAATCGTCTCTTCACTGCCAATTGTGGTCAGGTAAGCACAAATGAAGAAAGGAGGGTTCCGCTCACGAATCACCGTGAGACGGGCCTTTTAAAATTACATTTCTCACTTGTCTAGCCTAGGCACCACAAAGTCAAGTTTAGATAAACGATTGAATGCCCACAACCTTCCTCTATCCTATTGAGCACGACAGTCCTTAGTTGGCTGAGTCTAGATATTTTTTAATTAAGCTCAAAGGTAATGCATATGCTTTTAGTGATTTTTGGGGTCTTAGGAAGAGTGATGAAATCCCCACCCAATCTGAATTGGTGTTATAGCCCCTTAAAGTCCGTATTATTTATGCAAAGCAGTAACAACCAAAAATCTAAAACACTTGCAAAAATTTTTATTTGGCGGCGGCGCAAAGAATCCTGCACAAAAACAGTTTATTGGAAAGGGGAAGAGAATTTGTGCAAAGAATGCTGCAGAAAAAAATATTTCAGTGGAGTTCAGAGGAGGGGAGAAGAGAAATGAGATACTTACAAAGAAAATTGGGTGCTGACATCAGCAGTTGATCGCGGTTCCGCGGTCAAACAGGTGATTCTGCCGCGGTTCCGCGGCCGAACAGTAGGTTTGGCTCTTCAAACTTTTTTCCTGTGCTGAGTTGGTTCTCCTCTTTCTGTTTAGAGCCCCTGAATCTTGATTTGTTCATTGAGTTTGCTCCAGAACCGAACTAGACTTTCTTCCTATCCTGCACACTTGCACAAAAACTAATAAAAAATAACAAGATGATTTTTTTGTTTTGTTTTTATATTTTTCAATTTTTATATTTTTCAATTTTTTTAATTAACCCAAAATTACACAAAGAAATAAACTACCGTCTCCCCGGCAACGACGCCATTAGATTGTTACGATTTTCTGCGTGCTTAATTTTAATTACCGCAATCAAGATGGTTTCGCTTGGTAGCTAGCCGGTTGAGTACGGGTCGATCCACAGGGAGATGGAAACTTTTTCTTTATGTTTTAACGAGTTAAATCCAAATATGCCGAGTTTTGTTTTAAGATCTACTAATGAGATAAAGGATGATAATAGAACTTTCTAGGGTTAGGATTATGTTAGTTCGAGTTAGGAATTTCTCACTTCTTTCAACGCCCTTCTTAATATCGGTCTTAAGGTAATCGACAACAACGGGGATTAGCACGACCAGGAAAGAACTTACAAGTATAAGCTAGTCTTTCCATGCTTAGTTTCTTCCTTTTGGTTCTTGTCCGTCCGTTCTTGGCTCTTAGCCCTAACCTCCGGTTAATTCAACCACAACCGGTCTAATTAGGGAATCACCGCTATCATGTAGGATATGGTGCTTGTAATACTTTGAAAAATCGTTTAGGTAGTTTTTCGATAATCGGTAAAATAATCAGAATTTTCCGTAAAATGTCAAAATAATTATTTTTCAATATAGGCCCAATTATACAAAATTTAGATAAGAAATTGCTAGAAATTGGTTAATTAATTGTCACTTAAAAATTTCTAGTCATTTAAATTTTTTTCCTTAATTAGTTATTTTAAATATATTTTAAGCTTTTAAATATACATTGAATTAGTGATAAATACAAATTTGAATGGGTAAATTACATACTTAGGATCTATTACAAACTAAAATCTAGTAGTAACAAAAATGTTATCAAGACTTTTTTAGACTTGTAGTTTCTATGGTATAAAAATAGAATTAAAATGGGTTTTTTTTGAAAAAGAAATGATGTGAAAGCATTAAATGAACTTGGAGATACTTTCTTCATAGAATTTTCTACACACTCACACACACACACCCTCTTCTTCCCTTGGCCGAAAGTGTTGCTGCTGCAGCTCCTCATTTTCCCCAATTCATTTTGCTTCTAAATTCATCAAAAATCCATTAAAAATCCACAAAATCCTTCACTAATTCAAAACAAATCCCTATTCTACCTCTTCTCAAACCCAAATTAGTTTAAGACATGGAGAAAGGAGACATCTTTGGAGGCTAGTGCAAGCTAGGGTTCAAACTTGTGAGGTAAAACTCTAATCTAATGGTTAAGTTGTAGTTTAACTATGCTAAAATAGAATTTTAAAGTGTTAATTTCATAGTAATTGCTTGTTTTTGAAATTCAAGAAAAGAGTTGATTTTGTAATTAGGTTTGAAGCTTTGTAAATGGGTTAAAATTAGTGTAGTGGCTATCTAGTGGTATAGTTGGGTTGATTGTGTTAGATGGTGATAACCTTATCGCTAATCTACGACGGTTACGCCTATTCGCAATTTTGGGAGCTTACTAGGTTTTCGATATAATTAAGTGGTGAATTAATTGCGAAATCTTGACGATATTATTAGCATCTACTATGACTTTTAGGGTGTGTGAATGCGAAATTTGGTTTGATCAGGTTTAGTTTTGACGGTTGCTCCGAAACGACGATTTTAGTTAAGGTTATAGTGATTATCGTGTTGTTCCGTGCACCTAGTGCACGTTGTGCCTAAATTGTGGACGCTGATCTTTTCATATTGTGACTTACGTCGTTTCATGATGTGTAATCTTATGTTGTGTGTTATGAAATTTTAGGATCGGTTGCGGAAACATCGGACGCGGCGCGCAAAGGCAAAGCGGTGGTTAGATCAGATTAGCGAGGCGTCCTGGTGTGTAGATATATACATCTATGGGGAAATCGTCTGGATGGCGCGAGGCGCCCCATAGTTAGGATCACTTTATTACTTGCAAACTATATGCATAGTTATTTAGTTAACCATCTCATTCATATGCATATCTTTTTTGTTATTCGTCTGCTGGCATTGCATGGTTATCTATATACCTATGTGTGATATCACCTCTCAGGACACGTACACCATTACCATTGGCTCATGTTGCACGCGCACTATTCATGTGAACACACACGCCTTTGGTAATTTCCATGCCATGAGCACTTTAGAACCTGCTTAGTTCAGTATCAAACACTTGCATCATACATGATACATTGAATTGCAAAGCATGCTTATACCTCACTTCATTATCATGCTTATTTAGATTCCTCATCATAAACTATATTGTATAACATTGATATCATATGCATCTATTATTTACAACATGTCAGATATTGTGATTTCTCGAGGATTTTACTATTGATGAGATTTCTGGATTTTGGGAAAACCGCAAGAATTTTCCAAACTCATTATGTATTTTTTAAAAGGCAAGTTGCGGTTTTCTCGTGATGTATATGTCGTCCACCATGAGTTTTCATGTTTTCTGTTAGATTTCGAGACCCGATTCGAGGAGTGGATGAACCGTCTCGGGTACATGGTGGGCCCGGTATGGTACCCCGGGGCAAGAAGCTCGAGATGTAGACGATGACCCTGGCAGGGGAAGACTACCTACCGGTGATGTCTAGCGCGGCGGATATCCAGAGGATACCGACCGGTGTCGTGAGATTTGATGATATGGGCCAATCCGGACTGACGGAGCCCGAGGTATTGAGATATTGACATAGTGAGACATTAAGACAGATATATTTCCATATTTGGTGTTGATGCTTGACACGGTTTTCGGATGATTTCACTGATGGTCCCTTAGCTATTGTATAGATATTTTTCTAAGTTAAGAATGCGGAGATCATCATATTTAAACACTTAAAGATTTAGTATGGATTTTGCATTCATGTGCATACATACTAGTGGCATTACATCATATCTAGACATACATGTTGTGACGCATTTGCGTGCATTCTTACGATAGCCTTATTAGATGTTATTTTCTACTCGCGAGCTGGCAACTCACCCCCGTTGTGCCACAGTGTCTTGCAGGTTGGACCCGTCAGCCTCATAGCGGCGGGCGTATCTTTTCATTGGCTTCTTTGCTCAGACTTGCGACATTGCTCTTAGGTGGGTTGCGAGGACACTTTTGTATTATCATTGTATCTAGTATTCTCCATCTACCACTTCTTATTTTGTATATGCGACCTAGTGATGAGACTGAGAGATTTGTGTATATGTGGTTTCTCTGGGGTCGAGCTCACTTGAGCCGACGTGTTTTTCTTATTTTTGTGTTTCTTTATGCTTATTTGCTTGATATTACATATATATTGCGTGCGGTTGTGATCCGCCTTGGGCGAAGAGCTAGCTCCCGCTTGGGGATGCCATTATATCATTACAGTTTTATATATTTTGTTGTACCCGTTTTGGGGACAGTATTTACAAAGGAGACTCTGCCGAAATTTTTGGAAAATTTTGATGTTTTTAAAAAAGGGATTAATATAACTTAATTGGTTTATAATCGTTTTCATAAAGGTTTTTCTTCACTCTTATTGATTTTGGTTTAGATTTTCTAGGCTTTGGCTAACTTAGGTTACGTTACGCCTTTAGACGTCTCATAATCTAAGTGTCAGTCATGTTCCGTACCTTCGGGTCGTGACAGTGCCGTAGTGAGCGGATTGTGGTTCAATTAAAGGGAGTCCGAATTAAGGTGTTGGGCAAAGAAAAGAGTGAGAGAAATTTCCTTCTCTCAAACTTTCCTTCTCCTGCCCTAACAAATAAGAAATTACTCACCCATTAAAAAGATAAAAAAAATAAAGAAGGAAGGTAGAAAGAGATGAGGTTGAGAAAAAGTACAACTAGTTATTTGAAACCTCACATTGGCAAGGATCTTACTCAAGCATCATGGTTGTAAAAGATAAAATAAATAGAAGAAGAAAAAATAAAGAAAGCAAAAATAACAACAAGTAGATTAGAAAATGAAAATTATGATCAATATAAATGAATAATTAAAAAGACATGCAAGGAAATAATAGAACTCTTTTTTTATTTTTTTTATTAATCAACGCTCATAAACTCACTACAATTTTTCATAGAGAAAGATAACAAAGAAGAACAGAATTAATCCTAAAATCTAAATAAAGAAAGGCACCCCCTAATTTGACTTTGAGCTCTGCTATTTATAAGCAGGAGAGTGAAACCCTAGGTATACGTTCTGAGCCAATCACGAGATTACAAAACTACCCCAAAAGAGCCGAGTCAACACTGCTTCAACTGCCATCGACACTGTTCAGACGCGGCCGCGGAACCGCGGCAGAAATGCCTATTTGGCCGCGGTTCCGCAACCATTTAGTGGAATTGGTGGACCATCTTTTCAGGGCTTCTCCATGTTGCTGTTCTCTTATGTTTTGTACACTTGGTTTCCCAGAATCTCTTCAGTTTTCTTCCAGATTTTCAGTGGTGCAAAATGATGTGGACTTTTGCCTTGAGCTCCGCATTTAAAGTCTTGGATCTTGTGCTGCCCTTGTGTTTTATGCATTGAAGTGACCAACGATTTGCCATTTTGTCCCATGAACTGGTAGGCGGCATCATACGGATGGTTAGCAGAGATCAGTATTCATCTTTTGTTGGTCGCAGTCCTGTATTTGTTGCGACTTTTCATGAATTTCACTGTAAAGTGCTGAAAACCTGTAACCTGCAATTATTCAGCAAATACGGATCAAAAGTACCTACCTATATGCATTATGATAAAGAATGGGCGGTGCAAAAATCTGATATGAACAGCTACCAAGCAAGCATTGGAATGACACCTTTTTCAGCATTTTATAGAAGAAAGTGTCGATCGCCATTAAGTTGGGACGACATCGGTAATAGAGAACTCCTTAGACCTGAGATGATAGTAGCAACTGTTGATGTGGTTCGTACTATCAGGGAAAGAATGCGCATAGCCTAAAATCGACCGAAGCATTGGGCTGATGCAAAACACCGTCATTTGGAGTTTCAGCCGGGAGATCATGTATTTCTGTAGATATCTCCAAACCGCGGAGTGATTCGATTGGGAAGACGGGGTAAGCTAAGTCCAAGATACATTGGACCGTTCGACATACTCGAACGAGTCGGTGAAGTGACATACCGCTTGGCACTTCCACCTTCATTGAAAGGAGTGCATAATGTGTTTCATATATCCCAACTTAGAAGGTATGTGAGTGACCCCAGCCATATTCTCGATCATTCCGAGCTCACTGTACAACCCGACTTATCTTGTGAGCAACAACCTGTTGAGATCCTGGATAGAAAAGTGAAGTCACTTCGGAACAAGGAAGTCAATTTGGTTCGAATGATGTGGAGAAAAGACAGTCAAGGAGAATCGATATGGGAAAAGGAAGATGAGATGCGTGCAAGATATCCTCACCTATTTGTAAACTAGTCCTTAAAATAAAATTGCAAATTTCGAGAACGAAATTTTTTGTAAGGGGGGTAGACTGTAACAACTCCAATTCTTGTGCACGTAAATTTGATTTAAAGTTAATGTATACTTGGGGTATTTACATTTCCTGTGAGTACTTTAAGTATTTAATCTACTTTTGAACAGCAAGAAGGAGCTTGTAGCTCATTGGTAAGACCTTGCACTGCTAAACCAAAGCACCAGAGTTCAAATCCCATCAGCCAAACATTATTTTTATTTTTATTTCTTTTAATATTTTTAGAAGCCCAAGGTTCTACACGTGCATAACCCGTAAAACCAAGAGTCACACATAAAACAAATGGATCCACGAGATTGACCAAGCGACAGGGGACACGTGGTGATGAGACGCTGGCCGACTCGGGCCGGCGACTCGACCGAATCGGCCGGCGGCGCCGGTCTGGCTCAGTGGAAACCCTATTTTTCTTGACTTGTTGCGACCCCTGAACTCCCACCATAACCCCTGTACTATTTAAATTCCCTGCAAATTTACAGAGCAATTTAAAACACCCAATTAAACCATTTTTAATACAAATTTTTAATATACCTTTTCACATCCCTAAACCCTAATTTTTCTTATAAATACCACACCTAAAATCACCCCTCCTCACTTCCAAATCTCTGTCCAAATTCTCAAGAAAATACCATAAACTTTTTGTGTGTAAGTGGAGTTAGCAAAGGGCGAAGCTCCGGCGAACTTTTGACGACGATCCGAGGAGTTTCCGGCGACGAAATGACGCACCGGTGTTTCCCCAACCTTTCTCTTCCTATTCTCTTGACCCTAAACCCATAAGTCCCTTCTCCCCCTTCTCTTTACTATTCTAAAAACTTAGAATTCTAAAACCCGACGGAAGTGGAGTTAATCCGACTTCCGATTCGGTTTTTCCTTAAAAATCATATTTTTCTTACACACAATAATACCAAACTCTCACATCATGATCATTAAACATTAAGAAAATATATTGACAAGTTTCATATCAAAAAAATTTATATTTCAATTTTTATAGCATTTTTACAGAAAAATACCATATAATTTAGTTCGACATAAATCATTATAATTCCTTGCTATACCTTTAGATAGTTCACGAGATAATGACCTGCCTCCTCACAACACTCATATATAACATAGCACGATAATTTTTTGGAACATAGTTTTGGGAAAATACGATTTTACACAAAACTACCTCAAACTTATAAAAAAAACTTTTTCTATAAGATGTGTATTTTTAACAAATCTATGCAATGCGCCGCTACAACCCATTTCAGGAAACCCGTTCATGATGGTGCGGATTATCGCACATCCTCGGGCTTAGTAGTACGAGATGCAGACCTCCGAAAGGAGCATACGGTCTCGAAAGATTTAAAATACAATTTTCTTTAGAAAATGAGATTTCTATTATAAATAAAACTTATATTTTTTAAATAAATATATATATATGTAATTAATATCAAAATATCTATTTTTAATATTTATAATATTCCACATTTCCAAAATTCAAGATAAACAGCTCATTTACAAGAAAATACCATACAATTCCAATATTACAAATAAATACCATAAATTATGAAATTAGGTTTTATTTCACTAGAAATGTCACATTGATAAAATATACATCAATAAAAACTCTAAAGACAGTAATAAAATACTTGAGGTGTATTTTGAAAATTATACAACATTATTTTTATATAAAACCCTCTCAAGTTATACTAAATTACAATAAGGACCTTAATAGATATAGGTTTAAGCGGGACTAGTCTCTTGAGCCTCAGGGAGCCGGAGATATGGGTTCTTGCCTATTTAAGTTAGACAACTTAACAAACGGTGTTATCAACACAATAATCGTCTTTGAAAAAGACACAAATCCCGCCGTCCTTGTGCAGCGATTACCGATAGCACCCAAACATAATTCAGGATTCAATTTCTTTTTTAATTGTCTGACTCAGACTGAGTCTCAATATATACAACCTTACTTGAATGTGATTCAAATATAAAACTATATTACAATATGAATTTATGAATCCATATAATCAATCTGTTCAATATATTCAATCTGTATCGACTAAACCGAACCATGGATATACATCCATCTACTTAATTCTCCAGTTACATCCATTTATCGATATCATGGTTTCGGCAAGTCATCCATCTATCCAATCTATAATACAAGACAATACAATTTACAATACAATACAAACAATAGACATCGCGGGGTTTAAGGGGTGGATTGGTACGGAAGGTGTTAGAAGTGACACGAAACTGTAACCATTAAGACACCTAACCTGAATTCAATTGCCGTTGTACCGTGGCTGAACGGTTCCTTGTATTCCGTCCATCGTAGTCTCTGGTCTAACGAGACTCCTCTCGTATACACTGGCCTCTTCTGTACCAAGCTACAAACAACAACGTTAACACTAAATATAACATTATAACAATATACTCTCTATTCTGTCTATCTCATTCTTGTCTATTTATAGGACTTACCGAGCGATTTGTTCGCTGACGACATTCTCTTTCTTCTTCTTTGGAATGTCGTCATGTGATTCGGATCTTCAGGAGATCGAGTCCACCAGCGAGGACTTGGATCAGCTAGCTTTCGACCTAGAGCTCTAGCTACTTGTACTTTTCATTTCAGTACTTTCCATTTCTGTTATGCCACTGTTTAGGCATTGCTTTTCATCCCATGTATTTACTTTTTAGATGTATTGTAAAAAGAATGTGAATAAATAAAGTTGTTGTTCAATTATATCTATTGTCTTTGTCTCCTGTGCATTTTTACTTATATTGCTTAGATACGCTTAGCGTGTTTACTTCAGAGTAAATACATAGCGGGCCTCGTCGCGCTCTCTGCCCGCACACCGGGAAGCGGGCGTGACATCACGCATACTGTAGTAACCATTATTCCATTATATACACCGATAATTGTAGCTAAGTAGGATTGTTTAGCATTCATGATATCATATGCTAGTTTAGACATTGCATTTCTTACTTAGATGCCACATGCATTTACATATATATATATATATATTCTGATTATACACTGTGGATTGGCTCTTTGCCGGCATTCTTTATCTCATTGTTGACTCATGATTATGAGATTTCGGTATTTCATGAGATTATGGATTTGGGAAACCATATGTGAAATTTAAAACTTATGCTCCTTTTTAAAAGAAAAATGTGGTTTTCCTTGATATGATGTGTAGCGTCCACCATGAGATTTCTCGGTACTGGAGCATATATGATATATGATTACCCGATTCGAGGAGCGAGAAGACACCGTCTGCGGGTATATGGTGGACCCGGTGCGGTACCCCGGGGCAAGAAGGCCGTATAGAGATTGAGACATTGAGCCCGACAGGGAAGCATTACCGACTGGTGATAGTTGACGCGGCGAATATCCGGAGAATACCGACCGTAGTCGTGAGATCATATGGATATAGGCCGATCCGGACCGACGGAGCCCGATATACGAGGATTATGTGTCACTGATGGACACGATTTTCATGATGTTTTCGAGTGTCGATGCTTGGCACTCAGGTTTTATCATGATTTTTGTGTGTTGTTGCTGGACACACCTATTTGATGATGCATTCATACATAATATACATGATATGTAGCTACTTTGTGACACGGACACGATTACTTGGCTTTGCACATCTGCTTATATTATTACCTTTACCGCTACTCGATATTATCGTGTTATTATTAGTTATTGTATTGTACTATAAGACCTAGGAGATAGTCATACATTCGGTTTCTGCTCGGTGATGTCTTCTACTCACGAGTTGGCAACTTATCCTTATTGTGCCACAGTTTTCTTGCAGGTTTGACTGCACAGGTTCCATTGCGGCTTGCTGGCACACTACCTTCCACAGGGTGATTGCTTTGATTGGTGGGACACATTGCATCGTGACCACCAGTATATACTTGTATATTTCATTTCAGTTGTATCTAGTTAAAAGCTCCATCAACCAGATCTGTAAATTTGTAGACTTAGAATCGTTATTGTATATTCTTTCGGCTTAGAATCACGCTCATGTATTATTCTTTTTTCTGGTTCTTGATGATACTTTGTTTTCTTGCCTTATTCGTGGTTTTGATCCTCGCCTTCGGTGTTGTATATATTTATATCATTGCGTGGTTATTTTCGCCAATTGGCGAAAAGCTAGCTCCCGCTTGGGGATGCCTATATTATTATTGCTTGTATTCGTTTTCGGGTTAAAAATTACAAATGAGGTGCTTGTTCACCGCTGAAAACAGGGACGAGACCGCATAGGCCGTCTTGCCTGAATTTGGGGGCAGATGCTCTTTGGGTTTTATCCGTCCACCTCTCCGAAGATGCCAAGTTGATTTATAGCACCATGTATCGAAGGTTTAGACAGATGCGGCCGTTGTAACAGACTTCATCAGATTCCCCCTCATTTGAGGGGTTTTTGATTGTGGGGACGCTCTTCCCTGCCGGCGCAAGCCCCTGCAGTTAATTACGCTACCGCATCACGGTAACAACTTTCTCCTTCTCCTTCTCCAGATGGTCACTTCGTGTCGTGTGTGTTTGTTTTATTTTTGGTTGCCCGTGGATTGTATACGGAGACTAATTTATGTTGTCGCCCGTAGAGCGTGGATTAGTTCAAATCCGTATTTTCTTAGATTTGGGTTTGGGTTAGGTTTAAGGATCGTTAATTTCATTGAGATTAAGATCAACTTAAGCGTTTGTTAAGGATACGTTAGTCTAATTTTAGACTAAGATCTACTCAACGGGGTTTGGGATCATTTAGATCCGATGACAGAGCATTTTGGGCTCTATCGTCTCAGTTTAGGAACGTTGTGGTCCATAGTTTAAGGACATCATAGTCCGTGGAGTTTAAGGACATCATAGTCTATGAGTTTAAGGACCTCATAGTCCAGTTTAAAGACATCATAGTCTGTGGGGGTTTAGTATAGGGACGTTGCGGTCCATAAGTTTAAGGACATCATAGTCCATGAGCTTAAAGACCTCATAGCCCGTAAAGTTTAAGGACATCATAATCCATGAGTTTAAGGACCTCACAGTCCATAAAGTTTAAGGACATCATAGTCCATGAGTTTACGGACCTCACAGTCCATGGAATGTCTGGTTGTCGGGACCCGCCACCTCTCTGAAGACGTTGAAGAATTACAACGACACATATCGGAGGAATGAAGAGATGTACCCCTTGAACCGATATTGGTTGGGAGATCTGTAGTTAGGTTTGGGACTAAGATCAATTAAAAGATTGTGAGCACATGGGCTCGGTTAATCTGAATTAAGGATTTGTGGCCAACTTGGGCTCAGTCCACTCAGTTTTGAATAAAATGTTGAACATTTATTTGGGCTCAGTCCCTTTTTATTTAACAATATTGAGCATTGGTTTGGGTTGTGACACCCCTTTCTCTTTTGTCTTTTATTGAGTGTTGGACACTTCTTATGGTGCTGAAGCCCTTCTTGAGGAGTGCAGAGCGCTCTGTGTTAGAAGCGCCCACGTGAGGAGCACGTGGAGCGCTCGGCGCTTGGCGACAACCAATGAGTGCAGTGCACATTTATGAAATAGCGTACATATGAGAAGCACGTGGTGCGCTTGGCGCTGAGCACCAGACTTGGAGCGCTGAGGTGCTTCTTATGAAATAGTGCACACGTGAGGAGCACGTGGCACGTCTGGCGCTGAGTGCCAGACTTGGAGCGCTAAAGCGCTTCTTATAAAATAGCGCACACATGAGGAGAACGTGGCGCGCTTGGCGCTGAGCGCCGGACTTGGAGCGCTGAAGCGCTCCTTTAGCAGTTCTGGTCAGTTCTGTGCTTTGAGAATTAAATTTTTGTTTATAAGAGACTTTGTCTCACAGATCTATGATCTCTCTTGTTTTTCTTTATGAGAGACTTTGTCTCATAGATCTAAAAACTAAGTTCTTCTTTTATAAGGAGATGTTATGATTTCTCCTGTTTCAGTGAAAGACTTTGTCTTATAGATCTGTGATCTAAAGAGAACTAAGTTCTTCTCCCCCTCTTTTATGATGAGATACTACGATCTCTTTTTTTTCATGAAAGGCTTCTGTCTTATCGATCTATGATCTAGAAAAAGAACTAAGTTCTTCTTATTTTGATGAGATGTTTTGATTTGTCTATTTTATTTACCTTGGAGAAATTCTTCTTCTCAGAGCTTGCTCTTCTCTTTTTTTTTTGAGAACTTGAAATTTATGGGGGGGTTCCTCTCTGCAAGACTTGAAGTCTTGGGGCCTTTTTATAGGGTAGGCTGATTTGTTGAATCGGTTAAAGAGATCTTTCTCTGATTGATTTGGGGATGTTTCCCCACCATTAGATCTTTGATCCTAGGGCTTCTGTTTTACAGAAGTCAATCTTCTTGTTTTTAACAAGATTGAGAAAATCTTTTCCCATACAGAACTTATTCTGTATTTTGGTGATGATTTTCTTTTAAATCACCATTGGATCTTTGATCCAACGGCAAGGAACATTTAGTTCTAGCACTAGTACTCTCGTGCTTTGCACGTGAGCACTGCAACAGAGTCTTTGACTCTTAGCGTTGGCGCTGCTAGCGCTAGCGCTCTCGTGCTTTGCACGTGAGTGCTGCTGCAGAGTGTTTGACTCTTAGCGCTGGCGGTATTATGAAGCGCTGCTTCATTTCAAATTTCAAACTTGAACAGAGCTTTGCTCTAATTGGAGAAAATAAATGCCCCCCCCACCGTTGCGCTCATGTGGCCTACACGTGAGTGCAGCGGTGGCAGCATCTCTGCCAATGGATCAACTCAGAAGTTGAAACGGCTCTCTATGCCTATAAATAGGGCCTTTGGCCCTTGAGATGACCTCTGTTCATCTCCTTGTTTGTTTTTCTGAGAATTAATTCTCTTTCAGAACCAAGCTCTATGTTTAAGAACTCTCTTAGAGTCAGAACTCTATCAAAAATCTAGGTAAAGATCAAATCTTTGAAGAGATTATTTTATAAGCTAGGGTTTCACCTATTAACAGAGCTTTTCTCTTTTTCAGATCATAGATCTAAAGAAACTTTTAGGGTTTTCTTAACGGAGCTTTGCTCTCTTGAAATCATAGATCTAAAGAGATCTTTCCTAGGGTTTCTTAACCCATTAGAGAAGAACTCTTAGAGTTCATCTTGCAGATCTTAAAGATCTCAGAATTTTTAACTCAATAAAGCTTTGCTTTTAGGGTTTTGATTGATAATTCCATCGTCTTCAAAGAGCAAAGGCTCTTCAGAATTTTTTTCTTTGGGGAATTTTTATTCCCTTCAAGATTAATTATGACAGATGTCATATCTATTGCAGAGCACTGCTCTCAAGGGAGATTTACTCCATGGCCCAAGGGGCGCTCATTAAATGAGAATCCTTTTAAGATTTCTTCATTTAATGACTGTCTCATCAAATGATGAGGTTGTTTTATTAATGATGAACTGTCATCAAGATTGTATGGGTCCCTTTTGGTCCCTTTCCACTGCATTGCAATGCAGTACGAATTTAAAGTACCAAGTGACATAACTTAAACTGTAGCATTTGACGGCTAATTTTTCTCGTTCTTTTTTCGTGCAGGTACTATGTCTTTCGACATTTCTTTCTCGTTCGTCCGTTCGGAAAGCGGATTCCTTGAAGGGCCTTTGGACAGGGAAGTCTTCACGTTAATCAAAGATCATGACCCGGAGCAAAAGAATCTCTATTTATGGGGAATGTGGTATAATCAAATTATCAGGGGGCGACGCAGCTTTTCTTGTGCAGCACCTTCAGAGGTGATCTCCGACATTCACTATGCCGACCCACCCCCAGTGAACTACGCTGTAGAGGAGGTCAATTGGGCTTCGGAGGGTTGCCTTCAGCCTTCCATGGCCACGATACCCGTACAGCCGCCGATAGCTTTGGATATCTTGGGGAGGCATATATGTCAAGGTGAGTCGTGCCCGTGGAGGCAGCCGTACATGATAGGTTTGACTCCCCGCCACTCAACCGGATATTTGCAGTGGGCCCGGTACATTTTGTCGGCCAAGAAATCGCAGCTGCTGAAGCTTGGGCTATACCCTGCTATTTATGCTTTTCTCTTCCAGTATTATCACGCCCCGCTTCCCAGTGTACGAGCAGAGGACGCGACGAGGCCGCTACGTATTTACTCTGAAGTAAATACGCTAAACGTATCTAAGCAATATAAATGTAAATGCACAAGAGACAAGATATAACAAAACAACAACTTTATTTATTTACATTCTTTTTACAATACATAGAAAAGTAAATACATGGAATAAAGCGATCCCTAAACAGTGGCATAACAGAAATGTAAAGTACTGAAAGGAAATGTGTACAATGAACTAAAGCTCTGGGTCTTCAGTAAACTGGTCCAAGTCTTCACTAGTAGGCTCGATTTCTGGAAGATCCAAATCACCTGACGACATTCAAAGAAGAAGAAAAATAATGTCGTCAGCGAGCAATCGCTCGGTAAGTCCCAAAGATAAGGGAGAAATAGAGTAGACAGAAAGAGAAGGTAGCTTTTAAAGTTGTATTATATTGTTATATTGTTGTATTCATTAACGCTGTTGTTTGTAGCTTGGTACAGAAGGATGTCAGTGTATACGAGAGGAGTCTCTATATGCTAGAGACTAAGGCAAATGGAATGCACAAGGCTCCGTTATACAACCCGGAACAACGGCAATTGGATTCAGGTTAGGTGTCTTAATCTTGCAGTCTCGTGCCACTTTTAACATATTCCGTACCAATCTACCCCTTAAACCCCGTGATGTCTTGATTGTATTGTTTGTATTGTATTTCAACTTGTAATGTCTTGTAATATAAATTGTATAATTGGATGACTTGCCGAAACCATGATATCAGTAAATGGATGTAACTGGAGAATCATGGATGTAACTGGAGAATCATGTAAATGGAAGTATATCCATGGTTCGGCTCGGTCAATACAGATTGAATAGATTGAACA
Source organism: Agapanthus africanus (assembly GCA_030015575.1). Taxonomy (NCBI): domain Eukaryota; kingdom Viridiplantae; phylum Streptophyta; class Magnoliopsida; order Asparagales; family Amaryllidaceae; genus Agapanthus; species Agapanthus africanus. Next base: position 348,772,229 of record JASDDO010000024.1, on the reverse strand, counting down.
GATTGAACAGATTGATTATATGGATTCATGGATATATATTGAATTGTAGTATTGTAGGTTGTACTTGAATCATATTCAAGTCAGATTATAATAATGAGACTCAGTCTGAGTCAGACAATTAGAAAAGAAATTGAAGTCCTGATTGTTTTGATGTTATCGGTAACCGCTGCACATGGGCGGCAGGATTTGTGTCTTTTTCAAAAACGATTACCGTGTTGATAACACCGTTATTGAGTTGTCTACCTTAAAAAGGCAAGCACCCACTTCTCCGCCTTCCTGAGGCTCAAGAGATTGGTCCCGCTTAAACCTATATTTACTAGGGTCCTGAAGGTAATTTATAGAACTTGAGGGGGTTTTATGTAAAAATACTTTTGTATAATTTTCAAAATACACCCCAAGTATTTAATTATCGTCTTTAGAGTTGTCATAGATGTAGGTTTTATATTTGTGATATTTATAGTGAAATTAACCTATTTTCATAATATAGGGTATTTAATTGTAATATTGAACTTGTATGGAATTCATGGTATTTTAATGTAAAGTGATTCTTGTGTTTTTAGGAAAAAGTTGGAATATTCATATTATCACAAAATAGATATTTTAATGATACATATATACATATTTATATAAAAATAATTTTAATATATATTATATTTCTAGAAATATCATTTTCTTAAGATATTTGTATTTTAAATCTTTCGAGACCGAATGCTCCTTGCGGAGGTTTGCATCTCGCACTACTAAGCCCAGGGATGTGCGATAATCCGCACCATCCCAGTCGGGTTCCCTAAAATGGGTTGTAGCGGCGCTTTGCAATGATTGTAAAAATACGTAATCTTGTAGAAAACGGTTTTAATAGTAAATGGTATTTATTTGAAAGGTTTCGTTTTCCCGTATTCTATGTTCCCGAAGGTATTATGCTATGTTGCATATGAGTGTGTGAGGAGGTAGGTCATTACCTCATGATCTAATTAAAGGTATAGCAAGATTGTGATGGTTTAAATGTCGAATTTAAATTACATGGTATTTTACTGAAAAAGAGCGGTAAAAGTTACAAAATGAAATATATTGTCATGAAACTTATTCAACATATTTGTTAATGTTTAATAGTCAATATGTAATGGTTTAGCATGATTGTATTTAAGAAAAAGTGAGGTTTTAGGAAGAACCGAATCGGAAATCGGATTTACTCCGATTCCGTCGGGTTTTGGAAATACGTATTTTTAGAATAGCAAAGTGAAGAGGGAGAAGGGACTTACGAGTTTCAAACTTAGGGGTGATGAAGAGGAAGTGGGAGGAGGCGCCGGTGCATCGTTTCGTCGCCGGGAACTCTTATGGTTGTCGCCGGAAAAATCGTCGGAGCTTCGCCCTTCGCTACTTCAAAGTACACTAAGGTTCTAGGAAATTTCTTGAGAGTTTTGCTCAGAATTTTGGAGTGAGAGGGGTGTGTGTAGGGGTTGTATTTATATGGTAAGGCTAGGGTTAGGGTAGGTGAAAGGTTGAAATGAAAAAAAAGTGATAAATTGTATTAAAATGTAATAAAATGGAGTAATTGGTGTTTTAAAGGGGCTCTGTTACTGGTCTAGGGATTTAAACTATGCAGGTGTGCAGGGAAGATGAAAAGCCCAAACTTTCATGTTGGGGACTCGGCGGTCCGGCCGAGTCCTTCCCGCAGCAGCGGCCCGAGTCGGCCGGTCCGCCGGCCGATTCGGCCGAGTCAGGTGGTCGGAGTGCTCCTTGTCGGTTCATTAGTCCCATGGTACAGTTAGTTTTCCTTGGGTAGTGGGGGTTTTTGTGATTTATGCACGTGTAAACCCTTGGTATTCTTAAAATTCAAAATAAAACAATATTAAAAATAATATGGGGTATGGGATTTGAACTCTGGTGGTTTGTTTCAGCAGTGCAAGGTATTACCAATGAGCTACAAGCTCCTTCTTTCTATTAATTAGCAAAACAAACTTATAACCTGTGCTCAGGCAAAAGTACCCATTTCTATAATTTTGAAAAAATTGTACAGAAAGTTGTACAGAAAGTTTGGGGTTGTTACATTCTACCCTCCTTATAAAAATTTCGTTCTCGAAATTTGTAAAAAGAAAGTGTAACAAATTCAAGGAAAGTTTGATGACTGAAGTATTGATAGTGTATGAAAAATAATAAAGTGATACATGGGTTTGAAAATGTGAAAGAAACTTACTTGTGTTACCTTGGTTAACTGTCTCGGCTTCTACAGCCATTAAGGATTAAGCATGTCGCCGTGGCACGTTCCTTCTAGCTGGAGGCACATTCCTCTGTCCTCGAGGCATGTTCCTAAGTACTTGATGGAATTGGCGATTTGGCTGTGCAGGAAATCTATGTGGAAGTGGTGCTGCGAGTGCAGGATGAGTTGCAGGAGCCTGAATAGCTGGCCGCTGCGGGTAGTTGGTGGGTGTGTGAGCTGAGTTGTATCTATATGGAGAGCTCTCAATTCTGTGATTGGACACGCCACAAACTAGGCACAGGCCTTTTGCACGCCTACTGTCCTTTATCAAATGTCCATCTCTCTTGCAATGGAAACAGAAGGCTGGTTATTGGGTTCTTCAGTTCTTCTGGATTCGAACGATGGCCTGGAAGAGGCTCCTCCTGCCATTTGAGTGGCAGAGCGTTTCAAATCGGCAGATTGAGGTCTGCCCTTCTTCTTCACCACTGCCTCATATCTTCGGGTATCTTTCAAAGCCATATCATGGGTTGGGAAATCTCCTGTAGATAATGCAGCTTGGATTTCCGGGTCCAACCCTTACTGAAATCTTCTAGCTCTAATTTCAGCAGTCGGTATGAGACGGGCCGTAAACCTATTACAGTCTTGTGTTAGCTGTATAGTATGTGATATATTGAAGAGTCGAATTATTGAGACATATCTTACCGACTGAGCATGGTGAACTCAGCGTCATACTCATCTACTGACTTGGTCCACATTGAACCTGTTGTAGATGGATGAACTGCTGTCCATGTCGAACCTGGCAGTCTCAGGGAAGTACTTAGTGTCGAACATGTCGCGGAAAGTCTTCTATTCGATGGGTTGTTCAAGACGGTTTTCTTCCGCCTTCCACCAGTTCCGTGCATTGTCCGTGAGCTGTAATTTTGCAACACGAACCCAAGCTATTTCTGGCACTTGTGCCGCTGCCAGATCATCCTCGATACTCTGAGCCCATTCCTTAGCTTCCAGTGGGCCTGAGAACTGTTCGGGATGTAAAGCTCTGAATTGCTTCACCCCAGGTGCTTCAGCTTTGGGACGGTTCAAGAGCCGCCGCTGTCCCTCTAGGAGGCTGCGGATTACCTCAAGCTGAACCGTTTGCTCGTTGGGTGGAGCAGGAATGGCAGGTGTGATTGGTAGTGGAGGAGGTATGTTGTTGACATTGGTGCTGGTCTTGTTCGGGGAATCCATAACCTTGAATGAAAAATTTAGGTTAGGACAGATTCAAAGTATATGGAATGATAAGATTCAAGAAATATGAATTGTAAAGAATGTTTTAGTTGCTGGTTCTTATGTTAAATTGCTTAGGTTGTTCACGCAGAACAGAACTGCATGGTAGTGTTCCATACAGCTCTGACCTGCATGGGCCACCAACAAAACCTGTCACGCCCCGCTTCCCAGTGTATGGGCAGAGGACGCGACGAGGCTGCTACGTATTTACTCTAAAGTAAATACGCTAAGCGTATCTAAGCAATATAAATGTAAATGCACAAGAGACAAGATATAACAAAACAACAACTTTATTTATTTACATTCTTTTTACAATACATGGAAAAGTAAATACATGGAATAAAGCGATGCCTAAACAGTGGTATAATAGAAATGTAAAGTACTGAAAGGAAATGTGTACAATGAACTAAAGCTCTGGGTCTTCAGTAAACTGGTCCAAGTCTTCACTAGTAGGCTTGATCTCTGGAAGATCCAAATCACCCGACGACATTCAAAGAAGAAGAAAGAGAATGTCGTCAGCAAACAATCGCTTGGTAAGTCCCAAAGATAAGGGAGAAATATAGTAGACAGACAGAGAAGGTAGCTTTTAAAGTTGTATTATATTGTTATACTGTTGTATTCATTAATGCTGTTGTTTGTAGCTTGGTACAGAAGGATGCCAGTGTATACGAGAGGAGTCTCTATATGCTAGAGATTAGGGCAAACGGAATGTACAATGCTCCGTTATACAACCCGGAACAACGACAATTGGATCAGGTTAGGTGTCTTAATCTTGCAGTCTCGTGCCACTTTTAACACCTTCCGTACCAATCTACCCCTTAAACCCCGTGATGTCTTGATTGTATTGTTTGTATTGTATTTCAACTTGTAATGTCTTGTAATATAAATTGTATAACTGGATGACTTGCCGAAACCATGATATCAGTAAATGAATGTAACTGGAGAATCATGGATGTAACTGGAGAATCATGTAAATGGAAGTATATCCATGGTTCGGTTCGGTCAATACAGATTGAATAGATTGATTATATGGATTCATGGATTTATATTGAATTGTAGTATTGTAGATTGTACTTGAATCATATTCAAGTCAGATTATAATAATGAGATTCAGTCTGAGTCAGACAATTAGAAAAGAAATTGAAGTCCTGATTGTTTTGATGTTATCGATAACCGCTGCACATGGGCGACAGGATTTGTGTCGTTTTCAAAGACGATTACCGTGTTGATAACATCATTTTTAAGTTGTCTATCTTAAATAGGCAAGCACCCACTTCTCCGTCTTCTTGAGGCTTAAGAGATTGGTCCCGCTTAAACCTATATTTACTAGGGTCCTTATGGTAATTTATAGAACTTGAGGGGGTTTTATGTAAAAATACTTTTGTATAATTTTCAAAATACACCCCAAGTATTTAATTATCGTCTTTAGAGTTTTCATAGATGTAGATTTTATATTTGTGATATTTCTAGTGAAATTAACCTATTTTCATAATATAGGGTATTTAATTGTAATATCGAACTTGTATGGAATTCATGGTATTTTAATGTAAAGTGATTCATGTGTTTTTAGGAAAAAGTTGGAATATTCATATTATCACAAAATAGATATTTTAATGATACATATATACATATTTATATAAAAATAATTTTAATATATATTATATTTCTAGAAATCTCATTTTCTTAAGATATTTGTATTTTAAATTTTTCGAGACTGATTGCTCCTTGCGGAGGTCTGCATCTCACACTACTAAGCGCAGGGATGTGCGATAATCCGCACCATCCCAGTCGGGTTCCCCAAAATGGATTGTAGCGGCGCTTTGCAAAGATTGTAAAAATACGTAATCTTGTAGAAAACGGTTTTAATAGTAAATGGTATTTATTTGAAAGGTTTCGTTTTCCCGTATTCTATATTCCCGAAGGTATTGTGCTATGTTTCATATGAGTGTGTGATGAGATAGGTCATTACCTCGTGATCTAATTAAAGGTATAGCAAGATTGTGATAGTTTAAATGTCGAATTTAAACTACATGGTATTTTACTGAAAAAGAGCGGTAAAAGTTACAAAATGAAATATATTGTCATGAAACTTGTTCAACATGTTTGTTAATGTTTAATAGTCAACATGTAATGGTTTAGCATGATTGTATTTAAGAAAAAGTGAGGTTTTAGGAAGAACCGAATCGGAAATCGGATTTACTCCGATTCCGTCGGGTTTTGGAAATACGTATTTTAGAATAGCAAAGTGAAGAGGGAGAAGGGACTTACGGGTTTCGAACTTAGGGTGATGAAGAGGAAGCGGAAGGAGGCGCCGGTGCGTCGTTTCGTCGTCGGGAACTCCTATGGTTGTCGCCGGAAAAATCGTCGGAGCTTTGCCCTTCGCTACTTCAAAGTACACTAAAGTTCTAGGAAATTTCTTGAGAGTTTTGCTCAGAATTTTGGAGTGAGGGGTGTGTGTGTAGGGGTTGTATTTATATGGTAAGGCTAGGGTTAGGGTAGGTGAAAGGTTGAAATGAAAAAAAAAATGATAAAATGTATTAAAATGTAATAAAATGGAGTAATTAGTGTTTTAAAGAGGCTTTGTTTCTGGTTTAGGGATTTAAACTATGCAGGTGTGCAGGGGAGATGAAAAGCCCAAACTTTCATGTTGGGGACTCGGCGGTCCGGCCGAGTCCGGCAGGTGGCGGTGGCCCGAGTCGGTCGGTCCGCCGGTCGATTCGGCCGAGTCCGGCCGAGTCAGGTGTCCGGAGTTCTCCTTGTCGGTTCATTAGTCCCCTGGTACAGTTAGTTTTCCATGTGTAGTGGGGTTTTTGTGTTATGCACGTGTAAACCCTTGGTATTCTTAAAATTCAAAATAAAACAATATTAAAAATAATGTGGGGTATGGGATTTGAACTCTGGTGGCTTGGTTCAGCAGTGCAGGGTATTACCAATGAGCTACAAGCTCCTTCTTGCTATTAATTAGCAAAACAAACTTATAACTTGTGCTCAGGCAAAAGTAACCCTTTCTGTAATTTTGAAAAAATTGTACAAAAAGTTATACAGAAAGTTTGGGGTTGTTACAAGTATCCCACACCCCCTGTATGGCGGGTCAAAGCCTTTTTGGAACAATGGAACGTTCCAACTCACACCTTCCTTCTACTGGATCGGGAAGTTTTAATCGCTTTAGAGGAGTTCGCGGAGATCTCCGGCTTGCCTGTCAGAGGGGAACATTATGAGAAGATATTAGCCCCTGACGAGTATATTTTCGCCACTCGCTCGGTAGTAATGGGTCTAACCCCAGAGAATGCTATTCAGCATCAATTCCCAAGCTTGATCAAGGTGCTAAATATTTACGAGAGCCTATTTCTCGCATCCGGAAGTCACGGGGTCAGCTTTACAGATTTTATCGCCCGTTTTCTTCGCTCGGAAGTCTTGTCGAAACAAGGTGCGAAGTTTGCCAAGCTCGATGATCCCTTCGGTTTTGGCTTGGATAGCCGGCCGACAGCGGAAGCAAATCAAAAGAATTTCTTCCTTCCAAATTCCGCGGTCATCCCTTTTTCAGAACTCGCTGCTCAAGACATCAACGAAGAGGCGTTCTTTTAGGGTTTCTCGATTTATGGTTGAGTTGGTTTGCGCTCCCCATGCATCCTCGCTGCATGAGGCCGTCTGTTTTTTACCCGGCTCACCGAATGGTTGATGGGACACATGTTGCTGTTGGGATTGCTGGACTGGCTCATTTGTATCATGGCCTTAGCCTGGCAGCAGATACTACTCAACCGGGGGTATAGCCCGTAAACTTCTCGATGCATTATTTCACTTCGTGGCTCGAGCTGCACATACTCGGCGCCTTTGGAATCCATAAGAGTCCTCGTTTCTTCGAAAGTTATAACTTTCCTCGGGTTATGCGGTTGTTTGATACTTCCGCTTTGGAACCGACCCAGCGAGAGGCTCGGGGTCTGATTCTTCGCCCGCGTACAGTCGGGGATGGCATGACCTTCGTCGATAAGGTCATGACTATCGGCAAGAAATCTGCTAAGATAGTGCAGCTGCTGCGGGACACCTTCAAAGACGAGGCCTCTACCTTGAAAGCTTGTGAGATTCTTCACTTATATTCAATCAGGCCGGGCTTTTTAGTGTTTAGGCAGAATGATGCGTAGTTGTTCATGAGATACAACCCACACTGCTTTGCTCAACAATCAAGCTACAATCAGGGTTTTCCGCTTGAAGCCTTTTTAGCTAAGCCTACCGCTACAGAGGAAGGTATCCGTAATGCGCTGCACCATTTCATGCGGCTAAATACCGGGTCTAACTTCTTTATCAGCGAGCCAAGCTGCGTCCCGAAAGCTTTGAATGTGTACGTGGTGTGGTACCAGCACGCGATGGGCACTGTTATCAGGGAAGAAAAACGATTATTGCTTAATCGCAAGGGTGCTGTCCCAGCGGGTAACCCAGCCGTTCCCTTAAAGCGACGGACCATCGTTCGTCCTCCCCTAAGAGAAGCTGCTGCGACTGTGGTTCCGCGTGCTTTTCCTGATAAGGGTCTACCTCGTGCGCCTGTAGAAGCGGTGGCTACAGCGTCACCCGATTCTGGCGTGGGTACGGAGATCGGGACTCGTCTCCCAAAGTTGCCTGCAAGCGCAAGCTCGTGTTATTGGCTACCGGCACTCTCTCACAGAAAAAGAAGAAGTCGATGTTTTCTGTCGACGTCGTACTCGGCCAGGAGCCCCATGCTCCCTATAGCGAGGGCTTGAGTGAATACGAGACCAATGAGGGTCTATTTATCGAGCCTACGGATGATATCGATCTTCAAGTTGCCCTCGCGACTTCAGAGCAACTGGCTCGCGATGAAGCTGCACGGATCATGATTGCACAGTCAGGTAGGCTGCAGTCGTATCTTTCCGCGGTTATCTCTTTTTCTTTTCTTTTTTATATTTATGCTTTGACTGACTCTTTCTTCTTCAACAGGTATCACTGCCGAGGCTCTTGCTGCTTCCCTCAAAACGTTTGAAGAGGAAGAGGGGCTCCGTGCTTCTTTGGGCCTTGGTATAATTCAGCTTATCATGCCTTCATTCCCTTTTTTCTTCATTCGTGGTTTGACCCTTTCTTTTGTCTTATTGCAGGGACTATTTTGAACCCGGTTATCCCAAGCGCGGTGCCGATCTTGAGCGGTGATATGGCAACGCTTCCAGAGCCGGCTATCATGTCCCCAGCTCTCCCGTTGGTATTACACGAGGCTTCACTTAAACAGTCGATGACGGAAGCCGTAGCGACTCCATAGGCAAAACTTGGTTCGGACAATGACGTCCCTTTGACGGAGGTCTTGCGGAGATCGCTTCTCACCGCTCAGACCGAAAGGAAGCGTGCAGCGAGAGAACGTGATGCCAGCTTGGCTATTGGTGCAGGCTCAAGTACAACCCCATCTGTCTCTATTCCTCTAGAGGATGTTCCAGCTGCTCTGTCTACCGCTCATAGACAGGTTGTGTGCGCGGCTCGGGAGGCAACCCAGAATCTTTCGCAAGGTAATGCAAAGCCTGAACTTTTCATTTTTACTCGATCCGTAAATTCTGATATACCATGTCTTGCAGGGCCAAGTATCGGCGATGAGGCGGTAGGCGAGAAGACAGCGACCACAGAGCCCGAAGCGGCTACTATCTCTCGGGAGTCCGGGACTGACCCAATCACCGCTCTTTCTCCTTGTGGTTTCTTGCCATCAACGGGTATCGCGAGTGTCACGACGGCCCTTTTTGAATCGGGGGACGAAGCCACGGGCGCAGAAACTATTCCAATGACGGAGAGCGAAGGAGCTGCTGTGCCTAGTGATGCTCTCGCCGCGGTTTCGATTGGCGACTTATCAGGTAGATCCAGCGTCACTGTTTTCTTTTTATCTTTCGATCCCGTTCATCCCCATCTAATGACATTTTGTTCGTTTTGAGTGTAGGTGTAGTAAATGCAGAGATTGTGCCATCTGAAGAGCCTCTGGTCGCCGCCGTGACGGCTGTTGTTCCGTTGCCTTCTCCCATGTCGTCTGGAGTGATGGAAGGTATATGTTTGCGACTTATCGGTTTCATTGTAAGTAATATACTCTTTGTACTGACATCGTATTGTTACAACCGTGCAGGAGTCCTTTTTGACCATCTTTATCAGGCGCTGAACCCGCATTTCTCCTTCCAGTCGGAAGTCAGTCCGCCTGCTGGTATCCGTGAGTATAGATTTTAACCGACATCCATTTCTTTCTTTTATGAGAAAACATGTCGTTGCTAATTCTTCTTTGTATTGATTGCAGCGTTACAGATTGGAGGAGGGGACGAGAGAATAATCGCGCCTCCGGCACTCCCAGCTTTACCACCTGTCGCAGCCGGTATAGTAGACCCTATTACTCGTGCATTTTCTTTATCTCTTGAGTCGACATCTGATTATGATTCGTTTTGCAGCGATCGCACCGACTCCAGCTCCCTTCGAGTCTCAAATCTTAATGCCTGCAGGGCCCTTTTCCAGACGTCCATCCTCTAGAGGCGCTGCAACTAGCCTACGCATGTTAAGTGAATTCATTGAGGATCTTGACGCTGAAGCCCTCATATTTGCTGCAGATTTGCTGCTGAGGGTAATCCTATGCTGGCGACGCTCGTGAACTTCCATGACGAAGGCGTCGTCAAGTCTTGGGTTAATTACTGCAGAATAATCGAAACCTGTCTGCATGAGATTGAGCTCAGGCGTCCTGCTTCGGAAGTATTGGCTTTGAACTCACAGCGGGCTGTGTGGGTTGAGCAGAGCGTTCCCTTCCTCTGCCATTTCGAACAAGTGGCGACCTTAAGGTGGAAGGAACGTGAGGAGGCTTCAGGCGAATCCACCCGGCTGTGCGCCCAGGTTGACGCGAATGATGCACAGCTGAAAACTATCTTTGAGGGCCTCCTATGATATATTTCTGACGGGCTAATGCTGAGGCAGAAGCTCGATCTCATTGAGCGGGATGCGCAGAGTCGTGAGGCAGCTCAGCGGGAAATCGATGAAAGGGTTTCATCCTGTTTGCAGCAACGGGCCCGAGTCGAAGCTGAGCTGGCCGCGGTGGCTGCTCATGAAAAGGAGCTGAATGGAGTGTGCAAACGGCTTGCTGATTTGCTAAAATCGCCTCCTTCTCAATAGTCGTCTTTGTATCGATTGTAATTTATGAATAGCATGTATTCATTTCATTTTTATTTTATATGATGTATCTCGCATTCAATTGGATTCATGAATAAAGGACACATTTTTTATCTCTGACTATCGCTTTCTTTTCTCTGCTATATTGTTGGCATGTGATTTCAGCAAATGTAACTTGTGGACAATAGATAACAGTTCATTTTGAACTCTTTGTAGGGCAGCGGTGGCATAGGAGACAGGTTCAGATCTGCCATCTAAGGCTTTCCAACTTTATGAGCCGTGAGGGTCTCATAAATACTTTTCTCCCTACTAGTCGAGAGGATCCCGTAGGTGTATTTTCTCCCTAGGAGTCGTGAGGACTCCTAAGTGTGTGTTTTCTCTTGAGAGTCGTAAGTGTTTCGCCCAATCAGAGCAAAGCTCTGTTGAAATTCAAAATTCAAAATTTTGAAGCAACGCTTCAAATCTCGGGCGCAACGCGCCACATGTCAGGCGCTAATACGTCAGCGCAGCGCCCGAGAAGGCGCGCCCAATCACAGCAAAGCTCTATTTAAAGGAAGCAACGCTTCAGTTGCGCATGCACTGCGCTGCGCGACACGTGTCAGCGCAGATGCGCTAGCGCAGTTGCGCTGCGCTGTGCGCTGCGCGACACGTGTCAGCGCAGTTGCGCTGCGCTGTGCGCTGCGCGACACGTGTCAGCGCAGTTGCGTTAGCGCAGTTGCGCTGCGCTGCGCGACACGTGTCACGCGCTGGGGTATCTGTGCCAAACAGAATTAAATTTCTAAGAAATCTTTTCTGTTCTTGTTAAAACAAGAAGATTTTCTTCTGCAAAGCAGAAGCCCTTGGATCAAAGATCCAACGGTGGGGAAAATTCCCCAAATCACTCAGAGAAATATCTCTTTAACAAATTTAACTAATTTATGGGCACTATAAAAAGGACCCTAGGCCTCAATTCAGAAAAGGAGAACATTTTTCTTGGAAAAAAGCCAAGAGCTTCAAAGGGAGAGAGAATTCTGAGAAAAACTCAAAGAAAAGAAATATAAAAACCTTCACGAGAGAAAAAGAAATCTCTTTTAATAAATCATTGATCTAAAAACCCGATCAATGTTCTTCACATAATAAACAGTGCTTTGCACTTCTTTTTGAACCACTGGTTCTTTAAAAACAATAAAACAACAAAATAAAAAATAGTGCTTTGCACTTTTATGAACCTCTGGTTCTTGAAACAAAAAAGAAAAAAATATTTTTCTTTGATCTAATTTAGATCAAGAAATCAAATAGTGCTTTGCACTTCTGTTCTTGAATCTAAAAGATTCTTAGTGCTCTGCACTTCCAAACTGCGCTGTTGCGCTCTTAAGAGAGCGCCACGTGTCAGCTACAGAACCATTTGCGCCACGCGCTCTTGAAATAGAGCTTTGCTCTCTGGAATTGGCGCAACTCACCAGAGCGCGCCACGTGTCAGCAGCGCAGCGCACTAGCGCAGCGCACTGCGCTGTTGCGCTTGCGCTCACCAGAGCATGACACGTGTCATCACCATATGAGCTTTCGCTCATTACTCGGCGCAAAGCGCCAGACAAATGCACTGCATTGCTTACAAAAGGGGCCAAGCCCAATTAAAGAAGGCCTAACAGGTCTAATAAAATGCAATGAATTATTTTAAAAAGGGGCAGAGCCCAAACTAAAATAGATGCTCTGCATCATAAATAAAGGGACAGAGCCCAAATCAAAAGCCTAGCAGGCCAGAATAGAATGCAGTGCATTATTAAATATGGGCAAAGCCCTAGCACAGGCCTAATAGGCCAAAGATCAAGAAAAATGTTGAATATTCTCAACTGGACTTAACCCAATTTTGGCCGTAAGTTCTCAAATTAAATTGACTGAGCATAGCTCTCTCTTGAATCAATTTACATCTGGTTCGAGGGTACATCTCCGAACTCCTCTGACACACGTCGTTGTAATCATTCAACGTCGTCAGAGAGGTGACGGGTCCCGACGACCACACCCTTCAATATTAGACCGAAACGTCCTTAAACTAATGCTGGACCGAAACGTCTTTAAACTACCTATGGACCGAAATGTCTTTAAACTACCTATGGACCACTACGTCCCTAAACTGGAATACGGACCACCACGTCCCTAAACTGGAATATGGGCTGGAACATAGACCGACACGTCCCTAAACTGGAATACGGACCACTACGTCCCTAAACTGGAACTTGGACCACTACGTCCCTAAACTGGAGCAATAGAGCCCCCAAATGCTCTTTTGCCGGATCTAAACGGTCCCGTTAAGTTGATCTTAGTCTCAAAACAGGACTAACGTATCCTTAACGAACGTTTAAGTTGATCTTAGCCGCAACGCGACTAATGCATCCTTAAACTAAAAACACCAAACCCAAATCTAAGTAAATACGGATTTGGACTAATCCACGTCCTACGGGCGACGGCATTACTCAGTCTCCGTATACAATCCACGGGCAACCACAAACAAAACAAACACACACGACACGAAGTGAAATTCTGGAGAAGGAGAAAGTGGTTACCGCGATGCGGTAGCGTAATTAACTGCAGGGGCTTGCGCCTGCAGGGAAGAGCGTCCCCACAATCAAAAACCCCTCAAATGAGGGGGAATCTGACGAAGTCTGCTACATCGGCCGCATCCGTCTAAACCTCCGATACACGGTGCCATAAATCAACTTGGCATCTTCGGAGAGGTGGACGGATAAAACCAAATAGCATCTGCCCCGAATCTCAGCGTCAGGACATCGCGGTCCTGTGCGCCGCCCTTCGGAGGGGAACAGATTCTGGCACGCCCGGTGGGACCTTTTCCTCTTTCCACTCCACACTTCGTGTGTCGTCTTCACGAACCAATCGCGGTTTGTTAAATGGTTGCTTTCGGATTTCAAGTTACTAAGATTTGGTCTTTTGCCTGGCGCAGAACTCAAGATTCAATGGCCTTTAACTGCACCAACTGCTCGAAATGCCACTGCAACGGACGCTCCACCTCACCGGGAGGTGTAGCATATGGGACCCAAGCGGCTTCCTTCCTCGCTCTACCGGTAGACCAGGTGACCCAAGCCACCACTGGCCTGTTCTTCGGGACCATGATCCCACCTACAAGCTTCCCTACACCAATACCTACACCGGAATTGAACAAGAAGTCGGTGTTCGACCGGCTCACTGCTACGACGGCCCCTGTCAACAGGTCGCCCACCACCAAGCCAACGGCCTCTGTCTTTGCGAGGCTGGATCAAAACTCTGAAGGGCCTGCTAAGAAGCCCAGGAACTCTAATATGGTTGTCCCAAAGAGGGCAACGGCCGCTGCTCCGGAAGTCGTTAAGGAGGCTTCTCCCGCCAAAGAGTCAGTCTTTTCAAGACTGATGATTCCTGCTCCTGCCCCTACACGAAGATCTGTCTTTGACAGATTGGATATTATCCCGCAAGGAACGACCTCAGTTTTTAAAAGGTTAACACCGGCGGTGCCTCATTCAGACAGGGGGCAAAAAGAAGCTATCTCTATCTCTGAGCCAGTCCCAACGGCTCATCGTGCTCGACGTCGCCATTGGCGACGAGTGAGGAAGGCAGGGGGCAACTCTCCCTCAGGGCTAACTCTACCGGCTCCAGTGGTGGAAGTCAACGCTGCTATTCCAACTGGGAACAGCTTTGAATTGCTGAGGAGGGTATGGAAGAACTCTCCAACCGCTACAGTGAAAAGATCTCCTCCGCCTGCGGAGAGAGTCCCAGAAACAAAGCAAGAACAGCCCCCTCAACGGCTGTCCTCAAGAATTTATAAAGTTTGGAGGAGGGCTCAAGACTCCGTGATCGACACGGATCACTACCGTCAACGAAAGAAGATGAAGGTGCAAAAAGAAAAAGACCGTCCAATTAAACAGCAGAGGACAACGATCGCTAGGGTGCCCACTGCAATGGCCCCTTCCACTTCAACGGCCCACAAAAGAAGAAGGTCGGAGAAAACCCCCGCACCGGCGACAAACACCAGAGGTGATGAACCTAAATGCCCCAAGTCAAGGGGCATAACAGTTCATACGGTTTATATGGCATCGGGAAAAGAAGATAGCCGCATTTCAACAGGTCATAGACCGCACACGAGGTTAGTGACCAAGGCTCAGGAGCAGCAGCAGAAGCTCCAAGAAATGATGAACGCTATGGCCGCACTTACAGGGCCAAAAGAAATCCCGGAAACGTCCTCGGACGAGCGTCAAGAACAAGAAACGGACACCGAATTCCTTCGGCGCGTACTAGAGAAGAAAGATAAAGAAGCTGCGGAGCAGGCAGCCAACATAAAGAAAATGGCCCTCCTGTTCCAGGATATGGTGGGTATGATGATTCAACAAGATCCACCTGCTGAAGATCCCCCGATCATTCTTGAAGACGATAGGGGAGAGACGTCGAATCCTCCACCGGCTCTATCCACAGCTAAGGAGGATGCAATCTCAAAAACTGATTTGGATGAATACATCGCCCAGCAAATACGGGTGCATCATGCGACCGAAGCGGCCGGTCAGGTCGTAAAAACGGGGCGGCCATATCCAAGTTGGTACGATCAAATCAAGTACCCGCCAGGTTATACAATTCCCAAGTTTCATGTCTACAAGGGGACGGGCAATCCTCATCAGCATGTTGCCCAGTTCAGGGCACTCTGCGGCAACACCGGCGGTGACGACAAGCTGTTGCTTCGCCAGTTTGTCGGAAGCTTATCAGATACGGCGTTTGAGTGGTACTCTGAGCTCCCAAATGACTCTAGTAAAACCTTCGCGGAGATGGAGCTGTTGTTTACTCAACGTTTTGCAAGTGCCAGTGAACGTACCCCAATGACGGCACTGATTAATGCTAGGGTAAAACCCGGCGAGACGTGGGTTCAGTACGCTATACGATGGCGGAACTTATGGTCGAAGTGCGAGCAGCGCATTGAAGAAGTTCCCGCGGTGGGTATGTTTGTGGGGACCCTTGATCCGCAAGCGACCATTTCATAATTTATGATGTTTTTCAAGCCAACTACCTTCCAGGCCTTGATTGACAAACTTGCGCAAATGGATCAAATGGGCCATAAACCCCCTCTTCCAAGGCCGGACTCCCGAAATGACAAAGGGAAGGGAAAACCGATCGTCGTCGCTAATGCTCAACAACAACCGAGCGACTCGAAGCCGGTTGCTCGTCAAAATAATATGCGCCCGTACGTACCCCTTGAGGATAGGATGGGACGTCCTTATTCCTTTCCCCGCGATAAAACGAGGAGGTTATTCGAGCTAGCGTTGCGCAACAGACTCATAAATCTGCCGGATCCAAAACGTCCGTTGCAACCAAGTGACGTCAACGAGCCCAACTACTGTCCTTATCATCGAGTACTAGGCCATCCGATCGAAGATTGCTACGTTTTCAAGAATTGGCTTGAAAACCAGTACCGACATGGCAAGTTCGCGTTATCTGACAAATGGAAGGTGAATCCCCCGCAACCCCACACCTCTAAGGGGACGAATACGCCGGGGACAACATGCTCCGTCATTAAAGAAGCTCCTTGGGAGGTTGTATTATCAGCCAAGACAAAGAGGATGCTAAACGATCTTCAGACATGTCCAGCGATCAAGTGGAAGAACCCGTTGGAGCCGCAGGTCATTGAGGGAATGTTGAAGCCACGTCCAACTCCAAAGACCGATAGTGGTGGTTCAAGCACTTGCAGCCAGCCGTCAAAATCTTCGAAAAAGAAGAAGAAGAAATCTAAGAAGCCCGTGAAGTCTGGCGACAAGCGCACGGACTTACAAAAGCAAATTGATGCTCTGGATGAATACAACCAAAAGGCACGGACTCCCATTACGCTCTAAGAGTTCCTCAATCATGTATTTCAAGAAGAAGATGAGGAAGAAAGTTCATCGGATGAATCCGAGGAATATGTGGCGAGCTGTCATATGATTTCCCATTCGATCACGAATGATGAGGAGACTCCTTGCACTGAAACGCTGGGGGCAGATCTTGAACCAAAATTTCCGGAATTATCAGTTGAAATGATTGACGCGTTCCTTAACGAAGCTCGATTGAAAAGTAAAGCTGATCGAGAACGCGAGACGGCTATATTTGAAAGGGCCAAGCGCCAGCGACTTGATGAAAGAGCTGAGATGATCCGAGCAAAATGCCTCCACCGTTGACAAAAGCCAATTCAAGATGAGGAAAAAGTTTGCTAAGGCCATATCAATGGGCATGAAGCTACCATCCTCTGAAGGAAAAATTACTGGTGAAATAGAAATGTACCCCTCCTATTGCTTATATCATCAAAAGATTTCGCACCCCACTCAAGAGTGCAAAGCTTTCGATAAATGGTGACAAGGATATGTTGCTCATCGACAACGCTTTAAGCGGGAAAAGCGCAAAACTCGTCGGGAGCAAAGAAATACGACCGAAGGGCTTGAAAGAACTACCGGCGATTGTCGCATGGTTAACACCGGCGGGTCACAAGTGCCTATATTCGGGAGCGATTCTGATGAGGAGCTGCAACTTGCCCCTCTCTTTAAAGAGTCCACTTCGGGAAAAGAAGAAGAGCTGAATGTCTGCAAAAATATTCGACTGCGGAATCGGACGCTGCCCGAAAAGAACCTCGGACCCTCGAACAAAAAAGATAAAGGGAAAGAAAAGGCCTATGAAGATATCATCTTAGATGACCAAGTGGTGGAAGAGCTAGCTGCCAAAGACCCGCCGAAAAAGAATAAGGTGGATTACAACGTCTTAGCACATCTGAGAAAGCTGCCCTCACAACTTAGCATTTTTGACGCCCTTTTGCTATCAAAAGAGGCGAGAGATTCGTTGATTAAGGCGCTCCAAGGCCCAGAACAATTCCAAGCATGCCTGGCCGAGGAAAAGATGAAGGATGAATTGGAGGAAGTGCACACGGCCGATGTTACTTTTGGCGATGAAGACCTTCTACTTGGGACGTGCGAACACAATCGCCCTCTCTATGTCTCGGGATACTGCCATGATATAAAGATAGGCAAAATCCTGATCGATAACGGGTCCTCCGTTAATCTTCTCAAAGTGCGGGTGTTAAAAGAAATCTGCATGAGCGTCCAGCACCTTGCTCGTGACAAGATCACCATCTCCAGGTTCGACTCCCGGTCATCAAGAACTCTTGGGTCTGTGATACTGACGTTACGCTTCGGGCTACTCGTCACAGACGTTAAGTTCCACGTCATAGACGCCAAGACATGCTACAACGCTTTGCTCGGCCGACCATGGTTACACGAGTACAACATCATCCCTTCTACACAACATCAGTGTATGAAATATTTTAAGGATGGTTTCGAGTATACCGTGACGGGAGAACTGAACCCGTTCTCCGTGAACGAGGTCCGCAAATACGAAGATACCAAATATTTCTTACCGGATTTCGAAGATACGGAGAAGTGTCACAAACCGGAGAATAAAGCTAACGCCACCATCCCTGTCTTCGGCAGTGATACCGAGGAGGAAGAGGAGATAGTGTATTCGGGTCCGCCCCAACACAACAAGTCAGGACCGTCCACTCCTACATTGATCTTTGGTAGCGACTCGGAAGATGAGATCCGTGCTGTATTCTCTGCTCGACCTTCCGTACGAACGTCCGCTGATGAAGAACAAAGTCTACAAGTCGCCATGGTGCCGCTTAAACACCATAAAGAACTGGATACACTTAATATCTACAGTGTAGAAGAGTTGCGGACATTCTATATCCCTCCCAGGCGAGAGAGCGAGAAAGCAATTCTGTTTTACCGCTCTGAAGAAACCAAGGTGGAGAAAGAAATCTGGCACGGCACGGATCCCACGCTCGACAGGCTTCAGCCTATCCGTCTTCCCAGATATTATACAGAGGGTCTGGAAAAGCTGCTGAAACGCCAAGGGATATCCTTCAAACAAACCGTTAGAAAAGCCAAGTTCTATGACAAAGTCTGGAACGTTCCCGGGACTCAACGCAAACTGCCTAATGGGAGAATGGAAACAATTGGGCTTGGATACGTCCGGCCAAAGAAACGAGAGTTATTACCCGGCTGCTACGTCGTGTATGACTTCAATGAGGAAGCGGATGCTTAATGGGAGGACGCTAATCCTGAGACAGTAAAAGTTCCAGATGCAAAAGTGCACAGTCCGTCGTTCGAAGAACAAATGGACAAGCTTATAAAGGAAGCGGGTCAAAAAGTCCGGGACGATCATAACCACGAAATGGTCATCTACAAGAAAGACAAAACGCAACGCCTTCTCCAACAGGCCACGAAGGACGAAAATGCCACTCCTTGTCAACCTGTTATAAAGAAGGCTCGACGCAAAAGCAGAAATAAGTCGAAAGGCCAAAAAGGCGCTCAACAACAACAAAGCAGGGCTAAGAAGCCACGCAAACGGGAGTCGAGCGTTATTGATCTATCCCTTATGAAGAAAATGGGTCGAGCGTACTCGTTTCCTCGGGACAAGACGAAGAAGATACTTGACCTCGCTCTAAAACATCAGATGCTTACACTGCCGGAGTCTAAGCACCCCGAACAAGCGGGCAAAGTCTCACACCCGGACTATTGCTTTTATCACCAAGTGATAGGGCACCCTCTCGAGGACTGCTTCACCTTCAAGAATTGGGTCGAAGATCAGTATCAGCTTGGCAAGTTCGCTCTGTCCGAAAACTGGAGGGTAGCGCCGCCACAGAAGCACGAGCCCAAGGCCACGGAAGAAGAACCAGTTCCACATTGGGATTGGAAGCAAATTCGCACCTGTCACATGATTACAATATTAAAAGAAGAGCCCGAGGACATAGATGAACTCCCTTGGTGCTTCGAAAACATCAGCGACGAGATAATCTCAGAATTCCCACCAGCGCCAAAAGAGCTGGAAGATGGAATCCATACCACTGCAGATAATCTCAAGAAAATTGAGTTGGGGACGGCAAATGACCCGCGACCGACATTCATCAGCGAGCTGCTATCTGAAGAAAGGGTGGCTGCGTTAAAGGATGTGTTTCTACAGCATAAAGATTGCTTCGCATGGAACTATTCCGAAATGCCGGGACTAGATCCAGAAATTGATGTGCACAGATTGGCGATATCTCCGAACGTCAAACCAGTTAAACAGGCGCCGAGAAGAATGCGGCTCGAGCTTGAGATGAGTATCAATGTCAAGGTCAAGAAGCTGATCGACTCTGGTTTCATCCAGGAAGTTCAATACCCTGAATGGATCGCCAACATCGTCCCGGTGATGAAGAAAAATGGGACAGTGCGCATATGCGTGGACTTCCGGGATCTCAATAAAGCTTTCCCGAAAGACGATTTCCCAGTGCCAGTCACCGAACTGATGATAGACAATACGTCTACTCATGAAGTTTTCTACTTCATGGATGGCTCATCAGGGTATAATCAGATAAAAATGCATCCAGAAGACCAGAAGCACACAGCCTTCAGGACCCCTTTAGGAATATTCTGTTACAAGGTGATGCCCTTCGGTTTAAAGAACGTCGGTGCCACCTATCAAAGGGCCATGACAAAGATCTTCGATGACCTTATACACGAAATCGTCGAATGCTATATCGACGATCTCGTGGTTAAAAGCAAATCATACGAGGAACATCTCGAGCATCTGAAGACCGTATTTCAACGCCTTCGACAATACAACTTGAAAATGAACCCGCTCAAGTGTGCATTCGGAGTTTCCTCAAGCAAATTCCTGGGATTCATTGTTCGACACCGAGGTATTGAAATAGATCCGTCAAAGATCAAAGCGATCATGGAAATGCCTCCGCCGAGAACTCTCAAACAGTTGCGATCTCTCCAAGGGAAGCTCGCGTACATACGGCGATTTATAGCCAACCTTTCAGGCAAGTGCCGTCCCTATAGCCACCTGATGAAGAAGGGAACCCCGTTCGTCTGGGATCAAAAATGCCAAAGCGCACTAGACGAGATCAAGCAGTACCTGCAGAACCCGCCGGTGTTGGCTGCCCCGGTCAAGGGAAAGCCTCTCATTCTTTACACGACCGCCCTCGAAGGTTCCTTAGGCGCATTATGGGCACAAGAGAACGATCAAGGGAAGGAAAGAGCACTCTATTACTTAAGTCGAGTTCTGCTGGGAGCAGAAAGCAATTACTCTCCCATTGAGAAGCACTGCCTGGCGCTAATCTTCGCAATAACAAAGCTCAGACATTATGCGTTGGCACATGAAGTCCGTCTTATTTCAAAGGTGGACCCTCTCAAATATCTAATGTCAAAGGCCATATTGACAGGTCGACTCGCTAAATGGGCCCTACTCTTGATGGAGTTTTCGATAACCTATCAACCTCTCAAGGCAGTGAAAGGCCAGGCCATCGCCGACTTCCTCGCTGAGCATCCCATACCCGCCGATTCTCCTCTAAATTGCGATTTGCCGGACGAACATGCGTTCGATGCATCGACGGTGATAATAGCCGATGGGAACTTTATTTCGACGGAGCATCTTCCATGAAAAAGCGCAAACAAAGTACCCCTATAATCAAATCGGGGGTAGGCCTCATCTTCGTGACTCCACAAGGAAGGATAATGCGCTTCGCTTTTTCCTTAACAGAGCCGAGGACAAACAATGAAGCCGAATACGAAGCTCTGATAGCAGGCCTCGAGATCGCCATCGACATGGGAATTGAAAATCTCCTCATATACGGGGATTCTCAACTGGTCGTTAGTCAAGTAAACGGCGACTACCAAACGTGCAAGCCGGAGTTGGTGAAGTATGGCGAAAAGGTGCAACAACTGTTGACCCAAATTCCTTCCTACACTTTGGAAAACATACCGCACGCGGAAAACAGCAAAGCAGACGCATTGGCCAAACTTGCTAAAGAACTGGCTGACGAGAACCTCGATGACGTAAGAATCGTGGTACAAAGCCGTCGGGTGCTTGCCCCAGCAGAAATATCTCCGGAATCATCCGAAGAAAAGGGAGCGAGCGAGCAGATGACCTTACAAGTAAAAGAACGAGAAAAGGTTGAGGATTGGAGGGAAGTCTTTATAGACTACTTCAAGTCCCACCAAATGCCTGAAGAAGCATCCACAAGACACCAGCTCATGAAACGAGCTCTGTCTTTCGCCTTCGTCAACGATACTCTGTACAAGATGTCATTTGATTCTCTGTGGCTGAGATGCTTAGGACCGGACGAAGCGAGAAAGGTCGTCCAGGAAGTTCATGACGGACTCTGCGATTCTCACCAAGCAGGCCCAAAGATGAAGTTGAAGATCAAACGGATGGGCTACTACTGGCCCACGATGATCCAGGACTGCCTCGAATATGCGAAGCAATCCCACTCATGCCAAATTCATGGGGACTTCATCCACCAGCATCCAAATCCACTACACCCAACGGTGGCTAGCTGGCCATTCGAAATGTGGGGGACTGATATAGTCGGCCCCATTGAACCAGCATCGTCTAGGGGACATCGTTTCATCCTGGCAACGACTGACTACTTCTCCAAATGGGCAGAAGCAGTACCGCTGAGGGAAGTAAAGACGGAGAATATCCTCCACTTCTTCAAGACGCACGTCATATATCGGTTTGGAACTCCGAGACGGATCATCTCCGATAACGGGCCAGCTTACAGAAGCCACAAGATCAGTCGCTTAGCGCAACGGCATAATATAGACTGGAAATATTCCTCGGTTTATAATCCGCGAGCTAATGGTCTAGCTGAAGCCTTCAACAAGACCCTGACAAAAATCATGAAAAAGACGGTGTCCCGAAATAAGAGAGACTGGCACGAGAGGCTGCAAGAAGCTCTCTGGGCATATCGAACTACGTTCAAGACGGCCACAAGCACAACGCCCTACGCGTTGGTATTTGGGACGAAAGTAGTACTCCCCCTCGAGATAGAGTTACCCTCTCTACGAGTGGTAGTCCACTACGAGCTGACGGACAAAGAAAATGCTCACCTTCGGCTTGAGGAGCTTGACGCCCTTGATGAAACACGGCTCATAGCGCAACAAAATCTGGAGGCTTATAAAGCAAAGATGACGCGCTCATACGAAAGATTGACCCGACCGAGGACATTCCGCCAAGGCGAACTCGTGCTAGTGGTCAAAAGGCCTATGATCCCCAATCGCGCCAAGCGGGGAAAATTCGAGCCAAACTATGAAGGCCCGTACATCATAGATAAAGTTTACCAGGGTGGGGCCTATCTACTCATGGACATGCACGGTGAAAGGCCTTTCAGGCCGATAAACGGTCGCTTCCTAAAGAAATACTATGCTTAATGAGCCCAGCCTAGGTCAATGATAGATGACGACGACTATGTCCGCTCACTGTCTTCCTAGGCTCAAGCTTTATAAAAAGTAGCCGGCCTTCTCCATGACGGACCGAAACGTCCTTAAACTAACGACGGACCGAAATGTCCTTAAACTAATAGCAGACCGAAACGTCTTTAAACTACTACCGCAGCATCTTTAGGCTGACAAGATATAAAAAAAATATATAAAAATAAAAAGAATAAAAAAAACGTTATGTCCATAAGCAAAATGGGCACGGATGAAAACCCGAAAGGGCTCCGTGAGTAAAAACAGTAGGGCTACCCGCGAGTGTTCGTGAAAACCCGAACGGGCGCGGCCTCGTAAAAAAAATATATATAAAAATAAAAATAAAATAAAAAAACGGTATGTCCATAAGAAAAATGGGCGCGGATGAAAACCCGAAAGGGCTCCGTGAGTAAAAACAGCAGGACTACCGGCGAGTGTTTGTGAAAACCCGAAAGGACGCAGTCTCGTTAAAAGACACTTACAGGGTCCCCTCGACCTTATAAGGAGAAACCACCTGCGTGGGATCCTTACGACTCACAAGGGAGCAACACACTTAGGGATCCTCACGATTCCTAAGGAGAAAATACACTTGCGAGATCCTCACGACTCGTAAGGAGAACTCTCTTATGGGACCCTCAGGGCTCATAAGATTTGAAAGTCTTAAGTTACAGAGACCTAAACCTGTGCTTAAGCAACCCCCACAACCTCTAATATTGCCCTACAAGTGGTCCAGTACTGGTTCTTGTATACAATCCACGGGCGCGAATAAACATTTCCCTAACCAAGTCTCATCCGTGACTGGGGATATGTTCGCATGACCCTTGTAGGTCCTCTCGACTTATAAGGAGAAAATCCTACTGTAGGATCCTTACGACTTACAGAGGAATATACACTTAGGAATCCTCACGATTCTTAAGGAGAAAATACACCTACAAGATCCTTACGACTTGTAGGGAGAAATAACTTCGTGAGACCCTTACGGCTCATGAAGTCAAAAGCCTTAGTCGACAGGACCCTAACCCTGGTCGCTAAGCCACCTTCGTTCGACATTGACAGAGGCAGATGATGATTCGCTCCTGGTAATATCCCAGTTGTAGCGGTGCTGATACCGAAATCGGTTTACAGCGAAAAGCCAATAGGCCGCACATGCATGCGAAATAGCCGAAATGATAGGGCAACTTGCAATAAAAACCAGCAAGTAAAAACGTATGCATGCAAAATAGCCGAAATGATGGGGCAACTCGCAATAAAAAGCAGCGAGTAAAAATAAAATAAAAAGCTGAAATTATAGAGCATCGCGGAAATAAAACAAAAAATGATGATAAAACTTTGGCCCTACAGTTAAGATCACATCGATCCCTGTATACAATCCAAGGACGTAAACAAAGAGGGAACCATACTTTCCCAACAGACTCCGCCAGAAGACGAAGCCAAACCTCGACGGTTCATTCCAACTCCGAAGAAACCAGTGTCTTTAGCAAACTCCTCGACTCACGGATACAAACACTCCTTGACGAGAGCCTCCTGATCCGCGTCGACTCGCAGAGCCACCAGTGCCTCCGTGGGAAATCCTCGACTCGTTTCAAACCCCAAGGAAACAAATAATCCTTGGCGCTTGGGAAACAAATAATCCCTAGCAAACTCCTCCACTCATGGATACAAACACTCCTTGACGAGAGCCTCCTGATCCGCGTCGACTCGCAGAGCCACCAATGCCTCCATGGGAAATCCTCGACTCGTTTCAAACCCCAAGGAAACAAATAATCCTTGGCGCTTGGGAAACAAACAATCCCTAGCAAACTCCTTGACTCACGGATACAAACACTCCTTGACGAAAGCCTCCTGATCCGCGTCGACTCGCAGAGCCACCAGTGCCCCCGTGGGAAATCCTCAACTCGTTTCAAACCCCAAGGAAACAAATAATCCTTGGTGCTTGGGAAACAAATAATCCCTAGCAAACTCCTTGACTCACGGATACAAACACTCCTTGACGAGAGCCTCCTGATCCGCGTCGACTCGCAGAGCCACCAGTGCCTCCGTGAGAAATCCTCGACTCGTTTCAAACCCCAAGGAAACAAATAATCCTTGGCGCTTGGGAAACAAATAATCCCTAGTAAACTCCTCGACTCACGGATACAAACACTCCTTGACGAGAGCCTCCTGATTCGCGTCGACTCGCAGAGCCACCAGTGCCTCCGTGGGGAATCCTCGACTCGTTTCAAACCCCAAGGAGACAAATAATCCTTGGTGCTTGGGAAACAAATAATCCCTAGCAAACTCCTCGACTCACGGATACAAACACTCCTTGACGAGAGCATCCTGATACGCGTCGACTCGCAGAGCCACCAGTGCCTCCGTGGGGAATCCTTGACTCGTTTCAAACCCCAAGGAAACAAATAATCCTTGGCGCTTGGGAAACAAATAATCCCTAGAAAACTCCTCGACTCACGGATACAAACACTCCTTGACGAGAGCCTCCTGATTCACGTCGGCTCGCAGAGAAACTAGTGTCTCCGCGGGAAATTCCTGATTCGTCTCAACATGCAAATGAAGCCTCACGCAGCAGGGACTAAAAAACTTGCTTCCTGAACAATGGGACCCTGCAAGTCAATCCAAAATGGTCTCTTGCATACTATTCACGGGTCTCACTCTCCAAAGTCGAATTTCGACGATGAGGGAAACAACCGCTTGTGGGTCCTCTCGACTCATAAGAGGGAAAAATTCTCTTATAGGATCCTTATGACTTATAAGAGAAAACCACACTTAGGAATCCTCACGATTCCTAAGGAGAAAACCCATCTACGAGATCCTCTCGATCCGTAGGGAGAAAAATCTCTATGAGACCCTCACGGCTTATAGAGTTGAAAAGTCTTAGGCAGCAGATCCGAACCTGCGACCTAAGCCATCGCTATTTCTTAAGAAAGTCAGGATACTCGTCCTAATCATCCGTCAACCATGTTTGCTAAGGTGATATGCTGATAGTAAAAGAAAGAAAAGACAGAGAAAATGACACGTTACAAAAAGGTGTATCTTTTATTCATAAACTTGATTGGATACAGGATACATTATGTCGAAGAATAAAAATATATATACAGATATATATACATTCTTTTATCTACGAGTACAAACGATACAAAGATGGATAGCTACTGAGGAGGAAGTGTCTTTAGTAAATTCACAAGTTGCTCTCGCACTTCCTTCAGTGCTTCCTCCTGAGTGACAGCCGCAGCCACCTCCGCCTCCACCTGGGCCCGCTGCTGCAAGAAGGATGAAAGTTGCTCCTCCGCCGCCTTCTGGGCTGCTTCCTGGCTGGGTGCATCTCGCTCGACAACGTCAAGTTTTTGCCTCAATGATAACCCTTCGGAAAGACATTGCAGAAGGCCCTCAAAGACAACCTTCAGCCGTGCGGCGTTGGCCTCCACCCGAGCATGCAGTTGGGCAGACTTGCTCGAAGTCTCACCGCGCTCCTTACGCCTTAAAATGACTTCTTGTTCGAGATGGCGAAAATAAGGAACGCTCTGCTCAATCCACGCTGTTCTTTGATTACTGGCAGCCAAGGTCTCGGGAGCGGGACGCAGCGACTCCAACTGATATAGGCGACCCTCGATCTCCCTGCAATGGTTAACCCAGGATGCGATGATGCCCTCATCATGAAAGTTCACGAGTATTGCTAGCATCGGGTTAACCACCATAGCGAAGTCTGCGGCAGATGTAGGAGTTTCAACGTCGAGTTCCTCGACGTAGTCACTCAACATGCGCAGACTATTCGCGGCGCCTTTTGAAGAC
Organism: Agapanthus africanus; assembly: GCA_030015575.1. NCBI lineage: Eukaryota > Viridiplantae > Streptophyta > Magnoliopsida > Asparagales > Amaryllidaceae > Agapanthus > Agapanthus africanus. The sequence goes on along the minus strand of JASDDO010000024.1, from coordinate 348,745,601 downwards.
AGACTCCTCAGATAAGGACCCGCCGGCATTGTAATACGAGGCTCGAAGGGCGCCGAGGCCGGAACGACAGCTGAAAAGAAACAGGATGCGATCAGATAACAGTATAGAAAATAAAGAGAGGGAAGTTACCAATGTGATGGTCGCTGTACCAGTTAAGACAGGTGGCAAGGTCGGAAGGGCCGGTGGCGCAGCTAATCTTTTATCCCCTCCTTCAATCTGTAGCACTGCAGTTGAGATGAGAAATAGAGGTTAGAAGTAATTCCATCAATAAAAAAAGATGTCAATGGAAATCATACTCACCAACGCCACTAGAGGAAGAAGCGAGTTCGGATGGAAAAGAAAAGTTTGGGAGCAACATCTGATATACATGATCAAAGAGCACTCCTGAAGAGACAAAACAATATGACTTTAGTACACAAATTATATGTCTGAAGTATAGGATTAATAAATTGCAAACCCATACCTTCCAACATCTTATATGGTATGAGAGAGGGTTGAGAGGTAACCACCACCAAAGCAGTTGTTGAAGGCGCTCCCTCAAGCAGTGGAGCATCAGCACTGGCTGCACCTGCGTTACAACAAATGCAAATTTGTCAAAAAGTATTGTAAGATAAAAAAGATAGCAACTTGGGATTTACCTGATGAGCTGCCGGCTGAAACGGAGGCGATTCCCTCCTCTATTAACATGAGACCACCGCCCGTGGCCTCATCACCCGACTCGATAGGAACCGTTGTGGTGCTCGCGAGACCTGGAGACGGCAGAGGACCATAGACGGGGAGGGCTATGACTGGAGTATTGCCAGATTCCAGAGAAGGAGCGGTTGGCTCGTCCTCGGGAATCATGGCCACCTCGCCCACTACTCTCTCAGGTTCAGTAGTCGCAGTTGTATCGTCCACCATCACCATGAGATCGCCGGCCTCGAGCGCCTCATCCGCCACCACCCTGGACTCAGTTATAATGATCATATCATCTGCCACCACTTCAGGTTCGGCATCAATGACCTTTTCGGCGGTAGGCCCCTCGACCTCCACCTCAGGCTCCAAAGCCACAATGACGTTGCCCACTGTCGGCTCGAGTTCGGCAGGTACCGCCTCCTCTGTTTCTTTGGAATCAACGGTTTCCGCCTCCCCCTCGATCGAACTTGGCCCTGCAAGATAAGAGATGTAACGACCAATGACATTAAAATCCTTATAACAAAAACTCTGAGAGAAATATTACCTGAAGCGGATTTACCGTTTGCGCTCCGAACTGCGCGCGCCACCTCTCTGCGGGCAGTGGATAGGGCGACAGGGGCCTCTTCAGATGGAGTATCAGCACGAGGGGCAATGCTGGGACCCGCTCCCATAGCCAAGGCAGCCATGCGTGCCTTCGCCTCACGCCTCAGCCGCTTCCTTTCTTCCCGGGCTGTCGCGATGGACCTTTATGACGCCTCCTTCAAGGCGTCGTCATCCTCGTTCAGGGATGCCTCCAGAGCCTTTAAGGCATCTCTCATCGGCTCTTCAAGACGAACCTCCTGCGGGGGCCCAGAGGAAGCAGGAACATCGGCAGCTGGTAGAACATCTGCGTCACTTGGAGGGAATGGCATTGAGGTTCCTGTGATTAAAAGGGAAAGGTTAGATCGACCATAACACAAGGAAAATGAAAACTTGATGAGTCGAAACTTACTAAGGCCCATAGATGCTCTAAGACGTTCCTCCTCCTGGAAAGTCTTCAGAGAAGCGGCAATGGCTTCTTCATCAGTGATGCCTGTTGAAAGAAAGGAAAGAAAAGTGTTAGTCAAAGGCAATGAAGAGGATATGTTACAATAAAGAAAAGGCGACTAGTAGTTACCTGATTGCGCAAGCTTAGCTAACCACGCATCACGCCTCGCCAACCATGCTGAAGCTTTGAGAGCAGCCTCCAAGTCTGTATCGTCCGGTGGCGGCATCACTAATCCTGCGTTAGTCCCATATTCGAGCAGACCCTCGGCATAGGGAGCATGGGGTTCCTGACCGAACACGACGTCCGCAGCGAAAAGCGACTTCTTTTTCTTTTGCCCTCCGACCCTAGGCTCACGGGGGATCGACTTCCGTTTAGCAGCCACTTTGGGACGACGGGTCCCGATGTCCGCACCCACGCCAGACTCCGGCGAGGGTACAACCACTGTCTCCACTGGAGCACAGGGTGCGGGAGGTGCATCTGTGATATCAGGGAGCGGCAACTCACGTGGAGGACTTTGTGCACGCGAGGGTCCGGCTTTGGCATCTTTTAAAGGGGGGATTACCGGGGTCCTTGGCACCAGAGGAGCGTTGCGATCGCTACCTGGAGGTGCACCTTTACGGTCGATCAGCAACCGCCTTTCCTCCTTTATGACCTCTCCCGTCGAATGACTGTACCATTCTGTGTATACCATAAGAAGTCGGGGGGCGCAAGCCGGCTCACTGATAAATAAGTGAGAGCCCGTGTTTAGACGCATGAAGTGATGCAGCGCTCTCTCCATCCCTTCTTCAGTCGCGGCAGGTTCCGATAAAAAAGCCTCCAGCGGTACCCCTTGATTATAGCTCAGATGTTGGGCGAAATGATGCGGGTTATATCTCATGAAGATCGCTGCCCCGTCCTGCCTAAACACCAAGAAGCCCGGTCTGATGGAATATAGGTGAAGGGTCTCCCGGGCCGTTAAAACTGAAGCTCCATCCTTGAAAGTGTCTTGCAATGGCCGCACTGCAGTGGTGGACGTTTTTCCAATAGTCAACACCTTGTCAATGAAAGACACACCAGTTCCAACGGTGTGGGAGCGAAGGAGTAAACACCTGGCATCTCGTGGCGATGGATTTACAATTGATGCGCCGATCAACTGTAGAATGCGAGGAAAACTGCACCTTTCGTAGAACGAGGGCCTTTTATGCATGCCGAAGACACCCGCTGTATGTAGCTCGAGCCACGACATAAAGTAGTGCATCGGGAAGACCACGTGCAACACCCCAGGCTCATTAGCATCCGCTGCTCGACTGAGGCCATGATATAAGTGCGCCAAACCGGCGATCCCAACGGCCACCTTTACCCCGATAGTCATTCGGTGGGCCGGGTAAAAAACAGAGGGCCGCATACGGTGAGAGTGCATTGGGAGCGCAAACCAACTTAGCCAAAGCCCAAGAAATCCTAAAAAGAAGGCCTCCTCGTCCATCTCGGGGGCTGCGACTTCTGCAAAAGACATGGTTGGGGAGTTAGGAAGAAAAAAGTTCTTTTGGTCTATGTCTTTCGCTGGCAGGTTATCCAAACCTAAACCAAAAGGGTCCTCAAGGTTGGCAAACTTGGCAGCTTCCGCCGAGAGGACGTTTTGATGAAGGATCCGAGCAATGAAATCCTCAAAATTAACTCCGCGGCTCCCACGCTCAATGAAAAGGGCCTCGTAGATGTTCAACACCTTGATCAGACTTGGAAATTGATGTTGAACAGCGTTCTCCGGCGTGAGCCCCCTTATCACCGGCTTAGCACCAAAGACGTACTCATCCGGCGGGAGCAACTCTTCATAATGTTCCCCCATGACCGGTAGACCGGATACCTCCGTAAACTCTTCCAAAGAGATTGACACTTCCCGATCCATGGCAAGGAAAGTGTGGGTAGGAATGTTCCACTGCTCCAGGAAGGCCTTGAACCACCAGGTGGGAAGCGTGGGATACTGGAAGAGGGAAACATAGACCGCGGTATACAATCCTAATCTTATCAACTGCGACTTCTTCGTCGACAGGATATACCGGGACCACGGCAGATAGCCGATTGGGTGGCGGGGGATCAAACGGATATTATATGATTGCCCCTAAGGTCGCGCCTCGCCTTGACAGATGCGGCGCCCCAGGATATCCAAAACCATGGGACGCTGAACCGGAATCGCATCTATGGCGGGATGTAGGAAGCCCTTTGATGTCCAATCAACCATCTCCACGGCGTACTGCACCGGGGGTGGGCTGGCGTAATGAATCGCCGTTATGGGTTCTGACGGCACCGCGCATGTAAAGCTCCGTCGGCCCATGATGATCTGATTGTACCACGACCCCCAATGATGGAGACTCTTGTTCTCCGGGTCGTACTCCTTAATCATGGCCAGGACTTCACGGTCCAAGGGCGCCTCGGGAAATCCCTCCTCCGATCGGACGAACGGGAATGAAGTGTCTAGAGACATGATCGCTGCAAAAGAACAATTTAGCCGTTAGTGTTGTAATTCCAACGTTTGGCGTTTAAAAAAAGAAAATGCATTAATTAAATTAAATTAAAATTAATTAATTACACCACACAGCAGTGCAATGAGCAGTAGACTAAAAAGGGACCCACAAAATCTGGATGACAATACGTCAGTTAATAAGACAAACTCATCCAATGAGATTGTCAGTTGGTCCCCATAAAACATTCCCATTAATAAAGAATCCCTAGAGACAAGGAGAAAATCTCCTCTTTCAGAGCAAAGCTCTGTCACAGAGTGACACTTGTCAAACTCTGGTCCCAGGGAAATAAGATTTCTTAAAAGAGCATGGCTCTGTGGTAATAATGGAAAAATTCCATCAGAAAAATTTTGAAATCTTGAAAGATTCATAAAAAATTTATAAAAAATTTTCAAATCTAAAAGAGCTGTTTTTTTTAGATCTATGAGCAAAGCTTTGTTCATGGGTTAAAACCCATGAACGAGATCCCTGTAGATCTATAAATTGTGAGAGCAGAGCTCTGTTTATGAAACCCCAATGAGGATTTCTTTAGATCAAAAGATCTGTGAGAGCAAAGCTCTTTGGTTAAGATTAATTTAAATTAATTTGATTTAAGTTAATTTTTACCTAAAGTTTCTAACTTTGGGAAGGAGCAAAGCTATGGAGTTCTTAGGAAAGAGTAAAGCTCTGTTGAAATCAAAAATCTTAAAACGGTAAGATTTTTTTTTCTAAGGGCCAGAGGCCCTATTTATAAGGCGCTTGCGCCCCTTGAGCTCACCCCTTGATCCAACGATCAGGAGTTTGCCACCGCTGCACTCACGTGTGCGCCACGTGAGCGCAACGGTGGTGGGGCATTTGTTTCGCCCAATCAGAGCAAAGCTCTGTTGAAATTCAAAATTCAAAATTTTGAAGCAACGCTTCAAATCTCGGGCGCAACGCGCCACATGTCAGGCGCTAATACATCAGCGCAGCGTCCGAGAAGGTGCGCCCAATCAGAGCAAAGCTCTATTTAAAGGAAGCAACGCTTCAGTTGCGCATGCACTGCGCTGCGCGACACGTGTCAGCGCAGATGCGCCGCGCGACACGTGTCAGCGCAGTTGCGCTAGCGCAGTTGCGCTGCGCTGTGCGCTGCGCGACACATGTCAGCGCAGTTGCGCTGCGCAGTGCGACACGCGTCACGCGCTGTGGCATCTGCGCCAAACAGAATTAAATTTCTAAGAAATCTTTTCTTTTCTTGTTAAAATAAGAAGATTTTCTTCTGCAAAGCAGAAGCCCTTGGATCAAAGATCCAACGGTGGGGAAAATTCCCCAAATCACTCAGAGAAAGATCTCTTTAACAAATTTAACTAATTTATGGGCACTATAAAAAGGACCCTAGGCCTCAATTCAGAAAAGGAGAACATTTTTCTTGGAAAAAAGCCAAGAGCTTCAAACAGAGAGAGAATTCTGAGAAAAGCTCAAAGAAAAGAAAGGTAAAACCAAAAACGAGAGAAAAAGAAATCTCTTTTAATAAATCATTGATCTAAAAACCCGATCAATGTTCTTCACATAATAAACAATGCTTTGCACTTCTTTTTGAACCACTGGTTCTTTAAAAACAAGAAAACAACAAAATAAAAAATAGTGCTTTGCACTTTTATGAACCTCTGGTTCTTGAAACAAAAAAGAAAAATTTATTTTTCTTTGATCTAATTTAGATCAAGAAATCAAATAGTGCTTTGCACTTCTGTTCTTGAATCTAAAAGATTCTTAGTGCTCTGCACTTCCAAACTGCGCTGTTGCGCTCTTAAGAGAGCGCCACGTGTCAGCTACAGAACCACTTGCGCTACGCGCTATTGAAATAGAGTTTTGCTCTCTGGAATTGGCGCAACTCACCAGAGCGCGCCACGTGTCAGCAGCGCAACAGCGCAGCGCACTGCGCTGTTGCGCTTGCGCTCACCAGAGCATGACACGTGTCATCACCATATGAGCTTGCGCTCATTACTCGGCGCAAAGCGCCAGACAAATGCACTGCATTGCTTACAAAAGGGGCCAAGCCCAATTAAAGAAGGCCTAACAGGTCTAATAAAATGCAATGCATTATTTTAAAAAGGGGCAGAGCCCAAACTAAAATAGATGCTCTACATCATAAATAAAGGGACAGAGCCCAAATCAAAAGCCTAGCAGGCCAGAATAGAATGCAGTACATTATTAAATATGGGCAAAGCCCTAGCATAGGCCTAATAGGCCAAAGATCAAGAAAAATGTTGAATATTCTCAACTGGACTTAACCCAATTTTGGCCGTAAGTCCTCAAATTAAATTGACTGAGCATAGCTCTCTCTTGAATCAATTTACATCTGGTTCGAGGGTACATCTCCGAACTCCTCTGATACACGTCGTTGTAATCATTCAACGTCGTCAGAGAAGTGACGGGTCCCGACGACCACACCCTTCAATATTAGACCGAAACGTCCTTAAACTAATGCTGGACCGAAACGTCTTTAAACTACCTATGGACCGAAACGTCTTTAAACTACTTATGGACCACTACGTCCCTAAACTGGAATACGGACCACCACGTCCCTAAACTGGAATATGGACCGAAACGTCCTTAAACTAATATTGGACCGAAACGTCCTTAAACTAATGTTGGACCGAAACGTCCCTAAACTAATATTGGACCGAAACGTCCCTAAACTAATGTCGGACCACCACGTCCCTAAACTGGAACATAGACCACCACGTCCCAAAACTGGAATACGGACCACTACGTCCCTAAACTGGAGCAATAGAGCCCCCAAATACTCTTTTGCCGGATCTAAACGGTCCCGTTAAGTTGATCTTAGTCTCAAAACAGGACTAACGTATCCTTAACGAACGTTTAAGTTGATCTTAGCCGCAACGCGACTAATGCATCCTTAAACTAAAAACACCAAACCCAAATCTAAGTAAATACGGATTTGGACTAATCCACGTCCTACGGGCGACGGCATTACTCAGTCTCCGTATACAATCCACGGGCAACCATAAACAAAACAAACACACACGACACGAAATGAAATTCTGGAGAAGGAGAAAGTGGTTACCGTGATGCGGTAGCGTAATTAACTGCAGGGGCTTGCGCCTGCAGGGAAGAGCGTCCCCACAATCAAAAACCCCTCAAATGAGGGGGAATCTGACGAAGTCTGCTACATCGGCCGCATCCGTCTAAACCTCCGATACACGGTGCCATAAATCAACTTGGCATCTTCGGAGAGGTGGAAGGATAAAACCAAATAGTATCTGCCCCGAATCTCAGCGTCAGGACATCGCGGTCTTGTGCGCCGCCCTTCGGAGGGGAACAGTAAGGATCTCAGAAGAGAATTTTTCCCGCTTACAAATCGAGTACTCATAAGTGGTTGTTTCCCCCTTGTCGAGATTCGACTTTGGAGAGTGTGGCCCATGAATAGTATGCAATAGTCCATCTTAGACCGACTTGCAGGGCCCCAGTGCTTAGGAAACAGGTCCTTATCCCCGTTGCCTAAGGCTTTGCCTGACGAGTCGAGACGAATCGAGAAGTTCTCGCAAGGACACTAATTTTCTCACGGGTCGAGACGAATCAAGAAGTTCTTGCAAGGGTTTCCTAACGTCACAGTTAACTTCTGCTAATAGAAGTCCGTTAGGGTCTGTGGTACTAGGGTTTTTTTTACCCGTCGCACCGTCGCGTTGGCCGAAATATTCCCCGATATGCAATCTTGTTGTTCAGGTAGCCCCGTAACTGTCGTGTCTCCGGTCCCTTCGGGTCTGGACAAGACGTCTTCAAGTAATCTTTCAGGTAATATTACAGTTGAAAGACCAAGCGTTAGGGTATTCCATGTCGCTTTTTACTTGAGGTTAGGCTCAGTTTGGAAGCCCCGATGAGTCATGACCACTCCGCGCTGGTGTGGGATGATCTCCGATAGTCTTTTCAGGTCTCATTTGAGTTGCCGTCAAGACCCTGAAGCGGGGGATTTTCCTTAGCTTCATTGGTTGACATTGTGCCTGCAATATTGCGTCGAATGTCGAGGTTGTCTCTGGGTTGTCTGTGAACCTTCGAGATTTGGAACTAGGGGACTTTGCTATGGCTCCGTTGTAGTCTCTAGGTTGTCTATGAACCGTTGAGATTTAGAACTAGGGGACTTTGTCATGGCTCCGTTTGTTGACGTCGTATATTCCTGCAAAGACACTGATTTCTCTGCGGGTCGACGCGAATCGAGATGCTCTCGTCAAGGACGCTGATTTCCCTAAATAGAGGTTTTTACCAAGGACACTAATTTACTCTGGGTTGAAACGAATCGAGAGATTCCTGCAAAGATACTGATTTCCTAGCGGGTCAACGCGAATCGAGATGTTCTTGCCAAGGACGCTGATTCCCCTGAATCGAGAGGTTTTGCCAAGGACACTGATTTCCCTGGGGTTGGTTGACTTGTTTCCGAGACAGAGACATTGGATGACGTATTTCCAAGACGGGGTAATTTGATGATGTGTTTCCGCGAAGGGGTCATTTGCTGACGTGTATCCGAGACGGGGTCATTTGATGACGGTTTTCCACGATGAGGTCATTGGATGACGCTAGGTTGTCTTTGAACTGTAAAGTCTTGGAACTGGGGACTTTTCCGTGGCTCCAATTGGTGATGTCGCGTCCGAATCTTGCTGGAATGAGGAGGAACGCCGTTGTTGTTCTCTACGCTGTAGACGTGGCCATCAAGATTTGGAACTAGGGACTTTGCCGTGGCTCCGATTGGTTGCAACCCTGAGGTCGTTTGTTGACGTTACGTTTGCATCCTGCTGGAGTTGAGAAGGAACGCCGTTGTTGGTCTTCTGGGATGCAGATGTTGCTGTCGAGATCTGACTTTTCCCTTTGACAGAATTTGTTGGGACACGTGGTTCCCTTTCGTTTATGCCCATGGATTGTATACAGGGGTCGGTATGGACTTACCTGCAGGGCAAAAGGTTTCATTCTTTCATTTTTTATATTTCTTCCCGCGATGCTCTATCATTTCAGCTTTTTACATCGCGAAAGTCTCGATTGCCCAATCATTTCGGCTATCTTTCGCGGTGCCCAATCATTTCGGCTATTTTTTCTTTTACTCGCTACTTTTTATTGCGAGTTGCCCAATCATTTCGGCTGTTTTTGTATGCATATATTTTACTTGCTGATCTTGTTGCAAGTTGCCCTATCATTTCGGCTATTTCATATGCATTTATGGCTCACTGATTTCTTGCTGCGAGCATGGGTCTTGGGATCTGATACCGATTTAGGCATCAGCATCACTACAATTTGGATATTGCCAGGAGCGAATCATTATTTGCATTTGTCGGTTTGAACAAAGGTGGCTTAGTAGACCGGGTTAAGATCCTGTCAGCTAAGGCTTTTGACTTCATAAGTTATAAGGGTCTCATGAAGGTATTCCTCCCTACGAGTCATGAGGATCTCATAGGTGTACGTTCTCCTTGAAAGTCGTGAGGACTTCTAAGTGGTGTTCTCTCTTATAAGTCGTAAGGATCTCATAAGAGCGTTTTTTCCTTATAAGTCAAGAGGACTTACAAGTGTTGTTCACCAAGCGGGGAAATTTCGCGCCATTGGCAGGAACTTGGTGGGTGAGATGTTTATTTGTGCCCGTGGATTATATACAAGGGTCAGCATTGAACCACTTGTAGGGCAATATCGGGGTGTATGACGGCTTAAGAACAGGTTTAGATCCCTGTAGCTTAAGGCTTTTGAATCCTATGAGCCGTAAGGGTCTCTTAGGGGAATTCTCCTTATGAGTCGTGAGGATCTTGTAAGTGTAATTTCTCCTTAGGAATCGTGGGGATCCCTAAGTGTGTCTCTCCTTTGTGAGTTGTAAGGATCTCACGCAGGTAGTTTTCTCCTTACAAGGTCGAGAGGACCTTACAAGTATCTTTTAACGAGATTGCACCTTTTCGGGTTTTCACAAACTCGCCGGTAGCCCTGCTGTTTTTACTCACGGAGCCCTTTCGGGTTTTCATCCGTGCCCATCTTGCTTATGGACGTACCTTTTTTATATTTTTTTATTTTTTATTATTTTTTTACGAGTCTGCGCCCTTTTGGGTTTTCACAAACATCGCCGGTAGACTTGCTGTTTTTATTAAAGAGCCTTTTCGGGTTTTCATCTGTGCCCATCTTGCTTATGGACGTACCCTTTTTTTATTTACGAGCCAGCCCAAGGATGTTGCGGGTTTGTAGTAGTTTAAATACGTTTCGGTCAATTGTTCGTAGGTCCGGAATTTTTCGCGGGCAACGTACAATTATGCAGCTAAATGTTCTTACAAGTCTTCGTATCTTTTGCGTCGGAGGTGGATTCCTTGAAGAGAGGGTTGTGGGCTATTTCTTCATCAGAGTCGCTTCCAAAGGTGAGAACTTGCGATCCCTTGGTGTCAACCATGTGACAGTTGCCGGCAGTTCTTTTGCGCTCATCTGTCGTGCTTCTCTGTTCCCGACGAGTCTTGCGCTTCACTCGCTGGACGTGTTGTCGGTGGGCAACATATCCCTGCCACCAGTTTTTAAAGGACATGTACTCTTCAGTAGGGTGCGTGATCCTCCGATAGTATAAGCAGTAATTTGGAGGTGCATCCGCTTCGTCAAGGTGTATGCTGCCATGAGTATTTCCTTTAAAAAGTGGCAGCTTCATTCCCATTGACAGGGCATTGGCGAATTGCTTCCTCATCTTAAACCTGCTTTTGTCTGTTGTAGGCGTGTTTCGATCTGGTTGGGGTACTCCACGGTTTCTCAATACCGGAGCTTCTTCAACTTGACGCCGACGCTTGGCCCTTTCGTACATGATTGTTTCCCGCTCTCTGTCAGCTTTGCTTTTCTGAAAAGCTTCATTTAACAGCATGGCAATCAACTCATCGAGCGGTTCCAAGGATTTTTGGTGCCGATTCTGCCCCCAGCTCCTCTATGTCATCTTCTAACGCTAAGTGAGCTTCTTCATCATTTAGTGACGAATGAGAGATCATGTGACAACTTGCGCGTCAATATGCTTCCTCTGGTTCTTCTGACGCGCCGTCTCCCTCGTCATTGTCACTGTCTCTGTTCTCAAGGATATGGTTAAGAAACTCATGGAGTGTGACTGGGGTCCGCGCCTTCTGGTTGTATTCCTCCAGCGCGTCAATATGCTTTTGTAGGTCCTTGCGCTTGTCATCAGGCTGCGCGGGCTTCTTGATCTTCCTCTTCTTCTTCGAAGACTTTGACGGCTGGACCTGAGTATTTTGCCCATTGCTACCCATTCTCGGTGTCGGGCGCGGTTTCAGCATTCCCTCAATGATCTCGGGCTCTAGCGGGCTTTTCCACCTGATTGCCGGACATGTTTGAAGATCTTTCAGTATTCTTTTAGTTTTTGCCAAAAGAACAACTTCCCGTAGAGCTTCCTCTATGAATGAGCACGATGCCCCCGGCATGTCCATCTTTTTCGGAGCATGTGGTTGTGGCGGGTTCACCTTCCAGTTTTCAGACAACGCGAATTTGCCTTGCTGGTATTGGTCTTCAGCCCAGTTTTTGAAGACGTAGCAATCTTCGATTAAATGGCCCAAAGTTCGGTGGTAGGGGCAATAATTGGGACTGTTAACGTCACTGGGATGCAGTAGGCGTTTCGGCTCCGGCAGGGTAATGAGCCCGTTGCGCACCGCCGGTTCAAACAGTCTCCTTATTTTATCCTGAGGAAATGAGTAAGGGGGCTCAACTTCTCATCGAGGGATCGCCGCTTGTTGCTTTGGCGAACAACCGGTCTCGGACTACTCGGTTGTTGTTGAGCGTTGGCGACGAAGGTTGCTTTCCTTTTGTCCTTTTTATTTCGAAACCCCGTCTTTGAAAAGGAAGGCCTATGACCCATCTGGTCCATTTGGGCCAGCTTGTCAATTAAGGCCTGGAAGGTGGTCGGCTTAAAGAACATCATGAATTGAGATATGGTCGACTAAGGGTCAAGGGTCCACATGAACATTTCCACGGTAGGAGCTTCTTCTATGCGTTGTTCGCATCTCGACCATAAGTGTTGGGGGTTAAAATTTGCATCCCTAGTTGACCAAGTCAAAGTCAAGGTCAACCTCAAGCCAAGTGGGCCCAAGCCCAGATCAAGTGGGCTCATGCCCAAGTCGAGCCCGAACATGAAACGGCTGGCCTCCCCCATACTGAAATAAAAAATCATGTAATAAATAATTTTGATGTAATTTTTTATACATGAATGGGCATAAAGCCAAATTATTGTAAAGCCCATGGCTTATGTGCAAAAAGAAATGGCACATGAGCCATGGGATAGGCAAAATGTCATTTTGTAAAGTCCAAGGGGCTACATGTAAATATGTAAGCCTATATAAGGCAACATGATGAAAATATCTAATATACTTTTTTCATTCCCCTCAAAATCTAGGGTTTGTGCCGCTTTTCCCTTTCTGAAGGTTCTAAACCTTCTTCTTTCTTTTGAATTAAATCAAGAGTTTTACTCTTCCTTTTCCAAAACTAAATAGTTTTTCACCACAAAAACCCACAAAGAGGAGCTTAGATCTCCCATCAGATCTCAAAAAGAAGAGATTTTTAAAATCTCACATCTCTTGATCTTCAAGATCCTGCCAACAGAGGAGGAAGAAGGAGACCCGTCTCCAGAAACCCCACTTTGGGGAAGAACTAGGGCTCAAGGAGAGAAGCCCTTCATCAGCTTCAAAACATCCTAGGAGTTTAACTCCTCATACACACACACGCGAGCGCGCGTGCGCACACACACACACAAAATAATAAGTGCTCCTTTTTGGGAGTACAACTCTCATTGCAGGGACAAAGTTCCTTTTGCCGCCCGAACGCCCACGTGCTGACACGTGGGGCGCTAGCGCCCAAAGCGCTAGCGCCCGAGTGCCCGCGTGCTGACACGTGGGGCACTAGCGCTCAAAGCGCTAGCGTCCAAAACGCTGCCGCTTTTTCCCACGCATCCTTTGGATGCCCTTTCCCTTTATACACACACACACACACACACATACACACACACTCCACACTAAAAATACCTCCCCCATTAGAAAAAAATTTCTAACGGGGTGCTGCCCCGGACCCCGCAAGGGTGCTGCTAGCCTCCTTGACCCCCAGTCGGCTATCCGGGTAGCGGGACCCCCTTAAAAACTCTGCGTGGCACCCGATATATCCAAGCCCCCTCCAAAACAAAACACACGTACACTGCACATTGAGTTCGCATGACCAGTTTAACCCATCAATCGGAGGTTCCCTCGCTCCAAAGGCGAGGGGTAATTAACGGCAGCTTAGTCCGCGGCTGCCGGAGATTCGGATCCCCACCATCAATAAACCCCGGCCTATCCTAGGCAAGGGGAATCTGTAGTACGCCTGACAAGCATCCGCGTATTCCTATCTCAATGAGGTGACGAAAAACACCCTACAGATTCTGGCACGCCCGGTGGGATATATCTCTCCTCCTATATTTCAGGTTAAATATCCATGCGAACTCAATCAACATATACATTGATTTCCTGTACTGAAACCATGCTTCTATTTGCAGGTTAACGACTCTCCAATTGCAATCTTCGGACGCGGCAAAGATGTCTCCAAGGATCAGCTCAGCACTCGACACGGCTCCCATCTCCTACACGATGAAGATGGACGCCAGGACGGTCCTCCCGGCCTGTCTTGGGCGACAATGGGAAGAGCCGCCTCTACCATTCGACTCTATCCTGTTCATGTCAGCTAATGCCATCCCAGCTACTCAAGCCCCGGTGACAGACAAACCGGTCTCGAAAGGCAAGAGGCCAAATGTGGTGGTCTCGAAGGCTCCCCAACTCAAATGCAAGTCGGTGTTTGAATGAATCTCCTTGGCCCCAGCTGGGGGCAAGGCCATCAACACCAACAAAGCAACAAGGCCTCTCGAGCGAGCCCTGGCAGTGCCCCTGACAACTGCTCGATCGGGTGTCTTCTCTAAGCTCCTCGCTAATCGACTCATGGTGGCTTCCCAGGAAATGAATGACCGCCAAGCCTTTAAAATTGAGAAGCTAAGGCAGAAAAGGTTCAGATATAGAGCCAACAAAAGGGCTAGGGCTCCTCCTAGGCTGAACCTCATGAGGTTCGAAGAACAGGGTCACCCCGCCAAAGATGAGGAAATGGCTGGATATCTGGTCCACACTATCTATATGGTGGGCACGCGCAGCAAGAGCAAGGACGGGGCCACCACATCTCAAATCCAATCTGGCTCGAATATGGTTGCCGCTTTCCAAGAACAGCCGCCTCCGCTGGGTGATGAAAACCCTCTCGATGAGGGTGATAGGAAGAAAGACCCTTCGGTCCATGAGGAGTCGGGCTCGGAAAGCGAAGATGAGCCAATCATCCGTCCCAAGAACGCAGAGCAGTAACTTTTCCAAGAGCTCCGAAAATAGCTCAGAAGTAAAGATAAGGAGATGGCCAAACTTTACTCCAAAATTGACGACTTGAAGAATGTCGTCTTGCAGCTCATGACCCGACTTGCCTCTCAGCCGCCCAATCAAGCGCAGGGCTCTGCTCATGAACCGGGAAACGGTGTCCCAAGGCAGCCGACGCCTATTCCCTCAAATCCAAAGGTGGGCGGACCGCATGAAAGTCAGTCGCATCCTATCTCGGGAAATGTCTTGGCTACCGATGACAGTAGCTCGCTAACTCAAGATCAAATCATGGATTTGGTTGCCAACAAAGTTAAAACATTGGTAGCTAAAGCCGAAGCGCAAAAAGATATCAGCAGTAGTGGGAGACTATATCCTGCTCAGTATGATCTGGTAGAATTTCCTAGCGGCTATGTCATCCCTAAATTCGGAAGATTCGATGGGACGGGAAATGCGAATCAGCACGTCGCCCATTTTAAAGCTTCATGCGGGAATACTGGGGGCAATGATGCGCTTCTCCTCCGCCAGTTCGTTAATAGCTTGACCGATGTTGCTTTCGACTGGTACGCGAGCATACCGGATGGATCCGTCATAACTTTCGTCCAAATGGAGTCTCTGTTTCGGCAGAAATTCATGAGCGTCAGCGATAAGATCACCATCGCCGACCTCGTAAGGACCAAGCCAAAGAACAATGAAAGCAGCACGGATTTTTATAACCCGATGGCGCAATCTCTCCGTCAAATGCGAGCCGCCGAAAGAGCAGGACTAATCGGTCAGTCTCCTCGTCAGAAATCTCAACAATTGGATGGCCCCGTTTCTATGCACCGCGGGTCTTAAAACATTCCAAGAGCTGACCAGGAAAGTTCAGATGCAGGAGCGCTCAAAGCAGGAGTTCTCCTCGGATTCCCAAAATAACAATAGGTCCTGAAGAAACCGAAAGGATGATAATCGCAAAGACGGGAATTCCGACGATTCTAAATCTTTTAACACTTCGGCTAACCGAAATAAGCAAGGGATGAGCGGGCCTAGTGCCAACCAGCCTCGGAAGCCAGTGTTCGGAGAGGGAGGAGAATCTCCACTCAAAGTAAAGCTAGATAAGGTCTAATCCTTCAGAAGGGACAAAATCCGTAAAATATTCAAAGACGCCCTGAAGAATGGTCTACAACTGCCAGAGTCAAAAAGACCGCAGGAAGCGAATAAGACCGACGACCCCAAATACTGCTCGTATCACATAGTGATAGGTCATGCCATTGAGGACTGCTTCGACTTCAAAGATTGGGTCGAAAAGCAATACAAGGCAGGAGAGATAGAACTGTCTAAAGGCGTGTTAACTGTTAGTTATATGTATGCCCTAGAGGCCATTACTGTACATAGGATGTATATTGTAGTGGATGCTGGGACATATATAGGGAGGACTTTCTTGCTCGACATGATAGTATACTATCTGGTTGATCTTTACCTTAACGTGTACACTAATTGTCTCTCTGTTACATGTTGGTAAAGCCCTTAGGATGTGTACTTGACTACCTGGACTATGATGCGTATCATACTAGTGGGGACATGGTAGTCCATAAGTACATCCTTCAAGGTCCCTAGTCGTGGGTGTATCGAGACGGGGCATCGATATACCATAGTAGACTAGCATATACCTTCTCGACCCATACAGATGGGCGATGGATGATCCCATATCCATTGGTGTTTGACATCAGAGATGATATACGGGTGCTCAGTGGAGACTGGGTACACTGGACGGACTCGCCGAGAACTCCCAGATGGTATTATACCTTACGTCAGATGGCAGTTCTCTGGTGACACTGGTACAGAGTAGTCTGTTGACCCGAGATCGTCATAGAGTCTTGTGTGATTCCCACTGTGCTTTGATTTCCACCTTACCACGTCCAAGAGGGCGTGCAAAACGGTGGCTTTTGGGTACAGTCCCGAATCACATGGAGGCAATGAGCGATAGGAGGGAATTCGTCTCTCCCGGTATAGGGAGTTGATGTTGCGCTGTGTTCGATTGGCTATAACCGGAAATCCCTGGCCATGGTTGCTGAGATTTACTGGTAAGTGTTACCAGTAGTTTCTCGAACTGTTATAGACCTCATATCGACACGACTTATCGAGCTATTGGGGTCTGACGTTTACCACCCCTAGGCAAGATATGCGACATATCAGACGACGAGACCGGACTGTACGGTAAGTGTTACTGGTTGGATTCACAGGAGTGTGAGCGGGCTTGCTCGTCGATCTTCTGATCGCTCAATACCCGGGTGGCCGTTACGTTTAGCAGACCGCTTGCGGCTTGTAGGTGTTTGATATGATCATCACCTGCTGCCGGCGTATTGACGAGTCTTTAGAGTCCTACACAGAGGTTTCCTGGCTCAAGCGAAACGAAATAGGAGCGCATATGAGATATGTGCGGGACCGAGAATAATGTGTGTATGTGATACCGTATTTAATTCTCGCGAATTGTATCATTGGTCGGTTATATGTGATATAGCCGGGTTACCGAATCAAGTGTTGATTCGATACATTGATACACTTGATATTAGTCGGTTATATGCGATATGACCGGATCGTTAAATCAAGTGTTGATTTAATGATTTAATGTTAATTATATATTTGATATATTACTTTATATTAACTAGTATTTGTTCACTTTAAATGGATTTTCTCACTTGATGTGCACATTGTATATGTGATATACTTTTGTACACTTGATTGTATCATGTTTGATGATACATGCCTACTTAGTTAAGTGTATGATTAAACCATAGTTGTGTAATGGTTAGGCTTTTGATTTACTTATTCATTTATTTTGTTTATTTAGTTTTGCAAAATAAATGAATGGTGGCTTTCTTTGTTTGCTAGTTGAAGCTTCATGAAGCTTTGACTAAGTGACCATATTTGTTTTCATGCTTAACTCTAACCATTCCACTTAACCCTAGTTCATTCTCTACACTTGACCATGGTTGCTATATGATAAGTATTCCTTTTATTTTCTATTTTAAAAAATACTTATGATATTCTTTCTTCTTCTTCTTCATCTTCAACAAGAAGAAAAAGCTTGCCTCCATTAATGGCAACTTAAGAAAAAGAGTGAGAAATCCAATTCTAAAGTGAACCCACTTCCTATTTCTTCATCCTCTACCACTTGCCAAGTAGTATAGGGTGTTTTCTTCACAAGTTTCATGACTTGGTGAAGTGTGAGCTTGATCTTGTGTTGCCTCGACGTAGATCATCTTCGACATCGAAGTCGACGACCTAGCCCGCCCATTTCTCCGATGAAGCCGACGCTAGAGTCCGGGATCCGATGATCGCAGCGAGGGGACTTCATCTTGGAGCTATGGAGGTGGAGGACCGGATCTACAAAGGTTGTATTTCCGTTCACTTTTTAGTTAAGTTGTTAACTAGCTTCTAGTTTCGCCTAAACTCTAGTCAACGAATCCGTATTAGGGTTTCTCGGCACTTGTAAAATTTGAAATTGGCATGGTTGATGCCTTGTGAGACCTCATTAGCGTGCCTAGGAACCCTACAGTGGTATCAGAGCCTAGCTAGAGCCTTAGGCGATGCGTAGACGATGTTAGAAATCCGTTCGAATCCGAAACCCTAAAAGAATACCACTCTCTGGAAATTTTCTGAAAATTTGGATTTTTATGATTTAAAAATTGCCAAAAAATTCAGCAGGGAATTCTATGAGTTACTGTGAAGCACGTGAGGCTAACTCGACTAACGAGCCGCGGAACCGCGGCCCCACCCTGGGTTTCGCGGCAGTTCCACGCCCATTTTGGTGAGTTAGACCACGTGGCTTGCACAGTAATTCTTGTCTGGAAGTGCTGAGTCTTCTGGAAATTTTTATATTTTACTCAACAGTTGAGTTTTTCTGGGGTTGTTTTGGGGATTCGATTATTCGATCGGATTGTCTAATTTTGTCTATGTGTTTTCCGGATAATTTTTGAATATGTTAAAAAGTTCGACCGGATATAAATACCCACTTTTTCCCCTGCCGGGAAATTTCCAATTGTTGGGCTTTTCCGTAGTTTAATGACGTTCCAAGTAGTGCAAGTAACACGATGGTCCCTCTAGAAGACAACAAACCTTAACTCGATTATGTGACCGTCTTGAACTGCCCTTTGAACCTTCGGGTTTGGGGCAGTACGGCGTGCCACATGTGAGGCGTTGGCTTGACCCTTCTACGGCTGGACCGTTGGTACTGAGGCATGAACTGAATGTTTTTAGACTTATTTCATGTGTTGAGTTGTTTCGGGAAAACTTGGGTGTTCGATTGTTCGATCGGAAAGTTTAACATTTTTCTATTTATCCAGAATGTGATACAATACTTGGAATTCACAAATAGTTATGAGATAACTGAATGAATGTTATAAACATAGCAGTTTAGTCTCACTTGATCGGTTGCCACGGAATTTTGATGCGCTCAAAAGTCCGTCGCAATCACGTAGCGTACGCGGATACTCGCCGGATAAACTTAATAGACAGCTACACCCCATAGCCCCGACCAAGTGACTGTAGGAGAACCCCGTCAACGAAAGCATCCGTTCGGGTGCTCGCGGCAGCGGTGTTCCACCTTGGTGCACTTCGTCGACGGTATCGGGGGTGCGGCTGCCTACTAAAGTTTGCGACGAGCATTCGATCAGTTTTTCGGGAATCTTGTTGAATTGCCCGACTTGATATTGAAAAGTGTTTTCGATAATGAGACTAAAATGCGGGGTTTATAATTGTTGGGCATGTGATGTCTAAGTATTTCATTTGATTAGGCATGCGATGTCTAAAGAATTTGCGAATTCCAATTGTTGTAGTTTTACACTTTATTTTCTGTGACCGTAAGTATAATATGTGATATCGCCGATTTCGTTTCTATATGTCAACGACAATTGGGATGTGCATATTTACTTACGTTGATGACATGTGATGTTATGTGTTGCTGGATATGTTATATTGGATCGTCGTGTTTGAATAGCCGGGGGTTTTTATGTGAGATGAGTGTTTTTCATTTTCATTCATGTAAAAACTTGTATGTAATATTCTTTTATTGGGGCACTTCCAGGTTGCGGAAGTTGTCACCGTTGATGTATATTATTTACTTTTCCGCACTAGGATAGACCCAAGGAGGAGGGCACAAGTAACCGGGTTCTGGAGTCCAGTGGGAGACCAACTCGAGGAGTCGAGTCCGGGTCTCCTAACTCTAGAATTGGTAGGGTTGCTTGCCGCTCTCGTAGGGGTCTAGGGGTGTGGGTTTGGCTATTCATCGCAACCGTGGAATCCGTGTTTTATACTGGCTCGTATTGAAAACACGGACATCCTAGTATATCCAATATTTCATATGATTCTTCTGCTGCGATATCTGTGATGTGATCATGTGATATTCTGTGATAGATACTGTATATAGTATATATGATATATTATATAGACGTTACTTATGTTTTACACCGGCGCTAGCCCTGCCCCGCTCTACCGTTAGTTACATAACCTAACGGTGCACGAGGGGACATCGAGGCGAATGCGGATGGCATAAGTGTACGTCGTATTTATCTGTGATGTTTAGGTACTTAAATGATGGGACTTCATTAATGTGATTAATGAAATAAAAGAAACCTAAAGATGTCGTAGAATCGAATTTCAAAATAAAACAGGTAGCTACAGTTCTTGCTTTGCACAGCGGTATATGTGATATATCCTGCACCTTATTCGATAAGGAAAGGACCGAGATCCCTTCACCGGGAGTGACTCCTTTAGCAATAACTGGCAGATGCTACACACTCGGTTTGTCTTTTGATGCTTTTAAGAGTTTTTGCTTTGCACAGTGATATATATGATATATCCCGCACCTCATTCGACGAGGAAAGGACCGACGATTCCTTCACCGGGAGTGACTCCTTTAGCAAAACTAGAAAAGCCTCAAAAACACTCCATTTCAAAAATCATTCAATTCTACAACGATATCAAGTTCATTACGCAATAGGTTTTCAGAAAAACCTGTCGTAGCCCTCCGTCATTTCAGATAAGTTGTATATAGTATTCATGCTGCATTTGTTGGCTTTCGTCAAGGTGCAGTGTGCGGTAGCTATATGCTGCTTATCTGCAGCATACGATGCGATTGGATTAGGGTAGTCGTGCGGCTTTGTTGGCTTTCGTCAAGGGTCGTGCGGGTGGGTTTAATTCAATCAGGAAATGACGGATTGAACTTGACTAGCGGGCTATGGTTTGTTGGCTTTCGTCAAGGTCATAACACGTTAGGGGCAAAATATTATCGGGAATTTCAAGTGTTGAAATTTGCAATGAGATTGCATACCTTCTATGAGATAGTTGGATCCTGATACCCGGTGCGAGTAAGAGTTACTCCTGGGAGAGTTTTACACATCACAATTAGCCGATCAAGTAGGTGTCTAGAAAGGTGTCAACAGGGTTACGCCTCTGGGAAAATGAGGTTTAAATTAATTAGGTCCGTGCGAAAGCACGGGGAACCTCTCTCAAAGTACCGACACTGGCCTGGCTAAAAGATTGGCGAACTTGTAGCGTGTAATTAATCCCGGCTAGTCTTTCCTTTTAGGATTTGAAGGAAGATTTGATAAAAACAGTGGGAGCCATCCTGATTAGATAAAATAATAACCAATCTATTCTTGCAAGAGCGCACGCTGAGTGTTTTCTTCTCTCTCTCTCCAGGTAGCGACCATATCACGCCTTAATCAAGATAATAATACGGATAATTGACCGAATCCGCTTGTTATACTGAGCTGGGGAACGTTGGTCCCGCTCCAACTTATAATTGTTATAAGACAGAGCAGGAAATTGGGGAATACCAGATTTCCCGTGCCGCCCAAACGAGGAAAGTGCATATGATGCATCATCTTCGGGTGTGTTCGTTACACAGAACTGTTTCTCAATATTCTTTACGTCCTGGGTATATGATACCAGATCAGGATCCCAGATATGTAATCTGTTACATAGGGCTACAGAAAGGTAAAGAACTGAGAACGGGTGATAAGTTTCATGAGGCAGAAAACGGGGCAAGTGTTGCAGCCAAGTCTGTTGGTCACTGTCACCCTGTATTTTCTATACATTGATTCTGAACGAATGTTATTAGATACCGAACCTGATATACAAAATCATATCAGTCTCTTTATAAGTAAAGAAATGATAAAATTTTGTATTGTTGGATAATGTTTTGAACATTTCCTATATCAAAAGTTGATCAGTTCAGGCACGTTATATAAAAGCATTGATGTTCTAAATCAAGCTACAGTTCTTTAGTATACGGAACACACACAAGAGGAAGAGTTCAGAAATGAACGGATCCTTCTTGAGGTATTGTAGACTAGGTCATATCAATGCGGCCCGACTAGCTAAGTTTCATTTAGATGCATATTTAAATCAGTTTGAATTTACATCTTGTGAAACTCGCCAGTCATGTCACAAAGATAAGATGACCATAGCTCTGTTTATTGGAAACAGAGAAAGAGTTAGTGAACTTTTGGGATGATACATGTTGATGTATACAGGTCCCCTGTCTGCACATGCCAAGACCGGTTCTTTGTACTTCATTGCATTCTCTGATGATCTCTCAAGATTCAGACATATATTCCTGTTGAAACACAAGTCCGAACCTTTTGAGATATTCACAGAATATAAGTTAGAAGTAGAGAACCAATACGGGTATAAGTATTATGTCCTTTGATGAGATCAAGGAGGAGAATACTTGAGCACGGAATTCTTGGACTTTTCTAAAGGAGAATGAGATTCTCTCTCAGAATTACTCCTCCGTATACACCATAGCATGATGGTATATCGGGGCAGAGCAATCACACCCTATATGATATGGTGCGCTCTATGATGAGTACTACTGAGTTACCTATTTCCTTTTGGGAGTTATGCACTTGAGAAGCTGCATACCTATTGAATAGGGTTCCGATCAAATCAGCTGCCTACCATTTCATATGAGATATGGAAAGGGAAGAGCCCATATCTTAAGTTAGTTAAGATTTGGGGTTGTCCGGCCTATGTCTAAAAGCAAAATCCGGACAAGCTCGAGGCAAGGTCTGTTATGTAGAACTGGAAATGTTCCATCTATACAAACTGCAGCTGATGATTTGACAGAACCAAAGGATTCAGTAGATTCCAACGAATCTCAGCCTCTCCGCCGATCTAGTACGGTTCCTCACCCACCTGAGAGATACTTCGGTTTCTCTATGACAGTGGGAGCGAGGATTGCATCATGAGATGATGACCCAACTAGTTTCGAGCTGGCCATCAGGAGTGAGACTCTGTAAGAATGGCTGGATGTTTATCGATCTGAGATGGAATCCTTATACACCAACAAAGTATGGACTTTGGTTGCTATATCTGAAGGGTTAAATCCCCATCAGGAGCAAGTATATCTTGAGAAGATTACTTGGTGTACATGGAAAGGTTGAGACTTTCAAAGCTAGACTTGTTAAAGGTTTACATCATTGACCAGGTATGGATCATATTGAAACCTTTTCTAAGGAGCTATGCTTAAGTCCATCCAGATCCTACTTGCCACAGCTACATACCATGACTACGATATCTGGAGGTTGGGTGCCATGACTCCTTTTCTAAATGATGTTTTAGAAGAGTGCGTCTATAAGTACACAGCCAGTGGGCCTCGTAGACAGTGGGAGCAGCGAAAACGTGTGCAAGATGTTTTATGTGATAAAGCAGGCATCGCGGAGTTGGAACGTCTGTTTTGATGTCGTAGTCAAAGAGTTTGACATCATCAAAATGGTAGATGAACCTTGTATAAACAAAAAGGTAGTGGGGAGTATGGTGACGATCCTCGTAAAGTACGTGGATGACATACTCTTGATAGGGAAGCAGTTTCCTATTCTACGCTCGATCAATCTCCACTTATCACAATGATTCTCCATATAGGATCAAAGTAATACCTACTAAATCCTAGGTTTTGGATCTATGAGATAGATCTAATTGGATATTAGGACACTCACTAGTTGTAGTGAGATGGTATCAGATGATCCTGGGGAGAATCACTGGAAAGGTTCCAGGGTGATAAAGACGACTGAAAGTCAGTCACAGGCATTGTCTTTAACCTCAGAAAAGGGACGGTATGTTGGAAGACTTCCAAGCTAGATACCGTGGCATACTAGACGATAAAGGCTGGATACATCGCTACTTAAGATACTACCAAAGAGGCAGTTTGGGTGTATATTGGTTCATGAGATTAACTAGGTTCCTACCATTGTGTGACAATGGAAGTGTGGCTTTGGCCCAGGAACCCCGGTCCCATCAGTGACCCAGACGTATTCTAAGGCAGTATCACCTGATCATGGAGATGGCTGATCTCCAAGGTGATCGAGGTTAGGAAAGCAGACTCAGAGGACAACACGGCGGATCCACTCACGAAGACCTTTTCCCAGAGAGAGACTTTTATGGGATGGTTGAGTATGAGATACTACAACCACTGGTATCAGATGGCCCTAGTGCAAGTGGGAGATTGTTAGTTATATGTATGCCCTAGAGGCCATTACTGTACATAGGATGTATATTGTAGTGGATGCTGGGACATATATAGGGAGGACTTTCTTGCTCGACATTATAGTATGCTATCTGGTTGATCTTTACCTTAACGTGTACACTAATTGTCTCTCTGTTACATGTTGGTAAAGCCCTTAGGATGTGTACTTGACTACCTGGACTATGATGCGTATCATACTAGTGGGGACATGGTAGTCCATAAGTACATCCTTCAAGGTCCCTAGTCGTGGGTGTATCGAGACGGGGCATCGATATACAAGAGTAGACTAGCATATACCTTCTCGACCCATACAGATGGGCGATGGATGATCCCATATCCATTGGTGTTTGACATCAGAGATGATATACGGGTGCTCATTGGAGACTGGGTACACTGGACGGACTCGCCGAGAACTCCCAGATAGTATTATACCTTACGTCAGATGGCAGTTCTCTGGTGACACTGGTACAGAGTAGTCTGTTGACCCGAGATCGTCATAGAGTCTTGTGTAATTCCCACTGTGCTTTGATTTCCACCTTACCACGTCTAAGAGGGCGTGCAAAACGGTGGCTTTTGGGTACAGTCCCGAATCACATGGAGGCAATGAGTGATAGGAGGGGATTCGTCTCTCCCGGTATAGGGAGTTGATGTTGCGCTGTGTTCGATTGGCTATAACCGGAAATCCCTGGCCAGGGTTGCTGAGATTTACTGGTAAGTGTTACCAGTAGTTTCTCGAACTGTTATAGACCTCATATCGACACGACTTATCGAGCTATTGGGGTCTGACGTTTACCACCCCTAGGCAAGATATGCGACATATCAGACGACGAGACCGGACTGTACGGTAAGTGTTACTGGTTGGATTCACAGGAGTGTGAGAGGGCTTGCTCGTCGATCTTCTGATCGCTCAATACCCGGGTGGCCGTTACGTTTAGCAGACCGCTTGCGGCTTGTGGGTGTTTGATATGATCATCACCTGCTGTCGGCGTATTGACGAGTCTTTAGAGTCCTACACAGAGGTTTCCTGGCTCAAGCGAAACGAAATAGGAGCGCATATGAGATATGTGCGGGACCGAGAATAATGCGTGTATGTGATACCGTATTTAATTCTCGTGAATTGTATCATTGGTCGGTTATATGTGATATAGCCGGGTTACCGAATCAAGTGTTGATTCGATACATTGATACACTTGATATTAGTCGGTTATATGCGATATGACCGGATCGTTAAATCAAGTGTTGATTTAATGATTTAATGTATAATTATATATTTGATATATTACTTTACATTAACTAGTATTTGTTCACTTTAAATGGATTTTCTCACTTGATGTGCACATTGTATATGTGATATACTTTTGTACACTTGATTGTATCATGTTTGATGATACATGCCTACTTAGTTAAGTGTATGATTAAACCATGGTTGTGTAATGGTTAGGCTTTTGATTTACTTATTCATTTATTTTGTTTATTTAGTTTTGCAAAATAAATGAATGGTGGATTTCTTTGTTTGCTAGTTGAAGCTTCATGAAACTTTGACTAAGTGACCATATTTGTTTTCATGCTTAACCCTAACCATTCCACTTAACTCTAGTTCATTCTCTACACTTGACCATGGTTGCTATATGATAAGTATTCCTTTTATTTTCTATTTTAAAAAATACTTATGATATTCTTTCTTCTTCTTCTTCATCTTCAACAAGAAGAAAAAGCTTGCCTCCATTAATGGCAACTTGAGAAAAAGAGTGAGAAATCCAATTCTAAAGTGAACCCACTTCCTATTTCTTCATCCTCTACCACTTGCCAAGTAGTATAGGGTGTTTTCTTCACAAGTTTCATGACTTGGTGAAATGTGAGCTTGATCTTGTATTGCCTCGACGTAGATCATCTTCGGCATCGAAGTCGACGACCTAGCCCGCCCATTTCTCCGATGAAGCCGACGCTAGAGTCCGGGATCCGATGATCGCAGCGAGGGGACTTCATCTTGGAGCTATGGAGGTGGAGGACCGGATCTACAAAGGTTGTATTTCCGTTCACTTTTTAGTTAAGTTGTTAACTAGCTTCTAGTTTCGCCTAAACTCTAGTCAACGAATCCATATTAGGGTTTCTCGGCACTTGTAAAATTTGAAATTGGCATGGTTGATGCCTTGTGAGACCTCATTAGCGTGCCTAGGAACCCTACATTAACAAACAGTCCAGCTGCGACCGCCAATTTCATACAAACGGAGACCGAAGTTCTTCGTGAAACTGATTCTCTCGGACATCTGCCTTTCGCTGAAAACAATCGACCACCACGTCATTAAACTGGGAACAGTCGACCTCTAAGTCGTTAAACTGGGAATGTAAATATATATATATATGTAAATAAACAAAAAAATGTGTAGATAAAAGAAAAATAAAGAAAAGCCGAAATGATGGGGCAACTCGTAATAAAAATCAGCGAGTAAAATAAAGATGAAAATAAAGCTGAAATGATGGGGCAACCGCGAATAAAAGCCGAAATGAAGGGGCAATGAAGATCTTCGCGATAAGAAAATCTGAAATGATAGAGCAATCGCGGTAAAACAAAAAAAACAACAAAAAAAAACGGCGAATGATGAGTCGCTCCCGGTACCATATTCTAGTGTAGCGATGCAGACGCCAACCAAAATCCAATTTCTCAAAATTCTCCTGGCCTTACGGTTGGTCCCCAAGTTAACCATCGTATACAATCCACGGGCTCAAATAATTCTCATCATACCCATGCCCCACCGTAATCACCAGTTACGCGGCTGGTCTCCGCCTTTGGAATTATGCTCCATTGAGAAGACACACTCATGTGTCCTCACGATACATGAGGAGAACAAACCCCTGCGGGATCCTTACGACTCGTAGGGAGAAAATGCTTTTATGGGACCCTCACGGCCCATAAAATTGAAAAGCCTTAGGCGATAGGGATCTAAACCTGTCTCCTAAGCCATCGCTCCCCAATCCCCAAGTGGAGAATGATGAGTCGCTCCTGGTACCATATTCCAGTGTAGCGATGCAAACGCCAACTAAATTCCAAATCTCAATCCCTAAATGGCGAATGATGAGTCGCTCCTGGTACTATATTCTAGTGCAGCGATGCAAACGCCAACCAAATTCCAAATTCCAATCCCTAAATGGTGAATGATGAGTCGCGCTTGGTACCATATTCCAATGCAGCGATGCAGATGCCAACCAAATTCCAAATCCAATACCCCAACGGCGAATTATAAGTCGCTCCTGGTACCATATTCCAGTGCAGCGATGTAGACGCCGACAAAGTCCCGAAATTTTTCCGGCCCTACGGTCTGGATCATACATCCTGCAAAACCGTATACAATCCATGGGCGTAAAACAATCCCAATCCCCCCCAAGTCCTACCGGTAAGACCACATTCAAAGTCCCATCGGCGGTGAAGATTCAAAAAAAAAGGGTATGTCCACAAGCAAAATGAGCACGGATGAAAACCCGAAAGGGCTCCGTGAGTAAAAAAAAAAGAGGACTGCCGGCGAGTTTGTGAAAACCCGAAAGGGCGCGAACTCGTGGAAAAGAGATGAAATGCACTCACAAAGTCCTCTCAACTTTGTGAGGAGAAAATTCCCACGTGAGATCCTTACGACTCACAAAGAAGCAACACACTTAGGAGTCCCCACGACTCCTAAGGAGAAAATACACCTACGGGATCCTTACGACCCGTAGGGAGAAAATGCTTAGTGAGACCCTTACGGCTCACAAAATTAAAGAGTCTTAGGTGATAGGGACCTAAAACCTGTCTCCTAAGCTATCGCTTCCTGATAAATAAGCGCAAATGATGATTCACTCCTGGTACCATATTCCAGTGTAGCGATACTGATGCCAAGCAAAAACCAATTCCCAAATCCTCCCGGGGCAAATGATGAGTTGCTCCTGGCATTATTCCAGTGCAGCAATGCAGATGCCGACAAAAAAATCCCCAAATCCTCTCATGGCAAATGATGATTCACTCCTGGTACCATATTCCAGTGTAGCGATGCTGATGTTAACCCAAATCAAATCAGACCAACAACCTCTACGGCGAAATCATGCTCCGTCCCAGAATTTACCCCGTGTTGAAATCATGCTTCGCCTCGGGATATCTACCTTCCCTGCCGGAATTATGCTCCGCCTCGGAATCAAATCAACCAACCAGCTCTGCGTCGGAATCATACTTCGTCTCAGAGTGTACCCCTCGTCGAAATCAAGCTTCGCCTCGGTGTATCTGCCTTCCCTGTCGGAATTATGCTTCGCCTCGGAATCAAATCAACCAACCAGCTCTGTGTCGGAGTCATGGTCCGTCTCAAAGTGTACCCCACGTCGAAATCAAGCTTCACCTTGGTGTATCTGCCTTCCCTGTCGGAATTATGCTTCGGCTCGGAATCAACCAACGACCTCCTCGTCGGAATTATGCTCCGCCTCAGAATCAAGTCAACCAGCAAGCTTTGCGTCAGAATCATGCTTCGTCTCAGAATATGCACCCCATGTCGAAATCATGCTTCACCTCGGTCTATCTGCCTTCCCTGTCGAAATTATGCTTCGTCTCGGAATCAAATCGGCCAACACGCTCTGCGCCGGAATCATGTTCCGTCTCAGAATGTACCCCGTGTCGAAATCATGCATCGCCTTGGAGTATTTGCCTTCCCCGTCGAAATTATGCTTCGCCTGGGAATCAACCTCTGCATCAAAATTATGCTTCGGTCAGAATGTCTGCCGCTCGTCGGAATGATGCTCCGATCCCTGGAATCATGCTCTGCTCTTCGGAATGATTCTCCGATCCCTCTGGAATGATGCTCCGCTCTTCGGAATAATGCTCCGATCCCTAGAATCATGCTCCGCTCATCGGAATGATGCTCCGATCCCTGGAATCATGCTCCGCTCTTCGGAATGATGCTCTGATCCGGAATTATGCTCCGACTCTTCGGAATGATGCTCCGATCTTTGGAATCGTGCTCTGTGCTTCGAAATGATGCTCCGATCCCTGGAATCATGCTCCACTCTTCGGAATGATGCTCTGATCCTTGGAATCATGCATCTACTCTTCGGAATTATGCTTCGACTCTTCGGAATGATGCTCCGACCTTGGGATTATGCTCCGCAAATCAGAATGATGCTTCGATCTCCGGGAATCATGCTCCCCGAGGGATACTCCGACCCTGGAATTATGCTCCGCGAATCAGAATGATGCTCTGATCCCCGGGAATCATGCTCACTGAGATGATGCTCCGCCCCTGGAATGATGTTCCACCTCGAATTCCAACTTCAAGCTCTATCAATTTCGTGCACACAACTCATGCATGCGGTGTGCATTCATTGATGGGGGGAACTTCGTTGGGGTCAAAATTTGCACCCCTAGTTGACCAAGTCAAAGTCAAGGTCAACCCTAAGCCAAGTGGGCCCAAGCCCAGATCAAGTGGGCTCATGCCCGAGTCGAGCCCGAACATGAAGCGGCCGGCCTCCCCCATGCTGAAATAAAAAATCATGTATAAATAATTTTGATGTAATTTTTTATACATGAATGGGCATAAAGCCAAATTTTTGTAAAGCCCATGGCTTATGTGCAAAAAGAAATGGCACATGAGCCATGGGATGGGAAAAATGCCATTTTGTAAAGTCTAAGGGGCTACATGTAAATATGTAAGCCTATATAAGGCAACATGATGAAAATATCTAATATACTTTTTTCATTCCCCTCAAAATCTAGGGTTTGTGCCTCTTTCCCCTTTCTGAATATTCTAAACCTTCTTCTTTCTTTTGAATTAAATCAAGAATTTTACTCTTCCTTTTCCAAAACTAAATAGTTTTTCACCACAAAAACCCACAAAGAGGAGCTTAGATCTACCATAAGATCTCAAAAAGAAGAGATTTTTAAAATCTCACATCTCTTGATCTTCAAGATCCTGCCAACAGAGGAGGAAGAAGGAGACCCATCTCCAGAAACCCCACTTTGGGAGAAGAACTAGGGCTCAAGGAGAGAAGCCCTTCATCAGCTTCAAAATATCCTAGGAGTTTAACTCCTCACACACACACACACACACACACAATAATAAGTGCTCATTTCTGGGAGCATAACTCCCATTGCAGGGACCAAGTCCCTTTTGCCGCCCGAACGCCCACGTGCTGACACGTGGGGCGCTAGCGCTCAAAACGCTAGCGCCCGAGCGCCCATGTGCTGACACGTGGAACGCTAGCGCTCAAAGCGCTAGCGCCCAAAACGCTAGCGCCCGAGCGCCCACGTGCTGACACGTGGGGCGCTAGCGCTCTTGCGCTTAGAGTGCTAGCGTCCAAAGCGCTAGCCCCCGAGCGCCCATGTGCTGACACGTGGGGTGCTAGCACTCTTGCGCTCAGAGCGCTAGCGCCCGAGCGCCCACGTACCTGGCACGTGGGGCGCTAGCGCCCTTGCGCTCAAAGCGCCAGCGTCCAAAGCACTGGCGCTTTTTCCCACGCATCCTTTGGATGCCCTTTCCCTTTATATATATATATATATATATATATATATATATATGAACATATATGTATTCATATATATATGAACATATATATATATATATATATATATGTGTGTGTATATATATATATGTGTATATATATATATATATATGTTCATATATATATGTATATATATATATATATATGTTCATATATATATGTGTGTGTGTATATATATGTGTGTATATATATGTGTGTGTATATATATATGTGTGTATATATATATATGTTCATATATATATATATATGTGTGTGTGTGTGTGTGTGTGTGTGTGTGTGTATACATACACACACACACACATACTCCACACTAAAAATACCTCCCCCGTTAGAAAAAAATTTCTAACGGGGCGCTGCCCCGCACCCCGCAAGGGTGCTGCTTGCCCCCTTGACCCCCAGCCCGCTATCCGGGTAGCGGGACCCCCGTAAAAACTCAACGTGGCTCCCGATATATCCAAGCCCCCTCCAAAACAGAACACATGTACACTGCACATTGAGTTCGCATGACCAGTTTAACCCGTCAATCGGAGGTTCCCTCGCTCCAAAGGCGTGGGGTAATTAACGGCAGCTTAGTCCGCGGCTGTCGGAGATTCGGATCCCCACAATCAATAAACCCCGGCCTACCCTAGGCAGGGGGAATCTGTAGTACGCCTGACAAGTGCTCGCGTATTCCCATTTCAATGGGGTGACGAAAAACACCCTATAATAAGTTCCGCCACCGGATTACATATTGCACCCATGTCTCTCTCGGTTTCACTCTAGCGTTGATCAATGCCGTGATCGGGGTGCTGTGTAAACAGTAGCTCCATTTCTGCAAATGTCTTGACGGAATCATTCAGAAGCTCGGAATACCATTCAAACGCTGTCTCCGACAAGCTACCAACAAACTGGCGAAGCAGCAGTTTGTCGTAACCCCCAGTATTACCGCATAAGGCTCTGAATTGAGCAACGTGCTGGTGTGGATTTCCTGTCCCCTTATATACGTGGAATTTAGGGATCGTATATACTGGCGGGTACTTTATTTGATCGTACCAACCCGGATAGGGTCGTCCAGTCTTAACGATTTGGCCAGCCGCTTCGCTCGCCTGATGAGCTCGTATCTGTTGAGCTATTTAGTCATCTAGGGTGGCTTTGGAGATCGTCTCCTCTTTGGCCGTTGATAGAGCCGGAAAAGGGTTCGATATCTCCCCTCTGTCGTCTTCAAGGACAATCGGAGGGTCTTCAGCTGGAGGATACAGCTGTATCATCATCCCGGCCATATCTTGGAATAAAAGCGCCATTCGTTTTATATTGGCCGCTTGTTCCGTGGCCTCTCTGTCTTTCTTCTCAAGGATTCTGTGGAGGAACTCAGCATCGGTTTCTTGTTCTTGATGTTGTTCCGACGACGTCTCCGAACTTTCTTTTGGCCCAGTGAGTGCAGCCATCTGTGTTAGCATCTCCTGGAGCTTCTGTTATTGCTCCTGAGCTTTTTTTATCGATCAGGTGAGTGGTCGATGACCCGTGGAGATACAGCTATCCTCTTTCCCGGATGCCATATAAACAGTGTGCACCACCATGCCCCCAGACTTGGGGCGTTTGGATTCAGTGCCTTTGAGCTTTTTCGCAGACACGGGGATTTTCTCCGACCTTCTTCTTTTGTGAGCGGTCGAAGTTGAGGGGGTCGTTGCAACGGGAACCCAAGTAGGTGACACCTTCTGTGGTGCGACAGGGTGGTCCTTCTCTTGCCGAACTTTCATCTTCTTCAGTCGGCGAGAGTAGTCTTGGTTGATCACCGAGTCTTGGACCTGTCGCCAGACCTTGTGAATTTTAGAGGACAGCAGTTGAGAGGGCTGCTCCAGCCTTGTCTTTGCAGCATTCTCCACAGGTGGAGGAGATCTTTTCAGTATGGCAGTCGGAGAGTTCTTGCGGACCCTCCTGAGTTGTTCAAAGCTGTTCCCAGTTGGAACAGCAACGTCAACTTCCACCGTTGGAACTGGCGGGGGTAAATCCAGATGAGGAATTGCTCCCAGCTTTCCTCACTCGGTGCCAGTGGCGATGTCGAGCATTCCTTGCGGACGGGACCACCTCTGTTGTTGGATGAGCTTCGATGACAGAGCATTTTGGGCTCTATCGTCTTAGTTTAGGAACGTTGCGGTCCATAGTTTAAGGACATCATAGTCCGTGGAGTTTAAGGACATCATAGTCCGTGGAGTTTAAGGACCTCATAGTCCAGTTTAAAAACATCATAGTCTGTGGGGGTTTAGTTTAGGAACGTTGCGGTCCATAAGTTTAAGGACATCATGGTCCATGAGCTTAAAGACCCCATAGCCTGTAAAGTTTAAGGACATCATAATCCATGAGTTTAAGGACCTCACAGTCCATAAAGTTTAAGGACATCATAGTCCATGAGTTTAAGGACCTCACAGTCCATGGAATGTCTGATTGTCGGGACCCGCCACCTCTCTGAAGACGTTGAAGAATTACAACGACACATATCGGAGGAATGAAGAGATGTACCCTTGAACCGATGTTGGTTGGGAGATCTGTAGTCAGGTGGGACTAAGATCAATTAAAAGATTATGAGCACATGGGCTCAATTAATCTGAATTAAGGATTTGTGGCTAACTTAGGCTCAGTCCACTCAGTTTTGAATAAAATGTTAAACATTTATTTGGGCTCAGTCCCTTTTTATTTAACAATGCTGAGCATTGATTTGGGTTGTGACACCCCTCTCTCTTTTGTCTTTTATTGAGTGTTGGACATTTTTTATGGCGTTGAAGCCCTTCTTAAGGAGTGCAGAGCGCTCTGTGTTAGAAGCGCCCATGTGAGGAGCATGTGGAGCTCTCGGCGCTTGGCGCCAACCAATGAGTGCAGTGCACTTTTATGAGATAGCGCACACGTGAGGAGCACGTGGCGCGCTTGGCGTTGAGCGCCAGACTTGGAGCGCTAAAGAGCTTCTTATAAAATAGCGCACACGTGAGGAGCACGTGGCGCGCTTGGCGCTGAGCGCCAGACTTAGAGCACCGAAGCGCTCCTTTAGCAGTTCTGGTCAGTTCTGTGCTCTGAGAATTAAATTCTCGTTTATATGAGATTTTGTCTCACAGATCTATAATCTCTCTTGTTTTTCTTTATGAGAGACTTTGTCTCATGGATCTAAGAACTAAGTTCTTCTTTTATGAGAAGATGTTATGATTTATCATGTTTCTGTGAAAGACTTTATCTTATAGATCTGTGATCTAAAGAGAACTAAGTTCTTCTCCCCCTCTTTTATGATGAGATGCTACGATCTCTTTTTCTTTCATGAAAGACTTCTGTCTTATAGGTCTATGATCTAGAAAAAGAACTAAGTTCTTCTTATTTTGATGAGATACTTTGATTTCTCTATTTTATTTACCTTGGAGAAATTCTTCTTCTCAGAGCTTGCTCTTCTCTTCTTTTTTTTGAGAACTTGAAGTTTATAGGGGGGTTCCTCTCTGCAAGACTTGAAGTCTTGGGGCCTTTTTATAGGGTAGGCTGATTTGTTGAATCGGTTAAAAAGATCTTTCTCTGATTGATTTGGGGATGTTTCCCCACCATTGGATCTTTAATCCTAGGGCTTTTGTTTTACAGAAGACAATCTTCTTGTTTTCAACAAGATTGGGAAAATCATTTCCCATACAGAACTTATTATGTATCTTGGTGATGATTTTTTTTAAATCACCATTGGATCTTTGATTCAACTGCAGAGAACATTTAGTTCCAGCGCTAGCGCTCTCGTACTTTGCACGTGAGTGCTGCAATAGAGTCTTTGACTCTTAGCGCTGGCGCTGCTAGCGCGAGCGCTCTCGTGCTTTGCACGTGAGCGCTGCAGCAGAGTCTTTGACTCTTAGCGCTGGCGCTGCGAGCGCTGCTAGAGCTAGCGCTCTCGTGCTTTGCACGTGAGCGCTACAGCAGAGTCTTTGACTCTTATCGCTGGCGCTATTATGAAGCGCTTCTTCATTTCAAATTTCAAAACTTGAACAGAGCTTTGCTCTGATTGGAGGAAACAGTGCTGCCGAAATTTTAAATGACGAAAATGTTTTTCAAGACTGATAAAAAGCATTTTATTTCATAGACTATGTTTTATATTTAAAGGAAAGAACCTGATTTCATCAAACCTTTATTTCAAAACTCCATCTCCAATAATTTCCCTAAAATGTTTAGATTTCTGGGCTTTTGGCTTAGTGGAATTAGGTGGGATCCTATAGATTTCACATGATTCAAGTGCCAGTCACATGCCTTTTCCGAGTCGTGACAAAGTTGGTATCAGAACGTTATGTTTAACCTTGTTCCGAGTCTAGGTTTGACTATGCGGAATCTAGAGCGTATATATGTTCGGAACCTAGGCTTGACCTTACGGAACTTAGACTTGACCGAGGGGGTATTAGACCCGAACTTTCGTCGCGTAGGTTGATCTTGGTTGATGGAGTAGGTGACTTAAGTAGAGTGACGTACCGTGTGTATGTTCAGCGGCATACTTACGATACGCTACTTCGCTTAAGTAGCCTTAGGATGTACATTTCAAATGCACTATATTTCTATTTATTCCTATGATCTATCCTCATCGATATCAGATTGTAGTTTCCGTTACCATGGTTACACGAGCAGAGAGAGCTGCGGCTAGAGATGTGGTCAAAGCTCGCTCGTAAGGGTCGAGGACTGACCAGGACGTATTCCGAGGGCACACGAACGCGTTGATATATTGTTTTACTATGTTTTCTCGTTGACGCGAACGTTCGAGATCTGCACCAGATGATCGAGCCATTGCTAGAGGCCAGCCAGATTGCGAAGATTACTGAGGTACCATCTACTCCAGATGATTGATGCGTTGTCTACCGTGCGGACAGATAGGCCAACTGTTGTTGGGTTGATAAGATATCGTCCCCAGACCATTGAAACTAATGCAGCATGAGTTTATACATGGAGACGTGACAGAAGGCAGCTAGTCCATCTTGAATTGAATGACTAAGATGATTTGTCTGATCTGATGCGCCGACGCAGGCTCAGTTAAGTTGAAGAATTCCAGTTTGAAGGATCTTATACAGATCAAGAGTAAATCAATCAAGAAAGGACATTGTTCGTCGGATGCTCCGATGTAAGATCAGCAAGTTGACCCGCTTCGGATAGGAGGACCTCATCCAGATGTATTGTGAGTTGATCGAGAAACGGACAAATGGAGAATATTACCCCGACGATTTGGACGAGTTTCCGAGGACGTAATTGGACAAATGCCATCTACAAGATATTATAGATGCCGAGTTCGTAGCTTCGGAAAGAAGACTCTAGATATGACTACAGCCAATTGGAGCGCCATCCACACAGCTACGAAGAGATGATTCCGAATTGGTCCATACCGAAAGGATGCAGAGTAAGAGGTTCGTACGAGATCTTGACGAGATGACATTCCACTCCGTTGACATCAGAGATTTGATACATATGCATAGGCATTGAATGCGGCTATAATTCCAGAGAAAAGTCATGAAGAGAATGCAGCTGTCCCGGAATAAGAAATGGATTAAGTAAAGAGTGCCAACTTCCGAGCAGTCCTGCAGAGATGAGATTTGGGAGAGATCCCGACAGGATCTTTCTGGAATACTACACGAAAAGACTTGGACTAGGATCAAGAGTATCGCGCATGCTTAGTGGGCCAGAGATTGCCATCATTGACGTGATATGTTACCAGTGACCGTGTTAATTGGTCAGGAGATCTTCAGAGAAGCGCCGGAACGAAAATATTTCCGTCAAGCCGAGGAGTCAAGTAGCAGGTAATCCACAGAGAGAACCAAGGATCTAAGGACAGAGGACGTCAGACCGTGGGCAGGAGGCAAATAGATATTGTTGCTCTGCCAGCCTTGGATACACCGGCACCTTTCGACATTGGAGGAGGGGAACATCGACGACGGTTCTTTATGATTTGCGACTTGGTGATTCGAATATCACGTTTCTGTCGTCTTGGATTTCGGTATTTTGACGATTCATTTTATGATTGATATTTCCTATGTGCACCACAGTTGCACTTGATTCGTATTTTATGTATCAGTTGTACTAATTTTCATTTTGTGCATACCCATTTGCACTCGGTTTTGATATGTATTCCGAGGTACTTGGTTTGATTTTGTGCATATAGTATGCACATGATTTTGATGTATGCATTCAGTGTAGTTTACACTCACTTTCTGTACCTTGATGAATTTTGTGCACACAGCTGTACACGTTTATGACTTTATACATCTTGGCATGCTCGGTGTTGTTTTTATGCGCATTTGAGGCATTTATGAGTTTTCGGGCACCTAGTGACCCTTATTTAAATTTCCGTGCATTTGTTGCACTAGATTATGTTTTCATGCACCTTGTGCACTTAATTAGGATTCTTGTGCGCACATGGCGCACTAGATGCGATTTTGTGCCCGCTAGATGCACTAAATCGATATTCTTCATACATATCAGATACACATGATATTGTTATCGTGCACACCCGTTGCACTCGACATATGTTTTTGTGCACGCTCGTTGCACTTAGTTTTGTTTCTGTACACATTGTGGCACCTGTCTTGATTTCGATTTCCATGCGACCAGACGCACGTAACATTTTTATATGTCCTATTTGAGATTGGTTTCGTTTAAGCATCGCATTTTTATGACGTATATGTTGGGGTCAAAAATTACATCCCGGTTGACCAAGTCAAAGTCAAAGTTAAAGTCAACCCCAAACCAGGTGGGCCCAAGCCCAGTTCAAGTAGGCCCAAGCCCGGGTCAAAGGGACCGGCCCCATGACAAAAAGAATGAAGCCATAAACCGGTTTAATGTAATTCTTTTTATATATATATGTATAGAAATAAATGTATGTAAAATGAGCAAAAAGCCAAAATTTTGTAGACCCCATGGCCTATGTGCAAAAAGAGATAAGCACATAAGGCATGGGGTGACATAAGTGCCATTTGGTAAAGCCCAAGGGGCTATATGTAAAGTGTATAGCCTATAAAGGAAAACATGCTGAAAATATCTATAACAACTTTCCCATTCTCCCCAAAAACTAGGGTTTGTTCCTCCATCCTCTCTCTTCCAAGTTCATCCTCTTCCTTTTCATTTTCCAATTAAATCAAAAGCTTAGCTTTTTTTTTTTAACTAAATAAAGTTTTACCATAAACCCACCTCCCAAGACTTCATCAAGAGAAGAAAAAGGGTCTCTTTTTTTATCATCCAAGATCTAGATCTTAGAGTTTTAAGAGAACCCAATTTGGGTTTCTTCTCAAGAGAGAAAGGAGAAAATTTTTTGGAGTTTAACTCTACAAATAAAGTTCTTTTGGAGTTTAACTCCACATTTAAAATTATTTTGGAGTTTAACTCCACAATAAAATTCTTTTTGGGGAGTTTAACTCCACATTAAATCTTTTTGGGAGTTCAACTCCATTTAAAATTCTTTTGGAGTTTAAATCCGCAATAAAAATCTTTTAGAGTTGAACTCCATTTAAAATGTTTTGGAGTTGAGCTCCACATTTAAAATTCTTTTGGAGTTCAACTCCACAATAAAATTCTTTTTGGGGAGTTTAACTCCACATTAAATCTTTTTGGGAGTTAAAAACTCCATTTAAAATTCTTTTGGAGTTTAACTTCACAAAAATATTCTTTTGGAGTTGAACTCCATGTAATAAAAAAAAATTATTAATTTTGGAGCCCACAAAAGAGACTTCCATCAGTGGGAGCCTTCCCCTCCCCCCTCACGTGAGGTCACGTGAGGTGGAGGGCTCCCATTAAATGGTAGCCCTTTGGCCCCCCTCAAGTGGGATCACGTGAGGGGAGAGCTCCCATTTAATGGGAGCCCTTTGGCCTAGTCTCTTTCTCCCTTTATATTTTTTTAAATTTCTATTTTTTTTCTTTCTTCGTTCTTTTCCTTCTTCTCATCTTTTTTATTTAAAAAAATATTAAATAAATTATAAGTAATATTTTTTAAAAAAAATAACATTTCTCTAAATATTCAATTATTTATTTATTTTTGCTTTTTTTATATATAAAAAAATATAAATATATATATCCTTTTTTCTTACAAATGGAACAAAACAAAATGAACACGTCTCCGCTATAATATGTTAAACACACACACACTCCACAACACTGTTCCCGTTAGGAAAAATTTCTAACGGGGCGCCCCGCAAGGGGGCTGCTAGCCCCCTTGACCCCCAGCCCGCTATCCGGGTAGCGGGACCCCCGTAAAAAACTCTAAGGGGCCCCCAATATATCCAAAACCCCTTTAAAACACAACACTGCACATTGAGTTCACATGACATGTTTGACCCGTCAATTGGAGGTTTTCTCGCTCCAAAGGTGGGGGGTAATTAAAGGCAGCTTAGTCCGCGGCAGCCGGGGATTCGGATCCCCACAATCAATAAACTCTAGCCTATCCTAGGCAGGGGGAATCTGTAATGTGTCTAACAAGCGCGCGCATTCCCATCTCAATGGGGTGACGAAAAACACCCTACAGATTCTGGCACGCCCGGTAGGACCTTTCTCTCCTCCCATATCTCGGGTCAAGAGTTTATGCGAACTCATTTAACATATATGCCGATATTTGTACTGAAATAATGTTTTTCCGTGCAGCGATCAACTTTCAACGACAATGTCTCCTAAGATGGATCCAGCTTCTGATGCGATCCCGATTCCGTACGTGGTCAAGATCAATGCTCGCGTGGTTCTCCCCGCAAGCCTCAGTCGACAGTGGGAGGAACTGCCCCGCCAGATTGGTTCCGTCATTATCTACCCTGCCGGAAGCGCCCATCTGGCAGAAATCCCGGCAAAACAGATGGCCAAACCGGTCTCAAGGGGCAAGAGGCCGAATGTTGTGATCGCTAAGGCACCACGACCGAAACTTAAGACGGTGTCTGAACGACTCTCTGGTGCTCCAGCTGGGGGCAAGACTTTCAGTACAAAGGGCAACATCAAACATTGCGGACGAGCTCAGGCGATGACTCTAACAAATGCACAATCAGGTGTATCTCCAAAGTCCTCCATCGCCCGGTCTACAGCAGCTTCCCGAAGAGCCGTAACCAGCCAAGTGCTCAAAACAGAAAGGCTAAGACAGAAGCGGCTCAGGTATCGAGCCAACAAGAGGGCCAGGACTGTGGCCAAGTGGAATATTGTGAGATTCCAAGAGCAGAGTCATCCTGCGACGACGGCTGAGTTGACCGTAAAAGTCAGCAATTCTTTCGAACCTCTGAAGTGGGTTCATAAAAACGCCATGACCGCTAGAATCAAGAAGACGGCAGTCCGAACGATGTTGCAAAGAGACGTGTCCCAGCCCCGACAGAGAAAGCATGGCGCCATCTCTTTAAGTGTCTATCAGGAGCTTTGTGCCGCGCGAAAGCAGTGGGGCAAATTCAGAAAAGAAGTGCCAGCACCATTCAAGAACCTGGTCAGGTCGGCCGCTTTCAGTTGATTGCCCGTTACCGAAACAGGAGGGCTACGACAGCGATCCGTGAAATCAGCTGCCGGTGATAAAAATACATAGGGATATGTTATCCATACGGTCTATATGGCGGGCGGGCGTCCCAGCGACAACTTGCGCAGCAAAAGCAAGGATGGAGCCACCACATCCCAAGCCCAATTTGGCTTGAATGTGGTTGCCGCTTCCCAAGATCAGCCGCCTCCACTGGATGAGGAAAACCCTCTCGATGAGACCGATAGTCAGATTGACCCCTCAGTCCATGTAGAGTCAAGCTCGGACAGCGAGGAAGAGCCAACTTTCCGCCCCAGAACCGCAGAGCAAGAGCTGCTTCAAGAGCTTCAAAAACAACTCAGGAGCAAAGATAAAGAAATGGCTAAGCTTTACTCCAAAATCGACGACCTGACGAATGTTGTGATGCAGCTCACGGCTCAAATTGCTCGAGCGCCTCCCAATCAAGCACAAGTCTCTACTCATGAGCCGGGTCAGGACAACCCGAAGCAACCAATGCATGTCCCTTTGGGTCCAAGATTGGTCGAGCCGCATGAAAGCCGGCCACATTCCACTTCTGGGATGCCTTGGCCTAAGATAGCACTATCCCGCTAACACAAGATCGGATAATGGATTTGGTCACCAGCAAGGTTAAAACATTGGTGGCCGAAGCCGAAGCTCAGAAAGAAATTTGCAGTAGTGGGCGACCATATCCCGCACAGTATGATCTGATCGAGTTCCCGAGTAGCTACGTCATTCCTAAGTTCGGAAGATTTGACGGGACGGGAAATGCAAATCAGCACATCGCCCACTTTAAAGCGTTGTGCGGAAATAGATGGGGCAATGATGCACTCCTTCTTCGTCAGTTTGTCAACAGCCTGACTGGTGTCGCTTTCGACTGGTACGCGAGTATATCAAACGGGTCCGTCACTACTTTCGCCCAAATGGAGTCTCTGTTTCGTCAAAGATTCATGAGCGTTAGTGACAAAATCTCCATTGCTGACCTCGTGAGAACCAAGCCTGGGAAAAACGAAAGCAACACAGACTTTATTGCCCGATGGCGCAACCTCACTGTCAAGTGTGAACCGCCGCTAGAGCAGGATCAGTCCGTCAGCCTCCTCATTAGGAACCTCAGCAATTGGATGGTCTCATTCTTGTGTACAGCAGGCCTCAAGACGTTTCAGGAGCTAACCAAGAAAGTCCAAATGCTGGAACGCTCGAAGTAAGAGTCCGTGCCAGACTCTCCGAGAGACAAGACTTGGAAAAGCAAGAAGGACGACAACCGTAGAAGCGGGAATTCCAGCAGTACCAATTTCTTCAATGCGTCCGACAATGAAGACAAACGAAAGGCAGGCGATTCCAAAACCAACCGGCATCGAAAGCCATTGCTGGGAAGAGAAGGGCCTTCCCTAGA
This sequence comes from Agapanthus africanus, assembly GCA_030015575.1. Classification (NCBI taxonomy): domain Eukaryota; kingdom Viridiplantae; phylum Streptophyta; class Magnoliopsida; order Asparagales; family Amaryllidaceae; genus Agapanthus; species Agapanthus africanus. The sequence continues at coordinate 348,704,208 of JASDDO010000024.1, read as the reverse complement.
AGAGAAAAAGAACAAGGTTTACTCTTTCAGAAGGGACAAGGTCCGCAAGATATTCAAAGATGCCTTGAACAATGGTCTACAATTGCCGGAGTCGAAGAGACCCCACGAAGCAAAAATGACCGACAATCCCCTGTATTGTCCATACCACGGAGTAATGAGCCATGCTATCGAGGATTGCTATATCTTCAAGACTGGGTTGAGAAGCAGTACAAGGCTGGAGAGATCGAGCTGTCCAAGAGTGTGTTGGTGAACAATCAAGTTGCAACCACCAACTTTATACAGACAGAAGCTGAAGCCTTCTGGGAGCAGACAGTTGTACCCGCCGCCCTGAGAAATGAAACTGACTCACCGCAACCTCCGTGGAGTGCGTACATATCTAATAAGACGAAGAAGATGCTAAACCTACTTCGGAAAGAGCCCGAAACAGAATGGGAAGGGCAGAAGAAGCCTACCATTCCAGCTGCAATTCGGCTCTATTAAGCTCAAAATCCAAGAAGCTCAAGAAGAAGAAAAGTGCAGTTCGATGCGAAAAAGAGTCTGCAGGGAGATTGACCATTCAAAAATATATCGATTCCCTCGAAGAGTATGAACAGAAGGAAGGAACTCTAATTCAATTGAAAGAGTTCTTCCCTGTAGAAGCGGCTGAGATTTTGGAGGAGCTAGAAGAAGACTCCAATGAAGAGATCCCTATAATGACCTGCTACTCCATCCATCTGGGCAGCGACTCTGAGGAGGAGCTCTGTTTTCCCAAAGAGGATAAGGAGCTCGCCACAAAGGCCAACCAAATCCAGCTCAGACAGAGCTCTACTGCCAAGTCAGGGCAACGCCCCAAAAGGGAAGGAAAAACAAGTCAGTAATGAAGAAGATGGCGGAGAGCCGGCTCATGAAAATTTGAGTCCTTCCTCAGTGGACTATAATGTCTTGGTTCATCTCCGGAAACTTTCGTCTCTCCTGAGCATCTACGATACCTTGGTTCTATCTAAGGAACTTAGAGATATTCTCATCCACGCTCTACAAAACCCTGAGCGGTATCAGGCTCGCTTTGCGGAAATTAATATGAAAGAAGCCCAGTATGCTCTGCATGCCGCCGCAGTCACGTTTAAATACGAAGACTTGCTGCTGGGAACGACTGAGCATAACCGGCTGCTTTACGTGACAGGGTACTGCGACGAAGACCGGGTTAATCACATATTGATTGATCCAGGGTCCTCAGTGAACATCATGAACTTGCGAACTTTGAAAAGTTTGTCAATGGACGTCCGACACTTGTCAAAGGAAAGGATTATCATTCAAGGCTTCAATCAAAATTGCCAGCAAGTTCTGGGATCCATAGCTCTACCAATCAAATTTGGGGATCTGCAGACCGAAGCTAAGATATACGTGATCGACGCTGACACGTCTTATAAAATTCTCTTGGGGTGGCCGTGGATCCACGATTATGGCATCATTCTGTCAACTCTCCATCAGTGCATGAAGTATACTAAAAATGGTGAAGAAAGACGCATTGATGGAGACATCCAGCCATTCGGTGTGCATGAAATCCGATATGAGGATTCTCGGTACTTTATGAACCACCGAAATACTAAGCCATAACTGACTGAGGACAGAGCGGCCCCAAAACCCAAAAGCAAATCTGAGCTGGTTGTCACCTTTGAAAGCAAAAAACCCCAAGTGCGCCCGCGTTTCTGTAGTGACACTGATGAGTCCGACGCTGGAAGTCCGTCCTTCCGTAAAACTCGCCCTCGTTTCGGTAGCGATACGGACGAATCTGATACTGAAAGCCCATCTAGCAGCAAAGTCCGCCCTCATCTTGGCAGCGACACTGAAGAGTCAGAGGAAGAGGACTTGCCTTGAAACAGCTGTGCAGATTGGACCCCCATGCAACAAGCGAAACTACGAGAGACCTTCAAAATTATAGAAGGGTCCCTAGTTGTCACAAGGGTGTCGGAGCAGATGTGCAAAGAGCTCGATGCATTGTCAGTCTCTACCGTGGACCGGATGAAAACTTTCTATGTTTCCGGAAGGAAAAATGGACAGAAGGGCATCCTGTTTTATGGGTCAAATCTTGTTGTGCGCCTGGACGATTTGTCTGTCGCGTGCCTTCACTATGAGAGAGGCATAAGAGCCGTCCTCAATCCCAGATACTATGCATCCGAGATGCGGGAATATTTTAGAAAGTGTGAATGCCGATTATATCAAACGAAGTCCGAAGCAAAGTTTTATGAAAGGCTATGGCATCCGCCTCAGGTCTGAGCACTCATCGATGGAAGAATTCCAGATAGACGGGGCATAGGTTTCATCCAGCCTGATTCCAAGGCATGCTACATGATCCATGTTGGTGAAGTCATTGAAAGGTCAAATGATGATGACGAGCTAGCCGAGCCAGAAGAAGCTCCTCAAGAGCTCAAAGATGGTGAACAAGCAACCTTTGACGAGCTAACCGAGATTGACTTAGGAGCACCCGATAATCCAAGGCCGACCTACATCAGCTCACTCTTGTCAGAGGAAATGAAAGAGCAGATAATCGCCCTGCTGCATGAGTTCGTCGACTGCTTCACGTAGACGTACAAAGAAATGCATGGCCTTTCCTCTGAAGTAGCCGTGCATAAGCTGGCTATATCTCCTGATGCTAAGCCAGTCAAACAAGCTCCTCGAAGAATGAGAAGGGAACTGGAAGAAAAGTTCATCGAGGAAACTAAGAAACTCATCGATGCCGGCTTCATCAGAGAAGAGAAATATGCAGACTGGATCGCTTGGATAGTCCCAGTGAAGAAGAAAAATAGACAGATCCAGGTTTGTGTCGATAAGGGACCTCAACAAGGCATGTCCTAAAGACGACTTCCCGCTACCGGTCTTAGAGATGATAGTCGATGACACCTCAAATTATGAGCTGTTCACCTCTATAGATGACTCGTCTGGATATAATCAGATCAAGATATCGCCTGAGGATGAGAAGCGCACAACATTTCGAACCCCGATCAGAATATACTGCTACAAAGTGATGCCGTTCGGACTGAAAAACGCAGGTGCTACATATCAAAGGGCAATGACCAATATCTTTAATGACCTAATCCATAAAGTCGTCGAATGCTATGTTGATGATCTGGTCGTCAAGACTAAAGCCAAGACCGACCACATCCAAGATCTTAGGACCGTTCTCACCAGACTGAGGGAATACGATCTGAAGATGAATCCTCTAAGGTGCGCTTTTGGCGTGTCATCGGGAACATTCCTGGGCTTCATAGTCCAACATCGAGGGATCCAAGTCGACCCATCAAAGATAAAGGCCATCATGGAGATGCCCCCTCCAAAGAGTCTAACGCAGCTAAGATCTTTTCAAGGCAAGCTTGCTTATATATGAAGGTTTATCTCAAATTTATCGGGGAGATGTAGACCCTTCTCAAAACTCATGAAGAATAGAGCTCCTTTTGTCTGGGATGCCGAATGTCAAGAAGCGTTCGAAAGCATCAAACAGTACCTGTTGCACCCTCCAGTGCATGCTGCCCCCATTCTAAATAAACCATCGATTCTCTATACTGCCGCGCTAGATGAGTCACTCGGTGCACTCCTTGCCCAGAACAACGAGGAGGGAAAAGAGAATGCCCTCTACTACCTCAGTCAAACTTTAGTCGAGGCAGAATACAACTATTCCCCTATCGAAAAGCAATGCCTGGCTCTGATGTTCGCTGTGAAGAAGCTGAGGCACTATCTGCTCGCTCATCAGCTTATGTTGATCTCTAAGGTCGACCCGCTCAAACACTTAATGACCAAAGCAAGCCTAGCCGGTAGAATGTCAAAGGGCTGTCATGCTACTTGAGTTTGACATAGTTTATATCCCTCAGAAAGCAGTAAAAGGGCAAGCTCTTGCAGACTTCCTTGCTGCTCATCCCGTATCAGAGGGGTCACCGCTTAATTGCGAGTTACCCGACGAACAAGTGCTGCACCTCGAGGAAGATGAGCCATGTTAGGAGCTCTACTTCGATGCAGCCTCATCAATGAGGAGCTCCGGCAAATCAAGCATCCCGTAGATAAAAGCAGGGATAAGATTGATGTTCATCACGCCATCGGTGGGAACCCTACGACGTTATTTTGCTCTCACCGAGCCTTGCACAAACAACGAGGCTGAGTACGAAGCTCTGATAGCTGGTCTGGAGCTCGCCATAGAAATGGGAACCATTCGGCTACGGGTTTATGGTGATTCCCAGCTTGTCATCAACCAAGTAAGCGGCAACTATAAGATATATAAACCCGAGTTAGCTTGATATAGAAGCCGGGTGGTGGAGCTTATGAAACAGTTCACCCATATTGAACTAATGAGAGTTCCTAGGGCGTTGAATGGAAAAGCCGACGTACTCGCTCGCTTAGCCAAGGAGCTGGCTGACCCCGACATGGATGAAATTCTGATCATGGTCAGAAGCTGGCATATTCTATCTCCAGTCTCTTTGCGTGAAGAATAAAGCGTAGAATAAGAGAACAATCCTGCCGAAAAAGCTTTGATCATTCAAGATGAGCCCGGTTGGAGAGAACCCTTCATAAAGTACCTCCGATACAACAAGCTGCTCGAAGAAAAATCTGTGAGGATTCAGCTGAAGAAGAGAGCTCTCCGATACGGGTTTGTAAATAATACTCTATATCGCAGATCATATGACCAACTCTGGATCAGTTGCCTGTCATCGGCCGAAGCCCAAAAAGTTATAAAAGAAGTTCACTCAGGCATCTGCGGGGCTCACCAGTCCGGCCCCAAAATGCGGCTTCAGATCAAACGGCTTGGGTATTACTGGCCCACCATGATAAGGGATTGCGAAAAGCATGCAAAGAAATGCCATCTCTGCTAAATTCATGGTGATTTCATTCATAAGAATCCCAATCCGTTGCATCCTACGGTAGCGTCGTGGCCCTTCGAAGTTTGGGGCACCGACATAGTTGGTCCAATTGATCCTCCGTCATCCAAAGGCCACCGGTTCATACTGGCCGCGATAGACTACTTCTCCAGATGGGCTGAAGCTGTCCCGCTAAAAGAAGTCAAGATAGAAGATATTCTGATATTTCTTCCGGCATAATATTTTATACCGCTTCGGTGCACCAAGAAGAATCGTTTCTGACAACGGGCCTTCTTTCAAGAGCTTCATAATCTCAAGGTTCGCTACTCAGCATAAGATAGACTGGAGATATTCCTCCATATATAACCCAAGAGCCAATGGGCTAGCCGAAGCCTTTAATAAGACTCTATGCAAGCTCCTGAGGAAAAATACTTCAGCCAACAAGAGAGACTGGAACCTCAAGCTTCACGAGACGTTGTGGGCATATCGTACCACGTACCGTACTCCAACTCAATCCACTCCATACTCATTACTCTTCGGAGTGGAGGCGATCCTCCTCCTCGAAGTCGAAGTTCCAAGCTTAAGAATGGTCGTTCAGCATGAGTTGACGGAGGAGGAAAACGTGCTCCTTCGGCTCGAAGAGCTCGACGCCCTCGAAGAAAAGAGGCTTGCAGTACAGCAAAATCTGGAGCTGTACTGAGCCTAAATGTCATGGGCCTATGACAAGATGACTCGTCTCCGCGCTTTCAAGAAAGACGAATTGGTGTTGGTCCTCAAAAGACCGATCATCCCCAACTGACATGCCAAGGGAAAATTCGAGCCAAACTTGGAAGGACCATACGTCATCGAGAAAGTGTTCGACGGAGGATCCTACCAACTAATAAATGCCGAGGGAGAAAGGCCCATGCCACCCATCAATGGCCGATATCTCAAGAAATACTACGTGTGAATGCTCCAAGTCGCAGGCGAATTGAGCACACGGGCCCTACGGTCTGGATCATACATCCTGCTATACAATCCACGGGCGTAAACGACCCCTATCTATCCCAAAGTCCTACCGGCGAGACTACATTTAAAGTCCCACCGGCCTTAAAAAAAGGGTATGTCCATAAGAAAAACGGGTACGGATGCAAACCCGAAAGGGCTCCGTAAGTAAAAATAGCAGGACTGCCGGTGAGTTTGTGGAAACCCGAAAGGGCGCAAACTCGTGAAAAGAGATAAAATACACTCGCAAAGTCCTCTCGACCTTGTGAGGAGAAAATCCCTGTGTGATATCCTTACGACTCACAAAGGAGCAACACACTTAGGAATCCTCACGATTCCTAAGGAGAACATACACCTGCGAGATCCTCTCGACACGTAGGGAGAAAATGCTTTTATGAGACCCTTACGGCTCATAAAATTGAAAAGCCTTAGATGATAGGGATCTAAACCTGTTTCTTGAGCCATCGCTCCCCAATGGGCAACGGCAAATGATGAGTCGCTCCTGGCACTTTGCTTCAGTGTTAGCGTGTTGATGCCGACCAAAAACCCAAATCATAAGTCCTCCCGGGGTAAATGATGAGTTGCTCCTGGCATTATTCCAGTGCAGCAATGGTGATGCCAAACAAGATCCAAATTCCAAGTCCCCAAACAGTGAATGATGAGTCACTCCTTATATCACATTCTAGTGCAGCGATACAGACGCCAACCAAAATCCAATCTCCCAAAATTCTCCCAGCCCTACGGTTGATCCCCAAGTTGACCGCCGTATACAATCCATAGGCTCAAATAATTCTCACCATACCCATGCCCCACCATAATCACCAGTTACGCGGCTGTTCTCCGCCCTTGGAATTATGCTCCATTTAGGAAAAACCCACTCATGTTTCCTCACGATACATGAGGAGAACAAACTTACGGGATCCTCACGACTCGTAAGAAAACACCTTCATGGGATCCTTACGACTCATAAAGAAGAAAAAAACACACTTGGAAGTCCCCACGACTCCTAAGGAGAAAGCACACCAACGAGATTCTTTCGAATCGTAGGGAGAAAATGCTTTTATGGGACCCTTACGACTCATAAAATTGAAAAACCTTAGGTGATAGGGACCTAAACCTTTCTCCTAAGCCATCGCTCCCCAACAGGAAAAGACAAATGATGAATTGCTCCTGGCACATGTGCTTCAGTGTTATCAACGTTGATGCCTACCCTAACCCCAAAATTCCAATCTCCAATCCAATAGACCCCTAAGTCTTTAAACTGGAAACATATGACCCCTAAGTCGTTAAACTGGGAACAGATGACCTCTAAGTCGTTAAATTACGAGCGAGGGAAATCCCCTCACAGCAAATGATGATTCGCTCCTGGTGCCATATTCCAATGCAGCGGTGCTGATGCCAAACCAAAACCAAAATCCCCAAATCCTGTCATGGCAGATGATGATTCGCTCCTGGTACCATATTCCAATGTAGCGATGCTGATATTAACCCAAATCATATCAAGTCAGCAAGACAACCAACGACCTCCCTGGAGGAATCAAGCTCCACCTCAGAAACAAGTCAAATCCCGACACCGCGGAAAGTGCAGCAAGTCAATTCGAATTCTGACACCGGAACAAGCGGAGCAAGACAAATCAAGCATCGACCGTCCAAATCGCTAAAAGGGCAGAGCATCGATCGTCCACGTCACAAAAAGGGCAGAGCATCGATCGTCCACGTCGCTAAAAGGGCAGCATCAATCGTCCACGTCGCTAAAAGGGCAGCACCGACCGTCCAAGTCACTAAAATGGCAGCACCGACCGTCCATGTCGCAAAAAGGGCAGCACCGATCGTCCAAGTCGCAAAAAGGGCAGAACCGACCGTCCACGTCGCCAAAAGGGCAGTAGCGACCGTCCACATCGCTAAAAGGGCAGCATCGACCGTCCAAATAGCTAAAATGGCAGCACCAACCGTCCACGTCGCAAAAAGGGCAGCACCGACCGTCCAAGTCGCAAAAAGAGCAGAACCGACCGTCCAAGTCGCAAAAAGGGCAGAACCGACCGTCCATGTTGCAGGGTTCTTAGGCACAACCATAAGGTTTCACAAGGCATCAAACATGCTATATTTAAAATATTAGTGTGCCAAACAACCCTAACCAAGGATCTAACTAGAGTTTTAGGAGCTAAACTAGAAAGTAAACATCTTTACTTTTAAGTGATAACGGAATACAACCTTTGTAGACCGGTCCTTCACTTCAATGGCTCCTTGTAGTGGTCCCTTCACTGTGATCATGGAACTCCCGGACTCTTGCATGGCTTCTCAAGATGAAAGGAACGATCTTGCTTGAAGTCTTCGAGGCCGAAAATGATCTACGTCGAGGAGACACTAACTCAAGCTACTACTTCACTAATGAGAGATTAGTGAAGCTAACACCCTATACTAAAGTGCTAATCTAGTAGAGGATGATGAAGTAGGAAGTGGGCTCACTTTAGTTTTATTTTTCTCACAATATTTTCTCACTTTGCAAAAAGCTAGTGAGCTTTTTCTCAAGGTTGAAGAAGATGAAGCAAAGAAATGAGAATGAACTAATGAGATGAGAGAATCAACTATGGGTGAATTTCTATCATATAGCTAACTCATGTAGAGATATAACCATGGCTAAATTATAATGGTTAGGTTAATAAATATCTTAAGTAAAACAAAATTAGTGGACCAAGTCAATGCATCCATAAGCTTCTACAAGTTTCATGCATGTGACCATTTATCCACTAATTTGGATTTACTTTAAATAATTAAACCCCACATTATAATTAGTATGGTGTAAGTCTCATACACCCATGTAGTATGTATCAACAACCATGACATAAAAATAACACAATTAATATATATCGCACACATATTAAGTGTGCACATGTGAGAAAAATAAATGCTTAAGTGAGATAATATTAGTTAATGTAAATTAGTATATCAAATATACAATTATACACTAAATTATCAAATCAATACTTGATTTAATAATCCAGTTATATCACATATAACCGACTATTATTATATGTACCTTCTTATCGAATCAACACTTGAATCGATAACCCGGCTATATCACATATAACCGACCGATACAAATATCGCGAGAATAGAATATGGTATTATATACTCGTATCATTCTCGGTCCCGCACATATCACATATGTGCTTCTACTTCGTTTTGCCTGAGCTAGTAAAACCTCTATGTAGGACTTTAAAGACTCGTCGATACGCCGGCAGTAGGTGATGATCATATCAAACACCCACAAGCCGTCAGCAGTACTAGCTGGACGTAACGGCTACCCGGGTATTGAGCGATCAGAAGATCAACAAGCAAGCCCGCTCTGGCTCCTGTAAAGCCTGTCTGTAACACTACCGTACAGTCCGGTCTCTTCGTCTAAGATGTCGCATATCAAGTCTAGGGGTGGTAAACGTCAGACCCCAATAACTCGATAAGTCATGCCGATACGAGGCTCATAACGGGTCGAGAAACTACTGGTAACACTTACCAGTAAATCTCTGAATCAGTCCTGGCCAGGGACTTCCAGTTATAGCCAATCAAGCACAGCACGACATCTACCTCCAATACCGAGAGAGACGAAATCCCCTCCTATCGCTCATTGCCTCCATGTGACTCGGGACTGTACCTAAAAACCACCGTTTTGCATGCCCTCTTGAACGTGGTAAGGTGGAAACCAAAGCACAGTGGGAATCACATAAGTCTCCATGACGATCTGGGGTCTACAGACTAACCTGTACCAGTGTCACCAGAGAACTGCTATCTGACGTCAGGTATAATACCATCTAGGAGTTCTTGGCGAGTCCATCCAGTATACCCAGTCTCCACTAAGCACCCGTATACCATCTCTGATGTCAAACACCAATGGATATGGGATCATCCATCGCCCATCACATGGGTCGAGAAGCGTATATGCTAGTCTACTCTGGTATATCGATGCCCCGTCTCGATACACCCACAACTAGGAACATTAAAAATTTCTCTGGTTAGGTTCAAACCAGAACTTATGGACTACCATGGCCCCACTAGTTTGATCTGCATCATAATCCTGGTAGTCAAGTACAGATCCTAAGAGCTTCACCAACATGTAACCATAAGACAGTATCAAGAGACAAGTATACATGTTAAGATAAAAAGCAACCAGATAGCATACTATCATGTCGAGCAAGAAAGTTCTCTCTATATATGTCCAAGCATCCAATATACATCATATGTACAATAATGGCCTCTAGGGCATACATACAACTAACAATCTCCCACTTGCACTTGGGCCAGCTGCTGTAGTATCGCATACCCAGCATCCCGAAGAGTCTCTCGAACTGTATCTGGGGAATGGCCTTCGTGAGTGGATCCGTAGTGTTATTCTTCGTGTCAACTCTCCTGACCTCGATCTCCTGGCGATCAACTATCTCCCGGATCAGGTGATACCGCCTCAGAATATGCCTGGATCGCTGATGGGACCTAGGTTCCTTGGCCAAAGCCACCGCTCCATTATTATCGCAATACAAAGGTATTGGATACTCAATGGATGGAACCACTCCAAGTTCAGTTATGAACTTCTTCATCCAAACAGCCTCTTTGGCAGCATCGTTGGCAGCGATGTATTCAGCCTCCATCGTCGAGTCTGCCACGATTTCCTACTTGGAACTCTTTCAGCATACCGCCCCTCCATTAAGGGTAAAGACAAATCCTGAGTGCGACTTAGAGTCGTCCTTATCACTCTGGAAGCTCGAATCGGTAAAGGACTCCATTAGGAGTTCTCCGTTACCATACATTAAGAGCATCTCTTTAGTCATTCTCAAGTACTTGAGAATGCTCTTCACAGCTGTCCAGTGACTCTCTCCTGGATCTGCTTGATACCTACTCACTACACTTAGTGGGTATGCTACATCGGGTCTGGTACATAGCATCGCGTACATGATAGAGGCTACTGTCGAAGCATAGGGTATCCCTTGCATGCGAGCTCTCTCCAAATCAGTCTTGGGAGACATCTTTTTGGAAAGAGTGAGTCCTGAGATCGTGGGTAAAAACTCACGCTTGGATTCTTCCATACTAAACCACTTTAGTATGGTGTCAGTGTACCTGGATTGGGACAATCCCAGTATCCGTTTAGATCTATCTCTTTAGACCTTAATCCCCAAAATGTAGAAGGCATCACCTAGATCTTTCATTGAGAATCTATGTGATAAGAAGAGCTTGACCGATTGTAGCATAGGAATATCATTTCCTATCAAGAGTATGTCATCCACGTACAATACGAGGAAGACAACCTTACTCTTTGCCACCTTCTTGTATATACAAGGTTCATCTACATTTTTGACGAAATCAAACTCTTTTATAACGACATCAAAACAGATGTTCCAACTCTGTGATACTTGCTTTAACCCATAAATGGATTTAATCAGCTTGCATACCTTTCTGCTGCTCCTACTGTCTACGAAGCCCCTCTGGCTGAGTCATGTACACGCACTCTTCCAAATCACCATTTAAAAAGGTGGTCTTAACATCCATTTTCCAGATTTCATAGTCATGGTATGCAGCGATGGCAAGCATGATCCGGATGGATTTAAGCATAGCCGCTGGAGAAAAGGTTTCGTCATAATCCACACCTGGTCGTTGACGAAAACCCTTTGCAACAAGTCTAGATTTGAAAGTCTCCACTTTCCCATCTACACCAAGTTTTTTCTTGAAGATCCACTTGCTCCCAATGGGTTTTACCCCTTCAGGAGCATCTTCCAAAGTCCATACTTTGTTGGTGTACATGGATTTCATCTCGGACCGCATTGCATCCAGCCACCTCACTGAGTCCCCACTCGTGATGGCTTGCTCGAAGCTAGTTGGGTTATCATCCTCCATGATGCAATCCTCGCTTCCACCATCAATGAGAAAACCATAGTATCTCTCAGGTGGACGAGGAACCCTATTAGATCGGCGGAGAGGCTGAGCTTCGTTGGGAGCTATCGAATCCTCTGGTTTTACCAAATCATCTATCCTAATTTGTATTGCCAGAACTTCTTCCAGTTCTACCTCCTCGCCACTAATTTCTTATGCAAGAAATTCCTTTTCTAAAAAGGTGGCATGTTGGGCAACAAATACCTTTTGTTCCTCAGGGTGGTAGAAGATATGTCCACGTGAATGCTTGGGATGTCCAACAAACTTGCACAGAACAGACCTTGCTTCGAGCTTGTCCGGATTTTGCTTTTTAATATAGGCCGGGCAACCCCAAATCTTAATAAAATTAAGATACGGTCTCTTCCCCTCCCATATCTCATATGGAGTGGTAGGCACGGATTTGGTTGGAACTCTTTTCAATAGGTATATGGCTGTCTCAAGCGCATACCCCCAAAAGGAAATAGGTAACTCAGCGCTGCTCATCTGTAACAACCTAGTTCATTTATACCAATTCCAGTTATCGTATTTGCTTATTTTGGTATTTTCTTGATTTATCGTGTTTTGGGTACGAATGGTATCTTACATTTTGCATTGCATTCGACCCGACCCGCTTGCTTGAAACTTGTTTGATTCATATTTATGAAATATCTCGACTTGTTACATAGACATGTGCACTTTCATGAATACTGCATACTGGCATTTTATCTGAAATTGCATCTTTTACCAGATAACATTTTAAGTCACATAAAATATTTTAAAAATATATTGCATGGCCTGCATGATACCCATAACCCCGCGGTAGCATCCGCGCATCTTGTTCTCGTCCTGTTCAGTGAAACAAACGTGTTTGGATGGCTACGCGCACGTACGTGCATCCGTTCTTGGGGGTATGCATTTTCGTTACCCGAGCTTTCATTTTGAAATTTGGATGTCGCATATATTTTTCATATTTTAAATCTGAATTTTTAGACCCAACCCGGGCGTGTTTTGGAACATTTTTGTATCCCGCCAAAATTCAAATTTTATTAAATTTAATATCCCTAATTTTAATCAACAGTTTGAAATTTAAATAACAAACTAAATCTTTTTAATATAAAATCCTAACTATTTTTACCCGATCCTTCCCTCTTTCTCTCTCTGCGCCAGGGCCCCACATTTCTCTCTCTCTTCCACTAAATTACAATTTTATCTCTCCTCACTGCTCTCTCTCTCTCCTCTCGATCTCTCTCATTCTCTATGTCTCTCTCTTCTCTCCTCTGCTTATCTCTCTCCTCTCGATCTCGCACTCTATATCTCTCTCCTCTCGATCTCTCTATCTCTCTCCTCTCGATCTCTCTTCTCTCTCTGTCTCTCTCTCTCTACGCACACTCTCACTCTCGCTCTCTCTCTCTCTACACACTCTCTCTGTCTCTCTCCTCTTTCCTTTCTCTCTTTCCCTCTCATGTTTTTTCCTTCCTTCTTCTACTTTTTCCTTCGCGCGTTCGAACCCACGTCCCTGCCTTCGCCCGCGCTCGCCCGTCAACGCCTTATCTCGTTGCCGTCGTCGCCTCAACCTTCTCCCACTCCTCGACCTCTTCAACCTCCCTCCTCCAAAAATAATCACCGAGCCTTTCCTCCATTGCCGCAGCGTTCTTCCGATGCCTGCGCCCACACCTCCGACCCCAGCCTCGCGCCCTCGTCGCCGTCGTCTCCTCACCCCCGCCTCCACCATCTCATCGCCATCCCCAACATCACCTCCTTCTTCCCCACAACCCATCGCAACCCCAAGCCAAACCCCTGCAACCCATCACCACGACACCCATCGCCTCCCGTTGCCTGCGACCCCTCGCTGTCGCCACTATCCCCGTCGCTACCATCACCTCGACCTCCTCTCATCCTCCCTTCACTCCAGACCACCCTACACCGAGCCTCCCCTGCACACTACAACCCTCACCCTAGAAGCCACTTGCCTCACCTGCACCTCGCCGGAGACCCGTTACCGTCGTCACCCTCTGTCCTCGCCTTTGTTCCAAACCCCAGAGCCACAACCCTTATCTTCTTCTTCTTCTTTCTTCTTCTTTTTCTTTCTCTTTCTCTTTCTCGATTCCGTTTTCCGGTCACCCGCCGGAGCCGTGCTGTCGCCAACGATCTGAGTAATCCAGTGAACAACCTCAACCAGCGCGGTCGTGCTCTTGCCTTTCCTGGACCCGTCCCGTGCGCGCGTGTGGTTTTGCGACGTTTACCCGTCGTCGGACGTACCGTACGCATCCGTATCGCGATTCATTTAAGCAAGTTAATCTTTCTACATGCTATATAACTCATTATATACCTATTTAAATAAATATCACACCTGTATTTTAAATCAAGCATCCCATATTTCATATTACAGCTTTTCGACGTTCCGTTTACATCTGCATAGTGCATTTCAGATCTAGGGCATGCAAACCAATCTTAAATACATGCTACATTACTATAGACGCATCTATTTTAACAAATAGAATACCTGTATTTTAAATCATGCACCCCATGTTTAGTTTTATAACTTTTCGATGTTCCGTTTGCATCCATTCATATTATTTCAGATCTAGGTCATGGAAACTTATCTTGTTACATACTATACTATCATATACTGCATCAAATCGAATAGTTGCATCTCATATTGCTTAGTTATATATCTCGCACTTATTAGTTTATCATTTTACGGTTATATGATGTCCGCTTGCATCCATATCATATAGAATGCATATAGCTGCATTTACAGATCTTATTAATAACCTAATACTGTTGTTTTAATACCCCATGTTTAATAAAGTGCAATCTAATTAGTTTTAGAACTATTAAAAGTAACCCTAATCGATAGTGTGCATCCATGTCATTGACTTTCTATCTATGTGCATACCATTCATGTTAGTTCATTTTATTAATACTCTATACTTGATTTTGTGCACCCATACTTATTACAGTTTGATTATGAGCACCCACTCGACACTTGTGCACTACCTGACATGACCTGATACACTACTACTGACATGACTTGATACCTGTGCACTACTTGACATGACTTGATACATGTACACCACCTGACATGACCTGATGTACCACAGCGTGACATGTTACCTGATCTTGTTACTAATGCCGACAATCTTGACCTGTTGTCCCTACGGACATTTCCTGTTGTCTATACAGACAAACATGTTCCTGCTTGATCCTGTGTTGGCATTAGCTCCAGATTTTCAATACCCGACTCGAACACATAACCTTGGGGGTATGGGGAAATCAAAAGTGTAAACTAAAGTGTAGCTTACAAGGGTATTACTTGATCCGTGGTCCCGGGGGATAACGGGATAGAATCATTCGTGATTCTTACTTGATCCGTGGTCCCGGGGGATAACGGTACAGAGTCATTCATGACTCCCACTACCTGATCCGTGGTCCCGGGGGATAACGGGACATATCCTTTGAGTTACATGGAGGATTACTCTAATTTATTTCAATAACTTTAGAGTAGATAACCCTATAGCACAGTTTAGACCACTCGCTGCACTTCACCTGTTTATATCCTTTTCACTAATATCTATATTCATGTTACTGTTTACCTGTTTTTTATGACTTGTTATTGTTCATACTTCATGCCTGCATATCTCATTATATCCTGCTTGCTTAGAATTATTTATATTATGACGCACTGACGTCTGGGTTTTGCATGGCCCAGATTCGCTACCCTTGTCGCAGGTTGTCCAGGAGTACTTTGATCAACAGGCCGGGCAGTGAGGACCTGTTATTAGTTGGTTTAGTTTCCTTTCAGTATTTTCATTCCTGATGTGAGCCCGCATTATAGGACGTACATTCCAGTTTATTATTGTATTGGATTTTTTAGCTTCCGCATTATTTTATTCTTGACTCATTATTCTGGCTCATGGACATGTATTAGATAGTTAGTGATTATTGTTCTTGATATCTCTACAGCCGTAATGTGACTGTGGAGGGATATTTCCTATCCACAGGTAGCAAGGTTGGCTCTGCCACATGCCTATCTTAGCGTACTCTGGGAAGCGGGGCGTGACAGGGTTTGTTTGGTATCAGAGACATAGGATTTAGGTTGATCGGGTTTGATTCTTTTGTAGTTGGGTATTGGACCCAATACACGAATCAGAATACTCGTGACTAGGAACATGTCCTGCCACTTTACCATCTTGCCATTCTTGAATCTTAGCTCTCTCCTGATCCTTTGCCTTGACGATATGCAAACCACTTTGCATCTCGACTTGAAACTTTTGGTTCCTTATTGTTTATCTCTAGGATTTGGGCGACTTGAACGGAGTTATGTGATTGTAACTATGAACTGCAGCATGGTTATAATACGGTACTCTATTTAAGTACCTTGGAGTCCTAGCCTTGATTCATTTCCTTGTTCCATGGTCATTTTATTACCTTGGTTCTCTCAGTTTCATTGCTTACCAGTTCATGTTTTGCAGATATCTTGGTGATCGTTATCGGCAGTTATGAAGTTGTCTTGGGAATGGATTTTCTCGGCACTTTCCATGCTCGCATTGATTGTAGGGCAAAGAAAGTGATTTTCCAGATTCCCGGACATCCGGAGTTTGTTCACTGGAGGAAGCAGTTCTGTCGGGCCAGTCGAGTTTAAGGCTAGGTGATTGGTTCGAAAAAGTTGTGTTTGTAGTTTAACTGTAGGGCTCCTAGGCACACTCAAGAGGTTCCACAAGGCATCAACCATGCCAAAATCAAAATTTTATGTGCCGAGAAACCCTAATGAGGATCGTTAACTAGAGGTAAGGCGAAATACATGCAAGCTAACGACTTTTCTACAAAGTGAAAGGGATTGCAACCTTTGTAGATCCGGTCCTCCACTTCTTTAGCTCCGTGTTGACGTCCCTCCGCTGCGATCATCGGAACCCCGGACTCTAGCGATGGTTTCGTCGGAGAAATGAGCGGGCTAGGTCATTGACTTCGGTGCCGAAGATGATCTACGTTGAGGCGACTCAAACTCAAGCTCCATCTTCACTAGGTCATGAAACTTGTGAAGATAACACCCTATACAACATGGCAAGTGGTAGAGGATGAAAAAATAGGAAGTGGGTTCACTTTGGATCTGGATTTCTCACTTGATTTCATCACTTGAAATTTTCAAGAAAACTTTCCTCTCTTCATGAAGAAGAAGAAGAAGGAAATAAAAAAATGAATTATCTTAAAAAGAAAATTCAAGTGATGTATATCATATTGCAACCATGGCTGAGATAAACTCATGTAGAGAGTAAACTAGGGTTTAGGTAATGGTTAGGTTTAAGAACAAAACAAAAATGGTTAGACTTTTCAAAGATGCTATGAAGCTTTAAGCCAAAATAAAGAAAAGCACCATTTTGTTTTTACAAAATGAATAAAGAAAATAAAACCCTAAACCCTAACCATTAACTAAACATGGTGTAAATCAAACACATACCCAAGTTTGCATGTATCATCAAACATGATACAAACTAGTGCACAAACATATATCATATATACAATGTGCACAATCTAGTGAGAAAAATAATCTTAAGTGAACCAATACTAGTTAATGTAAAGTTATATATCAAATATATAATTATACATTAAATCATTAAATCAACACTTGATTTAACGATCCGGTCATAACCGACTAATATCATGTGTATCAATATATCGAATCAACACTTGATTCGGTAACCCGGCTATATCACATATAACCGTCCGATGATACAAATCGTGAGAATAGAATACAGTATCACATACTGGTATTATTCTCGGTCCTGCACATATCTCATATGCGCTCCTATTTCGTTTCGCTTGAGCCAGGAAACCCCTGTATAGGACTCTAAAGACTCGTCAATACGCCGGCAGTAGGTGGTGATCATATCAATCACCCACAAGCCGCAAGCGGTCTGCTAAACGTAACGGCCACTCGGGTATTGAGCGATCAGAAGATCAACGAGCAAGCCCGCTCACACTCCTGTGAATCCAACCAGTAACACTTACCGTACAGTCCGGTCTGTTCGTATGATATGTCGCATATCTCGCCTAGGGGTGGTAAACGTCAGACCCCAGTAGCTCGATAAGTCGTGTCGATATGAGGTCTATAACAGTTCGAGAAACTACTGGTAACACTTACCAGTAAATCTCAGCAACCCTGGCTAGGGATTTCCGGTTATAACCAATCGAATACAGCACAACATCAACTCCTTATACCGGGAGAGACAAATCCCCTCCTATCGCACATTGCCTCCATGTGATTCGGGACTGTACCCAAAAACCACCGTTTTGCACGCCCTCTTAGACGTGGTAAGGTGGAAATCAAAGCATGGTGGGAATCACACAAGACTCTATGATGATCTCGGGTCAATAGACTAACCTGTACCGGTGTCACCAGAGAACTGCCATCTGACGTAAGGTATAATACCATCTGGGAGTTCTCGGCGAGTCCGTCCAGTGTACCCAGTCTCCACTGAGCACCCGTATATCATCTCTAATGTCAAACACCAATGGATATGGGATCATCCATCGTCCATCTGTATGGGTCGAGAAGGTATACGCTAGTCTACTCTGGTATATCGATGCCCCGTCTCAATACACCCACGACTAGAGACCTTGAAGGATGTACTTATGGACTACCATGTCCCCACTAGTATGATCCGCATCATAGTCCAGGTAGTCAAGTACACATCCTAAGGGCTTTACCAACATGTAACAGAGAGACAATCAGTGTACACGTTAAGGTAAAGAGCAACCAGATAGCATACTATCATGTCGAGCAAGAAAGTCCTCCCTATATATGTCCAAGCATCCACTACAATATACATCTTATGTATAGTAATGGCCTCTAGGGAATACATATAACTAACATTAACCGCAATCAGAACGGTGTCGCGTGTAGCTAGACCGAGATGGGTACGGGTCGTCCTCTGGGAAACGTGGAACCTTTTACTCTTACTTTAGATGTGTTGAGAAAGAGAGAGAGATAAGAATGTTGAGGAATGGTTTCTAGATCTACGTTAAACACTAATGCAAAATATAGATCTAGATTATTTATGGATGTAGTTAAGATAAGAAGGGGCTTGTAGGGTTCGTTAGGATTTAGTAGTTATGGATGATTAATTAAAAATTACCCTTTTTATCCTTTAATGGATTTAAAACTAGAACGACAGTGATGCATGTAGATTAGGGTTTCTGGAGGGAAAAGGAATCCCACTCTTAACGCTTATCTCGATACGGAATTCCGTTCATATCTAGCCTTTACCAAAACAATCATTAATCTAATCTCTAATCGCTGTCGAGACTAACAATGAATTGGTAGCGCGCCCGATTAGGATGTTAATGATTCTTTTGATAAAGTTTATAAACTTTATAGGACTTAAAAAGAGTTTAAGGATCTTCATCATCCATTACCCTACCATAATCCTACGAACCCTAACAAGCGGAGAATTACTCGCACATGTTGGGGAAAAAAGAGATAGAGAGAGAAATCATATTAAAACTACAAAGAAATAAGAAAAAGAAAGCTACCTTTATTAATCAACAATATTCATTACACTTTGAATCCTTAGAAAATGATTACAAATACTAGTTTGCTTCTCGATCTCTTCTAAGGAGGTAGATGAACCGTTGATGATCAGCCTGGATGCGTGAGCCGTCTTGGACTTCGTGATCGCGTCGACTTGATGATTTTTCCAAGAGGCTCTCGGTCTTTATTTATAGTCCCAAAGCCAGAACTCTTGCTTCCAAATTTGGAAGCAAACAGTAAAGATTCACCCAAAAAAGTCTCAACTCCTAACTCCTCTTTTCGGCGGCGGATCCGCGGCCAAAATGGGGGTTTGGCCGCGGATCCGTGGCCAAAAAGTGAGATCTCATGTTGATTTTTCTGGCCTTGCATCTTCATGACACGTGGTGATCAATGGAATCTTTGTAAACTGGAAATCCTTTCTTTGTTTCTACCAGATTTGATTTTTTTAGTTTGCTTTCTTAATTAGGCAGGTTTGCTTTAACAACTTTGATTCCCTTGATTTTAGCCCTGCAAATTCTGCACAATAACTCAACAAATAATATTTAGTATAGTTTGTTATATTGAGATATTAACTTAACCATTAAGACTTTGGTCAAAGGTATTTAATAAAGTAAGCATATTTTAAATGGGCCAAATGTTACATGGATATTATATGCTTACATTTTCCTACCAAATGTTAATTATAATATATAAACACATGAAAATAGTATTTTTACAGATAAACTCTCATATGTATCATATATTATAATAAACACCTTTTCTAATATAGAAATAGTAGGAAAAATGTCATATTAAATGTGCATATAAAGATAAGAACCATAAAAGAAATACTTTTGAAAATTTAGAGTTTCCAACTACACTAGCTTTTCAGTTGTCATGAGCCCTATCTTAATAGTCATGAAAAGATGTTAGAAATAACGTCATCCCTCAATAAAATATCGTCTTTATTTTTCATTCCTATCTTTCATTCAAACATCGATCATATACCCCTACGTGTGTGAATAGAACATCCCTACACTCGGAGAATTCAATTCAAGCTATCATACTCTTATCCATCTACCTCGGTACTTTTTAATTTGATGAATATTTGGTTGGATTTGCTCGCACATTTTCATGCGACCGTTAATACTTCTTGAGGTACTAACCGACCGATTACTTATATGCTTGCTGATTAGGTGATAGTATTCCTCGTCTTGCACCACCTAAGGCTTAGCAGTGACTCCCAGACCAGTTGGTCTAAGGCAATAGGTGATGAAGCACCCTCGCTATATTTTTTTATTGTTGCCTTGGCGATAACAAAACCAGTGTTCATTTTTCTTTTCACCATTTTTATATTTTCTTCATTTATTATTTCCTTCATACTTTGGCTTTTAGACAAGAGCATTTCAAGGTATCCTCTACTATCCCGAATTTCAAGACTTGTGTAAGTGCATATAGTAGGGTGTCAACATTCAAATGTTTGGCTTCCAGAATAGAAACTATTTTTCAGACTTATTTTTATCCTCAGATTGGTGACTTCCATCATCTTACCAACCCTTGGGACAATGGCTCATAACTACTTATTACTAGTTCGTTTAAGAAAACTTCTAATTTTCTAGGTTTTCTTAAATTATTCCTATCTTTTAAATATAATTTTTCACTTTCTATTCTTTTATTATCAAAAAAAAATTTGTGCTTATATATATAGTATAATGCAAAGTGATACGTAAATAAGCACAAACCTCCTCCAAACTTGTTTTCAATAGTGTCCTCACTGTTGCTATCTGCTGGATCACAAAAACCTGTAAGCTTTGGAGGACATTATTAATGGGGGCAAGAATAAGTGAAAGTGAAAATCCTCTCCCAAACTTATTTTTGGCTCATAAATTTGAGGACAAAAGTTATGTTCAAGAGCCAAAAATATAACCCCCCTCTCAAACATGAGTTAGACAATATGAAGCATTTTAAGAGGGGGTGAGTCATTTGGTCAAAGTAAGACTTTACAAAGACCAAAAGTTAACACCAACCATTCAAAAAATTTATCGATGAAGCGCCAAGGTTGGTGGAAGAACGTGTCACCTTTCGACGTGAAGAAGTGAGAAGGTGATAAGAGGTGTAATGGAAAAGGATTGCGTCTCAATTTGGAGATACGACACGGTGATAGTAATGATGGATTGCTCGCATTATCATGATTGTCCAGAAGAAGGGGTGGAGGTTCAATTTCTTTATCTTGGAGTTGATTCATCTCAACCCCCGTATCTTTTAAAAATGCGAGTTCATCAGCGAAAATTTCCTCAAAGCTTTCATCGATACCCCGAAGAATAATGTCATCAGAAAAAATGGGGTGATCGTCAGACTCTATAAAAAGTTACTCATCAGCGTTAGATATTGACCCGGACAACTCGGTGGAAGAGTACATGGTTGGGTCAAACAACAACATATGAAAAGAGTCAGTATCATGAGGTTGATCAAATTCGCTGCTGTCGACATCCATTAATTCGACAGAACACACATGAGCATAGGGTTCGGAGGGTTCACTTCCCAACTTGTAAATGTTAAGCTCAATTGATTTCTTTCCAAAGGATAGGGACATAGAGCCGTTACGACAGTTGATTACAGCATTGGTAGTGGCCAAAAATGGTCGACCGAGTATCACCGGAATTTGATTGCGTGGGTTTGCCACATGTTGTGTATCAATAACGATAATGTCCACAGGAAATATAAATTCCCCGACTTTGATTAACACATCCTCTAGCTCACCCCTAGGTTGGGTGATAGATCGATCGACCATCTGAAGAGTGCAATACGCCGGTTTTAACTCTCCGATCCCTAATTGCTCATAAACAGAATACGGAAGCAAGTTAACACTAGCACCTAAATCGAGTAGAGCACGATTTATATTTTTACCCCCAATAGAAATAGAAATTGTAGGACTTCCGGGATCCTTTCGTTTCTTGGGTAGTTGTTGTGTAAAAGCAGTGCTCACATTACTCGCAAGGAAAACTTTTTCGGTACTTGAACTTTTCTCTTCCTAGTGCACAAGTCCTTTAGGATTTTCGCATATGACGGAACTTGTTGAATAGCATCTAGGAGAGGAATGTTTATGTTAACTTGCTTAAAAATTTCCACAATTTTCTCCATTTGTGGACTTGGTCTATTGCCCCTTAACCTGTTTGGATAAGGTGCTTTATCAATAAGGGTTTGGTCCAACATTAGAGAGGATTGTGGGGATGGAGTGGATCCCAGAATTGGAGTGGGGATCGTTTTAGGTAGATTCGAGGAAATGGGCGAAAGGTTCGAGCCTTGGGGAAGACGGAGAATAGGCTCGGATGAAGGTGGGAGACTAGATGAATTAGGGGAAGAAGTAAAAGCCGAGGTATCATTGGTGTCACTAACATCATCAAATTGCTCACCCACTCGGTTATTCAGCACTTTTCCCGATCTCAACGTAGTAACGGCATTCACATTATGATTTTGTGAGTGGCCAGGATTAGGTATGGGTTGAGATGGGAGTTTCCCTTTCTCTCTCGCACCCATTGCGGCGTTCAACTGTGCAATTTGGTTTTCTATTGATTTAATACTCTCACCGTGGGAGGCGGAGTCTTTCGTTAGGGTATCAATAGAAGACTTCATATCAACCGAAATTTACATGGAATGTTTCATAAACAAATCCAAAGTTTGTGCGAGTGAAGTGTTATCAGTACCGGCCAATTGTGGTGCAGAAGTGTTGGCCGGATTTTGAAAATTTTATGACTGAAAGGGGTGCTGACTTTGTGGTTGTAGCTACTGTGGAGGAGGTCTTTGATAATTGCTTTGTTGGTTTTGGTTCCAAGCAAAGTTAGGATGATTCCTCCATCCTTTATTGTACGTGGAAGAATAAGGATCGTTTCTAGGTCGCTGCTGAAAAGCAGCATTAGTTTGAAACGAAGCATTCATAGGACATTCTTCCGTTAAGTGTGAAGGATCATAACAGCAACCACACACGGTCTTAGGAAGCATGACCAGATTTAGGGAGATTGATGAGAATTTGTTCTCAATAGCATCGAGTTTCTTCCGCATCACTGCCATTTCGGCTTTTACTACGATGGAAACATCGAGCTAGTGAATACCTCCCCTAGATGAAGATAGTCTTACGCTTTCCCACTGCAAAGTGTTTTCAGCGAGATCTTCCAAATATTTCCAAGCTTCGCCATCGTCTTTAGACATGAAATTGCATTGACACATTGTTTCAAGCATCTGCTTTGTTGCTGGATTACTGCCCTCATATATAATTCGGCATAAATCCCATCTTTGTATTCCATGATGAGGACATTGGACAAGCAGATCCTTGAAACGTTCAAAGCACTTCCAAAATGGTTCATTGGGAAGCTGGGTGAACTGGTTGATCTTGCTCCTAATATGGGCAATCTTATGGTTTGGGTAAAACTTCTTAAGAAATGCAATTACGAATTCATCCCAATTAGTGATAGAGTGTGCGGCAGTATTATAAAGCCATTTTTCTGCCAAGTCGCACAGTGTGAATGGGAGAAGACGCAAACGCATAGCATCCACAGTCAATTGTGAAGTACCCATCATTGTGCATACGTTTTCGAATTTAGTGATGAAAACGTACGCGTCTTCCGACTCAAGCCCATGAAATTTGGGCAACAGATTGATGTAGTGGGGTTTAATTTCAAAATTATCCCCGTTAGCTGGTGGAATAGATAGACAAGTGGGAAGAGGACCACGGATAGGATAGCATCTCTCTTGGAGAGAGATGCGCGGTGGAGTCTGCGCACCTACGGGCGGTGGCAGCGTGGTGTTATAATTTGATGGAGTACCGTCAATTTCGGTCGTGGTGTGTGGTGGGGGAAAAGAAGATGAAGAAGTACGGACTTCGGCGTCGATAGCAGGAACGCGGACAAGACGGGCACTAGAATCCCGTGTCCAGCCGAGCATGCACTAAGCGGGTTTAGTGCAAGTGGCAGCGTGTGTGTGCTTTAAAATTGGTTTGTTTTGAAAAAAGTGGGACTCAAGACAAATCACAAAAATGCATAAACAACCCTAGAACTAAGGTTACCTAGGTCCAGTCTCTAGACCGCTCCTAGACTTTTAAAGGACAAGACGTAGGATCAATCCTCTACCACCTCTTTACTACTCTTGTGGCCAGGTAAGTGCCAGGTAAGTGGGAGGTATCCGCTATACGAATCACCGAAAATAGTGGGCCTAATTAAGTAACCACTTGCCTTAGACACACTTGCCTAGGCACCACAAAAGTAATGCGAATAAGCGATAGATTACCCACGACCTTCCTTTATCCTTAATGAGCGCGACAGTCCTTAGAGTCTGGTCTAGATATTTTTTAAATTAATATAGGATTGATGCAGATGCTCAGTTTGTGATTTGTGGGGCATAAGAAGGGTGATGAAATCCCCACCTAATCTGGATTTGGTCTTTGCCCCTTAAAGTCCGTATTAAAATATGCAAAACAAAACCAATCACAAAACTTTGCAAAAAGATTTTTGAGCGGCGATATTTTGCAAAGAATTCTGCAGAAAATAGATTTTATTGGATTTTAGAGGAGAGAGAAAACGTTGAGAAAGATACCAGAGAAGTTTGGAACGCTAGATCTCTTAGCCCGCCGCGCTTCCGCCGCGGATATACCTTCTTTGTCGCGGATCCGCCGCAGGAAGGAAGATCTGTTGATGAAAATTTCTCTTTTCCCTTCTGTGCTCCTCTGGATCACTAAGAATGTCTCTGTTTCCTATTTCCTCAAGTCTGTGATTCCAGATCTCCTTGCAAAAATTCACGCACAAATCGTTAAATATGCAATTTGCAGTTTTGTTTTAATTATGATATAGATCGGATAAGAATTCAACACAAATAATAAGAATAAAAAATTACGCACGTTTCCCCGGCAACGGCGCCATTTGATTGGTTCAAAAAAGTTGTGTTTGTAGAATAACCGCAATCAGAACGGTGTCGCGTGTAGCTAGATCGAGATGAGTACGGGTCGTCCTCTGGGAAACGTGGAACCTTTTACTCTTAGTTTAGATGTGTTGAGAAAGAGAGAGAGGGATAAGAATGTTGAGGAATGGTTTCTAGATCTACGTTAAACACTAATGCAAAATATAGATCTAGATTATTTATGGATATAGTTAATATAAGAAGGGGCTTGTAGGGTTTGTTAGGATTTAGTAGTTATGGATAATTAATTAAAAATTACCCTTTTTATTCTTTAATAGATTTAAAACTAAAACGACAGTGATGCATGTAGATTAGGGTTTCTGGAGGGAAAAGGAATCCCACTCTTAACCCTTATCTCGACACGGAACTCCGTTCATATCTAGCCTTTACCAAAACAATCATTAATCTAATCTCTAATCGCGGTCGAGACTAACAATGAATTGGTAGCGCGCCCGATTAGGATGTTAATGATTCTTTTGATAAAGTTTATAAACTTTATAGGACTTAAAAAAAGTTTAGGGATCTTCATCATCCATTACCCTACCCTAATCCTACGAACCGTAACAAGCGGAGAATTACTCGCGCATGTTGGGAGAAAAAGAGATGGAGAAAGAAATCATATTAAAACTACAAAGAAATAAGAAAAAGAAAGCTACCTTTATTAATCAACAATATTCATTACACTTTGATTCCTTAGAAAATGATTACAAATACTAGTTTGCTTTTCGATCTCTTCTAAGGAGGTAGATGAACCGTTGATGATCAGTCTGGATGCGTGAGCCGTCTTGGACTTCGTGATCGCGTCGACTTGATGATTTTTCCAAGAGGCTCTCGGTCTTTATTTATAGTCTCAAAACCAGAACTCTTGCTTCCAAATTTGGAAGCAAACAGTAAAGATTCACCCAAAAAAGTCTCAGCTCCTAACTCCTCTTTTCGGCGGCGGATCCTCGGCCAAAAGGGGGGTTTGGCCGCGGATCCGCGGCCAAAAAGTGAGATCTCATGTTTATTTTTCTGGCCTTGCATCTTCATGACACGTAGTGATCAAAGGAATCTTTGTAAACTGGAAATCCTTTCTTTGTTTCTGCTAGATTTGATTTCTTTAGTTTGTTTTCTTAATTATGCAGGTTTGCTTTAACAACTTTGATTCCCTTGATTTTAGCCCTGCAAATTCTGCACAATAACTCAACAAATAATATTTAGTATAGTTTGTTATATTGAGATATTAACTTAACCATTAAGACTTTGGTCAAAGGTATTTAATAAAGTAAGCATATTTTAAATGGGCCAAATGTTACATCGATATTATATGCTTACATTTTCCTACCAAATGTTAATTATAATATATAAACACATGAAAATAGTATTTTTACAGATAAACTCTCATATGTATCATATATTATAATAAACACATTTTCTAATATAGAAATATTAGGAAAAATGTCATATTAAATATGCAATTTTATCAACTGAACACTAGGCCGACAAAAAATGTTCTTTTGTCGATGGAAGTTGATAAGGAGGAAGCGCCATCCGTAGTTCGAGAGTTCATGGACGTGTTCGAGGACATCTCGGGTTTACCACCAAAACGAGATGTGGAGTTCGCGATCGATCTTATTCTTGGTGCAGCGCCAATCTCAAAAGCGTACTATCCAATGGCACCAGTGGAGTTGGAAGAAGTCAAGAAGCAGGTTACCAAGTTACTAGAGAAGGGTTGGATTCACAGCAGCAATTCACCTTGGGGAGCTCCAGTTCTTCTAGTCAAGAAGAAAGATGGCACAAGGAGGATGTGCATCGATTATCGAGAATTAAACAGTGTGACTATTAAGAACAAGTACCCGATCTCTCGCATTGGCGAATTGTTCGAGCAACTTAGTGGCGCGAGGGTATTCTCGAAGCTGGATTTGCGATCCGGATATCATCAGGTCCGAGTTAACTCAGAAGATATTTGCACGACTGCATTCCGAACTCGATATGGACATTACGAGTATTTAGTGATGCCATTCGGAGTCACGAATGCACCGGCAATATTTATGGACTTGATGAACCAAATCTTTTCACCGTTCTTGGACCAGTTTATAGTGGTGTTCATCGATGATATTCTGGTCTACTCGAGAAGCCTAGAAGAGCATGCAGAACACTTGAAGATCGCACTGCAGACATTGAGGCAAGAAAGATTATATGCGAAGATGAGCAACTGCGAGTTTTGGCTTGAAGAAGTGAAGCTTTTGGGGCATGTCGTATCCAGAGATGGAATCGCCGTTGACCCCGAGAAGATTGCAGCAGTTCAAGATTGGCCGATTCCGAAGAACGTAGCAGAGATCAGAAGTTTTCTTAGACTTACCGGATATTAAAGAAGGTTCGTGGAGAATTTTGCTCGTTTAGCTGAACCTTTGACTAAGCTTACGCGTAAGGAAGTACCGTTCGTATAGACGGATAAGTATGTGTCAGCCTTTGAGGCGTTGAAGCAAAAGTTGATAACCGCTCCTATTTTGACCGTACCAGACAGATCCGGAGGATTGGTGATTCACAGCGACACATCTGAGAAAGGTTTAGGATGTGTTCTGATGCAGCATGGGAAGGTTATAGCCTACGCATTGAGACAGTTGAAGACCCATGAGAAGAATTACCCAACTCATGATTTGGAGCTAGCAGCTGTGATTTTCGCTTTGAAGATTTGGAGACACTACTTATTGGGCGAAAAAGGTCGAAGTATTCACCGATCACAAAATCCTAAAGTATGTGTTCACGCAGAAAGAACTTAATATGAGGCACCGCAGATGGTTGGAGCTGATGGCTGACTACGATCTTGATTTTAAGTACCATCCGGGGAAAGTTAATGTTGTGCCGGATGCGCTAAATCGGTTGCCAGCAATTCAAATTTTGACTGCACAGAAGGAACTTATCAAAGACTTTCGGAGATTCGAGTTGGAGATTACAGTTGATGCAGCAGCAAATACAGTCGTCGTTGATCGAGAATATTAAAGCAGCGCAGTTACAGGACCCTAGATTGCAAAAGTTTCGAGAACAGGTTGAAGCTGGACTTCGAACGGACTTGTTGGTTCATGAAGATGGTTCGTTGCGTTATGGTAGCCATTTGTGTGTGCCGAAAGGAGACATTTATGAAGAAGTATGAAAGAGGCGCACAGTTCCGCATATTCCGTACATCCAGGAGGCACGAAGATGTACCGTGATCTACGACAACATTTCTGGTGGGAAGGTATGAAAAGGGAGATTGCTCGTTTTGTGGCAAAGTGCTTGGTGTGTCAGCAAGTTAAGGCTGAACATCAAAGGGTTGCTGGTTTATTGCAACCACTTCCGATTCCTCAATGGAAGTGGGAACATATAACCATGGATTTCGTGACGGCTTTACCGCGGAGTCCAAAGGGCAACAATGCAGTTTGGGTGATTGTTAATCGATTGACTAAGGCAGCTCATTTCATACAATTTCGAGTTGGTCAATCAACGGAAGCATTGGCAGAACGGTACATGCAGGAGATTGTAAGATTGCATGGAGTACCTGTGAGCATCGTGTCCGATCGTGACACCCGATTCTTATCGCACTTCTGGAGGAGTTTACAGGAAAGTTTGGGGACGCGATTGAAGTTTAGCACAGCTTATCATCCTCAGACAGATGCCCAGTCAGGAGAGAACGATCCAAACTCTTGAAGATATGTTGAGAGCTTGCATGTTGGACTTCAAGGGTTCATGGGAGGATCATCTACACTTGGTGGAGTTTTCTTACAATAACAGTTTTCAGGCGACTATTCAGATGGCTCCATTCGAAGCATTATATGGTTGCAAGTGTCGTTCACCTGTTTGTTGGGACGATGTTGGAGAACGAAGATTGTTAGGACCGGATTTGATCGTGCAAACAGTGGAGAAAGTTAATACTATCCGGAATCATATGAAGGCAGCGCAAGATCGGCAGAAGAGTTGGGCCGACACATCGAGAAAACCTCTAGAGTTCGCTGTTGGTGATATGGTATTCTTGAAGATATCACCGACTAGAGGAGTGATTCGTTTTGGGAGTCAAGGTAAACTTAGTCCTCGATTCGTGGGGCTTTTCGAGATTATGGAGCGTGTTGGAGAAGTAGCTTATCGATTGGATTTACCACAATCTTTGGCGAATGTTCATGACGTATTTCATGTATCTCAACTCCGTAAGTATGTTCGAGATGAAACACACGTGCTGGATCATTCGGAGCTGACTGTAAGGGAGGATTTAACCTTTGAAGAATGACCAATGTCGATTGTTGATCGAAGGGAAAAGGTCCTTAAGAACAAGGTTATCCCTCTCGTACTTGTTTCTTGGGGGAATCACACGCACGGAGAATCGACTTGGGAACGTGAACACGAGATTCGACAGAAGTTTCCACACCTACTCTTGTAGATTCATGGTTGTTTATCCTTCTTTGTTCTTGGAATTTCGAGGACGGAATTCATTTTGTAGATGGGTATAATGTAACAAGCTAGTTCATTTATACCAATTCCAGTTATCGTATTTGCTTATTTTGGTATTTTCTTGATTTATCGTGTTTTCGGTACGAATGGTATTTTACATTTTACATTGCATTCGACCCGACCCACTTGCTTGAAACTTGTTTGATTCATATTTATGAATTATCTCGACTTGTTACATAGACATGTGCACTTTCATGATTACTGCATACTGGCATTTTATCTGACATTGCATCTTTTACCAGATAACATTTTAAGTCACGTAAAATATTTTAAAAATACATTGCATAGCCTGCATGATACCCCTAACCTCGTGGTAGTATCCGCGCATCTTATTCTCGTCCCGTTCAGTGAAACGGACGTGTTTGGATGGCTATGCGCATGTATGTGCATCCGTTCTTAGGGGTATGCATTTTCGTTACCCGAACTTTCATTTTGAAATTTGGACGTCGCATATATTTTTCATATTTTAAATCTGAATTTTTAGACCCGACCCGGGCGTGTTTTGGAATATTTTTGTATCCCGCCAAAATTCAAATTTTATTAAATTTAATATCCCTAATTTTAATCGAAGGTTTCAAATTTAAATAACAAACTAAATCTTTTTAATATAAAATCCTAACTATTTTTACCCGATCTTCTCTCTCTCTCTGCGCCAGGGCCCCACATTTCTTTCTCTCTTTCACTAAATTACAATTTTATCTCTCCTCACTGTTCTCTCTCTCTCCTCTCGATCTCTCTCATTCTCTCTGTCTCTCTCCTCTCTCCTCTGCTTATCTCTCTCCTCTCGATCTCGCACTCTATATCTCTCTCCTCTCGATCTCTCTCCTCTCTCTGTCTTTCTCTCTCTATATACGCACACTCTCACTCTCCCTCTCTCTCTCTACGCACTCTCTCTGTCTCTCTCCTCTTTCCTTTATCTCTCTCACATTTTTTCCTTCCTTCTTCTACTTTTTCCTTCGCGCGTTCGAACCCACGTCCCTGCCTTCGCCCGCGCTCGCCCGTCGATGCCTTGTCTCGTTGTCGTCGTCGCCTCAACCCTCTCCCACTCCTCGACCTCTTCAACCTCCCTCCTCCAAAAATAATCACCGAGCCTTTCCTCCATTGTCGCGGCGTTCTTCCGATCCCTGCGCCCATACCTCTAACCCGAGCCCCGGGCCCTCATCGCCGTCGTCGCCTCACCCTCGCCTCCACCATCTCATCGCCATCCCCATCATCACCTCCTTCTTCCCCATAACCCATCGCGACCCCAAGCCAAACCCCTGCAACCCATCACCACGACACCCATCGCCTCCCGTTGCCGGCGACCCCTCGCTGTCGCCACCATCCCCGTCGCTACCATTACCTCGACCTCCTCTCATCCTCCCTGCACTCCAGACCACCCTACACCGAGCCTCCCCTGCACACTACAACCCTCACCCTAGCAGCCACTTGCCTCACCTGCACCTCGCCGGAGACCCGTTGCCGTCGTCACCCTCTGTCCTCGCCTTTGTTCCAAACCCCAGATTCACAACCCTTATCTTCTTCTTCTTCTTCTTCTTCTTCTTTTTCTTTCTCTTTCTCTTTCTTGATTCCGTTTTCCGGTCACCCGCTGGAGCCGTGCCGTCGCCAACAATCCGAGTAATCCAGTGAACAACTTCAACCAGCGTAGTCGTGCTCTTGCCTTTCCTGGACCCGTCCCGTGCGCGCGTGTGGTTTTGCGACGTTTACCCGACGTCGGACGTGCCGTACGCATCCGTATCACGATTCATCGAGGCAAGTTAATCTTGCTACATGCTATATAACTCATTATATACCTATTTAAATAAATATCACACCTGTATTTTAAATCAAGCATCCCATATTTCATATTACAGCTTTTCGACGTTCCGTTTACATCTGCATAGTGCATTTCAGATCTAGAGCATGCAAACCAATCTTAAATACATGTTACATTACTATAGACGCATCTATTTTAACAAATAGAATACCTGTATTTTAAATCATGCACCCCATGTTTAGTTTTATAACTTTTCGATATTCCGTTTGCATCCATTCATATTATTTCAGATCTAGGTCATGGAAACTTATCTTGTTACCTACTATACTATCATATACTGCATCAAATCGAATAGTTGCATCTCATATTACTTAGTTATATATCTCGCACTTGTTAGTTTATCATTTTACGGTTATATGATGTCCGCTTGCATCCATATCATATAGAATACATATAGCTGTATTTACAGATCTTATTAATAACCTAATACTGTTGTTTTAATACCCATGTTTAATAAAGTGCAATCTAATTAGTTTTAGAACTATTAAAAGTAACCCTAATCGATAGTGTGCATCCATGTCATTGACTTTCTATCTATGTGCATACCATTCATGTTAGTTCATTTTATTAGTACTCTATACTTGATTTTGTGCACCCATACTTATTACAGTTTGATTATGAGCACCCACTCGACACTTGTGCACTACCTGACATGACCTGATACACTACTACTGACATGACTTGATACCTGTATACTACTTGACATGACTTGATACATGTACACCACCTGACATGACCTGATGTACCACAGCGTGACATGTTACCTGATCTTGTTACTAATGCCGACAATCTTGACCTGTTGTCTCTACGGACATTTCTTGTTGTCTATACAGACAAACATGTTCCTGCTTGATCCTGTGTTTGCATTAGCTCCAGATTTTCAATACCTGACTTGAACACATAACCTTTGGGGTATAGGGAAATCAAAAGTGTAAACTAAAGTGTAGCTTACAAGGGTATTACTTGATCCGTGGTCCCGGGGGATAACGGGACAGAATCATTCGTGATTCTTACTTGATCCGTGGTCCCAGGGGATAACGGGACAGAGTCATTCATGACTCCCATTACCTGATCCGTGGTCACGGGGGATAACGGGACATATCCTTTGAGTTACATGGAGGATTACTCTAATTGATTTCAATAACTTTAGAGTAGATAACCCTATAGCACAGTTTAGACTACTCACTGTACTTCACCTGTTTATATCCTGTTCACTAATATCTATATTCATGTTACCGTTTACCTGTTATTGATGACTTGTTACTGTTCATACTTCATGCCTGCATATCTCATTATATCCTGCTTGCTTATAATTATTGATATTATGACGCACTGACGTCTGGGTTTTGCATAGCCCAGATTCGCTACCCTTGTCGCAGGCTGTCCAGGAGTACTTTGATCAACAGGCCGGGCAGTGAGGACCTGTTATTAGTTGGTTTAGTTTTCTTTCAGTATTTTCATTCCTGATGTGAGCCCGCATTATGGGA
Source organism: Agapanthus africanus (assembly GCA_030015575.1). Taxonomy (NCBI): domain Eukaryota; kingdom Viridiplantae; phylum Streptophyta; class Magnoliopsida; order Asparagales; family Amaryllidaceae; genus Agapanthus; species Agapanthus africanus. The sequence goes on along the minus strand of JASDDO010000024.1, from coordinate 348,671,292 downwards.
CGTACATTCCAGTTTATTATTGTATTGGATCTTTTAGCTTCCGCATTATTTTATTCTTGACTCGTTATTCTGGCTCATGGACATGTATTAGATAGTTGTTGATTATTGTTCTTGATATCTCTATAGCCGTAATGTGACTGTGGAGGGATATTTCCTATGCACAGGTAGCATGGTTGGCTCTGTCATATGCCTATCTTAGCGTACTCTGGGAAGCGGGGCATGACATCATCATGGAGCGCACCATATCTAATAGGGTGTGATTCCTCCGTTCCGATACACCGTTGTACTGTGGTGTATACGGAGGAGTAAGCTGAGAGAGAATCTCATTCTCTTTTAGAAAGTCCAGGAACTCCTTGCTCAAGTATTCACCTCCTCGATCAGATCGTGGGACTTTAATACTTTTACCCGTTTGGTTCTCGACTTCGGACTTATATTCTCTAAATTTCTCAAAAACTTCAGACTTGTGTTTCATTAGGAACACATGTCCGAATCTAGAGAGATCGTCAGTGAATGTAATGAAGTACGAGAACCATTCCAGGCATGAGTAGACATAGGACCACATATATCACTATGTATCAGTCCCAAAAGCTCACTAGCTCTTTCTCCGTGTCCTGTAAACGGAGTTTTGGTCATCTTGCCTTTGAAACATGACTGGCAAGTGTCATAAGATGAAAATTCGAATGGATTCAAATAACCATCCTTATGCAACTTAGCTAGTCGTGTCGCATTGATATAACATAGTCTACAATGCCACAAGAAGGATTCGTTCATTGATTGTTAATAAATTCTTGTTGTGTAAATCAAATCAAATGATCCCCGGCAACGGCGCCATTTGATTGAAAAAGATTTCGGATTGTGTAGTATGAAAATTGTAAAGAAATCACAACCAAAAATTATTTGACCGCAATCAACTACGGTGTCGGATGTAGATTGTAAGTGAGTGCGGATCGTCCATAGGGACAGTGTAATCGTTCGTCTTTTGAATTAGATGAGTCGAAACTTTAATGAAAAGAAAACAAAACAATTCATGATTTAAAGAATTGAAGTTCAAGACTTAGAAAAATCTAGATCTAATAACAAGAAAAAGATAGAATCAAGGATTGATAGTTTGTTGATTTTTCCAAACCAAATATCAAGAATCGAAATGAGGCTCGTAGGAATCGATCGGATCTATAGATGTGATGTAATCTCAATATGTTGTATTCTTATCCTTCGATGAATTGCTACTAGATCGATGATGATCGACGAGAATTAGGGATTTCTAGTGAAACTAGGGTTTCATCTTATCCCTTGTTCTTTTGTCGATATCATTCACATTCTACCCTCTAGTAAATTCAAGAAACGATCGTAGATCCCTAATTTCGAGCGATCACAATCAAGAAAGTATCGCAACGAAACTAGGTCATCGATTCTTGAACTTGCTAGAGTTTACAAAACTCGTAGGACTTAAAAATCGTTTTAAGATTTGTTACATCATCTTTCTATTGATCGTCTCGAATCCTTAACGAGCGGAGTTTTACTCAAACATCACAACAAGAACCACAATCATAAATTGAGATCGAATCATGATGCAAGAATTTAAAGAAAGCAAGATTAAAGAATTTCACCTTTTATTTATATCAACAATTTCATTACATTCGCTCAAGAACTACAAGAGGAAGAACTCGATTGTCGATTTGGCTTCGCTCAGCTCCGTGAGTCGCGGATCGGCTTGAATCACTTGCTCGGTTGGAGATCGGCTCCGCTCCTAAAAGGTTGAAGGGATTCTTGCTTGATTGGTACTCAAGATCTTGAATTTGGAGTGGAATTAGGGTTAGGGTTTCGCACAAGCCTTGTCACTAGACTTGTGGAAGAAGATGAAGAAAGTAGAGGTAAAGAATTAATGAACTAACTAAAGATTGAACAACTAAAGATTGATTAACCTCAACCCTTAGATCTAGGCTCCTATTTATAGATATCCAAACCCTAGATCTAGGATTTCAAATTTTAAGTTTCCCTCCAAAAGTTTGTTGAGGAAATTTTAATTTCCCTCCAAAAGTTAGTTAGAGGAAAAGCTTCTAGATGTGATTAGTTAGGAGGGAGCTTCTAGAAATAGTTTGTTAGGAGCTTAATTAAGATTAGCCTTGCTTAATGATCTTTGCTGATCTGGCAGTAGCTTCGCGAGAATTCTGGAATTTGACATATCAGAAATGAATGTGGACCCTGAGATTGAGATTCTGCACTGAAAATTATGCGCTGACGTGGCCACACCGCCGCGGAACTGCGGCGCAAGCTAGCTCCCGCCGTGGTTCCGCGGCTCTTTAGAGTCTTCATGGCTCGGTTCTTCTGTGTTGAACTTGGGCTAACATATGGGCCTTTATTGTATATGTTGAATTTAATATCTACTTTTGAATTGCTACCAGATCTGAAATCATTGAGTTGGCGTATTTTTGATCAGCTCTTTGGCTTTGCTCCTGTAATTTCCTGCACAAATCTCGACACAAGTGTTGCGTAAATACAGAGATGATGCGATGCCAGGAAATGCGGTTTATTTCCCTTAAAGTGTCGGTTTAAAAGTCTAACACATGAAATCTGATATTTTATGACTGATTTGCTAATATGTGAAATATGAATACCGAACACTTCTAAATGAGTGCAAATGATAGGGAAATTGCCGTGTTAAAAATACATTATTTTCGACTGATCAAATTCCCCCAAACTTATTTTCGATCGTCTCGAGCGAATTGTTTTATTAAAAAGAGAAGGAGAAAATAAAGAAAGAGAAAAAACTAACTAGCACACTTTCGTAGGCAATACGATTGCACTGAGCACGTGCAACAAGCCTTTAAACCTCTAGGTGTCCCTAGTAGGAGGAGTGTTGTCTCCTGAGGGTTTTCAGCGGATTGCACCCACAAAATCCAATAATAAAAGGAAGATCATGAATATTACATTTAAAGAAAAGAATTCTAAAAGAAAGACTTTGAAAATTAGGGTTTCCAACTAGGCTAGCTTTTCGGTTGTCATGAGCCCTACATAATGGTCATGAAAAGATGTCAGAAATCACGTCCTCCCTCAATAAAATATCGTCTTATTCTTCATTCCTATCTTTCTTCCAAACATCGATCATATAACCCTACGTGTGTGTAAAGACATCCCTACACCCGGAGAATTCAATTCAAGCTATCATACTCTTGTCCATCAGCCTCAGTACTTTTTAATTAATGAATATTTAGATGAGATTGCTCACACACTTTCATGCGACCGTTAATACTTCTTGAGGTACCAACCGACCGATTACTCCTGTGCTTGCTTACTTGGTGTATTTTCCTCGTCTTGCACCACCTTAGGCATAGCAGTGACTCCCAGACCAGTTGACCTTAGGGCACTAGGTAAAGAGGCACCTTCGCTATATATTTTTTTTTATTGCCCTTGGTGATAACAAAACCAGTGCCCATTTTTCTCACCATTTTATATTTTCTTCATTTTTTTTATTTCCTTCATACTTTTGGTTTAAAGACAAGAGCATTTCAAGGTATCCTCTACTATCCCAGGCTTCAAGACGTGTGTAAGTGCGAATAGCAGGGTATCAACGTTCAAAATGTTTGGCTTCCAGAATAGAAACTATTTTTCAGACTTATTTTTATCCTCAGATTAGTGATGTCCTTCATCTTACTAACCCTTGGGACAACGGCTCATAACTACTTATTACTAGTTCGTATAAGAAAACTTCTAATTTTCTTGGTTTTCTTAAATTTTTCTAATCTCATGGATGTAATTTTTCATTATCTACTCTTTTATTATCTTATTTATGTACAAAAATATTTATTTTTTTTTTAATTTTGAAATTTTTTAAATTTTTATAGGTTTTCAAAAATGTTTTGTGCTTATGCAAAGTATAATGCAAATGATGCGAAAATAAGCACAAACCTCCCCCAAACTTGTTTTCAACAGTGTCCTCACTGTTGCCATCTGCTAAATCTCGAAAAACCTGTAAGCTTGGGAGGAATTTATTAATGGGGGCAAAATATTTAAGTGAAGAACTTTCCCCAAACTTATTTTTGGCTCATCATTTTGTAAAAATTTTCTTTTCAGGAGCCAGAAAAAATGTGCCCCCCAAACTTGAGTTATGCAATGTTAATCTTTTAAAATCATATGAGGGGGTCAAAAATCAGTGGTCGATGCCAAGCTTTGCAAAGACCGAAAGTTAACACCAACCATTCAAAATTTTTATCAATGCAGTGCTCTGGTTGGTGGAAGAAGAAGTGGGGAAAGATTAAGTGGTGGAATAGAATGTGTGTGCGTCTCATTTTGGAGAGACGATGCAGTGAATGTGATGGATTACTCGCATTCTTTTTACAGTTCAGAGGAAGGGGTGGAGGTTCAATTTCATTGTTTTGGAGATGATTCATCTCAACACCCGTGTCATTCAAAAATGCGAGTTCATCAGCGAAGATCTCCTCAAAAGTTCCATCAAAACCCCGATGAATAATGTCATCACAAAGTGCGGGGTGATCTTCAGACTCTAAGAACAGTTCATAATCAGTGTTAATTATTGACCCGGACATCTCGGTGGAAGAGTCCGTATGTGTATGATACATAGTTGGGTCAAACAATAACATATGAAAAGAGTCAAGATCAGTATCAAGAGGATCATCAAATTCGCTGCTGTCGACATCCATTAAGTCGACAGAACAGACCTGAGCAGTAGGTTCGGAGGGTACACTTCCCAACTTGTAAATGTTCAGCTCAATTGACCTATTCCCGAAGGATAGGGTCATAGAACCGTTGCGACAGTTGATAATAGCATTGGAAGTGGCCAAAAAGGGGCGACCTAAAATCACCGGAATTTGATTACGTGGGTTCGCTACAGGCTGTGTATCAATTACAATAAAGTCCACAGGGAATATAAATTCCCCGATTTTTATTAACACATCCTCCAGTTCACCCCTAGGTTTGGTGATTGATCGGTCAGCCATCTGGAGAGTGCAATGGGTTGGCTTCAACTCTCCGATACCTAGTTGCTCATAAACAGAATATGAAAGCAAGTTAACACTAGCGCCAAGGTCTAGTAGAGCACGGTTGATGTGTTTTTCCCCGATAGAAATGGAAATCATAGGATATCCAAGATCCTTACGTTTCCTCGGTAATTGCTGGGGGAAAGCCGTGTCTACTGTCTTTTCCATGAAAATCTTCTTGGGCACTTGAGTCTTCCTCTTCCTAGTGCACAAGTTCTTAAGAGTTTTCGCATAGGACGGAACTTGTTGGATGGCATCTAGGAGAGAGATGTTGGTGTTAACTTGCTTAAAAATGTTCATAATCTTCTCCATATGTGGACTCGGTGTGTTTGCCCTTAACCGATTAGGGTAAGGTGCTTTAGCAATAAGCGCTGGGTCCATCATAGGAGAAGGAAGTGGGTGTGGAACCGATCCCAGAATAGAAGTGGGGATCGTCCGTGGAGGGGTAAAAGAGGTGGGCTGAAGTGGCGAGCCTTTTAGGAAACGAAGAATAGGCTCGGAAGAAGGTGGTGGGGTAGAAGAACAAGGATCAGAACTAGAAGTGTGTGTGTGAGGAAAGGTCTCAGCCGGGGTGTTATTGATTGATTTATCAGTATCATCAAACTCTTCCCCAACGTGATTGTCAAGCACTTTTCCAGATCTCAACGTGATTGCATCCACATGATGTGAATAGCCAGGATTGGGTAAAGGTTGAGCTGGAAGTTTCCCTTTCTCTCTTGCACTCATTTCGGCTTTTAGTTGTGCAATTTGTTCTTCCATCGATTTGATGTTCTCATTTTGAGAGATAATGATCTTCATCACATTCTCGACGAAAGATTGCAAACTAGCCGTCCCTTGGATGGATTGTTTCATGAAAGTATCCAAGGTTTGTGCTAGTGCAGAGGTATTATCTGTACCGGTCAATTGCAAAGGACTAGACGGTGCAAAAGTGTTGGCCGGATTTTGGAAGTTTTGTGATTGAAAGGGGTGCTGACTCAATTGAAGTGGTGGATGCTGTTGTGGTGGAGGGACCCTTTGGAAATGATTCGTGCTTGGAACCGTGTTTTGAGATTGGGATTGGTTCCAAGCAAAGTTAGGGTGATTCCTCCAACCCTGATCATATGTGGAGGAAGATGGATCGTTTCTAGGTCGTTGTTGGAAAGCAGAATTGATATGCTCATGACCTTGAAACGGACATTCTTCCATCAAGTGAGACGGATCAGAACAGCAGCCACATACAGTTTTGGAGAGTGACATTTGATTTAGGGTGGCGGCTAAAAATTTATTTTCCATAGTCTCGAGTTTCTTGTGTATAGCTGCAATGTCAGCTCTAACTCCTATAGAAATATCATTGCCATCCCTAGTTGATTGACTCACACCTTCCCACTGTAAAGACTTTTCAGCGAAATCTTCTAGAAAGTTCCAGGCTTCCCCATCATCTTTGGTCATAAAGTTGCCTTGACACATGGATTCAAGGGTCTGTCTCGTGTTAGGATTAATGCCCTCATATATGATTCGGCACAGTTCCCATCTCGGGATGCCGTGATGTGGACATTGGACTAACAGATCCTTGAAACGTTCAAGACATTTTGAAAATGTTTCATTTGGAAGCTGGGTGAATTGATAGATTTCGCTACGGACTCGAGCTGTCTTTTGGTGTGGGTAGAATTTCTTAAGGAATGCTTTGACGAATTCGTCCCAATTTGAAATGGAATGTGCGGTAGTGTTATATAGCCACTTCTCGGCTAAATCGCACAAGGTGAATGGGAGAAGACGAAGACGTAAAGCATCCACAGAAAGCTGTGAAGTACCCATCATTGCGCATACATTTTCAAATTTCGTGATAAACACGTATGCATCTTCAGACTCGAGACCGTGAAATTTTGGTAGAAGGTTGATGTATTGGGGTTTTATCTGAAAATTTTCCCCGTTGGCTGGTGGAGTGGAAAGACAGGTGGAAAGTGGGCCTCGTGTAGGATAGCACCTCTCTTGGAGAGAGATGCGAGGTGGATTCTGCGCACCAACGGACGGCGGCAGAGTAGTGGAAAAGAAATTCGATGGAGACGGATCCATCGATGTGGGTGTGGTGGTGGGTAAAAGAAAGGGTAAATGCAGAAATACCGACTTTTTGGTCGATCAAGGAAACGCGGACTAACGGGCACTAGAATCCCGTTGTCCAGCCTATCTTGCACTAAAAAGGGTTAATACAAGTGGCAGCGTGAATTTATAATTAGGGGAAAATGATGAATGCGGTGTTTGTTTTGAAAAATGATACGGACTTTTGAAAAAATGATGCAACACAACAAATGCAACACACAAAACCCTGATTCTATGGTCACCTAGGTCAGGCTCTAGACCGCTCCTAACTGCCAAAAGACAAGTCGCAGGATCAATCCTCCACTGCCTCTTTGTCCCCCTGTGGTAAGTGCCAGGTAAGTGGGAAAGTACTCCACTACGTAAGTAGTGGGCCTAATTAATAACCACTAGCCTTCGACACACTTGCCTTAGACACCACAAGAAAACGCGGATAAGCAATGAATTACCCACGGCCTTCTTCTGTCCTAAGTGAGCGCGACGGTCCTTAGAGTCATCTCTAGATATTTTTTAATTAATGAGGGTCAATGCGGATGCAAATTTTGCGATTTTTGGGGCTTAGGAAGGGTAATGAACTCCCCACCTAATCTGGATTTGGTCGTGCCCCTTAATTTCCGTATTAATATGCAAACAACCAAAAATCAAAACACGCACAAATTTTTATTTTGCTTTTTGCGCGCTGCGAATATTTGCAAAGAAACCTGCACAAAATGTTAATTGGAGCAGATTTTAGGAAGGAGATAAGAAAGATTGAGATTACCTGAGAATTTGGTGCAGTGACTCAGCAAAGGAGCCGCGGAACCGCCGCAGAAAGAGGGTCATTGCCGCGGAATCGCGGTGGTTAGAAGAGATCTCTGCACGAAAATTTAGGTAATTGCTTCTGTTGATCCCCTTAGCTCTCTGGAATATTCATAAAAATTTTATCCAAGCTCCAATGATTCCAGATTTCCTCGCAATCAAATCACAACACACGTATTAGTGTTTGCATGAATTTTGATCACAAAATTTAGATGGAATAAAATTTTCAACTCAAATTTCAAAATACGAACAATTAGCGCACTATCCCCGGCAACGGCGCCATTTGATTGTTAATAAATTCTTGTTGTGTAAATCAAATCAAATGATCCCCAGCAACGGTGCCATTTGATTGAAAAAGATTTCGGATTGTGTAGTATGAAAATTGTAAAGAAATCACAACCAAAAATTATTTGACCGCAATCAACTACGGTGTCGGATGTAGATTGTAAGTGAGTGCGGATCGTCCACAGGGACAGTGTAATCGTTCGTCTTTTGAATTAGATGAGTCGAAACTTTAATGAAAAGAAAACAAAACAATTCATGATTTAAAGAATTGAAGTTCAAGACTTAGAAAAATCTAGATCTAATAACAAGAAAAAGATAGAATCAAGGATTGATAGTTTGTTAATTTTTCCAAACCAAATATCAAGAATCGAAATGAGGCTCGTAGGAATCGATCGGATCTATAGATGTGATGTAATCTCAAGATGTCGTATTCTTATCCTTCGATGAATTGCTACTAGATCGATGATGATCGACGAGAATTAGGGATTTCTAGTGAAACTAGGGTTTCATCTTATCCCTTATTCTTTCGTCGATATCATTCACATTCTAGCCTCTAGTAAATTCAAGAAACGATCGTAGATCCCTAATTTCGAGCGATCACAATCAAGAAAGTATCGCAACGAAACTAGGTCATCGATTCTTGAACTTGCTAGGATTTACAAAACTCGTAGGACTTAAAAATCGTTTTAAGATTTGTTACATCATCTTTCTATTGATCGTCTCAACTCCTTAACGAGTGGAGTTTTACTCAAACATCACAACAAGAACCACAATCACAAATTGAGATCGAATCATGATGCAAGAATTTAAAGAAAGCAAGATTAAAGAATTTCACCTTTTATTTATATCAACAATTTCATTACATTCGCTCAAGAACTACAAGAGGAAGAACTCGATTGTCGATTTGGCTTCGCTCAGCTCCGTGAGTCGCGGATCGGCTTGGATCACTTGCTCGGTTGGAGATCGGCTCCGCTCCTAAAAGGTTGAAGGGCTTCTTGCTTGATTGGTACTCAAGATCTTGAATTTGGAGCGGAGGGTTTTGATCCTTTTGTTCCGGGAGGTTGAAGTCGTGATCCCTGGGCCAGCCCTTGTGTCGCAAGTTTTATTTAATAAAACTTGACCTTTAAATCCGGGTTAGGGTTTCGCACAAGCCTTGTCACTAGACTTGTGGAAGAAGATGAAGAAAGTAGAGGTAAAGAATTAATGAACTAACTAAAGATTGAACAACTAAAGATTGATTAACCTCAACCCTTAGATCTAGGCTCCTATTTATAGATATCCAAACCCTAGATCTAGGATTTCAAATTTTAAGTTTCCCTCCAAAAGTTTGTTGAGGAAATTTGAATTTCCCTCCAAAAGTTAGTTAGAGGAGAAGCTTCTAGATGTGATTAATTAAGAGGGAGCTTCTAGAAATAGTTTGTTAGGAGCTTAATTAAGATTAGCCTTACTTAATGATCTTTGCTGATCTAGCAGTAGCTTCGCGAGAATTCTGGAATTTTACATATCAGAAATGAATGTGGGCCCTGAGATTGAGATTCTGCACTGAAAATTATGCGCTGACGTGGCTACACCGCCGCGGAACCGTGGCGCAAGCCAGCTCCCGCCGCGGTTCCGCGGCTCTTTAGAGTCTTCATGGCTCGGTTCTTCTGTGTTGAACTTGGGCTAACATATGGGCCTTTATTGTATATGTTGAATTTAATATCTACTTTTGAATTGCTACCATATCTGAAATCATTGAGTCGGCGTATTTTTGATCAGCTCTTTGGCTTTGCTCCTGTAATTTCCTGCACAAATCTCGACACAAGTGTTGCGCAAATACAGAGATGATGCGATGCCAGGAAATGCGGTTAATTTCCCTTAAAGTGTCGGTTTAAAAGTCTAACACATGAAATCTGATATTTTATGACTGATTTGCTAATATGTGAAATATGAATACCGAACACTTCTAAATGAGTGCAAATGATAGGGAAATTGCCGTGTTAAAAATACATTATTTTCGACTGATCATTCATCTCTGAACTCTTCCTCTTATGTGTGTTTGTTATGCTCAGAACTATTGATTGATTTAGAACATAAATGCCATTGCACAACGTGCCTGATCCAACCAACTTTTGGTTCAGGAAAATGTTCATAAAATTATCCTGTAATACAAAATTATATTCCTCTTTACTTAATAAAGAAACTGATATAATGTTGCATATCAGGTTCGGCATGTAATAGCATTCGTTCAGAATCAATGTATTACCACTTGGTAATACAAGGTGATATTCCCCGACGGATTTAGCTGCAACAATTTCACCATTGCCAACCCTTATGTCTTTATCACCTTCTCCCAGTTCTCTACCTTTCCTTAGCCCATGTAACAGATTACATATATGAGATCCTGACCCGGTATCCAATACCCAGGACGTAGAGCAAAGGGAGAAACAATTCTCTGTAACGAACACACCCGAAGAAAATGCATCAACGTGTACTTTCTTCAATCGGGTGGCATGGGAATCCTGGTATTCCCCTATATCCTATTCAGTCTTATAACTTTTATAAGAAAGAACGGAACCAGCGTTCCCCAGCACAGTATAACATGCGGGTTCGGTCAATACATCCATATTATATCTTGATTAAGACGTGACATGGTCGCTACCTGGAAAGAGAGAGAGAAGAAAACTCTTTAGCGTATGCTCTTGCAAGATCAGATTGGTTATTATTTTATCTAATCAGGATGGCTCCCACTGTTTTTATCAAATCTTCCTTCATACCCTAAAAGGAAAAACTAGCCGGGATTAATTATACCCTACAACTTCGCCAATCTTTCAGCCAGGCCAGTGCCGGTATTTTGAGGGAGGTTCCCCGTGCTTTCGCACGGACCTAATTAAAATAAACCTCGTTTTCCCAGGGGCGTAACCCCGTTGACACCTTTCTAGACACCTACTTGATCGGCTAATTTTCTTGTGTAAAACCCTCCCAGGAGTAACTCTTACTCGCATTGGGTATCGGGATGAAACTATCTTATTGAAGGAATGCAATCTCATTGCAAATTTCAACACTTGAAATTCCCGATAATATTTTTCCCCTAGCGTCCTATGATCTTAACAGAGCTCAACAAACCATAGGCTGCTAGTCAAGTTCAACCCATCATTTCTTGATTGAATTAAACCCACCCGCACAACCCTTAACGGAGGTCAATAAGGCCGTACGACTACCCTGATCCAATTTTCATCATATGCATAAGCAGATAAATACTAGTCAGCTACCGCACACTACGCCTTGACGGAGGTCAACAAACGTAGCATGAATACTAAGTAGGACTTATCTGAAATGACGGAGGGCTACAACAGGTTTTTCTGAAAACCTTTTGCGTAATGAACTTGATATCGTTGCGGAATCGGGTGATTTTGAAAATGAGTGTTTTTTAGGCTTTTCCTAGTTTCGCTAAAGAGGTCACTCCCGGTGAAGGGATCTCGGCTCTTTCCTTATCGAATAAGGTGCAGGATATATCACATATATCACTATGCAAAGCAGATACTCCAAAAGCAATCAAAAAATAAACCATGTGTTGTAGCATCTGCCAGTTATTGCTAAAGAGGTCACTCCCGGTGAAGGGATCTCAGCTCTTTCCTTATCGAATAAGGTGCAGGATATATCACATATATCACTATGCAAAGCAAATACCGTAGCTACCCTTTTTGAAAATTTGATTCCACAACATCTTTTAGGTTTCTTTCTTTTTATTAATCTCATTAATGAAGTCCCATCATTTAAGCTTCCTAAGTATCACAGAAGAAACGAAAATACAACGTACGCTTATGCCATCCGCATTAGCCACAATGTCCCGTTATGCACCGTTAGGTTACTTAACTAACGGCATACCGGAACGGGACTAGCGTGGGTGCAAAACATAAGCAACGTCTACTATATATCTCATATATAATGTATATCCATTCGTCTCATAATCCACAGTGATCACATCACAGAGCTGCAGAAGAAACATATGAAATATTGGATATACTAGGGGGTCCGTGTTTTATTTTGTGCCTGTATAAAACAAGGATTCTATGGTCGCGATGAATAGCCAAACCCACATCTTTAGACCCCTACGAGAGCGGTAAGCAACCCTACCAATTCTTAGAGTTAGGAGACCCGGACTCGACTTCTCGAGTTGGTCTCCTACTGAACTCTAGAACCCGGTTACTTGTGCTCCCCTCCTTGGGTCTATCCTAATGCGGAAAAGTAAATAATATACAATAATGGTGATATCATCCTCAACCCGGAAGTGCCCCAATAAAAGAATATTACATACATTGAACTTTACATGAATGAAAATAAAAAAACTCTCATCTCATATAAAAAAACCCAGCTATTCAAAACGCGACGATCCAATATAACATATCACAGCAACACATAACATCACATGTCATCAACGTAAGTAAATATGCGTATCGGTAACAACCCTAATTTTCCTATACAATTTTTTTCAAATATTTTTTTTTTCAAAATCCATAAAGGGGTATTTTAGCCTGAGCACAAGATATAAGTAATTATTTTGTTTTTAATTACAAGTTACAAGAATGTGATAACTCCATTTTAAGTGTACATAAATTTGATTTAAATTTGAAATATACTTGGGGTATTTAATGTTGTTGTTACCACTTTAAGTATTTATTTCACACAATAATTACAAGAAGGAGCTTGTAGCTCATTGGTAATACCTTGCACTGCTGAACCAAGCCACTAGAGTTCAAATCCCATACCCCACATTATTTTTAATATTGTTTTATTTTGGATTTTCAGAATACCAAGAGTTTACACGTGCATATCTCACAAAAACCCAACTACACCGAAAAAGTTAAATATGCCAGAAGGATCACCAAGCGACGGGGACCACTCCGACCGACCGACTCGGCCGGGATCGGCCGAATCGGCCGGCGGACCGGCCGACTCGGGCCGGCGCCGCCGGCCAGACCGCCGAGTCCCCAACACCAATGTTTTGTCTCTTGGCCTCCCCTACCCCCCTGCACACTTCATTTCCCCAGATCGGTTCCAGAAACCTTTGAAATCCCCATTTACTCCATTTTAATGATTTTTTATACATTTTTTTACATTTTTAAATCAAAAACCCTTCATCTACCCTAACCTTAGCCTAGCCCTATAAATACACCCCTACCCCCTACCATCTCACCCCAAATTTTGAGCTCACTCTCTCAAAAAATTTCCAAGAATCGGGTACTTTGAAAATGAGCTCGAGGCGAAGCTCCAACGAAATCCCGGCGGAACTTCCGACGATCGTTTTAGGAATTACCGGTGACGACGCAACACATCGACGATCTCTCTAGTTCCCTCTCACTCTCTTGTATAATCTAAAACCCATAAGTCCCTTTTCTACCTCTCTTTCTTATTCTAAAAATACGAATTTACAAAACCTGACGGAATCGGAACAAATCCGATTTCCGATTCGGTTTTCTATAAAATTCCACTTCTCACTAATACAATCATACTTAAACTTCCTCATGTTGACTATTAAACACTAATCAAACAATTTGATCAAGTTTCATCACATGAAATGATAGCTATTTCAATTTATCGTATTTTTCACTTAAATACCGCATTGTTTCAATTCTTCATTTAACTCCATCAAACTTGCTATACATTTAAAGTAGATCACGAGGCAACGACCTACCTCCTCACACACTTACATACAACCTAACACGACACCATCGAAAACTTAGAATACGAGAAAACAAACAATTTCATTTAAATACCATTGACTTAATAAAACTATTTCTAAAAGATTTAGTGTTGATACACTTTTAAATAAATACCTCTTATTATGAAAATACGATAAGTTGTGGACATCAGTCGTTTATCTAAACCTGACTTTATGGTGTCTAGGCTAGGCAAGTGAGAAAGGTAACTTTAAAAGGCCCGTTTCACTGTGATTCGTGAGCGGATCGCTCCTTTCTTCACTTGTACTTATCTGGCCACAATTGGCGGTAAAGAGGCGATTTGAGGCATCTCACAACTTGTCGTTTGGACCAGTTAGAATAGTCTAGTTGACTTAGGAGACTCTAAAACATAGAATACGGAAAATTGACATCTTTACAAATAAATACCATTTACTTCATAAAACCGTTTTCTAAAGGATTTAGTATTTTACAATCTTTACAAAGCGCCGCTACAACCCATTTTGGGGGACCCATTCGGGATGGTGCGGTTTATCGCACATCCTCGGGCTTAGTAGTGCGAGATTCAGACCTCCGCAAGGAGCATTCGGTCTCGAAAGATTTAAAATACGACATCTTAAGAAAATGAGATTTTTAGAATATAACAAATTATATTAAAGTTATTTTTGTATAAATATATGTATATTTATCATTAAAATATCTATTTTGTTATGATATAAATATTCCACTTTTTTCTAAAAATCACAAGAACAAATTTTACACTAAAATACCAGGAATTCCAAATAAATCAATATTACAAATAAATACCTTTATTTATGAAGCTAGGATATTTTCACTAGAAATATCACAATATAAAATCCACATTCATTACAACTCTAAAGACGATTAATAAATACTTGGGGTGTATCTTGAAAAGTATATAAAAATATTTTTACATAAAACCCCCTCAAGTTTTATAAATTACCCTAAGGACCCTATTAAATATAGATTTAAGAAATAATCAAGACGTCGATTTACATTTCTAATTATCTGACTCGGGTTTGAGTCCGATTATATCTGACTTGAATATGATTCAAGTACAATCTACAATCTACAATATTCCAATTCAATATGAACACATGAATCCATGAATCCAATTATCAATCTATACGACTTGACTGAATCAAACCATGGATATACATCCATTATCCAGTTATTCTATTTACATGATTATGTAGTTACATCCGTTTACTGATATCATGGTTTTGGTCAGTCAACCAATTATACAATCAATACAATTTACAAGGCAAACAATACAATCAAAACACTACGGGGTTTAAGGGGTAGATTGGTACGGAAGGTGTTAAAAGTGGCACGAGACGGTAAGATTAAGACACCTAACATGAATCCAATTGCTGTTGTACCGTGGCATAAACAGTTCCTTGAGTTCCTGATACCTTAGTCTCCGGGGCAAGTGAGACTCATCTCGTATACACAGGCATCCTTCTGTACCAAGCTACAAACAATAGCGTTAACACTGAATACAACAATATAATTCAACTGTAAAAGCTACTCTCTCTCTCTTACTCTTTGTCTATTCTATTCTTCTCTTATCTTTGGGACTTACCGAGCGATCTGTTTGCTGACGACATTCTCTTTCTTTCTTCTTGAATGTCGTCAGGTGATTTGGACCCGTCAGAGATCGAGCCAACTGCAGAAGAATTGGAGCAGTACAGTGAAGATCCTGAGCTCTAGATATTGTACATTTTCCATTCAGTACTTTTCATTTCCTGTTATGCCATTGTTTAGGCATCACTTTTATTTCAGCTGTATTTACTTTCCATGCATTGTACAGAAAGAATGTAAATAAATAAAGTTGTTGTTTTCATTATACCTTGTCTCTTGTGTTTATTTTCTTATATATTGCTTAGCTACGCTTAGCGTATTTGCTTCTGAGCAAATACGTAGCGAACCAGTCGCGTCCCCTTCGCCGTATACCGGGAAGTGGGGCGTGACAGTATCCCAATTGTCGTTGACATATAGCAACGAAACCGGAAATACACCACATATTACAGTTACGGTCGCAGAAAAGAAAATGTCAAACTACAACATTTAGAATCCATAATAATCTTAGATATCATAAACCCGAAATATCACATATTACGGATGTCATGCCTAATTATATGAATTCCACATATTGTATCACATTGCAGATAGCTAGACAATGTTAAACCTTTCGATCGAATCAACGAATTCCCAAAATTTCCCCAGAAAACTCAACACTTGAGCAATATCAAAAATACCCAGAAGCATGCTCCAGTAGCTACGGACCAACCGTAGAAGTTTCGACCCAAGCCTCACATATGGCGCCACGGAACCGCCGCCAAACCCATGGTTTGGCCACGGTTCCGCGGTCATGTTGTCGAGTTAGGGTGTCGATCTTCTAGAAGGTCCATAGTTTTACCTGCACGATTTTTTGAGGATTTTTAATGTGAAAAATTCCAACATTTTGAAAAATTTCCAGAAAGTGGGCTATTTCGGGATTTCGGGGTTCGTTCGAACTTCTAACTTCGTCTAGACGACTCCTAATACTCTAGCAAGGCTATGATACCACTGTAGGGTTCTTAGGCACAACCACAAGGTTTCACAAGGCATCAAACATACTATATTTAAAATATTAGTGTGCCAAACAACCCTAACCAAGGATCTAACTAGAGTTTTAGGAGCTAAACTAGAAAGTAAATATCTTTACTTCTAAGTGATAACGGAATACAACCTTTGTAGAGCGGTCCTTCACTTCAATGGCTCCTTGTAGTGGTCCATTCGCTGCGATCATGGAACTCCTGGATTCTTGCATGTCTTCTCAAGATGAAAGGAACGATCTTGCTTGAAGTTTTCGAGGCCGAAGATGATCTACGTCGAGGATATACTAACTCAAGCTACTACTTCACTAATGAGATATTAGTGAAGCTAACACCCTATACTAAAGTGCTAATCTAGTAGAGGATGATGAAGTAGGAAGTGTGCTCACTTTAGTTTTATTTTTCTCACAATATTTTCTCACTTTGCAAAAACCTAATGAGCTTTTTCTCAAGGTTGAAGAAGATGAAGCAAAGAAATGAGAATGAACTAATAAGGTGAGAGAATCAACTATCGGTGAGTTTCTATCATATAGCTAACTCATGTAGAGACATAACCATGGCTAAATTATAATGGTTATGTTAATAAATATTTTAAGTAAAACAAAATTAGTGGACCAATTCAATGCATCCACAAGCTTCTACAAGCTTTATGCATGTGACCATTTATCCACTAATTTGGATTTACTTTAAATAATTAAACCCCACATTATAATTAGTATGGTGTAAGTCTCATACACCCATGTAGTGTGTATCAACAACCATGCCACAAAAATAACACAATTAATATATATCACATACATATTAAGTGTGCACATATGAGAAAAATAAATGCTTAAGTGAGCTAATATTAGTTAATGTAAACTAGTATATCAAATATACAATTATACACTAAATTATCAAATTAATACTTGATTTAATAATCCGGCCATATCACATATAACCGACTAATATTATATGTACCTTCTTATTGAATCAACACTTGATTCGATAACCCGGCTATATCACATATAACCGACCGATACAAATATCGCGAGAATAGAATACGGTATTACATACTCGTATCATTCTCGGTCCCGCACATATCACATATGTGCTCTTACTTCGTTTTGCCTGAGCTAGTAAAACATCTATGTAGGACTCTAAAGACTCGTTAATACGCCGACAGTAGGTGATGATCATATCAAACACCCACAAGCCGTCAGTGGTACTAGCTGGACGTAACGACTACCCAGGTATTGAGCAATAAGAAGATCAACAAGCAAGCCTGCTCTAGCTCCTGTAAAGCCTGTCAGTAACACTACCGTACAGTCCGGTCTCTTCGTCTAAAATGTCGCATATCAAGTCTAGGGGTGGTAAACGTCAGACCCCAATAACTCGATAAGTCATGCCGATACGAGGCTCATAACGGGTCGAGAAACTATTGGTAACACTTACCAGTAAATCTCTGAATCAGCCCTGACCAGGGACTTCCAGGTTTAGCCAATCGAGCATAGCACGACATCTACCCCCAATACCGGGAGAGACGAAATCCCCTCCTATCGCTCATTGCCTCCATGTGACTCGGGATTGTACTCAAAAACCACCGTTTTACACGCCCTCTTGAACGTGGTAAGGTGGAAATCAAAGCACAGTGGGAATCACACAAGATTCTATGACGATCTCGGGTCTACAGACTAACCTGTACTAGTGTCTGTTTACCCCAATCAGAGCAAAGCTCTGTTCAAATTCCGAGGCGGGAGATGAAGCAACGCTTCATCTTCCCCCAATCAAAGCAAAGCTCTGCTTTGAAAATTTAAAATTTAATAAATGAAGCAACGCTTCAGATTATTTGCGCTGCGCGCAACACGCCACGTGTCAGGCGCAGATGCATCAGCGCAGCGCCTAAGGCAGCGCGCCCAATCAGAGTAAAGCTCTATTTTAAGTAAAATTAAAGGAAGCAACGCTTCAGTTGCGCAAGTACTGCGCTGCGCGACACGTGTCAGCGCAGATGCGGTAGCGCGGTTGCGCTGCGCTGCGCGACACATGTCAATGCAGATGCGCTAGCGCAGATGCGCTAGCGCGGTTGCGCTGCGCTGTGCGCTGCGTGACACGTGTGACGTTCTGGAGCATTTGCGCCAAACAGAATTAAAATTCTAAGAAATCTTTCTGTTCTTGTTAAAACAAGAAGATTTTCTTCTGTAAAACAGAAGCCCTTGGATCAAAGATCCAACGGTGGGGAAAATTCCCCAAATCACTCAGAGAAAGATCTCTTTAACAAATTTAACTAATTTATGGGCACTATAAAAAGGACCTTAGGCCTCAATTCAAAGGCATGAACATTTCTTGAAAAAAGTCAAGAGCTTCAAACAGAGAGAACTCTGAGAAAATTTCAAGAAAAAGGTAAAAACCTTCACGAGAGAGAAGAAATTTCTTCTAATAGATCATTGATCTAAAAACCAGATCAATGATCCTTACATAATAAACAGTGCTTTGCACTTCTTTTAAACCACTGGTTCTTTAAAACAAAAAAAAAACAAAAAAAAAAAAATAGTGCTTTGCACTTTTATGAACTATTGGTTCTTGAATCTAAAAGATTCTCAAATTAATAGTGCTTTGCACCTATAAATCTGTACTGTTGCGCTCTTGGGCTGGCGCAAGCCACCATAGTGCGCCACGTGTCAGCGTCTGAGCCATTTGCGCTATGCGCTTTTGAGATAGAGCTTTTCTCTCTGTAATTGGCGCAACTCACCAAGGTACGCCACGTGTCAGCAGCGCAAGCACAGCGCACTAGCGCAGCGCACTACGCTTGCATGACACGTGTCGTCACCACAAGCGCTTGCGCTCCCTGATTGGCGCAAAGCGCCTGACGAATGCAATGCATTTCTTAAAGGGCCAGGCCCAAATCAAAAGACCTAGCAGGCCAAAATAAATTGCAAAGCAAGAAAAGGGCAGAGCCCAAATAAAATTGATGCTCTGCATCATTTATAAAGGGCAGAGCCCAAATAAAATTGATGCTTCTGCATCATTTATAAAAGGGCAGAGCCCAGTCCAAACAAAAATAGAAAGTAATGCAATGCATTATCTAAGTGTGGGCAAAGCCCTAGCACAGGTTTAATAGACCAAAAATAAATAAAAGTGTTGAACATTTTCAACTGGACTTAGCCCAATTTTGGCCGTAAGTCCTCAAATTTAAGTTGACTGAGCATGGCTGCTCTTTAAATCAATTCACGACCGGTTCGAGGGTATATCTCCGAACTCCTTTGACACATATCGTTGTAATCCTTCAACGACGTCAGAGAGGTGACGGGTCCCGACGACCACACATCAAGACGGACTGCGACGTCCTTAAACTCGTGGACCGAAACGTCCTTAAACTAATATTGGACCACCACGTCCCTAAACTGGAATATGGACCGCAATGTCCCTAAACTATCTATGGACCCCTATATCCCTAAACTGGAACATGGACCACCACGTCCCTAAACTGGAATATGGACCGCAATGTCCCTAAACTATCTATGGACCACTACGTCCCTAAACTGGAACAATAGAGCCCCCAAATGCTCTTTTGTCGGATCTAAACGATCCCGTTTAAGTTGATCCTAGCCTCAAATATGGCTAACGTATCCTTAAACATTTAAATGGACTATAAAACTCCAAATCGAATTTGGTTCAAGGGTATATCTCTGAACTCATCTGACACTTGTCGTTGTAATCCTTCAACGACGTCAGAGAGGTGACGGGTCCCGATGGCCATATATTAAATGGATCACCACGTTAAGTTGATCTTAGTCTCAAACAGGACTAACGTATCCTTAACGAACGTTTAAGTTGATCTTAGCCGCAACGCGACTAATGCATCCTTAAACTATAAACACCAAATCCAAATCTAAGTAAATACGGATTTGGACTAATCCACGTCCTACGGGCGACGGCATTACTCAGTCTCCGTATACAATCCACGGGCAACCACAAACAAAACAAACACACACGACACGAAGTGAAATTCTGGAGAAGGAGAAAGTTGTTACCGCGATGCGGTAGCGTAATTAACTGCAGGGGCTTGCGCCTGCAGGGAAAAGCGTCCTCACAATCAAAAACCCCTCAAGCGAGGGGGAATCTGACGAAGTCTGCTACATCGGCCGCATCCGTCTAAACCTCCAATACACGGTGCCATAAATCAACTTGGCATCTTCGGAGATGTGGACGGATAAAACCAAATAGCATCTGCCCCGAACCCCAGCGTTAGGACTTCGCGGTCTTGTGCGCCGTCTTTCGGAGGGGAACAGATTCCGGCACGCCCGGTGGGACCTTTTCCTCTTTCCACTCCACACTTCGTGTGTCGTGTTCGCGAGCAAATGTTTGCTGTGGTTGCTTGTGGATTCAAAGTACTTAGATTTGGTGTCTTTCTCCATGCAGAAAACAGAAGATCGATGACTTCGAACTGCACTGCCTACAACTACAACTCACACTCCGTCCTCACCGGAGGAGTGACGTACGGGCCTCAAGCGGCCTCCCTTTTCAAGATGCCAGTGGAGCAAGTAACTCAGGCCGCCACTGGACTATTCTTCGGGACCATGCTCTCACTGATAAGCTTCATTGCCCCAATGACGTTGCAAGAAGCTCAAAAGAAGCTAGGTCAAAGCTCCGATTGGCCCATGAAAAAGCCAACAATACCGGAAGATGTTATCCTGAAGCGGATAGCTATCCCTAATCCAGTTTCAGGCGAAGTCACCAAGGTTGCTTCCCCTGCTCGGAAGTTCGCTTTTGACAGGTTGGCCGTCCTCATTCAACGGACGTCGGTCTTTAAAAGGCTGGTACTAGCAGATTCTGACCAACACAGGGGGCATGAGGAGGTCACCCCTATAACTGAAACAACTCCATCAGCACGACATGCTCGACGTCGCCACTGGTGCCAAGTGAGGAAGGCTGGGGGCAACTCCCCCTCTGGATTTACTTCATCAGCTCCAACGGTGGGGATCGAGGCTGCTGTTCCAATGGGGAACAGCTTTGAATTGCTGAACACGGTGCGCAGAAACTCTTCTACTGCAATGTTGAAACGAACTCCTTCAGCTGCGGAGAGTACTCCAGAGAAAAAGCTAGAGCAGCCACCTCAACGGCTGTCCTCTAAAATTTATAAAGTCTGGCGACAGGTCCAAGAGTCGATGATTGATGAAAACTATCTCCGCCAACAGAAAAAAATGAAGGTGCGGCAAGAGAAGGATTACTCTGTCAAGCCCCAAAAAGCAAAAGCTACTTGGGTGCCCACTACAATGGCCTCCTCAACTCCAATCACTCAAAAGAGAAGGAAGCTGCAAAACGCCCCTGTGTGTCACGCCCCGCTTCCCAGTGTACGGCGAAGTGGACGCGACGAGGTCCGCTACGTATGTACTCAGAAGTACATACGCTAAGCGTAGCTAAGCAATATAAAATATTACACAAGAGATAAGAGTATAAAAAGAACAGCAACTTTTATTTATTAACATTCTTCGTACAATACATGAAAGGAAATACAACTGAAATAAAAGATGCCTAAACAGTGGCATAACAGGAAATGAAAAGTACAGAAAGGAAAAGTGTACAATGAAACTACAGTGCAGGGTCTTCAGTAAACTGCTCCAAGTCTTCTTGCGATGGCTCAATCTCTGCCGGGTCCAAATCACCTGACGACATTCAAAGAAGAGAGAAACAGAATGTCGTCAGCGAACAGGTCGCTCGGTAAGTCCCAAAGATAAGAGAGAAATAGACAGAGAGTAAGAGAGGGAGAGTGTAGCTTTTAATGTTGTATTATAATATTGTAATGTTGTATTAACGCTGTTGTTTGTAGCCTAATACAGAAGATGCCAGTGTATACGAGGGGAGTCCCACTTACACCGGGGACTTTGGTAACCTGTAGTACAAGGCTCCGTCGATAATACCACGGAACAACGGCATGGATGTAATTACGTCTTAAGTGACCACCTCGTGCCACCTTTAACATATTCCGTACCAGTCTACCCCTTAAACCCCGCGATGTCTTGTTTGTATTGTTATCTTGTAAAATTGTGTTGATTGTATGAGTGATTAACTGACTGACCGAAACCATGATATCAGGAAACGGCTATAACCATAGAGTCATGTAAATGGAATACTGGGAAACATGTAAAAGGAATATCCATGGTTCGGTTCAGTCAAGTAGATTGTTAACTGGATTCTGGAATTCATGTATTCATCTTGAGTTGAAATATAAAGAATATAGATTGACTTGAATCATTTTCAAGTCAGAAATAGTCAGACTCTAACCCGAGTCAGACTAAAAGAAAGTGAGTTGAAGTTCAATAATTGTTAGGGGCCTTATTGTAATTTATAAAACTTGAGGGGGTTTATTGTAAAAATACTATTGTATATTTTTCAAAATACAACTCAAGTATTTAATTATCGTCTTTATGTACATACAACAATTTAATGATCAAGATAAATATGTATACATGTTCGAATAGCATGAAATGGGTCAAGTATATTATTCGAGTAACTACCATAAACAATGCTGTAAAGAAATATTATGTACGACTAATTAATCAAGTTGAACGAATGCGGAATATAAACAGAAATATGGCTCTAAATGTTTTGCATGCGTAAGTTCCAGTTTCACCTAAATACGACTACCGGTTTGAGAGATATATATGTTTTCGTATCGTCGCGCAAAACAGATCAGAATCTATTCGGCACCGTCACATATTTTTAAAACGCAGTTTGAGTTAATTTCTATCAGGTTTCAGGTTACAAAAAGTATTATAAAATTGTAGGTATTTCGATGTACTTATCGAAAACACCAAGATTCACATGATTTGGATTTCTAAAGCTCTAGTTATGATCATTTTAATATCAGCGTTTAAAACAGAAATTCAGATTTCTGGACAGCAACTATATATTCTATTGCAAAGCCTATATCAGGTTGTTTCATGCATTCCTAAGTAATATAATATACAGAAAATTATAGTTCTATCAATGGTGCATCTACACATCTAAATTTTGTCACAAACGGACATCGGGTGTTCGAGTTATGTCCAATTTAAAAACAGTGTGCGAATCGGAACAGATTCTGTACAGATCCGTCACTTAATATTGTAATGCAGTTTTCTATATTTTACGTCGGTTTTTAGTAAAAATATAAAACTAATAAAATCTAGTTCATTTGATGTAGATATCAAAAACACATGAGTTTGCTCAATTTGGATACCGGTATACCAAGTTATGTGTCCTAGAAATTGACCGATAGCTGCAGTTTTCTGTTTTACGATCAGTGAATAAATACGATGTAATTCATAAACCGTTATGCGGATCGATCTAAAATTTTTACAGCATGTATAAAATAATATAATCTATCATATGTAAATTCCATGAAATTTTCAGAAGTAAAAATCAATGTCTAAAAATTATTTTAAACCTAAAGGTATTGATGTGTATACTAAAATCGGCAAAAAGATTAACTAGTATTTTTATGCAAGCTTTATCTTTTCTTTTAATAACCAAAACGATTCCATGAGATATCGTAAATATATTGTGGATTGAAATCTATGTTCTCACAACTTGTAATAAACATTCATAATCATGAAGAAAGAATTAAAAATACTTTAATTTGAACAAGAGATAATAAGATATTATTAAACCATATATAACCATATGTATCTAGACTTATATATATGTATATGTTTATGTTTATTTTTCTCTTAAGGATTACGGTATGGATAAAAACGGGTTCACGAGATATGAAAAGAGAAGAATAAAGAGATGGAGGAAGGGAGAGAGAAGGGACTTACATGCACAAGCCGGTATTGTCACCGGGCTTGTCTATCCGCCGATAGCCTCGCGTTACTAGCGAGACCTTCTTGAAGACTTCTTCATGTTCTTCTTCTTGGATTCTAGGTGAAGAGGAAGAGGTGAGAGATAGAAAAATATGAGGAAGGAAAAGATGGAGGAGGACAATAAGGATGGTGTAATGGTGAATTATAATATATGCATTTAACATGAGAATTAAAAGAGAAATGAAAGGTCACCATTCATTTTGGAAATGAAAGGTCTCATTTGTAGGTTATGAGAAAAATAAAAAAATGATAAAAAAAAATAATTGCAAGAATGGGGATTTGAACATGTGACTTATGGAATAACAATGCAAGGACTTAACCAATGAGCTATAAGGTTGTTCATGCATATATTTAATTAGTATTAAATATATGATGTTGCTTAAAAAGAAAATGGGCTTTTTAGATGGGCTGTAGAAAATAAGAATAATGGATTTGGGTTAAATATTTATGAAAGGAAAAAATAAGAATGAGAAGTTAAAAACTTAAATATAAGAAAAAGAAATTGTACCTAGAAAAATATACATAATAGATTGAGAAATAAATAATAATAAATTTAGGAGAAAACGGAAAATACCAAGTACAAATAAATACGGTATATTATTGAAGAGGGATAATACAAATGTATAAAGATTTTGGGGTCGTTACACTGTGTCTTTGGCAAATCGCAAAGACACCGAACACAAACGCCCCAAGTCTGGGGACATAGTGGTGCATACTGTTTATATGGCTTCTGGAAGGGAAGAAAGCCGCGCTTTGACGGGTCACCGACCGCTCACCCGATCCATGACAAAAGCCCAGGAGCAGCAACAGAAGCTTCAGGAAATGATGACTGCAATGGCTGCGCTTACCAAGCCAAAAGAAAGCTCGGAAGTATCATCAGAACAGCGGCACGAACAAGAAACCGACGCTGACTTTTTACGCAGAATCCTCGAAAAGAGGGACAAAGAAGCTGCAGAGCAAGCGGCTAACATAAAACAGATGGCGCTCCTCTTCTAAGATATGGTAGGGATGATGTTACAGCCGGACCCTCCTGCTGAAGATCCTCCGATCGTCCTTGAAGACGACAGGGGAGAAACGTCAAATCCTCCACCGGCTCTGTCAACAGCCAAGGAGGAGGTAATCTCCAAAGCTGACCTGGACGAATATATAGCTCAGCAGATCCGGGTTCATCAGGCGAATGAAGCGGCTGGGCAAATTGCTAGAACTGGACGACCGTATCCGAGCTGGTACGACCAAATCAGTTACCCGCCGGGATATACGATCCCTAAATTCCACGTATATAAAGGGACAGGAAATCCGCATCAGCATGTCGCTCAATTCAGGGCCTTATGTGGCAATACTGGAGGCGATGACAAGTTGTTGCTACGCCAATTCGTCGGCAGCTTAGCAGAAACAGCCTTTGAATGGTATTCAGAACTACCTAACGACTCTGTCAAAACATTTGCAGAGATGGAGCTGCTGTTTACACAAAGATTCGCGAGTGCTAGTGAACGCACCCTGATAACAGCACTAATAAATGCCAGAATAAAGCCAGGCGAAACGTGGGTCCAATACGCAACACGATGGCGAAACCTATAGTCGAAATGCGAACAACGCATAGAAGAGGCACCTGCGGTAGGCATGTTTGTGGGCACTCTCGATCCGCAGGCGACCATCTCGCAATTCATGATGTTCTTCAGGCCGACCACCTTCCAGGCCTTGATCGACAAATTAGCCCAAATGGACCAGATGAGCCATGGACCGTCTCCTCCAAAATCAGATTCCCGAAATGAGAAAGGAAAAGGGAAAGCGATCGTCGTCGCCAATGCTCAACAACAGTCGAGCAACTCAAAGCCGGTCGTTCGCCAAAACAACGTGCGTCCACGCCCATCCCTCGAAGAGAGTCTAGGACGTCCTTACTCGTTTCCTCAGAATAAAACGAGAAGACTGTTCGAGCTGGCAGTGCGCAACAGACTCATCAATCTGCCGAGTCCAAAGCGTCTGTCGCAGCCAGGCGATCTTAATAATCCCAATTATTTCCCTTACCACCAAACGGTAAGTCACCCGATTGAGGATTGTTTCGTCTTTAAGGGATGGATCGAAGATCAGTACCTACAAGGCAAGTTCGCGCTGTCGGAAAACTGGAAGGTAAACCCACCACAGCCGCACTCTCTAAAGAAGACGGACACGCCGGGGGCAACTTGTTCTTTCGTTGAGGATGAAAACGATGGAGAAAAATTATCAGATGAATCCGAAGACTACGTAGCGACTTGTCATGTGATTTCTCATTCACTGACGGATGATGAGAAGGCTCCTTGCGCTGAGAAATCAATGGCGAACCCTGAGCCAGAGATTCTACAGCCATCAGACGAGTTGATCGATGTCTTCCTAAATGAAATTCGTTTGAAAGCAAAAGCCAATCAAGAGCGTGAAATGTCCATATTGGAAAGAGCCAAGGCATTCCCGTCAAATCAAAAGCCATACACTGCGGGTAAAAACAAATTCAAGACGAGGAAAAGGTTCGCCAAAGCTCTATCAGTAGGAATGAAGCTACCGCACTCTCAAGAAAATACTTTCGCTGAGGTAGAGATGCACCCTAACTTCTGTTTATATCATCAGAAGATCATACATCCTACCGAAGACTGCGAATCCTTTAACTGTTGGTGGCAAGGGTATGTCGCTCAAAAGCAACACTTCAACAGGACAAAATGTGAAGCTTGTAGACGTCGAAAAAATGCGATAGATGAGCGCAAAAGAGCCGCCGACGATTGTCATACGGCCGACTCTAAGGTATCGCAAATTATCACCTTTGGAAGCGACTCTGACGAAGAAGCTACCCCCAACCCTTCCCTCACGGAATCTATTTCAAAAATGAAGGAATTGAGGAGCTGCGAGAACGTTCAGCCATGCAATCGCACGCTACTCGAAAAAAATCCCGGCCCCGCAAACAACGGAGCAAACAAAAAGGATAAAGGAAAAGGAAAAACGGCCTTCGTCGCCGGCGCTCAACAACAATTAAGTGACCCTAGACCGGTTGCTCGCCAAAGCAACAAGCGGCGACCCCTTCAGGAAAAGTTGAAACGTCCTTACTCGTTTCCGCAAGATAAAACAAGGGGACTGTTCGAGCTGGCAGTGTGCGATAGACTCATCAATTTGCCGGGTCCAAAATGTTCGTTGCGGCCAGGCGATGTTAGTAATCCTAATTATTGCCCTTACCACCAAACAGTAGGTCGCCTGATCGAGGACTGCTACGTCTTCAAAAACTGGGTTGAAGACCAATACCAACAAGGCGAGTTTGCGCTGTCTGAAAACTGGAAGGTGAGTCCGCCATAACCGCACGCTCCAAGAAAGATGGATACGCCGGGGGCATCATGCTCATTCATGGGGAAGGACCCATAGACCGAAAAGTCAGTAAACTAGAGCTTCGCCTCAAATACAGCAATGACGGACCGAAACGTCCTTAAACTAATGATGGACCGCAATGTCCTAAAACTTGCAAAGGACCGAAACGTCTTTAAACTACTACCGCAGCATCTTTAGGCTGACGAGATAAAAAAACATATAAAAATAAAATTAAAAAAAACGGTATGTCCATAAGCAAAAAAGGGCACGGATGAAAACCCGAAAGGGCTCCGTGAGTAAAAACAGCAGGGCTACCGGCGAGTGTTCGTGAAAATCCGAAAGGGCGCGACCTCGTTAAAAAAAAGAGAAGAAGAAAATAAAAAGAATAAAAAAAACGGTGTGTCCATAAGCAAAATGGGCACGGATGAAAACCCGAAAGGGCTCCGTGAGTAAAAACAGCAGGGCTACCGGCGAGTGTTCGTGAAAACCCGAAAGGGCGCGACCTCGTTAAAAAAAGAAGAGAAGAAGAAAATAAAAAGAATTAAAAAAAACAGTATGTCCATAAGCAAAATGGGCACGGATGAAAACCCGAAAGGGCTCCGTGAGTAAAAACAGTAGGGCTACCGGCGAGTGTTCGTGAAAACCCGAAAGGGAGCGACCTCGTTAAAAAAAAGGGAGAAGAAGAAAATAAAAAGAATAAAAAAAATGGTATGTCCATAAGAAAAATGGGCACGGATGAAAACCCGAAAGGGCTCCGTGAGTAAAAACAGCAGGGCTACCGGCGAGTGTTTGTGAAAACCCGAAAGGGCGCAACCTCGTTAAAAGACACTTATAGGGTCCTCTCGACCTTGTAAGGAGAAACCACCCGCGTGAGATCCTTACGACTCACAAGGGAGCAACACACTTAGGGATCCCCACGATTCCTAAGGAGAAAATACACTTGCGAGATCCTCACGACTCGTAAGGAGAACTCTCTTATGGGACCCTCACGGCTCATAAGATTTGAAAGTCTTAAGTTACAAAAACCTAAACCTGTGCTTAAGCAACCCCCACAACTTTCGACATTGCCCTACAAGTGGCTCAATACTGACCCTTGTATACAATCCACCGGCGCGAATAAACATTTCCCTGACCAAGTTCCATCCGTGATCGGGGATATATACGCATGATGAACAAACCTTGTAAGTCCTCTCGACTTACAAGGAGAAAGCTCTCTTGTAGGATCCTTACAATTTACAGAGGAACATACACTTAGGAATCCTTACAACTCCTAAGGAGAAAATACACCTGCAAGATCCTCACGACTTGTAGGGAGAAATACCTACGTGAGACCCTTACGGCTCATGAAGTCAAAAGCCTTAGCCGACAGGACCTTAACCCTGGTCGCTAAGCCTCCTTTGTTCGACAACGACAGAGACAAATGATGATTCGCTCCTGGCGATATCCCAGTTGTAGCGATGTTGATGCCGAAACCGGTGTTCAATTTCAGGTTTACGGCGAAAGGCCAGTAGGCCGCACATGCATACGAAATAGCCGAAATGATGGGGCAACTCGCAATAAAAAGCAGCGAGTAAAAATAAAATAAATAGCCAAAATGATTGGGCAACTCGCGATAAAAGCAGCGAGTAAAAATAAAGTAAACAGCCGAAATGATTGGGCACCGCGAAAAATAGCCGAAATGATTGGGCAATCGCGTCCTTCGCGATATAAAAGCTGAAATGATAGAGCATCGCGGAAAGAACTAAAATAAAAAATATATATATATGTAACAAAATTCATGCCCTACAGACGATAGCACAGCAATCCCTGTATACAATCCAGGGGCACAAACAAAGAGGGAACCATACCTTCCCGACAGGCTCCGCCAAAAAGCAAAGCCAAGTCTCGACGGTTCAACAACAACCTAGAGACAACCGTGACATTCGCCTCGATACAGTAGACGCAATGTCAACAATAACGTTCTTCCTCCAACAAGCTTCGAACATGACAAAGCAAACGAAGCAAAGGCTAAATTCCTAGCTTCAAGGTCTTGACGACAACCCATATAAAGCCAGAAAGACAACTGGAGATCGTCTCACACTAGTGTGGAATGGTCACCACCTCGACGTTCGTCTCGACACAGCAGACGCAACGTCATCAAACAAACGGAGCCATGGCAAAATCCCAGCTCCACCCCGACGTTCGTTTCGATACAGCAGACGAGTTGTCACCCCAGCGTTCTTCCTCCAGCGGGATTCGGACGCGACAATCAAACAAACGGAGCCACGGCAAAATTCCAGCTCCACCTCGACGTTCGTTTCGATACAGCAGACGCGATGTCACCACAGCGTTCTTCCTCCAACAGGATTTGGACACACCAAAGCAAACGAAGCGAAGGCCACATTCCTAGCTTCAACGTCCTGACGGTAACTCATATAAAACCGGAAAGACAATCAGAGATCATCTCGCACCAGCACAGAGTGGTCACCACCTTGACGTTCGTCTTGGTACAGCAGACGAAATGTCAACCCCAACGTTCTTCCTCCAACTGGATTTGGACACACCAAAGCAAACGAAGCGAAGGCCACATTCCTAGCTTCAACGTCTTGACGGTAACTCATATAAAACCGGAAAGACAATCGGAGATCATCTCGCACCAGTGTGGAATGGTCACCACCTCGACGTCCGTCTCGATACAGCAGATGAGATGTCACCCCAATGTTCATCTCGACACAGCAGACGCAACATCATCAAACGAATGGAGCCACGGAAAAATCCCTAGTTCCAAACCTCGACGGTTCACCAGCAACCTAGAGACAACCTCGACGTCCGTCTCGATACAGCAGACGAGATGTCACCCCAACGTTCATCTCGACACAGCAGACGCAACGTCATCAAACAAACGGAGCCACGGCAAAATCCCTAGTTCCCACCGCAACATTCGTCTCGATACAGCAGACGCAATGCCAGCAAACGAAGCAAAGGCCAAATTCCTAGCTTCAGGGTCTTGACGGCAACTCACATAAAGCCCGAAAGACTATCGGAGATCATCCCCACACCAGCGCGGAGTGGTTATGACTCATCGGGGCTCACCAAAATAAGCCTAACCTCAAGTAAAAAGCGACATGGCAAATTCCTAACGCTTGCTCTTCCGACGGTCAAACTGCCAAGGAGGATTGCTTGAAGACGTCTTGTCCAGCCCCCGAAGGGATCAGAGACACGGCAGTCGCAGGGCTACTCGAACAGCACGATTGCCTATCGAGGACTATATCAGCTTATGCGATGGTACGATGGCCAAAACCCTAAGTACCACCAACCTTAACGGGCTTCTGTCGTAAAGAGCAGAGGTTAAATGCGACGTTAAGATGTTCTTGCGAGAAACGCTCGATTCGTCTCGACTTGTGAAAAAATTGTTGAGGCGGCTCGACTCGTGAGATAAAGCCTTAGGCAGTGGGCATAAAAGAAGCCTGTTTCCTAAGCACTGGGATCCCGCAAGTTGGCCCAAAACGGTCTCTTGCATACCATCCACGGGTCTCACTCTCCAACATCGAACTTCGACAAGAAGGGAAACAACCGCTTACAAGTCCTCTCGACTCGTAAGAGGGAAAAATTCTCTTATAGGATCCTTACGACTTATAAGAGAAAACCACATTTAAGAATCCTCACGATTTCTAAGGAGAAAAACCCATCTACGAGATCCTCTCGATCCGTAGGGAGAAAAATCTTTACGAGACCCTCACGACTCATAGAGTTGAAAAGTCTTAGGTGGCAGATCTGAACCTGCGGCCTAAGCCATCGCGATCTCTCGGAGAGATTAAGTTGTCTTCCGATTATGTTTATCAAGGTGGCATGCTGATAATAAAAGAAAGAAAAGACGGAGAAAATGACAGAAAGAACATCCGATTTATATTTGATCAAGCATTCGAGACGCACTCATTCATGCATGGGCAGAAGACTCAGGACGAGAAATGAGACAAGCTGAAATAAAAAGTTTCCATTCATATTGCCAAAAATTCTTACAATCATAAAAAGCAATGAACGAAAAATATTATTACAATGGAATAACTTCAGATCCAGGGCACGGATTGAGAAAGTCAAAAGTAAGGCCATCCAGAGTTCTTCTGGCCTTTTTTGATTATTCTTATGCGCAGCCTTTCGCGCTCCTGCGTGTCAAGATCCTCGGCAAGCCCTCCCGGCCTTCGATAAGCAGCAACTATTGTCGTCTGCTGAAAAATTTGATGAAGGATGTCGATGAGGCTGTCCCGCCGTTTCTTCGAGATCAGCCCCGTCAGGTACACTGAATGCACCTTGTCTTCGGCATCATCCAGCGCATTGAGTGGTAGGGCCTCGTGAAACCCCGGAAGTGCTCTCCATATTGCTCCTAGCACGAATTTCAAGAGGGCTGAACGACGAGGAAGCAGCCAGCCACCGCTTGCGTTCAGACGACCCATGACCTCTGCACATTGAGCGTCTGTAAACTCCTGATTTTGTTGACGGCCCTGTGCGCGGATATCGTCATAGGAGATGAACTCGTGTAAACTGTAGAGACGCACTGCCATTATGCCTGGAGGAAATACCACAGGAAGATTAGCGATAAAAGAAAAATAATATACACAGAAGGCTAAATTCCTCGAGAGCAAAGCTCTGTTCATGGGTTAGAACCCATGAACAAGATCTTTGCAGATCTATAAGTGTTTGAGAGCAAAGATCTGTTTATGAAACCCCAATTGGGATCTCTTTAGATCAAAAGATCTGTGAGAGCAAAGCTCTTTGACTGAGATTAATTTAAATTAATTTGATTTACATTAATTTTACCTAAAGTTTCTAACTTTGAA
This sequence comes from Agapanthus africanus, assembly GCA_030015575.1. Classification (NCBI taxonomy): domain Eukaryota; kingdom Viridiplantae; phylum Streptophyta; class Magnoliopsida; order Asparagales; family Amaryllidaceae; genus Agapanthus; species Agapanthus africanus. The sequence continues at coordinate 348,638,885 of JASDDO010000024.1, read as the reverse complement.
AATGAGCAAAGCTCTGCTGGTGAAACCCCGAAGGGATTTTCTTTAGATCAGAAGATCTATGAGAGCAAAGCTCTGATGGTTAAGATTAATTAAAATTAATTTAATCTAAGAATCAATTTTACCTAAAGTTTTTCTAAAAACTTTGGAAAGGAGAGCAAAGCTCTGGAGTTCTTGAAGGCAAGAGCAAAGCTCTGAAGTTTTTTGAAAATAAAAATCTGAAAGATGATAAGCATCTGTGGGGGACCAAAGGTCCTATTTATAGGCATCAAGTGCCTCTTCGACTTCCAAAAGTTGTCACGGCGGTTGGAATTCCGCCACCGTTGCGCTCACATTTGGGGCCACGTAAGCGCAACGGTGGGGGGGCATTTATTTACCCCAATCAGAGCAAAGCTCTGTTCAAATTCCGAGGCGGGAGATGAAGCAACGCTTCATCTTCCCCCAATCAAAGCAAAGCTCTGCTTTGAAAATTTAAAATTTAATAAATGAAGCAACGCTTCAGATTATTTGCACTGCGCGCAACACGCCACGTGTCAGGCGCAGATGCATCAGCGCAGCGCCCAAGGCAGCGCACCCAATCAGAGCAAAGCTCTATTTTAAGTAAAATTAAAGGAAGCAACGCTTCAGTTGCGCAAGCACTGCGCTGCGCGACACGTGTCAGCGCAGATGCGCTAGCGCGGTTGCGCTGCGCTGCGCGACACGTGTCAGCGCGGTTGCGCTGCGCTGTGCGCTGCGTGACACGTGTCACGCTCTGGAGCATTTGCGCCAAACAGAATTAAAATTCTAAGAAATCTTTCTGTTCTTGTTAAAACAAGAAGATTTTCTTCTGTAAAACAGAAGCCCTTGAATCAAAGATCCAACGGTGGGGAAAATTCCACAAATCACTCAGAGAAAGATCTCTTTAACAAATTTAACTAATTTATGGGCACTATAAAAAGGACCCAAGGCCTCAATTCAAAGGCATGAACATTTCTTAAAAAAAGTCAAGAGCTTCAAACAGAGAGAACTCTGAGAAAAATTCAAGAAAAGGGTAAAAACCTTCACGAGAGAGAAGAAATTTCTTCTAATAGATCATTGATCTAAAAACCAGATCAATGATCCTTACATAATAAACAGTGCTTTGCACTTCTTATGAACCACTGGTTCTTTAAAACAAAAATAAATAAAAAAAAAAAAATAGTGCTTTGCACTTTTATGAACCATTGGTTCTTGAATCTAAAAGATTCTCAAATTAATAGTGCTTTGCACTTATAAATCTGCACTGTTGCGCTCTTGGGCTGGCGCAAGCCACCATAGTGCGCCACGTGTCAGCGTCTGAGCCATTTGCGCTATGCGCTTTTGAGATAGAGCTTTGCTCTCTGTAATTGGCGCAACTCACCAAGGTACGCCACGTGTCAGCAGCACAAGCACAGCGCACTAGCGCAGCGCACTACGCTTGCATGACACGTGTCGTCACCACAAACGCCTGCGCTCCCTGATTGGCGCAAAGCGCCTGACGAATGCAATGCATTTCTTAAAGGGCTAGGCCCAAATCAAAAGACCTAGCAGGCCAAAATAAATTGCAAAGCAATAAAAGGGCAGAGCCCAAATAAAATTGATGCTTTGCATCATTTATAAAGGGCAGAGCCCAAATAAAATTAATGCTTCTGCATCATTTATAAAAGGGCAGAGCCCAGTCCAAACAAAAATAGAAAGTAATGCAATGCATTATCTAAGTGTGGGCAAAGCCCTAGCACAGGTTTAATAGACCAAAAATAAATAAAAGTGTTGAACATTTTCAACTGGACTTAGCCCAATTTTGGCCGTAAGTCCTCAAATTTAAGTTGACTGACCACGGCTGCTCTTTAAATCAATTCACGACCGGTTCGAGGGTACATCTCCGAACTCCTTTGACACATATCGTTGTAATCCTTCAACGACGTCAGAGAGGTGACGGGTCCCGACGACCACACATCAAGACGGACTGCGACGTCCTTAAACTCGTGGACCGAAACGTCCTTAAACTAATATTGGACCACCACGTCCCTAAACTGGAATATGGACCGCAATGTCCCTAAACTATCTATGGACCCCTATGTTCCTAAACTGGAACATGGACCACCACGTCCCTAAACTGGAATATGGACCGCAATGTCCCTAAACTATCTATGGACCACTACGTCCCTAAACTGGAACAATAGAGCCCCCAAATGCTCTTTTGTCGGATCTAAACGATCCCGTTTAAGTTGATCCTAGCTTCAAATATGGCTAACGTATCCTTAAACATTTAAATGGACTATAAAACTCCAAATCGAATTTGGTTCAAGGGTACATCTTTGAACTTCTCTGACACCTGTCATTGTAATCCTTCAACGATGTCAGAGAGGTGACGGGTCCCGATGGCCATATATTAAATGGATCACCACGTTAAGTTGATCTTAGTCTCAAACAGGACTAACGTATCCTTAACGAACGTTTAAGTTGATCTTAGCCGCAACGCGACTAATGCATCCTTAAACTAAAAACACCAAACCCAAATCTAAGTAAATACGGATTTGGATTAATCCACGTCCTACGGGCGACTGCATTACTCAGTCTCCGTATACAATCCACGGGCAACCACAAACAAAACAAACACACACGACATGAAGTGAAATTCTGGAGAAGGAGAAAGTTGTTACCGCGATGCGGTAACGTAATTAACTGCAGGGGCTTGCGCCTGCAGGGAAAAGCGTCCCCACAATCAAAAACCCCTCAAGCGAGGGGGAATCTGACGAAGTCTGCTACATCAGCCGCATCCGTCTAAACCTCCGATACACGGTGCCATAAATCAACTTGGCATATTCGGAGAGGTGGACGGATAAAACCAAATAGCATCTGCCCCGAACCCCAGCGTCAGGACTTCGCGGTCTTGTGCGCCGTCTTTCGGAGGGGAACAGTGTCACCAGAGAACTGCTATCTGACGTCGGGTGTAATACCATTTAAGAGTTCTCGGCGAGTCCGTCCAGTGTACCCAGTCTCCACTGAGCACCCGTATACCATCTCTGATATCAAACACCAATGGATATGGGATCATCCATCGCCCATCACATGGGTCGAGAAGCGTATACGCTAGTCTACTCTGGTATATTGATACCCCGTCTCGATACACCCACGACTAGGAACATTAAAGGATGAACTTATGGACTACCATGGCCCCACTAGTATGATCTGCATCATAATCCTGGTAGTCAAGTACACATCCTAAGGGCTTCACCAACATGTAACCATAAGACAGTATCAAGAGACAAGTATACATGTTAAGATAAAGTGCAAGCAGATAGCATACTATCATGTCGAGCAAGAAAGTCATCTCTATATATGTCCAAGTATCTATTATAATATACATCATATGTACAATAATGGCCTCTAGGGCATACATACAACTAACACACGTCGCGAAAAGGGCAGCATCGACCGTCCACGTCGCAAAAAGGGCAACACCGACCGTCCAAGTCGCATAAAGAGCAGCACCGACCGTCCAAGTCGCTAAAATGGTAAAACCGACCATCCACGTCGCAAAAAGGGCAGTATCGACCTCCATGTCGTCAAAACGGGAACCAAATTAAATCGATCTCCACATGAAAAAAGATCCATCAATTTCATGCACACGACCCACATGTGCGCTGTGCATTTATTGATGAGGGCACTTTGTTGGGGTCAAAAATTACACCCCGGTTGACCAAGTCAAAGTCAAAGTCAATCCAAAACCAGGTGGGCCCAAGCCCAGGTCAAAGGGACTGGCCCCATGACAAAAGGAATGAAGCCATAAATTGGTTTAATGTAATTCTTTTTTTATATATATGTATGGAAATAAATGTATGTAAAATGAGCAAAAATCCAAAATTTTGTAAACCCCATGGCTTATGTGCAAAAAGAGATAAGCACATAAGGCATGGGGTGGTATAAGTGCCATTTGGCAAAGCCTAAGGGGCTATATGTAAAGTGTGTAGCCTATAAAGGCAAATATGATGAAAATATCTATAACAACTTTCCCATTCTTCCCAAAAACTAGGGTTTGTGCCTCCATCCTCTCTCTTCCAAGTTTATCTTCTTCCTTTTCATTTTCCAATTAAATCAAGAGCTTAGCTCTTCTTTTTCTTTTAACTAAATAAAGTTTTACCGTAAACCCACCTCCCAAGAGTTCATCAAGAGAAGAAAAAGGGTCTCTTTTTTTATCATCCAAGATCTAGATCTTGGAATTTCAAGAGAACCCATTTTGGGTTTCTTCTCAAGAGAGAAAGAAGAAAATCTTTTGGAGTTTAACTCCACAAATAAAATTCTTTTGGAGCTTAACTCCATAATAAAATTCTTTTTGGGAAGTTTAACCCCACATTAAATCTTTTTGGGAGTTCAACTCCATTTAAAATTCTTTTGGAGTTTAACTCCGCAATAAAATCTTTTAGAGTTGAACTCCATTTAAAATCTTTTGGAGTTTAATTCCACATTTAAAATTCTTTTGGAGTTCAACTCCACAATAAAATTCTTTTTGGGGAGTTTAACTCCACATTAAATCTTTTTAGGAGTTAAAAACTCCATTTAAAATTCTTTTGGAGTATAACTCCACAAAAATATTCTTTTGGAGTTGAACTCCATATAATAATTTTTTTTAATTAATTTTGGAGCCCCACAAGGAAGACTCCCATCAGTGGGAGCCTTTCCCTCCCCCCTCACGTGAGGTGGAGGGCTCCCATTAAATGGGAGCCCTTTGGCCCCCTTCACATGAGGTCACGTGAGAGGAGGGCTCCTATTTAATAGGAGCCCATTGGCCCCCCTTACGCAGGTCACGTGAGGGGAGGGCTCAGGGCTCCCATTTAGTGGGAGCCTTTTGCCCCCCCCCCCCTCACGTGAGGTCACGTGAGGGAGAGGGCTCCCATTTAGGGCTCCCATTAAATGGGAGCCTCATTCCCCTTTATATTTTTTTTCTTTCTTCGTTCTTTTCCTTCTTCTCATCTTTTTTATTTAAAAAAATATTAAATAAATTATAAAAAATATTTTTAAAAAATAACATTTCTCTAAATATTTATTTATTTATTCTTTTTTATATATAAAAAATATATATACATATATATATCCTTTTTTCTTACAAATGGAACAAAACAAAATGAACACGTCTCCATTATAATATGTTAAAAAAAACACTCCACAACACTGTCTCCGTTAGGAAAAAAATTTAACGGGGCGCCCCGCAAGGGGGCTGCTAATCCCCTTAACCCCCAGCCCGCTATCCGGGTAGCGGGACCCCCGTAAAAAACTCTGCGGGGCCCCCGATATATCCAAAACCCCTTTAAAACACAACACTGCACATTGAGTTCGCATGACCTGTTTGACCCGTCAATCGGAGGTTCTCTCGCTCCAAAGGCGAGGGGTAATTAACGTCAGCTTAGTCCACGGCTGCCCGGGATTTGGATCCCCACAATCAATAAACCCCAGCCTATCCTAGGCAGGGGGAATCTGTAATATGCCTGACAAGCGCGCGCATTCCCATCTCAATGGGGTGACGGAAAACACCATACAGTATACTGTGGTTTAGTTACCAAGCAGGTCTAGTCTGAGAACAGTACCTGCGTATTTTTGCATGCATCGATATTTACGGAAGCAATTTTCAAAAAGAGCTATAGTCTCAATATTTTCCTACGTGTCCGTGAGTGACACGAGAATTTGCCGGAAAACCCTGCCCAAGGTTATTTCAAAAAGCGGAACGTGTATCTTAAATAAAACATGTATAGATATGTAGCTATTTATTTGTAAAATGAACGTCTGCTACTTGTGCCGTGATTTGCGCTTCGCACGGCGATTTGAAAAAAGGGATTGGGCATACACTATTATTCAGCCGTTTTGACAATTTCACAAGATGCTTACTATGTATATGTTATAATCCAAATTATATCGCATTGATTTTCGTAATGGATTTTGGCACTAATATTTTCGCATTAACTCTCATGATGAAGTGACGCTAGACGGAGTTTCGATTCTGAGTTTTGCACTCGTTTTTATGTGCATGCATTGCGTTATGATATGTTTTATGTATTCGTGATTTCGGAACCCCGACGACTTGATTGTTTTGCAGAAATGTTTTAGTATTTGGGGGGGTTTAAATTTAAATTCGGGGACCGAATTTATTTAAGGGGGGGAAGATTGTAACATTTCAAGAAAAAAATTATTATTTTGGGATTTTAAATAATTAAATAATAAATATTATGGTTATTTTAAAAGTATGGAGATTGGTTTTAAATGAAGTGGTATAATTATATACTGATAGTTTGAGAAATAATTGAAAAATTAATATAATTATTGATTTTGAAGGTGTTTAATTGATTTGGATATTTTATAAATGTTTATACAATTATTTGTATATATGTTGATGTTAAGCTTGATTAACATTTCACTAATCACACATTAAGCTTGATTATGCATATGACATGCACCATGTCATGTTGCATACAACTTGTTACTTTTTATTTGTTGAATCATGGCACTTCCTTTTCTTTTTTTAAAATTGATTTCTTTTGTTTTTTAAAGAAAAAGAATGGGAAGATATTTTGATGGGGGGCAAATAGGTATGGGCAAAGAAAGAGAGAGAGAGGGGGGTTTCTACCACGGCTTCTTTATTTGCCTCCATATCCTTCTTTCTCTTCTCCTCCTCCTTCTCCTCGCCCTCCACCTCCACCTCCTCTACCTCACACAAACACCTCAAAATCTTAGCCAAAACCTTATACCCTCTTCACAAAAAATGGTTTCTAGCTCATCACAAACACTGGTGGGATCAAGTGGAGATTTTGAGCACTTTGGGCAATTCAAGAAAAAATTTTAGTTATCAAATGAGGTATAATTTCACACCTTTAGTGTAGAAATTGAGTTTCCTTATATCCTAGTGTGGTTTAGATTAGAATTAATGTAGTTTAGCGATGTTAGAAATTTCCAAGATGAGGTTTAGGGTATATTGTGAGTTGTGAAAGTGTATTTGAGGTGTAGTAGGTGTTTTACTTGACCTTAGTGATGTTTACTGGCCAGGACCTGAAACTAGAAACCAATACACGAACTTAGAATTTTCCCGTGTCGGTTTTCATTGATTTTGATTGCTCAAAGGGAATCTGGAGCAACTTGGAATAATTGTAAGGAAAATAAACAACTTCTGTGACCTATTTAGACCACTAGGAGACCACGGTAGAAAAACGAGACCCAAAATCCACTAATGAACTGGCGACACCAGGGTTTTAGGCATTCACGCCGGCCAAAATTTGGCTTCTAATATTGGGGTTTTGCCTGGAGCTCACACTCCTCTTAACCTAGCTATTGTATTGTTTGTGTTGTCTCAGTATACCTGTGCAAAAATCTAGGAGCATATCGAGTGGGTTTTAACAATGTTTTCCGATATTTGAAACTTGGATTTTTGAATTTCTTAATGTGACTTGGTCGTTCGACATTCATACGTCGACGTCAGGTATTATTTTGTTATTTTAGCGTGTGTTGACCATATGTTCTAATCTAGGTGCGCTTCGCGTGTCGTATCGGTTTTGGATATGGATTTCTATAGACTTCGATTCGGGTTTCTTATTGGATTTTTGTTTACAATACGACGTGCTTGAACTGTAGGTACCTTCGCATGGGGTTCGGGACAACAAGGAGAGCAAGGCATCATCGACTTCGGCAAGCGAGGATTGTAGGTGAGTAGATATATATTTACGGGGGAAGTCGGGTGGATGGCGTATAGCATCCCCGCAACCGTAGAATAGGATATAATTATATATGAATATATATGTTGATGTGATATACAGATGCTTAGCAAATAGGGTTTTCTAGAAGACCTTAGGTTAGATTAGGCGTGCTCATAGGAAGATCTACCCTAGTGTTAATTTCCTTGGTGTGAGCCGTTGGTTGTATTTCGTTTCACACACATACTTGTTGTTTTATATGGTGTGTGTGTGTAGGGGGGACATGTTGATATATATCTATACATAGTATACATATACGTGTAAGATGAGAATATGATGTACTATATGGTTTGAGTCGATACGATCGAGCAGGATGTCAAAAGATAATTGATACTAGATTTGGGATGAGACGTCGTTTATGATGCGATATATTAGCAGATCGTTGGGCGTTGTTTACATAACATGCAATAACACGTGACTTGATAAATAATAGATTGTATGAGACCTTAGATCTGTACCCCTGATTATGATATTGTACGACGATTGATACTGTACGAACTATATGATTTATATATGATATTGACCTGTACCCTCGATTTTGAGGATGTCGTACGATAGATTTTACCGTACGAGATGTATATGATGATTGATCCGCGCTCTTGGCTCGAGAATGTCGTACGATGGATATTACCGTATGTGATGCTATGAGTCTGGATCGCCGACTACTAGATATATCGACTCAGATATACTTTCGATTTCCTATTTACCTTCGACTCGGTTCTTAGTTTAGTCTTTTGTTGCTTAGATAGATATTAGCTTAGACTTGAGTCATACCTACCTTCAAAACTAACGAATCGTAGGCTTTTTCAAAGGATAAATCGAGAGACGCTACGGATTTTCAAAAGATATCTATTTTCTCAAAAACACCGTAGCCCCATACTTTTCTAAAAACGACGATTCGTGCTATTTAAACACGATAAACGGTATGACTCGTACATAGACTTATATACCTTATGGTTGCTTTTACTGTTTACTTTCTGTCATGATCCCGTCTGTTAGGACACCTGCACCATTACCGATGATGCGTATATTGCACGTACACTTGATTGCCGACTCACACGCGTCAGCATCGGTAATTGCCATATCACGCACACTGTAGTAACCATTATTCCATTATATACACTGATAATTGTAGCTAAGTAGCATTGTTTAGCATTCATGATATCATATGCTAGTTTAGACATTGCATTTCTTACTTAGATGCCACATACATTTACATATATATATGTGTGTGTGTGTGTGTGTGTGTGTGTGTTCTGGTTATACACTGTGGATTGGCTCTTTGCCGGCATTCTTTATTTCATTGTTGACTCATGATTATGAAATTTCGGTATTTCATAAGATTCTGGATTTGGGAAACCGCATGTGAAATTTAAAACTTATGCTCCTTTTTAAAAGAAAAATGCAGTTTTCCTTGATATGATGTGTGGCGTCCACTATGAGATTTCTCGGTACCGGAGCATATATGATATATGATTATCCGATTCGAGGAGTGAGGAGACACCGTCTGCGGGTATATGGTGGATCTGGTGCGGTACTCCGGGACAAGAAGGCCGTATAGAGATTGAGACGTTGAGCCCGGCAGGGGAGCATTACCGATCGGTGATAGCTGGCGCGGCGGATATCCGGAGGATACCGACCGTAGTCGTGAGATCATATGGATATGGGTCGATTCGGACTGACGGAGCCCGAGACACAAGGTTATGTGTCGCTGATGGACATGGTTTTCATGATGTTTTCGAGTGTTGATACTTGGCACTCAGGTTTTATCATGATTTTTGTGTGTCGTTGCTGGACACACCCATTTGATGATGCATGCATACATAACATACATGACATGTAGCTACTTTGTGACAAGGACACGAGTACTTGGTTTTGCACATATGCTTACATTATTACCTTTGCTGCTACTCAATATTATTGTGTTATTATTATGTCACGACCCGAAAGAGCATGTGACTGGCCCTTGAACCATATGAAGTCTATAGGACTCCATCTGATCCAAGTAAGCCAAAAGCCCAGCAATTTAAAACCATTTTAAGAGTAAATAAAGAAAACTGGTTTAAAGAAGTGAAGAAAAACATGTTTGAAGTCAAGGTTTTTAAATAACGAAGCCGAATATGCATTTTAAAAATGTACGGTCTTTTCTAAAAATTTCGGCGGAGTTTCTTTTGTAAATACTGGCCCCGAACGGGGTACAACAAGAACGATATATATGCAATGATAAATGGCATCCCCAAGCGGGAGCTAGCTCTTCGTCAATAGATGGTCGCAACCACACAAGCAATATAATATACAACGCCGAATGGCGAGGATCAAAACTCAAAGAAACTCATAATAACATGAAAACCGCAATACTACTAAGCGCGACTCTAAGGTCGAAATAATACATCACAAATGTCTAAGTCTGAAACAATATACAAGTTTTGGTTGATGGAATTTCTAGATACAATGAATAATACAAGTACAATGGTGGTTCGGATACAACGAACCCACCTACCAAAGCAAATCACCCGCAAAAGAAGCAGTGTGCCAGAAATGCCGCAACAGAACCTGTACGGCAAAACCTGCAAGAACTGTGGCACAACGGGGGTGAGTTGCCAACTCGTGAATAGAAAATATCTACAAGCAGAAATCGAATGCATGAGATACTCCTAGGTCAATACAATCAAATATATAAACCTCAAGGAATAAGCCTGAAGCATGATAGGGTGGCAATATAACATCTATACATTTAGGTAGTGCCAAGTGCTCGTACTAGTGCCTCAAGTAATAACATGTCAAAATATGAGGTATGTCTGCATGAAGTAAATATGATAAGGTATCAAAATGGATATCAATACACATATATTAGCGTCACATTCCACTAATATTGGTGTAAGGGTATATATAACAGTGCCATCATACACTGTTATATATACAAATGTAGTATGATCAATGTAATCAAAGTCTGTATGTGATCAATGTCTGTATATATGTGGATCCCGTCCACCTGTCACCCAATGACAATAAGCATCATGCATGTAAATATCGTAAAGCATATGTATGGAAATATGAGGATATAATCAAATCATGGAACCTGAGTGCCTAGCATTGACACTCGAAAACATCATGAAACCTGTGGCTAGCATCGGCACGTAAATCCTCATCTATCAGGCGCCGTCATCAAGACTGGCCCTGATAGGTACGTATCATACGCTATCTCGAAAACACGAGTGCCCAGCTTCGACCCTCGAATTTCGACGTATCCATACGTACATACTCCGGTCGGTATCCCCATGATAACCGCCGAGTCCCAATACTATCACCGGTAGGTAGTGCTCCCCTGCCAGGCTCACCGTCTAACATATACGAGTCTTCTTGCCCCGGGGTACCTTACCGGGTCCACCATGTACCCGCAGACGGTGCCTATCGCTCCTCGAATCGGGTTTCATATGCCACTCTCAGAACCGAGAAAACACATAGTGAACGCACTGAAATATCATATCAAGGGAAACCGGGTTTTAAAGACAATACATATTCTCAGTTGAAATAGCCACGGTTCCCAAATCCAGAAATATCATGGAAACAACATATCTCAATGCGTACAATCAGAAAGCATGATGTATGCGGCATATAGAAGAATGTAAGCATATCAATATATCATGCAACAAGGAATAGTGATATGCACATATTGGGGAAAGCCGCCCTTTTAAAATAAATCAGTTTTAAAGAGTATCTTGCGGTTCCCAAATCTAGAAATATCATCTATGTATGTGCAAACATGTATGTGTACAAGTATGAGTATAAGGTAAGTATGTGCACAGATATAAGTGTAAAATGAGTATGTGTACAAGTATGCCATGCAAGGATCGTATCCTAAATGCAACAGTACTACAGTGTAGTGACATGGCAATTATCGATGATGAAGTGTGTGAGCCGGCAAGCAAGTGTACGTGGAATATACGCATTATCGATAATGGTGCTGGTGTCCTAACAGCATGATGGTAATATAGCAATAACCCATGAAATGCAATGCGAATAGTACTGAAAATGCGGAATCGAATAAATCAACGCAACAGTGAAGTGTCTACTTCAATATGTAAATGTCATGCGATTGTGCCATTTGAAATAAGACCAATCTGGGTTTTTAGTAAAATAAGGGCTACGGTGCTTTTAAGAAAGATACGTCCCTTGAAAATATCCGTAGAATCCTTTTACTTGTTTTTAAAATATTCCCGATTCGTTAGTTTTGAAATAGGTATGACTCGGGTCTAGTCTAACATCTACTAAGCCCAGTCCATCAGGAGGGGTAAGGAAACCACCTAAATCTGAGTCGATATATATATATATATATATATATATATAATATAATATAATAGTCGGCGATCCCGCCTCAATAGTATCGCGTACGATACAGTATATTATATGCCAATCCTCGTGTCATGAGTGCGGATCTATCATCAATATAGGCTCGTACGGTAAATCGTCGTACGGCATCCCAATAGCTGGGTATGGGTCAATATCACATTCCTCTCAACAAATATCAGGTATCATTATCATCATATCACATAATCTGGGGTACTGATCTAAGTCTAGTACAACTGATACCATCTATATACTACGTGTGCAAGCACACGTCCAAAGGCCCGCTAGAGATCACGTATCATATCCCAAATACGAATCACATCAAATCACCGATCTCGCGTCACAATGCCCAACATCATCGACTCATCTCCAATGTCATCCAATATCATCAAACACAGTGCAAGTATAATGAATATGCAAGGGTGTGCGTGTAGGTGTAAATCTGTTCTAGGGTTCGCGACTATGAACTCTACTAGTTGCTTCTAACCCTAAACTATCCATAATACACCTAACACGATATCTACAACACACTATAACTATCACATATATAATATAACAACTACGGACTGCGGGGGTGCTATACGCCATCCACCCGACTTCCCCCGTAGATATAATCTACTCACCTTGCGTCTTCATTTGTGGACGTCGCCACGAGCTTGCTTGTCGTCCCGAAGTCTTCATGGGGTACCTACACATCAAAGTATCGTATATGCGTATTAAAACCAAATCAAAGCTATCACGGCACACGAAAACCAAAACGATACGCTAAGGGGCCTATAGGTTAGAACCTATGGGTACGCTTCCAAAACCAACCATCAATCCTCGATATCGTCGTATAAACGCCAAATAGTCGAGGTAAACACAATACGTGAATTCAGAATTAAAATACGGAATACGGAAACACGAATCCAAAACAGCAACTAAGGAAAAAGGCTCCAGATTTCACCCTAGGTCAAATTAGACAAATCTATATATACCAGGGGCCTAATCTACAGATAAGGGAACACCAAAACCAAAACGAGCAAGTTTGGTGGGGTCCAGGCCGCAAATTGTGGCCAAACAGAATAAATCTGCGGCCGGGTCATGGAGTTAGGGGCTAGGGTCTTGGGGTTAGCTTCCTGGGTGCCTGCACATCTTACTATCCAATCAATTTTATTTTAGGATGACTCGGGTGAAAGCAGATTCAATAAAATCTTCACAGATTTCACAATTTCTCCGATATCGGTTTCTAAATCCGTATTCCGGGTTTCAACTCTCAGGTTTTGGGTCTCCATTCATGCACTGGAGTGTTTATATAACCTGAACTGAGCTCAATTTCATATTACAACACAAATTTTCCTCAACCCTAACTAGGTTTTCCTTAACTCCACAATATCAAACAATATCGATTCAATCTAAACATGGGGGTATAAGAAATGCTAAAACTAATCTAATGGTCCAGAAAATACCTTATTTGGCAACTCAAGAATTTTCTTGAGTTGCCCCTAGTGGCCAAAATCCTTGCTTTCTTGGTCCAATGTGTAGATCTTGAGCTTGTGCACACTTTTAATGAAATAAGAGTGGAGTTTTGGAGTTGTTTTAAAGGTGTTTAGAGGGCTTGAAGATGGGGGGAAAGATGAAGGAGCAGCAGCAGCAGGAGAAGGGGAAGAGGGAGAGAGAAAATGAGAGGAAGAATGAAGAGAATGCTAAGTCCTTGGATCAAAGGAGACCATACCTCTCTCCCTCACACCATACCTCAATTCTTTATTCCTTATTCCATTTTCTTATCTTTTCCTTTCTTCAATTTCATTTCTCACATAAATAGTAACCCCAAATAACATGATAGAAAATGCACAAGATAAAAAATGATATGTGCATGTTTTGCACAAAAATGCCAAAAAACCGATTAGCGATTTTTAATCGCGATTAACACTAAATTAGCATATAATTAATCATAAAAACTTTAAATTGACATAATTCTATAAAATACCTTATTTTATAATTTTCCATAATTTTTCCAAAAATTTTCCCATTTATTTGTATTTAATAATACCGAAATATTAAAATATTCAATAAAATAATATTAAATTATAAAAATTTCCAAAAATAATTGTAACACCCGAGCCCAATAATACTATTTCTGTTACTGGTTGAGTGTTAGACATTACTCATTTCAATTATCTTGCTTGTTTGGTTCTTGTTGCAAAATTTTAACCGGCTAAGTCATTTTTGCCTATAACAAATTTTAACATCTAAAATGAAATTAAAAATATCCATATTGGCCTACTCGTCACCACTAGTCGTGTGGTAGCGTCCGCGCGTCGAGATTTCATCCCGTTCGGCGAAACGGGAGAGTTTGGACGGCTACGCGCGCGTGCAAGTGTCCGACTTGAGGGCATGCATTTTAATCATAAGACATCTCATTTTAAAATTTGGAACTCGCTTAAAATCCTATTATTTAAATTTCAACTTTTTGGGCGCAACCCGGGCGCGATTTGGAAATGTTTCATTTAGCGCCAAAATCCCAAATCAATTAAATATACTAAACTATAAAATATATGCGAAACTAAACTGTTACATAATTTTTAACCAATCAAAACATTTAGAAATTCCTTTTGATTCTCTCTGTCTCGCCTCAGCCAATCACGAGGGATTTTATCCCTCGTGGGCCCCGCCTCACCCTCTCTATCTCTCTCTTCTCTGTCTCTCTCTCTTCCTATAATCTCTCTCCCTCTCTCCTCTCATAACCTCTCTCTATCTTTATATTTCCCCCACGTCCTTCGTCTTCGCGAGAAAACCCCATCGAAGAACCCCACCGCAGCGAACCCTAGCCTCGTCGTGCTCGTCGCCGCCGCAGTCCCCGCGCCGACGACACCACCCCCATCACCCTTGCCTACATCGCACCTCCTTCCTCCTCTTCTCCCTCCTTCCAGAGCCTGCAGCCAACGCTACCGCCACCTGCACCGCTGTGCTGCCGTCGCCGCCGCCTCCCATCGCCGACGACGCCGACTTCCTCCCTTCACCCTCGTCCCGACCTCTTCATCTTCCTCCTCCTTCCCTCGCCGGCGCTGCAACAGACCCACGACGCCCGAACCCTAGCGCTTCTCCAGTCGCCGGAAAAGCCCCCGTCGACCCTCCTCGTCGTCGCCAGCGCCACCGCCGACCACCTCCTCTCCCCCTGCAACCCAGACCAGGCCAGTACCTCCCCCTACTCACCGCACCCCCGATCCAGCCACCTCCAACCCTTGCCGCGTCCACTGTTCCTCGCCGCCGGCGCCCCCTCGTCGTCGAACCCGTCGCGATTGCCCCCTTGCTATCCCTGTAAGCCTCTCTTCACCATCTCCCTTCATGTATCCCCTCTCTGATCGATTCTCGCTTTACTTTGTCTTTTTTGCTAACTTCGTCGCCGTTTTGACATTTCGCCGGATTCCGGCCGTGCCGACGGCTTGACCCGACTTTCCAGCAAGGTACTCCAGTCCGTGTGGTCCCGCTGTTCGCTGTTTAGACTCGATCCGTGACCCGTGCGTCCGTCGCGTGTTTTTCGCCGACGTTACATTCGTGTTTTCCGGTTTGCGAAACCGTCGAGGTAAGTATTACTTGCTACATGCTATGTTATGCTAATTAAGTGTGCTTGACTCATAAAACTTGCAAATAATAACTAGTGTAGTTACTTTTCTCGATTGGACGAATTATGATATATATCATGATACTGTAACCGAAACCTTATTTTGCCACTGTAACCCTAATAACAAAACTACCGGTTAATCATTTTGCTATTTGAAGGACGATAATCGAACACATATAGCTTCATTACTTTCTGTTATTGATATTGCACTACCTTGTGATTATTGCACCCCAAGGGTGCTCGAACCTGTTAATATGATAATACAACTGCACTATATTAATGCACCATTGTGCTTAAATGAACTGTTATTGCTGTTTACTTTATTTCCTGCTGTTATTCCTTTTTCTATTGTATACCTGTTGTGAGCACACCCTCGATTGTGTTACATATTGACCTGACCTTGCTACACATGATATATATATACCGATGCACCGGATATGGTACCCTTTACTATCGACTTAACCTGTTGTACCATGACCTGACCTGTTACCTGATCTCATGCCTAATGCCAACAAACCTGACATGGAGTCCTCATGGACCATTCCTGTTGTCTATCCAGACAAACCTGCTTTTACCTGATCCTGTGTTGGCATTAGTTCTTGATTACTGAATACCTGACTCGACATACATAACTTGGGGGTATGGGGAAATCAAAGGTGAAACCGACTTGTAACTCAACAGTTCGATACCTGTTCTGATCAGTCTTACGGGCTAGGCCAGCCCCGGAGTGATGATGCTGACATCACTCACCCATCCTGCTACTTGTTACTGCCTAGCGGCACGTCTCGGATTCAGCCCCGAGAATCTTGACCGTGGTCCCGGGCACGCACGGGATACTATTGAGTTACATCGACGAGTCATCAATTGATTTCAAAGACTTTAGAATAGAAACCTGATACAACAGCTTAGTTACCCACTACACACTACCCTGCACTGTTGTTTCATATTAGTGCTTTATTCATGTTTATTTTCTGCATTGCTTTTTACCATGTTCATATTATATTACTGGTTGACATGACGCGCTGACGTCTGGGTTTTGCATGGCCCAGATTCTTTACCACTGTCGACGACCGAGCAGGAGTACTTCAGCCAGCAGGCTGATCTGTGAGTTCCATAGTGATTAGTTTATTTATTTCATTTCATTTCCAGATGTGAGCCCGCATTATGGGACGTACTATTTATTTATTGTATTGGATCATTTGCTTCCGCACTTATTGTTCATTGGCTCTTGTTATTATGGATTTGGACATGTGTTAGATTAGTTTATTTATCTTGTTCTTGATATCTCTACAGCCGTAATGTGACTGTGGATGGATACTTCCTACCCACAGGTAGCATGGTTGGCTATGTCACGTGCCCAATCTTGCGTACTCTGGGAAGTGGGGCGTGACAACCTTTGAACGATGGTTCGTCCTCGAACTACAGACCTACTATTGAGGAACCGGCTCTGATACCATTCTTCAATACAGAGGCGCCTTTTAAGTGAACCGGCACTACATGAGCTTGAGAACTCCGTAGTTAAGCGTGCTCGAGCCAGAGAAGTTCTGGGATGGGTGACCTCCTGGGAAGTGGCCCCTGGTCGAGTCCGGTTCGCCCCGATGGACAAAACCGTGCGGTTTCGGCCAGAGCGGACAATACTCTCTGTATTGGAGGTGGGGCATGACAATAATATTTTATTTTTTTTGAAATGTTACATATTAGTTATTGTATTGTACTGTATGACCTAGGAGATAGTCATACATTCGGTTTTTGCTCGGTGATGTCTTCTACTCACAAGCCGGTAACTCACCCCCGTTGTGCCACAGTTTTCTTGCAGGTTTGATTGCACAGGTTCCATTGCGGCTTGCTGGCACACTACCTTTCTCAGGGTGATTGCTTTGATTGGTGGGACACATTACATCGTGATCACCAGTATATACTTATATATTTCATTTCAGTTATATCTAGTTAAAAACCTCATCAACCAGACTTGTATATTTGTAGACTTAGAATTGTTATTGTATATTCTTTCGGCTTAGAGTTGCGCTCATATACCATTCTTATTTCTGGTTTTTGATGATACTTTGTTTTCTTGCCTTATTTATTGTTTTGATCCTCGCCTTCGGCGTTGTATATATTTATATCATTGCGTGGCTGTTTCCGCCAATTGGCGAAGAGCTAGCTCCCGCTTGGAAATGCCTATATTATTATTGCTTGTATTCGTTTTCGGGTTAAAAATTACAAAGGAGGTGCTGCCGAAATTTAAATGACGAAAATGTTTTTCAAGACTGATAAAAATCATTGTATTTCATAGACCATGTCTTATATTTAAAGGAAAGAACCTGATTTCATCAAATCTTTATTTCAAAACTTCACCTTCAATAATTTCCCTAAAGGGTTTAGATTTCTGTGATTTTGGCTTACTTGAATTAGGTGGAATCCTATAGATTCCACATGATTCAAGTGCCAATCACGCGTCTTTTCCGGGTCATGACAATTGGATACCCAAACGAGGCCTAAGTCCCTGAGTATTCTTAGATTGGGGTTTCGCAATATCCTGATAGTGATATGAATTCGACAAAAATCCAATACACCGTTCTTACCCGTTTATTACACATAAAATTTAACAGATGCGGCAGGCTATTTCGGCTGCGGCTCCGCAAGCCACTACCTCGGCTGTGGTTGCGCAGACCACTCCTGCAGCTCCACAGTCTGCTCAAACTCCCGCACAGTCCGCTCCTTCATTAGACAAGTTTTTGACGACTCAAGGCTGCACCGAGGAGCAGATGCGCCAGATTACGGCGTTTATCAGAGGTGGAGAAGCTGGACCGAGCTAGGGTAGCTTTTTTTATATTTTGAGGATGTATGTACTTATACGATACATATTGTATATATTTTGGATGATATTGGTGTTGTTTGCTTGTTCACGATGATTTAGATTAATATCATATTCTGTTTGTTTATTTCTTTTATATATTATGTGTGAGATGTTGATTATGAATATTTTTGTATTTGGTTATATGATGTACATATTATTGTGCACAGGGCGGGGAAAAACAGAAAGCCCAATTTAAAAAAACCCTGATATTTTGTCCATACGGATTAATCCGTAGGACCATCTGTTGCACCTACGGATTAATCCGTAGTGCAATGTTTGCTCCTACACAGTTAGCCGTAGGGACAAAATATCAGGATACCTGATATTTTGTCTCTATGAACTCAGTAACAGGCGTTAAACTTAGCCCTACGAATTAATCCATATTTATCTAGACCTACGGATAAATTTGTAGGGGTAAGAATCATGACCTATTGATAAAGCCGTAGGGGCAAGTATTTTATTTTATAAACCAATAAATTAAATAAATATTTTGTCCCTACGGAGTAATATGCATGGATCTATGTCCCTACGGAGTAAGACGTAGGAGCAATTATTACTCCGCAGGAACATATTTAGGACGAAGACTTACACCTGCGGCCTTTGTCTCTACGGGAAAATTTTATGGTCCTACGGAGTTATCCGTAGGGGCAGTGATTTGCCCCTACGGCTAAATTTTACATCCAACCTCTCAAATGGTTTCCGCAGGTATTCATGACCATTGTGTCAAAGACTAACGGTTTATATGACAGTCTTGCATCTTAGATTGATAAAAAAAGCCAACTCTCCCTTTATCTACGGCCGGATCGTTTATCTTGATTTGCATGGCCTAAATCATGTGTCCATCAGTTTTTGTATGATTTTGCTCTTTGACGCTGATTTAGTCATTAGAACTCTGCCGTCTATTATACACGCCCTTTCCAATACATGTATAAGAAGCATTAAAACCACAATAATTTATGAGATCGTTTTTGTAACACGTTTATCTAGATGAACTATGCTAATTATCGAAGAAATTAATAGACAGTTAAATATTTAACCAACAAGGAGATTTTTCCACCCCGTGCTAACAAGAGAACTTTCTAAGAACATATACTTCAGGAATGATTAACAAGCCATATTATCTGAAGTTTCTGATGTAATGACCGGAGTGAAAATGCAATAAAGATGTTACTGGTGAATCCATGCGTGATAAGAGCATTACAAACAAAAAATGGAAGGGGAGGGAGGGGAGAGGCAGTGGCAGTGGGGCAGGTTTCTCTTTGATCCACGCAAAAAATTAAAACGGCGACGAAATGGTCCTCAACGTTTGGAGTATGACCATACACCGGGGCACGTTGGCTATAGAGGAGGACGGGACAAGTACGGGGAGTTGCTGGACATGCTTAAATTCTAGCATCAGAGAGAGATATAAATATATGTGTATTCCTTTAGCTGCTAGCTTGACAATTTAGATGGTGATGGTTGTTAGCTATTCAGGGTTTGTCCCCTATATTGAGCTATATGATGTCCTTACATGTTATATTCTTTTGACTTGCTTGTGCTGATTTTGTGAAGTCAATGGTTTAATGAAACACGTAATATTCCTGACTTGGTTTTAAAAAAAAAAAATCAAATGTGATAATATTTTAGAAAACAAATGTTGCTTTTGTGGGCTACAACAAACCAACCACACTTAGAGGCGCAATCCAGACCACGACACTTTGCTCCCTAAGCAAGCAATAATATGAAGAATGATCCGTAAGGACATTTGGACATTTTTTATTCTATAAAACTATCTATAAAGTACATTTGGACAGAAGGACGATAATTGAATTTTGCATATTTGAAGTGTCCTTATCATCAAAGGGTGGACCTTTTTTTAAGCCAAAATTAGGGTTTATGGTTGCAATCTCCACCATCTTGTGGCTCTAAACTTTACGGAACATGCGGTGTGCCGTCTTGATCACACCTTTGGCATGACTCCTAAAATCTGGGGTAATGGACAAAAAGATTTTTGTTTTCACTTTTTACTTCTAAATATTTTATTTTTCAAGAACTACACCGTAACAACAATATTCTATCCTCATAATTAACATGCCAGGGTTGTCCGCAACAAATTAGCTATGGGTGGCTGATTCAGGCAAGGGATGTGTCCTAGCTGAGTAAAATTCAAGGAAACACACCTTTCCGTTTCATCCATATTAGCTGTTGTTTGAGCAGCTAGATGGATCACTTTTCAAAAAAATTTATATTACACCAACCTTATATTTTTCTTCGCTCAGCCTGTATGTATATTCTATAAGAATTTATCGTAGATGTGGACATTGTCGCGGACGCCACAGCTAAAATGGTGGAACGGTACACCCCACTTGAACCTCAATTGGGACCTTCGCACTTAAACCAAATATTCAATAACATAATATTGTGAAAAAGCTTTTTGCGTTTTACCTTAAAATTGTGAAGCTCATTATGTAAAACCGCAGATATTTTAGAGGCAAAACGCAAAAGCCACCGCTAAAGCCTGAAGTGTAGGCCGAGAGAGGGAGAGAGAGCGAGCTCTTCTCTTTGATCCTCGCAAAAAAAAAAATGCGGGCATCGTCGGCGTCGGCGGTGTGGTCCTCCGCCTCGGTATCGGCTCCTCGGCTGCGCTTCAAGAGGCCCTCGCTCTCGTTTCCCCCAACTTCTTTCTCTCCCTCTCTCGCTCGTGCTTCCCCTCTTTCTTCTTTAAGGTAATTTTTTTAAAATAATTATTTTTTAGTTTAAATTCGAGCTGAGCACGCGAATTTATGAGTACCCATTAATTTAATTTGCGAGTTATGCCCTAAAGGTCTGAGCTTTTCTCTTATGATGTTGTTCTACTATGTACGCTATCTAGCAATTTAGTCCTGATTTTCTTTTTCTTTCTTTCTTTTTTCTTCCCGATTTTGTTTAAATTTGAGCTAAGCATGCGAATTTAGGACGACCCATCAAATATTTTTGCGTTCTATATCCTAAAGATTAGAGCTTTTCTCTTGTGTTGTCGATCTGCTATGTGCGCTATCAAGCAATTTAGTATCTGATATTTGAGAATTTAGTAAGAAGTCATTTGAAAGTTGAATTCACGAAGAATCAGATACAGACCACGCCCAATTACAGTCTACTGTACTCAAATAGTTGCATGTTGTTGGCAATTTTTTGTTCTTTCCCCTCCTTTGTTAACTGTGTGTTGCTGTTCACACCAATAACTTGATGATATGCTGTAATCGATTAGGAATTTTTGGGGGACTACTGCTTTTTTTTTAATAAAAAAAAATCTTTGCATCTGTTATTGGAGTTGGTCTCATGTCATAGATAGGCTATAGTTGTCGGTGCTTTGTGGGAAGGGAGCAAATAGTTGCTGTAGTTGTCACTTATCAGTTAGGGCTCGAACTAATAATAGAGGTGATACCTTAGGTTAGTCTTAAGCTTACCGCATGATTATGTGTTGGTTTTCTCAAAGGCAAGGAACAAAATAATTATTTAAATAATAGAATCGTAGCACTATAAAATGAAGTCTTACTTTTCATTTGCTGTAATACATTACCGTCTGTCACGAATCGAAGGAGTTATCGAAGCTGGACCCTATCGATGAAGAATTCTTCATTTCTTTTTTCGTTTTTCAACTTCCTTTTCAACTGCCCGATCTTATAAATTTGAATTCGATAAATTGGATCTGAAATTTTCAAACAAAGCAAGCATGTAACTTGAAGAAATAAATGAGTTATGTCATATATGTTTTAACATGGCGCTTTTCATTTTTGATATTCGTTAACATATATATGTGTTTTCCCCCCAATTAAGGAATTAAGTAAACTGTTAAAAAATTACTAATAACAACAACAAAAAAACTTTATAAGATAAGAATGTGAAAAATATTCTTATTCTAAATTATATTCTATACTTCTATAGTATCAGTATTAAGTATCGACAACGCTAAGAAATGACACCTCTGTCATAAGAATGGAGATGGAACTTGTCTTTGTTGTTTATACTTAGAGTTAAACCCAGCGCGATGCGCGGGATTTACAAATAATCCATGAAACCTTTATACATTGGAAAAATAGATTATATAAAGCAATATTTATATAGGATTCAAGGTTTATCAATATAAAAGTCTATGGTATTTATTATTAGTCCATGATGTTTATTTGCAAGAAAACAAAGGCCATGTTATTTATATGAAAAATGGTTAAAACTCGTAGTATTAAATCCATGATATTTATCCAAAACTCGTCGCATTTTCAATATTGTACAAAATTCATTATAGGATTTTTAGAAAATCAAATTAAATTTCACCAAATATTGATCTTAGTATTTTTAGATAAATATCACTGAAACTAAATGCCAAAAACTTTCTTGGATGCAAAAATAGACAAAATCGTAAGTTCTTTTATTTTTATTTTACTTTTTATATTTTTACAGCTTTCGATTCATATGAAGATAAAAGATGCGGTATTTATTTGCAAAAATTTTAAAATCCATAACTATGATATTTATTATTAAGCTATGCCCATAGCTAAATTTATGTAGCTAAATTTTATTTTATTTTTTATAGCTAAATTTACATAACTACATTTATAATATAAATCTTTGTCCATAGCTAAATTTGTAATATAAATATTTGTCCATAGCTAAATTTACATGTTTGTCCACACCATCAAAACTCCACAATACTTGATATTAAGGGCAAAATGGGAATCCCAAAGTTTTGTCCCATAGCTAAATTTACATGTTTGTTCACACCATCAAAACATATTCCCCAAAAAACCAACATAGTCCAAATTTGATACAGAAGTATAGGAAAAATCAAGGGGCAAAAGTGGAAATATCTAAATTTTCACTTTTGATACCACTTTATATTAGCGTATTAGTGTCGACCCCACGCGTAATGCGTGGGATCGAAATTAATTCAATCGAAACCGAAAAATGAAAAGGCTGAAAATTATAAAAATAACTAAGTAATACAATTTTTAACCGATTATTGTATTAACGCTACTATGCTAGGTTGTTATTTAATTTTATGTAATAGAGAACTTAGTATAAACGATGCTTTGATAATTGTCGCTTAAAATTAAAAAAACCTGAAAAACATTCTTAATCGATTCAAATAATTCTGTATGCATGTCTTTGGGTCTTTTCATATATTTATATTCTGATGGTTAATATAAAACTATAAATATCTCTTTAGAAATTAATTTCTTATGTAGTTACCATATTTTTGGAAGCCATGTAGTTAACATTAGATATAAACAGTCATGGTTTAAGGTTTTATTTGTTGTCACGCTCCGCTTCCCAAAATACATAAATTCGAGAATGTAACAAAGCCAGCCATGCTACATACGGTAAGGAAATATCATCTCATAGTCACATTACGGCTGTCAATCAATAATCAAGAACAAGAAAATAAACATTTATCTCTAAACATGTCCAATAACCACGATAAGCAATAACAGTAGTAGTAGCGGAAGCAATAAAGATGCAAGGAAGCAATAAAGATGCAAGGAAACAAAATAAAATAACTGATAGTTGTCTCTTATGGGCTCACAATGATAATTCCAACAAGTTCAAAATTAGAAAGAAAACTAAACCATAACTAACAATTAGATTAGCGGAATGCTTTTCCTCACTGATTGGCAAGCTTCTCGAAGTACTCACGATCCTCCTATGCTAATGTCAAGGATCTGGGCCATGCAAAACCCAGACGTCAGTGCATCATAAATATCATAATAATAGTATAAACAGTATGTGATATAAGATGCCATGCGCAAGAGCGAGATGTCATGAGTATAAACAATAAGCGATAACGGTACATGTGATACAACAAGCAAGATATAAGAAATCAATCACATCATGTGTATCATGAAAGTTCATGTCGTTATGTTATCAATCCTAAAGGTATTTGAAACCAATCAATGTACTCTTTCATGTAACTCAACAGTATATATCCCGTTACCCTCGGGACCACGGACGCAAGATATATCCCGTTATCCTCCGGGACCACGGAAAATGTATGAATCAAGAATGATTATTCCGTTACCCTCGGAATCACGGACGCACGTGATATCCTTTTGAGTTACAATTCAGTTACATTCTTGATTTTCTTATTTCCTCAGGTTTTATATTCATGTCAGGTATAAAAATAATATGGTGGAGACGAGGCTGTAAATATAGGGGATAGAGAGAGGGATAGAGAAGGATAGAGGTGGCGTCGGCGTTGGGCTGCGGCGGCGATGGGCACGGTGGCTGGGCTAGGGTTGCGATGGGGGTTCTCGTGATGGGGTTCTCCTGAAAATATGGTGGAGACGAGGCTGTAAATATAGGGGATAGAGAGAGAGAGGGTTAGAGAGAGAGAGAGACAGAGAAAGAGAGAGGAGAGATAGAGAAAGGGATAGAGGTGGGGCCCGCGGGGGTTTAAACCCTCGTGATTGGCCAGGTTTGAGAAGGAAAATTTTTAAAAGATTTCTTAGATTTAAATTAACAGTAGGATATACGTATAACTAAAATATATTATATGGTTTAAATATTTTATTAATTTAGGATTTTGGCGCTAAATGAAACATTTCCAAATCGCGCCCAGGTTGGGTCCAAACATTTGAAATTCAATTAATAGGATTTTAAGCGGGTTCCAAATTCTAAAATGAAATGTTTTATGATTAAAAAGCATGCCCCCAAGTCGGATACCTGTACGCGCGCGTAGTCGTCCAAACTCGCCCGTTTCACCGAACGGGATGAGAACTCGACGCACGGACGCTACCACGCGGCTAGGGGTGACGAGTAGGCCAAGATAGATATCTTTAATTTTACTTTAGGTGCTAAAATTTGTTATATGCAAAAATGACTTAGCCAGTTAAAATTTTGTAGTAAGACCCAAACAAGCAAGATAAATGAAATGAGCAATATCTAACACTCAACCAGTAACAGAAATAGTAGTATTGGGCTCGGGTGTTACATCATACCCAACTACAAAAAGAATTTCGTCCTCGAAATTCCAAGAATACAAGATAGGAAACTACAGGAAAAGGTGAGGAAACCTCTGTCGGATCTCGTCTTCTCGCTCCTACGTGGACTCCCCATGCGATCGATTACCCCAGGAAACTAGCATAAGGGGGATAACCTTGTTCTTAAGAACCTTTTCCCTTCGATCCTTGATTTCAACCGGTCGCTCCTCAAAAGTTAGGTCCTCCCGTACAGTTAACTCCGAATGATCCAAGACGTGGGTTTCATCTCGAACATACCTTCGTAGTTGAGATACATGGAACACATCGTGCACACCTGCTAAGGACTGTGGTAACGCCAAACGGTACGCTACCTCCCCAATACGCTCCAATATCTCGAAGGGTCCAACGAATCGAGGACTAAGCTTTCCCCGACTCCCAAAACGAATCACTCCTCTAGTCGATGATATCTTCAAGAATACCAAATCACCCACGGCGAACTCTAGAGGTCTTCTTGACGTGTCAGCCCAACTTTTCTGTCTGTCTTGGGCTGCCTTCATATGCTTCCTGATTGTATTCACCTTCTCGACTGTCTGTACCACCAAATCTGGTCCCAGTAATCTTCGTTCACCAACATCATCCCAACAAACGGGTGAACGACACTTGCGACCATACAAAGCTTCAAACGGAGCCATCTGGATAGTTGCTTGGAAACTATTGTTGTAAGAAAACTCCACCAAGTGTAAATGATCCTCCCATGAACCCTTGAAGTCCAACATGCACGCTCTCAACATGTCTTCAAGAGTTTGGATCGTTCTCTCCGACTGACCATCAGTTTGAGGATGATAAGCTGTGCTAAACTTCAATCGAGTCCCCAAACTTTCCTGTAAACTCCTCCAGAAGTGTGATAAGAACCGAGTGTCCCGATCGGACACGATGCTCACCGGTACGCCATGCAATCTTACAATCTCCTGCATGTACCGTTCTGCCAAAGTCTCCGTTGATTGACCAACCCGAAAAGGAATAAAGTGAGCTGCCTTGGTCAACCGATCGACAATCACCCATACTGCATTGTTGCCCTTTGGACTCCGCAGTAAAGCCGTCACGAAATCCATGGTTATATGTTCCCACTTCCACTGAGGAATCGGAAGTGGTTGCAACAAACCAGCAACCCTTTGGTGTTCAGCCTTGACTTGCTGACATACCAAGCACTTAGCCACGAAGCGAGCAATCTCTCGTTTCATGCCTTCCCACCAGAAATGCTGTCGAATATCCCGGTACATCTTTGTACCTCCTGGATGTACAGAGTAAGCTGAACTGTGTGCCTCCTTCATAAGCTCTTCACACACATCCCCTTTGGCGCACACACACGGCTACCATACCTCAACGAACCATCTTCGTGGACCAGTTAATCTGTTCGTAGTCCAGCTTCAACCTGCTCTCGAAATCTTTGCAGTCTAGGATCCCGCGATTGTGCCGCTTTAATCTTCTCAACTAAGGACGACTGTACTTGCAACTGTATCAACTGTCCCGTAGAATGTGGTAGCACAACCTCCAAGTCAAATCTTCGAAAATCCGCAATGATCTCCCTCTGCGTAGTCAATACCTGAATCGCTGGTAACCGACTAAGCGCATCCGGCACGACGTTAACTTTTCCCGGATGGTACTTAAGATCAAGGTCGTAGTCGGCCATCAGCTCCAACCATCTGCGTTGCCTCATGTTCAACTCCTTCTGAGTGAACACATACTTCAAACTCTTGTGATCTGTAAAAACTTCGACTCTCTCGCCCAAAAGGTAGTGTCTCCAAATCTTCAAGGCGAAGATCACAGCCGCAAGCTCCAAGTCATGAGTCGGGTAATTCTTCTCATGGGTCTTCAGTTGTCTTGATGCGTAAGCTACGACCTTCCCATTCTGCATCAAAACACATCCCAATCCTTTTCCAGATGCGTCGCTGTGAATCACTAGTCCTCCGGAATTGTCTGGTACGGTCAGGATAGGGGCGGTTATCAACTTCTGCTTCAACGTCTCGAAAGCCAATGCACATTTATCCGTCCAAACAAAAGGTACTTCCTTGCGCGTAAGCTTGGTCAACGGTTCTGCCAAACGAGCGAAGTTCTCCACAAATCTCCTGTAGTATCCGGCTAAACCAAGGAAACTTCTTACCTCAGCCACATTTCTTGGAATAGGCCAATCTCGATCTGCTGCAATCTTTTCGGGATCGACGGTGATTCCATCGCCCGACACAACATGCCCCAGAAACTTCACTTCTTCCAGCCAAAATTCGCACTTACTCATCTTCGCATACAATTTCTCCTGTCTCAATGTCTGCAGTGCGATCTTCAAATGCTCAGCATGCTCCTCCGAACTCTTCGAGTAAACCAGAATATCGTTAATGAATACCACAATAAACTGGTCCAAGAATGGTGAAAAGATTCGGTTCATCAAATCCATGAATATTGCCGGCGCATTCGTTACTCCGAAGGGCATCACTAGATACTCGAAATGTCCATACCGAGTTCGAAACGCCGCCTTGCAATTATCTTCTGCTTTTACTCGGACCTGATGATATCCGGGTCGCAAATCCAGTTTCGAGAATACCCTCGCGCCACTAAGCTGCTCAAAAAGTTCTCCAGTGCGAGGGATCGGGTACTTGTTCTTGATAGTCACCCAGTTTAATTCTCTATAATCAATGCACATCCTTCTCGTGCCATCCTTCCTCTTTACTAGAAGAACTGGAGCTCCCCAAGGCGAGTTGCTGTTTCGAATCCAACCCTTCTAAAGCAATTCACCAACTTGTTTCTTAACTTCTTCCAATTCCACTGGTGCCATTGGATAATAAGCTTTAGATACTGGCGCTGCACCAGGAATAAGGTCAATCGCGAACTCCACGTCTCGCTTCGGCGGTAAGCCCGATATATCTTCAAATACGTCCATAAAGTCGCGAACAACTGCCGGCTCTTCATTACTATCAACTTCCATAGCTGCAAGAACACTGTTTGTCGGCCTAGCCCTAAACTCGACTGGCCCGACAGAACTGCTTCCTTACCGCAACTGCTGTCTGCATCGTTGGCAGCTAAAGGTCCAGCGAAACTACTGAGTCTCGTCCATTCTGCTGCATGCACGTCCACGGGTGCTCCATTCTGCCTTAGTCCGATGAATTTCTCTTCCATTTCCTCCCGTGCAGTCCGCGGGAAGAATTTCTCCAGGAAACTCTTAGAAAAATCCGCCCAACTGATCAGCTTGGGCAAGCGGGTCTCCTCCACAAGCCACCACTCTCGGGCGTAGTCCACTAGCTGAAAGCGTACCACAACAACTTTTTGGTCGTCTGGAATCTGTCACGGTCCCTACTCGGTCAACTGGTTAGCTCCAACGTTGTTTACAGACTGCTGAACGATCTGCAAACCTTCCTGGAACGAGTCTGGTTGCTGCTGGATCAGCTCGGTCTGTTTCTTTGATTCTCCAGCATTCTTCTTATTACTCCAAGCATGGCGGCTTCGTCCACACGCCTCTGGTACGTCTTCAAATTCTTACCTGCCATAATCCTGAACTCAAAACACCCAACATTAGTATGATGATAGATTCAATATTTAAATCAAGGCTAGAACTCCAAGATACTTAAATAGAGTACCGCATTGTAACTATGCCGCGGTATCATAGCCACAATTACTTAACTCCACCCAAGTCACCTAAGTCCTAGAGATAACAAGAAATCAGGTTTTCGAGTCGACATGCAAAGTAAGTTTGCACGTCGATATAATCAGGAAGAATGTGATTCAAGAATGGTAAAACGGTCAAGGTGGTAGGACATGTTTCCTAAGCACGGGTATTCTGATTCGCGTATTGGGTACAATACCCAACTACAAAAGAATCAACCCAACTAACCTATGTCTCTGATACCAAAAGAACCATGTCACGCCCCGCTTCCCAGAGTACGCAAGATTGGGCACGTGACATAGCCAACCATGCTACCTGTGGGTAGGAAGCATCCATCCACAGTCACATTACGGCTGTAGAGATATCAAGAACAAGATAAAACTATCTAACACATGTCTAAATCCAGAATAACAAGAGTCAATGATAAATAAAATACGGAAGCAAATGATCCAATACAATAATAGAAACGTATGTCCCATAATGCGGGCTCACATCTGGAAATAAAAATGCAGGAAATAAAACTAATCACTACAGAACTCACAAATCAGCCTGCTGGCTGAAGTACTCCTGCTCGGTCAGCGACAGTGGTAAAGAATCTGGGCCATGCAAAACCCAGACGTCAGCGCGTCATGTCAACCAATAATATAAAAATGAACAGTGTAATAGGCAATGCGGAAATAAACATGAATAAAGCAATAGTATGAAACAAGCAGTGCAGGGTAGTGTGCAGTGGGTAACTAAACTGGTCTATCGGGTTTTCTATTCTAAAGTCTTTGAAATCAATTCGAGTAATCCTCGATGTAACTCAAAGGATATGTCCCGTTACCCTCCGGGACCACGGATCAGGAAGATGGGAACCAATAATGGTTCTGTCCCGTTGCCCCCCGGGACCACGGATCAGGAAATGTAAGAGTCACGAATGCCTCTGTCCCGTTACCCCCGGGACCACGGATCAAGTAATACCCTTTTAAGTTACACTTTAGATTACCCTTTTGATTTCCCCATACCCCCAGGTTATATGTGTCAGGTCAGGTATTCAGTAGTCAAGGACTAATGCCAACACAGGATCAGGTAACAGGTCAGGTTTGTCTGGATAGACAACAGGAATGGTCCATGAGGACTCCATGTCAGGTTTATTGGCATTAGGCATGAGATCAGGTAACAGGTCAGGTCATGGTACATCAGGTCAAGTCGATAGTAAAGGGTACCATGCCAGGTGCATCGGTATATATATATATCATGTGTAGCAAGGTCAGGTCAAGATGTAACAAAATCGGGGGTGTGCTCATAACAGGTATATAATCGAACAAGGAATAACAGCAGGAAATAAGCAATGAATTAAACAACAATAAGCAATTCATTTAATCACATTAGTGCATTGGTATAGTACAGCCGTTTTATCATATTAACAGGTTTCGAGCACCCCATGCGGTGCAATAGATCACATGACGGTGCAATACCGTTATATCAATATCAGAATGTAATAGAGCTACATGTGTAAAGGCTATCATCCTTTAAACGGTAAAATGTGATTAACGGGTAAACTTCGTTATTAGGGTTAAAGTGGCAAAAATGTAATTTTAGGTTAACTGTATCATGATATATGTCATATTGCAACCAAATGAGAAAATAGCTATACCGAGTTAAGTTTGCAAGTTTAATGAGTCAAAACACATATAATTGTATAGTATAGCATGTAGCAAGTGATACTTGCCTCGACGGTTCGCGAACCGGGAAAAACGGACGTAACGTCGGCGGAAAAACACGCGACGGACGCACGGTTCACGGATCGAATCCAAACAACGAACAGTGGGACTACGCGAACCGGAGTACCTCGCTGGAGCGTCGGGTCAAGTCGTCGGCACGGCCGGATTCCGGCGAGATGCCAAAACAACGACAAAAGTTTAGAAATACTACGTACGGACAAAGATCAACCAGAGGGGGAAAAGGAAGGGGGAAGGTAAAGGGAAGCTTACTGGTATTGCAAGGGTTGCGACAGCGACGGGGTCGACGGCGATGGGGCGCCGGCGAGGACACTGCAAGCGGCAGACTCGGCTGCGGGTGCTGGAGGAGGAGAGACGGTGAGGAGGGAGAGGAAGTGGCCGGGTCTGGGGTGCAGGTGAAGAGGAGGTGGTCGGCGGTGGCGCAGGTGACGACGACGAGGGTCGACGGTGGCGTTTCCGGCCAACCGGAGAAGGTGCTAGGGTTGCTGTTGGGTCCCTGTTGCGGCGTCGGGCACTCGGGAGGAGGAGGAGGAGGGTGTCGAGGTCGGAAAGAGGGGCGAAAGGGAAGGTGCTGGCGTCGTCGGCGACGAGTTGCGGCGGCGACGGCGAGCAGCGATGGGTGCAGGTGGCTACGGCGTAGGTGCACGGGGACGTGGGGAGAGGAGGAAGGAGGGTTGTGGTTGCGACGAGGATGATGGTGGTGGTGGCGTCGGCGTTGGGCTGCGGCGGCGATAGGCACGGCGGCTGGGCTAGGGTTGCGATGGGGGTTCTCGTGATGGGGTTCTCCTGAAAATATGGTGGAGACGAGGCTGTAAATATAGGGGATAGAGAGAGAGAGAGGGTTAGAGAGAGAGAGAGAAAGAGAGAGGAGAGATAGAGAGAGGGATAGAGGTGGGGCCCGCGGGGGTTTAAACCCTCGTGATTGGCCAGGTTTGAGAAGGAAAATTTTTAAAAGATTTCTTAGATTTAAATTAACAGTAGGATATACGTATAACTAAAATATATTATATGGTTTAAATATTTTATTAATTTAGGATTTTGGCGCTAAAAGAAACATTTCCAAATCGCGTCCGGGTTGGGTCCAAACATTTGAAATTCAATTAATAGGATTTTAAGCGGGTTCCAAATTCTAAAATGAAATGTTTTATGATTAAAAAGCATGCCCCCAAGTCGGATACCTGTACGCGCGCGTAGTCGTCCAAACTCGCCCGTTTCACCGAACGGGATGAGAACTCGACGCACGGACGCTACCACGCGGCTAGGGGTGACGAGTAGGCCAAGATAGATATCTTTAATTTTACTTTAGGTGCTAAAATTTGTTATATGCAAAAATGACTTAGCCAGTTAAAATTTTGCAGTAAGACCCAAACAAGCAAGATAAATGAAATGAGCAATATCTAACACTCAACCAGTAACAGAAATAGTAGTATTGGGCTCGGGTGTTACACAATATAAGCAAGGGCTTCAAAAATGACAGGACATGTTCCTATAATTCCGGGTTTTAAGGTCGATGCATTAAGTACCATACCCAACTACAAAAAGAACCAAATCCGGCTAACCTAAACATATGCTCTGATACCAACAAAACCTTATCACATCTCGCTTCCCAAAATACACAAATTCGGGAACGTAATAAAGCCAACCATGCTATCTACGGTAAGGAAACATCATCTCATATGCACATTACGACTGTCAATCGGTAATCAAGAACAAGAAAATAAACATCTATAGCCACGATAAACAATAACAGTAGTAGTAACGGAAGCGATAAAGATGTAAGGAAACAAAATAATAATAAATGATAGTTGTCCCTTATGGACTCACAACGATAATCCCAACATGTTCAAAACTAGAAAGAAAACTAAAGCATAACTAACAACTAGATCGGTGTAATACTCCTCATTGATCGACAAGCTTCTCGAAGTACTTACGATCCTCCTGTGCTAAAGTCAAGGATCTGGGCAATGCAAAACCCGGACGTCAGTGTGTCATATATATCATAATAATAGTATAAACAGTATGTGAAATAAGATGCCATGCGCAAGAGCGAGATGTCATGAGTATAAACAATAAGCGATAACAGTACATGCGATGTAACAAATAAGATATAAGGAATCAATCACATCATGTGTATCCTAAGGGTTCATGTTGCTATGTTATCAATCTTAAAGGTATTTGAAACCAATCAATGTACTCCATGTAACACAACAGTATATATCCCGTTACCCCTCGGGACCACGGAAAATGTATGAATCAAGAATGATTATTCCGTTACCCTCCGGAATCACAGATGCAAGTAATATCCTCTTGAGTTACAATTCAGTTACATTATTGATTTTCCCATTTCCCCAAGTTTTATGTTCATGTCAGGTATAGAAATAATATCTACCTAATGCCAATATAGAAACAAGCAGGTACAAGATACATCCATTAGGACTATAGAAATACGTCCACCAGGACAACAGGTCAAGTCAATCAAGTTAAGTCAGGATTGATGGTATTGGTAAATATTACGGCAAATATGCACTAGTATGATAACAGTAACGGTAACATGATGACAGGTTACAAGCATGTCAGGATGGCGTACTAAAACAGGTGAAGTGTACAATAACATCGCATAGACAAGTCATGATGAATAGCCGGAAATATAGTTGTAACGGTTATCTAGATGCGATACATGATGTAACGAAAATGATCATATCAATTCCTACAAGTTCAATATATCAATTTGACCGTATTAGAATAGTTTTGTCAAGATTATAATATAAATTAAACATATTATTAAATTAAACTTATTTTCCAATACCAAAACAACTATACAATAGTAATAATATTATTTATGAAGCAACTTTAGTGAATGAATAATATTACTGATTACTATTGGTTACCAATGGTCATGTCATTATAGATTTTACTTTTAAAGCAAGTAAATTATGTTATCTAGATATCAATATCATGCATGTTGTTGGTAAGAGTTAAAAATGTTTGGGTTAAGCACCTATTAATAATATATGTAATTATCACAGTATATCATGTGGTTTTGATCAGGCATGATTTCTATCAAAATAGTTGCAACTATCTACGATAACGGTAAAGTATGGATTTATTTAGCTTGAAAGTTTATATTTCTAATATAGTTAGTTTGATATTTAAATATCCCGATGTGTCGTTAACGGGCTTAAAGCAAATTCATTAATGGTAATAATATATTTATATATATACCAATCTATCAATAATAATAGCAAACATTACGGCAAGCCTAAATCTTGCTGTATAGCATGTAGAGAAAGTATCATATATTTGCTTTGAGTCGACGATGAAGACGACGTACGGAACAACGCGAAACGACACGACGCAAGATCTCTAGCTAATAGTGCTCCGGTAGGGATGCCGGCGACACCAACACTCTTATATCAAATTTCTTTTAACATCTTGCAAGAAAGACTTTAATGCTAACTCATTGAAAATTCCAGGCCCTTTTCTTCCTACTCCTTTTGTTTCCACAATGACTTAAAGCATTAGCCAATAAAAAATCTGCCTAAATAATAATCCTTTGGAAATTTGTCACGTCCCGCGTTCTAAAAACGAGAAACGAGAGCGACAAGCCCGCAACGTATTTATCTTGAGAATCACTCTTTCTCGACATGAATACACTAAGCGTCTATATAAGCAGTAAAGGAAATCAGAGTACAAGAATATTAAAATTTATAAAATATCCAACAATATTTATGATAGCCCCAAAAACGATAACGCAACACAGCTCGAAAATTCAAGGAACTTGGAAAGAAAGATAATTTTGAACAAAAGACATGCGTACTGAAAAGGAAAACTAGAGCTCAGCCTGACTTGAAAGATATTGACTGTCTTTCTCGGTTGGTACCACCTCGTACCCAGCCTCATCACCCGTCCCAAAGTCTTCTGACGACATTCCCGAGAAAAGAAAACATGAAAACAAGAATGCCGTCAGCGAACTAAAGTTCGGTAAGTTTCTATTTTATTAGAAAAAAATATTTTTCTATGTTAATAGTACTTACAATAAAACATGATATTTTGGCTACAATTTAGTTATTAATGTTTATATTTAATAGGTTTAATAAAGCGTTTAAACCAGTTGGAACAAATGTAACATGATAATAATGTTTGGTTAATTTAAAAAAAATAGTAATAATAAAGTTTTGTAATTTAAGAATAACAATATGTATAAGGTTGCTATTAATATCATCGAAAGGTAACAAGATACAAACATTCATAATTATAAAAATATATAAGGCATATTTTATTTTAGAATTATTTGATAATAAATTAGTTTAGCAAACATACCAACAAGAATGTAGTGTAGAATTATTTTTGGTATACTAGTTGAATTATGGTGTATTAATATAT
This sequence comes from Agapanthus africanus, assembly GCA_030015575.1. NCBI lineage: Eukaryota > Viridiplantae > Streptophyta > Magnoliopsida > Asparagales > Amaryllidaceae > Agapanthus > Agapanthus africanus. The sequence goes on along the minus strand of JASDDO010000024.1, from coordinate 348,603,653 downwards.
TCATTAAACGATATTTGACACGAAACATGGTATACATAATAATATGCATGAGAATGACCGTGAACAGTAAATTGTAATGTGCATGTCAAATAAATAGCATGTGTTAAACAGTGCAATGCAACTAGAGTATCACGATATTCGATATTTTAGTGCTAGTAATTACAAGTATAAGTATAAGTACAATTATAAATATAAACTCGATTGCGGGAGTTTTATTATGTAATCAGGATATACCGTAATGCCACGGAACACAGCAACACGAGATTCACGAAATTCACGAGATTCAATATATATATATATATATAATGCAAAGTACCGTTTTTTTGTACCATGAGAAACAAGATATGATCCTCCATTGCACATAAATACCTCATTTTCGAGCTACCCCATTCCCATGATATATATATATATCCAATAAATAGTGTACATGTTATGTTTACGAGATTCAAGATATTCATTAGATTCACGATATTCAAGATATTTAAGTGGTTCATGTTAGGTTCAGGTCAAGATAGTATAATTTAACGTTAGAGTATTGACAGATCCAATGCTGTCATCCAGGGGCAAGAAAATACGGGCCCATTCATAAGTTAGTCACGAGACTCATGAGAATATAGGTCAAGTCCTAGATACAATTCTAAGTCTCCATGTATATATATAACAAGCATGTAATAATAGTTTAGTTTAAGGACATAAATAAGCATAAGTTCGAATGCAGAAATCTATAGGTTTGGTTTAGAATTAAGGGATTTTACATAAAGAATAAATTTTATTTCAGAGTGTCGTGTAAACAATGAGACTAAGCTTACCTCGATCGGGTTTCTGGTGAGAGAGTTATGGAAGTTTTCGTAACAGTGCGCAGATTAGGCCGGTGCGGATTTCAGAATACATACATTGACAGTATTTGGCGTTTTCTGTAGGTTTTGGTTCAGATTTTGGTTTTACTTATTAGATAGAAAACTGAGCGTCTGCGAGTCGTGAACGATTCTCAACAAGAAAATCCCGATTACGATCAGTAAGTAGTGAGTTATACCTATTTTACTACAGCCGCGCAGATAGTTTCTGCTGCTGTCCAGATTCGTCACATTTTGTTAGTTTTCGGTTTTCATATACTTCTATAACTTTTTCAGTTAAATTAACTTAGGAATAAAATGTAGTTAACTCTGTGTACATATTCCAGCAACTTGAGTTTGCTCAAATTGGAATTTGGAGTTGGAGATATGTCTATTATAAGAAAAGGGAAAAATCAGTTCAGCATACTTACCAAAAACAAATTTGAATTAAAATGGCAAATAACAGTTAAACACATGTATAATAATTTATATAATAATCTGAAATATCAAAATGACATGAACTGTACACAACTAATAATTTATTACCATTTCAAGAAAATAATATGAATATTTAGATAATCATATGTTATATGCTGATGATATAACACTTAACAAAACATAACTATCTAATAATGAAAATATAACAAACTAAAATTAGTATGAACATAATCTAAATAGAATTAAATAGACACATAACATGTAATATGAAAATCACCATACTGATATGTGCACTAACAACAACCTAAAAAAACTGATTGATTGGATAACACTATATGATTGATAATAATCTACTTACTAAATCTTTAATATTAAATTCTAACCACTTCTTAAATCCCCATGATATATGTATTGATAATACACCAAAACAATGTTGTAAATGTTAACCATTACTATAAAATAAAATATATAAAATTTATTTTTTCCGTATAAATAAGAATTAAGGTTTATGTTCCTTTATAAAAATAACCCTTTTTTTATAAAAATTACAACTTTAAACAAAAAAGAACAATCCTTTTATTTAAACAATTTAGGGTTTGGTTAAAAATCATTTCTTTTGTTTTAAAATGCAAATTTTAAACATGTAAAAGAAATAAAGATGAAAGAGGAACTTACCATAAAGGGTTGATCTAGAATCGTTTCTTGACAGGTGAAAAATGCTTCAATTAGATCGAGACGAGGGGATGAGTTTTCTTCCTTCGTTCGATTCTCTCATCATCGGTCTTCTGATCGGAGATGACAAAGAGAGCAGAGGAGAAGAGTATTTTGGACTTACGATGTTTTTTTTAATATACGTCTGAAAGAAAAAATGTGTCTGGTTGTTTAAAAGATCTAGGATTTCTTTAAATTTCAAATCGTCAATGAATATATCAAATCGCAATATTGGATATTAGAAATAAAATCTGAACAAGAATAATGAGATTTGATAACTATCTCGATATTTGTTTTAAAAAAAAACAAAAATAAGACTAAGACTAAAATATTTGATTTGTTTTATTGAAAAAAATATTAGACTTGGAGGTGTAGCGTTTTTTTGAAAGACCAATAAAACGTTAGTATTTTTGTAAAAACACTAACCGAATAAAATTGTAACTAATATATAAAATGTTCTTTATAATAGATTTATTCCCATAAAACTGTAACAAATATAAAAACAAATATAATATAAACTAACAAATGTCTAAATTTGTATAAAATATATATAACACTAAAAGCTGCAAAATGTATAATATTAAACTGATAACTAAACACAAATGATTGAAAATATGATAAAAACTGTAACCAAGTTTTACTTATGAATATAATATACATTAAATATACTAATTACGTGTATTATTTCATATGATAACATTGAATTCAAATCTAATCATACTACAGATATATGTATTACAATTATTATCTTTGAACTTGTATCTGACTTAAACCCAACTTTTAATTGAATGTATACGCATGAAATGTTAGTACTAAAATAACTTATGCTGCACTATATAAAAAATTGCAAGTATAAAACGTTGGAATGTATATACCCACATAATACCTAATATTCGAACAAAGTCGAGGGGTTAAAATTTATTAAATCCTATTAATCCCCCAAAATCCAACAAAAAGAAAACATTCAAAATAAGTCTATCAAAACAACAAACAAACTAACTAAAATAAACAAATAAATTTTATTTTTAATTAGAAAGTCTTTTCTCTTCCTTAAAAATATTTTTGGTTATATAAAAGTATGATATTAGTTTTAAAACTTAGGAAATTAAAATAAAAACTAAAATATTCCAGTTGGGGTTTGAACCTATGACCTATGGAATAACAACGTTGTGTTATAACCAAGATATATAAGAAAGAATCATGTATATAATTTGAACGAAAATAAATATATATACAAGTGTTTCGAAGAAAATGACATTTCTTGAAGGAAAATACTAGGAAAGTATTAAGATTTTGTAGTCGTTACATTCTACCCTTTTAAAAATAATTTCGTTCTCGAAATTTCACAAGGGTCTGTCATTACTGGACAAGGTAGAGATAACACCGTCGTTTATCTCCTTCGCACTCAACCAGTCGATGCAAGAAGGATACAATAAATTAGGACATGAGATGCATTTGAATTGGAAGTTCCAAATATGGGACAAGGACTACTAGGAGTGATCAAAAACTTTTCAAAAATGTATGCAAGTGATATATTAAGAGGTACAAGCAAGAAGGACTAATAGAGATTCAAGAAATTCAGATGGAATCAAGGAGATTTATAAGAAAATGTCATAACAAAGATGAAGGGTTCGAACTTCCGTCTCTTCTTCGTCGAGAGTTGATCAGCAGAGATGATAAGAAAGGACTCAAGACGGATTCAAGAGAGAATTTAAAAGAACACAATAAATGGTAGGGTCCACCTTGTGTCATGACCGTCAGAAGAGCAAAGAAGGATTCAAGGTACTGTGATTCAAGAATGATATCATGGTACAGTCGTTACAGTCTAAGCCTTTTTAAAATAATTTCGTTCTTAAAATTATCTCAAGGAGTAGATTGTAACAGGGAAAATAATGGTGTCGTGCAAGTTGTTTTCGCGCTCCCAATTGTCACTCTTAAGCATTGATATTACTTCCGGAAGAAAGAAATACGATGTTGGACAGAACGAAATGCCAAAAATTGAAAAAGACGACTAAGGATAGATTCAAGGAAATAAGATGGAAAATAGATAATAATGTCAAGGATTGGAAATACAAGAAAGGGATCAAGATGGATTTAAGAAATAAGATTCAAGAAGAGTAATAAATGTTATTGGACGTTTTAAATCCTTGTATTATCTGCTTTTAATGGTCATGCAGAACCGACCTTCATGAGCCACCAATAAAACTTGTCACGCCCCGCTTCCCAAAAAGGAGAAACGAGAGCGACAAGCCCGCAATGTATTCATATCGAGAAGCACATTTTCTCGATATGAATATACTAAGTGTCTATATAAGCAGTAAAGGAAATCAGAGTACAAGAATATTAAAATTTATAAAATATCCAACAATATTTATGATAGTCCCAAAAACGATAACTCAATACAGTTCGAAAATTCAAGGAACTAGGAATGAAAGATAATTTTGAACAAAAGACATGCTTATTGAAAAGGAAAACTAGAGCTCAGCCTGACTTGAAAGATATTGACTGTCCTTCTCGATTGGTACCACCTCATACCTAGCCTCATCACCCGTCCCAAAGTCTTCTGACGACATTCCCGAGAAAAGAAAACATGAAAACTGGAATGCCGTCAGCGAACTAAAGTTCGGTAAGTTCTTATTTTATTAGAAAACAATATTTTTCTATATTAACGGTATTTACAATAAAACATGATATTTTTGCTACAATTTAGTTATTAATGTTTATAATTTAATTGGTTTAATACATGGTTTAAATCAGTTGGAACAAATGTAACATAATAATAATGTTTGGTTAATTTATAGAAAATAGTAATAATAAAGTTTTGTAATTTATGAATAACAATATGTATAAGGTTGCTATTAATATCATCAAAAGGTAACAAGATACAAACATTCATAATTATAAAAATATATAAGGTATATTTTATTTTAGAATTATTTGATAATAAATTAGTTTAGTAAAGTATAATGTCATACCAACAAAAATGTAGTGTAGAACTATTTTTGGTATACTAGTTGAATCATGGTGTATTAATATAATCATTAAACGATATTTGACACGAAACATGGTATACATAATAATAGGCATGAGAATGACTGTGAACAGTAAATTGTAATATGCATGTCAAATAAATAGTATATGTTAATCAGTGCAATGTAACTAGAGTATCACGATATTCAATATTTCAGTGCTAGTAATTACAAGCATAAATATAAGTATAAATATAAGCTCGATTGTGGGAGTTTTATTAAGTAACCAGTATATTCCGTAATGCCACGGAACAACGGTAACACTAGATTCATGAGATTCAAGATCAAGATTTATATATATATATATAAAGTACATTTGTTGGTACCACGAGAAACAAGATATGATCCTCTGTTACACATAAATACCCCATTTTCGAGTTGCCTCATTCCCATGATATATATATTTATATAGTATATATATATATATCCAATCAATAGTGTGCATGTCATATTCACGAGATTCAAGATAATTCATTAGATTCACGATATTCAAGTGGTTCATGTCAGATTCATATCAAGATAGTATAATCTAACGCAAGAGTATTCACAAACCCAAGGCTATCATTCAGGGACAAAGAAACACGGGCCCATGCATAAGTTGGTCATGGGACTCATGAGAATATATGTCAAGTCCTAGATACAATTCTAAGTCTCCATGTATATATATAACAAGCATGTAATAATAGTTCAGTTTAAGAATAGCAATAAGCTAAGTTCGAACGCAGAAATCTATAGGTTTGGTTTAGAATTAGGGGATCTTATACAAGGAATGAATTTTATTTCAGAGTACCGTGTAAACAATGAGGTCGAGCTTGTCTCGATCGGGTTTCTGGTGAGAGAGTTACGGAAGTTTTCGTAACAGTGCGCAAATTAGGCCGGTGCAGATTTCAGAATACATACACGGATAGTATTTGGCAATTTTTTGTAGGTTTTGGTTCAGATTTTGGTTTTACCTATTAAATAGAAAACTGAGCGTCTGCGAGTCATGAACGATCCGCTACAAGAAAATTCCGATTACGATCAGCGAGTAGTGAGTTATATCTATTTTACTACAGCCGCGCAGATAGTTTCTGCTGCTGTCCAGATTCGTCATATTTTGTTGGTATTCGGTTTTCATACATTTTTATAACTTTTTCGGTTAAATTAACTTAGGAATAAAATGTAGTTAACTCTGTGTACATATTTCAGGAACTTGAGTTTGCTCAAATTGGAATTTTGAGTTGGGAGATATGTCTATTCTAAGAAAAGGGAAAAATCAGTTCAACATACTAACAAAAAACAAATTTGAATTAAAATGGCAAATAACAGTTAAACACATGTATAATAATCTGAAATATCAAATTGACATGAACTGTACACAACTAATAATTTATTACCATTTCAAGAAAATAATATGAATATTTAGATGATCATATGATATATGCTGATGATAACATTTAACAAAACATAACTATCTAATAACGAAAATATAACAAACAAATTAAAATTAGTATGAACTTAATCTAAATAGAATTAAATAGACACGTAATATGTAATATGAAAATCACCATAGTGATGTGCTCTAACAACCACCTAAAAAAACTGAATGATTGGATAACACCATACGAAGCAAATTGATAATAATCTACTTACTAAATCTTTAATATTAAATTCTAACCACTTAGATCCTCATGATATATGTATTGATAATACACCAAAACAACGTTGTTAATGCATCAATAATGCTAACCATCACCATAAAATAATATATAAAATTTATTTTTCCTTACAAATAAGAATTAGGGTTAATGTTTCTTTATAAAAATAACCCCTTTTTATAAAAAAAAAACTATAATTTTAAACCAAAAAGAACAATCCTTTTATTTAAACAATTTAGGGTTTGGTTAAAATCATTTATTTTGTTTTAAAATGCAAATTTTAAATATGTAAAGAAATAAAGATGAAAAAGAAACTTACCATAAAGGACGATCTAGGATCGTTTCTTGACGGGTGAAAGATGCCTCGATTAGATCGAGACGAGGGGATGAGTCTTTTTTTTTCTTCGTTCGATTCTCTCATCATCGGGCTTCTGATCGGAGATGACAAAGAGGGCAGAGGAGAAGAGTATTTAGACTTACGGTGTTTTTTTAATATACGGCAGAAAGAAAGAAAATGTTTCTGGTTGTGTAAAAGATCTAGGATTTCTTTAAATTTCAATGCGTCAATGAAATATCAAATCGTAATATCGGATATTAGAAATAAAATCCGAACAAGAATAATGAGATTTTACAACTATCTTGATATTTGTTTTAAGAAAAACAAAAAACAAAAATAAGACTAAGACTAAAATATTTGGTTTGTTTTATTAAAAAAATATTAGACTTGGAGGTGTAGCGTTTTTTTGAAAGACCAATAAAACAGATTGTTAGTATTTTTTTAAAAAACACTAACCGAATAAAATTGTAACTAATATATAAAATGTTATGTATAATAGATGTATTCCCATAAAACTGTAACAAATATAAAAACAAATATAATATAAACTGACAAATGTCTAAATTTGTATAAAACGTATATAACACTAAAAGCTGCAAAATGTATAATATTAAACTGATAAATAAACACAAATGATTGAAAACATGATAAAAACTCTAACCAAGTTTTACTTGTGAATATAATATACATTAAATATACTAATTACGTGTACAATTTCATATGATAACATTAAATTCAAATATAATTATACTGCAGCTATATGTATTACAATTATTATCTTGGAACTTGTATCTGTCAACTTTTAATTGAATGTATACGCATGAAATGTTAGTACTAAAATAATTTATGCGCTATACAAACAACTGCAAGTATAAAACGTTGGAATGTATATACCCATATATACCTAATATTCAACAAAGTCGAGAGGTTAAGATTTATTAAATCCTCTCAATCCTCCAAAATCCAACAAAAAGAAAACAATCAAAACAAGCCTATCAAAACAACAATTAAACTAAAATAAACAATTAAATTTTATTTTTAATTAGAGAAAATTCTTTTCTCTTCCTTTAAAGTATTTCTGGTTATATAAAAGTATGATATTGGTTTTAAAACTTAGGAAATTAAAATAAAAACTAAAATATTCCAGTCGGGGTTCGAACCTATGACCTATGGAATAGCAATGCCGTGCTATAACCAAGATATATAAGAAAGGACCATGTATATAATTTGAACGAAAATAAATATATATACAAGTGTTTCGAAGAAGAAAATATAAGCAAAGTACTAAGATTTTGTAGTTACATTCTACTTTTCTTAAAATAATTTCGTTCTCGAAATTTCACAAGGGTCTTCCATTACTGGACAAGGTAGGGATAACACCGTCATTTATCTCCTTCGCACTCAATCAGTCGATGTAAGAAGAGATACAATAAATTTGAAGGACATGAGATGCTTCCAAATCGGAAGTTCCAAAGATGGGACAACGACTGCTAGGAGTGATCAAAAACTTTTCAAGAATGTATGCAAGTGATATATTAAGAGGTGCAAGTAAGAAGGACTAATAGGGATTCAAGAAATTCAGATGGAATCAAGAAGATAATAAGAAAATGTCATAACAGAGATGAAGGGTTCGAACTTCCATTTCTTCTTCGTCGAGAGTTGATCATCAGGAAAGACAAGAAACGACTCAAGACGGATTCAAGAGAGAAAATTTAAAAGAACACAATAAATGGTAAGATCCACGTGTCATGACCGTCAGAAGAGTAAGGAAGGATTCAAGGTATTATGATTCAAGAGTGATATTATGATACAATTGTTACAAAATTAATAGAACACCCTATGTGAAATATTTTTTCCAAACGTGAAGTCATTATTGCAGCTCTGTCTTAATACCAGTTGAATTCCATTCCATGCTTTAGGTAAATCCCTGATCTCATGCGGCATCACTGAGAACGTCTCCCATATTGTAAAGGTACACCTTAGATCTCTTTTGTTGGGAGAGAAAACCCCTAAATTTTAATCCCAGTTTTCCAATTTGAATCACCGATGTCAACATCGTTCTTCAAAAACCGCTGCTGCCGTCGCCGTGAGAGAGGAGAACGATCGCTAGGGTTCTCGAGTATTGGTGTTGCAGCCGAGAGAAGAAGAACGAGAAAGAGATGGCTGCGATGATGAGAGGGAAGAAGAGATGATTTTGGTGATGAATATATATATATATATATATATTTGATTGGAGAGAAATGATTTTGGTCGGGTTTAAATATTAGAGGAGAGATTATGGTGATGAATAGTATAAATATGATAGGCAATATCAAATAACCCCAAAAATACCTATTCACAAGATCACTTAAAGATTTTCATATCTTTAGTTAAAACAAACATACTATATATATTTTTGATACATATCGAATATTTAAAATATATTATAATGGATATTAAAATAAGACATAATTAGATTAGCTATACTAATAAAATATTATAATAACTAAACACATTCAATATTCTACGTAGTATTTAGTCTTAAGGATTTAGTAGAATATTTAATTTAAAATGCATGCGGGTCGGATGCAAATGTTATATCAATTTGAACTAGGGATCAAGACAAGGTAGAAATACGATTATCATAATAACCGTCCAACCACCAATCATAACCCAATAACCATAATAATTAAAATGCTCAACACATTATTTAATATAATTAAAAACGTACGATCGTGCTAGGGTGTTACATTTGTCATTATCCAGAATAGTCAATTTTGATCAAAATGACCACTTTTGATTTCAAATTAAGGTCCTAGTTCCGAGATTTTAAACTTTGATACTAAAAGACAAAATGATTGTCCGAGTAATGCTATCAATAGTTTGGCCCAATAAATATACTTTTTTATTTAAAATGTATTTGAAAAAGAATCTATTCTAGATATCCTATTTTAATGAACGTTAAAAAAATTTACGGTTATTTTTTACTCTTTAGTTTGACTACAAAATGTCATATATCAAACTGTGAAGAAAAGTTAACTTGAATTTGTTTTAAAATTAAACACCAATAATTTTCATATTTCACACTTAAAATATCCACTTTTTGCATAAATTTAAAAAATGAACAAATAAAAAATATTGAGCGACTTAGAAAAAAATGAAAGAGAATACTGATTCTTAATTTATCAACTCTAATTGAGGTATTTGAATGAAAATAGAAGAAAAGATCATATGTAATGATATTATTCTATTTTTGCTATTAAAATTCACAAAATTCCTAAAATTAAAGTCAATGGCAAAACTGAAAAAACATATTAAACTTAAAGGGAATATAGGATCTTGAGAAAATAGTGTTTTTGAGGGAATATTCCCTTTTAAGTGGAATATGCCAAAATACTTTTCCATTGTATTATATTAATGATGGAGAGATAGGAACTTCAATAACAAGTATTTTCGATTTGATACCAAATAATTTTTTTTAAATTTGATACCAAATAATTTTTTTAAAATTGTTTAATCTATGAAAGAAATGATTCATCAGAATAGTCTAATAGCCCAACCTAGTTAAGGGAAACAAAATTAGATGCAAAAGATTATAAAAGAGGGGAGGGCCTATGATAATAGACATGGAGTAGGGATAGCTTTTCTCTTGTCAAGTTTCTTGCAAATTGCAATCATGATTTTGGGCAAGTAATTTCCTTATCCTAGATTAAGAATTTGTCATGTTAAGTTTGTCACATTATGAACAACACGACAATTGATGGAGATCCAAGAAGAGAAGAAGGTTTCCACGGCAGATACATAATTTATGGTTGTAATTTCACATAGATAAAAGAGAGTTGTGTAAAATGTAATGAGTTGGGAAAGAAAGTGAAAATTGAGAAATTAATTATTCTAAGATTTCATATATACATCTAGGGATGGATTTTGAAGTAAACGCATGTGCATTTTAGAGATGTGGTTTTCGTCTGTGATAAAAACAAAAGGAAAAACTAAGCCTTTAATATGAAATAGGGGTAAATTGAGTCCATGGGTTAACATTCTCTATATGATTTATTAAAACTAAGATAGTCGAACAAACTTCTATGAACTTGGATGTTATAAAACAAATATCCATGTCGTATAACTCCGTACTTAACCCAACAGTCCTTGCAATTCTTTTAGGAAGGGGAGCAATTAGATGGATGCATCTAAAAGTAAATTGAACCATGAACCTTGTATTCTTGCATTGGATTTAAAAACTTCAGCCTCGATTTGTTTTCGGTACATCGAGGATACATTATAAATTACAGGATATGTCACAGGACTACAGGAGTATGCAAAACATATCACCGATATTGTCTCTTCCATTGAATTGTCCATATTTCATGTTCTCGAGCAAAAACACAGTTTATATATTTTATACTAACCCCTTGGATCGGCGATATGAATCCTTTTCCCCGTTCAACTTCGAAAATAATTGTTAGTATACGAGTTCTCTCGGTCATTTCCTTTTCCCCCATTCACCAAAAAAAAGTGCAACTTTATAAAAAAAAATTACTCCTCTAGTCAATGACTTCATTGCCGCCTTGTATTTTGTATTCCCTGCAATTACACTTGCAGGATAAAGGCTAGACGTAATTATGCTGCATCAGCTATCACAGAGGACTCCTCTTCTGTTCCTATAGACGGCGTGGCTGATGTCAAAACTGAAAGGGTATGTAGGTGATCTATTAAGTTTTCTGTCGGTTAGTATCTTCTACATTTTTTGCATTTACGTTATACACTGACATATGATTGTGAACTGTAATTTTTTTAATATGATATGCTGAAAGCTGACTGTAAAGTTTTGATACAATAGGTTGTAGTATTGGGAGGCAGTGGATTCGTTGGTTCTGCTATATGTAAAGCTGCAGTCTCCAAGGGCATTGAGGTTGTCAGCCTAAGCAGGTGCTTCCAAAGACTTAGATTATCCCATCTTGATAATGCGTCAATGTGCGCGTGCGCATACACATTTTGCAATTTTTTCTATTTTTGGTCAATTATCTTAAAGTTGTCTTTCTTGGAAAAGACACGCTCTATAGTTTGAACTCATCATTGAGTTTTTGTTCAGTATTAGACATTTTGCATACCCTTGATGCTTTATTTAGTATGAGATATTTTGCATAGACTTAAAGCAATGCTTCTCTTAGGTCGGGGAGGCCTACATATTCAGATTCTTGGGTTGATCAAGTCACATGGATACCCGGTAAGTGTGCAACTGTTTTATCACCTATGTTATATTTCTGACATTTTAGCAACTATATTTCTGTTTCGGTATCGAAATCATTCTCAATATTTACACTGCTAGCTTTAGTTCAATTGTGAAAAGATTATAAGTACTATAATGGGTGATGGGCCGATATTTTCAATTTTATATTTGAAAAGGTGTCTAGACTCTTAACCACACTCTCGGATGGTTGGATATGAAAACATGCCTCAACATGTGTCCACTCCCTTTTACATGAGGGTTGGTGTTGGATGCTTTTGTATAAATAATTGTTGGCCAGTTAATAACTAGCTTAAGTTCTTGGGCAAAGCTGTTACCAATATGGTATCAGAACACTCACCAAAAGCAACAAGATTCTTTGCCTCAAGACCCACCGAAAACATTAAAGCCTACAAGAGTACACATCTTTTGTAATTTCACTCTTCTTTTTCTATCTATTTGGTCGATAATATTGAAATCGGATGATGCTTGTCTGCAGAATATGTATATTACCGCCTCATGTTCCCATGGATAATTTGTGGTTGTGACTTTTGTATGACTTGAATATATGACCTTCAAAGTTTTCAAAATCAAGGATGTCAGCTTCTATATTCAGATATGTTATGCTTAAAAGGGTTCAATATTAATCTGTGCAGGAGATGTTTTCTATGCAAGGTGGGACGAAGTATTGATTGGAGCAACTGCTGTCGTGTCAACCCTTGGAGGGTTCGGAAATGAGGAACAGATGAAAAAAATAAACGGCGAGGCCAATATCTTGGCAGTAGACGCCGCAAAAGAATATGGTTAGAACCACCACAATTTTTTTGGTTTATTGCACAAAATGCTCTTGTAGTTCACCTTGTATAGCACTTCGACACCCTCAAGTGATTTATTAGTGCAAACAGCCCCTTGTTCATCGACCAAACATAAAAAATCACTCAAATTCTATTCTAAACGGCACGAACTAGTTCTAGGGTTAAATTAGACGATCATGGATTGTCTAGAATTGAATTTGAGTGTCTTTAAAGGTTTTGATGGATGAATAGAGGGGTTGTTTGCGTTAATAAATCAATTGATGGGAGTATAGGTGCTATACTGGGTAAACTACATGGAGGTTTCATGCAATTAACCCTTAAATTTTAAATTTCCGTAGTGTTTATGATGATCCCTTGATTAGAAAAATAGTATCTCTTTCGGTGATTGGGGTGTCCGTGGAATTACAACAACTTAGCCTTTTATCCCAAGCATATGGGGTAGGTTATATGAACCGAATCACGCCGGGTCCAGCACATGAATCCTCCGTCTGCACTCACTCCTAACGAACAATATACTTTCATTGAGGCCTTTGACAACCATATATTTTCGTATCACCTCCATCCATGTTTTTTCGGTCTTCCTTTCGTCCTTTTGACATTGCCTATCTTGATAGTATCCATTCGTCGAACCGGTGCTTCCATAGATTTGCGTCGCACATGACCAAACCATCTTAGCCGGTTTTCCCCCATCTTCTCCTCCATAGGTACTATACTAACTTTTGCACGAATATCCTCATTTCGCACCTTATCTTTTCTACTCTTACCACACATCCAACGAAGCATTCGCATCTTCACTACGTGCATCTTCTGTGTATGATGCTTCTTAGGAGCCCAGCATTCTGTACCATATAATAAGACAGGCCGAATAACGCTCCGATAAAACTTCCCTTTCAACCTTAACGGAAAGTGACGATCGCACAAAATCCTTGTTGCACTCCATTTCAACCAACCAGTTTGGATCTTTTGATTAACATCGCTATCGATCTTCTCATCCTTTTGGATGATGTCACCAAGATATCTAAATTGATCGCTCGGTGATATCTCTTGTCCTTCCAGTGTTATACCAATGTGGTTTCGACTTCTCTGTTTGCTAAATTTGCAATGCATATATGCTGTCTTGGACCTGCTCAATCTGAACCTTCGACACGTTTGCCTCCATAACTCCAATTTGGCATTAACCCCTGCCTTCGTCTCATTTACTAGAACAATATCATCAGCGAATAGCATACACCAAGGTACCTCATCTTAGATAGTTCTAGTAAGCTCATACATCATGATGGTAAACATGAATGAACTTAATGCAGATCCTTGATGTAAGCCAATTGTAATCGGAAAATCACTCGTTAGGCCGCACAAGTTCTGACATTTTTCACTACTCCATCGTACATATTCTTGATTATATCAATGTACTTGACGGAGACCCCCTTCATCATTGTCCCCCATAATACCTCTCTAGGTATCTTGTCGTACGTTTTTTTCTAAATCAATAAATATCATATGCAAATCTCTTCTTCTTTCTCGAAAACGCTCGACAAGTTGACGAAGCAAATGAATAGCCTCTGTTGTCGATCGTCCATGTATGAATCCAAACTGGTTCTCTGTTATCTTAACATTCTTTTTTAGTCTGTGTTCAATCACTCTCTCCTAAAACTTCATGGTGTGACACATACGTTTTATTTCACGGTAGTTTGAGTAATTTTGAATATCATTCTTGTTCTTGTAAATAGGTACAAGGGTACTTTTCCTCCACTCATTTGGTATATTTTTGGTCTGCCAAATCTTATTAAACAGATCTGATGGCCATTTAACGTCTATTTCTCCTGAGTATCTCCAAATCTCGATAGGAATTCCATCTGGACCAACCGCTTTTCTTGATCTCATTCTCTTTAAAGCCTCTTTAACCTCTGGTGTTTTTATTTTACGCATGAAATCACAGTTTATATCTTGAGATTGAATGAAAAGTTCATCCAAATTCTTAGTAAAGCTCTCATTGAACAATTTGTCAAAATAATCTCCCATCTTTCCTTGATATTCTCATCTTGAACTAAAACCTTATGATCTCCATGTCTGACACACTTCACTGCACATAAGTCTCTGGTCTTCTTTTCCCCCATCCGAGCAATCCAGTATATATCATTTTCAGTCTCCTTAGTGTCCAACTTCTCGTACACCTCCTTGTAGACCTTAGTTTTAGCTTCCCGAACAGTTTTATTAACTTCCTTTTTAGCTATTTTATACTTCTCAAATCTCTCCGCATCTCTGCTTTTCTTCAAATTTTTATAAGAATCTCTCTTGATTTTAGTAGCAGCCTTTAGTTCTTCGTTCCACCATGATGTGTTCTTAGATGGTGGAACACTATATCTCGACTCACAAAGTAGATCTCTAGCTACCCTCTTGATACAACTAGTCATCTTGTTCCATGTTCTGTCTGAATCATCTTCAGACTGTCAATCCGCCTCTTGAACTACACGATCTATAAAAGTCTTTTGGTTACATTTCTTCAGTCGCCACCACTTAATTCTAGGTTTTATCTTATGTCTAATCTTCCTAAATCCTCTTCTAAATCAAAAATCTAGAACTAAAAGTTTATGTTGAGTTATATTCTCACTTGGCATTACCTTACAGTCGATACAACAAGCTCTATCAATCCTTCTCGTCAGAAAAAAGTCTATTTGACTTGTACTTGATTCGCTCCTAAAGGTGACAAGGTGAGACTCTTTTTTACTCAATCAAGTTTTTGCTAAAATCAAGTCATAAGACAAGGCAAAATTTAGAATCAAGTTGCCTGCTTCATTCCTTTGTCCAAAACCAAAACCTCCATGGATAGTATCAAACCCACTACGACTAGTATCTACATGTTCATTGAGATCACCACCAATAAATAACTTCTCTCCACTAGGTATCTTTTGCACCATCTCGTCTAAATCCTTTCAGAATAGATGCTTCCTAGCGTCATCAAGATATATTTGTGGTGCATAAGCACTAATAATATTAAAGATCTCCTCACCTAGAATAAGCTTAACAAGTAAAATTCTATCACCCTTTCGCCTGGTCTCAACTACATTCTTAAGCAATCGTCTATCTAAGATTACGCCTATCCCATTACGATTTTTATCTCTATCCGTATACTAAAGCTTATAACCCCAAAGCTCTATGACTCTACCCTTTTCACCTAGCCACTTAGTTTCTTGCAAACACATAATACCAACTCTCCTCCTAATTATCACCTCCACTAATGCTTTTAGTCTATCCGTAAGGGAACCTATGTTCCAAGAAACTAGACGGATCCTATGAAATCCTTGTTTATTTGTCACTACACCTGAGTTGGGGACGCCCCAACGATATTCTTATTATAGTTCATGTCATAGAATGTGAAAGTTTTACATTGGCCGTCACAAGCTTATCACAACCCTTACCCAACGGTGGGTTTTGCTGGGTGGCTTAACTTATATTTGATGTAAATGCAGGAGTTCCAAAATTCATTATGATCTCGGTGCATGATTACAATCTTCCATCGTTTCTACTCACGTCGGGTTATTTCACTGGAAAGAGAAAAGCAGAATCAGAGGTCCTCTCTAAGTACCCAAACTCAGGTCAGCTACCAATTCACCACATTCCTCTTTCATGTTTACATTCTTATCGTTCTCATGATATTTACCAATGTTATTTTTTTTCATCATATTTAACAATGTTATTTTCTCCATCTTCTCAAAGTGTTAAATTGGTTGCATATTGAAGTAAAGATGGCGTGCTTCATTCAATTTTCTTAGAGTATAAGTGTAGTCCTATCACCACAATTTGAGAGTTTTGGTGCAGTGGTAGGGATTGTAAGATAGCATTAGAGATGTACTTGCACTTAAAAAGCATACCACTGGTCAGACATTGAGTTTTTTGGGGACCAAAATGGGCGCTTTAACTTGCGAGGCACTGTTAGAAGTATAAAAGTAAGCCCCTTAGTCCTCCTACAACTTACTTTTTTGTGTGCACCATTAGGGACTTTAAGAGCTCAGTCTACAAATTAATTGTTTTGATCTACAATTAACTGTTCTTTCATAAGAAGTTGGATAGCTTTGGTTGAGATGGTTTGAATGCATGACAATATAAATGCTTCAATGCTCCAGTTAACAGAAGTGGGAAAATTGTTACTAATAGTGTAAGCTAGAGCTAGGGATGGACCCAAACAAACATGGATAGTGAGTTTATAAAAAGATGTGTTGATTACAATTTAAATGAGACGGCACCTCACTGAGCAGAATGGAAGAAAAACATTACATTCATAGCCGACCCCAAAAATTTGTGGATTAAGGTTGTTGTAGTTGATCTGAAGTTCTTGAAAACCTCAATGCTTTTAAAGTGGAGATATAGGTTATGTGTACTTGGGGTTGCAAGACACTAACTCGAATTTTGAAAACTATTGAATCAAGATAACTAGAGCTACGGTAAAAAGATAACTAGAGCCACAGTAAAAAGGTCGGAGTTAATTTTAGATAGCTAGAGTTCGATCCATTACTTCTTTTATGAAAACAGCCGTTTCAATTTGTTGTTCCTAGGTGGTATACAATGAAACCAAAGATAAATCAAATTATATAAAACACAATAAATATTTACATAATAAATAAAGCAAAAAATAAATATGGATTGAGGTTGGTGAAGCTGTGACCGAGACAATGGGTATTTCGCTTTTTTTAAGGCAATTCATGCCACCGCGGTGAGAAGCATCTCCAACGATGCAGCGGGTCTCGACACGTTGCCCTCAGAATACAACAGCCAACGAACGAACATCACCGTTTCGTTTTTCATTCTTGCACGGAGTAAAGAGCAAGAGCTCTAGCCACATCTTTTCTCTACCCATTATGTCAGAATTATATAAAAATATTGTACATGCTATGTACTATCAAAATAGAGCTATATATAATAGTCATGGTAGCAACATATGATAGAAAAATCATGAGAGCGTTAATATTAAAAAAAATAACTTATTAACCATGAAATAGATTAAATGTCCACGGACACAAAATCAATAATGATGGCCAATTAAAGGCCTAGGTTTTAAATGCTCTCAATTGCCATGCTTAATGACCCAAATAATGATGGTCAAATGGTCAATGTCCATAATGAGTCATGACCAAAATATATTAGTATGTTCAAAAATATTTTTAAAAAATGAATTTTATTAAAATTTCCAACACAATTGAACAGGTGTAGTACTAAGACCAGGATTCATCTATGGCAAGCGAAAGGTTGATGGCTTCGAGATACCTCTCGATAAAATCGGAGAGCCGTTAGAGAGACTTCTCGCAGCAACCGAAAGCTTCACAAAGCCGTTGAGCTCGCTTCCTGCTTCTGATCTCTTACTAGCGCCACCTGTAAGTGTCGACGATGTTGCATTTGCAGTCGTCAACGCGATCGTCGATGATGATTTCTTTGGCGTTTTCACAATCGAGCAAATTAAAGAGGCTGCAGCTAAAGTAAAGGTTTAATATGTCATCGCTGCACACGATCCTCGAGTAAACTCACCGGTTTGTATTATAACTCCGTCAAATGCTCCGTCAATAGAATTTTTTCTATCCTTCATTCGAATTTGAACTGGTTTCTGAAATCTAATGCATGATCAAATGGAAGCTATAGAAATGCTGAAAGTTTGGAATACCATGGTAAATCTGAGACAAAAATACCAGATTTGGGCCCATGCTGTTCTTTCTATGGGCTGTTATACTGATATTTGGGCGAAGGATATTTCTGGATTGTATTTTTACCAGGGTCCAGTTCAGTTTAAAATTTTACTTTTAAATGGAAGAAATATTATCAATCAGGTTTTTTCCCCCAAGTATTGATAAAAAAATTAAAGTTAAAGTGGCCTCTGAATCATATAGTGATTGGAACTTTATTATGCTACAGTATCACTAGCAATCTGAGTGGTGCTATGGTCATAGTGTCATTATAGCATGGTGGTAAAAATTTTGCTATCGGACGAGAGATATGGGCTGTAAACTCTGCCGTTCAAACCTTGCTTGCAGCAGGTT
Organism: Agapanthus africanus; assembly: GCA_030015575.1. Classification (NCBI taxonomy): domain Eukaryota; kingdom Viridiplantae; phylum Streptophyta; class Magnoliopsida; order Asparagales; family Amaryllidaceae; genus Agapanthus; species Agapanthus africanus. The sequence goes on along the minus strand of JASDDO010000024.1, from coordinate 348,584,624 downwards.
ACAAACCATTTTGGTTTCTCATAAAATCTTATTAGGTTATTCTGTTTACAACTTAACGGGATACCATTGTTTATTATCTGAAACTAGCAATAAAAATGAGTATGCATTGTTTACTCAAAAACCTGACATGACGAGGTCTAGCAAATAACATGCATACATGGCCTCAGAGTAAACATCCGAATAGATAAAGTGCTTGATAAAGTGCTTTTTGTAAGAACGACATTATCAATCTTCATGTAATCTATTTTCTTACCATCATCATCTGCACCTTTATTAGATTATTACAATGCGAAATGACAAATATACTTGAACCATGAGGAATGTGGTTTTCAAAGGCAGATGAGTGAAAACTCTTTTAATCGGATAGAAAGACAAAAATTTATAGACCTTCTTTTATGATCGGCAACATGCATCAATATATCCTAAGACATGTAACGATAAAAAGAAATTATAAGATTTCGGAACTTCTTGCACTTGCATAAGAGAATTCAGTATACTGTTAAAATAAACATTTTTCATAACCAAATCAAATAGTCAAAATGTATATCGAAATCACACGGAAATTGATGCAACAAGATTTAAGACATGGAGATTAGATGGACTAGGGTATCAAAATATTGTGGGATTACGTATTATTTGTTCTTACATTTAGAAGAGGAAACAGAGTAGGGTATGAATATGCTTTTCATATCAATTGGAAGAAATGACATCCATGACAAAGGCATTAAATGTACTCTGGGGCAGACAGAGGGGTCACCATCAGGGCCCTGCCCGTGGTTGGGAAAGGGCAGGGAGGGCCTGACCGAGGCTACGGTCAGCCCTAGGGGGCAGGGCAGGGGCATGGGTCAGAGGTCAGATTCAGACCCAAACCCAATCATAAAACAATTGAGTACCAAATCATTTCTTTTCTCTCTCATTGATTCTTGAGCTTTTACTCTATTCCCATTGGCTTCCCAAAATTCTTTTCCTTTATTATTTTTTATTGAAAATCCTTCTTAGGATAAGGACAAAAGGATTTGATGAAGGGCTGGGATTTGTTCTTGGGTTGTTCTATTCCCATCCATCACCATATATTCCTTCACTGCCATCCAAATTTTTGTTGCATGGAATATTCATTCCCACTACTGCAAATGTGCCTATTAGTAACGGGCATTTCGCCACGGTTATAAAAAATTTAGTTACGGTTGAGACTGCTACGAATAAAAAAATATGACGGGCCTCACATCCCACTCGTGATTAAAACCCAATCCCCTTTCTTTTTTCCCAGATCGAGCCATCATTTTTCCCTCCAAAAAATTTTTGACCTAGAAATTCTGTTGCCCGTCTTCTCGCCACCGTCTCCAGCTTGTCGCCGCGGCCTCTCCTGGTTTGTCCAGCTCGCCGCCGCCGCCTCTCTTCCAGAGTCGCCGCTGCCTCTTTTGTCGAAGCTCGCGCCGGCCATCGATCGAGCTCGACAAGCTCGTCACCGCCGTCAGCCGTAGCTTCGTGCTGGTCAAGAGGTAAGTTTGTTTGGTTAATTTTAATTTTATCGTTTAATTTATGATTTTTTGCCGGTAATTTTTTTTAATTTTTTCCCTATCTCCTGTCGTCGCCGGCCTCCTCGAGCTGCCTCGCCTCCACGCTCGTCTCGTCGTTTAGCCTTCTCTCTTTCAAGCTAGGTTAGTGTTTTAATTTTTAAATTTTGTTGATTTTTGATAATTTGAAATTTTTTTGTTGTTGTTGATTAATTTTATATTTAAATTTAGGAATTATTTTTTTAAATTTGTTGTTGCTGTGCTAGGGTTAGGTTAATTAGTGTTTTAATTTTTAAATTTTTTCGACAAGGGTTAGGAGAGTTAGGGGTTAGGGTTAGGGTTAGGGTTTTGGGTTAGGTATAGTGTTGGGGATTGAGTCAGGATTGGGGTTGGGGGTTAGGGATTGAATTAGGGTTAGGGTTAGGGTTAGGTAGTTTAGTGAAATGATACACTAGTTAAGGGTATTTTAGTGACATAACTATAAAATTTAATGGTATTTTAGTGTAAAAATATAAAGTTGAAAAGGGGTGGTGTACTAAAAAACTTAATCATAGTTTAGTGAAAAACAACAATAAAGGGTATTTTAGTGAATTATATATATATAGACTTAGTTAATTTAAAAAGATGAGTTGTTTATTTAAATTTGTTAAAAAAGTTTAGTGAAAAACCACCAATAGTTTAGGGTATTTTAGTGTAATTTGATGAAATTGAATAAATAGTTTGCTTAGGAAAAATTTTAAGGTAGTTTAGTGAAAAACAACAATAGCAAAGGGTGGTTTATGGAGAATTTGTTTAGATATTTTATAGCGCACACAAGCGCGCGCGCACACATACGAACAAGATCAAATCTTAATTCATCATATCATTCTCTACTATAAACTCTTATCAAATCACACCCTAATCCCAACCATAAATCCAAAATTTTAAACTCAATTAAGAAAACCATCAACTTTTAAAAATGTACCATAAACTAAAACCTTCGTTCGATGTCTTGAAATTGAAACGTAAACTTAAACTAATTCAAATTAAATATTAAACTTGCGTGTATGATTTTCGATGATAATGAAATTTTCATATTCTCACCGATAATTAATCATATCTGAAAATCAAAACGCGACTTAATTTCCGTCTATCGGTTAACATACATGCGATATTCGCCGTGATATAAAACTACACGAAAGTTGTTAAATACCGGACGATATCATTCGGTTTTTAACAACCATCGCGTAGTCCATATAACGAGAATTAATATTCAATCGTATGATAACCGATAAATTTGTCCTGTGTGGACAAGTTAGGAATGTATAAAGCAGACACCTACAATCACTTGTGTTTTTCATTCGCTTCGAGATATTTCGACGGTACCTTTCCGCTGGTTCTCCATGTGCAACGATAGATTAGATGTTCATTTCAATGGTATTTCACAACATTGAAACGATTATCAGTTCTATTACACTATACTCGGAGAACAGCGGGAAGATGTTGCCAAAATTTTCTCGAAACGGATGAAATCACAAGTGAATGGGTGTATTCTTTATACAATCTTAACGGGATTGGTGCCTTACCCCCAAAAGCCGTTACCCTCGACATCCAATATAGAACATTTAATATCATCATTTTTCTTGGAAGAAAAATCCAACTCCCTACTTTTGAGCATTTGCTCTCGGTCCTTGATAATCTTTATAGCTAAATCGTCAATTGAAACTTAAATTAACCAAGTCATCAATTAAACCCAGCACTAATGCTTCTTAGTATTCCGTGTATCACGTATCTGTCAAGAAATCTTAATCCGATACGTCTTGTTTATACGAACCTTACTTCGTCCGGGCTGTTCCATTATGGCATTCCCGTACCTCCACGACAAAAGTTGGATGTACGTCGATACTCTCTCAAGTCAACTGCTTTTTCGTTGACGGTGTTAACCTTTTCACCGATATTTCCTACGCATGTCTTGGATTACCGAAAGGGTACGAAATCTATTGTCCTTCCTTTAAGTGTTTGAATAAGTGATTGCTCAAGAAGTTGAAAGTTGAGTTACGCATCGTGATATACGGTTTCGTTAGAGATTACACTATATGGGAACTTCACGGAGAAAAAGTCGTTGTAACGGGAGATAAGACATGGGTGCAAGAGACGAGAAACGAATTCATCGAAACGGAAACTGCAGAGTGGTAAGGGATAATAGAAGAAGATGAGGATGGATGACAGTTTGAAGAAGAAGAAGCCGTCGAAGAAGATGATGTTGTATTCACGCCGATCGATGACATGGATAAGCTTATAAATGCCGTTGGACTTCCTTATGATACGGAAAGCACTAGACCCTCGTTATTGGAGAAGTACAAGGCTGACTCTAGGATCCCGCTATATCCAAATTGTAAAGGGTTTTCAAAACTGTCCTTTTTGGTATGTCTCTTTCAGATCAAGTGCAAGAATTGATGGAGTGACCAGTCTTTCCCCGATCTCCTAGAACTGCTGAAGGAAGTTTTTCCCGACGAAAATGAAGTGCTACCGAGTTGGTACGAGACGCAAAAGATAATCACAAACGTTGGCTTGAAGAATTATAAGATACATGCATGCGAGAATGATTGTGTTTTGTTCCGGAATGGACATGCAACACTCAGTAACTGCCCCGTATGCGGGACCAGCCGATTTAAGCCTAAAAAAGACCCTTAGTCGAGTGATGTGCCCGTGATTTTTTTTTTGTCATTTTTCATTAATACAGAGGCTGCAACGGTTATGTATGTGTGAGGAAACGGCGTCCGAAATGCAGTGGCACCATAAAGCGCCTCGTGAAGAGAGAAAAATGAGTCATCCCAGAGATTCGATATCGTGGAAAGTTTTAGATAAAAAAACATCCTTCATTCAGCGCAGACCCTCATAATGTGAGGCTAAGAATTGCGAACGACGGTTTCAGTCCATTTGGGATAGTTCGCGGCGGGCGTACTCACAATACTTGGCCCGTTGTGTTGACTATATACAACCCGCTGCCATGGAGGGCTATACGCAGTCTTATTTTACGTTGGTGCTTTTAATCGACGGTCCATCGTTTTCTAGGAAAAACATCGACGCGTACCTTCAACCCTTAATCGAAGAGTTAAAGTTGTTGTGAACCTGGCGTGAAAACCTATGATACAGATGGTAAATAATTTTTTCAGATGCGGGCTGCTTTGTTGCGGACTATTACTGATTTTCCAGCCTACGACATGTTGTCGGGGTGGACAACTCAAGGTAAGCTTGCTTTTCCCAATTGTCATACGCATACGAGCGCCGTATGATTGAAGTTTAGCGGGAAAGAGTCGTTTATAGGCCACTGATGTTTCTTGCATATAATTCACAGATTCAGAAAGAATAAAAAATTGTTGAACGACAAGATGGAGACCGGTAGGCTTCCTAAACTATTTTCCAGTAACGACATATTGCAACAATGGAGAGGTTATCAGAATATCACATTCGGAAAGAAACAAAACAAAGATGCAATACCATGCTCAACCGGTAGAAGAAGTTAAGTGGTTTATTTCAACTTCCGTACTAGTCTAATCTACCGTTACGCCACAATTTAGATGTTATGCATATCTAGAAGGGCGTCTCTGGACACATCATGAATTTCTGCTTTGTAAGGATGGAAAAACGAAAGACAATCTCAATGCCCGTCGTGATTTGACGGATTTGGATGGTTTGTCCATTAAAGAAGAATTGCATTTTCGGCATGTGACCAATAACCCAGGTTATTACGAGATCCCACCAGCAATTTACAACTTGGACAAAGAGAAGAATCTTCAGTTAATGCACCGAACAAATGAGCTAGGTAATGAAATTGAACTGAATGTTTTAAATTGTATAATATTTATAAGTAAATTTTTAATATTTAAATAAATATGTAGGGTCTGATGGGAGGTTGTGGATCCGACTCTAGACATCATAGGAAACAACGTCTAAACGAAATTGACGAGATGTTAGTAGCTGCAGCAGCGGCAGCGGCGCCTACCCTTACCCGTGCCCCACATACTAGCGCCCCTCCTACCGGTACCCCTCCTACCATGGCCCCTCCAACCCGGCCCTTTCTACTGACGCCCCTACTACAGGACCCCCACCACCCTCAGTAGCCGCAGCGCCATGACCCGCTGCCTACCCCTGTTAGCAGGGTAGTAGATTCTCCTATCCCGATCACTCTTCCTGCACATAGTATATAGCTATCTATTCATATTTCAGTTTTCTATTAAAATAACTCTATCGAATCATCTAACAGTTTATTGTTTGCAGTCATGCATGGTACTGACGGGATGGGGTTTGGCGTCGATTCTAGCGCCACGCCGGGGACGTTAGGTATAATCATTATTGCCTAAATCTTTTAAATAACGATTGTAATTTAAATTTGTCAAATTCTATATACATACTCTTAATATTATAATATTGTGTCCGTATATCTATCTTTTTTCAGGCTCCACCAGTGTTAGGACGAGAGGTCCTACTGGGCCCTCTTCCTCCAGGCCAGCCCCAGACGCTGCTCCATGGACGCTTGGGTGGACCGCGTCAGGTGTGCCCGTTGGTGACTACTTGACCAAGTGGGGGGATTACATGGGAGCGGAGATCCGTACCTATTATAGGTACTCGCTCCATATTAGATGGACCCCATGTTAGACCGACTATGTTCGACAGATTTTTGCAGCAGCCACGGTATCACATAACCTTTTATACATTTAAATTTAATCGTCGTTATATATATATATATATATATATATAGTTATATATATATTGTAATTTCAGACCCAGAGACATTACAGATTCATCGGTGCCATCAGCGAGGATGGCGTTCCTACGCCGTTCGATATACATCGGGCCATATACTGGGTCATATCCGAGTGCCATGTTATCAAGAGGAGACACCGATATGAAGTAAGGAAGCATCATTACATTTCCTGGGCCGCGGCTACTAGGGGGAGCGAGAAGCGATGATGGAGGCTATTTTTCGGGATGGCCCGAGAGAAGATTGGCCGCAGCTAGTCGCGTATTATGAGTGCGATAATACTCAGGTATAAATTTAATTTTTAAGATTATAATAATATAACATGAAATCATATTTTGTGATATATAATATTATCTTTTTTATATTTTCAAGACGATATCGGTTCGCAACAGAGAGAACCGAAACAACGACGTCAGAGAACGTGCTATCCCGACCCAACGGAAGTGGTCGCAGGCTAGCGCTCATCAACAGCTCGTGAGTATTTCAACGTTTAAGAATATATGTTTTATTTGTCGAAAATTACTTATTGAAATAAATTCTAATTTTATCGCAAAAAAAAGTACCCCGCTAACTACACTACTGCCAAGGGATGGTCCGCGTTACACAGGGGCACGGGCAAGTACATGGTAAGTTTCATATAATCAAGTCAATACTGTATTTAAGTTAACACGTATGTGTGTCTTCTTCACAGACCCAGTTCCAGGAGAGGACGGACGCCTTAGGATTTGGCCCCGACGACTCGATTACTGCCATTGTCCCTACTCTGGATTCGATATTCGGCGGACATCACGGTGGTTATGAGCGTGGGGTTGGTCCCGGGGCCCACCGACACTTTGCCAGGCGTCCGTCCGTCCACGAGTATGTTGTGGTCCAGACGCGGACAAATATGCCCACTGCGTCACAGGAGGAGATTCGTCGGCTCCAAGATCGAGTGGAGTAGCAGAATGTGCGGGTGGATACGTTTTAGGCACAGATCGAGGAGCTGAGGCGGTCGAACGCGGAGGCCATCAGGCAGGCTATACGAGAAAAGTTTGGGAGTATGTTCAGGTCACGGGACGATGGAGCTGGATCGTCCCAATGACCATAGATTATTGATTTTTTATACAAACATTTGTTTTATTGTTTATACCGTTTGGTGTATATATTTTGTTTATAACTGTGTTTGATTCTAATCATATTATTTCTTGATTGTTAAAATTGCGTGAGATTTGATCATGTAATTATTATCAATCGTTGGTTGTAATTGAAAAGTAGCGTGCATAGAGCGCGCAGATTTCAGTTTAAAAAAATTGATAATATATTTGGTCACGGTTTTAACTGTGACCATAGGATATAGTAACGGTTACTTGCTAGTAGCAGGTAACCTTCACTATTGTTTCCCCTTATGGTCACGGTTTAAACCGGGACCATAGGGACTATATAGTCATGGTTACCTGCTATAGCAGGTATCCTACATTATGCTTTAACCTTTTGGTCACGATTATAACCATGACCATATATCTCCTATGGTTACGGTTTAAACCATGACCATAAATTGGTCACGGTTATAACCGTGACTATATATGTGGATGCCACACATGTTTCATTTAGTTATTTGAATCGTTTTTGGTAACGCCGCGTATATGGTCATAGTTTTAACCATGACTTAAAAAACATATGGTCACGATTACGGGTGTGACTAGAATTCTCGTGATGGGGTTTTAGACGATGGTTGTGTCACGGTTTTGATCGTGACCGTATATTTCTGTTGTCACGGTTAAAACCGTGACTAAATTCGTATTCTGTACTAGTGTCATGATTTTTTTGGAATTTATTGAGATTGTTTACTATGATGAATGATTTGTGTTGAAGATGTGTTCGGTCGGATGTCGTTGAAATTTGAATTATGTCGAATCTAATATAAGAATGAGGTAGCTGAAACTACATTTAAGTTGAATGATGCATTAGTTATAAGTGATCCAGCATTGCATAGGTGTAAAAAAAAATTAAAACTGGAGTTGTAGTCTAACCGTGTTTTTAGGGTTGGAACCACTGTTGGAGTTAAAATTTTAACTCTTAAAATGTGAAAAAAATACTTGTATAAGTATTTTTACAAAAATACAACCCAGTGATCTAATTTTTGTTCAAAATATGATCGAGAACAAGCCAAAAGCTTGTTCATCACTGGTGGGGCCCTCCGCCTAGGAAGGTCTCCCTTAATACAACTTAAATTTGAGTTGTCTAAACTCAAAATTAAGTTGATTTGGGGCATCCCGATAGGCCCTAATTGGGGTGAGACCTATTTTTTCAGAATAGGTTTGACCTATTTTTCAGGAGATAGTGGGGGGATTTTCACCTTCGCTCTTCCTGATATCCAGAGGGTAGTTACGCGCTACTCACAGAGATGTATAAATATCCCTCTGAGCAACTGATAAAATATCGCAAATCATTTTTGCCTCGAAGCTCTTGAACTTTGGGCTAAAGTTCTCTGAAGAAGAAGAGGACAAACAAGAGGGTGAGAACATAGGAATGTGATAATCCTATTTCTTCACTCTTCTCTCTCTATCTCGGCCTCTCTCTCTCTCTCTCTCTCTCTCTCTTACTAATCGAAGAGGGGATTATGAAAACTTATACAAGTTTTCAGCCCAACAGAGATGCTTGGAAGCCATAGCCAGCCCAATAGAGGAGATTGGAAGCCATGGCCATGGTTTCTTCCCAGAAGATAAAGTTGATTTAGAACACAGTGTGTTGTTGATCACCATGGATTGAACCAAGAACATGGGTCACCCCATGTTCTACATAACTTGGAACCAAGCCATCATATTCCCTATACATATAAAAAGAAAGAGATAAGCTCTTTCTTGAAGAACATAGGTCTGTTGGCTATAGTGCCCTCAAGGCAATTATCATAACCGCAGGCACACGATTGCGATGATTGAAGGATGACCTATATCGGTAGAACAGTCTTACTCGAGATGATAAAATGCTATCTGGTTTGTCTTTATCATCATGTATCTACTTTTGGTGGGTTTACAGATCACTATTACATATTGATAGAACCCATATGATTCTTGCTTGACTACCAGTATTATGATGGCGATCATATAAGTGGGAGCTGGGTGGTCTATAAGCACATTCTTAAACGTCCCTAGTCATGGGAGTTTCGAGACTGGGTATCAATACTCCAGAGTAGACTAGTGTATACTGATCGAGACCCCGATGATGGGCGGTGTTCCGTCTCACAAGCCATTGGTGTCAGTTTGTTCACCTAAGATGTATACATGTGCTCATTGGGTTATGAGTACACCGGACGGACTCGCCGGGAACATGCTAGTTGGTATTATAACTATTGTCAGATAGCAGTTCCCTGGTGACATGTGTACAGGTTAGTCTATCGACCTGAGATCGTCATTTGTCTCGTGTGAGTTCCCACTGTGCTTTGATTATTACCCTACCACGGCTCAAAGGAGTCATGCAAACAGGTTTTAGTTGGGTATAGTCCCGAGCCACATGGAGGCAGTGAGAGGATCGTCGGGGGATTCGTCTTTCCCGGTATTAGGGGTTGATGTCGTGGTTGTGCACGGGTGGCCATCACCAGAAATTCTTGGCCAAGCTAGTCGAGAATTACTGATCTAGGATTGGTAGTTTCTCATGTGGTGATGGGCTTCATACCGACACTAAATGTCGCGTTATTAGGGGTCTGACTTTATCCACCCCCTAGACTCGATATGCGATACTCATAGACATACGGACCGGACTGTATGGATATTGTCACTGTCAGGCTCAGTAGGGGTTTCAGGATGAGTTTGCTCGTCGGCCTCCTTTTCGCTCAATACCTGGGTAGCCGTTACGTACAGCTAGTGCCGCCGACGTGCTTATGGTTGAACCTACTGCCAGTGTATTGACGAGTTTTTAGAGTCCCACACAGAGGGTTTCCCTGCTTCGGGCGAAACGATATAGATGCCGTATGGTTTTACGGCAAAGTTTGATCACATACGTGTACTTATGCACGGATGATATTCGGACGTATAATACTAGTGGGCTTTGGTTTAAGCCGAATCCTACTATTATATTTGTTGGATTATTTTCGTCTCTTTGTATTCGTATTCTTCGGAATACGGATGCGGGTATATATATACGGTTGAGATGTATTCTTGTAATTTATTACAAGATTACTTTTAGAAAATTACACCTCATCATGGTTTAGATCTTTTTGAATTAAAATGTTATTGAGGTGTAGGATGAGGTGTTTATTGTATTTTTGTGGCATGGCTAATTAGTGACCCATGGTTACTATTCTATTTAGGGTTTTTGTTTGTTGTGAGATTATGTTGACTTCAGATATTTTTGTTGACTAAGATATTTTGGAGACATGGACATTTATATGATGGCTCCATTATTTCTTATCACACTCACACAAAAAAAACAAAAAACACAAGCCATTATTCGTTTCTTTTTCTCTCTCTTGAGTTGCTCTCAACACCTCATTCTCATGACATCTTCTTCTTTCTTTAGCTCCATCCAAACCCTCTCATGAGTTGAGAATCCTTGGGTTTCTTGAAAAAAATTAATTCTCCATCACTCTCTACTTCATCTACGGTATCTAGAATAGCGATCTAGGTGCCCTAGTTGCCTCAGATATGAGGTTGGAGCTCGTTGCATAGACTCTTGGGTGGATCATCTTCGATGGTGGGAGACCGGAGATCAAGCTTGATCAAGGAATCCCTTAGGAGCTTGGGATGATGGTTGAAGACCGAAGGACACGGATCTATTCGGTATAACCATTCTAACTCCTTTGCATATTTTGTTATCTAGGGCTTATGGGTAGATTCGGGTAATTGGTTGTGGCAGCGCTAAATTTTATAAATTTTTGTTCCACATTTGGTCACGAATTGATAGCCGGGGCGCTGTCATAACCCAACATGGTATTAGAGCCACTCCATAAGTCTTAGTTAACTCTTTGCGACATTAGAAATCCGTCGTTTTTGTCGCGGAAAAACTGCCGACAAAAACAGTTCCGAAAACTGAAAGTTTGAGATGTTTGCACACCCCGCGGGCTCACGGTTTGAACTGAGAAGCCGCGGGGTGGTGCATGGGCACCCCGGGGAATCCCGGGGGGGACCGAACGGCTGGGTCCACTCCCCAAGACCACCACAAGGTGGTCTTGGCAATGGGGACCCGAAACTGCCCCACCTTGGGCAGTTTCGAGTCTGCCTCACCCCCTGGCCACCTCGTGGTGGCCTCGGGGGTAGGGTATCCCCTCTAGGCCCCCCGATTCGAAGTTAATTTTGTGCTCTAACTCCCCGCGAAGGTTCGGGCGCGTTTTGTTTTGATTCGGACTTCCGAATTGGCTTTAAACGGTTGGTTTTTGGAACTTTAGCTCACTGTTTTTCACGGTTTTGGAAATTGGTTTAGTTTGCTAATTTCGTGCAGAATTCTAATGTCGTAGTTTTCAGTACATACATTACTATCTGCGACCGTAAATGTCATTAGAACGGTATAACTCGTCTAACTGCTATATGCTCTTTTAGACGGGTTTGCGAACGTGACATTCACGTTGATGTTCAGTGTTGTGCCATGGTTGTGGCGGGATCGTCGTGGTGGATAGCTTGGGTGCAATGGTAGTACAGTTTGGATTTATTTGTACATTTGATATCGCGGGGCGAGCGCCCGACATGTGGACTGCCGTCACTGCCTGCTTGTATATTATTTATTTGGGGCACGACCGGGTTGAGGTCGATGTCACCGTTGTACATTTTTTTTTCTGTACTAGGATTACCTCGCGATGGAGTCCACGGATAGGCAGGTTCTAAAGGGCAACGGGTTCGCATCTCATGGCGTTGAGACGGAGGGGGTCTCACTCTAGAATTGGCGGGCTATTCGCCGCACTCGTAGGGGGTACAGGTTGACCCAAGCAGGGGTGCTCAAGTTACCGGATTCCGTGAAGTGCCGGATGGCCCATTCACTTTGATGAAGGGGGTTGCCTCACTTCTGGTTTTGGCAGGTAACTTGCCGCGCTCGTACGGGTCTAGGTTTTCATTGCACAGGCTATCCACACGACCAGGGGAATGTCGGGTTTCACTTCCGGCTCAAAGAAAACCCCGGGCTCCCAGATTATCAATATTATTCTGTGATGCTTATCGCTTATCTGTGATGCTTATCTCTTATCTGCGATGTTTCATTTATCATGCCTAGAACGATTATTATATATTTATATATATATACTAGTAGATGATCTATATGTTTTGCACCCGCGCTAGTCCAGACCCCGCTCTGTCGTTAGTTAAGTAACCCAACGGGTGATGATGGGGCCCAGTGGCGAATGGGGATGGTATATACGTACATCATATTTTCGTTCTTTTCTGGTGTGATTAATTGATGGGACTGCGTTGATTCTGAACAATGCAAGGAAAACAGACCTATATGATGTTGTTGGAACAATTTTCAAAAACTGTTATTACAAAGACGTTTTCTTTTGTTTTGCACAGCGGTATTTGGTTATGAATATCCAGCACCTCATTCGACGAGATAAGAGCCGAGATCCCTTCACCGGGAGTGACCTCTTGGGCAGAAGATTACGTCAAGGTAATAACTTCACTATAGTCGATTACTTTTTTGCTTTGCATCGTGGTATTCAGTTGGGAATATCCTGCACCTCATTCCAGGAGGAAAGAGCCGTGATCCCTTCACCGGGAGTGACTTTTTTAGCAAAAGATTTTGCCACTATATATTTATAAAGCTATCCGGTTCCTTCAACGATATCAAGTTCATTACGTTAAAGGTTTTTCTCCAAAAACCATTCGTAGCCCTCCGTCATTTCAGACGGGTAGCACTTAGTATTCATGCTATGTTTGTTGGCCTTCGTCAAGGCATATTGTATGGTAGCTGTTTGTTACTTTTCTGTTGCATAGATAAATGTGTTAGTTTGGGACAGTCGCACTACTATGTTGACCTTCATCAAGGGTATGTACGGGTGGGTTCAAATTAACCTGGACAATGGCGGGTAGAACTTGACATGTGACTTATGATATGTTGGCCTTCGTCAAGGTCATAAGAGCATGGGGCAGAAATCACATCGGGAGTTTCAAACATACAAGAAACTTGCTAGGCATGCGCATACCTTCTGGAGTGTGATAACTTGAGTGGATTTCATCAGGTTATCATGCGATGATAGTTGGATCTCGATTCTCACTGATGAGTTGGTTTACTTCTCGGGTGATTTTAGATGATCTCGACTTATTCTTCTCTTGGGTTTGGAAGAGAATTCGAGGAAACAGTGGGAGCCATCTGGATTAGATAAAGTGATTAACCATTCTGATATAGGTTAGAGTGCACGCTGAGTGTTTCTTTTCTCTCTCTCTTTGGCAGCGACCATGGCCCGACCCTAGACTAGAACTCATGAACCAAGTTAACCGAATCTTCTTAAAACACATTGGCTTTTGGATTATCAGAGTTGCATACTTCATACCACCCCTACTTTTACCCTTTGCTTTTATCCGGAACATTCCGTATCACTATGAAAATCCACAGTTATTGGATATGACCATCGTATAGTTACATACGAACTCGAAGAAACTTGTTTCAGATTCGAGAATGGTTTCCGGTTCTGGAGAAATTGAATAGGACTATTCAGATGTCTTTTCCTTTTACCTTCTCTCAGGTTGTGAGGGCTCCTAGGATTAGGAGAGGGTACATCTATTGCGCTTATTTGATATTCTTCTTCCAAACTTTAGGCTGGTGTCGAAGGATGGGGAAGGAAGAAAACCAATTAGCCTAAGTGTGGTGTACATAAGATAATAAGTAAAGACAAATAAATGGATTAGAAAGAGGGCAAAGTAAAATGCGACTGCTATCATTCACGACGAAACCGCGTATATCATCGCCACTCCTACTTCACCTTTGCATTTCTCCGGAACATTCCGTATCACTACGAAGATCCATATTTATTGGATACGACATCGTATAGTTACATACGAACTCGAAGGAACTTGTTCCAGTTCGAGAATGGTTTCTGGTTCAGGAGAAATAGAATAAGGATTATTTAGTTGTTTTTTTTCCTTTTACCTTCTCTAAGGTTGTGAGAGCTCCTAGGATTAGGAGGGTACACCTATTACGCTTATTGGATGGTCTTTTTCCAAACCTTAGGCTGGTGCCAAAAGGCAGGGAAGGAAAAAAACCATTTAGCCTAAGTACGGTGTATAGAAGTTAATAAGTAAAGACAAATAAAAGAATTGGAGAGATGGCATCGAAATATACGGTTACAGTCATGAATCTGGATAATGGAAGAGGCATTACTAGGAATACCCGGTTACCCATTCGAAACATTTTCATGTTTCAGTTTCACTATGTGTTGTTAATTGAAAACTGATTTCCCAATTAGATCCTTACTCCAGGGTATGTATTTACCAGGTTTGATTCTCACATCTGTATGGTTTTACAGATGATGAGTGGGAGTAAGTTATAAGGAATCAGGTGATTATATCTTCATTATATCGGAATTCGTTGTAATTGGTGATATTTGAGGAAATCACCTTGGTTTTTTGCCGGATGACAAATATTTGGTTTTAAATATCCGTAGTTATGCACCAGTTTCAAACCGATATATCTGTACGTTTATTTTATAAAGTGAGATATAACTTTTTGAAATTATGTCTATGACATTTACCTATATCAGTTGATGGTTAGGTAAGGAGCATTCAACAACGGTGTAATTCGTCTTAACTATAGTACAATTTTCAACCTATGACGCACATGGTTTGAGTTATTGAGCTCAGGGGACTTATACAAAGTATTGTATGTTGTCTAGTGTCCATTAGGATAAAGGGATTGGTACTCGTACTATATTCTGTTTACTTATGACTTCTTTAGTTTTTAGACAAGTATTTCGTAGAAATACAAGGTCCAAGTTTTGAGAAGTTATAGGTACAAGAATAAAGTAAAGAACCATGTGTTGCAAGTATCGGGATTCTTCAAGGTGTCGAAGATGTAGATACTCGTGTTTGGTATTCCGTTGATAGTAATGGTTTTGAGAACTTGCTTCTCTTTCAGGTTACTCATATGTGGATACACTCCTAGATGAGTAATGCTGCTTGGCCTCATTCCACTTAGTTGACATGCACTGGAGACAGCTGCATGATTTGAATCTGATTCCAATTAAATTAGTGCCTCTATTTCTATATTGTATAAAGAATGGTTCATATCTTAACAATGTTAAGGTATATGGAGTTTTCCGGTTTATGCTTAAAAGCAGACTGTGGATAACTCAAGGCACGTTTCTGTAATGGTAGTTTGTGGGTTATCTCGGGCTATGACGAGGGTTAACTTTCTACCATCTGGAAGATCAATAGTGATATTATTCTTGACTCGCCACAGTTTTAGTTGAATGAACTTTTTCATAAAACAGTAGTGAGAGTATGGTAGAACTGGAAGTGATTCCAGAACCACAAACGATTACTAAAAATTTAATAGAACCTAAACATTCAATCGGGTTTGACATTCCATTAGCCACTCCGCAGATATGGTGGGTAAGCTCAGGCGCCCGAGAGGTACTTCGGTATCCTCAAAGACGGTGACAGGGAGGTTCTTGTTTACCCAGACTTACCATTACTGCTGTTCTAGACTATGAGACCCGGCATGAGGATGAGTATAACGTCGTTCTAAACTAGCTTTAGAAGTGCACCTGTATATGACTCTGCCAGAAGGTTGTTGTAATCAGTGGGAGCAGCGGAAGCGTAGTGGACAAGTAGCTTGTGTCTATTTATAGATTAAAGCGAGTATAGCAGAGATAGATCATCTATTTTTGATGTGACAGTCATAGGTTTTAACTTCATCAGAATAAGAGATGGATCTGTTAAGAAGGTAGTAGGGTGTAATGTCCTGGTATTTGGACGACATGCAATTTATAGGAAGTAAAATTCCTATACTACGATCGATTATACTATGGTTGTCACACAGATATTTCTCCACATAGGATATGGATATTATATCAGGCATTCTGGTTATTAGATCTATGGTTTTAGATCTCGATTTGGGTAGTTTCCCAATCTGGATACTTTGACACTATTCTAAAGGTGTTTTAGAATGAACGACTCCTGGCATGGTGGTGTACCTGCAGGTGATGGAGTCATCCTCTCTAAAAGTGTCTTACCGACTAAAGGGGAGAGGGATGTGCATGATTGACATATCACTTGCTTAGACAATTGAGTCAATCATGAGATGTCAAGTACCACACCAGATATTGTTTTTGCACTAGTTGCAATAAGTTTATATTAATCCAATTCTGGAGGAACGTTCGGAAGCAGTTTATGAACATAAGGGGATGTGCTAGCGATTTGGTAACGGCAGCCTCATTCGGGAGACGGTTATCATTCCGGGCTTCCAAGATGACCTGGATGACAAAGTGACTATCATAGTTATAGTTTTCCCTCTTTTGAGGGGCAGTAGTTTGGACATGTGGTCCAAGCGGATACTGAGGGAGGCATTGTCACGCCCCGCTTCCCAGAGTACGCTAAGATAGGCACGTGACATAGCCAACCATGTTACCTGTGGATAGGAAAAATCCTTCCACGGTCACATTACGGCTGTAAAGATATCAAGAACAGGAAAGTAAACTAAACTATCTAGTACATGTCCATGAGCCAGAATAAATGAGTCAAGAAATGATAATATGCGGAAGCAAAAGATCCAATAAATAAAACACCTAGAAAGTAAAACTGCATACCAACAGGATCCTCACCGCTCGGTCTAACAGCGGCAATACTCCTGATCAGTCTGCAACAAAGGTAGAGGATCAGGGCCATGCAAAACCCAGACGTCAGCGCGTCATAACATCAAGCAAATATATATAAACAGGGTAGCAAGACATGCAAGTATGATTATAAACGGTAAAGCAGGTGTAACAGCAATATAAATCAAGGCAGTGAAAGGTATTGTGCAGTGAGTAATCTAAACTAGTCTATTGGGTTAATTACTCTCAAGTCTTTGAAATCAATTTGATGAATCATCGATGTAACTCAATAGTATCCCGTACGTGCCCGGGATCACGGTGAAGATTCTCGGGCTGAAACCGAGACATGCCGCTAGGTACTAAAAGGAAAATGGGTAACGACGAATGATGTCCATGGCATCATCCCAAGGCTGGCCTAGCCTCTAAAAAGGTAGTGGATAACGATGGACGATGTCAGCAGCATCATCCCAAGGCTGACCTAACCTCTAAAACTGATCAGTAAAGGTAGCGAACTGTCGAGTTACAAGTCAGGTTTCATCATTGATTTCCCCATACCCCCAGGTTATATGTATTCAAGTCAGGTATTAAATAGTCTGGAGCTAATGCCAACACAGGATCAGGCAGGTACAGGTTTGTCTAAATAGACAACAGAAAATATCCGTAAGGACAACAGGTCAGGTTTGTTGGCATTAGTCACAAGATCAGGTAACAGGTAAAGGCATGGTACATCAGGTCAGGTCAAGTAATGTATATAGGTGTCATGTCATGTCAAGAGTTGCACAGTACCATGTCGTGTCAAGCAATAGGTGTAACAAGTCATGTCAGGGTGCACAAGATGTCAAGTGGGTGCTCATAATCAAACTAGCATAAGCATGGGTATACAAAACAAGCACATGTACTAATAGAACAATAAACTGGAACATTGTAATATGATATGCAAATAGGTACAGATTAAAATATATGGATGTACGGTTATCGATTAGAGTTAGGGTTATGGTTCCAACATTAAGTATCATACACTTAAATGAATATGGAATATTAAAATCACATTAACATGAATTAATGACGTAGTGATGCAATTATATATAAAATAGGTTAAATGGATGCAAACGAGTGTCCGATAGGGTAGAAACTATTAAAAGGTACTGTGGGCTATGCAGATAATTATTATGTGATTTAAATATGGACGTGGGTACATGATATTGTAATCTAACATGCAGCAGGGTATATTTCAAGATCCAAATCTAAAATGATATATGGAATATCGACAAGGAAAAATGGAACATGTGGCGCTATATATAATCTACATGTTTACTATGCAATTAATAGTTATAAAATCATATAGATAGCATGTAGCAAGTTTTACTTGCCTTGACAGATCGCGATACGGGTATACGGAACGTCACACGTCGGCGGGAAAAGTCGCAACGCGCGCACGGTACATGAAACGAATCCAAACAACGTACAAGGTGATCACACGGGTCAGGTTTGTTCGCTGGGTCGTCGGGATCGTCGACGTCGCGGCCAACTCCGGCGATCCTGGCACACATACCAACTGCATGGCCACGGCCAACACCAAGTGTAAAACCTTTATCCTTAATTCTAGCATCTAATTGCTTGAACATGGGAGCATTTTCAGCATATCTGGTATGACCACGAACCGAACCTTGCTGCCTCTGATGAAACATGCTCAAGTTGTGACACCCTCCCATCCTTAGGCAACAGATAGAACACGACAAGCATGGAGATGTGAACACGACCCAAGCAAGATCTTGGCTTGGATCTCAGCACTGGTGAGGTCTCGGCCAAGAAAAGGGACAACGGTGATGCGACAACTTGGATCAACGGCGATGAAAGGTGAACCGGCGACAGCTGCAGTGTTTGAAAGGTACAGATTCTGGAGTTTGAAGGAGACGATGACAGCAACGCTCCGACTGCGGCCTCGAAGACGATGGCGACGAGGTCGGGTGCTGGGTTTGGGTTGTTGCGGCAACGGTGAGTCTCAGTGGGTGCAGGCGATGGTGATGCTGTTGTGGTCGAGGATGAGGTGGCACCGATGATGGATAAGAGAGGCGCCGGTGATGAGGTGAATGGAGATGGTGGTTTGGTCTCGGGTGGCTAGGGCGGTGATGGGTTTTGGAAAAGAAAGGATCGAAGAGGATGCCGGTGGCGATGGTGGGTGCTCGGGGAAGAGAAAAGCGGCGGCGAAAAGGTGAAGACGAGGGAAGAAGCCGATGGAAGGAGATGGAGTCGGGTTGCAGAGGAGGGAGGCGCTGTGCGGTGGAGGTAATGGTGGTCGAGGTCGCAGGCATGCACTAGTAAAATAGAGGGTTGCCCCTACGGATGAAAATATCCGTAGGGGCAGATTTTACTTGGCCCTACGGATTAATCCGTAGGGCTAAAAGGTTGCCCCTACGGGCACCGACCTCCAAGAATAAAAATATTAATTCTTAATTTGGTGTTTGCCCCTACGGAGCCGCAAACAAAGGACCTACGGTTATATCCGTAGGGGCAAGTAAATATCTATTTACCAATACCCCAGATCGATCGCCTACGCTCACTTTCTCTCTCTCTCTCAATCGCGCGCGAGAAAAAACCCCAAATCGCCTCCGTTGTCGCCACCGTCGCCTCCGTCGTCGCCACCGCCGGTTTCGTCACCACCGTCGTTGCCACCGCCTGTTTCGTCGCCACCGTCGTCGCCACCGCCGGTTTCGTCGCCAAATCGCCACCGTCGTCGCTCCAGCCCACCAGCAGCCGTTCAGGTATAAATCTCGAGGTAAATTAAAGCATTTTTGGATTATTTTGGGCTTAGGGTTCATGGCTGGGTCTGGGTTGCGCGCGCGAGAGTTGGGGTTGGGCAGGGGTCGCGGTGGCGGTCGGGGTCGGGGTCGGGGTAGGGTTAGGGTTGGGGTTCGGCTGCTGCTGGGGTGGGGCTGGGGTTAGGGTTGGGCAGGGGTCGCGGTGGCGGTCGGGGTCGGGGTCGGGATAGGGTTAGGGTTGGGGTTCGGCTGCTGCTGGGGTGGGGCTGGGGTTAGGGTTACGGTGGGGCTGGGGTTAGGGTTACGGTAGTGGGGCTGGGGTTAGGGTTACGGTGGGGCTGGTTGAATGGCTCTTCTGATTAGTTGACAAATACAATATTAATCATAATTTACTCGACACAGATGGTAGAAAATCAGAAAAAGATCAAGAAAAAAATAATCGATTTTGATTTTAACATGCAGGGTGTTGATGCAAGATGTAATATCTAGTAGCAGATGCTAGGTATATAGACTAAAGAATAGTTGTAAATGAACCGCTAGCAAGAAAATCCTATAATTATACGTACACATCGCTTGACTCATGAAGCCTGAAGCTCTTTCTTTTGGGGGATAAAACTAGTTATATTCCTGCATTGCCTAGAAATAGCAGTGAGTTGGTTAAAACTTTTCAAACACAACCCCCACCCCCCCAAAAAAAGAAAGAAAGAAAGGACAAGGAAAAAAAAGAATAGCAACAAGCAATACAAGCTAGCAACCGTAAATAACTGCTGAGATTATGTCTACCTTGGCAATTTGAACAATGATGGTCTTGTCTGGATTGTTAAGATCCACTTTATGGGGGTGAGGAACACATTTTGCAACTGTATTTATGATTTTCATTCTGTCAAGTGTTGAAATAAAAATCAACACTTGACAATCAATCCAAGATGCTCAATAACTTGCTTCAAAACCATAATCTAATCTTGATGATGCTCAATATTAGCGATTTCCATGATCACGACACGTGGCAGATGACGTGTCTCATAACGCTTTATGATATCAGTATCCTATATTTGTAGTTTTAATTGTTGATTGTTATAGATGTATACCATTCCAATAATAGTTTTTGGTTGATGAATGCTATTGTAATGT
Source organism: Agapanthus africanus (assembly GCA_030015575.1). Lineage (NCBI taxonomy): Eukaryota > Viridiplantae > Streptophyta > Magnoliopsida > Asparagales > Amaryllidaceae > Agapanthus > Agapanthus africanus. Next base: position 348,563,771 of record JASDDO010000024.1, on the reverse strand, counting down.
AGGATGATCAGTTCTATCAATCTTGATCTCAATGGTTTAAAATCATGTTACACATACAACACGAATGCACAACAAACGCATAATTAGAGAGCGACTCGAGATATTCAGGTTAAAACCAATATATGATACTCGATGATAATATGAAACCTTCATATTCCCATCGATACCCATATATGAAACTAAAAGCGCCACTTAGTTTCCGTCTATCGGTTAACATACGTGCGATGCTCGTCGTGACCTAGAACTATACGAAGGTTATTAAATATCGGACAGTATAGCTCGATACTAACAACCGTCGTATAGTCTACGCGACGAGAAAATTCAATCGTATGGTAACCCATAGATTTGTCCCGTGTGGACAAGTTAAGAATGTATAAAGCAAACGCCTTCATTCACTTGTGTTTTCATCCGTTTCGAGATATTTCGTCGGTATCTTTCCGCTGGTTCTCCGTGTACAAAGATAGATTAGATGTTCATTTCAACGTTGTTTCACAGCTTTGAAATGATTATCTATTCTATTACAGTTTACTCGGAGAACAGCGGGGAGGTGCTGCCGAAATTTACTCGAAACGGTTGAAAGCACAAGTGATGGGCGTTCGCTCTATACATTCTTAATGGGATAGAAGCCTACCCCCGACAGCCGGAACACATACATACAAACGCATAATTAGAGAGCGATTCGAGATGTTCGGGTTAAAACCAATATATGATACTCGATGATAATATGAAACCTTCATATTCCCATCGATACCCATATATGAAACTAAAAGCGCCACTTAGTCCCCGTCTATCGGTTAACATACGTGCGATGCTCGTCGTGACCTAGAACTATACGAAGGTTGTTAAATATCGGACAGTATAGCTTGATACTAACAACCGTCGTATAGTTTACGCGACGAGAAAATTCAATCGTATGGTAACCCATAGATTTGTCCCGTGTGGACAAGTTAAGAATGTATAAAGCAAACGCCTTCATTCACTTGTGTTTTCATCCGTTTCGAGATATTTCGTCGGTATCTTTCCGCTGGTTCTCCGTGTACAAAGATAGATTAGATGTTCATTTCAACGTTGTTTCACAGCTTTGAAATGATTATCTATTCTATTACAGTGTACTCGGAGAACAGCGGGGAGGTGCTGCCGAAATTTACTCGAAACGGTTGAAAGCACAAGTGATGGGCGTTCGCTCTATACATTCTTAATGGGATAGAAGCCTACCCCCGACAGCCGGAACACATACATACAAACGCATAATCAGAGAGCGATTCGAGATGTTCGGATTAAAACCAATATATGATAATATGAAACCTTCATATTCCCATCGATACCCATATTTTGCGGCCATCGACGTTTTTTGCCTCCAGACCACCCCTATAGGTTAGACACGGTTCACTTTGATGGTCATCAGGAGCTTCTTGGGCCTCCATCCCCATTGTCCGGAGAGGACGTGACTGCTAAATGGGATGGTTACAATAACGTGACCTTCGGGATGGATCCGACGAGACAGGTCAAACCACAATATTGGAACAAGTTAAGCATTTTCTTCGAGCTTCCGTACTGGTCTACAAATTTAGTGCGTCATTTTCTGGACGTCATGCATATAGAGAAGGGAGTATCAGAGCACATACTTAACTTGCTTCTGTGTAAAGACGGGAAATCGAAAGACAACATGAATGCCCGGATGGATCTACAAGAGTGGGGAATAAGAAGTGAACTGCACCCTAAACCGGTAGCGGGTAAACCGGGCAAGTTTGTACTTCCCAATGCCGCTTATCATATGTCACAACCGGAGAAGAAAAGATTCCTGCAGGTGTTGCATGATTTGAAAGTCCCCACAGGTTTCTCAGGATCATTCAGCAAGAAAATAAAAATTGTGAAGGGCAAGATCGATGGGCTGAAAAGTCATGATCACCATGTTATCGTGGAGCACCTTCTTCCATTAGCCCTCAGGACTTCTCTCCCCGACTCGGTTGGTCTAGTAATCAACGACCTATGTTGTTTTTTCAGGGAGTTGTGTGCTAAAACACTGGAGGTTGCGACGCTGGATAAACTAGAAAATTCTATTGCGTTGATACTTTGCAAGTTTGAGCGTATTTTCCCACCGTCATTCTTCGATATCATAATACACTTGACGGTTCATCTTGCAACTGAGGCGAAGTTAGCCGGACCGGTACAATATCGATGGATGTATCCCGTCGAGAGGTACGTGTAATTTTTCGTTTCGCGCAATTTATAAATTTATTTTTGTCCTGTATGCCCGTGTTTATTTATTCAACATATTCTCATTAGGTACCTTTACACTCTTAAGAAGTATATACACAATAAAAATCGACCAGAGGGTTCTATCATGCAATGTTATCTTCTTGATGAAGCAACCACATTTTGTTCCCGCTATCTGGACGAGAACATTGAGACAAGGCTTAACCGACCACGAAGAATTCAAGACGGGCCATATGGTAAAGCCGAGTATAAGAGGGTAGACACTATGTTTATCAACAAGATATACTGGTTTATCTTGCTTAATTGCGCATGTATTGAACAAATTAGAGAGTAAGTTCTTTTGGATTAATTGTTATATCTGTGTTTGTGTGTGTATGAAATGACATAATATTAATGTCACAATTATTTGTCGAAAACAGAACTCATTTTAACGAGGTACGTGAGGGGCATCCTGATTGGAACGAAGAGCGTTTGGAAAAATACCATCAGGATAATTTTTGTGATTGGGTCACAGAGCATGTAAGTTATTCGAATTACATTTTATTGCTATCAGTTTTAATCTAAACTTGTATCGTTATGTATTTATCGTAAAATTTGTTTTGTTAGATCCACGATCCGAACTTGTCTGCATCATTTGAGAGTGATTCAAGATGTTTAGCTCAATTTCCTAGTATGGAGGTTGCATATTACAAAGGATTTGGTGTCCTTGGATACAAATTCGAAGTTAAGGACATAGAAACATCTAGAATCACTCAGAATAGTGGGATTGCGACGGTAGGATCGGACGGTGTGATTTACTATGGGTACTTAAATTGTATACTCGGCATCCACTATCCCGGACGATCAGAACCCTTTTATATATTCCACTGTACTTGGTACGATCCGCGAACCGATACAGACAGGTGGAGAAGCAGTCTTGGGACTTGGAAAGATGAATATGGATTGACCAGTGTGAACACACTTCGATTTTACGGTCAGGACGATCCGTTTATCTTTCCGAACCAAGCGTTCCAAGTATACTACTCACAGTGTTTGAAGCATCCGGGGTGGAGTGTTGTATGCCGATGGAAACCTAGAGATGTCTACGATGTCCCAGAATACGAGGACAGCGATGAGGACGAAGAAGAGAGAAGGCTTAAAGTGCTCCGACCGTCTGTTTCGAAGGACGAGTTGTCTTCGACCGATCATGAAGTTACGTGGGTTAGAAATGACATCGACGATGAAATCCAAGTAGATATGTATGATGCGCCCACGAAACGAAAAAGGTTATCAGTAATGTTATATTATTACTTCACATTTTACGCTCTAGATCATATATAGTCAATACTTTTAATGATTGTCTAATGCGTCCACGAACCGTTTATCTAGATTTGATGACGATGTCGGGAGCAGCGAGGGGCGGCAGGAGCTCCAGCCGCGGCAGAGGCAGAGGCAGAGGCAGAGCGGTTCTGCCACCCGGAGAGCTCCGTAGGGAGCTTCAGAGGGCCGGTCTTGCACCCAGATCGGAGACCCCTTCAGATGCCTCCTTCCGTGTTGATTTGGCCACACCTCCAGGTATACTGCACGCATATCCATTTTGAATGTAATATTACAGATATTCATGCATGTTTATGTCAAAATTACTTATATTGTCAATGTTTGATTGTCTAGTTGTTGGTGATGCGTCCACATCTGGGACAGAGGCCACCCCCGCTCCTCCAGGTATGTTTATATATCATATAGTGTATGTATATTGATTTAGAATGCTATATCATAAATATACACATTCCTTTTGCTCTTACTTAACAATTTTTATTATTGTCTAGCTGTAGGTGGTGACACCACCGCACCTGCGGGTATGTTTATATGTCCTATAGTGCATGCATATTGATTTAGAACGTTATATTATTGATCTACACATTCTTTTTGCAATTACTTATAAAATCTATTTTTAATTGTCTAGTTGTTGGTCCTGCGTCCACATCTGGGACAGAGGCCACCCCCGCTCCTCCAGGTATGTTTATATATCATATAGTGTATGTATATTGATTTAGAATGCTATATCATAAATATACACATTCCTTTTGCTCTTACTTAGCAATTTTTATTATTGTCTAGCTGTAGGTGGTGACACCACCGCACCTGCGGGTATGTTTATATGTCCTATAGTGCATGCATATTGATTTAGAACGTTATATTATTGATCTACACATTCTTTTTGCAATTACTTATAAAATCTATTTTTAATTGTCTAATTATAGGTGGTGCGTCCACACCTTCCACAGGGGCCACTCCTGCCGCTTCCATACCCTCCGCATCGTCTGCAGGTTAGTATGAATAAATTTAAAATATTTATTTATTTTACATATGCTCTATAGAATAAATATGAACTTCATGGAGATTTAGCGTCGATGTTTATTTTATAGTTGGAGGGGATGCGTCCGGGTCCGGGACCCTGGTTGTTCCTCACCGGAGGAACTATCGTCCCGCTCGTGCTGCTGCTCGGGCCCAGGCTCGTGCGCTATTCACCGGAGGTATATATCACACTTGAATTTTTGTTTAACCTTGATTTCTTAATACAACTTTGTCTTATTATTGATTGTCTTGATATTTCGTGCAGACGCAGGGCCTCTTCATCCCCAAGGGGGACTCGAGGCCCGAATCAGTCCCATAGGCTGAGGCCTGATAGAGCTAGGGGGGAGGCAGCATTCCCCCTATTTTTTACCCTTGACTATCGCTATACCGGTCCTCATGCCAAGAGGTTCGGCCGGTATTTGGGGGACGAGAGCCGGATCGTGAAGAACTATCCACTTCACGTTGAGTGGGGCGAGCAGCACCAGCGCTCATTCGCCCTCTTCTTTGAACAGGCTCGGGTATGTATTAATATATATTTTCATTTGATCTATCCAATATATTTATTATTAACACTTGCAATCTAATAACAATGTTTTTTTTTTGTATTTTCAGTTGGATTACGATTTTCAGCCTGTAGCCGACCCTGATCACCCGGGGAGGGTGCTCGACCTTCATGCTCTGTATAATGGCCTGATGAAGAACATGCAGGCCAAGGTCCGATACAACAGGAATGAGCTGAAGGCCGACTGCTACTCCCTGTGGATAGCGACCCCCGAGGCAGAGAGAGCGGCCCTCCTATCTACTCCGGCGTTTGCGAGAGTCGACGTAGAGACATGGCCTATATTGTGCGCTTATTTCGACTCCGAACGCAAACAGGTATGTATTTTAAATTTAATTCATTATTTATGATATAATTTATTTCTTTGTGTTTCTTAATTAGAAAACTAAATATTAATGCGTTGTGCAGAAACAGGCCGCTCAGAATACGGAGAACAGGAAGTCGGCGAAGAGGGGTCGCCCCACTTACACAGGTGGCTCGAGGAACATTACTCGAGCCATGGAGTTATCGGTAAATTAAGAGTTATTCTCTAATATTTCTAATATTAAGAGTTACTTTCTAATATTGCAGACATCTCGGACCGTGGCGTCAGGTGGTACACTGAGCGTGCTGTCCGCATATCTTGCCGTCCACGGCACCTCGACAGATCCCGCCACGGGCGAGCTTCGATGTCCCGACGTCGCTACCTAAGAGTACTGCGTAAGTGTTAATATTTTTTCTACCCAAATTTGAAATTTTAGTTTTGGAAGGTTCAAGTTTAAATTTTATACTTATACTTTACTGCTTAATGTGGGTGTAGGAGCGGGTGGTTGAGCAGGCCCAGGCCTCGGGGATCGATTTTACCGGACAGAACGATCCGAGGCTGCTGACCCCAGTTCTGGATGCCGCACACGGAGGGCACCACGGAGGTTGGGAGAGAGGCCGGGGATTGGGCCCTAGCAGGGCCCATATGAGGTTGGACTCCACCCCGGCGGTTACTTCCTCCGTCTCCAGTGACCGGCATGTCCATCAGGAACTGGATAGCTTGAGGGCCACCGTTCAGGAGTTGAAGGAGATGCTGGTATGTATACTACTTTATAGTAAAATATCATTTCATATTATATACATATCAACATATCCATAATTAGTACGTAGCTTGAGCTTATTTGGTTTTAGACTTAAGTTTGATTAATCATACATACATATGTAATTAAAATAAACAACGCTTTTCCAAACTAGATATCCAAACAGGGTTTCGAAATAACTTAATAATGAAACGAATTCGAATAATACACAGTTCTTACACGCTTCTTACACACGTTATGTCCAGATGCGACAGGGTAGATCGGCCGAGCCTCCACATGCATCTCCTTCGGCTGCGGCTCCGCAAGATACTACATCGGCTGCGGTTCCGCAGACAGCTCCTGTAGCTCCACCGCCCACTCAGACTCCAGCAGCCGCGGCTCCGCAAGCGACTACCTCGACGGCGGCTGCGCAGACCACATCGCCAGCTCCACATGCCGCTCAGACTCCCTTATATGTAGCATTGCAGAGTGTATTGACCGAGGAGCAGGCGCGCGTTATTCTAACATTATTCGGAGGTGGAGCTGGACCGAACTAGGGTAGCTTTTTGGTTCTTATTTTTTGAAACATGTATTTATATCACATTGTACTACATTTTGAAACGATATTGATATTGGTTTGTATTTATATCATATTCAGTTTTTGGGTTTCTTTTGTATATTATATATATGCGTGAGATGTGATTATGAATACTGCAATATATGATTTGATTGATGTATATAGTATTGTGCACAGGGCGGGAAAAAATCTAGCAGCCCATTTTTTTTAAAAAAATACAGACAATATGTACCTACGGATTAAGCCGTAGGTACATACGTTGCCCCTACGGCGTTATCCGTAGGGGCAAACTATCAGGAAACCTGATATTTTCCCACCTGATATCAGTGCAGGGTGTTGGGGGTGCCCCTACGGATATGTCCGTAGGGGCTACTGTTTATCCCCTACGGATAAATTCGTAGGGGCAAAATATCAGGTTTCCTGATATTTCCCCCCCCCCCCCCCCGATCTCAGTGCAGGGTGTTGGGAGTGGCCCCTACGGACTTATCCGTAGGGGCTAATTTATATCCCCTACGGAGGTATCCGTAGGGATAGAAAAAGGACCTACGGATATATCCGTAGGTATATACAATATATTCAAAAAAAAAAAATTACATATATGATTTTATTACCCCTACGGGGTACTCCGTAGGGGCTATAACACCTACCGATATATCCGTAGGGGCTTGAATTTGTCCGTAGGGGCAAGTTCAGGGCCTCAACTTGCACCTGCGGCCTTTGCACCTACGGGGTGTTTTTTCGCCCCTACGTACATATCCGTAGGGGCAGTGCGTTGCCCCTACCGATAAATCCGTAGGGTCAACCCTTATTTGTAGTAGTGATGGGTTGCGCGCATGAAAGAAAAAAACGAAAAGGAGAAGAAGAAGAAGATGGGGACGTGAGCAATAAAATATAGGGTTAAGGAAAAATTAATTATGATTATAGGAGAGAGAGAGAGTCACGAGAGAGGGAGAGAGAGAGAGAATTAGTTAGTTTAAAATATAAAAATATATTTTCAGAGAGTGAGAGAGAGAGAATGCTGTTAAGGAAATATAAAATATTTTCTTAGTTAAACGTATAATAAAAATTATAATGAATTAAGGGATATAATATTAGTCCGTTTTGAGATTTTGGCAAATACAAATTTACTCCAAAGCACGCCCGGGTCGGGTTCAAAAATTTAAATTTAAAATATGAAAAATATATGCGACTTCCAAATTTCAAAATGAATGCTCAGTCAAAGAAAATGCATACCCCCAAGAACGGATGCACGTACGTGCGCGTAGCCATCCAAACACGTCCGTTTCACTGAACGGGATGAGAACAAGATGCGCGGACGCTACCACGGGGTTAGGGGTATCATGCAGGCTATGAAATGCAATTTTAAATTATTTTCTGTGACCTAGAATGTTATATGATAAAAGATGCGATACCAGGAAAAATGCCAGCATGTACTAATCATGAGACGCACGTGTCCATGCAACAAGTCAAGGTAATCTATAAATAAGAATTAAACAGGTTCAAACAAGCGGGTCGAATGCAAAGTAAAATGTAGAATACCCTTCGCACCCAAACACGCTAAATCAAGAAAAATACCATGGATAAGTAAATACGGAAACTGGAATTGGTATAAATGAACTCGGGTGTTACATTATACCCAACTACAAAAGAATTTCGTCCTCGAAATTCCAAGAACAAGAAAGGATAAACAAACAAGAAATTTCAAGAATAGATGTGAAAACTTCTGTCGGATCTCATCTTCTCGTTCCCAAGTTGACTCTCCATGTGAGCGATTACCCCAAGAAACAAGTACAAGAGGGATAACCTCGATCTTAAGACCCTTTTTCCTTCGATCCACAATCGACATCGGTCGTTCCTCAAAAGTCAAATCTTCTCGGACAGTTAGCTCCGAATGATCCAACACATGTGTTTTGTCTCGAACATATTTACGGAGTTGAGATACATGAAACACATCATGAACATTCGCTAAGGATTGCGGTAACGCCAATCGATACGCCACTTCTCCAACACGCTCCAAAATCTCAAAAGGTCAAACGAATCGAGGACTAAGCTTTCCTCGACTTCCGAAACGGATCACCCCTCTAGTCGGTGATATCTTCAAGAATACCAAATCCCCTACGGCGAACTCTAGAGGTCTTCTCGACGTATCAGCCCAACTCTTCTGTCGGTCTTGTGCTGCTTTCATGTGATTCCGGATAGTGTTAACCTTCTCAACTGTTTATACCACCAGATCTGGTCCCAACAATCTTCGTTCACCGATATCGTCCCAACAAACAGGTGAACGGCACTTGCAACCATATAAAGCTTCAAATGGAGCCATCTGTATAGTCGCCTGGAAACTGTTGTTGTAAGAAAACTCCACTAAATGTAGATGATCCTCCCATGAACCCTTGAAGTCCAACATGCAAGCTCTCAACATGTCTTCAAGAGTTTGGATCGTTCTCTCCAACTGACCATCTGTCTGAGGATGATAAGCCGTGCTAAACTTCAATCGAGTCCCCAAACTTTCCTATAAGCTCCTCCAAAAGTGTGATAAGAAACGAGTGTCATGGTCGGACACGATGCTCACTGGTACTCCATGCAATCTTACAATCTCCTGCATATATCGTTCTGCCAAAGTTTCTGTTGATTGACCAACTCAAAAAGATATGAAATGAGCTGTCTTGGTCAATCGATCAACAATCACCCAAACTGCATTGTTGCCTTTTGGACTCCGCGGTAGAGCTGTCACGAAATCCATGGTTATATGTTCCCACTTCCACTGAGGAATCGGAAGTGGTTGCAATAAACCAGCAACCCTTTGATGTTCAGCCTTAACTTGCTGACACACCAAGCATTTTGCCACACAGCGGGCAATCTCCCGTTTCATGCCTTCCCACCAGAAATGCTATCGTATATCTCGGTACATCTTCTTGCCTCCTGGATGTACGGAATATGCTGAACTGTGCGCCTCCTTCATAAGCTCTTCGCGAATATCTCCCTTTGGCACACACAAACGGCTACCATATCTCAACGAACCATCTTCATGGATCAGTAAGTCAGTTCGAAGTCCAGCTTCAACCTATTCTCGAAACTTTTGCAATCTAGGGTTCCTGTAACTGCGCTGCTTTAATACTCTCGATCAACGACGACTGTACTTGCAGCTGCATCAACTGTCCCGAAGAATGCGGTAGCACAACCTCCAAATCGAATCTCCGAAAGTCTTCGATAAGTTCCTTCTTGTGCAGTCAACATCTGAATTGCTGGCAACCGACTAAGAACATCCGGCACAACATTAACTTTCTCCGGATGGTTCTTAAGATCAAGATCATAGTCAGCCAGCAGCTCCAACCATCTACGCTGTCTCATATTAGGCTCCTTCTGTGTGAACACATACTTCAAGGTTTTATGATCGGTGAAAACTTCGACCCTTTTTCCAATAAGTAGTGTCTCCAAATCTTCAAAGCGAACATCACAGCTGCTAGCTCCAAGTCAGGAGTTGGGTAATTCTTCTCATGGGTCTTCAACTGTCTCGATGCGTAAGCTATAACCTTCCCATGCTGCATCAAAACACATCCCAATCCTTTCCCAGATGCGTCGTTGTGAATCACCAATTCTCCGGAACCGTCTGGTACGGTTAAAATAGGTGCGGTTATCAGCCTCTGTTTCAACGCCTTAAAAGCTGACGCACACCTATCCGTCCACACAAATGGTACTTCTTTGCGCGTAAACTTGGTCAACGGCTCCGCCAGACGAGCAAAGTTCTCCACAAACCTTCTGTAATACCCGGCTAGTCCAAGAAAGCTTCTTATCTTCGCAACATTCTTCGGAATCGGCCAATCTCGAACTGCTGCAATCTTTTCGGGATCAACGGCGATTCCGTCGCCAGACACGACATGCCCCAACTTCATTTCTTCAAGCCAAAACTCGCACTTGCTCATCTTTGCATACAATTTTCTTGCCTCAATGTCTGCAATGCGATTTTCAAATGTTCTGCATGCTCTTCAATACTCCTCGAGTAGACCAGAATATCATCAATGAACACCATTATAAACTGGTCCAAGAATGGTGAAAAGATTCGGTTCATCAAGTCCATAAATATCGCCGGTGCATTCGTCACTCCGAAGGGTATCACTAAATACTCGTAATGTCCATACCGAGTTCGGAACGCCGTCTTGCAATCATCCTCTGATTTAATTCGGACCTGATGATATCCGGATCGCAAATCCAGCTTCGAGAATACCCTCGCGCCACTAAGCTGCTCAAATAATTCACCAATGCAAGGGATCGGGTACTTGTTCTTAATAGTCACCCGGTTTAATTCTCGATAATCGATGCACATCCTCCTTGTGACATCATCTTCTTTACTAGAAGAACTGGAGCTCCCCAAGGTGAGTTACTGCTGCGAATCCAACCCTTCTTAAGTAATTCAGCAACATGCTTCTTGAATTCTTCCAACTCTACTGGTGCCAGTGGATAATACGTCTTTGAAATTGACGCTGCACCAGGAACAAGATTAATCGCAAACCCCACATCTCATTTTGGCGATAAACCCGAGATGTCTTCGAACACGTCCATGAATTCTCGAACTATAGCCGGCGCTTCTTCTTTAATAACTTCCATCGACGAAAGAACATTGTTTATCGGCCTAGCCCTAAACTCGACTGGCCCGACAGAATTGCTTCCTCCAGCAAAACAAGCTCCGGATGTCCGGGAATCTGGAGAATCACTTTCCTTTCCTTACAATCAATATGAGCGTGGAAAGTGCCGTGAAAATCCATTCCCAAGACAACAACAAACAAAGGGATGCACCAGAATTGAATAATCCTAATGCGGGGAAAACATGAATAAGTAAGATACCGATGTGACTTCATCCGAAGTCAAGATACTGAAGAGGATTAAGCACGGTAAACATGATTCAGGCTGGCGATAAAACAAGAACTGGTAAGCAATGAAACCGAGAGAAGCAAGGTAATATAATGATCATAAAACAAGGAAATGAATCAAAACTAGAATTTTAAGTTACTTAAATAGAGTACCACATTGTAACCATGCTGCAGTTCATGGGTACAATTACATAACTCCACTCAAGTCGCCCAAATCCTATTATCAGAATTAAAGAACATGGAGAATCCTTGGGTTTCTTGAGACAAATTAATCCTCCATCACTCTCTACTTCATCTACGGTATCTAAAATAGCAATCTAGGTGCCCTAGTTGCCTCGGATATGAGGTTGTAGCTTGTTGCATAAACTCTCGGGTGCATCATCTTCGATGGAGGGAGACCGGAGATCAAGCTTGATCAAGGAAGCCCCTAGGAGTTTGGGATGATGGTTGAAGACCGAAGGACACGGATCTATTCGGTATACCATTCTAACTCCTTTACATGTTTTGTTATCTAGGGCTTATGGGTAGATCCAGGTAATTGGTTGTGGTAGCGCCAAGTTTTATAAATTTTTGTTCCACATTTGGTCACGGATTGATGGCCTGGGCGCTGCCGTAACCCAACAAGGTCAAAACCCCATGTTCTTCTATATAAATATACATGAATAGAATATTCTATTCAATCATGAGATATAAAATTATGTGCCTGAAAACATATATGAATAGGAAAACCCTATTTAGTTTTAGATATAAAAAACATGTATGTTCATTGTTGGGGTCAAAAATTACACTCCGGTTGACGAAGTCAAAGTGAATGTCAACCCCAAGTAAACGGGCCCAAGCCCAGGCCCAAGTCGAGCCCCTCGGCCAGCCTCCCCCATGCCAATATGAAAATTATGCAATAAATAATTTTGATGTAATTTTTATGAATAAATGTAAGAAAAATGGGCATAAAACCAAATTTTTGTAAAGCCCATGGCTCATGTGCAAAAGAAATGAGTACATGAGGCATGAGATGAGCAAAATACCATTTTGTAAAGCCCAAAGGGCTATGTGTAAATTTGTAAGCCTATATAAGGCAACATGATAATAAAATGAAAGAGAATAATTCATTCCCCTCAAAATCTAGGGTCTCTGTGCCTCTTTCTCCTTCTTCAAGGTTCTAAATATTCTTTCTTTTTTTGAATTAAATCAAAAGTTTAACTCTTTTTTTCCAAAAAGAAACCGTTTTTCACCATAAAACCCTTGAAGGGAAACTCAAATCTTTCATCGAATCCCCTAAAAGGGTGATTTTTAAGCCTCACCCCTTTTTCCTCCAAGACCCAGCCAACAGAGAGGATGAAGAAGGAGTCCCATCTCCAAAAAATCCCACTTTGGAAAAGATCTAAGGCTCAAGAGAAAACCCAGGGCTCAAGGAAGAAGAAAGGGGTCCCCTTTCATCATCTCCGAAAATCTCTTATGAGTTTAACTCCACAATATATATATATATATATATATATATAATAATAATAATAATAATAATAATAATAATAATAAATCTTTATTTTTAGGAGTTCAACTCCAAAAGTCAATTGAGAGTTCAACTCCCGCTGCAGGGGCTAAGCCCCTTTGTCCTTTCAGGAGTTTAACTCCAAAAGTCAATTGTGAGTACAACTCCCAGTACAGGGGCTACGCCTTTTTTTTCTTTCCGTGGGCGCCCAGCGCTCAAAACACAACACATGCACTCTGCACATTGAGTTCACATGACCAGTTTGACTCATCAATCGGAGATTCGTTCGCTCCAAAAGCGAGGGGTAATTAACGGCAGTTTAATCCACGGCTGCCGAACATTCGGATCCCCACAATCAATAAACCCCAGTCTACCCTAGGCAAGGTAAATCTATAGTACGCCTGACAAGCGACGCGTATTCCCATCTCAATGGGGTGACGAAAAACACCCTACATACATATCTTGAATGGAAATTCCATTCATTCCTAACATATAAAAACATATCTTTAAAATGTTCATATGAATAAGAAAACTCTATTCATTTTCAGACATAAACATGTTTGTGTATGACATATGTCTATAACAAATATATATGAATGGAATACTCTATTCATGTCCTGAGATATGAAAATCATGTCTTCAATATCTTTATGAATATGCAAATCTTATTCTCAACCTACTTGTGAATAGGCATATCCTATTCACTTAGACATGCAAAGCATTTCTGTTTTAGTAAATACAATGCTAAAGGTATTGCGCTCATCATATAATCATGGTCTCAAAGTCATGTTTTATACTTGAACACAAACCCATTTGTTCACTTTGCACCAAACATTGAGAATGAAGCTACACATTTTCATCATGTGCATGAAACTCAAACACATGAGTTTCGTTTAAAAAAACCCTACAAAAGGGTTTCCGAGTTGCCCGTGAAATAGCTACCAGGAGGCCTAGAATAGGCATCCTGATTGCTTCGGGACCCTCTCCCAGAACCTCAGGAGGCCATAAAAAGGCCTTCCTGAAACAAAGGCTTCATGTTTCATGCACAGGGTGTAGACCCCACCCAGGGTGTCCCACCTACATTTCAAATGAAGTGTGGACCCATCTAGAATGTCCCATCTACACTTTAAATAAAGTATTACCTACACTTCAAATGAAGTGTCACCCTCCATTTCAAATGAGGTGATATTTACATTTCAAATGCAATATTGAGGACCCGATCTAGAAAGTCCTACGTACACTTTAAAAGAAGTGATGTGGCCCCCACATAGGGCAGTGCCCATCAACTTTTACTAAGTTGACACTAAAATACTCTCAAGTGTTTTCTATTCAACTCTCAAATGAGAGCTCTATGTAATTTTACATTCTTTTGCAAATATCAATGTATTTACATTCAAATTGTATATAAACTTGAACAAAATGAATAAAATATATATTCTTTTGTTTGACATATACTTGGTATTTACTTTACTAATACACACACACACACACACACACATACACACACAGACACATACGAACCATCACATTATAATGATGCAATTTGAAATGAGCTAGTATGATATCCCGTTAAGGTGCGTCCTGTGACAATAGAGTGTAATTAACGGTACACGTTTGCGCTGCCGGAAGTCTCGAATTCAGGAACTTCTGATCAACTCTTAAAACACTAAGAATAACTTGTTTTATTTAAACCCACTTTTGTTTCAACGTTCAAATGTTAGAGGTCCCAAAGAGAATAAACAACTATGAAGTATTAGAATTAAGTAGTTGAAGCTGCATTTAATTGAATAATGCATTGGTTATCCATAATGGAAATACTTGAAAGAAAAATAAATTGCAAGTGATCCAATCGCTGCATGGGTATAAGAAATTACAAGTGGATGGTCTGACTAAATAATCCAACACCGGGTTCTATACCGTACAAACTTCTCTCCTCTTTGAGAATATATTTATATGAAGTTGTATGTGGTCCCACTACTATAGAGTATGCATTTGGTCATGGTTAAAACCGTGACCACATATACGTTTGGTCACGGTTAAAACCGTGACACAACTGTCGTCTAAAATCCCGTCATGAGAACCCTAATCACGCCTTTAACCGTGACCATATGTTTTTTTAGTCACGGTTAAGACCGTGACCATATACGTGGCGTTACCAAAAACGATTCAAACAACTAAATGAAATCTGTATGAGGTCCACATTTATTGTCACGGTTATAACCGTGACCATAGGAGATATATGGTCATGGTTTAAACCGTGACTAAAATGTTAAAGCATAATGTAGGATACCTGTTATAGCATGTAACCGTGACTATATGGTCCCTATGGTCACGGTTTAAACCGTGACCATATGAGGAAACCATAGTGAAAATTATCATAGGTCATGGTTTAAACCGTGACCATATAATATTTGGTCACGGTTTTAACTGTGACCAAATATATTATCAATTTTTTTAAACTGAAATCTGTGTGCCTTACGCGCGCTACTTTCAATTACGACTAGCGATAGATAATAATTATATGATCAAATCTCACGCAATTTTAACAATCAAGAAGTAATATGATTAGAATCAAATGCAATTATAAAAAAAATATATACACCTAACGGTATAATCAATAAACCAATAAAACAAATGTTTGTATAAAAAATCAATAATCTATGGTCGTTAGGACGATCCAGCTCCATCTTCCCGTGACCTGAACATACTCCCAAACTCGTCTCGTATGGCCTGCTTGATGGCCTCAACATTCGACCGCCTCTGCTCCTCGATCTGCGCCTGAAGCGTATCCACCCGCACATTCTGCTGCTCCACCCGATCTTGGAGTCGACAAATCTCCTCTTGCGATGCAGTGGTGCATCTGTCCGCGTCTGGGTCACAGTGTACTCGTAGACGGACGAACGCCTGCCAAAGTGTTGGTGAGTCCTAGGACCAACCCCGCGCTCATAGCCACCGTGATGTCCGTCGGATATCGAATCCAGAATAGGGACAATGGCGGTAATCGAGTCGTCGGGACCAAATGCTAAGGCGTTTGTCCTCTCCTGGAACCGAGTCTTTGAAGAAGATATATATATATATATATATATATATATATATATATATATATATATATATAAACGTGTTAACTTAAATACAATATCGACTTGATTATATGAAACTTACTATGTATTCGCCCGTGCCTGTGTATAACACAGACCATCCCCTGGCAGTATTGTAGTTTGCGGGGTCTTTCTTTTTCTACGATAAAATTAGGATTTATTTCAATAAGTAATTTACGACAAAGAAAACATATATTCTTAAACGTTGAAATACTCACAAGCTGGTGCAGAGCGGTAGCCTGCGACCACTTTCCTTGGATCGGGAGAGCGCGTTATCTGATGCTGTTGTTCCGGTTCTCCCTATTGCGAACCGACGCCGCCTTACAAAAATAAAGAATATAATATTATATATCACAAAATATGATTTCATTTTATATTATTATAATCTTAAAAATTAAATTTATACCTGAACATCATCGCGCTCGTAATACGCGACTAGCTGCAGCCAATCCTTCCTCGGGAAATCCCGAAAAATGGCCTCCATCACCTCCTCCCGCTCGTCCTCAGTTGCCGCAGCCCAGGGAATGTAATGATGCTTCTTTATTTTATATCGGCGTCTCCTCTTGATAGCATGGCACTCGGATATGATCCAGTCTATGGCCTGATATGCATTGAACGGCGTAGGAACGCCATCCTCGCCGATGACGCCGATTAAAAAATTATATATATATATATATATATATATATATATATATATATATATATATATATAATGACGATTAAATTTAAATGTATAAAAGGTTATGTGATATCGTGGCCGCTGCAAAAAACCGCCAAACATAGTCGGTCTGGCATGGGCTCCATTTAATATGGAGCGGGTACTTATAGTAGGTACGGATCTCTGCTCCCATGCAATCCCTGTAGGGTTTTCCTTAGCACCACACAAGGGTTTGGGTTGTATCAAACATGCTATAATTAAAAATTTTGGGGTGCTAAGTAAACCTACCTAGGATCAAACTAGAAATTAAGGTAGCAAAATATAGTATCACATACTAAAAGAGAGTCTAACACTAAGAGATGAGAAATACAACCTTTGTAGATCTCCCCTTTGTGACTCCTTGGATCAATTCGGTGTTTGGACGGGTCCGCTTGAGTCCTTCGTTGTCCACGACGATCCACCGCGGAGTATCTTGGCTTAAACTCCTTACTTCACTAGAACAAAGTAGAAGTGATGCAAACAACCTAAACTAGTAGGCTAAACTAGTGTAGATTGGTGATATGGGTTTGGATCTCACTTAAAAATCTTTTCTTTTTATCTCATTCACTCACTTTTGAAGAGATAGTAAGTTTTCAGGAAGAAGAAGGAGGAGAAGGCTAAGCAAGCTTAAGATAATTTCTTATGCCAAAAATAAAGAGAATAATGAATATATGAGAGAGTCACACTCACTCATAACCATGGTTCTAAAATATCTAGATATTTTGTTATTGGGTTAAAGAATAAGTGTAGAGATTAAACTATGGTTTAAGTGTAGAGATTAAACCATGGTTTAAGTCATGGTCAACTAAGAAAGTGTATAGAAACAAAGCAACCATGATTTAATCCCAATTAATTCTTTAATCAATAATCAAAATAAATAAATATCTAAACCATGTGAGTCATGCATAGCCAACTCCAATGTATCATCACCATGACACATGTATGCATGCATGTATGCATTCACATCAATATATGTACTTACATACATTCATGCATACAACAAATAAATAAAGAAAAGGTTATAAGTCAAATGACTGATGGTCATTAATATTAAATCAACAATTGATTTAATATATCGGTCATATTACATACGACCCGACCAAAAGAAAATGCCAGATTATAATGCGGTATCATATACACGCATTTAATCAGGCACCCGCGCATATCACCATATGCACTCTACATCGTTTCGCCTGAGCTAGGTAACCCCTTTGTGGGACTCTAAGACTCGTCAATCCGCCGGCAGTAGGTGATGATCATATCAAACACCCATAAGCCGCAAGCGGTCAGCTAAACGTAACGGCCACCCGGGTATTGAGCGAGCAGAAGAAAAACAAGCGAACATGTCAAAACTCTTGTCGAGCCAACCGGCAACACTTACCGTACAGTCCGGAATCTTCATCAGATATGCTGCATATCGAGTCTAGGAATGGCATCGTCGACCCCAATAACTCAATAAGTCATGTCGATGTATGGCCTATAACAGATCGAGAAACTACTGATAACTTTTATCAGTAAATCTCATCAGCCCTGGCCAGGGACTTGCTGATATAGCCAATCGAGCACAGTGCAACATCAACCCCCAATACCGGGAGAGACGAAACCCCTCCTATCGCTCATTGCCTCCATGTGTATTGGGACTGTACCCAAAAGCCACTCGTTTGTACAACTCAGTAGAGCCGTGGTAGGGTGGAAATCAAAGCACAGTGGGAGGACACACAAGACTCCATGACGATTTTGGGTCTACAGACTAACCTGTACCAGTGTCACCTGAGAACTGCTCTCCGACGATAGATATAATACCATATAGGAGTTCTCAGTGAGTCCGTCCATTATACCCAGTCTCCACTGAGCACCCACATAGAATCTTGATGTCAAACATCAATGGATATGGGATCATCCATCGACCATCACATGGGTCAAGAATCTTATACGCTTGGAATATCGATGCCCTGTCTCGATACACCCACGACCAGGGACATTACAGGATATGCTTTTGAACTACATATGTCCCACTAGTATGATCTCCATCATAATCACAGTAGTCAAGCAAATATCTTCAGGGCTTTATCAACATGTATCAAATGAATAAAGGCATGATCAAGTGAACATGTCAGATAAAGAGTAACCAGATAGTATACTATCATGTCGAGCAAGAATGTCCTCTAAATATATATACATGTATAAATACATACACTATCAAATAATGGCATCTAGGACATACATATATCCAACAATCCCCTACTTGGTCGAGTACTCACCAGCGGGCACACCTGACGCGGTCTATTCCGGTGTCCATAGAGCAGCGCCTGAGGCTGGCATGGAGGAGGAGGGCCCAGTAGGACCCCTCGTCCTGACACTGGTGGAGCCTGAAAAAAGATAGATATACATACACAATATTGTAATATTCATATTATATATATAGAATTTGACAAATTTAAATTACAATCGTTATTTAAAAGATTTAAACAATAATGATTATACCTGAAGACCCGGCGTGGCGCTAGAACCGACGCCAGACCCCGTCCTGTCAGTACTACGCATGACTGCAAACAATAAACTGTTAGATGATTCGATAAAATTATTTTAATAGAAAACTAAAATATGAATAGATAATTACATACCATATGCAGGAGGAGTGACTGGGGTAGAAGGATCTGCTACCCCGGTAATAGGGGTAGGTAGCGGGTCCTGTGGCGCCGCGGCTGTTGAGGATGGTGGGGGTCCTGTAGTAGGGGCCATAGTATGATGGGCCATGGTAGAAGGGGCGGTAGGAGGGTCACTGATAGGACAAATGATGATTTCAGGTCAAAAAACTAATCTTTACTCATGCCACCTGAGAACTTCTATCTGATGATAGATTTAATACCATCTAGAAGTTCTCGGTGAGTCCGTCCAGTGTACTCACCTCCAGTGAGCACCTGTATACTATCTTAGGTGACACAACACCAATGGCTTATGAGACTGGCCACAACCCCTCATCGGGGTTTAGAAGCGTATACACTAGTCTACTCCGGAATATCAATACCCAGTCTCGATATTCCCACGACTAGGGACATTTAAGGATATGCTTATGGATAACCCAGCTCTCACATATATGATCGCCATCATAATACTGGTCGTCAAGCAACAATCCTACGGGGTTCATCAATGATGAAGACAAACCAGATAGCATACTATCATCTCGAGTAAGACTGTTATACCTGTATAAGTCCTCCCTCAATTATCATATTCACCTACTTGCAATCATAATAATTGCCTTGAGGGCACTATATCCAACAATCTCCCACTTGCACTTAAGGCCAATTATTGCTGTATCGCGTACCCACAGCTCGTGTGCTACCGAATACCCAACTTGTCTACTAATTAGTTTCGCAAACTATATTTATGAAACTTAATGTGTTCGAGAAATAGTCTCAGTGAGTGAACCCGCTACAATGTTCCAACTTCATCTCTCTATATCTCAACTTTACAAAGATCAACAATCTCCCAAACTGAGCGATACCCCGTCTCAAGAATTTGTCTGGATACTTGATGGGACAAAGTTCAGAAATGAATAACTCCATCCAACAAACTTGTTAGTCTGTATCCTCTGTTGAGTTATAATTAGCATCATGCACCATGATTACCTCAGCATCTTTATTGGAACACCATCCAATATACCGATCCTTCGAAGAGGCTAAACTCAAAACTTGATAGCATCTCTGTCATTCAGGTCGCCTTAGAAGCCTGATTTGATAACCGCCTCCCAGAGGAGGCTGCCATAACCTTATACCAAGAATATGCTCTTATGTTCATGATAACTTCCCTTTGTTTCTCGAGAATTGGATTAATACATATGTTTATTGCAACTAGTACAAAAAGCAATATCTGGTATTGTACAAGACTTTGCATGATTGACTCAATTACCTAAGCAAATGATATGTCATTCATGCCAATCCCTCTCCTCATCAGTCTAGAATACATCCTTTTTAGAAAGGGTGACTCTATCACCTGCGGGTAGACCCCCACGCTAGGAGTCGTCCATTCTAAAATACTTTTGTAATGCTGTCCAAGTACCTGATTAGGAAATATCCCAAATCTAGATCTAAAATCAGAACCCCCGACATATTATCTATCTGGTTTTGTACAAGACATTGTATAATTGACTCAATTGCCTAAGCAAATGATAGGTCATTCATGCCAGTCCCTCTCTTCATCAGTCTGGAAGACATCTCTTTAGAGATGGTGACATCATCACCTATGGGTACACTACCACGCCCGGAGTCGTCCATTCTAAAATACTTTTAGAATGTTGTCTAAGTACTCGATTTGGGAAACATCCCAAATATAGATCTACTCACTAGAATTCCTGATATACTATCCACATCCAACGTGGAGAAAATACTATGTGATAACCAAAGTTTGACCGATTATAGTATTGGAAAATCACTTCCTATCTGGAGTACATCATCCAAATCTCAGGACAGTACTCCCTACATCCTTCTTACTAGGTCCATCTTTTATTTTGATGAAGTCAATCACTTTGACTGTCACATCAAAACAGATGATCCGTCTCCGCTATCCATGCATGCTTCAGTCTACGAATAGACATAAGCAACTTGCACACCTTCCGCTGCTTCCACTGACTACTATAATCTTCTGGCAGAGTCATATACACGTGAACTTCTAAAATCCCATTTGGAAAGACGTTATAGTCATCTACCTGCTATATATCATAGCCATAAACCGCATCAGCGCTAAATCATATCCATATGAACTTCAGCGTAGACACTGATGTAAAAGTCACATCACAATCCATAACGGGTATTTGATGAAAACTCTTTACAACAAGTCTAGCCTTATTAGGTTAGCACCTTTCCATCTGTACAGATCTCGAAAGATCTACTTACTCCTAATGGGTTTATCCCCTCAGGAGCATCCAGCAAAATCCAAAATCCATGATTTACTGAAGTGCGTGGAGTCCATCTCGGGTATGAAATACCTGGTCGCCTGAAAGTTAACACTTCCTATGACCTGCTGATAACAAGTATGTGGAATAGCAGTGTCAAGTCATATCCGTATGGACTTCAGCATAGACACTGAAGTAAAAGTCTCATCACAATCCACTTTACAACAAGTCTAGCCTTATTAGGTTAGCACCTTTCCATCTGCACATATCTCGAAAGATCTACTTGCTCATAATGGGTTTTACTCCTTCAGGAGAACCCAACAAAGTCTAAAATTCATAATTTGCTGAAGTGCGTGGAGTCCATCTTGGATATAAAGCATCTGGTCACCTGGAAGTTACCACTTCCTATGACCTGCCGACAACCAGTAGGACCATCATCACCATGATGCTGACTTCCCTGTCACCGTCTATAAGAAAACCGAAGTGTCTCTCAGGTGTCTGAGGTCACCTACTAGAATCTGCGGAGTGACTAACGGTTTGTCAAATCCAATTGAATGTTTAGGTTCTACTAAATTTTCGGTAACCGTTTGTGGTCTTGGAATTACTTCCAATTCTACCATACTTCCACTAGATTCTTTTACAAAAAGACCCTTTTATAAAAAGATGGCAAGTCAAGAACAATATAACTATTGATCTTGAAAATGGTAGAAACAAAATCCTAGCTAATGCTTGGGATAATCCACAAACCGCTATTACTGAAGCGTGCCTCGAGTTTGTCCGGACTCTGCTTCCGCTTTTAAACAGAAACCAGATAACTCCATATCTTAACAAATTCGAGATATGCAACCATGCTATATCCATATAGAATCAAGGCACTAATTTAGATAGAACCGGATTAAAAATGTCATACAGCTGTTTCTGTAGGGTGTTTTTCGTCACCCCATTGGGATGGGAATACGCACGCGCTTGTCAGGCGTACTACAGATTCCCCCTGCCTAGGGTAGGCCGGGGTTTATTGATTGTGGGGATCCGAATCTCCGGCAGCCGCGGACTAAGCTGCCGTTAATTACCCCTCGCCTTTGGGCGAGGGAACCTCCGATTGATGGGTTAAACTGGTCATGCGAACTCAATGTGTAGTGTTGTGTTTTGTTTTGGAGGGGGCTTGGATATATCGGGAGCCACGCAGAGTTTTTACGGGGGTCCCGCTACCCGGATAGCGGGCTGGGGGTCAAGGAGGATAGCAGCCCCCTTGTGGGGTGCGGGGTAGCGCCCCGGCCCAAAAATTTTTTGGGAGGGTGAGTGTTGTAGAGTATGTGTGTGTGTGTGTATATTTATATATACATATATATAAAAAAAAAAGAAAGGGAAAGGACATCCAAAGGATGCGTGGGGTCAGCGCCTTGGGCGCTGTGCGCTTAGGTGCTGTGCGCTCAGGCGCTAGCGCACCACGTGTCGGCATGTGGGCGCTTTGCGCTCGAGCGTTGGAGCGCTGGAGCGCAAGCGCGCCACGTGTCGGCACGTGGGCGCTTTGCGCTCGAGCGCTGAGCGCTGGAGCGCAAGCGCGCCACGTGTCGGCACGTGGGCGCTTTGCGCTCGAGCGCTAGGCGCTTGAACGCAAGCGCACCACGTGGGCGTTTTGCGCTTGAGCGCAGGGCGCTGGGGCGCAAGAGCGCCACGTGTCGGCACGTGGGAGTTTTGCGCTTGAGCGCAGGGCGCTGGGACGCAAACGCGCCACGTGTCGGCACGTGGGCGCTTTACGCTTGCGTTGAGCGCTTGAGCGCAAGCGCGCCACGTGTCGGCACGTGGGCGTTTTGCGCTTGAGCGCAGGGCGCTGAAGCGCAAGCGCGCCACGTGGGCACTTTGCGCTGGAGCGCTGGGCGCTGGAGCGCAAGCGCACCACGTGTCGGCACGTGGGCGCTCTGCGCTCGAGCGTTAGCGCGCCACGTGTCGGCACGTGGGCGCTCGGCGCTTGAGCGCTTGGGCGCCGGCAAGAAAAAAGGGCTTTTAGTCCCAGAACCAGAAGCTATGATTCAGAAAGGAAATATTTATTATATGTATATGTATGGAGTTAAACTCCTAGGATGTTTTGAAGCTGATGAAGGGGGTTCTTCTTCTTCCTCCTGTTGTTTGGCCGGATCTTGAAGATCAAGAAGTAGGAGATTTTAAAAATCACTCCTTTTTGAGATCTGATGGGAGATCTGAGTTCCCCTTTGTGGGTTTTGTGGTGGAAAACTACTTAGTTTTGGAAAAAGAAAGAGCAAAACTCTTGATTTAATTCAAAAGAAATGAGAAGGTTTAGAACCTTGGAGAAGGAGCAGGAGGCACAAAGAACCCTAGTTTTTGGGGGAATAAAAAGTTGTTCTTTATTCATCATCATTTTGCCTTATATAGGCTTACATATTTATATATAGCCCCTTGGGCTTTGCAAAAATGGCATTTTGCCCATCCCATGGCTCATGTGCCATTTCATTTTTGCACATAAGCCATGGGCTTACAAAATTTTGGCTTTATGCCCATTTTGCATACATTCATGTATAAAAAATCACATAAAAATTATTTATTACATGATTTTGTTGTTGGTATGGGAAGGCTGGCCGCGGCCTCGACTTGGGCATGGACCCGCTTGACCTGGGCTTGGGCCCACCTAGCTTGGGGTTGACCTTGACTTTGACTCGGTCAACCGGAGTGCAAATTTTTACCCCAACAAATTGCCCCCCATCAATAAATGCACACCACACATTTGAGTTGTGTGCATGAAATTGATGGATCTTGAAGCTGGACTTCAAGGTGGAATATCATTCCGGGGGCGGAGCATCATCCCGGGGAGCATGATTCCCGGGAATCGGAGCATCATTCTGATTCGCGGAGCATAATTCCAAGGTCGGAGTATCCCTCGGGGAGCGTGATTCCCGGGGATCGAAGCATCATTCCGATTTGCGGAGCATAATTCCAAGGTTGGAGCATCATTCCGAAGAGTCGAAGCATAATTCCGAAGAGTAGAGAGGTATGATTCCAAGGATCGGAGCATCATTCCGAAGAGTGGAGCATGATTCTAGGGATCGGAGCATCATTCCGATGAGCATAGCATAATTCCAAGGATCGGAGCATCATTCCGAAGCGCGGAGCATGATTCCAAGGATCGGAGCATCATTCCGAAGAGCGGAGCATGATTCCAGGGATCGGAGCATCATTCTGAAGCGCGGAGCATAATTCCAAGGATCGGAGCATCATTCCGAAGATCGGAGCATGATTCCAGATATCGGAGCATCATTCCGATCCGCGGAGCATAATTCCAGGGTTGGAGTATCCCTCGGGGAGCATGATTCCTGGGGATCGGAGCATCATTCCGATTTGCGGAGCATAATTCCAAGGATCGGAGTATCATTCCGAAGAGCGGCGGACATTCTGACCGAAGCATAATTTCGATGGTTGATTCCCAGGTGAAGCATAATTCCGACAAGGAAGGCAAATATTCCGAGGCGAAGCATTGATTTCGACACGGGGTACATTCTGAGAAGGAGCATGATTCCGACGCAGAGTTTATTGGTTGACTTGATTCCGAGGCGAAGCATAATTTCGACAGGAAGGCAAATATTCCGAGGCGAAGCATTGATTTCGACACGGGGTACATTCTGAGACGGAGCATGATTCCGGCGCAGAGTTTGTTGGTTGACTTGATTCCGAGGCGAAGCATAATTTCGACAGGGAAGGCAGATACACCGAGGCGAAGCATGATTTCGACACGGGGTGCATATTCTGAGACGAAGCATGATTCCGACGCAGAGCTTGCTGGTTGACTTGATTCTGAGGCGAAGCATAATTTCGACAGGGAAGGCAGATACACTTAGGCGAAGCATGATTTCGACACGGGGTGCACATTCTGAGACGAAGCATGATTCCGACGCAGAGCTTGCTGGTTGACTTGATTCCGAGGCGGAGCATAATTCCGGCAGGGAAGGTAGATATCCCGAGGCGAAGTATGATTTCGACACGTGGTAAATTCTGGGATGAAGCATGATTTCGCCGCAGAGGTTGTTGGTTTGATTTGATTCCAAGGCGGAGCATAATTCCGGCAGGGAAGGTAGATATCCCGAGGCGAAGCATGATTTCGACACGGGGTAAATTCTGGGACGAAGCATGATTTCGCCGCAGAGGTTGTTGGTTTGATTTGATTTGGGTTGACATCAGCATCGCTACACTGGAGTATGTTACCAGGAGAGAATCATCATTTGCCATGAGTGGATTTGAGGATTTGGCTTTGGTTTGGCATCTGCATTGCTGCACTGGAATAATGCCAGGAGCAACTCATCATTTGCCCCGGGAGGGCTTGGAAATTGGTTTTTGCTTGGCATCAGTATCGCTACACTGGAATTCGGTACCAGGAGCGAATCATCATTTGCGCTTGCTTATCAGGAAGCGATGGCTTAGGAGACAGGTTTTAGGTCCCTATCACCTAAGACTTTTTAATTTTGTGAGCCGTAAGGATCTCACAAAGCATTTTCTCCCTACGAGTCGTAAAGATCCCGTAGGTGTATTTTCTCCTTAGGAGTCGTGGGGACTCATAAGTGTGTTGCTCCTTTGTGAGTCGTAAGGATCTCACGCGGGAATTTTTTCCTCACAAAGTCGAGAGGACTTTGTGAGTGCATTTCATCTCTTTTTCACGAGTTTGCGCCCTTTATGGTTTTCACAAACTCGCCGGCAGTCCTGCTGTTTTTACTAACGGAGCCCTTTCGGGTTTACATCTGTGCCCATTTTGCTTGTGGACATACCTTTTTTATTTTTTTTATTTTTTATTTTTATTTTATTATTTTTAGTGGGACTTTGAATGTGATCTCACCGGTAGGACTCGGGAGAGATTGGGATAGTTTTACGCCCGTGGATTGTATACGGTTTTGCAGGATGTATGATCCAGACCGTAGGGCCGAAAACATTTCGGGACTTTGTTGGCGTCTGCATCGCTGCACTGGAATATGGTACCATGAGCGACTGATCATTCGCCGTTGGGGTATGGGATTTGGAATTTGGTTGGCGTTTGCATCGCTGCACTAGAATATGGTACCAGGAGCGACTCATCATTCGCCATTAGGAATTTAAGTTTTGGACGGCATCTGCATCGCTGCACTGGAATATGGTACCAGGAGTGACTCATCATTCGCCACTTAGGGGTATGGGATTTGGAATTTGGTTGGCGTCTGCATCGCTGCACTGGAATATGGTACCAGGAGTGACTCATCATTCGCTATTGGGGTATAGGATTTGGAAAGCGATAGCTTAGAAGACAGGTTTAGATCCCTATCACCTAAGACTTTTCAATTTTATGGACCGTGAGGGTCCCATAAAAGCATTTTCTCCCTACGAGTCGTAAGGATCTCGCAGGTGTATTTTCTCCTTAGGAGTCGTGAGGACTCCTAAGTGTATTTTTCCTTTGTGAGTTGTAAGGATCCCACAAAGGTTTGTTCTCCTCATGTATAATGAGGACACATGAGTGGGTCTTCTCAATGGAGCATAATTCCAAAGGCGGAGACCAGCCGCGTAACTGGTGGTTGCGGTGGGGCATGGGTATGCTGAGAATTATTTGAGTCCGTGGATTGTATACGGCAGTCAATTTGGGGACTGGCCGTAGGGCTGGAGAATTTTGAGAAATTGGATTTTGGTTGGCGTCTGCATCGCTGCACTGGAATATGGAACCGCGACTCATCACTCGCCGTTTTTTTTATACCGCGATTGCTCTATCATTTCAGCTTTTCTTATCGCGAAAGTCGCGATTGCCCTATCATTTCGGCTATTTATTCGCGGTTGCCCCATCATTTCGGCTTTATTTTCATTTTCATTTTTACTCGCTGATTTTTATTGCGAGTTGCCCCATCATTTCGGCTTTTCTTTATTTTTCTTTTATTTACACATTTTTTTGTTTATTTACATTTTTTTTACACTCCCAGTTTAACGACTTAGAGGTCGACTGTTCCCAGTTTAATGACGTGGCGGTCGATTGTTCCCAGTTTAATGACGTGGTGGTCGATTGTTTTCAGAGAAAGGCAAATGTCTGAGAGAATCAGTTTCACGAAGAACTTCAGTCTCCGTTTGTATAAAATTGGCGGTTGCAACTTGACTGTTTATTAACACGCCTTTGGACAGTTCTATCTCTCCTGCCTTGTATTGCTTTTCGACCCAATCTTTGAAGACGAAGCAGTCCTCAATGGCATGACCTATCACTCTGTGATAGGGGCAGTATTTGGGGTCGTCGGTCCTATTCGCTTCCTGCGGTCTTTTTGACTCTGGCAGTTGTAGACCGTTCCTCAGGACGTCTTTGAATATTTTACGGATTTTGTCCCTTCTGAAGGAATAGACCTTGTCCAGCTTCTCTTTCAGTGGAGATTCTCCTCCCTCTCCGAACATTGGCTTCCGAAGCTGGTTGGCATTAGGCCCGCTCGACCCTTGCTTGTTTCGGTTAGCCGAAGCATTGAAAGATTCAGTATCGTCGGAATTTCCGCCTTTGCGATTTTCGTCCTTTCGGTTTCTCCAGGACCTATTGTTATTTTGGGAGTCAGAGGAGGACTCCTGCTTTGAGCGCTCCAGCATCTGAACTTTCCTGGTCAGCTCTTGGAATGTTTTGAGACCCGCGGTGCATAGAAACGGGGCCATCCAATTGTTGAGATTTCCGACGAGGAGACTGACAGATTGGTCCTGCTCTATCGGCGGTTCGTATTTGACGGAGAGATTGCGCCATTGGGTTATAAAATCCGTGCTTCTTTCGTTGTTCTTGGGCTTGGTCCTTACGAGCTCGGCAATGGTGATCTTATCGCTGACGCTCATGAACCTTTGTCGAAACAAAGATTCCATTTAGACGAAAGTAGTAATGGAGCCATCCGGTATGCTCGTGTACCAGTCGAAAGCAACATCGGTCAAGCTATTAATGAACTGGCGGAGGAGAAGCGCATCGTTGCCCCCATTATTCCCGCATGTGGCTTTGAAGTGGGCGATGTGCTGATTTGCATTTCCTGTCTCATCGAATCTTCCGAATTTAGGGATGACATAGCCGCTAGGAAATTCTACCAGATCATACTGAGCAGGATATGGTCTCCCACTACTGCTGATATCTTTTTGTGCTTCGGCTTCGGCTACCAGTGTTTTGACTTTGCTGGCAACCAAATCCATGATTTGATCTTGAGTTAGCGGGCTACTGTCATCGATAGCCAAGACATTTTCCGAGATAGGATGCGACTGATTTTCATGCGGTTCGCCCACTTTTGGATTTGACGGAATAGGCGTCGGCTGCTTTGGGACACCGTTTCCCGGTTCACGAGCAGAGCCCTGCGCTTGATTGGGCGGCTGAGAGGCAAGTCGGGCAGTGAGCTGCAAGACGACGTTCGTCAAGTCGTCAATTTTTTAGTAAAGCTTGGCCATCTCCTTGTCTTTGTTTCTGAGCTGCTTTCGGAGCTCTTGGAGAAGTTGCTGCTCTGCGTTCTTAGGACGGAAAATTGGCTCATCTTCGCTTTCCGAGCCCGGCTCCTCATGGACCGAAGAGTCTTTCCTCATATCATCCTCATCGAGAAGGTTTTCATCACCCAGCGGAGGCGGCTGTTCTTGGGAAGCGGCAACCACATTCAAGCCAAATTGGATTTGAGATGTGGTGGCCCCATCCTTGCTCTTGCTGCGCGTGCCCACCGTGTAGACAGTGTGGACCACATATCCAGCCATTTCCCCATCTTCGGCGGGGTAACCCTGTTCTTCGAACCTCATGAGGTTCAGCCTAGCAGGAGCCATAGCCCTTTTGTTGGCTCTATACCTGAGCCTTTTCTGCCTTAGCTTCTCAGCTTTAAAGGCTTGGCGGGCATCCATTCCCTGGGAAGCCATTGTGAGTCGATTAGCGGGGAGCTTAGAGAAGACACCCGATCGAGCAGTTGTTCGGGGCACCGCCGGAGCTTGCTCAAGACGCGTTGTAGCTTTGTTGGTGTTGATGGCCTTGCCCCCAGCTGGGGCCACGGAAAGTCGTTCGGACACCGACTTTCGTTTGGGTAGTGGTGCCCTCGAGATCACCACATTTGGTCTCCTGCCTTTCGAGACTGGTCTGTCCGTCACCGGGGCTTGAGGAGCTGGGATGGCGCCAACTGGCATGAACATAATAGAGCCGAATGGTACCAGCGGCTCCTCCCATTGTCGCTCAAGACTGGCCGGGAGGACCGTCCTAGAGTCTATCCTCATCGTGTAGGAGACGGGAGCCGTGCTGAGAGCTGAGTTCATTTTTGGAGACATTGTTGAAAAGTGATTGCTTGAAGACCTGCATGAAAGAGCATTATTTTAGTATAAATACAGATATGTACATTTATGGAGTTCGTATGAACGTTTAACCCGAAATATGGGAGGAGAGATTGGTCCCACCGTGCGTGCCAGAATCTGTAGGGTGTTTTTCGTCACCCCATTGAG
Organism: Agapanthus africanus; assembly: GCA_030015575.1. Taxonomy (NCBI): domain Eukaryota; kingdom Viridiplantae; phylum Streptophyta; class Magnoliopsida; order Asparagales; family Amaryllidaceae; genus Agapanthus; species Agapanthus africanus. The sequence continues at coordinate 348,533,580 of JASDDO010000024.1, read as the reverse complement.
ATGGGAATACGCGCGCGCTTGTCAGGCGTACTACAGATTCCCCCTGCCTAGGGTAGGCCGAGGTTTATTGATTGTGGGGATCCGAATCTCCGGCAGCCGCGGACTAAGCTGCCGTTAATTACCCCTCATCTTTAGGCGAGGGAACCTCCGATTGACGGGTTAAACTGGTCATGCGACTCAATGTGCAGTGTTGTGTTTTGTTTTGGAGGGGGCTTGGATATATCGGGAGCCACGCAGAGTTTTTACGGGGGTCCCGCTACCTGGATAGCAGGCTGGGGTTCAAGGGGGCTAGCAGCCCCCTTGCGGGGTGCGGGGCAGCGCCCCGGCCCAAAATTTTTTTGGAAGGGAGAGTGTTGTAGAGTATGTGTGTGTGTGTATATTTATATATACATAAATATAAAAAAAAGAAAGGGAAAGGACATCCAAAGGATGCGTGGGGTCAGCGCCTTGGGCGCTGTGCGCTTAGGTACTGTGCGCTCAGGCGCTAGCGCACCACGTGTCGGCATGTGGGCGCTTTGCGCTGGAGCGTTGGGCGCTGGAGCGCAAGCGCGCCACGTGTCGGCACGTGGGCGCTTTGCGCTCGAGCGCAGGGCGCTGGAGCGCAAGCGCGCCACGTGTCGGCACGTGGGCGTTTTGCGCTCGAGCGCAGGGCGCTGGGGCGCAAGCGCGCCACGTGTCGGCATGTGGGCGTTTTGCGCTCGAGCGCAGGGCGCTGGAGCGCAAGCGCGCCACGTGTCGGTACGTGGGCGCTTTGCGCTTGCGCTGGGCGCTTGAGCGCAAGCGTGCCACGTGTCGGCACATGGGCGTTTTGCACTTGAGCGCAGGGCGCTGAAGCGCAAGCGCGCCACGTGTCGGCACGTGGGCGCTTTGCGCTGGAGTGCTGGAGCGCAAGCGCGCCACATGTCGGCACGTGGGCGCTCTGCGCTCGAGCGCCGGCAAGAAAATGGGGCTTTTAGTCCCAGAACCAGAAGTTATGCTTCAGAAAGGAAATATTTATTATATATATTTATGGAGTTAAACTCCTAGGATGTTTTGAAGCTGATGAAGGGGGTTCTTCTTCTTCCTCCTGTTGTTTGGCCGGATCTTGAAGATCAAGAAGTAGGAGATTTTAAAAATCACTCATTTTTGAGATCTGATGGGAGATCTGAGTTCCCCTTTGTGGGTTTTGTGGTGGAAAACTACTTAGTTTTGGAAAAAGAATGAGCAAAACTCTTGATTTAATTCAAAAGAAATGAGAAGGTTTAGAGCCTTGGAGAAGGAGCAAGAGACACAAAGAACCCTAGTTTTTGGGGGAATGAAAAGTTGTTCTTTATTCATCATCATTTTGCCTTATATAGGCTTACATATTTATATATAACCCCTTGGGCTTTGCAAAAATGGCATTTTGCCCATCCCATGGCTCATGTGCCATTTCATTTTTGCACATAAGCCATGGGCTTACAAAATATTGGCTTTACGCCCATTTTGCATACATTCATGTATAAAAAATCACATAAAAATTATTTATTACATGATTTTGTTGTTGGCATGGGGAGGCTGGCCGCGAGCTCGACTTGGGCATGGGCCCGCTTGACCTGGGCTTGGGCCCACCTAGCTTGGGGTTGACCTGGACTTTGACTCGGTCAACCGGGGTGCAAATTTTTACCCCAACAGTTTCCAGTGCATATTACCTAATGGAAAAGGCCCAATACAACATTACTTATTATGGAGCGCGTCCACGGATGAGTATCCTGTGACTAATCAAGTTTTCGATATTATTATGATGGAATATCTAGTATAAATATCTACATCTTTGATCACCTTGATGAATCCCGATAGTTCCAACGTATGGTTCTCTACTTTATTCTTATACCTGCAAACTTCTCAAAATCTTTGGACCTTGCATTACAACGAACGCGTGTCTAAAACCAGAGAACTCATAAGTAATCTTAAATGAAGTAAGAGTACCAATCTCTTGTCCCGAAGAACACTGGACAACATATATTTTCATGTATAAGTCCCAAGAGTATACCAACTCAAATTCTGTGTATTGTAAGTTGAAAACCGTACCTTGGTTAAGAATGTCTTACAGCGTTATTCAATGCACCTTATCTTATCCTCAACTGATGAAGGTAAATATTTACAACAAAATTTTCATAATGTATATCTCACTTTATGAAAATAAAGGTACATATATTTCATTTTAAAATTAGGTGTATAACAACAGTTATTCGAAACCAAATATTTGTCGTCAGGCAGAAGCCAGACGATTTAATCCAATATCACCAATTGCAACGAATTCCGATATTAAGAATCAAATCGCTCATTTCCCAATACTCTACTCCTTCTTTACATCTGTAATACCGTATAGATGTGATATCCAAATCTGGTAAATACATACCCTGGAGTCGGAATTAATTGGGAAAACAGTTCTCTTTTATATGTACACAGAAAAACTGAAACATGAAAATATTTCATAAGGGATGGTCAGGTATTCTTAGTAATGCCTTTTCCACTATCCAGATTCATGACAGTAGTTGCAATTTCCTTTGCCCTCACTTCAGTCCCTTTATATGTCTCTACTTCTTACCTTCTGCACACCGTCCCTGCGTTAACTGGTTTTCTTCCTTCTCTACCTTTCGACACTAGCCTGAGATTTGGAAGAAGACTATCCAATAAGCGTAATGGGTGTACTCTCCTAATGTAAGGATCTCTCGCAACCTGAGAGAAGGTAAAGGGAAGAGATAACCGAATAATTCTATTCAATTTCTTCAGACCCTGTGGCCATTCTCTCCTGAAGTAACTTTTTCGAGTTCGTATGTAACTATACGATGGTCGTTCTAAGTAATATGGATTATCGTAGTGATACGATGTGTTCTGAAGAAATGCAAAGGGTAGAGTAGGAGTGGCAGGGATATGTGCGTTTTTGTCGCGAATAAAGACAATCCGAACCCAAAGGGTGTAAAAAGGTTCGGTCAAATTGGTTCATGAGTTTTTAAGGTAAGTCATGAGTCACTATACCAGAGAGAGAGAGAGAGAGAAAAGAAACACTCAGTGTGCACTCTATCAAGATTAGATTGGTTTTCACTTTATCTAATCAGGATGGCTCCCGTTGTTCCCTCGAATTCTCCTTCAAACCCTAAAAGGAGAACTAGTCGGGATCATTTATACTTTACAAGTTTACTAACCGTTCAGCCAGGCCAGTGTTTGTACTTCGAGGGAGGTCCCCCGTATTTTTGCACGGACCCAATTAATAACCCCATTTCGGTAGAGGTGTAACTTCGTTAATACTTTCTAGACACCTAATAGGTTGGCAATTGTGAAGTGAAAAATCTCTCGAGGAGTAATACATACTCATCAGTGGGAATCGGAACCCAACTATCATCATGTGATAACTTGACGAAATCCACTCAAGTCACCACACTCCAGATAATATGCGCATGCCTGGCAACTTTCCCGTATGTTTGAAACTCCCGATATGGTTTTTGCCCCAAGCGTCTTATGATCTTGATGAAGGTCAACAAATTATAAGTCGCAAGTCAAGTTCTACCCGTTATTGTCCTGATTAATCTAAACCCATCCGTACTCATCCTTAACGAAGGCCAACAAGGCTGTATGACTGCCCTAAATGAATGTATATCCATGCAACAGAAAAATAACACATAGCTACTATACACTATGCCTTGACGAAGGCCAACAAACATAGCATGAATACTAGGTGCTACCCGTCTGAAATGACAGAGGGCTACGGCTGGTTTTGGTGAAAAATCCTTAACGTAATGAACTTGATATCGTTGAAGGAACTCGAGTGGCTTTGAAATGGAGTGGTTTAAGCCCCGCTTTTAAAAACTAGTAATATAAACTTTTGCTTAAGAGCGAACTCCTAGTCAAGGGATCAAGGCTCTTCCCTCATAGAATGAGGTGCGGAATATTCCTAATCGAATACCTCTATGCAAAACAAAATAATACAACCATGAGTTTTGAAGACAACCGAGTAGTTTTAAAATTGGTTCCGACAACATCATTTAGGTTTATTTTTCCTTGCATTATTCAGATAATGCGTTCCCATCATTTTATGTTTCCAAACCATAAAAGAAACAACCAAAATAACATGCTTTTTATATGCCATCCGCATTCGCCACGGGGCCCCGTTATGCACCGTTAGATTACTTAACTAACGGCAGAGCAGGGGCAGGACTAGCGCGGATGCAAAACATATAGAAACATATACTAAATATATATAATATATATATCAAAATCGCAGGCAGATAATAGTCATCACAGACAGATAAAAATCATCACAAGCATACGAACAACAATATGGAATAGCAGATAATTTAGGAGATTCGCGTTTCATTTGAGTTGTAAATAAGACGCGGCGTTCTCTGGTCGTGTGGATAGCCAGTGCAATGAAGATTCTAGACCCTTACGAGTGTGGCAAGTTACCCGCCAATCCCCAAAATGAGCCAACCCCAATCAACAAAGTGAATGAGCCACCCAACACTTCACGAAATCCGGTAACTTGAGCACCCCTCTATGGATCAACCTATACCCTCTACGAGTGCGGCGAATAGCCCATTAATTCTAGAGCAAGGCCCCCCAATCTCAACGCCATGAGATGCGGGCTCGTTGCCCTCTAGAATCCGGATATTTGTGCACTCTTCCGCGGGGTAATCCTAGTACAGAAAAGAAAATATTTATACAACAGTGATATCGATCTCAATCCGGTTGTGCCCCAATAAAAGAATAAACAAACTGGAAGAAATGGCAATCCACATGTCGGACGTTCGTCCCGTAATAATCAATATACAAATGAATCTGAACCGTACATCTAACATTGCACACAAGGCTATCCATCACGACAATCCATCCATAATATCAGTGCAACACAGAACATCAACGTGAATATCATATTCGTAAACCCGTCTGATTGTACATATAGCAACCAGTCGGATTGTACCGCTTTATGATATTAACGGTTGCAGAAACTAACATATGCACTGAAAAACAAAAATTCAAAATTTATATTGATTAAAACTTTCCGCATTGGCCCCTAGTACAAACCAGTACTCAAACAAATCTGGGCCAAAACCAAATATCCCAAAAATCACATTTCCATAAACTAAAGAACCACGAAAAAAGAGAGCACAACGACCCAAATAGGACTGCGGAACCGTGGCCAAAGAGCATGTTGGGCGGCGGTTCAGCGGCCAAAATTTAGGACCATGTGCCTAATTTTCTTCAGGTGCTCTAGAAATTCCTGCACATAATTTTAAGGCAATCTGAATGATTTTTTGAACAACTTTAAAATTCGAACAGCGGGCATGCAAATGGGAATGCGATCCGGGAAAAATCCGTCGATCGAAACTCTAAACTTGTGCAAACTAGCTAGTTAAGATTTATGGAGTGGCTCTGATACCATGTTGGGTTTCGGTGCTCGTGCTGCGGAAACCACAGCCGAGACGGAAGCAAAAACAAAAATTTTAACGAACCCTGAACGCCCGTAAAACCCAGGATTTGATCCATAGACCTAAACTAGCTAACTAAAAGTGCAAGGGTTGAGAAAATACAACTTTTTCGCGTGTCCACCCAATTGTGGAAGACCCCTCCAAGCTCGTACCCGTCGGGATCGCGTTTGAGAATCGATCACTCTTGCCGAAGATGATCCACCCGAGGGAATCCGAAGGAGGGTCTGACCGATGATCCAAACTCGCTAGGTGTGGATGGTCGGTGATGTAAGAATTTTTCACTAAAAAGTTTCTCTCATGAACCATGCTAAAAAATGGAGAGCAAGAAGAAGAAGAGATGAGGATGAAGCACCAAACCTTCTCACATGAAGCATGAACTCTAGAAAATGAAAAGTCAAGTGTAGAAAAGAAAGAATGGCTACTCTCTTTTGACCATGCATCAAATAGTGCATCAATAAATGATCTAATAAATGTGCTCTCCAAGCCATATCTCTTTACATGCTCATGCCACCTCATTTCCACCTCATTTCTTATTTGTTTTTCTAAAAGGAAAAACAAATATGAGGTGTCCTTCTTCTAGAAGCATTCCCGTATAAATACGGAATACTTCACCCGATATATGTATCGCTACATATACGTGTATCCGTATAAAAATACGGATAGCACTAAAGAGAGAAAATAAATAGTGAACAATAATACTAAAATATATGTATCAAAATACATATATAAATCATTAAATCAAAACCTGATTTAATAATTCGGCTTAATCCAAAACCGGCTAGTATTATCAACCGTCCGATTAAAGTCCGTGTATCACGTACACGTATTTAATCGGACTCCTGCACGTACCAATGTACGGCTCCTATATCTATCGCTTGAACCGGGAAAACTCTCTGTGTGGGACTCTAAAGACTCGACAATATGCTGGCAGTGGGTTTAACCACAAGCACGTCAGCGACATTAGCTGTACGTAACGGCTACCCATGGATACTTGTCGAAAGGGGGGGTCGACAACCAAGTGCGTTATTACCCTACTGAGTCTGAATGTGACAATCTCCATACAGTCGGGTCTCTTCGTCAAAGAGTATCGCATATAGGGTCTAGGGGGTGGATAACGTCAGACCCCTACTAACCCGATAAGCTGTGTCTGAGTCAAGTTCATCACCAACTGAGATATTACTGATCAACTATCAGTAAATCTCATCCACCGTGGCCACGGATTTCTAGTGATAGCTGACTGAACATAGAGTGACATCGACTCCTAATATCAGGAGAGACGAATCCCCGACAGTCGATCACTGCTTCCACGTGGCTCGGGACCGTACCCAACTAAAATCTGTTTGCACGACACCTTTGATCCGTGGCAGGGTAGTAATCAAAGTACAGTGAGAACTCACACGAAACAAATGACGACTTCAGGTCAAAGGACTAACCTGTACTCATGCCACCTGAGAACTTCCATCTGACGATAGATATAATACCATCTAGAAGTTCTCGGCGAGTCCGTCCAGTGTACTCACCTCCAGTGAGCACCTGTATACTATCTTAGGTGACAACACCAATGGCTTGTGAGACCGGCCGCCGCCCCTCGTCAGGGTCTAGAAGCGTATACACTAGTCTGCTCCGGAATATCGATGCCCAGTCTCGATATTCGCACGACTAGAGACATTTAAGGATGTGCTTATGGACAACCCAGCTCTCACATATATGATCGCCATCATAATGCTGGTCGTCAAGCAACAATCCTACGGGCTTCATCAATGATGAAGAACAATAAAATAGCATACTATAATCTTGAGTAGGACTATTATACCTGTATAGGTCATCCCTCAATTATCATAATCACCTACTTGCAATCATAATAATTGCCTTGAGGGCACTATATCCAACACCTTCGACGACGAGCTCGGCCTAGAAGGCGAGGGCTTCGAAGGGGACGGCGACGGCAGGCAGCTCCGGCGACGGTAGAGACAGTGGTGACGATTTTTGGTGCTTGGTGAAAAATTAGGGAAGGGGGTGGGGGATGATCGGGAGAAAAAATGTGATGAGATTTGGGGTTTTATTTTCAGTGCGTTGTGGGGCTCACCATTTTTTTTATTAGTAGCGGTTAGAACCGTGAATCTTTTATAACCGTGACCATAATATGGTCATGGTTATAACCGTGACGAAATAACCATTAGTACTGAGCACATTTGTAATAGTGTCTAAAGCGAGCCGAATTCGACGCTTATCTAACTTTTAATGCATGGTACCTATAAATCAATCTTTTACAGCTAAATAGTAAAGGAAAAAAATACTTCCGATGTATCAGCCACATACGTAGAATCAAGAGTATTGTGAGCCTTACAAAGTTGCTTGAAAACAAACATAGTGTTATCTTTTATCCCTCATATGTATTAGATGCATTACATTAGGAATTTTTTAAAAATAAATTCTCTTATGATCAAAGAGAGCACTCAATGTTCTAAAGTTTTGAGATCCTTGATCACATCACTTCCAAAAGCTCAAAAAGTTCCAAAAAGCATACACATCACATATAGCAGTTGACAAAACCAACACCTACTTCTAGCCCCTTAGCTCATGTTGACTGTTGACTAATATATACTGACAAGGTTGACCTGGGCCCCACGCAGAACAAAATGGCTCACCTCTCAAGGTTGTTAATGCAATTGTGTTGTGTTGTGTTTGGGAAGAAGCAAGAAATTAAGAAAGAAGCCAATAAGTATCACTCTCGTATATAATATAGGGGCTTGGTGAAAACAAGGGCTTAATATTTTCAATAGAGATCAGATGATGCATGTGTCATTTCATGGGGCTCACTAGAATTGAGAGCATCTGACAATTGCCCCTGCATGGACAGTTGCATCAAGAGAGCATCGACAATAGCACTCCCATGTCCCTTTTGTCTTGGTTCTCCAACAAGGAAGTAGATGAGGGGTATAAAGCCTATAGAAACCTAGAGATCTAAGATTGAGGAGAGGGTATATTATGATTACTTTAATCTCTATATAATTGGCTCTGATACCATGTTATATCCATCACATACAGTATTTGCTATGAATAGATCATATAAAATTGTATACGATATAACATATCTTAATATACTTTAGAAAAATAGGTACGTAGATGTATATAACGCGACTCCAGTTCAATCCCAGTATCATAAATCAGAAAGATATATAACGCAAAATCTTGGATTGGAAGGTGGATATAGGAAAGTGCTTAATATGAGTATTAAAAAATAATTTTATTTAGAGAAGATTTATGCATGTTTATTGATAAGTTCAAAAAGAATTCGAGAGAGAGAGAGAGAGAGCGCGAGCGGGCGGGGGACATTGATTAATAATTGAAGGGGCAAAGGACTTCTTGAGTGAGAGAATGTCTTGGAGAGAGAAATTTTTGGACTCACATGCAATATACCACCATATCATATCATAGTGTAATCATGCATTCTTTAATTATTTGAGAAACGAAGCCATGAATCTCTTTCTCTCTCTTGTTCTCTTTTCTCTCACTGAGATTTGTCAGTGAGGAAAAAGAGAAAGGAGGGCATTACCACTGTTAGAGCTAGGTTTTTTTCCTGCCATGCTTTTGTATTTATCAGAGCCTCTGAAAAGAAGCCTTTTATCATTTACTCCCTCACCCTTTATTAAAGGGTAAATATTTGTGTATGCTTTTTTAACTTTGCTTTTATACCCAAGGAAAGAAACCATGGGGCCTTTATTTTGCTCCCCCTTATTCCATACCTTTGATTATTTATTGTTTTTGTTAAATATAGAGTTTGATAGGTATACATTGTCATGCAAAGGAAAATTTCATCCTGTGTCGGCTGAAGGTCAGTTGCTCGTTATTTGTGCAGATGATCGTTCAATTTTGTGATTTCAATAAAAAAAAAATACATATAAAATATCAATATGATGTTGCAAATCATCTAAAAAGAAATTCTCCCATAAAACATCTTTATATACATTATTTAGTTGAACATATGCAATTTCATAACTAGGGTTTATAAAGATGCTTTTGGTTGTGGGATGGGGATAAGAACAAATTAAAGTGAAAGCATAAAAGCAGCAATAATAATTGCTAAAAAGTCTTCACTCTCTGCAAGCAAAACCTGAGAGACATGGACTGCAATTGTAGAATATGAGTCCTAGGGAACATGTCACACATATTGCCAAATACAACTACATCTCCATATACTCTCATCTTGGATTTTTCTTTAAATAAAAAAGAACTAAAAATATTGATGAAATATTTTGTGTTGAGAATAAGGAACCAACATCTTTTTCTTTTGAGGGAAAAATTGGTGGTGGGTACATGCAATGCAACCAACATTATTTTCCATAAGTCAATAGAAAAACAAAGTTTGAAATAACACTATAAAAATCTAGGCATCCGCTTCCACATCCACATTCAGTCAAAGTTTGGCCCATAGTTTCTCTTCTAGTACTAGCTCGAATATCTAACAATCTATAAACTTTTTCATTGATCAACACGGTTCATCTTGATCCTAAAAAAATCCCATATACAAAAAATTATGTGATTTACATGATTCTTGTATTTGCATTTGCAAATTTAACGGTTTATCAATAATAGCACATTTCACATAACCAAATCAATAGCTAAAGAGTATTAAAATTACGTGGAAACGGGTGTACTTGTGCTTTAGGCATCAAAAATACTTATGGAAACTCGCATAAACTAAATTCCCCATGATCAACCTGAATAACTTTAGCTTGAAAGATCTCCATTGAGATTCAAATCAAGTTAAAATGGTGTCTTTATAAAAAATAGAAGGTTGGATGTGACACCAGAGGCTTAAATATTGATTTTAGGGAACACACAATTAATATATTTGTGGTGTGATAGGTGTAGTTGATATATAGGGGGCACCCATTACATGTATATGTGTGCACATGAAGTAGTGTATATCATAATAATTAAGCATATGAGCTGGACCACTAGGAAAGTTCTTCATGTTGCTATCACAAATGTACAAAAAGTTGACACTTCTTCCCAAGTGATTTCATAGTCATGGAGGGAGGAGGAGGAGGTACAAAAACTAGGCTTCAATTCTTATATGACCCACACTTGAATGGAAGCATATGTCTAGTTGGTAACCAACTTGTAGCTTGTGGTCACAAAATTATATGGCACCTATTTTTCTTCTCTAAAATAACGCGGGGGGGGGGGGGGGGGGGGGCGGGAGGGAGGGGTGTGTGGATCTTTTTGAAGTAATTGGTTTTATAACATAGAATACACATGACAGAGAAATATAGCCTCCCACTATAAATAAGAATGATTTCCAAGAAGTCATTATAAAATCGTTTTAATAGGCGAATCCGAAAACCATTTTCCAAATCAGAAATCTGGCTATAGAATCTAGCTAGAATCGCATATCGGAAAAAATACGAAATGCAAGTTCCAACAAAAAATTTATAAAGACAATGAGTTTGCAAGCCAGGAGCCTTGGAGAAATATTTAGAAGTGATCATTTTTGTTTCCTTCGACCAACGGTTTATCATGATCATAAGATTGGGGAAGAAGCACGTAGTTCATAAAAAAAAGGATGTTTAGAGGGGATTAAAGTCAAGCAAAAAATAACCATGCATAAAACCAAAGGAATATAATATGGTACAATTGTAACACCAAATTTGCTTCAGGGATCAAAAATCAGCTGGCCAAAGTCAAACGATAAGTAGATCAGTTACTCCAGTAAATATCCGACAAAATCTGTTGAAAACAACTACTTGTAATTAACATTCCAATACAATTAGGACTAATCAAAAGTTACATAGTAAGCATGAGAATTTTGCAATTGCCCATGGTAGCTAGAAATCCAAATGATTTGACATTTTCTCTTTGTTGGGAAGCTCCAAATTAAAGCAAACCACATGCACATCATGCATGAGAAAATGAAGGCTTTTGTGATGACACTAAAAAGGAACTCTATCCTCAAAACCCTATCCAACTTTCTACCTAGCACTTTCAATCAACAAAATTTCATTAAATTTTTTTTTTTGATGTGTTCATGGTCTCCCTCTAGCTTTCCTATGAAGGATGAAATTCTATCCAAATTTACAGAGAAAAGATAGGCTTCAACACAAACTTTCAATGCTCTCTCTCTCCTCTCTCTCTCTCTCTCTCTGATATCACTTTGTTGTTGCTTTCTTTATTGCATGCTGTGAGCTTGAGATTTAGAGTGGCCTTCCCAAGGTGAAGTCAAGGTTGGGCCTCTTTGGGCTCACTACTGTCTCTGAAAGACATGACGATGGATTCAAATCTGATAAGATTTCCATGCTTTTGGATTGTGTTTCCTGCACACAAACACCACAAAAGTTGAATAGACATGCATCAAGTTTTTCTCATAAATCATATTGACATAGTTGCATTCTTATTCATCTTCTACTATCCCTAAATTAAGCACTAGTACTTCTTAATTTCCATTGTAAGTAGCACATACATTAGTATATTTCTTTTCCGGTTTTTATTGCAACCTTGGCGGGCGCTTTGAGATGGTATATATAAAAGCTAAGCCACCAATTGTTTGCATCTAAAGTTTACCTAAAATATGCCGATTACGCAAAAAGATCATGTTATAGATAAATCTGTAAGAACTATGAATTCATTTAGAGAAATTATATATATATATATATATATATATATATATATATATATATATATATATATATATATATATATATATATATGAGTTCATTTAGAGAAATTATGAAGATCCTACTATATACAGTTAGCTTTAGTTAAGTAAAGCCAGCCAAAATTGAAATGATATATTAAGCAAAAACCAACTCTCTTTATATATGCTTCTTCTTGAACTTGAAGTCAATTTAAGTTCAAAATGTGAATACTTGAGTGAAGGATTGAAGTGGTTAATTAATTACCTCAAAGCAGTGCTTGCTCCCAGTGGTGGAATCCCTTAGTGTGCCATTAATCCAGTTTCCCCTACTGAAGAAAATGCCACCATAATGAGTGTCTCTTCAATTAAGTGGAAATCCAATGAATTAAACAACATTAAGAAAAGCTACTTATCTTTGAACTAGCTATTAACTTGCTATTTACAATATACTTCATAAATTAACATGATTGAAACTAAATAGGTTGCCACGATCCATTTCCCACAATTACTCTATCACTACTATAACCCGGGAGGATGTGGCTCTACCACAGTTAATTAAAATAAAAATATTCAGAAAAACAAAAAAAAAACTTTAAACTTAAGATGGTATGGTCCGTATCATCAACTTTTTGCATGTGTGATGGACATTATATATATATATATATATATATATATATATATATATATATATATATATGAGATTAATGGAGGAAATAGGCCATAGGAGGGGATTTCCTCCTATGGCGTGGAAAAAAAACAACCTCCGCCATTTTTTCCGACGATCGGCACCCATCATCTTCATCATTATCATCTAAAATGTGCATACACCAAATTTCATGTGATTCCACAACTTTTTCACCGTTGATTTAGTGGGTTCAAAATTAACAGTTTACCGACAATAGAACATTTTACATTGCTAAATCAACGGTGAAAAAATTGTAGAATCACATGAAATTTGGTGTACCCACATCTTAGATGATAACGATGAAGATAATGAGGGCCGATCGTCGAAAAAATTGGTGGATGTTGTATTTTTTCCACGCCATAGGAGGAAATTTCCTCTTATGGCCTCTTTTCTCCATTATTCTCTCTCTCTCTATATCTATATATATATATATATAGAGAGAGAGAGAGATTTGAAAGGAACCCTGAAGATTTTTGGTTAAGATAATAGATTATTTTAGAGATTTAAATTTAAGGTAATAAATTAAGATGTATCCACATCGGACCTAAATTTTAATATACACGATTACATCGTATGTGCATAAATCCTAGATATAGTATAATGCAAACTCTTACACAATTTTTTTTAATTAATTGATTTGTGTCCATTAATTTCCAATATTGCCCTCTAATAATGCAATATGATATAGTGAAAATGGGGTATATATGTTTATTGCGTTTTTTTCCCGATAGCCCGTCTTATACTTCAATATTTTTTTCTGTCCTTTTCTACAATTAATATTTACCTGTAACCCCCCTACACTCATAAGTTATTCTTGTAGTTCTTCTAAACTTAAAAGTTACTCCTGCTAACCTCTTTGACTGACAAAAATATGTCTTTTTACAAATTACTTGCACAATCCATGTTTCATGATATTTAAAATACAAATTTCAAATTCAAACATCACATCATTAAAAAAGGTCCTTACTTTTCAATCTGACAATTACTTAAATTGAATTTCATATTATATTTAAAACATAACCATACTATATCAAACATTTCTACAACATTCTTTCTCGTGTGAAAGTCCTCTTTTCACTGCAATAATTGCAGCTCAATCACGTTTTGAAAATTATTTATATCAAAACCAAAATTCTACTACTTAATTGAATTCACATTAAGAAAGCATAACCCATTAATAAGAGGTTAACTTGATTCACCAGTTTGTGCCTAGTGGAGTTCAAACCCTTATTTAACAATCCTTCTTGATATTTACTTGTAGATCTTATGAATAACACCCAAAAGAAAATTCATTCATCTTCCTAAGCCAACCTTGATAATATTTTATACGGCTAGATTTTAGACCTTATTGATTCCTTGCGAAGATAAATAAAATGTTATGTTGTCTTTTCTTTTTTTGGGACAACTGATTGATTCAATGTAAGAAACACAATTTTAGTTGGATTTTTATCTAGATGCTTGACATGATATTTGCATTTTTATTTATCCATGGCATGCCGCAACAAACATTTATTTTGTGATTTGTATTCTTTGCTTGCACTTGTGTCAACAACATATAATATGAAATTGTCCTAGTTCCTTGCTTTTCTAATGACTTTTAGTAGTTGCATTCTAGCAATGTTAATAGAATATTCCATAAGGATACATTTTTGTCAATTGAGAGGGTTAACAAGAATAAAAGTTTAGGAGGGTTATATGAGTAACTTATAACTATAGAGGGCTACAGATAAATGCTAATTATAGAAGGGACGGAGAAAAATAGTACATGGGGGGCTATTGGAAAAAAAAACCATGTTTATTTTGTGCATCTTGTTGTGCCTTTTGCAAACCTAGAAAAGATAACTTGTTTCTTTTACCATTCATTGTTTTTACTTAAAACCAAATTTCAATTTGAACTATAATTTAAATAATTATTAATTGCATTACTCCAAATATTTAACTTTTCATTAAAAAAATGGTTTACACACACACAAACCCTAAAAACCTCACTATTAGCTGTCAGCTTTCAAACTGAGAGAGAGAGAGAGAGAGAGAGAGAGAGAGAGTCTTTTGAACTGTAGGAAGGGATCATTGCAACATCATAGGGGTTGGAAATTCTCTAGACCTACAAAATGGCAAACTTTTTTGGCTTTGGATTTCATTCTCCTATGACTTCTATCAGGAAAATATTCCTATTATATAAAAAAATATTGTTTTTCTTTCCTAAGAAAAAGGGCTATAAAATCACTAATTAGTCTTTAAGCAATGAAATGTGAAAAGCCAAGACAATGTATATCCCTTGGCTTTTCACACTAGCTTATTATTGTGTGTGTGTGAGAGTGAGAGAGAGAGAGAGAGATTTATTACATATTTTCTATTTAAGGAACTTCTTTTAATTTGGTGTTAGATATAACAGCATCTTAGTTTTGTGAGATCACTGCCTAAATTTATGTTGTCCAAAAGAGATGAGAAAACATACTATAGTGAGCAAATTTCTTATTTTATACATCTTGATACTGGTTCAAACACAAGCCTTTTAAGGTTAATTATTAGTGAATTTATATATAATACCTCAGAGCTTTCCACCACCAAATTGTGAAGGAAAAAAATGTCTTATCAATCTCTCAATGTTTATATTTCCATCACTTCTTATCATATCAGAAAATTCATATGATTAACATTAAAAAAAATAGAAATGCAATTTTTATACAGTTCTCTCTTTATTTAAACAGTATTTATTTCCTTATTTGGAATTAAAATGACCATTGAACCTAAGAATTACTCTTCTTTTTTTGAGTGGAAAATGCCATGCAAGCTTAATTAATACCTACAGAAGCTAATTAAACAAGTAACATATGATTATTTTTTTTTAAAAAAAATCACCTTGAAGAATTGCTCCAGAGACCATAGTGATTGCTGGCTCCTTGATTCATCCCCAATCTCCCTTCATGCTCACCTGATGATTGGGATCCAATAATGTTGTGAATCTCGACGGAGTTGTCATCAGAGATTTCGCCAGCCGAACCATTCTCAAACCCATCTGATTGGCCTACAACAAAAAATAATTTCCTAATTTTCATTTCCATATTTACTTTTAATCAATATCTTCATAGGAAATATAAAAAAAAGAAAATTCTACACTACCTGAAGAAGCCGGCATAGGTGCATTAGTACTCTTCACCGTCCGATACATCTACAATCATATTTACTAGCTAGAATTATCACACAAATTATAGTATTGAACAAATTAAACTAATCAAAAGAAGTAAAAAATCTTGTATACATTTTTAGTGAGAGTGGAGCAGAAAGCAAATTAGTAATGCTAGATTGATACTATCAAAACTTTTTTTTTGAAATGGTTCAGTTTCTCTAATTTATTTACAACAATTAATATGTTTCTTGCTTCCAAAGTAAAGTGGTGCTGCTGCAAAAATCTCATCTTTTGCAGAACCCACTAACACAAAATAAGTTTGAATCACAAGACAAACTCAGATCAACATAAAATAAGGGGGGATCGGCAAAAATAAAAACGAAAAAGGAAAAACAATTTCTTAATTTTTTCAGGAATAAAAAAAAACAAAATGATAATACCTGCAAATGAGATTTGACATGAGCCAAGGTGAGATCCTTGACATCCATCAGCTCAAGCACTGACTTGGGTGTTGCCCCTATTAATTAATCAATCATAATTTTTTTTTTTTTTGAAAAAAACCCAAAATGAAAAATAGAGAAAATGGAAAAATGAAAACCCTACTGTCATGGCCTCCAAGGAGGTCAACAGCATGAACAAATCTGGCGTGGAGGGTCGTAGTCCACCGCATCCTAGGCGCCCGCATGCTCCTCTTCACGGGCACCGGCCGTGCCAGGAACCTCGTCCCCGGCCTCGACAGCGAAGAGGAATCATAGAACTGAGCAGCTGCAGGGTTATGATGATGATGATGGTTGTACACTGGGATCCCCCTAATGGGCCTCATGAACTCAAGGGTCTGGTGATGATGATGATGATGATGATTGAAATTGTAGCTGCTGCCGAATGCTTCGTTAGCGCCGAATGGTGCATTAATGTTGCTGCTGGTGCTGCTGCTATAGTGGTTGAAACTGAAGTGGGGATTGATAGTTGAAGTCGTGGTTGATAAGGAGAGATCGATGATGTTTCCGTCGGCGGCGATGATGGGCTTTGAGGGTTGTGTTGTTGTTGTGGTTGGAGGAGGAGGATGAGGGGTACTGGTGGTCCAAAACCCTAGATCCATGGTGGCTTGTTGATGTTCTTGCCTACTAGTAGTGTAATTAGATGATGATGAGTTTGTTGTTGGTGCTGGTGGTGGGCTGATTTGTAGGGTCAGGTCTGGTTGCATTGGAAACAGCTCCATTTTCTTCTTCTTCTCCTCTCTCTTCTTTGCTTTTTAAGTACTAGTTCTACTACTAACTATTACTTCTTGAATCTTATAAATTCTTGATATTCTTCTTCTTCTACCCTTTTCTTCTTCTTCTCCTTCTTGTTGAAGGCTTTGTTTCTCTCTTTTATTTTTTTAGTTTTTTTGGGGGGGTTGGAGGGGGGGGGGGGGGGGGGGGGAGGGGTTTTGGTGGTGTGTGTGGAATTTTGGGTGTTATCGGGTGAGATTTGATTTTGTGGAACTTGTGTTTCTGGGGGGAATATTGTTGATAATAATATATGAGAGACTTGTGTTTTTATTTGTGGGGTAGATGGCTTGGTGATGATGTTAAGAAAGATATGACGGTGTGGTATAGTGTGTTTATGGGCATTATGTGTGTGTGTGTGTGTGAGAGAGAGAGAGAGAGAGAGAGTTTTGTTATTAGGATAATTTTCGAGTTATTGAGAGAGAAGATGAACATACGGTTTGTAATTTTAAAAATACGATATTGGAACTTGTAAGAGAGACAAATTAAGGGTTGAATTTAATCGGTCTATGTTCTCATCACATCAGATAGAGATATGGAAATAAAATGGTAAGACCTCTAATGTTGCGTACCTAAGGCCTAAGGCTGTCCAATTAATTCTTAATCAATCTCTTTTGACTGGGTATATTACATCGGGGTTAATCTAGAATTTTTCTGAGAGAAATAAATGAATTTGAGGGTTTACATATTGTGATTTTTTTTAGAGCTAGCTTCTTCAAAATTGTGCCTTTTTGGTGAGGTATGATGTGGTGTGTGTCTGGTGAGTGTATGTGAAGGAGATCCGGGAAGAGAGGGAAAGAGGAACAAAAACTAGTTTGAGGTTACACATGCTTTCCAAACATTTTCATAATCAAGGAAAAAGAGAATTCTAATGTTAGTATATAACTTATTTGTTTCCTGCCAACCACTTGGCTTATTACCACTGAAACCATCATCATTTTTTCGTTTTTGACCATCCTTTCTTTTTTATCAAAATTGTTGGGATTTACTTCTTTTGCTTTTAGTTCTATCATGTATAGTATGATATGGTTGTAATAGATCTATTAATTAATCAATTTCTCGTTTTATATTTATTCTTATGTCATGTTCAATTCTCATAGGCGGACCTCAATCTTTTGAGGTTCACTCCCTCTCTCATATTGTCCTTATTTGGTTGGAAACTAACTGGTTATGTTGGATTTATTCTCACATCCTTTTGTGTGACTAAAGTTACATATGACAAATACTTAATTAATAATTCTCACATAATGCCATTGAAGCTAAATATAGAACAAATTTGAACTAAGATATCAATATAAATGCATGTTTCTGTTCTCAAGGTTGATTCTAAAGCTCTATATAATTTTATAAAATTACCTCGAGACTATGTTTGCTTGCAACGTTTTACGTCTCTAGCAGTACGTAAGAACATGTTGATATGTCGTATGTATCGCTTAATTACTCGTCATATAATTTGAAATATGTCAAATCCAATAATTAAATTTCTAGTGGATATCCAACATAACAACACTTCGATGCATGATTTGGCCTTCTATATGTGCCATGAATCCCATCACAGCCTTATTATTCCAAACACATCAAAAACCACAACCTACCATTCATTATGAGTTAACATTTTTGAAGGCTAATTAGGTTCATGCATCCCATTCCTCCTTTGCAATGCTTTCTTCACTCACTGCCTGATTTCTCAACTCATGTGCTGCATGAATCATCTACTCTAACTTCATCCCTTCTCTATTGCAAATTAAATGGTACTCATATCTTTTAGGGTAAATTTTATAAAGGGCCGTTGAGTTTTCAGGGGTTTTGTGTGATAGCATCATTGAACTTTTAATGTTATGAACCTTTTTGAATTAGTAATATTGTATGAAAATATATGTTAGTTTTATTAACCCATTTAAGGAATAAATGGACCACAGATAACCCCGAAATAACTTTATGCGTGAATTGAATGGCTCCAAAACAAACCGAATTAGACATTCTTTGATGAATATACCCTGACAAAACCGTAAAAGTTTCAATGGGCGTTTTATAAAATTTACCATCTCTTTTATTTTGAATATGTTATTACACTTTAAACAAATTTTTGGTTATTTCACGGGATTTTTTAATTGGGGGAAAAATGCTTTTAACCATGCTGTTGAAATATTTGTAGCATATATATATATATATATATATATATATATATATATATATATATATATTCTGTTTTAATTAACTTTATAACAAAGCAACCAAACCCAAAAAAAGGGAAAAAGGAAGAAGAAGGAAAAAGTAGCCCATCAGATGTCTTATTGCAGCTTTATTCTCAATGAACCAACTAATTTTTAAACTCATTGTGACTAATTAACACAAAGGATAATGATATATATCTTATCTTATAATAATTTGAAGTAATAATATAAATATTTCTTGTTTTAAAATTGGTTTTGGCCGTAATCCCTTCACATGATAAAACCAAATAACTACACCATTTTCCTCATATATAATCCTTGTCATAGTCCCTGTTAAATGAGAAATTATTCGGTGTGCTGTGCATACGAGAGAAAGAAATAAGCACATAGGCCCAACCAATTTGCCCGAAGGCTGCTCGGAATTCTCTATCTCTTTCTCTTTCCTGTCCGGATGTATTACACCCGGCACACCAAATAATTTCTCATCGATTAATATGTCTAACTACCATGAAGGTAAAGTGACGTCTCAATGTGGACTTGAGGACTTTGCAATTATTTGTGTTAATAATTATGGAGTTTACTTCAGATCAGACGTCTGCAGTTCAATGAGATAGACGTCTGGACGTGTATGAGAAGCATGTCAGAAACGCCAGAGCAACGGAAGACGTCTGCAGGCCAGCAAGGCAGACGTCTGTGGAAGAACGGAGCCCAATCCAGAGCATAGGCAGACGTCTGCCCAAGTGAGGGTCAGACGTCTGTCTTAAGAAGCTGAAGATTTACAGAGTCGAGACAGACGTCTGCCTAGGTGTGGGTCAGACATCTGTCATCGTGATACCTGTTGCGAATCTTATTTTACCAAATTGTGATTTATCTCTATTTTGGATAGAATTAGGGTTTGCCTATAAAAAGGGACCTCTCATATAATATTTGTAATGCCAAATTAAATTAAAAGGAGAGACTATTGTATTGAGAGGGTAACGGATTAGATATAGAGAGATTTGAGAGAAATCTCCTAGGGTTTGTTCGTGGTATATTTGATTCAAGATTATGATAGACATTGTAGATTCCGCTCTGCCGGGAACTAGCCATAGAGTGGGTGAACCTCGTTAACAAATCCATTGTCTCTTGTTTGATTCTTATTTTTTCTTGCATCGTTATTAATTTGTGTTTCGTTGTTAATTGTGTGGATGTTGTTATTGCATGATTTGGTTTGTCGCGAGTATTGTTCCGTGTATCGACTTATCCTTCCCCAACAATTGGTATCAGAGTGTGGTTAAGAAACCTAGGGTTATTCGATTCTATGATATAGGTTAACAGTGGATAACGACGCTTGTGTTATCTTCCCAACTTTCTTAGATAGTTATTTTGAAGGCATTGGTTCAGATCAAGTAAGAAATTATGTTTTTGTTGCGACATAGACGAAAGTTGACGAAGAATAAAGTAAGTATCGAAAAATTCAATGGTCACAATTATAGTTGGCGGTGCATGCAGATGGAGGACTACCTATACCAAAAGGACATGTATCTTCCATTGCTAGGAGAAAAGCCCAAGAAGATGATCAACGAGACGTGGAACCTTTTGGATAGAAAAGCCCTGACAACGTTAGATTGTCGTTGACTCCGCAGGTGGCCTTTAACATTTCAAAAGTGAAGACAACCATGGCGCTAATGACGACGTTAACGAAGTTGAATGAGAAGCCTTCCAAATCAAACTAGATATACTTAATGAAAAAGTTTTTTAACATGAAGATGGCAGAAAGCGGTTCGGTTACATAACACTTGAACGAATTTAACAGCGTGATGAGCCAACTCGAATCGGTTTCAATTTTGTTTGAAGATGAGGTTCGTGCCCTTTTATTTCTATGTTCATTGCCGGAGAGTTGGGAGAACCTCGTAATAGCGGTTAGCAAATCGATCCCAGAGACTCTCACATTTAATGATGCGGTGAGTTGCATATTAAGTGATGAGATGCAAAGAAAGGCTATGAGTGGGAGTTCGGAAACATCTGCACTTTCAGCGGAGAATCATGGCAGGACGATGGAAAGGAGAAAAGGGAAGAAGGACAAGTCTAAAAATCGAGGAAAATCTCAGGAAAAAATCCAAGGCGCCTGTTGGAATTGCGGAAAGAAGGGTCACAGGAAAAGTGAATACAGACTTCCAAAGAAAGGGCTCAGATAAAAAAGCAGATGAAAAGGAAGCTGTGGTGTCTACACAAAAATAAGGGGAACAAGGGTTTTGTCTATCAGAGAACGAGAGCATAAATGCAGATACTTGGTTCCTAGATTCAGGGGCTTCCTTTCACTGCACTTCAGGCCAGCATCATTTCAGTGAGTATGTTTAAGATGGTTTTAAACATGTGATGGTGAGAAACGGTCAGCCGTGCAAGATCATTGGCAAATGGACGCACATCCTACAACCGTTAGGAGGAGATCAATTAAAACTGATAAATGCGAGACATATTCCAGATCTGAAGAAAAGGCTAATTTCCATAAGTCAGCTGGACATCTAAGGTTACATAACGATGTTTGGTAATTCTCAGTGGAAGATTTCCAAAAGATCATTGGTGGTCGCAAGGGAAAAGTTGAGCGGTTCATTGTATTCATTTAGTGGGAGAAGCAGAGGTTCGGTTACATTAGCGATGGGTTCGAAGATAGATTCGGAGACTTCGTTATGGAACAAACAATTGGGCCAAGAACATGAAAATTCTTCAAAGTAGGGGGCTTCTTTCGGGGCTGAAAAATGTGGAGTTGGGGCTTTGTGAGATTTGCATTTGCAGAAAGCAAAGTGTGCTCAGATTTCAGATTGGAGGCGTAGCTAAGAAGACCAAGAAGCTGGAGATGGTGCATACGGACGTATGGGGTCCAGCCTCAGTAGAATCTTATGGAGATAATCAGTACTTCGTAACATTCATCGATATGCAAGCCGGAAGACATGGATGTATGCAATGAAGAACAAGTCTGATGTGTTTGGTATCTTCAAACACTAGATTGTGCAGGTTGAGGACCAAACGTGGGCCAAGGTAAAATGTCTTAAGTCCGATAATGGAGGGGAATATTACACACAGGAATTCGAGGCGTTTTGCTCACAGAAGCATATTCGTTGGTTGAAAACGGTGACGGGACGCCACAACAAAATGGCATCGCTGAAAGGATGAACAAGATGATCCTAGCGCGAGTGGGTAGCATGACCTTGGATGCAGATGTACCAAAAATCCTATGGGCAGCAGCTGTCGACGTTGATGTGTATCTGATCAATGGAAGCCCGGCGAATGCATTTGATGGAGGAATTCCAAAAGAAATTTGGTCAGGTAAATTGGCTAATTATACGCACTTAAAAGTATTTGGTTGTATTGCGTATTTTTTGATTGATAAGGTAGAAAGGAGTAAGCTTGAATCAAAATCTAAGAAGTGTGCTTTCATAGGCCATGATAGAGATGAGTTCGGATATAGATTGTGGGATTACACAAGCAAGAAGGTAATACGAAGCCGGAATGTCGTCTTTGATGAACAACACTTGTACAAAGAAGAACAGTAAGCCGAAGATGGTGCAGTATCGGAGCTTTTCGAATTAGGTGGAACTCAAGAGAGTAATCAGGTACCTAAAGGTGGAGCTCAGAATATGAAGGAGACTGCAGTGCAGGATCGACTTCAAGAACAGGTTGGTGACCATGTTCATGTTGGCTATAGTGCCCTCAAGTTAATTATTGGATCGCAGGCACGTGATTGCAATGATTGAGGGAGGACCTATACCGGTAGAACAGTCTTACTCGAGATGATAGTGTGCTATCTGGTTTGTCTTTATCACCGTGTACATGCTTCAGATGACATTTCAGATCACTATTACATGTTGATAGAGCTCATAGGATTCATGCTTGACTACCAGCAGTATGATAACGATCATATACATGAGAGTTGGGTGGTCTATAAGCACATCCTTAAAGTGTCCCTAGTTGTGGGAGTTTCGAGACTGGGCATTGATATTCCAAGAGTAGACTAGTGTATACGGATCAAGACCCCGACAAGGGGAGGTGGCCGGTCTCACAAGCCATTGGTGTTAGTTGGTTCACTTAAGATGTATACAGGTGCTCATTGGGTTATGAGTACACCGGACGGACTCGCTGGAAACATGCTAGTTAGTATTATACCTATTGTCAGATAGCAGTTCCCTGGTGACATGTGTACAGGTTAGTCTATCGACCTGAGATCGTCATTTGTCTCATGTGAGTTCCTACCGTGCTTTGATTACTATCCTACCACGGCTCAAAGGAGTCTTGCAAACATGTTTTAGTTGGGTACAGTCCTGAGCCACATGGAGGCAGTGAGCGGATCGTCAGGGGATTCGTCTCTCCCGGTATTGGGGGTTGATGTCGCGGTGTGCACGGGTGACCATCACCAGAAATCCTCATCCGGGGTAGACAAGAATTACCGATATAAGATCGATAGTTTCTCAGTTGGTGATAGGTTTCATGCCGACACTGAATGTCAAGTTATTAGGGGTCTGACTTTATCCACCCCCTAGACTCGATATGCGATACTCAAAGACGAACGGACCGGACTGTACGGATATTGTCACTGTCATGCTCGGTAGGGGTTTTAGGATGAGTTTGCTCGTTGGCCCCCCTTTCGCTCAATACATGGGTAGTCGTTACGTACAGCTAGTGTCACTGATGTGCTTGTGGTTAAACCCACTGCCAGCGTATTGAAGAGTATTTAGAGTCCCACACAGAGGGTTTCCCTGGTTCGGGCGAAACGTTGTAGATGCCGTATGGTTTTATGGTAGGGTTCGATCATATACGTGCTCTTGTGCACGGATCATGATCGGACGGATAATACTGGTGGGCTTTAGTTTAAGTCGGATCCTATTATTATATTGTTGGATTATTTTTGTCTCGTTGTATTCGTATTCAGTCAGAATACGGATGCGGGTATGTATATACGAATGAGGGGTATTCTTGTAATTCGTTACAAGTTCACGTTAGAAGTTGCCTTTTCTTTTTGGATTAAACATTTTGGTTTAATGTTTGATTATTGTGGAAAGTATGAGTCATGGATTTTTTTTGGCTTATTCTCTGTGCTGGCAATTCGTGACCCATGCTCTTGTGTCTTGGATGAGTCATGGTGACTCATGCATAGTTTTTTTTGTGTTGAGATATTTAGTTGTGGCAAAGGCAGATCTTTATTCGATAATTCCTTTTCTTTACTTGCTAACAACAATATCTCACAACACAACAAAAATTAAAAAGGGCAGAGAGCAACTTAGCCCATTTACTTCACTGCCAAAAATCTTTGCCTCACACTTTCTTCACTCTTGGCAACTTCTTTTACCTCCACCCTAACATGTCTTAAGTGTTCAGAATCCTTGGGTGTTTTGAGACAAAATAATCACAAACACACTCTACTTTATCTTGGGCATGTAGGCTAGCAAACTGGATGCCCGAATTGCATCGGTTTTGAGGCGGGAGCCCGTATTACTAATCCTCGATATGGATCTTCTTCGATGTGGGGAGACCGGAGATCAAACTTGATCGAGAAAGCCGCGAGGAGCTTGGGACAGAGGTTGATGACCGAAAGACACGGATCGATCGGTATAACCTCTCTAAACTCCTTTTACAGTTAACTAGTATAGGGTTAATGGTTCGATCCGGGAATCGGGTTCCATTAGCACCGTTTTTTTAAAAGTTTTTGTTCCGCATTTGGCTACGGATTGATGGCAGGGGCATTGCCGTAACCCTACAGTTCAGCAACTAGATATACCAGTTCTGAAAAGGTCTATGCGAGATAGGAGGCTACCTGCTAAACTTGTTACGTTTTGTACACAGATTTGGGAAAGTCTGAATCCCTTGAAGAAGCAACCAGTGATTGTGCTAGAAAACAGTGGGAGCAAGTTATGAACGAGGAGATAGATTCTTTGAAGAAGAATCGTATGCGGGATCTAGTGAAGCTAAATAGGTGATTATATGGGATTAAAAATGAGGCTGATGGTATGAAGCGGTACAAGGCACACTTAGTAGTCAAGAGATTTGCGTAAAAGAAAGGAATTGACTATCCAGAAATATTTTTCCCCTGTGGTGAAGATGACATCTATTCGTGTAATTCTCAGTATTATGGCAGTGGAGGATTTGCACTTAGAACAGCTGGATGTGAAAACAACGTTCCTTCATGGAGATTTGGGGGAGAAGATCTATATGATGCAGCTACCAGGATACGATGTGAAGGGAAAATAAAGTATGATGTGTAGACTGCGAAAGAGCTTGTATAGTCTTAAGGAAGCTCCTAGGTAGTGATATCTCAAGTTCGATCAGTTTATATTGGAGACATAATTTGTACGGTATGGGTCAGATCACTTTGTCTATATTCAGACTTTTGAGGACGGAAACTGCATTATTTTATCATTTTACGTGGATGACATGTTGGTAGCGGGTCCGAATTTTGAGAAAATTCAAAGTCTGAAGAAGATAATAGCTGAAAATTCCCCATGAAGGATTGTGGAGCTGCCAAGCAATTCTAGGCATAAAGATCGTGAGAGATAGGAAGTAGCAGAAGCCGTGGTTATGGCAAAGGGACTATATCGAGAAGGTTTTGAAATGGTTCAACATGGACAAGTCAAAACCGGTGAGTATGCGCTTAGCGAAACACTTCAAACTCAGTCAGGAGTTATGCCCAACAACTCAAGAGCCGAAAGATGAGATGACAAGCATGCCTTATGCATTTACGGTGGGGAGTTTGATATATGCAATGGTGAGTACGGGATTAGATATTACACATGCAGTGGGAGTTGTGAGTAGATATATGCAAAACCCGGGAAAAGAACATTAAAATGCGGTGAAGTGGATTTTGAGATATCTAAGGGGTACGTCAATTCATTGCTTGTGTTTCGGGGGTTTCGGGGGTGACTCTCTAAAGGTGCAAGGTTATGTTGATGCGGATTACTCAAGTGATTGAGATAGTGGGAAGTACACAACATGGTACGTATTTACGATTGGGGGAACAACAGTGAGTTGGGTCTCTCAATTGCAAAATGCGATGACATTGTCAACGACGGAGGCTGAATACGTGGTGATCATAGAATCAAGTAAGGAGATGGCATGGTTGCAAGAGCTACTTGAAGAATTGGGGAAGAAACAAGACTTTAATACCTTGTGGAGCGACAACCAAAGTGTGATACATTTGGCGAAGAACGCGTCATATCACTCTCAGATGAAGCACATCAAGGTGCAGTATCATTTTATTCACATAGCAATAGAAGATAGCGAGTTGATACTACAAAAGATCGTGGAAGAAAAGAATCCGGCGAATATGTTCACCAAGTTCGTAAATAGAGATAAGATGGATCTCTGTTGCAGGTTAGTGAACCTCTCTATGATAATCTAATGAGGAGAGAGTAGAGCGGAGTCGTTTAAAGTCTATTAGCGTTGGGAATCAAGGGTGAACTATCTCTAAATGGGAGATTGTTAATAATTATGGAGTTTACTTCATGTCAGACGCCTACAGTTCAATGAGGCAGACGTCTAGACGTGTATGAGAAGCATGTCAGAAACACTAGAGCAACGGAAGACGTCTGCAGGCCAGCAAAGCAGACGCCTGTGGAATAACGAAGCCCAATCCAGAGCGTAGGCAGACATCTGCCTAAGTGTGGGTCAAACGTCTATCTTATGGAGCTGAAGATTTACAGAGTCGGGATAGACATCTGCCCAAGTGTGGGTCAGATGTCTGTCATCGTGATAACTTCTGCGAATCATATTTTACTATATTGTGATTTATCTCTATTTTGGGTAGGATTAGAGTTTGCCTATAAAAAAAGGACCTCTCATATAATGTTTGTACTGCCAAATTAAATCAAAAGGAGTGACTATTGTATTGAGAGGGTGATGACTTAGATCTACAAAGATATGAGAGAAATCTCCTAGGATTTGATCGTGGTGTACTTGATTCAAGAATATAGTAGATATTGCAGATTCCGCTTTACCGGGGACTAGCCATACGGTGGGTGAATCTCGTTAACAAATCTCTTGTCTTTTGTTTGATTTTTATTTATTTATTCTTGTATCGTTATTAATTTGTCTTTCATTGTTAATTGCGTGGTTGTTGTTATTGCGTGATTTGATTTGTCATGAACATTGTTCCGTGTATCGACTTATCCTTTCCCAACAAGTTGGCGTTAGTTTAAGATCTGGTCCTTGATCTCATATTTATAAACCCCAAATTTATGTTGGATTTCCTGTCTTACCCTATTTCCATCCTTTGGATTTAAGAGCAGGAATTGGGCTTGATAAAAGATGGACCCTGAATCCCATTAAAAGTGAGATTAATTATATTATTGATGACCCACATATATTAACTTACAAAATTATGTCATTTAAAAACTCCTTAGCTTACTTAGATGATAGGTTTTACTCGTCTTTTTCTATCATTTATCATCCATTTATCTTAATAGATTCCAAAGCCTTTATAAGCAAGAATCACTACTCCAGATCAGAGATTTGGTCACGGTTGAAACCGTGACGAAAACAAGATATAGTCATGGTTTTAACCGTGACACAACCATTGCCATAAACTTCGTCACCATAGGCCTTGTCACGGTTAAAACCGTGACAATATTGTGTTTTGGTTATGGTTTATACCGTGACCATATAGCCGGCGTTACCAAAATGGTGTCAGATTTCTGAAAGAAATCAGTGTAAGGCCTATAATATAGTAATCGTTTGAACCGTGACCATATATATATAGTCATGGTTGCAACCATTACAATTCATAAAGTATGGCCACGGTCAAAACAGTGACCAAAACTTCAATCGTTACGAAAGACTAACTGACATCTGATTTATCTCTCAGGTATCAGACAAATGGTAACGGTTGAAACCGTTACTTAATATATCTTGTCATGGTTAAAACCGTGACTATTTGTTTTATGTATTTTTTAAAAAACTGGAATCGCCGCGCTCCACTCACGCTGCTTTCATTTACAAATATCATGCAATTATAATATAATCATATCTCACGCGATTATAAACAAAATATATTAATCAAGAATTAATATGAATCGAATCGCACACAATTATAAACAAAATATATATTCAAGTCCAATATAAACAATAAATATGAAAAAATTTGTACGTCAATAAATCAACAAATGAATAGACCTAATCTAAGGTCATTGGGACGATCCACCACCATCGTCACGTGACCTGAACCTATTCCCAAACTTGTCTCGTATGGCTTATCAGATGGTCTCCACAGTCGTCTGCGACAGCTCCTGAACCTGCGGCGTAAGCGTCTGCAGCTGTGTTTGCTGCCGCGCCATCTGATCGCGGAGCACACGGATCTCCTTCTACGACGCAGCTGCTGCATCTACCTGCTTCTCAGCTAAAACATACTCATGGATGCTGGCACGCCTGGCATCAAGTCGGTGGGGTTCGGGACCATGATGTTGGCCGGATAGCAAATCCAGGACAACGATAATGGCGGTAATCGGGTTGGTGGGGCCAAGTCCTAAATCGTCCGTCCTCTCCTTGAACCGTGTCTATAAAGAATATATATTTATATAAACGTGTTAACTTAAACTACAGAATAAACTTGATTATTAGAAACTTACTATGTACTCGCCCATGCCCTTATGTAACGTGCCCCGTCCCTTAGAAACGGTATAGATGGCAGGATCTTTCTGTTTCTGCGATAAAATTAAGGCATGAAAATTTAAGAAGAGTTCAACGTAGAGGAGAATGATGATGACTTAAAGTTTGCCTATGGTTGTGT
Source organism: Agapanthus africanus (assembly GCA_030015575.1). NCBI lineage: Eukaryota > Viridiplantae > Streptophyta > Magnoliopsida > Asparagales > Amaryllidaceae > Agapanthus > Agapanthus africanus. Next base: position 348,504,488 of record JASDDO010000024.1, on the reverse strand, counting down.
GTGTGTGTGTGTGTGTACAAATACACACACAGACACATACAAACAAAGCACGCATTATTCATGATTTTTAATAAGTAATTTGTGACAATAGTTAACAAATAAAATTAAGCGTCAAAATACTTACGAGCTTCCACTGTGCGCTGACCTGTGTATGCTTCTCTTAGGGCGGGACAACGCGGTTGAACACGCCGTTGTTCCGATTCTGCTTGTTGCGAACCGACACAGTCTTGCAAATATAAAGAAGATTATATTATATTTCAGAATATGATTTAATATTATATTTTCATAATCTTAAAAATTAAATTTATACATGAACATCATCGCACTCGTAATACGCGACTAGAAGCGGCCAATCCTTTCTCGGGACATCCCGCGCTATGGTATCCACCATTGCCCTCCTCTCCTCCTCACTCGCTGCGAGGCAGGGATAGTATTGATCCTTCTTTACTTCATTTCAGCGTTGTCTCTTGATACCTTGATACTGCGGTACGATCCAGGCAAGGGCGTGATGTGGATCGAATGACACGGGCACAACATTCTTGCCGGGCTCACCGATGAATCTATAATGTTTCGAGGTGTGAAATTGCAAAATTTTAAATAAATATATATATATATATATATATATATATATATATATATAAGTGTAACATTTCAAAATAATAAAATATCATTTTTGGGAAATTTTATAATTTAATATTACTTTATTGAATATTTTAATAATTCGGTATAATTAAATACAAATAAATGGAGAAAAATTTGGAAAAATTATGGAAAATTCTAAAATAGGGTCGTTTTGGTTCTGCTGCTCCTACATCTATAGTTTAGGCCCCTGGCATGTATAGATTTGTCTAATTTGACCTAGGGTGAAATCTGGAGCCTATTTCCTTAGTTGATGTTTTGGATTCGTATTTCCGTATTCCGTATCTTTAATTCTGAATTTGTGTATTGTGTTTTACCTCGACCATTTGGCATTTATATGACGATATCGAGAGTTGTTGATGGTTTTGGAAGGCGTTGTGCATAGGTTTTAACCTATAGATCATAGCGTATCGTTTTGGGATTCGTATGCCGTTTTAGTTTGGAATTGGTTTTGATACGCATTTGCGATACGTTAATGTGTAGGTACCAAATGAAGACTCCGGGACGACAAGCAAGCGCGTGGCGACGTCTACAAATGAAGACGCAAGGTGAGTAGATTATATCTACAGGGGGAAGTCGGGTGGATGGCGTATAGCATCCCCGCGGTCCGTAGTTGATATACTATATATATGTATGATAGTTATAGTGTGTTGTGGATATTGTGTTAGGTGTATTATGGATAGTTTAGGGTTAGAAGCAACTAGTGTAGTTCATAGTCGCTAACCCTAGAATAGATTTACACCTACACGTACACCCTTGCACATTCATTATACTTGCACTGTGTTTGATGATATTGGACGATATTGGAGGCGAGTCGATGATTTTGGGCATTGTGCCGCGAGATCGGTGATTTGATATGATTCGTATGTGGGATACGGCATGTGATCTCTAGCGGGCCTTGGAACGTGTATTTACACACGCAGTTATATTTACCTTATCAGTTGTACTAGACTTAGATCAGTACCCCAGATTATGTGCTATGATGATGAGGATACCAATTAATTGATGAGCTGATTGTGATAATTGACCCGTACCCAGCTATTGGGATGCCGTACGACGATGTATCGTACGAGCTTTACATTGATGATAGATCTACACTCATGACTGAGGATTGTCATATGATATACTGTATTGTACGCGATACTATTGAGGCGGGATCACCGACTATTATATGTATATATATTTATATCGACTCAGATTTCGGTGTATTCCATACCCCTCCCAGTTGACTTGATACTTAGATCTGTAGTTTGCATAGTAGATGTTAGACTAGACCCAAGTCATACCTATTTCAACAACTAACGAATCGGGAGTATCTTAAAAACACTGTAGCCCTTATTTTACAAAAACCCCGATTTGTCTTATTTCAAATGGCAAGCTGCATTATTATTCATTTACCATTTATTCTACGGCTCGCATTGCATTGCATGCTTATATGTTATTGATTCATACTCCTTTGTGCATATGCCTTTACATAGTTCCATGCTCATATTAGTGTTTCATGTTGCATGTATTATAATTCATGGATTTCGCACTGTGATATGGTGGCATATGATGATTCTGGATTGTTTTACTCCTGCGTATATATATCAGCGGTATGGGACACTGAAATATATATATGTATACCCATAGTATATATATATTAGTGGTAGGGGACGCCGATATATATATACACCTACTTGATATATCATCATGATGATCTATGCAAACTTATATATGCATTTCGATATATGAGAGTGGGGGCTGACCCGGACTGACGGATGCCCGATATATGAGAGTGGGGGCTGACCCGGACTGACGGATGCCCGATATATGAAAGGAGCCTATGTGCTCGATATGAAAGGAGCCTATATGCTCGGAGCCTATGTGCTCAATATGAGAGGAGCCTTTATGGTCGATGGTATATTATATCTCCCCTACCCTATATTTATTTTATATGCATTGCATCATGTATTAGTAGTACCTGATAGAGTACCTTCATGGATGTTGCATACATATCGGATACATGATATATGGGATTTACTTGATATTGAGATATATATTTGTGTCGATGCTCGACACTGATTTTCTGATGACTTCATTCGTGATACCTTCTGCTTTCATTTCACCGCATACATACATCGTATTTATGATATGTTATTACGTGAGGCACTGGCACGAGTTCTTGGCAATACACTTATGTTCAGATGTTACATTGCCACTTTACCATGCTTCAGACTTATTCATTTGAGGTTTATACTACATACTGATTGTATTGACCTAGGATTATGTCTTGCTTTCGATTTCTGCTTGTAGATATTTTCTATTCACGAGTTGGCAACTCACCCCCGTTGTGCCACAGTTCTTGCAGGTTTGCCGTATAGGTTCCATAGCGGCATTTCTGGCACACTGCTTTCCTTTGCGGGTGATTTGCTTGGTAGGTGGGTTCTTTGTATCAGAACCGCCGTTGTACATGTATTATTCATTGTATCTAGAAATCCATCAACCAAAACTTGTGTATTGTTTCAGACTTAGACACTAGTGATGTATTATTTCGACCTTAGAGTCGCGCTCAGTAGTATTACGATTTTCTTGCTTATTGGAGATTCTCTTGGGTTTTGATCCTCGCCCTTCGGCGTTGTATATTATATTGCTTGTGTGGGTTGTGCTCTTTGTTATGCATAGTAAGTGTTTGGTAAAATGCCTCAATGGAAAATAATTAACAAAATATGTTTCTTTACTCTTAAAATGGTTTTAGATTTCTGGGCTTTTGGCTTACTTGGATCAGATGGAGTCCTATAGACTTCATATGGTTCAAGGGTCAGTCACGTGCTCTTTCGGGTCGTGACAAAGTTGGTATCAGAGCGCTAGATTAATCTTGGTTCGAGTCTAAGTTTGACTATGTGGAGCCTAGGGCGTCTATATATATATACGGAACTTAGGCTTGACATTACGGAACTTAGACTTAGTCGAGGGGGTATTAGACCCGAACTTTCGTCGCGTAGGATGACCCTTGGTTGATGGAATAGGTGACTAAAGTAGAGTGACGTACCGTGGGTATGTCCGCGGCATACTTACCACACGCCACTCCGCTTAAGGAACCTTAGGATGCATATATTTTCGAGATCAGTGATTCTCTTCATATCCATGATTATACATCCATTTGAGATCCTCGATTCTATTAGTCCATGATCATACCTTCATTGATGTTGTTTCTTCTTATGATCATGTATCCATTCTGGATCTGTTGTTTTCTTTCTTGCCATCGATCTGCTATCTTTGATACTCTATTGAGATTCCTGTTGCCATTGTTGAGCGCAGTTGAGCTGTTGCTAGTGTTACGGTCAGGGCGAGCTCGTCTGGTACAAGGGCCGATCGTTGTGTTTTCTGGTGACATGGGAACATCTCGAGTTAGTATTGGTGATTGTGACCTCTAGTGGAGGCGAGTGCTTAGTTTTGCACCGGATGATCGGGCCATTGTTAGAGCTGTCAGTTGAGAGAGGACTGTTGATGTATAACATACCTTAGAGATTATGATGTCGCCTACCGTGCAGACAGATGAACCAGCTGTTGCTGAGATTGACAGGATGTCGCTTCCGGAGCCTTCGAGCTGAGATCGCCGGAGCTTCCAGGCAGATATGAGACAGATGATAGCTAGTCTACCCGATTTGAGAGACGAAGGTGATTTGTCCGATTTATGCGCCGGAGCAGGCCCAGTTGAGTTAAAGATTTCCAGTGTGGAGAGTCTTACTCGGATCTAGAGCAGACCGACTAAGAGATGACTGCCAATGTATTGCCTTTCTTGGAGGATTGAGGCGCTGTTCAGCGTACAGACAAATGAGCCAGTTGCTGCTGCAAATGACGAGATATCGCCCAGATGATTGGAGCTACAGCAGCATGAGTATACACTTAGAGATATGATGGAAGGTCACTGGTCATTAAGGATGAAGGACTAGGACGTGTGGTTCGTTCGCTTACCGATGCGAGGTCATCAGATAAATTGCTTCCAGCTAGAGACGACTTCACGCTGGAACGTTGAGAGTCGACAGAGACGATCGAATGTCAGAAACCTGCTATTCAAGTTTAAAGTATTCGGAAAGACATGCAGGAAATTCTATGGACCCTCTAGAAGAATGAAACCCTAACTCGACATAATGACCGTGTGAAAGCCTTTGAACCTTAAGGTTTGCGGCAGTTCTGCGGCGCCATTAGTGAAGCTTGGGTTTGCCCTTCTACGGCTGGAGCATTAATGCTGTGGTATGTACTCGATGCTGTTAAACTGTACCCAAGATGTTGAGCTCTTGGGGGATTATGAGGTTTTGACGAATCGATCGAATGGTTCGACTTCCTTCGGATGCTTGGTGGTGAGATGCATTTCTTGGGAGACTCCTGATACGAGGATAGCCGTTGGAGCGTGGTCCGTGCAGTCACGATGAGTTGAGTCTGAATCAGTCGATATTGAAGCAGAGTGAAGTAAAGAGTTCGCAAGAGATTTGACGAGGTGACGTTCCACTCCGCTGACATCAAAGATGCGATACGCATGCAGAGGCGTAGTTTAGGGATATACCTTCCAGAAGGAGTCGCGAGGAGTATGCAGCCGTTCCGGAACAAGGATTAGCTTCAGTAAAGGACGATGACTTCCGGGCAATTCGGCAGGAATGATATTTGAGAGAGACCTCGACAGGACCTTTCTGGAATACGATACGAGAAGACCTGGACCCAGGAAGGGTCATATTGTGCACACCCAGCAGGCCAGAGTTCGGCATCGTCGACGAGGTAGTTGACCAGGTTCGGATAAAAGACCTTACCCAGATGCATTGCGAGTTGATCGAGGACGGACGAGTATTGAGTATTCTTTCGATGGTTGGGACGCGTTCCCGAGGACCTGTTCGGCCAGACATCTTCTACAGAATGATGAAGCTACAGAGTACGCGATTTCGAGTCCGTGCGAGAGACTTCGGATTGACCGTGGCCGAGAATAGTGCATTGCTTAGATAGCATGGCGTGACGTCATAGTGGACGACGATAGAGACAAGTAGAACCAGAGGTTCGTGCGAGACACTGACGAGCTGTCATTACTTCCCGTCGAGACTAGAGACCTGATATGCTTACAGAGGCGTTGGGATGCGACCAATTTCCGAGACAATGCTGTGCCGAGGACGCAGATGTCCATCGAGCGAGAAGAGATTATGCAAGAGTACCAGCCTCCGTACAGACCGGCATAGGCAAGATCGGAAGAGACCTTGAGCGGGATTCCTTCCAGGACACTGCTGTAATGATAATTGCACCCAGGATCAGATGTGTCACGTGCATTCAGAGAGCCAGAGGCCGACGCCAGCGACTTGCTGCTTTACAAGTGGTCGTGAGGATTGACCGAGAGATGACCAGAGAAGTGCCAGAACGGAATCATCCCCGTTAGCACACCTGACAGGGCCGATGAGCCGATTGATTGTGAGATTGGTAATCCGCAGAGGAAATAAGGACCCAGAGATAGAAGACGCCAGAAAATGAGCAAGAGGCAAGTAGATGTCTTGCGCTGCTAGCATTGGATGCACCTTTAGTGTTTTGAGGTACGATTTTGGTGCACACCAGATGCACTAAATCGGGTTTCCTTGTGCATGTCAGATGCACCTGGTTTTGCTGTCAGGCACACACGTTGCCTATGACAGTTGTTGAGTGCACACCCGTTGCACCTGAATGATACTTATGTGGATTTTGTTTTCCGTGCGCACCTGACGCACGGGGTATTCTTATATACGCCTTAGGATTGATGTTTGTGGAGCCCCGACAATTTGGATTTTTGCTGAAATGTTTTAGTACTTAGGGGTTTAAATTTAAATTTGGGGACCGAATTTATTTAAGGGGGGTAGATTATAACATTTCAAAATAATAAAATATCATTTTTGGGAAATTTTATAATTTAATATTACTTTATTGAATATTTTAATAATTCAGTATAATTAAATACAAATAAATGGAGAAAAATTTGGAAAAATTATGGAAAATTCTAAAATAGGGTCGTTTTGGTTCTGCTGCTCCTACATCTGTAGTTTAGGCCCCTGGCATGTATAGATTTGTCTAATTTGACCTAGGGTGAAATCTGGAGCCTATTTCCTTAGTTGCTGTTTTGGATTCGTGTTTCCGTACTCCGTATCTTTAATTTTGAATTTGTGTATTGTGTTTTATCTCGACCATTTGGCGTTTATACGATGATATCGAGGGTTGTTGATGGTTTTGGAAGGCGTTGTCCATAGGTTCTAACCTATAGATCACAGCGTATCGTTTTAGGATTCGTAAGCCGTTTTAGTTTGGAATTGGTTTTGATACGCATTTGCGATACGTTAATGTGTAGGTACCAAATGAAGACTCCGGGACGACAAGCAAGCGCGTGGCGATGTCTACAAATGAAGACGCAAGGTGAGTAGATTATATCTACAGGGGGAAGTCGGGTGGATGGCGTATAACACCCCCACAGTCCGTAGTTGATATACTATATATATGTATGATAGTTATAGTGTGTTGTGGATATTGTGTTAGGTGTATTATGGATAGTTTAGGGTTAGAAGCAACTAGTGTAGTTCATAGTCGCGAACCCTAGAATAGATTTACACCTACACGTACACCCTTGCACATTCATTATACTTGCACTGTGTTTGATGATATTAGACGATATTGGAGGCGAGTCGATGATTTTGGGCAATTGTACCGTGAGATCGGTGATTTGATATGATTCGTATGTGGGATACGACATGTGATCTCTAGTGGGCCTTGGAACGTGTGTTTACACACGCAGTTATATTGATGGTATCAGTTGTACTAGACTTAGATCAGTACCCCAGATTATGTGCTATGATGATGAGGATACCAATTAATTGATGAGCTGATTGTGATAATTGACCCGTACCCAGCTATTGGGATGCCGTACGACGATGTATCGTACGAGCTTTATATTGATGATAGATCTGCACTCATGACTGAGGATTGTCATATGATATACTGTATTGTACGCGATACTATTGAAGCGAGATCACCGACTATTATATGTATATATATTTATATCGACTCAGATTTAGGTGTATTCCATACCCCTCCCAGTTGACTTGATACTTAGATCTGTAGTTTGCATAGTAGATGTTAGACTAGACCCAAATCATACCTATTTCAACAACTAACGAATCAGGAGTATCTTAAAAACACTGTAGCCCTTATTTTACAAAAAACCCGATTTGTCTTATTTCAAATGGCAAGCTGCATTATTATTCATTTACCATTTATTCTACGGCTCGCATTGTATTGCATGCTTATATGTTATTGATTCATACTCCTTTGTGAATATGCCTTTACATAGTTCCATGCTCATATTAGTGTTTCATGTTGCATGTATTATAATTCATGGATTTCGCACCGTGATACGGTGGTATATGATGATTCTGGATTGTTTTACTCCTGCGTATATATATCAGCGGTATGGGATGCTGAAATATATATATGTATACCTATAGTATATATATATTAGTGGTAGGGGACGCCGATATATATATATATATATACACCTACTTGATATATCATCATGATGATCTATGCAAACTTATATATGCATTTCGATATATGAGAGTGGGGGCTGACCCGGACTGACGGATGCCCGATATATGAGAGTGTGGGCTGACCTGGACTGACGGATGCCCGATATATGAGAGTGGGGGCTGACCCGGACTGACGGATGCCCGATATATGAAAGGAGCCTATGTGCTCGATATGAAAGGAGCCTATGTGCTCAATATGAGAGGAGCCTTTATGGTCGATGGTATATTATATCTCTCCTACCCCATATTTATTTTATATGCATTGCATCATGTATTAGTAGTACCTGATAGAGTACCTTCATGGATGTTGCATACATATCGGATACATGATATATGGGATTTACTTGATATTGAGATATATATTTGTGTCGATGCTCGACACTGATTTTCTGATGACTTCATTCGTGATCCCTTCTGCTTTCATTTCACCACATACATACATCGTATTTATGATATGTTATTACGTGAGGCACTGGCACGAGTTCTTGGCAATACACTTATGTTCAGATGTTACATTGCCACTTTACCATGCTTCAGACTTATTCATTTGAGGTCTATACTACATTCTGATTGTATTGACCTAGGATTATGTCTTGCTTTCGATTTCTGCTTGTAGATATTTTCTATTCACGAGTTGGCAACTCACCCCCGTTGTGCCACAGTTCTTGCAGGTTTGCCGTACAGATTCCATAGCGGCATTTCTGGCACACTGCTTTCCTTTGCGGGTGATTTGCTTGGTAGGTGGGTTCTTTGTATCAGAACCACTATTGTACATGTATTATTCATTGTATCTAGAAATCCATCAACCAAAACTTGTGTATTGTTTCAGACTTAGACACTAGTGATGTATTATTTCAACTTTAGAGTCGCGCTCAGTAGTATTACGATTTTCTTGCTTATTGGAGATTCTCTTGGGTTTTGATCCTCGCCCTTCGGCGTTGTATATTATATTGCTTGTGTGGGTTATGCTCTTTGTTATGTGTACTAATTGTTTGGTAAAATGCCTCAATGGAAAATAATTTACAAAATATGTTTCTTTACTCTTAAAATGGTTTTAGATTTCTGGGCTTTTGGCTTACTTGGATCAGATGGAGTCCTATAGACTTCAAATGGTTCAAGGACCAGTCACGTGCTCTTTCGGGTCGTGACAATAAGGATGATTGAAATTTAAATGTATAAAAGAATACGTGATACCGTTGCCGACACAAAAAATTCTGAATATTAGCGGTTCGGCGGTGCTCCCACCTAAGATGGAGCAGGTATACTTATAGTAAGTACGGATCTCTGCTCCTATATAATACATCTATTTGGTCGAGTAAGGACCAACAGGCTGATCGGACTTGTTCCACATCGGCGTTCATGACGCAGCACCTCTTGGTGGACTGGAGCATTCGGGTCCAGTAAGACCCCTCATCCTAGCAGTGCTGGAGCCTGCAAAAAAATAGATATACAGACACAATATTATACTATTCAAAATATGTATATAGAATTTGACAAATTTAACTTACAAACGTTATTTAAAAGCATTAAGCAATAACGATTATTCATGTCGTCCATGACGTGGCGCTAGAACCGGCGATAGACGTCACCCCTCCAGTGGTATGCGGATCTGCAAATAATAAACTATTAGATGATTCAATAGAATTAATTTAATAGGTAACTGAAAATTCAATAGGTATCAAAATACCATATGCATGAGTGACTGGGGTAAGAGGATTTGCTACCGCGCTAATAGGGATAGGCGGGGCTGCTGCAGCTGCTGAGGCTGCTGGGACGTTAGTACGGGGGGCTGCTGCAGTTGCTGTAGCTATTGGGGCACTGGTACGGGGGGCGCGTGAAGGTATATGCGATGCTGTTGTTGCGACTGCTGCAGCTACTGAGTTTTGGCCAATCTGTTGTAGATGTTGTAGAGTGTTTTTTGTCACCTTATTGAGATGGGAATGCGTGCGCTTGTCAGGCGTATTACAGATTTCTCCTATCTAGAGTAGGCCGGGGTTTATTGATTGTGGAGATCCGAATCTTCGGCAGCTGCAGACTAAGCTGCCGTTAATTATCCCTTACCTTTGGAGCGAGAGAACCTCCGATTGACGGGTCAAACTGGTCATGCGAACTTAATGTGCAGTGTGCATATGTGTGTGTCTTAAGGGATTTTGTGTATATTGGGGGACTCACAGAGTTTACGGGGGATGTGTTTTGAGTGTGGAACATGTGGGGAAAAGAGGGGTGAGGAGCGTGCTAAGGACGCATGAGATTGCACGTGGGCGCTGGGCGTCAGCGGACCACGTGCGTGGCGTGTGGTCGCTGGGTGCCAGCGGGCCATGTACGTGGCGCGTGGGCGTTGGACGCCAGCAGGTCACGCGCCCTGTACGCGGACACTGGACGTCAGCGGACCACCTGCGGGCTATGTGCATGGCGCATGGGCGTTGGGCGCCAGCAGGTCACATGCCCTGTACGCGGACACTGGACGCCAGCGGTTCATGTACTTGGTGCGTGGGCGCTGATCGCCAGTGGGTCACGCGCCCTGCACGTGGTCGCCGGACGCCAGCGGGTCACGTGCCCGGCGCGTGAGCACTGGGCGCCAGCGGAAGAAGGGGCTTAGCCCCTGAACTGGGAGTTGAACTCCCGAGTGAATTTTGGAGTTAAATTTCTAAAAAAGGATCTTTTGTGGAGTTAAACTCCTAAAAGATCTGGATTTTTGGGGTTCAACTCTTTCGAGGATTTGGATCTTGAATCTGAGCTTCTCAAAAATTGGTTTGGAGTTAAACTCCTAACGAAGAGATTCTTGTTCGGAGTTAAACTCCCAAAAGATTTTCGGAGATGATGAAATGGGACCATTTTCTTCTTTCTTGAGCCCTATATCTTCTCTTGAGTCTTGAATCTTTCCAAAGTGAGATTTTTGGAGATGGATCTCTTTCTTCCACCTCTCTGTTGGCTGGATCTTAGAGAAAAATGGGGTGAGACTTAAAAATCTCCCTCTTTAGAAATTTGTTGGAAGATCTGAGCTTCCCTTCAAGAGTTCTATGATGAAATACTATTTCTTTTTGGAAAAAGAAGAGTTAAACTCTTGATTTAATTCAAAAAGAAGAAGAAAGTTTAAAACTTTGAGGAAGGAGAAGGAGGCATAAAACCCTAGAATTTTTGGGAGAATGAATGTTGTTTTTGAGTTTCTCAACAGGTTTGCCTTTATAGGCTACACACTTTATAAATAGTCCATTAGGCTTTGCCAAATGGCACTTGTGTCACTCCATACCTTATGTGTTTATTTCTTTTTTACACATAAGCCATGCGGTTTACAAAATTTTGGATTTTTGCCCATTTTACATACGTTTATTTCTAAAAATTGCATTTAGACTAATTTATTGCCTTCTTTTTTGTATGAGTCGGCCCTTTCCATGCTTGGTCTTGACTTGGGCTTGGGCCCGACTGTTTGGGCTCGGGCCCGACTGTTTGGGCTCGGGCCCACTTAGCTTAGGTTGACTTTGACTAGGTTAACCGGGATGTAATTTTTAAGCCCAACAAAGTTCCCCTATCAATAAATGCACACTGTGTGTATGGGTTGTGTGCACGAGATTGATGAATATTTTTCTATATAGAGATTGATTTGGTTTGGTTCCCCGTGGAGAGTCGATGCTGCCCTTTTAGCGACGTGGACGGTTGATACTGCCATTTTTGCAACTTGGAAGGTCGGTGTTGTCATTTTTACTACTTGGACAGTCGGTGCTGCCATTTTTTACGACTTGTATGGTCGGTGCTGCCATTTTTTATGACTTGAACGGTCGGTGGTGCCATTTTTGTGACTTAGACAGTCGGTGCTGCCATTTTTGCGACTTGGACGGTCGGTGCTGCCATTTTTGCGACTTGGACGGTCGGTGGTGCCATTTTTGCGGCTTAGGTGGTCGGTGCTTGATTTGACTTGCTCCGCTTCTCGCGGTGTCGGGATTTGATTTGACTTGCTCCGGTTTCTGCGGTGTCGGAATTGAAGTTGACTTGCTCCGCTTTTTGCGGTGTCAGGATTGATTTGTTTCCGATGTGGAGCTTGATTCCACTGATGAGGTGGTTGGTTGATTTATATGATTTGATTTGTTTTGGGAGTTCTGTACCCGTCCAGTGGGATTTTTGAGCTTAGAAGTGCTTCCGGGTGGGATGTTGATTTGATCTGTTTGATTTCTGCCTAATTTGGCGGGACTTTTGAATTTGAGAGGAACTTAGAATTTGGATTTTATTTAGCATCAGCATTGCTGCACTGGAATAATGCCAGGAGCAACTCATCATTTTCCCCGGGAGGACTTAGGATTTGGTTTTTGGGTCGGCATCAGCACCGCTAAAACTGAAGCGTAGTGCCAGGAGCGACTCATCATTTGCCGTTGGAAAAACTTAGGATTTGGGTTTTGTGTCGGCATCAGCACCGCTAAGACTGAAGCGTAGTATCAGGAGTAACTCATCATTTGCCGTTGCCTGTTGGGGAGCGATGGTTTAGGAGACAGGTTTAGATCCCTATCATCTAAGGATTTTCAATTTTATAAGCCGTAAAGGTCTAATAAAAGCATTTTCTCCCCACAAGTCGAGATGATCTCGCAGGTGTATTTTCTCCCTAAAAATCGTGGGGATTCCTAAGTGTGTTGTTCCTTTGTGAGTCATAAGGATCTCACGCGGGGATTTTCTCCTCATAAGGTCGAGAGGACTTTGCGAGTGTATTTCATCTATTTTCACGAGTTTTCGCCCTTTCGGGTTTTCACGAACTCGCCAACAGTCCTGCAGTTTTAACTCACGGAGCCCTTTCGGGTTTTCATCCATGTCCGTTTTGCTTCTGGACATACCTTTTTTCCTTCTTTTTTTTATGCTTCATCGCCGGTAGGACTTCAGATGTAGTCTCGCCGGTAGGAGTTAGGAGAGATAGGGGTCATCTGCGTCCATGGATTGTATACGGTTTTACAGGATGTATGATCCAGACCGTAGGGCCGGTGTGCTCAATTCGCCTGCGACTTGGACCATTCATGCGTAGTATTTCTTGAGATATCGGCCATTGATGGGTGGCATGGGCCTTTCTCCTTTGGCATTTATCAGCTGGTAGGATCCTCCATCAAACACTTTCTCGATGACGTATGGTCCTTTCCAGTTTGGTTCGAATTTTCCCTTGGCATGTCGATTGGGGATGATCGATCTTTTGAGGACCAACACCAATTCGCCTTTCTTAAAAGCACGGAAACATGTCATCTTATCATAAGCCCATGACATTTGGGCTCGGTACAGCTCCAGATTTTGCTGTACTGTGAGCCTCTTTTCTTCAACGGCGTTGAGCTCTTCGAGCCGAAGGAGAACGATTTTCTCCTCCGTCAACTCGTACTGGACGGCCATTCTTAAGCTTGGAACTACGACTTCGAGGGGGAGGATCGCCTCCACTCCGAAGAGTAATGAGTATGGAGTGGATTAAGTTGGAGTGCGGTGCATGGTATGGTATGCCCACAATGCATCGTGGAGCTTGAGACTCCAATCTCTCTTGTTGGCTGAAGCATTTTTTCTCAGAAGCTTGCATAGAGTTTTATTGAAAGCTTCAGGTAGTCCATTGGCTCTTGGATTATAGATGGAGGAATACCTCCAGCATATCTTGTGTTGAGTAGCGAATCTTGAGACTTTGAAACTCTTGAAAGAAATCCCGTTTTCAGAAATGATTCTTCTTGGTGTACTAAAGCGGTATAGACTATTATGTCTGAAGAATGTCAGAATATCTTTTATTTTGACTTCTTTTAGTGAGACAACTTCAGCCCATCTGGAGAAGTAATCAGTTGCCGTCAATATGAATCGGTGGAATTTGGATGACGGAGGATCGATTAGGCCAATTATGTCGGTGCCCCAAACATCGAAGGGCCATGATGCTACCGTAGGATGCAGTAGGTTGGGATGTTTGTAGATGAAGTCACCGTGAATTTGGCTGAGATGATATTTCTTCACATGCTCTTCGCAATCCTTTATCATGGTAGGTCAGTAATATCCTAGCTGTTTGATTTGAAGCCGCATTTTGGGGCCGGACTGGTGAGCCCCGCAGACGCCCGAGTGAACTTCTTTCATGACTTTTTGGGCTTCGGCTGATGATAGAAACCTGAGCCAGAGTTGGTCATATGATCTACGGTATAGTGTATTATTGACAAACACATATCGGAGAGCTTTCTTTTTCAGCTGGACCCTTGCAGATTTTTCTTTGGGCAGCTTGTCGCATCAGAGGTACTCTATGAAGAGCCCTCTTCAATCGGGCTTTTCTTGAATGATCAGAACTTCTTCGGTAGGATTGTTCTCTTGTTTTACACTTTCTTCCTCTCGTAAAGAGACTGGAAATAGAATTTGATGGTTTCTGATTGTGATCAGAATTTCATCCAAGTTGGGATCAGCCGGCTCTTTAGCTAGGTGAGCGAGTACGTCGGCTTTCCTGTTCAACGCCCTAAGAACTCTCATCGGTTCAATGTGAGTGAACTGTTTCATGAGTTCCATCACCCGTCTTCTATATCGAGCTAACTCGGGCTTATATATCTTGTAGTCGACGCTCAACTGGTTGACGACGAGCTGGGTGTCACCGTAAACCCGTAGCCGAAAGATTTTCATTTTTATAGCGAGCTCCAGACCAGCTACCAGAGCTTCGTACTCAGCCTCGTTGTTTGTGCGAGACTCGGTGAGAGCGAAAGAACATTGTAGGGTTCCCATCAATGGTATGATGAACACCAATCCTATCCCTGCTTTTATCTCAGGGACGCTTGATTTGCTGGAGATCCTTATTGACGGGGCTCCATCGAAGTAAAGCTCCCAGTATGGATCATTATCCTCGAGGTGCAACATTTGTTCGTCGGGTAACTCGCAAATTAGCGGTGACCCCTTAGGCATAGGACGAGCAACGAGGAAATCGGTGAGGGATTGCCTTTTTACTGCTTTCTGAGGAGTGTAGATTATGTCAAACACATGCAGCATGACAGCCCATCTTGCTATTCTGCCAGCAAGGCACGTTTTGGTCACTAAGTGTTTGAGCGGGTCGACTTTGGAGATCAGCATAACCCGATGAGCGAGTAGAAAGTGCCTTAGCTTCTTCACGGCGAAGATCAGAGCCAGGCATTACTTTTCGATCGGGGAATAATTATGTTCCGCCCTGACTAATATTCGACTGAAGTAGTAGAGTATATTTTCTTTTCCTTCCTCGTTATTCTGGGCAAGGAGCGCGCTAAGTGACTCATCTAGTACGGCAGTATAGAGAATCAACAGTTTATTTGGAATGGGAGTAGAAAGTACTGAAGGGTGTAGCAAATACTATTTGATACTTTTGAACGCCTCCTGACATTCGATATCCAAGACAAAAGGAGCTCCTTTCTTCATGAGCTTTGAGAAGGGCCTACATCTTCCCGATAGGTTCGAAATGAATCTTCGTATATATGTGAGCTTGCCTTGAAAGGATCTTAGTTGCGTCAGATTCTTCGGAGGAGGCATCTTCATGATGGCCTTTATTTTTTATGAGTCAACTTCAATCCCCCGATGTCGGACTATAAAGCCCAAGAATTTTCCCGATGTCATGCCAAAAGCGCACTTTAGAGGATTCATATACAGATTGTGTTCTCTCAGTCGGGTGAAAACGGTCCTGAGATCTCGGATGTGATTGGCCTTGGCTTTAGTCTTGACGACCAAATTATCAACATAAAATTTGACGACTTTATAGATTGAGTCATCAAATATTTTGGTCATATCCCTTTGATATGTGGCGCCCGCATTCTTCAGTCCGAACGGTATCACCATGTAGCAGTATATTTCGATCGGGATTCGAAATGCTGTGTGTTTCTCATCCTCGGACGACATCTTAATCTAATTATATCTAGATGAGCCATCCATGAAGGTGAACAGCTCATAATTTGAGATATCGTCGACCATCATTTTCATGACCGGTAACAGGAAGTCGCCTTTAGGGCATACTTTGTTCAGGTCCCTGAAATCGACACAGACTTGGATCTTCCCATTCTTCTTTTTCACTGGGATGATGCATGCGATCCAATCCACATATTTCTCTTCTCCGATGAAGCCGACATCGATGAGTTTCTTGGATTCCTCGATGTCCTTTTTTTCTAGCTCCCTTCTCATTCTTCGAGGAGCTTGTTTGACTAGCTTGACATCATAAGAAATAAGCAACTTATGCATGGCCACTTCAGGGGAGAGACCAGGCATTTCTTTATACGTCCACGCAAAGCAGTCGGTGAACTCATGCAGCAGAGCGATTATCTGCTCTTTCATTTCCTCTGACAAGAGTGAGCTAATGTATGTCGGCCTTGGATTATTGGGCGTTCCTTAATCAACCTCGGTTAGCTCGTCGAAGGTTGCATGTCCGCCATCTTCGAGCTCTTGAGGGCTTCTTCTGGCTCAGCTAGCTCGTCTTCATCATTTGACCCTTCGCTGGCTTCACCAATATGGATCATGTAGTATGTCTTGACATCAGGTTGAAAAAAACCTATGCCCTGTCTATCTGGGATTCGTCTATCGATGAGTGCTCGGACTTAAGGCAGGTGCCACAGCCCCACATAAAACTTCGCTTCGGAGTCCGTTTGATATAACCGACATCCACACTTTTTAAAATATTCTCGCATCTTAGGCGTATAATATCTGGGGTTTAGGATGGCTCTTATATCTCTTTCATATGGAAGGCACGTGACAGATAAATCGTCCGGGTGCACGACAGGATTTCACCCATAAAACATGATGCCCTTCTGTCCACTTTTTCTCCCTGGAACGTAGAAAGTTTTCAGCTGGTCTGTGGGGACTGACAATGCATCGAGCTCTTTGGACATCTGCTCCGACATCCTTATGACGGTTAAAGTCCCTTCTGTAACTTTAAAAGTCTCGCTTTGTTGGATATGTATGCCCTAAAGGCCTGTATTGTATAGGATACTAGGGATATATATATACAGGACAATCTTGCTCGGTTATATATGTAGTATACTATTTTGAGTTGTCTTTATCTGAACATGTGTATTTGTTTCTTTTGTTGCTTTATATTTCTTATACATGTTGATAAAGACTCGTTACAGTAGTATATTATTTTGGTTTGTTTTTATCTTAACATGTGTATATGTTATACTTGATATCACATATGGCTAATACATGTTGATAAAGCCTGTAGGATTTTGCTTGAATTCCAGCATTATGATGGCGGTCATACTTGTAGGAGCTGGGTAGTCCATAAGCACATCCTTAAAGGTCCCAAGTTGTAGGAGTATTGAGACCGGGCATCGATATTCCAGAGTAGACTTGTGTATACGTTTCTAGACCCTGAAGAGGGGCAGTGGTTGGTCCTACAATCATTGGTGTGATCACCTAAGATTTTATACAAGTGCTCACTAGGGGTGAGTACATTGGATGGACTCGCCGAGAACCTCTAGATGGTATTATATATATCGTTAGATAGTGGTACTCAGATGACATGAGTACACTTTAGTCTTTAGACCTGAGATCATCATTTGTTTCGTGTGAGTTCCCACTGTGCTTTGATCACTACCCTACCACGGCTCTACTGAGTCGTGCAAACAGATTTTGGTTGGGTATAGTCCCGAGCCACATGGAGGCAATGAGTGATTGTCAGGGATTTGTCTCTCCTGGTATTAGGAGTTGATATCGCACTGTGTCCGGTTATTCAGAACCATAAGAGCTTGGCCAAAGCAGTTGAGATTTACTGATGGTGTTCACCTCCGAAAACGGAGACGAACTGAGATAGATCGTCTTGCCTGAATCAGGGGGCAGATTCTATTTGGATTCATTCGTCCACCTCTCCAAAAATACCAAGTTGATTTATGGCACCATATATCGGAGGTTTGGACGAATGCAGCAGTTGTAGCAGACTTTATCAGATTTCTCCTCGTTTGTGAGGGATTTTTGATTGTGGGGACGCTCTTCCCTGCAGGCGAAAGCCGCTGCAGTTAATTACGTTACCGCATTGCGATAACCACTTTCTTCTGCTCTGGAAGTTTACTTCGTGTCGTGTGTTTTTTTTATTTAGGTTGCCCGTGGATTGTATACGGAGACTAGTTTCTGTCGTCGCCCGTAGGGCACGGATCAGTCCAAATCCGTATATTTTAGATTTGGGTTTAGTTTATTTAACAACCATTAATCTGGTTTGAGATTAAGATCGACTTAAATATATAAGCATTTGGGGCTCAATTATTTTAGTTTAAGGACATCGCGGTCCATTACCGCCATGTTTGGGGCAGATATTAGTTTAAGGACATTTCGGTCCAACATTCCCATTTTGGGGACGCATATTAGTTTAGGTACATTTCGGTCCATTATCCATCTTGCATGCACGTGTATTTGTTACGTGACGGAGTGAACAATGATGATATGGAATGTGCCCAATTTGGGGGCACGAGACGATTTGAAGCCTGCACATCAATTTGGAAGTGCATCAGTGTGAGATGAAAGAAGTTGTTGGTCATTGGGACCCGCCACCTCTCTAAAGACGCTGAGGAACTACAACAATATATATCAGAGGCGTGGAAAGATGTACCCTTGAACCAAATCCCGTATTTAAGGGAAAAAGGGTTGTGGACCTAAAAATCGTTAGTCATATTTGAGACTAAGATTATCTCAGGAGATATGAGATGAATATCATTTTGGATATCATCAATGAGAGATCATTACTCACGTTTGAGACTAGGATCAGTTTGGAAATCATGAGCATATGGGATCGCTTGAAGAATCAAAGAGGTTTAACCTTAGGAAACTTAGCCAATTTTGGCTAAGACTGGGTTTCTGTACTACCCAGCAGTGCTAAGCACTCAGTTATACAGCACTCACGTGTGTTTTACGTGAGGCACTGAAATAGTGCTAAGCACTAGTTTTTTTGCGGTGCCCACGCGTGTTTCACGTTAGGCGCTGCATTAGTGCTAAGCACTAGTTTTTGTGGCGCCCACGTGTGTTTCACGTGAGGCACTGCACTAGTGCTAAGCACTAATTTTTTCATGTGCTCACGTACGTTTCACGTGAGGCATTATGTTTTTGGAGATTTAATCTCTGGTTGATCTTTTTATAGAATTTAAATCTCTGTTAATGGTATGTTAACCATTAACGATCACTAAGACCATTATCTTGAGGATCTGAGATCATGTTCTTTAAGAACTAAGTTCTTGATTTGGAGGAACGAAGTTCCTGGAGTATTATGTACTCCATTTTCTCCATGTTCTTTTATCCATGTTCCCCTCTGAATCTTTGATTCTCAAGAACAAGATCTTCCCGATGAGAATTAAATTCTCAACCTGTAGGAGACTTGTCTTGTGGATCTCAGATTCAGAGAAAGAACTGAGTTCTTTTAAAAAGGTTAAACCTTTAGATATGGTATGTTAGGCAAAGAAGATATTTTGATCTTTTCTTTTTCTTTACCTTGGGCTTTTAGGAGGGAGATTTTTTTCTTTAAGAGAATTAAATTCTCTGTTTTTTTAGCCTTCTGTATTTTTACAGAAGCTTATAGGGGGTCTCCTCTCCTTTTTTCCTCTCTTCCTTTTTTTCTCTTGATTAATCTCTTTGCTCCTATTTATAGGAGAAGAGAAAAATCAATTTGTTGAAAAAATCTTTCATTGAAAGATCACGATTGATTTCATGATCAATCGGTGAATTTTATTCACCGTTGGATTTTTAATCCAAAGGCTCTCTGTTTAACAGAGAAGATTTCTTGTTTGTTTAACAAGATTAGGAAATATTTTCCTAATATAGAATTTTATTCTATCATATGAATATCTTGTTAGTTTAACAAGATTAGGAATATATTTTATATCTTATTAGTTTAACAAGATTAGGAAAATATTTTCCTAAGATAGAATTTTATTTTATCAGATGATCGATAGGTGATTTTATAATCACCGTTGGATCAGAGAAGATCTTTCTTGTTTGAGAAAGATCAGGAAAATATTTCCAACATACAATTTAATTCTATCAGATGGTTTAATTGGTGATATTTTATCACCATTGGATTTTAAATCCAAGATTCTCTGTTAGAGAAAGATCTTTCAATATTAGAAAGTTCAAGGAAAATATTTCCCAAATAGAATTTAATTTTATCAAATAGAATTTAATTCTATCAGATAGTTTAATTGGTGATATTTTATCACCATTGGATTTTAAATCCAAGATTCTCTGTTAGAGAAAGATCTTTCCATATTCGAAGGAAAATATTTCCTAAATAGAATTTATTATCTGATGATTTATTATCACCATTGGATTTTTGATCTAACGGCTCTATTTAACAGAGAATATCACAGTTTGTAGGGAAGTATCCCCATGTAGAATTTAATTCTTCTTGCTTTTAATTTGGGCGCCTGTGCTCACGTGTTGTGCACGTGGGCTCTACTTAAGAATTTAATTCTTATTTATGATAGGCGCGCATGTGCTTTGCACATTGGCGCTTACATGAGGAGCACGTGCGGCGCCACCATAGGATTAATCTTACAAGATTGGCGCTGGCACCCTCGTGAGTGGCACGTGAAGCGATGCCTTAACAAAATTTTAACAGAGCTTAGCTGTTTTATTATGTTTAAATATCAGGGGAACAGACGCTCCTGTGCTTTGCACATTGGCGCCCATGTGAACTTCCCGTGTGGCGCTATGGTGATAGTTACATGTTTTGCATGTGGGTGTATGTATTTAACACGTGGAGCTTTCCCTTTATTTTTATAAGGGAACAGCAAGATCTGTGCCAAAAAAATTTGGCGGGAACAAATGCCCCCCACTACTTTACCCACGTAAGCTTATATGTGGGTTAAGTAGTGCAAAATAATGCATTACCACAGAATTGATGGCTTAGGAGACAAGTTTAGGATCCATGTCGCCTAAGACTTTTTCATCTTTATGAGTCGTAAAAGTCTCAAGCAGGTTTTTCTCCCCATGAATCATGAGGATCTCATAAGTGCATATTCTTCCTAGAAATCGTGAGGATTCCTAAGTGTCTTTCACCTCAGTGAGTCGTAAGGATTTCACGCGGGTATTTTCTCCCTACGAGTCGAGAGGACCCGTAAGTGGCTTCATCACTTCATTGGCATGTAACTTTGACAAACGTGGCTCGTGTATAGTATATAAGAGTCAGTTTGGATCTTCTTGTAGGGCAGCGAAAGCTTAAGAAACAGATTTAGATCTGTCGCCTAAGACTTTTCAACTTTATGAGCCGTGAGGGTCTCATAAAGAATTTTCTCCCTACGATTCGAGCGGATCTTTTAGGAGTATTTTCTCCTTAGAAGTCGTAAAGACTCCTAAGTGCGTTTTCTCTTGAGAGTCGTAAGGATCTCACAAGAGAATTTTCCCCTTACGAGTCGAGATGACTCGTAAGTGGTTTCCCCTCCTCGTCGGTATGCGACTTCGGAGAATGTGGCCCGTGGATAGTATACAAGAGTTATTTTGGACCTACTTGTAAGGCCACAGTGCTTAGCAAACAGGTTGATATCCCCGTCGCCTAAGGCTTTACACCTTCATGAGCCGTGAGGGCTTTATAAAGATATTTTTCCCTACGAGTTGAGATGAGTCGAGAGGATCTCGCAGGTGTATCCTAACGTGAAATATAGATAACCCCTATTCTTTATGACAGGGGTCCGTTAGGTATGTGGTACTAGGGTTTTAGTTCACGGTACCATCGCATTGACTGATGTATTTCTCAATATGCAGTCTTTAAGCTGCTGTTCGAGTAGCCCCACGACTGTAGTGTCTCTGATCCCTTCTGAGGCTGAACAAGACGTCTTCAAGTAATCTCCTTAGGTCATATTACCGTCGTAAAAGCAAGCGTTAGGAACGTTGGCTATAGTGCCCTCAAAGAAATTATCGTAGTCGCAGGCAAGTGATTATGATGATTGAGGGAGGACCTGTTCTCCGCCGAAAGACCGGGAAGACTGACGTCTTGCCTGAATTTAGGGGCAGATGCCATTTGGTTTTATCCGTCCACCTCTCCGAAGATGCCAAGTTGATTTATGGCATCGTGTATCGAAGGTTTATACGGATGCGGCCGCTGTAGCAGACTTCGTCAGATTCCCCCTCATTTGAGGGGTTTTTGATTATGGGGACGCTCTTCCCTGCAGGCGCAAGCCCCTGCAGTTAATTATACTACCGCATCGCGGTAACAACTCTCTCCTTCTCCAGATGGTCACTTCGTGTCGTGTGTGTTTGTTTTCATTTTTTGTTGCCCGTGGATTGTATACGGAGACTAATTTATGTTATCGCCCATAGGGCGCGGATTAGTCCAAAACCGTATTTTCTTAGATTTGGGTTTTGGTTTGGGTTTAAGGATACGTTAGTCTCATTTGAGACTAAGATCAACTTAAACGTTTGTTAAGGATACGTTAGTCTAATTTTAGACTAAGATCAACTTAACGGTTTGTTAAGGATACGTTAGTCTATTTTTAGACTAAGATCAACTTAGCGGTTTGTTAAGGATACATTAGTCTAATTTTAGACTAAGATCTACTTAACAGGATTGTTTAGATCCAACAAAAGAGTATTTGGGCTCTATTATTTTAGTTTAGGGACTTTGCGGTCCATTACCAGTTTAAGGACATGGTGGTCCAGTTTAAAGACATCATAGTCTGTAAAGATTAAGGACATCATAGTCCATGGGCTTAAGGACCCCACAGTCCGAGGTTAAGGACATCATAGTCTATGGGCTTAAGGACCCCACAGTCCGAGGTTAAGGACATCATAGTCCATGGGCTTAAGGACCCCACAGTCCGTAGTTTTAAAGACGTCATAGTCTATAAAGTTTAAGGGCATCATAGTCCATGAGTTTAAGGACCCCACAGTCCGTAGTTTAAAGACGTCATAGTCTATAAAGTTTAAGGATATTATAGTCCATGAGTTTAAGGACCCCACAGTCCATGGAATGATTGGTTATCGGGACCCGTCACCTCTCTGAAGACGTTGAAGGATTACAACGACAAATATCAAAGGAGTGAAGAGATGTACCCTTGAACCAATGTTGATTGGAAAATCTGTAGTCCAATTTGGGGCTAAGATCAATTAATTAGATTATGAGCACGTGGGCTCAGTTAAATCTGAATTGAGCACTTATAGCCAACTTGGGCTAAGTCCAATTAGGTTTAAAATGCTGGACCTTTGTTGGGATTGTTGAACATTTGTCTGATCTTAGCTCCCCATTATTTAGCAATGCTAAGCATGGGTTTGGGTTCTGATCATATTTTTATCTCTTATTGAGTGCTGAGCACTCATATGCCATATAAGATGATCAATCTTAGAAGGCAAGGATGTATTTGAGGTTCAGTCAAGGGGGAGTCTTGCCATTGGAAGACTTAGCCGATTTGGGATAAGACTATTTTGCATATAGTGTTAAACACTAGCACATATCTGGCGGTCACGTGTTCCCACGTGATGCATAGTGTTAAACACTAGGGATGGAATGCTTAAAATAATATTAAACGCTAAAAGTGAAGCGCTCACGTGGGGTCACGTGAGGCGCCCTAGGATTGGGCTAAGCTTCCTTTATTTTATTCTCAGAATAAGTGTTAAACACTTAAGTCTTCACGGCCATCACGTGTGGGCAAGTGATGGGTATCCATGCACTGGATATTAAAGGTATTTACTCGGGGTCACGTGGGGACACGTGAGGGCGCCCATGCATTGGATTTTAATCCTTCAGTTCTTTCCATCTTCTCTTTTCTAAAGAGGTGTTTGTCAGGGGTCACGTGGGGACACGTGAGGGCGCCCAAAGTCTGTTCTGCCTTTATTTTGAGAAGTTTATTCAAGGGTCATGTGGGAGCACGTGACCCGATCTCATTTATTCTTTTCTGATCATTCAAGGGAGGGTCACGTGTTGCCACGTGATCAGGTTGGATACCGACTTCTTTACGTGCATGGAGAGTTTTAAGTTCCTTGATTAAGGGTTAAACCCTAATTTTGTTTAGAGGAATTAAATTCCTA
Source organism: Agapanthus africanus (assembly GCA_030015575.1). Taxonomy (NCBI): domain Eukaryota; kingdom Viridiplantae; phylum Streptophyta; class Magnoliopsida; order Asparagales; family Amaryllidaceae; genus Agapanthus; species Agapanthus africanus. The sequence goes on along the minus strand of JASDDO010000024.1, from coordinate 348,480,369 downwards.
TGTATGTGGAAGAATTAAATTCTTTAAATCCAACTCTCCCTATAAGTTTTGGATCTGCATGGCAGAATCTCCCTGACGAGAATTAAATTCTCAACTTATGGGAGATCTGCTTCTGCAGATCTTCAACCATGAAGAAGAACTAAGTTCTTGTTTTAAGGGTTAAACCCTGTCTCTGTTGGAGGAATTAAATTCCTAAGTACTTTGTGGGAGAATATAATTCTCTGAACTTAGGTCTTCTCTTAGGTTTTAGATCTGCATGGCAGAATCTCCCCGATGAGAATTAAATTCTCAACATGTGGGGAGATCTGCTTCTACAGACCTTCAACCAAAGGAAGAACTAAGTTCTTATTCAGAAGAGTTAAACTCTTAGTTTGAGAATTAAATTCTCTTTTTGTTTTGTGGAGCTTATGATCTCTTTCCCTTTCTCACCTAGAGTTTCTTTCTCTTCCGAGGAACTCTTCTTTTCTCTCTGGAGAATTAAATTCTCTTCTTTTTTTTCTCTGTTGTTGTTGTCTCCCTCTTTTTTTTGTATCCCCTTTTCCTTTCCTTCTTGGCTCCTATTTATAGGAGAAAGAAAAGAATCAGGTTGTTTAGTCAATCTTTCATTGAAAGATTCTGATTGATTTTATAACCAGCATGATCTTTTAGATCAATCAGTGAATTTTATTCACCATTGGATTTTTAATCCAAAAGATATTTTATTTGTTGTTCCTGGTAAATTTTAGGAAAATATTTCTTTGAAAAGAATCTTTCTATAAATTGGTGATTTTTAATCGCCATTGGATTTTTAATCCAACGGTGCCCCCTTTTACAGAGTGCAATCTTTTTTGTTTGGAATGATCTAGGGAAATATTTTTCCAGTTAGGGTTTTTGATTCCTTTTAATTAGAATTTAATTCTATTGTTCAGAAGGTTTAAGAGCTCATCACGTGTTGGCATGTGACCTTACTGATTAAGCATTTAATTAGAATTTAATTCTATTAGTTCGGAAGGTTTAGGAGCCCATCACGTATTGGCACGTGACCCCGCTGATGCAGCATTTAATTAGAATTAGTTCAGAGGGCTCGGGAACCCTTCACGTGTTGACACGTGACCCCACTGATTAAGCATTTTCAATTGTTTATTTTATTCAGCGCATATAGGCTTTGCCTGCAAAAGGTCATGTGTCCACACGTGAGATCTGGTCACGTGTGGGTACGTGACCCCCCTTGGGGGTTTTCCTTGTTGCTTTTAATTAGAATTTTAATTCTATTAATTCAGTGGGTTTAAGAGCCCATCACATGTGGGCACGTGACTTTATCAATTTAGGCATTCAAACGCAGATGGAATCTGCCCATAATAGGTCACGTGTTTGTACGTGAGGCCTGTTTGGCCATTGGTGATTTATGTTCAGCGCTCATATACTTTGCATACGTGCGCCCACGTGTTTTACAGGTGATACCTGTTTTTTTAGGATTCTCCCCCTTTTTATAAGGGAACAAGTAGCTCTTGGTCGAAAATTTTGGCGGGAAGATGACCTATACCGGTAGAACAGTCTTACTCAAGATGATAGTATGCTATCTGGTTTGTCTTTATCATCGCTATTACATGTTGATAGAGCCCATAGGATTCTTGCTTGACTACCAGCATTATGATGGTGATCATATATGTGGGAGCTGGGGGTCTATAAGCAAATCCTTAAATGTCCTTAGTCATGGGAGTTTCGAGACCGGGTATTGATACTCCAGTGTAGACTAATGTATATTGATCGAGACCCCGATGAGGGGTGGTGACCAGGTCTCACAAACCATTGGTGTTAGTTTGTTCACCTAAGGTATTATACACGCGCTCATTGGGTTATGAGTACACTGGACGGACTTGCCGGGAACCTGCCAGTTGGTATTATACCTATTGTCAGATGGCATTTCCCTGATGACATGTGTACAGGTTAGTCTGTCGACCTATGATCGTCATTTATCTCGTGTGAGTTCCCACTGTGTTTTGATTACTACCCTACCACGACTCAAAGGGGTCATGCAAATAGGTTTTAGTTGGATACAGTCCCGAGACATATGGAGGCAGTGAGCGGACCGTCGGGGATTCGTCTCTCCCGGCATTGGGGGTTGATGTCGCATGGCGCATGGGTGGCCATCACCAGAAATCCTTGGCCGGGGTAGACGAGAATTACCGATCCAAGATCGTTAGTTTCTCTGGTGGTGACGGGTTTCATGCCGACACTAAATGTCGCGTTATTAGGGGTCTGACTTTATCCACCCCCTAGAATCGATATGAGATACTCTTAGACGAACAGACCGGACTGTACGGATATTGTCACTGTCAGGCTCAGTAGGGGTTTGGATGAGTTTGCTCGTCGGCCTTCCTTTCGCTCAATACCTGAGTAGCCGTTACGTACAGCTAGTGCCGCTGACGTCCTTGTGGTTAAACCCACTGCCAACGTATTGACGAGTCTTTAAAGTCCCATACAGAGGGTTTTCACGGTTCAGGTAATATGGTGTAGATAACGTATGTTGGTATATACAGGTGTCCGATTAAATATGTGTACAGGCTGCACAAACTTTAATCGGACGGTTGATAATACTAGCGGCTTAGGATTAAGCCGGATTATTAAATCAGGTTTTGATTTAATAATTTATATATATGTATTCTAATATTATTGTTCACTATTCATTTTCTCTCTTGGCTATTCGTATTTTTGATACGAATACGGATATATGTATTTCGATACGTGTACCGGGAAGTATTCTGTATTTATACGGAATAGCTTCTAGAAGATGGCCACCTCATTATTGATTTTCTTTTTAGAAAACCAATTATGGAAATGAGGTGGAGGGTGAGTTGGCATGAGCATGAGTGATGACATGTAGAGATGTATGGTTTGCATTTGTTTATTGTAAAATGAAAAGAGATATTTTGTGTGCATGATTGAGAGAGAGAGAGAGATGCAACCACATTCTTGAGTTGCTCTTGCTCATTTTCTTTTCTTCACTTGATTCATTCTCACTCACTTGGAGACTTAGCCACATTTCTTTAGTTGCTCATGCTACATGTTTCCTCACCTCCTCTTCATCTTCTTGAGTTGCTCCTTGAGCATTTGTGATGAGAGAAAATTATAGTAAGATAATTTTACACCTCTGCTCTCCATTGCTAGCAACCTTGGAGCGTCGGTTGCCTCGCTTGGCGAGGCTGAAGCTTGTGCCGTTTCCCTCAGGTGGATCATCGTAGATGGAGGAAGACCGGCAACCAAATTCGATCAAGGAGCCTCTAGGAGCTTGGGATGATGGTTCAAGACCGAAGGACACGGATCAACTCGGTATAACCATCTATCTCCTAGTTTACATATTGCGAGTATAGGGTTTAGGGTAGATCCAGGCATCGGGTCATGGTAGCGCCAGTTTAGAAAAATTTTGTTCTGCATTTGGCCACGGTTTGATGGCCGGGGCGCTGCCGTAACCCAATAAGGAATTTGCCATGACGCTTTTTACTTAAGGTTAGGCTCAATTTGGAGCCCCGATGAGTCATAACCACTCCGCTCTGGTGTAGGATGATCTCTGATAGTCTTTTAGGCTTTATATGAGTTGCCTTTAAGACCCGAAACTGGGAATATACCATTGCTTCATTTTTTTAACGATGGCGTGCCGATTCTTTGCTGAAGTAGAATAGATATCTGTAGGACCTTTATACTGTATGTATTGCAATTGAAGTCCGGAGCTAGGAATATGCCATCGCCCCACGACTGTCGTGTCTCTGATCCCTTCGGAGGGTGGATAAGACATCTTCAAGCAATCTTCTTAGGTTATATTACCGTTAGAAGAGCGAGCATTAGGAATTTGTCATGACGTTTTTTACTTGAGGTTAGGCTCAATTTGGAGCCCCGATGAGTCATAACTGCACCCTTCTGGGGTGGGATGATCTCCAATGGTCTTTCGGATTTTATATGAGTTGCCGTCAAGACCCGAAGGTAGGAATATACCGTCACTTCGTTTTTTGCTTTGACGATGCCACGCCGATTCTTTGCTGAAGTAGGATAGGCATCTGTAGGACCTATATGCTATATGTATTGCAGTTGAAGTCTGGAGCTGGGAATATGCCATTGCTTCATTTTTTTTCGACCCTTGGATCTATTGTTGACGTTGCGTCTATATCCTGCTGGAGTGAAAAGGAACTCCGGGATAGTCTCTAGGTTATATATGAACCGTCGAGACTTTGAGCTAGGATTTTCCCGTGACTCTATTTCTATTTGACCCTTGGGTCTTTGTTGACGTCGTATCTGCACCCTGCTGGCATGAGGAGCACATCGAGCTGGAGTTAGGATATTGCCGTCGCTTCTTTTTAATTTGGCTCCTTGGAGCCTTTGTCGACGTCGCATCTGCATCATGTTGGTATGAGGAGCACTTCGAGCTGGAGTTAGGATTTTGTTGTCACTCCTTTTTGATTTGGCTCCTTGGAGCCTTTGTTGACGTCGCATCTGCATCGAGAAGGAACGTCGAGCTGGAGCTGGGATTTTGCCATTACTCCTTTTTTGTTTGACCCTTGGGTCTTTGATAACGTTGTGTCTACATCCTGCTGGCTTGAGAATCATGTCGGGCTGGAATTAGCATTTTTCCGTCACTCTTTTTTGATTTGGCTCCTTGGAGCCTTTGTTGACGTCGCATCTGCATCCTGCTGGCATGAGAAGCACATCGAGCTGGAGTTAGGATATTGTCATGTCTCCTTTTTTATTCCGCCCTTGGGTCTTTGTTGACGTCGCGTCTGCACTGAGAAGGGATATCAGGCTGATCTCTAGGTTGTAGATGTTGCCATCGAGATCTAGAGCTAGGGATATATCGTTGCTCCACTTTATTTTGGTGATGTCATACCGATTCTTTGCTGAACTTGGGTAGACATCCAAATGACTTTTATGCTATATGTATCGCCATCGAGGTCTGGATCTAGGAATATTTCATTGCTCCAATTTCATTTGACAGTTACGCCCGCACCCTGCTGGAATGAGGAGAACATCGAGCTGGAGCTAGGATTTTTGCCATCACTCCACTTTTATTTTGTTGACGTTGCGTCTACACCGAGAAGGAACGTCGAGTTGGAGCTGGGATTTTGCCATTACTCCTTTTTTATTTGGCTCCTTGGAGCTTTGCTGACATCACGTCTGCACCTTGTTGGAATGAGAAGAGCGTCGAGCTGATCTTTAGGCTGTAGATGTTGCCATCAATATCTGGCTCTTCCTTTGACGGAGCCTGGTGGGAAAATATGGTTCCCTTTCTTTCATTTGTGCCCATGACTCATATACAAGAGTCAATATAGACATACTTGCAGGGCAGAGAAAACTTTATTTTATTTTATTTTTTATTGCCGCGATTCTCTATCTTTTCAGCTTTTCATATCGCGAAAGTCGCGATTACCCATTCAATTCGGATTTTTATCCACGGTGCCCAATCATTTCGGCTACTTTTTTTTTATTTTCACTCGCTGTTTTTTATTGCAAGTCGCCCAAACATTTTGGCTGTTTTTTTTATATGCATATTTTTTGCTCGCTGATTTTTATTGCGAGTTGCCCCATCATTTCGGTTATTTTATATGCATTTTTTTTTACTCGCTGCTGTTTTTATTGCGAGTTTGGAATCCGATACCAACCTTGGCATCGGTATCGCTACGACTGGAATATTGCCAGGAGCGAATCATCATTTTCCGTGAAAAGACTTGGAGTTTGACATATGTTTAGACATCAGCATCGCTGCAACCGGGATATTATCAGGAGTGAACCATCATTTGCCTTGAGAGGACTTGAAGTTTGATATCTTTTTAGGCATCATCATTGCTGCGACTAGAATATTGCTAGGAGCGACTCAACATTTGCCTTTATTAATTTGAACAAGGTGGCTTAGCAAACAGGGTTAGGATCCCGTCGGCTAGGGCTTTTTGACTTTATGAGCCATAAGGGTCTCATAAAGGAATTTCTCCCTATGAGTCATGAGGGTCTCGTAGGTGTATTTTCTTCTTAGGAATCGTGGGGATTCCCAAGTGATATTTTCTCTTATAAGTCGTAAGGATCTTGCAAGAGTGTTTCTCCTTATAAGTCGAGAGGACTTACAAGTGTCGTTCACCATATGGGGACATTTCTCGCTATTGGTGGAACTTGGTGGGGAAATGTTTATTCATGCCCGTAAATTGTATACAAGGGTCAATATTGGACTGTTGTAGGGCAACTTGGGGGATGTGACGGCTTAAGAACAGGTTCAGATCCCTGTAGCTTAAGGCTTTTAAATCTTATGAGCTGTGAGGGTCTCATAAGGGGAATTCACCTTACGAGTCGTGAGGATCTTGCAAGTGTAATTTCTCTTTAGGAATCATGAGGAATCCTAAGTGTGTTGCTCCTTTGTGAGTCGTAAAGATCTCACGCAGGTAATTTCTCCTCACAAGGTCGAGAGGACTTTGCAAGTGCATATGAATTTTTTATTTTACGAGTTTTCGCCCTTTCCGGGTTTTCACAAACTCGCCGACAGTCCTGCTGTTTTTACTCATGGCGCCCTTTCGGGTTTTCATTCGTGCCCATTTTGTTTGTGGACATACCGTTTTTTAACGAGATTGCGCCCTTCCGGGTTTTCACAAGCTCGCCGGTAGCTCTGCTGTTTTTACTCACGGCGCCCTTTCAGGTTTTCATCCGTGCCCATTTCGCTTGTGGACATATCCTTTTTTTGACAACGAAACTCTCGAAAGTAACTTAGTCGTATGTGACCCATCTGTTTGCCGGTGGCTTTTGAGGGTGGTGTCATCGCTGGATTAGCTATGTAGCCAGTGGGACTCGAGTTGCAATCTTTCCTGCAAAGACATCGATTGCAATATAGATCCCAAGGGAATGTATCGCCGTATTTGGGGCGATGCATTAGTTTAGGGACGTTTTGGTCCTATATCGCCATCTTCGAGGCGAAATTTTAGTTTAGGGACATCTCGATCCTGTATTGCCTTGTTTGAGACGATTAATTAGTTTAAGGACTTTTCAGTCCAGTATCACCATATTTGAGGCAAGTAATCAGTTTAAGGACTTTTCGGTCCAGTATCGCCATTTTTGAGATGAAGTTTTAGTTTAAGAACATCTCGGTCCGCTGTTAGTTTAGGTACTTCTCGGTTCGTACTGCCATGTTTGAGGCAGATAATTAGTTTAAGGACTTCTTGATCCTATATTGCCATATTTGAGGCGAGATTCTAGTTTAGGGGCATCTCGGTCCGTTATCACCAAGTTTGAGGCAAATTTCTAGTTTAAGGACAGCTCGGTCTTTTGTTGCCATGTTTGACGCGAATTTCTAGTTTAAGGACATCTCGGTCCTTTGTTTCCATATTTGAGGCGAATTTCTAGTTTAAGGACATCTCGGTCCTTTGTCGCCATGTTTGAGGCGAATTTCTTTGCATGCTACTCTCAGAGTTTTTGACTCAGGAAGATATCGAGCGGACATAAGCATCGTTATCTATCATTGACCTAGGTCATGTTTTGTTAGGCATAGTATTTTTTGAGGAATCGATTGTTTATTGGCCGGAAGGGTCTTTCGCCATGCATATCCATGAGCAGGTAGACTCCACCTTGGTAGACTTTGTCTATGATGTACGGGCCTTCATAGTTCGGCTCGAATTTCCCCCGTTTTGCACAATTGGGGATCATTGGTCTTTTGACAACTAGCACGAGTTCGCCTTGGCGAAACGTTCTCGGCCTGGTCAGTTTTTCATATGACCGTGTCATCCTTGCCTTATAACTCTTCAGGTTTTGTTGTGCTATAAGGCGGGTTTCGTCGAGGGCGTCGAGCTCCATAAGCCGAAGATGAGCATTTTCTTCATCTGTCTGCTCGTATCAAACCGCTACTCGCAGAGAAGGGAGTTTTATTTCCAGGGTTAGCACTGCTTCCGTGCCAAATACCAACGCGTATGGTGTTGTATTCGTTGATGTTTTGAACGTTGTTCGGTACGCCCAAAGAGTTTCATGCAACCTTTCATGCCAGTCTCTCTTGTTTCTGGACACCATTTTCTTTATAATCTTCGTCAAGATCTTGTTGAAAGCTTCCGCTAGACCATTGGCCCGGGGATTATAGAATGAAGAGTATCTTCAATCTATTTTATGCTCTTGTGCGAAGCGGCTGATTTTATGACTTCTATAAGCTGGCACATTATCCGAGATAATTCGTCCCGGAGTGCCGAGCCGATAGATGACATGTGTCCTGAAGAAATGGAGGATATTCTCCATCGTCACCTCCCTTAGTGGTACTTCTTCTGCCCATTTAGAGAAGTAGTCGATCGTTGCCAGTATAAACCGATATCCTTTAGACGATGCCGGTTCAATGGGGCCAATTATATCAGTTCCCCACATTTCGAACGGCCAGCTAGCCACTGTTGGGTGTAGCGAATTTGGATGTTGATGGATGAAGTCCCCGTGGATTTGGCACGAGTGACACTGCTTCGCATATTCGAGACAGTCCTGAATCATTGTGGGCCGATAGTAAACCATTCTTTTGATCTTTAGCTTCATCTTCGGCCCAGATTGGTGAGAACCGCAGAGTCCGTTGTGAATTTCTTGAACAATTTTCTTTGCTTCCTATTACCCCAGGCATCTTAGCCATAAACAGTTGAACAATCTCTTATATAGAGTATCATTGACGAAGGCGAGAGACAAAGCTCGTTTCATGAGCTGCTGTCGAGACGGCGCGTTTTTGGGCGTTCGTTAGGATTTGAAGTAGTCTATAAAGAGTTCCCTCCAATCCTTGACCTTTTCTTCGTCCTCTATTTGAAGGGCTGCTTGTTCGGTTGTTTCTTTTAGCTCTGTTAAATCTCCCGAACATATTTCTGTCGACGCGAGGATCCTGCGACTTTGCATGATGATTTGTACGTCATCGAGGTCTTCGTCGGCTAATTCCTTAACCAGTTTAGCCAACGCATTCGCCTTGCTGTTTTCTGCACACGGTATACTCTCCAGGATGTAGGAAGGAATTTGTGTCAGTAGTTGCTGCAATCTTTCGTCATACTTTATCAGCTCTGGCTTGCATGTCTTATAGTCGCCATTTACTTGGCTAACGATCGGCTAAGAGTCTCCATATATGAGGAGGTCTTTGATTCCCATGTCGACAGCGATCTCGAGGCCCTCTATCAAAACTTCATATTCAGTTTCGTTATTAGTCCTTGGCACTGCTAAGGAGAGGGCGTAACGCATTATCCCTCCTTGTGAAGTCACGAAGATAAGGCTCACCCCGGCTTTGATTATTAGGGTGTTTTGCTTTCGCCTCTTCGTGGAAGATACTCCATCGAAGTAGAGTTCCCATTGGGAATCATTTTCTTCTTTCTCTTTTTCGATTGTGTCGAACGCATGTTCATCCGGCAACTCGCAATTTAAGGGGGAGTCGGCTGGTATCAGATGCTTGGCGAGAAAGTCGGTGATGACCTGGCCTTTCACTGCTTTGAGAGGTCGATACGTTATCGAGAACTCCATCAGGAGGAGGGCCCATTTAGTAAGCCTTCCTGTTAATATGGCCCTTGACATCAGATATTTGTGAGGATCCACCTTTGATATGAGATGGACCTCATGTGCCAAGGCGTAATTTCCGATCTTCGTTATCACGAAGATCGGTGCTAAACAATGCTTTTCGATGGGGGGTAGTTGTTTTCTTCCCCCAGGAGAACTCGGCTCAAATAGTACAAAGTTCTCTCCTTTCCCTGATCGTTCTCTTGTGCCCATAGCGCACCTAGAGAACCCTCAAGGGCTGTTGTATATAGGATAAGGGTTTTTCCCTTAACCGGAGCGGTTAATGCCGGCTGATTTTGCAGGTATTGCTTGATTTCGTCTAATGCATTTTAGCACTTTTGATCTCAAACGAACGAGGTCCCCTTCTTCATTGGATAACTGTAGGGACGGCATTTTCCGGAGAGGTTGGGTATGAACCGCCGGATATACGCGAGCTTTCCTTGAAGATATCGCAACTGTTTGAGAGTTCTTAGAGTGGGCATTTCCGTAATCTACTTGATATTTGAGGGATCGATTTCGATACCCTGGTACCGTATGATGAATCCTTGGAATTTTCCTAAGGAGACTCCAAACGCACATTTTAGAGTTTCATCTTCAGTCTATACTTCCAAAGACGTTGGAACGCTATGTTTAGATGTTTCCAATGTTCCTCATAAGACTTGCTCTTCACCACAAGGTCGTCGATGTAGCATTCGACAATCTCATGGATGAGGTCATCGAAGATCTTCGTCATAGCCCTCTGGTAGGTAGCGCCAGCGTTCTTTATACCGAAAGACATCACCTTATAGTAGAATATTCCCAGCGGAGTCCGGAAGGCGTTATGTTTTTGGTCTTCAGGACGCATTTTTATTTGGTTGTATCTTGAAGATCCATCCATGAAGGAGAAGACCTCATGGGTAGACGTGTTATCGATCATCAGCTCGGTAACAGGCACTAGGAAATCATCTTTCGGGCAAGCTTTGTTGACGTCCTGAAAGTCCACGCAGATGCGCACCATCCTATTTTTCTTTATCACCGGAATGATGTTAGCGATCCAGTCAGGATATTGAACTTCTTGGATGAAACCGGAGTCGATTAGTTTCTTGACCTCAGCATTTATACTCATCTCAAGTTTGAGCCGCATTCTTCTTGGCACCTATTTAACTGGCTTTATCTCCGGCGATATGGCCAGTTTATGTACTGCCACTTTTGAATCTAGACCCGACATCTCGGAATAGTTCCATGTGAAGCAGTCTTTATATTGCATGAGCATGTCTTTTAACGTGGCTACCTATTTTTTAGATAGTAGCTCACTGACGAATGTCGGCCTCGGATCATTCTCTGTCCCTAAGTCAATTTTTTTAGGTTATCCGCCGTGGTGTGTATCCCATCTTCCAGTTCTTTTGGCACCCGTGGAAACTCTGAGATCACCTCATCCTCGTCTTCATTTGCGAAGCACCTAAAGGGTCATCTATAGTCTCGTACCCTCCCTCCTTCGAGAGTGTTATCATGTGGCAAGTACGGGTTTGCTTCCATTTTTTGTGTTGAGCAGGTCCCATCCTCATGGTATAGGTCTTCTTTGGCTCGTGCTTTTGCGGCGGGGTTACCCTCCAGCTGTCGGATAAAGAAAACCCGCCTTGCTGGTACTGGTTCTCTACCCAGTCTTTGAAGGTGAAGCAGTCTTCGAGGGTATGACCTACTGCTCGGTGGTAGGAGCAATAATCCGGGTGATGGACCTTGTTTATTTGTTCGGGGTGCCGAGACTCCGGAAGTGTCATCATTTGGTGCTTCATAACAAGGTTGAATATTTTTCTCGTCTTGTCTTGGGGGAAAGAGTATTCCCGACCCATCTTCTGTATAAAGGACGGGTTCCAACCGAGTTTTTCTTGATAGCGCGACTTCTTAGATCTGCCTTATTGTTTGCGAACGTTGTTTGCGCTCTTTGTCCTGTTTTTGCCTCTATTTCAGGATTTTTCCTTTTTGCAAGGACATACAACGGGCTGGGGATAAAGGGCATTGTAGTCTTCTTTCTCCGCATATTGCTGATTGAAACGCTGCATCCTGGCTTTATCATAGATAGCTAATTCGCGGCTGTGGTTGTCTTAACTCTTTTGAAAAGCCTCTTCTATTAGCTTGTGTATTTGTTCTTCGAGCAACGAACTTAACGTTCTTAGAGCGGGATTTCACTCTGTTTTAACGTCAGGGCCGTTTAGAAGAACGTTTTCCTCTTCACTGAAACTGTTTATGATACGGCAGCAGTGGAACTGATCTCGTTTCTTGGATTGAACGTATCCGAGCCCAGTTGTCTCCATCTTCCCGTTGGGCATTTTTCGCTGAGTCCCGGGAATATCCTAAATCTTTTTGTAGAATTGGACTTGTCGAACAATTTGCTCAAGGGGTACACCTTGGCGTCTTAACAACCTTTTCAATCCCTCTACATAGTATTTTGGCAGACTGATTGGTTGAAGCCTGTCGAGTGCAAAATCGGCATCATACCAGACTTCTTTTTTTACTTTGTTCTCCGTAGCTTGGTAGAAGAGGATCGCATTTTCACCTCTTCGTCTGGGAGGGACGTAGAAAGTCTGTAGTTCTTGTACATTGTACGTATGGAGTGCATCAAGTTCCTTGTAATGCCGAGGCGGAGCCATTGTGATTTGCAGACTCTGATCTGCTTCGTCGAGGGATTGCACTGATGGGCAGATAGATAACACTGTGTTGGCCTCGTCCTCAGAGTCGCTGCCAAAGACCAGAATAGGGATAGATGGTCCGGGCCTATTATTTTCTTTCTGTGGTTGCCCCGAGTAGACTATTTCTTCATCTCTCTCGGAATCGCTCCCAAAGATCGGGATGGTGGCGATGGACTTCTGTTTATCCTCTGGCTTATGACACTTTTCTGTATCTTTGAAGTCTGGTAGTAAGTACTTTGCTTCTTCATATTTCCGGACCTTGTTTACGGAGAATGGATTCAACTCCCTGTAACGGTATATTCCAACCCATCTTTGAAATACTTCATACACTGATGTCGTATAGAAGGGATGACGTTGTATTCGTGTAACCAAGGCCTACCGAGCAGATTGTTATAGCAAGTCTTGACGTCAATGATATGAAATTTGATGTCAGTGACGAGCAGCCCGAAGTATAACGTCAAAATTACAGACCCAAGTGTCCGTGACGACTGTGAGTCGAACCCGAAGATGGTAATTTTGTCTCGAGCCAGGTGGTGAATGTTGATGCAGATCTCTTTCAGTACTTTCATGTTGAGAATGTTGACGGAGGATCCGTTGTCGACAAGGATTTTCTCTATTTTGATATCGTGGCAGTACCCGGTGACGTATAACAGGCGGTTATGCTCGCGCGTACTAAGGAGGAGGTCTTCATCGCTGAAAGTAATATTAGCTGTGTGAACCTCCGCCGGCTCATCCTTCATCTTTTCTTCTGCGAGGAAAGCTTGGAACAGATCGGCTCTTGTAATGCCTTGATCAGAGACTCTCGTGCTTCTTTGGACAAGAGGAGAGCATCCAGTATGCTCAGTTATGAGGGTATTTTCCTCAAATGTGACAGGACGTTGTAATCCACATTATTTTTCTTAAGCGGGTCCCTCATTGCGAGCTCTTTGACAACTCCATTATCAAGGGTGATTTCCTAGGGGATTTTTTCTTTCCCTTTGTCTCTTTTGCTCGAACCTTTGTTTGTAGGTCCGAAGTTCTTCTTAGGCAGCGTGCGGTTACGCAGCTGAATGATCTCGCATTTCTTCTCCTTCTCTTCTTTTTCAGAGGTGGAGTCTTTGAAGAGAGGGTTGATAGTTATTTCATCCTCAGAATCGCTCCCGAAGGTAAGCACCTGGGGATTTTCCCCTTTCGGACCGGTATCAACCATATGACAGTTGCCAGTTGTTTTTTCACGCGCATTTGTCGCACTCTTTTGCTGTCGACAAGCTTCGCGTTTCATCCTCTTGAAGTATTTTTGATGGGCAACATATCCTTATCACCACTTCTTGAAGGTACTGCATTCTTTAGTAGGGTGGGTAACCCTCCAATGATATAGACAGTAATTTGGATATGAATCCTCTCCGTTGAGGCATATGACCCCGAGAATGTTTCCTACAAGAGGTGGCGGCTTCATTCCTATTGACAGGGCTTTGGTGAACCGCTTCTCTGCCTTGATCCTACTTTTATTTATGGCAGGAGTGCTCCGGTTGGGTTGGAGCACTTTACGACTCATCCTTGCCGTAGCTTCTTCATCTTGACGCTGATGCTTAGCCTTTTCGTATATGGATGTTTCGCGTTCTTGGTCAGCTTTGCTTTTTCGAAAGGCTTCATTTAACAGCCTATTGATCGAGTCTTCTGGCAGTTCCGGGGACTTTAGCGTTGATCTTTCCCCTGCGCTATTTTCTAACGCTGAGGGAGTTTCTTCGCCATTTAATGACGAATGGGAGACCATGTGACAACTTTCTACATAGTCTTTGGTTTCTTCCGATGAGTCATTTTTCTCATCGTTGTCACTCTCTTCATTCTCAAGAATATACTTGAGGAAATCTTCAAGGGTGACCGGTGTCCGCGCCTTCTGGTGGTACTACTCCAACGCGTCGATGTACTTTTGTAGGTTTGTGCTCTTGTCGTCACACTCGACAGGCTGCACTGGCTTCTTGGTCTTCTTTTTTTCTTTGAAGACTTAGAAGGCTTGACTTGGGGATTTTGCCCTTTGTCAACAACTTTCGGTATGGGACGCGGTTTCAGCATCGCTTCGATAATTTCAGGTTCAAGTGGGCTTTTCCACCTAACTGCCAGACATGCATGTAGATCCTTCAGCATTCTTTTGGGTTTTGCTTAAAGAACGACTTCCCACGGAGTTTCTTCCACGAGCGAGCATGATGCCTATTCAGTCGAAATTATTTCAATTTTTAACATAACAATTTCCTCACTTTTCTAATCATCTAAGAGTGTTTGTTATAAATATAACACATATTAGAAGTTCGTCTACAAAATATCATTTACCATGTGTCATACATTATAATCAACATTATGAAGGAAATTGTGTGTTTATTATTTCACGCATAATTTTGTATATCTCTAACATTCTTCATTGAGATCTTGTGCAAAAATTAGCTCAGGTCAGATATCGGAATCGGAAATTCGCTGATAAAATACAGGAAATCAAAGAGTTAAATTCTGGCAGAGATTCAATAGAGAGAAGAAGATTCCAGATAGCACATATAAACCCAGAGACCAACATTAGAAGACTCAAGAAAATTGAAGTTAAGAGCTCACAAATCGGCCGCGGATCCGCGGCCGCGTCAGGCCGAGTCGCCGCGGATCCACGACCGAGTCAGAGGGTCGAATGACAAGATTTTTCCAGAAGCTTCCTAATAACATCTTAGCTTGCCGAGGACGCTTCATAACTACCTAGATTATTCTAGAAGCCTCTGTGTAACAACCCAACTTATTGGGGAAGCTTGATTAGGGGCTATAAAAAAGGACCTAAGCCTACATTAAAAAGTTGTTGATTTTTAGTACACATTTTGTACACAATTACAAAAACAATTTAGATCCAATTCCAAGAGCCACCAAATCTCAAGATCAAGAATCATCGAGAACTTCATCAAGCGATTCAACAAAAGATCTTTTATGCGAAACCGATCGTCATCAATGAGCACGTGATCCTCGATAGATCCAAGACTCAAGATGATCGAGCGAAGCGAAAATCGATGGAGAAATTATCTCTTCAAGGGAGTGATCGAGAGCAATTCTTCTTGTAATCTCGGATTGAAAAAGCTGTAATTTGAAGTTGAATAATAAAGGTGATCAAACTTTTAGTCTTGCTTTCTTTAAATTTTCATATTATGAAATCTCTATTTGTTGATTTTTCTATTTTCATAATGTGTGAGTAAATCTACGCTTGCTAAGGATTCGAAGGAATTTGGTATATTAAATAGTGAGAGAATTTTACATTCATTTTAAGTCTTATGGAGATTATAAACTTTAGTAAAAAGAATTATTAATGTCCAAATTGTGAGTGAGATCAATTTATTGAGAATTTCGTCACAATTTGGGGATTAGATTGATAATCCTTCTTGTTAAAGGCTAGATAAGAATGACAATCAATGAAAGGACAAGGGGCAATGAAGGAGAAATCCTGGTTTCTTCAAGGGATCCTTAATTCTCATTTTTAGCCATCGATCAAGTTTTAATTCTACCAATAGATAAGATGAATCATTTTGAATATTCATCCATGGCTACCAATTCTGTTCGAATCCTACAAGCCTTCTATAATTTTCTTGATAACTAAATCTTGAACATTTTTTTTCTTGAAAACGATTTCTTGAAGTTCTTGAAACTATTAAATTCAACCAAATCTTAAACAATTTCTTGAATTTCTTTACTAGTTCTTTCGACTCAACTACAACAAGAATTTACGAATTCCTCGAATCCTAGACGACGACCCGTGCTCACTAACGCTCGCTACACGCGACACCGTTATTGATTGCGGTTACTAAACTACAAACCTATAATCTTCTCTTTTTTGAACCAATCAAATGGCATCGTTGCCGGGGATCGAACCCGGGTCACCCGCGTGACAGGCAAGAATACTCACCACAAACCACATCCACCGAGATGGACGGTTCTCTATCAAATTTTAATAACACCACTCTGCCACTACCCGCAGGTGTACAGAATCTACCACGTATATCTCTCTAAGAGAGATGCTACCCTATACGTGGTCCTCTTTCTACTTGTCTTTCTATTCCACTAGCCAATTGGGATAATTTCGAAATCAAACACCACTATATCAATCTTTTGCCTAAATTTCACGGTCTTGAGTCTGAAGATGCATACGTTTTTATCACCAAATTCGAAAACGTATGTACTATGATGGGCATTTCACAACTTTCTGTGGATGCTATGCGTTTACGTCTTCTCCCGTTTACTTTGTGCGATTTAGAAATTTTATCCCAATCATAAGACCGCCCGTGTTAGGAGTGAAATCAACCAGTTTTCTCTGCTTCCCAATGAACCATTTTGGAAATGCTTTGAACGGTTCAAGGATCTTCTTGTCCAATGTCCTCATCATGGAATCCATAGATGGGATCTATGCCGAATCATATACGAGGGCATTAATCCAACGACAAAACAGATGCTTGAAACCATGTGTCAAAGCAATTTCATGTCTAAAGACGATGGTGAAGCTTGGAAATTCTTGGAAGATTTTGCGGAAAACACTTTGCAATAGGAAAGCGTTAGTTCATCATCTAGGGGTGGTATTCATCAACTTGATGTTTCTATTGCCGTAAAAGTCGAAATGGCAGCAATGCAAAAGAAACTCGAAGCTATGGAAAACAAATTTTTATTATCCTCCCTAAACCAGGTGATGCTCCTTAAAACCGTGCGTGGATACTATTCCGATCCATCACATCTAACGGAAGAATGTCTTTTAAATTCTCCGTTTCAAGGTCAAGAACACACTAATACTGATTTTCAGCAACGACCTAGAAACAATCCTTATTCATCCATATATAATCAGGGTTGGAGGAATCACCCTAATTTTACTTGGAACCAACACCAAACTCAAAATACAGTTCCAAACCAAAATAACTTTCAAAAGGTTCCTCTACAGCAACAGCAACCACCACAAAATCAGCACCACTTTCAAACAAAAACTTTTCAAAATCCAGCCAACAATTCTACACCATATAATAATTCTTTCCAAACGGCCGGTACCGAAAATTCCTCTTCACTCGAACGAACCTTGGATTTGTTTATGAAACATACCATGCAAATGTCAACTGATATAAGGTCTTCTATCGATACCATAAAGAAAGACTCCGCCTCACACGGTGAGAGTATTAAATCGATAGAAGCACATATTGCATAATTAAATGCCGCAATGAGTGCTAGAGAGAAAGGGAAACTTCCGTCTCAACCTTTACCCAATCCTGGCCACTCACAATATCATAATGTGAATGCCATCACCACGTTGAGATCCGGAAGAGTACTGAATAACCAAGTCTGTGAACAGGTTGATAATGATGAATCAATCAATGACACTCCGGCTTCCACTTCCACTTCTGACCCTAGTTCATCTTCTTCCGAGCCTATTCTACGTTTTCCCCTAGGCTCGAACCCTCCGCCCACCTCATTGACACAACCTGAAATGATCCCCACTCCAATTCTGGGATCCGTTATACCTACACGATCTTCTCCACAAATGTTGGACTCAACTATTATTGATAAAGCTCCTTATCCAAATAGGTTGAGCGCCAACAAACCTAATGCACAAATGGAGAAGATTATGGAAATGTTTAAACCGGTTAACATAAATATCCCTTTCCTAGATGCTATCCAACAAGTTCCGGTTTATGCGAAAATACTTAAGGACTTGTGCACTAGGAAGATAAGAACTCAAGTGCCGAAAAAAGTATTCTTGACGAGTAATGTTAGCACAGATTTTACCCAGCAATTACCAAAGAAACGTAAGGACCCTGGCTGTCCTACAATCTCTATTTCTATTTGGGGGTAAAAATATTAATCGTGCTCTACTCGACCTTGGCGCTAGTGTTAACCTACTTCTTTACTCTGTCTACGAGCAGTTAGGTATTGGAGAGTTGAAACCTGCCCACTGCACTCTCCAAATGGCAGATCGATCTATCACCAAACCTAGGGGTGAACTTGAGGATGTGTTAATAAAAGTCAGGGAATTTATATTCCCTGTGGACTTTATTGTTTTAGACACACAACCTGTAGTGAACCAACGGAACCAAATTCCGGTGATTCTCGGTCGACCCTTCTTAGCCACTTCCAATGCTTTCATTAATTGTCTTAACGGTTCTATGAACCTATCCTTCGGGAAGATGACAATTGAGCTGAACATTTACAAGCTAGGAAGTCA
This sequence comes from Agapanthus africanus, assembly GCA_030015575.1. Taxonomy (NCBI): domain Eukaryota; kingdom Viridiplantae; phylum Streptophyta; class Magnoliopsida; order Asparagales; family Amaryllidaceae; genus Agapanthus; species Agapanthus africanus. The sequence continues at coordinate 348,462,015 of JASDDO010000024.1, read as the reverse complement.
ACCATCTGAACCTTCTGCTCATTTACTTGATGTCTGTTCTATCCACGAGATAACTCCCGAAAGCTGCAAGGTTGAGGAACTTTGCTTTGATGATCTCGACGATATTAGTACATCATTGGTTGATCTAGCATATTATTATAGTGAGGACACTTTTGACGAGTCCACCCCCGAGTTTGAACCTTTTGACTCATCACAGAAGTCAGTAGCGTTTTCCGAGTCAATATCCTATGCAGGTTATGAACTTCTTCGAGAATCCGAATATCATTCCCTTACCCCACCTTCTATTGTCTCTCTGCCGACATTAGATCTCAAACTATTACCTTCTCATCTTAAATATGCATATTTAGGTGAGAATGAGTCTTTACCTATGATCATATCCGCTTGTCTAGCTTTTGAGCAAGAGAATGCTTTTTTAACGGTCATGAGATCAAATCGGCAAGCATTTGGTTGGACAATGGCAGACATCAAAGGGATTAGTCCCTTGGTTGTGGAACATTATATACATTTGATGGATGAAGCCAAACCAATCCGAGACCCACAAATACGGTTGAATCCCGTCATGAAGGAGGCTGTAAAGAAAGAAATCGTCAAGTGCCTTGATTGTGGTATAATTTACCCAATTTCTGATAGCCAATGGGTGAGTCCTATTCATGTGGTCCCTAGAAGGTCTGGCATCACAGTCATAACCAATTAGGCTAATGAGTTGATCCAAGCACGCACCCAAACTAGGTGGCGTGTATGTATTGATTATAGAAAACTCAATGCCGCAACGAGGAAAGATCACTTCCTTCTACCTTTCATTGACCGGATGTTGGAACGATTAGCTGGACATGAATATCGTTGTTTCATGGATGGATACTCTGGCTATAACCAGGTCCCTATCGCCGAAAAGGATCAAGATAAAACAACATTTACTTGTCCTTTCGGTACATTTGCTTATAAACTCATGCCCTTTGGGTTATGCAATGCTCCCGCTACATTTCAGCAGTGTATGATGGGGATATTTTCAGACATGGTCGAAGATTTTCATGCACGATTTCTCTATATTTGGGGACTTATTTGAGGATTGCTTACGTCATCTTGACACAGTTCTTACCCGCTATAAGGATAAGAACTTAACTTTGAATTAGGAAAAATGTCATTTCATGGTCCAAGAAGGTATTGTGCTTGGACATGTCATTTCACGAAAAGTCATTGAGATAGACAAAGCTAAAATAGATGTCATCCATAACTTTCCTCATCCCAAATGCGTCAAAGATATACGATCTTTCCTTGGTCATGCAGGATTTTATATGAGATTCATTAAGGATTTTAGCAGAATTGCTAGACCTTTAACTCTTCTCTTGGCCAAGGATACAACATTTCACTTCGATTCGGACTGTGAGGCTGCTTTTAAATAACTTAAAGATCTCTCACTACAGCCCCAGTTCTATCATCTCCTGATTGGAACCACCCGTTTGAGCTTATGTGTGATGTATCAGATTTTGTTGTTGGTGCAGTCTTAGGACAGTACATTGATAAGATGCCACATGCGATTTATTATGAAAGTAAGACCTTGAATGATGCCCAAATTAATTATACAACTACCGAGAAAGAACTCTTGGCAGTTGTATTTGCATTAGAGAAATTCAGGCCTTACTTGATTGGCTCACCGATTGTGGTTTACACCGATCACTCCGCCCTAAAAAATCTTTTATCTAAGAAGGATGTTAAAGCCAGGTTAATACGTTGGATCCTATTATTACAAGAATTCGATCTTGTTATGCGAGATAAGAAAGAATGTGAAAACGTAAGTAGCCGACCATCTTTCACGCATCTCTTCTTCACCTACTGTGACCTTGCCAATAAATGACTCTTTTCCTGACGAACAACTCTTGAACGTATCCTACGAACCTTGGTTCGTAGATATTGTGAATTATCTAGAAACATGACTTATCCCTAGCGAATGGTCTAAACAAGACAATCATCGATTTCTATCCCAAGTAAAGCATTTTTACTGAGATGAACCTTGTTTGTTTAAGTATTTTCCTGACCAAATCATTCGCAGATGTGTCCCCAATGATGAATTCAAGAGTGTTTTGTCTTTTAGTCATGATCAGGCATGTAGTGGTCACTTTGGTCTACGTAAGACGGCGGAGAAAGTTTTGCAATGTGGTTTTTACTGGCCTACATTATTCAAAGATGCATTTGATCATTGCAAAACTTGTCCACGGTGTCAACACACGAGTAGGATTTCTCGAAAAAATGAGATGTCACTCCAACCTATCTTGGTTGTGGAAATTTTTGACGTTTGGGGTATTGATTTTATTGGTCCTTATCCCAACTCTTTTGGGAATTTGTATATCTTGTTAGCGGTTGATTACGTTTTAAAATGGGTGGAAGCAATACCATGTCGCACTAATGACAACAAGATTGTTATTAAGTTCCTTAAAGAAAATATCTTTTCGCTATTTGGACACCCTCACGCAATAATTAGCGACAATGGGACGCATTTCTGTAATCGGTCTTTTGAGACTTTGATACGGAAATATTCAATCAACCATAAACTTTTTATGCCCTATCATCCCCAAACGAGCCGGCAAGCAGAGATTTCCAATAGGCAAATCAAACAAATTTTGGAGAAGACAGTTTCTAAAAACCGGAAAGATTGGTCAACCAAATTTACGGTTTTGGGCATTTCATACCACTTATAAGACTGATCTTGGTATGTCTCCTTACCGTCTAGTGTTTGAAAAGGCTTGTCACCTTCCTGTCGAGATCAAACATAAAGCAATGTGGGCCATTAAAAAACTTAATTTCGATTTAAATCAAGCCTGCAACTTTCGGAAGCTGCAATTAAATGTGCTAAACGAACTCCGCTATGAAGCTTACGATAATGCGGTTATAGTAAAGAACCGGACTAAGGTATTTCACGAAAAAAATATTTTGAGAAAAACTTTTACCCCGGGACAACAAGTCCTTCTTTACGATTCCCATCTCCATTTTCATGCGGGTAAACTAAAATCTCGTTGGAAATGACCATTTGTGGTGCAGTATGTATACCTGCACGGGGCAGTTAAAGTTGAAAATAGTAAAAACGGTTATATTTTTAAAGTGAATGAGCATAGATTAAAACCGTATTTTTCCACTGACCCCACGGAGGAGCTCCTGTTTTTACAGGAGCCGCTTTTTCTCACTAAATTTCCTCCGCCTCACCTCCATGACTCAATAATATTGTCTTATCATAAGAATGGAGGTGAGTTAAAAAAGGACTTCACTGAATATCCATATGATTACAAATAAGTTTGGGGGAGATTTTCACGTTCAGTCATTCTTGTTCCTGTTAATAACTTTTCCTCCCAAGTCTACAGATTTTTGAGATTTAAAAGATGACAGCAGTGAGGACACTGGTATAAACAGGTTTGGGGGAGGTTTGTGCTTATTTACGCAGTACTTTGCATTACACTTTGCATAAGCACAAAATTTTCAAAAAAAATATTTTATAATGAAAGGTTAGAAAGTGAAAAATTATATTTAAAAGATTGGAAAAGTTTAAGAAAACCAAGAAAATTAGATGTTTTCTTAAACGAAACTAGTAATAAGTAATTATGAGCTGTTGTCCCAAGGGTTAGTAAGATAAATGAAGTCACTAATCTAAGGATAAAAATAAGTCTGAAAAATAGTTCATATTCTGGAAGCCAAACATTTGAACGTTGATACCCTACTATACGCACTTACACACGTCTTGAAACTCGGGATAGTAGAGGATACCTTGAAATGCTCTTGTCTAAAATCCAAAGTACGAAAAAAATAATAAATGAAGCATAAAAATAAAAAATGGTGAAGAAAAATGAACACTGATTTTGTAATTACCAAGGCAGCATAAAAAAATATATCGAGGGTGCTTCATCACCTAGTGTTTTAGACCAACTGGCTTGGGAGCCACTGCTAAGTCTTAGGTGTTGCAAGACGAGAAAATTGCTAATTATGCCTAATATGTGAGCACTTGTAGTAATCAGTTAGTTAGTACTTCAAGAAGTATTAACGGTCGCATGAAAAATGTGTGAGCAATTCCAGCCAAAATATTCACCGACTAAAAAGCACTGAGGTAGATGGACAAGAGTATGATAGCTTGAATTGAATTCTCCAATTGTAGGGATGTCTTTTACACACACGTAAGGGTATATGATCGGCGTTTGGAGGAAATGTAGGAATGAAGAATAAAGGCGATGTTTTATTGAGGGATGATGCGATTTCTAACATCTTTTCATGACTATTAAGACAGAGCTCATGACAACCGAAAAGATAGTGTAGTTGGAAACTCTGATTTTCAAGTTCTTTCTTTTACAATTCTTATCTTGATATGTAATTTTCACAATTTTTCTTTTATTATAGGATTTTGTTGGTGTAATTCGCTGAAAACCCTCAGGAGACAACACTCCTCCTACTAGGGACATCTAGAGATTTAAAGGCTTATTACACATGCTCAGTGCAATCGTGTTGCCTACGAAAGTGTGCTGGTTAGTTTTTCTTTTTCTTTCTATTTTCTCCTTCTCCTGAATAAAAGAAGTTTGCTCGGGACGATCAAAGTCAAGTTTGGGGGAATTTGTTCAGTCGAAATTATTGCAATTTTTAACATAACAATTTCCTCACTTTTCTAATCATCTAAGCGTGTTTGTTATAAATATAACACATATTAGAAGCTCGTCTGCAAAATATCATTTACCATGTGTTATACATTATAATCAACATTATGAAGGAAATTGTGTGTTTATTATTTCACGCATAATTTTGTATATCTCTAACATTCTTCATTGAGATCTTGTGCAAAAATTAGCTCAGGTCAGATATCGGAATCGGAAATTCGCCGATAAAATACAGGGAATCAAAAAGTTAAATTCTGGCAGAGATTCAATAGAGAGAAGAAGATTCCAGATATCACATATAAACCCAGAGACCAACATTAGAAAACTCAAGAAAATTGAAGTTAAGAGTTCACAAATCAGTCGCGGATCCGCGGCCGCGTCAGCCCGAGTCGCCGCGGATCCACGGCCGAGTCAGAGGGTCGAATGATGAGATTTTTCCAGAAGCTTCCTAATAATGTCTTAGCTTACTAAGGACGCTTCATAACTACCTAGTTTATTCTAAAAACCTCTGTATAACAACCTAACTTATTGGGGAAGCTTGATTAGGGGCTATAAAAAAGGACCTAAGCCTACACTATAAAATTGTTGATTTTTAGTATACATTTTGTACACAATTACAAAAACAATTAAATCCAATTCCAAGAGCCACCAAATCTCAAGATCAAGAATTATCGAGAAGTTCATCAAGCGATTCAATAAAAGATCCTTTATGCGAAATCGATTGTCATCAACGAGCACGTGATACTTGATAGATCCAAGACCCACGGTGATCGAGCAAAGCGTAGATCGACGGAGAAATTATCTCTTCAAGGGAGTGATCGAGAGCAATTCTTCTTGTAATCTCGGATTGAAGAAATTGTAATTTGAAGTTGAATAATAAAGGTGATCATACTTTTAGTCTTGCTTTCTTTAAATTTTTACATTATGAAATCTCTATTTGTTGATTCTTCTATTTTCATAATGTGTGAGTAAATTTCCGCTTGTTAAGAATTCAAAGGAATTTAGTATATCAAATGATGAGAGAATTTTATATTCATCTTAACTTTTATGGAGATTATAAACTTTAGCAAAAAGAATCATTAATATCCAAATTGTGAATGAGATCAATTTATTAAGAATTTCGTCACAATTTGGGATTAGATTGATGATTTTTCTTGTTAAAGGCTAGATAAGAATGGCAATCAATGAAAAGACCAGGGGCAATGAAGGAGAAACTCTAGTTTCTTCAAGGGATCCCTAATTCTCATTTTTAGCCATCGATCTAGTTTTAATTCTACCAATGGATAAGATGAATCATTTTGAATATTCATCCATGGCTACCAATTCCGTTCGAATCCTACAAGTCTTCTATAATTTTCTTAATAACTAAATCTTGAACATTTTCTTGAATTTTCTTTTTTGAAAACGATTTCTTGAAGTTCTTGAAACTATTAAATTCAACCAAATCTTAAACAATTTCTTGAATTTCTTTACTAGTTCTTTCGACTCAACTAAAGCAAGAATTTACGAATTCCTCGAATCTCAGAGGATGGCCCGTGCTCACTAACGCTCGCTACACGCGACACCATTATTGATTGCGGTTACTAAACTACAAACCTATAATCTTCTCTTTTTTGAACTAATCAATGCCCCCGGCGCATCCACTTTTTTGGGAGTGTGCTTCTGTGGTGGGTTCACCCTCCAGTTCTCAAACAGCGTGAACTTTCCCTGTTGATACTGGTCCTCGACCCAGTTCTTGAAGATGTAGCAATCCTCAATTGGGTGGCTCACCATTTTGTGATAGGAGCAGTAGTTGGGGTTTTTGACATCGCCGGGTTGCGGTGGACGCCGTGAGTCTAGCAATGTGATGAGTTTGTTACGCATTGCCAACTTAAATAGTCATCTCGTCTTATCGCAGGGAAACGAGTAAGCGCGTCCTAGCCTTTCTTCCAGAGATAGGTGTGGACGTGCATTATTTTGGCGAACAGCCGGTTTTGGGTCATTTGGTTGTTGTTGAGTGTTGGCGACGAAGGCCGCTTTCCCTTTACCCTTGGTGTTTCGAGGGTCCTTGTTTGAGGAGGAAGGCCCATGGCCTATCTAGTCCATTTTGGTCAGTTTATCGATCAGAATCTGGAAGGTGGTTGGCTTGAAGAACGTCATGAACTGGGACACAGTCGTTTGAGGATCAAGGGTCCCGATGAACATGCCCAAGGCGGTGGATTCTTCAATGCGTTGTTCCCACTTTGACCATAGGCCTCGCCATCGGATCGCATATTGGACCCAAGTTTCTCCCGATTTTACCCTACCATTGATTAATACCATTATCAGGGTGCGCTCGCGAACCGTTGTGTGAACAGTAGTTCCATCTCTGTGAATGTCCTCATGGAGTCATTTAGGAGCTCCAAATACCATTCAAAGAATGTATCTGACAGGCTGCCAACGAACTGGCGAAGCAACAGTTTTTTGTCGCCTCCAGTGTTACCGCACAGAGCTCTGAACCGCGTGGCGTGCTGATATGGGTTGTCTGTTCCCTTGTACACATGGAACTTAGGGATCGTATATCCCGGCGGGTATTTAATTTGGTCATACCAGCCTGGATATGGTCGTCCAGTTCTGACGATTTTTCCTGCCACTTCATTTACTTGATGAGCTTTTATTTGTTGAGCTTTTATTTGTTGAGCTATATAATCATCAAGAGCATCCTTGGAGATTGTTTCCTCTTTGGCTGCCGATAAAGCTAGAAGAGGGTTTGATGTTTCCTTTCTGTCATCCACGATGATTATCGGCGAATCCTCGGTTGGGGGTTCTGGCTGGATCATCATTTCAACCATATCTTAAAACAAGAGAGCCATCTGCATAATATTAGCAGCCTGCTCAGCAGCTTCCTTGTCCTTTCTTTCAAGCACCCTTCGCAGGAACTCTATATCGGTCTCCTGCTCCTTGCGTTATTCGGCTGTTGCGTCCGGACTTTCTTTCTGCCCTATAAGTGTTGCCATTTTGGTCAGCATCTCCTAGATCTTTTGCTGTTGCTCCTGAGTTTTTGTCAGCGACCGAGTTTGCAGCCGGTGACCTATGGAAGCACGGCTTTCTTCTTTCCCGGAAGCCATATAGATAGTATGTACGATCATGCCCCCAGACTTTGGAATTTGCCGTCGGCGGTGGGATTTTCTCTGGACTCATCCTTTTGTGGGAGGTCGGGTTGAAGGAGCCATTGTAACATGCACCTATGCAGAAGAAGTCCCACGTTGTATGACGGAGGGACAGTCTTTCTCTTGCTGAGCCTTCGATTTCTTCGGTTGACGAGAGTGGTTTTCATCAAGAACTGAGTCTTGGACTTTCCGCCAGACTCTATGAATTTGTGAGGAGAGCCGTTGATAAGGCTGCTCCAGCTTTGCCTGCACTATGATTTCTGCAGGCGGGGGCAATTTCTTTAGTACTGCCGTTGAAGAGTTTTTGCGTACCCTCCTCAGCAGATCAAAGTTGTTCCCGGTTGGAACAGCGGCGTCAATTTCCACCATTGGAGCTAGTGGGGTGAGTCCAGAGGGGGTGTTACCCCCAGCTTTTCTCACTCGGCGCCAGTGACGGCGTCGAGCATGTCTTGCAGACGGGACCGCCTTAGTTTTGGAAGCGGCTTTTTTGTGCCCCCAGCTTTGGTGAGGGGCTGTTATTCGTGTTGGCCTATTGAAGACCGACGTCCTTGGCAGGGTTTGAGGATGGCAGGCCAATCTTTCAAAGATCGACTTTCTGGTAGGGAAAGCACCTTTGACGACTTTGCCCGTAGCAGGAGTTGGGAGGGCTAACCATTTTAGGGTATCCCCTTCAGGTTTCACGGGCTTCTTTGCGGTCCCGTTTGGGTTTTTTCCCAGCCTGTTGAAGACTGAGACGTCAGGTTTGGACGGCCCATTGAGAGGGGCCGTTGTGGTCGCCAGTCAATCAAAGACCGGCCTCTTGGGAGCTTCTTCCTGCGGCGCTGAGGCACCGACACCCACTGGTAGGAACATGGTCCCAAATAATAGTACAGTAGTGGCTTGCGTTACTTGCCCCCCCGGCATCGAAAAGATAGAGGCCGCATTGGCGCGTAAGTTACTCCTTCGGTTGGGGTGGAGCGAGAGTTGCTGTTGCAAGTTGTGCAGTTGGAAGCCATCAATTTTCTCTTCTTCTGCATAGGTGCTAGACATCAAATTTTAGTATCTCGAATCCAAGAGCAAGCATAGCGAACCGCGACTTTGTTCGCGAAACACGACACACGAAGTGTGGAGTGGAAAGATGAAAAGGCCCCACCGGGTATGCCGGAATCTGTTCACCGCCGGAAACGAAGACGAACCGGGATGGATCGTCTTGCCTGAATCTGGTGGCAGATACTATTTGGATTCATCCGTCCACCTCTCCGAAGATACCAAGTTGATTTATGACACCATATATTGGAGGTTTGGATGGATGCGGCCGTTGTAGTAGACTTTATCAGATTCCCCTCGTTTGTGAGGGATTTTTGATTGTGGGGACGCTCTTCCCTGCAGGCGCAAGCCCCTACAGTTAATTACGATATCGCATTGCGATAACCACTTTCTCCTACTCCGAAAGTTCACTTCGTGTCGTGTGTGTTTTTGTTTGTTTAGGTTGCCCGTGGATTGTATACAGAGACTAGTTTCTATCGTCGCCCGTAGGGCACGGATCAGTCCAAATCCGTATATTTTAGATTTGGGTTTAGTTTATTTAAAGACCGTTAATCTGGTTTGAGATTAAGATCGACTTAAACATATAAGCATTTGGGGCTCATTTATTTTAGTTTAAGGACATCGCGGTCCATTACCGCCGTGTTTGGGGCAGATATTAGTTTAAGGACATTTCGGTCCAACATTCCCATTTTGGAAACGAATATTAGTTTAGGTACATTTCGGTCCATTATCCATCTTGCGTGCACGTGTATTTGATACGTGACAAAGTGAACACTGGTGATATGGAATGTGCCCAATTTGGGGCACGAGACGATTTAAGGCCTGCACGTCAATTTAGAAGTGCATCAGTGTGGGACGAAAGAAGTTGTTGGTCATTGGGACCCGCCATCTCTCTGAAGACGCTGAGGAATTACAACGACATATATCAGAGGCGTGGAAAGATGTACCCTTGAACCAAATCCCGTATTTGAGGGCAAAAGGGTTGTGGATCTAAAAGTCGTTAGTCATATTTGAGACTAAGATTACCTTAGAAGATATGAGATGAATATCATTTTAGATATCATCAATGAGAGATCATTAGTCATGTTTATGACTAGGATCAGTTTGGAAATCACGAGCATATGGGCTCGCTTGAAGAATCAAAGAGGTTTAACCTCAGGAAACTTAGCCAATTTGGGCCAAGACTGGGTTTCTGCAGTACCCAGCAGTGCTAAGCACTCAGTTATACAGCACTCACGTGTGTTTCACGTAAGGCGCTGAAATAGTGCTAAGCACTAGTTTTTTTGTGGTGCCCACGTATGTTTCACGTGAGGCGCTACACTAGTGCTAAGCGCTAGCTTTTTGTAGCGCCCACATGTGTTTCACGTGAGGCGCTGCACTAGTGCTAAGCACTAACTTTTTCATGCGCTCGCGTGCGTTTCACATGAGGCGCTATGTTTTTGGAGATTTAATCTCTGGTTGATCTTTTTAGAGAACTTAAATCCTTGTTAATGGTATTTTGAGCATTAACGATCACCAAGATCATTATCTTAAGGATCTGGGATCATGTTCTTTAAGAACTAAGTTCTTGATTTGGAGGAACTAAATTCCTGGAGTATTATGTACTCCATTTTCTCCATGTTCTTGTATCCATGTTCCCTTCTGAATTTTTGATTCTCAAGAACAAGATCTTCCCGATGAGAATTAAATTCTCAACTTGTGGGAGACTTGTCATGTGGATCTTTAGATCCAGAAAAAGAACTAAGTTCTTTTAAAAGGGTTAAACCCTTAGATATGGTATGTTAGGTAAAAGAGATATTTTGATATCTTCTTTTTCTTTACCTACGGCTTTTAGGAAGGAGATCTTCTTCTTTAATAGAATTAAATTCTCTGTTGCTTTTTTTAGCCTTCTGTATTTTTACAGAAGCTTATAGAGGGTCTCCTCTCCTTTTTTCCTCTCCCCTCTTTTTTTCTCTTGATTAATCTCTTTGCTCCTATTTATAGGAGAAGAGAAAAATCAATTTTTTGAGAAAATCTCTCATTGAGAGATCATGATTGATTTCATGATCAATCAAAATGATCTTTTAGATCAATCGGTGAATTTTATTCACCGTTGGATTGTTAATCCAAAAGCTCTCTGTTTAACAGAGAAGATTTCTTATTTGTTAAACAAGATTAGGAAATATTTTCCTAAGATAGAATTGTATTCTATCATATGAATATCTTGATAGTTTAACAAGATTAGAAATATATTTCCTAACATAGAATTTAATTCTATCATATGGATATCTTGTTAGTTTAATAAAATTAGGAAAATATTTTCCTAAGATAGAATTTATTATATCAGATGATCGATAGGTGATTTTATAATCACCGTTGGATCAGAGAAGATCTTTCTAGTTTGAGAAAGATCAGGGAAATATTTTCTACATAGAATTTAATTCTATCAGATGGTTTAATTGGTGATATTTTATCACCATTGGATTTTAAATTCAAGATTCTCTGTTAGAGAAAGATCTTTCAATATTAGCAAGATCAAAGAAAATATTTCCCAAATAGAATTTAATTCAATCACATAGAATTTAATTCTATCAGATAGTTTAATTGGTGATATTTTATCACCATTGGATTTTAAATCCAAGATTCTCTTTTAGAGAAAAATCTTTCAATATTAGAAAGATCAAGAAAAATATTTCGCAAATAGAATTTAATTCTATCACATGGTTTAATTGGTGATATTTTATCACCATTGAATTTTAAATCCAAGATTCTTAGTTAGAGAAAGATCTTTCCATATTAGAAGGAAAATATTTCCCAAATAGAATTTATCATCTGATGATTTATTATCACCATTGGATCTTTAATCCAACGACTCTTTTTAATAGAGAATATCCCAGTTTTTAGGGAAGTATCCCCATGTAGAATTTAATTCTACCTGCTTTTAATTTGGGCGCTGGCACTCACATGTTGTGCATGTGGGCGTCACATAAGAATTTAATTTTTATTTATGATAGGCGCTCCTGTGCTTTGCACATTGGCACCCACGTGAGGAGCACGTGCGGCGCCACCATAGGATTAATCCTATAAGATTGGCGCCGGCGTTGGCGCCTTCATGAAGGGCACGTGAGGCGCTGCCTCAACAAAATTTTAACAGAGCTTAGCAGTTTTATTATGTTTAAATATTAGGGGAACAGGCGCTCCTGTGCTTTGCACATTAGCGCCTTCACGTGCGGCGCTACCTGAGATGATAGTTACATGCTTTGCATGTGGGTGCATGTATTTAACACGTGGAGTTTTCCCTTTATTTTTATAAGGGAACAGCAAGCTCCAAGACAAAAAAATTTGGTGGGAACAGATGGTTAGATCAGTAGTTTCTCGGATTGGTCCTGAGCCACATCGACATGACTTAACGGGTCAGTATGGGGTCTAACGTCTACCATCCCCTAAACCCGGTATGCGATACTCTTAGACGAAGAGACCGGTCTGTACGGAGATTTTCACGGATAGGCTCAGTAGGGGTTTGGATGAGCTTGCTCGTCGTCCTTCTTTTCGAAAGGTATCTGGGTAGCCGTTACGTACAGCTAGTGCCACTAACGTGCTTGTAGTTAAACCCACTGCCAGCGTATTGTCGAGTCTTTAGAGTCCCACACAGAGGGTTTCTCTGGTTCGGGCGGAACGATGTGGTAGCCGTATGTTTATACGTGCAGGGTTCCGATCGAATGATAATACTAGTCGTCTTAGAATTAAGCCGGATTATTAAATCATGTATTGATTTAATAATTTACATGTACATATTTCGATATGTATATTCTAGTGTTATCCAGGTTTTCGATCGGACGGTTGATGATATTAGCGGGTTTAGGATTAAGCCAGTTTGTTAAATCAGATATTGCTTTAATGCTAGTATTATATTTGTAGTATTATTCCATCTCTTGGGTATTCGTATTTTGGTACAAATACGGGTATGTATATACGGTTGAAAGTATTTTGTATTTATACAAAATACCTTCTAGAAGATAACACCTCGTCATGCAATTTTTCTATTTGTTAAAAATAGAAAATGATGTGGAAAAGGGTGAGATGGCATGGAGCATGGCTTTGATATTTATTGTGAATACTATTGAATTATGCTTGGATTTTTAATGGAAGAAAAATACTTCATATTTTGAAGCCTTGGCCATTTTCTTCATATGCTTCTTGGCTTATGATTCTCTCTTCTCTTCTACAGTTCATTCTCTTGTTTATTCCCTTACCATTCTCATGTGTTGAGAACCAAAGGGATTTGAGATAGAATATTACCACTAAATATCTCTACATCTTCTAAGCAACCTATTAAGTGTCTAGAAAAGTGTTGACGGGGCTACGCCTCTGCGGAAACGAGGTTTATTTTAATTTGGTCCGTGCGAGAGCATAGGGAACCTCCTTCGGAGTACCAAAACTCACATGGCTAAACTGTAGCGAACTTGTAAGGTGAGAATGATCCCGGCTAGTTTTCCTTTTAATATTTGAAGGAAAATTCGAGGAAACAGTGGGAGCCATCCTAATTAGATAAACTAATAACCAATCTAATTTTGCAAGAGCGCACGCTGAGTGTTTCTTTTCTCTCTCTCTCCAGGTAGCAACCATATCACGTCCTAATCAAGATAATAAAATGTTTGACTTGACCGAACCAGCTTATTACACTGGGCTGGGGAACGTCGGTTCGGCTCTAACTTGTGACAACTGTCACGAGTATGGGCAAGAAAAAGAGAATTGTAAAGAATTCCATATGACCATATTGAAGGAGAAGCATTCTATTGCATCTTCTTCTGGTGTATTTGTTATTGAAAACTGTTTTTCAGTCTACCCTACCTCTTGGGTACTAGATACCGGATCAGGATCTCATATCTGTAATTTATTATAAGGACTGAGAAAAATTAGAATGGTTGGACCGGATGATATGTCCCTCAGAGTAAGGAACGGAGCACAGGTTGATGCTACTGCCGTCGGTGAATATCACCTAGTATTGCCAAGCGGCAATATTATGATTTTGAACAATTGTTACTATGTACCTTCCATACTCTGCAATATCATATCAGTTTCTTTACTTGATAAAGATGGATACAACTTTGTTCTAGATAGAAATCATGAACATTTACCTTAATCAGGTATTGGTTGCAGAAGGTACACTTTTTAATGGTATCTATGTTCTTAATCAAAACACAGTCTTAAATATACAAAACACGTGCAAGAAGAAGAGTTTAGATATGAACGAGACCTACTTGTGGCATTGTATACTTAGTCATATCGGTGAGAGAAGACTAAATAAGTTGCATACGAATGGATATCTGAATTCGTTCGAATTCTCATCCTATGAAACTTTTCAGTCTTTTCTCAAAGGAAAGATAACCAAATCTCCGTTCGCCGGACATGGAGAAAGAGCTGCAGAGCTCTTGGGACTCATACACAGTGATGTATGTGGTCTGATGTCTATACATACAAGGGATGGGTTCTCATACTTCATTACATTCACTGATGATCTCTTTAGGTTCGGATATCTGTATCTTTTGAAACACAAATCTGAACCTTTTGAGAAATTCAAATAATATAAGAACGAAATAGAGAACCAGACCGGAAAAAGTATCAAGATCCTCAGATCTGATAGAGAAAGAGAATACTTAAGCACAAAATTCTTAGAATACCTAAAAGAGAATAGAATTTTCTCTCAGCTTACTCCTCCATACACACCACAGCACAACGGTGTATCGGAGCGGAAGAACCGTACCCTTTTGGACATGGTTCGCTCCATGATGAGTAGTGTTGATCTGCCTCTTTCATTCTGGGGATATGCGTTTTAGACAGCGGCATATATGTTGAATCATGTTCCATCCAAATCAGTGCCTAAAATACCATTCGAAATATGGAATGGATAGAGACCGTATCATAAAAGATTTAAGATTTGGAGTTTTCTGGCTTACATTAAAAAGCATAATCCGGACAAACTAGAGGTACGGTCAGTTCTATGTAAATTTGTGAGATATCCAAGAAATGGTTGTGGATATCTGTTCTACCATACCGAGAACAGAAGATGTTTGTTACTCGGCACGCCGTTTTCTTAGAAATGGAATTTCTTGCAAAAGAAATTAGTGGGAGCATGGTAGAACTGGAAGAAATTCTGGAACCATAAACTGAAACTGAAGATTTGGTGGAACTAGAGGATTCAATAATCCCGAACAAACCTCAGCCACTCCGCAGATCTAGTAGGATTTCTCGTCCGCCCAAGAGATACTACGGTTTTCTCATATATGAGGATCAAGAGGATTGCATCTTAGAAGAAGATGATCCTACTAGTTTCGAACAGGCCATTAACAGTAGGGACTCTGTAAAATGGCTTGATGCTATGCAATTCCGAAATGGAGTCCATGTACACCAACAAAGTTTGGACTTTGAATGTTGCTCCTCCTGGGTAAAACCCGTTGGATGCAAGTGGATCTTTAAAAAGAAGATTGGTGCAGATGGACAGGTGAAATCCTATAAGGTTGACTTGTTGCAAAAGGTTTTCGTCAAAAACCAGGAGTGGACTATAACGAAACCTTTTCTCCAGTGGCTATGCTGAAATCTATTCGGATCCTACTTGCCATTGCTGCCTACCATGACTACGATATCTAGCAGATGGACGTAAAAACGGCCTTTCTAAATGGAAGTTTAAAAGAGTGCGTTTATATGGATCAGCTGGAGGGATTCGTAGACAGTGGGAGCAGCGGGAAGGTGTGCAAGTTGTTTAAATCTATTTATGGATTAAAACGGGCATTGAGGAGCTAGAGCGTCTGTTTTGATGAGACAGTCAAGAAATTTAACTTCATCAAAAAAGAAGATGGGTCATGTATCTATAAGAAGATTGTAGGGAGAACTGTTGTATTTCTCGTCTTGTACGTGAATGACATTCTCTTGAAAGAAAACGATATTCCTATGCTGCAATCGGTCAAGATATTCTTGTCACAAAAGTTCTCCATGAAGGATCTAAGTGATGCCTCCTACATTCTGGGGATTAAGATCTACAAAGATAGAACTAAGAGATTGTTGGGATTTTCACAGTCCAGGTATATAGAGACCATACTAAAGAGATTTAGTATGAAAGATTCTAAGTGCGGTAATATACCCGTATTGCACGGAATCACCATCTCAAAAGAGATGTCTCCCAAGATTGATGAGGAGAGGGTTCGCATGAGCATTATACCCTACGCTTCGACGGTAGGATCTATAATATATGCGATACTGTGTACCAGACCAGATGTAACAAACACGCTTAGCGTGGTGAGCCGGTATCAATCGAACCCAAATGAGAATCATTGGACAGCTGTGAAAAACATTCTCAAGTATCTGAGAAAGACTAAGGAGATGTTCTTGGTTTACGATAATGGAGACCTTCAAATCGAGTCCTTTACCAACTCAAGCTTCCAGAGTGACAAGGATGACAGCAAGTCTATCTCGGATTTTTTGTTTACCCTCAACGGAGAGACCGTCTGTTGGAAGAGCTCCAAATAGGACACCGTCGTAGACTCGACGATGGAGGCTGAATACATTGCTGCGAACGATGCCGCAAAAGAAGCGGTCTGGATGAAAAAGTTCATTACTGAACTTGAAGTAGTTCCGTCCATAGTTAACCCAATACTTTTGTGTTGCGATAACAATGGGGCTATAGCTTTAGCGAAGGAACCACGGTCCCATCAAAAATCCAAACACATCTTAAGACGGTATCACCTGATCAGGGAGATCGTAGATCACCGAAAGATTGAAGTCTAGAGAGTAAATACAAAAGACAACACGGCGAATCCATTTACCAAGGCCCTCTTTCAAGCACAGTTCAAACGACTTTTTGAGACGTTGGGTATGTGGTACGCCAACAACTGGCTCTAGAGTAGACATTGGGGATTCGGTACACCAATTACAGGCCTTAGTGCAAGTGGGAGATTGTTGGATATGTATGCTCTATAAGCCTGTATTGTGTAGGATACTCGGGATATGTATATACAGGACAATCTTGCTCAGTTATATATATAGTACACTATTTTGAGTTGTCTTTATCTGAACATGTATATTTGTTTCTTTTTCTGCTTTATATTGCTTATACATGTTGATAAAGAGTCGTTACAGTAGTATACTATTTTGGTTTGTTTTTATCTTAACGTGTACATATGTTATATTTGATATCACATATGGCTGATACATGTTGATAAAACCCGTAGGATTTTGCTTGACTACCAGCGTTATGATGGCGATCATATTTGTAGGAGCTGGATAGTCCATAAGCACATCCTTAAAGGTCCCAAGTCGCAGGAGTATCGAGACCGGGTATCGATATTTCAGAGTAGACTTGTGTATACGTTTCTAGACCCCGACAAGAGGCGGTGGTTGGTCCCACAGCCATTGGTGTGATCACCTAAGATTGTATACAGGTTCTCACCGGGGGTGAGTACACTGGACGAACGCGCCGAGAACCTCTAGATGGTATTATACCTATTGTCAGATAGCGGTTCTCATGTGACATGAGTACAACTTAGTCTTTAGACCTGAGATCATCATTTGTCTCACGTGAGTTCCCACTGTATTTTGATCACTACCCTACCACGGCTCTACTGAGCCGTGCAAACAGGTTTTGGTTGGGTACAGTCCCGAGCCACACAGAGGCAATGAGTGATTGTCAGGGATTCGTCTCTCCCGGTATTGGGAGTCGATATCACACTGTGTTCGGTTGGCCAGAACTATAAGACCTTGGCCAAGCAGTTGAGATTTACTGATGGTTAGATCAGTAGTTTCTCGGATTGGTCCTGAGCCACATCGACACGACTTATCGGGTCAGTAGGGGGTCTAATGTTTACCATCCTCTAGACCCTGTATGCGATACTCTTAGACGAAAAGACCGGACTGTACGGAGATTGTCACGGATAGACTCAGTAGGGGTTCGGATAAGCTTGCTCGTCGGCTTTCTTTTCGACAAGTACCTGGGTAGCCGTTACGTATAGCTAGCGCCGCTGACGTGCTTATGGTTAAACCCACTGCCAGCGTACTGTCGAGTCTTTAGATTCCCACACAGAGGGTTTCTCTGGTTTGGGAAAAACGATGTGGCGGCCGTATGTTTATACATGTAGGATTCCGATCGAATGATAATACTGGCAGGCTTAGGATTAAGCCGGATTATTAAATCAGGTATTGATTTAATAATTTACATATATATATTTCGATATGTATATTCTAGTTTTATTCGGGTTTTCAATCGGATGGTTGATGATACTTGCGGGCTTAGAATTAAGCCAGTTTGTTAAATCAGATATTGATTTAATACTGGTATTATATTAGTAGTAGTATTCTATCTTTTGGGTATTCGTATTTTGGTACGAATATGGGTATGTATATACAGTAGAAAGTATTTTGTATTTATATAAAATACTTTTTAGAAGATGACACCTCATCATGCATTTTTTCTATTTGTTGAAATTAGAAAATGAGGTGGAAAATGGTAAGAGGCATGAAGCATGGCTTTGGTATTTATTGTGAATACTATTGAAGTATGGTTGGATTTTTGATGGAAGAAAAATGCTTCATATCTTGAAGCCTTAGCCATTTTCTTCATATGCTTCTTGGCTTGTGATTCTCTCTTCTTTTCTAGAGTTCATTCTCTTGTTCATTCTCTTACCATTCTCATGTGTTGAGAGCCAAAAGGATTTGAGATAGAATATTACTATTACACATCTCCACATCTTTTAAGCAAACTAGATTAGCAAATTAGTTTGCTTCTTTTTGATGTAGGAGTTTGAATCAAGAACTTTCAGGTGGATCATCTAGGGCCGAGGAGACCGGCCATCAATGTTAATCTAGGAGACCTCAAGGAGTTTAAGAAGAGGAGTGAAGACCCGAAGGACATGTGTCTCTAGGCATAACACTCTATTACAGTATGTAGACTCCTCTAGTTTACTAGTTTCGATATTTGGTTAGATTCTAGAATATGTTTTCTAGCGCCAGTTTTTAAAAAGTCAATGTTTTTCGTTCTGCAACCGTCGCGGTCAACGGCCAGGATGCTAAGAATCCAACACTCTTAGCTTTGCTTTTTGCATGAGAGCTCAATCAGCACAGCTGTTGCAACACGGGTCCTATTCCTCTGATTCTTCAGTGTCGCTGTCTAAACGAGGGCGAATTTTGCTGCCGGATGGGCCTTCAATATCATATTCATCCGTATCACCAACGAAATAAGGGCGAGTTTTATGGAAGGACGGACATCCAACGTCGGACTCATCAGTGCCACTGCCGAAACGCGGATTCACTTGGGCTCTTTTGCTTTTGAAAGTGACAGTCGGCTCAGATTTGCTTTTGAGTTTCGTGGTCGTTCCGTCTTTAGTCAGCTGTGGATCAGCACTTTGGAGGTTCATAAAGTACCGAGAATCATCATATTGGACTTCATACACACCGAACAGCTGGATGTCTCCGTCAATGCGTCTTTCTTCTCCATTTTTGGTATACTTCATGCATTGATAGAGAGTTGATGGAACGATATCGTAATCATGAAGCCACGGCCTTCTCAGGTGAATCTTATAGGACGTATCGGCATCGATCACATATATTTTAGTTTCGGTTTGAAAATCCCTAAATTTAATTGGCAGTGCTATGGACCCCAGAACTTGCTGGAAGTTTTGATTGAAGCCTTGAATGACAATTCTTTCCCTTACAGGTGTCGGACGTCCATTGCCAAACTCTTTAGAGTCCGCAAGCTCATGATGATCACTGAGGACCCCGGATCAATCAATATGCAATTAATTCGGTCTCCATCGTTGTACCCTATCACGTAAAGCCGTCGGTTGTGCTCAACGGTTTCCAGTAACATGTCTTCATCTTTAAATGTGACCGCGGCTGTATGTAGAGTGCACTGGGCCTCTTTCATATTAATTTCCATGAAACAAGCCTGATACCGCTCGGGGTTTTGCAGGGCATGAATGAGAACATCTCTGAGCTCCTTGGATAGGACCAGAGCATCATAGATGCTTATTAAGTAGAAGCTTCCGGAGATGAGCCAAGACATTATAGTCTACTGGAGAAGGACTCAAGACTTCATGAGCAAGCTCTTCGCCATCTTCTTCATTGGCGACTTGTTTTTCCTTCCATTTTGGGGTGTTGCTTTGATTTGGCGGTAGAGCCTTGCTTCTTCTGAGCTGGATTTGGTTGGCCTTCGTAGCGAGCTCCTCGTCCTCCTCGGAAAACTAGAGTTCTTCCTCATAGTCGCTACTAAGGTGGACGACGTAGCAAGTCACTATAGAGATCTCGTCATCGGAGTCTTCTTCTAGCTCCTCCAGAATCTCAGCCACTTCTACGAGGAAGAATTCCTTCAACTGAATTAAATTTCTTTCCTTTTGTTCATAGTTTTCGAGAGAATCGATATATTTTTGAATGGTCGATCTCCCTGCAGACTCTTTTTCGCGTCGAGCTGCACTTTTCTTCTTCTTGAGCCTTTTGGATTTTGAGCCTGATCGAGCCGAATTGTTAAGTGGAACGGTGGGCTCCTTCTGTCCCTCCCATTCCGTTCTGGGCTCTTTCTGATGTAGTTTTAGCATTTTCTTCATCTTTTTAGAAAAGTGCATACTCCATGGAGGCTGCGGCGAGTCAGTTTCATTTCTCAGGGTAGCAGGTTCAGCTGTCTGCTCCCAGAAGGTTTCAGCTTGTGTCAGTATAAAGTTGGCAGTTACAGCTTGATTGTTCACCAACACACTTTTGAACAGCTCGAGCTTCCCAGTCTTGTACTGCTTCTCGACCCAGTCTTTGAAAATATAGCAATCCTCAATCGCATGGCTCACTACTCGGTGGTACAGGCAATATAGTGGATTGTCGGTCAATTTTGCTTCGTGAGGTCTTTTCGACTCTGGCAATTGTAGACCGTTGTTCACGACATCTTTGAATATCTTGCAGACCTTATCCCTTCTTAAAGCGTAGACTTTGTTCTTTCTCTCCTCTAGTGTAGGCCCTTCTCCTCCTAGCACTGGCTTTCAAGCCCGGTTTGTTTTTAATGAGCTCGCCTTTCTCTTATCTTCATTGTCAGACACATTGAAGGCGTTGTTCTTGTTGGAGCTCCTTCTTTTACGGTTGTCGTCTTTTTTGCTCTTCCAAGCCCTATCACCCTGAGAGTCTGGGGTAGACTCTTACTTCGAGCGTTCCAATATTTGAACTCTCTTGGACAGCTCTTGAAATGTCTTGAGGCCTACTGTACATAAGAATGGGACCATCCAAATGCTGAGGTTCCTAATAAGAAAGCTGACGGACTGGTCCTGTTCCAGCGGCGGTTTGTACTTGACTGTGAGATTACGCCATCGGTCGATAAAGTCCGTGTTGCTTTCGTTCTTCCCCGGATTGGTTCTCACAAGGTTAGCAATAGAGATTTTATTACTGACACTCATGAACCTTTGCCGAAACAGAGACTACATTTGGGCAAAAATAGTGATGGGCACGTTTGGTAGACACCGATCAGGCTGTTGACAAACTGACGAAGAAGGAGTGCATCATTGCCCCTTGTATTTCCGCATGACGCTTTAAAATGGGCAACGTGCTGATTTGCGTTTCCCGTCCCGTTAAATCTTCCGAACTTAGGAATGACGTAGCCGCTGGGAAACTCGATCAGATCGTACTATGAGGGATATGACCACCCACTACTGCCAATTTCTTTCTAAACTTTGGCTTCGGCCACTAATGTTTTAATCTTGCCGGTGACCAGATCTATTATCCGATCTTGTGTTAGCAGGATGGTGCCATTTGGGGCCAAGGCCTCACCAGAAGCGGAATGTGGCCGGCTTTCATGCGGCTCTCCCAAACTTAGACCCAAGGGGACAGGCATCGGTTGCTTTGGCTCATTATTGCCCTGCTCCTGAGTAAAGACATGCGCTTGATTAAAAAGCGCTCGAGCAACTTGAGCCGTGAGCTACATCATGACATTTGTCAAGTCATCATTTTTTGAGTAAAGCTTAGCCATCTATTTATCTTTGCTCCTAAGCTGTTTTCGGAGCTCTTGAAGCATCTCCTGCCTGCGGTCCTGGGGCGGAAAGTCGGCTCTTCCTCGCTATCCGAGTTTGACTCCAGATGGACTGAGGGGTCTTTCTGCGTGTCGGCCTCATCAAGAGGGTTTTCATCGTCATGCGGAGGCTGAACTTAGGAAGGGATGGCCACATTCAAGCCAGATTGGGCTTGAGATGTGGTGGCTCCATCCTTGTTTTTTCTTCGAAGGTTGTCGCTGGGACGTGTGCCTGCTATGTAGACCATGTGGATAACATGTCCGCCATCTTTTCATTATTGGCAGCTGATTTCGTGGATCGCTGTCGTGGACTTTCTGTTTCAGAAACGGACAATCGATTGAAAACAGCTAGCCTGACTGGGTTCTTGAGTGGTGTCGGCGCTTCTTTTCTGGCTTTGCTTCACTGCTTCCGCGCGGCACAGAGCGCCCGATAGACCTTTGAAGAGATGATGTCATATTTTCTATGTTGGGGTTGGGACACGTCTCTTTATAGTATCGTTCGGATTGTTGTCTTCTTGATTCTGGTGGTTGTTTACCCCAATCAGAGCAAAGCTCTATTCAAATTCCAAGGCGGGAGATGAAGCAATGCTTCATCTTCCCCCAATCAGAGAAAAGCTCTGTTTTGAAAATTTAAAATTTAATAAATGAAGCAACGCTTCAGTTTATTTGCACTGCGCTGCGCGACACGTGTCAGCGCAGTTGCGCTGCGCGACACGTGTCAGCGCAGTTGCGCTGCGCTGTGCGCTGCGCGACACGTGTCACGCGCTGGGGCATCTGCGCCAAACAGAACTAAAATTCTAAGAAATCTTTTCTGTTCTTGTTAAAACAAGAAGATTTTCTTCTGCAAAGCAGAAGCCCTTGGATCAAAGATCCAACGGTGGGGAAAATTCCCCAAATCACTTAGAGAAAGATCTCTTTAACAAATTTAACTAATTTATGGGCACTATAAAAAGGACCCTAGGCCTCAATTCAAGGGGAGGAACATTTTTTTTTTCTCGGAAAAAAGCCAAGAGCTTCAAACAGAGAGAGAATTCTGAGAAAAGCTCAAAGAAAAGAAAGGTAAAAACCTTCACGAGAGAAAAAGAAATCTCTTTTAATAAATCATTGATCTAAAAACCAGATCAATGTTCTTCACATAATAAATAGTGCTTTGCACTTCTCATGAACCCCTGGTTCTTTAAAAAACAAGAAAACAAAAAAACAAAAAAAAATAGTGCTTTGCACTTTTATGAACCTCTGGTTCTTGAAACAAAAAAGAAAAATTTATTTTTCTTTGATCTAATTTAGATCAAGAAATCAAATAGTGTTTGCACTTCTGTTCTCGAATCTAAAAGATTCTTAGTGCTCTGCACTTCCAAACTGCGTTATTGCGCTCTTAAGAGAGCGCCACGTGTCAGCTACAGAACCACTTGTGCTACGCGCTCTTGAAATAGAGGTTTGCTCTCTGGAATTGGCGCAACTCACCAGAGCGCGCCACGTATCAGCAGCGCAACAGCGCAGCGCACTAGCGCAGCGCACTGCGCTGTTGCGCTTGCGCTCACCAGAGCATGACACGTGTCATCACCATATGAGCTTGCGCTCATTACTCGGTGCAAAGCGCCAGACAAATGCACTGCATTGCTTACAAAAGGGGCCAAGCCCAATTAAAGAAGGCCTAACAGGTCTAATAAAATGCAATGCATTATTTTAAAAAAAAGGGCAGAGCCCAAACTAAAATAGATGCTCTGCATCATAAATAAAGGGACAGAGCCCAAATCAAAAGCCTAGCAGGCCAGAATAGAATGCAGTGCATTATTAAATATGGGCAAAGCCCTAGCACAGGCCTAATAGGCCAAAGATCAAGAAAAATGTTGAATATTCTCAACTGGACTTAACCCAATTTTGGCCGTAAGTCCTCAAATTAAATTGACTGAGCATAGCTCTCTCTTGAATCAATTGACATCTGGTTCGAGGGTACATCTCCGAACTCCTCTGACACACGTCGTTGTAATCATTCAACGTCGTCAGAGAGGTGACGGGTCCCGACGACCACACCCTTCAATATTGGACCGAAACGTCCTTAAACTAATGCTGGACCGAAACGTCTTTAAACTACCTATGGACCACTACGTCCCTAAACTGGAATACGGACCACCACGTCCCTAAACTGGAATATGGACCGAAACGTCCTTAAACTAATATCGGACCGAAACGTCCTTAAACTAATAGCGGACCACCACGTCCCTAAACTGGAATATGGACCACCACGTCCCTAAACTGGCGATGGACCACCACGTCCCTAAACTGGAAAATGGACCACTACGTCCCTAAACTGGAACAATAGAGCCTCCAAATGCTCTTTTGCCGGATCTAAACGGTCCCGTTTAAGTTGATCTTAGCCCCATACACGGCTAACGTATCCTTAAACATTCAAATGGACTATAAAACCCTAAATCAACTTCGGTTCGAGGGTACATCTCCGAATTCCTCTGACACCTATCGTTGTAATCCTTCAACGATGTCAGAGAGGCGACGAGTCCCAACGGTCATATATTAAATGGATCACCACGTTAAGTTGATCTTAGTCTTAAATCAGACTAACGTATCCTTAACGAACGTTTGAGTTGATCTTAGCCGCAACGCGACTAATGCATCCTTAAACTAAAAACATCAAACCCAAATCTAAGTAAATACGGATTTGGACTAATCCACGTCCTACGGGCGACGGCATTACTCAGTCTCCGTATACAATCCACGGGCAACCACAAACAAAACAAACACACACGACACGAAGTGAAATTCTGGAGAAGGAGAAAGTTGTTACCGTGATGCGGTAGCGTAATTAACTGCAGGGGCTTGCGCCTGCAGGGAAGAGCGTCCCCACAATCAAAAACCCCTATAGCGAGGGGGAATCTAACGAAGTCTGCTATATCGGCCGCATCCGTCTAAACCTCCGATACACGGTGCCATAAATCAACTTGGCATCTTCTAAGAGGTGGACGGATAAAACCAAATAGCATCTGCCCCGAATCTCAGGCAAGACGTCCTAATGTCGTCGGCCGCCATTCGGAAGGGAACAGATTCTGGCACGCCCGGTGGGACTTTTTCCTCTTTCCACTCCACACTTCGTGTGTCGTCCTCGCGAACCAATCGCGGTTTGTTAGACGGTTGCCTTTGGATTTCCAAGTTACTAAGATTTGGTCTTTTGTCTGGCGCAGAACTCAAGCATCCATGGCTTCTAACTGCACCAACTGCGCGAAGTGCCACTGCAACGGACGCTCCACCTCACCTAGAGGTGTAGCATATGGGCCCCAAGCGGCCTCTTTCCTCGCTCTGCCGGTAGAACAGGTGACCCAGGCCACCACCGGCCTGTTTTTCGGGACCATGGTCCCACCTACAAGCTCTTCTATGCCGATACCTGCACCGGAAGTGAACAAGAAGTCGGTGTTCGACCGGCTCACTGCTACTACGGCCCCTGTCAACGGGTCACCCACCACCAAGACAACAGCCTCTGTCTTTGCGAGGCTGGATCAAAACTCTTAAGGGCCCGCTAAGAAGCCCAGGAACTCTAAAATGGCTGTCCCAAGGAGGGCAGCGGCCGCTGCTCTGGAAGACGTTGAGGCGGCTTCTCCCGTCAAAGAGTCAGTCTTTTCAAGACTGACGATTCCTGTTCCTGCCCCTACATGAAAATCTGTCTTTGACAGATTGGATATTACCCCGCAAGGAACAACCTCAGTTTTTAAGAGGTTAACACCAGCAGCGCCTCAGCCGGACAAGGGGCAAAAAGAAGACGTCTCTATCTCCGAGCCAGTCCCAACGGCTCGTCATGCTAGACGTCGCCATTGGCGACGAGTAAGAAAGGCAGGGGGCAACTCCCCCTTAGGGCTAACTCCACCCGCTCCAATGGTGGAGGTCAACGCTGCTGTCCCGACTGGGAACAGCTTTGAACTGCTGAGGAGGGTACGAAAGAACTCTCCAACCGCTACACTGAAAAGATCCCCTCCACCTATGGAGAGAGATCCGGAAACAAAGCAAGAACAGCCCCCTCAACGGCTGTCTTCAAAAATTTATAAAGTTTGGCGGAGGGTTCAAGACTCCGTGATTGACCCAGGTAACTCTCGTCGCTAGAAAAAGGCGAAGGTGGAAAAAGACAAAGACCGTCCTATTAAACAGCAGGGGACAGCAGCTGCTAGGATGCCTACTTCAACGGTTCCTTCAACCTCAATGGCCCACAAAAGAAGGAGACCAGAGAAAACTCCCGTGTCAGCGGCAAAAGTTAAAAATGGTGAACCTAAACGCCCCAAGTCAGGGGGAATAACAGTTCATACGGTTTACATGGCATCGGGAAAAGAAGATAGCCGCATATCAACAGGTCATAGACCGCACACGAGGTCAGTGACCAAGGCTCAGGAGCAGCAGCAGAAGCTCCAAGAAATGATGAACGCTATGGCCGCACTTACAGGGCCAAAAGAAAGTCCTGAAACGTCTTCGGATGAACGCCAAGAGGAAGAAACCGACGCCGAATTCCTTCGTCGGATATTGGAGAAGAAGGACAAAGAGGCTGCTGAACAAGCAGCCAACATACAACGTATGGGCCTCCTCTTCCAGGACATGATAGGGATGATAATACAACAAGATCCCCCGGCTGAAGAACCCCCGATCGTCCTTGGAGACGATAGGGGAGAGACATCAAATCCTCCACCAGCTCTATCGACAGCTAAAGAGGATACAATCTCCAAAGCTGATTTGGATGAGTACATCGCCCAGCAAATACGGGTTCATCATGCGACCGAAGCAGCCGGCCAGGTCGTAAAAACGGGGCGGCCATATCCAAGCTGGTACGACCAAATCAAGTACCCGCTGGGTTACACAATTCCCAAGTTCCATGTCTATAAAGGGACGGGCAATTCTCATCAGCATGTTGCCCAGTTCAGGGCACTCTGCGGCAACACCGGCGGTGACGACAAGCTGTTGCTTCGCCAGTTTGTTGGAAGCTTATCAAATACGGCGTTCGAATGGCACTCTGAGCTCCCGAACGACTCTATTAAAACCTTCGCGGAGATGGAGCTGCTGTTTACTCAGCGTTTCGCAAGTGCCAGTGAACGTACCCCGATGACGGCACTGATTAACGCCAGGGTAAAGCCAGGCGAGACGTGGGTTCAGTACGCTATACGATGGCGGAACTTGTGGTCGAAGTGCGAGCAGCGCATTGAAGAAGCTCCCGCGGTAGGTATGTTTGTGGGAACCCTTGATCCGCAAGCGACCATCTCACAATGTATGATGTTTTTCAAGCCAACTACCTTCCAGGCCTTGATTGACAAACTAGCGCAAATGGATCAAATGGGCCATAAACCCCCTCTTCCAAGGCCGGACTCCCGAAATGACAAAGGGAAGGGAAAAGCGATCGTCGTCGCTAATGCTCAACAACAACCGAGCGACTCGAAGCCGGTTGCTCGTCAAAATAATATGCGCCTGTACGTACCCCTTGAGGATAGGATGGGACGTCCTTATTCCTTTCCCCGCGATAAAACGAGGAGGTTATTCGAGCTGGCGTTGCGCAACAAACTCATAAATCTGCCGGATCCAAAACGTCTGTTGCAACCAAGTGACATCAACGAGCCCAACTACTGTCCTTATCATCGAGTACTAGGTCATCCGATCGAAGACTGCTACGTTTTCAAAAATTGGCTTGAAAACCAATACCGACAGGGCAAGTTCGCATTATCTGACAAATGGAAGGTGAATCCCCCACAGCCCCACACCCCTAAGGGGACGAATGCGCCGGGGGCAACATGCTCCGTCGTTGAAGAAGCTCCTTGGGAGGTTGTATTATCAGCCAAGAAAAAGAGGATGCTAAACGATCTTCAGACATGTACAGCGATCAAGTGGAAGAACCCGTTGGAACCGCAGGTCATTGAGGGGATGTTGAAACCACATACAACTCCAAAGACCGATGGTGGTGGCTCAAGCACTTGTAGTCAGCCGTCAAAATCTTCGAAAAAGAAGAAGAAGAAATCTAAGAAGCCCGTGAAACCTGGCGACAAACGCACGGACTTACAAAAGCAAATTGACGCGCTGGAGGAATATAACCAGAAAGCACGGATTCCCATTACGCTCCAAGAGTTCCTCAATCACGTCTTTCAAGAGGAAGATGAGGGAGAAAGTTCATCGGATGAATCCGAGGAATATGTGGCGAGCTGTCATATGATTTCCCATTCGTTCATGGACGATGAGGAAACTCCTTGTACTGAAGCGCTGGAGGCAGATCTTGAAACAAAATTTCCGGAGCTATCAGATGAAATGATTGACGCGTTCCTTAACGAAGCTCGATTGAAAAGTAAAGCTGATCGAGAACGCGAGATGGCTATATTTGAAAGGGCCAAGCGTCAGCGACTTCATGAAAGAGCTGAGACGATCCCGCTGGAGCAAAACACCTCCGCTATCGACAAAAGCCAATTCAAGATGAGGAAAAAGTTTGCTAAGGCCATATCAATGGGCATGAAGCTACCATCCTCCGAAAGAAACTTCACCGGTGAAGTGGAAACGCACCCCTCCTATTGCTTATATCATCAAAAGATTTCGCACCCCACTCAAGAGTGCAAAGCTTTCGATAGATGGTGGCAAGGATATGTTGCACATCGACAACGCTTTAAGCGGGAAAAGCGTAAAACTCGTCGAGAGCAAAGCAATACGACCGAAGAGATTAAAAGAACTACCGGCACTTGTCGCATGGTTAACACTGGCGGGTCACAAGTGCCTACATTCGGGAGCGATTCTGATGAGGAGCTAGAACTTGCCTCTCTCTTCAAAGAGTCCACTTCGGGAAAAGAAGAAGAGCCGAAGGTCTGCGAAAATATCCGGCTGCGGAATCGAACGCTGCCTGAAAAGAACCTCGGACCCTCAAACAGAAAAGATAAAGGGAAAGAAAAGGTCTCTGAAGATATCGTCTTAGATGACCAAGTTCTGGAAGAACTAAGCGCCAACAACCCGCCGAAGAAGAATAAGGTGGATTACAACGTCTTAGCGTACCTGAGGAAACTACCCTCACAGCTCAGCATTCTCGACGCCCTTTTACTGTCAAAGGAGGCGAGAGATTCGTTAATTAAGGCACTCCAAGAGCCGGAACAATTCCAAGCATGCCTGGCCGAGGAAAAGATGAAGGATGGATTGGAGGAAGTGCACACGGCCGATGTTACTTTCGGCGATGAAGACCTTCTACTTGGGACGTGCGAACACAATCGCCCCCTTTATGTCTCAGGATACTGCCACGATATTAAGATAGGCAAAATCCTGATTGACAATGGATCCTCCGTTAATCTCCTCAACGTGCGGGTGTTAAAAGAAATCTGCATGAGCGTCCAGCACCTTGCTCGCGACAAGATCACCATCTCCGGGTTTGATTCCCATTCATCAAGAACTCTTGGGTCTGTGATACTGACGCTACGCTTCGGGCTACTCGTCACGGACATTAAGTTTCACGTCATAGACGCCAAGACATGCTACAACGCTTTGCTCGGCCGACCGTGGTTACACGAGTACAACATCATCCCTTCTACACAACATCAGTGTATGAAGTATTTTAAGGATGGCTTTGAGTATACCGTGACGGGAGAACTGAACCCATTCTCTATGAACGAGGTCCGCAAATACGAAGATGCCAAATACTTCTTACCGGATTTCGAAGATACGGAGAAGTGTCACAAACCGGAGAATAAAGCTAATGCCACCATACCTGTTTTCGGCAGTGATACCGAGGAGGAAGAGGAGATAGTGTATTCGGGTCCGCCCCAACACAACAAGCCAGGACCGTCCGCCCCTACGTTGATCTTTGGTAGTGACTCAGAAGATGAAATCCATGCTGTATTCTCTGCTCGACCTTCAATACAGATGTTCCCTGATGAAGAGCAAAGTCTGCAAGTCGCCATGGTGCCGCTTGGACACCATAAAGAACTGGATGCACTTAATATCTACAGTGTAGAACAGTTGCGGACATTCTATATCCCTCCTAGGCGAGAAAGCGAGAAAGCAATTTTGTTCTACCGCTCTGAAGAAACCAAAGTAGAAAAAGAAATTTGGCATGGTGCGGATTCTACGCTCGACAGGCTTCAGCCCATCCGTCTCCCCAGATATTATACGGAGGGTTTGAAAAAGCTGCTGAAACGCCAGGGGATATCCTTCAAGCAGACCGTTCAAAAAGCCAAGTTCTATGACAAAGTCTGGAACGTTCCCGGGACTCAACGCAAACTGCCTAATGGGAGAATGGAAACAATTGGGCTTGGATACGTCCGGTCAAAGAAACGAGAGTTACTACCCGGCTGCTACGTCGTGTATGACTTCGATGAGGAAGCGGATGCTCAATGGGAGGACGCTAATCCTGAGACAATGAAAGTTCCGGATGCAAAAGCGCCCAGTCCGTCGTTCGAAGAACAAATGGACAAGCTTATAAGGGAAGCGGTCAAAAATTCCGAGACGGCCATAACCGCAAAATGGTCATCTACGAGAAAGCCAAAACGCAACGCCTCCTCCAACAGGCCGTGAAAGATGAAAAGGCCGCTCCATGTCAACCTGTTATAAAGAAGGCTCGGCGCAAAAGCAGAAATAAGTCGAAAGACCAAAAAGACGCTCAACAGCAACAAAGCAGGGCTAAGAAGCCACGCAAACGGGAGTCGAGTGTTATTGATCTATCCCTCATGAAGAAAATGAGTCGAGCATACTCTTTTCCTCGGGACAAGACGAAGAAGATACTTGATCTTTCTTTAAAACATCAAATGCTTACACTGCCGGAGTCTAAACACCCCGAACAAGCGGGCGAGGTCTCACACCCGGACTATTGCTCTTACCACCGAGTAATAGGGCACCCTCTCGAAGACTGCTTCACCTTTAAGAATTGGGTCGAAGATCAGTACCAGCTTGGCAAATTCACTCTGTCTGACAACTGGAGGGTAGCGCCGCCACAGAAGCACGAGCCCAAGACCACGGAAGAAAGACCAGTTCCACATTGGGATTGGAAGCGAATTCGCACCTGTCACATGATTACAATATTAAAAGAAGAGCCCGAAGACATAGATGAGCTCCCTTGGTGCTTCGAAAACAGCAGCGACGAGATAATCTCAGAATTCCCACCAGCGCCAAAAGAGCTGGAAGATGGAATCCATATCACTGCAGATAACCTCAAGAAGATTGAGTTGGAGACGGCAAACGATCCACGACCGACATTCATCAGCGAGCTGCTATCTGAAGAGAGGGTGGCCGCGTTAAAAGACGTGCTTCTACAACATAAAGATTGCTTTGCGTGGAACTATTCCGAAATGCCGGGATTAGATCCAGAAATTGCTGTGCATAGGTTGGCAATATCTCCGGACGTCAAGCCAGTCAAACAGGCGCCGAGAAGAATGCGGCTCGAGCTTGAAATGAGCATCAACGCTGAAGTCAAAAAGCTGATCGACTCTGGCTTCATCCGGGAAGTTCAATACCCTGAATGGATCGCCAACATCGTCCCGGTGATGAAGAAAAATGGGACAGTGCGCATATGCGTGGACTTCCGGGATCTCAATAAAGCCTGCCCGAAGGACGATTTTCCTGTGCCAGTCACCGAACTAATGATAGACAATACGTCCACTCACGAGGTTTTCTCCTTCATGGACGACTCGTCAAGATATAATCAGATAAAAATGCATCCCGAAGACTAGAAGCACACCGCTTTCCGGACTCCTTTGGGAATATTCTGCTACAAGGTGATGCCCTTCGGTCTAAAGAACGCCGGTGCCACCTATCAGAGGGCCATGACGAAGATCTTCGATGACCTTATACACGAAATCGTCGAATGCTATATCGACGATCTCGCGGTTAAAAGCAAATCATACGAAGAACATCTCAAGCATTTGAAGACTGTATTTCAACGCCTTCGGCAATACAACCTGAAAATGAACCCTCTCAAATGTGCATTCGGAGTTTCCTCAGGCAAATTCCTGGGATTCATTGTTCGACACCGAGGTATTGAAATAGATCCGTAAAAAATCAAAGCGATCATGGAAATGCCTCCGCCGAGGACTCTCAAACAGCTGCGATCTCTCCAAGGGAAGCTCGCGTATATACGGCGATTTATAGCCAACCTTTCAGGAAAGTGCCGTCCTTACAGCCACCTGATGAAGAAGGGAACCCCGTTCGTCTGGGACCAAAAATGCCAAAGCGCACTAGACGAGATCAAGAAATACCTGCAGAACCCGCCGGTGTTGGCTGTTCCGGTCAAGGGAAAACCCCTCATTCTTTATACAACCGCCCTCGAAGGTTCCTTAGGTGCATTATGGGCACAAGAGAACGATCAAGGGAAAGAGAGAGCACTCTACTACTTAAGTCGAGTTCTGCTGGGGGCAGAAAGCAACTACTCCCCCATTGAAAAACACTGCCTGGCGCTGATCTTTGCGATAACAAAGCTCAGGCACTATAAGTTGGCGCATGAAGTCCGTCTCATTTCAAAGGTGGACTCCCTTAAATACTTGATGTCAAAGGCCATATTGACGGGACGACTCGCTAAATGGGCCCTTCTCTTAATGGAGTTCTCGATAACCTATCAACCTCTCAAGGCAGTGAAAGGCCAGGCCATCGCCGACTTCCTCGCTGAACATCCGATACCCGCCGATTCTCCTCTGAATTGCGATCTTCCAGACGAACATGCGTTTGATGCGATCGACGGTGATAATATCCGATGGGAGCTTTATTTCGATGGAGCATCTTCCGTGAAGAAGCGCAAACAAAGTATCCCTATAATTAAATCAGGGGTAGGACTCATCTTTGTAACTCCACAAGGAGGGATAATGCGCTACGCGTTCTCCCTGACGGAGCCGAGAACAAACAATGAAGCCGAATACGAAGCTCTGATAGCAGGCCTCGAGATCGCCATTGACATGGGAATTGAAAACCTCCTCATATACGGAGATTCTCAACTGATCGTTAGTCAAGTAAACGGCGACTACCAAACGTGCAAGCCAAAATTGGTAAAGTACGGCAAAAAAGTGCAACAACTGTTGACCCAAATTCCCTCCTATACTTTGGAGAACATACCGCGTGCGGAAAACAGCAAAGCAGACGCGCTGGCCAAACTTGCTAAAGAACTGGCTGACGAGAACCTCGATGACGTTAGAATCGTGGTACAAAGCCGTCGAGTGCTTGCCCCAGCAGAAATATCTCCGAAATCATCCGAAGAAAAAGGAGCGAACGAGCAGACAACCCTGCAAGTAAAAGATTGGGAGAATACCGAGGATTGGAGAGAAGTCTTCATAGATTACTTCAAGTCCCACCGAATGCCTTAAGAAGCGTCCACAAGACATCAGCTCATGAAACGAGCCCTGTCTTTCGCCTTCGTCAATGATACCCTGTACAAGAGGTCATTTGATTCTCTGTGGCTGAGATGTTTAGGACCTGACGAAGCAAAAAGGGTTGTCCGGGAAGTTCATGATGGACTCTGCGGTTCTCACCAAGCGAGCCCAAAGATGAAGTTGAAGATAAAACGGATGGGCTACTACTGGCCCACAATGATTCAAGACTGCCTCGAATATGCAAAGCAGTGTCACTCATGTCAAATTCATGGGGATTTCATCCATCAGCATCCAAATCCACTACATCCAACGGTGGCTAGCTGGCCATTCGAAATGTGGGGGACTGATATAGTCGGCCCCATCGAACCAACATCGTCTAGAGGACATCGTTTCATCCTGGCGACGACTGACTACTTCTCCAAATGGGCAGAAGCAGTACCGTTAAGAGAAGTTAAAACGGAGAATATCCTCCATTTCTTCAAGATGCATGTCATATATCGGTTTGGAACTCCGAGACGGATCATCTCCGATAACGGGCCAGCCTACCGAAGCCACAATATCAGTCGTTTCGCACAGCAGCACAATATAGACTGGAGATATTCCTCAGTCTATAATCCGCGAGCCAACGGTCTCGCCGAGGCCTTCAACAAGACTTTAACGAAGATTATAAAGAAAACGGTGTCCCGAAGTAAGAAAGACTGGCATGAGAGGCTACAAGAGGCCCTTTGGGCGTATCGAACTACATTCAAAACAGCCACGAACACAACGCCATACGCGTTGGTGTTCGGTACGGAAGCAGTACTCCCCCTCGAGATAGAGTTACCCTCTCTGCGAGTGGCAGTTCACTACGAGCTGGCGGATGAAGAAAATGCTCACCTTCGGCTTGAGGAGCTTGATGCCCTTGATGAAACTCGGCTCATAGCACAGCAAAATCTGGAAGCTTATAAAACAAAGATGACGCGCTCATATGAGAGATTGATCCGGCCGAGGACATTTTGCCAAGGCGAACTCGTGCTAGTAGTCAAAAGGCCTATGATCCCTAATCGCGCCAAGCGGGGAAAATTCGAGCCAAACTATAAAGGTCCGTACATCATAGATAAGGTCTACCAGGGTGGGGCCTACCTGCTTATGGATATGCATGGTGAAAGGCCTTTCAGGCCGATAAACGGTCGCTTCCTGAAGAAATACTACGCCTAATAAGTTACGGCCTAGGTCAATGATAGATGACGACGACTATGTCCGCTCTCTGCCTTCCCAAGCCCAAAACTCTATAAGTAGTAGCTGGCCACCGTACCGAAACGTCCTTAAACTAACGACAGACCGAAATGTCCTTAAACTAATAGCAGACCGAAACGTCTTTAAACTACTACCGCAGCATCTTTAGGCTGACGAGATATAAAAAAAACATATAAAAATAAAATAAAATAAACGGTATGTCCATAAGCAAAAAGGGCACGGATGAAAACCCGAAACGGCTCCGTGAGTAAAAACAGCAGGGCTACCGGCGAGTGTTCGTGAAAACCCGAAAGGGCGCGAGCTCGTACAAAAAAAAAGAGAAAAAGAAAATAAAAAGAATAAAAAAAACGGTATGTCCATAAGCAAAATGGGCACGGATGAAAACCCGAAAGAGCTCCGTGAGTAAAAACAGCAGGACTACCGGCGAGTGTTTGTGAAAACCTGAAAGGGCACAACCTCGTTGAAGGACACTTATAGGGTCCTCTCGACCTTGTAAGGAGAAACCACCTGCGTGAGATCCTTACGACTCACAAAGGGAGCAGCACACTTAGGGATCCCCACGATTCCTAAGGAGAAAATACACTTGCGAGATCCTCACGACTCGTAAGGAGAACTCTCTTATGGGACCCTCGCGGCTCATAAGATTTGAAAGTCTTAAGTTACAGAGACCTAAACCTGTGCTTAAGCAACCCCCAACCTTCGATACTGCCCTACAAGTGGTCCAATGCTGGCCCTTGTATACAATCCACGGACGCGAATAAAACATTTCCCCAACCAAGTCCCATCCGTGATGGGGGATATGTTCGCATGGTGAACAACCCTTGTAAATCCTCCAGATTTACAAAGAGAAAACCCTCCTGTAGGATCCTTACGACTTACAGAGGAACAAACATCTAGGAATCCTCACGATTCCTAAAGAGAAAATACACCTACAAGATCCTCACGACTCGTAGGGAGAAATACCTTTGTGAGACCCTTACGGCTCATGAAGTCAAAAGCCTTAGTTGACAGGACCCTAACCCTGGTCACTAAGCCACCCTTGTTCGACATCGACAAGAGGCAGATGATGATTCGCACCTGGCAATATCCCGGTTGTAGCGGTGCTGATGCCGAAATCGGTTTCTATTTTCAGGTTTACGGCGAAAAGCCGATAGGCCGCACATGCACACGAAATAGCCGAAATGATGGGGCAACTTGCAATAAAAAGCAGCAAGTAAAAATGTATGCATGCAAAATAGCCGAAATGATTGGGCAACTCGCAATAAAAAGCAGCGAGTAAAAATAAAATAAATAGCCGAAATGATTGGGCACCGCGAAAAATAGCCGAAATGATTGGGAAATCGCGACCTTCGCGATATAAAAGCTGAAATGATAGAGCATCGCGGAGATAAAACAAAAAAAAAAGAAGAAGAAAGTGATGAAAACTTTGACCCTACAGTTAAGATCATATCGATCCCTGTATACAATCCAAGGGCGTAAACAAAGAAGGAACCATACTTTCCCAATAGGCTCCGCCAGAAGACGAAGCCAAATATCGACGGTTCAGTCCAACTTTGAAGAAACCAGTGTCTTCAGCAAACTCCTCGACTCACGGATACAAACACTCCTTGACGAGAGCCTCCTGATTCGCGTCGACTCGCAGAGCCACCAGTGCCTCCGTGGGAAATCCTCGACTCGTTTCAAACCCCAAGGAAACAAATAATCCTTGGCGCTTGGGAAACAAATAATCCCTAGCAAACTCCTCGACTCACGGATACAAACACTCCTTGACGAGAGCCTCCTGATTCGCGTCGACTCGCAGAGCCACCAGTGCCTCCGTGGGAAATCCTCGACTCGTTTCAAACCCCAAGGAAACATATAATCCTTGGCGCTTGGGAAACAAATAATCCCGAGCAAACTCCTCGACTCACGGATACAAACACTCCTTGACGAGAGCCTCCTGATCCGCGTCGACTCGCAGAGCCACCAGTGCCTCCGTGGGAAATCCTCGACTCGTTTCAAACCCCAAGGAAATAAATAATCCTTGGTGCTTGGGAAACAAATAATCCCTAGCAAAATCCTCGACTCACGGATACAAACACTCCTTGACGAGAGCCTCCTGATCCGCGTCGACTCGCAGAGCCACCAGTGCCTCCGTGGGGAATCCTCGACTCGTTTCAAACCCCAAGGAAACAAATAATCCTTGGCGCTTGGGAAACAAATAATCCCTAGCAAACTCCTCGACTCACGGATACAAACACTCCTTGACGAGAGCCTCCTGATACGCGTCGACTCGCAGAGCCACCAGTGCCTCCGTGGGGAATTCTCGACTCGTTTCAAACCCCAAGGAAACAAATAATCCTTGGCGCTTGGGAAACAAATAATCCCTAGCAAACTCCTCGACTCACGGATACAAACACTCCTTGACGAGAGCCTCCTGATTCGCGTCGACTCGCAGAGAAACTAGTGTCTCCGCGGGAAATTCCCGATTCGTCTCAACATGCAAATGAAGCCTCAGGCAGCAGGAACTAAAAAACTTGCTTCCTGAACAATGGAACCCTGCAAGTCAATCCAAAATGGTCTCTTGCATACTATTCACGGGTCTCACTCTCCAAAGTCGAATTTCGACGAGGAGGGAAACAACCGCTTGTGGGTCCTCTCGACTTGTAAGAGGGAAAAATTCTCTTATAGGATCCTTACGACTTATAAGAGAAAACCACACTTAGGAATCCTCACGATTCCTAAGGAGAAAACCCACCTACGAGATCCTCTCGATCCGTAGGGAGAAAAGTCTCTATGAGACCCTCACGGCTTATAGAGTTGAAAAGTCTTAGGCAGCAGATCTGAACCTGCGGCCTAAGCCATCGCTATTTCTTAAGAAAGTCAGGATACTCGCTCTAATCATCCGTCAACCATGATTATTAAAACAGCCTGCTAACAATAAAAGAAAGAGGAAAATGACAGAAAGAACATCCGATTTACATTTGATCAGGCGTTCGAGACGCATTCATTTATGCATAGGCAGAAGACTCAGGACGAGAAATAAGACAAGCTAAAAAAAAAGGGGTTTCCATTCATATTGCTAAAAATTCTTACAATCACAAAAGCAATGAATAAGAAACATTATTCAAATTATTACAACGGTATAACCTCAGATCCGGGGTACGGATTGAGGAATTCAAAAGTAAGGCCATCCAGAGTTCTTCTGGCCTTTCTAATTATTCTTATGCGCAGCCTCTCGCGCTCCTCTGTGTCAAGATCCTCGGCAAGCCCTCCCGGCCTTCGATAAGCAGCAACTATCGTCGTCTGCTGGAAGATTTGTTGTAGGATGTCAATGAGGCTGTCCCGCCGTTTCTTCGAGATCAGCCCCGTCAGGTACACTGAATGTACCTTGTCTTCGGCATCATCCAGCGCATTGAGCGGTAGGGCCTCGTGAAGACCCGGAAGTGCTCTCCATATTGCTCCCAGCACGACTTTCAAAAGAGCCGAACGACGAGGTAGCAGCCAACCACCGCTTGCGTTGAGACGACCCATGACCTCTGCACATTGAGCGTCTGTAAACTCCTGGTTTTGTTGACGACCCTGTGCGTGGATATCGTCATAGGTGATGAACTCGTGCAAACTGTATAGGTGCACCGCCATTATGCCTGGAGGAAATACCACAGGAAGATTAGCGATAAAAAAAAATAATATACATAGAGGGCTAAATTCCTAGAGAGCAAAGCTCTGTTCAGGGATTAAAACCCATGAACGAAAGCTCTGCAGATCTATAAGTTTTTCTTTGAGAGCGAAGCTCTGTTTATGAAACCCCAATGGGGATCTCTTTAGATCAAAAGATAGAGCAAAGCTCTTTCACTGAGATTAATTTGATTTACATTAATTTTACTTAAAGTTTCTAACTTTGAAAATGAGCAAAGCTCAGCTAGTGAAACCCCGAAGGGATCTCTTTAGATCAAAAGAGCTATTAGAGCAAAGCTCTGCTGGTTAAGATTAATTAAAATTAATTTAATCTAAGAATCAATTTTACCTAAAGTTTTTCTAAAAAACTTTGTAAAGAAGAGCAAAGCTCTAGAGTTCTTGAAGGCAAGAGCAAAGCTCTGAAGTTTTTTGAAAAATAAAAATCTGAAAGATGATAAGCATCTGTGGGGGACCAAAGATCCTATTTATAGGCATCAAGTGCCTCTTCGACTTCCAAAAGTTGTCACGGCGGTTGGAATTCCGCCACCGTTGCGCTCACGTTTGGGGCCACGTAAGTGCAACGGTGGGGGGGCATTTGTTTACCCAAATCAGAGCAAAGCTCTGTTCAAATTCCAAGGCGGGAGATGAAGCAACGCTTCATCTTCCCCCAATCAGAGCAAAGCTCTGCTTTGAAAATTTAAAATTTAATAAATGAAACAACGCTTTAGTTTATTTGCACTGCGCTGCGCGACACGTGTCAGCGCAGATGCACTCGGGCAGTTGCGCTGCGCTGTGCGCTGCGCGACACATGTCAGCGCAGTTGCGCTGCACTTTGCGCTGCGCGACACGTGTCAGCGCAGATGCGCTAGCGCAGTTGCGCTGCGCGACACGTGTCACGCGCTGGGGCATCTGCGCCAAACAGAATTAAAATTCTAAGAAATTTTTTCTGTTCTTGTTAAAACAAGAAGATTTTCTTCTGCAAAGCAGAAGCCCTTGGATCAAAGATCCAACGGTGGGGAAAATTCCCCAAATCACTCAGAGAAAGATCTCTTAAACAAATTTAACTAATTTATGGGCACTATAAAAAGGACCCTAGGCTTCAATTCAAGGGGAGGAACATTTTTTTTTCTTGGAAAAAAACCAAGAGCTTCAAACAGAGAGAGAATTCTGAGAAAAGCTCAAAGAAAAGAAAGGTAAAAACCTTCACGAGAGAAAAAGAAATCTCTTTAAATAAATCATTGATCTAAAAACCAGATCAATGTTCTTCACATAATAAATAGTGCTTTGCACTTCTCATGAACCCCTGGTTCTTTAAAAAACAAGAAAACAACAAAACAAAACAAAAATAGTGCTTTGCACTTTTATGAACCTCTGGTTCTTGAAACAAAAAAGAAAAATTTATTTTTCTTTGATCTAATTTAGATCAAGAAATCAAATAGTGCTTTGCACTTCCGTTCTCGAATCTAAAAGATTCTTAGTGCTCTGCACTTCCTAACTGCGTTGTTGCGCTCTTAAGAGAGCGCCACGTGTCAGCTACAGAACCACTTGTGCTACGCGCTCTTGAAATAGAGCTTTGCTCTCTGGAATTGGCGCAACTCACCAGAGCGCGCCACGTGTCAGCAGCGCAACAGCGCAGCGCACTGCGCTGTTGCGCTTGCGCTCACCAGAGCATGACACGTGTCATCACCATATGAGCTTGCGCTCATTACTCGGCGCAAAGCGCCAGACAAATGCACTGCATTGCTTACAAAAGTGGCCAAGTCCAATTAAAGAAGGCCTAACAGGTCTAATAAAATGCAATGCATTATTTTAAAAAAAAGGGCAGAGCCCAAACTAAAATAGATGCTCTGCATCATAAATAAAGGGACAGAGCCCAAATCAAAAGCCTAGCAGGCCAGAATAGAATGCAGTGCATTATTAAATATGGGCAAAGCCCTAGCACATGCCTAATAGGCCAAAGATCAAGAAAAATGTTGAATATTCTCAACTGGACTTAACCCAATTTTGGCCGTAACTCCTCAAATTAAATTGACTGAGCATAGCTCTCTCTTGAATCAATTGACATCTGGTTCGAGGGTACATCTCCGAACTCCTCTGACACACGTCGTTGTAATCATTCAACGTCGTCAGAGAGGCGACGGGTCCCGACGACCACACCCTTCAATATTGGACCGAAACGTCCTTAAACTAATGCTGGACCGAAACGTCTTTAAACTACCTATGGACCACTACGTCCCTAAACTGGAATACGGACCACCACGTCCCTAAACTGGAATATGGACCGAAACGTCCTTAAACTAATATCGGACCGAAACGTCCTTAAACTAATAGCGGACCACCACGTCCCTAAACTGGAATATGGACCACCACGTCCCTAAACTGGCGATGGACCACCACGTCCCTAAACTGGAAAATGGACCACTACGTCCCTAAACTGGAACAATAGAGCCTCCAAATGCTCTTTTGCCGGATCTAAACGGTCCCGTTTAAGTTGATCTTAGCCCCATACACGGCTAACGTATCCTTAAACATTCAAATGGACTATAAAACCCTAAATCAACTTCGGTTCGAGGGTACATCTCCGAACTCCTCTGACACCTATCGTTGTAATCCTTCAACGATGTCAGAGAGGCGACGAGTCCCAACGGTCATATATTAAATGGATCACCACGTTAAGTTGATCTTAGTCTTAAATCAGACTAACATATCCTTAACGAACGTTTGAGTTGATCTTAGCCGCAACGCGACTAATGCATCCTTAAACTAAAAACACCAAACCCAAATCTAAGTAAATACGGATTTGGACTAATCCACGTCCTACGGGAAACGGCATTACTCAGTCTCCGTATACAATCCACGGGCAACCACAAACAAAACAAACACACACGACACGAAGTGAAATTCTGGAGAAGGAGAAAGTTGTTACCGCGATGCGGTAGCGTAATTAACTGCAGGGGCTTGCGCCTGCAGGGAAGAGCATCCCCACAATCAAAAACCCCTCTAGCGAGGGGGAATCTGACGAAGTCTGCTACATCGGTCGCATCCGTCTAAACCTCCGATACACGGTGCCATAAATCAACTTGGCATCTTCGGAGAGGTGGACGGATAAAACCAAATAGCATTTGCCCCGAATCTCAGGCAAGACGTCCTAATGTCGTCGGCCGCCATTCGGAGGGGAACAGTGGTCATAGGGTTTTTCTGAACCCATTTCAGAGGTTCGAAAGAATTGCTGACTTTTACTGCCGACTCGGTTGTCATTGCGGGGTAACCCTGTTGTTGGAACCTCACAAAGTTCAACTTAGCCGGAGCCCCGGCCATTTTGTTGGCTCTATATCTGAGCCGCTTCTGTCTCAACTTTTCTGTTTTGAGCACTTAGAAAGTTTCGGCCCTTCGGGAAGACGCCGTAGATCGATTGACAAAGAGTCCAGAGAAAACGTATGCTCACGCGATTGTCAAGGGTACCGTCTGAGCTTGCCGGAGATGCTTTGTGGCTTCATTGGTGTTGACAGCCTTGCTCCCAGTTGGAACAGTGGAGAGCCATTCGAATACGAATTTGCATTTAGGGTGGGATCCTTTTACGACCACAACATTCAGCCTCCTGCCCCTTGAGGTCAATTTGGCCACTTAGTTTGCCGGGACCTCCGCCAGATGAGCGCTTCCAGCAGAGTAGAGGATGACAGAACCAAATTGACGGGGTAGCTCCTCCCATTTCCAGCTGAGACTTGCAGGGAGAACACATGGGAATTGATCTTGACCACGTAGGGAATCGGAGTCGCGTCAGAAACGAAGCTCGTCTTGGGAGACATGATTGCTGAGTTCAAGATTGTGACTGAAAGCTGTTAACCTGTACACACAAAAAAATATGACTTCAGTACAGACAATCGGTATAAATGTTGATTGAGTTCGCATGAATATTTAACCCGAAATATGGGAGGAAAGAAATGTTGGAGATAGTGCCCTCAAAGTCAATTATTAGATCGCAGGTACGTGATTGCAATGTTTGAGGCAGGACCTATACTGATATGACAGTCTTGCTCGAGATGATAGTTTGCTATCTGGTTTGTCTTTATCATCGTATACATGCTTTAGTTCACTATTGCATGATGATAGAGCCCATAGGATTCTTGCTTGACTACCAGCAGTATGATGGCGATCATATACGTGGGAGCTGGGGTCTGTAAGCACATCCTTAAAAGTGTCCCTAGTCGTGGGAGTTTCGAGACAGGGCATCGATACTCCAAAGTAGACTAGTGTATACAGTCGAGACCCCGACAAGGGGCGATGGCCGGTCTCACAAGCCATTGGTGTCAGTAGGATCACCAAAGATGTATACAGGTGCTCATTAGGTTATGAGTACGCCGGACAGGACTCGCCGGGAACATGCTAGTTGGTATTATACATATCGTCAGATAGCAGTTCCCTGGTGACATGTGTACAGGTTAGTTCATCGACCTGAGGTCGTCTTTTGTCTCGTGTGAGTTCCCACTGTGCTTTGATTTCTACCCTACTACGGCTCAAAGGAGTCGTTCAAACAGGTCTTTTTTGGGTACAGTCCCGAGCCACATGGAGGCAAGTGAGCGGATCGGCGGGGGATTCGTCTCTCCCGGTGTTGGGGGTGAGATCGCGCTGTATCTAGGAGAGCCATTACACAAAGCCCTCGGCCGAGGTAGGAGATTTACTGGTAGGTACTCCAGTAGTATCTCAGGGTGTTCTGGGCCACTCTCTGACACGACTTATACTGCTATTGGGGGTCCGACGTTACCAGCCCCTAGGCCGATATGCGATACTTATAGACGAACGGACCGGACTGTATGTATATTTTCACTGTTAGGCTCAGTAGGGTTTTTGGATGAGTTCGCTCGTCAGCTTCCCTTCCAATCAATACATAGGAAAACGTTACGTACAGCTCGTACCTCTGACGTGCTAGAGGTTATACCCAGTGCCGGTGTGTTGATGAGTCATTAGAGTCCCCCACAGACACTTTCCCAAGTTCGGGCGAAACGTTGTAGAGGCCGTATGGTTTTATGGCAAGGTTCGGAAAATGCACGTGCGTTTTCGCATGTGTCATTTTTCGGGCAGATAATACTGGTCAGTTTTGGTTTAAGCCGGATCCGAGTATTATACTGTGTAGATATAATATCTTTGTCTCAGATGCATTTGTATTCGGTCGTAATACAAATGCGGGTATGTTAATACCATTACGGGGTTATCCTGAAATTCGTTTCAGGATCACTTTTGGAAGTTGCCAGTTTCCAGTTTTCTATCAGTCGTATTTAACATTCGGTTAAATGCGGATTTATCTTTTCTTGAGATGAGTATGGAGGCTTCTAGATGGTGACTAGGA
Organism: Agapanthus africanus; assembly: GCA_030015575.1. Classification (NCBI taxonomy): domain Eukaryota; kingdom Viridiplantae; phylum Streptophyta; class Magnoliopsida; order Asparagales; family Amaryllidaceae; genus Agapanthus; species Agapanthus africanus. The sequence goes on along the minus strand of JASDDO010000024.1, from coordinate 348,418,702 downwards.
TGATGAGGTGGCATGTGACTCATTGATGCATTAAGTGTTCATCTAATGTTGTGATGACAAGGTTTAGTGATTCATTGTTTTCATTAATGCATTCATACAAGGTGTTAGATGATTCATTCATTTCATTTATGGTTATGGTCACTCTCCTCACTCCCACACTGACCTCCCTCTTCATTATATAGTGGCCGGCCCTTCTTGGGTGAGGGATGATTGATTTGGAAGAAAAAAAAGAAATGGTTGTTTGAGAGAAAAAGATGAGAGTTTAAGTGTATGGAAATTTGATAGATACTCATTTCATATTTCCACCCGATCCAAAAGGCAACTTCATTAACCGTTCGTCCATAGCTTTGGACGTAACGAGACAAAGTGTTCTACTCATTCTCTACTTCATCTCGGTCGTCTCTTCTGGCAAACTTGACGACCGAGTTGCCTCGGTTCAGAGGCGGGAGCCCGTTTAAAAATCCGTCGACGTGGTGCCACCTGGACGATGAGACTGGAGATTCAGAAGATCGGAGCAGCCCCAACAAAGCGTGGGATGATGGTTGAAGACCGAAGGACTCGGACCATTCGGTTTAACTCTTCTACTCACTTTGTAGTTTGTTAGTTTAGCTTTAATGGCAGATCCGGGTTATAGTACGCGATAGCGCCAGTTGTAAAAAGTTTTTTGTTCCGCATTTGGCGTCTGTTAGACGGCCGGGGCGCTACCGTGGACTTACAGTGGTATCAGAGCCTCACCATTAAGCTATACTAACTTTTGCTAACGCGTTTAAAAGATCGATCGAACGGAATTTCCGAAATCACAATTTTCAAGTGCTTAAGTTTCTGTCGATTTTTAAAAGGGTCCAAAAATAATTTTACATATCACAGAAATCTAAGCAAGGTTTTCTGAGCATACTGGAAAAAGTTGAGCACGTGATCCCACAAGACCACCGCGGATCCGCAGTCAAACCTAGGGTTTGACCGCGGAACCGCGGCGCTTTAGTGGGAACAGTGCACCATTTTTTTCCAGAGAGCTTCTTTATGGAAATTGTGGGTTTTGGAATATTTCTTTTGGGCCCAGATTTTATTACTGTATAGCAGATGTATGTGGGGCCCACTTCGGAAAATTTAGTCGATCGAAATTTTAAACTTGTTAGTATGCAGTACTTACTTTATATCTCCGACCGGGAATGTCATTTGAGCGGTAAACCGCGTCTAATTGCTGTAGTTCTTTTAGACGGGTTTGCGAACGTGACATTCGCGTTGATGTTCTGTGTTGTACTGTAATGTTGCGGATATGTCGTTGTGGATAGCAGGGTGCAATGATATTGCAGTTTGGATTTATTTGTACATTTGATTTTGCGGTGCGAGCGTCCAACATGTGGACTGCCGTCACTGCCTGTTGTATAATATTCTTTTGGGGCACGACTGGGTTGAGCTCGATGTATCCGTTGTACATATTTTTATTTCTGTACTAGGTTTATCCCGCGAAGGAGTGCATGGATAGCCGGGTTCTAGAGGGCAACGGGTCCGTATCTCATGGCTTTGAGAGGCAAAGGGACCTCACTCTAGAATTGGCAGACTATTCGCCGCACTCGTAGGGGGTACAGGTTGACCCAAGGAGGGGTGCTCAATTTACCGGATTCCGTGAAGTGCCGGGTGTTCCATTCACTATGTTGTGGGGGGCTACCTCGCTTCAGGTTTTGGCGGGTAACTTGTCGCACCCATAGGGGTCTAGGTTTCATTGCACAGGCTATCCACACGACCAGGGGAACATCGGGTTTCAGCAGCGGCTCTGTGAAACTCGGGGATCCCAGATTATATGTATTGTTCTGTGATGCTTATTACTTTTCTGTAATGTTGCATACTATCACGCCTTGAGCGATTATTGTATATTGGTATATATACTATTAGATGTTGTATATGTTTTACATCCGCGCTAGTCCAGCCCCCGCTTTGTCGTTAGTTAAGTAACCTAATGGGTGATGACGGGACCCAGTGACGAATGCGGATGGCATATACGTACATTATATTGTCGTTCTTTTCTGGTGTGATTGATTGATGGGACTGCATTGATTCTTATCAATGCAAAGATAAAACAAACCTATATTTGATGTTGTTGGAACAAATTTTAAAAGGTGTTATTACAAAGATGTTTCCTTTTGTTTTGCATAGCGGTATTCAGTTAGAATATCCTGCACCTCATTCGACGAGGCAAGGGCCGAGATCCCTTCACCGGGAGTGACCCCTTGGGCAGAAGTTTGCGTCAGGGTAATAACTTCAATATAGTCGATTACAAGTTGCTTTGCATTGAGGTATTCAGTTAGAATATCCTGCACCTCATTCCACGAGGAAAGAGCCGAGATCCCTTTACCGGGAGTGACCTCTTTAGCAAAGGTTTTCGTCACTATATTTTATAAAAGCTATCAAGTTCCTTCAACAAGATCAAGTTCATTACGTTAAAGGTTTTTCGCCAAAAACCAGCCGTAGCCCTCCGTCATTTCTTATGGATAGTCAGTAGTATTCAAGCTATGTATGTTGGCCTTCGTCAAAGCATAGTGTTTGGTAGCTGCTGGGGTATTCATTTGTTGCATAGATAGATATGTTGGTTTGGGACAGTCGTACTACTATTTTGGCCTTCGTCAAGGGTATGTACGGGTGGGTTCAAATTGACCTGGACAATGACGGGTAGAACTTGATATGTGACTTATGATATTTTGGCCTTCGTCAAGGTCATAAGAGCATGAGGCAAAAATATATATCGGGAGTTTCAAACATACAGGAAACTTGCCAGGCATGCGCATACCTTTTGGAGTGTGATAACTTGAGTGGCTTCCATCAAGTTATCATGCGATGATAGTTGGATCCCGATTCTCACTGATGAGTTGGTTTACTCTTCGGGTGATCCCGACTAATTCTTCTTTCAGGTTTGGAGGAGAATTTGAGATTACAGTGGGAGGTTTCCTGATTAGATAAAATGATAACCATTCTGATCTAGGTTAGAGTGCACGCAGAGTGTTTATTTTCTCTCTCTCTTTGGCAGCGACCTTTGACCGACCCTAGACTATGACTCAGTGACCAAGTTGACCGAACATTCTTAAAATACTGGCTTTTGGATTGTTTAAAGTTGCATAAGTCATTGCCGCTCCTTCTTTTACCCTTTGTATTTCTCAGAACACCCCGTATTATTACGGTTATCCACTTCCATTGGATAGATCCATCGTATGGTTATATACGAACTCGAAGGGACTTCTTCGAGGATGGATCCAGGTTCAGGAGAAATAGAATTGGTTTATTCAGTTGTCTTTTATTATCACCTTCTCTCAGGTTGCGAGGGCTCCTTAGTTTAGGAGAGTACACCTATTACGCTTATTGGATAGTCTTATTCCAAACCATAAGCAGGTGCCGAAAGGTAGGGAATGAAGAAAACCAATTAGCCTAAATAGGGTGTGCAGAAGGCAATATGTAAAGACAAGATAAAGGGATTAGAAAGAGGGCAAAGTAAATTGCGACTGTTATCATTCACGACCAAACCGCGTACTTCATCGCCACTCCTATTTCACCTTTACTTTTTCCCCAGTTCGGGAGAAATAGAATAAGGTATTATTCAGTAATCTTTTTATCATTACCTTCTCTCATGTTGCGAGTACTCTTAGGATTAGGAGGGTACACCTATTATGCTTACTGGATAGTTTTCTTCCAAACCATAGGCTGGTGCCGAACGGTAGGGAAGGAAGAAAACCATTTAGCCTAACGAAGGTGTACAGAAGGTAACGACTAAAGACAAATAAAGGGATTTGGAGAGATGGCAATAAAATATACGGTTAAAAGTCATGAATTGGATTATGGAAGAGGCATTACTAAGAATACCAGGATACCCCTACGAAACATTTTCATGTTTCAGTTACACTGTGCATTGTTAAAAGAAAACTGATTTCCCGATTAGATGCTTACTCCAGGATATGAATTTACCAGGTGAGTTTTTCACATCTGTATGGTTTTACAGATGATGAGTGGGAGTAAGTTATTGGGAATTAAGGTGATCATCCTCATTATATCGGAATTCGTTGTAATTGGTGATATTTGAGGAAATCGCCTGGGTACAGTTTTCAACCTACGATACACAGGTTTTGAGTTATTCAAACTCAGCGGACTTATACACAGTATTGTATGTTGTCCAGTGTCCGTCAGGACAAAGGGGTAGGTCCTCGTACTATATTCTGTTTACTTGTGACTTCTCTAGTTTTTAGAGAAGTGTTTCGTAGAAATACAATATCTAAGTTTTGAGAAGTTGTGGGTATAAGAATAAAGTAGAGAACCAGGTATCGCAAGTATCGGGATTCTTCAAAGAGATCGAAGATGTAGATTCTTGTGATTGGTATTCAGATAATAGTAATGGTTTTTTGAGAAACTTGTTTCTCTTTCGGGTTACTCATAATTGGATGGATTCCTAAGTTGAGTAATGCTGATTAGCCTCTCACCATTAAGTTGATATGCACTAGGGACAACTGCATGTTTTGAATCTGGTTCCAATTAAATTAGTGCCTCTATTTCTATATTGTATATAGAATGGTTCATATCTTAACGATGTTAAGGTACGGGGAGTTGTCCAACTTATGCTTAAAACCAGACACTGGATAACTCAAGGCACGTTTCTGTAATGGCAGTTTGTGGGTTGACCCTGGCTTTGACGAGGGTTAACTTTCTACCATCTGGAAGATCAATAGTGATATTGTTCTTAACTCGCCACAGTTTTATTAAAATGAAATTTTTCAGAAAACAGTAGTGGGAGTATGGTAGAACTGGAAGTGATTCCAGAACCGCAAACGGTTACGGAAAATTTAATAGGACCTATATATTCAATCGGGTTTGACATTCCATTAGCTACTTCGCAGATATGGTAGGTAACCTCAGACACCCGAGAGGTACTCCGGTAGCCTCAAGGACGGTGACAGAGAGGTTCTTGTTTACCCAGACTTGACACTACTGTTGTTCCAGACTATGAGACCCGGCAAGAGGATAAGTATAACGTCATTCTAAACTAGCTTTAGAAGTGTACGTAGATATTATTCTGTCAGAGGGTTGTCGTAGTCAGTGGGAGCAGCGGAAGCATAGTGGGCAAGTAGCTTATATCTATTTATAGACTAGAGCACATATAGTGGAGATAGATCATCTAATTTTGATGTAACAGTCATGGCTTTGACTTCATCAGAATAGGGGATGGATCTGTTAAGAAGGTAGTAGGGTGTGATGTCCTGGTATTTGGATGACATACACAGAATAGGAAGTAAAATTCCTATACTACGATCGGTTGTACTGTGGTTATCACACAGTTGTTTCTTCACAAAGGACATGGATATAATATCAGACATTCTGATTACTAGATCTATGGTTTTAGATCTAGATTTGGGTAGTTTCCCAATCTGGGTACTTTGACAGTATTCTAAAAGGTATTTAGAATAGATGACTCCTGGCATGGTGGTGTACCTACAGGTGATGGAGTCACCCTCTCTAAAGGTGTCTTAGAGACTAAAGGAGAGAGGGAAGTGCATGATTGGAAGATCACTTGCTTAGGCAATTGAGTCGATCATGAGATGTCAAGTACCACACCAGATATTGTTATTGCACTTGATGCAGTAAGTTTATATTAATCCAATCCTGAAGAAACATAAGGAAGCAGTTTTAGAACATAAGTGCTTGTTCTACGGATTTGATGACGGCAGCCTCCTTCGGGAGACGTTTATCATTCCAGGCTTCCAAGGTGACCTGGATGACAGAGTGATTGTCAGAGTTATAGTTTTCCCTCTGACGAGGGACAGTATTATGGACAGGTGGTCCAAGAGGATACTGTAGGAGGCATGGTGCTGGATACTGATTGGGTTCAGTTATCGATACAGTCTAAGAAGTTTGAATTAAGAGTTCATTTATGAACTAGGTCCCATCAGATATTCAGACATATTCTAAGACAGGTATTACTCAATTCGGGAGATGGCTTTCTCCGCGAACTTGAGATTAAGAGAGACATAGAAAGAAACATCAGGGCGGATCCGCTCACTGAGGCTATTTCTCGAACACAAGAGTTTTACAAACTAGCTTTGTGAAACTGATTAGTAGAAGAGTTGGATGTTCGGTATCACACGGGCTGTGAGTATGCGACATCGCAATAATTAGCCTTAAGTGCAAGTGGGAGATTGTTGGAGATAGTGCCCTCAAAGTCAATTATTGGATCGCAGGTACGTGATTGCAATGATTGAGGCAGGACCTATACCGATATGACAGTCTTGCTCGAGATGATAGTTTGCTATCTGGTTTGTCTTTATCATCGTATACATGCTTTAGTTCACTATTGCATGATGATAGAGCCCATAGGATTCTTGCTTGACTACCAGCAGTATGATGGCGATCATATACGTGGGAGCTGGGGTCTGTAAGCACATCCTTAAAAGTGTCCCTAGTCGTGGGAGTTTCGAGACATGGCATCGATACTCCAGAGTAGACTAGTGTATACAGTCGAGACCCCGACAAGGGGCGATGGCCGGTCTCACAAGCCATTGGTGTCAGTAGGATCACCTAAGATGTATACAGGTGCTCATTAGGTTATGAGTACACCGGACAGGACTCGCCGGGAACATGCTAGTTGGTATTTGTAACACCTTAGAATGTGTTTTGTAGCTAATTATATTTTAATATATGGTTTTTAATAAAAAGTTTACCAAATTAAGTTTTAAATATTTTATCCTATTTAATGTGTATTTTATTAGAATTTTGTTAGGCACACACACACTTGTGCATGATAACTAGGGTTGTTTTTGGGGTTAAACATGATTAGCAATCATGGTTAGCTAACCATTTGTCTTAAGTTAGTTTTATGATTAGTTTAAGAGTTATGGTTGTTAAAATAATATGGGTTTTAAGCATGATGGTTGTTTTAAAATGGAAAATGAATTTAAAAAGGATTGTTTTAAATTGGCTTCATGGTTGACTTTGAGAGAGAGAGGGCATGGGGCATCATGGCTCAAGCCATGCCTCATTAAGGAAGTGAGAGAGAGTGAGAAGGGGGGGTTTGTTTGTGTTCTCTCATTTCACTCTTTACTCTCATTCTCTCACTCTCTCAAACACACACACACCCACTCACCTGCATCAGCACAAGAAGCTTCAGCAGCAGCAGCATCATCACCATCATCATCTTCAGCAACAGCATCATCATCATTATCATCATCAGCAGCAGCAGGAGCAGCAGGAAGCAACAGCAGTAGCAGGAGCTCCAGCAACCTATAGCAGCTCTTCTCCACTTCTTCACCTGCTCTCTAGGGTCCTTTTGGGTATATTTCCTTAACCCAATTTTCTAGTTTGCTTAGCTTGTTTGGTTTAGTGTCGGTTTGTGTTAAATTGTTAGTTTAGTGCTAGATCATGATGTTTTGTGTGGACATTTGATTAAGTGATGATTGTGTTGGTAAACCCTACCTATTTAAGTGTTATTAGGGTCATTTTAACTGAGAATTTCCCTGTATTACACTAAAATACCATAGGGTTTGTGTAAATTGGTGATTTTAAAGCGATATTTGTGACTTCTGTGATCTGCTTTTGACCCGGACCCTACAGAACAAAATTGAGAAAACCGGGGCATGCTCACTAGGTCTAGATACCACCACCAGAACTCGAGCCACCAATTCAAATCCCAGGCCGCCAATTTGTTCAGTTTGGCCGCAAATTGCGGCCAGATCAGGGGCATGGGTGTTGGGGTTTTGGGTAGGGCTGTCTGCTGTATAGTGTAGTGTTTTGGCATGTCTAGTTTTGTAATATTTTACCTGTAGGAAAATCTGGGACTATATATCGTATTTGGTGTCTGTTGTGTTTGCGCGATACGCGCGATACGTGAGTGAGTTCTGTGATCCAGCGTATCGCGGCGTGTCGCGATGGTTTTAGACGCGTACACACACGATTCAGCGTATCGTGCACACGCGCGTTTGGTTCGCGACGCGAGTTTCTCGTTTTGGTTCGATATCGCGTTTTGCGAGATATTTGGCTTATATATGATTTCCATGTCGTATTTGCAGGTTTGCAGGCAGGGACTACGGACACGGCTACAGGGAGGAGCAGATGGTAGGATTCACCTAGCGTGGAGTGTAGGTGAGTAGATTTAACATCTACAGGGGAATCGCCCGTATGGCGTTATGCGTCTGGGCTAGGATTCAAATACCTGTCGCACATTCTACGTCATTGTAGAATTGCGCCTTTACTTTATTTCCTTGATATAGTTATACTATGACTAGCAGCCGTAGGACACTGCACATATTATTGACGGTTCATGTTGCACGAGCACGGATTGTATGCTACACACACACCGTCAATAATTGCCATGTCACACACTACCCCTTATAAATACTATTGCTTGTCACACATGACATCTAGCTTGCCGGTATACCTATAGTGTATCATACCTTTAGTGATAGGTACATTTACACCTTGCAATACAGCTACAGGTATACCTTTTACATATTTTACTTATACCGGTGGATATCTTACTCATATTCTTCTTAGACCCAGGGGGGTATACGACATCAGTTCTTATAGGTAGATACCTATACATTGCTACACCTGTATGTTACACACATATTCAGTTGTTGTTGCATATTTACATTTACTGATGTTACTTAGCTGTACCTTATTGGTTTCGCATACATCTGGTTTCAGCTACATATTCTCATTGATATGCTCGTATTTCAGATATATTGCATATATTTATTCCTGGATTTGCGTATTGTTTATTTGGATTTTACATGATGTTTTCGGGATTTGGGAACCGCGGGAGTTCATGAAATTATGCATACATTGAAAAACCCGGTTTCCTTGATATGATATTTGCGCAGCCACCATGAGATTTATCGGTTCTGATTATATACTCCATACGAGGTGTGGTTGCCGTATGAGGGTACATGGTGGGGCCCGGTATGGTTCCCCTCGGCAAGAAGATCGATGGATTTTGCCGATTGAGCCTGGAGGCGGGCGAGTACCTACCGGTGACAGTACCCATGACTCGGCGGGGGATCACGGAGACACCGCTTGGAGTCATGTACATATGCATACGTCGAAAGGCGAGGGTCAGAGCTAGGCACTCGTGCTTTCGGGATAGCGTATGATACCTGGTCAGGATTTCTGTGTCGATGCTTGGCGCACTGTTTTCGTGATATGTCTTTTAATACCTTTGTATATATAACAGGGGATTTAGCCGTTGTTATATATACCTTTACACCAATATTAGTGGAATGGGACGCTAATATATGTGTATTGCCCCCATCATATTTATTTATGTATGTATACCTTTAGGATGTTAGAAACTTACTTGAGATTCGACTTGGGATATAGGTGATTCATTGACATTGGATATTGGATATGAAAGAGATTGTTGATTTGTACATTCGAGATATAGGGGAGCTACTCGATATTGTACATTGAGGTGATGTGAGACTTATATGATGTGAGAGCCCAGTTTGGGGGCTGATTTGAGGATTTGGGATTTGAGTGTCTTGATGGATTGTGATCCTGCCACGATGTCAGGTTTCCGTGGAAATGACATATTCCACCCTATACCTCACCCTTATCTATTTTATGCACAGTTTCATATATTGGTAGTACATGTTAGTGTACCCTTATGATAGTTGCATATTTGCTTTCTCATATCTCTATTGCATAGTTATTGCATACTATTATCATGTTACTATTGCTTCACATATTGATTGTACCTGCTAATGTACCTTCCTTCATTCAGCATTTGCATGACATGTTATTACTGTAATCGCATAACTTAGATCCATGCTGTACGTGCATTCCTGCGATTACCTGCATATGTTTTATACTATTCACGAGTTGGCAACTCACCCCCGTTGTGCCTTAGGTGTTTCAGGTTGTTCCCCAGAGTAGTCGAGGCAGGCTATTCAGCTATTTATCTTTTGCCACAGATACCGCATCAGCTCACAGTATACCGTTTTGCTTAGGTGGGTTAGATGATTATCTGTATTTCCTATTGTACCTTCGTTGTATCTGTACTCTCCATCTACTATTGTATTGTGGACTTAGAGACTTGGTGAGGACGTATTTGTATATTATTGTGGATTTGTTGTCTTTTATATACAGCTTTCTCTCTACTGTCTTTATTTCTTCGCTACGGCGTCGTATATTTGTATTGTATTTCTCTTGGCTATTTTTTTTACAAAAAGGGGTGTTGCTAAAATTTTAAACAAAATAAAGTAGGACTTTTAAATAATTTGGGTTGCGAGTTCAAATGTTTCAAAATCTTATATTATCTTTTCCGTATTTTTATGGTTTAAATTTCTGGGTTTTGGCTTTCTTTTACTACGTTACGTCTTAGGGCGTTGCGTAGTACTAGGGCCGTCACGGGCCAATTTCGGGTCGTGACAAAGTTGGTATCAGAGCGTTAGGTTTTACCTTTCGGAGTGTAGGATGACCTTAGTATGATGGAGTAGGTAGCTTAAGCAAAGTAACGTAGTGTGTGTATGTCTGCAGCATACCCACGATGCGATACTTCGCCTAAAGTGACCTAAGTACAATTTGCTTGACATTCCTTCCTTGATGATTCATATCCTTGAGATTCGATTTCCTTATTCTTATCGAATCTCATCTTATATCTATTTATAGCCTTGCCGCCGATGACTATGGGGACACAGAGTGATGCAGCGAGGGCCGAGGTCAGAGTTGGCTCGGGTGAGACGAGTACTGACCAGGATGGCACTCTAGTTGCACAGGTGCAGACGGACCAGCCTACGACCTATACTATTGATAGACTTTTGGCAGAGATGCAGGACTTCCGCCAGACGATGAGTTCTTTGGTTGATATCGTTCGGGAGCTACGACAGGAGGTTGTCACCCCTGTCACTCAGTTTTCGCTTACGGTCAGCATGCAACAGTCCGTCACCTACATAGCACCAGTGGTTGCAGCTCCAGTTGATGAGGCGCATATTCCAGAGGCTCAGAGAGTTCCAGGACAGTGGAGGACTCATACCAGTGTACCAGCCCAGAGACAGAGGTTTGGTCATCGAGACAGATTTCGTGGCCGTCGCGGGAGTAGCAGAGGCTTAAGACGAGGACAGTCGTCCAGCTCTCATCCCCAGGATGGTCAGCAGTCAGCGCGTGGATGTTTTCGATGCGGAAGCCTTCAGCACTTCGTCAGGGATTGTTCCTCAGCACGGTGTCAGGATCGTACTCAGAGAGGCCGTGGACGTGGAAGATTTGCTCAGAGGGCTCAGTCTACCAGAGGAGTTCATCCAGCTGCGAGTAGAAGGCAGACACGGGAGTTTACTTCTACTCATCGGGACGCGCAGACGTCCAATGCAGAGTTCTCAGGTATCCTTAATTCGCTTGTTCCTTGATGTTTTCATTTGTTTTTCATGCTTGTGCCGTGGTTGGGTAGATTAGCCGTAGTTAGCTGTTTTAACTTCTGTCAGCGATTCTTTTGTTGCGCGACACGTATTTCAGTTTTGTGCCAATCGGATAGGAGATAGAGATTCGTCCGTCGTTTTGATCCTTCTAGAGATGTTGGATTTGACGTTCTCCTGGGCACGGATTGGTTAATTGCGTGCTAGGCATCTGTGGAATACCGTGAGGAAACAGTCAGGTTTGTTTTCCCGGCAAGTCAGTTCTTGTTGTGCAGGTGGATAGTTGTACCGCCCCTCACAGCTCGAATTCAGCCTTTTTCGCTAGTCGGCTTCTGAGGAGATGTCGTGGATTCTTGGCGTTCATTCGTGATACCGGAGCCACAGTGGGATCATTGGACCGGGTTCCTTTCGTGCGAGAGTTATTCCGACGTTGTTCCGGATGAGCCGGCGAAGCTTGGGAGCTAAAGGATCAGCTGCAGAGTTGTTTGTTGGGAAGTTTTGTGCGTCCGAGTGTTTCGCATTTGGAAGCTCCTATTTCTGTTGTCAAGGAGAAAGACATCAGTTTAGGATTGTGTATCGACGGGTCGTTAACTGAACCGGCTTACGGTGTGGATGGGTATCCTTCACCTCGCCGTGACGATTTCTTCGATCAGCTCCAGAGTGCGAGACATTTTCTAAGTTTGTTCGGGATCAGGTCATCATTATTGCGGATTCGAGGTGATGGCATTCCGAAGACTGCCTTATGCGTGCTACGGGCTTTGTGTGTGTCAGTGAGTCGTTGGATTCCCTGATGCCCTAGCAGCATTCGTAGATATGATGAACCAGATTTCTGCAGGCCGTTCCTCGACCAGTTTTGTTGTGTTGTTTACGACATTCTGATATATCTAATGTGTCTTGAGGGACAGTAGTAGCACTTGAGGATTTGTTATGCAGATACTGGAGAGAGCACCAGCAGTTTGCTAAAATTCTCGGAGTGTTTCTTCAGGCTTGTTTTGTGTTGACTCCTAGGTCTTGTAGTCACGGAAGACGGTTTCGTATGGTTCCGAGGGAGATCGTGGCCGTACAGCTTAGGCCCAGACTTGTGTGCAGGACGGGGATCCACAGATTTTTAGGCTTAGCAGGTTTTTTACCGTCGTTTCGTGCAGGATTGCTAGAGTAGTGCTGCACCGACGACTAAATTGACCAGAAAGGAGGTTTCTTTTCTTTGGACTGAGGCATGTGTACGGAGTTTTCAGCAGTTGAAGATTCAGTTAACAACTGCATCGGTCTTTCTTTGCTTTTGGTTCGGGCGACCTTGTTGTCTAACTGTAATGTTTCTTAAGTGGGCTCGATTGTGTACTGAGGTGACACTATAGAGATATCGCTTTTGCTTCCCTACATTTGGAGGAAGTACGGGAAGGATATCCCACTCTTGATCTGGAGATGGCTTGGTGGTTTTGCGTTGGAGATTTGGAGACACCACTTGGTTGAGAATCGTGTCAGATTTTCCACGGACCACCAGAGCTTAATGAACATCTTCCTGCAGCGGATTTTGATTGTTGTGTTAGTCTTCTACAGATTTACAGTTTTTGTGTGATCGTTGAGTATAGCTTAAGTTCGTCTCTACGGAGGGGACAGCTTGCTCATGTCCGCGCCCGACCACTTTCCTTAATCGTTTTCGCGAGACACTGCCCGCCGATGCTCGTTCGTTAGAAATACTTGAGCATATTCGGCTGGGTAATGATTCGGAGACCTTGATTTGTGACAATGACGTGCTAAGTTAGGGACACGTTTGTGTACCTGACACCGTCGGGTGGAGACGTGCAATCCTAGAGCATGCACATCTGTCAACTCTCTATATGCATTCAAGTTCCACCAGCATTTAACGTGACTTGTGAGATAGTTACGGGTGACAGGGATGTAAAGAGAAGTTTCAGGTTTCGTTTCAAGGTGTCTGTCTTGTTGTGTGCTTGGGTCGAGCATCTGAGGCCGGCTGGAGAGTTGCAACCTTTTACCGTTCCGGAGTTGGAATGGGAGCAGATCTCCATGAATTTCGTTATGGTTTCTACCCAAGTTTAGTCAGGATGTGACTCCATTCGGATTCTTGTCGTCCGGTTATACTCAGTTTGCTCAGTTGTTCTTTGTTAAGTTGTGTGTTTGTGTTGTTTGTTGTCAGCGGTTGGGGATCGTCACTCGCCATTGTTAGGGTTCTTCTTCGATAGCAGTTATCAGGAGATACTCCAATTGGCTACCTTGAGGTTTAGGGGTTAGGTCGTGTCGATCGCCAGCCTGTTGTTTTTCTGACTCTGCGTAAGTAGGATTTTGGACCCCAGCTAGTCCAGAGCTTCGGAGATAGTCCAGTTGTGTTCAGGTCAGGATGAGAATTGTCCATTGCAAACAGATGTCTTATGCGACTGTGCTGGTCGCAGGCTTGAGTGCGCAGTGGCAAATCATGTATTCCTACGGACCTTCCGATGAATGACGTGTTGGATTTTGGGGAGCTTGTCCCAGGATTCTAGGTCCTTTTAAGATCCTATAAGCGAGTTAGTTCCGTTGCCTTTAATTTGGCTCTTCCGCCCAGATTATTGAGTTTTCATCCCGTATTCCTTGTGATGATACTTTACAATTACCTTCTTGACCTTTCTCACATGATTTGGCACCAGACCATTGGACTTGGACGCGATCGTTTCGCTCACAGGCAGCCATGTGTGTTAATGGCTCGGCAGGTAGAGGAACATCGGTCAAGGGTCTTGCCATCCGTGAAGGGTTTTTCTTGGGCGTAGCCGTATAGTGAGGTAATCACTTGGGAGGCTGCGAACGAGATTTGAGAGTTGTAATCCTCTCTTTGAAGGTACGTTTAGTATATTTTTAAATTCGGGGACGAATTTATTTTAAGGGGGGGAGATTGTAACACCTCAGAATGTGTTTTGTAGCTAATTATATTTTAATATATGGTTTTTAATAAAAAGTTTACCAAATTAAGTTTTAAATATTTTATCCTATTTAATGTGTATTTTATTAGAATTTTGTTAGGCACACACACACTTGTGCATGATAACTAGGGTTGTTTTTGGGGTTAAACATGATTAGCAATCATGGTTAGCTAACCATTTGTCTTAAGTTAGTTTTATGATTAGTTTAAGAGTTATGGTTGTTAAAATAATATGGGTTTTAAGCATGATGGTTGTTTTAAAATAGAAAATGAATTTAAAAAGGATTGTTTTAAATTGGCTTCATGGTTGACTTTGAGAGAGAGAGGGCATGGGGCATCATGGCTCAAGCCATGCCTCATTAAGGAAGTGAGAGAGAGTGAGAAGGGGGGGTTTGTTTGTGTTCTCTCATTTCACTCTTTACTCTCATTCTCTCACTCTCTCAAACACACACACACCCACTCACCTGCATCAGCACAAGAAGCTTCAGCAGCAGCAGCAGCATCACCATCATCATCTTCAGCAACAGCAGCATCATCATTATCATCATCAGCAGCAGCAGGAGCAGCAGGAAGCAACAGCAGTAGCAGGAGCTCCAGCAACCTATAGCAGCTCTTCTCCACTTCTTCACCTGCTCTCTAGGGTCCTTTTGGGTATATTTCCTTAACCCAATTTCCTAGTTTGCTTAGCTTGTTTGGTTTAGTGTCGGTTTGTGTTAAATTGTTAGTTTAGTGCTAGATCATGATGTTTTGTGTGGACATTTGATTAAGTGATGATTGTGTTGGTAAACCCTACCTATTTAAGTGTTATTAGGGTCACTTAAACTGAGAATTTCCCTGTATTACACTAAAATACCATAGGGTTTGTGTAAATTGGTGATTTTAAAGCGATATTTGTGACTTCTGTGATCTGCTTTTGACCCGGACCCTACAGAACAAAATTGAGAAAACCGGGGCATGCTCACTAGGTCTAGATACCACCACCAGAACTCGAGCCACCAATTCAAATCCCAGGCCGCCAATTTGTTCAGTTTGGCCGCAAATTGCGGCCAGATCAGGGGCATGGGTGTTGGGGTTTTGGGTAGGGCTGTCTGCTGTGTAGTGTAGTGTTTTGGCATGTCTAGTTTTATAATATTTTACCTGTAGGAAAATCTGGGACTATATATCGTATTTGGTGTCCGTTGTGTTTGCGCGATACGCACGATACGTGAGTGAGTTCTGTGATCCAGCGTATCGCGGCGTGTCGCGATGGTTTTAGACACGTACACACACGATTCAGCGTATCGTGCACACGCGTGTTTGGTTCGCGACGCGAGTTTCTCGTTTTGGTTCGATATCGCGTTTTGCGAGATATTTGGCTTATATATGATTTCCATGTCGTATTTGCAGGTTTGCAGGCAGGGACTACGGACACGGCTACAGGAGGGAGCAGATGGTAGGATTCACCTAGCGTGGAGTGTAGGTGAGTAGATTTAACATCTACAGGGGAATCGCCCGCATGGCGTTATGCGTCTGGGCTAGGATTCAAATACCTGTCGCACATTCTACGTCATTGTAGAATTGCGCCTTTACTTTATTTCCTTGATATAGTTATACTGTGACTAGCAGCCGTAGGACACTGCACATATTATTGACGGTTCATGTTGCACGAGCACGGATTGTATGCTACACACACACCGTCAATAATTGCCATGTCACACACTACCCCTTATAGATACTATTGCTTGTCACACATGACATCTAGCTTGCCGGTATACCTATAGTGTATCATACCTTTAGTGATAGGTACATTTACACCTTGCAATACAGCTACAGGTATACCTTTTACATATTTTACTTATACCGGGGGGATATCTTACTCATATTCTTCTTATACCCAGGGGGTATACGACATCAGTTCTTATAGGTAGATACCTATACATTGCTACACCTGTATGTTACACACATATTCAGTTGCTGTTGCATATTTACATTTACTGATGTTACTTAGCTGTACCTTATTGGTTTCGCATACATCTGGTTTCAGCTACATATTCTCATTGATATGCTCGTATTTCAGATATATTGCATATATTTATTCCTGGATTTGCGCATTGTTTATTTGGATTTTACATGATGTTTTCGGGATTTGGGAACCGCGGGAGTTCATGAAATTATGCATACATTGAAAAACCCGGTTTCCTTGATATGATATTTGCGCAGCCACCATGAGATTTATCGGTTCTGATTATATACTCCATACGAGGTGTGGTTGCCGTATGAGGGTACATGGTGGGGCCCGGTATGGTTCCCCTCGGCAAGAAGATAGATGGATTTTGCCGATTGAGCTTGGAGGCGGGCGAGTACCTACCGGTGACAGTACCCATGACTCGGCGGGGGATCACGGAGACACCGCTTGGAGTCATGTACATATGCATACGTCGAAAGGCGAGGGTCAGAGCTAGGCACTCGTGCTTTCGGGATAGCGTATGATACGTGGTCAGGATTTCTGTGTCGATGCTTGGCACACTGTTTTCGTGATATGTCTTTTAATACCTTTGTATATATAACAGGGAATTTAGCCGTTGTTATATATACCCTTACACCAATATTAGTGGAATGGGACGCTAATATATGTGTATTGCCCCCATCATATTTATTTATGTATGTATACCTTTAGGATGTTAGAAACTTACTTGAGATTCGACTTGGGATATATGTGATTCATTGACATTGGATATTGGATATGAAAGAGATTGTTGATTTGTACATTCGAGATATAGGGGAGCTACTCGATATTGTACATTGAGGTGATGTGAGACTTATATGATGTGAGAGCCCAGTTTGGGGGCTGATTTGAGGATTTGGGATTTGAGTGTCTTGATGGATTGTGATCCTGCCACGATATCAGGTTTCCGTGGAAATGACATATTCCACCCTATACCTCACCCTTATCTATTTTATGCACAGTTTCATATATTGGTAGTACATGTTAGTGTACCCTTATGATAGTTGCATATTTGCTTTCTCATATCTCTATTGCATAGTTATTGCATACTATTATCATGTTACTATTGCTTCACATATTGATTGTACATGCTAGTGTACCTTCCTTCATTCAGCATTTGCATGACATGTTATTACTGTAATCGCATAACTTAGATCCATGCTGTACGTGCATTCCTGCGATTACCTGCATATGTTTTATACTATTCACGAGTTGGCAACTCACCCCCGTTGTGCCTTAGGTGTTTCAGGTTGTTCCCCAGAGTAGTCGAGGCAGGCTATTCAGCTATTTATCTTTTGCCACAGATACTGCATCAGCTCACAGTATACCGTTTTGCTTAGGTGGGTTAGATGATTATCTGTATTTCCTATTGTACCTTCGTTGTATCTGTACTCTCCATCTACTATTGTATTGTGGACTTAGAGACTTGGTGAGGACGTATTTGTATTTTATTGTGGATTTGTTGTCTTTTATATACAGCTTTCTCTCTACTGTCTTTATTTCTTCGCTACGGCGTCGTATATTTGTATTGCATTTCTCTTGGCTGTTTTTTTTTACAAAATGGGGTGTTGCTAAAATTTTAAAGAAAATAAAGTAGGACTTTTAAAGAATTTGGGTTGCGAGTTCAAATGTTTCAAAATCTTATATTATCTTTTCCGTATTTTTATGGTTTAGATTTCTGGGTTTTGGCTTTCTTTTACTACGTTACGTCTTAGGGCGTTGCGTAGTACTAGGGCCGTCACGGACCAATTTCGGGTCGTGACAGTATTATACATATCGTCAGATAGCAGTTCCCTGGTGACATGTGTACAGTTTAGTTCATCGACCTGAGGTCGTCTTTTGTCTCGTGCGAGTTCCCACTGTGCTTTGATTTCTACCCTACCACGGCTCAAAGGAGTCGTGCAAACAGGTCTTTTTTGGGTACAGTCCCGAGCCACATGGAGGCAAGTTAGCGGATCGGCAGGGTATTCGTCTCTCCTGGTATTGGGGGTGAGATCGCGCTGTATCTAGGAGAGCTATTATACAAAGCCCTCGGCCGAGGCAGGAGATTTACTGGTAGGTACTCCAGTAGTATCTCAGGGTGTTCTGGGCCACTCTCTGACACGACTTATACTGCTATTGGGGGTCCGACGTTACCAGCCCCTAGGCCGATATGCGATACTCATAAACGAATGGACCGGACTGTATGTATATTGTCACTATTAGGCTCAGTAGGGTTTTTGGATGAGTTCGCTCGTCAGCTTCCCTTCCAATCAATACATAGGCAAACGTAACGTACAGCTCGTACCTCTGACGTGCTAGAGGTTATACCCAGTACCGGTGTGTTGATGAGTCATTAGAGTCCCCCACAGACACTTTCCCAAGTTCGGGCGAAACGTTGTAGAGGCCGTATGGTTTTATGGCAAGGTTCGGAAAATGCACGTGCGTTTTCGCACGTGTCATTTTTCGGGCAGATAATACTGGTCGGCTTTGGTTTAAGCTGGATCCGAGTACTATACTGTGTAGATATAATATCTTTGTCTCAGATGCATTTGTATTCGGTCGTAATACAAATGCGGGTATGTTTATACCATTACGGGGTTATTCTGAAATTCGTTTCAGGATCACTTTTGGAAGTTGCCAGTTTCCAGTTTTCTATCAGCCGTATTTAACATTCGGTTAAATGCGGATTTATCTTTTCTTGAGATGAGTGTGGAGGCTTCTAGATGGTGACTAGGATGATGAGGTGGCTTGTGACTCATTGATGCATTAAGTGTTCATTTAATGTTGTGATGACAAGATTTAGTGATTCATTGTTTTCATTAATGCATTCATACAAGGTGTTTGATGATTCATTCATTTCATTTATGGTTATGGTCACTCTCCTCACTCCTACACTCACCTCCCTCTTCATTATATAGTGGCCGGCCCTTCTTGGGTGAGGGATGATTGATTTGGAAAAAAAAGAAATGGTTGCTTGAGAGAAAAAGATGAGAGTTTAAGTGTATGGAAATTTGATAGATACTCATTTCATATTTCCACCCGATCCAAAAGGCAATTTCATTAACCGTTCGTCCATAGCTTTAGACGTAACGAGACAAAGTATTCTACTCATTCTCTACTTCATCTTGGTTGTCTCTTCTGGCAAACTTGACGATCGAGTTGCCTCGGTTCAGAGGCGGGAGCCCGTTTAAAGATCCATCGACGTGGCGCCACCTGGACGACGAGGCTGGAGATTCAGAAGATCGGAGCAGCCGCAACAAAGCGTGGGATGATGGTTGAAGACCGAAGGACTCGAATCGTTCGGTATAACTCTTCTACTCACTTTGTAGTTTGTTAGTTTAGCTTTAATGGCAGATCCGGGTTATAGTACGTGATAGCGCCAGTTGTAAAAAGTTTTTTGTTCCGCATTTGGCGTCTGTTAGACGGCCGGGGTGCTACCGTGGACTTACAAGAAAAGGTCACACCGGGTGTGCCAGAATCTGTAGACTATTTTTCGTCACCTTATTGAGATGAGAATGCGTGCACTTGTCAGGTGTATTACAGATTCTCCCTACCTAGGGTAGAAGTTTATTGATTGTGGGGATCCAAATCTCTGGCAACTGCAAACTAAACTGCCATCAATTACCCATTGACTTTGGAGCGAGAGAACCTCCAATTGATGGGTCAAACTGGTCATGCGAACTCAATGTGCAGTGTGTGTTTGTGTGTGTCTTGAGGAGTTTTGAGTAAATCGGGGGCCTCACAGAGTTTACGGTGGTCCCGCTACCCGGATAGCGAGCTGGGGGTCAAGAATGCTAGCAGCCCCCTTGCGGGGTGTGGGACAGCGCCCCGTTAGAAATTTTTCTAACTGGGGATGCGTTTTGAGTGTAGAGCGTGTGGGAAAAAGAGGGGTGAGGAGAGCACTAAGAACGCGTGAGATGACACGTAGACGCTTAACGTCAGCGGGCTACGTGAATGGCGTGTGGTCGGTGGGCGCCAGCGGGCCACGTGCATGGCACGTGGGCATTGGGCACTAGCGGGTCACGCGTTCTACACACGGGCGCTGGACACCAGCGGTTCATGTGCTTGGCGCGGGGGCGTTGGCGCCAGCAGGTCACGCGCCCTGCACGCGGGAGGTGGGCACTGGAGGGTCACACGCCCGGCACGTGGGCGCTGGACGCTAGCGGATCATGCGTCCTGCATGTATGCGTTGGACGCCCGCGGAGAAAAGGAGCTTAGCCCCTGAACTGGGAGTTGAACTCCCGAGTGAGTTTTGGAGTTAAACTCCTAAAAAAGGATATTTGTGGTGTTAAACTCCTAAGAGATCTGGATTTTTGGGGTTCAACTCTTTCGAGAATTTAAATTTTAGAGTTGAGCTTCTCAAAAATTGTTTGGAGTTAAACTCCTAAAAAAGAGATTCTTGTTCGGAGTTAAACTCCTAAGAGATTTTCGGAAATGATGAAAGGGGGCCATTTTGTTCTCTCTTGAGTCCTGAATCTTCTCTTGAGTCTTGGATCTTCCCAAAGTGGGATTTTTAGAAATGGATTTCTTTCTTCCTTCTCACTGTTGGCTGGATATTGGAGAAAAATGAGGGACGGGACTTAAAAATCTCTCCTTTTAGAGATATGATGGGAGATCTGAGCTCTCTTTCAAGGGTTTTATGATGAAAAACTATTTCTTTTGAAAAATGACTAGTTAAACTCTTAATTTAATTCAAAAAGAAGAAGAAGGTTTAAAATCTTGAGAAAGGAGGAGACGCAGAACCAAAAAATTTTGAGAAAATGAAAGTTGTTTTTAATTTTCTCATTATGTTTGCCTTTATAGGCTACACACTTTACATATGTCCCCTTGGGCTTTGCCAAATGGCACTTGTACTACCCCATGCCTTATGTGCTTATTTATTTTTTGCACATAAGCCATGGGGTTTACAAAATCTTGGCTTTTTGCCTATTTTACGTATATTTATTTCTAAAAATTACATTTAGACTAATTAATTGCCTTCTTTTTGGCATAAAGTCGGCCCTTTCCATGCTTGGTCTTGACTTGGGCTTGGGCCCGCCTGCTTGGGCTCGGACCTACTTGGCTTGGGGTTGAATTTGACTAGGTCAACCGAGGTGTAATTTTTAACCCCAATAGATGTTTTTTCTTATGACGTTTAAAGTTTGAGCCTACGCCTGCCATCACACCTTACATATTTTTCCAAATATTAAAAAATTACTTATAATCATTATACAATTTAAAACAATTGGTTCAATTTCATTACCTAATACGTTTCTTCGGTACATTAGCTGAAGATTCGTTAGGTGGATTCTCGAAATCTTGATCTGTGACAATCAATTGGCCGATGTCACGTCTTACAGCCTATTGATGGAAGGCACAGAATAGTTTGGATCGGTGGTACATTTAATAGAAGGGCTGAGATGTGTTATCGTTTCTTCCTCGTCGCTCTCATCTTCAGAGTCATTAAACGTTGACACATTATAATAATCCCTCGATTTCCAACGACAAACAACACTCTAGTCAACCTTTTTCAAGTCCCAAGAATAATATATTTTTGTTGCTATTGAGAGAAAGATAAAGTTATTGTTTTCGTAGGTTGTCCGTTTAGTGTTTACCATCATCGATCTTCATACCCCATTCAGACTTTGTAGCGTACCATCTGCATTGGAATATAAAAAAGGAGGACAGCCTTATGCATATATGAGACTGCTATAACTTCCTCAAGAACACCGTAGTAAGAATTTCCTCTGTTGTTGGCGGTTGCGACGCCGCTATTTTTTGTTGCTCTAATACGTTCTGTCCTTTCGTTCTCAAATTTATAGCCAGAAATCTAGTACCTAATTGTTGAACCGATTAAAAGATCCTAAACCTCTATATCAATCTGCTTTTCATGATTCATTTGTCCGTCGACTTCTTGTCTACACCAAGTGGCGAAAGTGTGCATATATTCTTCTTCGATTCTATCATCCGACCACGTCCTAAGATTCGATCTCTTGAATATAATTTTGTGCGCTCTGTTCTTTAATTTACAGTTATATTGGTTAGATTATATTTAATTTCGAACGTTTAAATGAATGAAATTAGAAAAACTTACTCTGCATAGGTAGCAAAACATTCGCTATTTAGATTTAATTTGAATGAGTTTTATGTTTACATTTCAATTTCACGGTTTTGAAGTTTTTAGTTTAGGGTAAAGTTTTTTAAAGTTTAAAGGTTTTCTTAATCAAGTTTAAGATTTTGGATTTAAGGTTGGGATTATGGTGGGATTTGACAAGAGTTCAATGTAGAGGAGAATGATGATGAATTAAGATTTGGTCTTGTTTGTATGTGTGTGTGTGTGTGTTTGTCTGTGCTTGTGTGTATGTCTGTGTGTGTATGCGCGCGCGCACAAGCGTGCACACCCCTCCTAAACAATGTATTTCTTCCATTTTACTAAATTACACTAAAATACCCTTAACTATTCTTGGTTTTTCACTAAACTATCTTAAATTAACTAAATTACTATGAATTTCACTAAAATACCCTTAACTATTATTGTTTTTCACTAAACTACCTTAAAAATTTAACTAAACAATTCATCTTAGTAAATTAACTAAATTACTATAAATTTCATATCCTTAACTTTTGGTGTTTTCACTAAACTATTATTAAAAAAATTTAATAAAAACCCTCACATTTGCTCAAAGTTACTTATTTACACTAAAACACCCTTAACTATTGTTATTTTTCACTAAAATACCCTAAATTATTGTTGCTTTACACTAAATTACCTATAAAAATTCGCTAAATTATCCGAACCTAACACTAACACTTAATCCTAACCCCAACCGAGGCCCTAACCCCTAACCGAAACCCTAACCCTCCCCTACAACACCACCACCATCAACAACAATTGTTACAACAACAATAACATCAACATCAACAATTTTTAGGAACGAGTAATAAATTGAGATTAAACCACAATTTATAATTTAACCGTTTATACTTACCTCTTGACGAACGGCGACGAGCTGCGAGTGGCGACAAACGACCTTCGAGCGGCGACGAATGACCTTCGACGATCTCGATCAAGTGCTAGGGCTTTGATCGCGGCGCCGAGCTTCGATCGACCAAGGAGGAGAGGCGGCGAGCTTTGAAGGGGGATCGATGGCCACGAAAGCGACGCTGGGCAACGCTGGCGACGGTGGAGGTAGCGGTGATGAAAATTTGGGGTTTGAGGGTTGGCGCTAGATGAAAATTTGGGGTAGGGGGGAGGGATTGATGTTTTTTTTCGGAATTTTGGGTTTTTATCTTCAGTGGGTTGTAGAGCCCGCCATATTTTTTTATTGGTTGCGGTCTGAACTGTTGCCAAATCTATTAAAACCGTTACTATACGTTGGTCACGGGTTTAACCGTGACCAAATGTCCATAACTACTGGGCACATTTGCAGTGGTGAATTAACTTAAGTAGATAGAAAATTCAACATGTGCGTGGCACGTGCATATTCCAATATACATATTTAAGAGGAGAAAAATAAGGTTGCGGTCTACCGCAAAGAGATCTACCAAGGCCAAGTCTCATATCTTTGAATGCAGATAGCACCATGAGAACCACAAAGTCAAAATTTGCAAGCTAGAAATATATTTAAATTACACCAGGGACATTTTCTAAGCTGATCACATTTAATTAACCATAGATGGCTCTATATCTCACAATATTACATGCGCATACCAAGAGCATCACGTACCTTCTTTTCTATGGGAAGAAAATTCTCCCAAAAAATTCTCAGATTCCAACAATGATAAATGTATCAACGAGATGAGCAATTAATCCATGGGGATCCCTATACAGAAAAGACATTTGATGATTCCAAAAAGAAGTAATTATTATAATTATAAATTTACTTCAAACTAATAATCAACTACTAGTTTAATGGTAAATGGTGATGATGGCACTAGACCCAACAAGAGATCAAGGAGTGATGTTTTTGTCTTGGTATCATTAAAATGAAATACTATTCCGGCTTCTATCCTTAATCTTAGAAACTTTTAAAAACTGGAAAAAAGGTACAAATAATAAAACGGATACAAAACATGTTATAATTTAGCATTTTCCAAAGAGAATTAGCATGTATGAAGTATAACCCAACTAAACCTTTCATTTATAAAAACAATAAGCTTTGAGGGTCGAAATTTTCTTCTTTAGACACACTAAAGATATTCCTTGCATACAGCCTCCAAATTAAACCGCTCAACTTCATTGTAGCTGAAGAGGGTATTTTGATCGTTATGCCGAGCAATCGCTTTAATTGACTTGGGCTTTCGTGTACGTACTTGCTAGATTTGGTTTATGATAGGCATTTGCTATTAGGCTTAACGATTCTCGGTGATGGAGGTCCCTTTCGGGTCTCCGTCAGATGTTGTCCTCCGTTGATCTCCCGGTGGACTTTGTTAATTATCTCCTGTTGCGTGTGGGTCTCAATGGGTTTTGGAGAAAGAAGTGGAATGAGGTGTTTGGTGCTGAGTACCTGCAAAGAAGTCTCAGGGTGGTTTGGTACCATCAAGGACCCTCCGACGATCAAGTTAGTGATGAGATCCGAGCAGAGTAACGGCTTAGAAGAGTAAAAAATGGCTTACTTGACCCCTCTGTGATAGGGGTTTATATAGCGGCGGCGGCACGCAGCAGCGGGCGCGAGAATCTCGCCGGCAGTTACGCTCCCGACGTTACGCCCGCGTAAAGAGCGGATCGCCCATTAATGGGGATCGTGATGGCGTGGAATGTGGGACGTTGCTGGTGCAAAATCCGCGCATGGCGAGATTCTCAGAGCGGTGGATATGCCTGTGAGTGGTGGAGTTGGTCGGAGGACCGAGGAAGACGGCCTCGACGGAAGCTCGAGGACGAGCGAGGAGGCCGAGGAGTCTTGGTCCTGTGGCAGCTCGAGACGAGCTGAGGGGCCAAGGAGGCTAATTTGCATGGAGCCCCGAGGAGGGCTAGTTTGTGCTTGCAGGTCGGGCGTAGGGTGGTCTGGTCGGCCCCCGTGGGCCCTTTCTTCTGAGTCTTGGGACACGTCATCTGCCACATGTCTTGATCCTGGAGATTGCCAATATTGAGCATCATCATTAGCCCCCTACTCTTGTACCGGCCAGCTAGCGGGTCGGGCCAGGAGTGGACTGTCGGGCCTATCGAGGTGAGTTCCTTTCTAGGGCTTTGTCGGGACAAGTCCTCGGGCCGTCGGTTGTCTTTTCCGCTAGCGAATCAAGGCGAGATCTCTGCATTTAAAGAAGGTGCGCCGGTTCGTGCACTTTGCAACTGAAGCGACGACCCACGTGTCGAGCGCCGATTGGCTGATGTGACGTACGCAGGCCTGTGGCGTCTGATGGGACGCGGTCGAGCGCAGAACTGAAACGTGGAGCGATTGGAGCCGCTGGGCGCGAGGAGCCGTTTCGGCGGGAGATGACGGGCGCCGTTGGATGAGGCCGTATGCGGCAATAAACATGGGTGGGATCTGCTCTAGGGCCCTTACTCCTTCATATTTTCCTCTCTCAAGTCTCGGTTGCTCGGCGTTCGTCTCCCTTCTCCCGTTTTCAACCCTTGAAGATTTTCTTTTCCAAGGTTAGATATCTTCCTCTGTAGAATCAGTAGACGTTGTAGGAGTAGGTGCTAGGGTCTCTTTAGCTGTGTCTGAGTCTCCTCGGGAAGCAGGGGTTGGATCCTCTCCCAGGGATCGTGAGGCGGGGGACGCCTCCAGGGAGGAGGCGGCAGATGTGTCCCCTAGCACCCCGTGCTGGGTGAGGCATGAGGATGAGCTCGCCAATGCTCAGGCTCGCTTCCACATCCCCTCGCGCTACACGCTTCGACTGACCAAGGAGGGAGATAGGGCAGATCAGGTACGGGGCAAGGAGATCGCCCTGTATTTGGAATCTTTTTAGGGCGGAATGCGCCTGCCCTTCTCTCCTGAGGTCGTCGCCGCGCTGAATTTCTTCGGTTTGGCCCCCGGCCAGTTAGTGCCGAACTCGTGGAGGATCCTTCTTGGGTTCTTGATCCGCCTGAAGTTACAGGCGGTTCCCTTCAGCCTTCCCTTCTCGATTCCTCCCTCGTCTTCAAGAGTCACCCTGGGGGTCGAGCGGACAACCCGAGATGATTTTATCTTAACTTCAGGAAGCGGCCGAGGGCGCTGCCGGGACCGGGGTCGTGGCCTTGCCCTCCTCCATCCATGATTAGAAAAAGAAATTTTTCTTTGTTTCCCCTCCCGAGGGCGAGGACTGGCCCGTGCCTACTAAGTGGTCGAGGGAGAAATGTCTACCAGGGAACCAGTCCGATGACCCCGCCGCGGTGAGAGTGGCGTCGTGGGAGCCCATCCCCCGACCTGACGTGCTGCTGTCCGAAAGGGTCTTGAGCTAGACCGGGCTTAGCCCTGTCAAGTTCGTCGGTAAGTTAGGCTTGATTTTGGGTTTGTGTTTTACTCGTGTCGCTGATTTGTTGGGTGTTTGTTTCGTGCAGGATCCATGGACTTCGTCTCCCTCCGAGCTTCCATGCGCCAACCGAGGCAGCCTACTAGGGCTGGGGGCGCCAGTTCTTCTCGGGCGAAGCCCGCCCCGGCTCCGACCACTCCGGTGGCGGCGTCCCGTGAGCGCCCGAGGGCGGATCCCGCCCCGGGCCCCAGCAGAGTATCGGACCAGAAGAGGGCCCTGATCCAGGAGGACCCAACCTCTGAAGAGGAGATCGGCTCTCCCTCGGAGCTGCTCAAGAAGAGCTCCCGGAGGCCCTCCCGGGGTCGGTCCTCATCGACCATGGTGGAGGAAGGGGGCCTCCGGTTTGCGGTGCCATCGGGGTTGTCCGTGGCGGACAGCCTTCTGCACAAGATAGAGACCTCGGCAGGGGGTAGAGTCCCCAGGGAGACCCTTAGGGCTCAGCTGGCGTCCATCGCCCGGGAGTCCGTGCAGGTAAGTTCTTTTTGGTTCATTGTGAGATTCAGTGCTTCCTTCATCTTTCTGATTTTTCCTTGTTTTTCAGGTTCTCCAGCACGTAGCCCTCGCCCTGCACATGGAGGCCGAGGTGGTAGCCCCGGCGCTGGAGGTTGCGGGTCAGTTCGCCTCGCTGCAAGAGAGCTCCAAGCGGGAGGAGGCGATGACGGCGAGCGTCGCCGCCCTGGAAGGAGAGGTGGAGGCCGGAAAACGGGAGGTGGCCCGGCACCGCGAGGATGCCCAGGTGCTCGCCGGCAACCTGAAGAGGACGGTGAAGGCCCTCCGGAAGGAGCTGGGGGCAGCCGCTGAGGCGGCCAAGTCGGACGAATCGAGGGCGGTGGAGGGCTATAAGAAGTCGAAGGACTTCTATGATGACTTGACCGTGGCCACGACCCGCATTTGGTACGATGCCCTCGATGCCGTTAAGTCCCGGATGCCGGAGTTCGCCGACGCAGATCTCCGGGCCGAGTTCCCCCTTGTGGGCGTCGACGAGCAAGGGGAAGAGGTTCCTGGCGAGTAGGTCGCCGAAAACCCAGCGCGCCACGTGATGGAGGTCGAGGACCTCGAGGTCGTACCTGGCCCCGAGGTGTAGAGCCCCCGTTCTCCTCCTTTTATTTTGTTTTCTTGAATTTTGTAAGGCTGTGGAGCCCAAAAAATACCCTTTGTAAAACTTTTGTCTTTGGCAGTAATAAAGTTTTTCTTCGGCTCCATAGAATTGTACTCTACCATCTGTTTATGAAGAATGCTCGTAAGATATCTTTGCTTGTACCGTTGTGCTTTTATGTCAGGTTGGCCATCTGTCTGGCGATTGTCTATCGAGTTGATTTCAATCACTGGCCGATGAGTGTGCCAAGCGCTGCCGAGGAGGCATCCCCTGGGCCCCGGAGTCGAGGGGAGATTGTTTAGACTTGGATAGACCTGACGCCCCTCACTGGGGTCTCGGATCCTCCGCGGGCCACAGGACATCTATGATTTCGAGCATTGACCACTATCCGAGGGTGACTAGGCAGGGTAGCTGCCCTGTCGCCTCTTGCAATGGATTTCTGGTCCCTGGCGTTGTGGTTGGGGAGTTACCCGCCAGGGATGGCCGAGCAGGGACTCGACTGCCCCTGGGAGGACTTGGGTCCTTAGCGCTGGAGGGGCTGTAAGAAGCCCACTAAGGATGACCGGGCAGTGAAGCTACGCGGTTGCCTCTTGGCGGGTGCTTTGACCTCTGGCGTCGTGGGTAGGAAACTACCAGCCTGGGATGAACGAGCGGGGTAGCCGCTCTGGTGCCTCTCGTGAGGGCTTTTGATCCCTGGCGTCGAGGGTAGGGAGCTACCAGCCGAAGTTGGCCAAGCAGGGTAGCTGCTCGGTTGCCTCTTGCGAGGGCTTTGATCCCTCAGGACGGGGACCGAGCAGGGTTACTTGCCAGTGCCTCTTGGCAAGAACTTTGATCCTTGTCGGTTGCGGTAGGAAGCTACCAGCCAGGGATAGCCGAGCAAGGACTCGACTGCCTCTGGGAGGACTTTGGTCCTTAGCATGGGAGGGGCTGTAGAAGCCTACCAAGGACCCTTGGCCGGGCAGGGTTGCTACCCGGTGCCTCTAGACGAGGACTTTTGTCCTGAAGGATAGCTGAGCGAGGGATCCTCGGGCTCGACTGCCTCTGGGAGGGCTTTTTGATCCCCGGCGTTGTGGCAGGGAAGCTGCCCGCTGGGGATAGCCGAGCGAGAGATCCTCGGGCTCGACTACCTCTGGGAGGGCTTTTTGATCCCCGGCGTTGTGGCAAGGAAGCTGCCCGCTGGGGATAGCCGAGCGAGGGATCCTTGTGCTCGACTGCCTCTCGGAGGGCTTTTTGATCCCCGGCGTTGTGGCAGGGAAGTTGCCTGCTGAGGATGACCGAGCAGGGTAGCTGCCGGGTTGAATCTTGACGAGGTGTAGCCCGACCGTCCAGCTGTAGGTGCGGGGAATGGGAACGGTCGGGGCAACGGTGCGCGTAGCCAGCGCATTGAATGCGGGGGGAGGCAAAGCGCTAGGGGCGCGTCGCTTCGATTCCACCGGAGAAGGCTTGATGGCTGTCGCGTGGCGGCGACTCCTTGGGTGAAAGCGGGCGACGGATGGGCTGCGCAGTGGGCTATGTAAGGCTGAAGGAGTACTAGTCCTTCCATCCTTCGTAAACAGGTCGTCGAGAATGCAGTACTTCCCGTTTACCATCCCCAACATTGTCCGCTTTGAAGATGTGTACCTTTACGACCCGTACTGCACCGAGGACACGGTGCAGCTGGTCTACGGGAGCATTGACGACCATTTCGGTCGGCTGCTCCCCAGACGCTCCTCCCTGCTGCAGCTGTTGATGTACTCCATTTGGAGGGCGTCGCCGGGGCTTTACAACCCTCTGTCTGAGCTGCTCTATGACGAGCCCGTGGGCAAGCTGCGGTCTTTGAGGCGCTTCGGCCTAATCTCCGCGAACCGGCTGGCCCGCTCAGAGGCGCTCGTCCGCGAGTGCTACGAGCTGAGGCTCGGGATCGACGCGCGCGGGGGGAACCGGGGAAAGAGGTTGGACCTTGCGAGACCCCGGTTGGCGGAGATCTTTACCGAGTACCACGAGCAGTGCTCGCTGCACCCCCTTCCCCCACTGTTGTAATTTTCTTTTCTTTTTGCATGTATGGCTGAGGAGCCCATAATACCTTTTGAATAAACAAAGTTTTTCTTTCCTTTTCGCAATGCTCCATTGATCTTTATTAAATTAACAATAGATCCTAGAAAGAATTTACATTACTTTAAAAGAAAGGTACATGCTAATAGATGACTTTATTGGCTTGGGCCGAGCTCCCTGAGGGCTGTTGGCCTCCGTGCTTGGCCTAGGGTATGGGGCTCCCTGGTGCCCTGGGCTGGCCGTCCGCCGAAACGAGCATTATTTGTCCGATAGTCAGGTCGGCGGGAGGGTGATGTTGCTTCTGCTCGCGGTCGACCTGCCGTTTGTCCCTCAAATAGGCGGCGAGGTTCCCAGACCGGATGAGCTCTTCGATGTAGTCCCTTAGTTGTTTGCAGTCCTCCGTGGCGTGGCCCAGTACCTGGTGGAAAGCGCAGTAGGGGCCCCGGGTTCGCTTTGCGGCCTGACACGGGATCGGAGGGAACTTGAAGAACCCCTCGTTCTGGGCCTCTTCCAGCAACACTGCGAGGGAGACGTTGAGGGGGGTATACTCCTGGAACTTCAGGTGGTAGGGTTGCTGACGCTTCGGCCTCTCCTCCCGAGCTCTCTTCTTCTGGTTGGACCGTTCTGCCCGGGGGAGGTTAGCATTCACCTCGGATTCCAGCTGAACCTCGCGCTCGGTTCACGCTTTGATCTCAGCCATGGTCTTAGGTTGCGCCAACACGAAGGAGCGTAACCATTCCTTGTGCCTCAGACCAGACCTAAGCGCCGTGATGACGGTTTCGTCCCGGTGCTCGGGCACCTCGAGAAGGGCGTTGTAGAAACGGGTAATGTAGGCTGTTTACCCCAATCAGAGCAAAGCTCTGTTCAAATACCAAGGCGGGAGATGAAGCAACGCTTCATCTTCCCCCAATCAGAAGCAAAGCTTTGTTTTGAAAATTTAAACTTTAATAAATGAAGCAACGCTTCAGATCCTCTGCGCTGAGCGCAGGGCGCCACGTGTCTGGCGCAGACGCATCAGTGCAGCGCCCGAGGCAGCACAACCAATCAGAGCAAAGCTCTGTTTAAAACAAAAAAGTAAAGAAAAAGTAAAGGAAGCAACGTTTCAGTTGCGCAAACGCTGCGCTGCGTAACACGTGTCTGCGCAGCTGCGCAAGCGCTGCATTGCGCGACACGTGTCTGCGCAGTTGCGCAAGCACAACTGCGCAAGCACGGTTGCGCAAGCGCTGTACGACACGTGTCTGCACAGTTGCCCAAGCACAACTGCGCAAGCGCTGCAGTGTACAACACGTGTCTGTGCAGTTGCGCAAGCACAGCTGCGCAAGCGCTGCGCTGCGCGACACGTGTCAAACGCTGGGGAGTTGCGCAAAACA
Source organism: Agapanthus africanus (assembly GCA_030015575.1). NCBI lineage: Eukaryota > Viridiplantae > Streptophyta > Magnoliopsida > Asparagales > Amaryllidaceae > Agapanthus > Agapanthus africanus. Next base: position 348,387,525 of record JASDDO010000024.1, on the reverse strand, counting down.
GAATGGAGATTTAAAGAAATCTTTCTGTTCTTGTTAAAACAAGAAGATTTTCTTCTGTAAAGCAGAGGCCTTTGGATCAAAAATCCAACGATGAGGGAGATTCCCCAAATCACTCAGAGAAAGATCTCTTTAACAAATTTAACTAATTTATGGGCACTATAAAAAGGACCCTAGGCCTCAATTCAAAGGCATGAACATTTTCTGGAAAAAAAAGAGAACTCTGAAGAATTCCTCAAGAACAAAAAGGTAAAAACCTTTAGCGAAAGAGAAAGTTCTCTTATGAACAGATCATAGATCTAAAAAGACGATCAATGATCTTTAATTAATTAAATAGTGCCCTGCACTTTTCATGAACCTTTGGTTCTCTGAGATAAGAAAAACAAGAAAAACTTATTTTTCTTTGATTTAAATTAGATCAAGAAATCAAATAGTGCTTCGCACTTCTCTTATGAACCATCGGTTCTTGAATCTAAAAGATTCTCAAATTAATAGTGCTTTGCACTTATAAATCTGCACTGTTGCACTCTTGGGCTGGCGCAAACCACCAGAGAGCGCCACGTGTCAGCGTCTGAACCATTTGCGCTATGCGCTTTTAAATAGAGCTTTGCTCTCTGAAATTGGCGCAACTCACCAGAGCGCGCCACGTGTCAGCAGCGCAAGTGTAGCGCACTAGCGCAGCGCACTGCGCTGCATGACACGTGTCATCACCACGAGCGCTTGCGCTCTCTGACTGGCGCAAAGCGCCTGATAAATGCAATGCACTTCCTAAAAGGGCCAGGCCCAAATCAAAAAGACCAAGCAGGCCAAAATAAATTGCAAAGCAATAAAAGGGCAGAGCCCAAATAAAATTGATGTTCTGCATCATTCATAAAGGGTAGAGCCCAAAACAAATTGATGCTCTGGGTAAAGTCCAAATAAAAAATAAAAAGAAACGTAATGCAAAAGCAAATAAAATGTTGAACATTTTCAACTGGACTTAGCCCAATTTTGGCCGTAAGTCCTTAAATTAAATTGACTGAGCAAGATTGCTCTCTTAAATCAATTTACCTCCGGTTCGAGGGTACATCTCCGAACTCCTCTGACACCCGTCGTTGTAATCCTTCAATGACGTCAGAGAGGTGACGGGTCCCGACGACCACACACGTATATGGACTGCGGGGTCCTTAAACTCGTGGACCGAAACGTCCTTAAACTAATATCGGACCGAAACGTCCTTAAACTATTATCGGACCGAAACGTCCTTAAACTAATAACGGACCACCACGTCTTTAAACTGGAATATGGACCACCACGTCCCTAAACTGGAACATGGACCACCATGTCCCCAAACTGGAATACGGACCACCACGTCCTTAAACTGGAATACGGACCACCACGTTCCTAAACTGGAGCATGGACCGCAACGTCCCTAAACTACCTATGGACCACTATGTCCCTAAACTGGAACAATAGAGCCTCCAAATGATCTTTTGCCGGATCTAAACAGTCCCGTTTAAGTTGATCTTAGCCCCAAATACGGCTAACGTATCCTTAGACATTTAAATGAATGATAAAACTCCAAATCAACTTTGGTTCAAGGGTACATCTCTGAACTCCTCTGACATCCATCGTTGTAATCCTTCAACGACGTCAGAGTGGTGATGAGTCCCGACGGCCATATATTAAATGGATCACCACGTTAAGTTGATCTTAGTCCAAAACAGGACTAACGCATCCTTGACGAACGTTTAAGTTGATTTTAGTCTCAATACGACTAACGTATCCTTAAACTAAAAACACCAAAACCAAATCTAAGTAAATACGGATTTGGACTAATCCACGTTCTACGGGCGACGGCATTACTCAGTCTCCGTATACAATCCACGGGCAACCACAAACAAAACAAACACACACGACACGAAGTGAAATTCTGGAGAAGGAGAAAGTTGTTACCGCGATGCGGTAGCGTAATTAACTGCAGGGGCTGGCGCCTGCAGGGAAGAGCGTCCCCACAATCAAAAACCCCTCAAGCGAGGGGGAATCTGACGAAGTCTGCTACATCGGCCGCATCCGTCTAAACCTCCGATACACGGTGCCATAAATCAACTTGGCATCTTCGGAGAGGTGGACGGATAAAACCAAATAGCATCTGCCCCGAATCCCAGCGTCAGGACATCGCGGTCCTGTGCGCTGCCATTCGGAGGGGAACAGATTCTGGCACGCCCGGTGGGACCTTTTCCTCTTTCCACTCCACACTTCGTGTGTCGTCTTCACGAACCAATCGCGGTTTGTTAAATGGTTGCCTTCGGATTTCAAGTTACTAAGATTTGGTCTCTTGCCTGGCGCAGAACTCAAGATTCAATGGCCTCTAATTGTACCAACTGCTCGAAGTGCCACTACAACGGATGCTCCACCTCACCAGGAGGTGTAGCATATGGGCCCCAAGCGGCTTCCTTCCTCGCTCTGCCGATAGACCAGGTGACCCAAGCCACCACTGGCCTGTTCTTCGGGACCATGATCCCACCTACAAGCTTCTCTGTGCCAATACCTGCACCGGAAGTGAACAAAAAGTCGGTCTTCGACCGGCTCATTGCTACGACGACCCCTGTCAACGGGTCGCCTACTGCCAAACCAACAGCTTCGGTTTTCGCCAGGCTGGATCAAAATTCTAAACTGGCTGTCCCAAGGAAGGCAATGACTACTGCTCCAGAAGTTGTCAAGGTGGCTTCCCCTGTCAAAGAGTCGGTCTTTTCAAGACTGAAGATTCCTGCTCCTGTCCCTGCTCGAGGATCCGTCTTCGACAGGTTGAATATCACCCCTCAAAGGGCAACCTCAGTCTTTAAGAGGTTAACAGCGACGGCGCCCCATTCAGACAGGGGGCAAAAAGAAGCTATCTCTATCTCTGAGCCAATCCCAACGGCTCGTCGTGCTCGACGTCGCCATTGGCGACGAGTGAGGAAGGCAGGGGGCAACTCTCCCTCAGGGCTAACTCCACCAGCTCCAGTGGTGGAAGTCAATGCTGCTGTTCCAACTGGGAACAGCTTCGAATTGCTGAGGAGGGTATGGAAGAACTCTCCAACCGCTACATTGAAAAGATCTTCTCCACCTGCGGAGAGAGTTCCGGAAACAAAACAAGAAAAGCCCTCTCAACGGCTGTCCTCAAGAATTCATAAAGTTTGGCGGAGGGTTCAAGACTCTGTGATCAACCCAGATCACTCTCGTCAACGAAATAAGACGAAGGTGCAAAAAGGAAAAGACCATTCTATTGAACAGCAAGGGATAACAATCGCTAGGGTGCCCACTGCAACGGCCCCTTCAACTTCAACGGCCCACAAAAGAAGAAGGCCGGAGAAAACCCCCGCATCAGCGACAGATATCAGAGGTGATGAACCCAAACGCCCTAAGTCAGGAGGCATGATAGTTCATACCGTCTACGTGGCATCTGGTAAAGAAGATAGCCGCATATCTACGGGTCATCGACTGCTCACCCGATCAGTGACCAAGGCACAGGAGCAACAGCAAAAACTCTAAGAAATGATGAATGCTATGGCTGCACTTACCGGACCAAAAGAAAGCCCTGAAACGTCCTCGGACGAACGTCAGGAGGAAGAAACCGACGCTGAATTCCTTCGTCGGATATTGGAGAAGAAGGACAAAGAGGCTGCTGAACAAGCAGCCAACATACAGCGTATGGACCTCCTCTTACAAGACATGATAGGGATGATGATACAACAAGATCATCCGGCTGAAGAGCCCCCGATCGTCCTTGGAGACGATAGGGGAGAGACATCAAATCCTCCACCAGCTCTATCGATAGCTAAAGAGGATACAATCTCCAAAGCTGATTTAGATGAGTACATCGCCCAGCAAATACGGGTTCATCATGTGACCGAAGCGGCCGGTCAGGTCGTAAAAACGGGGCGGCCATATCCAAGTTGGTACGATCAAATCAAGTACCCACCCGGTTACACAATTCCCAAGTTCCATGTCTACAAAGGGACGGGCAATCCTCATCAGCATGTTGCCCAGTTCAGGGCACTCTGCGGCAACACCAGCGGTGATGACAAGCTGTTGCTTCGCCAGTTTGTTGGAAGCTTATCAGATACGGCGTTCGAATGGTACTCTGAGCTCCCGAACGACTCTATTAAAACCTTGCGGAGATGGAGCTGCTGTTTACTCAGCGTTTTGCAAGCACCAGTGAACGTACCCCGATGACGGCACTGATTAACGCCAGGATAAAACCCGGCGAGACGCGGGTTCAGTACGCTATACGATGGCGGAACTTATGGTCGAAGTGTGAGCAGCGCATTGAAGAAGCTCCCGCGGTGGGTATGTTTGTGGGAACCCTTGATCCGCAAGCGACCATCTCACAATTTATGATGTTTTTCAAGCCAACTACCTTCCAGGCCTTGATTGACAAACTAGCGCAAATGGATCAAATGGGCCATAAACCCCCTCTTCCAAGGCCGGACTCCCGAAATGACAAAAGGAAGGGAAAAGCGATCGTCGCCGCTAATGCTCAACAACAACTGAGCGACTCGAAGCCGGTTGCTCGTCAAAATAATATGCACCCGTACGTACCCCTTGAGGATAGGATGGGACGTCCTTATTCCTTTCCCCGCGATAAAACGAGGAGGTTATTCGAGCTGGCATTGCGCAACAGACTCATAAATCTGCCGGATCCAAAACGTCCGTTGCAACCAAATGACGTCAACGAGCCCAACTACTGTCCTTATCATCGAGTACTAGGCCATCTGATCGAAGATTGCTACGTTTTCAAGAATTGGCTTGAAAACCAATACCGACAGGGCAAGTTCGCGTTATCTGACAAATGGAAGGTGAATCCCCCGCAGCCCCACACCTCTAAGGGGACGAATACGCCGAGGGCAACATGCTCCATCATTGAAGAAGCTCCTTGGGAGGTTGTATTATCAGCCAAGACAAAGAGGATGCTAAACGATCTTCAGGCATGTCCAGCGATCAAGTGGAAGAACCCGTTGGAACCGCAGGTCATTGAAGGGGTGTTGAAGCTACGTCCAACTCCAAAGACCGATGGTGGTGGCTCAAGCACTCGCAACCAGCCGTCAAAATCTTCGAAAAAGAAGAAGAAGAAATCTAAGAAGCCCGTGAAGCCTGGCGACAAGCGCACGGACTTACAAAAGCATATTGACGCGCTGGATGAATACAACCAAAAGGCACGGACTCCCATTACGCTCCAAGAGTTCCTCAATCACGTCTTTCAAGAAGAAGATGAGGGAGAAAGTTCATCGGATGAATCCGAGGAATATGTGGCGAGCTGTCATATGATTTCCCATTCGATCACGAACGATGAGGAGACTCCTTGCACCGAAAAGCTGGGGGCAGATCCTGAACCAAAAGTTCTGGGGCCATCAGATGAAGTAATTGACGCATTCCTTAATGAAGCTCGGTTGAAAAGTAAAGCTGATCGGGAGCGCGAGGCGGCTATATTTGAAAGGGCCAAGCGCCAGCGACTTGATAAAGGAGCTGAGACGATCCCGTTGGAGCTAAACACCTCCGCTACCGACAAAAGCCAATTCAAGATGAGGAAAAAGTTTGCTAAGGCCATATCAATGGGCATGAAGCTACCATCCTCTGAAGGAAACATCACTGGTGAAATGGAAATGCACCCCTCCTATTGCTTATATCATTAAAAGATTTCGCACCCCACTCAAGAGTGCAAAGTTTTCGATAGATGGTGGCAAGGATACGTTGCTCATCGACAATGCTTTAAGCGGGAAAAGCGTAAAACTCGTCGAGAGCAAAGAAATACGACCGAAGGGATTAAAAGAACTACCGGCAATTGTCGCATGGTTAACACTGGCGGGTCACAAATGCCTACATTCGGGAGTGATTCTGAAGAAGAGCTAGAACTTGCCCCTCTCTTTAAAGAGTCCGCTTCGAGAAAAGAAGAAGAACCGAAGGTCTGCGAAAATATTCGGCTGCGGAATCAGACGCTGCCTGAAAAGAACCTCGGACCCTCAAGCAGAAAAGATAAAGGGAAAGAAAAGGTCTCTGAAGATATCGTCTTAGAAGACCAAGTTCTAGAAGAGCTAAACGCCAACAACCCGCCGAAGAAGAATAAGGTGGATTACAACGTCTTAGCACATCTGAGAAAGCTGCCCTCACAACTCAGCATTTTTGACGCCCTTTTGCTATCAAAAGAGGAGAGAGATTCGTTGATTAAGGCGCTCCAAGACCCAGAACAATTCCAAGCATGCCTGGCCGAGGAAAAGATGAAGGATGAATTGGAGGAAGTGCACACGGCCGATATTACTTTTGGCGATGAAGACCTTCTACTTGGGACGTGCGAACACAATCGCCCTCTCTATGTCTCGGGATACTGCCATGATATAAAGATAGGCAAAATCCTGATCGATAACGGGTCCTCCGTTAATCTCCTCAACGTGCGGGTGTTAAAAGAAATCTGCATGAGCGTCCAGCACCTTGCTCGTGACAAGATCACCATCTCCGGGTTTGACTCCCAGTCATCAAGAACTCTTGGGTCTGTGATACTGACATTACGCTTCGGGCTACTCGTCACGGACATTAAGTTCTACGTCATAGACGCCAAGACATGCTACAACGCTTTGCTCGGCCGGCCATGGTTACACGAGCACAACATCAGTGTATGAAGTATTTTAAGGATGGTTTCGAGTATGCCGTGACGGGAGAACTGAACCCGTTCTCCGTGAACGAGGTCCGCAAATACGAAGATGCCAAATATTTCTTACCGGATTTCGAAGATACGGAGAAGTGTCACAAACCGGAGAATAAAGCTAACGCTACCATCCCTGCCTTCGACAGTGATACTGAGGAGGAAGAGGAGATAGTTTATTCTGGTCCGCCCCAACACAACAAGCCGGGACCATCGGCTCCTACATTGATCTTTGGCAGCGACTCGGAAGATGAAGTCCATGCTGTATTCTCTGCTCGACCTTCAATACAAACGTCCGCTGACGAAGAGCAAAGTCTACAAGTCGCCATAGTGCCGCTTAAACACCATAAAGAACTGGATGCACTTAATATCTACAGTGTAGAAGAGTTGCGAACATTCTATATCCCTCCCGGGTGAGAAAGCGAGAAAGCAATTCTGTTCTACAGCTCCGAAGAAACCAAGGTAAAAAAAGAAATCTGGCATGGCGCGGATCCTACGCTCGACAGGCTTCAGCCTATCCGTCTTCCCAGATATTATACAGAGGGTTTGAAAAAGCTGCTGAAATGCCAAGGGATATCCTTCAAGCAGACCGTTCGGAAAGCCAAGTTCTATGACAAAGTCTGGAACGTTCTCGGGACTCAACGCAAACTGTCTAATGGGAGAATGGAAACAATTGGGCTTGGATACGTCCGGTCAAAGAAACGAGAGTTACTACCCGGCTGCTACGTCGTGTATGACTTCGATGAGGAAGCGGATGCTCAATGGGAGGATGCTAATCCTGAGACAATGAAAATTCCAGATGCAAAAGTGCCCAGTCCGTCGTTCGAAGAGCAAATGGACAAGCTTATAAGGGAAGCGGGTCAAAAAGTCCGAGACGATCATAACCGCGAAATGGTCATCTATGAGAAAGCCAAGACGCAACGCCTTCTCCAACAGGCCGTGAAAGATGAAAAGGCCGCTCCATGTCAACCTGTTATAAAGAAAGCTCGGCGCAAAAGCAGAAATAAGTCGAAAGGCCAAAAAGGCGCTCAACAACAACACGGCAGGGCTAAGAAGCCACGCAAACGGGAGTCGAGCGTCATTGATCTATCCCTCATGAAGAAAATGGGTCGAGCGTACTCATTTCCTCGGGATAAGACGAAGAAGATACTTGACCTTGCTCTAAAACATCAAATGCTTACATTGCCGGAGTCTAAACATCCCGGACGAGCGGGCGAAGTCTCACACTCGGACTATTGCTCTTACCATCGAGTAATAGGGCACCTTCTCGAGGACTGCTTCACCTTCAAGAATTGGGTCGAAGATCAGTATCAGCTTGGCAAGTTCGCTCTGTCCGACAACTGGAGGGTAGCACCACCACAAAAGCACGAGCCCAAGGCCACGAAAGAAGAACCAGTTCCGCATTGGGATTGGAAGCGAATTCGTACTTGTCACGTGATAATGATATCAAGGGAAGAGCCCGAGAACACGGATGACCTTCCCTGGTGCTTCGAAAACAGCAGCGACGAGATAATCTCAGAATTCCCACCAGCGCCAAAAGAGCTGGAAGACGGAATCCATACCACTGCAGATAACCTCAAGAAAATTGAGTTGGGGACGGCAAACGATCCACGACCGACATTCATCAGCGAGCTACTACCTGAAGAAAGGGTATCTGCGTTAAAAGACGTGCTCCTACAGCATAAAGATTGTTTCGCATGGAACTACTCCGAAATGCCGGGATTAGATCCAGAAATTGCTGTGCACAGATTGGCGATATCTCCGGACGTCAAGCCAGTCAAACAGGCGCCGAGAAGAATGCGGCTCGAGCTTGAAATGAGTATCAATGCTGAAGTCAAAAAGCTGATTGACTCTGGCTTCATCCAGGAAGTTCAATACCCTGAATGGATCGCCAATATCGTCCCGGTGATGAAGAAAAATGGGACAGTGTGCATATGCGTAGACTTCCGGGATCTCAATAAAGCTTGCCCGAAAGACGATTTCCCAGTGCCAGTCACCGAACTGATGATAGACAATACGTCCACTCATGAGATTTTCTCCTTCATGGACGGCTCGTCAGGATATAATCAGATAAAAATGCATCCAGAAGACCAGAAGCACACAGCCTTCAGGACCCCTCTAGGAATATTTTGTTACAAGGTGATGCCCTTCGGTTTAAAGAACGCCGGTGCCACCTACCAAAGGGCCATGACGAAGATCTTCGATGACCTTATACACGAAATCGTCGAATGTTATATCGACGATTTCGTGGTTAAAAGCAAATCATACGAGGAACATCTCGAGCATTTGAAGACCGTATTTCAACGCCTTCGGCAATACAACTTGAAGATGAACCCGCTCAAGTGTGCATTCGGAGTTTCCTCAGGCAATGGGATTCATTGTTCGACACTGAGGTATTGAAATAGATCCGTCAAAGATCAAAGCGATCATGGAAATGCCTCCGCCGAGAACTCTCAAACAGTTGCGATCTCTCCAAGGGAAGCTCGCATACATACGGCGATTTATAGCCAACCTTTCAGGCAAGTGCCGTCCCTATAGCCACCTGATGAAGAAGGGAACCCCATTTGTCTGGGATCACAAATGCCAAGGCGTACTGGACGAGATCAAGCAGTACCTGCAGAACCCTCCAGTATTGGCTGCTCCAGTTAAGGGAAAGCCTCTCATTCTTTACACGACCGCCCTCGAAGGTTCCTTAGGCGCATTATGGACGCAAGAGAACGACCAAGGGAAGGAAAGAGCACTCTACTACTTAAGTCGAGTTCTGCTGGGGGCAGAAAGCAACTACTCCCCCATTGAGAAACACTGCCTGGCGTTGATCTTTGCGATAACAAAGCTCAGGCACTATGCGTTGGCGCATGAAGTCCGTCTTATTTCAAAGGTGGACCCCCTTAAATACTTGATGTCAAAGGCCATACTGACGGGACGACTCGCTAAATGGACCCTGCTCTTGATGGAGTTCTCGATAATATATCAGCCTCTCAAAGCAGTGAAAGTCCAGGCCATCGCCGACTTCCTCGCTGAGCATCCGATACCCGCCGATTCTCCTCTGAATTGCGATCTTCCAGACGAACATGCGTTTGATGCGATCGACGGTGATAATACCCGATGGGAGCTTTATTTCGACGGAGCATCTTCCGTGAAGAAGCGCAAACAAAGTATCCCTGTAATCAAATCGGGGGTAGGCCTCATCTTCGTGACTCCACAAGGAAGGATAATGCGTTTCGCTTTCTCCTTAACAAAGCCAAGGACAAACAATGAAGCCGAATACGAAGCTCTGATAGCGGGCCTCGAGATCGCCATTGACATAGGAATTGAAAACCTCCTCATATACGGGGATTCTCAACTGGTCGTTAGTCAAGTAAACGGCGACTACCAAACGTGCAAACCGGGATTGGTGAAATACGGTGAAAAGGTGCAACAATTATTGGCCCAAATCCCCTCTTATACTTTAGAGAACATACCGCGTGCGGTAAACAGCAAAGCAGACGCGTTGGCCAAACTTGCTAAAGAACTGGCTGACGAGAACCTCGATGACGTTAGAATCGTGGTACAAAACCGTCGAGTGCTTGCCCCAGCAGAAATATCTCCGGAATCATCCGAAGAAAAAGGAGCGAACTAGCAGACTACCCTGCAAGTAAAAGATTGGGAAAATACCGAGGATTGGAGAGAAATCTTCATAGATTACTTCAAGTCCCACCGAATGCCTGAAGAAGCGTCCACAAGACATCAGCTCATGAAACGAGCCCTGTCTTTCGCCTTCGTCAACGATACTCTGTACAAGAGGTCATTTGATTCTTTGTGGCTGAGATGCTTAGGACCTGACGAAGCGAAAAGGGTCGTCCAGGAAGTTCACGACGGACTCTGCGGTTCTCACCAAGCAGGCCTAAAGATGAAGTTGAAGATCAAACGGATGGGCTACTACCGGCCCACGATGATCCAGGACTGCCTCGAATATGCGAAGCAATGCTACTCATGCCAAATTCATGGGGACTTCATCCACCAGCATCCAAATCCACTACATCCAACGGTGGCTAGCTGGCCATTCGAAATGTGGGGGACTGATATAGTCGGCCCCATCGAACCAGCATCGTCTAGAGGACATCGTTTCATCCTAGCAACGACTGACTACTTCTCTAAATGGGCAGAAGCAATACCGTTAAGAGAAGTGAAGACGGAAAATATCCTCCACTTCTTCAAGACGCACGTCATATATCGGTTTGGAACTCCGCGACGGATCATCTCCGATAACGGGCCAGCTTACAGAAGCCACAAGATCAGTCGCTTCGCGCAACAGCATAATATAGACTGGAGATATTCTTCAGTTTACAATCCGCGAGCTAATGGTCTAGCTGAAGCCTTCAACAAGACCTTGACAAAGATCATAAAGAAAACGGTGTCCCGAAATAAGAAAGACTGGCACGAAAGACTGCAAGAAGCTCTTTAGGCATATCGAACTACGTTCAAGACGGCCACGAACACAACGCCGTACACGTTGGTGTTCGGTACAGAAGCAGTACTCCCCCTCGAGATAGAGTTACCCTCTCTACGAGTGACAGTCCACTATGAGCTAACGGACGAAGAAAATGCTCACCTTCGGCTTGAGGAGCTTGACGCCTTTGATGAAACCCGGCTCATAGCACAGCAAAATCTGGAAGCTTATAAAGCAAAGATGACGCGCTCATATGAAAGATTGACCCGGCCGAGGACATTCCGCCAAGGCGAACTTGTGTTAGTGGTCAAAAGGCCTATGATCCCCAATCGCGCCAAGCGAGGAAAGTTCGAGCCAAACTATGAAGGCCCATACATCATAGATAAGGTCTACCAGGGTGGGGCCTATCTACTCATGGACATGCACGGTGAAAGGCCTTTCAGGCCAATAAACGGTCGCTTCCTAAAGAAATACTATGCTTAATGAGCCATAGCCTAGGTCAATGGTAGATGACGACGACTATGTCCGCTCGCTATCTTCATAAGCTCAAACTCTATCAGCAGTAGCCAGCCTTCTCAAACGTCGGACTGAAATGTCCTTAAACTAGTAACAGACCGAAACGTCTTTAAACTACTACCGCAGCATCTTTTAGGCTGATAAGATATAAAAAAAAAAAGAAAACACATAAAAATAATAAGATAAAAAAAGGTAGGTCCATAAGCAAAAAGGGCATGGATGAAAACCCGAAAGGGCTCCGTGAGTAAAAACAGCAGGGCTACCGGCGAGTGTTCGTGAAAACCCGAAAGGGCGCGACCTCGTAAAAAAAAATATATAAAAATAAAAAGAATAAAAAAAACGGTATGTCCATAAGCAAAATGGGCATGGATGAAAACCCGAAAGGGCTCCGTGAGTAAAAACAGCAGGGCTACCGGCGAGTGTTTGTGAAAACCTGAAAGGGCGCAACCTCGTTAAAAGGACACTTATAGGGTCCTCTCGACCTTGTAAGGAGAAACCACCCGCGTGAGATCCTTACGACTCACAAGGGAGCAACACACTTAGGGATCCTCACGATTCCTAGGAAGAAAATACACTTGCGAGATCCTCACGACTCGTAAGGAGAACTCTCTTATGGGACCCTCACGGCTCATAAGATTTGAAAGTCTTAAGTTACAGAGATCTAAACATGTGCTTAAGCAACCCCCACAACCTTCGATACTGCCCTACAAGTGGCTCAATACTGGCCCTTGTATACAATTCACGGGCACGAATAAACATTTCCCTAACCAAGTCTCATCCATGACTGGGGATATGTTCGCATTATAAACAACCCTTGTAAATCCTCTCGATTTATGAGGAGAAAACCCTCCTGTAGGATCCTTACGACTTACAGAGGAAACGAACACTTAGGAATCCTCACGAGTCCTAAGGAGAAAATACACCTACGAGATCCTCACGACTTGTAGGGAGAAATAACTTCGTGAAACCCTTACGGCTCATGAAGTCAAAAGCCTTAGCCGACAGGACCCTAACCCTGGTCGCTAAGCCACCTTTGTTCGACATCGACAGAGACAGATGATGATTCGCTCCTGGTAATATCCCAGTTGTAGTGGTGCTGATGCCGAAATTGGTCTACAGCAAAAAGCCAATAGGCCGCACATGCATACGAAATAGCCGAAATGATAGGGCAACTTGCAATAAAAAGCAGCAAGTAAAAATGTATGCATGCAAAATAGCCGAAATGATTGGGCAACTCGCAATAAAAAGCAGCGGGTGAAAACAAAATAAACAGCCGAAATGATTGGGCACCGCGAGAAATAGCCGAAATGATTGGGCGATCGCGACCTTCGCGATATAAAAGCTGAAATGATAGAGCATCGCGGAGATAAAACAAAAAAAATGATGGTAAAACTTTGGCCCTACAGTTAAGATCACATCGATCCCTGTATGCAATCCAAGGGCGTAAACAAAGAGAGAACCATACTTTCCCAACAGGCTCCGCCAGAAGACGAAGCCAAATCTCGACGGTTCAGTCCAACTCCGAAGAAACCAGTGTCTTCAGCAAATTCCTCGACTCACGGATACAAACACTCCTTGACGAGAGCCTCCTGATCCGCGTCGACTCGCAGAGCCACCAGTGCCTCCGTGGGAAATCCTCGACTCGTTTCAAATCCCAAGGAAACAAATAATCCTTGGCACTTGGGAAACAAATAATCCCTAGCAAACTCCTCGACTCACGGATACAAACACTCCTTGATGAGAGCCTCCTGATCCGCGTCGACTCGCAGAGCCACCAGCGCCTCCGTGGGAAATCCTCGACTCGTTTCAAACCCCAAGGAAACAAATAATCCTTGGCGCTTGGGAAACAAATAATCCCTAGCAAACTCCTCGACTCAAGGATACAAACACTCCTTGACGAGAGCCTCCTGATCCGCGTCGACTCGCAGAGCCACCAGTGCCTCCGTGGGAAATCCTCGACTCGTTTCAAACCCCAAGGAAACAAATAATCCTTGGCGCTTGGGAAACAAATAATCCCTAGCAAACTCCTCGACTCACGGATACAAACACTCCTTGACGAGAGCCTCCTGATCCGCGTCGACTCGCAGAGCCACCAGTGCCTTCGTGGGAAATCCTCGACTCGTTTCAAACCCCAAGGAAACAAATAATCCTTGGCGCTTGGGAAACAAATAATCCCTAGCAAACTCCTCGACTCACGGATACAAACACTTCTTGACGAGAGCCTCCTGATCCGCGTCGACTCGCAGAGCCACCAGCGCCTCTGTGGGAACTCCTCGACTCGTTTCAAACCCCAAGGAAACAAATAATCCTTGGCACTTGGGAAACAAATAATCCCTAGCAAACTCCTCGACTCACGGATACAAACACTCCTTGACGAGAGCCTCCTGATCCGCGTCGACTCGCAGAGCCACCAGCGCCTCCGTAGGAAATCCTCGACTCGTTTCAAACCCCAAGGAAACAAATAATCCTTGGCGCTTGGGAAACAAATAATCCCTAGCAAACTCCTCGACTCACGGATACAAACACTCCTTGACGAGAGCCTCCTGATCCGCGTCGACTCGCAGAGCCACCAGTGCCTCCGTGGGAAATCCTCGACTCGTTTCAAACCCCAAGGAAACAAATAATCCTTGGCGCTTGGGAAACAAATAATCCCTAGCAAACTCCTCGACTCACGGATACAAACACTCCTTGACGAGAGCCTCCTGATCCGCGTCGACTCGCAGAGCCACCAGTGCCTCCGTGGGAAATCCTCGACTCGTTTCAAACCCCAAGGAAATAAATAATCCTTGGCGCTTGGGAAACAAATAATCCCTATCAAACTCCTCAACTCACGGATACAAACACTCCTTGACGAGAGCCTCCTGATCCGCGTCGACTCACAGAGCCACCAGTGCCTCCGTGGGAAATCCTCGACTCGTTTCAAACCCCAAGGAAACAAATAATCCTTGGCGCTTGGGAAACAAATAATCCCTAGCAAATTCCTCGACTCACGGATACAAACACTCCTTGACGAGAGCCTCCTGATTCGCGTCGGCTCGCAGAGAAACCAGTGTCTCCGCAGGAAATTCCCAATTCGTCTCAACTTGCAAATGAAGCCTCAGGCAGCAGGGACTAAAAAACTTGCATCCTGAACAATGGGACCCTGCAAGTCAATCCAAAATGGTCTCTTGCATACTATTCACGGGTCTCACTCTCCAAGGTCGAGTTTCGACAAGGAGGGAAACAACCGCTTACGAGTCCTCTCGACTCGTAAGAGGGAAAATTCTCTTATAGGATCCTTACGACTTATAAGAGAAAACCACACTTAGGAATCCTCACGATTCCTAAGGAGAAAAACCCACCTACGAGATCCTCTCGATCCGTAGGGAGAAAATTCCCTATGAGACCCTCACGGCTCATGGAGTTGAAAAGTCTTAGGCAGCGGATTTGAACCTGCGGCTTAAGCCATCGCTATTTCTTAAGAAAGTCAAGATGCGTGCTCTATTATCCGTTAACCATGTTTATTAAGATAGCATGCCGATAATAAGAGAAAGAAGAAAGCTACAGAAGGAGCATCCGATTTACGTTTGATCAAGCGTTTGAGACGCACTCATTTATGCATGGGCAGAAGACTCAGAACGAGAAACAAGACAAGCTAAAATAAAAAAAGGGGTTTCCATTCATATTGCTAAAAATTCTTACAATCATAAAAGCAATAAATAAGAAACATTATTCAAATTATTACAACGGTATAACCTCAGATCCGGGGCACGGATTAAGGAATTCAAAAGTAAGGCCATCCAGAGTTCTTCTGGCCTTTCTAATTATTCTTATGCTCAGCCTCTCGCGCTCCTCTGTGTCGAGATCCTCGGCAAGACCTCCCGGCCTTCGATAAGCAGCAACTATCGTCGTCTGCTGGAAGATTTGATGTAGGATGTCAATGAGGCTGTCCCGCCGTTTCTTCGAGATCAGCCCCGTCAGGTACACTGAATACACCTTGTCTTCGGCATCATCCAGCGCATCGAGCGGTAGGGCCTCGTGAAGACCCGGAAGTGCTCTCCATATTGCTCCCAGCACGACTTTCAAAAGAGTCGAACGACGAGGTAGCAGCCAACCACCGCTTGCGTTCAGACGACCCATGACCTCTGCACATTGGGCGTCTGTAAACTCTTGGTTTTGTTGACGGCCCTGTGCACGAATATCCTCGTAGGTAATGAACTCGTGCAGACTGTATAGATGCACCGCCATAATGCCTGAAGGAAGCAACATTGGAAGATTAGCGATGAGGAAAAGGTATAGGGAGTTAAAACTCCTCGAGAGCAATGCTCTATAGACAGGAGTGACACCTGTCAAAAACCAGTTATGAGGAGAATTTAAGGAAAATTCCCTAAGAACATTGAGAGCTTTGCTCTGAGAAAAAAATTAATATAATAATAATAATAGTATCAAATGCCATGAAGAACTCTTAAGAGTTCTTATATATGATTTGGGAGGAGCAAAGCTCCATTAATTAAGAAAATCCAAGGGAAACATTTTGGAGAGCAGAGCTCTATTAATAGAACCTTAATAGGGTTCCCTTTAGTTCTCTTTATACCCCTTTAGAGCAAAGCTCTGCTAAGTGAAACCCTAAATGAGTCTTCTTTAGATCAGGGATCTATTGAGAGCAAGGCTCTTAAAGTTGATTTAATTTAATCAAAATTAATATTTTTACCTAAAATTTTTTAAAGTTTGAACTTTTAAAAGTGTTTAAATAAGAGAGCAAGGCTCTGAGTTCTGAAAGTAAAAATCTGAAAGATGATAAGCATCTGTGGGGGACCAAAGGTCCTATTTATAGGCATCAAGTGCCTCTTCAACTTCCAAAATCTGCCGCGACGGTTGGGATTCTGCCACCGTTGCGCTTGCGTTTGGAGGCCACCTAAGCGCAACGGTGGGGGGGCATTTGTTTACCCCAATCAGAGCAAAGCTCTGTTCAAGGGAGATGAAGCAACGCTTCATCTTCTCCCAATCAGAAGCAAAGCTTTTCTTTGAAAATTTAAATTTTAATAAATGAAGCAACGCTTCAGATCCTCTGCGCTGAGCGCAGGGCGCCACGTGTCTGGCGCAGACGCATCAGCGCAGCGCCCGAGGCAGCGCAACCAATCAGAGCAAAGCTCTGTTTAAAACAAAAAAGTAAAGGAAGCAACGTTTCAGTTGCGCTACGTGACACGTGTCTGCGCAGTTGCGCACGCACAGCTGCGCACGCACAGCTGCGCAAGCGCTGCATTGCGCGACACGTGTTGCGCAAGCGCTGCGCTGCACGACACGTGTCTGCGCAGTTGCGCAAGCACAGCTGCGCAAGCGCTGCGCTGCGCGACACGTGTCAAGCGCTGGGGAGTTGCGCAAAACAGAATGGAGATTTAAAGAAATCTTTCTATTCTTGTTAAAACAAGAAGATTTTCTTTTGTAAAGCAGAGGCCTTTGGATCAAAGATCCAACGGTGAGGGAGATTCCCCAAATCACTCAGAGAAAGATCTCTTTAACAAATTTAACTAATTTATGGGCACTATAAAAAGGACCCTAGGCCTCAATTCAAAGGCATGAACATTTTCTGGAAAAAAAAGAGAACTCTGAAGAATTCCTCAAGAACAAAAAGGTAAAAACCTTTAGCGAAAGAGAAAGTTCTCTTATGAACAGATCATAGATCTAAAAAGAAGATCAATGATCTTTAATTAATTAAATAGTGCCTTGCACTTTTCATGAACCTTTGGTTCTTTGAGATAAGAAAAACTTATTTTTCTTTGATCTAAATTAGATCAAGAAATCAAATAGTGCTTCGCACTTCTCTTATGAACCATCGGTTCTTGAATCTAAAAGATTCTCAAATTAATAGTGCTTTGCACTTATAAATCTGCACTGTTGCGCTCTTGGGCTGGCGCAAACCACCAGAGAGCGCCACGTGTCAGCGTCTGAACCATTTGCGCTATGCGCTTTTAAATAGAGCTTTGCTCTCTGAAATTGGCGCAACTCACCATAGCGCGCCACGTGTCAGCAGCGCAAGCGTAGCGCACTAGCGCAGCGCACTGCGCTGCATGACACGTGTCATCACCACGAGCGCTTGCGCTCTCTGACTGGCGCAAAGTGCCTGATAAATGCAATGCACTTCCTAAAAGGGCCAGGCCCAAATCAAAAAGACCAAGCAGGCCAAAATAAATTGCAAAGCAATAAAAGGGCAGAGCCCAAATAAAATTGATGTTCTGCATCATTCATAAAGGGTAGAGCCCAAAACAAATTGATGCTCTGGGCAAAGCCCAAATAAAAAATAAAAAGAAATGCAATGCAAAAGCAAATAAAATGTTGAACATTTTCAACTGGACTTAACCCAATTTTGGCCGTAAGCCCTTAAATTAAATTGACTGAACAAGATTGCTCTCTTAAATCAATTTACCTCCGGTTCGAGGGTACATCTCCGAACTCCTCTGACACCCGTCGTTGTAATCCTTCAATGACATCAGAGAGGTGACGGATCCCGACGACCACACACGTATATGGACTGCGGGGTCCTTAAACTCGTGGACCGAAACGTCCTTAAACTAATATCGGACCGAAACGTCCTTAAACTAATAACGGACCACCACGTCTTTAAACTGGAATATGGACCACCACGTCCCTAAACTGGAACATGGACCACCACGTCCTTAAACTGGAATACGGACCGCAACGTCCCTAAACTACCTATGGACCACTATGTCCCTAAACTGGAGCATGGACCGCAACGTCCCTAAACTACCTATGGACCACTATGTCCCTAAACTGGAACAATAGAGCCTCCAAATGCTCTTTTGCCGGATCTAAACGGTCCCGTTTAAGTTGATCTTAGCCCCAAATACGGCTAACGTATCCTTAGACATTTAAATGAATGATAAAACTCCAAATCAACTTTGGTTCAAGGGTACATCTCTGAACTCCTCTGACATCCATCGTTGTAATCCTTCAACGACGTCAGAGAGGTGATGAGTCCCGACGGCCATATATTAAATGGATCACCACGTTAAGTTGATCTTAGTCCAAAACAGGACTAACGCATCCTTGACGAACGTTTAAGTCGATCTTAGTCTCAATACGACTAACGTATCCTTAAACTAAAAACACCAAACCCAAGTCTAAGTAAATACGGATTTGGACTAATCCACGTTCTACGGGCGACGACATTACTCAGTCTCCGTATACAATCCACGGGCAACCACAAACAAAACAAACACACACGACACGAAGTGAAATTCTGGACAAGGAGAAAGTTGTTACCGCGATGCGGTAGCGTAATTAACTGCAGGGGCTTGCGCCTGCAGGGAAGAGCGTCCCCACAATCAAAAACCCCTCAAGCGAGGGGGAATCTGACGAAGTCTGCTATATCGGCCGCATCCGTCTAAACCTCCGATACACGGTGCCATAAATCAACTTGGCATCTTCGGAGAGGTGGACGGATAAAACCAAATAGCATCTGCCCCGAATCCCAGCGTCAGGACATCGCGGTCCTGTGCGCCGCCATTCGGAGGGGAACATAGGCCTTGAACGTTTCCTTGTCCCCACTCTTAACCGTGAAGAGGTAGTCGATTGTGCGCTTCTGTCGACGGTTCCCCACGAAATGGCCGAGGAACTGGGTAGCTAGCTCGTCGAAGGTCGAAATCGAGCGGGGCTCAACCCCCCAGAACCAGTCCAGACCTGCACGGATAAGGGTGGCCGGAAAGGCTCTGCACTGGGCAGCGTCGGAGTGATCCTGGAAGCTCATCCCCGCGGTGAAAGTGTCCAAATGGTCCTTCGGGTCGGTTTTCCCGTCGAACAGAGAGGCCTTTGGGGGCTTGTTGCGCGAGAAGACGTGGATGGCGAGCAGTTCCTCGGTGAATGGCTTTGTGAGCGAGTCGGAGGCATACTTAGCCCCGTCGCTCGAGAGGTGAGCCTCCCGGCGCATGCCCTCGATTTTCTTTTCGAGAGCGTCGAGCCGACCGTGGTATCCCGAGGAATCGGCGCCTTGAGATCCCTGGCCTCTGCTGCAGGTGACCTGCGTCTGGGAGCGGCCTCGGTTCCTCTCGACGAGGTGTCTCAGGTCCCAAGGCGAGGTGGCTCTGGGACCGCCGAGGTGAACCCCTTCCGTGCAGCCCCGTCGAGTGTGGTGGTGTCGACCACGCCTGTGGATAGGCGAGGTGACTGACATCTCCTCAGGGGGATAAGGGTCGTGTGGAGGCTCGGGGCGGGGCGTTCTGGCAGCGGATCTTGGTGTGGAGCCGTAGGGCGCCCAGCGGGCCTCAGGGAGCACCGATTCGAGAGATCGGTGGCCAGGAGTTGTTGCCTGCTGGTGGTCAGCCGTCCAGACGGGGGCAGAGCCTTCTGGAGACGGTGGAGCGGCGATCTGGGGACCAGGCCCGGCCGTTTGGACGCGGAAGAGGGCCTCCACAAGGGATTGCAGCCGATCTATCCGGCCTACAAGGGTGTTGATGACGGTCATTAGAGGAGGCTCATCCCCACCTTCGGTGAGTGGAAGGCGGCGGCTGGTACCGGGATCTTCAGGGTGGCTGCTTGCCATTTGGGCGGAGATCGGAATGCCAACTTTGTGTTTTGTGGAGTGTTTCCCACAGACAGTGCCAACTGATGGAGGTCCCTTTTGGGTCTCCGTCAGATGTTGTCTTCCGTTGATCTCCCGGTGGACTTTGTTAATTATCTCCTGTTGCGTGTGGGTCTCAATGGATTTTGGAGGAAGAAGTGGAATGAGGTGTTTGGTGCCGAGTACCTGCAAAGAAGTCCCGGGGTGGTTTGGTACCACCAAGGACCCTCCGACGATCAAATTAGTGATGAGATCCGAGCAGAGTAACGGCTCAGAAGAGTAAAAAATGGCTTACTTGACCCCTCTGTGATGGGGGTTTATATAGCGGCGGCAGCACGCAGCAGCAGGCGCGAGAATCTCGCAGGCAGTTACTCTTCCAACGTCACGCTCGCGTAAAGAGCGGATCGCCTATTAATGGGGATCGTGATGGCATGGAACGTGGGACGTTGCTGGCGCAAAATCCGCGCATGGCGAGATTCTCGGAGCGGCGGATACGCGTGTGAGTGGTGGAGTTGGTCGGAGGGCCGAGGAAGACGGACTCGGCGGAAGCTCGGGGACGAGCGAGGAGGCCGAGGAGTCTTGGTCCTGTGGCAGCTCGAGGCGAGCTGAGGGGCCGAGGAGGCTAATTTGCAGGGAGCCCCGAGGAGGGCTAGCTTGTGCTTGCAGGTCGGGCGTAGGGTGGCCTGGTCGGCCCCTGTGGGCCCTTTCTTCTGAGTCTTGGGACACGTCATCCGCCACATGTCTTGATCCTGGAGATTGCCGATATTGAGCATCATCACTCGGGCTCGGCTAGCTATTAGTATTAGCTTGACTTACTTGACTACCAATGGGATAGCACAAGAACAACTTCTTCCCCTAAAAGGGATGAGGAATGTAAAGCGATTATCCACTTTCTACAGAAAGAATAAAAAAAACTCTTTTGAAGACCCAAAAAAAGATTACTCATCCAGTGGTTACTGATTCCTTTGTCCTCAACTTCACAGTAGACCAAAACTTAGTATCTAAGAGCAAATATTCCCTGATTTATTGTTTATCATAAGTAACGATATGATATAACACATAAATGATTGAAAAAAACAAGAATAAGACTGCAAGTCCAAGTCCGAAGGCTATCTCATATGTATTGCTAACCACCAACACCAACACTATAGCATATATGAAATCCACCGAGTTGGTAAGAAAAGTATTCCTCTAGATAATTTACTCATGAACAAACTCACACAATTGTTGATATTACTATATATAATATAAAGCACTTGGAAGCTTGAATCAAGATTTTGAACTTTCCAAATTTATCCCTCATGATTGCTTCAATCCCATTTTGTCTCACTTTCAAATATCCTCACAATTCTCTTCAAACCCTCGTTGGGCTTTAACTCTGTATTTGGTCCCTTAACTTTGTTTGCCGTAAATTTTCTTCACTCCCTTTTTCGGCTTTAAATTTGTATTTGGTCCGTTAACTTTTATTTTGAGCTTGCGATAATCTTTCTTTGTTTCTAATTAACGATTAGATGCAAATATAATTTGATGAAATCTCATAGTTTTATTATAATTTTGCCTTACTCTATATCTCCATTGATGAATAGACTGAAAATTTGTTTACTCAAAAGTCATAACAATTTATAGAAATTTATGCATCTTATATTTTTTTTATAAATTTCAAGTGGCTATAGTTGTTCAATAAAATATTTTTTGTGTTAATTTTTTTCCATGATGAAATCTTATAAGTCATAACATTGGTTTAATTGTTTTTATTCCAAAAATAATGATATCGGCAAATAGATTTTAAAAAATAATGTCTGCATTAATGTAAAAAAGAATTGAAATCTCTACCAAGAAAACATTGACCGATCTAGAAATTTTCAAATGTTATTTAGCGTTTATTCAATAAATGCAGAAAATCAATAAAGATATTAAGTCTAAAAGGCTTTTATAAAATTGTTTTCAAAAAAAAAATAAAGAAATTTTTCAGTTTTTTTTTAGAATTTAGATCCTTCAAAAATTAACGAGAATGAACTTTAGTTGAAATGCAGATTAATTCTGTAATAATATATTTCTTGAACTTCTTAGCAACTTTGTGTGTGTATGGTACAGGGGCACTCGCTAGCACGTTTAAAAGATCTTGTTGGTAAGATTCATGATGACTGAGGAAATTGTTAAAGGGGGTCATTCAATGTCGACCATCCATTGGGAGAAGATAAACCACTGGTAATTAATGTTTGGTTAAGAAAATAATTAATGGCATGTTCAAAGAGATTAGCAATGGAATAGTACTAGTAAGGAAGGGAAAGGCAAGCATAGAAGGATTCCATTCTCATTTATTGTGGGCAAGTTTCCCAAGGCCATGTCATTGACAAGACCCAAAAGGGATCTTTGCACTAGACACCAAACTTTTTATTTCATGAGTGTGTGTGAGTGAAGAGGAAAAAAACTAGGGTTTGTTTGGTTCCATCTTGGTCCTAGAAAATTTGGGTCACGTGATATTTATTTTATTTTTAAAAAAAATTTATTTTATGTGTACAAGTTGAGTCATTAATGAGGGCCGACAATTTAGTTGCTTGGTCCAATGCTTCATTCTTTTACTCAATACATCAATGTGAGATGCATTGTGATTCTTATGCCATTATTCATTGTTTTATTTTAGTCAAACTATCTCCTTTGGCATCATTCATGTTTTATTTTCGTTATCTCAGAATAAAATCCAACGTTTTATAATATTGACGTCATCTCTATCTACTCTTATATATAATATGATCTCTTATGATGTAGATCATGAATTCAATTAATGAGCTCATTTTACTAAGAATGAATTCACAAAATAAGAATAATCCTTGAATAAATTCTCTTGTTCCATGAAATCCATATCATCCCTCACCCCCTTTCCACGTCATTGTCATTGTTCTTTCGTAAATTTTAAGTCATTAACCCCTTACGCATATAATATTATTAATATTCATTTTTTACGTGCATGTGAATAACAAGTAAGCTACATCACCACCTGCAAAAGGGGATAAATCTTAGACCTCTTGCTCAACAGTTAACAGGCCATAACCTTGGCCTGACACTTATGATCCAAGATGGAACAAGGTATTTGCATCAATATAAATCACTAACTAATCTAATAGATCTTGGAAGTGTGCCATCTCACTCAAAGAGGACATCACCACCCCAGCATTGACATTGTTACTAAAAAAAGAGGTACTCCACATTACAAAATGAAAATTAAATAAAATAACAACTGGTAAGTAAAAGAGAGCAACTTAATTTCTTAATTTTAATACAAAATTATCCAGAAATACATAAACAATTGTATCTGAAGTATCTGAAAGAATAAAAGAAAGTTCTTTGGATTTTCCTTTATTTGCTATTCAAAGTATGGAAAGATGAACAAAAAATTGAATCAATCAACCAACCATGTACAGTTTTTCTGTCTGTCTTCTAGTGTTAAGGTCCCCTGCTCTGTGGCCAAGAAAAAAATTTACCAAGGCCAAAGAACTCGGAAAAAAAATTCCTGTCATGTCAGCGCCTTAATTTAAAGCGCGAGCAAAGAATTAAATCAAGTCAAATTACTCCCGTGATACTTGCAAGCGAATTAGTTAGACATCCTCGAATTGTGATAAGACTATTCCTGACGGTCTAGAGTTTGAACTACTTGAGGGGCATCGAACTTTTAGACGAATTAGCTTAGAATCATCCTTAGAGAATCTTGCCGAGTTAATGTTATGTTCCCTTGATTTCAGTCTCACAAAGCCATCATACTTGGTTGAATCTGTAGTTAGTGATGGCTGTTTGGATTTTAGGGAGAGTGAGTTGATACCTCCACAAGCATTGTTCCTCAGACCAGAAAAGATATGACGCTTCGCAGGTTTCTCGTCGTGATGGTGATGCTTCGATCGTTTGGTTGCCTGATGAAATATAATATGATTAATATGTGGTTGCTAAAATAGAAGCAAATCAAACAAGCCGAAATCATATAACACAGCAGTAGACTTTTTTAAAGGAAAAGAATCCAGACTTCGTATGGGAAAGGGAAATTAGTATCTGATTTATTTTTGCTTACTGGTACTGGATATTAGCAGCCATGCATTGTGCATTGTAGAATATTCATATTGATGATCTGCACCGTTCACCATCATGTTCATCCTCCAAGGTATACCTTGAAGTATCCTTCGCAGAAAAATTGAAAGATGGTTCAATTATAGAACACTGGTTACACAGATAAAATGTTTCCTAACCATATGATTTCTCATGAACATAATTCTTAAGACATGATGAGCATAATGAACAATGGATATCATCTATAAAATCGTCCGATATATATTTTTAAGGAAATGGTGTTGGAGATTTTCGAAGCAGTTGCTCAATCTTTTTCTCCAAAGGTTTAAGTTCCAGAGATTTCTTTTCCATCAAAAAGGAAATCTTGGCTGATATCAATACATGCAGGCCTTATCAGATCAATTTTCGGCATCCAGATCCAATAGCGTTCTAAGAAATTGAAATCAACCGTTATGATACTAAGAAGAAACGTCTCTCTCTCTCTCTCTCTCTCTCTCGCTCGCGCGTGCATGTGACACATCTATTCAACTAAATGTGCGCGTGAGGAAATGTATGCAAATAAATATGTGTGCGCGAGGCGCTGTGCGCCCGCGCTCGCCCAGACACGCATGTGTGCGCACGTGTGTATAATCCAAACATGGTCCCTGCGCATGCTTTTAGTGGCAATCGGTACATATCAATTACAGCCAAAACTTCATTCCCTCTTTACTAGTGTCAGGAATGCAAAAGCTACATGCACATTTCAAGCTACATGAGTGCTCATGGAGCATTGCATAAAAATGGTTATAGGATGCTGTGTGACCACTTAAGGCAGCACCCAGCATGTTGTAAACTGTAAAGATTGTGGTCCTTGTCTCTTTTCTCCCAGGATCCTAAACATTAAATATCATCAGCTTGCTGAATCCAATTCTCTTTGAAGATCATTTATGTTAATGAGATGCAACAACTAGCCTGCCTCTACGCATGCTTATTGTTATTCCTCTCTTGATTGTTGGAATTCATACTAATAATATCTATTCGGAAACGTATTGGGCATATGAGCCCCCTTTTGATCAAAAGCAACTCAAATCCAACTCTTCAATCCTTTCGCGGTTATGGATAGTACGGCTTCAGTCTCGACGAACTTTGTGCATTACCCATCTACATTTTAAAACGCAGGCTGCTATCATGTTGTTATGTAAGTTGGACATTAATTTTTTCTGTGGGGCATATGTTGTTCATGAATAGTTGAATGCTCCTCTTGCAATTATTCACGTATATACACAAGGCAAACTAAGTCGGTAGCTACTAAAATATGATCAAGATTAGGAAAATAGATAATGGATACATGAACAGGGAAAAAGGAGTAATAGCATAGGCAGATATTAGTAAAAAGCGGAAATACATACAGCATATAAAGTATACCTTTAGTTGAGATATATTTGCGCTCATCATTTCCCCAGCTCTTCTTTTTTGTAGGCTAAAGGACGACCTGCGCTTAACTCTAAAGCATTCAGAGTCCGAATCATCACTTTCCTGTGAAGGTCTGGTTGCATAAGAGCCAGCTTGACATAAATCTGTAAACTTATCTGATGATGGAATTAGCTTGGTCAACCCATCTGCGCTACCTGATAAGTTTGTGGAGCATTTGGATGAAGCAAATTTTGTTCCGTTTTTATTTGCATATTCCTGGATAGCAATAAATATAAATAATGAAAATAGCACCATACAACTAAAAAAAGTGTGTTTAGATTTTTTTAAAGCCCATAAACCTTCGAAACATAATGCATAGCAAAAGTGCAAAAAGAAAGAAATCAGCATCTTACATTATTGTGCATGGAATGGCTTCCGTTTACACCTGGAGATGAAGATAAATTTGATGCAGTTGGTGCAGATTCTTGTGCATTGTACTCTATGTGCTCAGTCTGCACAATAGAATCTACCCTTTGTATCTGGACCTGAGCTTGTCGTTCGAATTCAGGGCTAGCTTTGTATTTGATATTGCAATATGGAGTATACCCATCTCCATCATTACAGAAAGTTTTTGACCATAAATATGAATCATCTAGTTCTTGTGCTAGCTTTTTAGCCTGAACTAATATCCCATCTTCCTGTTCAAACTTTTGTGATACAGTCTCCAATTCTAAGATGTCCTCCCTCAAGATAATACTACGACCACCACTGCAATTGCAGCTCTTTATCTCGTTCACTAAGACAAGCACAAGGACGGTAAAATCAGTCCACAGATACATACATGGGAAAAGAAAATAAGAGAAGGAAGATATATGAAAATTTCGGCTATACCATGGCGAAGGCAGATGGGATGTGCACTGCAATTGCAGTTGATATAAGATAAATAGCAATCACGGTGGCAGAGACTACACAGTATCGTCCTAGGAAAATTTGAAGATTGCATGCTTGCTCCTGATTTCATGAGCAACCAGTGAATGACGTGCTGGAACCGCATTAATTGCACAAAAGAAACCTTGACGCATTGCTGAGTGGGCAAGTCTTCAATTGTCGGAGCTGGATCGTTTAGGTCAAGTTTTGACATTTTTCTATAAAGAAGCATTGCTTCCTTGTAGAGGAGTTCTTCATAAGGAAGCAACGGCATCTTTCTAAGAAGTGCATAGCAGCAACTAGCCATGGCACCAATTGGTAACCAATCACCAATGGCAAAGTTCACAGCCTCGCCACAATTGAAACCTAGCCATTAATTCGGAAAGATATTAATAAGTTGAGAAAAAAAAAAGTGGAACGGTATACTTTTAACAAGGGCAAAATTACACTAGAATACACTTAACTATGCTGTTTTTCACTAAACCATGTTAAAGTTATTTCATACAGTGAATTCCCTTAAACATTGCTTTCTAGCGGAGTTATTTTCGCTTAAATACGCTTACATGTAGCACTTTAAGGGAGCTTACTGTAACTAACCAAAAACTTTTATGCTAGTTTCATGAAAAACAACAATACTCAAGGGTATTTTGGTGTAATCCAGCCTATTAACAAGACTGGCTGAAGGGACACCTCACCGTGACTGAAACCTGCATGATACACTCGAGGGAAGGTTACGACAAATTCTCCAGGGTTTTGTACAGCTTTATAGACAGGAACATCATGTTCAAGCAATATATTTGGGGGGAACAACGTTGTTTTCCCCAAAAGTACAATGAATGCTTCATAATCTCCTTCAGTTGATACAATTTCATGTGTATATACATGATCGCGAACAACCTTTTCAAAGCCAGAAGCTGCATGACCGGGAATACCATACCAAGTTTTAGATGCTCCACAGTGATGGTAATTAATGCTGACGGCATAGTAACATTTGGAGTCAAGCATACATGATTTTGTTAAAACAACAAAGAACAAATTAAGAAGTGATTGCCAAGCTCTCATTAGAAACTTCTATACCTATACAAATAATGATCTTCAACGTGCCAGGCAAACATACTAAACAGCATTCCAATGTAAAGCATGGGATCTGTTACTCCCTACAATGAACCAGAAAGTTTTATAAAGATCCAAGAGTTAAATATGAGATATGACAAAAAAAATTAGATAATCATTGACTTACTGGGATAGCTACCCCCAGGAGCCGCAAAACAGAGTTGGGCAGTCGAGAAAGGTTCTGAAAGAAGCAAATTACATTAATGTCATTCAATCTACATATGTACAAACTACCATTTTCACATGTAACCATAAGATCAATGGTCATGGATCGTAGCCCAAAACTCTCAAGTGATGGAAAGTCGTTCCACTCACATACTTTGTGTGATATCACAAGTTATTATAGTAATAAAGCATGTATAGAAACAAGAATATTTAAGCCATGACATAATTAATTGAGATACAGACAGAGAGAAATAAGAGAAACAAAATGTCCAAGCTATATCCACATAACTGACAGGTGTGCAATTATTCAATGTTGATTGCGTCGCGTATCTTTAAGCAAGAACCCCCCCCCCTCCCTACCCCCCCCCCCCAAAAAAAATTAAAAAAATAAAAAAATCTGATTGTTGGGGCATATATTTCAGTCCTCCATTCCATTTGATTTAAGATTTAGACCAAACTATGCCAATAACCAAAATGACGTAGCAGTATAAGTGAACAGGAGTTTTAAGAAAATTTATTGTTGAAGCATTGCTTTGACTTACCTAATGTTCAAAAAATTAAAGACAGAAAATAAACTGGTGTAAAATCATATTCTGTAATATGACATATATCAAAAATGGTATCAAATACTAACCACCATGGTTTGATTTTTACTATTTACTATTAAAACAACAGGTTTAATTAAAGACTGGTGTAGCTCCTACTCAAAAACCAAAATATACCAAAGGTGAGTCCAAACAATATACAACACATTTTGACTTCCCATCTCTCTTTTTGACTGAACAGAAAACATCAGGGCACATATCTTATTTCGATTATCTCATGCACACAATTCACTACGAAAAGTGCCTAAAGAAAAGATTGTCAAGAAAAATCACCTTCAAGTTCCACTTGCTTTTTCCAAGTCCATCGGTAGGAGAAGATGAGAATGGACTTCCATCAATATCACATGCGTACTCTACAGTCTCAGTCTTGCCATAGGCAATTTCATACCAGAATTCCTCTTCCAGATATTTAGATGGCAGGCATCCAGCACTAGAATATCTCCGAGCAAAGACCTTATTTGCCATTTTCTCAAACTCCCGGAGGGTATAATTCCTAAGAAAGCATAGCAGTAATCACATATCATCAAATTTATAAAGTTGACAACCAGATCTATTGTTTAAATAGAAAGAATAACCAACTTTCCACTCATGAAAAAACTGATCTTGTCTTCTAAATCCCACTCAGAGAGGCGAAAAGGTTGTACCCTCGTGGTAAATTTAAACCCAGATTTCTCCTTCATCAACACAACACCGGCAGGGACAGAAGCACTTATTGGTGAAGCGATCTTGCATATACCTGAAGCATGCTTAAAATGTTTCACACAGCAAAAAAAGGATAGATAAACACGAGCGCTTGCCACAATAGGAGCAGACTATTCGTAAAAAATGATGAGTAGAAGAATCACAAAGAAGCAGATAAAAAAGGTTGGACTGAAGATAAAACGCATCCTGTTCATTAAGATGATTTGACTGTCCATTGATGTAAATTCATCCTTAAGTTCATGTATATCATTTAACTCAGGCTACAAAAATAAGTAAGAATTAAATAATAAAGAAAACAAGCGGATGCTTAGGTGTTGCTGCTATGAATCATGCCATCGTCAAATATAGAGTTTATGATTTGGTGATAGTGGAAGACCTCTCACATGGTTGTAAATTTGTGTTAATTAACAAGCCAAAAGTTAAGCCAACCTACTGTATCAGTCCTCATCTTCTAAAAGATGTGTGTTGCATTTTACTTCATTACGAGACAATTAGATCAAAGAAGTAAATGTTCATATTTTCCTTTATAAAGTAATACCCCTACATAACGTGACTGCCATTGAGATGTACATTAACTTACATGAGATAATAAGTTAATATAGACGATCAGATACCTTTTTTTAGATGAACAGTTATAAATAAAACCAATTCCCAAATTGCTTATTTTAATGTAATAACTATCGAGGAATCCTTGTATACCAATACCGCATTTATACTTGGATGTTTAATTCTAAGAAATAGAATGAGTTTGTGAATCATGCAGATTGCGTGAAAGAAAGAACGGTATTGAATATGTCAGGCAAAAGGCAAAAGGCAAAAAGCTGGCAAAATATAAAAAAACACACAAGGCGACAAAAAGTAAATTGAAGATACAATCAAGGAAAAATTAAATTGCTTATATAACAAAGAGATGTATATAGTTAAAGCATGATATTGTATTATCTACCATCCTAAGGGAAATTGAGAAGAAAAGGGATCTGAAATATAATTGATAATAAACCAGAGAAGGATCGAAGTTGACATGCTGCAAACGTTTCAAACGACCACTGGCAATGAATAAACATACACACGGCGTGCATGCACTCACATGCACACAAACAAGCATTACTAAAAAGGGGCTTCATATAGTGGTTAGGGGCAGAGTAGAAGGGAAAGTATTCTGGAGGCAAGCCTTAATAGAGTGCCCGCTTATTTCTCAAAACAGCATGAAAACAATGTTTGCAACAGTAGAACTAGAATGCAAGCTGCATGAATTTGCAAACTTTGACATAAAAGAACATTCTTTAAAATATTCAACTTCCAGAGAGGTTTAAGAACTTTTATCTTGCAAATACCAGCTTGCATGCACATGTACACAGACTCTTTATATTTCCTGACGGATTTGAATAAGGCAAGATTCGCAGTGCTGATCGGATTTTTTTTTTTGGGTGGCACATACAACGTCTCTATATCTAATTGGCAATTGGAAGATGAAACAAGAATTCAACTAAAACATGTATACACAGCAGACAAAGGTAGAAACTTTTCCAGCTCAAAATGTAATAAGGAAACAGAAAAATCATACCGTATTTAGAAGCAACAGGTGCAATCTTTTGGAGATAAATTAATGGATCTTCAAAATCCTCCTTTGAGGGATAGAAAACAGGGCATTCAGGAACCTTATCAATCCATTCTAAATTAGACATGTCAAATATTTCCACCTTCTGTTTTGAAAAAGGATCCCTCTCAGAACCACTTGTAGATATATTATCATCTGAAGTTCTTTGCATTTTTGTCCCCGACAAAGAAGAACGCAGCATTCCAACCACCTCCTGTTATCATGGCTGTATCATTTGTTCCTTTAAGCGTACCACCCAACTTCTGTTGAAGCCTTTTATGCCTCAGAATCTCTCATCCATTTATAACCTCGCTAGACAAACAAGCCCTTCTCTCAACCTGTGAACATTAAAAATAAGGAAGCAGATTAGAAATTTCAGATAAACTACTATGATCTAACATATATTTCTTTGGTGAGAGAAAATAAACTTGAAAACTTGATATATAAAATCAAACAAGACAAAGTGAAACTAATCATTGTCTAGAAACTTTTAAAGCAGGACTACTTCTATCTTAATCAAACAGTGAAGCAAAGTATGTCATTGCATCAATACAAAAATTCAGGTAGTTTGGCTTTTTAACTAACTAGCTCTTTACAGTGATAACCAAAGCACCATGGAAAGCCTAATAATGTATATCAAGAAAAGTTCAATTCCCCATTACATTGTTCATTGAGCCATGTGGTAAGGCCTTCAACATAAACATGATCCACTTCAATTGGCTAACAAATGCTGGTAATATAACATATTTTTCAAAATTTCAATGACGCGGTTGACTTATTGACCTCTTCAAACATGGTGTTCAAACACAATGCCACAAAACCACTTTACACAAGGTTTCACCTAGTAGGTTATGACTTATCAGATGACAATGAGTATCAAGCAAGATACTTAACACTGGTAGCACGGTGAGGTGAGGCGGTGAGCACATTGATAGTTACTCCAACCAATTCACACCACTTCGCTATAATTCACTTCTTCGCTAGTACTACCTCAACACTTCAGTCCACCACAAAGTCTCATTCTATTCGAAAGGTCTTAATATGATCGAATCTGTGCTTTTTGACTTTTAAGGGGGGATGTCCCAATCAGATCCCTTTCTATATGATGTTCTTGTTGAATTCAGATACCTCGCTATTCAAATAAGTAAATGCATAATATGCATTGCACACCTTACATAAGTACTCGAAGGAATTTAATGGGTAAATACATATAGGACTTTGCGTTGTGATTCTACACACTCCTGCCCCCCCCCCCCCCCCAAACAAAAAAAATCCCCTATTTTCTAACTTAGACACTGCCGCTTCCAACATCACTAATCTCTCAAATAAATTGAGTTGCTAGATTCAACATCATCCAAATTATATCCATTAAGGTTCCTCTTTGACTTTCCGAAACAATTCTGCTAACACATTGAATATCTAACTTCAAACGAAAGTCAAACTAAAAGGGAGGGGTTTCCATAATTAATTAACGAAACTAACCCCAAATTCTTCAAAAAGACCAATAAACATCACATCATATAACTAAAAAAAGTAGCAAAAATATCTAAATAAACCAAACAGCTACACTAAAACACGCAACTCGTACCAAATTAACAAACAAATCATCAACTAAAAAAATTATCAAACACACACTACATTGCTAACAGAAATTACTAAATTAAAACAAAAAAGCGAAAAAGAATGAATCACCATCTCATGCCGATCGAAGATACGCTCAAATCAGCGCAAGAATCCGCCACCGATTCCAAATCGCCTGGAACGAGACCCGCATTACAGATCGAGCGGGCCAGCGGCGATATCCTAGGGCGGCGGCGCTGGATCGGCCGAGCTCCGCAGCGCAAATCGGAGGAATCGAGCGGGAACGATGCGTCGGCAAATTAAACGCGATTTTTTCAGGCGCGCGAGCGAGGGAGAGACGGGGCGATGAATTAATGGGAGATAACGAGGAGGTCGAGCTATTTTCCAGTTGAGGGATTGATTAACTGAATAATTGAATAGCTAAATAGAGATATTAATGAGGGTGCTTTTTGTTAAATATAAAACGTTAGCTAGCTGTGGTTGAGGAGTGGGTCGACCAAACGGAAGCGTTGACGGAACCAGTGTAAAATTACCATTTTGTCCTCCTTCCGTTAACATAATATTTTTCAGTTTTCAGTTGTCATGCGTGAGGAGTGATTAATAAAGCATGCCTTCGTTTCGGAATTCGTTTGTTTTGCCGAGTCGGCGAAACGAATTTTGCTCGCTTCGCCGGCTGGGCAAGACGATGGTAGCAGCAGCGAAGCCAGAACCTGTTCATCTCGCCGGGCGAGGCAAATTCATCGAGTCAGGCGAATATTTCGCCTGGCTTGGCAGCTATTTTTTTTTTAAAAAAATTAGAATTGAGCTTAATTTTGAAATTTAAACAATTTTTTTTATTAAAAAAATCTTAATTAAATTACAATTTCATAATACAATTTGTTGTTAATTTTTACATTAAAGACCGAACCATTTGGGTTGCCTACATATCTCTCCCAAATATTGATCTCGAGAGAATCAGGTCTACATAGTTCTTTTTCTACTATTACAGATCTTACTCACTACTCGTTGGTGCCGGTTGTGGTTTCTCCTCTTTTGATGTTGATCTCGTCCGATCCTGTAAACTCCTCGGGTAGATAATTTAAGTCCAAACTGATTGCATTTTGTTTCTTGGCGGCTGCTGCTTTCCAATCTTACGAGCAAATCATGCACTCTATTGTGTTGTGCGCCAAGCTGCTTTTCTTCTCGCTTAATATCCTACCACCTGTATTAAAATCACTTTCCAATGCTACCATGGACACAAAAACAGTTAGTAAATCACATGCCATAGTAGAAGGCACCGGATACAAATGTCTGTCGCTTTTCCACCAAGCTAAAACACCAAAATCATCTGTAGTTAAATTTATATCTGACTCGGTTTGTAAAAATATTGATAACTCATTTAAAAATAACGATGATGAGGCTATCAGGCCCTTTGCCCTTTTCTTCTTTTGAATAAGCGCTAAACCTGGAGTCGAAGTTCGCGAACTAGTTGAGGGCGGCGGTCTACTAGTTCTACCAGAAGAAAATCGTGCAACATATAAATCAAACAATTCATCTAAATTACTTCTAACGATACTAACATAGACATCAATATCAACACCATATCTCATGGCCATGTGGAACCCAGTTAAAAGAGCTTCCAAACCTTCTAATTTAATTCTACGGTCTATTACCGAACATAAACAGTAAATAATTGAAACTTCAGAGAAATATTTAGAAATTTTAGATAGCATAGTAACTATCGAATGGTGAAAAACTGTATTTTCGACGTGACCAGCAAAACAATTAACTATATTATACAATTTAAAGACAAGAATATGAGAAACGGGGATATAAGTAGCAGAAAATTGTTCAGTTGCTATTTTAAAACTCATAAGAAATCTTTAAAAAGATTTGCAGCCGCCCAATGATCGGGTGTTAAGTGGTTTTCTACAGGCATATGTTCATTCCATACGTTACTGATAGTTCCGGCGGTCTTTAATGCAGTACGAAGTATGGCATATGTACCATTCCACATAGTGGCCACGTCTTTTTTAAGAGACGGCTTTACACCTGCAGCTAGATGTATAGTTTTTGTAACAACTCCAATTTCAAAGTACATAAAATTGTTTAAAAGTTAATATACAATTGGGGTATTTACAATTCCTGTGAATGCTATAAGAATTTGTTTTGCTTTGGAATAGCAAGAATGAGCTTGTAGCTTATTGGTAAAGCCTTGCACTGTTGAGACATAGTCCTGAGTTCAAATCCCATCAGCCACATATTCTTTTTATTTAAATTTCTTTTAATCTTTTTAGAAGCCCAAGAGTCTACACGTGCACTACACGTAAACTGAAGAGTCACAAAGTATTTAAACATGTGCACTGAAGTATACCAATCGATCCCGACACGTGGCCAAGACCCCAGCACCCCCTGTCGGAATTGGCCCGGCGAAATGCCCAAAAAGCCCGGCGCCGCCGGTCTAACCCGACGGTAATACCCCCATCTTCTCACCCCTGCAACTTTTGGCCTACCCCACTCCCCCTACACTATTTATTCTCTCTGCACATTTCCAGAGAGCAATAAAATTCATTTAAACCAATTTTTAATGTATATTTTAAATGCATTCTTTAACACACCAAACCCTAATTTTCTCTATAAATACCACACCATATTTCACCCCTCCTCACTCAGAAATTCCTGTCAAAACTATACAAAATTCCCAAGTCCTTTTTGTATACAAGTGGAGCTAGCGAAGAGCGAAGCTCCGACGAAATTCCGAGGAGATTCCGGTGACGAAACGACGTCCCGACGCTTCCCAATCCTTCTCCTATCTCCTCCCTCTCATTGAAGCCAGTAAGTCCCCTCTTCCCCTCTCCTTCTCTATTCTAAAAATCTTGAATACTAAAACTCGACGGAAGCGGAGTTAATCCGACCTCCGATTTGGTTTTTCTTTAACAATCTTATTTTTCTTAAACAAGAAAATACCAAACTTTCATATCATATTCAATAAATATTAACAAACATATTAAACAAGTTTCATATCAAAAGAATTCATATTGCAATTTTTATCGCAGTTTTACAGTAAAATACCGCATACTTTAGTTTCCGACATAAACACCATATTACCTTTAGATAGTTCACGAGGTAATGACCTACCTCATCACAACACACATCTCTATCATAGCACGATTAAGTTTTGGGAATTTATTCTTGGGATACACGACTTTGCAAATAAATACCATCAACTAATAAAACAATTTCTATAAAAAGATGTATTAAACATTTCCATGTAATTGCGCCTCTACAACCCACTTTTGGGGACCCCGTTCGGGATGGTGCGGATTATCGCATATCCTCGGGCCTAGTAGAGCGAGATGCAGACCTCCGTAAAGGGCATTCGATCTCGATGAAATTTTTATACATTTTTCTTTAGAAAATGAGATTTCTACAAGAAAATAAATAAAATTATTTTCATTAAATATATATATATATATATATATATATATATTATATCAAAATATCTATTTTAATTATATAAATATTCCAAGTTTTCTAAATCAAAGAAATCACTATTAAATGAAAATACCATCCAAATAAAACACAATTCCAATATTTCAATAAAATACCATATACTTTGAAAATTAGGTTCTACCCTCTAGAAATTTCACATCTATAAAATATACATTGATGAAAGCCCTAAAGACGATAATTAAATGCTTGGGGTGTATTTTGAAATTATGCCAAAACTATTTTTACATAAAACCCTTTCAAGTTATACTAAATTACAATAAGGACCCTAATAAACATAGGTTTAAGCGGGACCAATCTCTTGAGCCTCAGGGAGCCAAAGATATGGGTACTTGCCTATTTAAGATAAACAATCTAACAAACGACATTATCAACACGGTAATTGTTTTGGAAAAAGACACAAATCCTGCCATCCATGTACAACAGTTACCGATAATATCAAAACAATCAGGATTTCAAGTTCTTTTAAAAGTGTGACTCAGACTGAGTCTCAATCTGATCAATCTGGCTTGAATGTTATTCAAGTATAAAACTACATTATAACATGAATCCATGAATCCGTCTATTCAATCTATATTGACTGAACCGAATCATGGATATATTCCGTTTACATGAATCTCCATTTATATTCACATCCATTTACTGATATCATGGTTTCGGCAAGTCATCCATTTATATAACAAACAATACAAACAATACAATCAAGACATCGCGGGGTTTATAAGGGGTAGATTGGTACGAAAGGTGTTAAAAGTGGCACAAGACTGTAACCATAATACACCTAACCTGAATATCCATTTCCGTTGTACCATAGCTGAACGGTTCCTTGTGCTCCGTATACCTTAGTCTCCGGAATAGTGGGACTCCTCTCGTATACACTGGCATTTTCTGTACCAAGCTACAAACAACAGCGTTAACAATATAATCAAACATTATAAGATACTCTCTCTCTCTCTGTCTATTCTATCTCTACTGTTCTTTGGGACTTACCGAGCGATTGTTCGCTGACGACATTCCTTCTCTTTTTTCTTTAGAATGTTGTCAGATGGATCGGGCCTTCTTGAGACAGAGCCCACTAGCGAAGACTTAGATCAGATAGCCTTCGACCCAGAGCTCTAGTTTGTTTGTATATATTTTCATTTCTGTTATGCCACTGTTTAGGCATTGCTTTCATTCCATGTACTTTCATTTCAGTTGTACTTGCAAAAAGAATGTTTAATAAATAAAGTTGATGTTCATTTACATATTGTCTCTTGTGTATTTTACTTTATATTACTTAGATACGCTTAGCGTGTTTACTTCTGAGTAAATACGTCGCGTGACCCGTCGCGTCCTCTGCCCGACACTGGGAAGCGGGGCGTGGCAGGTTTTGTTGGCGGCCCATGCAGGTCAGCTTTGTATGGACATGCAGGTCAGTTCTGCATGGACATGCGGGTTAATTCTGCATGAAGTCCTAAGTAATATAATACAAGAACCAGCAACTAAAAACATTCTTTACATATTTCTTGAATCTTCCAATTTCATATATTTTGAATCTATCCTAACCCAAATTTTTCTTTCAAGGTTATGGATTCCCCAAACAACACTAGTACCAAGTTCAACAACACTCCACCACCTCTACCGCTTGCACCTACCGTCGCTGCTCCGATTAATGAGCAGACAGTACTGCTTGAGGCGATCCGCAGCCTCCTGGAAGGACAGCAGCAGCAGACTGCTATTCTGATGAACCGACCAGAAGCGGAATCCCCAGGGGTAAAGCAATTCAGGGCTTTGCACCATAAGCAATTATCAGGAAAAGAGAGCCCTTTAGAAGCTGAAGAATAGGCTCAAAGTATTGAGGATGACCTGACAGCAGCACAAGTGCCAGAGGTCGCTTGGGTTCGAGTTGCGAAGCTGCAACTCACTGACAATGCACGGGTCTGGTGAAAGGCGGAAGAAAGTCGTCTTGCCCAACAGATCGAATGGAAGACCTTTCACGATATGTTCGACGCGAAGTACTTCCCTGAGACTGCCAGATTCGACATGGAACAACAGTTCATCCATCTACAACAGGGTTCGATGTGGACCAAATCCGTGGATGAATATGATGCTAAGTTTGCCATGCTCAGTTGGTAAGATATGTCTTAATATTTCGATTTTCAAATATCACATACTACACAACTAACACAATACCTTAATAGATCGCGGCACACTTGATACCGACGGATGAGATTAGAGCCCGTCGATTTCAGCAAGGGTTAGATCCGGAGATCCAAGCTGCGTTAGCTACAAGGGATTT
This sequence comes from Agapanthus africanus, assembly GCA_030015575.1. NCBI lineage: Eukaryota > Viridiplantae > Streptophyta > Magnoliopsida > Asparagales > Amaryllidaceae > Agapanthus > Agapanthus africanus. The sequence goes on along the minus strand of JASDDO010000024.1, from coordinate 348,349,466 downwards.
CCCGACCCACGAGTTGGCTCTGAAAGCTGCCCGTCGATATGAGGCAGCGGTACAGATGAGGGGCAGACCCTAATCTGCCGGAGTTAACCTCCCTATCAACCAGATGGCAGGAGAAACCTCATCAAGGCCACCATTTGTGCCCAGGAGACCGGGAGTACCGAACAACCGGCCCAATACAGCCTTTTGTACCTGCTGCATGAGTGATGGACATCTGGTGAAAGACTGCCGGCGTGCAAATCGCCTTTGCTTAGTTCGCGGCTCATCTACTCATGATATTGGGTCTTATCCTCGTAGACACAACCCATATGCTGCACCCAGGCCAGCAATCGCTTACCCGCAGCGCCCAGCCATCCAGACACCTGCTCCACGACTCGCACTACCTGCTCCACCTATTCGTAGACCGACTGCACCTCCTCCTCGCCAGTTCCATCAAACTCAACGGAACGTACCTCAAGGATCAAGGAACGGACAGAGGAATGCTCCTCCAGTAAGGAGGAATGTGCCGAGGCGACATGCTTTCATTATAACTGTGGAAGAAGCTGAAGCCACCGACCAAGTCATTACTGGTAACACTTCCCCATCAAGATTTATTTTCCATCTATATATATCTATATACATTTTCCCTTATACCTAAAACATATCCCACATAACTTAGGTACAATCTTAGTAACCTCACTCCCTGCACTAGAACTCTTCGATACTGGAGCATCTCATTGCTTTATGTCGCAACGGTTCGTCCGAACTCATGCGATTCCAGTCACACCGCTTGTATCCAGCTGGAATGTCAGTTCAGGGAACAGCGTTCTAAAGGCAACGATGGGATACAACCTGTGTCCAGTGGTCGTTTGCAGCAGAGAATTCTATGCTGACTTCAAGGTGCTGGACATACCGAACTTCGACGTCGTCTTGGGTATGGATAGGCTCGGAACATTTTATGCTACCATTGACTGTCATCAAAGGAGGGTAGTATTCGAGATTTCAGAGCATTTGGTCTTCTATTTCAAAAGTGGAGACCGTACCTTGGAGCCAAGTACATACAAGGCGAAACCAAAGAAGACAGTGATTGCGGCAATTCAAGCGGAGGAAGGATCGAAGCCAGAAGTAGTTCAAGAGTTCGACGATGTGTTTCTTTACGATATATCAAGTTTGCCTCCCGATCGAGCTCTTGAATTTAGCATTGATTTAGTACCAGGAGCACAACCGATGGTCAAAGCACCGTATCGGTTAAGTCCGGAAGGTTTAAAGGAGATCCAAACTCAGTTCGACGAATTATTGGCGAAAGGATGGATTCGTCCTAGCACTTCAAGTTGGGGATCTCCAGTTTTACTCGTGAAGAAGAAGGAAGGTTCATACCGAATGTGTGGCTATAGTGCCCTCAAGTCAATTATTGGATCACAGGCACGTGATTGCAATAATTGAGGGAGGACCTATACCGGTAGTACAGTCTTACTCGAGATAATAGTATGCTATCTGGTTTGGCTTTATCATCGTGTACATGCTTTAGGTGACATTACAGATCACTATTACATGTTGATAGAGCCCATAGGATTCATGCTTGACTACCAGCAGTATGATGGCGATCATATACGTAAGAGTTGGGTGGTCTATAAGCACATCCTTAAAAATGTCCCTAGTCGTGAGAGTTTCGAGACTGGGCATCGATACTCCAATAGTAGACTAGTGTATACTGATCGAGACCCCGACGAGGGGCGGTGGCCAGTCTCACAAGCCATTAGTGTTAGTTGGTTCACCTAAGATATATACAGGTGCTCATTGGGTTATGAGTACACTGGACGGACTCGCGGGGAACCTGCTAGTTGGTATTATACCTATTGTCAGATAGCAGTTCCCTGGTGACATGTGTACAGGTTAGTCTATCGACCTGAGATCGTCATTTGTCTCGTGTGAGTTCCTACCATGCTTTGATTACTACCCTACCACGGCTCAAAGGAGTCATGCAAACAGGTTTTAGTTGGGTACAGTCCCGAACCACATGGAGGCAGTGAGCGGATCGTCAGGTGATTCGTCTCTCCCGGTATTGGGGGTTGATGTCGCGGTGTGCACTTGTGGCCATCACCAGAAATCCTTGGTCAAGGTAATCGAGAATTACTGATCTAGAATCGGTAGTTTCTCAGGTGGTGATGGGCTTCATACCGACACTAAATGTCGTGTTATTAGGGGTCTGACTTTATCCACCCCCTAGAATCGATATGTGATACTCATAGACGAACGGACCGGAATGTACGGATATTGTCACTGTCAGGCTCAGTAGGGGTTTCATGATGAGTTTGCTCGTCGGCCTCCCTTTCGCTCAATACCTGGGTAACCGTTACGTACAGCTAGTGCCGCTGACGTGCTTGTGGTTAAACCCACTGCCAGCGTATTGACGAGTCTTTAGAGTCCCACACAGAGGGTTTCCCTGCTTCGGGCGAAACGATGTAGAGGCCGTATGGTTTTACGGTAGGGTTCAATCACATACGTGTACTTGTGCACGCATGATGTTCAGACGGATAATACTAGTGGGCTTTGGTTTAAGCCGGATCCTAGTATTATATTTGTTGGATTATTTTCTTCTCTTTGTATTCGTATTCTTCGGAATACGGATGTGCGTATGTATATACGGATGAGGGGTATTCTTGTAATTTATTATAAGATCACTTTTAGAAGATTACACCTCATCATGGTTTAGACCTTTTTGGATTAAATTGTTATTGAGGTGTAGGATGAGGTGTTTATTGTATTTTTGTGGCATGGCTAATTAGTGACCCATGGTTACTATTCTAGCATGCTTAGGGTTTTTGTTTATTGCGAGATTATGTTGACTTGAGATATTTTTTGTTGACTAAAATATTTTGGAGACATGGACATTTATGTGATGGCTCCATTATTTCTTATCACACTCACACAACAAACAAAAATACAAGCCATTATTCATTTCTTTTTCTCTTTCTTGAGTTGCTCTCAACACCTTATTCTCATGGCATCTTCTTCTTCCTCTAGCTCCACCCAAACCCTCTCATGAGTTGAGAATTGTTGGGTGTCTTGAGACAAATTAATCCTCCATCACTCTCTACTTCATCTACGGAATCTAGAGTAGCGATCTAGGTGCCCTAGTTGCCTCGGATATGAGGTTGGACCTCGTTGCATAGACTCTCGGGTGGATCATCTTCGATGGAGGGAGACCGAAGATCAAGCTTGATCAAGGAAGCCCCTAGGATCTTGGGATGATGGTTGAAGACCGAAGGATACGGATCTATTCGGTATAACCATTCTAACTCCTTTGCATGTTTTGTTATCTAGGGCTTATGGGTAGATCCGGGTAATTGGTTGTGGTAGCGCCAAATTTTATAAATTTTTGTTCCGCATTTGGTCACGTATTGATGGCCGGGGCGTTGCCGTAACCCAACATCGTATCAGAGCTACTCCATAAGCCTTAGTTACTCTTTGCGATATTAGAAATCCGCCGTTTTTGTCGTGCAAAAACTGCAGACAAAAACAGTTCCGAAAACTGAAAGTTTGAGATGTTTGCACACCCCGCGGGCTCACGGTTTGAACTGAGAAGTCGCGGGATGGTGCACGGGCACCCCGGGGAATCCCCGGTGGGACCGAACGGCTGTGCCCACTCCCCAAGACCACCACAAGGTGGTCTTGGCGGTGGGGACCCGAAACTGCCCCACCTTGGGCAGTTTCGGGTCTGCCTCATCCCCTGGCCACCTCGTGGTGGCCTCGGGGGTAGAATACCCTCTATAGGCCCCCCGACTCGAAGTTAATTTCATGCTCTAACTCCCCGCGAAGGTTCGGGCGCGTTTCATTTTGATTCGGAATTGAATTTAAACGGTCGATTTTTGGAACTTTAGCTCACTGTTTTTTTCATGGTTTTGGAAATTGGTTTAGTTTGCTAATTGCGTGCGGAATTCTAATGTCGTAGTTTTCGGTACATACATTACTATCTGCGACCATGAATGTCATTAGAACGGTACAACTCGTCTAACTGCGATATGCACTTTTAGACGGGTTTGCGAACGTGACATTCACGTTGGTGTTCTGTATTGTGCTGTGGTTGTGGCAAGATCATCGTGGTGGATAGCTTGGGTGCAATGGTAGTACAGTTTGGATTTATTTGTACATTTGATATTGCGGGGAGAGCGTCCGACATGTGGACTGCTGTCACTGCCAATTTGTATATTATTTGTTTGGGGCACAACCGGGTTGAGGTCGATATCACCGTTGTACATATTCTTTTCTTTTCTGTACTAGGATTACCCTACGGTGGAGTGCACGGTTAGCCAGGTTCTAGAGGGAAAAGGGCCCGCATCTCATGGCGTTGAGATGGAGGGGGCCTCACTCTATAATTAGCGGGCTATTCGCCGCACTCGTAGGGGGTATAGGTTGACCCACGGAGGAGTGCTCAAGTTACCGGATTCCGTGAAGTGTTGGGTGGCCCATTCACGTTGTTGATTGGGGTTGCCTCGCTTCTGGGATTGGCGGGTAACTTTCTGTGCTCGTAGGGGTCTAGATTTTCATTGCATAGGCTATCCACACGACCAGGGGAACTGTAATGTTTTGAAAATCGTTTCGGTGAAATTTCGGAAAAACGGTAAAATAAGCGGGGTTTCTGTAAAAATTCAAAATACAAATATCTTTATTATAAAATTAAATATATATATTCTATCTATGTAATTGCTAGTATTTAGTGTTTATTGAGCCACTGGTGAAATTTCAAATTTTCTGAAAATTTTTCCGAAATTAATTATTTTAATATTATTTTAAGCCGTCCCTAATACATTTAATTAGGGAAAATTACAAATTGGAATGAGTTGAAATAAATTTTGTGCATCATAACTCATTAAACAAAATTTTAACATGTGGTTTTTGAAATGAAATGAAGTTGTTAAACGGTTTTAGAAAATATCGAAGAAAAATGGCTTAATTAGCGAAATTAGTGTAAATAGATATTGGGGTATAACATTTATCATTTTTTCCTCACCCACACCCTCTCTCCTCTCCCCAAATCAGCAGCCCCAAGTTGTCCCCCCTCATTTTCCCACTTGTATTGTTAAAAGAAAAATCAAGAGAAAAGAAAAGGAAATGAAAGAAATAGTTTAATGCGTATGGGCTTTTGACTTTTGGGGTTGACCCAATACTTTTCTCACCTCATTCTCTCTCCCCTCTCCCCATCATTTGGCCGAGCCCATCCTTCCTCTAACAGCAGTAGCCCCTCCCCTTTTCTCCTCTCATTTCTCTTCAAAAAATTCTTCAAAATTGCCTCAAAATCTATCAAAAAAATCCCAAAATCCAAATCCAACTCTTGCCAATTTTAGCTTAGCCTAACATGCATGGATTGTGGTGAAAAGAAAGCATTTTGAGAGGCTAGATTTCATGTTGATCCATGGTTCATGAGGTATAATTTTAACCTTATGCTTATATTGTTGTTTAATTGCTTCAATGTTAACAATTTAGATGTTTAATTGGGTATTATTGCAAGTTTGGAAAATTCAAGAAAGAGTTTGAATGCAAGTTAGGGTTTTGTGAAATTGGTGTATAGTTGTGTAATGTATTTAGGCTCTTATGGCATGTTAAAACAAAGTTAGTAGCTAGTTTAAAAATTGTGATAATTACGCTAATTTGCTAACTAGGTTTTTAAAATTGGTTAAATAATTGGGTTTAAAAATGTAATTAGGTTTTTCATGACTTCTTTAACATTATAAAATGTATAATACTTTAGTTCATGAAAATCCAAGCTAAATTGTTGTTTGTGCATTTTTGCTATAAAATTGTTAAAATTGGGTATATTGTAAACTAGAATTTTGGGATTAATGAAATTTAATGAGATTAAATTATGGAAATTATTTTTATGACTTATTTAAGATGTTTAATAAGTATTATGGCCGCTAGATTTGTTTAAACGTCGAGTTTTGTACTAAAACGGGTAATATTTGCTTGCTAGATTTTCGGAAAAATGGTTTTTAAAGTGAGTTTGGGGTTTTTGTGAATTTTAACCTATTTTATAGTATAATTAGTGCTTGTGATCGTGCAAATGAGTGTGTTTGGGTTTTTCTCGATGGTTTGGCGTTTGTACGCCAACGTCGAGGGTTTTTGGGTTGAATTGTGAAAGCAGCCATAGGTTTTGACCTATGTGGGATTCGTGTGTCGTTTTGGTCATGAGTCGGATATTAATGCGATACGGTGCGTTATGATATGTAGGTACCCCATGTGGACTTTGAGACGACAAGCAAGCGCGTGGCGACGTCGGCACCGGCGAGCAAGGACCAGATGAGTAGATTTATATCTACGGGGAGAAGTCGGGTGGATGGCGTATAGCACCCCCGCAGTTCGTGGTGATGTATACGAATACGTATACACACATATATTTTGATTATATATATTATGTTGATATGAGACTTGATGATAAAGGTAGATTCTAGGTGTTCATGGATTAGTTTAGTGTTAGTTGCGAAACCCTAGAGTAGTTGTTACACCCACACACGCACACACACACATGCATACATCTATGTTATTACCTGTGCGTATATGGGGATATGTGTTTATGTGTTCACCTGGGTATGGGACTAGGTGTTCACATACTGGATTTGCGGATGATACTTGGGATTGAGATGAGTAGATGAGATTTGAGTTGAGGCCGTGAGATCGGTGATATGGCAGGATTCATACTTGAGATACGTCCTGATGTTATAGCGGATCTTTGGATGACGATGCCATGTGAATAGTGATATTAGTAGTGTACTAGACGTAGGTCAGTACCCCAGATGATGATCTTGATAAAGAGGATACCAGATGAACAGTGTGATGAGTATGATATTGACCCGTACCCAGATTTGGGGATGCCGTACGACGGATTTACGTACGAGCTATATATTGATGATTGATCCGCACTCTTGACTTGGTATGTCTGATTATAGATATGATATCGGATATGATATTATTGAGGCGGGATCACCGACTAATATATATACAGGTATGTATATGTATCGACTCAGATGTTAGGCGGTTTCCTTACCTGTAGTTCAGCTTGTTAGTTCAGCCGTATAGTTTAGTGTAGTTGTTAGACTAGATTAGACTCCTACCTATTTCAAAACTAACGAATCGTGGGTATTTTAAAAGACGGGTCAAGGGATTCTATGGATATTTCAAAAGACGTATCTTTTCTTAAAAACATCGTAGCCCTTATTTTCAAAACACCGCGATTCGTGTTATTTCAAAAGGCACTATTGTAGGACTTATATTAGGGTAATGCAGATTAGTTATCGTTGTGTCTAGTATTCAGCTCCCGCATATTATTGTTGTTGCTCCGCATCGCATACTTATTGCAATTCATATTTCATTATTGATATCATGCTGCTAGGACACCATCACCATTACCGATGATGCGTATGTACCACGTACACTTACTTGCCGGCTCACACATATCTTCATCGGTAATTGCCATGTCACGTACACTTAGAAAATACTATTATATTGACATAGCCTGTTAGCTAATAGTTTAGACATGATACTAGTGTACTTGCCTTATATGCTAGTTTAGACATTGTAGTTATTACCTACTACTTCATGCATGTTATTATTCACTGTTATGCAGCATTCATGGATTCTCATGCATATATTCACTATCTTACGTGCTATTGAGGTTTTGGATTCGGATTTCCATGAGATTTTCTGGATTTGGGGGAAAACCGCAAAACTCATACAAACTTCTTCTCTTTTTTTAAATAAAAAGCGCGGTTTTCCCATGATGTATAAGTCGTCCACCATGAGTTTGCTGATAGATTTCAAGACCCGAGTTCGAGGAGTGGAGGAACCGTTTCGGGTACATGGTGGACCCAGTGCGGTACCCCGGGGCAAGAGGATCGCAGATGATGGCGTTGAGCCTGGCAGGGGAGCACTACCGACCGGTGATTTTACCCGACGCGTCGGATATCCGGAGGATACCGTCGTAGTCTTGAGATGGATGGTAGAGGCTGGTCTGGACTGACGGCGCCCTAGATATTGAGATTGAAACATTGAGATTTCGAGCTATTGAGGTACTGAGATTTGATGATACAGGCCAGTTCGGATAGCCGGAGCTTGAGATTTTGAGACATTGAGATTTATGTTTTGTGTCGATACTAGACACTGTTTATACTGATTTCATTTATGATACCTCTTTTAAAAAGATTCAGAAATCTCACTGATTTATGAAAGCAGTTTTCTTCAGTACATGTATTCTGTTTCATGCATACATCATCCATATGATACATTGCTACCTGAGGCACTGACACGAGCACTTGGTATTACCGTTGTTTAGAGGTATACCCTAGCCATTGTTATAGGCTGCTGGTTATATATTTGAGGATATATTATGATTGTATGACTTAGGATGCGTTGTTCATGCAATTCCTGTTCGTAGATGTATTCTATTCACGAGTTGGCAACTCACCCCTGTTGTGCCACAGTTCTTGCAGGTTTTGCCGTACATGTTTCATTACGGTTTTGCTGGCACTGCTTCTTTTCGGGTGACTTGCTAGTAGGTGGGTTTATTGGTATCGTACCCATCATTATACTTTGTATAATATTATTCAGTTGTATCTAGTAAATTCCATCAACCAAACATGTATTTATTTCAGAGATAGAGACCAGTGATGTTTATTCTTTCGACCTTAGAGTCGCGCGTTGTATTTCTATGGATTCCTTGGTGTTTTGAGTTTCCTTTTGAGTTTTGATTCTCGTCCTTGGCGTTGTATATTATATTGCTTGTGTGGTTGTGACCGTCGATTGACGAAGAGCTAGCTCCCGCTTGGGGATGCCTTTTATTGATTTCGTATACTATTCATGTTGTATCCCGTTTGGGGGCCAGTATCTACAAAGGAGACTCTGCCGAAATTTTCAGTAAATATTTGATGTTTTAAAAAAACGCATAATTCGGCTTATGCTATTAAAACTACTTGATTTAAATTGGTTTTCCTTCACTCTACCACTTTTCTTGGTTTGGATTTCTGGGTTTTTCGGCTTACTTAGATTACGTACGCCTCGAGACGTTTCGTAGTTTAAGTGCAGGTCATGTTCCGTACTTTCGGGACGTGACAGGAACGTCGGGTTTCACTTGCGGCTCAAAGGAAACCCCGGGCTCCCAGATTATCAGTATTATTCTGTGATGCTTATTGCTTATCTGTGATGTTGCATATATCATGCCTGGAACGATTATTATATATTGTTATATATATACTAGTAGATATTGTATATGTTTTGCACCCGCGCTAGTCCAACCCCCGCTCTGTCTTTAGTTAAGTAACCTAACGGGTGATGATGGGGCCCAGTGACGAATGCAGATGGCATATACGTACATTATATTTTCTTTCTTTTCTAGTGTGATTAATTGATGGGACTGCGTTGATTCTGATTAATGCAAAGATAACACAAACCTATATATGATGTTGTTGGAACAATTTTCAAAAGCTGTTATTATAAGAACGTTTTCTTTTGTTTTGCACAGCGGTATTCGGTTATGAATATCTAGTATCTCATTCGACGAGGCAAGAGCCGATATCCCTTCACTGGGAGTGACCTCTTGGGCAGAAGTTTGCGTCAGGGTAATAACTTCACTATAGTCGATTACTTTTTTGCTTTGCGTTGAGGTATTCAGTTGGGAATATCCTGCACCTCAGTCGACGAGGAAAGAGCCGAGATCCCTTCACGGGGAGTGACCTCTTTAGCAAAGGTTTTCGCCACTATATATTTGTAAAGCTATCCGGTTCCTTCAACGATATCAAGTTCATTACGTTAAAGGTTTTTCACCAAAAACCATTCGTAGCCCTCCGTCATTTCAGACGGGTAGCACTTAGTATTCATGCTATGTATGTTGGCCTTCGTCAAGGCATAGTGTATGGTAGCTATTTGTTATTTTTCTGTTGCATAGATAGATGCGTTGGTTTGGAACAGTCGTACTACTATGTTGGCCTTCGTCAAGGGTATGTACGGGTGGGTTCAAATTAATCTGGACAATAACGGGTAGAACTTGACATGCGACTTATGATATGTTGGCCTTCGTCAAGGTCATAACCGCATGGGGCAGAAATCACATCGGGAGTTTCAAACATACAGGAAACTTGCCAGGCATGCACATACCTTCTGGAGTGTGATAACTTGAGTGGATTCCATCAGGTTATCATGCGATGATAGTTAGATCCCGATTCCCACTGATGAGTTAGTTTACTCCTCGGATGATTTTAGATGATCCCGACTAATTCATCTTTTGGGTTTGGAGGAGAATTTGAGGATATAGTGGGAGACATCCTGATTAGATAAAGTGATTAACCATTCTGTTCTAGGTTAGAGTGCACGCTGAGTGTTTCTTTTCTCTCTCTTTGGCAGCGACCATGGCCCGACCATAGACTAGAACTCATGAACCAAGTTAACCAAACCTTCTTAAAACACACTGGCTTTTGGATTGTCAGAGTTGCATATTTCATTGCCACTCCTACTTTTACCCTTTGCTTTTCACCGGAACATTCCGTATCACTACGAAGATCCACGGTTATTAGATATGACCATCGTATAGTTACATACGAACTTGAAGAAACTTGTTTCAGATTTGAGAATGGTTTCCGGTTCTGGAGAAATTGAATAGGACTATTCAGTTGTCTTTTCCTTTTACCTTCTCTCGGGTTGTAAGGGCTCCTAGGATTAGGAGAGGGTACACCTATTGCGCTTATTGGATAGTCTTCTTCCAAACCTTAGGATGGTGCCGAAGGATGGGGAAGGAAGAAAACCAATTAGCCTAAGTGTGGTGTACAGAAGGTAATAAGTAAAGACAAATAAAGGGATTAGAAAGAGGGCAAAGTAAAATGCGACTGCTATCATTCACGACGAAACCGCGTATATCATCGCCACTCCTACCTCACCTTTGCATTTCTCCGGAACATTCCGTATCACTACGAAGATCCATATTTATTGGATACGCCATCGTATAGTTACATACGAACTCGAAGGAACCTGTTCCAGTTCGAGGATGGTTTCTGGTTCAGGAGAAATAGAATAAGGATTATTCAGTTGTCTTTTTCCTTTTACCTTCTCTCAGGTTGCGAGCGCTCTTAGGATTAGGAGGGTACACCTATTACGCTTATTGGATAGTCTTCTTCCAAACCTTAGGCTGGTGCCAAAAGGTAGGGAAGGAAGAAAACCATTTAGCCTAAGGGTGGTGTACAGAAAGTAATGAGTAAAGACAGATAAAGGGATTTGGAGAGATGGCAAGGAAATATACGGTCACGGTCATGAATCTGGATAATGGAAGAGGCATTACTAGGAATACCCGGCTACCCTTTCGAAACATTTTCATGTTTCAGTTTCACTATGCGTTGTTAATTGAAAATTGATTTCCCAATTAGATTCTTGCTCCAGGGTATGTATTTATCTTGTTTGATTCTCACATCTGTATGGTTTTACAGATGATGAGTGGGAGTAAGTTATTGGGAATTAGGTGATTATATACTCTTTATATCGGAATTCGTTGTAATTGGTGATATCTGAGGAAATCGTCTGGGGTTTTGCCTGATGGAAAATATTTGGTTTTGAATATCCGCTGTTATGCACCAATTTCAAACTGATATATCTGTACGTTTATTTTATAAAGTGAGATATAACTTTTTGAAATTATGTCTATGACATTTGCCTATATCAGTTGATGATTGGGTAAGGTGCATTAAACAGCGGTGTAATCCTTCTTTACCATAGTACAGTTTTCAACCTACGACGCACAGGGTTTGAGTTATTCAACTCAGGGGACTTATACAAAGTATTGTATGTTGTCCAGTGTCCATTAGGACAGAGGGGTTGGTACTCGTACTATATTCTATTTACTTGTGACTTCTCTAGTTTTAGACAAGTATTTCGTAGAAATACAAGGTCCAAGTTTTGAGAAGTTATAGGTACAAGAATAAAGTAAAGAACCACGTGTTGCAAGTATCAGGATTCTTCAAGGTGATCGAAGATGTAGATACTTGTGTTTGGTATTCAGTTGATAGTAATGGTTATGAGAACTTGCTTCTCTTTCAGGTTACTCATATATGGATGCACTCCTAGTTGAGTAATGCTGATCGGCCTCTCTCCATTTAGTTGACATGTACTAGAGAAAGCTGCATGATTTGAATCTGGTTCTAATTAAATTAGTGCATTTGTTTCTATATTGTATATAGAATGGTTTATATCTTAACGATGTTAAGGTATATGGAGTTATCCAGTTTATGCTTAAAACCAGACTTTGGATAACTTAAGGTACGTTTCTGTAATGGCAGTTTATGGGTTATCCCGGGCTATGACGAGAGTTAAATTTCTACCATCTGGAAGATCAATAGTGATATTGTTCTTGACTCGCCACAGTTTTAGTAAATGGACTTTTTCAGAAAACAGTAGTGGGAGTATAGTAGAACTGGAAGTGATTCCAGAACCACAAACGATTACTGAAAATTTAATAGAACCTAAAAATTCAATCAGATTTGACATTCCATTAGCCACTCCGCAGATATGGTGGGTAACCTCAGGCACCCGAGATATACTTCGGTATTCTCAAAGACGGTGACAGTGAGGTTCTTGTTTACCCAGACTTGTCATTACTACTGTTCTAGACTATGAGACCCGACAGGAGGATGAGTATAGCATCATTCTAAACTATCTTTAGAAGTGCACGTGTATATGACTCTGCCAAAGGATTGTTGTAGTCAGTGGGAGCAGCGGAAGCATAGCGGAAAAGTAGCTTGTGTCTATTTATAGACTAAAGCAAGTATAGCGGAGATAGATCATCTATTTTTTATGTGAGAGTCATAGGCTTTGACTTCATCGGAATAGAAGATGGATCTGTTAAAAAGGTAGTAGGGTGTGATTTCTTGGTATTTGGATGACATACACTTTGTAGGAAGTGAAATTCCTACACTACGATCGGTTATACTGTGGTTGTCACACGGTTGTTTCTCCGCATAGGATATAAATATAATATCAGGCATTCTGGTTACTAGATCTATGGTTTTTAGATCTAGATTTGGGTAGCTTCCCAATCTGGGTACTTTGACACTATTCTAAAGGTGTTTTAGAATGGACGACTCCTGACATGGTGGTGTACCTGCAGGTGATGGAGTCACCCTCTCTAAAGGTGTCTTACAGACTAAAGGGGAGAGGGATATGCATGATTGGCATATCACTTGCTTAGGCAATTGAGTCAATCATGAGATGTCAAGTACCACACCAGATGTTGTTTTTGCACTAATTGCAATAAGTTTATATTAATCCAATACTGGAGAAACGTTCGGAAGCAGTTTATGAACATAAGTGAATGTTCTAGGGATATGGTACAGCATCCTCTTTCGGGAGACGGATATCATTCCAGGCTTCCAAGGTGACCTGGATGACAGAGCGACTGTCAGAGTTTTAGTTTTCCCTCTTTTGAGGGGAAGTAGTTTGGACAGGTGGTCCAAGCGGATACTGAGGGAGGTATGGCGCAGGATACTGATTAAATTCAGTTGACGATACAGTCTAAGAAGTTTGCTGAATTTGGAGTTCATTTGTAGACTTGGTCCCATCAGATATTCAGACATATTCTAAGATAGGTATTGCTCATTTCGGGAGATGGTTTTCTCCGCGAACTTGAGATAAAGAGAGACAGAGAAAGAAATATTGGAGCGGATCCACTCACTGGGGTTATTTCTCGAACGCAATAGTTTTACAAACGAGCTTTGTGAAACTGATCAGTAGAGAAGTTAGGTGTTCGGTATCACACGGACTGTGAGTATGCGACACCGCAATAATTAGCCTTAAGTGAAAGTGGGAGATTGTTGGCTATGGTGCCATCAAGTCAATTATTGGATCGCAGGCACGTGATTGCAATGATTGAGGGAGGACCTATACCGGTAGAACAATCTCACTCGAGATGATAGTATGCTATCTGGTTTGTCTTTATCATCGTGTACATGCTTCAGGAGATATTTGATTATAGAGATTTTATCGATCAAAAATATTATTACCGCAATCAGGAACGGCGTCGCATGAAGCTAGCCGGTGAGTACGGGTCGGTCCACAGGGATTTTGTGAATCTCCTAGTCGCGCTTACGAGTTAATTCCGAAGGGTGTTCGGATTAATTATTAAATCTAAAAACCTAATTAACCTAGGGCAATTATCTAGATCTACTCTTGCTAGGGCTAGGTTTAGGGATGGTTTGGAAATGTAATTAAATCTCACCGCTTTCAATACCCGAATGAAGATCTATGAGGAGTTGTGGTAATTATCAATAAGGGGGATTAGATCCGTTCGGGAAGGTGTTCCTTCCTCTAGGTTCTTGTCCTTCCTTTAGAGATCCTTACCCTAACCTCCATGGAAAACACGCGCAACCGGTCCTTTACACTACGGTGTCATCGTTACCTCGAGGGGTAGGATGCCGTAGGGCGCGGTATGTGCATGTATGCATGGAGTCCTATTGTAAATATTTGGTGGGTAAGAAAGGGATGAGAGATCTCATCTCTCAAAATCCTTCCTCAAAGCTAAACCCTAAACAAGTTTCTAGGGCATGAAATTAAATCTACCTAGGGCAAGAAATTAAATTACTTACAGATGGCTCTCTCCAAACATCAAAGCAGGGTTGTCAGATCTGAATTCATGAAGTGAAAAGAGGCAGCGATGCTCTCCAAAAGATATCTAAATTTTATTCATTAAAGGGAGGCATAAGAAATTACAATGAGTAGAGTTCCTATTTATAGAGAATAGGAAACCCTAGGTTACAATTGATTTGCATGTCTACATTTACCAAAATATCTTTAGGAAGACCTAGTCAAAGTAGACTTCAAGTTTTGGTAAAATTTTATGTCTCTGTCTCTTTAAAGAAAGTATTGGGCCTTGGATCTTTGGGCTTCCTTATTATTTGGTTCTTTATTAAAATAACTTCTATGTTTCTTCCAGATCTCCAGTGAATAATTACGGTGGACTTTTAACCGTTCGCTTTGTAATCTTGGACCTTGCATTGCCTTGTACTTTGTGAATTTTATCTTTGATGTAGGCTTGATCAAGAGTCTTCTATTTGTTGGTCAAAGTCCACCTTTTCATCGTCTTTACATCATTTTCACTATTTTCTGTCTAAGAACCTGTAACCTGTAACATGTAGCAGACATGCGTCAAAAGCACCTGTTTATTTATAAAAAGAATAAGAATGAGGAATATAATAATGCAATATTATGGTGTGAACAAATACCCCCAAACTTATCTTTTGCTCGTCCTCGAGCAAACTTATTTTTATTCACCAAAATCCTAACCGCACTTTCGCAGGGAAACGCGATTGCACTGAGCACGTGCAACAAGCCGTTAAACCTTTAAGTGTCCCTAGTAGGAGGAGTGTTGTCTCCTGAGGGTTTTCAGCGGATACTACCCATAAAATCCTATCAATTCAGCCCATTAACTTTTGTTCTCCAATTAGGTTTTCTAACTAAGAATTCTATTATCTTTTACTTGTAAATTATCCACCCATATTCTTCACACTTCCTCATCATTTAACTTAAGATTATATATATCTTGCAGATTTACTTAGCTTTCGGCATTTCCTAAGTTTTCCTTCTAGGGTTCCATCTCCACTTAGGAATTTCTATCAACCCTACTAAAGATACAAGTTTTATTCTTCATTCCTTTCTCTCATCTAAACTCTAATCACATATCCCCACGTGTGTGTAAATATCACCTCTACACTTGGAAATTCAAATCACGCAATCGTACTCTCATCCATTGTCCAAAGCACTTATTAATTAATGAATTTTTAAATGAATTTTGCTTACACATCCTTCATGCGACCGTTAATACTTCTTGAGGTACCAACAACCGATTACAAAATGTGTTTGCACATTTAAGCGTAATTCCTAGTTTTGCAACACCCAAGGCTTTAGCAGTGACTCCCAAACCAGTTGGTCTAAGGCACTAGGTGATGAAGCACCCTCGCTAAATATTTTTCTATTTTTGCAGCCTTAAGTAATCACAAAAACCAGTGTCCATTTTTTTATTCTTTATTCACACTTTTTTTCTTTTATTTTCTTCGGACTAAGGACTTTAGACAAGAGCATTTCAAGGTCTCTTCTACTATTCCAAGTTTTAAGGTGCGTGATTGTGCAAATTGTAGGGTATATATTTTCAGAATCTAGACTTAAGCTAGGAACTATTTTTCAAACTTATACTCTAATAAGAACATCAATACTCTTTCCTTGTTTCGACTTAGCCCAAGAAGTGAACTCAAAATTTACCTATTTCTAAATAAACTACAAGGCATATACTTTCTACCGTTAAACTTTAAGGAAGGTTATTTTTAGGGTTTTTAATTTACTAAGTCTAAGATCTAGTTGTTCCTAGCCAGTTAACCTATTTGTCAAACTCAAGTCAATTAGCCAAAATTGAATACAATAATTTTTATAATTTTTAAAAATTTTCAATTTTTATGGGTTTTCAAATAAGTATGCAAAAATATGTACAAATGAATGCGAAGGAAGAAGACGTACTGAGCATACCCCCAAACTTGAACTTGACAGTGTCCTCACTGTCATGCTAAACCAAGAGGGTCAAAATACCGGCACTCCCTTGTTTATTTATTTATAATTTTTTATATTTTTTTAATGTTTTGAGATTTTTTTATATAGAAAAAGAAAAAGAAAAAAAATATACATATATACATAAGGTTCCCCCCAAACTTAAGCTTGGCCTTACACAAGCCAAAGGTTAGCACCAACCATTCAAAAATCTTATCGTGGTAATGGTATAGTTGGTACAAGAATGGAGTGGAAAGAAAAGAGATGAGAAGCACACGAGACCGTGTGGAAAGAAGAATGGAAGATGGTCTCGGCGGAGGAGGAGAATGGCGGAAAGAAGAAAGAAGTAGAGTACGATCTTGAGGGTGTAAATTGAGTAAATAAATTAGCGCAATTTGTGATGACCGATGTGTTAAAAGCGATTGCGCTAACCTATCAACCCGTCGAGAAATGGGGTCAAATCCCTCAAGATTCCCAAGAAAACATGGGTACGCCGAACTTGGTATAGGAGATGAAAGCGTAACGGTCATTTGTACGGTCAGGACAATAGGAGAGACGAAAAGGAGTGAATTAGGGATAGTATCTTTCTCACCGTAGTAAACTGTTTCGAACTTGAAAGATTCCATTAATGGTTCGAAACTACTGTAATCAACCGAGTCTGATGGTTCAACTAACTCATCTGAAAATGTAAAGGACTCAAACTCGGGCGGTGAGTCATCAACATCGTCCAAAAAAGTGAAACACTCGTAAGTGTTATCGTCTGTGAGAATTGTGTCAGATTCAAAGGAAAAGGTTTCAAGCTCACAGTCTTCAAGCGGGGTCGGAACGATGGGAAGGAGGGAGGGTGATATAACAGGCAAAGGTTCAGGAGGATGAATTGGAAAATCAGACACGTCTTCAAGTGGGGTCGGAACGATGGGAAGGAGGGAGGGTGATATAACAGTCAAAGGTTCAGGAGGATGAATTGGAAAATCAGACACATCAAACAAAAATGATTCAACCTCAATATTATCCTCAAGACCCTCCTCAATACTATCCTCAATATTTAACTCATCCATGCCATTATCATCAAAATCTAGACGCATATGAGATTCGGGAGAAACATTTAATAACTCAGGATGATGATTTGAACATAAAATTTCAATTAAATCGACAGGTTCATCATCCGAAATATTCCCGGCGTCTATATCCTCAATCAAGTGAAAATCAATTTCTTTAGACACCTTATCAAAAGCATGGATATCTATCGATTTAGGTTCTAGAGTAGAGGTGTAAAGATCGAAAGGATTAGGTGCGGTTTCACTCGAAAGGGGTTCTTCACAATTTGGCAAATCAAACACTACAAAGTCGCACAACTCGTTTTTATTTTGAACTTGTGAACTATTTAGGGCAATCGATGGAAAACAGGAGTTGTGGGCTTCAATTGGGTAAGGGTAGGTTTGATTTGAAAATCCTCTCTCATTCTCACTCTGTCCAACTGCCGCCTCATACATTGAAAATTTTGGAGCTAGCGGGACACTAGCTACCGGTTCACTAGGTTGCATAAGGGCGGCCATGGACGCTTCCACATTCCTCATCATTTTATTTGTTGCTGCGATATACGCCTCCAACGACTCTTCCAAACTAGACTTGGGTGGTAAGGGGGTTTCGGTAAAAGATTCAAAATGGTGTGGATATGCAAAACTCCCAATAGGCTGTGTAGTGAAGGTGGGAAGGTCGGGTATGACTGGTAAGAAGTGGGTGATTGGACAGGGGTAGGGTTAACATATGGATAAAAAGGTGAACAGTCGTGTAGATCCCTAGAACTAGATGAGTGGAGAGGGGTGAAAGATCGACTGCGAGATTGAGCAATATGCTCAGCAATAGACATCGGCTTAGGAGTGACAGAAGGACTTGAAAAAGTGGTATCAACATATCGAGGTGGTGAAGGTTGACTTGGTTGACACAAAGTGGGTTGAAAAGTCAAACTGTTTCTCCTAGACGCCTCTATTTGATCTTTCAAAGATATTTTTGGCAAGGAAGGATCGTCTTTAAATTGGCCGAACAAATTAACGTACGACGCAAAATTAGGTTCGGGATACCAAAGTTCGGCAAGTGATTTATTATGTGGGGTACCCATGTTAGAAGAATGAGAAAAGAAAGAAGGTAGGTGGTGCAAGTGGGGTGCAAGGATTTCTTAGCGACAAAATTTTTGCAAGTTTTTATAAAAATTTTCCTTTTTTCCTTTTTCTCTTTATTTGAGACTGTTTGCAGAAAAAAAAATTCGATAAAGGGCTTAGACACAAATGTAATCAACCAGAAATGCACAATCAGACCTATATCTAGGGTCACCTAGGTTAGCTAGACAGCTCCTAACTGTTCCAAAGGGCTAGAAATAGGACCTCAAACCTCCTCTTCACCGCCAATTGCGGCCAGGTAAGTGCCAGGTAAGTGGGAAGGAACCACACTGTAGGCCTAATTAAAAACCACTAGCCTTGACACACTTGCCTAGACACCGCAAAGTCCGGTTAGGATAAACGGTCGATGCCTATACTAGTCCTCTGTCCTATTGAGCGCGACGTCCTTAGGGCTGAGTCTAGTATTTTTTTAATTAAGATATGGTCAATGTAAATGCCTTATGTGATTTCTGGGGTCCTGGGAAGGGTGATGAAATCCCCACCCAATCTAAATTGGTCAAAAAGCCCCTTAAAGTCCAATTAAAGATATGCAAAACAGTAAATCACTTGCAATCAAATATTTTTATTTTATGCGCGGCACAAAGAATCCTGCACAAGATTTGTTATTTAGAAGGGGGAAGATTTTTTTAAGCGCAAAGAATCCTGCAGGAGATTTAACAAAAGATATATCGAAAGATTCAGAGAAGAGATCAGAAGACTTACAGATGTTTTTTTTTATACCGCGTTTCAGCCCTTTTTTTTCTAGTGATGTCACGAAGGCGCGGCGGTTCCGCGGCCGTAAGGGGGCTGGCGCGGCGGTTTCGCCGCGCTTTGGTCGGTTCGGCCTCTTTTTTTTGGTGGACCAGATCACCGCGGTTAACTTGTAGACTCGGTCCTCTAAATTTCTTCTGTTCCTCGGTTGTTGTGATCTTCTGTTGTTCCGATCTGTTTTTTTCTGTTTTGATCTCTGTAGATTTCCAGATCCGATTTTCGTATATCCTGCAAAATTCAAACAACAAAGTATCCCTTCCAAAAATAACAGATTATATATTTTTTTATATTTGTTTTTGATTTTTCAGATTTTTATGATTTTTTTATATTAAGATTAACCCGAAATTGCAAAAAGAAAATAACACGCCATCCCCGGCAACGGCGCCATTTGATTATAGAGATTTTATCGATCAAAAATATTATTACCGCAATCAGGAACGGCGTCGCATGAAGCTAGCCGGTGAGTACGGGTCGGTCCACAGGGATTTTGTGAATCTCCTAGTCGCGCTTACGAGTTAATTCCGAAGGGTGTTCGGATTAATTATTAAATCTAAAAACCTAATTAACCTAGGGCAATTATCTAGATCTACTCTTGCTAGGGCTAGGTTTAGGGATGGTTTGGAAATGTAATTAAATCTCACCGCTTTCAATACCCGAATGAAGATCTATGAGGAGTTGTGGTAATTATCAATAAAGGGGATTAGATCCGTTCGGGAAGGTGTTCCTTCCTCTAGGTTCTTGTCCTTCCTTTAGAGATCCTTACCCTAACCTCCATGGAAAAC
Source organism: Agapanthus africanus (assembly GCA_030015575.1). Taxonomy (NCBI): domain Eukaryota; kingdom Viridiplantae; phylum Streptophyta; class Magnoliopsida; order Asparagales; family Amaryllidaceae; genus Agapanthus; species Agapanthus africanus. Next base: position 348,329,224 of record JASDDO010000024.1, on the reverse strand, counting down.
ACGCGCAACCGGTCCTTTACACTACGGTGTCATCGTTACCTCGAGGGGTAGGATGCCGTAGGGCGCGGTATGTGCATGTATGCATGGAGTCCTATTGTAAATATTTGGTGGGTAAGAAAGGGATGAGAGATCTCATCTCTCAAAATCCTTCCTCAAAGCTAAACCCTAAACAAGTTTCTAGGGCATGAAATTAAATCTACCTAGGGCAAGAAATTAAATTACTTACAGATGGCTCTCTCCAAACATCAAAGCAGGGTTGTCAGATCTGAATTCATGAAGTGAAAAGAGGCACCGATGCTCTCCAAAAGATTTCTAAATTTTATTCATTAAAGGGAGGCATAAGAAATTACAATGAGTAGAGTTCCTATTTATAGAGAATAAGAAACCCTAGGTTACAATTGATTTGCATGTCTATATTTACCAAAATATCCTTAGGAAGAGCTAGTCAAAGTAGACTTCAAGCTTTGGTAAAATTTTATGTCTCTGTCTCTTTAAAGAAAGTATTGGGCCTTGGATCTTTGGGCTTCCTTATTATTTGGTTCTTTATTAAAATAGCTTCTATGTTTCTTCCAGATCTCCAGTGAATAATTGCGGTGGACTTTTAACCGTTCGCTTTGTAATCTTGGACCTTGCATTGCCTTGTACTTTGTGAATTTTATCTTTGATGTAGGCTTGATCAAGAGTCTTCTATTTGTTGGTCAAAGTCCACTTTTTCATCGTCTTTACATTATTTTCACTGTTTTCTGTCTAAGAACCTGTAACCTGTAACATGTAGCAGACATGCGTCAAAAGCACCTGTTTATTTATAAAAAGAATAAGAATGAGGAATATAATAATGCAATATTAATATTACAGATCACTATTACATATTGATAGAGCCCATAGGATTCATGCTTGACTATCAGCAGTATGATGGCGATCATATACGTGAGAGTTGGGTGGTCTATAAGCACATCCTTAAAAATGTCCCTAGTCATGGGAGTTTCGAGACTGGGCATCGATACTCCAATAGTATACTAGTGTATACTGATTGAGACCCCGACGAGGGGCGGTGGCCGGTCTCACAAGCCATTGGTGTTAGTTGGTTCACCTAAGATGTATACAGGTGCTCATTGGGTTATGAGTACACCGGACGGACTCGCCGGGAACCTGCTAGTTGGTATTATACCTATTGTCAGATAGCAGTTCCCTGGTGACATGTGTACAGGTTAGTCTATCGACCTGAGATCGTCATTTTTCTCGTGTGAGTTCCCACCGTGCTTTGATTACTACCCTACCACGGCTCAAAGCAGTCGTGCAAACAGGTTTTAAATGGGTACAGTCCCGAGCAACATGGAGGCAGTGAGCGGATCGTCAGGGGATTCGTCTCTCCCGGTATTGGGGGTTGATGTCGTGTTGTGCACGGGTGGCCATCACCAGAAATCCTTGGCCAAGGTAGTCGAGAATTACTGATCTAGGATCGGTAGTTTTTCAGGTGGCGATGGGCTTCATACCGACACTAAATGTCGTGTTATTAGGGGTCTGACTTTATCCACCCCCTAGACTCGATATGCGATACTCATAGACGAACGGACCGGACTGTACGGATATTGTCACTGTCAGGCTCAGTAGGGGTTTCAGGATGAGTTTGCTCGTCGGCCTCCCTTTCGCTCAATAGCTGGGTAGCCGTTACGTACAGCTAGTGCCGTTAACGTGCTTGTGGTTAAACCCACTGCCAGCGTATTGACGAGTCTTTAGAGTACCACACAGAAGGTTTCCCTGCTTCGGGCGAAACGATGTAGAGGCCGTATGGTTTTACGGCAGGGTTCGATCACATACGTGTACTTGTGCACGTATGATGTTCGGACGGATAATACTAGTGGGCTTTGGTTTAAGCCGGATCCTAATATTATATTTGTTGGATTATTTTCTTCTCTTTATATTCGTATTCTTCGGAATACGGATGCGTGTATGTATATACGGATGAGGGGTATTCTTGTAATTTATTACAAGATTACTTTTAGAAGATTACACATCATCATGGTTTAGACCTTTTTGGATTAAAAGGTTATTGAGGTGTAGGATGAGGTGTTTATTGCATTTTTGTAATATGGCTAATTAGTGAACCATGGTTACTATTCTAGCATGCTTAGGGTTTTTGTTTGTTGCGAGATTATGTTGACTTGAGATATTTTTTGTTGACTAAGATATTTTGGAGACATGGACATTTATGTGATGGATCCATTATTTCTTATCACACTCACACAACAAACAAATATACAAGCCATTATTCATTTCTTTTTCTCTTTCTTGAGTTGCTCTCAATACCTCATTCTCATGGCATCTTCTTCTTCTTCTAGCTCCACCCAAACCCTCTCATGAGTTGAGAATCGTTGGGTGTTTTGAGACAAATTAATCCTTCATCACTCTCTACTTCATCTACGGTATCTAGAGTAGCGATCTAGGTGCCCTAGTTGCCTCGGATATGAGGTCGGACCTCGTTGCATAGACTCTCGGGTGGATCATCTTCGATGGAGGGAGACCGGAGATCAAACTTGATCGAGGAAGCCCCTAGGATCTTGGGATGATGGTTGAAGACCGAAGGACACGGATCTATTCGGTATAACCATTCTAACTCCTTTGCATGTTTTGTTATCTAGGGCTTATGGATAGATCCGGGTAATTGGTTGTGGTAGCGTCAAGTTTTATAAATTTTTGTTCCGCATTTGGTCACGGATTGATGGCCGGGGCGCTGCCGTAACCCAACACATTGATTATAGAGTCTTGAACGAAGTAACAATAAAGAACAAGTATCCATTACCGCGTATCGACGATCTGTTCGATCAGCTAAGTGGATCTTGCGTTTTCTCCAAGTTAGATCTTCGTTCGGGTTATCATCAGGTGAAGGTCAAAGAGTCTGATATCCATAAAACGACATTCAGAACTCTCTATGGACATTACGAATTTCTTGTAATGCCATTTGGAGTGACCAATGCACCAGCTATATTCATGACCCTAATGAATCAAGTTTTCCGAGAGTACCTAGACAGGTTTGTTATCGTCTTCATCGACGACATCCTGGTGTATTCAAAGAGTCGGAAGGAACATGCCGAGCACCTACGAATTGTCCTGGAAACTCTACGACAACATCAACTCTACGGCAAGTATAGCAAATGCGAGTTTTGGATAGATCAAGTTGGTTTTCTTGGACATATTGTATCAGGCGAAGGAATCTCTGTGGATCCAGCGAAAGTTTCAGCAGTAAGCGAATGGCCGACACCAAAGTCAGTAAAGGAAATTCTAAGTTTCTTGGGTCTAGCTGGATATTACAGAAGGTTCATTGAAGGATTTTCGAGGACAACAACACCTCTGACCAAGCTCACATGTAAAGATGAAGAATTTGTGTGGTCAGAAGCATGCGAACAAGCTTTCGTGGAACTCAAGTCAATGTTGACATCAGCACCTATCCTTGTCATACCAGACCAATCTGGAGGTTTCGAAGTGCATTGCGATGCATCCGGTAAGGGATTATGATGTGTTCTACATCAGCACGGTAAAGTTGTAGCTTATACTTCAAGACAGCAGAAAATTCATGAGCGCAATTATCCGACGCATGATTTGGAATTGGCGGCCGTTATCTTTGCTCTTAAGATTGACGCCATTATCTTCTTGGTGAACGAGTGAACATATACACAGATCACAAGAGTCTGAAATATGTATTTACTCAGAAAGAGTTGAATATGCGGCAGAGAAGATGGTTAGAACTCATGGCGGACTTTGACATCAATCTGCAATATCACCCAAGGAAGGTGAATGTAGTACCTGATGCCCTTAGTCGCCAACCATTAGTATTGAATCTCAACGCACAGTGGAAGCTTCAACAAGACTTGCATCAAATGGAGATTGAAGTAATCATGCCAGGTAACGCTTCAAGTTTGATGAACTTACAAATTCAATCTATCATTGTCAATCAGATTAAAGCAGCTCAAGCAAGTGATGCTAAGTTGCAAAAGATCAGAGAACAAGTAAAGAATGGACTTCGAACAGACTTCATCATTCATGAAGACGGATCTTTGAGATACGGCAGCAGATTGTGTGTACCTAAAGGTTCTGTGCGAGAAGAATTAATGAAAGAAGCTCATAGCTCTCCTTATTCAGTATACCTTGGAGGTACAAAGATGTACAAAGATCTGCGTCAAAATTACTGGTGGCATGGAATGAAGCGTGAAGTAGCCATAAACGTCGCTAAATGCTTGGTGTATCAGCAAGTAAAGGCTGAACATCACAGGACTGCTTAATTACTTCAACTGTTACCTATCCCAGAATGGAAGTGGCAACACATCACAATGGATTTTGTGACTGCACTCCTTCACAGCACAAAGGGTAACAATACGGTATGGGTTATTGTGGATCGACTCACAAAGTCGGCTCACTTTATTCCATTTCGAGTTGGCCAATCTACTGAGACACTAGCAAAGAAGTACATGGAGGTAAGAATCTAAGTAAGATTTAAACTCTTCAATATGTACTATCTCTGATACCCATGAACTCATGCAGGAAATCGTGAGACTTCATGGAGTACCAATTTGCATTGTCTCCGATCGTGACACTAGATTTCGATCGCAATTTTGGCAAAGCCTGCAAGCAAGCTTGGGAACAAGTCTGAATTTCAGCACAGCTTATCATCCACAAACTGATGGTCAGTCTGAGCGAACTATTCAGATCTTGGAAGATATGCTCAGAGCGTGTATGCTAGACATCGGAGGATCGTGGGAAGATGGCCAATATCTTGTGGAGTTTTCATACAACAACAGCTACCAAGCAAGCATAGAAATGACACCTTTTGCAACACTTTATGGAAATAAGTGTCGATCACCATTAAGTTGGGACGACATCGGAGATAGAGAACTCCTAGGACCTGAGATGATAGTAGCAACTGTCGACATGGTTCGTATTATCAGGGAACGAATGCGCATAGCCCAAGATCGACAGAAGCACTGGGATGATGAAAAGCGCCGTCATTTGGAGTTCCAGCCGGGAGATCACGTATTTCTGAAGATATCTCTGAACCATGGAGTGATCCGTTTTGGAAGACGGGATAAGCTTAGTCCAAGGTATATTGGACCGTTCGACATACTCGAACGAGTCGGTGAAGTGGTTTATTGCTTGACACTTCCACCTTCATTGGAAGGAGTGCACAATGTGTTCCACATATCCCAACTCAGAAGGTATGTGAGTGACCACATCCATATTCTTGATCATTCCGAGCTCACTGTACAACCATATTTATCTTCTGAGCACCAACCTGTTGAGATTCTGGATAGAAAGGTGAAGTCACTTCGGAACAAGGAAGTCAACTTGGTTCGAGTGATGTGGAGAAAGGACACACCAAGAGAATCAACATGGGAAAGGGAAGATGAGATGCGTGCAAGATACCCCCACTTATTTGTAAACTAGTCCTTAAAATAAATTGTAAATTTCGAGGACGAAATTTTTGTAAGGAGGGTAGACTGTAACAACTCCAATTTCAAAGTACATAAAACTGTTCAAAAGTTAATGTACAATTGGGGTATTTACAATTCCTGTGAATTCTATAAGAATTTGTTTTGCTTTGGAACAGCAAGAAGGAGCTTGTAGCTCATTGGTAAAGCCTTGCACTGCTGAGACATAGCACCGGAGTTCAAATCCTATCAGCCACACATTCTTTTTATTTAAATTTCTTTTAATATTTTTAGAAGCCCAAGAGTCTACACGTGCACTACACGTAAATTGAAGAGTCACAAAGTATTTAAACATATGCACTGAAGTATACAAATCGACCTCGACACATGGCCTAAACCCCAGCACCCCCCGTCGGTATTGCCCCAGCGAAATGCCCAAAAAGCCCGGCGCCGCCAGTCTAACCCGACGGTAATACCCCCATCTTCTCACCCCTGCAACTTTTGGCCTACCCCACTCCCCCTACACTGTTTATTCTCTCTGCATATTTCCAGAGAGCAATAAAATTTCTTTAAACCAATTTTAATGCATATTTTAAATGCATTCTTTAACACACCAAACCTTAATTTTCCCTATAAATACCACACCATATTTCACCCCTCCTCACTCAGAAATTCCTGTCAAAACTATACAAAATTCCCAAGTCCTTTTTGTATACAAGTGGAGTTAGCGAAGGGCGAAGCTCCGACGAAATTCCAAGAAAATTTCGGCGACGAAACGATGTCCCGACGCTTCCCAATCTTTCTCCTACCTCTTCCCTCTCATTGAAGCCAGTAAGTCCCCTTTTCCCCTCTCCTTCTCTATTCTAAAAATCTTGAATACTAAAACCCGACGGAAGCGGAGTTAATCCGACCTCCGATTTGGTTTTTCTTTAAAAATCTTATTTTTCTTAAACAAGAAAATACCAAACTTTCATATCATGTTCAATAAACATTAACAAACATATTAAACAAGTTTCACATCAAAATAATTCATATTGCAATTTTTATCGCAGTTTTACAGTAAAATACCACATACTTTAGTTTCCGACATAAACAACATATTACCTTTAGATAGTTCACGAGGTAATGACCTACCTCATCACAACACACATCTCTATCATAGCACGATGAAGTTTTGGGAATTTATTCTTGGGATAACGACTTTGCAAATAAATACCATCAACTTATAAAACCATTTCTTTAAAAACATGTATTAAACATTTCCATGCAATTGCACCTCTACAACCCACTTTTGGGGACCCCGTTCGGGATGGTGCGGATTATCGCACATTCTCGGGTCTAGTAGAGCGAGACGCAGACCTCCGCAAGGAGCATTCGATCTCGATGGAATTTTTATACATTTTTCTTTAGAAAATGAGATTTCTACAAGAAAATAAATAAAATTATTTTCATTAAATATATATATATATATATATGTATGTATATATATTATCAAAATATCTATTTTAATTATATAAATATTCCAAGTTTTCTAAATCAAAGAAATCACTATTACATGAAAATACCATCCAAATAAAATCCAAATAAAACACATTTCCAATATTTCAATAAAATACTATATATTTTGAAAATTAGGTTCTACTCACTAGAAATTTCATATCTATAAAATATATATCGATGAAAACCCTAAACACGATAATTAAATGCTTGAGGTGTATTTTGAAATTATGCCAAAACTATTTTTACATAAAAAACCCTCAAGTTGTACTAAATTACAAAAAGGACCCTAGTAAACATAGGTTTAAGCGGGACCAGTCTCTTGAGCCTCAGGGAGCCGGAGATATGGGTGCTTGCCTATTTAAGGTAGAAAATCTAAAAAACGGTATTATCAACACGTTAATTGTCTTGGAAAAAGACACAAATCCTGCCGTCCATGTGCAGCAGTTACCGATAACATCAAAACAATCAGGATTTCAAGTTCTTTTAAAAGTGTCTGACTCAGACTGAGTCTCAATCTGATCAATCTGACTTGAATGTGATTCAAGTATAAAACAACACTATAACATGAATCCATGAATCCGTCTATTCAATCTATATCAATTTATATTGACTGAACCGAACCATGGATATATTTCGTTTACATGACTCTCCATTTATATTCACATCCATTTACTGATATCATGGTTTCGGCAAGTCATCCATCTATATAACAAACAATACAAACAATACAATTAAGACATCACGGGGTTTATAAGGGGTAGATTGGTACGGAAGGTGTTAAAAATAGCACGAGACTGTAACCATAATACACCTAACCTGAATATCCATTGCCTTTGTACCGTGGCTGAACGGTTCCTTATGCTCCATATACCTTAATCTCCGGAATAGTGGGACTCCTCTCGTATACACTGGTATTTTCTGTACCAAGATATAAACAATAGCGTTAATAATATTGTAACACCCTAGTTCGTTCTAGTTCATGTATTTCCTTATTTATGGTATTTTCTTGATTTATTGTGTTTTGGGTGCGAATAATATATTTGACATTTGCATTTGCATCCGACCCGACCCACATACTTGAAACTTGTCTTGATTCATGTTTATGATTTATCCTGACTTGTTACGTAAACTTATGCACTTCATGAATACTGCATACTGGCATTTTATCTAGCATATGCATTATAAAATATAACATTTAAAGTCACATAAAATATTTTAAAAATACATTGCATGGCATGCTTGATACCCCTAACCCCATGGTAGCATCCGCACATCTTGTTCTTGTCCCGTTCAGTGAAACGGACTCGTTTGGATGACTACGCGCACGTGCGTGCATCCGTTCTTGGGGGTATGCATTTTCGTTACCCGGATATCCAATTTTAGTTTTGGTCGACACATATATTTTTCATATTTTGAAACTGAATTTTTAGACCCGACCTGGGTGTATTTTGGAGTAGATTTGTATTTGCCAAAATATCAAATTTTATTAATATAATATTTTAAATAATTATAACAGTTAAAAATTTAAATAACGTAAAAGATTTTTAAATTAATATCCTAACAAAAAAAACCTATCTCTCTCCTCTCTCTCTCTCTCTCACTCCTCTCGATCTCTCTCATCTCTCTCTCTTTCCTCCTTGTCAACTTCTTCTTCTTCTTCAATATTTCCGAGCCCACTACACCTACAAGAACCCTGAGAACCCATCACCACCACCAGCACCACCTCGTCGCCGACGACCCCTGCACCTCACCGCCGTTGATCTCGCCGACACCACCAGCTCGTCTCCCTAACTCCAGTGCACAATTCCAGTGAGCCTCTCTCCTTCTTCTTCTTCCTCTTTCTTTCTTTTCTTTCTTTAGTTCTTGATTTCTGTATTTCATAGTTCGCCGGAGCCGGGCTTGACGCCGACAATCCATACGACCCAAGAGAAGTACCTTACCTGCGTGATCACCCTTTTGTGTTGCTTGGACCCGTCCCGTGTGCCGTATGTGCGTCGCGACATTTTGCCGACGTCGGACGTACCGTACATATCCGTTTCATGATCAATCTAGGCAAGTTTATCTTGATACATGCTATGTTACTGTATTTACATCTATTGAATAAATATAACACTTGTAATTTAAATCATGAATCCCATGTTTAGTTTTACAGTTTTACGACATCCATATGCATCCGTACAAGTTATTTCACATCTAGTGCATGCAAACCTATCTTGTTACATACTATATTACAATATACTGCACCCAATAGAATATTTACATCTCATATTGTTTAGTTGTACATCCTGCATTTACCAGTTTATCATTTTACTGTTATATGACGTCCGTGTGCATCCGTATCATTATTTACTTGTCTAGTCGCATGCTAAATCATCTTGCTACGTGCTAGGTATAGTATCATGCATCCATATGAGTAAAGTGTTACCCGTTTATCACATTGTACATCCATACCGAAGTTTTACTGTTTTCGGATAACCGTTTGCATCCATATCATTTAAAATATATATAACTGCATCTATAGATCACATTAATTCATATTATTATTGTAGTAACACCCCATGCTTAATAAAATGCATTCTAATTAGTATTGGAACTGTAAATGTAACCCCTAATCGATATTTTTGTATCCATACCATTAATTCTATAACAATTCGCATACCATGTCACATTATTACATATTGTTGTTATATTGACACCTCATGCTTGATGTTGTGCACCCTACATAGTCATGATGTAACCCCTGATCGATATTTATGCATCCATGTTTTTATTGTACATCTGTACTTTCACCCTGATTCAATGCTATAGTTTGATTATGAGCACCCGTTGATACCTGTGCACTACTTGACATGACCTGATACACCACTACTTGACATGACTTGATACATGTACACTACTTGACATGACCTGATATATTACTACTTGACGTGTTACCTGATCCTGTTTCTAATGCCGACAATCCTGACATGTTGTCCCGATGGACATATCCTGTTGTCTGTATAGACAAATATGTTCCTGCTTGATCCTGTGTTGGCATTAGCTTCATATTTATCAATACCTGACTTGAATACATAACATGGGCGTAAGGGGAAATCAATGATGAAACCTGACTTGTAACTCAACAGTTCGACGCTTATACTGATCAGTTTTGGGGGCTAGGCCAGTCCCGGAATGATGTTGCTGACATAATTCGTTTGTACATGTTTCCTGTTTGTGCTTAGCGGCACGTCTCGGATTTAGCCCCGAGAGTCTGGACCGTGGTCCCGGGTACGCACAGGATACTATTGAGTTACACCGGCGATTCATCAAATTGATTTCACAGACTTGAGAGTAGTTAGCCCAGTAGCACAATTTAGTTTCACCGTTGCACTTCACATATACTGTTACACTATCCTGTTCCATATCCCTGCTCACTTATTACATTCATGTTACTTTTTATGATTCATGCCTGCATGATTTGTTACCCCCTGATTATATTATTATTGATGTTATGATGCACTGACGTTTGGGTTTTGCATGGACCAGATTCTCTACCTTGTCACAGGCTAATCAAGAGTATTTCCGCCGTCAGGCCGAGCAGTAAGGATCCAGTTAGTATCCAGTTTAGTTATGTTACTTTCCAGATGTTATCGTTTATTGGATCTATTGCTTCCGCATATTATTTCTTGACTCGTTTATTCTGGCTTATGGACATGTATTAGATAGTTTATTTTATTTCTACTATTCTTGATATCTTCTAGACAGCCATAATGTGACTGTGGAGGGATGTTTCCTAGCCACAAGTAGCATGGTTGGCTTTGTCACGTGCCGATCTTAGCGCACTCTAGGAAGCAGGGCGTGACAGGATTTGTTTGGTATCAGAGCCATAGGATTTAGGTTAATCGGGTTTTATTCTTCTGTAGTTGGGTATTGGACCCAATACATGAATTCGAAAGCCCGTAATTAGGAGCATGTCCTGCCACATTGTTGTCCTGATCCTTGGATCTTATCTTTCTCTTGACCTTTGTCTTGACGATATGCAAATAACTTGGCATCTCGGCTTGAAACCTTTTGGTTCCTTATTGTTTCTCCCTGTTCTTTTGATTCTGATACTAGGATTTGGGCGACTTGAACGGAGTTATGTGATTGTACCCATGAACTGCAGCATGGTTACAATGCGGTTCTCTACTTAAGTAACTTGGAGTCCTGGCCTTGATTCATTTCCTTGTTCCATGGTCGTTTTCTTACCTTAGTTCTCTCAGTGTCATTGCTTACCAGTTCATGTTTTGCAGATTTCTCGGTGATCGATACCGGCATCTATGATGTTGTCTTGGGAATAGACTTTCTCGGCACTTTCCATGCTCACATTAATTGTAGGGCAAAGAAAGTAATTTTCCAGATTCCCGGACATCCGAAGTTTGTTTTTGCTGGAGGTAGCAGATCTGTCGGGCCAGTCGAGTTTAGGGCTAGGCCGACACACAGTGTTCTTTCGTCGATGGAAGTTGATAAGGAGGAAGCGCCGGCTGTAGTTCGAGAGTTCTTAGACGTGTTCGAGGACATCTCGGGTTTACCGTCAAAACGAGATGTGGAGTTCGCGATCGATCTTGTTCCTGGTGCAACGCCAATCTCAAAGGCGTACTATCCGATGGCACCAGTGAAGTTGGAAGAATTCAAGAAGCAGGTTACTGAATTGCTAGAGAAGGGTTGTATTCGCAACAGCAATTCACCATGGGGAGCTCCAGTTCTTCTAGTAAAGAAGAAAGATGGCACAAGGAGGATGTGCATCGACTGTCGAGAATTAAACCGGGTGACTATTAAGAACAAGTACCCGATCCCTTGCATTGGTGAATTGTTCGAGCAACTTAGTGGCGCGAGGGTATTCTCGAAGCTGGATTTGCGATCCGGATATCATCAGGTCCGAGTTAAACCAGAGGATATTTGCAAGGCTGCGTTCCGAACTCGATATGGACATTATGAGTATTTAGTGATGCCATTCGAAGTCATGAATGCACCGGCAATATTTATGGACTTGATGAACCGAATGTTTTCACCGTTTTTGGACCAGTTTATTGTGGTGTTTATTGATGATATTCTGGTGTATTCGAGGAGCATTGAAAAGCATGCGGAACACTTGAAGATCACACTGCAGACATTGATGCATGAAAGATTATATGCAAAGATGAGCAAGTGCGAGTTTTGGTTTGAAGAAGTGAAGTTTTTGGGGCATGTCGTATCCGGAGATGGAATCATCGTTGATCCCGAGAAGATTGCAGCAGTTCGAGATTGGCCGATTCCGAAGAATATAGCAGAGATCAGAAGTTTTCTTGGACTTGCCGGATATTACAGAAGGTTCATGGAGAATTTTGCTCGTTTGGCTGAGCCTTTGACCAAGCTTACGCGTAAGGAAGTACAGTTTGTATGGACGGATAAGTGTTCGTCAGCTTTTGAGGCGTTGAAGCAATGGTTGATAACCGCTCCAATATTGACCGTACCAGACAGTTCTTGAGGATTGGTGATTCACAGCGACTCATCTAGGGAAGGTTTGGGATGTGTTTTGATGCAGCATGGGAAAGTTATAGCTTACGCGTCGAGACAGTTGAAAACCCATGAGAAGAATTACCCAACTCATGATTTGGAGCTAGCAGCTGTGATGTTCGCTTTGAAGATTTGGAGACGCTACTTATTGGGAGAAAGGGTCGAAGTATTCACCGATCACAAAAGCCTAAAGTATGTGTTCACACAGAAAGACCTTAACATGAGGCAGCGTAGATGGTTGAAGCTGATGGCTGACTACGATCTTGATCTTAAGTACCATCCGGGGAAAGTTAATGTAGTGCCGGATGCGCTTAGTTGGTTGCCAGCAATTTGGATGTTGACTGCACAGAAGGAGCTTATCGAAGATTTTCGGAGATTCGAGTTGGAGATCGTACTACCGAATTCTTCAGAATAGTTGATGCAGTTGTAAGTACAGTCGTCGTTGATCGAGAGTATTAAAGCAGCGCAGTCACAGGACCCAATATTGCAGAAGTTTCGAGAACAGGTTGAAGCTGGACTTCGAACGGACTTGTTGATTCATGAAGATGGTTCGTTGCGATATGGTAGCCGTTTGTGTGTGCCAAAAGGAGATATTCGTGAAGAGGATATGAAGGAGGCACACAGTTCCGCATATTCCGTACATCCAGGAGGCACGAAGATGTACCGTGATCTACGACAACATTTCTGGTGGGAAGGCATGAAAATGGAGATTGCTCGTTTTGTGGCGAAGTGCTTGGTGTGTCAGCAAGTTATGGCTGAACATCAAAAGGTTGCTGGTTTATTGCAACCACTTCCGATTCCTCAATGGAAGTGGGAACATATAACCATGGATTTCGTGACAGCTTTATCGCGGAGTCCAAAAGGCAACAATGCAGTTTGGGTGATTGTTGATCGATTGACCAAGGCAGCTCATTTCATACCATTTCGAGTTGGTCAATCAATGAAAGCGTTGGCAGAATGGTACATGCAGGAGATGTGAGATTGCATGGAGTACCTGTGAGCATCGTGTCCGATCGTAACACCCGGTTCTTATCGCATTTCTGGAGGAGTTTACAGGAAAGTTTGGGGACGCGATTGAAGTTTAGCACAGCTTATCATCCTCAGACAGATGACCAGTCGGAGAGAACGATCCAAACTCTTGAAGACATGTTGAGAGCTTGTACGTTTGACTTCAAGGGTTCGTGGGAGGATCATCTACACTTGGTGGAGTTTTCGTACAACAACAGTTTTCAGGCGACTATTCAGATGGCTCCATTCGAAGCATTATATGGTCGCAAGTGTCGTTCACCTGTTTGTTGGGACGATATTCGAGAACGAAGATTGTTGGGACTGGATTTGATCGTGCAAATAGTAGAGAAGGTTAATACTATCCGAAATCACATGAAGGCAGCACAGGATCGGCAGAAGAGTTGGGCTGACACATCGAGAAGACCTCTAGAGTTCGCTGTTGGTGATCTGGTATTCTTGAAGATATCACCTATTAGAGTAGTAATTCGTTTTCGGAGTCGAGGCAAACTTAGTCCTTGATTTGTGGGGCCTTTCGAGATTTTGGAGCGTGTTGGAGAAGTGGCTTATCGATTGGCGTTACCACAATCTTTGGCGAATGTTCATGACGTGTTTCATGTATCTCAACTCCGTAAGTATGTTCGAGATGAAATACACGTGCTGGATCATTCAGAGCTGACTGTTAGGGAGGATTTGACCTTTGAGGAACGGCCGATGTCGATTGTTGATCGAAGAGAAAAGGTCCTTAAGAACAAGGTTATCCCTCTCATACTTGTTTCTTGGGATAATCGCTCGCACGGAGAATCGACTTGGGAACGAGAAGACGAGATTCAACAGATGTTTCCAGATCTCTTCCTGTAGTTTCATGTTGTTTACCTTTTCTTGTCTTGGGAATTTCGACGACGAAATTCTTTTTGTTGTTTGGTATAATGCAACACCCAAGTTCGTTCTAGTTCATGTATTTCCTTATTTATGGTATTTTTTTTATTTATTGTGTTTTGGGTGCGAATAGTATATTTGACATTTGTATTTGCATCCGACCCGACCCACATACTTGAACCTGTCTTGATTCAAGTTTATGATTTGTCCTGACTTGTTACGTAAACTTTTGCACTTTCATGAATACTGCATACTGGAATTTTATCTAGCATCTGCATTTTTAAATATAACATTTAAAATCACATAAAATATTTTAAAAATACATTGGATGGCCTACTTGATACCCATAACCCCGTGGTAGCATCCGCGCATCTTGTTCTCGTCCCGTTCAGTGAAACAGACTCGTTTGGATGGCTACGCGCACGTATGTGCATCCGTTCTTGGGGGTATGCATTTTCGTTACCCGGATATCCAATTTTAGTTTTGGTCGATACATATATTTTTCATATTTTGAAACTGAATTTTTAGACCCGACCTGCGCGTATTTTGGAGTAGTTTTGTATTTGCCAAAATATCAAATTTTATTAATATAATATTTTAAATAATTATAACAGCTTAAAATTTAAATAACGTAAAATATTTTTAAATTAATATCCTAAAAAAACAAAACTATCTCTCCTCTCTCTCTCTCTCTCACTCCTCTCGATCTCTCTCATCTCTCTCTCTCTCCCCCCTCCTTGTCATCTTCTTCTTCTTCTTCAACATTCCCGAGCCCACTGCACCCACAAGAACCCCGATAACCCATCACCATCACCTGCACCACCTCGTCGCCGACGACCCCTGCACCTCACCGCCATTGATCTCGCCGACACCACCAGCTTGTTTCCCAAACTCCAATGCACAATTCCAGTGAGCCTATCTCCTTCTTCTTCTTCCTCTTTCTTTCTTTTCTTTCTTTAGTTCTTGATTTCTGTATTTCATAGTTCGCCGGAGCCGGGCTTGACACCGACGATCCAGACGACCCAGGGGAAGTATCTTACCTGCGTGATCACCCTCTTGCGTTGCTTGGACCCATCCCGTGTGCCGTACGTGCGTCGCGACATTTTGCCGACGTCGGACGTACCGTACATATCCGTTTCATGATCAATCTAGGCAAGTTTATCTTGCTACATGCTATGTTACTGTATTTACATCTATTGAATAAATATAATACTTGTATTTTAAATCATGCATCCCATGTTTAGTTTTACAGTTTTACGACATCCATATGCATCCATACAAGTTATTTCACATCTAGTGCATAGAAACCTATCTTGTTACATACTATATTACAATATACTGCACCCAATGGAATATTTACATCTCATATTGTTTATTTGTACATCCTGCATTTACCAGTTTATCATTTTACTGTTATATGACGTCCGTGTGCATCCGTATCATTATTTACATGTCTAGTCGCATGCTAAATCATCTTGTTACGTGCCGGGTATAGTATTATGCATCCATATGAATAAAGTGTTACCCATTTATCACACTGTACCTCCATACCGAAGTTTTACTGTTTTCGGATAATCGTTTGCATCCATATCATTTAAAATATATATAACTGCATCTATAGATCACATTAATTCATATTATTATTGTAGTAACACCCCATGCTTAATAAAGTGCATTCTAATTAGTATTGGAACTGTAAATGTAACCCCTAATCGATATTTTTGTATCCATACCATTAATTCTATAACTATTCGCATACCATGTCACATTATTACATATTGTTGTTATATTGACACCTCATGCTTGATGTTGTGCACCCTACATAGTCATGATGTAACCCCTGATCGATATTTGTGCATCCATGCTTTTATTGTACATCCGTACTTTCACCCTGATTCAATACTTGCTATAGTTTGATTATGAGCACCCGTTGATACCTGTGCACTACTTGATATGACCTGATACACCACTACTTGACATGACTTGATACATGTACACTACTTGACATGGCCTGATATGTTACTACTTGACGTGTTACCTAATCTTGTTTCTAATGCCGACAATCCTGACATGTTGTCCCGATGGACATATCCTGTTGTCTGTATAGACAAACCTGTTCCTGCTTGATCCCGTGTTGGCATTAGCTTCAGATTTATCAATATCTAACTTGAATACATAACTTGGGGGTAAGGGAAAATCAATGATGAAACCTGACTTGTAACTCAACAGTTCGACGCTTATACTGATCAGTTTTGGGCGGTAGGCCAGTCCCGGAATGATGTTGCTGACATCATTCGTCTGTACATGTTTCCTGTTTGTGCTTAGCGGCACGTTTCGGATTCAGCTCCGAGAGTCTGGACCGTGGTCCCGGGTACGCATGGGATACTATTGAGTTACACCGACGATTCATCAAATTGATTTCACAGACTTGAGAGTAGTTAGCCCAGTAGTACAATTTAGTTTCACCGCTGCACATCACATGTACTGTTACACTTCCCTGTTCCATATCCCTGCTCACTTATTACATTCATGTTACTGTTTATGATTCATGCCTGCATGACTTGTTACCCCTGATTATATTATTATTGATGTTATGACGCACTGACGTCTGGGTTTTGCATGGACCAGATTCTCTACTTTGTCGCAAGCTAATCAGGAATATTTCCGCCGTCAGGCCGAGCAGTGAAGATCCAGTTAATATCCAGTTTAGTTATGTTACTTTCCAGATGTCATCGTTTATTGGATCTATTGCTTCTGCATATTATTTCTTGACTCGTTTATTCTGGCTTATGGACATGCACTAGATAGTTTATTTTATTTCTACTGTTCTTGATATCTTCTAGACAGCCGTAATGTGACTGTGGAGGGATATTTCCTAGCCACAGGTAGCATGGTTGGCTCTGTCACGTGCCGATCTTAGCACACTCTGGGAAGCGGGATGTGATAGGGTTTGTTTGGTATCAGAGCCATAGGATTTAGGTTAATCGGGTTTGATTCTTTTGTAGTTGGGTATTGGACCCAATACATGAATTCGAAAGCCCGTAATTAGGAGCATGTCCTGCCATATTGTTGTCATGATTCTTAAATCTTATCTTTCTCTTGACCTTTGTCTTGACGATATGCAAACAACTTGGCATCTCAGCTTGAAACTTTTTGGTTCCCTATTGTTTCTCCCTGTTTCTTTGATTCTGATACTAGGATTTGGGCGACTTGAACAGAGTTATGTGATTGTACTCATGAACTGCAGCATGATTACAATGCTGTACTCTACTTAAGTAACTTGGAGTCCTGGCCTTGATTCATTTCCTTGTTCCATGGTCGTTTTCTTACCTTAGTTCTCTCAGTGTCATTGCTTACCAGTTCATCTTTTGCAGATTTCTCGGTGATCGATACCGGCAGCTATGATGTTGTCTTGGGAATGGACTTTCTTGGCACTTTCCATGCTCACATTGATTGTAGGGAAAAGAAAGTGATTTTCCAGATTGCCGGACATCCGGAGTTTGTTTTTGCTGGAGGTAGTAGATCTGTCGGGCCAGTCGAGTTTAGGGCCAGGCCGACACACAGTGTTCTTTTGTCGATGAAAGTTGATAAGGAGGAAGCGACGGCTGTAGTTCGAGAGTTCTTGGACGTGTTCGAGGACATCTCGGGTTTACCGTCAAAACGAGATGTGTAGTTCACGATCGATCTTGTTCCTGGTGCAACGTCAATCTCAAAGGCGTACTATCCGATGGCACCAGTGGAGTTGGAAGAATTCAAGAAGCAGGTTACCGAATTGCTAGAGAAGGGTTGGATTCGCAACAGCAATTCACCTTGGGGAGCTCCAGTTCTTCAAGTAAAGAAGAAAGATGGCACAAGGAGGATGTGCATCGACAGTCGAGAATTAAACCGGGTGACTATTACGAACAAGTACCCGATCCTTCGCATTGGTGAATTGTTCGAGCAACTTAGTGGCGCTAGGGTATTCTCGAAGCTGGATTTGCAATCCGGATATCATCAGGTCCGAGTTAAATCAGAGGATATTTGCAAGGCTGCGTTCCGAACTCGATATGGACATTACGAGTATTTAGTGATGCCATTCGGAGTCATGAATACACCGACAATATTTATGGACTTGATGAACCGAATCTTTTTACCGTTCTTGGACCAGTTTATTGTGGTGTTTATTGATTATATTCTGGTGTATTCGAGGAGCATTGAAGAGCATGCGGAACACTTGAAGATCGCACTGCAGACATTGAGGCATGAAAGATTATATGCAAAGATGAGCAAGTGCGAATTTTGGTTTCAAGAAGTGAAGTATTTGGGGCATGTCGTATCCGGAGATGGAATCGTCGTTGATCCCGAGAAGATTGTAGCAGTTCGAGATTGGCCGATTCTGAAGAACATAGCAGAGATCAGAAGTTTTCTTGGACTTGCCGGATATTACAGAAGGTTCGTGGAGAATTTTTCTCGTTTGGCTGAGTCTTTGACCAAGCTTACGCGTAAGGAAGCACAATTTGTATGGACGGATAAGTGTTCGTCAGCTTTTGAGGCGTTGAAGCAAAGGTTGATAACCGCTCCTATTTTGACCGTACCAGACAGTTCCGGAGGATTGGTGATTCACAGCGACGCATCTAGGGAAGGTTTGGGATGTGTTTTGATGCAGCATAGGAAAGTTATAGCTTACGCGTCGAGACAGTTGAAAACCCATGAGAAGAATTACCCAACTCATGATTTGGAGCTAGCAGCTGTGATGTTCGCTTTGAAGATTTGGAGACACTACTTATTAGGCGAAAGGGTCAAAGTATTCACTGATCACAAAAGCCTAAAGTATGTGTTCACACAGAAAGAGCTTAACATGAGGCAGCGTAGATGGTTGGAGCTGATTGCTGACTACGATCTTGATCTTAAGTACCATCCGGGGAAAGTTAATGTAGTGTCGGATGCGCTTAGTCGGTTGCCAGCAATTTGGATGTTGACTGCACAGAAGGAGCTTATCGAAGATTTTCGGAGATTCGAGTTGGAGATCGTACTACCGCATTCTTCGGGATAGCTGATGCAGTTGTAAGTACAGTCGTCGTTGATCAAGAGTATTAAAGCAGCGCAGTCATAGGACCCAAGATTGCAGAAGTTTCGAGAACAGGTTGAAGCTGGACTTCGAACGGACTTATTGATTCATGAAGATGGTTCGTTGCGATATGGTAGCCGTTTGTGTGTGCCAAAAGGAGATATTCGTGAAGAGGTTATGAAGGAGCCACACAGTTCTGCATATTCCGTACATCCAGGAGGCACGAAGATGTACCGTGATCTACGACATCATTTCTGGTGGGAAGGCATGAAAATGGAGATTGCTCATTTTGTGGCGAAGTGCTTGGTGTGTCAGGCTGAACATCAGAGGGTTGCTGGTTTATTACAACCACTTCCGATTCCTCAATGGAAGTAGGAATATATAACCATGGATTTCTTGACAGCTTTACCGCGGAGTCCAAAAGGCAACAATGCAGTTTGGGTGGCTGTTGATCGATTGACCAAGGCAGCTCATTTCATACCATTTCGAGTTGGTCAATC
Organism: Agapanthus africanus; assembly: GCA_030015575.1. Lineage (NCBI taxonomy): Eukaryota > Viridiplantae > Streptophyta > Magnoliopsida > Asparagales > Amaryllidaceae > Agapanthus > Agapanthus africanus. The sequence goes on along the minus strand of JASDDO010000024.1, from coordinate 348,309,359 downwards.
AACGAAAGCGTTGGCAGAACGGTACATGCAGGAGATTGTGAGATTTCATGGAGTACCTGTGAGCATCGTGTCCGATCGTGACACCCGGTTATTATCTCACTTCTGGAGGAGTTTACAGGAAAGTTTGGGGATGTGATTGAAGTTTAGCACAGCTTATCATCCTCAGACAGATGGCCAGTCGGAGAGAACGATCCAAACTCTTGAAGACATGTTGAGAGCTTGTACGTTTGACTTCAAGGGTTCGTGGGAGGATCATCTACATTTGGTGGAGTTTTCGTACAACAACAGTTTTCAGGCGACTATTCAGATGGCTCCATTCGAAGCATTGTATGGTCGCAAGTGTCGTTCACCTGTTTGTTGGGACGATGTTCGAGAACGAAGATTGTTGGGACTGGATTTGATCGTGCAAATAGTAGAGAAGGTTAATACTATCCGAAATCACATGAAGGCAGCACAGGATCGACAGAAGAGTTGGGACGACACATCGAGAAGACCTCTAGAGTTCGCTATTGGTGATCTGGTATTCTTGAAGATATCACCTATTAGAGGAGTAATTCGTTTTGGGAGTCGAGGCAAGCTTAGTCCTTGATTTGTGGGGCCTTTCGAGATTTTGGAGCGTGTTGGAGAAGTGGCTTATTGATTGGCGTTACCACAATCTTTGGCGAATGTTCATGACGTGTTTCATGTATCTCAACTCCGTAAGTAGGTTCGAGATGAAACACACGTGCTGGATCATTCGGAGCTGACTGTAAGGGAGGATTTGACCTTTGAGGAACGACCGATGTCGATTGTTGATCAAAGAGAAAAGGTCCTTAAGAACAAGGTTATCCCTCTCATACTTGTTTCTCGGGGAAATCGCTCGCACGGAGAATCGACTTGGGAACGAGAAGACGAGATTCGACAGTAGTTTCATGTTGTTTACCTTTTCTTGTCTTGGGAATTTCGAGGACGAAATTCTTTTTGTAGTTGGGTATAATGTAACACCCTAGTTCGTTCTAGTTTATGTATTTCCTTATTTATGGTATTTTCTTGATTTATTGTGTTTTGGGTGCGAATAGTATATTTGACATTTGTATTTGCATCCGACCCGACCCACATACTTGAAACCTGTCTTGATTCATGTTTATGATTTATCCCGACTTGTTACGTAAACTTGTGCACTTTCATGAATACTGCATACTGGAATTTTATCTAGCATCTGCATTTTTAAATATAACATTTAAAGTCACATAAAATATTTTAAAAATACATTGCATGGCCTGCTAGATACCCCTAACCCCGTGGTAGCATCCGCGCATCTTGTTCTTGTCCTGTTCAGTGAAACGGACTCGTTTGGATGGCTACGCGCACGTAAGTGCATCCGTTCTTGGGGATATGCATTTTCGTTACCCGGATATCCAATTTTAGTTTTGGTCGACACATATATTTTTCATATTTTGAAACTGAATTTTTAGACCCGACCTGCGCGTATTTTGGAGTAGTTTTGTATTTGCCAAAATATCAAATTTTATTAATATAATATTTTAAATAATTATAACAGGTTAAAATTTAAATAACGTAAAAGATTTTTAAATTAATATCCTAAAAAAAACCCTCTCTCTCTCTCTCACTCCTCTCGATCTCTCTCATCTCTCTCTCTCCTCCTTGTCATCTTCTTCTTCTTCAACATTCCCGAGCCCACTGCACCCATAAGAACCCCGAGAACCCATCCCCACCACTTGCACCACCTCGTCGCCGACGACCCCTGCACTTCACCGCCGTTGATCTCGCCGACACCACCAGCTCGTCTCCCTAACTCCAGTGCACAATTCCAGTGAGCCTCTCTCCTTCTTCTTCTTCCTCTTTCTTTCTTTTCTTTCTTTAGTTCTTGATTTCTATATTTCATAGTTATCCGGAGCCGGACTTGACGCCGACGATCCAGACGACCCAGGGGAAGTACCTTACCTGCATGATCACCCTCTTGCGTTGCTTGGACCCGTCTCGTGTGCCGTACGTGCGTCGCGACATTTTGCCAATGTCGGACGTACCGTACATATCCTTTTCGTGATCAATCTAGGCAAGTTTATCCTTCTACATGCTATGTTACTGTATTTACATCTATTGAATAAATATAACACTTGTATTTTAAATCATGCATCCCATGTTTAGTTTTACAGTTTTACGACATCCATATGCATCCATACAAGTTATTTCACATCTAGTGCATGCAAACCTATCTTGTTACATACTATATTATAATATACTACACCCAATGGAATATTTACATCTCATATTGTTTAATTGTACATCTTTCATTTACCAGTTTATCATTTTACTGTTATATGACGTTCGTGTGCATCCGTATCATTATTTACTTGTCTAGTCGCATGCTAAATCATCTTGCTACGTGCTAGGTATAGTATCATGCATCCATATGAGTAAAGTGTTACCCGTTTATCACATTGTACATCCATACCGAAGTTTTACTGTTTTCGGATAACCGTTTGCATCCATATCATTTAAAATATATATAACTGCATCTATAGATCACATTAATTCATATTATTATTGTAGTAACACCCCATGCTTAATAAAGTGCATTCTAATTAGTATTGGAACTGTAAATGTAACCCCTAATCGATATTTGTGTATCCATACCATTAATTCTATAACTATTCGCATACCATGTCACATTATTACATATTGTTGTTATATTGACACCTCATGCTTGATTTTGTGCACCCTACATAGTCATGATGTAACCCCTGATCGATATTTGTGCATCCATGCTTTTATTGTACATCCGTACTTTCAACCTGATTCAATACTTGCTATAGTTTGATTATGAGCACCTGTTGATACCTGTGCACTACTTGACATGACCTGATACACCACTACTTGACATGACTTGATACGTGTACACTACTTGACATGACCAGATATATTACTACTTGACGTGTTACCTGATCCTGTTTCTAATGCTGACAATCCTGACATGTTCTCCCGATGGACATATCCTGTTGTCTATATAGAGAAACCTGTTCCTGCTTGATCCTGTATTGGCATTAGCTTCAGATTTATCAATACCTGACTTGAATACATAACTTGGGGGTAAGGGGAAATCAATGATGAAACCTGACTTGTAACTCAACAGTTCGATGCTTATACTGATCAGTTTTGGGGGCTAGGCCAGTCCCGGAATGATGTTGCTGACATCATTCGTCTGTACATGTTTCGTGTTTGTGCTTAGCGGCACGTTTCAGATTCAGCCCCGAGAGTCTGAACCGTGGTCCCGGGTACGCACGGGATACTATTGAGTTACACCGACGATTCATCAAATTGATTTCACAGACTTGAGAGTAGTTAGCCCAGTAGCACAATTTAGTTTCACCGTTGCACTTCACATGTACTGTTACACTTCCCTATTCCATATCCCTGCTCACTTATTACATTCATGTTACTGTTTATGATTCATGCCCGCATGACTTGTTACCCCTGATTATATTATTATTGATGTTATGACGCACTGATGTCTAGGTTTTGCATGGACCGGATTCTCTACCTTGTCATAGGCTAATCAGGAGTATTTCCGCCGTCAGGCCGAGCAGTGAGGATCCAGTTAGTATCCAGTTTAGTTATGTTACTTTCCAGATGTTATCGTTTATTGGATCTATTGCTTCCGCATATTATTTCTTGACTCGTTTATTCTAGTTTATGGACATGTACTAGATAGTTTATTTTATTTCTACTGTTCTTGATATCTTCTAGACAGCCGTAATGTGACTGTGGAGGGATATTTCCTAGCCACAGGTAGCATGGTTGGCTCTGTCACGTGCCGATCTTAGCGTACTCTAGGAAGCAGGGCGTGACAGGGTTTGTTTGGTATCAGAACCATAGGATTTAGGTTAATCGGGTTTGATTCTTTTGTAGTTGGGTATTGGACCCAATACATGAATTCGAAAGCCCGTAATTAGGAGCATGTCCTGCCACATTGTTGTCCTGGTCCTTGGATCTTATCTTTCTCTTGACCTTTGTCTTGACGATATGCAAATAACTTGGCATCTCGGCTTGAAACCTTTTGGTTCCCTATTGTTTCTCCCTGTTCCTTTGATTCTGATACTAGGATTTGAGCGACTTGAACGGAGTTATGTGATTGTACCAATGAACTACAGCATGGTTACAATGCGGTTCTCTACTTAAGTAACTTGGAGTCCTGGCCTTGATTCATTTCCTTGTTCCATGGTCGTTTTCTTACCTTAGTTCTCTCAGTGTCATTGCTTACCAGTTCATGTTTTGCAGATTTCTCGGTGATCGATACCGGCAGCTATGATGTTGTCTTGGGAATGGACTTTCTCGGCACTTTCCAAGCTCACACTGATTGTAGGGCAAAGAAAGTGATTTTCCAGATTCCCGGACATCCGGAGTTTGTTTTTGCTGGAGGTAGCAGATCTGTCGGGCCAGTCGAGTTTAGGGCTAGGCCGACACACAGTGTTCTTTCGTCGATGGAAGTTGATAAGGAGGAAGTGCCAGCTGTAGTTCGAGAGTTCTTGGACGTGTTCGAGGACATCTCGGGTTTACCGTCAAAACGAGATGTGGAGTTCGCGATCGATCTTGTTCCTGGTGCAACGCATATCTCAAAGGCGTACTATCCGATGTCACCAGTTGAGTTGGAAGAATTCAAGAAGCAGGTTACCGAATTGCTAGATAAGGATTGGATTCGCAACAGCAATTCACCTTAGGGAGCTCCAATTCTTCTAGTAAAGAAGAAAGATGGCACAAGGAGGATGTGCATCGACTGTCGAGAATTAAACCAGGTGACTATTAAGAACAAGTACCCGATCCCTCGCATTGGTGAATTGTTCGAGCAACTTAGTGGCGCGAGGGTATTTGTTCACACCATAATATTGTATTATTATATTCCCCTTTCTTATTCGTTTTATAAATAAATAGGTGCTTTTGACGCATGTCTGCTACATATTACAGGTTACAGGTTCTTGGATCTAAAACAGTGAAAACGATGAAAAGACGATGCAAAAGTGGACTTTGTCCAACAAACAGAAGACTCTTGATCAAGCCTACATCAAAGATAAAATTCACAAAGTACAAGGCAATGCAAGGTCCAAGATTACAAAGCGAACGGTTAAAAGTCCACCGTAATTATTCACTGGAGATCTGGAAGAAACATAGAAGCTATTTTAATAAAAGAACCAAATAATAAGGAAGCCCAAAGACAGAAGAGCCCACAAAGGAAATTTCAAGGCCCAATACTTCCTTTTAAAGAGACAGAGACATAAAATTTTACCAAAGCTTGGAGTCTACTTTGACTAGGTCTTCCTAAGGATATTTTGGTAAATGTAGACGTGCGAATCAATTGTAACCTAGGGTTTCCTATCCTCTATAAATAGGAACTCTAAATCATTGTAAAGGCTATGCCTCCCTTCATTAATAAATTTCAGCATTCTTTTGGAGAGCATCATTTTTTGTAAGTTCTTTATTTTCTGCCCTAGGTTAATTTTCTATTCTTGCCCTAGATAAATTTAATTCGTTGCCCCAGTTAATCTTTTATTCTCTGCCCTAGATAAATGTATTTTAATTCCCTAATGAGTGAGTAGTCTCCGCTCTTGTTAGGGTTAGATCTGGGGAAGGTTTGAGAGACGAAGATCTCTCATCCCCTTTCTTGCCCATCATATATTTTCATAGGACTCTATGCATACATGCACATACCGCTCTCTACGGCACCCTATCCCTCAAGGTAGCGGTGATACCGTAGTATAAAGGCCCGGTTGTGATGTTTTCCATGGAGGTTAGGGTAAGGATTGATAAAGGAAGGACAAGAAACTAGAGGAAGAAAACATCTTCCCGACGATTCTAATCCCTTTTATTAATAATTACCATAACACCTAATTAGATCTTCATATGGGTATAGAAAGCGGTGAGATTTATAGACTTTCCAAACTTAACTTAGATCTAACTCTAGCAAGACTTAGATATAGATTAATTTAGTTTTTAGATTTAATAATCAATCCGAACACCCATCGGAATTAACTCGTTTGAGCGACTAGGAAATTCACAACATCCCTGTGGACCGACCCGTACTCACCGGCTAGCTACATGCGACGCCGTTCTTGATTGCGGTAATAGATAGTTTTTGAGATCAAATCAAATGGCGCTGTTGCCGGGGATGGCGTAGTATTTCCTTTTTGTAATTTCGGGTTAATCTAAATTAAAAAACCATAAAAACTGAAAAATCACAAAAATATAAATATATATCATCTGTTATTTTTGGAAGGGTATTTTTTTTTGAATCTCTGCAGGATCTACGGATCTGGAAAAATCCAGAGTTCGAAACAGAAAAAGATACATCAGATCAGAAAGAGGTTGGAAAAGCAGAACAGCTCAATTTGTTTGGAGACCTGAAGCCTCCATACCGCCGCTAATCCGCCGCGCAAGCGCGCTCCCGCCGAGGTTCGGCGGCCCATTTGCCACGTCAGCGCGCGATATTTGCACTGTTTGCTCCCTTTTTCCCTCTTCTGCCAATCCCTATATATCTTTTGTCAAATCTTCTGCAGGATTCTTTGCGCTAAAAATCTTCCCCCTTCCAATAAATTGATTTTCTGCAGGATTCTTTGCGCTGCGCATAAAATAAAAAGATTTGATTGCAAGTGATTTTTCTGTTTTGCATATCTTTAAAACTGACTTTAAGGGGCTTTTGACCAATTCAGATTGGGTGGGGATATCATCACCCTTCCCAGGACCCCAGAAATCACATAAGGCATTTGCATTGACCATATTTAATTAAAAAAATACCAGATTCGGCCCTAAGGACTTTGAGCTCAATAGGACAGAGGACTAGTTATAGGCATCGGCCGTTTATCCTAACCTGACTTTGCGGTGTCTAGGCAAGTGTGTCAAGGCAAGTGGTTACTTAATTAGGACCGCTACTTGTAGCGGGGAGCCTCCCACTTACCTGGCACTTACCTGGCCGCAATTGGCGGTGAAGAGGCGGTTTGAGGTCCTATTTCTAGCCCTTTGGAACAGTTAGGAGCTGTCTAGCTGACCTAGGTGACCCTAGATCTAGGCCTGATTGTGCATTTCTGGTTGATTGCATTTGTGTCTAAGCCCTTATTGAAAAATTTTGCAAAACAAATAATAAAAAAAATAAGAGGAATTTTTTTTTTTATAAAAACACTTGCAACTTTTGTCGCTAAGAAATCCGTGCACTCCAATCTTCTTTCTCTTCTCCTTCTTTAATCATGGGTACCCCACATCATAAATCTCTTGCCGAACTTTGGTATCCCGAACCTAACTTTGCGTCGTACGTCAATTGTTTCGGTCGATTTAAAGAAGATCCCTCCATGCCAAAAATATCTTTGAAAGATCAAATAGAAGCGTCTAGAAGAAATAGTTTGACTTTTCAACCCACTTTGTGTCAACCATGTCAACCTTCACCACCTTCGTATGTTGATGCCACTTTTTCGAGTCCAGCTGTAACTCCTAAACCGATGTCCATTGCTGAGCATATTGCTCAATCTCGTAGCCGATCTTTCACCCCTCTCCACACATCTAGTTCTAGGGATCAACAAGTCCATTCACCTTTTTATCCACATGTTGACCCTACTCCTGTCCAACCATCCAATTCCTACTAGTCCTACCCGACTTTCCCACCTTCACTAGACACTGTTTCTACACAGTCATTAGGGAGTTTCACGTATCCAAACAGTTTCGAATCTTTTACCGAAACCCTTTCACAACCCATGTCTAGTTTGGAACAGTCGTTGAAAGCTTATATTTTAGCAACAAACAAAATGGTTAGGAATGTGGAAGCATCCATTACCGTCTTTAGACAACCTTGTGAACCGGCAGCTAGTTTTCAACTAGTTTCAAATTTTTCAATGTATAAGGAGGCGGTTGGACAGAGTGAGAATGTGAGAGGATTTCCAAATCAAACCTACCCATACCCAATTGAATCCAACAACTCCAATTTTCAAACATGTGTCCAAAATGATGAGTTGTGTGACTTTGTAGTGCTTGATTTTCCAGATTGTGAAGAACCCCTTTCGAGTGAAACCACACGTAATCCTTTTGAACTTTACACCTCCACTCTAGAACCTAAATCGATAAATATCCATGCTTTTTATGAGGTGTCAGAAAATATTGATTTTCACTTGATTGAGGATATAGACGCCGGGAATATTTCAGATGATGAACCTGTCGATTTGATTGAAATTTTATGTCCAATTCATCATCCCGAGTCATTAATTGTTTCTCCCGAACATCATATGCGTCTTGATTTCGATGATAATGGCATGGATGAGATAAATATTAAGGAGAATTATGAGGATAGTATTGAGGAGAGTAGTGAGGATAATATTGAGGTTGAACCATTTTTGTTTGATGTGTTGGATTTTCCAATTCATTCTCTTGAACCTTTACCTAAATCACCCTCCCTCCTTTCCATCGTTCCGACCACGCCTAATATCACGCTTGAAGACTGTGAGTTTGAAAAATTTCTCTTTGAATCTAACACAGTTCTCACAGACGATAACACGTACGAGTGTTTCACTTTTTCGGACGATGTTGATGACTCACCGCCCGAGTTTGAGTCCTTTACATTTTTTGATGAGTTAGTCGAACCATCAGACTCGGTTGCTTACAGTTGTTTCGAACCATTGATGGAATCCTTCAAGTTCACGACAGATTACTTAGGTGAGAATAACATTATCCCTAATTCACTCCCTTTCGTCCTTCCTATCGTTCCGACCGTACAAGAGACCGTTACGCTTTCATCTTCTATACCAAGTTCGACGTACCCATATTTTCTTGCTAATCTTGAGGGATTTGACCCCATTGCTCGACGGGTTGATAGATTAGCGCAATCGCTTTTAACAAATCAGTCATCACAAATTGCGCTAATTTATTCACTCGATTTACACCCTCAAGATCGTACTCTACTTCTTTCTCTTTTCCGTCATTCTTCTCCCCCACCGAGACCGTATCCCGTTTCTACCTCCACACGGTCTCGTATACTTCTCATCTCTTTTCTTTCCACTCCATTCTTTCACCAACTCGACCATTACCACGATAAGATTTTTGAATGGTTGGTGCTAACCTTTGGCTTGTGTAAGGCCAAGCTTAAGTTTGGAGTGAACCTTGTTGTATATATGTATATATATTTTTTGTTTTCTTTTTCTATAAAAAATAAAAAAAAATCAAAACATTAAAAAATATATAAAAATATTTTGTAAGTAAATAAACAGGGGAGTGCCGGCATTTTGACCCTCTTGGTGTAGCATGACAGTGAGGACACTGTCAAGTTTAAGTTTGGGGGTATGCTCGGTAAGTCTTCTTCCTTCGCATTCATATGTACATTTTTGCATTTGCATACTTATTTTAAAACCCAAAAAAATTGAAAAAATTCAAAAATTATAAAAATTATTGTATTCAATTTTGGCCATATTTGATTTGAGTTTGACAAATAGGTTAACTGGATAGGAACAACTAGATCTTAGACTTAGTAAATTAAAAACCCTAAAAATAACCTTCCTTAAAATTTAACGGTAGAAAGTATATGCCTTTGTAGTTTATTTAGAAATAGGCAAATTTTGGGTTCACTTCTTGGGCTAAGTTGAAACAAAGGAAAAGTATTGATGTTCTTATTAGAGTATAAGTTTGAAAAATAATTCCTAACTTAAGTCTAGATTCTGAAAATGTACCCTACAATTTGCACAATCACACACCTTGAAACTTGGAATAGTAGAAGAGACCTTGAAATTCTCTTGTCTAAAGTCCTTAGTACGAAGAAAAGGAAATAAAAAAATACAAGTGTGAATAAAATAAAATAAATGAACACTGGTTTTTGTGATTACTTAAGGCTGCAAAAATAGAAAAATATTTAGCGAGGGTGCTTCATCACCTAGTGCCTTAGACCAACTGGTTTGAGAGTCACTGCTAAAGCCTTAGGTGTTGCAAGACTATGAATTACGCTTTAATGTGCAAACACGTCTTGTAATCGGTTGTTGGTACCTCAAGAAGTATTAACGGTCGCATGAAGGACGTGTAAGCAAAATTCACCAATTAAAAAGTGCTTTGGACAACGGACAAGAGTATGATTGCTTGATTTGAATTTCCAAGTGTAGGGGTGATATATACACACACGTAGGGATATGTGATTGGAGTTTAAATGAGAGAAAGGAGTGAAGAATAGAACTTGTATCTTTAGTAGAGTTGATAAAAATTTCTAAGTGGAGATGTAACCCTAGAAGGAAAACTTAAGAGATGCCGAAAGCTAAGTAGGTCTGCAGAACATTTATAATCTTAAGTTAAATGATGAGGAAGTGTGAAAAATATGGATGGATAATTTACGAGTCAACGATGATAGAATTCCTTGTTAGAAAACCTAATTGGAGAATAAAAATTAATGGGCCGAATTGATAGGATTTTGTGGGTAGTATCCGCTGAAAACCCTCAGGAGACAACACTCCTCCTACTAGGGACACCTAGAGGTTTAACGGCTTGTTGCACGTGCTCAGTGCAATCGCGTTTCCCTGCGAAAGTGCGGTTAGGTTTTTGTAGAGAATAAAAATAAGTTTGCTCGAGGACGAGCAAAAGATAAGTTTGGGGGTATTTGTTCACCCCATAATATTGTATTATTATATTCCCCATTCTTATTCGTTTTATAAATAAACAGGTGCTTTTGACGCATGTCTGCTACATATTACAGGTTACAGGTTCTTGGATCTAAAACAGTGAAAACGATGAAAAGACGATGCAAAAGTGGACTTTGACCAACAAACAGAAGACTCTTGATCAAGCCTACATCAAAGATAAAATTCACAAAGTAGAAGGCAATGCAAGGTCCAAGATTACAAAGTGAACGGTTAAAAGTCCACCGTAATTATTCACTGGAGATCTGAAAGAAACATAGAAGCTATTTTAATAAAAAAACCAAATAATAAGGAAGCCCAAAGACAGAAGAGCCCACAAAGGAAATTTCAAGGCCCAATACTTCCTTTTAAAGAGACAAAGACATAAAATTTTACCAAAGCTTGGAGTCTACTTTGACTAGGTCTTCCTAAGGATATTTTGGTAAATGTAGACGTGTGAATCAATTGTAACCTAGGGTTTCCTATCCTCTATAAATAGGAACTCTAAATCATTGTAAAGGCTATGCCTCCCTTCATTAATAAATTTCAGCATTCTTTTGGAGAGCATCATTTTTTGTAAGTTCTTTATTTTCTGCCCTAGGTTAATTTTCTATTCTTGCCCTAGATAAATTTAATTCGTTGCCCCAGTTAATCTTTTATTCTCTGCCCTAGATAAATGTATTTTAATTCCCTAATGAGTGAGTAGTCTCCTCGCTTGTTAGGGTTAGATCTGGGGAAGGTTTGAGAGACGAAGATCTCTCATCCCCTTTCTTGCCTATCATATATTTTCATAGGACTCTATGCATACATGCACATACCGCTCCCTACGGCACCCTATCCCTCGAGGTAGCGGTGATACCGTAGTATAAAGGCCCGGTTGTGATGTTTTCCATGGAGGTTAGGGTAAGGATTGATAAAGGAAGGATAAGAAACTAGAGGAAGAAAACATCTTCCCGACGATTCTAATCCCTTTTATTAATAATTACCATAACACCTAATTAGATCTTCATATGGGTATAGAAAGCGGTGAGATTTATAGACTTTCCAAACTTAACCTAGATCTAACCCTAGCAAGACTTAGATCTAGATTAATTTAGTTTTTAGATTTAATAATCAATCCGAACACCCATCGGAATTAACTCGTTTGAGCGACTAGGAAATTCACAACATCCCTGTGGACCGACCCGTACTCACCGGCTAGCTACATGCGACGCCGTTCTTGATTGCGGTAATAGATAGTTTTTGAGATCAAATCAGTATTCTCGAAGCTTGTCACGACCCGAAGGTACAGAATGTGACCAGCACTTAAATTACGAAACGTCTAGAGACGTAACGTAATCTAAGTAAGCCAAAGCCCAGAAAATCTAAACCCTTTAAAAGAAGAAGTGTAATGAAACAAGTTTAAAAGCAACATCAAATTTTCTCAAAAATTTCGGCAGAGTCTCCTTTGTAAAAACTGGCCCCAAACGGGTACAAATAAGAATATACACAAAAGCAATAATAAAGTCAACCCCAAGTAGGAGCTAGCTTTATGCCAAAAGGCGGAAACAACTACACAATGCACTAAAATATACAACGCCGAAGAGCGAGGCTCAAAACTCAAAAGAAGACCAAATCCACCAGAAACCATAATGATACAAGCGCGACTCTAAGGTCGAAATAATAAGCAACTGGTCTACCAATTTATCAAGTAATACAAGTCTGGTTGATGGAGCTTACTAGATACAAATGAAATAATAAGAATACAACGGCGGTTCTGATACAAGTGAACCAACCTATCAGGCAAATCACCATGAATGAAATGGTGTGCCAGCAAGCTGCCAAGGAAACCTGTATATCGAAACCTGTAAAAAAATTTGGCACAACGGGGGTGAGTTGCCAACTCTTGAGTAGAACACATCTGCGAGAAGAAATCGAATGCACGACGCTCTCCTAGGTCATAATAATATACTTAATATATCACTAGTCATCTAGTAGTGACAGGGTAATAATCTATGCGCAAGTGCAAAGCTCAGTGCTCGTGTCAGTGCCTCAAATAGTAACATGTCATATGTATGAGTATGCATGCACCATGAATGTAAAACAATCAACCATGAAATCTGGATAAGAAATCTTTAACTTTTATCATTGTAAAATTTGTATGGTAATCTGAAACATCATCAATGAAATCCATGGAAATCCGTGTCAAGCATAGACACAAAACATGTAAATCTCATAGTCTCAATATCTCGGGCTCCGTCAGTCCGGATCGGCCCATATCATCAAATCTCACGACAACGGTCTGTATCCTCCGGATATCCGCCGTGCCAGACATCACCGATAGGTAGTCTTCCCCTGCCAGGCTCATCGTCTAGAACTCGATCTTCTTGCCCCGGAGTACCATACCGGGCCCACCATGTACCCGAGACGGTTCATCCACTCCTCGAATCGGGTCTCGAAATCCAACAGAAAACATGAAATCTCATGGTGGACGACACATACATCACGAGAAAACCGCAACTTATATTTTAAAAAGAGAGGGGGAGAGAGAGAAGTTTTTATATATATTCTTGCGGTTTTCCCCAAAATCTAGAAATCTCATAGAAATCCAAAATCCCAAAATCATGAGTAAGTAAATAATGAGTATCGGCATAAGCCCCACAATACTGCATGATAACATGAAAATGTGAATGCATGAAATGTCTAAGTAATAAATGCAATGTCTAGACTAACACCTGAGAGTAATCACAATATTATATTGATCTAGCCTTTAGCTGATTCTATCTTTAAAAGATAATATGTTCTAAAGTGTACGTGACATGGCAATTACCGATGATGATGTGTGTGAGCCGGCAAATAAGTGTACGTAGAATATGCGCATCATCGGTAATGGTGCTGGTGTCCTAACAGGCAGAGTTTCATATTAACTACAGAAACATATGTATGAACATGCAACGTGATGATTACAATCTGAATATAAAGGTAAATGTGTATTAACCACTCATTTGGAATGTACATATCTAACTACAACTATATGACTCAAGCCTAAACTAGTATCTATCTAACCTACTAAAGAACTAAACTAAAGGAACTAGTCGATAGGAAATAAGAATCCCCATACAGTCTGAGTCGATATCTCTAATAGTCGGCGATCCAGCCTCAATAGCGTCACGTACATAGTACGACTTTCTCGAGTCAAGAGTGCGGATCAATTATCACATCTATGCCTCGTACGGTAAAATCCATCGTACGGTATCCCAAACTCGAGGTACGGGTTAACTATCACCTATGTACATCATCATTCGTATAATATCATCATTAAATATTATCATGATCAAGGGTGCTGTGCTATAATCGCATACATCCCAATATCATCAAACATACATCATTGTCTGTGTAAATATATATCGTCAAATGGTCCTCAGAAATATCATGTCGCATATATCCTATCGTGATTAAGTCACATATTATAATCCGGTTTCTATTTTAGAGTCGTGTATATCTCAATGCTATCATCACCTATTATTGTTTATGTATAAATATCTATTTTTTCATTTTCCAACGATCCGCTAATATCATAATACTTCTCATAACATAACACGACTGTATAGCCAATAGATCACGGCATCAAGCCCAGTTATATCGTCTCATCCCCATGTATCATATAACGTCCTTATATCACATGTATATGTTGTGTGTGTGTGTGTGTGTGTGTATACCTACACACATCCCTATATATACATACACACACACACACACACACACACATATACACCAAGTCAAATGTATGTGTGTGCGTGTGTGCGTGTGTCTACCTGAAACGTACGAATTTCCTCCAAGGCATTTACCCTCTGGTTAAGTCTTTCTAAATCAGTCTGGTCCAACCTAAAGTCTTTAATGGGACCCTACCCGTCAAGAATCTAAGGTCACGTCCGACTTCCTAATGACAGTACATAATATCCCTATTCTACGTTTGCGGGGGTGCTAAACGCCATCCACCCGACTTTCCCCGTAGATATACATCTACTCACCTGGCCCTTGTCTGCCGAAGTCGATGCCGCCATCCTCTTCTTCATCGTCCGAAGTCCAAGTGAGGGGTACCTATACGCAAACATATATGTACATCGTAAACCGAATCGCGGATAAAACCAAAACGACGCACGAAACGCGCATAGGTTAAAACCTATGACCCGCTCATGCAAAAGAACCGAAAAACTCTCGACATCGGCGTACAAACGCCGATTGTTCGATATAAAACCCAAAGATACAAATCGTAGTTCCAAAACTTATTAATTATAATATACAATAGATTGCAACTCATTGAAAATTCAAAATAAATCAAATCGGTTTATTTCCGAAAACCTAGAAAGCGTCAATTAACCGTTTTACTTCAATACTTGATGTTTAAACGAAACTAATAGCCATAATATTCACTAAATATCATAACTAGAATATATAAACCATTCCTATAATTTATCCTCATCAATTTGTATTGAATCGAAAATTCTAGTTTGCAAAAATAACAAATTTTAATACTTTTTATGCAAAATTTTACAAATCAACAACTAAACTAAGTTTGCATGATCTAAGTTGCTAAACAACAAACTAAAATTTTAATAATATCATGAAAACCATAATTATATTTTAATCCCCATTATTTAGTCCATTTCCAAAATCCTAGTTTGCAAAAACTAGCATAATTAGCATATTTATCACACTTTATTAACTAACAATTTGAAACTAATAACTAGATTAGGTTTTGCATTCCACTAACATATTAATATCCTCATTAAAACCATAATTTAATGATAAAAACATTAATTAGAATTTTATCTCACCCATATATATATATATATATATATATATATATATATATATATATATATATATATATATATATTGTAAAAACCTAGTTTGCAAAATCTTCAAACTTTAACAATTTTAAAGTAACACTTTACAAATTATCAATTAGACTAGAATTTGCATGACTCAAGATATTAAACCACACATTACAACCATGAGCAAGTTATAAAAACCCAAATTTTAGTTTTAAACCCCTTCTTGAATTTTAAATCTTGCAATTAGAATCAATTAAGAAAAATCTAAATAAGCTAGATTAAAGCATTTAACCATAATTAATCATTGGGATAAGAATTATACCTCACAATCAAGAGATCTAGCATGCTCACATAGCCTCCTAAATGGCTCTCTTGCCTCAAGAATCCAAGCTAGAATGAGCAAAGAATGATAGGTATCGGTTAAATTGGGAATTTGTGATGTTTTTGTGGATTTTTCATGAATTTTGATGAATTTTTTGAAGGAAAAAGAAGTGGAGAAATAGGGGGCTGCCATGGAAGAGGCCGACCAATCTAGGAAGGAAAAGAGAGAGAGAAAAGAATATAGAATGGTATAGAAAGTTCTTTAATTTAACATCTCATTTAAGTCTTTTCACATTTTTCTTTATTTATTAATTTTTCTTTTCAATAAAATGATCCTAGAAAAATCTAGAACCATGAAGAGAATTTGAAAAAGAATTTTGCATAAACACACTTGTTTTAAATTGTCATGGTTCACTTTGTTAAATTAACCCATTTCAAATTTGTAATTTACACTAATTTAATGTATAATTAAAGCTTATGTTAATATTGAATTTAATTAATTAAGGAAAAATATTTAAGTAAACTAATAATTTATAAGTCACTAAATAAACATCATTTACTAGTAATTATATAGTTAAAATAGGCGTATTTAAATCTATATTGAAAAATAATTATAGTTAAGTTTTACGGAAAATACGGTTTATTTTACCGATCATCAGAAAATTCACCTAAAGGATTTTATTTATTTATTTATTTAATTTTTAAAACGTTTCAATCTTCCCCCCTTAAAGAAATTCGGTCCTCGAATTTAAATTAAAGCTTCCCCCAAATACTAAAACATTTAGCAAAACACTCAAATCGTCGGGGCTTCGAAATCATCAATACATAAAACACACCTTAGCGCAATGCATGCGCATGAAAAACAAGTACATAACTCAAAATCAAAACTCCGTCAAACATAACACAATCATCGGAGTTATGGTGAGAATACAATATCAAAATCCAATACGAAACCAACATGATATGCATCACAACTATAGCTTATATATAGTGCGCATTGTAGTAAAATCGTCTAAATATCTTAATAAAGAAGCATGCAAAACCCCTTTTTAAAATCGCCGTGCGATGCGCGTGTCACGGCATAAGTAGCGGACGTTTATTTTTTTAAAAAAAATAGCTATACATATATATCTTTTATTTAACATACATGTCCCGCCTGGTTACTAAACCAAATAATAATGATTATAAAAACATACTGCTCAAAATGAAATCAATCCTAATCACAGTATACGCGGTACTACGTGCGTCCGGTGGGGCACGAAAATCGAAGTCAATTACAGATGCCATGAATACGCACAGAAATAAAACTGAGTGCAACGGGTGTGCACCAAAAACATCTGTCAAGTGCAACGGGCGTGCACGACATCATATCAGGTGCATCTAATCTGCACAAAATCCCGATTTAGTGCATCTGGTGTTGTAACACCCGAGCCCAATACTACTAATTTCAGTTACCGTTTGAACGTAGTGTGACACTCATTTCATTTATCTTGCTTGATTGTTACTTATTGTAAGTTTACCCCGTCAATTCAATTCTGCATATAACAATTTATAGCATCTAAAATAAAATTAAAAATATTCATCTTGGCCTGCTTGACACCCCTAACCCTGTTGTAGCGTCCGTGCATCGTGTTCTCGTCCCGTTCAGTGAAACGGGCGAGTTTGGACGGCTACGCACACGTACGTGTGTCCGTTTTGGGGGTATACTTTTTTTTATCATAAAACACTTCATTTTAAATTTTGGATCCCGCCTAAAATGTTATTATTTCAATTTCAAATTTTTGGACCCGACCCGGGAGCAATTTGGAAATGTTTCACTTTGCGCCAAAATCCCAAATTTTAATATTTTTAAAACGTCATATATTTTAACTTAACCATCTAATATATTTTTATATACGTAAATCTCCTCTTTAAATATTTTTTTCCTAACCAAATTCTTTCCCCAGCCAATCACCTCTCTCCTTATCCCGTGGGCCCCACCTCTTTACTCTCTCTCTTCCCCGTTTCTCTATCTCTCTCTCCTCTCTCTCTCCCCCTTATCTCTCTCTCTCTCCCCCCCATCTCTCTATCTCTCTCCACTTTCTCTCTCCCCATATATATCTCTCTCTCTCATATTATATCTTTCCCTCCTCTTCTCCATTTCTTTCACGAGAACCCAGCCCAGCGAACCCTAGCCGCCGTGCCCCTCGCCGCCGCAACCCCAACGCCGACACCACCCTCACCAGCATCGTCGCCTCCTCGCCCTCGACCAATCCACCGCATCTCTTTCCTCCTCTCCCTTCTTCCCGTGCACCCTGCACCAGCCGCGGCCACCTGCACACCCGCTGCACGCGTCGACGCCGCCGGAAGTCGCTGCCGACGATCCGTCTCCGTGCCCCTGGCCCTCGCGCACACCCCTCGGTGAGTTTCTCATCCCCTCACCTTCTCCTTTCTCCTTCTTCCTTCTACGTTCTGGTTCTTGATCTGGTTTCTTGTCGCTGTCGGCGTAGGCCACCGCCGGAGCTCCGTCGACGAGGTCGACCATCACCACCCGTCCCACGGATCATCGTGAGCACCCCTTCTCAGATCCTACTTCCTTTCTTCTCTATTTTTCTTTCTCTTCTTGTTTGCATGTCTTGATCTTTTACTGTTCATTTCTTGGCCGAAATCCGACGATGCCGACGACGTGTCCCAACGTTCCAGCGTAGTACCCCGACCCGTGTGGCTTCACCGTTCGTCGTTTGGGTTCATTCCGTGAACCGTGCGCCCGTCGCGAGTTTTCCCCGCCGACGGTTAACGTTCCGTTTTCCCGATTCGCGACCCATCGAGGCAAGTAACCCTTGCTACATGCTAAACAATATTTACTTATACTTAATGACACCCTAAAACCTGCAATTTAACTTTGGTATTAAAATTTCCCATTTTTCGTGTTCAAGATTGTTATATTTCATTTATCTTTCAAACTTGGAACCTACCTGTTGTAATTACTAATTTGGAACCTAATAATTACATTTACATGTTTTAATTACACTTTCACTGATGGTGTAGCCTATGGCACCTTTTCTACCGTTTTACTTCATTCGGACACTCGTATACATTTAACCTGTTTAAACTGTGATTTCATTCGTGGAACCTATATACACATATAACATTGCATCTATGAAGTCTCAAATTTGTTAACATGATTAAATGTCTATAATTGTCTTACTGCACTCTTACAATGTTGAAATCATCCCTGTGACACCACTGATAACTGTATTGCAAATCGAATGAATCTGCCTATTACTTAATTCATTACTTATATCATGTTGTTGATAACCATGCTTGATTATATAACTGATTGTGAGCACACCTATGTTATCGTTTATATCTTGACCTGACTTGCTACATGCATATTGATTGACCCGACATGGTACCATACACTGCTTGACTTGACCTGGTGCACCATGACCTGATCCGTTACCTGATCTTGTATCTAATGCCAACAATCCTGACATGTAGTCCTCATGGACCGTTCCTGTTGTCTATCCAGACAAACCTGTTTACCTGATCCTGTGTTGGCATTAGTTCTTGATTACTGGATACCTGACTTGACATACACATATAACTTGGGGGTATGGGGAAATCAAAGGTGAAACCTGACTTGTAACTCAACAGTTCACTACCTGTTCTGGGTGTACACATTCCTATTTGGTGCCTAGCGGCATGTCTCGGTTTCAGCCGAGAATATTATGGCCGTGGTCCCGGGTATGTACGGGATACTATTGAGTGTACACATTCCTGTTTGGTGCCTAGCGGCATGTCTCGGTTTCAACCGAGAATATTGTGGCCGTGGTCCCGGGTATGTATGGGATACTATTGAGTTACATCGATAATTCATCAATTTGGTTTCAAAGACTTTAGAACAAAGAACCTGATAGCACAGTTTAGTTTACCCACTGCACACTACCCTGCACTACTCTGATTCATATTATTGTTACCCTTGCTTTATTCATGTTTATATTCGCATTGCCTGTTTATTATTTTATGACTTGATGACTTGACGCGCTGACGTCTGGGTTTTGTATGGTCCAGATTCTTCTACCTTGTTGCTGACTGATTAGGAGTTTTGCCGCTGTTAGACGAGCGGTGAGGTTCCTGTCGGTATGTAGCTTCACTCCAGGTGTTTCATTTATTGTATCTTTTGGCTTCCGCATATTGTTATCTCTTGACTCTTTTACTCTGGCTTATGGACATGTACTAGATAGTTAGTTTACTTTCCTGTTCTTGATATCTCCACAGCCGTAATGTGACTGTGGAAGGATTTTTCCTATCCACAGGTAGCATGGTTGGCTATGTCACGTGCCCACTTTAGCGTACTTTGGGAAGCGGGGCGTGACATGGTTCTTTTGGTATCAGAGCCATAGGATAGTCGGGTTGATTCTTTTGTAGTTGGGTATTGTACCCAATACACGAATCAGAATACCCGTGTTTAGGAAACATGTCCTGCCACCTTGCCGTTTTACCATTCTTGAATCATATTCTTCCTGATTATATCTTTTACGATGTGCAAACTTCCTTTGCATATCGACTCGAAACCTGATTCCTTGTTATCTCTAGGACTTAGGCGACTTGGGTGGAGTTATGTAATTCTGGCTATGATACTGCGGCATAGTTATAATGCGGCACTCTATTTAAGTATCTTGGAGTTCTAGCCTTGATCTATATTCAGAATCTATCATCATGCTAATGTTATGTGTTTTGATATGGCCGGTAAGAATTTGAAGACGTACCAGAGGCGTGTGGACGAAGCCGCCATGCTTGGAGTGATAAGTGTAATGCTGGAGAATCAAAAGAAAAGACCGAGCTGATCTAGCAGCAAGCGGAATCGTTTCAGGAAGGTTTGCAAATCGTTCAGCAGTCTGTGAACAATGTTGGAGCTAAACCAGTTGACCGAGTAGGGACCGTAGCAGATTTCAGGCGTTTGGGTCCGTCTACATTTACTGGTTTGGAGGAGCCGTTGCCAGCGGAGCAGTGACTAGTTGACACAGAGAACTTGCTTTTTGCGGCACAGATTCCGGATGAGAAAAGAGTTGATGTGGTACGCATTCAGTTAGTGAACTACGCCCGAGAATGGTGGCTTGTGGAGGAGAACCGTTTGCCCAAGCCGATCAAGTGGACGGATTTTTCAAAGAGTTTCCTGGAGAAGTTCTTCCCGCGGACTGCACGGGAGGAAATGGAAGAGAAATTCATCGGGCTAAAACAGAAGGGAGCACCCATAGATGTGCATACAGCAGAATGGACGAGACTCAGTAGATTCGCTGGTCCTTTAGTTTCCAACGATGCAGACAGAGCACGGAGGTTCATGCGCAGCTTGGATGTGGACATCCAGAGGCAGATTGTCTCCCTGGGTTTGACCACTTTCTCACAAGTACTTGCGGCAGCCGAGAGCAGCATAGTTTATCTGGGATGAAGGGGAGTTTGTAGCAGACAGCAGTTGCGGTAAGGAAGCAGTTCTGTCGGGCCAGTCGAGTTTAGGGCTAGGCCGACAAACAATATTCTTGCATCAATGGAAGTGATGAAAGTGAAGAGCCGGCTGTTGTTCGTGATTTTATGGACGTGCTTGAAGATATATCGGGATTACCGCCGAAGCGAGACGTGGAGTTCGCAATTGATCTTATTCCTGGTGCAGCGCCAGTATCCAAGGCGTATTATCCAATGGCACCAGTAGAGTTGGAAGAAGTCAAGAAACAGGTTGCTGAATTGCTTGAAAAGGGTATCCGAAGCAGTAACTCGCCTTGGGGAGCTCCAGTTCTTCTAGTAAAGAAGAAGGATGGCACAAGAAGGATGTGCATCGACTATCGAGAATTAAACCGGGTGACTATTAAGAACAAGTACCCGATCCCTCGCATTGGCGAACTTTTCGAGCAGCTTAGTGGCGCGAGGGTATTCTCGAAGCTGGATTTGCGATCCGGGTATCATCAGGTCCGAGTGAAAACAAAAGATATTTGCAAGACGGCGTTCCGAACTCGGTATGGACATTACGAGTACTTAGTGATGCCCTTCGGAGTAACGAAGGCGCCGGCAGTATTCATGGACTTGATGAACCGAATCTTTTCACCATTCTTGGACCAGTTTATCGTGGTTTTTATTGACGATATTTTGGTTTACTCAAAGAGTTTTGAAGTGCATGCTGAACATTTGAAGATCGCACTACAAACGTTGAGACAAGAGAAGTTATATGCGAAGATGAGTAAGTGCGAGTTTTGGCTAGAGGAAGTAAAGTTTTTGGGGCATGTTGTGTCTGGCGATGGAATTGCCGTCGATCCAGAAAAGATTGCAGCAGTTCGAGACTGGCCGATTCCAAGGAATGTTGCGGAGATAAGAAGTTTTCTTGGACTCGCCGGATATTACAGGAGATTTGTGGAGAACTTTGCTCGTCTGGCAGAGCCGTTGACCAAGCTTACGCGCAAGGAGGTACCTTTTGTATGGACGGACAAATGTGCGTTAGCTTTTGAGACGTTGAAGCAGAAATTGATAACCGCCCCTATTCTGACCGTGCTAGACAATTCCGGAGGATTGGTGATTCACAGCGATGCATCGGGAAAAGGATTGGGATGTGTTTTGATGCAGCATGGGAAGGTTGTAGCGTACGCATCGAGACAGTTGAAGACTCATGAGAAGAGTTATCCAACTCATGACTTGGAGCTTACGGCTGTGATTTTTCGCTTTGAAGATTTGGAGACACTACCTTTTGGGCGAAAGGGTCGAAGTTTTCACTGATCATAAGAGCTTGAAGTATGTGTTCACACAGAAGGAGCTGAATATGAGGCAGCGTAGATGGTTGGAGCTGATGGCTGACTACGATCTTGATCTTAAATACCATCCGGGGAAGGTTAATGTCGTGCCGGATGCGCTTAGTCGGTTACCAGCAATTCAGGTGTTAACTACGCAGAAGGAGCTTGTTGAAGATTTTCGAAGATTTGACTTGGAGGTTGTGCTACCGCATTCTTCGGGGCAGTTGATGCAGCTGCAAGTACAGCCATCGTTGATCGAGAATATTAAAGCAACACAATCGCAGGATCCTAAACTACAAAAGTTTCGAGAGCAGGTTGAAGCCGGACTACGAACAGATTTATTGATCCACGAAGATGGTTCGTTGAGGTACGGCAGCCGTTTGTGTGTGCCAAAGGGAGATATTCGCGAAGAGCTTTTGAAGGAGGCACACAATTCATCTTATTCTGTACATCCAGGAGGCACAAAGATTACCGAGATATTCGACAGAATTTCTGGTGGGAAGGCATGAAACGGGAGATTGCTCGCTTTGTGGCAAAGTGCTTAGTGTGTCAGCAAGTTAAGGCTGAACATCAAAGGGTTGCGGGTTTATTGCAACCACTTCCGATTCCTCAGTGGAAGTGGGGACATATAACCATGGATTTCGTGACGGCTTTACCGCGGAGTCCAAAAGGCAACAATGTTGTATGGGTGATTGTTGATCGATTGACCAAGGAAGCTCACTTCATTCCTTTCCGGGTTGGTCAATCAACAGAGACTTTGGCAGAGCGGTACATGCAAGAGATTATAAGATTGCATGGAGTACCGGTGAGCATCGTGTCCGATCGGGACACTCGGTTCTTATCACACTTTTGGCGGAGCTTACAGGAAAGTTTGGGGACTCGACTGAAGTTTAGCACAGCTTATCATCCTCAAACTGATGGTCAGTCGGAGAGAACGATCCAAAATCTTGAGGATATGTTGAGAGCATGCATGTTGGACTTCAAGGGTTCTTGGGAGGATCATCTACATTTGGTGGAGTTATCTTACAACAACAGTTTTCAGGCAACTATCCAGATGGCTCCATTTGAAGCTTTGTATGGTCGCAAATGCCGTTCACCTGTTTGTTGGGACGATGTCGGTGAACGAAGATTATTGGGACCAGATTTGGTTGTGCAGACAGTTGAGAAGGTTAACACTATCAGAAATCATATGAAGGCAGCACAAGACCGACAGAAGAGTTGGGCAGACACGTCAAGAAGACCTCTAGAGTTCGCCGTGGGTGATTTGGTATTCTTGAAGATATCACCGACTAGAAGGGTGATTCGTTTTGGAAGTCGAGGAAAGCTTAGTCCTCGATTCGTTGGACCCTTTGAGATCATGGAGCGTGTTGATGAGGTAGCGTATCGTTTGGCGTTACCGCAGTCCTTGGCGAATGTGCACGATGTGTTTCACGTATCTCAACTACGAAGGTATGTTCGAGATGAAACGCACGTATTGGATCATTCGGAGCTAACAGTACGAGAAGACTTGAATTTTGAGGAGCGACCGATTGGAATCGTGGATCGAAGGGAAAAGGTTCTTAAGAACAAGGTGAACCCTCTTGTGCTTGTTTCTTGGGGTAATCGCTCGCATGGAGAGTCCACTTGGGAACGAGAAGATGAAATCCGGCAGAAGTTTCCTCACCTTTTCTTGTAGTTATCTGTCTTTGTATTCTTGGAATTTCGAGAACGAAATTCTTTTTGTAGTTGGGTATAATGTAACACCCGAGCCCAATGCAACTAATTTCAGTTACCGTTTGAACGTAGTGTGGCACTCATTTCATTTATCTTGCTTGATTGTTACTTATTGTAATTTTACCCCGTCAATTCAATTCTGCATATAACAATTTACGGCATCTAAAATAAAATTAAAAATATTCATCTTGGCCTGCTTGACACCCCTAACCCTGTGGTAGCGTCCGTGCATCGTGTTCTCGTCCCGTTCAGTGAAACAGGCGAGTTTGGAAGGCTACGCACACGTACGTGTGTCCGTTTTGGGGGTATGCTTTTTGATCATAAAACACTTCATTTTAAATTTTGGATCCCGCCTAAAATGTTATTATTTCAATTTCAAATTTTTGGACCCGACCCAGGTGCAGTTTGGAAATGTTTCACTTTGCGCCAAAATCCCAAATTTTAATATTTTTAAAACGTCATATATTTTAACTTAACCATCTAATATATTTTTATATACGTAAATCTCCTCTTTAAATATTTTTTTCCTAACCAAATTCTTTCCCCAGCCAATCACCTCTCTCCTTATCCCGTGGGCCCCACCTCTTTACTCTCTCTCTTCCCCGTTTCTTTATCTCTCTCCTCTCTCTCTCCCCCCTTATCTCTCTCTCTCTCTCCCGTCTCTCTATCTCTCTCCACTTTCTCTATCTCCCCATATATTTCTCTCTCTCTCATATTATATCTTTCCCTCCTCTTCTCCATTTCTTTCACGAGAACCCAGCCCAGCGAACCCTAGCTGCCGTGCCCCTCGCCGCCGCAGCCCCAACGCCGACACCACCCTCACCAGCATCGTCGCCTCCTCGCCCTCGACCAATCCACCGCATCTCTTTCCTCCTCTCCCTTCTTCCCGTGCACCCTGCACCAGCCGCGGCCACCTGCACACCAGCTGCACGCGTCGGCGCCGCCGGAAGTCGCTGCCGACGATCCGTCTCCGTGCCCCTGGCCCTCGCGCACACCCCTCGGTGAGTTTCTCATCCCCTCACCTTCTCCTTTCTCCTTCTTCCTTCTACGTTCTGGTTCTTGATCTGGTTTCTTGTCGCTGTCGGCGTAGGCCACCGCCGGAGCTCCGTCGACGAGGTCGACCATCACCACCCGTCCCACGGATCATCGTGAGCACCCCTTCTCAGATCCTACTTCCTTTCTTCTCTATTTTTCTTTCTCTTCTTGTTTGCATGTCTTGATCTTTTACTGTTCATTTCTTGGCCGGAATCCGACGATGCCGACGACGTGTCCCAACTTTCCAGCGTAGTACCCCGACCCGTGTGGCTTCACCGTTCGTCGTTTGGGTTCATTCCGTGAACCGTGCGCCCGTCGCGAGTTTTCCCCGCCGACGGTTAACGTTCCGTTTTCTCGATTCGCGACCCATCGAGGCAAGTAACCCTTGCTACATGCTAAACAATATTTACTTATACTTAATGACACCCTAAAACCTGCAATTTAACTTTGGTATTAAAATTTCCTATTTTTCGTGTTCAAGATTGTTATATATCATTTATCTTTCAAACTTGGAACCTGCCTGTTGTAATTACTAATTTGGAATCTAATAATCACATTTACATGTTTTAATTACACTTTCACTGATGGTGTAGCCTATGGCACCTTTTCTACCGTTTGACTTCATTCGGACACTCGTATACATTTAACATGTTTAAACTGTAATTTCATTCGTGGAACCTATATACACATATAACATTGCATCTATGAAGTCTCAAATTTGTTAACATGATTAAATGGCTATAATTGTCTTACTGCACTCTTACAATGTTGAAATCATCCCTGTGACACCACTGATAACTGTATTGCAAATCGAATGAATCTGCCTATTGCTTAATTCATTACTTATATCATGTTGTTGATAACCATGCTTGATTATATAACTGATTGTGAGCACACCTATATTATCGTTTACATCTTGACCTGACTTGCTACATGCATATTGATTGACCCGACATGGTACCGTACACTGCTTGACTTGACCTGGTGTACCATGACCTGATCCGTTACCTGATCTTGTGTCTAATGCCAACAAACCTGACATGTAGTCCTCATGGACCGTTCCTGTTGTCTATCCAGACAAACCTGTTTACCTTATCCTGTGTTGGCATTAGTTCTTGATTACTGGATACCTGACTTGACATATACATATAACTTTGGGGTATGGGGAAATCAAAGGTGAAACCTGACTTGTAACTCAATAGTTCACTACCTGTTCTGGGTGTACACATTCCTGTTTGGTGCCTAGCGGCATGTCTCGGTTTCAGCCGAGAATATTGTGGCCGTGGTCCCTGGTATGTACGGGATACTATTGAGTGTACACATTCCTGTTTGGTACCTAGCGGCATGTCTCGGTTTCAGCCGAGAATATTGTGGCCGTGGTCCCGGGTATGTACGGGATGCTATTGAGTTACATCGATGATTCATCAATTTGGTTTCAAAGACTTTAGAACAGAGAACCTGATAGCACTGTTTAGTTTACCCACTGCACACTACCCTGCACTGCTCTGATTCATATTATTGTTACCCTTGCTTTATTCATGTTTATATTCGCATTGCCTGTTTATTATTTTATGACTTGATGACTTGATGCGCTGACGTCTGGGTTTTGCATGGCCCAGATTCTTCTACCTTGTTGCTGACTGATTAGGAGTTTTGCCGCTGTTAGATGAGCGGTGAGGTTCCTGTCGGTACGTAGCTTCACTCCAGGTGTTTCATTTATTGTATCTTTTGGCTTCCGCATATTGTTATCTCTTGACTCTTTTACTCTGACTTATGGACATGTACTAGATAGTTAGTTTACTTTCCTGTTCTTGATATCTCCACAGCCGTAATGTGACCGTGGAAGGATTTTTCCTATCCACAGGTAGCATGGTTGGCTATGTCACGTGCCCACTTTAGCGTACTTTGGGAAGCGGGGCGCGACAGGTGTGCACAAAATCGTATCAAGTACGCCAAGTATGCGCAAGAATCTCAATCAAGTGCACATGGTGCACGAAAACATATACCGAATATCAAAATCGAAATCACAGTACGGAAAGTGCATGAAAACTATGTCGAAGCATACGTCAAAATCATGTGCAACCCATATGCACGAAATCAAATTAATATCTCAAAATGTATAAAACCAAATCGAGTGCCCTGGGTATACACAAAACAATATCAATACAACTGATATATGGATCACGAATAGAGTGTAATGAATGTACACATAGGAAATACCAATCATAGAAAAAAATCCTCAAAATACCAAAATCCAAACAACGGAAATATGAAATTCAAATCACCAAATCGCAACCGTAAACACTATCGTCAATGTGCGCCTCTTTCCTCTGGTGTCGACTGATTCGAACTTGTCTCTTCGTAGATGTGCTGACTGCGCTACAGACGGCTATACTCATATCGAGAGTCTCCCATGTAATCCATCCCTTCACCTAATATCCGGACTACGTTAAACTTTTCGATCGATTCATCAAAATCCCATAATTCCCTGAGAGCTCAACACTCAAGTACACTTTAAAAATATCCAGTACATGCCCCAGCATCTGCGGACCAGCCGTAGAAGAGCAAACCCAAGCCTCACTAATGACACCGCGGAACTGCCGTAAACCCTAAGGTTCAAAGGCGTTCTCATGGTCATTGTGTCGAGTTAGGGTTTCATTCTTCTAGAGGGTCCATAGAAATACCTGCATGTTCTTCTGAATACCTTAAACTTGGGAAAATGGGTTTTTGACATTCGTTCGAACCTTTTAACTTCTTCTGGACGACATGTGAATACCCTTCGTCCGCACGCTAAACGATGCCTCAATCCTCAAGAATAAACGATACCCTACGGTCATCGCATTCGAGTCACGGCTCCTTCTGCCCGTGCGACCGTGGTAACAGAAACCACCATCCGACTTCGACGAAGATAGATCAAAGGAACGAATAGAATACGGTGCAAAGAAATGTACATCCTAAGGCTTCTTAAGTAGTGTAGAGTATCGTAAGTATGCCGCGGATCATACCCACAGTACGTCGCTCAACCTAAGTCACCTACTCCATCAACCAAGGTCAACCTAGACTCGGACAAAGGTTAAACCTAGCGCTCTGATACCAACTTTGTCACGACCCGAAGGTACGGAATGTGACCGGCACTTAAATGACGAAACGTCTAAAGGCGTAACGTAATCTAAGTAAGCCAAAGCCCAGAAATCTAAACCCTTTAAAAGAAGAAGTGTAAGGAAACAAGTTTAAAAGCAACATCAAATTTTCTCAAAAATTTCGGCAGAGTCTCCTTTGTAAAAACTGGCCCCAAACGGGTACAAATAAGAATATACACAAAAGCAATAATAAAGTCATCCCCAAGCGGGAGCTAGCTCTATGCCAAAAAGCGGAAACAACCACACAATGCACTAAAATATACAACGCCGAAGAGCGAGGCTCAAAACTCAAAAGAAAACCAAATCCACCAGAAACCATAATGATACAAGCGCGACTCTAAGGTCGAAATAATAAGCAACTGGTCTACCAATTTATCAAGTAATACAAGTCTGGTTGATGGAGCTTACTAGATACAAATGAAATAATAAGAATACAACGGCGGTTCTGATGCAAGTGAACCAACCTACCAGGCAAATCACCATGAATGAAATGGTGTGCCAGCAAGCTGCCAAGGAAACCTGTATATTGAAACCTGTAAAAAAAATTGGCACAACGGGGGTGAGTTGCCAACTCTTGAGTAGAACACATCTGCGAGAAGAAATCGAATGCACGACACTCTCCTAGGTCATAATAATATACTTAATATATCACTAGTCATCTAGTAGTGGCAGGGTAATAATCTATGCGCAAGTGCAAAGCTCAGTGCTCGTGTCAGTGCCTCAAATAGTAACATGTCATATGTATGAGTATGCATGCACCATGAATGTAAAACAATCAACCATGAAATCTGGATATATCTGTATAAGAAATCTTTAACTTTTATCATTGTAAAATTTGTATGGTAATCTGAAACATCATCAATGAAATCCATGGAAATTCGTGTCAAGCATAGACACAAAACATGTAAATCTCATAGTCTCAATATCTCGGGCTCCGTCAGTCCGGATCGGCCCATATCATCAAATCTTACGACAACGGTCGGTATCCTCCGGATATCCGCCGCGCTAGACATCACTGATAGGTAGTCTTCCCCTGCCAAGCTCATCGTTTAGAACTCGATCTTCTTGCCCCGGAGTACCATACCGGGCCCACCATGTACCCGAGACGGTTCATCCACTCCTCGAATCGGGTCTCGAAATCCAACAGAAAACATGAAATCTCATGGTGGACGACACATACATCATGAGAAAACCGCAACTTATATTTTAAAAAGAGAGGGGGAGAGAGAGAGAAGTTTTTATATATATTCTTGCGGTTTTCCCCAAATCTAGAAATCTCATAGAAATCCAAAATCCCAAAATCATGAGTAAGTAAATAATGAGTATCGGCATAAGCCCCACAATACTGCATGATAACATGAAAATGTGAATGCATGAAATGTCTAAGTAATAAATGCAATGTCTAGACTAACACCTGAGAGTAATCACAATATTATATTGATCTAGCCTTTAGCTGATTCTATCTTTAAAAGATAATATGTTCTAAAGTGTACGTGACATGGCAATTACCGATGATGATGTGTGTGAGCCGGCAAATAAGTGTACGTGGAATATGCGCATCATCGGTAATGGTGCTGGTGTCCTAACAGGCAGAGTTTCATATTAACTACAGAAACATATGTATGAACATGCAACGTGATGATTACAATCTGAATATAAAGGTAAATGTGTATTAACCACTCATTTGGAATGTACATATCTAACTACAACTATATGACTCAAGCCTAAACTAGTATCTATCTAACCTACTAAGGAACTAAACTAAATGAACTAGTCGATAGGAAATAAGAATCCCCCTACAGTCTGAGTCGATATCTCTAATAGTCGGCGATCCAGCCTCAATAGCGTCACGTACATAGTACGACTTCCTCGAGTCAAGAGTGCGGATCAATCATCACATCTATACCTCGTACGGTAAAATCCATCGTATGGTATCCTAAAATCGGGGTATGGGTCAACTATCACTTATGTTGTCACGCCCCGCTTCCCAGAGTATGCTAAGATAGGCACGTGACAGAGCCAACCATGTTACCTGTGGATAGGAAATATCCTTCCACAGTCACATTACGGCTGTAGAGTATCAAGAACAAGAAAGTAAAATAAACTATCTACTACATGTCCATATGCCAGAATAAACGAGTCAAGAAATAATATGCGGAAGCAATAGATCCAATAAACAAAACACCTGGAAAGTAAAACTGAATACTAACTGGATCCTCACTGCTCGGCCTGACGGCGGAAAATACTCCTGACCAGCCTGCGACAAAGATAGAGGATCTAGGCCATGCAAAACCCAGACGTCGGTGCGTCATAATATTAAGCGTTAATAAAATCAAGGAGTAGCAAGGTATGCAGGTACGAGTATGAACGGTAAAACAGGTATAACAGTAACATACATAAAGACAGTGAAGGGAAAGACACAAGTGACGTGCAGTGAGTAATCTAAACTGGTCTACTAGGTTAACTACTCTCAAGTCTTTGAAATCAATTTGATGAATCGTCGATGTAACTCAATAGTATCCCGTGCGTGCCCGGGACCACGGTCAAGATTCTCGGGCTGAATCCGAGACGTGCCGCTAGGCAGTAAAAGGTAGTATGTAACGATGAATGATGTCAGCCGCATCATCCCGGAGATGGCCTAGCCCATAAGAATGATCAGTAAAGGCATCGAACTGTCGAGTTACAAGTCAGGTTTCATCATTGATTTCCCCATACCCCCAAGTTATGTGTTCAAGTCAGGTATTGATAAATCTGGAGCTAATGCCAACACAGGATCAAGCAGGTACAGGTTTGTCTGAATAGACAACAGGAAATGTCCGTAGGGACAACAGGTCAAGATTGTCGGCATTAGTAACAAGATCAGGTAACATATCAAGCTGTGGTACATCAGGTCATGTCAGGTGGTGTACATGTATCAAGTCGTGTCAAGTAGTGCACATGTATCAAGTCGTGTCAAGTAGTAGTGTATCAAGTCATGTCAGGGGTGCACAAATATCACGTGGGTGTTCATAATCAAACTGTAATAAGCATGGGTACACAAAAACAAGTATGGGATACCAAATATAATAATAAAATGGAATAATGTGATGTGGTATGCTAATAGGTATAGATTCAAACATATGGATGCACAGTTATCGATTAGGGTTACATTTATGGTTCTAATACTAAATAGGATGCACTTTATTAAACATGAGATGTTAATATCACAGTATTATGTATTAATATGATCTATGGATGCAGTTATATGTATTCTAAATGAGATGGATGCAAACGGGTATCCGAAAAGTTATAAAACCATAAAATGGTAATGTGGGGTATACAGCTAAGCAATATGTGATATAAATATTGATATGGATGCAGTATAATGTAATCTAGTATGTAACAAGATTATTTTTCATGACCTAGATCTAAAATGATGTAAACGGATGCAAACGGAACATCGAAACGTTATAAAATGAAACATGGGGTACTAGATTTAAACTACAGGTATGATATATATTTAAATAGGCATATAATGAATTATATAGCATGTAGCAAGATTAACTTGCCTCGGGGATCCACAGATGCACGACACACAGCAAGAATGCGAGAAAACGACGGAAAATCTCTATTGGGGCATTTCGTCGAACATTTTGCGCGCATAATCAAACATTGACGGAATGAAGATTTAGAGGCAGAGAAGTGATCTTTTCGTTCACGTAAATGCAGGCCAATCATTGGAGCCTCGGTTCTCATCTCGGAGTCGCGTCGAAAGGCTGTCGAATGTCAAGGGTTTGGTGTTGTCAATTTTGGCCAAGAGGGGGAGATGATCTCAGTTCGATGATCAGGGAAATGACGATGAAACGATGCAAGGATCAAAGCTTTGGATCTCTGCTGGGGCTCAACCTGAACTAAGCTTGGGTAGGGATGCGGCCAAGGAACATAGCGACACTGGCGATGAAGGCTTCATCAACAGCGAGGGTTGATGCGATGGGTTTTTGCTGCGATGGGATTGGCGGCAAGGGTGGCGATGTTGGTGGTGCTCAGTTGGTGAAGTCTCGCCGAAAGAGATGGAGTCGTGCGTTAACGTCGGTGAGGCGGCTGCTGTCGATGATGGGTGCAAGCGAAGAGGTTGGGTGAGGCATGGGGTTGCAGTGGTTTCTTGATGAAGGGGTAAGGGTTTTGGATTTGCAGTTGAGAAGAGGAAGATGGTGGCTGCACCATCCACGACGCATTCAGGGGATAGAAAGGCGCTGGTGGTCGAAGGGGTGACGAGGTCGGGAAGGAGGTATCCATGGTGATGGGTTCACGGCCGCGGTTGAAAAGAGAGAAAGATGGTAAAGACGATGATGGTGAGTTGGTGAAGGAGGATGAAGACGAGGATGGAGGTCGAAAAGGGAGATGGCACGAGGGAAGGCCGATGGTGGAGGTTGACGGCGATGAGAGGTGAAGGTGGCGGTGATTGGTGCAGTGGGGTTCGGTTTGGGTCGCGATGGATTGTGGGGAAGAAGGAGGTGAGGTTGGGGATGGCGATGAGATGGTGGAGACGAGGGTGAGGCGACGAGGGCGAAGGCAGGGACGCGAGGCTCGGCGGAAAAGAAATAAAGAAGGAGAAGAAGAAAAGAGAGGAGAGAGAGTACGTGAGTAATAAAAAAAAATTAAAGAATATTTAATAGAGAGAGAGATGAGAAACGAGAGAGAGAGAGAAGAGAGAGACAGGGTGAAGAGAGAGAGGGAGAGAGAAAGAGATAGAGAGAGATCGAGATGAGAGAGAAAGGGAGAGAGAAAGTGATAGAGAGAGAGATATATGAACAGGGAGGAGAAAGAATTTTGGCCGATAGCGGGGGGAGAGAGAGAGAGAGAAAGAAAGAGAGAAGAGAGAGGGAGAGTGGGGGCCACGGCAGCGAGAGAGAGAGAGAGAGCTGGAGGGAGTTAGGATTTAGATTTTAAATTTTAAAAAAAAAAGATTTTAATTCGTTATCGAAATTTAAAAGCTGGATAGAATATAAAGATATTAAATTAATTAATTTGAATTTTGGCGGGATACAAAAATATTCCAAAACGCGTCCGGGTCGGGTCTAAAAATTCAGATTTAAAATACGAAAAATATATGCGACTTCTAAATTTCAAAATGAATGCTCAGGTAATGAAAATGCATACCCCCAAGAACGGATGCACGTGCGTGCGCGTAGCCATCCAAACACATCCGTTTCACTGAACGGGACAAGAACAAGATGCGCGGAAGCTACCACGGGGTTAGGGGTATCAAGCAAGCAATGTTATGTAATATTAAATTATTTTACGTGACTTAAAATGTTATATGGTAAAAAATGCAATGCCAGATAAAATGCCAACATGTACTAAACATGAAAATACACAGTCTACGTAACAAGTCGGGATAATTCATAAATATGAATCAAACATGTTCAAGCAAGCAGGTCGGGTCGAATGCAAGGTAAAATATAAAATACCATTCGCACCCAAAACCCGATAAATTAAGAAAATACCACATATAAGTAAATACGGGAACTGGAATTGGTATAAATGAACTAGGTTATTACATATGTACATCATCATTCGTATAATATCATCATTAAATATTATCATGATCAAGGGTACTATGCTATAATCGCATACATCCCAATATCATCAAACATACATCATTGTCTGTGTAAATATATATCGTCAAATGGTCCTCAGAAATATCATGCCACATATATCCTATCGTGATTAAGTCACATATTACAATCCGGTTTCTATTTTAGAGTCTTGTATATCTCAATGTTATCATCACCTATTATCGTTTATGTATAAATATCCATTTTCTCATTTCCCAACGATCCGCTAATATCATAATACTTCTCATAACATAACACGACTGTATAGCCAATAGATCACGGCATCAAGCCCAGTTATATCGTCTCACCCCCATGTATCATATAACGTCCTTATATCACATGTATATATTGTGTGTGTGTATATATATATAAATACCTACACACATTCCTATATATACATATACACACACACATATACACCAAGTCAAATGTGTGTGTGTGTGTGTGTCTACCTGAAACCTACGAATTTCCTCCAAGGCATTTACCCTCTGGTTAAGTCTTTCTAAATCAGTCTGGTCCAACCTAAAATCTTTAATGGGACCCTACTCGCAAAGAATCTAAGGTCACGTCCAACTTCTTAATGAAAGTACGTAATATCCCTATTTTACGTTTGCGGGGGTGCTAAACGCCATCCACCCGACTTCCCCCGTAGATATACATCTACTCACCTGGCCCTTGTCTGCCGAAGTCGATGCTGCCATCCTCTTCATCATCGTCTGAAGTCCAAGTGAGGGGTACCTATACGCAAATATATATGTATATCATAAACCGAATCGCGGATAAAAACAAAACGACGCACGAAACGCGCATAGGTTAAAACCTATGACCCGCTCATGCAAAAGAATCGAAAAAGTCTCGACATCAGCGTACAAACGCCGATTGTTCGATATAAAACCCAAACATACAAATCGTAGTTCCAAAACTTATTAATTATAATAAACAATAGATTGTAACTCATTGAAAATTCAAAATAAATCAAATCGGTTTATTTCCGAAAACCTAGAAAGCGTCAATTAACCGTTTTACTTCAATACTTGATATTTAAATGAAACTAATGGCCATAATATTCATTAAATATCATAACTAGAATATATAAACCATTCCTATAATTTATCCTCATCAATTTGTATTGAATTGAAAATTCTAGTTTGCAAAAATAACAAATTTTAATACTTTTTAAGCAAAATTTTACAAATCAACAACTAAACTAAGTTTGCATGATCTAAGTTGCTAAACAACAAACTAAAATGTTAATAATATCATGAAAATCATAATTAGATTTTAATCCCCATTATTTAGTCCATTTCCAAAAACCTAGTTTGCAAAAACTAGCATAATTAGCATATTTATCACACTTTATTAACTAACAATTTGAAACTAATAACTAGATTGGGTTTTGCATTCCACTAACATGTTAATATCCTCATTAAAACCATAATCTAATGATAAAAACATTAATTAGAATTTTACCTCACCCATATATATATTGTAAAAACCTAGTTTGCAAAATCTTCAAACTTTAACAATTTTAAAGTAACACTTTACAAATTATCAATTAGACTAGAATTTGCATGACTCAAGATATTAAACCACACATTACAACCATGAGCAAGTTATAAAAACCCAAATTTTAGTTTTAAACCCCTTCTTGAATTTTAAATCTTGCAATTAGAATCAATTAAAAAAAATCTAAATAAGCTAGATTAAAGTATTTAACCACAATTAATCATTGGGATAAGAATTATACCTCACAATCAAGAGATCTAGCATACTCACATAGCCTCCCAAATGGCTCTCTTGCCTCAAGAATCCAATCTAGAATGAGCAAAGAATGATAGGTATCGGTTAAATTGGGAATTTGTGATGTTTTTGTGGATTTTTCATGAATTTTGATGAATTTTTTGAAGGAAAAAGAAGTGGAGAAATGGAGGGGGGGCTGCCATGGAAGAGGCCGGCCAATCTAGGAAGGAAAAGAGAGAGAGAGAGAAAAGAATATAGAATGGTGTTGAAAGTTCTTTAATTTAACACATTTAAGTCTTTTCACAATTTTCTTTATTTATTAATTTTTCTTTTCAATAAAATGATCCTAGAAAAATCTAGAACCATGAAGAGAATTTGAAAAAGAATTTTGCATAAACACACTTGTTTTAAATTTTCATGGTTCACTTTGTAAAATTAACCCATTTCAAATTTGTAATTTACATTAAAGCTTATGTTAATATTGAATTTAATTAATTAAGGAAAAATATTTAAGTAAACTAATAATTTATAAGTCACTAAATAAAAACCATTTACTAGTAATTATATAGTTAAAATAGGCGTATTTAAATCTATATTGAAAAATAATTATAGTTAAGTTTTACGGAAAATACGGTTTATTTTACCGATTATCAGAAAATTCACCTAAAGGATTTTATTTATTTAATTATTTATTTATTTAATTTTTAAAACGTTATAAAGCTGGATTTGCGATCCGGATATCATCAGGTCCGAGTTAAACCAGAGGATATTTGCAAGGCTGCGTTCCGAACTCGATGTGGACATTACGAGTATTTAGTGATGCCATTCGGAGTCACGAATGCACCGGCAATATTTATGGACTTGATGAACCGAATCTTTTCACCGTTCTTGGACCAGTTTATTGTGGTGTTTATTGATGATATTTTGGTGTATTCGAGGAGCATTGAAAAGCATGTGGAACACTTGAAGATCGCACTGCAGATATTGAGGCATGAAAGATTATATGCAAAGATGAGCAAGTGCGAATTTTGGTTTGAAGATGTGAAGTTTTTGGGGTATGTCGTATCCGGAGATGGAATTGCCGTTGATCCCGAGAAGATTGCAGCAGTTCAAGATTGGCCGATTCCGAAGAACATAGCAGAGATCAGATGATTTCTTGGACTTGCCGGATATTACAGAAGGTTCGTGAAGAATTTTGCTCGTTTGGCTGAGCCTTTGACCAAGCTTACGTATAAGGAAGCACAGTTTGTATGGACGGATAAGTGTGCATCAGCTTTTGAGGCGTTGAAGCAAAGGTTGATAACCGCTCCTATTTTGACCGTACCAGACAGTTCCGGAGGATTGGTGATTCACAGCGACGCATCTAGGGAAGGTTTGGGATGTGTTTTGATGCAGCATGGGAAAGTTATAGCTTACGCGTCGAGACAGTTGAAAACCCATAAGAAGAATTACCCAACTCATGATTTAGAGCTAGCAGCTGTGATGTTCGCTTTGAAGATTTGGAGACGCTACTTATTGGGCGAAAGGGTCGAAGTATTCACCGATCTCAAAAGCCTAAAGTATGTGTTCACACAGAAAGAGCTTAACATGAGGCAGCGTAGATGGTTGGAGCTGATGGCTGACTACGATCTTGATCTTAAGTACCATCCGGGGAAAGTTAATGTAGTGCCGGATGCGCTTAGTCGGTTGCCAGCAATTTGGATGTTGACTGCATAGAAGGAGCTTATCGAATATTTTCGGAGATTCGAGTTGGAGATCGTACTGCCGCATTCTTCGGGAAAGCTGATGCAGCTGTAAGTACAGTCGTCGTTGATCGAGAGTATTAAAGCAGCACAGTCACAGGACCCAAGATTGCTGAAGTTTCGAGAACAGGTTGAAGCTGGACTTCGAACGGACTTGTTGATTCATGAAGATGGTTCGTTGCGATATGGTAGCCGTTTGTGTGTGCCAAAAGGAGATATTCGTGAAGAGGTTATGAAGGAGGCACACAGTTCTGCATATTCCGTACATCAAGGAGGCACGAATTGTACCGTGATCTACAACAGCATTTCTGGTAGGAAGGCATGAAAATGGAGATTGCTCGTTTTGTGGCGAAGTGCTTGGTGTGTCAGCAAGTTATGGCTGAACATCAAAGGGTTGCTGGTTTATTGCAACCACTTCCGATTCCTCAATAGAAGTGGGAATATATAACCATGGATTTCGTGACAGCTTTACCGCGGAGTCTAAAAGGCAACAATGCAGTTTGGGTGGTTGTTGATCAATTGACCAAGGCAACTCATTTCATACCATTTCGAGTTGGTCAATCAACGAAAGCGTTGGCAGAACGGTACATGCAGGAGATTGTGAGATTGCATGGAGTACCTGTGAGCATCGTGTCCGATCGTGACACCCGGTTCTTATCGCACTTCTGGAGGAGTTTACAGGAAAGTTTGGGGACGCGATTGAAGTTTAGCACAACTTATCATCCTCAGACAGATGGCCAGTCGGAGAGAACGATCCAAACTCTTGAAGACATGTTGAGAGCTTGTACGTTGGACTTCAAGGGTTCGTGGGAGGATCATCTACACTTGGTGGAGTTTTCGTACAACAACAGTTTTCAGGCGACTATTCAGATGGCTCCATTCGAAGCATTGTATGGTCGCAAGTGTCGTTCACCTGTTTGTTGGGAAGATGTTGGAGAATGAAGATTGTTGGGACTGGATTTGATCGTGCAAACAGTAGAGAAGGTTAATACTATCGGAAATCACATGAAGGCAGCACAGGATCGGCAGAAGAGTTGGGCCGACACATCGAGAAGACCTCTAGAGTTCACTGTTGGTGATCTGGTATTCTTGAAGATATCACCTACTAGAGGAGTAATTCGTTTTGGGAGTCGAGGCAAGCTTAGTCCTCGATTTGTGGAGCCTTTCGAGATTTTAGAGCGTGTTGGAAAAGTGGCTTATCGATTGGCATTTCCACAATCTTTGGCGAATGTTCATGACGTGTTTCATGTATCTCAACTCCGTAAGTATGTTCGAGATGAAACACACGTGCTGGATCATTCGGAGCTGACTGTAAGGAAGGATTTGACCTTTGAGGAACGGCCGATGTCGATTAATGATCGAAGAGAAAAGGTCCTTAAGAACAAGGTTATCCCTCTCATACTTGTTTCTTGGGGAAATCGCTCGCACGGAGAATCGACTTGGGAACGAGAAGACGAGATTCAACAGATGTTTCCAGATTTCTTCCTGTAGTTTCATGTTGTTTACCTTTTCTTGTCTTGGGAATTTCGAAAACGAAATTCTTTTTGTAGTTAGGTATAATGTAACACCCTAGTTCGTTCTAGTTCATGTATTTCCTTATTTATGGTATTTTCTTGATTTATTGTGTTTTCGGTGCGAATAGTATATTTGACATTTGCATTTGCATCCGACCCGACCCACATACTTGAAACTTGTCTTGATTCATGTTTATGATTTATCCTGACTTGTTACGTAAACTTGTGCACTTTCATGAATACTACATACTGGCATTTTATCTAGCATCTGCATTATTAAATATAACATTTAAAGTCACATAAAATATTTTAAAAATACATTGCATGGCATGCTTGATACCCCTAACCCCGTGGTAGCATCTGCGCATCTTGTTCTCGTCCCGTTCAGTGAAACGGACTTGTTTGGATGGCTACGCGCACGTGCGTGCATCCGTTCTTGGGGGTATGCATTTTCGTTACCCGGATATCCAATTTTAGTTTTGGTCGACACATATATTTTTCATATTTTGAAACTGAATTTTTAGACCCGACCTGGGCGTATTTTGGAGTAGTTTTGTATTTGCCAAAATATCAAATTTTATTAATATAATATTTTAAATAATTATAACAGTTTAAAATTTAAATAACGTAAAAGATTTTTAAATTAATATCCTAACAAAAAAAAACTATCTCTCCCATCTCTCTCTCTCACACACTCCTTTCGATCTCTCCTATCTCTCTCTCTCTCACACTCCTCTCGATCTCTCCCATCTCTCACACTCCTCTCGATCTCTCCCATCTCTCTCTCCTTGTCATCTTCTTCTTCTTCTTCTTCAACATTTCCGAGCCCACTGCACCTACAAGAACCCTGAGAACCCATCACCACCACCTGCATCAATTCGTCGCCGACGACCCCTGCACCTCACCGCCGTTGATCTCGCCGACACCACTAGCTCGTCTCCCTAACTCCAGTGCACAATTCCAGTGAGCCTCTCTCCTTCTTCTTCTTACTCTTTCTTTTCTTTCTTTCTTTAGTTCTTGATTTCTGTATTTCATAGTTCGCCGGAGCCGGGCTTGACGCCAACGATCCAGCCGACCCAGGGGATGTACCTTACCTGCGTGATCACCCTCTTGCGTTGCTTGGACCCGTCCCATGTGCCGTACGTGCGTCGCAACATTTTGCCGACGTCGGACGTACCGTACATATCCGTTTCGTGATCAATCTAGGCAAGTTTATCTTGCTACATGCTATGTTACTGTATTTACATCTATTGAATAAATATAACATTTGTATTTTAAATCATGCATCCCATGTTTAGTTTTACAGTTTTACGACATCCATATGCATCCGTACAAGTTATTTCACATCTAGTGCATGCAAACCTATCTTGTTACTTAATATTACAATATACTATACCTAATGGAATATTTATATCTCATATTGTTTAGTTGTACATCCTGCATTTACCAGTTTATCATTTTACTGTTATATGACTTCCGTGTGCATCCGTATCATTATTTACATGTCTAGTCGCATGCTAAATCATCTTGCTATGTGCTAGGTATAGTATTATGCATCCATATAAGTAAAGTGTTACCCGTTTATCACATTGTACATCCATACCGAAGTTTTACTGTTTTCGAATAACCGTTTGCATCCATATCATTTAAAATATATATAACTGCATCTATAGATCAAATTAATTCATATTATTATTGTAGTAACACCCCATGCTTAATAAAGTGCATTCTAATTAGTATTGGAACTGTAAATGTAACCCCTAATCGATATTTGTGTATCCATACCATTAATTCTATAACTATTCGCATACCATGTCACATTATTACATATTGTTGTTATATTGACATCTCATGCTTGATGTTGTGCACCCTACATAGTCATGATGTAACACCTGATCGATATTTGTGCATCCATTCTTTTATTTTACATCCATACTTTCATCCTGATTCAATACTTGCTATAGTTTGATTATGAGCACCCGTTGATACCTGTGCACTACTTGACATGACCTGATACACCACTACTTGACATGATTTGATACATGTACACTACTTGACATGACCTGATATATCACTACTTGACGTGTTACCTGATCCTGTTTCTAATGCCGACAATTCTGACATGTTGTCCCGATGGACATATCCTGTTGTCTGTATAGACAAACCTGTTCCTGCTTGATCCTGTGTTGGCATTAGCTTCAGATTTATCAATACCTGACTTGAATACATACTATGGGGGTAAGGGGAAATCAATGATGAAACCTGACTTATAACTCAACAGTTCGACGCTTATATTGACCAGTTTTGGGGGGTAGGCCAGTCCTGGAATGATGTTGCTGACATCATTCGTCTGTACATGTTTCTTGTTTGTGCTTAGCGGCACGTCTCGGATTCAGCCCCGAGAGTCTGGACCGTGGTCCCGGGTACGCACGGGATACTATTGAGTTACACCGACGATTCATTAAATTGATTTCACAGACTTGGAGTAGTTAACCCAGTAGCACAATTTAGTTTCACCGCTGCACTTCATATGTACTGTTACACTTCCCTGTTCCATATCCCTGCTCACTTATTACATTCATGTTACTGTTTATGATTCATGTCTGCATGACTTGTTACCCCCTGATTATATTAGTATTGATGTTATAACGCACTGACGTCTGGGTTTTGCATGGCCTAGATTCTCTACCTTGTCGCAGGCTAATCAGGAGTATTTCCGCTGTCAGGCCGAGCAGTGAGGATCCTGTTAGTATCCAGTTAGTATCCAGTTTAGTTATGTTACTTTCCAGATGTTATCGTTTATTGGATCTATTGCTTCCGCATATTATTTCTTGACTTGTTTATTTTGGCTTATGGACATGTACTAGATAGTTTATTTTATTTCTACTGTTCTTGATATCTTCTAGACAGCCGTAATGTGACTGTGGAGGGATGTTTCCTAGCCACATGTAGTATGGTTGGCTCTGTCATGTGTCGATCTTAGCGCACTCTGGGAAGCGGGGCGTGACAAATATAATCAAACATTACAAGATATACTCTCTCTCTGTCTATTCTATCTTTATTATTCTTTGGGACTTACCGAGCGATTGTTCGCTGACGACATTCCTTCTTTTCTTTTTTTGGAATGTTGTCAGGTGGATCAGACCTTCTTGAGACAGAGCCCACCAGCAAGGACTTGGATCAGATAGCCTTCGACCCAGAGCTCTAGTTTACCTGTATATATTTTCATTTCTGTTATGCTACTGTTTAGGCATTGCTTTCATTCCATGTACTTTCATTTCAGTTGTACTTGTAAAAAGAATGTTTAATAAATAAAGTTGTTCATTTACATCTTGTCTCTTGTGTATTTTACTTTATATTGCTTAGATATGCTTAGCGTGTTTACTTCTGAGTAAATACGTCGCGTGACCCGTCGCGTCCTTTGCCCGTACGTTGGGAAGCGGGGCATGACAGTTTTTTATTCATCTTTTATTTTTCCAGAACTTTTAATAAACCTACATGCATATTTAATTGTTTGAATATTTTTATTACATACGGTATATGCATCTTGTGCAGAAAGGTTAAGTATATGACATGCACAACGAATATGAAAAAAACAACCACTACAGATTGATTTGCATAGGCAAATAAGTTCAGCAATAACAGAATTATTGCTGCTAGTATTATCAAAAGAAATAGAAATTTTTTTATTTACACAATAATATTTTTCTAAAATAGATCTAATTTCAGAAGTTATTTGAAAAGCATTATGCAGATATGGAAATTGTCTAAAATTAATAATTCTGTTTTTCAAAAACCAGCCAGAATCTATCTATTGTGCAGTAACACAGATCCAAAGAAATTCCCATCTATCCTTCTAAATATAAAAAATTAATGAAATACTGCTATCAAAAGAAGTAAGAGTATTAATTAATACATGGTTATCGTCGTTGTAGAGTCTAAAATAATGACTTTTAAGCGTAGTTCTCGGAACCCTTTTGAATGTCGGTTGCAACGCCGTTTGAACGTACCGCTCAAAAACCGCGCTTTCTCTGAATCCGAGAATCTTTTCATCTGCCATAATATATCTTGCTATTTCTGAAATATTTAAATCATGATTATATTGAAAAAGACCTTGACCGGCGAAACCAATTTGTGTTTGTGTAGTGGAGGAACCGGCCGGGACTTCTAAGTGTTTTTTTTGTATGTTTATTCAAACTACCAGTGCCGGTACTATCCTCG
Source organism: Agapanthus africanus (assembly GCA_030015575.1). NCBI lineage: Eukaryota > Viridiplantae > Streptophyta > Magnoliopsida > Asparagales > Amaryllidaceae > Agapanthus > Agapanthus africanus. Next base: position 348,266,142 of record JASDDO010000024.1, on the reverse strand, counting down.
TGTTTATATGCATTGCCACAATATTTGCAAATGATGTATCTAACACCGTCCCTAAATTCAATTTTATAGTGATCCCAAATATCACCAGTAGTCGCATATTTTTTAGATTCCCTTGATGTATGGGTGGATCATTCCGCTTGTTGTTCGGGATGAAGAATTTGGGTTTGATGCATATCGGGTGAACCCTCCATATCAATATTTTAACTAAATGTTAAAAAAAAGTGTTAAAGTAGAAAATTAGAATTAATAAATTAAAAACAAGAAATAAAAAAGAGAGAAGAATGGGTTGATCGGAGGCTCGTAGCTTCGAAAACTCAGAGTCGGACTGTCGGAGGATCGGATCGGAGCTTCTATTCTTTAGAGAGATGAAAATTGTCATAATAGTATTAGAGATTTAGAGTGAATTTTTTTAGAGAGATTAGATTTTGTTTTTGGAAGAGAAAAGAGTTTGGAATGAGAAGAAATGGGGGTTGGGGTGTATTTATAGGTTTTGGGCTTTTTTTTTGAATTTTTTGGCCGTTTATAGTCGTTACGAGGCGAGGCGAATCGAAATTCACCTCTCTTCTCCTTGATCCGACTGTTAGTAACCGTTGGATGGGAATTCCAAGGCGAGGTGAAGTGAACCCGAGGCTAGGCACAGCAATCCTTCGAGCAGGCGGCCGTTATGACCGTTGGACGGCGAGTTCGAGATGAATCCGTGGCGAATCAGTCAATGAGGCGAGACGAGACGAATCATGGCGATTCCCGAGGTTGGCGAGTTAAACGGGCGGACTACGACGAAGCACCGCCGAAAAAGTTGGGAACCTGCTCGCTTCGCCAATTCGTGGTGGGTGAGGCGAATCGCCTCACCAAATTCGCCCATGTCATCACGAAACGAAGCGAATCGATCCGCCATCGATCCATTTCATTAGCCGGGCTTATGTGTGAGGGTTGTTTTGTCTCTCTTTGAGATTCCTTCTGAGCGTCAAATTCTAACATCATGTAGCATGTCTGATATTCGGCATGGTGAGGCATGTTTTCTCTGCATGTCAAAGATCAATATATTAGTTTCGAGAGCAATAATTTATGACATGTTGAGATCGTATCAGAAGTCCAAAATAAACATCACTGTATCTATTGTTGACTAAAGTTTGGATGGAGGATGGTGATTGATGATGCTCGATATCGGTGACTCCCCAGATAATGACACGTGGCAGATGACGTGTCCCACAGCTTACAAGAAAAGATCAAGAACGTTGCGTTGGGATCACACCCTGGGCCTCTGGCCCGTGGATGTTCCCGACCTTCAATGGCCTTCCAGACCACCCCCCAGCTCGCCTCCGAGCTATCACAAAACCAAGATGCCTCGGCCTCCCGCTCGTTCCCGAGCCTCCCGCCAAGCTTATTTTCCTCGGTCTCACTGACCGACCCACAGCACCGATCACAGGCGCCTCCGCCACGGCTCCGCGAATCTCGCCAGGCGCGAGATATCCGCCGCCCATGATCTCACGTTCCACGCCATCACAATCCCCCATTAACGAGCCTGTCTCGCATTAATGGGGGATCCCGCTTATCATGCGGGCATGACACCAGGGGCGTAACGGCCGGTGTGAATCTCGCGCCCGCCTGCCCACGGCTGCCGCTATATAAACCCCTCCCTCAGACGACTCAGGTAAGCCAATTTTAATCCAATAGGCCGTTACTCTGCCAAAATACCCCGTCTAACTTGATCGTCAGAGGGTCTTCGGTGGCACAACCACCCCGTGACTTCTTTGCAGGTAGCTCGGCCTCGACCACATAAAACCCATTGAAATCCACACGCTCCAGGAGACAACCCTCCAACTCAATGTCAGTCGTCCATTAGTGCCCGCAGCAGATCAACGGAAGATAACATCTGAAGGAGATCCAGAGATCCATCAGTTGGCGCCGTCTGTGGGAATCTAGTTCCACTCAACCAAAATTTCATCTTCCGATCTCGACTTCATGGCAAGCAGTCACCATGACGATCCAAGCACCAGCCGTCGGCCTCTCCACAGTGGAGACGAGGGAGAGTCCCCTCCTCCCCTAAACGCCATTCACGTTCTATCCGCTGGGATAGATCGACTCGCGTCCGTCGTGGATGCACTAGTCCGTGTCCAAACGGCCGGGAAAGCTCCCCAGGTCGCCGCTCTCCCTCCGCGGGACCGGGACCCCTACAAAGGGAGAGAAGACTCTGCCCGCGTTGGCATGACCAATCACCGCCTCGCTGTCTCCGGCAGCCGCAGATCCCCCGGGCTGACATATTCAATGACCCGGTGGGCGCCGCACTGCTTAACACCGAGGTCTTACGCCAGAGCGCCTCGCCCCAGGCCTCATCGCGCCCCTGTCCCTCCCGAGGAGGTGTCGGCCAGCTCGCCTGCACCCAGGCATGACCGACACCCCTCCCTCGACGGGGTCACGTGCACGGGACTCGCCACGGCAGCTCGAAGACGACCTCGCCAGGGGACCTGAGGAACCTCATCGAGCGGAACTGGGGCCGTGGCCAGGCCGAGGTCTCCGGCAGCAGGGGCCGAAAATCAGAATGTGCCGAATCATCGGGATACCACGGCCGACTCGACGCCCTCGAAAGGATCGAAGGCATGCATCGGGAAAGTCGTCATTCAAGCGACGGGGCTAAATATGCCGCCGAATCACTCACGAAGCCCTTCACCGAAGAGCTACTTTCCGTCCACGTCTCCTCCTGGAACAAGCCCCCGAAAGTCTCACTCTTCGACGGGAAGTCCGACTCGAAAGACCATTTGGACGCGTTCACAGCCGGAATGAGTTTCCAAGACTGTTCCGACGCCGCTCAATGCCGTGCTTTCCCCGCCACTTTCATTCGCTCCGGACGAGACTGGTTCGGAGGGATTGTGCCATGCTCAATCTCTACCTTCGATGAGCTGGCCACCCAATTCCTCGGCCACTTCGTCGGGAACAGGCGGCAGAAGCGGACCATCGACCATCTCTTCACAATAAAGAGCGGGGACAAAGAAACCTTCAAAGGGTACGTCACCCGCTTCTATAACGCCCTCCTTGAGGTCCCAGAACAAAGGGACGAGATGTTCATTACGGCCCTCACGTCGGGTCTTAGGCACAAGGAGTGGCTATGCTCCTTTGCATTAGCGCAACCTAAGACCATGGCCGAGGTAAAAGCCTGGACCGAATATGAGATCCAGCTTGAATCCGAAGTGAACGCCAACCTGCCCCAGACAAAACAAGTTGATCATAAGAAAAGGGGCCGGGAAGAGAAAAAGAAGATTGAGCGGCCAAAGCCCTACTCCCCGAAGTTTCAGGAGTACACCCCACTCAACGTCTCCCAGACGGTACTGCTAGAGGAGGCTAAGGGCGAGAGGTTCTTCAAACTCCCCCCAGTCTCGAACAAGGCAGAAAAGCACACCCGGAGCCCCTACTGCGGTTTCCATAGGTCGCAGGGCCACTCCACTGAGAACTGCAAACAGCTCCGAGATTACATCGAGGAGCTAATCCGCTCGGGGCACCTGGCAATGTACTTGCGAGACAAGCGGCAGGCCGACCGTGAGCAAGAGCAATGTCCCCCTCCCGGTGAATTGACAATCGGCCAAATCATGGTCATGTCAGCGGGGGGTACGATGAGGACCAACGAGACACGGCATCCCTCCCCGATCGAGGGACCTGTCGGCCATCCAAGGAAGAAGGCCAAAGCAGCCGAGCCGATCGTATTTACCGACGAGGACCTCCACGGTATTTCCCTGCCTCACAATGACTCGCCGGTGATCACAGCTCGGGTCCACCACTACGAGGTACAGAGGATACTGATCGACTCGGGAAGCTCGGCAGATATTCTCTTCTATGACTGCTTCCTGCGTATGGGACTCACCCCGTCAGACCTAAGGCGACCACTCACGTTCTGTCAGGGTTCACTAACCACTCCATCCCAGCGAAAGGGGTGATCACTCTCCAATTTAACATCGGGGAGGCCGGCCATATGCGCACTGTGCCTGTGGAATTCATCGTAGCGAGAATTCCATCGGCCTACAACGTCCTCCTCGGTCGCCCAACACTGAACTTCCTCCGGGCCCAGATATCGACCTACCACCTGGCGATGAAATTCCCGCTCGACCAAGACGGGATAGGTCGGGCCTACGGAGACCAACGAACCGCAAAGGTATGCTTCACCGCAACATCTACGTATGAGCGGCCAAACGATGATGTCGAGGGTGAGGGTGACATCAAGGGTTCTCTGGACACTCGAGACGAGCAAAAATAGGTCCGAGGGACCCCGGTGGAGACACTGACAGAGGTCCCCCTCGTGGAAGGGGACGACGAACGAACCGTTCAGATCGGGTCGCTTTTGATGGGGACTCAGCGAGACGACCTGGTTCACTTCCTCAGAAACAACTCTGACGTGTTCACCTGGGCACTTGCCGACATGCCTGGGATCGACCCCAAAATCATATCTCATAAGCTCAGGGTAGACCCAACGGTCCGACCCGTCAGGCAGAAAAAACGAAGCTTCGCCTCGATCAAGCAAAAGGCGATCGAGGACGAGGTAGACAGGCTCCTCGCCGCCAACTTCATTCGGAATGTGTCTTACTCAGAATGGTTGGCGAACATGGTTATGGTCAAAAAGTCAAGCGGGAAGTGGCGCATGTGCGTTGACTTCACCGACCTCAACAAAGCCTGCCCGAAAGACAACTATCCCCTCCCTCGGATAGACCAGCTCGTCGACGGCTCGGCAGGCCACGAACTACTTAGCTTCATGGACGATTTCTCCAGCTACAACCAGATCCATATGAATCTGGCAGACGAGGATCTCACCGTATTCACAATGGACCGGGGGGTATACTGCTACAAGGTGATGCCTTTCGGCCTCAAAAATGTCGAAGCTGCGTACCAACACTTGGTCAATCGCATGTTCAAACCGCAGATCGGCAGGAAGATGGAAGTTTACGTCGATGGCATGCTCGTCAAATCGATCTCATCAGACGAACACGCCAAGGATCTAGGCGAGGCCTTCGACGTCCTCCGCAAATACAAGAAGAAACTGAACCCCGCCAAGTGCGCATTCGGGGTCACCGGTGGAAAGTTCCTCGGTTTCATGGTCACCCACCGTGGGATCGAAGCTAACCCGGAGAAAATCAATGCCATCCTCAACATGGCTGCGCCCAAGACTAACGTCGAAATCATGCGGCTGACAGGGCGAGTAGCCACTCTGGGCCATTTCATGTCGAGGTTTGGGGAGAAGTGCCTCCCGTTCTTCAAGGCTCTAAGGAAGATTCCAAGGTTCGAGTGGTCGGAGGAGTGCCAGACCGCCTTTGACCAATTAAAGAGGCACCTTGCGGCTCCACCGCTGCTCACCCGACCAGTTGAAGGGGACGAACTATCGCTATATCTGGCGGTATCCGACCAAGCCGCAGGTTCAGTACTCGTCCGAGAGGTCGACGGAGTCCAGAAGCCGGTATACTATGTGAGCCACGTCTTCAAAGATGCGGAAACGAGGTACTCAGCAATAGAGAAGATCGTCTTGGCACTCATCGTGGCCTCAAGGAAACTACGACACTATTTCCAGGCGCACACCATCCTCGTTCTTACCGAGCGGCCTTTGGGAGCTATCCTCGCCTCCCCGAGTCCTCTGGCTGCTTGGAGAAATGGAGGTGGGAGTTGTCCCAGTTCGACATAAAATACCACCCGAGGCAGGCTATCAAAGCACAAGCCCTGGTCGATTTTGTCGTCGAGTGCACCATCCCCAGCAAAGAGCCGGAGTCCATGCCAGCCCCCGCAGCTCAACCCTCAGTCGATGGGAAGCCCGACTCTGTCCCTGATTGGATCCTCTACGTCGATGGGTTCTCGACCGAGGAAGTCTGAGGTGCCGGCCTCATCATTCGGGGCCCGAACGAGGCCGAAATGGAGTATTCTCTGAAGCTCAGGTTCAAAGCCTCAAATAATGCGACGGAATACGAGGCCTTGCTGGTCGGACTGTGCATAGCCTCCGGACTGGGGCTGAAAACGATTTAGATCCGCAGCGACTCCGCCCTAGTCGTTGGCCAGGTGACAGGTCGATTCGAGGCTCGAGAGCCTCTGATGGTGAAGTATCTGGTCGAGGTAAGAAGACTGCGGAAGGAATTCTACAAAGTCCAGGTGGAGCAGATCCCCAGACAGCTAAACGCCCAGGCCGACGCCTTGAGTAAGCTGGCTTCATCTTATACGGCCAACAACAAGAGGAACATCCTCTTCGAGGTCTTGCCACGACCCAGCGTAGAAGACGGGGCAACGCCACTTCAAGTGTACATAGCCCAGGAAGATGACCGGGACTAAAGAAGACCCCTCGTGAAATTCCTGAGGGAAGGTACGCTCCCAGAAGATCGGGGAGAAACCCGCCGTCTCCGAGCCAAAGCTCGCCATTTCGTCTGGAGCAATGGGAACCTCTATAAGAAGTCCTTCACTCAGCCCCTGCTCCGGTGCGTCGACCCCCACGAGGCCGACTACATCCTCTGTGAGATCCACGAAGGGGTCGGCGGCGAGCACTAAGGGGCCCGCACCTTAATCCAGAAGGCATTGCTCTAGGGGTCCTACTGGCCGACAATTCATCAGGACGCCCAGAAGCTCGTCAGGAGATGCAAGAGTTGCCAACTCCATAGAAGCATACCCCGCCTTCCTGCTACCGAGCTAACTGTCCTAACCTCTCCATGGCCGTTTGCCCAGTGGGGAATGGACATGATAGGCCAGTTCCCTACCGGTACGGGCGGGCACAAGTGCGTCCTCGTCGCAGTGGACTACTTTACGAAGTGGATTGAGGCCATTCCCATCAGGAAACCGGATGCCACCACGACTATTAAGTTCCTGCAGAACAATGTGATACTCCGATTCGGCATCCCGAGGTGTATCATCACCGACCATGGTACAAATTTCGAAAACGAAAATGTCGAATATCGTATCCTCATGAAGTTTGCCGTGGTCGCGCATCCCCAATGCAACGGGCAGGCCAAGGTCGCTAACCGGGATGTCCTCCGAGGTCTTCGGACATGCCTAGAAGGACGCCAGGGCGGTTGGGTCGAGGAATTACCCAAGGTCTTATGGGCCCTGCGCACGTCGAAGAAAACCCCTACCGGGGAGACCCCTTTCAGCCTCTGCTATGGTACCGAGGCGATGGTCCCAGCAGAGATCGGGCTCCCAAGTTACCAGGTCAAGCATTTCGATGACGAAGCGAACACCTCAGCCCTCCAAACTAACCTGGACATCTTGCTAGAGAAACGAGACCGGGCTCAGATCAGAGCTGCCTCCTATCAACAGCAAACCGTCCACTACTACAATGCGCGAGTCAAGTGTCGCTTCTTCAAGACCGGAGATCTAGTCCTAAGGCGGAACAAGTTCGTCGATTAAAGAAAGTTGCATAAGTTTTCCCTGAAATAGGACAGTCCTTTCCTCGTCTCGGAGGTCCTGCCCGGCGGGGCCTATCGCTTACAAGACGCGGATGGTCGCAAATTTCCACGACCTTACAACGCTGAGAAGCTCAAGCTGTACCTCTGAAAAGAATAGCTACGCATGTATATTTCTGCTTTCACAAAGGCGATGTAAAAACCTTTCTAAAGTTCTTTCTATTTAAATAATAAAAAGGAAACAATGGGGCATCGCAAAAAAGAGAATTCTATTTATTCAAAAGGTATTACGGGCTTCTCAGCCTTACATAAAAAGAAAAAGGAAAATTTACAACAGAGGTGGAACGGGATCGAGGAAGTACTCCTGGTGATACTCAGAGTATATTTCCGCTAGCCGGGCCCTAGCCTCTGCAGCCCGCTCCCGCCGATGCTGCACGCGAACCTAGGACGTCACGGAAGCACCCAACGCTCCGCCCACAGCTCCCCAAGAGTCCAACAGTCATGGGTCTCTTCCACTACTGAACCGCCACGCGGCGGATCTCCCGTCTTTCTTGGCGATCCGAAGTTGGAATGACGCGGCTCTTATAAATGCTTCGCCTCTACCCATGCGTTCATAACATGTGTCGCCCGCGACGGTTACTCTTCCCAATGTTCACTCACCAGGATAGATCGGACAGAACCTGGACAAACCGGGCAGCAATCCTGCTCGGTCCATCCTTGGCTGGTAATTTCTTACCCCACGACGCCAAGAATCGAAGCCCTCACCAAGAGGCAACCGGGCAACAACCCTGCTCGGTTCATCCTTAGCAGGCCTCTCCATGCCCTCCCGCGCTAAGGATCAAAGACCTCGCCAAGAGGCAACCGGGCAGCAACCCTGCTCGGTCCATCCTTGGATGGTAATTTCTTACCCACCGACGCTAAGGATCAAAGCCCTCATCAAGAGGCAACCGGGCAGCAACCCTGCTCGGTCCATCCTTGGCTGGTAATTTCTTGCCCACCGATGCCAAGGATCAAAGCCCTCACCAAGAGGTAACCGGGCAGCAACCCTGCTCGGTCCATCCTTAGTAGGCATCTCATGCCCTCCCACTGTAAGGATCAAAGCCCTCATCAAGAGGCAACCGGGCAGTAACCCTACTTGGTCTATCCTTGGCTGGTAATTTCTTACCCACCGACGTCAAGGATCAAAGCCCTCATCAAGAGGCAACCAGGCAGCAACCCTGCTCGGTCCATCCTTGGCTGGTAATTTCTTACCCATCGACGCCAAGGATCAAATCCCTCACCAAGAGGCAATCGGGCAGCAACCCTGCTCGGTCCATCCTTAGCAGGCCTCTCCATGCCCTCCCGCGCTAAGGATCAAAGTCCTCACCAAGAGGCAACCTGGCAACTACCCTGCTCGGTCCATCCTTGGCTGGTAATTTCTTACCCACCGACGCCAAGGATGAAAGCCCTCACCAAGAGGCAACCGGGCAGTAACCCTGCTCGGTCCATCCTTAGCAGGCCTCTCCATGCCCACCCGCGCTAAGGATCAAAGCCCTCGCCAAGAGGCAACCGGGCAGCAACCCTGCTCGGTCCATCCTTGGCTGGTAGTTCACTACCCACCGATGCCAAGGATCAAAGCCCTCATCAAGAGGCCACCGGGTAGCTACCCTGCTCGGCCCATCCACGTCTAAGCGATCTCCACCTCGACTTCGGGGCTATGGAGATACCGACCTTTCACCGGTCTTTGCGCACTTGGCAAATGGTCGACTTCAACTCTCAACTCGACACGCGATCGCTAGAAAAAAACCCGACCTAACATGAAAGCAGTACTGCGCAAATAAAAATGTTTACCACAAACAAACACTGCAAAACGATTTTTTATTCATAAAAAATCGCAAGTCTTTACACAGGTATTATGGGCTCTCCAGCCTTACAAAAACGCCCGGAGGCTTACAAAATTTTGGCACGAAGAAAATAAGGAGGCGGGAAAGTTCATGCCTCGGGGCCGGGGAGAACCGCGATGAGCTGCGCGTCCACTGCGACAACTGGGGCGGCGTCTTGAAGGTCAACGTCCATCACAGGAGCCTCGATGACGGGAGCCGGGGGGACCAAATTCTCCCCAACGCTCCCACCGGGGGCCTCTCCCTCTACGGCGCTTCCGGGGACATTCCCCTGCGCGTCATCCCCGAGAGGTTACTCACCCTGGAACTCGCCGTCAGGGAACTCCGGCATCTGGGCCTTGACGGCGTCGAGGGCGTCGTGCCAAACGACGGCAGTGGCTCTAGCGAGGTCAACGTAGAACTGGTCTGACTTCTTGTAGTTCTCCACCGCCTTCGACACCTGGAGCTTAGCACGCCTGATTCCCTCCTTCGCCGCCTTGTTCTCCCTCCGGAGGGTGTTCGCCGTCTTCTTCATGGTGGCGACGAGCACCTTGGAATCTTCCAACCGGGCCTCGACGGCTCGGGCAGCCTCTCAGTACTTGGCGATCTCCCGATTCCCGACCGCCACCCCCTCTTCGAGAGCAGCGACCCTCTCCATCGCCGCCTCCAGCTCCTGCATTGAGCTCTCCTCCCGTGAGGAGAACTCACCCACGGCCCGCATCGCTGGGGCAATTTCCTCGTCCTCCATGTTGACGACGAGGGCGACGTGCTGGAGGACCTGAAGAAAAACAGAGGAGGGTTAACAAGAAAAGGGGGGCACCTAATCACACGAACAAAAATACTAAATGAAGAACCAAGTGGGGTGCGAACGCTAACCTGCACGGCCTCTTGAGCTATGGACGTCATTTGGCCCGGAGGGTCCCTCGAGGGATTCTGCTCCCGGCCGACCATTCTATCTCCGAAAGCAGGCTGTTGGCGACGGAAAGCCCTGAGGGCACCTCGAAGCGAAGCTCCCCATCATCCACGAGGATCGGGGAAGCTGGGGAACGGGACGCCGTCCTATGAAACCTCTTGAGGAGTGATGCAGGAGAACCATCTCACCTCCCACCTCCGGAGCCCGGGGCTCTTGCTCCCGGGCACGCTTTTGGCTCGGCGCACAACTGGACTCTGGGGCCCGAGACACGCTTGGGCGCCTGGAATGTGCGACCGCCGGGGGAGCCGGGGTCGACGGCGGGCGAGAAGGGCCGGCGCCTCCGGCCTTCTTCCCCTTCTTCGTTTCGACCAAGGCTGCCCGAAATTTGCCTAGGTCCATGGGCTCTGCATAAGACAAAATACAGAGGAGTCAGCAATGCTAGAAAGTAAAAGAATGCACAAGTCTAAACAGGTCTCCTGAAAACTCCTAACTTACCCGCGAACTGGGCGGGGCTGAGTCCGGCCCAACTGAGGGCCCGCTCAGACAGCAGCACATCAGCCCGAGGGAGGGGCTCCCACTCCGACACTGCCACCGTGTCGGGATGATTCGACCGACTCACCCGTGGGAAGCTGCCCCCGTGCCACTGGATAGGCACAGGCCAATCCTCACCCTCGGGCGGCCCAACAAACAAAAACTTCTTCTTCCATTCGTTTATGGAAGAAGGTACTACGATGACCCCCGAACCGGCGGCGTCCCCCGTTGTTTTCTAAAAGAGATGTATACCCAGCTCGGCTCGCCCCTGCGAGCGCCAGGATGGTTTTTGTAGTAAAGAGAAGAAACGAGAAGGCTCCGGCTGAAAGGGATCAGACGCAATTTCAACCGGACCAGGAACCCGTCCTCTAAGAGTTCGGCACTAACTGGCCTGGGGCTAACCCAAAACAATTCAACGCTGGAATCACCTCTGGGGAAAAGGGCAGGCGCATCCCGGCCCAAAAGGCTTCCAGGCACAAGGCAATCTCCTTGCCCCGTACCTGGTCTGCCCTCTCCCCCTCCTCGGCCAGACGAAGCGAATAGCTGGGAGGAATGTGGAAACGAGTCCGGATGGTGGCGAGCTAATCCGCATGCCTTAGCGTGGATGACGCGCCAAGAACAACCATGACTTGCGCTCTGGGGACCGCCCCCGTCACACGACCCGAGAAGCATGACTAACCCTAACATCCCGGGAGGATTCTGACTCAGAAGAGGAAGAGGAAGAAGTAGAAGAGGAAGCTTCAGAAGACTCCCTAGACTCTACCCGGACTACTTCTACAGACTCCTCGGAAGAAGACATCTAACTTGATCAAAGGGATGTGTCCTCGGGAGAGAAATCGCAAGGAATCCGACGTGAGGAGAAGAGCGCTGGGCTAACACGACTAGGGATGAGGAAATTATGGAGAGGTATGGGCCCTGTTGGGGATCCCACCTCTATTTATAGCTGCCGGCGTACACATCCCATGGCTCTGATCGCCTCCCGCCAAAACAACGCTTCGCAACCAACGACCGACAACATCCCACCTGTCGCACTCACATTGGGCGCGTCCCATCGGGCGCGGGAATACCTGCGGCCTGTCTTGTTAGCCAACCAGCGCCAGACACGTAGGCTGTCACTTCGACGAACGTACATACGATCCGGCGCTTCCCCTTTAATATGAGATCCCTCCCTTGATCCGCTGACGTCATCAAGAAAATACGACTGATTGCCGGGGAATACACACCGACGATATCTTCAAGTGAGAGCTCACCCTGGGTGACCGGTCAGACCACTCTCGACCCGACCCAAGAACGGGTCGAGACGAGAGTGGAGAGCTAATGATGATGCTCGATATCGGTGACTCCCCAGATAATGACACGTGGCAGATGACGTGTCCCAGAGCTTACAAGAAAAGATCAAGAACGTTGCGTTGGGATCACACCCCGGGCCTCCGGCCCGCAGATGTTCCCGACCTTCAATGGCCTTCCAGACCAACCCCCCAGCTCACCTACGAGTTATCACAGAACCAAGATGCCTCGGCCTCCCGCTCGTTCCCAAGCCTCCCGCCAAGCTCATCTTCCTCGATTTCACCGACCGACCCACAGCATCGATCACAGGCACCTCCGCCATGGCTCCGCGAATCTCGCCAGGTGCGAGATATCCGCCGCCCATGATCCCGTGTTCCACCCCATCACGATACCCCATTAACGAGCCTGTCTCGTCATTAATGGGGGATCCCGCCTATCGCGCGGGTGTGATGCCAGGGGTGTAATGGCCGGCGTGAATCTCGCGCCCGCCTGCCCACGGCCGCCTCTATATAAACCCCTCCCTCAGACGACTCAGGTAAGTCAATTTTAATCCAATAGGCCATTACTCTGCCAAAATATCCCGTCTAACATGATCGTCGGAAGGTCCTCGGTGGCACAACCATCCCGAGACTTCTTTGCAGGTAACTCGGCCTCAACCACACAAAACCCATTAAGATCCACACGCTCTAGGAGGCAACCCTCCAACTCAATCTCAGTCGTCCATCTGCGTCCGCAGCAGATCAACGGAAGATAACATCTGAAGGAGATCCAGAGATCCATCAGTGATTTATCTGACATATCTCGAAATTTGAAAAAAAATATTAAAACAATCAGAAAAAGGTTACAGACTTTCGACACTCAACGTGCAAATAAACTCTGAGAGGATAATGGTTAGTAAGAATAATCTGCAAAGAGCGTTTCGTTTCCGTTTGAGCATGCAGAGTAAAACACATATGTAAGAAGAAGGGTTTGGAAGGAAATTAAGACCGGTCGATAGAAACTAAGGGGTTCTCGTAGTTAAGCCACAAGAGACAAGGACTGAGAAAGCATAACGTTTCCGAAAATCTCGGGTGAGTTTTTTGGACTTCTCGCCAGTTGGAGCTGCTTGGATGATGGACGCGTGGCGGATGACGAAGGGGTCATGATCCGATAAGATGAAATCTCGACCATTGGTGTTTCCCCTCCGAAACACGGAGACGCAATCGCGCAGGTCCGTCTTGCCTGAATTTCGGGGCAGATGCTAATTGGTGTTATCCGTCCACCTCTCCGAAGATGCCAAGCTGATTTATGGCACCATGTATCGAAGGTTTAAACGGATGCAGCCGATATAGCAGACATCGTCAGATTCCCCCTCATTTGAGGGTTTTTTAATTGTGGGGATGCTCTTCCCTGCAGACGCAAGCCCCTGCAGTTAATTACGCTACCGCATCGCGGTAACCACTTTCTCCTTCTCCAGATGGTCACTTCGTGTCGTGGGTGTTTGTTTTGTTTTTGGTTGCCCGTGGATTGTATACGGAGACTTATTTATGTTGTCGCCCGTAGGGCGTGGATTAGTCCAAATCCATATTTTCTTAAATTTGGGTTTGGGGGTTGGGTTTAAGGATACGTTAGTCTCATTTGAGATAAGATCAACCTAAACGTTAGTTAAGGATGTGTTAGTCTAATTTCAGACTAAGATCAACTTAACAGGATCATTTAGATCCAACAAAAGAGCATTTGGACTTTATTGTTTAGTTTAGGGACGTTGCGGTCCATAATTAGTTTAAGAACATTACGGTCCAATGTTAGTTTAAGGACATCTCGGTCCAAGGTTAAGGACATCATAGTCCATGGATTTTAAAGGACCCCACAGTCCGAGATTAAGGACATCATAGTCCATGGGTTTTAAAGGACCCCACAGTCCGAGGTTAAGGACATCATAGTCCATGGTTTTTAAAGGACCCCACAGTCCGATTTAAAGACGTCATAGTCTATGGGATGTATGGTTGTCGGGACCCGTCACCTCTCTGAAGACGTTGAAGGATTACAACGACATATATCAGAAGGGTTCAAAGATGTACCCTTGAACCAATGTGAGTTGGTTGGTAGATCTGTAGTCCAATTTGGGGTTAAGATCTATTAAAATATCTATGAGCAGATGAGCTCAATTAATATGAGTTGAGGATTTATGGCCAATCTTGGGCTAAGTCCAATCAAGTTAAACTGTTTAACATTTATTTTGGGTTGCTGAGCATTTGCTTGGGCTTGGCCCTTTTAACAATGCTGAGCATTGACTTGAATTCTGAAAATATTTTGTCTTTGATTGAATGCTGGGCATTTATCATAGCTCTGGGCTTATTAAAGAACAATTTATGTTCTATCAGCGCACACGTGAGGGGCACGTGGTGTGCTTGGCGCTTTGCGCCAGTCAAAGAGCGCAATGCGCTTCTACCGAGTAGTGCACGCGTGAAGGACACGTGTCGCGCTTGACGCTAAGCGCCAGATGATGGGCGCATTGTGCCAGTTTATGAGCGTAGAGCGCTATTAGTTCAGCGGCGCACACGTGAGTGACACGTGGTGCATCTGGCGCTGAGCGCCAGCCCATGAGCGCAGTGCGCTAGTTCAAGAGTGCAAAGCGCTAACTGTCAAGTGGCGCATACGTGAGGGACACGTGTCACGCTTGGCGCTGAGCGCCAGTCCAAGAGCGCAGAAGCGCAGTTCAAGAGCGCAGAAACGCATCTGATCAATTTTATGCTCTGAGAAATAAATTTATGTTCTTTTAAAAGAGATTTTGTCTCAAAATCTAAGAACAACAGTTCTTATTTTGTAGGAGATATTTACAATCTCTTATGTTGATGAAAGGCTTTGTCTTTATAGATCTATGATCTGCGAGAAAAATTATGTTCTTCTTCTTTTAGGATGAGATCTTTTGATCACTTTATGAAAGACTTTTGTCTTATAGATTTATGAACTTTTAAAGAAGTAATTCCTTCTTTTTAAATTAATTACGAGATGATTTCATCTCTCTGTTCATCATTCTTTTTTTACCTTGAAGAAGAATCTTCTTTCTTTGAGAGCTTGGCTCTACTTTTTCAACTTTATCAAAGTTTTATGGGGAGGTTCATCTGTATGCTTCTCTCTCCTTTAGACTTGAAGTCTTGGGGCCTTTATATAGGACGGGATGATCAGTTCAATCAGTTAAGAAGATCTTTTCTCCAATTGATTTGGGGAATTTCCCATCGTTGGATCTTTGATCCAAGGGTTTCTGATTTACAGAAGACAATTTTTTTGTTTTTAACAAGATTGATAAATCTTTCCATACAGAATTTATTTTGTCTTTTGGTAATTTTTTAATCACCATTAGATCATTGATCCAACGGTGCTCTGATTTACAGAGCACAATCTTGTTATTTGGAAAAATTTTAAGAAATCTTTTCTTAACATAATTTAATTCTGATTAATTAATAATTTATCATTATTATTAGATCTTTGATCTGACGGTGGGGAGCTTTTAGTTCCAGGGTGGTGCGCTGCTTAGAGTGCAGCGCGCCTAGCGCTAGTGCACACGTGGTGCGCTGCTGAGAGCGCAGCGCGCCTAGCGCTAACGCACACGTGGTGCGCTGCTGAGAACGCAAACATCCGAAGTGTTGCTTCATTTCAAAATTTGAATTTTGAACAGAGTTTTGCTCTGATTGGGGAAACAGTTGGTTTCAGCCATAATTCTCACGCGTTGCCTTCGTTAATCGACGGCTTCATAAACTCGTCTTGGTTCCAGTCACTCGCGGTGAGGATATGCTTCTTGGTTTCGTAGAACTCATTCAAGTCCTTCCTTCTTCTTTTTTTTAAGCTTGTTATATTTGAATGCATGACTCATTTTTTAACTAACCTAGAATTTGGTGTTTTAATTTTCGCAAATGGATTTTTGTTGGTTGTTCCTAATGAATTTAGACCCGTTTATAGCAAATTTTCTTACCTCATGTCCAGGTTTTCATTCATTAAAAGATGTAGATAAATTATTTCTCATGCTTTATCCAATTTAATTCATGGGTGATGCTCAATGGAATTATCACTCAATTGAAGATATGGGTTAATTCCCAAGTACGAACAACCGGAAATTAAGCTTTAACATTTTGCCGGCCATTTTTTAAAATATTTTGTGCAAGTCATCCATGGGCTATGCTAATCTTCTCTATATCGTTCCGGTTTTATTAGATGTCCGTGAAAAGACAACATTTCACGTTCAGCTATGCAAATAAAAGACGAAAACGTATTCCGTTTGAAGCACTTATTTGTAAATGCAGCAGGTGTCTTCACTAAATAGGAATGCAAATTATAAGATTGTTTTTTTATGGAAAAATGAACGAAAATATAGTTTGTTAAAGGTAGAATGTGCTGGAAATTTTTAGAGATTGTTATCGCATATTATTAGAGAGCGTGACAGAAAAAGTTGGACACCAATATTTAAAGAACCCTAAAGTCATCTAAAAATCATGCCAGAGTCATACAATATTTTGTTTACCATGGTCAATACATATAAAAAAGATGAACAAAAGAGAACAAAGTACAACAAGAGGAACAAAGGGGGTGCAACATGTGAGAGAGAGATGGAGAGGGGAGAAAGAGAGAGATCCACTCATGTCCTGATGAGGCTCGATATCGGTGATCTCCCAGATTAGGACACGTGGCACATGACGTGTCCCAGAGCATGCAAAAAAAGGCCTACAGTGGCCGACCATACCACACCTATGCTCGTCCTACCGAGCAAACGTTGGCTCACCTACGAGCCCCCTGCACAACTGGCCTCCTCGGCCTCACAGCTCGTCTCCGAGCTACCGCAGAACCAAGATACCTCGGCTCTCCCGCTCGTCCGCGAGCTCTCCCGCCGAGGTCATCTTCCTCGGTCTTATCGACCGACCAACGGCACCATTCATAGGCGTAACCACCATCCCGCGAATCTCACCATGCGCGAGATCTCCGTCGGCCACATCCCACGTTCCACGCCATCACGATCCCCCATTAACGAGCTTGTCTTGCCATTAATGGGAGATCTCTCTCATCATGCGGGCGTGACATCGGGAGCGTAACGGCCGGCGTGATTCTCGCGCCTGCTGCACCTGCTGCCACCACTATTTAAACCCCTCTTTCAGATGGACAAGGTAAGCCATTTTTACTCCACTAAGCCGTTACTCTGCTCAGATCTCTAGACTAACTTGATCGTCGGAGGGTCCTCGGTGGTATAACCACCCTGGGACTTCCTTGCAGGTAACTCGGCAACCAAAACCTCAATCTATTGAGATCCACACGTTTCAGGAGCGACAGGCTCCAGATCCAATCTTAGTCACCCATCACAGCCATCAGCAGATCAACGGGAAGCAACATCTGAGGGAGATTTCAGCCTCCATTAGATGGCACCGTCTGTGGGAACTAGATTCCACAAAAATAAAAGTTTGCCTTCCGATCTCATTCTAATGGCGACTGTAACATTTTGAAAATTTGGAAATAAATAAAATTATTTAATTAAATAATAAAGTGTTAAATTAAAAAGTTATTAAAACCAAATAAGACAATATCATAAGTTTTATGTAAAACAAATTAAATTTTAGTTTTAGTATGGAACATAAATAAATTATAAGGGTTTTAGTGATAAATTTAGCTTCATTTTAATAAAATGGTGATTTTATAATAACATAAGTTGTGAAGGGTTGTTATGTAAAGCTTAGGACTTTGTGCAAATTGAAAGTTGTTAAGGGTGTAAATGAAAAGAGATGGGATAAGATTAGTTCAGAATTTTATCATAAAGTAAATCAAATTGGAAAAGAAATTCATTGCCACCACCTCCTCTCAAGCACAACACACTCCCCACATCTCCTCCTTGCATGAAACCACCACATCTTGCATGGTGACACCTCCTTCTACCACCTCACCCTTCCCTCTTCTCATATATATGATATGTTTAGATCAATTAATCAGTTTAAAACTTCTGAAAATTCAAAAGAAAGAAAAGAAAACTAGATCAAACAAAGAAGAACAAGAAGAAGAAGAAAAAAGCTAAGTATAGGGATTTCTCACCATCAAGCTAGGACTAGGAGCTTGTGCATCTTGGGGAGAGTTATTCCAGCAATATTCTTGTAGGTAAAACCCTTGCTCACTGTAGGAAGTTATTCTGTAATTTGTTTGAATGGAAAATCCAATGTCTATAATATCGTATTGTTTAGCAAACTGAACTCTGTAATAATCTGCTATAGTTTAGATAATAATCAACTTAACAAAACAGTGCTAAAATGTTGTATGTTCGACCTGGAACACACCATAGGATTACGAGCAGAGGATCTCGAATTGTGGCCGGCGACCATAAGGGGAATTCCGGCGTCGCCGGATTTGTAAGGGGTTTGGGTGATTTGGGTTGTTGGGTAGGTCTCTGTGTAGAATTATGGTTATTTTGGTATTGTTTAATTAAGTTAGTTTAACTGTATATAAAATATGAAAGCTAATATCGGTTATGGAATCAAAAATCTAAAATACGACACGGTTAAAACGTATCGTGATTTGTTTTCTGCCGCGATGCAGAGTAGGGTTAAAATCCAGTAAGGTTAAGTGTATGATAGCTTGAAATAATCATATACAATATAACTAGTTCGTAGAAACGTATGTTTGTATATTCGCTGTGTCGAAATAACCGTTTCCTTATACAAGTTAATTGTCAATGTTAGATTCAAATATGGGAACTTCAGAGGCCGCGAAGAAAGGAAAAGGATTGGCGATTCCTGAGTAGATACGACATATTTCTGGTGAGTAGATTTACATCTATGGGAAAAGTCGGGTGGATGGCGTATAGCACCCCGCAACCTTATAACTATTATTATGATATCTACTTAAGATTAGCTGTTCGTCAAAGCATTGACTTGGTATTGCATCTTGTATACCCTCCATTTGCATAAAGTTTCACATGTAGTTTTTAAATGAGATATACGTGATGTTTGATCCGTATGATATGGGTAAGATTTGATGAGTTTGTACGAGGGATTATGCCGTACTTAAGATGATATGGATATAGCGATATGATGAGCTATAATACAAGAGTTTATACGTATCGGAAATGATGAACTTTGTATACCGAATAACGGCCAAATTATTCTTTGACTCGTAGAGATAGATTATGTTCTGTTTTAGGATGTAATACTGGTGTGAGATATATTCTTTTAAAAACCATGGATCGTTGTCTTGTAAATAAACTATCGGGTTGTGTTCCAGTTTATGAAACAAACATCTCTTTTAAATCTAAGGCAGCTTCCTTATTTCAAACTTAACGTTCCAATCATTTCTAAAGATAATGGTATAACTCATAACAAGTAATTACAACAAGTACGTTTAAATTACTTTATAGATTTGCATTATTTTATCTATATTATATGTTTCCGCGTTACGCACACTCTGATAGAACACTGCACAAATACCAATGAGTACTATGCTGCACAAGCACGTAAATATATGTTACACTACACCTCATTGGTACTGACATGTCACTGTAGAATCGTTCTGTTATATATATGTTAATATATAGATTGTTACACCATAGAACACTTGCACAAATACTAATAATTTTCCATGTTGCACGAGCACAGATGCGTATGCTACACTACACATCATTAGTAGTGCCATGATACATTAGAATTGAAATCATTATGTTATGTGATATGATTACGTAGTCTTTTCCTATTCATGTTGTAGTACTATAGATGCTGTATTTTACTCTTGATGATATATATATCGGTAGTATGGGACACTGTTATATATATATACATATATAGTATATCATCAATACAATCGATGCAACTATTCTGATTCCTTACTTGATATTTTGATGTGATAAGAAAAACGTCCACCATGAGTTTTGTGTTTTCTGGTTTTATTCCGGACCGAGTGGAGGAGATATACGGTCGCGGATTTTTACGTTATCCAGACTGAGTGGGGGAGATATACAGTTGGATACATGGTGGACCCGGTCGAGACCGAGGGGCAGGATAGCCGCATTGAGGCGGGGGAGCCTAGCGAGGATACTTGATACCGGAAATAGAATTGAGCATGGCAGATATCCAGGGGATACTGACCGGAGATTGAGATGAACACGGCAGCTATCCACGGGATACTGACCGGGGTTCGATTAGGTACGGCAGATATCCAGGGGATACTGATAGTAGCCAGGATATCGGGTGACGATCATCTGTTGAGATGGTGTCGACGGTATCTGTTTTTACTTGTCGATGCTGGACACGAGAGATTTCGGATTTCGATGTCGATGCTGGGCATCTATTTGTATATTGATGTGATCATTATCATGAGGTACACAGTTATATGTATTTATTGGGTTTCACCAGGACTGATCCGGGGGACAGTACCTGCATATAATTGTACAGACATTCATAGACACAAAGGGAATTCCAATACGGATAATAGATTCATGATTTTGATTCATATGACATTGAGATATTATACTTGTGATCGCATGATAGTTAGTATTGCACCTTTGCATATCATATAGTATATCGATACAGATTATGATAGTACTATACTTATGACTTAGGTATCGTCTTGCATTTCGATTTCTACCTTTAGATGTACTTTTATTCACTGAGTTGGCAACTCATCCCCGTTGTGCCACAGTTTCTTGCAGGTTTTACCGCTTGGATTATCAGCGGTTTGGGCATACATTCTTTTGGGGATTGATGGGTAAGTGAGTTGTTATTGTATCCTACTCACTCTTGATTATTCATATATTCTTGTATCTAGTGGAAACTCCATCAACTTAGAAATGATATATTATGGACTTAGAAGCGAGACTTAGAGTTTATGTGTGGTGATGTCGCACTCTTTAGAGTCGACATCTGTTATAGATTTGTTTGGCTATTCCGTCTTTTTGGACGTGAAAGCCAGCTTCCGTTGGAATGCTATTTTATTATGTTGTATCGGATTTTTTGTAAAAATGTAAAGGAGGTGATGTCAAGTTTCAAAACGTCATAAAGGTCCTTTTTCAACATACTTAGTTAAATTTAGATGTTATTTAAATTGATTTTATTAGATGATTATTTATACCCCACCTCCTATATTTTCAAAAAGGGTTTAAATTCCGGGTTTCGGCTTACTTGGATTGCGTCGATGTCTTTAGATGTCATGTGATTTAAGTGCCGGTCACGTGCCATATTTGGGTCGTGACAGCGACCGATCATCACGACGATCCAAGCACCAACCGTCGCCTCCCTCTCAACGGAGGCGCGGACGAGCCTCCTCCGCCGAATGCCATCAATGCCTTCACCAGCCGGATAGACCGACTCGCATCCTTCGTGGAGGCGCTCGTCCGTGTCCAAACGGCAAGGCAAAATCCTCAGGTCGCCGCTCCCCCACCTTGGGACCGGGACCCCTACAGGGGGAGAGAAGACTCAGCCCGCGTAGGCACGGCCGACCACCGCCTCGCTGCCTCCCACGGCCGCGGATCCCCCGGGCCAGTACGTTCTGCGACCCGCTGGGCGCCCAACAGCTCGACACCGAGGTCCGTCGCTAAAGCGCCCCACCCCAAGGTCTTTCGCGTACCTGTCTCTCCTGAGGAAATGCCGGTCAGCTCTCCTGTCACCAGGCATGACCGACACCCCCTGCCCCGACGGGGCCGCGCATATGGGGCTCGTCACGGAAACTCAAGGACCACCTCACCCGGGGATTTGAGGAACCTCATTGAGAGAAACCACGGCTGAAGCCAGACGCAGGCCTCCAACAGCAAAGGCCTGGAATCAGAATGCGCTGAGTCGTCGGGGTACCATGGCCGACTCGACGCCCTCGAGAAGAAGATCGAGAGTCTGCATCTGGAAGGTCACCGTTCGAGCGACGGGCTAAGTATGCAGCTGAGGAGCTCACAAAACCGTTCACCGAGGAGCTGCTCGCCGTCCACGTCTCCTCCCGCAACAAGCCCCAAAGGTCTCCCTCTTCGACGGCAAATCTGACCCTAAGGACCACTTGGATGCATTCACCGCGGGAATGAGCTTCCAAGACCACTCTGATGCCACCCAGTGCCGAGCTTTCCCGGCCACTCTCATCCGCTCCGGGCAAGACTGGTTCCGAGGACTCGAGCCACGCTCAATCTCAACCTTTGACGAGCTGGCACAGAATTCCTCGGCCATTTCGTCGGGAACAGGCGGCAGAAGCGCACAGTCGACCACCTCTTCACGATCAAGAGCGGGGACAGAGAGACGTTCAAGGCCTACGTCACTCGCTTCTACAACGCCCTTCTCGAGGTCCCAGAGCACCGGGACGAAACGGTCATCACGGCTCTGAGGTCTGGTCTTAGGTACAAGGAGTGGTTACGCTCTTTTGCACTGGCGCAACCTAAGACCATGGCCGAGGTAAAGGCCTGGACCGAGCGCGAGGTCTAGCTCGACTCCGAGGTGAACGCGAACCTCCCCCGGGCAGAGCAAGCCGACCAGAAGAAGAGGGCAAGGGATGAGAGAAGGGGACCTGAACGGCAAAAGCCCTACCCCCCAAAGTTCCAAGAGTACACACCGCTTAACGTCTCCCAGACAGTGCTACTTGAGGAGGCCAAGGGCGAAGGGTTCTTTAAGTTCCCCCCGATCCCACGCGCGGCCTCAAAGCGAACCTGGGGCCCCTACTGCGGCTTTCATAGGTCGCTGGGCCACTCAACGGAGAGCTGCAAACAACTCCGAGACTATATTGAAGAGCTCATCCGTTCGGGGCACCTCGCAGCGTACCTGAGGGACAAGCGGCAAGCTGACCGCTAGCAGGAGCAGTGTCCCCCTCCAGCCGAGCAGACCATCGGCCAGATCATGGTAGTGTCAGCGGAGCATGCGTCCGGTACCCCCGAAGCTCGGTACCCCATGCCGAGAATAGATACCAACAGACGTATGGGGGGCTCAAGCTGTATGAATAAAAGCATCTACTAGCATGTATTTTCTTTTCAAAGCAATATACCATCTTCTTGAGATCTTTTGTTTATATAATAAAGGGATCAATAGAGCATTGCAGAAAAGAAAAAGAATTTTATTCATTCAAGAGATACTATAGGCACCTCAGCCGTACAAAAAAAAATTACAACAACGGGGAAATGGGGTGCAGAGAGCACTGTTCGTGGTACTCTGAAGATATTTCCGCCAGCCGAGTGCTCGCAGCATCCAGCCTCTGCTTTCGATCCCTCCTCCCCCCACGAGCGTCGGCATCGTGCCTAAATTGGTAGCACTCACGGATGAGCGCTTCCGAGCGGTCCAGCCGACTTGTAGAGATCAGGCCGAAACGTCTCAGAGACCTTAGCTTGCCTATGGCCTCGTCGAACAGCATTTCGGATAAGGGGCTGTAAAGCCCCGGCGATGCCCTCCAAATGGAGTATATCAGCAGCTGAAGGAGGGAGGACTGCCGGGGGAGCAATCAGCCGAAGTGGTCCTCGATCCTGCCTATTACCAACTGCACCGTGTCCTCAGTGCAGTACGGGTCATATATGTAGACATCCTCGAAGCTTACGATGTATTTATTGGTGAATGGTAAGTCCTGCATTTTTGCGTTTTGGGTGTGAGGAGGAAGCAAACAATTACCCCCTCAGTCTTATAGCCTCCAACGCCCTCCGGAGTTCAACGGTCACCCGTTTTCACCCACAACAGTGTCACCACATGGCAGCAGTCATGCCGCTCGAAGCAAAACTGAAACGACACTCCGGCGCTTCACGTTCCCCACGCAATCATACACGTGTCGCAGTGATTGTACCTCTCCCCGGTGCGCCGAGTGGCTATTGTTCCCCTCCGAATGGCGGCCGAGACGTGGACGTCTTGCCTGAGATTCGGGGAAGATGCTAATTGGTGCTATCCTTTTACCTCTCCGAAGATGCCAAGTTGATTTATGACACCATGCATCGAGGGTTTAGACGGATGCGTCCGATGTAGCAGACTTCGTCAGATTCCCCCTCGCTTGAGGGGTTTTTGATTGTGGGGACGCTCTTCCCTGCAGGTGCAAGCCCCTGCAGTTAATTACGCTACCGCATGGCGGTAACAACTTTCTCCTTCTTCAGATGGTCACTTCGTGTCGTGGGTGTTTGTTTTGTGTTTGGTTGCCCGTGGATTGTATACGGAGACTGAGTTATGTCGTCGCTCGTAGGGCGTAGACTAGTCCAAATCCGTATCTTTCTTAGATTTGGGTTTGGGGGGGTTGTGTTTAAGGATACGTTAGTCTCATTTGAGACTAAGATCGACTTAAACGTTTGTTAAGGATACGTTAGTGCGATTTTAGACTAAGATCAACTTAACGGGATCGTTTAGATCCGACAAGAGAGCGATTAGGGAAGCCATGTTGTTTAGTTTAGTGACATTGCGGTCAATAGGTAGTTTAAGGACATTGCGGTCCAATGTTAGTTTTAAGACATTGCGGTCAAGGTTAAGGACGTCGTAGTCCGTGGATTTAAGGACTCCACAATCCGATGTTAGTTTTAAGACATCACGGTCAAGGTTAAGGACGTCATAGTCCGTTGTTAGTTTTAAGACATTCCGGTCAAGGTTAAGGACGTCGTAGTCCGTGGATTTAAGGACTCCACAGTCCGATGTTAGTTTTAAGACATTACGGTCAAGGTTAAGGACGTCGTAGCCCATGAGTTTAAGGACCCCACAGTCCGTATCAATGTACGTGGTTATCGGGACCCGTCACCTCTTTGAAGACGTTGAGGAATTACAACGACAAGTATCAAAGGAGTGAAGAGATGTACCCTTACACCAAGATAGATTAAGTGATCTGTAATCCAATTTGGAAACTAAGATCAATTATTATATTATGAGCCCATTGGCCCAGTTGAATTTGAATTGAGGACTTATGGCCATCTTGGGCTAAGTCCAATTATGTTTGGGATATTGGCCCTCTGTTGATTCATTGAAGGAGAGGCTTTGCCTCTGGAAACTTAGCCAATTGGGCTAAGGCTAGTGTTAAACACTAGAGACCAACAATGTTGAACACTGGGAATAAGATTGACAAGTTAGTGTTAAACTCTAAAAGATAATCAGTGTTGAACACTGGGAACAAAGTTTTCAAATTGGTGTTAAACACTAAGCAAATCCAAATTAGTGTTAAACACTAAGAAAATCAGTGTTAAACACCGCAAATAGAGTTTTCCAAATTAGTGTTAAACACTAAGAAGAATCAGTGTTAAACATTGGATACAGAGGTTTCAGTTTAGTGTTGAACACTAAGGCAAGAGGGGTCACGTGGTTACACGTGAGAGCGCCCTGCTTCCCTTTATTTTGTTCTACGGATAAGTGTTTAACACTTTTAGTCCTGAAAACCATCACGTGCGGACACGTGATGGGGGCTCATGCTCTAGTTTATTAGAATACTCATTAGGGGTCACGTGGTGACACGTGAGGGCGCCCCAGAGTCTCTGTTTATTTTGCTTTTTCTTTATGTGCTTCAGGGATCACGTGGAGCACGTGGGGCGTTGCCTCAAAGCTCTCTTTTATAGATCTTCGCAGGAGTCACGTGGTAACACGTGAGGCGTTTACTTCAGAGTTCTTTTCTGCGGGTCTCTGCAGGGGTCACGTAGTAGCACGTGACTCTGCATGTTTTAAAGATCTATTCATAGGGTTAAACCCTAAACTTTAGAGGAATTAAATTCCTGTTTTCTTCCGAAGAATTATATTCTTAATAGGGTTAAACCATAATTTCTTTTCTTAAGGGAATTAAATTCCTGTGAGTTTGAGGGAATTATATTCTCAATTAGGGTTAAACCCTAGTTCTGTTCATTTTGAAGGAATTGAATTCCTATAACATAGGGTTAAACCCTAACTTTATCTCAAAGGTTGAATTCATATCATTTTGTGAGAATTAAATTCTCTAAACTCAGTTCCTCCTCTGTGTTTTAGATCTGCATGGCGGGATCTCAACCCAATGAGAATTAAATTCTCAATTCATGGGGAGATGTGCACTTTGCAGATCCTCAACCAGAGAAAGAACTAAGTTCTTTTTTTTATATAAGAGTTAAACTCTTTTGAGAATTAAATTCTCCTTTGAAGCCTCCCTTTTCTTTTCTTACCTAAGGTTTTCCTTTTTGCAGAGAATCAAAGGCTCTCTCTCTCTCTCTATATATATATATCAAAAGAAAAAGATTCAAATGTTTCAAGCTTTCAGAAAAAGGTTTTAGAAAAAAAGGTCTTCGAAAAAAGGTCTTTTGAAAAAGGGTTCCTTCTCTTCTTTTCTTGTTTCCTATTTATAGGAGAAGGAAGAGAATCAATCTGCTTAGTAAATCTCTCATTGAGAGATTTGATTTATATGTTGAGAGATTTGATTTATATTTATCATTAATCTGGGCCTTTAGATTGTTCAGTGAATTTTATTCACCATTGGATTTTAAATCCAAAGACATCCCTTTGTTATCTCGGTTAGATTTAGGGGGGAAATCTTTCCAAGTCCAAGATTTTTCCATAAATTGGTGATATTTAATCACCTTTCGATTTTTAATCCAACGGTTCCAAATAATCCTTCTCTATTTTGGAAAGATTTGAATGATCTCTTCTCAGAATTTAATTCTGTTAAAGAATAAGGCTTTTAAAGCCGATCACGTGTGGCCACGTGACCCCTGGTCACGTGTAGGCACGTGACCCCTGGAATGGGCTTCTCTTCTTCTGCGCTCTGTTCTCTGGCCGCTGCTCAGCCGTCACGTGCCAACACGTGACCACTGGTCACGTGCCAACACGTGACCACTGGTCACGTGTGAGCACGTGACCTCTTCTGGAGCTTTTTCTTGAATGAGCTTTGTTCCGCTGCTTAACCATCACGTGCCAACATGTGACCACTGGTCACGTGTGAGCACGTGATGCCTCTTCTGAATCTTCTTCTTGACTTCTGATTAGAGAACAAATATGCTCTGTGCCGCTACTTAACCATCACGTGCTAACACGTGACCACTGGTCACGTGTGAGCACGTGATGCCTCTTCTGAATCTTCTCCTGATTTTTAATCAGGGAACAAATGCCCCCACAGCGTTGTTCTCACGTGTCTGCGCGTGAGTGTAACGCTGTCACTTTTGTGACCGTCGGATCTACTTTGGGAGTAGGGTAGATGAATTTTCCTTTCAGAAGCGCCTTCACTTTTTCATCCTCTTCTTTTCAAACCGTTCTTTTAAGAATTTGATTCTCGTTCTCAGAGCTTAGTTTTCTGTTGTGTCTGTGCAGTGCCGCTTTATCTTCCAATCAAAAGCTAGTGCTCACGTGTTGCGCATGCAGGGCTCTGCTTGATGGGGACGTTTCATTTTCCTGATCTGATTCCAATGCGTCGTTGGATTTCATTTCCAACGCTCTCCCCTTCTTTCCGGGCTTTGAGAATAGTCCCACCATGCACAACATTTTTTGTGCATAGCATTAAATGCTCCCCTTTATATCCTGAACCCATGCCTTACCTCTTTTTCCTCACAGAGAAACCCATTTATACCTTAAGGTGATCATCTTTGAGAACCCGATCAATCGCCATGGCTTGCAATGGTCCCCATGCTCGTCGTCAACCATGGAAGGTGCCTATTGAGGAGATAATCCCTCGCTTCGTTGCGCGGCTGGCAGATCCCCTTCTCACCGACGCTCAATATGACACGGTGATGTACGGGCTACTGACTCGTCGGGGCTCTCCTCTTCCCATGGGCTCCATTTGGCTCCGGATGATCCTCCTGTCTGTGCTCGCCGATATTCCCCCTCATCCGGCAGAGATGACTTCGGCGATTCTTGACGCGGCGGAGGACAAGCTTGAGTGCTTTCACGAGGCTTGTCTAATCACTCAAGCTCTGAAGGATCACTCAGTTCATATACTGAGTCAGATAAGAGCCCGTCGGGCCGTCATGTCTGCTTTCGCTGATGAGCACGGCTCAAACCGATGGGGAGCGACTCCTCATGAAAATCGTCGTTTTGACGTGCTGGAGAAGGCGGAGAGGGAGCTGGAGAATTTTGTGTTTTGCTTTGTTAACCCTTGTATTTCTGATCCCTTGTTTGGTGATCTTTTCCCACTAGTGTAGTATGTTTGAATCAATGTACTCCTTTAATCATTGGCGGTTTGCATGCTTTCTGTTGAATTTTCATGTTTGTCAGATAGTCGTACGTGTGTCTTGCTTGCGTAAATGAGCTGCCTGTTTTTCTTTTGGGAATTTTCTTTAATTGCGAGCACCATCATTACGTTGCATGCGCGTCAGTGCCTCGGGTAACATTTCCTTTTAAACATTCGTACAGTTGCAAATGCGCGCCTGATAGGATACAGATCAGAAACTTTCCTTGTTATCTCCCGTATCGGGTGGTTTGTGCTGGCTTTAGATCGAGTATTGTTGTCGAAGGGAGGTTTATGAATGAAGACATATTTTTCTTTTCACCGTTGTGTTTCTTTTCCTCGAATGTGTTCTGCGGATAGTCTATCTTGATCTCTTTGCAAGCCAACGATGGCTTAGGATTCAGGGTTAAAATCTGCCTCCTAGGACTTTTGAGCTTTATGAGCCGTGAGGGTCTCATAAAGAGTTTTTCTCCCTACAGGTCGAGAGGATCCCGTAGGCGTAAGTTCTTCTTAAGAGTCGTGAGGATTCTTAAGCGGGTTCTCCCTTGGGAGTCGTAAGAATCTCACAAGAGAGTTTTCTTCCTTGCAGGTCGTGAGGACCCACAAGTGCTGAGTGCGGTCGCCCTTATCCGTATTTCACGGGGTCAGGGGTTGCTTTGGGATGTTCTCCAGGGTACCGTAGTTTAAAGACATCGCGGTCAAGGTTAAGGACATCATAGTCCGTGGGTTTAAGGACTCCACAGTCCAACATTAGTTTTAAGCCATCACGGTCAAGGTTAAGGACCTCATAATCCGTGGATTTAAGGACTCCACAGTCCAATGTTAGTTTTAAGACATCACGGTCAAGGTTAAGGACCTTATAGTCCGTGGATTTAAGGACTCCACAGTCCGACGTTAGTTTTAAGACATTCCGGTCAAGGTTAAGGACCTCATAGTCCGTGGATTTAAGGACTCCATAGTCCGCGAAATGTGTGGTTACTGGGACCCGTCACCTCTTGGAAGATGTTGAAGAATTACAATGCCAAATATCAAAGGAGTAAAGAGATGTACCCTTTAACCGAGGTAAAATCAGTCTAGAATCATCGTGGTTGGTCGTTAGTTTTAAGACATTACGGTCGAGGTTAAGGACATCATAGTCCGTGGATTTTAAGGACTCCACATTCTAGTGTTTGCTCTGGATGCTTCACACGGGTTCACGGCCGTGCTTAGCGAGGACCAGGCTCCGCTCTGGGCGTTTTCCGCGGGGTCAAAGAGTGACGTTATCCGCGTTCCACGTAACCAGGAATTTTGCACTAGATGCTTCACACGGGTTCACTGCCGTGTTCGGCGAGGCCTAGGCTCCGCTCTGGATGCTTCACACGGGTTCACTGCCGTGCTCTGCGAGGACCAGGATCCGCTATGGACGTTTTCCACGGGGTCAAAGAGTGACGTTATCCGCGTTCCACATAACCAGGAATTTTGCACTAGATGCTTCACACGGGTTCACTGCCGTGTTCGGCAAGGACTAGGCTCCGCTCTGGATGCTTCACACGGGTTCACTGCCGTGCTCTGCGAGGACCAGGATCCGCTCTGGACGTTTTCCACAGGGTCACTGCCGTGTTCTGCGAGGACCAAGCTCCGCTCTGGACGTTTTCCACGGGGTCAAAGAGTGACGTTATCTGCGTTCCACGTAACCAGGAATTTTGCACTGGATGCTTTCCACGGGTTCACTGCCGTGTTCTGCGAGCCGCTCTGGACTTTTTCCACGAGGTCAAAGAGTGACGTTATCCGCGTTCCACGTAACCAGGAATTTTGCACTAGATGCTTCACACGGGTTCACTGCCGTGTTCGGCGAGGACTAGGCTCCGCTCTGGATGCTTCACACGGGTTCACTGCCGTGCTCTACGAGGACCAGGATCCACTCTGGACGTTTTCCACGGGGTCAAAGAGTGACGTTATCCGCGTTCCACGTAACCAGGAATTTTGCTCTATATGCTTCCCACGGGTTCACTGCCGTGTTCGGCGAGGACTAAGCTCCGCTCTGGATGCTTCACATGGGTTCACTGCCATGCTCTGCAAGGACCAGGATCCGCTCTGGACGTTTTCCACGGGGTCAAAGAGTGACGTTATCCGCGTTCCACGTAATCAGGAATTTTGCTCTAGATGCTTCCCACGGGTTCACTGCCGTGTTCGGCAAGAACTAGGCTCCGCTCTGGATGCTTCACACGGGTTCACTGCCATGCTCTGCGAGGACCGGGATCCGCTCTGGACGTTTTCCACGGGGTCAAAGAGTGACGTTATCCGCGTTCCACGTAACCAGGAATTTTGCTGACTGTATCCGCATTTCATGGAGTGGGGATTTGACTCTTGGTGATCTGTATATCGCCGAGCCATGGAACTGGGAGTTGCCGCTGTTCCGCTTCGCTTGAAGTGGTGTCCGTCGTTACAAGACGAGTGTTGAGACAATCTCTAGGTCACTCGCGGCCCGTCGAGATTTGGCTTCTTCTTATGATGAAACCTCGGGGAGGAGTATGATCCCTTCTTTGTTTGCGCCCCTTGATTGTATACAGGGATAGATGTAACATTACCTGTAGGGCATGAATTTTATTTTATTTCTTTTTCCGCGATGCTCTACCATTTCAGCTTTTATATCGCGAAGGTCGCGATTGCCCTATCATTTCGGCTATTTTTCGCGGTGCCCAATCATTTCGGCTATTTATTTTATTTTTACTCGCTGCTTTTTATTGCGAGTTGCCCCCATCATTTCGGCTACTTTTCATGCATACATTTTTACTTGCTGCTTTTTATTGCACGATGCCCCATCATTTCGGCTATTTCATATGCATGTGTGGCTCGCTAGCCTTTTCGCTGCAAGCTTGGATTTTAGACACCGATTTCGGCATCAGCACCGCTGCAACTGGGATATTGCCAGGAGCGAATCATCATTTGCCTCTGTCGATGTTGAACAAAGGTGGCTTAGTAAACAGGGTTAAGGGTCCTGTCGACTAAGGCTTTTGACTTCATGAGCCGTAAGGGTCTCACAAAGGTGTTTCTCCCTACAAGTCGTGAGGATCTTGTAGGTGTGTTTTCTCTTTGGGAATCGTGAGGATTCCTAAGTGCATGTTCTCTTGCAAGTCGTAAGGATCTTACAAAAAGGTTTTCTCCTTATAAGTCGAGAGGACTTACAAGGGTTGTTTGCCATATGAACATATCCCTAGTCACGGATGGGAC
Source organism: Agapanthus africanus (assembly GCA_030015575.1). Lineage (NCBI taxonomy): Eukaryota > Viridiplantae > Streptophyta > Magnoliopsida > Asparagales > Amaryllidaceae > Agapanthus > Agapanthus africanus. The sequence continues at coordinate 348,234,961 of JASDDO010000024.1, read as the reverse complement.
TTGGTTAGGGGAATGTTTATTCGCGCCCGTGGATTGTATAAAAGGGTCAGTATTGAGCCACTTGTAGGCAGTATCGGAGGTTGTGGGAGTTGCTTAAGAACAGGTTCAGGTCTCTGTAACTTAAGACTTTCAAATCTTATGAGCCGTGAGGGTCCCACAAGAGAATTCTTCTTACGAGTTGTGAGGATCTCGCAAGTATAATTTCTCCCTAGGAATCATGGGGATCCCTAAGTGTGTTGCTCCATTGTGAGTCGTAAGGATCTCACGCGGGTGGTTTCTCCTTACAAGGTCGAGAGGACCCTGCAAGTGCCCTTTAACAAGGTTGCGCCCTTTCGGGTTTTCACAAACACTCGCCGGTTGCCTTGCTGTTTTTACTCACGGAGCCCTTTTGGGTTTTCATCCGTGCCCATTTTGCTTATGGACATACCGTTTTTTATTATTTTTATTATTATTATTATTTTTTTTATTATTATTATTATTTTTATCGGCTTTGAGATGCTGCAATCCACCGTAGTTTATCGACATCTCGGTCAACAGCCAGTTTTAGGACATAGTGGTCCATTGTTAGTTTAAGGACGTTTCGGTCCGTTGCTAGTTTTAAGGACATTTCGGTCCGTCATTAGTTTAAGGGCGTTTCGGTCCGCCGTTAGTTTAAGGACGTTTCGGTCTGCCGTTAGTTTAAGGACGTTTCGGTCCGATAAGCCTCCTACTACTTATAGAGTTTGGGCTTAGGAAGATAGCGAGCGGACATAGTTGTCGTCATCTATCATTGACCTAGGCCATGACTCGTCAGGCGTAGTATTTCTTCAGGAAGCAACCGCTTATTGGCCTGAAGGGTCTTTCACCATGCATGTCCATGAGTAGGTAGGCTCCATCCTGGTAGACCTTGTCTATGATGTACGGGCCTTCATAGTTTGGCTCGAATTTTCCCCGCTTGGCGCGATTGGGGATCATAGGTCTTTTGACCACTAGCACGAGTTCGCCTTGGCGGAATTCCCTCGGCCTGGTCAATCTTTCATATGAGCGCATCATCTTTGCTTTGTAAGCCTCCAGATTTTGTTGCGCTATGAGCTGGGTCTCATCAAGGGCATCAAGCTCCTCAAGCCGAAGGTGAGCATTTTCTTCGTCTGTCAGCTCGTAGTGGACCGCTACGCGTAGAGAGGGTAACTCTATCTCGAGTGGGAGTACTGCTTCTGTACCGAATACCAACGCGTATGGCGTTGTGTTCGTGGCCGTTTTGAACATAGTTCGATATGCCCAGAGAGCTTCTTGCAGTCTCTCGTGCCAGTCTTTTTTGTTTCGGGACACCGTCTTCTTCACGATCTTTGTCAAGGTTTTGTTGAAAGCCTCAGCTAGACCGTTAGCTCGCGGATTATAAACTGAGGAGTATCTCCAGTCTATGTTGTGTTGTTGCGCGAAGCGGCTAATCTTGTGGCTTCTGTAGGCTGGCCCGTTATCGGAAATGATCCGTCGCGGAGTTCCAAACCGATAAATGACGTGTGTCTTGAAGAAATGGAGAATATTCTCCGTCTTCACCTCCCTCAGCGGTATTGCTTCTGCCCATTTGGAGAAGTAATCAGTTGTCGCCAGGATGAAACGATGTCCCCTGGATGATGCTGGTGCGATGGGGCCGATTACGTCGGTCCCCCACATTTCGAACGGCCAACTAGCCACCGTTGGATGTAGTGGATTTGGGTGCTGGTGGATAAAGTCCCCATGGATTTGGCACGAGTGGCATTGTTTCGCATACTCGAGGCAGTCCTGGATCATCGTGGGCCAGTAGTAGCCCATCCGTTTAATTTTCAACTTCATCTTCGGGCCTGCTTGGTGAGAACCGCAAAGTCCGTCGTGAACTTCCTGAATGACTCTTTTCGCTTCGTCAGATCCCAAGCATCTCAACCACAGAGAGTCAAATGACCTCTTGTACAGAGTATTATTGACGAAGGCGAAGGACAGAGCTCGTTTCATGAGCTGATGTCTTGAGGACGCATCTTCAGGCGTTCGACGGGATTTGAAGTAGTCCATGAAGACTTCTCTCCAATCTTCAGCCTTTTCCCGATCTGTTATTTGCAGGGTCGTCTGCTCAGTCGCTCCCTTTTCTTCGGATGATTCCGGAGATATTCCTGCTGGGGCAAGCACTCGACGGCTTTGTACCACGATTCTTACATCATCGAGGTTCTCATCAGCTAGTTCTTTAGCTAGCTTGGCTAATGCAACCGCTTTGCTATTTTCGGCACGCGGTATGTTTTCCAAAGTGTAGGAAGGGATTTGAGTCAGCAGTTGCAGTACTCCCTCTCCATACTTCACCAGCTCTGGCTTGCATGTCTGGTAGTCGCCGTTTACTTGACTGACGACCAGTTGGGAATCTCCGTATATGAGGAGGTTTTCAATTCCCATGTCGATGGCGATCTCGAGGCCTGCTATCAAAACTTCGTATTCGGCTTCATTGTTCGTCCTCGGTTCTGTTAAGGAGAAAGCGAAGCGCATTATCCCTCCTTGTGGAGTTACGAAGATGAGACCCACCCCTGATTTGATTATAGGGGTGCTTTATTTGCGCTTCTTCACGGAAGATGCTCCATAGAAATAAAGCTCCCATCGGATATTACCACCGTTGATCGCATCAAACGCGTGTTCGTCCGACAGTTCGCAATTCAGAGGGGAATCGGCCGGTATCGGATGCTCAGCGAGGAAGTCGGTGATGGCCTGGCCTTTCACCGCCTTAAGAGGCTGATAAGTTATCGAAAACTCCATTAAGAGCAGGGCCCATTTAGCGAGTCCCCCTGTCAATATGGCCTTCGACATTAAATACTTAAGGGCGTCCACCTTCGATATGAGACAGACTTCATGCGCCAACGCATAGTGCCTGAGCTTGGTTATCGCAAAGATCAACGCCAGGCAGTGTTTTTCAATGGGGGAGTAGTTGCTTTATGCCCCCAGTAGAACTCGACTTAAATAGTAGAGTGTTCTTTCTTTCCCTTGATCGTTCTCTTGCGCCAATAATGCGCCTAAGGATCCTTCGAGGGCGGTTGTATAGAGAATGAGGGGCTTTCTCTTGACCAGAGTAGCCAGCACTGGCGGGTTCTGCAGGTATTGCTTGATCTCGTCAAGCGCGCTTTGGCATTTTTGGTCCCAGACGAACGGGGTTTCCTTCTTCATCAGGTGACTGTAAGTGCGACATTTGCCTGAAAGGTTGGCTATAAATCGCCGGATGTACGCGAGTTTCCCCTGGAGGGACCGCAATTGTTTGAGAGTCCTTAGCGGTGGCATTTCCATGATCGCTTAGATCTTCGACGGATCTATCTCAATGCCCCGGTGGTGGACAATGAATCCTAGAAACTTGCCTGAGGACACCCCGAACGCGCATTTGAGGGGGTTCATCTTCAAGTTGTATTGCCGAAGGCGTTGAAATACGGTCTTCAGATGCTCGAGATGTTCCTCGTATGACTTGCTTTTCACGACGAGGTAGTCGATATAGCATTCGACGATTTCATGTATAAGGTCATCGAAGATTTTCGTCATGGCCCTTTGATAGGTGGCACCGGTGTTCTTTAAACCGAAGGGCATCACCTTATAGCAGAATATTCCCAGAGGGGTCCGAAAAGCGGTATACTTCTGGTCTTCGGGATGCATCTTTATCTAATTGTACCCTGATGAGTCGTCCATGAAGGAGAAAACCTCATGAGTGGACGTGTTATCTATCATCAGCTCTGTGACTGGCACTGGGAAATCATCCTTCGGGCAGGCTTTATTGAGATCCCGGAAGTCCACGCATATGCGCACTGTCCTATTTTTCTTCATTACCAGGACGATGTTGGTGATCCAGTCAGGATATTGAACTTCCTGGATAAACCCAGAATCGATCAGCTTCTTGACTTCGGCGTTGATGCTCATCTCCAGCTCGAGCCACATTCTTCTCGGCGCTTGTTTGACTGGCTTGACGTCCGGGGAGGGAGCCGTTGCAGCGGGCACCCAAGTGGTTGTCGTCCTTTGTTGTTTGACATGACAGCTCTTTTCTTCCTGCACTTTCGCGCTTTTCTGTTGACGAGAGTGATCTTGGTCGATTACTGAGTCTTGGACCCGTCGCCAAACCTTATAAATCTTGGAGGACAGCCGTTGATGAGGTTGTTCCGGCTTCGCTTTTGTAACCTCCTCCGCAGGTGGAGGGGATCTTTTGAGAACCGCAGTCGGCGAATTTCTGCGTATCCTGTTCAGCAGCTCGAAGCTGTTCCCGGTTGGAACAGCGGCCTCAATTTCCACCGCTGGAGCTGGTGGAGTTAGTCCGGAGGGGGAGTTTCCCCCAGTCTTCCTTATTCGGCGCCAGTGGCGACGTCGGGCATAACGGGTTGTTGGGATTGATTCAGCGACGACTGCGTCTTGCCCCCTGTTCTGGGGAAGGGCTGCTACCGGTGTCAGCCTCTTGAAGACTGACGTTCGTTGAGAAGCTACAGTTTTCTGAGCGGGAGCGGGAACGGAGGTAGTCAGCCTCACGAAGACCGACCTTCTGGGAGGAGAAGCCGCCTTGATGACTTCGGGAGCAGCTGTCCTCTTTGGGATGGCTTTCTCAGGTATTATGGGCTTTTCGGCGGGCCCATCAGAGTTCAGGTTCAGTCTGGTGAAGACTGAAGAGTTGGACGACCCGTTGAGAGGGGCCGTGGGAGCGGCAAGTCGATCAAAGACCGACCTCTTTGAAGCTTCCGGTACGGGCATTGGGATGTTAATGTTTACAGGTGGGAGCATGGTCCTGAAGAAAAGACCGATGGTAGCTTGAGTCACTTGCACCACAGGCATAGTGAATAGGGAAGCAGCCTGGGGTCCATATGCTACACCTCCAGGTGAGGCGGAGCGTCGGTTATATTTGCAGTTGGAGCAGTTCGAGCAGTTGCCAGCCATTGATCTTTTTGCTTTCTGCAGCAGACGAAACACCAAGTCTTAGTACTTCGAAACCCAAGGGCAATCATTAGCAAACCGCGATTGGTTCGCGAATCACGACACACGAAGTGTGGAGTGGAAAGAGGAAAAGGTCCCACCGGGCATGCCAGAATCTGTTCCCCTCTGAATGGCGGCCGAGATGTGGACGTCTTGCCTGAGATTCGGGACAGATGCTAATTGGTGCTATCCGTCTACCTCTCCGAAGATCCCAAGTTGATTTATGACATCATGCATCGAAGGTTTAGACGGATGCGTCCGATGTAGCAGACTTCGTCAGATTTCCCCTCGCTTGAGGGGTTTTTGATTGTGGGGACGCTCTTCCCTGCAGGCGCAAGCCCCTGCAGTTAATTACGCTACCGCATGGCGGTGACAACTTTCTCCTTCTTCAGATGGTCACTTCGTGTCGTGGGTGTTTGTTTTGTGTTTGGTTGCCCGTGGATTGTATACGGAGACTGAGTTATGTCGTCGCCCGTAGGGCGTAGACTAGTCCAAATCCGTATCATTCATAGATTTGGGTTTGGGGGGTTGTGTTTATGGATACGTTAGTCTTATTTGAGACTAAGATCGACTTAAATGTTTGTTAAGGATACGTTAGTCCGATTTTAGACTAAGATCAACTTAACGGGATTGTTTAGATCCGACAAGAGAGCGATTAGGGAAGCCCTGTTGTTTAGTTTAGTGACATTGCGGTCAATAGGTAGTTTAAGGACATTGCGGTCCAGTGTTAGTTTTAAGACATTGCGGTCAAGGTTAAGGACGTCGTAGTCCGTGGATTTAAGGACTCCACAGTCCGATGTTAGTTTTAAGACATCACGGTCAAGGTTAAGGACGTCATAGTCCGTTGTTAGTTTTAAGACATTCCGGTCAAGGTTAAGGACGTCGTAGTCCGTGGATTTAAGGACTCCACAGTCCGATGTTAGTTTTAAGACATTACGGTCAAGGTTAAGGACGTCGTATCCCATGAGTTTAAGGACCCCACAGTCCGTATCAATGTACGTGGTTATCGGGACCCGTCACCTCTTTGAAGACGTTGAGGAATTACAACGACAAGTATCAAAGGAGTGAAGAGATGTACCCTTACACCAAGATAGATTAAGTGATCTGTAGTCCAATTTGGAAACTAAGATCAATTATTATATTATAAGCCCATTGGCCCAGTTGAATTTGAATTGAGGACTTATAGCCATCTTAGGCTAAGTCCAATTATATTTGGGATATTGGCCCTCTGTTGATTCATTGAAGGAGAGGCTTTGCCTCTGGAAACTTAGCCAATTGGGCTAAGGCTAGTGTTAAACACTAGAGACCAACAATGTTGAACACTGGGAATAAGATTGATAAGTTAGTGTTAAACTCTAAAAGATAATCAGTGTTGAACACTGGGAACAGAGTTTTCAAATTGGTGTTAAACACTAAGCAAATCCAAACTAGTGTTAAACACTAAGAAAATCAGTGTTAAACACCGCAAATAGAGTTTCCAAATTAGTGTTAAACACTAAGAAGAATCAGTGTTAAACACTGGATACAGAGGTTTCAGTTTAGTGTTGAACACTAAGGCAAGAGGGGTCACGTGGTTACACGTGAGAGCGCCCTGCTTCCCTTTATTTTGTTCTACAGATAAGTGTTTAACACTTTTAGTCCTGAAAACCATCACGTGCGGGCACGTGATGGGGGCTCATGCTCTAGTTTATTAGAATACTCATTAGGGGTCACGTGGTGACACGTGAGGGCGCCCCAGAGTCTCTGTTTATTTTGCTTTTTCTTTATGTGCTTCAGGGGTCACGTGGAGCACGTGGGGCGTTGCCTCAAAGCTCTCTTTTATAGATCTTCGCAGGAGTCACGTGGTAACACGTGAGGCGTTTACTTCAGAGTTCTTTTCTGCGGGTCTTTGCAGGGGTCACGTGGTAGCACGTGACTCTGCATGTTTTAAAGATCTGTTCATAGGGTTAAACCCTAAACTTTTGAGGAATTAAATTCCTGTTTTCTTCTGAAGAATTATATTCTTAATAGGGTTAAACCATAATTTCTTTTCTTAAGGGAATTAAATTCCTGTGAGTTTGAGGGAATTATATTCTCAATTAGGGTTAAACCCTAGTTCTGTTCATTTTGAAGGAATTGAATTCCTATAACATAGGGTTAAACCCTAACTTTATCTCAAAGGTTGAATTCATATCATTTTGTGAGAATTAAATTCTCTAAACTCAGTTCCTCCTCTGTGTTTTAGATCTGCATGGCGGGATCTCAACCCAATGAGAATTAAATTCTCAATTCATGGGGAGATGTGCACTTTGCAGATCCTCAACCAGAGAAAGAACTAAGTTCTTTTTTTTATATAAGAGTTAAACTCTTTTGAGAATTAAATTCTCCTTTGAAGCCTCCATTTTCTTTTCTTACCTAAGGTTTTCCTTTTTGCAGAGAATCAAAGGCTCTATCTCTCTCTCTATATATATATCAAAAGAAAAAGATTCAAAGGTCTCAAGCTTTCGGAAAAAGGTTTTAGAAAAAAAGGTCTTCGAAAAAAGGTCTTTTGAAAAAGGGTTCCTTCTCTTCTTTTCTTGGTTCCTATTTATAGGAGAAGGAAGAGAATCAATCTGCTTAGTAAATCTCTCATTGAGAGATTTGATTTGTATGTTGAGAGATTTGATTTATATTTATCATTAATCTGGGCCTTTAGATTGTTCAGTGAATTTTATTCACCATTGGATTTTAAATCCAAAGATATCCCTTTGTTATCTCGGTTAGATTTAGGGGGGAAATCTTTCCAAGTCCAAGATTTTTCCATAAATTGGTGATATTTAATCACCTTTAGATTTTTAATCCAACGGTTCCAAATAATCCTTCTCTATTTTGGAAAGATTTGAATGATCTCTTCTCAGAATTTAATTCTATTAAAGAATAAGGCTTTTAAAGCCGGTCACGTGTGGCCTCGTGACCCCTGGTCACGTGGGCCACACGTGACCCCTGGTCACGTGTAGACACGTGACCCCTGGTCACGTGTAGACACGTGACCCCTGGAATGGGCTACTCTTCTTCTGCACTCTGTTCTCTGGCCGCTGCTCAGCCGTCACGTGCCAACACGTGACCACTGGTCACGTATGAGCACGTGACCTCTGGTCACGTATGAGCACGTGACCTCTTCTGGAGCTTTTTCTTGAATGAGCTTTGTTCCGTTGCTTAACCATCACGTGCCAACATGTGACCACTGGTCACGTGTGAGCACGTGATGCCTCTTCTGAATCTTCTTCTTGACTTTTGATTAGAGAACAAATATGCTCTATGCCTTTACTAGACCATCACGTGCCAACACGTGACCACTGGTCACGTGTGAGCACGTGATGCCTCTTTTGAATCTTCTCCTGATTTTTAATCAGGGAACAAATGCCCCCACAGCGTTGTTCTCACGTGTCTGCGCGTGAGTGCAACGCTGTCACTTTTGTGACCGTCGGATCTGCTTTGGGAGTAGGGTAGATGAATTTTCCTTTCAGAAGCGCCTTCACTTTTTCATCCTCTTCTTTTCAAACCATTCTTTTAAGAATTTGATTTTCGTTCTCAGAGCTTAGTTTTCTGTTGTGTCTGTGCAGTGCCGCTTTATCTTCCAATCAAAAGCTAGTGCTCACGTGTTGCGCATGCAGGGCTCTGCTTGATGGGGACGTTTCATTTCCCTGATCTGATTCCAATGCGTCGTTGGATTTCATTTCCAACGCTCTCCCCTTCTTTCCAGGCTTTAAGAATAGTCCCACCATGCACAACATTTTTTGTGCATAGCATTAAATGCTCCCCTTTATATCCTGAACCCATGCCTTACCTCTTTTTCCTCACAGAGAAACCCATTTATACCTTAAGGTGATCATCTTTGAGAACCCGATCAATCGCCATGGCTTGCAATGGTCCCCATGCTCGTCGTCAACCATGGGAGGTGCCTATTGAGGAGATAATCCCTCGCTTCGCTGCGCGGCTGGCAAATCCCCTTCTCACCGATGCTCAATATGACACGGTGATGTACGGGCAACTGACTCGTCGGGGCTCTCCTCTTCCCATGGGCTCCATTTGGCTCCGGATGATCCTCCTGTCTGTGCTCCCCGATATTCCCCCTCATCCGGCAGAGATGACTTCGGCGATTCTTGACGCGGCGGAGGACAAGCTTGAGTGCTTTCACGAGGCTTGTCTAATCACTCAAGCTCTGAAGGATCACTCAGTTCATATACTGAGTCAGATAAGAGCCCGTCGGGCCGTCATGTCTGCTTTCACTGATGAGCACGGCTCCAACCGATGGGGAGCGACTCCTCGTGAAAATCGTCGTTTTGATGTGCTGGAGAAGGCGGAGAGGGAGCTGGAGAATTTTGTGTTTTGCTTTGTTAACCCTTTTATTTCTGATCCCTTGTTTGGTGATCTTTTCCCACTAATGTAGTATGTTTGAATCAATGTACTCCTTTAATCATTGGCGGTTTGCATGCTTTTTGTTGAATTTTCATGTTTGTCAGATAGTCGTACGTGTGTCTTGCTTGCGTAAATGAGCTGCCTGTTTTTCTCATGGGAATTTTCTTTAATTGCGAGCACCATCGTTACGTTGCATGCGCGTCAGTGCCTCGGGTAACATTTCCTTTTAAACATTCGTACAGTTGCAAATGCGCGCCTGATAGGATACAGATCAGAAACTTTCCTTATTATCTCCCGTATCGGGTGGTTTGTGCTGGCTTTAGATCGAGTATTGTTGTCAAAGGGAGGTTTATGAATGAAGACATATTTTTCTTTTCACCGGTGTGTTTCTTTTCCTCGAATGTGTTCTACGGATAGTCTATCTTGATCTCTTTGCAGGCCAACGATGGCTTAGGATTCAGGGTTAAAATCTGCCTCCTAGGACTTTTGAGCTTTATGAGCTGTGAGGGTCTCATAAAGAGTTTTTCTCCCTACAGGTCGAGAGGATCCCGTAGGCGTAAGTTCTTCTTAAGAGTCGTGAGGATTCTTAAGCGGGTTCTCCCTTGGGAGTCGTAAGGATCTCACAAGAGAGTTTTCTTCCTTGCAGGTCGTGAGGACCCACAAGTGCTGAGTGCGGTCGCCCTTATCCGTATTTCACGGGGTCAGGGGTTGCTTTGGGATGTTCTCCAGGGTACCGTAGTTTAAAGACATCGCGGTCAAGGTTAAGGACATCATAGTCCGTGGGTTTAAGGACTCCACAGTCCAACGTTAGTTTTAAGACATCACGGTCAAGGTTAAGGACCTCATAGTCCGTGGATTTAAGGACTCCACAGTCCAATGTTAGTTTTAATACATTACGGTCAAGGTTAAGGACCTCATAGTCCGTGGATTTAAGGACTCCACAGTCCGACGTTAGTTTTAAAACATTCCGGTCAAGGTTAAGGACCTCATAGTCCGTGGATTTAAGGACTCCACAGTCCGCGAAATGTGTGGTTACTGGGACCCGTCACCTCTTGGAAGACGTTGAAGAATTACAATGCCAAATATCAAAGGAGTAAAGAGATGTACCCTTTAACCGAGGTAAAAATCAGTCTAGAATCATCGTGGTTGGTCGTTAGTTTTAAGACATTACGGTCGAGGTTAAGGACATCATAGTCCGTGGATTTTAAGGACTCCACAGTCCAGTGTTTGCTCTGGATGCTTCACACGGGTTCACGGCCGTGCTTGGCGAGGACCAGGCTCCGCTCTGGGCGTTTTCCGCGGGGTCAAAGAGTGACGTTATCCGCGTTCCACGTAACCAGGAATTTTGCACTAGATGCTTCACACGGGTTCACTGCCGTGTTCGGCGAGGACTAGGCTCCGCTCTGGATGCTTCACACGGGTTCACTGCCGTGCTCTGCGAGGACCAGGATCCGCTCTGGACGTTTTCCACGGGGTCAAAGAGTGACGTTATCCGCGTTCCACATAACCAGGAATTTTGAACTAGATGCTTCACACGGGTTCACTGCCGTGTTCGGCAAGGACTAGGCTCCGCTCTGGATGCTTCACACGGGTTCACTGCCATGCTCTGCGAGGACCAGGATCCGCTCTGGACGTTTTCCACAGGGTCACTGCCGTGTTCTGCGAGGACCAGGCTCCGCTCTGGACGTTTTCCACGGGGTCAAAGAGTGACGTTATCCGCGTTCCACGTAACCAGGAATTTTGCACTGGATGCTTTCCACGGGTTCACTGTCGTGTTCTGCGAGGATCAGGCTCCGCTCTGGACGTTTTCCACGGGGTCAAAGAGTGACATTATCCGCGTTCCACGTAACCAGGAATTTTGCACTAGATGCTTCACACGGGTTCACTGCCGTGTTCGGAGAGGACTAGGCTCCGCTCTGGATGCTTCACACGGGTTCACTGTCGTGCTCTACGAGGACCAGGATCCGCTCTGGACGTTTTCCACGCGGTCAAAGAGTGACGTTATCCGCGTTCCACGTAACCAGGAATTTTGCTCTATATGCTTCCCACGAGTTCACTGCCGTGTTCGGCGAGGACTAAGCTCCGCTCTGGATGCTTCACACGGGTTCACTGCCATGCTCTGCGAGGACCAGGATCCGCTCTGGACGTTTTCCACGGGGTCAAAGAGTGACGTTATCCGCGTTCCACGTAACCAGGAATTTTGCTCTAGATGCTTCCCACAGGTTCACTGCCTTGTTCGGCAAGGACTAGGCTCCGCTCTGGATGCTTCACACGGGTTCACTGCCGTGCTCTGCGAGGACCAGGATCCGCTCTGGACGTTTTCCACGGGGTCAAAGAGTGACGTTATCCGCGTTCCACGTAACCAGGAATTTTGCTGATTGTATCCGCATTTCATGGAGTGGGGATTTGACTCTTGGTGATCTGTATATCGCCGAGCCATGGAACTGGGAGTTGCCGCTATTCCGCTTCGCTTGAAGTGATGTCCGTCGTTACAAGACGAGTGTTGAGACAATCTCTAGGTCACTCGCGGCCCGTCGAGATTTGGCTTCTTCTTATGATGAAACCTCGGGGAGGAGTATGATCCCTTCTTTGTTTGCGCCCCTTGATTGTATACAGGGATAGATGTAACATTACCTGTAGGGCATGAATTTTATTTTATTTCTTTTTCCGCGATGCTCTACCATTTCAGCTTTTATATCGCGAAGGTCGCGATTGCCCTATCATTTCGGCTATTTTTCGCGGTGCCCAATCATTTCGGCTATTTTTTTTTATTTTTACTCGCTGCTTTTTATTGCGAGTTTCTCCTATCATTTCGGCTACTTTTCATGCATACATTTTTACTTGCTGCTTTTTATTGCAAGATGCCCCATCATTTCGGCTATTTCATATGCATGTGTGGCTCGCTAGCCTTTTCGCTGCAAGCTTGGATTTTAGACACCGATTTCGGCATCAGCACCGCTGCAACTGGGATATTGCCAGGAGCGAATCATCATTTGCCTCTGTCGATGTTGAATAAAGGTGGCTTAGTAAACAGGGTTAAGGGTCCTGTCGACTAAGGCTTTTGACTTCATGAGCCGTAAGGGTCTCACAAAGGTGTTTCTCCCTACAAGTCGTGAGGATCTTGTAGGTGTGTTTTCTCCTTGGGAATCGTGAGGATTCCTAAGTGCATGTCCTCTTGCAAGTCGTAAGGATCTTACAAAAAGGTTTTCTCCTTATAAGTCGAGAGGACTTACAAGGGTTGTTTGCCATATGAACATATCCCTAGTCATGGATGGGACTTGGTCAGGGGAATGTTTATTCGCGCCCGTGGATTGTATACAAGGGTCAGTATTGAACCACTTGTAGGCAGTATCGGAGGTTGTGGGGGTTGCTTAAGAACAGGTTCAGGTCTCTGTAACTTAATACTTTCAAATCTTATGAGCCGTAAGGGTCCCACAAGAGAATTCTTCTTACGAGTTGTGAGGATCTCGCAAGTGTAATTTCTCCCTAGGAATCGTGGGGATCCCTAAGTGTGTTGCTCCTTTGTGAGTCGTAAGGATCTCACGCGGGTGGTTTCTCCTTACAAGGTCGAGAGGACCCTGCAAGTGCCCTTTAACGAGGTTGCGCCCTTTCGGGTTTTCACAAACACTCGCCGGTAGCCCTGCTGTTTAAACTCACGGAGCCCTTTCGAGTTTTTATCCGTGCCCATTTTGCTTATGGACATACCGTTTTTTATTATTTTTATTATTATTATTATTATTTTTATCGGCTTTGAGATGCTGCAATCCACCGTAGTTTATCGACATCTCGGTCAACAGCCAGTTTTAGGACATAGTAGTCCATTGTTAGTTTAAGGACGTTTCGGTCCGTTGCTAGTTTTAAGGACATTTCGGTCCGTCGTTAGTTTAAGGACGTTTCGGTCCGCCGTTAGTTTAAGGACGTTTCGGTCCGCCGTTAGTTTAAGGACGTTTCGGTCCGATAAGCCTCCTACTACTTATAGAGTTTGGGCTTAGGAAGATAGCGAGCGGACATAGTCGTCGTCATCTATCATTGACCTAGGCCATGACTCGTCAGGCGTAGTATTTCTTCAGGAAGCAACCGCTTATTGGCCTGAAGGGTCTTTCACCATGCATGTCCATGAGTAGGTAGGCTCCACCCTGGTAGACCTTGTCTATGATGTACGGGCCTTCATAGTTTGGCTCGAATTTTCCCCGCTTGGCGCGATTGGGGATCATAGGTCTTTTGACCACTAGCACGAGTTCGCCTTGGTGGAATGCCCTTGGCCTGGTCAATCTTTCGTATGAGCGCATCATCTTTGCTTTGTAAGCCTCCAGATTTTGTTACGCTATGAGCTGGGTCTCATCAAGGGCATCAAGCTCCTCAAGCCGAAGGTGAGCATTTTCTTCGTCTGTCAGCTCGTAGTGGACCGCCACGCGTAGAGAGGGTAACTCTATCTCGAGGGGGAGTACTGCTTCTGTACCGAATACCAACGCGTATGGCGTTGTGTTCGTGGCCGTTTTGAACGTAGTTCGATATGCCCAGAGAGCTTCTTGCAGTCTCTCGTGCCAGTCTTTTTTGTTTCGGGACACCGTCTTCTTCACGATCTTTGTCAAGGTTTTGTTGAAAGCCTCAGCTAGACCGTTTGCTCGCGGATTATAAACTGAGGAGTATCTCCAGTTTATGTTGTGTTGTTGCGCGAAGCGGCTAATCTTGTGGCTTCTGTAGGCTGGCCCGTTATCGGAAATGATCCGTCGCGGAGTTCCAAACCGATAAATGACGTGTGTCTTGAAGAAATGGAGAATATTCTCCGTCTTCACCTCCCTCAACGGTATTGCTTCTGCCCATTTGGAGAAGTAATCAGTTGTCGCCAGGATGAAACGATGTCCCCTGGATGATGCTGGTTCGATGGGGCCGATTACGTCGGTCCCCCATATTTCGAACGGCCAACTAGCCACCGTTGGATGTAGTGGATTTGGGTGCTGGTGGATAAAGTCCCCATGGATTTGGCACGAGTGGCATTGTTTCGCATACTCGAGGCAGTCCTGGATCATCGTGGGCCAGTAGTAGCCCATCCGTTTAATTTTCAACTTCATCTTCGGGCCTGCTTGGTGAGAACCGCAGAGTCCGTCGTGAACTTCCTGAACGACTCTTTTCGCTTCGTCAGGTCCCAAGCATCTCAACCACAGAGAGTCAAATGACCTCTTGTACAGAGTATTATTGACGAAGGCGAAGGACAGAGATCGTTTCATGAGCTGATGTCTTGAGGACGCATCTTCAGGCGTTCGACGGGATTTGAAGTAGTCTATGAAGACTTCTCTCCAATCTTCAGCCTTTTCCCGGTCTGTTATTTGCAGGGTCGTCTGCTCAGTCGCTCCCTTTTCTTCGGATGATTCCGGAGATATTCCTGCTGGGGCAAGCACTCGACGGCTTTGTACCACGATTCTTACATCATCGAGGTTCTCATCAGCTAGTTCTTTAGCTAGCTTGGCTAATGCATCCGCTTTGCTATTTTCGGCACGCGGTATGTTTTCCAAACTGTAGGAAGGGATTTGAGTCAGCAGTTGCTGTATACCCTCTCCATACTTCACCAGCTCTGGCTTGCATGTCTGGTAGTCGCCGTTTACTTGACTGACGACCAGTTGGGAATCTCCGTATATGAGGAGGTTTTCAATTCCCATGTCGATGGCGATCTCGAGGCCTGCTATCAAAACTTCGTATTCGTCTTCATTGTTCGTCCTCGGTTCTGTTAAGGAGAAAGCGAAGCGCATTATCCCTCATTGTGGAGTTACGAAGATGAGACCCACCCCTGATTTGATTATAAGGGTGCTTTATTTGCGCTTCTTCACGGAAGATGCTCCATCGAAATAAAGCTCCCATCGGATATTACCACCGTTGATCGCATCAAACGCGTGTTCGTCCGACAGTTCGCAATTCAGAGGGGAATCGGCCGGTATCGGATGCTCAGCGAGGAAGTTGGCGATGGCCTGGCCTTTCACCGCCTTAAGAGGCTGATAAGTTATCGAAAACTCCATTAAGAGCAGGGCCCATTTAGCGAGTCTCCCTGTCAATATGGCCTTCGACATTAAATACTTAAGGGGGTCCACCTTCGATATGAGACAGACTTCATGCGCCAACGCATAGTGCCTGAGCTTGGTTATCGCAAAGATCAACGCCAGGCAGTGTTTTTCAATGGGGGAGTAGTTGCTTTCTGCCCCCAGTAGAACTCGACTTAAATAGTAGAGTGCTCTTTCTTTCCCTTGATCGTTCTCTTGCGCCAATAATGCGCCTAAGGATCCTTCGAGGGCGGTTGTATAGAGAATGAGGGGCTTTCTCTTGACCGGAGCAGCCAGCACTGGCGGGTTCTGCAGGTATTGCTTGATCTCGTCAAGCGCACTTTGGCATTTTTGGTCCCAGACGAACGGGGTTTCCTTCTTCATCAGGTGACTGTAAGGGCGACATTTGCCTGAAAGGTTGGCTATAAATCGCCGGATGTACGCGAGTTTCCCCTGGAGGGACCGCAATTGTTTGAGAGTCCTTGGCGGTGGCATTTCCATTATCGCTTTGATCTTCGACGGATCTATCTCAATGCCCCGGTGGTGGACAATGAATCCTAGAACTTGCCTGAGGACACCCCGAACGCGCATTTGAGGGGGTTCATCTTCAAGTTGTATTGCCGAAGGCGTTGAAATACGGTATTCAGATGCTCGAGATGTTCCTCGTATGACTTGCTTTTCACGACGAGGTCGTCGATATAGCATTCGACGATTTCATGTATAAGGTCTGTTTCCTGATTTAAAATCAGAAAGGTTTATGGAAAAAGCTTCAAAAGAGGGTCACGTGCTTACACGTGACCAGCAGTCACGTGTTGGCACGTGACACCAAAAAGTATCGGCAAGGCAAGTTCAGTTTCCCAACTACATCAAAGCAAAGGGCTTCAGAAAGGGTCACGTGCTCCAACGTGACCTGAGTCACGTGTTGGCACGTGGCAATTAAAAGCGGCTTCAAAGGAAAACCGGTTCCCTGATCAGATCAAGGAAAAGGCTTCAGAAGAGGTCACGTGCTCCCACGTGACCAGGGTCACGTGTTGGCACGTGATAATCAAAAGCAGCAGATTTGTTCTCTCGCTAAACCAAGAAAAAGAGTCCAGACAAAGGTCACGTGCTCACACGTGACCAGGGGTCACGTGGTAGCACGTGATGGTTAAGCAGCAAGCAGAAGACAGAGCGCAAAAAGAAAGAGGAAGGCTCGTTCCAAGGGGGTCACGTGCCCACACGTGACCAGGGGTCACGTGGCCACACGTGACCGACTTCAAAGCCCATTTGTTAACAGAATTAAATTCTGAGAAAGACCTCTCAAATCTTTCCAAAAGCAATCGATTGAATTAAAGATTCAGAGGTGATTAAATATCATCTATCTATGGGAAAATCTCGAATTTGGAAAGATTTCCCCTTCAAATCTAACAGAAATAACAAAGGAGAATCCCTGGATTTGAAATCCAATGGTGAATAAAATTCACCTAATAATCCAAAGGTCCAAAACGAATGATGGATGCAAATCAAATCTCTCAATGAAGATTCGTCAAAAACTAATTGACTCGGCTGCTTCTCCTATAAATAGGAGCCAAGAGACATACAAAGGAGATATAGACGCAGAGGGAAGAAAAGGGAGAGCCTGGATACTTTGAGGAATTCGGATCTTCTGCAAAAGAAAACCCTAGGTAAGAGAGGGAAGGTTTTTTTTGAAAGAAAAGAGATTTAATTCTCAACAGAGTTTAACTCTGATATAAAACAGAAGGACATATTTCTTCTCTTGGATGGAGGATCTGTAAAGTGCACATCTCCCCTTGAAGTTGAGAATTTAATTCTCAATGGGTTGAGATCCTGCCATGCAGATCCAAAGCATAGAGAGGGAATGCAAGCACGAGAATTGAATTCTCACAGAACTATAGGAATTTAATTCCTTTAAAATAAAATTAGGGTTTGACCCTGTGTTGTGGGAATTTAATTCCTTCAGAACAAAAAGAATCAGGGTTTAACCCTAGTTAAGAACTTAATTCTGTTAAAACAACAGGAATTTAATTCCCCTTAATCTTACTCCCCAGAATAATTCTCTAACAGAGAGTGGGAGTTTAATTCCTTAAAGCTTTTATTAGGGTTTAACCCTATTCAGTTCTTCATATATATGAGGAATTTAATTCCTACAGAAAATTCAGAGTTCAACTCTTCAAAAGGAAATAGGAATTTAATTCCTCTGAAATTATTGTCAGGGTTCAACCCTACGAGGAATTTAATTCCTGAAATGGATTAACAGATCTTCTAACAACTACAGAAAAGAAGGGCCACGTGTCACCACGAGACCCCCCCCAAAAGATCTACAGAAAGCCCTTTGAGGCAGTGCCTCACGTGACCCACGTGACCCTTGGCAGAAGCTTTAACATACCTCATTTAGACACCCGTCACGTGATGACACGTGATGCCCCAAAAAAATGCGATCTCCTCAGAAGAACAAATGAAGGGAGGGCGCTCTCACGTGTTGCCACGTGACCCCTCTTGCCTTAGTGTTTAACACTAAATTGGAACTCCCGAATCCAGTGTTAAAACACTGTTGGGCCTTAGTGTTCAACACTAATCAAAGAACTTTATTTGCAGTGTTCAACACTGATTACCTTAGTGTTTAACACTAATTTGATATCTCCGTTGCCAGTGTTTAACACTGATCTGTTTCGGTGTTTAATACTAATTTGAAAGCCTTGTTGCTGGTGTTTAACACCAATTATCTTTTAGTGTTAAACACTAACTTGTCAATCTCATTCCCAGTGTTCAACACTGATTGGTCTGTAGTGTTTAACACTAGGCATTGGCCCAATTGGCTAAATGGCCAGAGACAAAGTCTCTCCTTCAATGGACCAACAGGAAGCCAATATTCGAGACATGATTGGACTTAGCCCAAGCTGGCCATAAGTCCTCAATTCGTAATTAACTGGGCTAATGGGCTCATAACATAATTAATTGGTCTTGATCCCAAATTGGGCCAAAGACTATTTAATCCACTCCGGTTCCAGGGTACATCTCTTCACTCCTTTGATACTTGGCATTGTAATCCCTCAATGTCTTCAAAGAGGTGACGGGTCCTGATGACTACACATTGATATGGACTGTGGGGTCCTTAAACCCATGGACTACGACGTCCTTAACCTTGACCGAGATGTCTTAAAACTAACAATGGACTGTGGGGTCCTTAAACCCATGGACTACGACGTCCTTAACCTTGACCGAGATGTCTTAAAACTAACAATGGACCGCAATGTCCTTAAACTACCCATGGACCGCAATGTCCTTAAACTACCCATGGACCGCAATGTCCCTAAACTGGAACAATAGAGCCCCGCATGCTCTTTTGTCGGATCTAAACGGTCCCGTTAAGTTGATCCTAGCCTCAAAGATGGCTAACGTATCCTTAAACCTTCAAACAGACTGGACTATGAATCTCCCCCAATCAATTCTGGTTCGAAGGTACATCCCTGAACTCCTCTGACATCTGTCGTTGTAATCCTTCAACGTCATCAGAGAGGTGACGGGTCCCGACGGCCATACATACGATGGACCACTATGTCCCTAAACTGGAACAATGGAGCTCAAATGCTCTTTTGTCAGATCTAAACGATCCCGTTAAGTTGATCTTAGTCTCAGGCCAGACTAACGTATCCTTAACAAACGTTTGAGTTGATCTTGGCCTCAAGTATGACTAACGTATCCTCAAACCAAACCCCCAAACCCAAATATAAGATAATACAGATTTGGACTAGTTCACGCCCTACGGGCGACGACATAACTCGGTCTCCGTAAACAATCCACGGGCAACAAAACATAAAATAAACACACACGACACGAAGTGACCATCTGGAGAAGGAGAAAGTTGTTACCGCGATGCGGTAGCGTAATTAACTGCAGGGGCTTGCGCCTGCAGGGAAGAGTGTCCCCATAATCAAAAACCCCTCAAGCGAGGGGGAATCTGACGAAGTCTGCTATATCGGACGCATCCGTTCAAACCTTCGATACATGGTGCCATAAATCAACTTGGCATCTTCGGAGAGGTAGACGGATAGCACCAATTAGCATCTGCCCCGAATCTCAGGCGAGACGTCAAGTCGCGCCGTCCTTCGGAGGGGAACAGATTCTGGCACGCCCGGTGGGACCTTTTCCTCTTTCCACTCCATACTTCGTGTGTCGTGATTCGCGAACCAATCGCGGTTCGCTAATGGTTGCCCTTGGGTTTCAAGATACTAAGAATTGGCGTCTTGCTTATTGCAGAAAGCAAAAGATCGATGGCTTCTATTTCTGCGAAATCCTCCAACTGCTCAGACTGCAATTGCGACCAACGCTTTGCCTCGCCAGGAGGTATAGCCTACGGACCCCAAGCTGCTTCGTTATTCACAATGCCGGTGGACCAGGTGACTCAGGCCACTACCGGATTGTTCTTTGGGACTATACTCCCACCAACAAGCTTCGCGGCGCCGGTGCTGACAAAGGAAGCTCTCAAGAAGTCGGTCTTTGATCGTCTTACCCCTGCCGCGGCTCCTCTCAACGAGTCGCCCAACATCAGCACCTCGGTCTTCTCTAGATTGGGCCAGAAATCCTGCGGACTCATCATGGGGCCTACAATCTCAGAGAAGGCTGCTTCTAAGAAAGTGGCCGCTCCTGCTCCCGAAATCGCCAAGGCGGCTTCTCCGGCCAAAAAGTCGGTCTTTACAAGATTGACGGCTTCAGCTCCCGCTCCTGCTGCCCAAAGAACATCGGTCTTTGACAGGCTAACACCGACAACGACCCCCCACTTACACAGGGGGCAAGACGAAGCCATTCTCATCGCTGAACCAACGCCGTCCGCTCGACACGCTCGACGTCGCCATTGGCGCCGAGTAAGGAAGGCTGGGGGCAACTCCCCATCCGGGCTAACTCCATCAGCCCCGATGGCAGAAGTTAATGCTGCTGTTCCAACTAGGAACAGCTTCGAAATGCTAAATAAGGTGCGAAGGAATTCCCCTACTGCAGTGCTAAAGAGGTCTCCTCCCCCATTAAAAAAGGTTGTGGAAATAAAATCAGAACAGCCCCAATCCCCTCAACGGCTGTCTTCCAAAATCTATAAGGTTTGGCGACAGGCCCGAGACTCGATCGTCGATCCAAACTTCTCCCGCCAGCACAAGAAGCTGAAAATTCAACCAAAAGCTGGTCACCAGGCTAAACCCCAAAAGGCTGTCTGGACGCCCACCTCAACGGCCCCCTCAACCTCCATGGCTCATAAAAGGAGGAGGCCAGAGAAGATCCCCCAGCCTGCAACGACGGCTAAAAGCACTGAGCCCAGACGCCCTAAGTCTGGGGGCATGGTGGTGCACACTGTTTATATGGCTTCTGGAAAGGAGGAAAGCCGCACTTCTACGGGCCACCGACCGCTAACCCGATCCGTGACGAAAGCCCAGGAGCAACAACAAAAGCTTCAGGAAATGATGAATGCTATGGCCGCACTTACCGGGCCAAAAGAAAACCCAGAAACGTCTCCAGACGCACGCCAGGAGGAAGAAACCGACGCTGAATTCCTTCGCCGGATACTAGAGAAGAAAGACAAAGAGGCTGCCGAACAAGCGGCCAACATATAACGTATGGGCCTTCTCTTCCAAGATATGATAGGAATGATGATCCAGCAGGACCTACCCACCGAGGATCCCCCAATCGTTCTTGAAGACGACCGAGGAGAAACGTCAAATCCACCACCAGCCCTCTCAACGGCCAAGGAGGAGGCAATCTCTAAGGCTGACTTGGTTGACTACATAGCCCAGCAAATCCGGGTTCATCATGCGACTGAGGCAGCTGGTCAAGTCGTAAAAATGGGGCGGCCGTATCCAAGCTGGTACGACCAAATCAAATACCCGCCAGGCTATACGATACCAAAATTCCACGTGTATAAGGGGACCGGCAATCCCCATCAACATGTTGCCCAGTTCCGGGCCTTCTGTGGTAACACCGGCGGTGATGATAAACTGTTGCTTCGCCAGTTCGTGGGCAGCTTATCAGAAACAGCGTTCGAATGGTATTCGGAACTCCCGAACGATTCTATCAAGACGTTCGCTGAAATGGAGTTGTTATTCACTCAGCGATTCGCAAGTGCCAGCGAACGCACTCCAATAACAGCATTGATTAACGCCAGGGTAAAACCAGGCGAAACCTGGGTCCAGTATGCTATACGCTGGCGGAATTTGTGGTCGAGATGCGAATAACGCATTGAGGAGGCACCCGCGGTGGGCATGTTCGTGGGAACCCTAGACCCCCACGCAACTATCTCCCAGTTTATGATGTTCTTTAAGCCAACCACATTCCAGGCTTTAATCGACAAGTTGGCTCAGATGGACGAGATGGGTCATAGACCACCTCCACCGAAGTCGGAACCTCGGAATGACAAGGGTAAAGGAAGGGCAACCTTTGTCGCGAATGCCCAACAGCAACCTAACGCCCCGAAACCAGCAGATCAACTGGAAGAAAGACGCCGGTATTATAATGAGAAGATGAAACGTCCCTACTCGTTCCCACGAGACAAGATGAAACGGTTATTCGAGCTGGCAGTACGCAACAGACTTATAAACCTACCAAATCCAAGACGACCGCCGCAACCCACCGAGGTGAATAACCCTAACTATTGCCCTTACCATCAAACGGTAAGTCATCCGATTGAAGATTGCTTCATCTTCAAAGGATGGATTGAAGATCAATACCTCCAGGGGAAGTTTATACTGTCCGAAAAGTGGAAGGTGAACCCACCACAGCCGCATACTCCTAAGAAAGCAGATACACCGGGGGCAACCTGTTCCTTTATCGAAGAAGCTCCATGGGAGGTCGTGCTATCAACTAAAACCAAAAGAATGCTGGGAGACCTTCATGCGTGCCCTGCGATCGAATGGAAGGACCCTCTTGAACCTCAAATTATCGAAGGGATGTTGAAGCCCCGCCCAACTACGAAGACTCGCGATAAGGGCCCAAATGCTCACGCCCAACCGTCAAAATCTTCGAAGAAAAAGAAGAAGAAATCCAAGAAGCCCCTGAAACTTGGAAATGAGCACACGAACTTGCAGAAGCAAATCGACGCGCTGGAAGAATACAATCAAAAGGCGCGAACTCCTGTCACACTGCAAGAGTTCCTCAACCACATCTTTCAAGAGGAAGATGATGGAGAGAGCTTGTCGAATGAATCCGAAGGATATGTGGCGAGTTGTAACGTAATCTCCCACTCGTTTACCGATGATGGGAAAACTCCTGGAACTAAGAAGCTGGAGGCAGAGCCTGAACCAGAGCGTGCGTGGTCAACAAATGAAATGATCAATGCCTTTCTAGACGAAATTCGTCTAAAGAGTAAAGCGAATCAGGAGCGTGAGATGGCAGCGTCAGAAGGAACCAAATGCAGGCGACTGAATGAAAGAGTTGAACTACCCCCGCCAGAGCGAAAGGCATCCGAAGTAGACAAGAAGATATTCAAGACGAGGAAAAGGTTTGCCAAAGCCATGTCAATGGGAATGAAACTACCACCCTCGGAAGGAAACACGCACGGTGGGGTGGAAAGGCACCCTGATTATTGTGCATATCATCGGAAAATGTCACATCCCACGGAGGAGTGCGACGCCTTTAAGATATGGTGGCAAGGATATGTTGCTCATCGGCAACATTTTAAGCGCATGAAACGCAAGATCCGTCGAGAACGAAGAAGTACTGTCGATGGGCACAACAGAACTACTAGCAACTGTTACATGGTTAACGCTGGGGGGTCACAAGTTCTCACCTTTGGGAGTGACTCTGATGAAGAAATGGCTCTCTCTTTAAAAAAATCCGTTTTAGGGAAAGAAGAGAGATCGGAGGCCTGCGAGAACATTCAGCTGCGCAATCGCACACTCCCAGAAAAGAATCTCGGGCCCGCGAGTAGAAAAGATAAGGGAAAGGAAAAGGTCACTGAGGATATCACTTTAGATGACCAGGTCATGAAAGAACTGACTACCAAAGACCCTCCCAGGAAGGGTAAGGTGGACTACAATATCCTAGCGCACCTAAGAAAGCTACCTTCTCAGCTTAGCATTCTCGATGCCCTCCTGTTATCAAAAGAAGCGCGAGACTCACTAATTAAGGCGTTACAAGAACCTGAGCAATTCCAAGGCTTCCTCGCCACTGAAAGGATGAAGGATGAACTAGAGGAAGTGCATACGGCCGACATCACTTTCGGTGACGAAGACCTCCTTCTCGGGACGTGCGACCACAACCGTCCCCTATATGTCTCTGGATACTGCCATGATATCAAGATAGGCAAGATCCTGGTGGATAATGGATCCTCCGTCAATCTCCTTAATGTTCGGGTGTTGAAGGAAATCTGCATGAGTGTGCAACACCTCGCTCGTGACAAAATTACTATCTCCGGTTTCGATTCACAATCGTCACGGACTCTCGGATCTGTGATACTAACATTACGCTTTGGACTTCTCGTCACAGACATCAAATTCTATGTCATTGACGCCAAGACCTGCTACAACGCCTTGCTCGGTCGTCCTTGGCTACACGAGTACAACATCATCCCTTCTACGCAACATCAGTGTATGAAGTACTTTAAGGATGGTTTCAAGTATACTGTAACAGGTGAGTTGAACCCATTTTCCGTGAACGAAGTCCGCAAATACGAAGATGCGAAGTACTTTTTGCCAGATTTTGAGGATACAGAAAGGTGTCGCAACCCGGAAAACAAAACCCCCGCCACCATCCCTGTTTTCGGGAGCGATACCGAAGAAGAGGAAGAGATAGTTTATGCCGGGCCATCTCAACGCAACAACCTGGGGATGTCCGCCCCCATGTTGGTCTTCGGAAGTGATTCAGAAGATGAGGTTAATGCCGTGTTCTCCAATCGGCTGTCAATACAAACACCCCCTAGCGATGATCATAGTTTGCAAATCACCATGGTACCGCGAGAACACTACAAGGATCTCGACACACTTCAAGCTCACAATGTGCAGGACCTGCAAACATTTTACGTCCCTCCCAGGCAAAGGGGTGAGAAGGTGATCCTATTCTACCGATCCTCAGAGTCGAAAGTAGAGAGAGAGATCTGGCATGGCACGGATGCTACACTCGACAGGCTCCAACCCATCCGTTTGCCCAGATACTATACAAATGGATTAAAGAGGCTATTGAAGCTCCAAGGAGTACCCTTAAAACAGACTGTTCGACAGGCTCGGTTCTACAACAAGATTTGGGATGTCCCTGGGACTCAACGCAAATTGCCCAACGGGAAAATGGAAACACTTGGGCTTGGATACGTGAGAACCGGAAAACGGGAACGGGCCCACAACAGCTACGCTATATATACCTTTGATGAAGAAGAGGACGCCCTGTCAAGAGATGCCAACCCCTCATCAAAACTAGACCCCGCGATTGAAGCGCCGAGTCCGTCGTTTGAAGAACGAATGGACAAGCCTATCAGGAAAGTGGGTCAGAAAGCTCGGGAAGACCACAACCGCGAAATGTCCATCTACGAGAAGGCCAGGACGCAACGCCTATTTCAACAGGCTGCAAAAGACAAAGATGCTCGTCTTTGTCAACCCGTTGCACGAAAAGCCCGACGCAGAGACGGAAATAAATCAAGGAGCTGAAAGAGGAGCCGACAACAACGACGCAGGATTAGGGGGTTACGTGATCGAGTATTGCGCGGCTCGGATTTGTCCCTCATGAAGAAGATGAGTCGAGCGTACTCCTTCACCCGAGACAAGACGGAGAAGTTACTCAAGCTCGCTTTAAAACATCAAATGATCGCGCTTCCAGAGCTTAAGCACCCTGAGCAAGTTAATAAGGCTTCTCATCCGAGCTATTGCTCTTATCACCGAGCCATAGGACACCCTATCGAAGACTGCTTTACCTTCAAGAACTGGGTTGAGGACCAGTACCAACAGGGCAGATTCACTCTATCCAACAGATGGAGGGTAACGCCGCCACAAAAGCACGAACCCAAAGCCGCAAAAGCAGAACCAGATCCACTTCAGTCCTGGAAGCGGACTCGCACCTGTTATACGATTACGATATTAAAAGAAGAGCCCGAGAACATGGATGACTTTCCCTGGTGCTTTGAGAACAGCGATGATGAGGTGGTCTCAGAATTTCCGCCAGCTCCAAAAGAACTGGAAGATGGTATACATACTACTGCAGATAACCTCAAGAAGATTGAGTTAGCATCGGTAGATGATCCACGACCGACATTTGTCAGCGAACTGCTATCTGAAGAAAGGGTGGCTGTGTTAAAGAACGTGCTTCTGCAGCATAAAGACTGCTTCGCGTGGAACTACTCCGAGATGCCGGGATTAGATCCGGAGATTGCTGTGCATAAATTAGCAATATCCCCAGATATCAAGCCAGTCAAGCAGGCGCCAAGAAGGATGTGACTCGAGCTTGAAATGAGCATCAACGCCGAAGTCAAGAAGCTGATCGATTCTGGATTTATCCAAGAAGTCCAATATCCCGACTGGATCGCCAATATCGTCCCGGTAATGAAGAAGAATGGGACGGTACGCATATGCGTGGATTTCAGGGATCTCAATAAAGCCTGTCCAAAGGACGATTTCCCAGTACCAGTAACCGAGCTAATGATAGATAACACATCCACTCACGAGGTTTTCTCCTTTATGGACGGTTCGTCAGGATACAATCAGATAAAGATGCATCCCGAAGACCAGAAGCACACCGCTTTCCGGACCCCTTTGGGTATATTCTGCTACAGGGTTATGCCCTTTGGTCTAAAGAATGCTGGCGTTACCTATCAAAGGGCCATGACAAAGATCTTCGACGACCTCATAAATGACATCGTCGAGTGCTATATCGATGACCTCGTAGTAAAGAGCATGTCATACGAAGAGCATTTAAAGCATCTGGAGACTGTATTTCAACGCCTTCGGCAATATAATTTGAAAATGAATCCCCTCAAATGCGCGTTTGGAGTCTCCTCGGGCAAATTCCTGGGATTCATCGTTCGACACCGAGGTATTGAAATAGATCCGTCAAAGATTAAAGCGATCATGGAAATGCCTCCGCCAAGAACCCTCAAACAGTTGCGGTCTCTCCAAGGGAAGCTCGCATACATCCGGCGGTTTATCGCTAATCTTTCAGGCAAATGCCGTCCTTACAGTCACCTGATGAAGAAGGGAACCCCATTCGTCTGGGATCAAAAATGCCAAGGTGCACTAGACGAGATCAAGCAATACCTGCAGAACCCTCCGGTGTTGGCTGCGCCGGTCAAGGGAAAACCCCTCATTCTTTATACAACCGCCCTCGAAGGTTCCTTAGACGCATTATGGGCACAAGAGAACGATCAAGGGAAAGAGAGAGCACTCTACTACTTAAGTCGAGTTCTACTGGGGGCAGAAAGCAATTACTCTCCCATTGAAAAACATTGCTTGGCGTTAATCTTCGCGATAACAAAGCTCAGGCACTATGCGTTGGCACACGAAGTCTGTCTCATCTCGAAGGTGGACCCTCTTAAATATCTGATGTCAAAGGCTATATTGACGGGTGGACTCGCTAAATGGGCTCTACTCCTGATGGAGTTCTCAATAACGTATCGACCTCTTAAGGCAGTGAAAGGCCAGGCCATTGCCGACTTCCTCGCTGAGCATCCAGTACCTGCCGGTTCTCCTCTGAACTGCGATTTGCCGGACGAGCATGCATTTGATGCGATTGGCGGCGGCAGTACCCGATGGGAACTCTATTTCGATGGAGCGTCCTCCATAAAGAAACGGAAACAAGGTATCCCAATGATCAAATCGGGGATAGGCCTCATCTTTGTAACTCCACAAGGAGGGATAATGCGTTTCGCCTTCTCCTTAACACAGCCGAGGACAAACAATGAAGCTGAATACGAAGCTCTGATAGCAGGCCTCGAGATCGCCATCGACATGGGAATTGAAGTCCTCCTTATATACGGGGATTCTCAACTGGTCGTTAGTCAAGTAAATGGTGACTACCAAACGTGCAAACCGGAGTTGGTGAAGTACGGCGAAAAGGTGCAACAACTATTGACCCAAATTCCCTCCTATACTTTGAAGAACATACCGCGCGCGGAAAACAGCAAAGCAGACGCGCTGGCCAAACTTGCTAAAGAACTGGCTGACGAGAACCTCGATGACATCAGAATCGTGGTACAAAGCCGTCGAGTGCTCGCCCCGGCAGAAATATCTCCGGAATTATACAAAGAAAAGGGAGCAACTGAGCAAACGACCCTACAAATAAAAGACCGTGAGAAGGCTGAGGACTGGAGGGAAGTCTTCATAGACTACTTTAAGTCCCACCGAATGCCCGAAGAAGCGTCCTCAAGACATCAGCTCATGAAACGAGCTCTATCTTTCGCTTTCGTCAACGATACTCTATACAAGAGGTCGTTTGATTCTCTATGGCTGAGATGCTTAGGACCTGACGAAGCAGAAAGAGTCATTCAGGAAGTTCACGACGGACTTTGCGGTTCTCACCAAGCAGGCCCAAAGATGAAGTTAAAAATTAAACGGATGGGTTACTACTGGCCCACGATGATCCAGGACTGCCTTGAGTATGCGAAGCAATGCCACTCGTGCCAGATTCATGGAGACTTTATCCACCAACATCCGAATCCACTACATCCAACGGTGGCTAGCTGGCCATTCGAAATGTGGGGGACTGACATAGTCGGCCCCATCGAGCCAGCATCGTCCCGGGGACATCGTTTTATCCTGGCAACAACTGATTACTTCTCCAAATGGGCAAAAGCAGTACCACTGAGGGAAGTGAAGACGGAGAATATCCTCCATTTCTTCAAGACGCACGTCATCTATCGGTTTGGAACCCCACGGAGGATTATCTCCGATAATGCGCCAGCCTACCGAAGCCATAAGATTAGCCGCTTCGCGCAGCAGCACAATATAGACTGGAGATATTCTTCAGTTTACAACCCACGAGCTAACGGTCTGGCCGAGGCCTTCAATAAGACCTTGACGAAGATCATAAAAAAGACCGTTTCCCGGAATAAGAGAGACTGGCACGAGAGGCTGCATAACGAACTACATTCAAGACGGCCACGAACACAACGCCGTACGCGTTGGTATTTGGGACAGAAGCAGTGCTCCCCCTCGAGATAGAGTTACCCTCTCTACGAGTGGCAGTCCACCACGAGCTGACGGACGAAGAAAATGCTCACCTTCGGCTTGAGGAGCTTGATGCCCTCGATGAAACCCGGCTCATAGCGCAACAACATCTAGAAGCCTACAAAGCAAAGATGACGCGCTCGTACGAAAGATTGACCAGGCCGAGGACATTCCGCCAAGGCGAACTCGTACTAGTGGTCAAAAGACCTATGATCCCCAATCGTGCCAAGCGGGAAAAATTTGAGCCAAACTATGAAGGCCCGTACATCATAGACAAGGTCTACCAGGGTGGAGCCTATCTACTCATAGACGTGCACGGTGAAAGGCCTTTGAGGCCAATAAACGGCCGTTTCTTAAAAAAGTACTATGCTTAATGAGCCATAGCCTGGGTCAATGATAGATGACAACGACTATGTCCGCTAGCTATCTTCCTAAGCTCAGACTTTACAAGCAGTAGCCGGCCCTCCCCTGAATAACGGACCGAAATGTCCTTAAACTAATAACGGACCGAGACGTCCTTAAACTAATAACGGACCGAAACGTCCTTAAACTAATAACGGACCAAAACGTCCTTAAACTATCGATGGACCGAGACGTCCTTAAACTAACGACGGACCGAGACGTCCTTAAACTAACGACGGACCGAAACGTCCTTAAACTAACGACGGACCGAGACGTCCTTAAACTAACGACGGACCGAGACGTCCTTAAACTAACGACGGACCGAGACGTCCTTAAACTAACGACGGACCGAGACGTCCTTAAACTATCGACGGACCGAAATGTCCTTAAACTATCGACGGACCGAAACGTCCTTAAACTATCGACGGACCGAAACGTCCCTAAACTACTACTGCAGCATCCTTAGGCTGACGAGATAAAAAAAAGAAAATAATATATAAAATAAAAAAAAACGGTATGTCCACAAGTAAAATGGGTACGGATGAAAACCCGAAAGGGCTCCGTGAGTAAAAACAGCAGGACTACCGGTGAGTGTTTGTAAAAACCCGAAAGGGCGCAACCTCGTTAAAAGACACTTATAGGGTCCTCTCAACCTTGTAAGGAGAAACCACCCGCGTGAGATCCTTACGACTCACAAAGGAGCAACACACTTAGGGATCCCCACGATTCCTAAGGAGGAAATACACTTGCGAGATCCTTACGACTCGTAAGGAGAATTCTCTTATGGGACCCTCACGGCTCATGAGACTTGAAAGTCTTAAGTTACAGAAACCTAAACCTGTTCTTAAGCAAATCCCCCACAACCTTCGATATTGCCCTACAAGCGGCTCATACTGACCCTTGTATACAATCCACGGGCACGAATAAACATTTCCCCAGCAAAGTCACACCCGTGACTAGGGACATGTCCATATGTTGAACAACCCTTGTAATTCCTCTCGACTTATAAGGAGAAACCCCTCTTGTAGGATCCTTACGACTTACAGAGGAACATACACTTAGGGACCCTCACGATCCCTAAGGAGAAAATACACCTGCAAGATCCTCACGACTTGTAGGGAGAAATACCTTTGTGAGACCCTTACGGCTCATGAAGTCAAAAGCCTTGGTCGACAGGACCCTTAACTAAGCCACCTTTGTTCGACATCGACAGAGGTAAATGATGATTCTCTCCTGGCAACATCCCAGTTGTAGCGGTGCTGATGCCGAAATCGGTGTCTAAAATCCAAGCTTGCGGCGAAAAAGCTAGCAAGCCACACATGCCTACGAAATAGCCGAAATGATGGGGCAACTTGCAATAAAAAGCAGCAAGTAAAAGTGTATGCATGAAAAATAGCCGAAAGGATGGGGCAACTCGCAATAAAAAGCAGCGAGTAGAAAATAAATAAATAGCCGAAATGATTGAGCACCGCGAAAAATAGCCGAAATGATGGGGCAATCGCGACCCTCGCGATATAAAAGCTGAAACGATAGAGCATCGCGGAAAAAGAAATAAAATAAAAATAAAATTTATGCCTTACAGGTGATGTTCCATCACACCCTGTACACAATCCAAGGGCGTAAACAAAAAGGGAACATACCTCCCCCCAGGTTTCACCAAAGAAAGAAGCTAAATCTCGACGGGCCACAAGCGACCTAGAGATCATCCCAACACTCGTCTCGTCATGACGGACACAACTTCAAGCTAAGCGGAACAGCGGCAACTCCCAGTTCCATGGCTCGATGGTATACATATCGCCAACAGTCAAACCTCTATCCCATGAAATGCGGATATAATCAGCAAAATTCCTGGTTACGTGGAACGCGGATAACGTCACTCTTTGACCCCATGGAAAATGTCCAGAGCGGATCCTGGTCCTCGCAGAGCACGGCAGTGAACCTGTGTGAAGCATCCAGAGCGGAGCCTAGTCCTCGCCAAGCACGGCAGTGAACCCGTGTGAAGCATCTAGTGCAAAATTCCTGGTTACGTGGAACGCGGATAACGTCACTCTTTGACCCCGTGGAAAACGTCCAAAGCGGATCCTGGTCCTCGCAGAGCACGGCAGTGAACCCGTGTGAAGCATCCAGAGCGGAGCCTAGTCCTCGCCGAGCACGGCAGTGAACCCGTGTGAAGCATCTAGTGCAAAATTCCTGGTTACGTGGAACGCGGATAACGTCACTCTTTGACCCCGTGGAAAACGTCCAGAGCGGATCCTGGTCCTCGCAGAGCACGGCAGTGAACCCGTGTGAAGCATCCAGAGCGGAGCCTAGTCCTCGCCGAGCACGGTAGTGAACCCGTGTGAAGCATCTAGTGCAAAATTCCTGGTTACGTGGAACGCGGATAACGTCACTCTTTGACCCCGTGGAAAACGTCCAGAGCGGATCCTAGTCCTCGCAGAGCACGGCAGTGAACCCGTGTGAAGCATCCAGAACGGAGCCTAGTCCTCGCCGAGCACGGCAGTGAACCCGTGTGAAGCATCTAGTGCAAAATTCCTGGTTACGTGGAACGCGGATAACGTCACTCTTTGACCCCGTGGAAAACGTCCAGAGCGGATCCTGGTCCTCGCAGAGCACGGCAATGAACCCGTGTGAAGCATCCAGAGCGGAGCCTAGTCCTCGCCGAGCACGGCAGTGAACCCGTGTGAAGCATCTAGTGCAAAATTCCTGGTTACGTGGAACGCGGATAACGTCACTGTTTGACCCCGTGGAAAACGTCCAGAGCGGATCCTGGTCCTCGCAGAGCACGGCAATGAACCCGTGTGAAGCATCCAGAGCGGAGCCTAGTCCTCGCCGAGCACGGCAGTGAACCCGTGTGAAGCATCTAGTGCAAAATTCCTGGTTACGTGGAACGCGGATAACATCACTCTTTGACCCCGCGGAAAACGCCCAGAGCGGAGCCTGGTCCTCGCCAAGCACGGCAGTGAACCCGTGTGAAGCATCCAGAGCAAATACCGGACTGTGGAGTCCTTAAAATCCACGGACTATGATGTCCTTAACCTCGACCGTGATGTCTTAAAACTAACGATCAACCACCCCGATTCCCTACGGATTCTGCCTTGGTTTAAGGGTACATCTCTTCACTCCTTTGATACCTAACGTTGTAATTCCTCAACGTCTTCAAAGAGGTGACGGGACCCTGCAACCAAACATTGGACTGTGGAGTCCCTAAATCCACAGACTATGAGGTCCTTAACCTTGACCGTGATGTCTTAAAACTAACATCGGACTGTGGAGTCCCTAAATCCACGGACTATGAGGTCCTTAACCTTGACCGTGATGTCTTAAAACTAACATTGGACTGTGGAGTCCTTAAATCCACGGACTATGAGGTCCTTAACCTTGACCGCGACGTCTTTAAACTACAATACGTGGAGAAACCCCTGACTCCGTAAAACACGGACAAGGGTGACCGCATCCAGCACTTACAAGTCCTCACGACCTGTAAGGGAGAAAAAACTCTCTTGTGGGATCCTTACGACTCTCAAGAGAAAACCCTCTTAAGAATCCTCATGATTCTTAAGAAGAACTTACACCTATGGGATCTTCTCGACCTGTAGGGAGAAAAACTCTTTACGAGACCCTCGTGGCTCATAAAATGCAAAAGCCTTAGGAAGCAGATCCTAACCCTGAGTCCTAAGCCATCGCCGTCCTGCAAGGAGATCAAGATAGAATATCCGCAGAATACACTCAAATAAAAAGGGGACACACCATTGAGAAGGAAAATGTATCTTTTATTCATAAACCAAAATGGATACAAAGTACAATTCATGAAAGAAACAAAAAAAGAAAGATGCTCTCATCCATGAGTATGTACAAAAAAGGGGAAAAGATACAAGTCCTCAAGCCGGCGGGCGATGCAGTAATTTTACCAGCTCATCGTTCTGTTGCTGAGGATCTCCAGAAGACGAGCCTCCACCTGAGCTTGCTGAGCCTGATACGAAGCAAGCCGAGCTTCGAGCTCTTTCACGGTGGCTTTATGAGCCTCGACCCTCTCGCGAGTGAACGTGGCAGCTTTATCGAGAACCACCACCTCTTTTATGGACTCCTGGAGCACTCGCCAGAGTTCGTACGCTTTGTTGGCCTTGGCTGTGAGGCTGGCCTGAAGCTCGCTCAGCGCCTTAGAAGCCAATTCCCTCTCCGAGAACTTGCGGCCAAGCCTCTTCTCGCATGACGTCATGTTGGCCGCGCATCGTGCTATCAGACCCCGCAACTCCGCTTTTGCAGCCACGGCTTCCGAGGAAAGGTGAGAACATTCGAGAGCGTACAAACAAGCCTCCACATTCCTACAGAACTCCACCCAGACCCGCACCACCTCCTCGCTATGATAGGTGGCGAGAAAAGGAAGGGAGCCGTTAGCTTCAGCAGCAAACGCTTTGGCTGTGGTCGCGCTACCAGCACGGAGCTCCTCGACGAAAGAAGATAGGGAGACAAGGCTCAATTGGGCCAAGCGTTCTGAAGCCCGCAAAGCATAAGGGCCGGGCGGCATCACAATGCGCGATTCCAAAGCCATGGAGACTGGCAGGGCTGTTCAAATTTGGCAAATGTTATTAAAACTCTTAAACACAGAATGAACGGGACTATAATAAAAAGTCACTCACCGACAGTCATGCAAGTAGGAGCTGAAGGTTCCCCTGGCCCTTCAACAACCTCGACCTCATCGTCAGCTTCCAAAACTATAGGAGACATCAACGTCATTTCGCGAAATAGTAACAATGCTATGGTAAAAAAATGGCGAATGACACTAACCTTGCCCAGAGGAAAGGACAATACGTTGAGGGGAGATCGCCTGCGAAGCTGCCATCTCCAATAAACGCTGAAATGACTGTCGAGGCGACAGATCCGCGATAGTGGCCGCCAAACCGCGCAATTCTGGGAAAGATAAAAGAGTTCAGACTACGAAGGGATTGCTAAATTAAAACGCATAGGGATACCTTCAACACTCCTCCCATTCTGAGCCGGGGGGATAGCGGTTTCAACGGTCTCCGCCGTGACCTCAGGCTCCAACAAAGGAAGAGTAGTCCCAACTACCTCTTTTCCAGCCTCTGGGCCGCCCTCAGTAAGAGTCATTGGGGCGGCGACCTCCAAAGGAGCCTCCCCCAAAGGGGCAAGCGCTCCCTGATCAAGAACCGCCGCTGGAGGCTCTACCATGAGAGGAGCAGCCTCATCAGCCCCCTCCACATCAAGCAAGGCCTCATTGAGAATTTCGGCGGGCTTTAACTTTATGGGCCCGTAGGGAGCTCCCCCAGCGTTGAAGATTCTGCACGATTCGAATAAGAATAATGATACATATGCACGGGCATGAATAATCGGAAAGACTACAAAAGAAGCACAATGTACCTATACGCAAAGAAGCCCTCAATATGGCTTCTTCAAGCCGCTGCTCCTTCTCAAGGAGGTGGGCTCGCCAGGGTTCAAGGGTAGACTCATGACCGCCGGTCTATAAAGAAAGGGCATCAGCTGCGTCTTCTGAAGCGGCCTGCTTCAAAGCCCTTTCCCCCCATTCCTCCAAAGGACCGATAAATCGCCGCCGAATCCACGAAGGGTCTTCGTAAAAAATTACAGCGGGATAAGACTTCTTCGGAACCTTGGCGTTATGAGACGCATCTTTTGAACGCCGTATGGCCTCAGCCAACTGTGCGGCCTCCTCATCAGCCGAACTCAGGAAGAGAAGTCCAGCGTCTGACTCTTGCAGGGCCAATGGTTCATCTTCAAGAATAGGCTCAGACTCCGCCAAAGAATCGAGCAGGTTGGTGGCCGCTTTCCTCCGCCGTTTAGACCCAGAGCCGGTCGCTGAGGATGACCGCTTCCTCCCTCGCGAAACCTTAGGGCGGCGCTGGCCCACATCGCCCTCGGCGCCCTCATCCCTGTTACTCTCGCTCGGTGCCACAACCGAGGATGACATCGCCATTGTCGACGCCACAGGGGGCGGTGCCGCCACCGGCAGGGGTGCTACTACTGGGGCCCGTTTACCCCGCGATCGAGAACCCAAGGGCATACCAGCTGTTGGAGTAAGGTCTACCCCTGACTCCCCCGGAATGAGCGCGGTGCCAATCTCCCTCAAAGGGAAGCGGAATGGAACCCTCGGTCGTAGCTTAGCTCCCGAAACCTGAGGAGGGGCGTCGTGACCAAGAAGCACCCTTCTTTCTTCAAGAATAATTGGGCTGATCCGATGAAGATACCAGCCCGTAAATGCACCCACACATCGGGGCATGTACTCGGCTTCAGGGACCATGAAACGGGAGCCGGTGTTCAGCCTCATGAAATGATGAGCGGCATCGCGAACTCATCGAGCGAAGGGATCGGGGCGACTATAAAAGCCTCGAAAGGAACACCCTGGTCGTATCCGAGCTGCCGGGCGAATCGATGCGGATTGTACCGCATAAAAAGAGCTGCACTGTCCTGGCGAAACACCAAGTAGCCCGGTCTAATTGTATACAAATGCGCGGCCTCCCGGGGCTTCAAAGAAGGTGCGTTGTCTTTCGACTGGTCCCAGAGTTGTTGAACGGGACCCGAAGGAGTAGACAAGACCCGATCATTAAAAACCAACCCGCCAGCGGTGGCATGAGGAGAAATCAGCACCCGAATAGCCCCGAATTGAGTCGGGTCAGCAGCAGAAGCACCCACCAGTCGCATAAGTTGCGGGAAGGGATAGGCGTCGTAAAAGGCAGGCCTCTGAAGCATAGCAAAAGCCCCCAGCACATGCATTTCGACCCAGGACGTGAAATAATGAAGCGAAAAGTTCACTGCATCCACGCCGGGTGTAGAGGTGTTAGCTGCGGTGCCCAATCCATGATAGAGGTGCGCCAAGGCCGGGATGCCAATGGCCAACCACGTCCCCTCAGCAATACGATGGGCCGGGTAGATGACCGAAGCTCTCATGAAGCGGCGATGCATGGGGATAACGAACCAACTGAGCCAAACACTAACAAACCCCACAAAGAACGTCTCCTCGTCCATGCCTGGGACAGCAATGGATTCAAAAGATATCGGCGATATAATAGGGATGTAGTACTGAAGTAAATCTGATTCGGTGGTCGGCAACCTCTTCGGACCGAACCCAAAGGGGTCCCCAATGTTGGCAAACTTCGGGGCTGTCTTCGATAAGGCGTCCTCACGAAGGAAACGAGCAATGAAGCTCTTGAAAGTAACACCCTGCTCTTCCGATTCGGTGAATAATCGATCAAAGATGCCTAGCGCCTTGATTAAACTGGGGCGCTTGTGGCGAACGGCATTCTCAGCAGACAGGCCATCAACCAGGGCGGGCTCAGGTTCAAAAACGTACTCGTCAGGAGGCAACAACTCCTCATACAAACTACCCCTGATTGGCAACCCCGAAATATCATAGAATTATGCTAGAGAGATCGAGACCTCGCGATCTCCTAGGATGAAAGTGTTGGTGGGAAGATTCCATTGGTTTAAAAACGCCTTGACCCACCAGACATGCGGGGACTTATAATGGAATAATGACGCGTATACGGCCTGATAAAGCCCGACTTTCTGCAACCGCGCACGATGGGCAGAAAGGATGTAGCGAGCCCAGAGAAGGTAGCCCGTAGGATGCCTAGGAGTGAGCCCTATCTTATAAATTTGCCCCCACGGGTGGGCCTCACCCTGACAGATACGCCGTCCCAAGATGTCTATGGCCGGGATCGGATGGTTCAGAATACCGGTCGTCGAAGGTTCGAGCCTCCCCGTTGGAGTCCAGTTGGGCATTTCCACAGCAAAAATCGTCCTCGGAGGATCCATCGGTAAGAATGGGAAAGTGGGCTCCGTCGGTACCGCGCAAAGAAAACTCCGGCGACCCTGAACAATCTGACTATACCAAGATCCCCATTGAAGAAGGTTGGTACAGTTCGGGTCATGGGCCCGAATCATCGCCATCGCTTCCTCATCAGATGGCGACTAAGGAAAAGCAGCCTCCGAGCGAGAGAAGGGAAAGCACGGAACAGAAGCCATCGCACCTGAAATCCAATGAAAGGAGTTCGTTAAAAGCAAAGTCAGCGATATATATCCATGCATGAACATGAAGACTAGTTAAAGAAAGCAACAGCAGATTTTTCTGGGACCATTGGCTACAAAACACATGGGCCCCACAGAATCAGGATGGCGGCTCATTAATAGTGAGACCAAATAACTACAATAAAACAAAGGGAATATCCTCATTTAATAAAGAATGGTAACCCTACACATTCCCCCCAACAGGATCTGCTTCGGGCTCTACAATGGATCCAACAAGATCAAAAGAATTAAATTCCCACAGAAGACATCATTACAAAGCTCCTATTGCATTGATTGCAGAAGGACAACCTCGGGTCGAGAGCCCCCCAAGAAGCTTCTGCGTGAAGAAACTGAGTTCTTCATTGGAATTAAATTCCTTATTAAGAAAAGGGAATTAAATTCCCAGAAACATTTTTGGATGGAATTAAATTCCATGGAGTTGAAACGCCATCATCATTTCCCCAAAGATCATTTAAACCCTAGGAGATCTACAGTTCGAAGGTTAGGCGGTTTCATGTTCTTATGGAAAAACTTGAAGAAAAATGGGTTCCTTGTTAAAAAAGAGTAAAAACCCTTGTTTTGGATTTAAAATCCAAAGGAATGTGGAGGTTCGCTGCTTGTCCAAGAACATTACCTGAAGAAAAAAGGGTCACCTGAACAGAGTTAAACTCTGAAGATTGTTTCAAAGCAGAGAACTAAGCTCTGGAAGAAGAGAATTAAATTCTCAGAAAAAGTTCTCAAAGGAAGAAGATGAGCAAAGTGAAGGCTCTTCTGAAGAGACATGGGTATTTATAGGAGGAGATGGAGACGTTTCATCTCCCCAAATCCCTAGAGGAATCCAACGGTCACAAAAGGTGACAGCGTTGCACTCACGTGCGATCACGTGAGAACAACGCTGTGGGGGCATTTGTTTCCTGATTTAAAATCAGAAAAGCTTATGGAAAAAGCTTCAGAAGAGGGTCACGTGCTTACACGTGACCAGCAGTCACGTGTTGGCACGTGACACCAAAAAGTATCGGCAAGGCAAGTTCAGTTTCCCAACTACATCAAAGGAAAAGGCTTCAGAAAGGGTCACGTGCTCCCACGTGACCTGAGTCAGGTGTTGGCACGTGACAATTAAAAGCGGCTTCAAAGGCAAACCGGTTCCCTGATAAGATCAAGGAAAAGGCTTCAGAAGAGGTCACGTGCTCCCACGTGACCAGGGTCACGTGTTGGCACGTGATAATCAAAAGCAGCAGATTTGTTCTCTCGCTAAACCAAGAAAAAGAGTCCGGACAAGGGTCACGTGCTCACACGTGACCAGGGATCACGTGGTGGCACGTGACGGTTAAGCAGCAACCAGAAGACAGAGCGCAAAAAGAAAGAGGAAGGCTCGTTCCAAGGGGGTCACGTGACCAGGGGTCACATGGCACACGTGACCGACTTCAAAGCCCATTTGTTAACAGAATTAAATTCTGAGAAAGACCTCTCAAATCTTTCCAAAAGCAATCGATTGAATTAAAGATTCAGAGGTGATTAAATATCATCTATCTATGGGAAAATCTCGAATTTGGAAAGATTTCCCCTTCAAATCTAACAGAAATAACGAAGGAGAATCCCTGGATTTGAAATCTAATGGTGAATAAAATTCACCTAATAATCCAAAGGTCCAAAACGAATGATGGATGCAAATCAAATCTCTCAATGAAGATTCGTCAAAAACTAATTGACTCGGCTGCTTCTCCTATAAATAGGAGCCAAGAGACATACAAAGGAGATATAGACGCAGAGGGAAGAAAAGGGAGAGCCTGGATACTTTGAGGAATTCGGATCTTCTGCAAAAGAAAACCCTAGGTAAGAGAGGGAAGGTTTTTTTTGAAAGAAAAGAGATTTAATTCTCAACAGAGTTTAACTCTGATATAAAACAGAAGGACATATTTCTTCTCTTGGATGGAGGATCTGTAAAGTGCACATCTCCCCTTGAAGTTGAGAATTTAATTCTCAATGGGTTGAGATCCTGCCATGCAGATCCAAAGCATAGAGAGGGAATGCAAGCACGAGAATTTAATTCTCACAGAACTATAGGAATTTAATTCCTTTAAAATAAAATTAGGGTTTGACCCTGTGTTGTGGGAATTTAATTCCTTCAGAACAAAAAGAATCAGGGTTTAACCCTAGTTAAGAACTTAATTCTGTTAAAACAACAGGAATTTAATTTCCCTTAATCTTACTCCCCAGATTAATTCTCTAACAGAGAGTGGGAGTTTAATTCCTTAAAGCTTTTATTAGGGTTTAACCCTATTCAGTTCTTCATATATATGAGGAATTTAATTCCTACAGAAAATTCATAGTTCAACTCTTCAAAAGGAAATAGGAATTTAATTCCTCTGAAATTATTGTCAGGGTTCAACCCTACGAGGAATTTAATTCCTGAAAGGGATTAACAGATCTTCTAACAACTACAGAAAAGAAGGGTCGCGTGTCACCACGTGACCCCCCCCAAAAGATCTACAGAAAGCCCTTTGAGGCAGTGCCTCACGTGACCCACATGACCCTTGGCAGAAGCTTTAACATACCTCATTTAGACACCCGTCACGTGATGACACGTGATGCCCCAAAAAAAATGCGATCTCCTCAGAAGAACAAATGAAGGGAGGGCGCTCTCACGTGTTGCCACGTGACCCCTCTTGCCTTAGTGTTTAACACTAAATTGGAACTCCCGAATCCAGTGTTAAAACACTGTTGGGCCTTAGTGTTCAACACTAATCAAAGAACTTTATTTGCAGTGTTCAACACTGATTACCTTAGTGTTTAACACTAATTTGAGATCTCCGTTGCCAGTGTTTAACACTGATCTGTTTCGGTGTTTAATACTAATTTGAAAGCCTTGTTGCTGGTGTTTAACACCAATTATCTTTTAGTGTTAAACACTAACTTGTCAATCTCATTCCCAGTGTTCAACACTGATTGGTCTGTAGTGTTTAACACTAGGCATTGGCCCAATTGGCTAAATGGCCAGAGACAAAGTCTCTCCTTCAATGGACCAACAGGAAGCCAATATTCCAGACATGATTGGACTTAGCCCAAGCTGGCCATAAGTCCTCAATTCGTAATTAACTGGGCTAATGGGCTCATAACATAATTAATTGGTCTTGATCCCAAATTGAGCCAAAGACTATTTAATCCACTCCGGTTCCAGGGTACATCTCTTCACTCCTTTGATACTTGGCATTGTAATCCCTCAATGTCTTTAAAGAGGTGACGGGTCCCGATGACTACACATTGATATGGACTGTGGGGTCCTTAAACCCATGGACTACGACGTCCTTAACCTTGACCGAGATGTCTTAAAACTAACAATGGACTGTGGGGTCCTTAAACCCATGGACTACGACGTCCTTAACCTTGACCGAGATGTCTTAAAACTAACAATGGACTGTGGGGTCCTTAAACCCATGAACTACGACGTCCTTAACCTTGACCGAGATGTCTTAAAACTAACAATGGACCACAATGTCCTTAAACTACCCATGGACCGCAATGTCCTTAAACTACCCATGGACCGCAATGTCCCTAAACTGGAACAATAGAACCCCGCATGCTCTTTTGTCGGATCTAAACGGTCCCGTTAAGTTGATCCTAGCCTCAAAGATGGCTAACGTATCCTTAAACCTTCAAACAGACTGGACTATGAATCTCCCCCAATCAACTCTGGTTCGAAGGTACATCTATGAACTCCTCTGACATCTGTCGTTGTAATCCTTCAACGTCATCAGAGAGGTGACGGGTCCCGACGGCCATACATACGATGGACCGCTATGTCCCTAAACTGGAACAATGGAGCTCAAATGCTCTTTTGTCGGATCTAAACGATCCCGTTAAGTTGATCATAGTCTCAGGCCAGACTAACGTATCCTTAACAAACGTTTGAGTTGATCTTGGCCTCAAGTATGACTAACGTATCCTCAAACCAAACCCCCAAACCCAAATCTAAGATAATACGGATTTGGACTAGTCCACGCCCTACGGGCGACGACATAACTCGGTCTCCGTAAACAATCCACGGGCAACAAAACATAAAATAAACACACACGACACAAAGTGACCATCTGGAGAAGGAGAAAGTTGTTACCGCGATGCGGTAGCGTAATTAAGTGCAGGGGCTTGCGCCTGCAGGGAAGAGTGTCCCCACAATCAAAAACCCCTCAAGCGAGGGGGAATCTGACGAAGTCTGCTACATCGGACGCATCCGTTCAAACCTTCGATACATGGTGCCATAAATCAACTTGGCATCTTCGGAGAGGTAGACGGATAGATCTGCCCCGAATCTCAGGCGAGACGTCAAGTCGCGCCGTCCTTCGGAGGGGAACAAGGTCATCGAAGATTTTCGTCATGGCCCTTTGATAGGTGGCACCGGCGTTCTTTAAACCGAAGGGCATCACCTTATAGCAGAATATTCCCAGAGGGGTCCGAAAAGCAGTATGCTTCTGGTCTTCGGGATGCATCTTTATCTGATTGTACCCTGATGAGTCGTCCATGAAGGAGAAAACCTCATGAGTGGACGTGTTATCTATCATCAGCTCTGTGACTGGCACTGGGAAATCATCCTTCGGGTAGGCTTTATTGAGATCCCGGAAGTCCACGCATATGCGCACTGTCCTATTTTTCTTCATTACCGGGACGATGTTGGCGATCCAGTCAGGATATTGAACTTCCTAGATAAACCCAGAATCGATCAGCTTCTTGACTTCGGCGTTGATGCTCATCTCCAGCTCGAGCTACATTCTTCTCGGCGCTTGTTTGACTGGCTTGACGTCCGGGGAGGGAGCCGTTGCAGCGGGCACCCAAGCGGTTGTCGTCCTTTGTTGTTTGACATGACAGCTCTTTTCTTCCTGCACTTTCGCCCTTTTCTGTTGACGAGAGTGATCTTGGTCGATTACTGTGTCTTGGACCCGTCGCCAAACCTTATAAATCTTGGAGGACAGCCGTTGATGAGGTTGTTCCGGCTTCGCTTTTGTAACCTCCTCCGCAGGTGGAGGGGATCTTTTGAGAACTGCAGTCGGCGAATTTCTGCGTACCCTGTTCAGCAGCTCGAAGCTGTTCCCGGTTGGAACAGCGGCCTCAATTTCCACCGTTGGAGCTGGTGGAGTTAGTCCAGAGGGGGAGTTTCCCCCAGTCTTCCTTATTCGGCGCCAGTGGCGACGTCGGGCATGACGGGTTGTTGGGATTGATTCAGCGACGACTGCGTCTTGCCCCCTGTTCTGGGGAAGGGCTGCTACCGGTGTCAGCCTCTTGAAGACTGACGTTCGTTGAGAAACTACAGTTTTCTGAGCGGGAGCGGGAACGGAGGTAATCAGCCTCACGAAGACCGACCTTCTAGGAGGAGAAGCCGCCTTGACGACTTCGGGAGCAGCTGTCCTCTTTGGGATGGCTTTCTCAGGTATTATGGGCTTTTCGGCGGGCCCATCAGAGTTCAGGTTCAGTCTGGTGAAGACTGAAGAGTTGGACGACCCGTTGAGAGGGGCCGTGGGAGCGGCAAGTCGATCAAAGACCGACCTCTTTGAAGCTTCCGGTACGGGCATTGGGATGTTAATGTTTACAGGTGGGAGCATGGTCCTGAAGAAAAGACCGATGGTTGCTTGAGTCACTTGCTCCACAGGCATAGTGAATAGGGAAGCAGCCTGGGGTCCATATGCTACACCTCCAGGTGAGGCGGAGCGTCGGTTACATTTGCAGTTGGAGCAGTTCGAGCAGTTGCCAGCCATTGATCTTTTTGCTTTCTGCAGCAGACGAAACACCAAGTCTTAGTACTTCGAAACCCAAGGGCAATCATTAGCAAACCGCGATTGGTTCCCGAATCATGACACACGAAGTGTGGAGTGGAAAGAGGAAAAGGTCCTACCGGGCGTGCCAGAATCTGTTCCCCTCCGAATGGCGGCCGAGATGTGGACGTCTTGCCTGAGATTCGGGGCAGATGCTAATTGGTGCTATCCGTCTACCTCTCCGAAGATCCCAAGTTGATTTATGACATCATGCATCGAAGGTTTAGACGGATGCGTCCGATGTAGCAGACTTCGTCAGATTCCCCCTCGCTTGAGGGGTTTTTGATTGTGGGGACGCTCTTCCCTGCAGGCGCAAGCCCCTGCAGTTAATTACGCTACCGCATGGCGGTAACAACTTTCTCCTTCTTCAGATGGTCACTTCGTGTCGTGGGTGTTTGTTTTGTGTTTGGTTGCCCGTGGATTGTATACGGAGACTGAGTTATGTCGTCGCCCGTAGGGCGTAGACTAGTCCAAATCCGTATCATTCTTAGATTTGGGTTTGGGGGGTTGTGTTTAAGGATACGTTAGTCTCATTTGAGACTAAGATCGACTTAAACGTTTGTTAAGGATACGTTAGTCCGATTTTAGACTAAGATCAACTTAACGGGATCGTTTAGATCCGACAAGAGAGCGATTAGGGAAGCCCTGTTGTTTAGTTTAGTGACATTGCGGTCAATAGGTAGTTTAAGGACATTGCGGTCCAGTGTTAGTTTTAAGACATTGCGGTCAAGGTTAAGGACGTCGTAGTCCTTGGATTTAAGGACTCCACAGTCCGATGTTAGTTTTAAGACATCACGGTCAAGGTTAAGGACGTCATAGTCCGTTGTTAGTTTTAAGACATTCCGGTCAAGGTTAAGGACGTCGTAGTCCGTGGATTTAAGGACTCTACAGTCCGATGTTAGTTTTAAGACATTACGGTCAAGGTTAAGGACGTCGTAGCCCATGAGTTTAAGGACCCCACAGTCCGTATCAATGTACGTGGTTATCGGGACCCGTCACCTCTTTGAAGACGTTGAGGAATTACAACGACAAGTATCAAAGGAGTGAAGAGATGTACCCTTACACCAATATAGATTAAGTGATCTGTAGTCCAATTTGGAAACTAAGATCAATTATTATATTATGAGCCCATTGGCCCAGTTGAATTTGAATTGAGGACTTATGGCCATCTTGGGCTAAGTCCAATTATATTTGGGATATTGGCCCTCTGTTGATTCATTGATGAAGAAGCTTTGCCTCTGGAAACTTAGCCAATTGGGCTAAGGCTAGTGTTAAACACTAGAGACCAACAATGTTGAACACTGGGAATAAGATTGACAAGTTAGTGTTAAACTCTAAAAGATAATCAGTGTTGAACACTGGGAACAGAGTTTTCAAATTGGTGTTAAACACTAAGCAAATCCAAATTAGTGCTAAACACTAAGAAAATCAGTGTTAAACACCGCAAATAGAGTTTTCCAAATTAGTGTTAAACACTAAGAAGAATCAGTGTTAAACACTAGATACAGAGGTTTCAGTTTAGTGTTGAACACTAAGGCAAGAGG
This sequence comes from Agapanthus africanus, assembly GCA_030015575.1. Taxonomy (NCBI): domain Eukaryota; kingdom Viridiplantae; phylum Streptophyta; class Magnoliopsida; order Asparagales; family Amaryllidaceae; genus Agapanthus; species Agapanthus africanus. The sequence goes on along the minus strand of JASDDO010000024.1, from coordinate 348,190,721 downwards.
GGTCACGTGGTTACACGTGAGAGCGCCCTGCTTCCCTTTATTTTGTTCTACAGATAAGTGTTTAACACTTTTAGTCCTGAAAACCATCACGTGCGGGCACGTGATGGGGGCTCATGCTCTAGTTTATTAGAATACTCATTAGGGCTCACGTGGTGACACGTGAGGGCGCCCCAGAGTCTCTGTTTATTTTGCTTTTTCTTTATGTGCTTCAGGGGTCACGTGGAGCACGTGGGGCGTTGCCTCAAAGCTCTCTTTTATAGATCTTCGCAGGAGTCACGTGGTAACACGTGAGGCGTTTACTTCAGAGTTCTTTTCTGCGGGTCTTTGCAGGGGTCACGTGGTAGCACGTGACTCTGCATGTTTTAAAGATCTGTTCATAGGGTTAAACCCTAAACTTTAGAGGAATTAAATTCATGTTTTCTTCTGAAGAATTATATTCTTAATAGGGTTAAACCATAATTTCTTTTCTTAAGGGAATTAAATTCCTGTGAGTTTGAGGGAATTATATTCTCAATTAGGGTTAAACCCTAGTTCTGTTCATTTTGAAGGAATTGAATTCCTATAACATAGGGTTAAACCCTAACTTTATCTCAAAGGTTGAATTCATATCATTTTGTGAGAATTAAATTCTCTAAACTCAGTTCCTCCTCTGTGTTTTAGATCTGCATGGCGGGATCTCAACCCAATGAGAATTAAATTCTCAATTCATGGGGAGATGTGCACTTTGCAGATCCTCAACCAGAGAAAGAACTAAGTTCTTTTTTTTATATAAGAGTTAAACTCTTTTGAGAATTAAATTCTCCTTTGAAGCCTCCATTTTCTTTTCTTACCTAAGGTTTTCCTTTTTGCAGAGAATCAAAGGCTCTATCTCTCTCTATATATATATATCAAAAGAAAAAGATTCAAAGGTCTCAAGCTTTCGGAAAAAGGTTTTAGAAAAAAAGGTCTTCGAAAAAAGGTCTTTTGAAAAAGGGTTCCTTCTCTTCTTTTCTTGGTTCCTATTTATAGGAGAAGGAAGAGAATCAATCTGCTTAGTAAATCTCTCATTGAGAGATTTGATTTGTATGTTGAGAGATTTGATTTATATTTATCTTTAATCTGGGCCTTTAGATTGTTCAGTGAATTTTATTTACCATTGGATTTTAAATCCAAAGATATCCCTTTGTTATCTCGGTTAGATTTAGGGGGGAAATCTTTCCAAGTCCAAGATTTTTCCATAAATTGGTGATATTTAATCACCTTTAGATTTTTAATCCAACGGTTCCAAATAATCCTTCTCTATTTTGGAAAGATTTGAATGATCTCTTCTCAGAATTTAATTCTGTTAAAGAATAAGGCTTTTAAAGCCGGTCACGTGTGGCCACGTGACCCCTGGTCACGTGTAGGCACGTGACCCCTGGAATGGGCTTCTCTTCTTCTACGCTCTGTTCTCTGGCCGCTGCTCAGCCGTCACGTGCCAACACGTGACCACTGGTCACTTGTGAGCACGTGACCTCTTCTGGAGCTTTTTCTTGAATGAGCTTTGTGCCGCTGCTTAACCATCACGTGCCAACTGGCCACGTGTGAGCACGTGATGCCTCTTCTGAATCTTCTTCTTGACTTTTGATTAGAGAACAAATATGCTCTGTGCTGCTACTTGACCATCACGTGCCAACACGTGACCACTGGTCACGTGTGAGCACGTGATGCCTCTTCTGAATCTTCTCCTGATTTTTAATCAGGGAACGGCTATCAAAGACAAAGCCCTCGCAAGAGGCAGCCGAGCGGCTACCCTTCTTGGCTATCCCTGGCCGGTAACTTAACTACCTCGCAACGTCAGGGATCAAAGCCCTCGCCAAGAGGCACCGTGCCGCTACCCTGCTCGGCACCATCCTTAGTTGGCCAATTACGGCCCCTCCAACAGCTAAGGATCAAAGCCCTCGCAAGAGGCAGCCCTGCAGCTACCCTGCTCGGCTATCCCTGGCTGGTAGCTTCCCTGCCTCACAACGCCAGGGATCAAAGCCCTCACGAAGAGGCAGCCCTGCAGCTACCCTGCTCGGCTATCCCTGGCTGGTAGCTTCCCTACCTCACAACGCCAGGGATCAAAGCCCTCACGAAGAGGCAGCCGTGCAGCTACCCTACTCGGCTATCCCTGGCTGGTAGCTTCCCTACCTCACAACGCCGGGATCAAAGCCCTCACGAAGAGGCAACCCTGTATCTACCCTGCTCGGCTATCTCTGGCTGGTAGCTTCCCTACCTCACAACGCCAGGGATCAAAGCCCTCACGAAGAGGCAGCTCTGCAGCTATCCTTCTCGGCTATCCCTGGCTGGTAGCATCCTTACCTCACAACGCCAGGGATCAAAGCCCTCACGAAGAGGCAGCCCTGCAGCTACCCTGCTCGGCTATCCCTGGCTGGTAGCTTCCTTACCCCACGACACCAGGGATTAAAGCCCTCGCTAAGAGGCACCGGGCAAAAACCCTGTCCGGTCATCCTTAAGGACAAAAAGCCTTCACCAAGAGGCACCGGGCAGTAACCCTGCTCGGCCATCCTTAGTAGGCCACTTACGGCCCCTCCCGCGCTAAGGATGAAAAGCCCTCGCAAGAGGCAACCGGGCCCGCCCTTGTTCGGTTATCCCTGGCTGGTAGCTCCCTACCCCAACAAACCAGGGATCAAAGTCCTCACAGAGGCAACCGGGCCCACCCTTGCTCGGTTATCCCTGGCTGGTAGCTCCCTACCAAACCAGGGATCAAAGCCCTCGCCAAGAGGCACCGGGCAGTAACCCTGCTAGCCCAGTCCTTAAGGATCAAAGCCATCGCCAAGAGGCACCGAGCAGCTACCCTGCTCGGCCCCATCCTTAGTAGGCCACTTACGGCCCCTCCCACGCTAAGGATCAAAACCCTCGCCAAGAGGCACCGAGCAGCTACCCTGCTCGGCACCATCCTTAGTTGGCCACTTACGGCCCCTCCTGCGCTAAGGATCAAAGCCCTCACCAAGAGGCACCGAGCAGCTACCCTGCTCGACCATCTTAGTAGACCACTTACGGCCCCTCCCGCGCTAAGCATCAAAGCCCTCACCAAGAGGCACAGAGCGGCTACCCTGCTCGGCCATCCTTAGTAGGACACTTACGGCCCCTCCCGCGCTAAGGATCAAAACCTTCGCCAAGAGGCACTGGGCAATAACCCTGCTCGGCCAGTCCTTGAGGATCAAAGCCCTCGCCAAGAGGCACTGAGCAGCTACCCTGCTCGGCCCTCGCTATTGAAGCCCCAACAAAAGGCATCCGGTCTATCAACGTCTTAGCAATCTTCACTTCGACTTCGGGGCTATGGAGATACCGTCTTCCCGCCGGTCCTCGCACACTCAGCAAATGATCAGAGTCAAGTCGACGAGTAATCGCTAGACGAGGAACATGCCGACCATAAAAGCAGTACTGTGCAGATACAAGTGTCTACCAACAAAAGGAAGTACAAGAACAAACACTGCTGCAAAAACAAAAATCTTTATTCAAAAAGTCAAAGCTTTTACAAGGGTACTGTGGGCTCCCCAACCTTACAAAAATGCCTGAAGGCCTACAAAATACCCGACGCGACAAAAGAAAAGGCAAAGAGAAGATGAGGAGCTTCAGGCCCCAGGGCCGGGCGCGATGTCGACGAGCTCGACGTCCACCACGACTGGGGATGCGTCCGTCGCAGGAGCCTCGGCGTCTCCCTCACCGAGAGTCCCTTCCCCGGCAGTGCTCCCGGGGGCATCCTCCTGCTCGTCATCCCCACGGGGATATTCTGCGTGGAGCTCTTCATTAGCAAACTCTGGCACCCAGGACTTGACGGCATCGAGAGCCTCGTGCCAGATGAGGGTGGTGGCCGAGGCTAGGACGGTGTAGAACTGCTCCGACTTCTGAAAGTTCTCCACCGCCTGCGCCACCCTGAGGTCGGCTCTCTTCTCCGCCTCTACCGCAGCCCCTAACTCCTTTCGGAGGGTGCTCACTGACTTCTTCATGGTGCCGACGAGCACCTCGGAGCCCTGAAGCTTGGCCTCGGTGGCCTGGGTGGCCTCGTGGAGCCTTGCCACCTCTTTCTTCGAAGCCGCCGCCTCCTGCTTCGCGACCGCCGCCTCCTTCTTCGTTGTCGCCGCCTCCTTCTTCGCGGCCGTTGCCTCTTGCCTCCCGGCGGCCACCTCGCCCTCAAGGGCAGCGACCCTCGCTATCGCCGCCTCCAGCTCCCGCTTCGAGCTCTCCCGCAGCGAGGAGAACTCGCCCACGGCTCGAATCGCCGGGGCTATCTCCTCCACCTCCATCCGGGCGACGATGGCGACGTGCTGGAGGACCTGAAGAAATCGGAGGGGGTCAGAAAGAAAAAGGGCACCAAATCTCGCAAACAATGAGACGATGTACGAGTGCTAACCTGTAGGGCCTCTTGGGCGATGGACGCCAGTTGTCCCTTCAGCGTCCCTCCGGCGACCCGACCCTCGGCCGACCTCTCCATGTCGTGCAGCAAGCTGTCAGCGACGGAAAGCCCCGAGGGCACCTCAAAGCGGAGCTCCCCCTCATCCACCAAGATAGAAGAGGCCGGGGTCCGCGGAACGGTTCGGGGGAACTTCTTAAGAGACAACGGCGGAGAGCTCGTCTCCACCTCCGAAGCTCGGGCGTCCTCTCCCCTAGACCTTTTTCTGCCCGGCGTCTGGCTGGGATCCGGGGCGCGATCCGCACTTGAGCGCTGGGGCGGGACGGCTGTTGGGGAAGCCGGGACCGGCGTCTGACGGGAAGAGCTGGACCCTCCAGCCTTCGACCCCTTCTTCGGCTTGCACATAGCAGCTCAGAGGACACCCGCGTCCATGGTTTCTACACAAGACAAGATATAGTGGAATCAGCGACACAAACAAGGTAAAAACAAATACAAGCTCCTAACTTACCGACGAACTGGGCGGGGCTGAGCCTGGCCCAACTGAGGGCCAGCTCAGAAAGCAGCACATCAGCCCGAGGAATGGGCTCCCACGGTGCCACTCTCGCCGCGTTGGGGTAATTGGACGGATTTCCCTGCCAGCACCTATCTCTATACCACTGGACGAGTACGGGCCAGTCCTCACCCTCTGGAGGCCCGACGAAGAAAAAATTCTTCTTCCAATCATGGATGGAAGAAGGCAGGACGACAACTCCTGATCCGGCTATACTCCTCCGCTGCTTCCTAAAGGAGAGGTAGACCCACCTCGGGTCGCCCGCGCGAGTTCCGGGATGACTTTTGTAAACAAGGGAGGAGGCAAGGATGGACAGACTAAAGGGGATCGCCTGCAACTTTAGCCGGACTAAGAACCCAAGGAGAATCCTCCAGGAGTTCAGCACTAGCTGGCCCGGGGCTAACCCAAAGTAATTTAACGCAGCTACAACTTCGGGAGAGAAAGGCAGGCACATTCCGGCCCAAAGGGCCTCCAGGTACAAGGCGATCTCTCTACCCCTCACCTGATCTGCCCTCTCTCCTTCCTCGGCCAATCGTAGCGTGTAGCCGGGAGAAATATGGAAACGGGCCCGAGCGGTGACAAGCTCGTCCTCATACCTTACTGAGGACGACGCACCAGGGGCGTCCGCCGCCACCGCTCCAGGAATCGCCCCAGACACGCGACCCCGGGAAGAGGATTTGACCCCAACTTTCCGAAGGGGCTCCAACCCGGGGGAAGAATCCCTAGTATCTGCCCCTACGACATCTGTAAACTCCTCAAAACAAGACATCTAACCTGATGGGAAGAAATTCTCGAGAAGAGAAAATGCAAGATCCGACCTAAAAGGAGAGCGCCGAGCAAATAAGACTCAGAATGAGAAAAATGTGAAGAGAGAGGGATCCTGAATCAGGCCTCCCCACGATTTATACAGCCGGCATCCCCATCCAACGGCGACGGTCAATTCCCGCCAAAACGGTTCAATGTGCTCGACAGCCACAATCGCTCCACTTATCGCGAGCACATTGGCAGCATCCCATCGGACGCCAGAAGCCTGAGGCACGTCACATCAGTCAACCGACACCCGACACGTAGCCTGTCGCTTCACCAAAGTGCACACGATCCGGCGCACCCTCTTTAATGCAAGGGATCTCGCCCCGATTCCCTGGCCTCATCCAGAAAAGACAACCAATTGCCTAGAGACATGCCCGACGATATCTTTGGGAGGAGCTCACCTCGGGTGATCCGGCAAACCACTCTCGACCCGACCCGTCAGCTGGTCAGGACAAGAGTGGGGGGCTAATGATGAGGCTCAATATCGGTGATCTCCCAAATCAGGACACGTGGCAGATGACGTATCCCAGAGCATGCAAGAAAGGGCCTACAGTGGCCGACCAGACCACAACTATGCTCGTCCTACCGAGCAAACGCTGGCTCACCTACGAGCCCCCTCCACAATTGGCCTCCTCGGCCTCACAGCTCGTCTCCGAGCTACCGCAGAACCAAGATACCTCGGCTCTCCCGCTCATTCGCGAGCTCTTCCGCCGAGGTCATCTTCCTCGGTCTCATCGATCGACCGACGGCACCGCTTACAGGCGTAACCGCCATCCCGCGAATCTCTCCATGCGCGAGATCTCCGCCGGACACATCCCACGTTCCACGCCATCACGATCCCCCATTAACGAGCCTGTCTCGCCATTAATGGGAGATCCCGCTCATCACGCGGACGTGACGTCGGGAGCGTAATGGCTGGCGTGATTCTCACGCCTGCTGCCACCATTACTTAAACCCCTCTTTCAGACGGTCAAGGTAAGCCATTTTTACTCCACTAAACCGTTACTCTGCTAGGATCTCTAGACTAACTTGATCGTCGGAGGGTGCTCGGTGGTACAACCATCCCGGGACTTCCTTGCAGGTAACTCGGCAACCACAACCTCAACCCATTGAGATCCACACGCTTCAGGAGCGACAGCCTCCAGATCCAATTTTAGCCACTCATCGCAGTCATCAACAGATCAACGGGAAGCAGCATCTGAGGGAGATTTCAGCATCCATCATGTCCCTTTCGTTTTGGTGTTTGCATGGAAGTTGGTCCGACGATTGCTTTTTCAAAACCAAGTTTGGGTGGCCTTCATGAGGCCCCCCACCCAAAAAAAATCATGGCCCGTTAACCTCTTGAGTAGTGTTGTTGTTAGTTTTGGAGAAAGAGTGATAGTGATGGATGTGTTAATTACTCTCTTTGTTCAACTACTTGTTATGCTTTGTTTGGTGGCATATTGTTGTGTTTGTGCACAAGAAGAAAATACTCTCTTGGTAGAGGGATATATCTGCTGGCAAAATTGGTTAAATATCGATTAAATATCTTTGGGGAGGTTTGGATTGAAAGTTTGATGGTAAATCGTTCGGCTGAAATCGTTTTTAATTCATTCGTGCATGAGACATTTTACTAAACAGAATGTAAGAAGATAGAGCATTGGGACCCAATAGCATATCCTCTGTTTAAAAGCCTGCATTTAGGTTGTTATAGCTGATATATGGCCTGTTTAGATTGGATTATTTTTAAAAATTATATCAAGGTGTGCCCCAACTAGATTATGTATTTGGATCACTCTTTTACTATTTAATAAGTGATTATTTTACCATGGGTCCCATCGTGACTAACTTAAAAATGCCATCTTTTTCCATATAAAAATAAGCTCGGAATTCCCAGCTTATTCCATAGATGATTATGAAATAGTAGAGTTGACCAAGTAATATACCATAATATTTCTTGTCTTTTCATCCAAATTTTAAGATGGTATTAATGATACGTCCTTTTGGTCATTTTACACTCAATAATCGCTTATTTATCTTTTCATCCAAATACACTATCTACTTATAATCATTTTTCATACAAAATCATCCGAATACCAAACAACTTATTTGACATAAGCACTTATAAGTGATTTTTCACTTTTTCTAGAAATAATCGCTTATAAGTGATTATGGTAAATAATCACTTAAAAATAAGCTCATCCAAACATACCCATAATATACTATGCATGTTTCGGTATTCAACTAAATGTATTAGCATATATGCTCAGTATGATACCAAGACGTTTCATATAAATGACTAGTTCCGTCTTGGTTATGACTAGAATTTCCATGGTCAAATCGGGTTAAATCAACAAGACTCCTAATTAGATTGTTCTAGAGAAGTCATGGGGTCATGCCGAATTGGATATAGTAATTAAGATTGTTTACCCTCTTTGGAACCTCCAACGATTGAACATTATGATAAAGGCAGAGTTTAAACAAAACATAATTAGGAGTTTGAAAGTTTGACCAGAAAGTCCTGCGGTTTGAGATTTCCGATAAACGCAAAAACTTACCGTTAATTATACCCAATTGTCTTAGGAAATACATAGACGAGATACCGTATAATGTGGTTCTAAATCATATTAATTTAAATAAAGATTACGTTACATACATACATGTGTACTTGCAATAAAGAAAAGTTAAGAGAGAAGTCCTTTAAGGATTTCATCAAGTAATTTCAATACTTGAACATTTCTTTACAATTTTGAGCACACAGAGGGAAGAAACAAATAAAAATAAAGCAGGATATTGAAATTGATATTCCCTTTCTTGTTGCGAGTCTTCTGTGGCTTAAAGTAAGAAGAAGAAAACTTGGGACATGTTGAATGTATGGATGTATCTCTTAGATAGATATCCTCTTCATTCAAATGTTTGCGTGTATCTATGCGGGGTCTTGAATGGGGCCACAACAAAATACGGATATCTCATTAAAGAGCTATCCTTTTATTCTGAATTTGCGGGTATCAATCTTGAGATACCGATAGCGGGTGCGGGTATCTATTTTGATATACCCGATAGCCGATGCGGGTATCTATTTTTTAGATATCCGATGGGGCTTCTTTGCTAAGGCATCTCTTAACATATCCACTTTATTTAATTTAGACATTGAATAGATATCTTCAAGATACCCGCTGAGAATGATATACTTCTCAAAATTCTTGGAATTATGACCGCATATCTTTTAGGGAATGTTTTTTTTATGTTCTTTAAAGACATCATTATGTTGATTATGTTCAAAACACTAATAAGCAGCATTTCCCATTGTATTTTTGAATTGTTGTCGAGAAATATGGAATGTTTTAGAGCCTATATTCTCATATAAATGGGGAAAGATAGGATTTCTCCTACTTTTTAAAGAGAAATACTTTCGTGTTCCCGTTTTGTTAAAGAATCATGAAGTTAATCATGTTCTTGAGTTCATTAGGAGTTCTTCAATATATGGATCAATGGGAATCCCCTCAAACCCTTCCATCTTGTATGTATTCCCTGTATAAGAAGTGGAGAAGATGGATATTTGGAGAAGAGAAAGTCCTTCATTTGTTTTATCACCTTTCTTTCATCCTCCTCCTCCACTTGGACTCCAAAATCCGAGGACTTCAAATCTTCAATCTATTTTGAAGCTTAGGAATTCTTTTCCGTCCCTTTTTTTTGCCTTTGAGGGGCTTATTTATAGTCCCTCTATGAATGGGAAGATAACAAACCACTTCCCACATTTTTAGAGATAGTTGACGTGACATTTCAGAAAATATAAAATATTATTTTTGGAATTTAAATAATAAAATAATAAATTTTATGAATATTATAAAAGTATGGAAATTAGTTTTAATGGAATGGTATAATTATATACATATAATTTGGAAAATAATTGAAATTGTAAAATGAATTATTATTTATGAAAGTATTTATTGGAATTGGGCTTTTATAAATCATTATACAATTATTTATATACAAGTTTATGTTAAAATTGATTAGTAGATTACTAATTATGCATTAAACCAAATCCATTTTTGTTAACCATATTTAATGTGCCATGACACATTGTATTATGTTTCATTGCATGGTTTTGTGTTTCTTTTGTTTTTTTTAAAAAGAAAATGAGAAAAGAAATAAAAATGATGGAGGACAATGAAGTATGGTTGTGTGAGAGAGAGAGAGAGAGAAAGTGAGAGAAGGTTCTAGGACCATTTATTTGGCTTTTCTTCATCTCATCTTTTCTTCATTTGCTTCCCTCATTCTCTTTCTTCATCTCCTCATCCATTTTTCTCCACCTCCTCCACCATCCATTCTATCACCACAAAACACCCTCAAAACCTCATTAAACCCCTATTTTCCCTTCACAAAAATTATTCCTAAGCTCACTACAAACATCATGGTTGGATTAATTAATAGTCTTGAGCTCATTTGGCCAACTTAGAATTTTCTTGAGTTGCTTTTTGAGGTAAAACACTCACCTTTCACCCAGTTTTTATGTTTCCTAACCTCACAAAATAGTTTAGAGCTTAAAAGTGTATGTTTAGTGAACTTGGAAATTTCTAGGGTGATCTTTGGTAGTTTAAATGAGTAGCAGTTTTATAGTAGAGAGTTTAGAGAGTGACTATTGGTCTTTTAATGATAGAATCCCTAATCTAAGTGAGTTTAGAAGTCCTAAAAACGAACTTAGAATTTTCCGATATCGGGTTTTGTTGAATTGTGGTGTTCTAATGGAATCTGGTATTACCCAGGAGCTCTGAAAATTTAATAGCAAGTACAGTGAGATGTGCAGGCATTTAGAAATCTACCCTAGAAGCCCAAGCCCCCATCTCCCATACTTGGCCGCCGATTTATCCCATTTGGCCGCAAATTGCGGCCTGATATAGGAGTTAGGGTTTTGATTTTGATCCATAGCTCCATCATCTGATAACTAGGCCTATTCAATGTGCAGAATATTCTAATTTTACCTTAGGTAAAATCTGGGAATGTTTTACTAAGTTGCTGATTTCGTTTTGCGACTTTTGGAAACTTGGATCTTGAAATTTGAGTTTTGATTCGGCCGCTTGACGTTCGTACGTCAACGCCGAGGGTTGTTTGGTTATTCTTGAATGCGTGTGTTGGGTTACACTAACGCCCTGGCTATCATCCGTGGCCGTTTGCGGAACAAAAATTTTATAACGATTTAAACCGGCGCTAGAATAGCCCGTTAACACCGGATCTACCATAAACCTAATAGCAAGCTAATGTGTTCTATCTACTATGATATAGATTTATACCTAAAGGCTCAAGTCCTTCGGGTCTTCAATCCTCTCCTTTAGCTCCTTGAAGAGTGTACGGATCGCGCTTGATCGTCGGCCTTCTCGCGTCAAAGATGATCCACCCCAGAGTGTCTATTTTGAGCTCCTACCTCTAAACCGAGGTAACTAGGTTATTTAGAATGCTAATCTAAGTAGCCTAGATGAAGTAGAGAGTGGTGATGGATTGATTTGTCTCACTAACCCTAGATTTCTCAATACATGAGACTTTTAGGGTTTTGAAGTAGAAGAAGATGAAGCTTGAAGAGATGAGAGTGTGGCAGAGAGCATGAATGAAGAATGGCTAAGTGTTGTGAACTAATAATGCATACAATAATTCACAACCCAAAATATCAAGCATACCCAAATAGTAAACCATGAGTCATTACATGAGTCACCAAGTAGTCATGCTTCATTTAATGCAAAAGAATACCTCATACCTCTACCTCATTAATCATTTAATCAAAATGATAAAAACTAAAATGAGGTGTTTTCTTCTAGAAGCATCTTCCAAAATTACAAGAATACCCCTCACCGTATATACATACCCGTATCCGTATTCCAAAAAATATGAATACAAAGAGACGAAATAATCTAAGAATATAATACTAGGATCCGGCATAAACAAAAGCTCACTAGTATTATCCGTCTGAATCATGATCCGTGTATCTAGTACACGTATATGATCGAACCCTGCCGTAAAACCATACGACATCTACATCGTTTTGCCTGAAGCAGGGAAACCATTTGTGTGGGACTCTAAAGACTCAACAATACGCTGGAAGTGGGTTTAACCACAAGCACGTCAGCGGTACTAGCTGCATGTAACAGCTACCCAGATATTTGTCGAAAAGGAAGGCAGACGAGCAAACTCGTCCGAACTCCTACTGAACCTATCCGTGACAATCTCCGTACAGTCCGGTCTCTTCGTCTAAGAGTATCATATACCGGGTCTAGGGGTGGTAAACGTCAGACCCTAATGTTTCCCCCAATCAGAGCAAAACTCTGTTCAAAATTCAAATTTTGAAATGAAGCAACGCTTCAGATGCAGCGCTAAGTGCGATGCGCCCTAAGCAGCGCACCATGAGCAAAGCACGTGTGCGCTAGCGCTAGGCGCGCTGCGCTCTAAGCAGCGCACCACGTGCAAAGCACGGGTGCGCTAGCGCTAGAACTAAAATCTCCCCACCGTCAGATCTAAGATCCAATAATAATGATGAATCATTAATTAACCAGAATTAAATTCTGTTAAGCAAAGATTTCTCAAAATCTTTCCAAACAACAAAATTGTGCTCTGTAAATCAAAGCACCGTTGGATTAATGATCCAATGGTGATTAAAAATCACCAAAAGTACAGAATAAATTCTGTATGGAAAGATTTCCCAATATTGTTAAAAACAAGAAGATTGCCTTCTGTAAATCAGAAGCCCTTGGATCAAAGATCCAACGATGGGAAATTCCCCAAATCAACTGGAAAAAAGATCTCCTTAACTGATTGAACTGATCAGCTTGCCCTATAAGAAGGTCCCTAGACTTCAAGTCTCAAGAGAGAGAAGCATACAGAGAAACCTCCCCATAAACTTTGAGAAATTCAAAGACAAGAGCAAGCTCTCAGAAGAAGAAAACTTTCTTCAAGGTAAAAAGAAAAAAGAACAAAGAGATGAAATTATCCCATATAAAAGAAGAATTTACTTCTTTAGAGATCATAGATCTACAAGACCAATATCTTTTACAAAGAGATAAAAAGATCTCATCATAAAATAAAAATAAGAACATAACTCTTCTCACAGATCATAGATCTATAAGACAAATTGTCTTCTACAAATGGAGATCATGAACATCTCATTATAAACAGAGAGGGGGAAGAATAATTCAATTCTCTTAGGGATCATAGATCCATAAAGGCAAAGCCATTCATCAATACAAGAGATTGAAGCATCTCTTATAAAATAAGAACTTTTGTTCTTAGAATCTTGAGACAAAGTCTCTTTTGGGATCAAAAAGTTGATCAATTAGCGCTTGCGCTCATAAGATAGCGCTCTACGCTTAAACCTGACGCACAGTGCCAGGTGCGCCACGTGCTCCTCACGTGTGCGCTACTTAACAAAAGCGCCTCAGCGCTCAAAGACTAGCGCAAAGCGCTGCTGAGCCTTAGCGCTCCAAATATAGCGCACTGCGCTCATTGACTGGCGCTCAGCGCCAAGCGCGACACGTGCCCCTCACGTGTGTTCCACTAAATTAATAGTGCAATGTGCTCATAAGCTGATGCGCCCATCATCTGGCGCTTAGCGCCAAGCACGACACGTGTCCCTCACGTGTGCGCTACTAGGCAGAAGCGCACTGCGCTCTTTGACTGGCGCAAAGCGCCAGGCGCACCACGTGTTGCGCTGATAGAACATAAATTGTTCTATAATAAGCCCAAGGCTATGAGGAATGCTCAGCATTCAGTAAAAGACAAAAACACTGTCAGGGCCAAGCCCAAATAAAGGCTCAACAGCCCAAAATAAATGTTAAACATTTTAATTTGACTGGACTTAGCCCAAGATTGGCCATAAGTCCTCAACTCAGATTAATTAAGCCTATATGCTCATAAATATCAAATCTTAGTCCCAACTGGACTACAGATCTCTCAACCAAAATTGGTTCAAGGGTACATCTCTTTAATCCTCTGTTATTTGTCATTGTAATCCTTCAACGTCTTCAGAGAGATGATGGGTCCCGACAACCATACATTTCATAGACTATGACGTCTTTAAACTGGACTGTGGGATCCTTAAACCCACGAACTATGATGTCATTAACCTTAAACTGTGGGTTCCTTAAACCCACGGACTACAATGTCCTTAACCTCGGACTGTGGGGTCCTTAAACCCACGGACTATGATGTCCTTAACCTCGGACTGTGGGGTCCTTAAACCCACGAACTATGATGTCCTTAAACTCGGACTGTGGGGTCCTTAAACCCACGGACTATGATGTTCTTAACCTCGGACTATGGGGTCCTTAAACCCATGGACTATGATGTCCTTAACCTTGGACCACCATGTCCTTAAACTGGTAATCGACCGCAATGTCCCTAAACTAAACAATATGGCCCAAATGCTCTTTTATTGGATCTAAATGATCCCGTTGAGTTGATCTTAGTCTAAAATTATACTAATGTATCCTTAACAAACGTTTAAGTTGATCTTAGTCTCAAATGAGACTAACGTATCCTTAAACCCAAACCACAAACCCAAATCTAAGAAAATACGGATTTGGACTAATCCACGCCCTACGGGCGACAACATAAATTAGTCTCGGTATACAATCCACGGGCAACCAAAAACAAAACAAACACCCACGACACGAAGTGACCATCTGGAGAAGGAGAAAGTGGTTACCGCGATGCGGTAGCGTAATTAACTGCAGGGGCTTGCGCCTGCAGGGAAGAGCGTCCCCACAATCAAAAACCCCTCAATGAGGGGGAATCTGATGAAGTCTGCTACATCGGCCGCATCCGTTTAAACCTTCGATACATAGTGTCATAAATCAACTTGGCATCTTCGGAGAGGTGGACGGATAACACCTATTAGCATCTGCCCCCAAATTCATGCAAGACGGACCTGCGCGGTCGCGTCTCCGTGTTCTGAGGGGAACAGATTCTGGCACGCCCGGTGGGACCTCTTCCTCTTTTCACTCTACACTTCGTGTGTCATGTTCGCGAACGAATCGTGGTTTAGTATGATTGCCCTTGGGTTCGAGGTACTAAGATTTGGTTTTGCACTCATGCAGAAAAAAGAAATGGCCTCTAACTGCCCGGCTGCAAATGCAACTCCTGTTCCACCTCATCTGGAGGTGTAACCTATGGGCCTCAAGCGGCCTCCCTGTTCAAGATGCCAGTGGAGCAAGTAACTCAGACCACCACTGGGTTGTTCTTTGGGACCATGATCCCACCGATGAGCTTCAATGCCCCGCTGCTGTCATAAGAATCCCCAAAGAAGTCGGTTTTTGATCGACTTACCATTGTCGTAGCCCCTCTCAACGGGTCGCCCAACTCCACTGCCTCAGTTTTCAACAAACTGGGCCAGAACGCCGACAAGGCCGCTATATCTGAAGCAGCCATCCGGCTCAGGCGGACGAAATTATCAGAGAGGCTTCTTCTGCTAAGAAGTCAGTCTTCACAAGGCTAGCCGTTCCGGCTCCCGTTTCAGGCGAAATCGTCAAGGCTGCTTCACCTGCTCAGAAGTCTGCCTTCGACAGACTGGCTATTCCCTCTCAACGGACGTCAGTCTTCAATAGGCTGACAACGACAACTTCTGACCAACACAGGGGGCATGAGGAAGCCACCCCTATAGCTGAAACAATCCCAACGGCTCGACACACTCGACGTCGCCCCTGGCGCCGAGTAAGGAAGGTTGGGGGGCAGCTCTCCTTCTGGACTGACTCCGCCAGCTCCCATTATGGAAATCGATGCTGCTGTTCCAACTGGGAACAGCTTTGAACCGCTAAGGAGGGTCCGCAAAAACTCTCCGACTGCCGTGCTGAAGAGATCTCCCCCACCTATGGAGAAAGCCCCAAAGGCAAAGCTGGAGCAGCCCCTCAGCGGCTGTCCTCCAAAGTTTACAAAGTCTGGCAACAGGTCCAGGAATCGGTGATTGACCAGGATTACTCTCGATGACCAAAGAAGATTAAAGCTCGGCAAGAAAAGGGCCATTCCGTGGTACCTCAGAAGATGTCATCCGTCTGGGTGCCCGCTGCAACGGCTCCCTCAACGTCAACCGCTCACAAGAGAAGGAGGCCGGAGAAAGCCTATGTAACCGCAGCGAACCGCAAAGACGCTGAGTCTAAATGCTCCAAGTCTGGGGGCATGGTAACACATACCGTTTATATGGCATCCGGAAAATTGGAAAGCCATGCTTCTACGGGTCATCGACCGCTTACTCAATCGATAACAAAGGCTTAGGAGCAACAGCAGCAAAAGCTCCGAGAGATGCTGACTGCAATGGCCGCACTCACTGGGCCGAAAGAAAATCCAGAGACCTTAGAGCAGCGTCAGGAACAAGAAACTGATACTGAATTCCTCTGAAGAATGCTCAAGAGGAAAGAAAAAGAGGCCGCGGAACAGGCGGCCAACATAAAACGAATGGCTCTTTTGTTTCAAGACATGGCCGGGATGATGTTACAGCCGGAACCTCTAGCAGAAGACCCCCCGATTATTATTGAAGACGATAGAGGGGAGATATCGAACCCTCCTCCGGCTCTTTCAGCAGCCAAGGAGGAGACCATCTCCAAGGCCGCTCTGGATGATTACATCGCTCAGCAGATACGAGTTCACAAATCGAACGAAGCAGCTGGGCAAATTGTTAAGACTGGACGGCCCTATCCAGGCTGGTATGACCAAATAAGGTACCCGCCGGGATATACAATCCCCAAATTCCACATATATAAGGGGACGGGAAATCCGCATCAGCACGTCGCTCAATTCAGAGCCTTATGCGGCAACACTGGAGGTGACGATAAACTGCTACTCCGCCAGTTCGTCGGTAGCTTGTCGGAGACAGCGTTCGAATGGTACTCTGAACTCCCGAACGACTCCGTCAAAACTTTTGCAGAGATGGAGCTACTATTCACCCAGCAATTCGCAAGTGCTAGTGAATGCACCCCAATAACGGCATTGATTAACGCCAGGGTGAAGCCAGGTGAAACATGGGTGCAATACGCAATACGATGGCGGAATCTATGGTCAAAGTGCGAGCAGCGCATCGAGGAAGCGCCTGCAGTGGGCATGTTTGTGGGCACTCTTGACCCTCAAGCGACCATCTCCCAATTCATGATATTTTTCAAGCCGACCACTTTCCAGTCCTTAATTGATAAGCTGGCCCAAATGGACCAGATGGGCCACAGGCCTTCCTCTTCGAAGCCGGAACCGCGGAATGAAAAAAGAAAAGGGAAAACGACCTTCGTCGCCAATGCTCAACAACAGCCCAGTGGTCCAAAATTAACGGATCGCCTAGACGAGAGACGGCGATACTATAACGAGAAAATAAAGCGCCCTTATTCGTTTCCCCGGGACAAAACGAGGAGATTGTTCGAGCTGGCGGTGCGCAACAGGCTCATTAATTTGCCGGATCCAAAACGCCCATTGCAACCCGGTGAGGCTAATAGTCCCAATTATTGCCCCTACCATCAAGCGGTAAGCCATCCAATTGAAGATTGCTTCGTCTTCAAAGGCTGGATCGAAGATCAATACCAACAGGGCAAATTCACCCTGTCCGAGAAGTGGAAAGTAAGCTCGCCTCAACCGCATGCTCTTAAAAGGGAGGACAAAATGGGGGCATCGTGCTCTTTTGTCGAAAAAGCTCCATGGGAGGTCGTTCTTTCAGCTAAAACGAAAAGAATGCTGAAGGATCTCCAAACATGCCCGACGATCAGGTGGAAAAATCCACTGGAACCCGAGATCATCGAGGGAATGCTGAAACCGCGCTTAACTCCAAAAATTGGTGGTGATAGTCAAAACGCTCACACCCAGCCGTCAAAGTCTTCGAAAAAAGAGAAGAAGACCAAAAAGCCCGTGAAGCATGATGACAAGCGCACGGACCTGCAAAAAAAGATTAACGCGCTGGAAGAATATAACCAGAAGGCGCGGACTCCAGTCACACTCCAAGAATTTCTCAGCCACGTCCTTGAGGATGGAGATGACGACAATAGAGAAGACTCGTCGGATGAGCCTGAAGATTATGTGGCAAGCTGACATGTGATCTCTCACTCATTAACTAATGATGAAGAAGCTTCTTACGCAGAGAAATTAGGAGCAGATCCTGAGCCTGAACTTCCAGGACTATCAGATGAAATGATTGATGAATTCCTAAACGAAGCTCTTTTGAAAAGCAAAGCTGATCAGGAGCGCGAGATGGCCATATTTGAAAAGGCCAAACGCTGGCGACTGGACGAAAGGGTTAAAACAGGCCCACCAGATCAAAGTACATCCGCGGCAAATAAAAGCAGGTTCAAGACAATAAAAAGGTTCGCCAAAGCCATATCGATGGGAATGAAACTGCCACCCTCCGAAGTAAACACTCCTGATGAAGCGGATATACATCCTAGCTACTGCTTATATCATCGAAAGATTGCACACCCTACCGAAGGGTGCAAAGCTTTTAAAAATTGGTGGCAGGGATATATTGCTCACCGACAACATTTCAAGCGGATGAAACGCAAAACTCGTCGGGAGCAAAGAAATACGACCGAGGAGCGCAAAAGAACTACCGGCAACTGTCACATGGTCGATGCTGGGGGATCGCAAGTTCTCACCTTCAGGAGCGATTCCGATGAAGAAATAGCCCTTGGCCCTCCCTTCAAAGAACCCACATCCGAAACGGAAGAAATGAAGACCTGTGAAAATATTCAGCTGCGCAATCGCACATTACCTGAAAAGAATCTCGGACCCGTAAACAAGGGGTCGAACAAAAAGGATAAGGGAAAAGAAAAGATCCCTGAGGGTATAACCCTCGATGACCAAGCCGTCGAAGAGCTGACAGCCAAGGATCCGCCCAAGAAAAACAAGGTGGATTACAACGTTCTGGCACATCTGAGGAAGATGCCCTCGCAGCTCAGCATTCTCGATGCCCTCTTGTTATCAAAAGAAGCAAGAGATTCTTTGATCAAGGCACTGCAAGAGCCCAAGCAATTCCAAGCTTTCCTCGCCGATCAAAAGATGAAGGACGAGCTGGAAGAAGTACACACGGCCGATATCACCTTCGGTGATGAAGACCTCCTCCTTGGGACGTGTGAGCATAACTGTCCCCTTTATGTCTCCGGATACTGGCATGATATAAAGATAGGCAAAATCCTGGTTGACAATGGGTCCTCCGTTAACCTCCTTAATGTAAGAGTGTTGAAGGAAATCTGCATGAGCGTTCAACACCTCGCGCGGGATAAGATCACTATCTCCGGGTTTGACTCCCAGTCATCACGGACGCTCGGGTCTGTGATACTGACGCTGCGCTTTGGGCAGCTCGTCACTGACATCAAGTTTCACGCCATTGACACTAAGACCTGCTATAATGCTTTGCTCGGTCGGCCTTGGTTATACGAGTACAACATTATCCCTTCTACACAACATCAGTGTATGAAGTACTTCAAAGATGGTCTCGAGTACACTGTGACAGGGGAACTAAACCCATTCTCCGTGAATGATGTCCGTAAATATGAGGATGCCAAGTACTTCCTACCAGATTTCGAAGACACAGAAAGATATCGCAAACCGGAGGACAAGAACAAAGCTATCACCACTATTCCGGTCTTCGGGAGTGATACCGAGGAGGAAGAAGAAATAGTTTATTCAGGGCCGCCCCAATGCAACAAGCCGGGACCGTCCACCCATATTCTGGTCTTCGGCAGCGACTCGGAAGATGAGGTCAATGCCGTATTCTCTGCTCGGCCATCGATACAAGCTTTTGTTGATGAAGATCAAAGTTTGCAAGTTGCCATGGTTCCGCAAGAGCATTACAAAGAGCTTGATACACTTGAAACTTATAGTGTGCAAGAACTGCAGACATTCTATGTCCCCCCCAGGAAAAAGGGTGAAAAGGCGATCCTATTCTACCGATCCGGGGAAACCAAGGTGGAGAAAGAAATTTGGCATGGTGCGGATTCTACACTTGACAGGCTCCAGCCCATCCGTTTGGCCAGATACTACACAGACGGATTAAAAAGACTGTTGAGGCGCCAAGGCGTACCCTTCAAACAGACTGCTCGACAAGCCCAGTTCTATAACAGGATTTGGAACATCCCCGGAACTCAACGAAAGTTGCCCAACGGGAAAATGGAAACGATCGGGCTTGGATATGTTCAATCCAAGAAACGAGAACGATTCCGCGGCTACTATGTCATACATGATTTTGATGAAGAAGGAGATGCTCTGTGGGAAGGTGTTAACCCTGAACCAAAACGAAGTCCCATCGTGAAAATGCCAAGCCTGTCGTTTGAAGAACAAATGGACAACCTTATAAGGAAAGCGGGTCAAAAGGTTCGAGACGACCATAATCGTGAAATGACCATCTACGAGAAAGCCAGAACGCAACGCCTCCTTCAGCAGGCTGCAAAGAGTGACGATGCCTTTCGTCGCCAACCCGTCATACAAAAGATCCGACGCAGAGGCAAAAATAAATCAAAGAGCGGGAAAAGCGTTCGACAGCGACAAAGCGGGACCAAGAAGCCACGCGAGCGAGAGTCGAGCAACCAGGATTCGTCTCTTCTAAAGAAGATGGGTCGAGCGTATTCTTTTTCCCAAGACAAGACGAAGAAGAGATTCGATCTTGTCATAAAACATCAGATAATGACACTCCCAGAGTCTAAGAACCCCGAGCAAGCAGGCGAGGTCTCTCACCCAGAATATTGCTCCTATCACCGAGTGATAGGACATCCTCTCGAAGACTGTTTCACATTCAAAGACTGGGTAGAAGACCCGTATCAGCAAGGCATGTTCGCTCTATCCGGCAGTTGGAGGGTAACCCCGCCGCAGAAGCATGAACCCAAAGTCACGAGAGTAGAGCCGATCAACATCGGTCGTGGAAGCGATCTCGCACCTGTCATGTGATAATGATGTCAGGAGAAGGAACATGCGAAGTTATGGCCGATCTCCCCTGGTGCTTCGAAAAGGATGATGACGAGATGATCTCCGAATTTCCACCGGCGCCAAAAGAGCTGGAAGATGGGATACATACTACTGCAGATAACCTCAAGAAAATTGACTTGGGAATGGAAAGTGACCCGCGGCCGACATTCGTCAGTGAGCTGTTGTCTGAAGAAAGGGTGGCTACGCTTAAAAACGTGCTCATGCAGTATAAAGACTGCTTCGCATGGAACTATTCCGAGATGCCGGGATTAGATCCAGAGATTGCTGTGCACAAATTAGCGATCTCTCCCGACATCAAGCCGATTAAACAAGCACCAAGAAGAATGCGGCTCGAGCTTGAGATAAGCATCAACGCCAAAGTCAAAAAGCTAATCGACTCCGGCTTCATCCAAGAGGTTCAGTATCCTGACTGGATCGCCAACATTGTCCCAGTGATGAAGAAAAATGGGACGGTGCGCATATGTGTGGACTTTCGGGATCTCAACAAAGCTTGCCCAAAGAACGACTTTCCAGTACCGGTCACTGAGCTGATGATAGATAATACGTCCACTCATGAAGTTTTCTCCTTCATGGACGGCTCATCAGGATATAATCAGATAAAGATGCATCCTGAGGATCAGAAGCATACCGCTTTCCGGACCCCATTGGGCATATTCTGCTACAAGGTGATGCCTTTCGGTCTAAAGAACGCCGGTGCCACCTATCAGAGGGCCATGACGAAGATTTTCGACGACCTCATACATGAAATTGTCGAATGCTATATTGACGACCTTGTGGTGAAAAGAAAATTATACGAGGAACATTTAGAGCATCTGAAGATCGTGTTCCAGCGCCTTCGGAAATACAACTTGAAGATGAACCCTCTCAAATGCGCGTTCGGAGTTTCCTCGGGCAAATTCTTAGGATTCATCGTACGACATCGAGGCATCGAGATAGACCCGTCGAAGATCAGGGCAATCATGGAAATGCCTCTGACAAGAACTCTCAAGCAGCTGCGGTCTCTCCAAGGAAAGCTCACGTATATCCGGCGATTCATAGCCAATCTCTCCGGCAAGTGCTGTCCTTACAGTCACCTAATGAAGAAAGGGACTCCTTTCGTCTGGGATCGCAAATGTCAAAGCGCGCTGGACGAAATCAAGCAATACCTGCAGAATCCGCCAGTATTGGCCGCTCCCGTTAAAGGAAAACCTCTCGTCCTGTACACAACAGCCCTCGAAGGTTCTTTAGCCGCGCTGTGGGCACAAGAAAATGACCAAGGGAAAGAGAGAGCCCTCTACTACTTGAGTCGAGTTCTACTAGGGGCAGAAAACAATTACCCCCATTGAAAAACGCTGTCTGGCATTGATCTTCGCAATAACGAAGCTCAGAAACTATGCGCTGGCACATGAGGTCCATCTTATATCAAAGGTGGATCCTCTCAAATATTTGATGTCAAAGGCAATATTGACGGGACGGCTCGCTAAATGGGCATTGCTCTTAATGGAATTCTCGATAACTTATCTTCCTCTCAAGGCAGTGAAAGGCTAGGCCATCGCCGACTTCCTCGCTGAGCATCCGATACCGGCCGACTCTCCCCTGAACTGCGAATTGCCTGACGAGCACACGTTTGACACGATCGACGGTGAGAGAAGAGAGAGTGACACCCGATGGGAACTCTACTTCGATGGGGCATCTTCCATGAAGAAGCGCAAACAAAACACCTCCATAATCAAATCAGGGGTAGGCCTCATTTTCGTGACTCCACAAGGAGGGATAATGCGCTTTGCCTTCTCCTTAACAGAGCCGAGGATGAATAATGAAGCCGAATGTTTGGACTATGACGAAACTTTTTCTCCAGTGGCTATGCTCAAATCCATTCGGGTCCTTCTTGCTATTGCTGCCTTCCATGATTATGAAATCTGGCAGATGGACGTAAAGACGGCTTTTCTGAATGGAAATTTAGAAGAGAGCGTCTATATGGATCAGCCAGAGGGTTTCAATCAGAGTGGGAGCAGCGGGAAAGTATGCAAGCTGCTTAAGTCCATTTACGGACTAAAGCAGGCATCGCGGAGTTGGAACATCTGTTTTGATGAGACAGTCAAAGAATATGACTTTATCAAAAATCCAGATGAACCGTGCATATATAGAAAAGTTGTGGCCAGAAGTGTCGTATTCCTCGTCTTGTACGTGGATGACATTCTATTGATAGGAAATGATATTCCTATGCTACAATCTGTCAAAGGATTCTTGTCACACAGGTTCTCCATGAAAGACCTGGGTGATGCCTCTTACATTCTGGGGATCCGGATCTATCGTGATAGATCCAAAAGGATGTTGGGACTTTCGCAGTCCAGGTATATCGACACTGTACTGAAAAGATTCAGTATGGAAGATTCTAAGCGCGGTAATCTACCGGCTTGTCACGGAATCACCCTCTCCAAAGAGATGTCTCCCAAGACTGATTTGGAAAGGGAACGCATGTCTATTATACCCTACGCTTCTGCGGTAGGCTCTATAATGTATGCGATGTTGTGTACCAGACCAGATGTAGCTTACGCACTGAGCGTAGTAAGCCGGTATCAGTCAGACCCAGGGGAGAAACACTGGATAGCAGTAAAGAACATTCTCAAGTACCTGAGGAGGACTAAGGAGATGTTCTTGGTTTACGGCGGAAAAGACCTCAGGTTGGAGGCCTTTGCTGATTCCGGCTTCCAGAGTGATAAGGACGATTCCAAGTCCATGTCGGGTTATGTCTTTACCCTCAATGGAGGGGCGGTGTGCTGGAAGAGCTCCAAGCAGGACACCGTTGCTGACTCGACGATGGAAGCGGAGTATATAGCTGCTTGCGATGCCGCAAAAGAAGCAGTCTGGATGAAGAAGTTCCTAACAGAACTTCAGGTGGTTCCTACCATAGTTGATCCAATACCTCTGTATTGCGACAACAACGGAGCTATAGCTTTAGCGAAGGAACCAAGGTCCCATCAGAAGTCCAGACACATCTTGAGGCGGTATCACCTGATCAGGGAGATCATTGATCGTCAGGAGATCGAGGTTCGGAGAGTCGCTTCAGAAGAGAACATTGCTGATCCATTCACGAAGGCCCTTCCTCAGATTCAGTTCGAGAGGCTACTCGAGATCATTGGTCTACGATATGCCAGTACATAGCCCTAGTGCAAGTGGGAGATTGTTAGTGTTTATGCCCTAGAAGGCCATTACTGTATCATACTAGCTTGTATATTACTTAATGGAAGCTTGGGATATTCACATGTATATAACAGTCTTGCTAAACATGGTAGTATGCTACTTGGTTTTTCTATCTTAATATGTGAGTATACGTATTGATAGAGCTCTTAGGATCTTGCTTGTCTACCAGCGTTGTGATGGCAGTCACACTAGTGGGGGCTGGGTAGTCTACAAGCACATCCTTATTCAGGTCCCTGGTCGTTGGATTATCGAGATAGAGCATCGATACTCCGGAGTAGACTAGTGTGTACGCTTCTCATCCCAGTTGGGGAGATGGTCTGTCCCACAGCCGTCAGTACGTCGTACTGGAGATAGTATACAGGTGCTCGTTAGGTTACGGGTACACCGGACAGGACTCACAGGGAACTGTTGGTTGGTTTGATACCAGTCGTCAGTGAACAGTTCCCAGGTGACATGAGTACAGCGTAGTCCGCAGACTTGACACTGCTACTTCGCCTCGAGTGTGTCCCACTGTTCTTAGATTGCTACCCTACCACGGCTCAAAGGAGTCGTGCAAACAGGTGGCAGTTGGGTGCAGTCCCGAGCACTTGGAGGCAGTGGCGGTTAGACAGGATTCGTCCCTCCCGGTATTGGGAGTAGATATCGTGCTGTGTCAGAGAGCCATTACGCAAAGTCCCTGGCCAGGGCAAGCGAGATTTGCTGGTAGGTTCCAGCAGTTTCTCAGGGTGTAATGGGCTTTACTCCGACACGACTTATACCGCTATTAGGAGACTGACGCTTGCCGCCCCCCTAGGCCCGATATGCGATAGTCTTGGACGAACGGACCGGACTGTATGGAGATTGTCACATCAGACTCAGTAGGAGTTCGGATGGGTTTACTCATCGGCCTTCTTATCGACAACTACCTGGGGACCGTTACGTACAGCTAGTGCCGCTTGCGGTCTGTGGTTAAACCCACTGCCAGCGTAGTAGTCGAGTCTCTAGAGTCCCACACAGAGAGTTTCCTACTCCAGGCGAAACGATATAGAGGTTGCATGGTTTTGCGACAAAGGGTTCGGACGCATACGTGCGTTTACGCGCGTACGACTTTCGGACAGTTTTTACCAGTCGGCTTTGGTTTAAGCCAGTTACTGGTATCCGGTTATTGGATTTATACAGTCTAAAGTTTTTCCGTATTTTTACGGATCGGAGGGGCGTTCTCGTAATTACTCGAGAAGCTTCTAGAAGATGTGACTAAGGAGGTTTCTTTTTGGATAAGAGAGTGAGTCATGGTGGTGATTCATTCACTTCATTAATGCACATTTATTGCTTAATGACTCATGCTAATGAATCACCACTAGATATTTTATGAAGCATGCTTATTCATTTCCTTTATTGATTATTCTTTAAAAAGAATGCTTCATAATATATTATGATACACTCTCTCTCCTCTCATTATCTTATCTCATATTCTCTCTCCTCAAGCTCTCATCTTCAAGTGACTAATCCTTAATCCTCATGTGTTGAGATCAAAGGTTTAGTTAGACTTAAGCATCCATAACCATCACTCTATCTCATCCTTTCATCTTTGATTAGCAATCAAAGTTGATTAGTTACCTCAAGTGAGAGGTGTAGCTTGGTGTTTTGCTCTCGGGTGGATCGTCTACTACCTAGAGAAGGTCGAGGAGAACAAAGGAGGACACAAAGACGAAGGACTAGTTTCGATCGGTATAATCCCTTAACACTATAGTTTAGTATAGCTATGTGTTTGGTTATTATTTGTTTAGCTTCGATTTAAGCGGTTAGTCGATGTTCGTTCCTTAAACTTGATCGTTTTTGTAAAATCCGCCTCCCCACAAGTACTGGGGTGTACTACATCGACTTACAGTGGTATCAGAGCCTCGCTAAACACTAAATAACTTAATCGCAAATTTGTACGAATTTCGAACGGAAAAACGAAACCGGAAAACCCTAAAAAATACTAGTTTCTGTCGAATTCAAAACGATGTCAGAAAATTTTTCAGGTGTGTTCAGAGAGCTTGACATGACCACAGGAGAACACCCAAAAAATTTGGGCTTCTGATTCGTCTATAGTGCCGCGGAAGGGCGGCGGATCCCACCTATCCGCCGCGCAACCGCGGCCGAGTTGACGAGTCAGGAACTCGTTTTTTTTGGGTGGGTCCCCTGTGGTGTTTTGGGTTTTCTGGAATATTTAATTATTGCTCAGGTTACTGTTTAACAGAGCAGATTTTGGAGCAATATTGATGTTGTTTATTCGATCGAATTGTACAGTATTTGCGTATTGGATTATATCTGTGATTGTTTAATGTGTTCGTAAACCTCCCCTAACTGCTAGTATGTCGGTTGGCAGGGGGTTGCACATTTCTGAAATGGTTATATCTGTTTGTGCATATAAACTGTATTGGACTGTTGTGGTGTATAGCCGGGGTTTGCAATGGGTTATTGTTTAATTCATTTGTTGTAAATGTAATTTGTTGTAATATTATTTTCGCGGGGCACTTCCAGGTTGCGGTTGTAGCCACCGTTGTATTATTTCATTTTACTGTTTTTGCTCCTAGGACTGACCCAAGGTGGGGTACACAGACTGCCGGGTGGGTAGTTTGCCGTACCCGTAGGGGTCGAGGGTTGGGTAACGGCTATTCATCACAACTGTGTAATCTGTCTTTTCTTGCAGGCTCTAAAGAAATACAGATTGCTTGCAAATCCAATATTGTTTATCTGTGTTCTGGAATGAATATCATTGCGTCAGACGAATGTAAAATATCTATATTTATGATAGCTATTTAGACGCCACTTATGTTTTACACCCGCGCTAGCCCAGCCCCCGCTCTGTCGTTAGTTAAGTAACCTAACGGGTGATGACGGGACCCCGTGGCGAATGCGGATGGCATAAGAGGACGTTGTATTTTCGTTGTTCTCTGCAATGATAGGTTAATGATGGGACGCATTATCTGTAATGCAAAGTAAAACAAACCAAAGTTTTAATCGTTGGAACAATTTAAAAGAAACCACTCGGTTATTTTTAACAGATATTTTTAAATGCGGAGTCTTAACCACTCCTTTTAAAAGCTATCAGGTTCCTTCGGTTATATCAAGTTCACTACGTTCACGGTTTCGCCAAAACCATTCGTAGCCCTCCGTCATTTCATCTGGGTATTCAGTAGTATTCAAGCTATGCATTTTGACCTAACGCCAAGGCATAGTGTTTGGTAGCTGCTGGATATTCATTTGTTGCATAGATAGATGAGTTAGTTTGGGACAGTCGTATTATCATTTTGGCCGAACGTCAAGGATATATACGGATGGGTTCAAATTGACAAGATAATGATGGGTAGAACTTGACATGTGACTTATGACATTTTGACCTAACGCCAAGGTCATAAGAGCATGGGGCAAAAACTTATATCGGGAATTTCTAAAGAAACTGAAATTTGCAAAGAGATGCATACCATTTGGAGTTTGATGAATGTTGGTAGGATTCCTTCAACATTATCATACGATGATATTTGGATCCCGATCCTACTGTGAGTATATGCTACTTATCAGGATATTCGTCGCCTAACGATCAATGCTATAAACCTAGTAGGTGTCCAGAAAAGTGTCAGCGGGGTTACGCCCCCAGAGAAAAGAGGTTATTTAATTAAGGAACTTCGCGAAAGCGTTGGAAAACCTCCCTCGAAGTATCGACACCGGCCTGGCTGAACGGTTAAGCAAGTATTGTACGGTGAGAATAGTCTTGGCTAATTCTTCTTTTATGGTTTGAGGAAGGATTCGAGAAACAGTGGGAGCCATCCAGTTTAGATAAACTAAAAACCATTCTAAACTTGCAAGAGCATCATGCTAAAGAGTTTTCTTCTCTCTCTCCTAATTGCAGCGACCCTGAAAATGACTGGACTTAAGTTACTTTTAGAGAAAAATATACTGACGGGGCCAAACTATAAAGATTGGCTGCGGAATGTCAAGATGGCTTTGACCTATGACAAACTGGGGTACGTCCTCACCGCTACAGCACCTGCTGTCCTTGGTCCCAAATCCAGCAATGCGGATAAGGAAATCCGCAAAACCTGGGATTTAGATTGCGCGAGAGCCAAGTGCATCGTGCTTGCCTCGATGAACAATGAACATCAGAGGAGGCACGAGGATATGTCTCTAGATGGCATATTTCTCCATACAAAGGAACTTTATGGAGAGCAATCTCGTATAGCAAGATACGAGACCTCTAAGAAATTGTTTCGAGCGAGGTTGGCTGTCGGGTCATCAGTAGGTGAACATGTCCTACAGATGATCGGCTATATAGAAGAGCTCGCAGACCTTGGGACGACTTTGGATAATGAGCTCTATACAGACCTTGTTCTCCAGTCCCTTCCTCCCACCTACGCCCAGTTTATCCTCAACTTCAATCTTCAAGGAAAAGAAGTTGAACTTGCGGAACTCCTGAACATGTTAAGGAGTGCAGAGGGCACCTTGCAGAAGGCAAGGGAAACACCCGCTATGTTTGTTGGCGGTTCATCTTCTTCCGGGTCCAAGGCTAGGGCCAAAGGAAGGAAGAAGAAGGCCGCACCCAGACCTAGAGGAGGTGTTAGTAAGGTGGGAGGGAAGGGAAAGAAAAAGAAAGCAGTACCGATAGTTGGTCAGGATGAGTGCTTCCATTGTCACAGGAAAGGGCACTGGAAGAAGGATTGCAAGGCGTGGAACGCCAAGAACCAGGAACCGAAGCAAGCTGTGGCTTCGACTTCAGGTGTGTTTGTAATTGAGAATTGTCTGTCGATCAACTCTACTTCCTGGGTATTGGATACCGGATCAGGATCTCATATTTGCAATTCATTGCAGGCACTGAGAAACCGTAGAGTGCTGAAGGAAGGTGATATGATCCTCAGGGTTGCTAACGGAGCTAGCGTGGGAGCTGCGTCCGTCGGGGATTATCACCTAGGATTGACAAGTGGACACATTTTGGTTTTACATAACTGTTATTTTGTACCCAGCTTAACGTGTAATATCATATCTGTTTCCTTGTTATCAAATAAAGGTTATGATTTCACGTTTGTAAGAGATGTTGTCAACATCCACCTTAATCATGGTTTGATTGGGTCCGGTACTCTAAATAACGGCATATATGTTTTAAACCAACTCCAAATTTTCAATGTCCAGAACACACTAAAAAGAAAGTCTCCAGATTTAAATAAAGCTTTCTTATGGCATTGTAGACTGGGTCACATCAATGAGAGAAGGTTGACTAAGTTGCATAGAGAAGGATATTTGGACACGTTCGAATATCAAACTTATGACACTTGTCAATCTTGTCTCAAAGGAAAGATGACAAAGACTCCATTCACTGGACAAGGAGTAAGAGCGAGCGAGCTCTTAGGACTCATACATAGTGATGTATGCGGTCCAATGTCTACACATGCGAGAGGTGGTTATTCCTACTTCATTACTTTTACAGATGATTTCTCAAGGTATGGATATGTTTTCTTAATGAAGCATAAATCAGAGGCCTTTGAGAAATTCCTGGAATTCAAGAATGAAGCGGAAAACCAAACAGGCAAAAGTATTAAGACACTAAGATCTGATCGAGGTGGAGAATACTTAAGTGCCGAGTTCCTAGGTTACCTAAAAGAGAAAGGAATTCTCTCTCAGCTTACTCCTCCGTACACTCCATAGCACAACGGTGTATCGGAGAGACGGAATCGAACCCTATTAGATATGGTACGATCCATGATGAGTAATGCTGAGTTACCGCGATCTTTCTGGGGACATGCGCTAGAATCAGCGGCATATCTTTTGAACATGGTACCTACCAAGACTGTGCCTACCACTCCATATCAGATGTGGAGTGGGAAGAAACCCCATCTACAGTATATAAAGATTTGGGGATGTCCAGCTTTTGTTAAAAAGCAGCATGTGGACAAGCTCGAGGCACGATCAGTAAAGTGTTTGTTTGTGGGATATCCAAAGCACTCCAGGGGATATCTATTCTATTACGCAGAGGAACAGAAGGTATTTGTTTCTCGTAATGCCCATTTTCTAGAACATCAGTTTTTAGAAAAGGAATCAAGTGGGAGCGAAATAGAACTGGAAGAAATTCCAGAACCACAAACTACTACTGAAAGTTTGGTAGAACCAGAGGTTCAAGAAGAACAGAACATTCCCGCACCCCTCCGCAGGAGTAGTAGGCCGTCTCATCCGCCTGAGAGATACTACGGTTTTCTCATAGACGGGGATAGAGAGGATTGCATCATAGATGATGATGAACCTACTGACTTCCAGCAGGCCATCCAGAGCGGCGACTCGGTACGATGGCTAGATGCAATGCGGACCGAGATGGAGTCCATGTACACCAACAAAGTATGGACTTTGGACTTTGCTCCAGATGGGGTAAAACCCATAGGATGCAAATGGATCTTCAAGAAAAAGATTGGTGTAGATGGACAGGTAGAAACCTATAAGGCTAGACTTGTTGCAAAGGGTTTTCGTCAAAGACCTGGTTTGGACTATGACGAAACTTTTTCTCCAGTGGCTATGCTCAAATCCATTCGGGTCCTTCTTGCTATTGCTGCCTTCCATGATTATGAAATCTGGCAGATGGACGTAAAGACGGCTTTTCTGAATGGAAATTTAGAAGAGAGCGTCTATATGGATCAGCCAGAGGGTTTCAATCAGAGTGGGAGCAGCGGGAAAGTATGCAAGCTGCTTAAGTCCATTTACGGACTAAAGCAGGCATCGCGGAGTTGGAACATCTGTTTTGATGAGACAGTCAAAGAATATGACTTTATCAAAAATCCAGATGAACCGTGCATATATAGAAAAGTTGTGGCCAGAAGTGTCGTATTCCTCGTCTTGTACGTGGATGACATTCTATTGATAGGAAATGACATTCCTATGCTACAATCTGTCAAAGGATTCTTGTCACACAGGTTCTCCATGAAAGACCTGGGTGATGCCTCTTACATTCTGGGGATCCGGATCTATCGTGATAGATCCAAAAGGATGTTGGGACTTTCGCAGTCCAGGTATATCGACACTGTACTGAAAAGATTCAGTATGGAAGATTCTAAGCGCGGTAATCTACCGGCTTGTCACGGAATCACCCTCTCCAAAGAGATGTCTCCCAAGACTGATTTGGAAAGGGAACGCATGTCTATTATACCCTACGCTTCTGCGGTAGGCTCTATAATGTATGCGATGTTGTGTACCAGACCAGATATAGCTACGCACTGAGCGTAGTAAGCCGGTATCAGTCAGACCCAGGGGAGAAACACTGGATAGCAGTAAAGAACATTCTCAAGTACCTGAGGAGGACTAAGGAGATGTTCTTGGTTTACGGCGGAAAAGACCTCAGGTTGGAGGCCTTTGCTGATTCCGGCTTCCAGAGTGATAAGGACGATTCCAAGTCCATGTCGGGTTATGTCTTTACCCTCAATGGAGGGGCGGTGTGCTGGAAGAGCTCCAAGCAGGACACCGTTGCTGACTCGACGATGGAAGCGGAGTATATAGCTGCTTGCGATGCCGCAAAAGAAGCAGTCTGGATGAAGAAGTTCCTAACAGAACTTCAGGTGGTTCCTACCATAGTTGATCCAATACCTCTGTATTGCGACAACAACGGAGCTATAGCTTTAGCGAAGGAACCAAGGTCCCATCAGAAGTCCAGACACATCTTGAGGCGGTATCACCTGATCAGGGAGATCATTGATCGTCAGGAGATCGAGGTTCGGAGAGTCGCTTCAGAAGAGAACATTGCTGATCCATTCACGAAGGCCCTTCCTCAGATTCAGTTCGAGAGGCTACTCGAGATCATTGGTCTACGATATGCCAGTACATGGCCCTAGTGCAAGTGGGAGATTGTTAGTGTTTATGCCCTAGAAGGCCATTACTGTATCATACTAGCTTGTATATTACTTAATGGAAGCTTGGGATATTCACATGTATATAACAGTCTTGCTAAACATGGTAGTATGCTACTTGGTTTTTCTATCTTAATATGTGAGTATACGTATTGATAGAGCTCTTAGGATCTTGCTTATCTACCAGCGTTGTGATGGCAGTCACACTAGTGGGGGCTGGGTAGTCTACAAGCACATCCTTATTCAGGTCCCTGGTCGTTGGATTATCGAGATAGAGCATCGATACTCCGGAGTAGACTAGTGTGTACGCTTCTCATCCCAGTTGGGGAGATGGTCTGTCCCACAGCCGTCAGTACGTCGTACTGGAGATAGTATACAGGTGCTCGTTAGGTTACGGGTACACCGGACAGGACTCACAGGGAACTGTTGGTTGGTTTGATACCAGTCGTCAGTGAACAGTTCCCAGGTGACATGAGTACAGCGTAGTCCGCAGACTTGACACTGCTACTTCGCCTCGAGTGTGTCCCACTGTTCTTAGATTGCTACCCTACCACGGCTCAAAGGAGTCGTGCAAACAGGTGGCAGTTGGGTGCAGTCCCGAGCACTTGGAGGCAGTGGCGGTTAGACAGGATTCGTCCCTCCCGGTATTGGGAGTAGATATCGTGCTGTGTCAGAGAGCCATTACGCAAAGTCCCTGGCCAGGGCAAGCGAGATTTGCTGGTAGGTTCCAGCAGTTTCTCAGGGTGTAATGGGCTTTACTCCGACACGACTTATACCGCTATTAGGGGACTGACGCTTGCCGCCCCCCTAGGCCCGATATGCGATAGTCTTGGACGAACGGACCGGACTGTATGGAGATTGTCACATCAGACTCAGTAGGAGTTCGGATGGGTTTACTCATCGGCCTTCTTATCGACAACTACCTGGGGACCGTTACGTACAGCTAGTGCCGCTTGCGGACTGTGGTTAAACCCACTGCCAGCGTAGTAGTCGAGTCTCTAGAGTCCCACACAGAGAGTTTCCTACTCCAGGCGAAACGATATAGAGGTTGCATGGTTTTGCGACAAAGGGTTCGGACGCATACGTGCGTTTACGCGCGTACGACTTTCGGACAGTTTTTACCAGTCGGCTTTGGTTTAAGCCAGTTACTGGTATCCGGTTATTGGATTTATACAGTCTAAAGTTTTTCCGTATTTTTACGGATCGGAGGGGCGTTCTCGTAATTACTCGAGAAGCTTCTAGAAGATATGACTAAGGAGGTTTCTTTTTGGATAAGAGAGTGAGTCATGGTGGTGATTCATTCACTTCATTAATGCACATTTATTGCTTAATGACTCATGCTAATGAATCACCACTAGATATTTTATGAAGCATGCTTATTCATTTCCTTTATTGATTATTCTTTAAAAAGAATGCTTCATAATATATTATGATACACTCTCTCTCCTCTCATTATCTTATCTCATATTCTCTCTCCTCAAGCTCTCATCTTCAAGTGACTAATCCTTAATCCTCATGTGTTGAGATCAAAGGTTTAGTTAGACTTAAGCATCCATAACCATCACTCTATCTCATCCTTTCATCTTTGATTAGCAATCAAAGTTGATTAGTTACCTCAAGTGAGAGGTGTAGCTTGGTGTTTTGCTCTCGGGTGGATCGTCTACTACCTAGAGAAGGTCGAGGAGAACAAAGGAGGACACAAAGACGAAGGACTAGTTTCGATCGGTATAATCCCTTAACACTATAGTTTAGTATAGCTATGTGTTTGGTTATTATTTGTTTAGCTTCGATTTAAGCGGTTAGTCGATGTTCGTTCCTTAAACTTGATCGTTTTTGTAAAATCCGCCTCCCCACAAGTACTGGGGTGTACTACATCGACTTACAAGACCTTCACGGCTCATAAGATTCAAAAGCCTTAATCTATAGGGATCTGAACATGTTCTTAAGCCATCACAACCCATAGACTGCCCTACAAGTGGTTCGGTATTGACCCTTGTATACAATCCACGGGCGCGAATAAACATTTCCCCAACAAAGTCCCACCAGAGACTGGGGATATGCTCATATGGTAAAAGACACTTATAAGTCCTCTCGATTTATAAGGAGAAAATACTCTTGTAAGATCCTTACGACTTATAAGAGACCATACTCTTAAGACTCCTCACGATTCTTAAGGAGAAAACGCACCTACGAGATCCTCACGACTCGTAGGGAGAAATACCTTTATGAGACCCTTACGGCTCATGAAGTCAAAAGCCTTAGTCGACAGGATCCTAACCCTGTTTACTAAGCCACCTTTGTTCGACATCGACAAAAGCAAATGATGATTCGCTCCTGGCAATATCCCAGTTGTAGCGATGCTGATGCCTAAACCGGTATCAAATCCCAAACTCGAGGCAAAAAGTCAGCGAGGCAAATGCATATGAATAGCCGAAATGATGGGGCAACTTGCAACGAAATCAGCAAGTAAAAATGTATGCATACAAAAATAGCCAAAATGATTGGGCAAATCGCAATAAAAAGCAGCGAGTAAATAAAACACATAGCCGAAATGATTGGGCACTGCAAAAAATAGCCGAAATGATTGGGCAATCACGACTTTCGTGATATAAAAACTGAAATGATAGAGCATCGCGGAAAGAAAAATATATAAAATAAAACTTTTTGCCCTACAGGTGATATCACATCGATCCCTGTATACAATCCAGGGGCAAAAATTAAGAGGGAACCATACCTTCCCACCAGGCTCCATCAAAAAAAGAAGCCACATCTCGATGGTTCACAGACGGCCTGGAGATCATCTCAACATTCGTCTCATTACAACAGACGCAACATCAACAAATCGGAGCTGCGGCGAAGTTCCCAGTTCCATGTCTCGACGATGCACAGACAACCGAGAGTCAACCTATCCTGGTCACGTGGAACACGGCCTATGTCAATTCTGACCCCGTGGAAAGCGTCCAGAGCGGATCCTGGTCCTTGCGGAACACGACTTATATCAATCTTGACCCCGTGGGAAGCATCCAGAGCAAATCCTGGTCCTTGCGGAACATGGCTTATGTCAATCTTGACCCCGTGGGAAGCATCCAGAGCAAATCGCGGTCACGTGGAATACGGCCTATGTCAATCCTGACCCCGTGGGAAGCATCCAGAGCGGATCCTGGTCCTTGCGGAACACGGCTTATGTCAATCCTGACCCCGTGGGAAGCATCCAAAGCAAATCCTGGTCACGTGGAACACGGCCTATGTCAATCCTGACCCCGTGGGAAGCATCCAGAGCGGATCCTGGTCCTTACGGAACACGGCTTATGTCAATCCTGACCCCGTGGGAAGCATCCAGAGCAAATCCTGGTCTAGTGGAACACGGCCTATGTCAATCCTGACCCTGTGGGAAGCATCCAGAGCGGATCCTGGTCCTTGTGAAACATGGCTTATGTCAATCCTGACCCTGTGGGAAGCATCCAGAGCGGATCCTGGTCCTTGTGGAACATGGCTTATGTCAATCCTGAACCCGTAGGAAGCATCAAGAGCAAATCCTGGTCACGTGGAACATGGCCTTTGTCAATCCTGACCCCGTGGGAAGCGTCCAGAGCGGATCCTGGTCCTTGCGGAACACGGCTTATGTCAATCCTGACCTCGTGGGAAGCATCCAGAGCAAATCCTGGTTACGTGGAACACGACCTATGTCAATCCTGACCCCGTGGGAAGCGTCCAGAGCGGAACCTGGTCCTTGCGGAATACAGCAATGTCAATCCTGACCCTGTGGGAAGCATCTAGAGCAAATTCTGGTCTAGTGGAACACGGCTTATGTCAATCCTGACCCCGTGGAAAGCGTCCAGAGCAAATCCTGGTCACGTAGAATACGGCCTATGTCAATCCTGACCCCGTAGGAAGCGTCTAGAGCGGAACCTGGTCCTTGCGGAGCATGGCCTATGTCAATCCTGACCCCGTGGGAAGCGTCCAGAGCAAATCTTGGTCACGTGGAACACGGCCTATGTCAATCCTGACCCCGTGGGAAGAGTCCAGAGTGGATCCTGGTCCTTGCGGAACACGTTAATATCAATCTTGACCCCGTGGGAAGCATCCAGAGCAAATCCTGGTCACGTGGAACACGGCCTATGTCAATCCTGACCCCGTGGGAAGAGTCCAAAGCGGATCCTGGTCCTTGCGGAACACGGCTTATGTCAATCTTGACCCCGTGGAAAGCATCCAGAGCAAATCCTGGTCATGTGGAACACGGCCTATGTCAATCCTGACCCCGTGGGAAGCGTCCATAGCGGATCCTGGTCCTTGCAGAACACGGCAATGTCAATCCTGACCCTGTGGGAAGCATCCAGAGCAAATCCTGGTCACGTGGAACATGACCTATGTCAATCCTGACCCCGTGGGAAGCGTCCAAAGCGGAATCTGGTCCTTGCGGACCACTGGAATGTCAATCCTGACCCCGTAGGAAGCATTCAGAGCAAATCCTGGTCTAGTGGAACATGGCCTATGTCAATCTTGACCCCATGGGAAGCGTCCAGAGCAAATCCTGGTCTAGTGGAACACGGCCTATGTCAATCCTGACCCCGTGGGAAGCATCCAGAGCAAATCCTGGTCCTGTGGAACACGGCTAGAGTCAATCTCGACCCCGTGGGAAACGCCCAGAGCAACTTCTAACTCCGTGAAATGCGGATAATGTCAACCTTATCAATCACTTACGGGTCCTCTCGACCCGTAAGGAAGAAAACTCTCTTGTGAGATCCTTACGAATCCTAAGACACTTAGGAATCCTTACGATTCCTAAGGAGAAAATACACCTACGAGATCTTCATGACTCATAGGGAGAAAAGTCTTTATGAGACCCTCATTGCTCATAAAGTTGAAAAGCCTTAGGCAGCAGATCTGAACCTGCTTCCTAAGCCATCACTACCTCTCGAAGAATTCAAGACGGAATGCTCTCTATCAACTACTGGCTACGCTTACTAAAGTAACATGCCAGTAACAAAGAAAAGAGAAGAAAGCAAGAGATGACACAAAATAACACGAAAGAAATGTATCTTTTATTCATAAATTCAATTGGGTACAAAATACATCATATGAAAGAATAAAAGATGGATACATGTTATTCAAAATTTACAAATTGGTACAGGAACAACTATTGGGAGGGAAGCGTTTTCAATAAGCCAATCA
Organism: Agapanthus africanus; assembly: GCA_030015575.1. Classification (NCBI taxonomy): domain Eukaryota; kingdom Viridiplantae; phylum Streptophyta; class Magnoliopsida; order Asparagales; family Amaryllidaceae; genus Agapanthus; species Agapanthus africanus. The sequence goes on along the minus strand of JASDDO010000024.1, from coordinate 348,153,883 downwards.
GTTGCTCGCGCACTCCCCTCAGCCCCTTTTCACGGTCAGCTGCCACGGCCAACTCCGCTTCAACCTGAGCTCGTTGCTGCAAGTAAGATGAAAGTTGCTCATCAATGACCCGCTGAGCTGCCACACGACTCTGCGCATCCCGCTCAATGAGGTCGAGCTTCTGCCTCAGCGTTAGCCCGTCGGAAATACATCGCAGAAGGCCCTCAAAGATAGCTTTCAGCTGTGCAGCGTTTGCATCAACTTGAGCATGCAATCGAGCAGATTCACTTCAAGTCTCTTCGCACTCCTTACGCTTTAAGGCCGCTTCTTGTTCAAGATAAAGGAAGTAGGGAGTGCTCTGCTCGACCCACACAGCCCGCTGGGAGTTCACAGCCAGGACCTCGGAAGCAGGACGTCCGAACTCGAGCTCATGCAGGCAGGCCTCAATTTTCCTGTAGTGATTAACCCAAGACTCAACGACGCCCTCACTATGAAAGTTCATGAGCGTTTCCAGCATAGGATTAACCTCAGCAGCAAAATCTGCAGCAAGGGCAGGGGTCTCCGTTTCAAGCTCCTCGAGGTGATCGCTGAACATGCGCAGATTATTCACAGCGCCTTTTGAAGAGGGACGTCTGGAAAAGGGGCCCGCTGGCATTATGATTCGAGACTCGAACTAAGCGGAAGTCGGTGTCACTGCTGCAAAACAAATCATAGTCAAATAACGGTTCAAGAAATAGATAAGCTACATGAACAATGGAGTTTACTATACCGGCTGCGGCAGGTGACAAGACCGGGAGTACCGGAGGTGCAACTGTTCTTTCGTCTCCTCCTTCAATCTGTAGTGCTGCAGTCAAAACAAAGAAGGATTAACAACGACTTGGCTGCCTGTAAAAGAAAAGAAAAGACATTAGCTAAAGGCTGTACCCACCAGCGCCACTAGATGAGGCAATCTCCGACTGGAAGGAGAAATGTGGATGCAGCACCTGATACAGGTGATCAAAAAGGACTCCTGCAAGGATGTAGTAATGTGATGTCAGTACATAAAGTATATTACCTACAATGAAACCGATGGGTTACAAGTTCGTACCTTCCAGCATTTGGGAGGACACGAGAGAAGGCAAAGGGGCGGCCACCGTCAAAGCAGCAACTGGTGATGCTGCCTCGGGTGGCACGACCTCAACGCTCACCACACCTGCATCAGAAATAAGAGAAGTACTGTCAGAAGAGATTGAAAGGAATTGCAGAATAAAAAAGAAAGCAATAACCCAAAATCTACCTGGTGAGTCGCCGGTCGGAACCGCGACAAGGGCGTCACTTGATGCAGCGACTGCTTCACCCTTCTTCATCGGAATGGTTTCGCCACCCGTAGCTTCATCTCCTGACTCCACGAGAATCGTCGTGACACTCGCAGCGCCCGACAACGGCAAGGAACCGCAAAGTGAGAGAGTGGAAATTGGGGCAGTTCCAGACTCTTGAGAAAGAGTGGCTACCTCAGGCTCGGTGATCGCCGCCATCTCACCCACCACTTCCTCATCAAGACTCGGCCCTGCAGGATAGGATATTTGAGAATGTGAAAATTAAAACTTTGACAAAAGAACTCAATGTTACGTTACCTTGGGTCGGTCTTTCAACTGCTTCCCGGGCCGCACGTGATGCCTGTCTGTGAGGGGTAGACAGGGCGGCCGAAGCACCCTCTGAAGGAGTAGGGGCAGGAGTAGCAGCGCTCGAGCCTACACCCACGGCTAAGGCGGCGTTACGCTACCTTGCTGCTCGCATTCTGCGCTTCCTTTCCGCCCGGGCCGTGAGAGCTGATCTTCTCAAGACCTCCGTCAAGGGGACGTCATCGTCCGCGCTAAGGGTTACCTCTGGAGCCGTTATGGCATCCGTCATCGGTCGCTTAAGTAAAGCCTCTTTTGGTAGTGCTGAGGAGGCCAGGACTTCGATAGCCGGCACTGGAAGCATCTCCGCATCATCCTGCAGGATTGGCATTGTAGTCCCTGCGATAAGATAAAAAAAGGGTCAGATTGTCCATAAGAAAGGCGAATGAAGGCGCAATGGGCCGAAATATACCAACGCCCAGCGAAGCGCGAATCCTCTCCTCCTCCTCAAAAGTCTTGAGAGAAGCTGCGAGAGCCTCTTCAGTGGAAATGCCTGTTAGAGAAAGAGTGTCAGTCAAAACATGATAACAAAATCCTAGCAGCAAAAAAGTACGATTGAAGCTTACTTAATTGCGCGAGGGCGGCCAGTCCCGCTTTGTGGCTTGCTGATCACTCAGAAGCTGCAATGGCAGCCTCCAGATCAGTATCATCCAACGCTATGAATAGACCCTCGTTGGTCCCATATTCGCCCAAGACCTCACTATAAGGAGCATGAGGCTCCTGACCAAATACAACGTCGGCAGAGAGGATCGACTTCTTCTTCCTCTTCTGCGAGTGAGCTCCGGTCGCAGCTAGCATAAGCTTACGCTTGGTGGGCACCTTGGGACGACGAGTCCCGATATCTGAACCTACGCCAGACTCGGGGGAAGCTACAGTCACCGTTTCCACGGGAGCACGGGGTATCGGTAACTCGGGCCTGTCATGCGGGACTTCGACCGCAGCAACTTCTCTTAAGGAAGGACGGACAACAGTCCGTCGCTTCAGAGGAACATTTGGATTACCGGCCGGAGCGGTACCCTTGCGATCAAGCAGCAATCGCTTCTCCTCCCTGATGACGGCGCCCATCGAATGTTGATACCATGCCACATACACATTCAGGGCCTTTGGAACACAGCTTAGTTCACTAATAAAGAAGTTGGACCACGTATTCAGACGCATGAAATGATGCAGCGCGCTTCGCATCCTCTCTTCGGTAGCAGCGGGTTATGCCAAGAAGGCCTCAAGCGGAACGCCCTGGTTATAGCCCAGCTGCTGGGAAAAACGATGCGGGTTGTATCTCATGAGTAACGCTACATCATTTTTCCTAAATACGAGAAAGCCCGGCCTGATGGAGTACAGATGAAGAATCTCCCGAACTTTCAACACAGAGGCCTTGTCTTTAAAAATGTCTTGCAATGGCAGCACCGCTGTTGAAGGTTCCTGCCGACGGTCAAGATTTTGTCAGTGAAAGAAATACCATCTCCAACCGTGCGTGGACGAAAGAATAAACCCCTAGCTTCCCGCGGTGTCGGACTTACAATGGAAGCATCGACCAGCCGCATTATCCGAGGGAATTTACATATGTCGTAAAAAGAAGGTCTTTTATGGATACTGAAGACCCCGAGCAAGTGCAATTCTAGCCATGAGGTGAAATAATGCATTGAGAAGTTGGCGGGCTGCACCCCTGGTTCAGTGGTATCTGCTGCCAAGCTGAGGCCATAATATAGGTGGGCTAACCCGGCAATACCGATGACCACTTGTATTCCGGCAACCATTCGATGCGCGGGATAGAAAACAGACGGCCTCATGTAGCGAGAATGCATGGGAAGCGCGAACCAGCTTAACCATAAACCGAGAAACCTTAAAAAGAATGCTTCCTCATCAACGCCCGGAGCGGCAATTTCTGAAAAGGGGACGATCGCGGCGTTAGGAAGAAAGAAATCCTTTTGATCGGCTTCCAATATTGGCCGGCGATCCAAACCAAAGCCGAAAGGATCATCAAGTTTAGCAAATTTTTCACCTTATCGCAACAAGACTTCCGCACAGAGAAAACGAGCAATAAAATCCATAAAGGTAACCCCGCGGCCTCCGGATTCAAGAAAGAGGCTCTCATACATATTCAACACCTTTATCAGACTTGGGAACTGGTGTTGAATGGTGTTCTCTGGGGTAAGACCCATTACCACTGATTTGGTGGCAAAGATATACTCATCCGGGGGAAGAAGCTCCTTATAATGCTCTCCCCTAATGGGTAAACCAGAGACCTCGGCAAATTCCTCTAAGGAAATGGAGACTTCTCGATCCAATAAGAGGAAGGTGTGGGTCGGAATGTTCCACTACTCTAAAAACGCTTTGATCCACCATGTGGGAAGCGCAGAATACTGGAACAAGGAAGCGTAGATCGCAGGGTACAATCCGAGCTTCAGTAGCTACGACTTCTTCGCCGATAAAATACATCGGGCCTATTGTAAGTATCCGGCCGGATGACGGGGAGTAAGTCCGATGTTGTAGGGCTGTCCCCAAGGGCGCGACTCGCCCTGACATATGCACCGCCCTAAGGTGTCCAAAGCCACCGTCGGCTGTACGGGTACTGTGGCAATAGAAGACCGAAGGAGACCTTCTGAAGTCCAATTTACCTCTTCCACAGTATAATTGATCGGGGGTGCATCTGCATAAGGGATCGCAGAGATAGGCTCCGAGGGTGTCGCACAAGAAAAGCTCCGGTGGCCTCTGATAATTTGATCATACCATCTACCCCATAGATGAATATTCTTGTGCTCCAGGTCATGATCTTTGATCAGCACAATAACCTCTCGGCCTACGGGCGCTTTAGGGAATCCGCCTTCTGAGCGGACGAACGGGAAGGAAGCGTCGAAAGACATGTCACCTGCGCGAAAAAGAACAAAAGTCAACCGTCAGTGTTTTAATTTAAATTCTGACACTTGGTACTTTAAAATTCGTACCACACTGCAATGCAGTGAAAAGGGGACCGAAGGGGGACCCACAAAATCTATATGACAGCTCATCATTAATGAAACAGCCTCATCATTTGATGAGACTGTCAATTAAATGAGAAAATCCTCAATTGATTCTCATTTAATGAGAAATCCCTCGGGCTAAGGAGCAAATCCCCCCTTGAGAGCAATACTCTATGACAGAATGACACCTGTCAAATTCTAATGATGAAGGAATAAGGATTCCTCAAGAGCCTTGCTCTGGAAAAAAATGATGGAATAATCCATCAGAAAAATTGAAATCAATTTTTAGATATGAATAAAAAAAATTCTAAGATCTTCAAGATCTATGAACAAACTCTAAGAGTTCTTTATGAGCAAAGCTCTGTTCATGGGCTAAGAAACCCCAAAAAAAGATCCCTTTAGATTTATGGGTTCAAGAGAGCAAAGCTCTATTAATGAAACCCTAAAAGCGTTTTCTTTAGATCAAAGATCTATGGAGAGCAAAGATCTATTGATGAAACCCTAAAAGGGTTTTCTTTAGATCAAAGATCTATGAAGAGCAAAGCCTTTGTTAATGGGTAAAACCCTAGATTATTAAAAGGTCTTTTAAAAAGATTTAATCTTTATCTAAGTATGGCAGAGTTCTGTCCTTAAGAAAGTTCTTAAAATGAAGAGTTATGCTCTGTGGGAGGATGAAAATTCTCAGAAGAAGGAAGATGAACAGAAATCATCCTAAGGGCCAAGGGTCCTATTTATAGACACTGAGACGCCTTTTCAACTTCTGAGTTGATCCAAGGGCGCAGATGCTGCCACCGCTGCACTCACATGTGGGCTACGTGAGCGCAACGGTGGGGGGCATTTGTTTCCCCCAATCAGAGCAAAACTCTAATCAAAATTCAAATTTTGAAATGAAGCAACGCTTCAGATGCAGCGCCAAGTGCGCTGTGCCCTAAGCAGCGCACCACGTGCAAAGCACGTGTGCGCTAGCGCTAGGTGCGCTGCGCTCTAAGCAGCGCACCATGTGCAAAGCGCGGGTGCGCTAGCCCTAAGCGCGCTGTGCTCTAAGCAGAGCACCACATGCAAAGCGCGGGTGCGCCAGCGCTGGAACTAAAAGCTCCCCACCGTCAGATCTAAGATCCAATAATAATGATGAATCATTAATTAACCAGAATTAAATTCTGTTAAGGAAAGATTTCTCAAAATCTTTCCAAACAACAAAATTGTGCTCTGTAAATCAGAGCACCGTTGGATCAATGATCCAATGGTGATTAAAAATCACCAAAAGTACAGAATAAATTCTGTATGGAACGATTTCCCAATTTTGTTAAAAACAAGAAGATTGCCTTCTATAAATCAGAAGCCCTTAGATCAAAGATCCAACGATGGGAAATTACCCAAATCAACTGGAGAAAAGATCTCCTTAACTGATTGAACTGATCAGCTTGCCCTATAAAAAGGCCCATAGACTTCAAGTCTCAAGAGAGAGAAGCATACAGAGAAACCTCCCCATAAACTTTGAGAAATTCAAAGACAAGAGCAAACTCTCAGAAGAAGAAAACTTTCTTCAAGGTAAAAAGAAAAAAGAACAAAGAGATTAAATTATCTCATATAAAAGAAGAATTTACTTCTTTAGAGATCATAGATCTACAAGACCAAGGTCTTTTACAAAGAGATAAAAAGATCTCATCATAAAATAAAAGGAAGAACATAACTCTTCTCACAGATCATAGATTTATAAGACAAATTGTCTTCTACAAAAGGAGATCATGAACATCTCATTATAAACAGGGAGGGGGAAAGAATAATTCAATTCTCTTAGGGATCATAGATCCATAAAAGCAATGCCTTTCATCGATACAAGAGATTGAAGCATCTCTTATAAAATAAGAACTTTTATTCTTAGAATCTTAAGACAAAGTCTCTTTTGGGATCAAAAAGTTGATCAATTAGCGCTTGCGCTCATAAGATAGCGCTCTGCGCTCAAGCCTGGCGCACAGCGCCAGGCGCGCCACGTGCTCCTCACGTGTGCGCTACTTAACAAAAGCGCCTCAGCATTCAAAGACTGGCGCAAAGCGCTGCTGAGCCTTAGCGCTCCAAATATAGCGCACTGCGCTCATTGACTGGCGCTCAGCGCCAAGCGCGACACGTGTCCCTCACGTGTGTGCCACTAAATTAATAGCGCAATGCGCTCATAAGCTGATGCGCCCATCATCTCGCGCTTAGCGCCAAGAGCGACACGTGTCCCTCACGTGTGCGCTACTCGGCAGAAGCGCACTGTGCACTTTGACTGGCGCAAAGCGCCAGGCGCACCAAGTGTTGTGCTGATAGAATATAAATTGTTCTATAATAAGCCCAAGGCTATGAGGAATGCTCAGCATTCAGTAAAAGACAAAAACAATATCAGGGCCAAGCCCAAATAAAGGCTCAATAGCCCAAAATAAATGTTAAACATTTTAATTTGACTAGACTTAGCACAAGATTGGACATAAGTCCTCAACTCAGATTAATTGAGCCCATATGCTCATAAATCTCAGATCTTAGTCCCAACTGGACTACAGTTCTCTCAACCAAAATTGGTTCAAGGGTACATCTCTTTACTCCTCTGATATTTGTCGTTGTAATCCTTCAACGTCTTCAGAGAGATGACGGGTCCCGACAACCATACATTTCATAGACTATGACGTCTTTAAACTGTACTGTGGGATCCTTAAACCCACGGACTATGATGTCCTTAACCTTGGACTGTGGGGTCCTTAAACCCATGGACTATAATGTCCTTAACCTTGGACTGTGGGGTCCTTAAACCCACGGACTATGATGTTCTTAACCTCGAATTGTGGGGTCCTTAAACCCATGGACTATTATGTCCTTAACCTTGGACCACCATGTACTTAAACTGGTAATCGACCGCAATGTCCCTAAACTAAACAATAGGGCCCAAATGCTCTTTTGTTGGATCTAAATGATCCCGTTGAGTTGATCTTAGTCTAAATTTAGACTAATATATACTTAACAAACGTTTAAGTTGATCTTAGTCTCAAATGAGACTAACGTATCCTTAAACCCAACCCCCAAACCCAAATCTAAGAAAATACGGATTTGGACTAATCCACACCCTACGGGCGACAATATAAATTAGTCTCCGTATACAATACACGGGCAACCAAAAATAAAACAAACACGCACGACACGAAGTGACCATCTGGAGAAGGAGAAAGTGGTTACCATGATGCGGTAGCGTAATTAACTGCAGGGGCTTGCGCCTGCAGGGAAGAGCGTCCCCACAATCAAAACCCCCTCAATGAGGCGGAATCTGATTAAATCTGCTACATCGGCCGCATCCGTTTAAAGCTTCGATACATGGTGTCATAAATCAACTTGGCATCTTCGGAGAGGTGGACGGATAACACCTATTAGCATCTGCCCCCAAATTCAGGCAAGACGAACCTACACGGTCGCGTCCCTGTGTTTCGGAGGAGAACACCTAATAACCGGATACTTCATGCTGATGCAGCTCAGGACCAATCCGGGAAACTACCGATCAATCTATCAGTAAATCCCAACTGCTTTGGCCAAGGTCTTATGGTCCTGACCAATCAAACACAGTGCGATATCAACTCCCAATACCGGGAGAGACAAATCCCCAACAATCGCTCACTGCCTCCATATGGCTCGGGACTGTACCCAACCAAAACCTATTTACACGACTCAGTAGAGCACAAAGCACAGTGGGAACTCACATGAGACAAATGACAATCTCAGGTTTGAAGACTAACCTGTACACCTGTCACCTGAGAACTTCCATCTGACGATAGGTATAGTACCATCTGGAAGTTCTCGGTGAGTCCGTCCAGTGTACTCACACCCAGTGAGCACCTGTATATGATCTTAGGTGCATCAGACCACTGGCTGCGGGACCAACCATCGCCCCTCGTCGGGGTCTAGAAACGTATACACTAGTCTATTCTGGAGTATCAATGCCCAGTCTCGATATTCACGCGACTAGGGACTATTTAAGGATGTGCTTATGGACCACCCTGCTCCCACAAGTATGATCGCCATCACAACGCAGGTAGTCAAGAAAGATCCTACGGGCTTTATCAACATGTAACCGCCATATGTAATATCGAGTAAAACATATGCACATGTTAAGATAAAGTTAAACTATAATAGTATACTACTGTATCAAGTCTTTATCAATATGTGCAAGCTGGATAATACATTAATAGAAAAAATACACATATCCTGATAAAGACAACTCAAATAATATACTATATAACTGAGCAAGAATGTCCTGTACATATATATCCCTAGCATCCACATGTATACATATACAATAATTGCCTCTAGGGCATACATATCCAACAATCTCCCACTTGCACTAAAGGCCAGTAATTGGCGTACCGAATACCCAACGTCTGCTCTAAGGCCAGCTGTTGGCGTACTGCATACCCAATATCTCAAAAAGTCGCTCGAACTGCGCTTGAGGGAGGACCTTTGTAAATGGATCCGCCGTGTTTTTTTTGTATCCACTCTCTGTACCTCGATCTCCTGGCAATCTATAATCTTCCTGATTAGGTGATACCGCCTTAAGATGTGTCTGGATTTCTGATAGGACCGTGGTTCCTTCGCTAAAGTTATAGCCCCATTATTATCGCAATACAAAGGTATCAGATCAACAATGGACGGAACACCTGAAGTTCAGTAATGAACTTCTTCATCCGGACTGCTTCTTTTGCGGCATCGTTCGCAGCAATGTATTCAGGCTCTATCGTCGAGTCTGTGACGGTGTCCTGTTTGGAGCTTCTCCAATACACCGCCCCTCCATTGAGGGTAAACACACAACCCGAGACAGACTTGCTGTCATCCTTATCACTCTGAAAGCTTGAATCGGTAAAGGACTCGACCTTAAGGTCTCCATTACCGTATATTAAGAACATCTCCTTAGTCCTTCTCAGATACTTGAGAATGTTCTTCACAGCCATCCAATGACTCTCACCCGGGTTTGACTGATACCGGATCACCACGCTAAGTGCGTATGTTGCATCTGGTCTGGTACATGTAGGGTGTTTTTCGTCACCCCGTTGAGATGGGAATGCGCGCACGCTTGTCAGGCGCATTACAGATTCCCCCTGCCTAGGGTAGGCTGGGGTTTATTGATTGTGGGGATCTGAATCTCCGGCAGCCACGGACTAAGCTGCCGTTAATTACCCCTCGCATTTGGAGCAAGAGAACCTCCGATTGACGGGTTAAACAGGTCATACGAACTCAATGTGCAGTGTACGTGTGTTGTGTTTTGAAAAGGGTTTTGGATATATCGGGGGGGCCACAGAGTTTTTACGGGGGTCCCGCTACCCGGATAGCGGGCTGGGGGTCAAGGAGGCTAGCAGCCCCCTTACAGGGTGCGGGGCAGCGCCCCGTTAGAAATTTTTTCTAACAAGAACAATGTGGTAGACTATGTGTGTGTGTATATGCATATATATACATATATATACACACACACACACACACACACATATACATATATATATAAGGAAAAAAGGCATCCAAAGGATGCGTGGGAGAAAGCGCCAGCGCCTCACGTGCGCGGCACGCGGGCGCTCGGGTGCTAGTGCTTTGGGCGCAAGGGCGCTAGCACCTCACGTGCCAGGCACGTGGGCGCCTAGGCTCAGGCGCTAGCGCTTTGAGCGCTCGGGTGCTAGGGCGCTAGCACTTTGAGTGCAAGGGCGCTAGCGCCTCACGTGCCAGGCACGTGGGCGCTCAGGCGCTAGCGCTTTGAGTGCAAGGGCGCTAGCGCTTTGGACGCTTGGGCGCAAAAAGAGAGTTGGTCCCTCCACTGGGAGTTGTACTCCCAGAAAGAATATACTTGTTATTTTGTGTGTGTGTGTGTGTGTATTTTGAGGAGTTAAACTCCTAAGGTATTTTTGGAGCCGATGAAGGGGCTTCTCCCTTGAGCCCTGGATCTTCCCCAGAGTGGAGTCTTTGGAGATGGGTCTCCTTCTTCTTCCTCTGTTGGCCAGATCTTGAAGAATAAGAGGGGTGGGATTTTAAAAATCTCTCCTTTTTAAGATCTGATGGAAGATCTGAGTTCCCCTTTATGGGTTTTGTGGTGAAAAACTATTTAGTTTTGCAAAAGAAAGAGTAAAACTCTTGATTTAATTCAAAAAAAAAGAAGGTTTAGAACCTTGAGGAAGGAGAAGGAGGCACAAAAAACCCTAACCTTTTTTAGAGGAATGAAAAGTGTATTAGATATTTTCATCATGTTGCCTTATATAGGCTTACATATTTACATATAGCCCCTAGGGCTTTACAAAATGGCATTTTGCACATCTCATACCTCATGAGCTCATTTTTTTTGCACATAAGCCATGGGCTTTACAAAAATTTGGCTTTATGCCCATTTTGCTTACATGCATACATAAAAAATTACATCAAAATTATTTATTACATTATTTTTTTTATTTGCATAGGGGAGGCCGGCCGCTTCATGTTCGGGCTCGACTCGGGCTTGGGCCCACTTGATCTGGGCATGGGCCCACCTGGCTTGGGGTTGACCTTGACTTTGACTTGGTCAACCGGGTGCAAATTTTGATCTCAACAAAGTGCCCCCCATCAATAAATGCACACCGCATATTTGAGTTGTGTGCATGAAATTGATGGATCTTGAAGCTGGACTTCGAAGTGGAACATCATTCCGGGGCGGAGCATCCCTCGGGGAGCATGATTCCCGGGGATTGGAGCATCATTCCGATTTGCGGAGCATAATTCCAGAGACCGGAGCATCATTCCGAAGAGCGGAGCATGATTCCAGGGACCGGAGCATCATTCCGAAGAGCGAAGCATGATTCCAGGGGATCGTAGCATCATTCCGAAGAGCGGAGCATGATTCCAGGGATCGGAGCATAATTCCGAAGAGCGGAGCATGATTCTAGGGATCGGAGAATCATTCCGATGAGCGGAGCATGATTCCAGGGGATCGGAGCATCATTCCGAAGAGCGGAGCATGATTCCAGGGATCAGAGCATAATTCCGAAGAGCGGAGCATGATTCCAGGGATCGGAGCATCATTCCGATGAGCGGCAGACATTCTGACCAAAGTATAATTTCGATGCAGAGGTTGATTCTCAGGCGAAGCATAATTCCGACAGGGGAAGCAGATACTCCGAGGCGAAACATGATTTCGACACGGGGTACATTCTGAGATGAAGCATGATTCCGACGCAAAGCCTGTTGGCTGACTTGATTCCGAGACGAAGCATAATTTCGACAGGAAAGGCAGATACGCCGAGGCGAAGCTTGATTTCGACGCAGGGGACACTCTGAGACGAAGCATGATTCCGACGCAGAGCTTGTTGGTTGACTTGATTCCGAGACGAAGCATAATTTCGACAGGGAAGGCAGATACGCCGAGGCGAAGCTTTATTTCGACGCGGGGGACACTCTGAGACGAAGCATGATTCTGACGCAGAGCTTGTTGGTTGATTCCGAGCCGAAGCATAATTCCGACAGGGAAGGAAGATACAACGATGTGATGCTTGATTTCGACATGGGGTACACTCTAAGACGAAGCATGATTCCAACGCAGAGCTTGTTGGTCGACTTGATTCTGAGACGGAGCTTAATTCCGATGAGGGGGTCGCTTGTTGACTTAATTTCAGGACGGAGCATAATTCCGACGAAGAGGTCACTGGTTGACTTGATTCTAGGATGGAGCATAATTCCGATGAAGAGGTCGCTGATTGACTTGATTCCATGGCGGAGCATAATTCTGACGAGGAGGTCGCTGGTTGACTTGGTTCCAGGGTGGAGCATAATTCCGACGAGGAGGTCACTGGTTTTGATGTAGAGGATGATTCCCAGGCGAAGCATAATTCCGACAGGGCAGGTGAATACTCCGAGGTGATGCATGATTTCGACACAGGGTACATTCTGAGACGAAGCATGATTCCGCCGCAGAGGTTGGTTTGATTTGATTTGGGTTGACATCAGCATCGCTACACTGGAATATGGTACCAGGAGCGAATCATCATTTGCCATGAGAGGATTTGGGGATTTTGGTTTTTGTTTGGCATCAGTATCGCTGCACTGGAATATGGTACCAGGAGCGAATCATCATTTGCATTTGCTCATTAAGAAGCGATGGCTCAGGAGACAGGTTTTAGGTCCCTATCACCTGAGACTTTTCAATTTTATGAGCCGTAAGGGTCCCATAAAAGCATTTCTCCCTACGAGTCGTAAGGATCCCGTAAGTGTATTTTCTCCTTAGGAGTCATGGGGACTCCCAAGTGTGTTGCTCCTTTGTGAGTCGTAAGGATCTCACGCGGGAATTTTCTCCTCACAAAGTCGAGAGGACTTTGTGAGTGCATTTCATCTCTTTTTCATGAGTTTGCGCCCTTTCGGGTTTTCACAAACTCGCCGGCAGTCCTGCTGTTTTTACTCACGGAGCCCTTTCGGGTTTTCATCCGTGCCCATTTTGCTTGTGGACATACTTTTTTTTTGCCGGTGGGACTTTGAATGTGGTCTCGCCGGTAGAACTTGGAGAGATTGTGATCGTTTTACGCCCATGGATTGTATACAGTTTTGCAGGATGTATGATCCAGACCGTAGGGCTGGAAAAATTTCGGGACTTTGTTGGCGTCTACATCGCTGCACTGGAATATAGTATCAGGAGCGACTCATCATTCGCCGTTGGGGTATGGGATTTGGAATTTGGTTGGCGTCTATATTGCTGCACTGGAATATGGTACAAGGAGCGACTCATCATTCGCCGTTGGGGTATAGGATTTGGAATTTGGTTGGCGTCTGCATCGCTGCACTGGAATATGGTACCAGGAGCGACTCATCATTCTCCATTTGGGATTTGTGTTTTGGACGGCGTCTGCATCGCTGCACTGGAATATGGTACCAGAAGCGACCCATCATTCGCCGTTGGGATTTGAGAAATTTGGAATTTTGGTTGGCGTCTGCATCGCTGCGCTGGAATATGATACCAGGAGCGACTCATCATTCGCCGTTGGGGTATGGGATTTGGAATTTGGTTGGCGTCTGCATCGCTGCACTGGAATATGGTACCAGGAGCGACTCATCATTCGCCATTTGGGATTTGAATTTTGGACGGCGTCTGCATCGCTGCACTGGAATATGGTACCAGAAGCGACTCATCATTCACCGTTGGGATTTGAGAAATTTGGAATTTTGGTTGGCATCTGCATCGCTGCACTGGAATATGGTACCAGGAGCGACTCATCATTCGCCGTTTTTTTACAGCGATTGCTCTATCATGTCAGCTTTTCTTATCGCGAAGGTCGCGATTGCCCTATCATTTCAGCTTTTTATTCGCGGTTGCCCCATCATTTCGGCTTTATTTTCATTTTTATTTTTACTCGCTGATTTTTATTGCGAGTTGCCCCACCATTTCGGCTTTTCTTTTTTTTTATTTACACTTTTTTTTTTACACATTTTTTTACATTCCCAGTTTAACGACTTAAAGGTCGACTGTTCCCAGTTTAATAACGTGGTGGTCGATTGTTTTCAGAGAAAGGCAGATGTCTGAGAGAATCGGTTTCACGAAGAACTTCGGTCTCCGTTTGTATGAAATTGGCGGTCGCGGCTTGACTGTTTGTCAACACGCCTTTGGTCAGTTCAATCTCTCCTGCCTTGTATTGCTTTTCGACCCAATCTTTGAAGACGAAGCAGTCCTCAATGGCATGACCTATCACTCTGTGATAGGGGCAGTATTTGGGGTCGTCGGTCATATTCGCTTCCTGCGGTCTTTTTGACTCTGGCAGTTGTAGATCGTTCCTCAGGGCGTCTTTGAATATTTTACGGATTTTGTCCCTTCTGAAGGAATAGACCTTATCCAGCTTCTCTTTCAATGGAGATTCTCCTCCCTCTCCGAACACTGGCTTCCGAGGCCGGTTGGCATTAGGCACGCTTATCCCTTGCTTATTTCGGTTAGCCGAAGCATTAAAAGATTCAGAATCGTCGGAATTTCCGCCTTTTGCGATTATCGTCCTTTCGGTTTCTCCAGGACCTATTGTTATTTTAGGAATCTGATGAGGACTCCTGCTTTGAGCGTTCTAACATCTGAACTTTCCTGGTCAGCTCTTGGAATGTTTTGAGACCCACGGTGCATAGAAACGGGGCCATCCAATTGTTGAGATTTCCGACAAGGAGATTGACAGATTGATCCTGCTCTATCGGCGGTTCACATTTGACGGAGAGATTGCGCCATCGGGTTATAAAATACGTGCTGCTTTCGTTGTTCTTTGGCTTGGTCCTTACGAGGTCGGCAATGGTGATCTTATCACTGACGCTCATGAACCTCTGCCGAAACAGAGACTCCATTTGGACGAAAGTTGTGACGGAGCCATCCGGTATGCTCGCGTACCAGTCGAAAGCAACATCGGCCAAGCTATTAACGAACTAGCGGAGGAGAAGCGCATCATTCTCCCCAGTATTCTTGCATGAGGCTTTAAAATGGGCGACGTGCTGATTCGCATTTCCCGTCCCCTCAAATCTTCCGAATTTAGGGATGACATAGCCGCTGGAAAATTCTACCAGATCATACTGAGCAGGATATGGCCTCCCGCTACTGCTAACATCTTTTTGCGCTTCGGCTTCAGCTACCAATGTTTTGACTTTGTTGGCAACCAAATCCATGATTTGATCTTGAGTTAGAGAGCTACTGTCTTCGATAGCCAAGACATTTCCCGAGATAGGATGCGACTGATTTTCATGCGGTCCGCCCACTTTTGGATTTGAGGGAATAGGCGTCGGCTGTCTCGGGACACCGTTTCCCTGTTCATGAGCAGAGCCCTGCGCTTGATTGGGCGGCTGAGAGGCAATTCGGGCCGTGAGCTGCATCACGACATTCGTCAAGTCGTCAATTTTGGAGTAGAGTTTGGTCATCTCCTTGTCTTTGTTTCTGAGCTGCTTTCAGAGCTCTTGAAGCAACTCTTGCTCCGCGGTCCTGGGGCGGAAAGTCGGCTCTTCTTCGCTGTCCGAGCTTGACTCTTCATGGACTGAGGGGTCTTTCTGCCTATCATCCTCATCGAGAGGGTTTTCATCATCCAGCGGAGGCGGCTGTTCTTGGGAAGCGGCAACCACATTCAAGCCAGATTGGATTTAAGATGTGGTGGCCCCATCCTTGCTCTTGTTGCGCGTGCCCACCATATAGACAGTGTGGACCACATATCCAGCCATTTCCTTATCTTTGGTGGGGTATCCCTGTTCTTCGAACCTCATGAGGTTCAGCCTAGCAGGAGCCATAGCCCTTTTGTTGGCTCTATATCTGAGCCTTTTCTGCCTTAGCTTCTCAATTTTAAGGGCTTGGCGAGCATCTGTTTCCTGGGAAGCCACCGTGAGTCGATTAGCGGGGAGTTTAGAGAAGACACCCGATCGAGTAGTTGTCAGGGGCATCGCCGGAGCTTGCTCGAGACGCCCTGCTGCTTTGTTGGTGTTGATGGATTTGCCCCCAGCTGGGGCCAAGGAGAGCCGTTCAAACATCGACTTGCGTTTGAGTTGGGGAGCCTTCGAGACCACCACATTTGGCCTCTTGCCTTTCGAGACCGGTTTGTCTGTTACCGGGGCTTGAGGAGCTGGGATGGCGTTAGCTGATACGAACAGAATAGAGCCAAATGGTAGCGGCGGCTCCTCCCACTGTCGTCCGAGACTGGCAGGAAGGACCGTCCTGGTGTCCATCTTCATCGTGTAGGAGATGGGAGCCGTGCTGGGAGCTGGGTTCATCTTTGGAAACATTGTTGAAAAGTGATTGCTTGAAAACCTGTATGAAAAGGCATTATTTTAGTATAAATATAGATATGTATATTGATTGAGTTCGCATGGATATTTAACCTGAAATATGGGAGGAGAGATTGGTCCCACCGGGCGTGCCAGAATCTGTAGAGTGTTTTTCGTCACCCCATTAAGATTGGAATGCGCGCGCGCTTGTCAGGCGCATTACAGATTCCCCGCGCCTAGGGTAGGCTGGGGTTTATTGATTGTAGGGATCCGAATCTCCGGCAGCCGCGGACTAAGATACCGTTAATTACCCCTCGCATTTGGAGCGAGAGAAGCTCCGATTGACGGGTTAAACAGGTAATACGAACTCAATGTGCAGTGTACGTGTGTTGTATTTTGAAAAGGGTTTTGGATATATCGGGGGGGGCTCACAGAGTTTTTACAGGGGTCTCGCCACCCGGATAGCGGGCTGGGGGTCAAGGGGGCTAGCAGCCCCCTTGCGGGGTGCGGCGCAACGTCCTGTTAGAAATTTTTTCTAACGGGAACAGTGTGGTAGAGTATATGTGTGTGTATGTATATATACATACATACACACATACATATATATATATAAGGGAAAAAGGCATCCAAAGGATGCGTTGGAGAAAGCGCCAGTGCCTCACGTGCGCGGTACGCGGGCGCTCGGGCACTAGCGCTTTGGGCGCAAGGTGTGTGTGTGTGTGTGTGTGTGTGTGTGTGTGTGTAAGGGAAAAGGGAATCCAAAGGATGCGTGGGAGAAAGCACCAGCGCCTCACGTGCCAGGCACGTGGGCGCCTGGGCGCTAGCGCTTTGAGCGCAAGGGCACCAGCACCTCACATGCCAGGCACATGGGCGCCTGGGCGCTAGCGCTCTGGGCGCTAGCGCTTTGGGCGCTTGGGCGCTAAAAGGGAGTTGGTCCCTCCACCGGGAGTTGTACTCGCAGAAAGAATATACTTGTTATTTTTTTTTTTGTATATATATATATATTTTGAGGAGTTAAACTCCTAAGGTATTTTTGGAACTGATGAAGGGGCTTCTCCCTTGAGCCCTGGATCTTCCCTAAAGTGGGGTCTTTGGAGAGGGTCTCCTTCTTCCTCCTCTGTTGGCTGGATCTTGAAGAACAAGAGGGGTGGGATTTTAAAAATCTCTCCTTTTTAAGATCTGATGGAAGATCGGAGTTCCCCTTTATGGGTTTTGTGGTGAAAAACTATTTAATTTTGGAAAAGAAAGAGTAAAACTCTTGATTTAATTCAAAAAAAAGAAGAAGGTTTAGAACATTGAGGAAGGAGAAGGAGGCACAAAAAACCCTAACCTTTTTTAGAGGAATGAAAAGTGTATTAGATATTTTCATCATATTGCCTTATATATGCTTACATATTTAAATATAGCCCCTTGGGCTTTACAAAATGGTATTTTGCACATCCCATACCTCATGAGCTCATTTCTTTTGCACATAAGCCATGTGTTTTACAAAAAACTGGCTTTATGCCCATTTTGCTTACATGCATACATAAAAAATTACATCAAAATTATTTATTACATGATTTTTTTTATTTGTATAGGGGAGGCCGGCCGCTTCATGTTCGGGCTCGACTCGGACATGGGCCCACTTGATCTGGGCTTGGGCCCACCTGGCTTGGGGTTGACCTTGACTTTGACTTGGTCATCCGGGTGCAAATTTTGACCCCAACAGTACACAGCATCACATACATTATAGATCCTACCCCCGAAGCGTAGGGTATAATGCTCATGCGAACCCTCTCCTCATCAGTCTTGGGAGACATCTCTTTGGAGAGGGTGATTCCGTGCAGTGCGAGTATGTTACCGTGCTTGGAATCTTCCATACTAAATCATTTTAGTACGGTCTCTATATACCTGGACCGTGAAAGTCCCAATAATCTCTTAGATCTATCTCTGTAGATCTTAATCCCCAGAATGTACGAGGCATCACTCAGGTCCTTCATAGAGAACTTTTATGACAAGAACAACTTGACTGATTGTAGCATAGGAATATCATTTCCTATCAAAAGAATGTCGTCCATGTATAAGACTATGAATACGACAGTTCGTCCTACAATCTTCTTATATATACATGGCTCATCCTCGTTCTTGATGAAGTCAAAGTCCTTGACTGTTTCATCAAAACAGATGTTCCAACTCCGCGATACTTGTTTTAATCCATATATAGATTTGAGCAACTTGCACACCTTCTCGTTGCTCCCACTATCTACAAAATCTTCTGGCCGATCCATATAAACGCGCTCTTCCAAAACTTCCGTTTAGAAAAGCCGTTTTTACGTCCATCTGCCAGATTTCATAGTCATGGAAGGCAGCAATGGCAAGTAGGATCCGAATGGATTTGAGCATAGCCACTGGAGAAAAGGTTTCGTCATAGTCTACTCCTGGTCTTTGACGAAAACCTTTTGCAACGAGTCTAGCCTTATAGGTTTCCACTTGCCCATCTACACCAAATTTCCTTTTGTAGATTCATTTGCATCCAACGAGTTTTACCCCAGGTGGAGCAATATCCAAGGTCCACACTTTATTGGTGTACATGGACTCCATCTCGGATCGCATAGCATCCAGCCATTTATCAGAGTCCCTACTGATAATGGCCTGCATGAAACTAGTAGGATCATCTTTTTCCAAGATGCAATCCTCTCGATCCCAGTCTATGAGAAAAGTGTAGTATCTCTCGGGTGGATGAGAAATCCTATTAGATCTGCAGAGTGGCTGAGGTTCGTCTGGGATTACCGAATCTAGTGGTTCCTCCAAATCTTTAGTTACATTTTGTGGTTCAAGAATTTCTCCCAGTTCTACCATACTCCCACTAGTTTCTTTTGCAAGAAACTCCATTTCCAAAAAGGTAGCGTGGTGGGATACAAACACCTTCTGTTCCTCAGTGTGGTGGAACAGATATCCATAACCATTCTTTAGATATCCCACAAATTTACATAGAATTGACCGTGCCTCAAGCTTGTCCGGATTATGTTTTTTTAACGTAAACTGGACAACCTCATATCGTAAATTTTTTATGATATGATCTTTTACCATTCCATATCTCGAATGGTGTCTTAGACATGGATTTGGATGGAACACGATTCAACAGATGTGCCGCTGTTTGAAGTGCATATCCCCGGAATGAAAGAGGCAACTCAACATTACTCATCATGGAGCGAACCATATCCAATAAGGCACGATTCCTCTGCTCTGACACACCGTTGTTCTGTGGTGTATACGGAGGAGTGAGCTGAGAGAGAATTCCATTCCCTTTTAAGTATTCTAAGAATTCGGTGCTTAAGTACTCCCCTCCTCTATCATATCGGAGGACCTTGATACTTTTGTCAGTCTGGTTCTTTACTTCGTTTCTGAATTCTTTGAATTTCTTAAAAGCTTCAGATTTGTGTTTCATGAGATACACATATCCGGACCTAGAGAGATCGTCAGTGAATGTGATGAAGTACGAGAACCCACCCCTTGCATGTACAGACATCGGACCACATACATCACTGTGTATGAGTCATAAGAGCTCTGCTGCTCTTTCTCCGTATCCGGTGAACGGAGATTTGGTCATTTTTCCTTTGAGACGGGATTGACAAGTTTCATAACATAAAAATTCGAACGTATTCAAATATCCTTCTTTATGCAACTTACTTAGTCTTTTCTCTCCGATATGACCAAGTCTACAATGCCACAAGTAGAATTCGTTCTCTTCTGAACTCTTCCTCTTGCATGTGTTTTGTACATTGAAAACTGTGTTTTGATTTAGAACATAGATACCATTACACAGTGTACCTTCTGCAATCAATACCCGATTAAGGTAAATGTTTATGATATTTCTATCAAGAAGAAACTTATATCCATCTTTATCAAGTAAAGAAACTGATATGATATTGCAAACCATGAAAGGTACATAGTAGCACGGATTTTATAGTCCGATGGCGCAATCTCTCTGTCAAATGTGAGCCGCCGTTGGAATAAGACCAATCCGTTAGTCTTCTTATAGAAAACCTGAACAACTGGATGAAACCTTTCCTGTGCACAGCAGGCATCAAAATATTCTAAGAGCTGACCAAGAAGGTTCAAATGTTGGAATGCTTAAAGCCCGAGTCTACTCAGGATCTCCAGTTCACAAACAGACTGAGACATCGGAAGGACGACAATCGAAAAGATGAAAGTTCCAACAGCACCGATTCTCTCAACGAGAAGAGAGTGGGCGGGACGAAGACTAACAAACCCCGAAAGCCAACTTTGGAAGAAAGGAGAAATAGGGTCTACTCTTTCAGAAGAGACAAGATCCATAAAATATTAAAAGATGCTCTGAAGAATGGCCTGCGGCTACCAGAACCAAAAAGGCCGAGTGAAGCAAACATGACTGATCATCCCAATTTTTTCCTATACCACCGAGTGTTGGGACACCCTATTGAAGACTGCTGCATTTTCAAGAATTGGGTCAAGAAACAATAAAAGGACAGAGAAATCCCATTGTCCTCTAGCATGTTGACAAACGATCAAGCCGCGACTGCCAATTTTATACAAACAGAGACCGAGATATTTCGAGAACTGGTCACTCTCAATCGTTCACCCTTCCCTGAAAGGGGCCAACCACAGCGACAATCCAAAGGTCCAGCGAGTAACGTTGACGATGAGGGAGCAATGGACGGATGCACGATCCATACAGTCTACATGGTCGGAACTAATGAAATGAACTCTCCTATGCTTTACAGCCATGGTGATGATATGGTTGGCACCGCCTAATACTGGCTCGGTTCAGACAATGATGAGGGCCATGCCTAAGCTGCTAAGTAGAAAGAGCCCATGGTTCTTGGAGAATCAAGCTCAAGCGATGAGAATAGCCCAGTCATCATCCCCAAAACTACGGAACAAGCGTTATTCCAATGGATTCAAAAGCAATTTCAGGACCGTGATATGGAGTTAGCCAAGATCCGTTCCAAAGTCGACGATCTGGTGAATGCTGCGGCAAATCTCGCAACCTGAGTCTTTCAAGTGCAATCACAACAAAATCAAAATTTGGTCTATAAACCAGAGATTGATGTCCCAAAGCAGCCAACAGCTATTCCCTTCGTTCTAAGAGCGGAATACCTTCATGAAAGTCGACGGCGGCTAGGCCCCAGGAAAGTCCTGACACATGACTGCGACCGGTTGACACATGACAGAATCAAGGAAAGTCATCAGCGGATCCCAAAACACTCCAGGACTTACTTAAAAGAGTCCAGATGTTGGAACATGCGGGTCTTGAATCTCTTCCAAACTTCTATTATAAAAATAAGTCCAGATATCCGGAGAACAACAACCGCAAAGGTGGGCCTCCTAAGGACACCGAATCCTCTAATGCATTTGCCAACCAAAGTAGGCGAGGAACAAGCAGGCCTAATGCCGACCAACCTCGAAAACAAATATTGGGAGGGGGAGGGAAATCACCCCTGGAAGAGAAATTGAATAAGGTATATTCTTTCAGAAGGGACAGAGTCCGTAAAATATTCAAGGACGCCCTGAGAAACAGTCTGCAACTGCCTAAATCAAAAAGACCATATGAAGCAAACATGACTGATGATCCCTTGTACTGTCCGTATCACAGAATAGTGAGTCATACCATTGAAGATTACTTTATTTTCAAGAATTGGGCTGAAAAACAATACAAGGAGGGAGTGATCTCATTGGCCAAAGACGCGTTAGTAAACGACCAAGCTGCGATCGTCCACTCCATTCGAATGAAGGCCAAAACCCTCTGGGGGCAGACGGCTCAATCACCCGCTCCAAAAAATGACCCGGTCTACCGCAGTTTCTACGGGACACACGTACACATCTCTCCAAGAGGACAAAGAGAGTATTGAAGCACCGTGAGATCAAAGTCCAAGAATTTTGAATAAGCGCACGGTTATGACTTCTAAGTCGTTAAACTAGGAAATAAAAGAAAAATAATGTAAAAAAAGGTATGTCCACAAGCAAAATGGGCACGGATGAAAACCCGAAAGGGCACAAACTCATGAAAAAGAGACGAAAATACACTCGCAAAGTCCTCTCAACCCTGTGAGGAGAATATTCCCGCGTGAGATCCTTACGACTCACAAAGGAGCAACACACTTTGGAATCCTCATGATTCCTAAGAAGAATATACACCTGCGAGATCTTCTCGACTCGTAGGGAGAAAATGCTTTTATAAGACTCTTGCGGCTCATAAAATTGAAAAGTCTTAGGTGATAGGATCTAAACATGTTTCCTAAGCTATCGTTGTCCAACAGGCATGGCAAATGACGAGTCGCTTCTAGCACTACGTTTCAGTGTTAGCGGTGCTGATGCCGACCCAAAATCCAAATCCTCTAAATTCTTCCAGCCCTACGGCCAGTCCCCAAATTGACTACCGTATACAATTCACGGTTATAAACAAGCTAAATCACAACCATGCCCTACCGCAATCACCAGCCTCGTGGGCAGTCTCCATCTTTGGAATTATGCTCCATTTAGGAAGAACCACTCATATGTCCTCATGATACATGAGGAGAACAGAGCTTACGAGATCCTCTCGACTCATAAGAAAACACCTTCGTGGGATCCTTATGACCCACAAGGGAAAAACACACTTGGGGGTCCTCGCGACTCCTAAGGAGAAAATACACCTACGAGATCCTTTCGACTCGTATGGAGAAAATACTTTTATGAGACCTTACGGCTCATAAAATTGAAAATCCTTAGAGACAGGGACCTAAAGCCGTCTCTTAAGTCGTCGCTATCCAATAGGCATGGAAAATGATGATTCGCTCATGATACCACATTCCAGTGTAGCAATGCTGATGCCAAACCAAAACCAAAATCCCTAAATTCTCTCATGGCAAATGATGATTTGCTCCTGACACCTGTGCGCCAGTGTTTGCAACACTGATGCTAGCCCCAACCCCAAAATTCCAAGCTTCCAATCCAAGGGACCCCTAAGTCGTTAAACTGAGAACAGATGACTCCTAATTCGTTAAACTGGGAACGAAGAAAATCCCCTCACGGCAAATGATGGTTCGCTCCTGGTACCATATTCCAGTGTAGCGATACTGATGCTAAAAAAAAATCCAAATCCCACACTACAGTGCCTCAAATTCAAAGGTCCCCGCCAAACAAGATAGGAATCGGACAAATCAAACTAAAGTCCTACCCGGAAGCACTTCTAAGCTTAAATATCCCGCCGGACGGATTGGAACCTCCCCAAAACAAATCATACTAACCAATTCCAATAACGACTTCTACGTCAAAAACAGCAGACACCCTGTCTTTGGGATACATCATACACCAACACTCCATCTCGGGGAAACGTCAAACAGACACTCCGTGTGGGGATATGTCAAACAGAAGACGCTCCGCCTTGGGGAAACGTCAGACAGTGACACTCTGTCTTGGGGAAATGTCAAACAAACACTCCGTGCCGGGATACGTTAAACAGCAGACGTTCCGCCTCGGGGATACATCATACACCGACGCTGTCTCGAAGAAACGTCAAACAAATACTCCGTACCGGGGATACGTCAAACAGCAGACACTCCGCCTCGGGATACGTCATACGCCGATACTCCATCTTGGGGAAACGTCAAGCAGACACTCCGTCTCGGGGAAACGCCAAACAGACACTCCGTCTCGGGGATACGTCAAACAGCAGACACTCCGCCTCGGGATACGTCATACGCCGATACTCCATCTCGGGGAAACGTCATACACCGACACTCCGTCTCGGAGATACGTCAAACAGCAGACACTCCGTCTCGGGGATACGTCATACACCAACACTCCGTCTCGGCGAAACGTCAAACAGACACTCCGTCTTGGGGAAACGTATACTCCACCTCGGGGATACGTCAGCCATCGACCGTCCATGTCGTAAAAACACTCCATCTCGGGGAAACGTTAAGCAGACACTCCGTCTTGGGGAAACGTTAAGCAGACACTCTGTCTCGGGGAAACGTCAAACAGACACTTCGTCTCGGGGATATGTCAAACAACAAACACTCCGTCTCGGGGATACGTCATACACCAACACTCCGTCTCGGGGATACGTCATACATCGACACTCCGTCTCGGCGAAACGTCAAACAGACACTCCGTCTTGGGGAAACGTATACTCCATCTCGGGGATACGTCAGCCATCGACCGTCCATGTCATAAAAAAGGCAGTGCATGCCTCCCAAAAACGGGAACCAAATCAAGTCAACCTCTACGCGAAAGAAAATCCATCAATTTCATATACACGACCCATATATGTAGTGTGCATTCATTGATGTGGGCACTTTGTTAGGTTTAAAATTTACACCCCATTAACCAAAGGTCAAAGTCAAGATCAAAACGCGGAAAAATAGGCCCAAATCAAAGCTAACGAACCCTACTGTCGAATTCAAGCCGGGCCCACGCCCAACCCAAGTCCAAGCAAGTAGGCCCAAGCCTACACCGGCCTCATGCCAAGAAAGTATAACAAATAAATGTAATATTTAAGCCAAATTTTTGTAAAGCCTATGGCTCATATGCAAAATGAAATAAGCATATGAGGTATAGGATGGGCAAAATACCATTTGTAAAGCCTTAGGGGATATGTGCAAACCTGTAAGGCTATATATAGCAACATTATGGTGAAATCCAAAAGATATTCATTCCCCTCAAAAAAATTATTAGGGTTTGTGCCTCTATCTTCTCTCTCTCTCAGGTTTTTTCTCTCCCTCTTCATTTCCAATTAAATCAAGAACTTAACTCTCTTTAGCTCAAAACTAAATAAAGTTTCACCATAAACCCATTGAAAGAGAGTTCGACTCTCATATCAAATCCAAAAAAGGAAGATCTTTACTATTTTCTTCTTTTTCCTCAAGATCTAATTTGAGAGAGAGAGAAGAAGAGAAACCCACCTTCCAATGCTCCATCAAGAGAAGAAAAGAGATCTTTCATCATCCAAGATCCAAATCTTGGAATTTCAAGAGAACCCATTTGGGTTTCTTCTTAAAAGAGAAAGGGGAAAAATATTTTGGAGTTTAGCTCCACTAAAATCCTTTTAGGAGTTTAACCCCATCTAAAATTCTTTGGGAGTTTAACCCCATCTAAAATTCTTTGGGAGTTTAACACCATTTAAAATTCTTTTAGGAGTTTAATTCCAAAATAAAACTTTTAGGAGTTTAACTCCATTTAAAATCCTTTAGGGAGTTCGACTCCAAATCCGGTCCATGCAACCCGGACCCGCATCCACGCCCGCGTGTTGCCGGCGGGGGCGACACGCGCGCGACACCTACACACTTAAAAAAATAACATAAATAAATAAATAGATGAAAAAAATTTGTTTCTTTGATATAAAAAAATCTTTTGTCACAAATAGAATAAAAAAGTGAAACGTACACGCCTTTCTGCATTATTTTCAAACACCAACACCTTATATTGAGTTCGCATAACCAGTTTGACCCGTCAATCGGAAGTTCCCTCGCTCCTAGAGCGATGGGCAATTAACGACAATTTAGTCCGCGGCCGCCGGAGATTTGAATCCTCACAATTAATAAACCCCAGTTTATCCCAGGTAGGGAAATCTGTATATGCCTGACAAGTGCGCGCATTTCCATCTCAATGGGGTGACGAAAAACACCCTACACTTCGCACCACGAAATCCTTCGTGATCGCAAACTTTGATTTGTAGAAAATTGGATTGTTGATCTTGATCAAGAAATCAAATGAGCATGATCGAAAGTCGCTTTGATACCATGAAATAAAATGCATTTGAGATGAGAGAATGTGATATGAGGATTTAACATGTTTCGACAAAGTCTACATGCACAGGCGGTAAATCATTGTAAGTTTCATTCATAGAGATTTCTCTGATTTACCAACAGATTATATAACCTAATACAACTCACATCCAGACCCGATCAATCAGAAATCTCACACTATCCATATGACAAAATACAAAAAAGAAAAGTATTTGAAATATTAACAAATAAATGAGAGACAATATTTTCCAAGAAAGACAAGAAAATATATTTGTCAGTTAATTTCAAATGCTTTCCAACAAAAACAAATAATGTGTTACCTTTTAATCCATTTTCTTATCCTTTCATTTATTGATAATTGATTTCTGATAATGTATTTTCATTAAAAGTCACTTCTTATCTGGCTTTCTTATACATGTAGCTTTAATCAACAAAAGTCTCATGGAACCCATTTACACTGCTTGATGTTCCCGTAACTAAATAAGATAATTTATTTAATATATAGGCGCTATATATGCACATGCTCGAGCTATTTTCTGAGAATGTACGTCTGGAAACGTGATCAGTAAAGTAACCCATGCAGCAAGAGAATGCACATAAGGCCATTTCTATTGTTACATTATTTGGCGGCGCACATGTTTCTTTTTTTTTTATATTTGAAGAAAGCGAGTCGGACAAAAATCTCGTCTCATATACTGCATTTCAGATCAATGCAAGTTTTAATCCGTATAATTCGATGCAACTTATATCATATTCTCGGATATATATCTATCTCTGTATCCATATGATGCACCGGTAGCACTCGTATCTTATCTGTCTCGATGAAACAATTATATATGTTAGTAAAGCTGTTTGCTGTACGGATTTATGTGACACGTGGCATCACAGACTAAGCTGTTTGCTCCTCAGATTTGTTTGTGTGAACGAGGGACGTCGCCAACGAATCAGCGAAGGCCATTCAGGCGAGCCGCAAGATCTGGACGACGACCCACGAATCTCCGCCACGTGTCTACTCGGAATATCGCACGTGCGCGAAGGAAGCATCTCCGCCGGTGAGCATACCGTTCAGAATCTGAGAGAAAGATCTCATATTCCTTTTTCGATCATTTCAATAAATTCTTCGTTCATTCACTCATTCTTCTTCTTCCTTCTTTCGTCGACGGCCATGGCGTCTCCAGATGAAATCCCCGGAGACGCCGCGGTGGAGGCGGAGGGCGGCGGCGCTGATCGCCCGATCTCGACGATCCTCATCATCATAGGTAACGAACCGATCGCTCATTGATTAGGGTTTAAGTTTTTTTGAAATTTGGATCTGGTTGTGATTTTGGTTGCGGGATCGATTTCAGCGATGCAGACGGAGGCGCAGCCGCTCGTGAGCAAGTTCCAGCTGCGTGAAGACAGCGAAGAGTCCTTGTGAGTTGTCTCGATCCTTTTTGAATGAGTAATTTGATTGAAGAAGCATTGGTTTTATCGGAGTAGTTTTGAAATTTGTGTGAACTTTAGGTTTAAAAGGACAAACACAAGGAGAGTTTGTTTTATTGTGTGTTGTGATTGGTTAGTTGTACTTTTACTTGCGTTGTTTGGGAGTAAAGTGAGTTAAACTGCTTTGCATTCGGAGTTGTCTTTGTGCTTCAGTTTTGTGAAGGCTTCTAAGCTTGACATGAAACTAATTGAGCATTTGGCAACATTGATACATCGTTATCATCTGACCTTTTCCCCTCAAAATGGTTGACAGTCGACCATGCCGAAATGCTCCATGAAAATTTCGACATATGATTCCGAGTGGTTATGGATTTGATGTTAACCATTTCCTAAGTAGCATCAAATGTCTGGCAGAGCAAGCGTTGACATGAGAGGAACTTTACAAGAGCGAGGATTGTTATGATCCTAAATGACGACTGGTTGACATCCTCCAAATTCTACTAAACCAAGGGAAAGCCTTAAAAGAAGGGAAGATGATAGGTTTACTAAAGGAATTTATGTTCAACTCTAACACACAGTTATAGCTAAAGAACGAAATGGAACACATTCTAATGTTGTAAAGTGTTTTGACCTTCTAGGATAAAATAAAGAAACTTGCTAATTTTTCGTGCAACTTTGGATGGTTCTTCTAAGCTATAATTATTATATACAGATCAAAGTTTGAAATTTAAAATTGATTTTGCATGGGACTTAGGGAACTAGACGTTTAACTTACCAACTCTTACACTACCTCATCAAAGTTTATAACTTATGAAGATTTGTTATTTTAAATCTTTTATTTAACTTTGTTATGGTTAGGAAATTTAGTTTATACAAAATTTGAGTTTCTTATTAAGAGCAGTATTTAAAATTAT
Source organism: Agapanthus africanus (assembly GCA_030015575.1). Lineage (NCBI taxonomy): Eukaryota > Viridiplantae > Streptophyta > Magnoliopsida > Asparagales > Amaryllidaceae > Agapanthus > Agapanthus africanus. The sequence continues at coordinate 348,125,480 of JASDDO010000024.1, read as the reverse complement.
TTACACACACACACACACACACACAATTTTGGGGATCCAGGTGATGTATTGAACTGATTTGGTAGGCGTCTTATGTTTCTGTTCATGTGAGCTGCGTCCCTAGAAATTATTGACATGTAAGCTCGTATCTTATTTGTACATACCTTGTTTGTTATATATTGTGGCTCAATTCTTACTTGATTGAACAGATTCCCTAAAGGAGTTCCATGGGTCAGATATCATGGTATATACAAGGATCTGAACATTAATTTAGTCTGGCCTGGGAAAGATTTGACCCTAGGTATGCATTTCTTGTCATCACTCTTTATATAAAGTTTATGTTTAGTCCGTTTGCTTATACTCATATTTCATTATCCTTACTGGTAAAAGTTTGAAATAACAACCTCAAATTTTTGTATTACAAAATCTATCCTTTTCAGATCAAAGTTATTAAGTGAGGGGATGGTGTCTATCCCCCTCCCCCCTCCCCATTTCCTTAAAAATATAAATATGTTTTAAGAAGTGATTTTAGTTTATGATATTCTAAAATTTGATGGATGCTAAGGCTAAATTGAAAGGTGCAGGTTGAACTTTGAATAGAATAGGAGTGGATATTGTAATCTAGATTTCTAGAGATATTTGTATTGATTATGAATGTTATATAAAGAGATGTTGTTAATGAGGGGCGCTGAATGGTGTTCCTTTTTAAATTCCTTTGTTTGATACTTGCTAGGGCAAACGATCTTCCTTTAGTTGAGGCCATCAGACAAGTTCAATATCTTATGGCGTAGATGTAAAGTTATTCTAATGATCTTGCTATGTGAATGTGTGATCGAGGTCGATTTCTCCCTCAGATGTTGTCCTCCGTCGGTCTTGCGGCCAGCGGTGTCGAATGGTTGAGATTTGAGATGAGAGTTGAGCGTGTGGATCTCAATGGGTTGTTGGTTGTTGTTGACGCCGGGCTACCTGCAAGGGATGTCCCGGGATGAGAAACCACTGTAGGACCTTCCGACGATCAAGTAAGTATCGAGGAATAATGGCAGGGTAGCGGCGTATTGAAATGCGTTCGAGATACCTGAGTCGTCTGGAAGAGGGGTTTATATAGCGATCGCATGGAGCGAGCCGATACGAGATTCTCGCCGTCCGTTATGCCCCCGCGTCACGTTCGCGTTGATGGCGGGATACGCCCATTAATGGCGAGATACAGTCATTAATGGCGAGATACGCTAGCACGGGATGCGGGAGGTAGAGCGGCGGAGACCTCGTCGTGGCGAGATACACGGAGCTATTATGGGACGCTCGGGCTCTGTGCTCCCGGCTGAACAGGGAAAGCTGAGGAAGCTCAGCTCTGTGATAACTCGGAGACGAGCGGGAAGGCTGGGGAAGCTCAGCTCTGTAATAGGCCAGAGACGAGTTGTCGGCTGGTTGCTAGACGAATAGGGAATGTACTCTGGAGAGGTCTCCAAAAGGTCGGATGCAACCTCGGAGATGAGGTGCCGGGGAATGTTCCCAACGTATCATACTTATTCCAAATCCGTAGCCCTCAGGAATCTAGCGGGCTTACGTGGACGACACATCACCTGCTACGTGTCGTAATTTAGGGAATTCCCATTTACGATCATCATCATCAGCCCCCCACTCTCGTTCCGACCTATTCATGGGTCGGGTCGAGAGGTTCGTTTGGTCCAAAACGTTCAGCTTGAAGCCGAGGATTTTTTATATTGGGGTGTCTAGGGACGACATAGTGCTTGGGGGTTCACCCCTTCGGTTTCTGGGTCCACGTGACGGTTCACGAAGCATCTTAATTTCTGTGTGTATCTTTGGTGACGTTAGCGGATCGGCAAAATGACTGCGCCTTAAATAAGACGCCGCTTCGCTCAGTTGGTTGGCCTTCGTGCCACATGTCCGCCGTGGGGTGGCGGAATGCGAGAGGTTGTATCTGTTGGTTGGATCCACGTGAGGGACGAAGTGTCTAATGATTGGCTGCCACGTGGAGTCTTCGTGGCCGTCGGGTGCGACGCTTCGTCGTGGCGGGAATGAATTTGGGCCGTCAGATGGTTTAAACCGAGTGTATAAATAGAGGATGCCATTCCTTCGCAGACATTTTGCCCTAGCTATCTCCTGCCATCTGAAAATTTCCCGGCGCACCATTGCTTAGGTCGGACCCTCAGCTAAAAGCCCTTCTTTGGCTAATCTTTCCTTTAATCAGGTTAGATGTCTTCTTTCGAAGTTTTTATTAATGTAGTTGGGGTCGAGTCGGGCGATGAGGCTTCAGCTTCTGAAGGCGAGTCTAGTGGGTCTTCTTCTTCATCCTCGGCTTCTGATAGCCGAGGAAGTTCTTCTGCTTCTTCTTCCTCTGCATTGGGCTTCCCTTCAAGGGGTAGCGATGCCATTGTACTTCGCCGTCGGGTGGCGAAGAGGTCCCCCAAGGTGTGCATCGAAAATACCCGCGATGCGCCCTCGATGTTGAATCACCTAAACGAGCTTTCCGATATCCGGGCTCGTTTCCACATTCCCCCTGGCTATTTGCTTCGTCTGGCCAGGAAGGTGAGCGGACAGACCGGGTGCAGAGCAATGAGATTGCTCTATATCTGGAAGCGTTCCGGGCAGGAAACCGTCTGCCCTTGTCACCTGAAGTTTGCGCCATACTCCATTGCGTCTATCTTATCCCGGGTCAGCTAGCACCGAACTCGTGAAGAATCTTTTTCGGGTTTCTGGTCCGATTGAAGATTGACCGAATCCCCTTTGATCTTCTTCTTTCCTTCCTGTGTTATAAAAATCACCTCGGTACTCGCAAGGACGAACCGAGCTGAGTGTATCTTTCTTTCAAAAAACATAAGGATAGGATGGCCGGGTCCGGATAGTGGTCATCCCTTATTCTATCCATGAATAGAAGGAGAAGCTTGTTTTCGTCGGTTCTCCAGAGGGAGAGGATTGGTCCGTGCCCACCAAGTGGCATAGGGCCGATTGTCCTAGGGTCAAACAGTCAAACGCCCCAGAAGCAAGGATAGTGTCGCAGTAGGAACCGATCCAGCGGGCTGATGTCCTGCTTTCCAAGCAGGCTTTGAGTTGGGCAGGACTCAGTCCCGCGTGCTTCGGGAGTAAGTTAGAACTTCTCCGATAATTTAGACTTAGCATAATATTGTCGCTCATGTTGCTGACCTTTTTCTTCCATTTTCTTCTGCAGAGTCAATGGATCGTTCGAAGATCATGGCTGACCTGGCTGCCAAGACGCAGGGGAGGAAGGGCGGTAGCGCTAGCTCGTCCAGACCTACACCGAGTGTGGTTCTCCGGCAAGCTCCTTCCATGAAGGTCACCGCTGCTCCCCCGCGCCAGAGGAACGCAGGGGCGGTGGGCAGAAACATACCCGAGATCAGGCTCCCCGGGCCAGGGCGGAAATGCCCCCTTTCGCCGAGTCTCCGCTCAAGAGGCAAAGAAGGTGGTTTCTCGGCTTCTCTCGTCTGGAATATAGGTGCAGGAGGACGACTTCTGCATTGAGGTGTTGTCAGGGCTTTCCATAGCCGACAGCTTGCTGGCGGACATGAAAAAGGCGGCAGGGGCCAAGATTCCCCGGGGCACCATGAAGTCCCAAGTCGTGGCAATAGCTCAGGAGGCCGTCTAGGTTAGTAATCCCTTAAAAAATTTCAAGTGTTTTTTTATCACGGTTTGGCTTCTGATGAAAATTGCTCGTGTTTTTCCCGCAGGTCCTTCAGCATTGCGCCCTCCTTGTCGCTATGGAGGCTGAGGAGGTGGCCCCGGCGATGAAAAAGGTCGGGAAGTCTTCCTCGTGTGAGGAAGAGCTACAGGCCAAGCTGAAAGAAGCAGAGGACAAGGCGGCCTCCCTGGACCTGAGGTTGGTAGCGGAGGGCCTGACGGTCACAAAACTGAAGGAGTTCCACCGGCTCCTGACCGAATCAAACCGGTCTATTCAGGCTAAAATCGATGAGGTCAATGAACTCTATGACACCGTGAGGAGGCAGATAGACTCGTTGAGGGGATGCCCGGGTGGCCCGCAAAGGTGCCGAGGGCAGGGCAGAAAAGACTATGGAGGAGTACAAGGCCTCTGACCAATTTTATATGGACCTTGCCGACTCCGCGGCCGTCGGGTGGCACAACGCTGCCAAAGAAGCGATGAGTTCGACGACTGGGGGCTTCGGGCGAGGTATCCCCCGGCCCAGGTAGTGCCTCAGGGCAGAAGCGCTAAGCCGGTGGGAGGAGGCGAGGCGGCGGGCGGAAGCGCCGAGCCGGAGGCCGCAACCGAAGCTCCTGGCGGAAGCGCCGAACAAGGGGAGTGGCAGCGGAGAAGGCAACTTGAGCCTGCCGTCCTTTCTGTTTTGCCCCTTCTTTTTTGTTATTATATTTTTGTAAGCCTCCTGACATTTTGTAAGGCTGGGGAGCCTATAATACCTTATACATAACTCGGAATATCAATAAAGTATTTTACGCCCGTCTATGATATGTATGGCCGCAATGTTTTTACTCTTGTATATTTCGTAAGTGTGGATAGACCGGTGTCTCTTGGAGTCAAGGTGATGAGCGAAGGTGAAATACGAACGCCGAGTATAAATAGACCGGCGTCCCTCCTCATCCCGTAGTCATGGTGACGCGAGAACGAACGAACGTCAAGTATAAATAGATCAGCGTCCTTCCTCACCTCGGAGTCGAGGTGACGTGAGAATGAGGGAACACCAAGAGTAAATAGAACGACGTCCCTCCTCACCCCCGAGTCCCTTGGATCGGGTGAGGCTCGGTCCCTCCGAACAAGCGAATCCGAGCTTTATTAACTTGGGTCTTAACAGGAGTTTGTTCACTTTGCAATCGCGCACCAGATAGGGGTTAGTCTACAGACTTTGACGCGGATGAGCCGACCAGGAAGCTACTCGGCCATGGATGAGCCGAGCAGGAAGCTATTCGGCTGCCTCGTGACGAGGGCTTTGGATCCACAGTATAGCCGGGCAGGAAGCTGTCCGCCGTGGATAAGCCGAGCAGCTGCCCGCTGTGGATGAGCCGAGCAAGAAAATACTTAGCCGCTTCGTGGTGAGAGCCTTGGATCCACAGCGTAGCCGGACAGGAAGATGCCCGCCGCGGATGAGTCGAACAGGAAGCTGCCGGCGAAGGTTTCTATATCACGCCTCCTTGATTCTCGGGATCTCGGTGGGCATCTCGAGATACCCGTGCCTCTCCTGGAGATGTCGTTCAATCTTCCCTGACTCGTATAGGAGGGAGCGAGCCAGTAACCAGACGTCACATGGCCATGCCTTATCGGGAAGATACGATATTTCATGATTTGCGTTGTGGCGTGGGAAGATCCCGATAGTTAGGAAGATTTTTGTTGAGGCTATAAATAGTGAAGGCATGGCCCCTCCTTAGGCACCCACGTCGATTTCCTCCTAGCCGTTTCGTTTCTTCCTGATGACAGGCCGTGTGTACACCATCCGAGGCATCGTATCTCGAGACGACGTATATTTCTATGAACTTGATTGTTTCGAGGCGACGTATAAGACCGTGATAGGTCGTCTGGAGCGTCACTGTGGGCGTTTACTACCCTGCCGATCCCCTCACCTGCAGGTGCTTATTTACGGGATATGGAGGTCTTTTCTTAGTCTTTACAGGGCCTTGTCCCAGCAGGCACTGGAGGAGGCGGTCGACAAGATGCGCATGACCCATGAGCTAGGTCTGATTTCGAAGAGCAGACGGGACCGCTCAATAATTATTCTTTTCGAATGTTTCTAGCAGAGGTTGATTGCTGCATCGTGTTCGGCAACGGGAGTCCCCGGCAGATCCGTAGCTTCTCGGGTCCACGGGCATCGACAGAGGGAGCGGGCGGAGGCCGGTTGGGCTCGGTTAGAGGAACTCTCCTTTGAGTATCATCGTCAATGCTTTCTCAATCCCCTTCCCCTTTTGCTGTAATAGTTAGGGAGTATATGCTTTTTCTTTCCTTGGCGAGTCCTTCCCCCTATTTTGTAAGGCCGAGAAGCCGAGAATATCTCTTAATAAATTTTGTTAATAAATTTTCTTTTGCTTAAGGACATCACTTTACTCGTGATTGCGGAACGTCGATCCTCCTTGTTTGTTTTTCAAAGCGCAGGTGGATCTTTTCTAAGTGTAGGCGGATCAGCGCTTCTCCAATTCTTCGTCTCGGAGCCGAGGTGACTTAGGTCGGTTGCTCTTTGAGCACACTGAGGCACTTATTTTGGGACATCTTCCTTGCTTCTGAGCCGGGGTGAAGAAAGCCTATGTCCGGATGCTATAGGGCCCGTATTTTGTCGGGTAGGAAGCTACCCGTTTTGAGTGAGCACGGTGAATAGGAAACTATCCGCCGGCCTCATAGCCGAGCAGAAATCTACTCGTGTGTGAGGGCTTAGTTTAGAAATTCGAGTCAACATAAAAAGGAATTTTATTATTCGAAATGATACAAGTTTATCCGTACAACTTAAGCTTTTCGGCGTTATATGGCCGAAAAAAGTCATGTCCCCAGGAATTCTGGAGATGATAGGCTCCGACGGGCAATGTCTCTATTACGAGGAATGGACCGTCCCACTTCGGAGAGAACTTGTGCAGCTTCCCTTGGTCTACGAATTCTTTTCGACGTAGGACTAAGTCTCATGTCTTGAAAGCTCGATGTTTAACCCGGGCGTTGTAATATCGGACGGTCTGCTACTGATATGCGGCCATTCTTATTTGCGCCCGATCTCTTTTTTCTAATAAGATGTCCAAGTTATTTCGAAGCGCTAAGACGTTAGCCTCGTCGTCGAAGTGCTCGACTCGATAACTGGACATGCCGATTTCTGCTGGGACCATTGCCTCAGTGTCGTGACAGAGGCTAAACAGGGTTTCCCTCATGGGTGTTTTTCTCGATGTTCGTAACGCCCACAGTACCCGAGGCAGTACCTTGACCCAGTTGCCTTGTCTTCCTTTCAGGCGGGCTCTGAGTCCCCGGATGACGCCTCGGTTTGCTATCTCGGCTTGCCCATTACATTGGGGATGCGCGACCGCGAAGAACTTCATCAATATGTGATAGTCGCTGCATAATTCTCTTACTTTGTCATTTTCGAAGTTGGTTCCGTGGTCGGTGATGATGCACCTCGGGATTCCAAATTGGGAGATTATATTGTTCTGCAGAAATTTTACTATAGAGGTGGCATACGGTTTCCTGATCGGCATGGCTTCTATCCACTTTGTAAACTAGTCCACGGCGACAAGGATGTATTTGTGCCCATCCGTATCAGTGGGGAGTTGGCCAACCATATCCATCCCCCACTGTGAAAATGGTCAAGGGGAACTAAATGGCGTTAACTCAGCAGCAGGTAACCGGGGATGCTACCAAAAAGTTGTCAGGTCTTGCACCTTCTGACCAGCTTTTCTACGTCTTAGTGTATAGTCGGCTAGTAATACCCCTGCAACAGTGCTTTTGAACTAGACTGCAGACCCTTTGATGTGCTCCTTCGATTCCTTCATGTATCTCTCGGAGGACGTAATATGCTTCGTCGGGATCGACGCATCGGAGTAGAGGTTGGGTGTACGACTTTTTATACAGGTTTTCTTTACTCCACACGAAGTGGCGAGCTTTCATACGGAGCCGGCGTGCCTCGACTCGGTCCTCAGGGAGTATTCCGTCCTTAAGGAACTCTACAATGGGTTTTCTTCAATCAGGGATATCCTCTTGAGCAATGTAGATCCGGTGTATTACTTCTTTATCTTCCATGCTGGGTCGTGGCAGGACTTCGAAGAGAATATTTCTTTTATGATTGGCTGAATAAGAAAAGATGAGTTTGCTTAGTGCGTCGGCCTTGGCGTTCATGCTCCTGGGAATCTGTTCCATTTGGACCTCGTTGAAATTTCTCTGAAGTCTTTTTACCTCTGTTAAGTATTTCATCATCAGGGGTATCCGGGATTCAAAACGTCCGGTCATCTGGCTGACGACTAGCGCGGTGTCGCTGCAGATCCTGATCGCCTTTAGCCCCATCTCGGATGCGATTCGTAGCCCGACTAATAAGGCTTCGTATTCTGCGGCGTTGTTCAACGCCTTGAAGACAAGTCTCAAAGAGTATCTCTGCTTCATTCGGACCACGGATGATTAATCCAGCCCCACTCCCTTTCTCTGTGGAGCAGCCGTCCACATAGAGTACCCAGTCCGAAATTAGGCCGAGTGTCTTCTCGACTGAGGGCCATGGATTAGGGCCTCGCGCCGGCGCTCCTTCCTTATTTGGAATGGTGCATTTGACCAGGAAATCGGCTAGGGCCCGTGCTTTGATAGCTTGTTTTGGTCGGTACTTGATGTCGAATTGGAACAACTCCCATCTCCATTTCTTTAAGCGGCTCGACGATTCGGAGGAACTAAGGATATTCCCCAAGGGTTGTTCGGTGAGAACGATGATCGTGTGAGCCTGGAAATAGTGTCGGAGCTTCCTGGAGGTGACTACGAGTGCCTGGACTATTTTTTCTATGGCCGGTGTCTGATCTCTGCGTCCTTGAAAACGTGGCTGATGTAGTAGACCGGTCTTTGTATTCTTTCAAATTCTTTGATGAGTACGGAGCCGACAGCCTGATCGAAGACGGCCAGATACAGTAACAAATCGTCCCCTTCAGCTGGTCGGGTGAGAAGGGGGGTCACCAGATGTGCCTTGAGCTGTTGAAAGCGATTTGACACTCCTCGGACCATTCGAACCTGAGGATCTTTCTTAAGGCTTTGAAGAAAGACATGCACTTTTCTTCAGATTTGGACATGAAGCGACTCAAAACAACCATCCTGCCATTAAGCTGCATGATATCAACATTGCTCCTGCATGTCGCTATGTCGATGATGGCCCTGATCTTCTCCGGGTTTGCTTCGATCCCTCGGTGTGTGACCATGAATCCAAGGAATTTCCCGCTCGTGACGCCGAACGCACATTTGGCTGGATTCAGCTTTATTTTGTACTTTTGCAGGATATCGAATCTCTCGCCGAGGTCTGTGGTTTGTTCGGCGGACAGGGTAGATTTCACTAGCATGTCGCCGACGTAGACTTCCATAATTCTCCCAATTTGTGGTTTGAACAACTTGTTGACTAGCCGTTAGCATGTTGCCCCGGCATTTTTGAGGCCGAAGGGCATTACCCTGTAGCAGTACTCCTCGATCGGCGGTGAAGACAGTTAGCTCTTCGTCGGCCGGATTCATTCGGATTTGATTATAACCGGAGAAGGCGTCTATGAAGCTCAGTAGCTCATGACTGGCCGAGCTGTCTACTAACTGATCTATCCGAGAGAGGGGGTAGTTGTCTTTGGAGCATACCTTGTTTAGATCGGTGTAATCGACGCACATGTGCCATTTCCCGTTTACCTTCTTGATCATGACCATGTTTGCTAGCCAAGCCGAGTAGTCTAGGTTCCTGATGAAGTCGGCCGCGAGCAGTCGGTCCACCTTCTCCTCTATCGCTTTCTGCTTCATTGGTGTGAAATTTCTTTTCTTTTGTTGGACTGGCCGGGCTTTTGCGTCGACCCCGAGCTTGTGGGAGATCACCTTAGGGTCGATCCCGAACATGTCCGCTGGAGTCCAATCGAACACATCAGAGTTGTTCCGGAGGAACTGGATCAGGCTGTCCCGAGCGCCTTCCTGTTAAGAGTGAGCTGATCTGAACAGTGCGGCCGTCGTCAACCTCCCTGAGAGGAAGCTCTAACAAAGCCTCCACCGAGAAGCCGTGAATCTCTTTTTGGTCGTTGCGCGTATTCAGTGATTCCCGAGGATGGTATACATCTTCGAAATTGTCAACCTCTTTCTCCTCGGGAGACGTCGAGGCAAGACGGACTCTGGCAGTTTGCTGGTCTCCGTAGGTCCGGTCTATCTCCCATGTCCAGAGGGAGCTTGAGTACAAGGTGATAGGTCGAGATCTGAGCCTGGAGGGCGTTTTGGGTGTGGCGACCGAAGAGGATGTTATAGGACGACAGGATATCGACATTGAGGAAATTCACCGGTACGGTTCGTGTTCTTCCTGCTTCCCCAATATTGAGAGGGAGGGTGATCGATCCCTCAGCCAAGACGGAATGGTTTGTAAACCCGGAGAGGACGTGGGAGGTCGGTTGGAGATTGGACGGATTTAATCCCATACGCTAGAAACAGTTGTAAAACGGGATATCCGCCGAACTCCCCGAGTCGACCACCATTCTCCGGACCTTGTATCGATTTACCCGGGCTACTATCACATGGGGATCATTGTGCGGGAGTGATGCCGTGAAGGTCCTCGTCGGTGAAGGTGATTGGATCGTCCTTTTTGCACTTCTTATGGGACGGGTCACTTAAGGTCATGACCGGCCGGAAGCAGCAGGTGTCCTCGTTGCTCGGAGTCGAGCCTATAGAGACGACTATGATCTGCCGGATCGTTAATTCTTCCGGAGGGGGTTGGTTCGCTTGCTCCCGATCTGCCTGCCGTTTGTCTCGTAGGTACTTCGCCAAGTGATCGAAGCGGATCAGCTCCTCGATATAGTCACGGAGTTGTTTGCAGTTCTCAATCGGATGCCCTTGTGATCGATAGAATGCGCAGTACGGGCCGCAAAGTCGCTTGCCCGGCCTCTGAGTAGCTGGCGGGAGTTTGAAAAATCTCTTGCCCTTAGCCTCCTCCAGTAGCTCGGTGTGGTAGACGTTCAGGGGAGTGTACTCATGAAACCTTAGAGAATAAGGTTTTGGACGATCGGACTTTTTCTTCTCTTCTCTGTCCTGTTTCTTTCGGTCTGTTCGGTCGTCATGGGTCGTCGTGGGGTAAGTTGGCGTTTACCTCTGACTCGAGTTGGATTTCCCTCTCGGTCTAGACTTTTACTTCGGCCACGGTCTTAGGTTGCGCCAATACAAAAGAGCGGAGCCACTTTTTGTGTCTAAGATCCGGCCTCAAGACGATGATAACCGTTTTGTCGCGGTGCTTGGGGACTTTTAGAAGGGCATTATAGAAGCGAGTGACGTAACCCTTGAAAAATTCCATGTCTTCACTCTTGATGGTAAACAGATAGTCGACCGTTCTTTTCTGTCGTCGGTTTCTGACGAAATGATCGAGAAACTGAGTTGCCAGCTTGTTAAAGGTCGGGATCGAGCATGGGGCAAGTCCGCGGAACCAATCCCGGACGGCCCGGACGAGGGTGGTGGGAAAGGCTTAGCACTGAGTTGTGTCAGAGTTGTCTTGAAAGCTCATGCCTGTCGTAAACGTGTCCAAGTGGTCCTTCGGGTCAGATTTCCTGTCGAAGAAGGCCATATTGGGCGGTTTGTTCTTAGGATGAGACCCGCTCATCTAGTAATTGCTCTGTGAAAGGCCTCGTGAGCGAATCTGCGGAATACTTTGCCACTCCTTCGGCCAAATGGGTAGCGTGCCACATGTCTTCAATTTTCTTCTCGAGGGCCTCGATTCGCAGATGGTACCTCAAGAATTCCCTACACTCGGAGCGCCTGCCGTCTCTATTTTGGACTTGTGCGATGGAGCGATTTTGGTTTCGCTCTATCACGTTCCTCAGGTTCTCGGGGGAACCCTTTGTGGTCGGTCCGGATGTGAGCCACGTGCGCGGTCTCGATGGATACGGGGACGTCGGTCTTCCCTGTAATCAGGCGACCTGACCGACGTCTCTTCAGGGGGCTAGAGAGTTCGGCGGGTGTTGAAGCGATGGCCCGATGTCCCCTGAGATCTCGGTGTCGAACTATCCGGCGCCTAACGAGTCTTGGAATCATTTCTCGTATGGGGGTCATAACTGCCGGAATTGGCACGCCGGTGTTCGGTGACATCGAGATGGGCGTGAGCGAGGTCGAGGGCCTGAATGCGCCCCTCCATCGTCCCACACACGCCGTCGTTCCGGAGATTGGGAACATCGGTTTGGCGCATGGTCGGCCGTTTGAACACGAGCGAGCGCGTCCTCCATTGCCGTGAGCCAATCCGTGCAGATAAGGCGTGGACGACGTTGGAAAGTGGAGCAAGACCGTTCCTGCCTCCACTGCGGAGGACATGACGGCTCGTGCTGGGATCTCCATGGTGAGGATCGCTGGCCATTATATCGAGGGCGGAAGATCAACTTTCTTGGATGGAAAAGGAAGGGTTCTTACAGACGGCGCTAACTGATGGAGATCGATTTCTCCCTCAGATGTTGTCCTCCATCGGTTTTGTGGCCAGCGGTATCGAATGGTTGAAATTTGAGATGAGGGCTGAACGTGTGGATCTCAATGGGTTGTTGGTTGTTGTTGATATCGGGCTATCTGCAAGGGAAGTCCCGTGGTGGGAAACCACCGTAAGACCCTCCGACGATAAAATAAATACCGAGGAATAATGGCAGGGTAGTGGCGTATTGGAATAAGTTGGAGATACCTAAGCCGTCTGGAAGAGGGGTTTATATAGCGATCGCATGGAGCGAATCGATGCGAGATTCTCGCCGTCCGTTACGCCCCCGCGTCACGTTCGCGTTGATTGCGGGATACGCCCATTAATGGCGAGTTACAGTCATTAATGGCGAGATACGCTAGCGCGGGATGCGAGAGGTGGAGCGGCGGAGATCTCGTCGTGGCAAGATACATGGAGCCGTTACGGGGTGCTCGGGCTCTGTGCTCCCGACCGAACAGGGAAGCTGAGGAAGCTCAACTCTTTGATAGCTCGGAGACAAGCGGGGAGACTAGGGAAGCTTAGCTCTGGAATAGCCCGGAGACGAGTTGTCGGCTGGTTGCTAGGCGAACAGGGAATGTACTTTAGGGAGGTCTCCAAAAGGTCGGATGCAACCTCGGAGACGAGGTGCCGAGGAATGTCCCCAATGTATCGTACTTATTCCAACTCCGCAGCCCCCAGAAATCTAGCGGGCTTACGTGGACGACACGTCACCTGCTACGTGTCGTAATCTGGGGAATTCCCACTTACGATCATCATCAAAGTGCAATCTTTCTTTCCCAAACTAATCTTGTAACTTGTTTGTTGTCATAGTAAGTATTTCCGATGGCATACAAAAGCATGAGACCGCAGCGCCCTTTCACACATTTTTAATGTCTGGACATTGCACCATGAGAGATCCTGTATATGTGTATGAACTTGTCATCTAGATTCTAGGAAGAGACCACTCAGAAAAGATAACCGTAGAGGCAGTTTAGCAACTGATGAACAACGCTGAGTTCTTATTCAAATGTTATATTTAAGTTCTTAGACATATCATCTTTTGGTGTAAATCAATTATTTTTATGAGGTTGTTGATGCCATATTGTTTATCTATATGGCTTCTTTCTATTTTCTGTAAGAATCAGTTTCTTTTCAGGAGTGGATAATGTGGGGACAGTATCAGCATCTCTTCTGACATATGCATCTATCCAAGCATTAAAGCCAGATCTTATCATTAATGCAGGCACGGCAGGTGGCTTCAAAGTACGTATATATATCAGCACAAGTTGATTGGAATTGATTTTTAAGAATCTATTGTTGAAAGGGGTGTCTGAAATCTACAGACATGCATTTTGCGATTCTTGTTTACTTGAACATACAGCTGCTAGAACATTTACTTGAACATACAGCTGCTAGAACATAAAAAAAAATTTGACACATGTATAGTATTGGAGATTACGGTGGTATCTTTTCGGTTCTCTAAAATCTTACTGTACCCATACCATATCAGTTATTGAAGCTAGAACCATGGGTTATGACTTGGAACACCTTCCCTTCTAGAGGGTCAAATTCCTTCTCTTTTTCTGCTTCAAATTAATATAGAGCATGAGTTGCTAAGGAACAATGAGGTTCTCCTTAAATCTAATTATCTCACACTTTAAACCCTAATACTGATCTGGATTCCAATCTCCCATGACCAAAACTTTAATGCCTCTGCCAGACAATAAATGATTTAATAAAGTAACTGAAGTAAAGGAAAAATAAACAAAGCGACAAAAATCAACTTGTGTTAAAGTGGAACCGTATTATTATGAAATTGTTTCTCTTAATGGAAAGAGAAAGAGGCTTAAACAAAGGAGATCCTTAACACCTTGAACCTTCCTGGTTTCAAATGAGCCTATCACCTGATCAAGGCCTTTCCTTCATTTTGAAAATGCTTTTCCCTTAACTTTTATGCTTCGCTGTCAATGTTCTAAATTTCGGATGTCGGTATCGTGTCGGCATGAAATTTTGAGATACCAGATATCGTGAAATGTTGGGTGGTATTATCAAATATCGGGTTCTACTTTTTTGTAATGTAAACGCCGTTTATATAACTTATTTTTTTGAAAACATAATAACTTATTCAAAAAAATTAATAAAATTTATATCTTCCTCAATTGCTTAGTGGGGTAGAGCGGTTGCCTATGTAACAGGGGAGCTGAAACAAGGTTCCAAGTAAGTTGATCCAAATAGACCAATGGCCCGGGTTATTCATAAAGCCCAAAACCCAAAAAAGAAAATTATCCTTAAATTTTTTTTCTCAACGGCGGCCTAAACACCGACATCACGACATTTCGGCCGAAATCATAAAATATCGGCCGACATTCACCAAATATCGTTAACCGTATTTTTTGCATGTTTGTATTGTTTTCTTCCCAAAGCTGACATTTCGGCGATGTCGGCCGACATTTAGAACACTGCACACTATTAGCGTCTTTTTAAATTTCTTTTGTACTTATGAGGGTTTATGGTTTTGATAGTTTCATTCCTTTTTATGTTGTTTGAGAATAATTCTAGCTATATCTTGCATTTTCTTATATATGGGCTAATGCATATAACCCCCCTCCCCCCTCCCCACCAAAAACAAACAAACAAACAAACAAATAAAAAATTTATGCCTTATTGAGAACTTACGGCCTCATTCTCACCCCTGTGATTAGTATCAGCGAATTCTAGATTATCAAATTTGGCATGGTTGCAGAACTTGCAACCTCACAAATAATTTATTGGCACACGCACCCCTGAGAATAGTATCGGTCAGCTCTAGATTATCAAATTTGGCATGGTTGCAACTAATCTAGGGGTGTTGGGTGCTAAGGCATATGAGTGTTGGCTGAGGTAGAGATGAAGGGTATTATATGCAATCAACGCTTCAATAGTTTACTCATTCCATGCTCCCTCCTTGCCATTAGCACTTCATAATTTTAAACTAAATCAAAATTTCTAAGTTGAATTGTCAAAAGAATATATTATGAATTGGCTAATATTAAATTACATATATAGCGATGGTCTCTTAGATTGGAAGTTGTCATGATTTTCCCTATTGTAATTGTTTAAACAATTTTTTTATAAAAAAAACTGTAGTAGATTTATGATTGTCTGTAACATTGGTATTTTCATGTATAATGCCCCTCTCCGAAGATAATACAACAACAACAAACCTTTATCACAAAATTTTGGGGCCGGCTATATGAATCTGTTTCTTTCATCTTGCTTTGTCAAGGACTGTTTTCTCGGTTGAATTAACATATCGTTGTTAATTGCCTCTATCCATGTTTGTTTAGCTCTATCCATATCCCTGTTTATCCCATGTTGCATCATTAACCAAAATTTTACCACTTCTCATAATTGGGGCATTTATCGGTCTTCGTTGCACATGACCAAACCATCTCAATCAGTTCTCTCTCATCTTATTCTATGGGAGCGACCTCCAACTTGATATATACTCATTCCTTATCCTATATTTTGGTGTTACCACTCATCCAGCTTGACATTTCCATTTTAGCCACACTCATTTTCAGAATATGTTTCAAATTAACCAACATTATGATCCATAAAGTAGTGCTAATCTTATAGCCGTCTTATAGAATTTTCATCTTAATTTGTAAGGTATTCTACAATGACACGGTACTCTTGAAACACTTCTTCATTTCATCCATCCCGCCTTGATTCTATGAGCTTCATCCTTCTCGATTTCTCCATCATGACTAATTATAGATCCCAACTCCTAAGTAACGAAAATGGTTATTTCGTGATATTTCTTGACCATCAATTTGCACTATAGGCCCATTTCATCACATGGTTTGAAGCTAGATTCTATATATTCTCTTTTTTCTTCTACTAATTCTAATCCTTTGAATTCCAAGGCATCTCTCCATTGTTTACTTTATAGATTATCCCTTCTTAAGATTCATCTACTAAAACCCTCCCTGAATACAGTACTATTATTGTTATGCGTAGATTAACTGGTTAAAATCAGTGTAGTTTACAAATAGATATAACTGTTTGCGAATTTACCTGTGTTTTTCATGTACACAGGCAGGTTGTCATATGACATTTTAATTTTAAGTGAATTGGACTCTTATATATGTTTTGATGCATTTTCTTTTGATCATTAACAACTTGCCAGCTTCTCAACATTTATATTCTAATTTTAACAGACCATAGTTTTCACTGCATAGTTTCAATTTTTAAATTTATGTATCTGACTTCCATTATTCCTATAAGTTAGCTACCTTTCATTTTATTTTCTGCAGATATTTATTTTCCATTTGGTAAAGAATTTCACACTAAATCAATAAGTGGATTTTTTAAATAATATTTCAGGCAAAAGGAGCAAGTATTGGTGATGTATATTTGGCTTCGGATGTTGCCTTCCATGACAGAAGGATACCTATACCTGTGAGTTCTTTCAGACGTGTTAAGGATATTTATCCACTGACAAGTTACCCATATGAGTTCTTTTTTTTTACTTATTTAATGGTTATGGCATGCACATAGAAGTTGTAATATGATTTTTTCTGGTAGTTAGGTAGAAGCTGATTTGTTATTAATTTTTCTGACAGTGCTTTATGTTTTAACATAATTAACCTTGTCAGCATTGTTTTTGATGAACAATTCTATATTTCATTCTCATCTTACTCGTTCATTGTTTGTTGATGTGAAATTAGGTATTTCATTATAATGTTTAATTCTATTTTGAATTTTTTATGGCACTATACAGAGTAGTCAAGTTATTCATTTGGATGACAATTTCATGTATTGAACTTCGCTCGTCACTTGGAGACCTCCATTGATGACAACATAATGTCCAGCATTGGAATAATATAAATATGAAACTTTGTTACTTCTTCCCTAAATATTTTGGTCCCTTTCAAGTATGTCTCTGACTGAAATATCCATTCATTTACGAAAAAGATATTCGGCTGGTGGACATATTTCTATTATTCTAAATTAATAGACCATGGAAACTTCCGTTGTGCCTAAGAATTCTTTACCTTATTAGTCTATTATGCTTATAATGGGCCTTAAATTTATTTTATACAGGTATTTGATCTGTATGGAACTGGAGCTCGCAGTACATTTTCCACTCCTAATCTGATGAAGGATCTAAACTTGAAGGTACCCCATTTATAACTCTTTATCATACTTGTATCCTGCTGAAATTTATACAGTTTGTTTATTTAATTCCACATACTACATAAGTGTAATAAAGCTTGTGGTTCTGGGAGTGGCTTACTTAGTATCTGTAATAACTGTAAAATAATGACCAACCATATGGGGATAAAGTTCCTTTGTATGTTGAGATGGGGAGAAGAAATTTATGAATACGGCAAGGACCAGCATGCATTTGGGCTAGTAAAAATGTTTGTGGCTTTTGTGACTATCAACTAATGGATGTTTTCTTTGGTCCTCTAATCTATGTTATACTATTTGTCCAAAAGCCCTCAACGATTCTGGTAACATGCTTGCATCTTCTATTTTGTAGGTGGGTAAATTGTCCACTGGCGATTCTTTGGATATGTCCCCACATGATGAAGCAGCAATTATGGCAAATGATGCTACAATCAAAGATATGGAGGTCGGTCCTTCATTGTGCTTTTTTTCATTTTCGTCCTTATTCTGTTATTCACATAAAGATATACTACTACCTAGTTGCTTAACAGAAATGTACTGTTGACTCCAGAATTCTTCTCTTTTTCCCTGGAAGATGGATGCTGGTAGTGAGGAAACTAGGCTAGGTATGAAACTGGGATCAGGAGATAAACAACACTGTTAATTTGATGGAGTGAAAACTAGGCTAAGGTCCACCCCTGATGCTTGAAAGTCAACAAGCTGACAAGTTGACGATTCTTGTAATCAAATGATGAAATATCTTCCTAACTTATAATCTTTTTACTCAATAAAATGGTGTCAGCTATAGTGAACAAGTCACCATGGAATTGTGTTTCTTTACTTTTAGCCTAAAATTACATACATTTGTCATCCTGAATATAGCCCATTAAGATGACTGCTACATCCTCTGCTCCTCATTAGCATTGGTTTCCTTTGACGAGTATAATCGTTTGCTCGTGAAAGGAGGGCAATGTTTTGCTTCAGTAATTAGAAAAAAGATCCAGCTCATCAGCTAATTGTGAAAAAAAATGAAATTTGTTATTTAGTAGTGAGTTATGTGATATCCCATTAAGATGCAATTTTGGAAACATTAAAGCTCTTAAACGAATAATGGCTCCTTCCACATCGACAAAACATGCTTTTTATATGGTCAATTAGAATGTAAAATTTATTCTGGAGTTTTGGTGCAGCGGCAGGACTTTAAGAACATATGCGACACATCTACCTATTCATTAAGCCTTCACCAAGTCTTCAGCACATCTACCTATCCATTAAGCCTTCACCAAGTCTTCTTAAGCACTCAGTCTTCTTACATTACATATTAACATATGGCAACTTCATTGAATTTTAGTGCTAGTTAACTTGAAATTTATCAACATTTTCTTCATAAATATTTTTTTCTCAGGGAGCAGCAGTGGCGTACGTGGCCGAGCTACTCTCGGTCCCAGTGATCTTTATAAAAGCAGTGACAGATCTTGTAGATGGAGAGAAGCCAACGGCCGAGGAGTTCTTGCAAAACCTAGTGGCTGTCACCGCAGCACTAGACCAGGCCGTTACCGATGTTGTCGAGTTCATCAACGGTAAATGCTTATCTGATCTCTAAAAGGCGTCCCTGCGATCATTCTTTGGAAGCCCTTGGATTTATATTACGACAGCAGATTTCCACAGAAACTTGAGATATTTTTCAGACTGGACATTGAATTTGTATGGCCATATAATTAAACTTTTTATATAGAGATAGTTGTAATTTGTTCTTGTTGTATGATAGCTAGCTATCAAAGTTTGCTAGATATCCTTGTTATGGACTATAGTCCATTTTAGCCACGAATTTTGGTTATTTGCTAATGTTATGGTTTTTGCTGCCTGCTGGGTTACCATTAGTTTCACTTGCGTTCAGGATAGTATAATGATCATCTTTATCAATGTTGCATGCAGTTTTTTATCCGTTTTCTGAAATGCGCTATGAAGCTAGCCCGCTTAAAGTTTTGATGGAAGTTGCTGTCTACTTGTCAACGACAACGTCACGAGTATCGACATATATGAAGCGAAGCTGCTTGCAATTTAGATTTTTGTTGTGGTTGCACACAGTGAGCCTTTCCTGAAGCACTTAGACTAATCTGTCCCTTGGAACCTCCTTGGTGCCAACGTACTTTAAGTTGTCTAATCTGTCCCACAAGTGTTCTTTCTACAGCTATAAGGTTAGGTTCTTTCTGGAGAACTTGCAGCAAGACTTGTGTTTTTGTATAAAATTACAAAGGCGAAAAGGTTGGACTAAATTTTGAATAAATAGATGAGAGGAGAAAAGGCATCGGGTGCTGAGCGCTTAATACTCTTCGTGTTTGTTTACGAGGCACTTCAACAAACCCCTGCATTTGCTGTGACACATTACAAGCGCTCAACTCTTTTTCTTTTCCGTATATGGATTTTTATGTTCTTTACTTCCAGAATCTTCCTTCTTCATCATCTTTTTTACATTCTTAACAACCATAAATAAAATATGCCATCTCTACCAAAATTGAAGAGGCTAAATTACATGAAACTACCCTTAGTTATTAGTGTCTTTACACATGCATTATTTTTATAAATTTTTTTTTGAATAAGCTTCCTAAAAGTACTACGCTTAGGGTAATTTAGCTGGGGGAAAACTCTCTTAAAACCGAAGTTTATGGGAGTTTACTGTAATATATAAATAGAAGGTAGTTTAGTGAAGTATTGGACCAGTGCGCCAGCCCAATAAGGAAACGGGTCAACCCGATACAGACCCGAATCCATATTCTAGTGGATCCAAGCTGAAAACGACTCGAGGTTCGCCTTAGTCTCTCTCCTCTCTCTCTCTCTCCTTCTAACCGCCGTCGCTGCCGCTGCCGCCGACGAGGCGCCGATTTGAACCAGGGTTCAGGCCTCGCTGTTGAGGTAAGCTCTCTAAGCCCTCTTTTCTTCGTAATTTACTCCTGCAAAGTTTAGGGTTTGATGCTAATCATTGGAAGACGAAGAGGAAGGAGGGCTTGAAGAGTGAGAATTAGGGTTTGGTTCAACTAATTCACTAATTCTCCATTTTTAAAACCCAATACAGTAAAGTTTGGTTCTTGGCCACTGATTTAGGCATCCTCTTCTGCCTATCACTCCAATTTCTTACAAAAGAGATTGTTTTGAAAGCCTCATTTGGCGACGAGGTCACAGTTTCCGAAACCCCGGCCAAAACTTGAAACACGGTTTCAAAACGTTTCACGGGGCTCGAAACCCCTTTTTTTGTGAACTCCTGAATTTTTTTTTATAAAAGAAGTAAATTAAACGAAACCTTGTTTACATAAACTATGTTGCCAAACCCCAATTTTTGGACACCACAGTTTGCACGTGTGCGCGTCTTGGTTTCGTTCAACTTGATCGAAACTGGGTTCTTGTAACCTTGTTTCCAAACTACCCCTTAATCACCTATTTGGGTATGGAATCAAGAGTTATGAAAATCGGAGTTTATTCGTAAGTGGAGGTAGAGATGATGCAAACTCTAATTTGCAAGGTCCTGGCTCCACTTAAAATTTTGTCTTTTATGGGGTGTTTGGCTTTGGAGTTATCTAAACACCAAAATGTGTTTTTGTCTCATTTTTTCCTTCTTTTGGGAATTTAGAAATCTTTTGTTGGTTTAGAGTGTCATAAACTTGGTTATCCCAACTTTGGAGTTTATATAACTCCAAAATGAGAGTCAAACATGGCATAGTTATGATTTTGGAGTTAAGTTTAGATAACTTTAGAAACTCGGTTATTTAAACTTAACTCCATTCCCATACAGGGCTTAAACATTCTCCTGTAAAATTAGGTTTAAAGGTAACCATGGACAAGAGAGGATTTTACTATAATCCTAAATACAACCGGTCAATGTCCTCTAATTCTTCTAGTTCTAGACAAGTGTACAATTTTTAGAAGAAGGGAAAGACATAGAGTTGCTAAAGGTAATTATATTCAACCCAAAAAATGTACTTGAAGTTGTGTATTGAAGGTTTTTCTTTTTTCTGAAATATGGGCAAGGGATGACTTTGTTTTAGAGACAGGAAGTGGTGTGGAAGAGTGGTTATGATGTAATCCTATGAAGCATGGAAATGGATATGAGCATCCGATACCATACGAATACGCGGAAACGCAATTTTCCAAAAATCTAGGATACAAGATACGTTTTTATATTGAATGTATATATATATATATATATATATATATATATATAGAGAGAGAGAGAGAGAGAGAGAGAGAGAGAGAGTAACGAAGAAAAGAGGCCTTATGAGGCTTTTTGGTTACGTGGCGTCAAAAATCTATATCTTCCACCATTTTATTTGACGATCGGTACACATCGTCATTATCGTCATCATGTAAGATGTGGATATACCAAATTTCATGTGATCCCACCACCTTTTCACCATTGAATTAGCAATGTAAAAAGTTTTATTGTCGGTAAACCGTTAATTTTGCACCCACTAAGTCAACGGTGAAAAAGTGGTGGAATCATATGAAATTTGTTGTATCCACATCTTACATGATAAAGATGATGGTGCCGATCGTAAAAAAAATCGTGGAGGATGTATTTTTATGACACCATAGGAGGAAATTCCCTCCTATGGCACCTTTCCTCCATTATTCTCATATGTGCGCACGCGCGCGTATATATATGTATATGTTAATTTTTAATATATACATAAATATATAAATAAATAGAAGAGCAAGATTACATCACATATATTCTATTAATACTTTAGCATGCTATTCTAAGTAAACAATGCTAGCATTCTCATTTATCATGTTATATGTCAAAAGGCTTTGATTTCACATACCAATTCGATCTCATCATATATTATTTCTCTCAAATAGCATTCAATTACTTTCAATTGAATAATTGAAACATGACATCATAACATTAAATCATAAATCTAGCTATAATCCGGAGAGAGTTGATTCAAACCGATCAAAGGAGACTGTGGCGAGGTCTCAAGTTGCGTGCAATCTCCGATGGGGTCTCAGATCCAAGGACGCATGACCAGTCCTAGAATTTGTTGATGTTTTAAAACCCCCGAAGGTATCGGAGTTAAAGGTAAAAGTAATTAGGGTCAACTATCAGTCTCGAATTGAAAAAATAACCATCATGAATCGGGCGAGTTATCCGATTCGCAAATCGAGAAATATCCCAAAGTTTCCAAATATTTTTTTGATTTTTTAAAAATAAAAAATAGACGATTCGCCTTTCCGAGAGTATCCGATACGCATTTGAGGACGATTCGTGAGGTTGTTTGGAGTATCCGTGCTTCATAGATGTAATCTAACACCTCATCCTAATTGTTTCTTTAATTTGTTTTTTTTTAAACTTTTCAGCTGATGATCTTATAGGAATATGTAAAATTTGTGCCAAGCAACTACTTTTAAGCAATAGCTCAATCTTTTCTTTGAGTTGTATCTTCTATTCTCTGCAAAATGATTGGAAAACCAGCAGTAACAATTTTCATAACTTATTAACAGAAAGGTGCTGTGTTTTAATGCTAAATCACGTGTGGATATCGGCTTCGGAACTTCTCGTTGATCAACTTTTTCCAATCTGACTAAATAGAATCTGACCAAGGGATGTATGGTGTTACACTAACTGCTTGCTTGTCACAGAGATGAATTTTTGTTATCCACATTGGTAAAAAGGTTTTCTTCTCCTGAATGAATCAATAAGAAGATAAGTGCTGCTTTTGTTTGTTTATCTTCTTTTTCTGGGTTATTGTTCCGGGCCTTAGTTTCTTGTTTTGTGTAAATAGCAGAAGATGCCCATTGAAGCAAGACATTGACTAATTTGTGGAAACTCGGTTTGTTTGCTACTTTGCTTCTCATGCAAATTATCATTAAAGAAAAAAACAAACATTGTCCATATGTATGTGCAAGGTGTATCGGACCTTGCATGACATTCTATTGGCTAAATGTTGGTTAGTAGAGGGACCTGATGTTTTTATGTTTTCTTATTGATATAAGCCATCATTTCTTTTGCTCCGTGCATTGTAGCTTCCTTTTCTTTCATGAAAGGTTCATTAGCCCTTCTTTGTAAATTTCTATGATTGTAAGCTGGTCAGAATACAAAGATAATGAAAAATATATATGTTTCATGGGATTAAGTATGCATACCCTGGTATATCTGTTTGTGGCTATTTCCATAGAGAGGGCAAGTTGCTAATGGAGAAATCAGCATGCGTGGTTGTTTACTTCATATCAGTTTCTTGCATTTTCTTGTGCTATTTTACCATTTCCTATAATTAACATACTGATTTATTAACTTGTAACTACACCTAATTGTTATATTGCTATCTTGATAATTTTGGACTGTTGCTATTCCTATCTGGGTATGTCAGGATTTTCATTTCTTCTTCGTGCAACATTTTTATTAGGCATGGCATGGCTTTTGGAGTTTTACAAACGAGTAGATAAATTTGAACTACGGTTTTCTATTTCTGTGATTCTCTTATTTAAATGTGGTATAAGAGCTCAGTTGATTTGCATTTATATGCAAAGGTTTATCATGTCTAATTAATTTGTATGAAGATAATATCAGATCATATCATCAATCCGGATGCTGACAAAAGGAAGGAAAGTCATTGGAAGGGAAGAGACCATGGCCCACTGCGCATTCGGTGCCGCCGCCGATGATGCCATAATCAAGCACCGTTTGCTCACACGCACCACCACCACAAGAGGCGAGCCGCCATTAAAGAAGCTTCAGAAGAAGTTCATCTCATTTGCACTCGAAGTCGAGAAAGACAGTGATAATTATAGCGACTGCGATAAATTTTACAAGGCCTTCTTGCAGGAGATGGCGACTTTCGAGGTTCCCTTGCTTAAAAGCAAAGCTGTGGTCGATGCGAACCAACGAGAGAAAGAAAGCTTTAATGAACTTCAAGAACAAATTCAAAGACAAATATTGGAGGCAAAGGACAATATTGAGGAGTTGAAGACGCAATTAGAGGAGAGCAAGATTGAGAGGAAGCACAAAGAGGAGTGCGAGGCCATAAGGAGGCTGATTGCTTTGCAGCCTCCGAGGTCTGAAACCCAGAAGATTATATGTGATCTTGAGAAGGAAATAGCGTCTTTGGAGGCTGAGAATGTTGCAGGTGTGAGGACGTTGGAGCTGAGGAAGAAACAATTCTCTCTTTTGTTGCATGTGGTAAGTTTTTTTTTCCCCTTAAAATTATTTTATGGTATCTTTTCCACATATTTATTTATTTATTTATAGTTAACAACACCAAATAGATGGGAGAACACTTGTTTTTGAGATATAATATTTTGTGTTTGCCTCTGCTCTCATAGAAATGATCAAGGAATTTTGGGTGTCTAGGTTTTGAAAATAGTTTAACACCACAGAAGTAACAAGAAGAATAGAAAAGCCTGAAATTTAATCTTGAAACTTTTTTGAATGTTGGATTAAATATAAACAAGAGATTGTGCTACATGAATTGAGGTCTTTGCCTACTTAATTCTTTAGGAGAATTTAATATTCGTTTTGGCTAAAATCTAAAAGTATCATATTCTAAGTCAAGGAAAAAAAACAATTACTCTTAGTAATATGCACATAGGGTACTGAATCACTAAAAATATAACATATATTTTTTCATATGATAATCTCTGCAAAATGGCTAATTAATTTTCCATCTAAATCTTTAGAAATTTTGGATGTTTGGCAACTGTTTGCCCTTATATTTTGGGTTAATTGCTTATACTAACCTTTCATCTATGGTTTGTACATCACTTATAACCTAGGAAGCATGGACACTTCCATTTGCTCGTCGTGTCCGTCACGTATTGGATGCTGTGTCGAACACTTCTTCATAGCATAGGAGATTGAGAAATATGAATGTGAAATATATGTGTGAACTACTTTGCTATGTTCGAGGATACAAGAATATTAAATACTTCATATCTCGCTCATGATAGGCAACAACTAGATAGTGTAAAGATCAAAATTGATGACAAATAATGAAATCGGGTCTATAAAGTCGGCTCCAATTTAAAAAAGGTCAATATTTTTTAACTCTTATGAATTGTATTCATGTGTGTTTTACTTTTAGTTTTATATATATTTGTGCAAAAAAATCATGATTTTGCATACAGTTATAACCTTGATTTTTTTTGTACTATTAAAGTTGTAGCAGTATATATTTCTTCTCATGGTTTATTATATTTTGTTTAATATATATAATTAATATACAACTAAATAATATAGTCGTGTCCCCGTGTCATCTTTTTTTACAAATTTGCCGTGCGGTGTGCCCATGCCCTTGTCCGTGCTTCATAGCTTATAAGTTATATAACCCTTCAACTGATTTGGTAGCACCTAAAAGTAATCCCATTGTGTTAGAAACAGATATAAGGTGAAGGGTGTTATATGCAACTAAACGTGATTTTGATGAAAATGTAGTTGAGTTAATAAACATTATTTATTATAAGGGTAGATTTTATAAGCACCATCGACTTTTCAGCGTTTTTGAGACAACACCAGGTATGCTCAAGGCACTTTGGGGTTATCCATTCCACTCCTATCTTGCATGAGTTAACGAAACCAACAATTATAGACATTGCTAGCTCGGGAGGTTTCATCGTAGTAGTAAATTTAATGGTGTTGTATCTCAATAACCCCGAAAAGCCGCGGACGTTTTATAAAAGCTACCGTCAAAATGCGGACGTTTTATCATACTATCATATTCGTTTTGGTTGGATCCTTTTATATCTTTGAATTCCTATCTTTAATCTCGAGGACTGATACTTCCAATCCCGTGGTCTGCAGGTGGATGAGTTGCAGAACACCATCGAGGACGAGCAGAAGAGTTTAGCCAACGAGCTGAGGAACGTCATGGAAGAGACCAGGAATGGCTTTGAAGACGACGGGGGCTCGGAAGCCATGGCTGTCAACTAAGCATATATAGTCTGATGAAATCTTTTGCTTTTTGGAGCAAAGGGTGTATTTGTTTGGATCTCTCCAGACTTTAGCAAGCAAAATGTAATGATCTGCTTTGTGCACTGCCTTATGTAAAGACATGATGATCTTGATTTGGAATGCTATCGAAGAGGTTGATTTGTTGGCTTTTGCATTAAGGTTGAAACTGTAATGTGTTGAATTTGTTGTTATAAGATTGAAAAATATTTAGATTTTCTTAATAACTTGGACCGGAGACCTTCAGTGTGTTAGACTGGCTTGATGACCGACTCCACCATGACACCTTTTTACTATAAATTACTTATTAAAGATCTTTTAATGTTGCAAACAATAACTCTTGTGACCTACGAAGTTAAGCAATGGCAGGGTTAAGGGATGTATGTAAACGAATCGGAAATAGATGTTATCGTATCCATATTTGGCAGTTATATAAGTATTCGAATACGAATACAAATAATTTATCAAAAATGAAAATTACTTCTGTATTTGATAAAAGTTGGATACGGATACGGATACGAAATGAATGTTGGAAAAAATATACCTGGTAAATGTAATAAAGTTTCAATCTATAAAATCAGATACAATATGGAAATGATATATGTAGGAAAAGAAGGGCAATTTAGGAATAAAACAGCCTAGAAATATAAAATCTAACCGTCATGGAGGAGCGTTGCAACGGAAAATAACAACGGGGATTCTGTGATGGGCTTAAAATTCAGAATGATCTTTGTCCATTGAGTTTAACCACGGGATGTAGTTGGTGAAATAAACCATAAATATTTGATGTAAAAGCAAATTGATGATTAGGAGCCTCTTGTTTATAGCCTTTTCTTTCCTTTTTTTGGTTCACCTTTTCTTTTTCCTTTTCCTTTATTTTCTTGCATAATTAAAAGTAAATGACTAAATTGCCCATCCTATCCGTATTCCACACCACTAAAGCAAGACGAGGTCTTTTCAGTAATTACCAAAAAAATTCAATGTTCCGGTTTCCAGTCCACTCATCTTGGAATCCCAACTCTACCCTTGGAAAAACCATCAACGACATCCAAGTACAAGCTGGGACCCATCCCTAACCAGGGGCATATCCGACATTTGACATCCATCGGGATATTTTTCGAGCTACCAATATAGCAAATGCAAATGGTCCGACGATGTGATATGAAAGAAGCTAAGAGATGACGGGAGCACAAACGGTTGTGATGATGATATTTACCGGGTACAATAGTAAAATTTATTTCTGACACCTATCACTGTCCATATTTACATCCGACGATGATTGCACGACTATTAAGTCCCCTCCGTATAAATTTTTAACATGACCAATATCTACCATATTAATGCCAAAAAATGAGCGTATGGAACAAGTGCAAAAGAAACCCCTCTAATTTTCTTCGGTTTCAGCGATGTGTCAAAAATTGATAATTTAGATTTATATTAAACTAGAAATAAAAAATAAAATATGAAGATTTTGGGTTATTGTTGCTACACATTCGTAACAAACTATATGTCCCTGTTACTAACTCTTCTTTTTCTCACGTTCTCGTCTCAACAGCTAATCCTTCACAAATTTTTTGCAAATCTTTGTGATGTAAAAATATATAGCATACAAGTTGGATATAAGGGGCTGTTTTGTTGCAAGATTATGAAATTTGGATTCCAAAATAGCACGGTTGAAAATTTACGGATTTGGTAATTTGTTGTTTGGTTGGTTTTGGATTCCGAGTTTTAGATTTGTAGATGCTTATAATCTTTGTTTGGTTGGTAATAAAAATGTGGGATTTGGATTTGAAGATTTTAGAAAGAGATATATAGAGAGAGGATTATTAAATAAATAAAGTACACGCGTCTCATCTAAAACTATAATGAATAGTGCGAAATCCTTAAAAAAATTTAGGATTCAAGAAACCTTGTTTTGTGATGGGCCCCACATAAAAAACAAAAGAATCCTATAAATCCTAATCTCCTAACCAAACACCGAATCTTTGGAATTCTATGATTCCACGGTCCAAATATTCATAATCCGACAACCAAACAGGCCCTAATTGACTGGGGGTAAGAACTTATTGTAGTTGATCCACCCTTGCTGAGACCCACCCATAACGAGGTGCGTTTCAGGCGTTTAATGTCCATGGGGATATTTGTTGACATATCCTCTCTCGCTTTTACTCTCTTTTCTTAATTTAAAAAAATATCTGATTCTGATCCCCACCCCCTCCATCCCCGATCGCTGTCCCCGTCACCGTTAGGATTACGGTTTTAGGGGTTTGGCTCACTCGCTTCGCGTATCGACCGATCGTCGATGGACGGCGTCTCGGCGTCGGAGGCGGCAGCGGCGGCTGGAGCGTCCGCGAACGGCGGGTCGGCGCCTCCACCGCCGTTCCTGAGCAAGACGTACGACATGGTGGACGATCCGGCGACGGACGCGATCGTGTCGTGGGGCCCGAACAGCAACAGCTTCGTGGTGTGGAACCCGCCAGAGTTCGCGAGGGATCTGCTACCCAAGTACTTCAAGCACAACAATTTCTCCAGCTTCGTGCGGCAGTTGAATACTTATGTGAGTATCTTTCTGTTTAGTTCTGTTCAGAAAATTTGACCGTTCTTGGTGTTTCCTTAAAAAATTCGGTGGTTTCTTTATTAAATTTGTGTTTTTTTTTAAAAATTATTTTTCCTGTTGGTGTTGGAATTGAGCAGGAGGGATGCACATTTTTTCTTTCTTTGCCAATTTTCGAAAAATGTTGGGAAATAATGTGGGTGGATTTGGGGGATTAAGGATTGAAGTGGTAAGTTGGGGCTTATGATTTTTATATGAATAAAATTGTGATTGAGGTTGGGGTTGGGGATTTTAGCGTTTGTGCGGTCTCATAGGGGATCACTAATGCTACCGGCAATGGATGGGGAGAAAAAAGGATCTCAGATTGGGTTAGGTGCTGGAAGGCGAGTCTTGATTTGGGAATTAGGGGTTGTCGCCCCGCCATTTTCTGACCCTGCACTGTCTAATGTATATTAGATAATCAACATCAAATCTGTAGTTTGACATACAAACATTCCATAAGTAAGAGAATTGTACACCTACTGTTATGGTAGAAGTTCAAGGTGTTGTGAAACAGGTGCTCTAGATAGTCCGATGCCATTCAGTCCGAAGCCCTAAAATAGTTTGGCTCCTCTTATAGAAACAAGATCAAAGGTTGCACGTTTCTTGGAATTTAATTTGGGCTTTCACCTTTCTTGAAAGTAGATCAAGGCTTTCATCTTTCTTTAAGTATCATTATTCTGTAACAAAGGATGATGGAAATTCTTATATCCAATTAGATTATTTGTGCTGACAGACACACATTTATAAACGAGACGTCCTTGCTTGATTTGGTTAAGACTTCCCTCCAATCCAATTAATTTTGTATTAGCCAAGATCACTGACATAACGGAAAGTAAGGACTATAGTACCATACCATATGAGTAAGCACGTTAGAGATCAAATAATATACTTTTGAGACGGTGCAGTCAATGTGCAATGCTCAGTGCAAAACACAAAGGGTGTAATCGGCCCGAGACAAAGGTGTACACGCGAGTGTGTGAGACGCATAAGTTTATAATGTGTATAATATAATTCACAAATGCATTTTACACATAATTAACAACTATAATATATATGACTTGTAATGAAAAGAGATGAAGAAATAGGCATACCTAAAATCGAATTATCACAACACGCAAAAAAAATATTAATCTAAAAAGACTATTAAGTCTTCAAGAATTAGCTTAAACAACAAAAATCATTTATAGCATCCACAACAAATATAAAGCCTAATTTAAAGAGTAGAGGGGAAGAACCCATCTAGGGGGAAGAGAAGAGGAGAAGAGCGAGGCGACAACAAAGAAGTTGACGAAGAGGAGAAATCGACGAAGTCTCGGCCTTGGGACTTTTAGAAAACCCTAATTGCTACTCGCTATCGATTTTCCTTTCTTGAAAAGATTCTTTCGTCTCGGGTTGCAATTATAAGTAAAACATATTGTGTTTTGGGTATCAGGTTCGATTTAGCAAGATATCCCAAATTCAATACAAATTGGACTGCTTAAGGATTAATTTGGACCAAGGCGTGCGCTTTGCGTGAGGTGCACTACTCGAGCACCAATGCAGACGCCTGGTGTTGAGTAGCGCCTTAGCTCACTGTAAGGTGCAACCTTGCGCCTGCTTGTGCCATGTCCCTCAGGCACTGCTCGAATGTATTTAATTGCACTATTTTATGAGTAATTATATAAGAATGGCATGCCAAAAATATTTGCAATTGTCTTAAAAGATCTAAGGAACAATGTTTTAAATTTCGGATGTCAGTGTCGTATCGACCTGAAGATTTTAATGTCAGATATCATGAAATGTCGGGTGATATTATGAAACATCGGATTCTACATATTTGTAATGTAAACGTCATTTATATAACTTACTTTTTGAAAAAATATTAACTTATTCATATTTTAGTTTTATTAAATTTATATCTCTCTCAATAGCTCAGTGGTAGAGCGGTCGTCTATTAAGCGAACGATCGTAGGTTCGAATCCTACATGAAACTAGGATTGGATGAGGGGAGATGAAATGAGGTTCTCGCAAAGTAAGTTGGTCCAAATGGACGGATTATTTACAAAGCCTAAAAAAAAAAATCACCATCAATTTTTTGCTCTTAACGATAAATGTTGGTTTTAACGTCGACATCGCGACATCTCGGCCGACATTCACCAAATATTGTTATCTTATTTTCTTTTGCATGTATGTGTCGTTTTTTTCCAAAACCGACGTTCGGCGATGTCGTCCGACATTTAGTTGATTTTTGCAGGTTAAAAGATATCCTATTAATGTAAATTACTAAGCATGCTCTCAAATAGATCTATATAATATTTTAATATATTTGGAGTCGAATAATCTACACCTAAATAATCTACACCTAATTATTGAAGTGTCAAGTAATCAAATAGCTAGAGTGCCAGACCATGTAACCAAATAATTAGCCCAACTATTAAATCAAAAACTTAACTCAACCCATCATCTCAAAGAGTCCTAATGTTTGTTGTCGGGACTGATAGCCATGGATATCAAATTCCACTTGATGTTTTTTATCACTGAATCAGACTAAGATAATAAACGAAGTCTTGATCTACACAGCTCCTGGCTACTTTTTGTTGGGTGTTGTGGCAGATTATAGAAGTAGGTCCCATTGTTATAGCTTCCTTGATCAACTTAAGAAAGCATGTAGCTAAGCATGGATTTGAACTGATCCATGGCCGATGTTATGAGAAAATTATCATGATGGTGGCGGATCGAAGCGGCGGCAATGGACTGGCTAGAGTCTGTAGTGTCTTGAGGTGGCACCGGCGACAGCCTAGTGGCGGCTTGAGGTGACGCCGGCGATGGCGGCTAAAGGCCCGTGGCTTGGGGCCAAAGCCTGGAATTGGTGACTTCTCTTCTTCCTCGCTCTTTGAAGTGATGCTTGATTTGAGGAATAAGGTCATGGTTTGTTAAATGAGTGGCTTGGGTTTGTATTGTACAGTGTAGGGATGGTTGTGATTTGTGGATATCAGGATTTTTAGATCAAGGTTTCTAATACCGGTTTCGGAATAGTATTGAATACGTGTTTTCTATATCATGTACGACCAATATCGTCCTGTCAGTAAGAATATATTAGCTTTATCATATTGAGAGGGGTGCCAATTTGAGATATCGACTATATGACCAATATTTGATCCAGTGTCTGAGACGACATATAAAATTTTAATGAGTTGCTAGGACATTATATATTAGCCTGACGGCACCATGGTCTATTTTTGTCACTTTTTAATCATTTCCCTTACTGAATTAAAATGTTCAACCTGCAACATGTTATTGGCCTCGTAGCATTAA
The DNA here is from genome assembly GCA_030015575.1 of Agapanthus africanus. NCBI lineage: Eukaryota > Viridiplantae > Streptophyta > Magnoliopsida > Asparagales > Amaryllidaceae > Agapanthus > Agapanthus africanus. The sequence goes on along the minus strand of JASDDO010000024.1, from coordinate 348,093,436 downwards.
TACATCACCATGTTTTTACCTTGGTCCACTTGAGCTTTTTAACCTGTAGGGCATGATCTAGTAAGCAACCTTCTTGTACCTTATCAATATAAGAAACCAGTTATGCTATGCAAGCTTCTCCGCATCACAATATCCGTTATGCAAGTAGGTTGCTTTAGAGAACAAAACATATGCAGCTCTCTCTGGTGGAAAATGGATAATTTTTATGACAATGTTAGATGCAGCAGAGATGTTTCCAAATATATGATCCTTTACATGTTGTGAGCTCTGTAAATCATGATATGCAATGTCCATCTTAATGTTTAAATATGCATGATCCACGCGTTGTATTACTTTTTCTTATTATTGTAATTTACCTTTTTATAATTTTGACGGTTAGAACTTGACACTACTTAAAAGTTAAAACGGTTGATGCTCGACAGCTGGTCATAAACTTTGTCAAATCTTTATTGTATCGTTGCTTATAACTTATCCCATATTGATGAAAAATACAGTTAAACATGCAATCAAATGTTTTGGTCAGTCTGTTCTGCATACTATGTACCCATAAATTTATTTCTTAACCATTTGTTTCTGCAGGGTTTCAGAAAGGTTGATCCTGATCGATGGGAATTTGCGAACGAGGGGTTCTTAAGAGGCCAGAAACATCTTTTGAAGACTATCAGCAGGAGGAAGCCATCACATGTACAGTCTCAATCTAATCAGCCTCCGCCACAGAATGCCAGTGTCTCAGCTTGTGTCGAGGTAGGCAAGTTCGGGATCGAGGAAGAAATTGAACAGCTCAAGAGGGACAAAAATGTACTTATGCAAGAGTTAGTTCGGCTTCGTCAACAGCAACAAACTACGGACCACCAGCTACACACTTTAGGGGAACGGCTTCATGGAATGGAGCAAAGACAACAACAAATGATGTCATTCTTGGCCAAGGCCATGCAGAGTCCTGGCTTCTTAGCCCAACTCGTGCAGCAAAATGACACGAACCGGAGAATCACTATAGGGAACAAGAAGCGACGTTACCCAAAACAAGAACGGGAGCTGGGTGGCAAGAGCTCGTCCCCTGATGGGCAAATAATCAAGTACCAACCCTTGATCAATGAAGCGGCGAAAGCAATGCTGATGCAAATTCTCAAATTGGACACATCCCCAACTCCAAAGTTGGAACCTCTAAGCAATTCCGATGGTTTCTTGATCGACAATTTCCCTTCGGAGTTGAACCCGCTGGATAACATAACTTCTCAGTCTCGTAACTCAGGAGTTACCCTTAAGGAGGTCCCTACAAATTCAGGCATCCCTTATCTACCTTCAACCTCAGGTGGTGTTAGTATGGTTCCAGAGCCAATTTTGCCTGGATTAACTCCGATACAAGGAATGGTGATGAATGGAGATTCCATGAATATTCCAGCTGAGAACTATGTGGAACCGATTCCAGCAGAACTCGATGAACGAGTTCCTGTTGATTTAGAATTGGACAATATACCAGATGATATGGGTTTCTTGGACGACATGGGAAATCTGCCAAGTATTGAAGATCCTTTTTGGGAGCAATTCCTTCAGAGCCCTGTCGATGCAGGTGATGATTCGGGCACACAAGAAAACAATGAGATGATGACCGAAGCGCACAATGGCTGGGACAATGCTCTTCAAAATACAGACAATGGTCAGGACAATGGTCACAATATGGATAATCTCACTGAACAAATGGGGCATCTATCATCAGAGAACAAGAAGTAGGATCGAAATATATATACTAGGTTTCAATTGGTCGGATGCTTGAGTCAATGGGTGGATGAATGATATCTCGAACCCCGATGTCATGTCTGAAACTGTGCCCTTTTTGTGCCTGAAAGCTGTACAAGTCTGAGCAGTCCTGTTGGTTTTGACCTCCTGTTTTTAAAACAGGGGGCTTGTTCTTTAGATGTTAATATACACTAGCATTGCACCCGTGCACGGAAGAACATAAATTAAGAGTAATGAAATGATGAAAACTACTTCAAAATGAATTTGAATTCTATTTGTACTTTATGCTTTAATTCGAAAGCCAGATTAATTATACTCAATGATTCAAAGCTAGATTAATTATACTCAAGGAGAACTCATGCAAAGCAGTAGTTAATAATAACCCTTTAATAATCCTTTTAGGATGCGCTTGGTAAGCGGTAATCCTAGATTTCCATTAAATATTACCAAGTTTGTTTTGATGTAAAAAATATTTTCGGGAATATAAGATTAGCATGGTAATCGAATATCCCAAATCATGTAAATCTTATAAATCTTATTCTCATCCAGGTCGGTGTCTATAACAAAATTATCCCTAAATATTCCCACCTAATACAAAATTTGTCACAACCGGCTCTGCTTGCTTATCGCAGCCTAGTCGTCGTCCCGTCATCCCACGCCGATCGATCGGCTGGCCATCGACAGTCCATCGGCTATCTGTCGCTGACCTTTCCCCTTGCCACCCTCCGGTCGTCCGTAGGCGCACCACCCGCTGGCTGTCTTTTGCCGTCCATCCACACCGGCGAGACTGGTTGTATACACCAATCCACAATGGTAAGAAAAATGATAGCCCATCATGTAATTGTTGAGATTATAAAGCATTGTTAGAACTTGAAAACATAAGTAATGTAATTTTGTCAATATACACATAAATGTACATGGGAAGAATAGCTTACAATCTCTCCGTTAACTCCATTAACTGACATCTTTTAAGACAAATTGTTGTGGTCGATGTAAGGATTCACGAGTTATTTATAAGAATGAAAAGGTAGGAGTTGTTGTAGAAGGCCGAGATAAAAAATCATTTAATATCTTAAATGCAGCACAAGACATACCGGATTTATATGTTGCATTGAAGGTCATTTTTACATTAACAAATAGTATGCTTGTTGAAATTCTATGCTTGCTTCACTGCACATATTAAATTCATTTGTTTGTTTGCAATGTTCTTTTACTTCACTACACATAACTTGATATAAATTATTATCATTATTCATGACTATGGTGGTTGAAACATGAAAATGAGCATATATAGATTGAATTATGGTAGACAAAATATGTGCTTTTATATGCGTATCTAATAGTCATAAATAATTTGGGGGTAAAATTGGCATCTTGACAACATTCTGCCACCAATGTGTATGGTTTTTCATCATGTATATAGATCCTCAGAGTCAATTAAATATAGAGTGAAGATGAGATTAGAGAACTTTGACTTAGTTATAAACGAACAAAAAAGCCGGTGAAGCATGTGATTTGAACAATATTCAATAAATGTAAAATCTATTAATCTTCCGATCTTGTCTCTTCTTCTCTTTTTTCTTTTCTTTTTCTCTGCACTATTATCTGCAAATTTTATTTGTTAGAAAGTGACTGGACACTTAGCCTACATCTAAGATGTGATAATTATCTACCTCTTTGTTTTTTCTTTGATAGAAAACACCAGGAGAAGCATGTTTTAAACCAGCGAATTCGTTTAATACATGAAGCATAAGTCAACTTTCCTCTACAAATGTTTGAAAAGCCGCAGAATATGGGGTAGTGTCATTATAACTGCAATAAATATCTTGTAATGTCTTTTCAATTATGGATACCCACAAAGATGTAAATATATGACTTAAAGAGCATGGATAGATAGTTTTGATACACTTGGAAAAGTAATAAATAACACTAATAAGCAACAAAATTTATTTTTGATAAACATACAATGAAGTGAGGAGCCTAAACTGTTGAATGCTCATAATTGCAATTGCTGAAGCAAATAATTGAGCGGGAGGCAATTTGGGACATAGAGAAAATCTGTCATTCTGTATGTTTACGTTATGTATATAGATAGCTTATGCAAGTGTGTCTTCAGGTTGATTGCATATGATACCTTCATGTATGTCTCATCAAGCACTTATCGATCTCTCAACTGCTTTATTAGCACATAACACCCTTGGGTTCGGTCTTGATGAGATTTAGAACATGAAATCTGACCTAATCACTGTCTAGCTGAGCAGATGTTATGTGCAAATCAACTGGTTGATGGATGATTTTTGCCGGACAAAATACAAACGGGGGCAGTATATGTGATTAACCCTTTTCTTTCGAGACTATCAATTATGCGTGTTTATCCATTATTCTGGTTCTTTTTACCTGTTATGAATGCTAACCAAGCAGCAGCTGAGGGTAAAGTGTTTCGGCTATTTTTACCTTGGGGGTTCATGAAAATTTCTCCATCAACATTTTTGTAGTTATTGCAGAGCCCCCCCTCCCCCCCCCCCTCCCGAAAAAAACCAACACACACGCACAATTTTGAGGGGGTCTGTGCTAGGATTGCGTAAAGATATACTGTGGCCAAAGGACATATTTCTCAGCATGCCAATTGCTGTTTATATATATATATATATATATATATATATATATATATATATATATAGTGTTCCATGTTTATCTTATATATCTTACATTCTGTGGAAAATATTTGATTTCCTAATTTTTGATGTTTTTTGGGGCAGTTTTTATTCTATAATTATGCAATACAGGTTCAAGTGAGCCTCTGCTGTGCTATTGATGTTTCCTGCTAAACCTTTTTCATGTGTTCACACATATTTGTCATAACGGACATGTATCCGTATGTAATTCATATCCATATCGGATCCTGTGAGATTCATCAAGGATACATTTGGATCAAACGAGTCTCAGTAACTGAAATACCAACAATTGGTACACCAACACTCATATATTATTTATATTCTTACTTTAGATTTGCTAAAATTTTGTAGGCTATATCATTGTGCGTGCACGCGCGCACTATTCCAAATTTTGAATTAGTGAACCCGATTCGCAACGTGTTCCGTGTTCGAATCCATGCTACGTAGTGCTTTTCCATAGGGTTTCACATATATTCTTCAGTCATTAGCTTTTCGCCATTCTAATGCTGGACATTTATAATTTGATACTCACATGTTCAGAACCAAAGTCCCTAGAATACCTTTCAATTAACTGTAAAATCTTTTGTGTTAAATTTCCAATTGTGTGTGGCCTTTATTTAAATTTTGGGTTTCTAGTTTTATGTTATCCATCATATTGCTGCTCCAGGCAAATTGGACACAAATGCTGCAGCGCACACAGTGAAAAATGCATGTCAAGAACTATAATTGCGACTCACCTTTTGTACACCCAACATAGATGGGTATTTTATGCCACAAAATGCTTACATTACTCGTTGCAGCAAACCAAACACCCCTTAATTTATTGCAGTCTTTTCCCATAAATGGGAATGCTTCAGGTTTGAACTCAATTCCTTTGTTATTGTGTTATGAATGCTCTCAACTACTCTGTTTCAAAAAATCAGGCAATGATATTACTACATATTTCTTATAGGAAGAACTAGCTCTTCAAAGTCCTGTGACTTCAAGGCTTCCTTCAAACTTCAAGGCTCAAGGTGATTCTCATTTTCTTCTTCTCTTCATTTTTTCCTTTGTCGCAAGTCAGATTTTTCTGCAGAATTTTTTTCCCTGAATTTTCCACTGTTCTTAAATTTTTCTGCATGATTGTTGCTACTTTAGGCTTCATATGAAATACAGATTTTTTCAGTATAAAATAAATGGTAAATTACACTTAAATATACCCTAAACTATCGTGTTCTTTCACTAAATATCTTGGTTTTTTATTTATGATAAAATACCTTTAACTGCTAATTTTGAGGGTATTTTAGTGAGAAGACTCTGTTCAAAACTATAGTTTAATGTAGTTTACTATAATAAATAAACTTTAACGTATTTTAGTGAAAAACCATGATAGTTGCAGGTATTTTAGTGTAATTTACCTTAAAAGTTTCCTGCAGTAAAGACAGAGGAATATTTCCAGTCTATCTTATGTTGTTGGACGAAGCGACTTATTTTGTGGCTTTTATATGCTTGTCCGTTGTCCGAGACTATGTGCCGTGGGACTTCAAACCGGTAGATGACATGTGTTTTGAAGAAATGGAAAATATTCTCCGTTTTTACTTCTCTCAGCGGTATCGCTTTTGCCTATTTGAAGAAGTAATCGGTCGTTGCCAAGATGAACCGATGTCCTCGGGATGACGTCAGCTCAACAGGGTCGATGATATCCGTCCCCCACATTTCGAACGGCCAACTGGCTACAGTCCGATGTAGCGGATTGGGGTGTTGATATATGAAGTCCCCATGTATTAGACACGAGTGACATCGCCTTGCATAATCGATATAATATTGGATCATCGTGGGCCAGTAATAGCCCATCCTTTTGATCTTCAACTTCATCTTTGGACCGGCTTGATGGGATCCGCAAAGTTCGTCATGAATTTCTTAAATGACCTTCTTGGCTTCTTTCGGTCCGAGGCATCTTAGCTATATATGGCCGAAAGACCTTTTATATAGAGTTTCATTAATTAGGGCGAATGATAAGGTCCGTTTCATGAGTTGTTGTCTTTACAACGCATCTTCAGACATTTGTTGGGAGTTGAAATAGTCTATAAAGACTTCCCGCCAGTCATCCTCTTCTTTTTCAGCTTCTTCAGTTTGAAGAATATTTCCATTAGCGGCTTCGGCTGGAGGTTTCGAAGACATCTCTGCCGAGGTCAAGATTTTGCGATTTTGAACGATGATCCTTGCATCATCCAGGTTTTTATCGATCAATTCTTTGGCTAGCTTGGCTAATGTGTCCGCTTTGCTGTTTTCCGCTCGCGGCATATTTTTCAGTGTATAGAAAGGAAGCTGCGTCATAAATTAACAGGGTTGCTTCTTAAAAGTAAATTTATTACTGGGTAAATTGTCAAAAAAACCAAACACTTTTTTACGCGGTCAAAACCCCCGGCCTCGAAACAGTAGTCAAAAACTCCTTAGAAATTTTTCCTGCGGTATCCATATAGTAGCCTGTTATATCTAACCAATTCATACAAACTATTTAGATATCACACGAAACGGTTTAGATATCACGGTCAACGGCTTGGATAGCACATGAAACTAGATATAGCAAGCAACTACTAGATATCATAGATAAGAAATTTCTTGACAACTAAAATTTTTTAAAGGGGGTTTTGACTAACTTTTCGAGACCGGGGGTTTCGAAAACAGAAAAAAGTGCTTGTTTTTTTTGTTGACAATTTACCTTTTTATTTGTATCCTGAAACCAGGTTGAAACTATTGTTATAGTACTTGATCAACACCATCAGGATAGTAGACGATGTGAAGATTTTTATTTTTATTTTAGAATTTTTAATTGATCTACAAACCTGTTTGAATAACTATAATTCTTGGTCCGAGACATAAGCGTCATGAGATGCAAACTCGATTTGTTCTGCTTATTGTGTTAATTACAAATCTTTATAGAAACTATTATGCTTTACATTGACCTTTAGAGTTGCACAACATGTCTGCAGCTCTTCATATGATTCTTTTCTTTTCTTTTCTTTTCTCCTCCTCATGTTTATTACGTCGAATATTTTTCTTTCTGCTCTCAAATGCAGCATTCAGTGGGCTATTCAACTCCTCAGCGTGAAGGGTACACAAACATCTGTGAGAAGCATAGGCCTCCCTCTGACGAGTCGACCAACCTTCAAGGTATGAAACACCGGCCTTATGTTTCTTCTGATCTCTGCTATCGGTTCAAATATTTTCTCTCTCTTCTTTGTTTAACCAACTTTTTATCTACGACAGGTTCAAAAATAGTGTTATGGTCGGTCTTTCCGCACAGCTAATGAGTGCAGAAAGGAAATTGGAAACTTTTTATGATAGATAGTTGAAAGTTAACAAGTTTTTGGTCATATTTTTCCAAGATATATGCCCAGTTCATTTCATACCCTTTCTTGTCTATAAATTTCTTAATTACAAATTTAGTTCTAGTTTAACAAGGTAGACAACCGGTTGTACAACTTTGGGCGCGTTTGTTTGACATTAAGTACCAAGAAAGTACCGGAAATAAGTCTACATCAGTTACTTCATGTGTTTGGTTTGTCGGAAGTAGAACATGGAAGATAGTTCATGGTGATGATGGTTACTTCCAATCAAAATATACTAGCTACTATTGCTTAAAACCAAAATATACTTGTTGTTATTTTGGTGAATCGAGCGAGCTTCATTATATCATTTGACGCATTCAGAGATTGATGATGCTCGATATCGGTGATCTCCCAGATTGTGACACGTGGCAGATGGCGTGTCCCGAAGCCCGCAAGGAAGGACCAAGAACAGCACGTCGGAAGAACACCCGGGTCTGCGGCTCTTGGACGTGGCCGACCCTCTGTGACCGACCACACAACTCCTATGCCTGCCTTACAAACAATTGTTGGCTCACCTCTGAGCCCCCGCACAATTGGCCTCCTCGGCCCCCTCAGCTCATCTCTGGGCTACCGCAGAACCTAGATACCCCGGCCTCTCGCTCGTCCCAGAGCTTCTCACCGAGCTCATATTCCTCGGTCACATCGACCGACCAACGGTATCTATCGCAGGCGCAACCGCTTCACCTCCGCGAATCTCGCCATACACGAGATATTCGCCGTCCACAATCCGCGTTCCACGCCATCACGATCCCCCATTAACGAGCATGTCTCGCCATTAATGGGAGATCCCGTCTATCACGCTGGCGTGACGTCGGGAGCGTAACGGCCGGTATGATTTCCGCGCCTGCCTGCCTGTTACCACCACTATATAAACCCCTCTCCAAACGGATCAAGTAAGTGAATTTCTCCCCACTAGGCCGTTACTCTGCTTAAATATCCGGTCTAACTTGATCGTTGGAGGGTCCTCGGTGGTACAACCACCCTGGGATTTTTTTTGCAGGTAGCTCGGCCACCACAACCTAAAACATATTGAGACTCCACACGCTTCAGGAGTCAACCTCCAAATCAATCTCAGCCGTCCATCGCCGCTCGACTGCAGATCTGCGGAAGGTAATATCTTGACGTAATACGACGCACGTCAGCTGGTTCCATCTGGGGGAAGTTCTTGATTCCACTGAACAAAGTTCATCTTCCGATCTCTATTCAATGGCGAGCGATCACCGCGACGATCCAAGTACCAGCCGCCGCCTCCCCCACAATGGAGGCGCAGATGAATCTCCTCCCCCGAACGACATCAACGTCCTTGCCGTCCGGATAGATCGATTCGCGTCCGTCGTGGATGCGCTTGTCCGTGTCCAAACGGCGGGCCAGGCTCCGCAGGTCACCGCTCTCCCACCTCGGGATCGGAACCCCTACAGAGGGAGAGAAGTCTCTCCATGCATCGGCACAGCCGACCACCGTCTCGATGCCTCCCACGGCCGCCGATCTTCCGGGCCAATATATTGTATGACCCGCTGGGCGCCCCACAGTTCAACACCGAGGTCTGTCGTCCGAGCGCCTCGCCCCGAGCCCCTACGCACTCCTGTCCCTCCCGAAGAGATGTCGGTCAGCTCGCCTGCTCTCAGGCATGACTGACGCCCCCTCCCTCTGTAAGTCCATGCTACCCTTCCCCGGTACTTGCGGGGTTGCGGAAGTGGTGAAAAACGATTTTCAAGAGGGTGGTAACATGGACTACCAATACGGATCTTTGTTAAACGACTAACTAACAACCTAACAAGAGTTTACCTACTCGGTTAGGGGGCTATACCTTTCTTGAACTCCTTCATCTTCAACTCCTCCAGGTGTACGGATCGGCCTCATCTCATCGTCTCCTTGCGCCGAAGATGGATCCACCCGAAAGCTTCTACCTTTGGCTTCTTCTTCGAACTTTGAAGAAACTAGATCACTTGGCTTGCTAGGCCTTATGAACTAGAATGAGTAGATGAATGTTTTGGTGTCTTTTTATCTCTAAGGCAATGAGTCTTAACACATGAGAATGGTTTGCCGTGAGTTAGAGAGAGCAAGAGGAAGAGGGAGAGCTTGAGAAGAGAGAGCTCAAGAGAGAAAGCAAATGAAAGAATGAGCCTCTCTTTTCTCATCCAACCTCTCATAATCCAAAAGCCATCATAACAAAAATAGTAATCAAGTATTGTGTGATGGTTTAAGTCAAAATGGTTATATCATTTCATGCACTCATTTTGCATAAATAAACAAGCAAGCAAAAATTTTTGCCATAGAATGATAGCCATTGTCATGATGATGGTCAACTAGTCCAACCTAGTCAACCGGTCAACAAAGTCAACAAGTCAACAAAGTCAACCCCTCAACAACCATGTCACTATAATACTTAATTAATATTAATGTTAATCATATATCTTATTCTCATTAGGGTTAAGCAAAAGTCAATGGTCAACTGTCAACAGTCAACAAACCCCAATGAGAATACTCTGCCTATGTCTCTCTGTCAACTGTGCATACACACCCGCATCCGTGTTCTGAGGAACACGAATACAAACAAGATAAAACCAATCCCAAAACGTACACTAGGATTTGGCTTAAACCAAAGCCCGCTAGTGTTAACTGTCCGGACACTGTACGTGCACAAGTGCACGGATGTGACCGAACCCTGTCGCAAAACCATGCGACCTGTCGCAAAACCATGCGACCTCTACTCTTTTGCCTAAAGGCGAATAGCTTTTTGTGTGGGACTCTAAAGACTCGACACTATGCTGGCAGTGGGTTTAACCACAGACCGCAAGCGACACTAGCTGTGCGTAACGGTCCCCAGGTAGATGCCGACAAGAAGACTGACGAGGTGAAATCCATCCGAACTCCTACCGAGTCTGAATGTGACAATCTCTATACAGTCCGGTCTGTTCGTCTGATACATCGCATGGCGGGCCTACGGGGCGGTAAACGTCAGTCCCCTAATAGCGGTACAAGTCGTATCGGAGTGAAGCCCGGAACACCCTGAGATAGCACTGGAAACCTACCAGTATATCTCGCTTGCCCTGGTCAGGGACTACTCGTGTAATGGCTCTCCTAGACACAGCGCGATGTCAACCCCCAGTACCGGGAGAGACGAATCCTGTCTAACCGTCACTGCCTCCAAGTGCTTCGGGACTGCACCCAACTACTACCTGTTTGCACGACTCTTTTGAGTCGTGGTAGGGTAGTAATCTAAGTACAGTGGAAACACACTCGAGACGAAGTGACAGTGTCAAGTCGACGGACTAAGCTGTACGCATGTCACCTGAGAACTGATAACTGACGATAGGTATAGTACCAACCAACAGTTCCCGACGAGTCCTGTCCAGTGTACTCGTAACCCAACGAGCACCCGCATACTATCTCAAGTACGACGTACTGACGGCTGTGGGACAGACCGTCTCCCACACTGGGATGAGAAGCGCATACGCTAGTCTACTCCGGAGTATCGATGCCCTGTCTCGATAGTCCTGCGACTAGGGACCTGCATAAGGATGCGCTTATAGATTACCCAGCCCCCACTAGTGTGACTGTCATCACAACGCTGGTAATCAAGCAAAAATCCTAAGGGCTCCACTAATGTGTATAGGTGATATACTAAAATAAACACATGTACACATTGAAGTAGAAACATACCAAGTAGCATACTACTATATTGAGCAAGATTGTTTATACAAGGTGCATATCCCAAGCTTTCATTAAATAATATACAAACTAGTCTGATACAGTAATGGCCTCTAGAGCATATACACTAACAATCTCCCACTTGCACTAAGGCCATGTACTGGCGTATCGAAGACCTATCATCTCGATCAGCCGCTCGAACTGAGTCTGAGATAAGGCCTTTGTGAGTGGATCAGCAGTGTTGTCTTCCGTAGAAACTCTCCGAACCTCGATCTCCTGGCGACCCACGATCTCCCTGATCAGGTGATACCGCCTCAAGATGTGTCTGGACTTCTGATGGGACCTTAGTTCCTTCGCTAAAGCCATAGCCCCGTTGTTGTCGCAATACAGAGGTATTGGATCAATAATGGACGGAACCACCTGAAGTTCAGTTAAGAACTTCCTTACCCAGACAGCTTCTTTTGCGGCATCTGCAGCAGCGATATATTCCGCTTTCATCGTCGAGTCAGCAACGGTTTCCTGTTTGGAACTCTTCCAACACACCGCCCCCACATTGAGGGTAAAGACATAACCCGACATTGACTTGGAATCATCCTTGTCACTCTGGAAGCTGGAGTCAGCAAAGGCCTCGATCTGGAGGTCTTTTCTGCCATACACCAAGAACATCTCCTTAGTCCTTCTCAGGTACTTGAGAATGTTCTTTACTGCTGTCCAATGTTTCTCCCCAGGGTTCGACTGATACCGGCTTACCACACTCAGTGCATAAGCTACATCTGGTCTGGTACATAACATCACATATATTATAGAGCCTACCGCAGAAACGTAGGGTATAATAGACATGCGATCCCTTTCCAAATCAGTTTTGGGAGACATCTCTTTGGAGAGGGTGATCCCGTGACAAACCGGTAGATTACCGCGCTTGGAATCTTCCATACTGAATCTTTTCAGTATGGTGTCGATGTACCTGGACTGTGAGAGTCCCAGTATCCTCTTGGATCTGTCATGATAGATCCGGATCCCCAGAATGTATGAGGCATCACCCAGGTCTTTCATGGAGAACCTGTGTGACAAGAACCCCTTGACAGATTGTAGCATAGGGATGTCATTTCCTATTAAGAGAATGTCATCCACGTATAAAACGAGGAATACTACAGTTCTCGCTACAAATCTACTATAGATGTATGGTTCATCTGGATTTTTGATAAAGCCAAATTCTTTGACCGTCTCATCAAAACAGATGTTCCAACTCTGCGATGCCTGCTTTAGTCCATAAATGGACTTAAGCAACTTGCACACCTTTCCGCTGCTCCCACTCTGAATGAAACCCTATGGCTGGTCCATATAAACACACTCCTCTAAATTTCTATTTAGAAAAGCGGTCTTTACGCCCATCTGCCAAATCTCATAATCATGGAAGGCAGCAATGGCAAGAAGGATCCGAATGGATTTCAGCATAGCTACTGGAGAAAAGGTCTCGTCATAGTCCAAACCAGGTCTTTGACGAAAACCCTTTGCAACCAGTCTAGCTTTATAGGTCTCAACCACCAATCTTCCTTTTGAAGATCCACTTGCATCCTACGGGTTTTACCCCATCTGGAGCAACGTCCAACGTCCATACTTTGTTGGTGTACATGGACTCCATTTTGGTCGGCATTGCATCCAGCCATTTTACCGAGTCAACGCTCTGAATGGCCTGCTGGAAGCTAGTCGGCTCATCATAATCAATGATGCAATCCTCTCTATCCCCGTCTATGAGAAAACCTTAATATCTCTCGGGCGGATGAGACTGCCTACTACTCCTGCGGAGCGGCGCAGGAATGTCATGATCTTCCGAACCCTCTGGTTTTACTAAGCTTTCAGTAATAGCTCGTGGCTCTGGAATTTCTTCCAGTTCTATTGCGCTTCCACTTATCTGATTCTCCAAAAACTGAGTTTCTATGAAGTGGGCATGTCGAGAAACAAAAACCTTTTGTTCCTCTTCGCAATAGAAGAAATATCCCTTGGAGTTCTTTGGATATCCCACAAACTTGCACTGTACTGAGCGTGCCTCGAGCTTGTCCGCATGCTGCTTTTTGACAAAAGCTGGACTTTCCCATGTCTTAATGTGATTAAGATAGGGTCTCTTCCTACACCACATCTCATATGGTGTAGTAGGCACAGTCTTAGTTGGAACTCAGTTCAAAAGGTATGCAACTGATTCTAGTGCATATCCCCAGAATGATCGCGGTAACTCAGCGTTACTCATCATGGACCGTCCCATATCTAATAGGGTTCGGTTATGTCTCTCCGATACACCGTTATGTTGCGGAGTGTATGGAGGAGTAAGCTGAGAGAGAATTCCGTTCTCTTTTAAATAGTTCAGGAACTTGGCACTCAAGTATTCACCATCTCGATCTGATCTTAGTGTCTTGATACTTTTGCCGGTTTGTTTTTCTACTTCATTCTTATATTCCTGGAATTTTTCAAAGGCTTCGGACTTATGTTTCATTAAGAAGATATAATCGTACCTTGAAAAGTCATCCGTAAAAGTAATGAAATAAGAATAACCACTTCGCGCATGTGTAGATATTGGACCGTACACGTCGCTGTGTACGAGTCCCAAGAGCTCGCTCGCTCTTACTCCGTGTTCAGTGAACGGAGTCTGTCATCTTTCTTTTGAGACAGGATTGACAAGTGGCATACGATTGATATTCGAACGGATTCAAATATCCTTCTGTATGTAACTTCGTCAACCTTCTCTCATTGATGTGACCCAGTCTACAATGCCATAAGAAAGTCTGATTTATTTCCGGAGACTTTCTTTTGTGTGTATTCTGGACATTGAAAATTTGTGGTTGGTTTAGTACGTATATACCATTGCTTAATGTACCCGACCCAATCAGAACTTGATTAAGGTGAATGTTTACAACATTACTTACAAACGCAAATTCATAACCTTCTTTAGAAATCAAAGATACAGAAATGATATTACAAGTTGCGTTGGGTACAAAAAAGCAATTACGTAAAACTAAAACATGTCCATCTGACATTCCCATATGATAGTCCCCCACGACCTTAGCATCCATGCTAGCTCCGTTTGCAACTTTGAGAGTCATGTCACCTGCCTTCCAAAACCTACGGTTTCTCAACGCCCGCAAAAAATTACAGATATGAGATCCTGATCCGGTATCCAATACCCAGGAAGTAGAGTTTATTGATAGACAGTTTTCAATAACATACACACCTGAAGCTGAAGCCGCAACTTGCTTCAGATCCCGTGTCCTGGCTTTCCAAGCCCTGCAATCTTTCTTCCAGTGACCACTCTTATGACAGAAAAAGCACTCTTCCTTCCCTATAAGCTTCCCCGCTATTTTTGTTGCTTTTGCTTTTCCCTTCGTATCCACTTTACTAACACCTCCTCTTGGTTTGGCGGAGGCTTTCTTTTTCTTTCCTTTGGCTTTCGTCTTGGACCTAGAAGAGGAAGATTCTCCTACAAACAAAGTGGATGTTTTCCTACCTTTCTGTAGGGTGCCCTTTGCACTCCTCAGCATGTTGAGGAGTTCTGAAAGTTCTACTTCTTTTTCTTGTAAGTTGAAGTTCAGGATAAACTAGGCGTAAGTAGAAGGAAGGGACTGGAGAATCAAGTCCGTATAGAGCTCGTTCTCTAACGTGGTCCCAAGTTCCGCGAGCTCCTCAATGAAGCCAATCATCTTAAGCACGTGTTCCGCTACCGATGATTCGATAGCCACTTGCCGAAAATAACTTCTTCGACACTTCGTATCTTGCGATACGAGATTGCTCTCCATACAGTTCTTTTGTATGGAGAAATATGGATTCGAGGTCCATATTCTCGTGCCTCCTCTGATGTTCGTTGTCCATAGAGGCAAGCACGGGGCACTTGGCCTTCACGCTATCGATCTCCCAAGTCTTATGGATTTCCTTATCCGCGACGTTGGAGGTGGGTCCTGGGACAGGGGGAGCTTTGATGGTAAGGAGATACCCCAACTTGTCATAAGTGATTGCCATTTTGACATTCCTGAGCCAATCTTTATAGTTTGGCCTTGTCAGTATGTTTTTATCTAGTAATAACTTAAGTCCGGTCATGATGTTTGGTCGCTGCAATTAGGAGAGAGAGAAGAAACATTTTAGCATGATGCTCTTGCAAGTTTAGAGTGGTTTTTAATTTGTCTAAACAGGATGGCTCCCACTGTCTCTCGAATCCCTCCTCAAACCAAAAAAGGAAGAATTCGTCAGGATCAATCTTACCATACAATACTTGCTTAACCGTTCGGCCAGGCTGGTGTCGGTACTTCGAGGGAGATTTTCCAACGCTTTTGTGAAGTTCCTTAATTTAAGAACCTCTTTTCCCTGGGGACGTAGCCCCGCTAACACCTTTCTAGACACCTATTAGGTTTATAACATTGATCGTTTAGTAAGAAATTTCTCGAGGAGTAGCATATACTCACAGTAGGATCGGGATCCAAATATCATCGCGTGACGAAACTGAAGGAATCATACCAGAATCATCACACTCCAAATGGTATGCAACACTAGCAAGTTTCAGTTCTTTTGAAACTCCCGATGCGGATTTTTGCCCCATGCTCTTATGACCTTGACTTTGGCCAAAATATCATAAGTCACATGTCAAGTTCTACCCGTCATTCTCCAGGTTAATTTGAGCTCATCCACACATACCCTTGACTTTGGCCAAAATGGTAGTACGACTGTCCCAAACCAACACATCTATCTATGCTGCATATGAATACCCAATAGCTACCAATCACTATGCCTTGACTTTGGCCTACGTACATAGCTTAAATACTATTGACCATCCATGTGAAACGACGGAGGGCTACGAATGGTTTTGGCGAAACCGTGAACGTAGTGAACTTGATATAATCGATGGAACGAGATAGCTTTTAAAAGGAGTGGCTTAAGCTCCGCGTTTAAAAGTTATTTTGAAAAGAAACCGAGTGGTTTTGAAAGTGTTCCAACGACTTTTACTTGGTTTATTTTTCTTGCATTAGTTCTTTTAATGCGTATTTTTCTTGCATTAGGTCTTTTAATGCGTCCCATCATTTAATCCTACCATTGCAGAAAACAACCAAAATATGACGTACGCTTATGCCATTCGCATTCTCCACGGGGTCCCGTCATTACCCGTTAGGTTACTTAACTAACGACAGAGCAGGGGCTGGACTAGCGCGGCTGCAAAACATAAGCAACGTCTAAATAATATCATACATAGATATATTGCAATGATAGTCATTTCAGATCACAGATGAACACATTGGATATACTAGGAATCCGCAATTCGTACGAGCCTGTAACGAAAAGCGGATTACACGGTCGCGATGAATAGCCAATACCCCACCCTAGACCCTTACGGGTGCGGCAAACTACTCGCCAAATATCCGAAGTGGAGCAACCTCCCTCAACGACGTGAGTAGGCCACTCGGCACTTCGAGATACCCGGTAGTTTGTGCACCCCACCTTGATTCTACCTAGGAGCAAAAACAGTAAAAAGAAATTATACATTGACGGCTACAACCCCGACCCGGTTGTGCGGCCAAAAATAATATCACATCAATTTACATATTACATGAATTGAAAGATAAAATGAAAAACTCTCATCTCACAACCCCCGGCTATTCATCCGCGACAATCCAAAGAATTCATATACACATACCATCAATCATTACAGATCACAAATATGTATAACCCCCACCAATCGACGTATAGCGATTAACGGACGTTCAATACATATAACACATCACAGATATATACCCGTTAGCCTTAGTCTTTAGAAGTTCGATAAAAATACGGATTTTCAAGCCCCAAAAACTAATTTTTCTTTCTGTAAAATCTGGGCAGAAAAGACATATTGTAAAAATCCCAAAATACCTCCAGAATCACACTGCAAGAAATTTGACCCACGACCGACTCAACTCGGTCGCGGATCCGCGGCAGGAGCGTGCTCCCTCCGCGGTTCCGCGGCGCCTTGAACGGTTCCCTGGACCAAATTTCTACAGTGTCTTTTAAAAAACCTGAGTCGATTTTTGGAGTATGATTTATCATTTTTTGAACAGAATACAGAATCGACAGAAACTTGATTTTCTGGGTGTTTTTCGTGACTTTTTCTCCGATCGAACTTCTACTTACTTAGCTAACATGTTAGATAGTGTTTAACCTGGCTCTGATACCACTGAAAGTCCATGCTACCCTTTCCCGGTACTTGCGGGGTTGCGGAAGTGGTGAAAAATGATTTTCAAGATGGTGGTAACTTGGACTACCAATACGGATTTTTGTTAAACGACTAACTAACAACCTAACAAGAGTTTACCTACTCGGTTAGGGGGCTATACCTTTCTTGAACTCCTTCGTCTTTAACTCCTCCCGGTGTACGGATCGGCCTCACCTCGTCGTCTCCTTGCGCCGAAGATGGATCCACCCGAAAGCTTCTACCTTTGGCTTCTTCTTCGAACTTTGAAGAAACTAGATCACTTGGCTTGCTAGGCCTTGTGAACTAGAATGAGTAGAGGAATGTTTTGGTGTCTTTTTATCTCTAAGGCAATGAATCTCAACACATGAGAATGGTTTGCCTTGAGCTAGAGAGAGCAAGAGGAAGAGGAAGAGCTTGAGAAGAGAGAGCTTAAGAGAGAGAAAGCAAATGAAAGAATGAGCCTCTCTTTTCTCATCCAACCTCTCATAATCCAAAACCCATCATAACAAAAATAGTAATCAAGTATTGTGTGATGGTTTAAGTCAAAATGGCTATATCATTTCATGCACTCATTTTGCATAAATAAACAAGCAAGTAAAAGTCTTTGCCATGGAATGATAGCCATTGTCATGATGATGGTCAACTAGTCCAACCTAGTCAACCGGTCAACAAAGTCAACAAGTCAACCCCTCAACAACCATGTCACTATAATACTTAATTAATATTAATGTTAATCATATATCTTATTCTCATTAGGGTTAAGTAAAAGTTAATGGTCAACTGTCAACAGTCAACAGTCAACAAACCCCAATGAGAATACTCTGCTTCTGTCTCTCTGTCAACTGTGCATACACACCCGCATCCGCGTTCCGAGGAACACGAATACAAACGAGATAAAATCAATCCCAAAATGTACACTAGGATCTGGCTTAAACCAAATCCCGCTAGTGTTAACTGTCCGGACACTGTACGTGCACAAGTGCACAGATGTGACCGAACCCTGTCGCAAAACTATGCGACCTGTCGCAAAACCATGTGACCTCTACTCTTTTGCCTAAAGGCGAATAGCTTTCCGTATGGGACTCTAAAGACCCGACACTATGCTGGCAGTGGGTTTAACCACAGACCGCAAGCGGCACTAGCTGTGCGTAACGGTCCCCAGGTAGATGCCAACAAGAAGACTGGCGAGGTGAAATCCATCTGAACTCCTACTGAGTCTGAATATGACAATCTCTATACAGTCCGGTCTGTTCGTCTGATACATCGCATGACGGGCCTAGGGGGCGATAAACATCAGTTCCATAATAGCGGTACAAGTCGTGTTGGAGTGAAGCCCAGAACACCCTGAGATAGCACTGGAAACCTACCAGTATATCTCGCTTGCCCTGGCCAGGGACTACTTGTGTAATGGCTCTCCTAGACACAGCGCGATATCAACCCCCAATACCGGGAGAGACGAATCATGTCTAACCGTCACTGCCTCCAAGTGCTTCAGGACTGCACCCAACTACTATCTGTTTGCACGACTCCTTTGAGCCGTGGTAGGGTAGTAATCTAAGTACAGTGGAAACACACTCGAGGCGAAGTGACAGTGTCAAGTCAGCGGACTAAGCTGTACTCATGTCACCTGGAAACTGATAACTGACGATAGGTATAGTACCAACCAACAGTTCCCGACGAGTCCTGTCCAGTGTACTCGTAACCCAACGAGCACCCGCATACTATCTCAAGTACGACGTACTGACGTCTGTGGGACAGACCGTCTCCCACACTGGGATGAGAAGCGCATACGCTAGTCTACTCCGGAGTATCGATACCCTGTCTTGATAGTCCTGCGACTAGGGACCTGCATAAGGATATGCTTATAGATTACCCAGCCCCCACTAGTGTGACTGCCATCACAACGCTGGTAATCAAGCAAATATCCCAAGCTTTCATTAAGTAATATACAAACTAGTATGATACAGTAATGGCCTCTAGGGCATATACACTAACACCCTCGACAGGGACGCACGGACGGGACTCGTCACGGCAGCTCGAAAACTACCTCTTCAGGAAACCTAAGAAACCTCATCTAGAGGAACCGGGGCCGCGGCCAGACACAGGTCTCCAACAGCAGAGACCAAAGATCAGAATGTGTCGAATCGTCAGGATACCATGGCCGACTTGACGCCCTCGAAAAGAAGATCGAAGGTATGCATCGGGAGGGTCGTCATTCGAACGATGGGGCTAAGTACGCCTCCGACTCGCTCATAAAATCTTTCACCGAGGAGTTACTCGCCGTCCATGTCTCCTCCCGAAACAAGCCCCCAAAGGTCTCTCTCTTCGATGGTAAGTCCGACCCGAAGGACCATTTGGATGCACTCACCGCAGGAATGAGCTTCCAAGACAACTCTGACACTGCCCAATGCTGAGCTTTTCCGGCCACTCCATCCGTTTTGGACGGGACTGGTTTCGAAGACTCATGCCACGCTCGATCTCAACCTTCGACGAGCTGGCCATCCAATTTCTCGGCCACTTCGTCAGGAACAGACGGCAGAAACGGACCATCGACCATATCTTCACAATCAAGAGCGAAAACAAGGAGACATTCAAAGGGTACGTCACCCATTTCTACAACGCCCTTCTTGAAGTCCCAAAACATCAGGATGAGACGGTCATTAAAACACTTAGGTCTGGTTTTAGGCACAAGGAGTGGTTACACTCCTTTTCATTACACAAGCTAAGACCATGACCGAGGTAAAGGCCTCGACCGAGCACGAGATTCAGCTCGAGTCCGAGGTGAACGCAAATCTCCCCGGGGCAGAGCAAACTGACCAAAGAAGAGGGCGAAGGAAGAGAGAAGGAGACTTGAGCGGGCAAAGCCCTACTCCCCGAAGTTTCAGAAGTACACCCCGCTCAACGTCTCCCAGATGGTACTGCTAGAGGAGGCTATGGGCACGGGGTTCTTCAAGCTCCCCCGATCTCGTGTATGGTCGCAAAGCGCATCCGGGGCCCCTACCGCGGTTTCCACAGGTCGCAAGGCCACTCCACAGAAAGTTGTAAGCAGCTCCGAGACTACATCAAGGAGCTCATTCGTTCGGGACACCTGACGGCATACATGCGAGACAAGCGGCAAGCTGACCGCGAGCAAAAGCAGCGTTCCCCTCCCGGCGAGTTAACAATCGGCCAGATCATGGTCATGTCGGCGGGGGGACGCTGGATACCTACGAGGTTCATCACCCCACGCCGTACACGGAGGCCAACAGACGTCTGAGGAGTTCAAACCATACCAATAAAAAGAACATCTACTACCTTGTACTTCTTTTACTAAGGCAATGTAAACTTTTCTCAAGATCTTTTTGTTTATATAATAAGAAGGGATCAGTAAAACATTGCAAAAAGAAGAGTTTTGTTTATTCAAAGGGTAATATAGGCTCCTTAGCCGTACATCGAAAAAGAAAAAATTACAATAGCGGGGGAAGGGTGCAGAAAATACTGCTCATGGTACTCCGAGCATATTTCAGCCAGCCGAGCCCTCGCCGCTTCAGCCCTTTGCCTCTGATGCCGCCCGCAAACGTCGACATCTTGCCTCAATTAGTAGCACTCAAGGAGGAGCGCCACCGAGCAATCGCGCCGACCCGCGGAGATCAGGCCGAAGTGCTGCAAAGACCTTACCTTACCAACTGCCTCGTCCTTCAGCTGTTCGGACAAGGGATTGTAGAGCCCCGACGACGCCCTCCAGATGAAGTACATCAACAACTGGAGCAGGGGGGAGCACCGGGGAAGCAGTCGGCCGAAATGATCCTTGGTGCAGTACTGATCGTAGAGATACATGTCCTCGAAACTTATGATGTCGAGGATGGTAAAAGGGAAGTCCTCCATTCTTACGTTTTGGGTGTGAAGAAAGGAGTGATCAATGCTCCCTCCGTTTTATAGCCCCACTACGCTCTCAAGAGTCCAATAGTCGCCCGTTTCACTCACAACTGTGCCGCCACGCGGCAGACATCGAGCCTTTCTTGGCCAAATCAAAACGACGCGGCTCCGGCGCTTCGCCTCCCCCACGTGTTCATTACACGTGATGCTTTCGACTATCCCTATTTCCCATACTCACGCCGGGAAGGTCGGACAGAACTTAATGAATCGACCGAGCGGCTACCCTGCTGGCTATCCCTGGCTCGGAGTTCCCTACCCCATAACTCCAGGGATCAAAGCCCTCGCCAAGAAGCAGCCGAGCGGCTTCACTGCTCGGTCCATCCTTAGCAGGCCCCTTACGGCCCCTCCTACGCTAAAGCATCAAAGCCCTCACCAAGAGGCAACCGGGCTCGCCCTTGCTCGGTTATCCCTGGCTGGTAGTCCCCTACCCCGCAATGTCAGGGATCAAAGCCCTTATCAAGAGGCAATCGAGCTCGCCCTTGCTCGGTTATCCCTGGCTGGTAGCCCCCTACCTCGCAACGCCAGGGATCAAAGCCCTCATCAAGAGGCAACCGGGCTCGCCCTTGTTCAGTATACCTGGCTGGTAGTCCCCTACCCCGCAACGCCAGGGATCAAAGCCCTCATCAAGAGGCAACCGAAAGACTTGTCTTATGGATCTCATATCCAAAGGAAGAACAAAGTTCTTATAGAGGGCTAAGCCCTTTTCTTTTTCTTTTAGGAGATAGGTAAAAAGGAGATATATTTCTCCGTTATTTACCTATGGTTTTGAGTGCTTGAAGATGATCTTCTATTTGCAGAGAATTCAATTCTCGGATGCAAGGAAGAACCTTATAGGATGGTCTTGTCTATCTGAAATTTAATCTCTCATGTTTTTTATATAGGGGATGAGAGGGATTATTTAGTTTGAGAGAATCTCTCATTTAAGAGATCTCGATTGATTTCATAACCAAGTGGTGATTTTTAATCATCATTGGATATTTGATCCAAGGGCCATCTATTTAACAGAGTATATTTCTCTTATTTTTTTAACAAGATCGTGGTAAATATTTTCCATATAGAATTTGATTCTGTCTCTTGGTTTGAGCGGTGATTTTTAATCCAAGAGTTTTCTGCTTAACAAAGCAAATCTTTCTCGATTTAGAAAGATTAGGGAAATATTTTCTCATATAGAATTTAATTTTATCTGAAGCGATCCACTTCAAATATTGGCAGTGACGCTCACGTGCATTGTACGTGAGGCGATGCCATATTATATGGCCTTAGCGCCACATGTCTTATGCGTGGGTGCTGCCATATTATATGGCCTTAGCTCTCGCGTGTCTTGCTTATGGGGTGTTGTCATATTTTTAAAGAGGGAACAGTCATGTTCCGCATTTTTAGTGTATTTTGGGAAGCGGGGACGTGACAATAACCATGAACTTGTTGAGCCTGATCAAAGAAAGTATCTTAGATCAATTCGAAGAATATCCCCATATAATGCAAGTCTTCTCACTTCCATGAGCACCGCTGGTAGAAGAACGATAGAAGTTGGTGCGGTCGATAATGGGATGTTTGATACAAAAAGGCCTTGCATAATAGAAGCAGGGGATGCTCAAAACGTTATTAACCGGTTGAAGCATAAACTTGCTGAAGACGCAATGTTCTTTTACTCTGTTCAGGTCGATTCTCATAGTCATTTGTCAAATTTCTTTTGGAGAGATGGAAGGTGAAAATTGGATTTTGATTATTTTGGCGATGTTGTAGTCCTTGACACTACTTTTCGATCTTATAATTATAATTTTGTTTGTGCACCATTTGTGGGTATCAACCACCATGGGAAAAATGTAGTATTTGGTTGCGCCATTTTATCTGATGAGTCTGAATCTTCGTTCTCTTGGTTGCTTGAAACTTTCTTAGAGTCTATGGGTCATCGGCAGCCAAAGACCATTTTTACTGGCCAAAATCAGTCATTGGCATATGCAATCGAAAATGTGCTTCCTAGAACCACCCATCGTCTTGGCATATGGAACATCCAAGCAAATGCCGCACAACATTTGCCCAATCTCTACTCAAGTTCTGAGCTCAAGGCGAAATTTGACAAGTGTCTTAATGGTTGTCGCACTGAGATTAAATTTCAATCGACATGGGATGAACTGATTAAAGGACATTCTGAAAATTAAAGGCTTAACAAACTTTATGACCTCCGGATGATGTGGTGCCCAATTTTTAGTCTAGGTACTTTTCTGCTAATGCGAGATCAACCCAAATGAATGTATTTAATCATAGGTCTTGCAAAACTATGAATCTCGTTCAGCTAGTCAATCATTTTGAAGAGATTGCAGAACGAATGAGGTCAAAAGAGCTGGAAGAAGATCTTCATTGTAATCAAGAATTACCGACAAGGGCGTCAAGGAATAGTGCTATGCTTAAGCAAGCAGCCGATGTCTACACAATTGAAATATCCAAACTTTTTCAAGAGGAGATGGTTGAGAGCTTGTCGATAGCTATGAATGAACTCAGCGGTGATGGGAGACTGCACACTTTTGAGCTAATTGGAGAGGGCCATAATGAAGGGTACATTGTACATTTTAATGCCGATGCACGGCCACATGCAGCTGAAAAATGTTTGAGTCCATGGGGTTATTGTGTCGTCATGCTCTAAGAGTACTAAATTTGAAAATTGTCACAAAGTTACCTGCTCGATATATTTTGAAGAGATGAACAAAAGGAGCAAGAAAAGGGATAGCATTTTCTGAAGATGGTGAATCTTCATCTCGCAGTACTAAACAAAATCGATCTTTGCTTCGCAGCAAACTGATGCACAAAGCCTTTTGTGCTGTGGATAAGAGTCTACAAGCTACCAAGGGTTCTGATATTGTTGATACCCTTTTAGATCAAATAATCGAGCAAGCTGAAAAGGAGAGTGCAGCCTTAAATGTTAGTGATATCGATAATGGAGATAATGAATCTAGATCAAATAATTCGCCTCTCTCGTTCGATTCGTCGCTGGTATTGGATACCTCGCATACAAGACCGAAAAGTGATCTACAGAGGCGTAAAAGAAAGGGTTCAAAATCCAAAATTTCTGCTGGTAGCTATTTTTAAACTGGTATTTGTTGCTGATATTATTTCCTTTCTGTTGTTTACTTGTTGAGTCGGTAATCATTTGTTTATGCAGGACAAAAGAAGCAATCAATACCAATAGCCCCTTCTACCCTATTGTTTCAGCCACAATTCCCCTCATTCTATCGCCCACCATTTCATCCTCCCATTCTAAATACAATTCCGTATGCATTGCATATTAAGAACTTATACCGTCATAACTTGTCATGCTATCTTCGTTCATTTGTTTTCTTATCTCCGGGGCATCCTCCGACTTGGTTTTTGGGAAACATGAGGCCTACAAGTGTAATTCCAAGAACTGAGCTAAGGCCGCAGGCTATCCAGGTATCACATGGTCATAACATAAATCTTACCAAAATTGGAATAAGCAACATAAATAACCTAGGTTTGATGAATAATTTTGTAGGGATCAGATGCTAATCATAGGGAAATGCCTCAGCTACATCAAGGTTTGGATTGTTTATTAATTGTCCTTCATCCCTAGTTCTTTAATCTTGTCTTTATGTTTTGTTGTTTCTATCTTTTTGCAGGCAATGGAACCTCTTGAAACTGGGTTGTGCATGCAGTGGAATTAAGTATGGATGCATTCATATGATTTTAACATCCCTGTTTAGGAGTTATTTAGGAAGTTAGATATATTTATATCTTAGTGAATGAAGGGATGTACAATAAATAATGTGTTATATCCGATTTGTGATTCTGATCTGACTTTCATATAATTGGGAGTTACTTACTGTATTTTGGCCACTTTCATTCTCCCTGAATTCTAATTCCCATCTTTTGGTGTCTAAGATTTTAGTAAATATTATGAAGTGTGAACTGAACCTTTAGTATGCTTCTAAATTATTGTTTTGAACAAAATCCTCAAAATAGTTGATCAAACTACAGTATTACCTTGGTTGGTTAGTTAGTAGGGGATATACCTGCATGCAACAGTCGCTTTAATTTTTTTTTAAACAATTTTTTCATGTTTGATTAGTAACATGTAATCAAAATTCTGAAAAGAGATGCAAAATGTAGGAAAAAATACTGCCGTAAATACGGGAACCATATTGGGTGCCGTCAAAGAAAAATAAAGTTAAAATCCTGGCAATCATCATTACTTTCATGAGTTTTAGACTATGCAACCATTTGAGGATTTTGTTAAATGATCATGGCTCAGAAAGGTTTGTTCTAAATTGTTAGATTTATTTCTTCATGCATTTTATATCATATACGGTTCGATTTATTTACTACTACAATAAGGGGTTGCCCCTACAGCTTTATCCGTAGGGACAAACCACTGCCCCTACGGATATATTCGTAGGGGCTCGAAAATACACTGTAGATGCAATGGCCGCAGGTGCAACTCTTCGTCCTGAACATGTCCCTACGGTTTCCTCCGTAGGGACTCATGTCCCTACAGTGTATTCCGTAGGGACAAAATATTTATTTAATTTAGTGGTTTATAAAATAAAATACTTGTCCTTCCGGAGTTATCCGTAGGGACAACTTCCTGCCCCTACGGAGTTAGCCGTAGGTCCAGACATAAGCCCCTACGGATATAGTCTTAGGGGCAAGTGTAACGCCTGTTACAGAGTCTATATTGGCAAAATGTCAAGTATCTTGATATTTTTTCCCTACGGACAAATATGTAGAGGCAAACTATGGACCTACGGATTAATCCGTAGGGGCAACAGATGGATCTACGGCTTAATCCGTAGGGACAAAATATCAGGATTTTTTTAAAAAAAGGGCTTCCTGTTTTTTCCTCATCCTGTGCACAATAATATATACATCATATAATCAAATACCGCAGTATTCATAATCAACATCTCACGCATAATATATAAAAGAAATCAACAAACAGAATACGATATCAATCTAAATCATCGTGAACACGCAAACACCACCAATATCGTCCAAAATATATACAATATATATCATATAAGTACATACATGCTTAAAATATAAAAAAAATCTACCCTAGCTCGATCCAGCTCCTCCACTTCTGATAATCGCCGTAATCTGGCGCATCTGCTCCTCGGTGCTGCCCTGAGTCGTAAAAAACTCGACCTATGAAAGAGTGGACTGTGCGGGAGTCTGAGCGGGCTGTGGAGCTGCAGGAGTGGTCTGCGCAACCGCAGCCGAGGTAGTGGCTTGCGAAGCCGCAGCCGAAGGAGATGCATGTGGAGCCACAGCCGAAGTACCCTGTCGCATCTGTTCAATTTTGTGTGTAATAAACGAGTAAGAACTATGTATTAGTCGAATTCGTATCATTATCAAGTTATTGCGAAACCCCAATCTAAGATTAATCAAAGTTAAGTCTACAACCAAATAAGCTCAGACTACTAATATTGGATATATTACTATCTATAATATGATATAATATTTTACTATTAAGTAGTATACATACCATCATCTCCTTCAACTCCTGGACGGTGGTCTTCAAGGTAGCAACATCTTGCTCTAGACGTCGCTCACGGGGGTAGGAGAAATAACCGCCGGAGTAGAGTTCAACCTCATATGGGCCCTGCTAGGACCCATTCCCCGGCCTCTCTCCCAACCTCCATGGTGCCCTCCGTGTGCGGCGTCTAGGACTGGGGTCAGTAGCATCGGATCGTTCAGTCCAGTAAAATCGATCCCCGATGCCACCACCCGCTCCTACACCCACATTAACCAGTAAAATATAAGTATATCATTTAAATTTGAACTTTTCAAAAAATTTCAAACCTGTTAGAATAAATATTAACACTTACGCAATACTCCTGAGTAGCGGTGTCGGGGAATCGAAGCTCGCCCGTGGCGGGATCTGTCGAGATGCCGTGAACGGCAAGATACGCGGTCAGCACGCTCGGTGTACCACCCTGCGCCAGGATCTGAGCTCTCTGCAATTCGCAAAAATTTTACATATATTATAAAATAACTCTTAATATTACATTATATCACAGTAGGTCTATTGTAATTTACCGATGCCTCCATGGCACGAGTAATATTCTTCGAGCCACTTGTATAAGTGGGGAGACCCCTCTTCGCCGACTTCCTATTCTCTTTATTTTGATCGGCCTGTTTCTGCACAACACATTCAGATTTAGTTTTCTAATCATGCAACACAAAAAAATAAATTATATACTAAACAATGAATTACATTTAAAATACAAACCTGTTTATGCTGAGAGTCGAAATATTGGCACAAGAGAGGCCATGTATCTACGTCGACTCTCGCAAAGGCCGAAGTATGTAGGAGAGCCGCTCTCTCTGTCTCAGGGGTCGCCATCCACGGGGAATAGCAGTCGATCTTCAGCTCGTTCCTATTGTATCGGACCTTTGATTGCATGTTCTTCATCAGGCCATGGTACAGAGCATGAAGATCGAGCATTCTCTCAGGATGATCAGGGTCGGGTACATGCTGAAAGTCGCAATCCAACTGCAAATACAAAAAAAACAATATTATTAAATTGCAAGTGTTAAATAATAATAAATATATTGGGTAAGTCAAATGAAAATATATATTAATACCCGAGCCTGATCCCAGAAGAGGGCAAATGAGCGCCGGTGCCGGTCGCCCCACTCAACGTGAAGTAGATACTTCTTCACGAGGCGGCTCTCATCCCCCATATACCGGCCGAACCTCTCGGCATAATCGCCGGTATAGCGATAATCAGGGATAAAGAAGAGGGGGGATGTTGCCTCCCCCAGCTCTGTCGGGCCTCGGCCTGTAAGACTGATTCAGGCCTCGAGTACCCCTCTCGGGATGGGGATGCCCTGCATCTACAAGAAATATCAAGACAATCAATATTAAGACAAAGTGGTATTAAGAAATCAAGGTTTAACGAAAATTGAAGTGTGATATATACCTCCGACGACAGAAGCACGAGCCTGGGCCCGGGTAGCAGCACGAGCGGGACGATAGTTCCTCCGGTGAGGAACAACCGGTGACCCGGACGCACACGCATCTCCTCCAACTAGAAAATAAACATCGATAAAATTACATGAAGTTCATGTTTATTCTTAAAGGATATGTAAAATGAATAAATATTTTATATTTATTCATACAAACCCGCAGACTGAGCGGAGGGTATGGAAGTGTCGGGAGTGGCCCCTGCACCAGACATGGACGCACCGCCTATAATTAGACAATCAAACATTGACTATATAAGTAATTGCAAAAAGAATGTGTATATCAATAATATAATATTCTAAATCAACATGTATACACTATAGAATATATAAATATACCCGCAGGTGCGGTGGTGGCCTCTACCCGAGATGTGGAGGCACCACCTACAGCTAGACAATTAAAAAATGATTATCTAAGTACGTTAGAGCAAAAAGAATGTATATATATTTATGATATAGCATTCTAAATCAATATGTATGCACTATAGGATATATAAATATACCCGGAGGTGTGGAAGTGGCCTCTGTCCCTGATGTGGACGCACCATCAACAGCTAGACAATCAAACATTGACTATATAAGTAATTTTGACATAAATATGCATGTATATCTATAATATTACATTCAAAATGAATATGCGTGCAATATACTTGGAGGTGTGGCAAAGTCCATACGGAAGGAGGCATCCGAAGGGGTCTCCGATCGAGGTGCAAGACCGGCCCTCTGAAGCTCCCTACGCAGCTCTTCGGGCGGCAGAACCATTCTGTTTCTGCCGGTGCCGCGGCTGGAGCTCCTGCCGCCCCTCGCTGCTCCCGTCATCGTCATCAAATCTAGATAAAACGGTTCGTGGCCGCATTAGACAATCATTCGTTTGTACTTTCAACCGTTTCGTGTGTGTTTCGGCTGTCGGGGGTAAGGCTTCTATCCCATTAAGAATATATATAGTAGACACCCATTCGCTTGTGCTTTCAACCGTTTCGAGTAAATTTCGGCAGCACCTTCCCGCTGTTCTCCGAATACACTGTAATAGAATAGATAATCATTTCAAAGCTGTGAAATAACGTTGAAATGAATATCTAATCTATCTTTGTACACGGAGAACCAGCGGAAAAGTACCGACGAAATAACTCGAAACGAATGAAAACACAAGTGAATGCAGGTATTTGCTTTATACATTCCTAACTTGTCCACACTGGACAAATCTATCGGTTATCATACGATTGAATCTTCTCATCACATAGACTATACAACGGTTGTTAGTACCGAACTATACCGTCCGATATTTAACAACCTTCGTATAGTTCTATGTCACGACGAATATCGAACGTATGTTAACCGATAGACGGGGACTAAGTCGCGCTTTGATTTTCATATATCAGTATCGATGAGAATATGAAAGTTTCATATCATCATCGAGTATTATATATTGGTTTTAACTTGAACATTTAACTTGAATAGGTTTTACGTTTACGTTTCGTTATTAAGGGTTCGAAGTTTTTAGTTCAGGGTAAATTTTTCTTGCGTTTACGGTAAAGTTGTACGTTTACATTATCATCGAGTATCCTACTGAATGAACTAGTACACCATAAACCTTAACCCTAAATAATCCAAATTAACCTAATTTGTAAGTCAACGTTGTACACCTCACGATTTGCGGGGAGGCGGAATAGGTAAAACAATCATTTTGTTTAAAAGAAACATCGACTAACTTACGGATGTTTGTCAAACCCTAACTAACAACATCATAGGATGGATTAGCTACTAAGAAAGAAGATTATACCTAATAAACCAGGTCCTTCTTCTTCTCGTTGACCACCTCTTCGTCGGCCTCCTCTTTGTAATAGAAGATCCACCCGAGAGCTACTATTCCAAGCATGACCTCTAACTTGAGGTAACTGGGTTACTCAAAGTGCTAATCTAAGCAACCTAGGGAATATAGAGTAGGATTAGGGATTAATAAGTCTTGGTAACCCTTGATCTCAACATATGAGAGGTTGGGGTTAGGGTTTGAAGAGAGAGAGCTTGAGGAGAGAGAAGGTGAGAGTGAGAATGATATGAATTCTTTCTCATTTACAATATATGATGAAGCATAAAGAATATCAAATAAATCAATTAAATGATATTAACAACCATGCTTCATTTAATATATGCAATGAATCATCAAGTGAGTCATTAAGCAATAAATGCTTCATTAACTCACTTGAATGATTCATCTAATGAGTCACTAATCCATTAATGCAAATGCCACCTTAGCCCTCCAAGTCATCATCCTTCTAGAAGCTTCTCGACAATTTACGAGAACGCCCCTCCTATCCGTGAAAACACGGAAAAACTTTAGACTGTATAAATCCAATAATCCGATACTAGAATCTGTCTTAAACCAAAGCCGGCTAGTAAAAACTGTCCGAACATCGTACGTGCATAAATGCACGTGCGTGTCCGAACCCTGTCGTAAAACCATACGACCTCTATATCGTTTCACCCGAAGCAGGGAAACTCTCTGTGTGGGACTCTAAAGACTCGACTACTACGCTGGCAGTGGGTTTAACCACAGACCGCAAGCGGCACTAGCTGTACGTAATAGTCCCCAGGTAGATGTCGATAAGAAGGCCGATGAGGAAACCCATCCGAACTCCTACTGAGCCTGATGTGACAATCTCCGTACAGTCCGGTCTGTTCGTCTAGGACTATCGCATATCGGGCCTAGGGGGGCGGCAAGCGTCAGTCCCATAAAAGCTGTATAAGTCGTGTCGGAGCGAGGCCCATTACACCTTGAGAAACTACTGGAAAACCTACCAGTAAATCTCGCTTGCCCTGGCCAGGGACTTTGCGTAATGGCTCTCCAGACACAGCTCGATATTAACTCCCAATACCGGGAGAGACGAATCATGTCTAACCGCCACTGCCTCCAAGTGCTCGGAACTGCACCCAACTGCTACCTGTTTGCACGACTCCTTTGAGCCGTGGTAGGGTAGCAATCTAAGAACAGTGGGAACACACTCGAGGCGAAGCAGCAGTGTCAAGTCTGCGGACTATGCTGTACTCATGTCACCTGGGAAATGTTAACTGACGACGGGTATAATACCAACCAACAGTTCCCAGCGAGTCCTGTCCGGTGTACCCGTAACCCAACGAGCACCTGTATACTATTTCCAGTACGACGTACTGATGGCTGTGGGACAGACCATCTCCCAAACTGGGATAAGACGCGTACACACTAGTCTACTCCGGAGTATCGATGCACTGTCTCGATAATCCTACGACTAGGGACCTGAAAAAGGATGTGCTTGTAGACTACCCAGCCCCCACTAGTGTGACTGCCGTCACAACGCTGGTAGTCAAGCAAGATCATAAGGGCTCTATCAATACGTACACACATATTAAGATAGATATAAACTAAGTAGCATACTACCATGTTTAGCAAGACTGTTAATATAACTGTGAATATCCCAAGCTTCCATTAAGTAATAAACAAGCTAGTATGATACAATAATGGCCCCTAGGGCATATACACTAACAATCTCCCACTTGCACATGTACTGGCATATCGAAGACCGATCATCTCGAGTAGCCTCTCGAACGGAATCTGAGGTAAGGCCTTTGTGAATGGATCAGCAGTGTTCTCCTTTGTAGCAACTCTCCGGACCTCGATCTCCCGGCGATCTACGATCTCCCTGATCAGGTGATACCGCCTTAAGATGTGTCTGGACTTCTGATGGGACCTGGGTTCCTTTTCTAAAGCTATAGCTCTGTTTTTGTCGCAATACAGTGGTATTGGATCAACAATGGTAGGAACCACCTGAATTTTTGTTAGGAACTTCTTTATCCAGACCGCTTCTTTTGCGGCATCGCAAGCAGCAATATACTCCACTTCCATCGTCGAGTCAGCAACGGTGTCCTGCTTGGAACTCTTCCAGCACACCGCCCCTCCATTGAGGGTAAAGACATAACCTGACATGGACTTGGAGTTATCCTTATCACTCTGGAAGCTGGAATCAGCAAAGGCCTCGATCTTGAGGTCTTTTCCGCCGTAAACCAAGAACATCTCCTTAGTTCTTCTCAGGTACTTGAGAATGTTCTTTACTGCTATCCAGTGCTTCTCTCCTGGGTCTGACTGATACCGGCTTACCACGCTCAGTGCGTAAGCTACATCTGGTCTGGTGCACAACATCGCATACATTATAGAGCCTACTGCAGAAGCGTAGGGTATAATAGACATGCGTTCCCTTTCCAAATCAGTCTTGGGAGACATCTCTTTGGATAGGGTGATTCCGTGACAAGGCGGTAAATTACCGCGCTTAGAATCTTCCATACTGAATCTTTTCAGTACAGTGTTGATATACCTGGACTGCGAAAGTCCCAACATTCTCTTGGATCTATCACGATAGATCCGAATCCCCAGAATGTAAGAGGCATCACCCAGGTCTTTCATGGAGAACCTGTGTGACAAGAATCCTTTGACAGATTGTAGCATAGGAATGTCATTTCTTATCAATAGAATGTCATCCACGTACAAGACGAGGAATACGACAGTTCGTGCTACAATTTTATTATATATACATGGTTCATCTGGATTTTTGATAAAGTCATATTCTTTGACCGTTTCATCAAAACAGATGTTCCAACTCCGCGATACCTGCTTTAGTCCATAAATGGACTTAAGCAACTTGCACACTTTCCCGCTGCTCCCACTCTGATTGAAGCCTTCTGGCTGATCCATATAGACGCACTCTTCTAAATTACTATTTAGAAAAGCCGTCTTTACATCCATCTGCCAGATCTCATAATCATGGAAGGCGGCAATAGCAAGAAGGACCCGAATGGATTTGAGCATAGCCACTGGAGAAAAAGTTTCGTCATAGTCCAAACCAGGTCTTTGACGAAAACCCTTTGCAACAAGTCTAGCCTTATAGGTTTCCACCTGTCCATCTACACCAATCTTTTTCTTGAAGATCCATTTGCATCCTATGGGTTTTACCCCATTTGGAGCAAAGTCCAAAGTCCATACTTTGTTGGTGTACATGGACTCCATCTCGGTCCGCATTGCATCTAGCCATCGTACCGAGTCGCCGCTCTGGATGGCCTGCTGGAAGCTAGTAGGTTCATCATCATCAATGATGCAATCCTCTCTATCCCCATCTATGAGAAAACCGTAGTATCTCTCAGGCGGATGAGATGGCCTACTACTCCTGCGGGGGGATGCGGGAATGTCCTGTTCTTCTTGAACTACTGGTTCTACCAAACTTTCAGTAGTAGTTTGTGGTTCTGGAATTTCTTCCAGTTCTATTTCGCTCCCACTTGTTTCCTTTTCTAAAAACTGATGTTCTAGAAAATGGGCATTACGAGAAACAAAAACCTTTTGTTCCTCTGCGTAATAGAAGTAATACCCCTTGGAGTTCTTTGGATATCCCACAAACTTACACAGTACTGATCGTGCTTCGAGTTTGTCCGCATGCTGCTTTTTAACAAAAGCTGGACATCCCCATATCTTTAGATACTGAAGATAGGGTTTCTTCCCACTCCACATCTGATATGGCGTGGTAGGCACAGTCTTGGTAGGAGCCCTGTTCAAAAGATATGCAGCTGATTCTAGCGTATAACCCCAGAAAGATCGCGGTAACTCAGCATTACTCGTCATGGAACGTACCATATCCAATAGGGTTCGATTCCGTCTCTCCGATACACTGTTATGCTGTGGAGTGTATAGAGGAGTAAGCTGAGAGAGAATTCCTTTCTATTTTAGGTAACCTAGGAACTCGGCACTTAAGTATTCACCACCTCGATCAGATCTCAGTGTCTTGTTACTTTTGCCAGTTTGGTTTTCTACTTCATTCTTATACTCTTGGAATTTCTCAAAAGCCTCGGATTTATGTTTCATCAAGAAAATGAATCCGTACCTAGAGTAATCATCCGTAAAAGTAATGAAATAGGAAAAACCATCTCTTGCATGTGTAGAATTGGACCACATACATCGCTGTATATGAGTCCTAAAAGCTCGCTCGCTCTTACTCCATGTCCAGTGAATGGAGTCTTTGTCATCTTTCCTTTGAGACATGATTGACAAGTGGCATAAGTTTGATATTCGAACGAATCCAAATATCATTTTCTATGTAACTTAGTTAACCTTGTCTCATTGATGTGACCCAGTCTACAATGCCATAAGAAAACCTTATTTAAATCTGGAGACTTTCTTTTTAGTGTGTTCTGGACATTGAAAATCTGTAATTGGTTTAATACATATATACCGTTATCTAGTGTACTGGACCCAATCAAACCATGATTAAGGTGGATGTTAACAACATCGCTTACAAACGTGAAATCATAATCTTCTTTTGATAACAACGAAACCGATATGATATTACACGTTAAACTGGGTACACAAAAACAGTTATGCAAAACCAAAATATGTCCACTCGTCAATCCAAGGTGATAATCCCCTACGGACACAGCTCCCACGCTAGCTCCGTTAGCAACCTGGAGGGTGTTTCCCCAATCAGAGCAAAACACTGTTTGAATTTCAAAAATTCAAAAATTGAAGCAACGCTTCAGATTCCTTGCGCTGCGCGCAACACGCCACGTGTCAAAAGCTGACACGCCAGCGCAGCGCCCAAGACAGCGCACCCAATCAGAGCAAGGCTCTATTTAAAATGAAAATAAAGGAAGCAACGCTTCAGCTGAGTTGCGCTCTGCGCTGCGCGACACGTGGCAGCGCAGTTGCGCAGCGCTCTGCGCTGCGCGACACATGTCAAGCGCAGGTGCGCTTGCGCCAACTGTGCCAGCACTAAAACAGAATTAAAATTCTAGAAAGATCTTTCTGATCTTATTAAAACAAGAAGATTATTTTCTGTAAAACAGGAGTTCTTGGATCAAAGATCCAACGGTGGGGAAAAATCCCTAAATCACTCAGAGAAAGATCTCTTTAACTGATTTAACAAATCAAATGGCACTATAAAAATTCCCCTAGACTCCAAGTCTAAAGGACATTAGCACACAGAGAATTAACAGAGCTCCTCTAAGAACTTTGAGAAGAATTCAGAAAGAAAGAAATAAAAAGGTAAAACCTTTAGAAAAAGAAGAATTTTCTTCTCAAAAGATCAATGATCTAAGAACAAGATCAAAGATCTTCAATAAAAAATGATAATATTAATAAAAAGAAGTAATTTACTTCTTCTTTAGATCTTTCTGATCTAAATAAAGGCATTGCCTTTTTGATGAACCATTGGTTCTGGGATCTTAGAAGATTCTCTTTTTTGATCCAAAATGGGATCAAGATATTGAACAGTGCCCTGCACTTGAAAAAATTGCACTGTTGCGCTCTCGGGGTGGCGCAAGCCACCAGAGAGCGCCACGTGTCAGCCCCAGAACAGAATGCGCTATGCGCTTCTAAAACAGAGCACTGCTCTCTTAAATTGGCGCAAGTCACCAGAGCGCGCCACGTGTCAGTAGCGCAACAGCGCAGCGCACTGCGCTAGCAGACTTGCACTCACCAGAGCGTGACACGTGTCACCTCCACATGGACTTGCGCCTTGCGCTCCTCAATTGGCTCAAAGCGCCTGACAAGCCACGTGGCGCTCTGTCAGACTAATTAATGCAGCGCATAATTAAAGGGCAGGGCCCAATTAAGAGGCCCAATGGACCAAAACAAATGCTCTGCATTATAAAAAAAGGGAACATAGCCCAATTTAAAAGGCCTAACAGGCCAGAATAAAATGCAATGCAGAGCCCAAACAAAGGTCTATCAGACCAAAACAGATGCTGTGCATCATTTAAAAAGGGCAGATCCCAAATAAAGGTCTAATAGACCAAACAAAATGCCATGCATTATTAAACAAGGGCAGAGCCCAATCAAAGGCCTAACAGGCCAGACAAATAAAAATTGTTGAATATTTTCAACTGGACTTAGCCCAATACTGGCCGTAAGTCCTCAAATTAAATTGAGCTGAGCACAACTGCTCTCTTAAACCAATTTACATCCGGTTCAAGGGTACATCTCCGAACTCTCTGATATTTGTCGTTGTAATCTTTCAACGCCTTCAAAGAGATGACGGGTCCCGACAGCCACACATCGATACGGACTGCGGGGTCCTTAAACTCGTGGACCGAAACGTCCTTAAACTAATATTCATCCCAAAATGGGAACGTTGGACCGAAATGTCCTTAAACTAATGTTCGTCCCCAAATGGGAATGATGGACCACCATCTCCCTAAACTGGAAATCGACCGCAATGTCATTAAACTAAACAATAGAGCCAATTGATCTCTTGTCGGATCCAAACGATCCCGTTAAGTTGATCTTAGTCTGGAGATTAGGCTAACGTATCCTTAACAAAAGTTTAAGTTGATCTTAGCCTTAAATAGGGCTAACGTATCCTTAAACCAAAACCCCAAACCCAAATCTAAGAAAATACGGATTTGGACTAATCCACATCCTACGGGCGACGACATAAATTAGTCTCCTTATACAATCCACGGGCAACCACAAACAAAACAAGCACCCACGACACGAAGTGAAATTCTGGAGAAGGAGAAAGTTGCTACTGCGGTGTGGTAGCGTAATTAACTGCAGGGGCTTGCGCCTGCAGGGAAGAGCGTCCCCATAATCAAAAACCCCTCCAGCGAGGGGGAATCTGACGAAGTCTGCTACATCAGCCGCATCCGTTTAAACTTCCGATACACGGTGCCATAAATCAACTTGGCATCTTCGGAGAGGTGGACGGATAAAACCAAATAGCATCTGCCCCGAATTTCAGGCAAGACGTCTCTGACGTCGAGCCGTCTTTCGGAGGGGAACAGATTCTGGCACGCCCGGTGGGACCTTTTCCTCTTTCCACTCCACACTTCGTGTGTCGTCTTCGCGAACGAATCGCGGTTTGTTAATGGTTGCCCTAGGATTTCAAGTTACTAAGATTTGGTCTCTTGCTTGGCGCAGCAATCAAACAGCAATTGCGTCTAACTGCTCCAAATGCAACTGCAACCGACGCTCCGCTTCACCTGGAGGCGTAGCCTATGGGCCTCAAGCGGCCTCCATCCTTGTTATGCCGGTGGAACAAGTGACTCAGGCTACCACCGGCCTGTTCTTCGGGACCATGCTCCCGCCAGCAAGCTTCACCATTCCAGTGCCCTTATCGGAAGCGCAAAAGAAGTCGGTCTTCGATCGGCTCACTACTACCACGGCCCCTCTCAACGGGTCGTCCAATCTCAAGCCGGCAGCCTCGGTTTTCACCAGACTGGGCCGGAACCCCGATGGGCCTGCCAAGAAGCCCATGACTCGTAAAGTGGCCGTCCCAAAGAAGACAGCCATATTTGCTCCTGAAGTCGTCAAGATGGCTTCTCCTACTAAAGAGTCGGTCTTTGCAAGACTGACTATTCCGGTTCCCGTTCCTGCTCGAAGGTCTGTCTTTGACAGATTGGATACCGCTACTCAACAGACATCAGTCTTCAAGAGGCTAGCACCAGCGGCGTCTCATCTGGACAGGGGGAAAGATAAAACCATCCCATTGCCAAACCAGCCCCAACAGTTCGACACGCTCGACGTCGCCATTGGCGCCGAGTAAGGAAGGCCGGGGGCAGCTCCCTCTCTGGGCTAACTCCACCGGCTCCAGCGGTGGAAATCAATGCTGCTGTTCCGACTGGGAACAACTTTGAACCGCTAAGGAAGGTACGCAAGAACTCTCCGACTGCCACGCTGAAAAGATCTTCTCCACCCACAGAGAATGTCACAGAAACAAAGCCAGAACAGCCCCCTCAACGGCTGTCCTCCAAAATTTACAAGGTTTGGCGACGGGTTCAAGACTCAGTGGTCATTCAAGATCCCTCTCACCGGCAGAAGAGGGTGAAAGTTCAAGAAGAAAGGAACCGTCCTATCAAACCGCAAAGGATGACGACCACCTGGGTGCCCAAAGCAACGACCCCCTCAACTTCGACAGCCCACAAGAGAAGAAGGCCGGAGAAAGTCCCCACGCCTGCGGCGAATGTCAAAGGTAGTGAGCCCAAACGCCTTAAGTCTGGGGGCATTGTGGTACACACCGTCTACATGGCGTCTGGAAAAGAGGACAGCCGTATATTCACAGGTCATAGACCGCTTACGCGGTCGGTGACTAAAGCTCAGGAGCAGCAGCAGAAGCTCCAGGAAATGATGACCACGATGGCCGCACTCACTGGGCCAAAAGAAAGCCCCGAAGCGTCCTCGGATCAGCGACAGGAGCAAGAAACCGACGCTGAGTTCCTTCGGAGAATATTGGAAAAGAAGGACAAAGAGGCTGCAGAACAAGAAGGCCAATATAAAACGAATGGCCCTTCTGTTCCAGGATATGGTGGGTATGATGATCCAGCAAGATCCTCCTACTGAAGATCCTCCGATCGTCCTTGAAGACGACAGAGGAGAAACGGCGAATCCTCCACCGGCTCTATCAACAGCTAAGGAGGAGACAATTTCCAAAGCTGCACTGGACGAATATATAGCTCAGCAGATACAGGTTCATCAGGCAACGGAGGCAGCCGGTCAAGTTGTCAGAACGGGGCGACCATATCCGAGCTGGTATGATCAGATCAAGTACCCGCCGGGCTATACAATACCGAAATTCCATGTCTATAAGGGGACTGGCAATCCCCATCAACATGTTGCCCAGTTCAGGGCTCTTTGCGGTAACACCGGCGGTGATGATAAATTTTTGCTTCGCCAGTTCGTCGGTAGCTTATCGGAGACGTCATTTGAGTGGTACTCCGAAGTCCCAAATGACTCCGTCAAGACCTTCACTGAAATGGAGTTGTTGTTTACCCAGCGCTTCGCAAGTGCCAATGAGCGTACTCCAATAACAGCTTTGATTAATGCGAGAGTAAAGCCGGGCGAGACTTGGGTTCAATATGCAATCCGATGGCGGAACTTGTGGTCAAAGTGCGAACAACGCATTGAAGAAGCGTCGGCGGTGGGCATGTTCGTGGGCACCCTAGATCCTCATGCAACTATCTCACAGTTCATGATGTTCTTTAAACCAACCACGTTCTAAGCCTTGATCGATAAGTTAGCCCAGATGGATCAGATGGGTCACAGACCGTCTCCTCCAAAGCCGGACTCTCGAAATGAGAAGGGGAAAGGGAAAGCGATCGTCGTCGCCAATGCTCAACAACAGCCGAGCAAATTGAAGCCGGTTGTTCGTCAAAACAATATGCGTCCACACCTGTCCCTCGAGGAGAGGCTGGGACGTCCTTACTCGTTTCCTCAGAATAAAACGAGAAGACTTTTTGAACTGGCATTGCGTAACAGACTCATTAATCTACCGGAGTCAAGACGTCCGTCGCAGCCAAACGACATCAATGATCCCAATTACTGTCCCTATCACCGAGTATTGGGTCATCCGATTGAAGATTTCTACATCTTCAAAAACTGGATTGAAGATCAATATCAGCAAGGCAAGTTCGCGTTATCCGAAAGATGGAAGGTGAACCCGCCGCAACCTCATACTTCTAAAAAGGTGAATACGCCGGGGGCAACGTGCTCCCTTGTTGAAGAAGCTCCATGGGAGGTTGTGTTATCAGCCAAAACCAAAAGGATGCTGAATGATCTCAAGACATGTCCGGCGGTCAGGTGGAAGAACCCGCTAGAACCTCAGATCATTGAAGGGATGTTGAAGCAGCGCCCAACTCTAAGGACCGGTGGTGATGGCCCAAGCATTCATACCCAGCCGTCGAAATCTTCAAAGAAGAAGAAGAAGAGATCCAAAAAGCCCGTGAAACCTGGTGACAAGCGCACGGACTTACAGAAACAAATTGACGCGCTAGAGGAATACAATCAAAAGGCACGGACTCCCGTCACACTCCAGGAGTTCCTCAACCACATCTTTCAAGAGGAAGATGAGGGAGAGAGATCGTCGGATGAATCTGAGGGTTACGTGGCGAGTTGTCATATGGTCTCCCACTTGTTTACAGACGACGAGAAAACTCCTTGCACTGAGAAGCTGGGGGCAGATCCTAAACCGGAACTTCCGGGGCCATCAGATGAAGTAATTGATGCATTCCTCAACGAAGCTCGGTTGAAAAGTAAAGCTGATCGGGAACGCGAGGCGGTCATATTTGAAAGGGCCAAGTGCCGGCGACTAGACGGAAGAGTTGAGATACTCCCGTCAAATCAAAAGACGCCCGTTGCAGATAAAAACAAATTCAAGACGAGGAAAAGGTTTGCTAAAGCCATATTGATGGAGATGAAGCTACCACCCTCTGAAGGAAACATTGCCGGCAAAGCAGAAATGCACCCTTCCTATTGCTTGTATCATCGGAAGGTTTCGCACCCCACCGAAGAGTGCAAAGCGTTCAATAAATGGTGGCAGGGATATGTCGCTCACCGGCAACATTTTAAGCGGGAAAAGCGCAAAACTCGTCGGGAGCGGAAAAGTACGACCGAAGAGCTTAGAAGAACTACCGGCGACTGTCGCATGGTTAACGCCGGGGAAGCGCAAGTTCTCACATTCGGGAGCGACTCTGACGAGGAAATGGAGCTTAGCCCTCTCTTTAAAGAGTCCACCTCGGGAAAATAGGAAGAGCCGAAGGCCTGCGAAAATATCTGGCTGCGTAATCGTACGCTACCCGAAAAGAATCTTGGACCCTCAAATAAAAAAGATAAAGGAAAATAGAAGGTCTCTGAGGATATCGCCCTGGATGACCAAGTTGTGGAAAAGCTAATCGCCAAGGACCCACCAAAGAGAAATAAGGTGGACTACAACGTTCTGGCACACTTGAGGAAGCTACCTTCGCAGCTCAGCATTCTTGACGCCCTTCTACTATCAAAAGAAGCAAGAGATTCGTTGATCAAAGCGCTACACGACCCAGAGCAATTCCAAGCTTTTCTCGCCGAAGAAAAGATGAAGGACGAGCTGGAAGAAGTGCACACAGCTGATGTCACTTTCGGTGATGAAGACCTCCTCCTTGGGACGTGCGAACACAATCGCCCCCTCTATGTCTCAGGATATTGCCACGATATAAAGATAGGCAAAATCTTGGTTGACAATGGGTCTTCCGTCAATCTCCTCAATGTACGGGTATTGAAGGAAATCTGCATGAGCGTCCAGCACCTCGCTCGGGACAAGATCACCATCTCCGGGTTCGACTCTCAATCATCACGGACTCTTGGGTCTGTGATACTGACGTTGCGCTTTGGGCTGCTCGTCACGGACATTAAATTCCACGTCATAGACGTGAAGACATGCTATAATGCTTTGCTCGGCCGACCCTGGTTACATGAGTACAACATCATCCCTTCTACACAGCATCAGTGTATGAAATATTTTAAGGATGGTCTCGAGTATACCGTAACAGGAGAACTGAACCCATTCTCCGTGAACGAAGTCCGCAAATATGAAGATGCAAAATACTTCTTACCGGATCTCGAAGACACGGAGAGGTGTCACAAGCCGGAGAACAAAGCTAACGCCACCATTCCGATCTTCGGAAGCGATACCGAGGAGGACGAAGAGATAGTCTATTCCGGGCCACCCCAACACAACAAACAGGGACCGTCCGCTCCTTTGTTGATCTTTGGCAGCGATTCGAAAGATGAAGTCCATGCTGTATTCTCTGCTCGGCCTTCAATACAAACTTGTGCTAATGAGGAGCAAAGTTTACAAGTCGCTATGGTTCCACTTAAATATCATAAAGAACTGGATGCGCTCGATGCCTACAGTGTAGAGGAGCTGCAGACGTTCTATGTCCCTCCCAGGCGAGAAGGTGAAAAGACGATTCTATTCTACCGCTCCGGGGAAACCAGAGTGGAAAAAGAAATCTGGCACGGTGCAGATCCTGCGCTTGACAAGCTCCAGCCCATCCGTTTACCTAGATACTACACGGACGGACTAAAGAGACTCTTGAAGCGCTAAGGGATACCCTTTAAACAGACTGGTCGAAAAGCCAAATTCTATGATAGGATCTGGAACGTTCCCGGAACTCAGCACAAGTTGCCTAACGGGAGAATGGAAGCAATCGGACTCGGATATGTTCGATCCAAAAAGCGGGAGCTACTCCGCGATTGCTATATTGTGCATGACTTCAATGAAGAAGGGGATACTCAATAAGAGAATGCTAATCCTGAGCCAGAAAAAGTCCCCGATGCAAAAATGCCCAGTCCTTCGTTCGAAGAACAAATGAACAAACTTATAAGGGAAGTTGTCAAAAAGTTC
This sequence comes from Agapanthus africanus, assembly GCA_030015575.1. Classification (NCBI taxonomy): domain Eukaryota; kingdom Viridiplantae; phylum Streptophyta; class Magnoliopsida; order Asparagales; family Amaryllidaceae; genus Agapanthus; species Agapanthus africanus. The sequence continues at coordinate 348,050,739 of JASDDO010000024.1, read as the reverse complement.
GAGATGACCACAACCGCGAAATGACCATCTACAAGAAAGCCAGGACGCAACGCCTCCTTCAATAGGCTAAGAAAGATGAAAATGTCGCTCCCTGTCAACCTGTTGCAAAAAAGGCTCGACGCAGAGGTAGAAACAAGTCGAAGAGCGGAAAAGGCGTCCCACAGCGATAAAGCGGGACCAAGAAGTCACGCGAGCGGGAATCAAACGGTCCGGATCTATCTCTTATGAAGAAGATGAGTCGAGTATACTCTTTTCCTCATGACAAGACAAAGAAGATACTTGACCTAGCTATAAAGCACCAAATGCTTACACTTCCGGAGCCCAAGCACCCCGAACAAGCAGGCGGTGTCTTACACCCGAACTATTGCTCTTATCACAGGCTAATAGGACACCCTCTAGAAGATTGCTTCACCTTCAAGAATTGGGTCGAAGATCAGTATCAGCTCGGCAAGTTCGCTCTATCTGACAGTTGGAGGGTAACACCGCCACAGAAACATGAGCCCAAAGCCACGAGAGCAGAACCAGATCCACATCGATCTTGGAAGCGAGTGCGTACCTGTCATATGATAACAATATCAAAAGAAGGGCCCGAGAATATGGATGACCTTCCCTGGTGCTTCGAAAACAGCGATGACGGGGTGATCTCAGAATTCCCACCAGCGCCGAAAGAACTGGAAGATGGAATACACACCACTGCAGATAACCTCAAGAAAATTGAGTTGGGGACGACGAACGATCCGCGACCGATGTTCGTTAGTGAGCTGCTATCTGAAAAAATGGTGGCTTCATTAAAAGACGTGCTTATGCAGTATAGAGATTGCTTCGCGTGGAACTATTCCGAAATGCCAGGGCTAGATCCAGAAATGGCTGTCCATAAATTGGCGGTATCCCCGGACGTTAAACCAATCAAACAAGCACCGAGAAGAATGTGGCTCGAGCTTGAGATGAGCATTAACGCCGTAGTCAAGAAGCTGATCGATTCTGGGTTTATCCAGGAAGTTCAGTATCCCGATTGGATCGCCAACATCGTCCCGGTGATGAAGAAAAATGGGACGGTGCGCATCTGTGTAAACTTTTGGGATCTCAATAAAGCCTGCCCGAAGGACGATTTCCCAGTGCCAGTCACCGAGCCGATGATAGATAACACGTCCACTCACGAGGTTTTCTCCTTCATGGACGGCTCATCAGGATATAATCAGATAAAGATGCATCCTGAAGACCAGAAGCACACCGCTTTCCGGACCCCTTTGGGTATATTCTGCTACAAGGTGATGCCCTTCGGTCTAAAGAACGCCGGCGCCACCTATCAAAGGGCCATGACAAAGATCTTCGATGACCTTATACATGAAATTGTCGAATGCTATATCGACGACCTCGTGGTTAAGAGCAAATCATATGAAGAGCATTTAGTGCATCTGAAGACCGTGTTTCAACGCCTACGACAATACAACCTGAAGATGAACCCTCTCAAGTGCGCATTCGGAGTGTCTTTAAGCAAATACCTAGGATTCATCGTCCGACACCGAGGCATTGAGATAGATCCGTCCAAGATCAAGAAGATCATGGAAATGCCCCCGCCAAGGACCCTTAAGCAATTGCGGTCTCTCCAAGGGAAGCTCGCGTACATCCGGCGATTTATAGCCAACCTGTCAGGCAAGTGTCGCCCTTACAGTCACCTGATGAAGAAGGGAACCCCTTTAGTTTGTGATCACAAATGTCAGAGCGCGCTGGACGAAATCAAGCAGTACCTGCAGAATCCGCCAGTGTTGGCTGCTCCGGTCAAGGGAAAGCCTCTCATTCTATATACAACCGCCCTCGAAGGTTCCTTAGGCGCATTATGGGCACAAGAGAACGACCAAGGGAAAGAAAGAGCTCTTTATTACTTAAGTCGAGTTCTCCTGGGGGCAGAAAGCAACTACTCCCCTATCGAAAAACACTGCCTGGCGTTGATCTTCGCGATAACAAAGCTCAGGCACTATGCGTTGGCGCATGACGTCCGTCTCGTTTCGAAGGTGGACCCCCTTAAATATTTAATGTCGAAGGCCATATTGACAGGGAGACTCGCTAAATGGGCCTTGCTCTTAATGGAGTTTTCGATAACTTATCAGCCTCTTAAGGCAGTGAAAGGCCATGCCATTGCCGACTTCCTCGCTGAGCATCAGATACCGACCGATTCCCTTTTGAATTGCGAGTTGCCAGACGAACACGCGTTTGATGCGATCGACGGTAGTGATACCCGATGGGAACTTTATTTTGATGGAGCGTCTTCCATGAAGAAGCGCAAACAAAGCACCCCTATAATCAAATCGGGGGTAGGCCTCATCTTCGTAACTCCACAAGGAGGGATAATGCGCTTTGCTTTCTCCTTAATGGAGCCAAGGACGAACAATGAAGCCGAATACGAAGCTTTGATAGCAGGTCTCGAGATCGCCATCGACATGGGAATTGAAAACCTCCTTATATACAGAGATTCTCAACTGGTCGTCAGTCAAGTAAATGGCGACTACCAAACATGCAAACCAGAACTGGTGAAATATGGCGAGAGAGTACAGCAATTGCTGACTCAAATTCCCTCCTATATGCTGGATACCGCGTGCAGAAAATAGCAAGGCGGACGTACTAGCAAAGCTCGCTAAAGAACTGGCCGACGAGAACCTCGATGACGTAAGAATCGTAGTACAAAGCCGTCGGGTGCTTGCCCCAGCAGAAATATCTCCGGAATCATCCGAAGAAAAGGGAGCGACTGAGCAAATGGCTATGCAAATAAAAGACCAGGAAAAGGCTGAGGATTGGAGAGAAGTCTTTGTAGACTACTTCAAATCCAGTCGAACGCCTGAAGATGCGTCCTCAAGACATCAGCTCATGAAATGAGCTCTGTCTTTCGCCTTCGTCAATGATACTATGTACAAGAGGTCGTTTGATTCTCTGTGGTTGAGATGCCTGGGACCTAACGAAGCGAAAAGAGTCATTCAGGAAGTTCACGACGGACTCTGCGGTTCTCACCAAGCAGGCCCGAAGATGAAGATGAAGATTAAACGGATGGGCTACTATTGGCCCACGATGATTCAGGACTGCCTCGAATATGTGAAGCAATGCCACTCATGCCAAATTCATGGGGACTTCATCCATCAGCACCCAAATCCTCTACATCCAACAGTGGCTAGCTGGCCATTCGAAATGTGGGGGACTGATGTAATCGACCCCATCGAACCAGCATCGTCTAGGGGACATCGATTCATCTTGGCGACGACTGACTACTTCTCCAAATGGGCAGAAGCAGTACCGCTAAGGGAAGTGAAGACGAAGAATATCCTCCATTTCTTCAAGACGCACGTCATCTATCGGTTTGGGACTCCGCGACGGATTATCTCCGATAACGGGCCAGCTTACAGAAGCCACAAGATCAGCCGCTTCACGCAACAACACAACATAGACTGGAGATATTCCTCAATTTATAATCCCCGAGCTAACGGTCTAGCTGAGGCTTTCAACAAGACCTTGACGAAGATCGTAAAGAAGACGGTGTCCCGAAATAAAAGGGACTGGCACGAGAGACTGCACGAAGCTCTCTGGGCATATCGAACTACGTTCAAGACAGCCACGAACACAACGCCATACGCGTTGGTATTCGGTATAGAAGCGGTACTCCCCCTCGAAATAGAATTACACTCTCTACGAGTGGCAGTCCACTACGAGCTGACGGACGAAGAAAATGTGCACCTTCGGCTTGAGGAGCTTGATGAAACCCGGCTCATAGCGCAACAAAATCTGGAGGCTTATAAAGCAAAGATGACGCGCTCATATGAAAGATTGACCAGGCCGAGGACATTCCGCCATGGCGAACTCGTGCTAGTGGTCAAAAGACCTATGATCCCCAATCGCGCCAAGTGGGAAAAATTCAAGCCGAACTATGAAGGCCCATACATCATAGACAAGGTCTACCAGGGTGGAGCATATCTACTCATGGATATGCACGGTGAAAGACCTTTCAGGCCAATAAACGGTCGCTTCCTGAAGAAATACTACGCTTGACGAGTCACGGCCTAGGTCAATGATAGATGACGACGACTATGTCCGCTCGCTGTCTTCCTAAGCCCAAACTCTATAAGTAGTAGCCGGCCTTCTTCAACAACGGACCGAAACGTCCTTAAACTAATGACGGACCACTACGTCCTAAAACTAGCTGACAACCGAAATGTCTTTAAACTACTACCGCAGCATCCTCAGGCTGACGAGATAAAAAAAAGGAATAAAAAAATAAAAAAAAATAAAAAAAAAGACGGTATGTCCATAAGAGAAATGGGCACGGATGAAAACCCGAAAGGGCTCCGTGAGTAAAAACAGCAGGGCTACCGGCGAGTGTTCGTGAAAACCCGAAAGGGCGCGACCTCGTTAGAAAAAAGAATTAAAAGAATTAAAAAAAACGGTATGTCCATAAGCAAAATGGGTACGGATGAAAACCCGAAGGGACTCCGTGAGTAAAAACAGCAGGGCTACCGGCGAGTATTTGTGAAAACCCGAAAGGGCGCAACCTCGTCAAAAGACACTTGCAGGGTCCTCTCGACTTTGTAAGGAGAAACCACCCGCGTGAGATCCTTACGACTCACAAGGGAGCAACACACTTAGGGATCTCCACGATTCCTAAGGAGAAAATACACTTGCGAGATCCTCATGACTCGTAAGGAGAACTCTCTTATGAGACCCTCACGGCTCATAAGATTTGAAAGTCTTAAGTTACAGAGACCTGAACCTGTTCTTAAGCAACCCTCACAACCTTCAATATTGCCCTACAAGAGGCTCGATACTGACCCTTGTATACAATCCACGGGCGCGAATAAACATTTCCCTGACCAAGTCCTACCCGTGGCTAGGGATATGTCCATATGGTGAACAACCCTTATAAGTCCTCTCCACTTATAAGGAGAAAACTCTTTTGTAAGATCCTTACAACTTACAGGGGAGCATACACTTAGGAATCCTCACGATCCCTAAGGAGAAAACACACCTACGAGATCCTCACGACTTGTAGGGAGAATTACCTTTGTGAGACCCTTACGGCTCATGAAGTCAAAAGCCTTAGTCAACAGGACCCTAACCCTGTTCGCTAAGCCACCTTTGCTCGACATCGACAGAGGCAAATTCGCTCCTGGCAATATTCCAGTTGTAGCGATGCTGATGATGAGATTGGCGTCATATTCCAAGTTCCACACTCGAGATAAAAAAATCAGCGAGCAATGTATGCATGCAAAATAGCCGAAATGATGGGGCAACTCGCAATAAAAAGCAGCGAGTAAAAATGAAATAAATAGCCGAAATGATGGGGCAACTCGCAATAAAAAGCAGCGAGTGAAAAAAAATAAATAGCCGAAATGATTGGGCGCCGCGAAAAATAGCCGAAATGATTGGGCAATCGCGATTTTCGCGATATAAAAAGATGAAATGATAGAGCATCGCGGAAAGGAATAAAAAAAATCTATGTAATGAAATTTATGCCCTACAGGTGAGATCACATCGATCCCTGTATACAATCCAGGGGCACAAACAAAGAGAGAACCATACCTTCCCAACATGCTCCATCAGAGAACGGAGCCAAGTCTTGACGGTAATTCATATAAAACCCGAAAGACACACTACCTCAATTCAGGAAAATCAGTGTCCTTGACGAGAGCTTCTTGATTCGCGTCGACCCGCAGAGAAACTAGCGTCTTTGTGTAGGGTTCCTAGGCACTCTAGTGAGGTCTCACAAGGCATCGAAATTGGCATGTTCGATGCCTTGTGAGACCTCACTAGAGTGCCTAGGAACCCTACAGGAGGTAGAGGATGAAGAAATAGGAAGTGGGTAGACTTTAGAATTAGATTTCTCACTCTTTATCATCAATCATCATTGATGAAGAAAGCTTTTTCTTCCTTGCTCATGAAGAAGAAGAAGAAGAAGAAAGAAATATATGATAAGTTAATTAAAAACAATAGAAAAATCAAAACTTATCATAATGTTAACTAGAGTCAAGTGTAGAGAATGAATCATAGTTAGTGGGAATGGTTAGGGTTAAGGATGAGATAAGAATGGTTGACTTGATCAAAGTTTAGTTGAAGCTTCATGAAAGTGGGCCCATAACCTACAGTGGTATCATAAGGTATCACAAAGCTTCATGAAAGTTACGTTTAGCAGACCGCTTGCGGCTTGTGGGTGTTTGATATGATCATCATCTGCTGCCGGCGTATTGACGAGTCTTTAGAGTCCTACACAGAGGTTTCCTGGCTTAAGCGAAACGAAGTAGGAGCGCATATGAGATATGTGCGGGACCGAGAATAATACCAGTATGTGATACTGTATTCGATTCTCGCGATGTGACATTGATCGGTTATATGCGATATAGCCGAGTTATCGGATCAAGTGTTGATTCGATAAGTTGTTACTGATGATACCAGTCGGTTATGTGCGACATGACTGGATCATTGAATCAAGTGTTGATTTAATGATTAAAGAGCAACCAGATAGCATACTATCATGTCGAGCAAGAAAGTCTTCCCTATATATGTTCGGGGTTTCGGGTTCGTTCGGACTTCAAATTCCGTCTAGACTTTCATGAAGCTTATGGGCCCATCCTCTACCTCCTGTAGGGTTCCTAGGCACTCTAGTGAGGTCTCACAAGGCATCGAACATGCCAATTTCAAAAAATTCTAGTGCCGGGAAACCCTAATGTACGGATCGTTAACTAGAAATCTAGGCGAAACTAAAACAAGCTAACAACTTAGCTAAAGAGAATACGGAAATACAACCTTTGTAGATCCGTTTGCTCCACCTCCATAGCTCCGCAACGACGTCCTCTCGCTGTCCATAAGAAGTCCCGGGCTCTAGCGTCGGCTTCGTCGGAGAATGGGCAAGCTAGGTCGTCGATGTCCATGCCGAAGATGATCTACGTCGAGGCATCGCTAAATCAAGCTCCGACTTCACCAAGTCAAGAAACTTGTGAAGTAAACACACTCTACTACTTGGCAAGAGGTAGAGAATGAAGAAATAGGAAGTGGGTAGACTTTAGTTTTGGATTTCTCACACTCTTCATCAATCCACCATTGATGAGGTTTTGTTTTCTTCACTTGAAGAAAGGAAGAAGAAGATGAAAATTATGATAAGAATTATTTTTTTTGAGAAAAGAAAAACCATCCTTATCATAATAGTAACCATAGTTTAATGTAGAGAATTGATCATGGTTAGTGAATGGTTAGGTTTCTACAAGATGACAAAATGGTTGCAATGGTCAAAGTATTCATGAAGCTTCATGAATGAAACAAAAATGCCACCATTTTATCATGCAATTTTTTTCTTTTCCAAAAAGAAATAAAAAAATGAATAAAATGAATAATCAAATAGAAAACCCTAACCATTCCATTAACCAAGGTTTAATTCTATACACTTAACAAAAAGGGCATGCACCATCAAACATGATACAAGCAAGTGCACAAATCATATCGCATATGAAATGTGCACACCCGAGTGAGAAAATCCATTTAAAGTGAACCAATATTAGTTAATGCAAAGTAATATATCAAATATATAATTATACATTAAATCATTAAATCAACACTTGATTTAACGATCCGGTCATATCTCATATAACCGACTAATATCCAATGTATCGATTTATCGAATCAATCCTTGATTCGATAACTAGGTTATATCGCATACAACCATTCGACACATTCATCGCGAGAATAGAATACGGTATCACATACACGCATTATTCTCGGTCCCGCACATATCTCATATGCGCTCCTATTTCGTTTCGCTTGAGCCAGGAAACCTCTGTGTAGGACTCTAAAGACTCGTCAATACGCCGGCAGCAGATGATGATCATATCAAACACCCACAAGCCGCAAGCGGTCTGCTAAACGTAACGGCCACCCGGGTATTGAGCGATCTGAAGATCGACGAGCAAGCCCGCTCACACTCCAGTGAATCCGACCAGTAACACTACCGTACAGTCCGGTCTGATCGTCTGATATGTCGCATATCTCGCCTAGGGGTGGTAAACGTCAGACCCCAATAGCTCGATAAGTCGTGTCGATATGAGGTCTATAACACTTCTAGAAACTACTGGTAACACTTACCAGTAAATCTCAGCAACCCTGGCCAGGGATTTCCTGTTATAGCCAATCGAACACAGCGCAACATCAACTCCCTATACCGGGAGAGACGAATCCCCTCCTATCGCTCATTGCCTCCATGTGACTCGGGACTGTACCCAAAAACCACCGTTTTGCACGCCCTCTTGGACGTGGTAAGATGGAAATCAAAGCACAGTGGGAACCACACAAGACTCTATGACGATCTCGGATCAACAGACTACTCTGTACCAGTGTCACCAGAGAACTGCCATCTGACGTGAGGTATAATACCATCTGGGAGTTCTCGGCGAGTCCGTCCAGTGTACCCAGTCTCTACTGAGCACCCGTATATCATCTCCGATGTCAAACACCAATGGATACGGGAACATCCATCGCCCATCTACATGGGTCGAGAAGGTATACGCTAGTCTACTCTGGTATATCGATGCCCCGTCTCGATACACCCACGACTAGGGACTTTGAAGGATGTACTTATGGACTACCATGTCCCCACTAGTATGATCCACATCATAGTCCAGGTAGTCAAGTACACATCCTAAGGGCTTTACCAACATGTAACAGAGAGACAATCAGTGTACGCGTTAAGGTAAAGGGTAACCAGATAGCATACTATCATGTCGAGCAAGAAAGTCCTCCCTATATATGTCCCAGCATCCACTACAATATACATCCAATGTACAGTAATGGCCTCTAGGGCATACATATAACTAACAATCTCCCACTTGCACTAGGGCCATCTGTAGCAGTGGTTGTAGTATCTCATACTCAGCCATCCCATAAAAGTCTCTCTCTGGGAATAGGCCTTCGTGAGTGGATCCGCTGCGTTATCCTCTAAGTCTACTCTCCTTGCCTCGATCAACCTGGAGATCAACCATCTCCATGATCAGGTGATACTGCCTTAGAATGTGTCTGGATCACTGATAGGACGGGGGTTCCTGGCATAAGCCACAACTCCATTGTCACACAATGAGAGGAACATAGTTCATCTCATGAACCAATATACACCCAAACCGCCTCTTTGGTAGCATCTTAAGTAGCGATGTATCCTGCCTTTATCGTCTAGTTTGTCACGGTATCTAGCTTGGAACTCTTCCAACATACCGTCCCTTTACTGAGGGTAAAGACAATGCCTGCGACTGACATTCAGTCGTCTTCATCACCCTGGAACACTTCCAGTGATTCTCCCCAGGATCGATTGATACCATCTCACTACAACTAGTGAGAATCCTAACATCCAATTAAATCTATCTCATAGATCCAAAACTCAGGATTAAGGAGGTATCACTTTGATCCTATATGGAGAATTATTGTGATAAACGGAGATTGATCGAGCGTAGCATAAGAAACTCCTTTCTTATCAAGAGTATGTCATCCACGTACTGTACGAGGATCACCACCATACTCCCTACTACCTTTTTGTTTATACAAGGTTCATCTACCATTTTGATGATGTCAAACTCTTTGACTAACTCATCAAAACAGATGTTCCAACTCCGCGATGCCTGCTTTATCCTATAAAGCATCTTGCACACGTTTCCGCTGCTCCCACTGTCTACGATGCCCTCTGGCTGTGTACTTATAGACGCACTCTTCTAAATCATCATTTAGAAAAGCAGTCATGACACCCAACCACCAGATATCGTAGTCATGGTATGTAGCCGTGGCAAGTAGGATCTGGATGGACTTAAGCATAGCTACTTGAAGAGGTTTCACCACTATCCACACCTGGTTGATGATGAAAGCCTTTAACAAGTCTAGCTTTGAAAGTCTCAACCTTTCCATGTACACCAAGTAATCTTCTCAAGATATACTTGCTCCTGATGGGGATTTAACCCTTCAGATATAGCAACTAAAGTCCATACTTTGTTGGTGTATAAGGATTCCATCTCAGATCGCTAAACATCCAGCCATTCTTACAGAGTCCCTACTCTTGATGGCCAGCTCGAAAACTAGTTGGGTCATCATCTCATGATGCAATCCTCGCTCCCACTGTCATAGAGAAACCGAAGTATCTCTCAGGTGGGTGAGGAACCCTACTAGATCGGTGGAGAGGCTGAGGTTCGTTGGAATCTACTGAATCCTTAGGTTGTACCAAATCATCTGCTGTATTTTGTATGGCTGGAACCTTTCCAGTTGTACATTACAGACCTTGCCTCGAGCTTGTCCGGATTTTGCTTTTAGACATAGGCCGGACAATCCCAAATCTTAACTAGCTTAAGACATGGGCTCTTCCCTTTCCATATCTCATATGAAGTGGTAGGCACTGATTTGATTCAAACCCTATTCAATAGGTATGCAACTTCTCAAGTGCATAACACCCAATAGGAAAAAAGGTAACTCAGTATTACTCATCATAGAGCACACCATATCAAATAGGGTGTATCTGCTCCGCCCCGATATACCATCGTGCTATGGTGTATATGGAGGAGTAATGCTGAGAGAGAATCTCATTCTCCTTTAGAATAGTCCAGGAATTCCATGCACAAGTATTCTCCTCCTTGATCACATCAAAGGACATAATACTTATACCCGTATTATGGTTCTCTACTTCTAACTTATATTCTGTGAATATCTCAAAAGGTTCGGACTTGTGTTTCAACAGGAACATAGGTCTGAATCTAAAGAGATGATCAGAGAACGTAATGAAGTATAAAGAACCGGTCTTGGTATGTGTAGACAGGAGACCTTACATACATCATCATGTATCAGTCCCAAGAGTTCATTAACTCTTTCTCTGTTTCCAGTAAACGGAGCTATGGTCATCTTATCTCTGTGACATGACTGGCGAGTTTCACAAGATGTAAATTCAAACTGATTTAAATATGCATCTTTATGTAACTCAAGCTAGTCGGGTCGCATTGATACAACCTAGTCTACAATGCCTCAAGAAGGATTCGTTCATTTCTGAACTCTTCCTCTTGTGTGTGTTCTATATACTAAGAACTGTAGTTTGATTTAGAACATCAATGCTTTTAGATAACGTGCCTGAATCGATCAACTTTTGATATAGGAAATGTTCAAAACATTATCCAACAATACAAAATTTTATCATTTCTTTACTAATAAAGAGACTGATATGATTTTGTATATCAGGTTCGGTATCTAATAACATTCATTCAGAATCAATGTATTACAATACAGGGTGACAGTGACCAACAGACTTGGCTGCAACACTTGCCCCGTTTTCTGCCTCATGAAACTTATCACCCGTTCTCAGTTTTTCTACCCTTTTGTAGCCCTATGTAACATCTTACATATCTGGGATCCTGATCCGGTATCATATACCAAGGATGCGTAGGATACTGAGAAACAGTTCTGTATAATGAACACACCCGAAGATGATGCATCAGCATGCACTCTCTTCGTTTGGGCGGCACGGGAAATCTGGTATTCCCCAATTTCCTGCTCTGTCTTATAACAATTATAAGTTGGAGCGGGACCAACGTTCCCCAGCTCAGTATAACAAGCGGGTTCGGTCAATAATCCGTTTTATTATCTTGATTAAGGCGTGACATGGTCGCTACCAGGAGAGAGAGAGAAGAAAACACTCAGCGTGCGCTCTTGCAAGAATAGATTGGTTTTATTTTATCTAATCAGGATGGCTCCCACTGCTTTCTATCAAATCTTCCTTCAAACCCTAAAAGAAAAGACTAGCCGGGATTAATTACACACTACAAGTTCGCCAATCTTTCAGCCAGACCAGTGTCGGTACTTTGAGGGAGGTCCCCTGTGCTTTTGCACGAGCCTAATTAATGTAAACCTCATTTTCCCAGAGGCGTAACCTCGTTGACACCTTTCTAGACACCTACTTGATCGGCTAATTGTAATGTATAAAACTCTCCCAGGAGTAACTCTTACTCGCAGCGGGTATCGGGATCCAACTATCTCATAGAAGGTATGCAATCTCATTGCAAATTTCAACACTTGAAATTCCCGATAATATTTTGCCCCTAACGTGCTATGACCTTGACGAAAACCAACAAACCATAGCCCGCTAGTCAAGTTCAACCCGTCATTTCCTGATTGAATTAAACCCACCCGCACGACCCTTGACGAAAGCCAACAAAGCCGCACGACTACCCTAATCCAATCGCATCGTATGCTAGCAGATAAGCAGCATATAGCTACCGCACACTGCACCTTGACGAAAGCCAACAAATGCAGCACGAATACAATATACAACTTATCTGAAATGACGGAGGGCTACGACAGGTTTTTCTGAAAACCTATTGCGTAATGAACTTGATATCGTTGTAGGATCGAATGAATTTTAAAATGGAGTGTTTTTGAGGCTTTTCCAGTTTTGCTAAAGGAGTCACTCCCGGTGAGGGGATCGTCGGTCCTTTCCTCGTCGAATGAGGTGCGGGATATATCACATATATCACTGTGCAAAGCAAAAACACTTAAAAGCAATCAAAAGAAAAACCGAGTGTGTAGCATCTGCCAGTTATTGCTAAAGGAGTCACTCCCGGTGAAGGGATCTCGGTCCTTTCCTTATCGAATAAGGTGCAGGATATATCGTATATACCGCTGTGCAAAGCAAGAACTGTAGCTACCTGTTTTATTTTGAAATTCGATTATACAACATCTTAGGTTTCTTTTATTTCATTAATCTCATTAATGAAGTCCCATCATTTAATGTACCTAAACATCACAGATAAATACGACGTACACTTATGCCATCCACATTCGCCTCGATGTCCCCTCGTGCACCGTTAGGTTAGGTAACTAACGGCAGAGCGGGGCAGGGCTAGCGCGGGTGTAAAACATAAGTAACGTCTATATAATATATCATATATACTATATATAATATCTGCTACAGAACATCACATGATCTCATCACAGATAAAGCACAGCAGAAGAAATATATGAAATATTGGATATACTAGGACGTCCGTGTTTTCAATACGAGCCAGTATAAAACACGGATTCCACGGTCGTGATGAATAGCCAAACCCACACCCCTAGACCCCTACGAGAGCGGCAAGCAACCCTACCAATTCTAGAGTTAGGAGACCCGGACTCGACTCCTCGAGTTGGTCTCCCACTGGACTCCAGAACCCGGTTACTTGTGCCCTCCTTCTTGGGTCTATCCTAGTGCGGAAAAGTAAATAATATACAAACGGTGACAACTTCCGCAACCTGGAAGCGCCCCAATAAAAAGAATATTACATACAAGTTTTTACATGAATGAAAATGAAAAACACTCATCTCACATAAAAACCCCCGGCTATTCAAACACGACGATCCAATATAACATATCCAGCAACACATAACATCACATGTCATCAACGTAAGTAAATATGTCCATCCCAATTGTCGTTGACATATAGCAACGAAACCGGCGATATCACATATTACACTTACGGTCACAGAAAAGAAAGTGTAAAACTACAATAGTTGGAATCCGCAACCACCTCAGACATCGCATGCCTGACCAAATGAATAACTTAGACATCGCATGCCTAATAATTATAAACCCCGCATTTTAGTCTCATTATCGAAAACACTTTTCAATACCAAGTCGGGCAATTCAACAAGATTCCCGACACCCTGATCGAATGCTCGTCGCAAACTTCAGTAGGCGGCCACACCCCCGATACCGTCGACGAAGTGCACCAAGGCGGAACACCGCTACCGCGAGCACCCGAACGGATGCTTTCGGCGACGGGGTTCTCCTACAGTCACTTGGTCGGGGCTATGGAGTGAGGCTGTCTATTAAGTTTACCCGGCGAGTATCCGCGTACGCTACGTGATTGCGACGGACTTTTGATCACATCAAAATTCCGTGGCAACCGATCAAGTGAGACTAAACCGCTAGATTTATAACATTCATTCAGTTATCACATAACTACTTGTGAATTCCAATTATTGTATCCCATTCCGGATAATTAGAAAATGTTAAACTTTCCGATTGAACATTCGAACACCCAAGTTTTCCCGATACAGATCAACACATGAAACAAGTCTAACAACATTCATTTCGTGCCTCAGTACCAACGGTCCAGCCGTAGAAGGGTCAAGCCAACGCCTCACATGTGGCACGCCGTACTCCCCCAAACCCGAAGGTTCAAAGGGCAGTTCAAGACGGTCACATAATCGAGTTAAGGTTTGTTGTCTTCTAGAGGGTCCATCGCGTTACTTGCACTACTTAGAACGTCGTTAAACTTCGGAAAAATCCAACACTTGGAAATTTTCCTACAGGGGAAAAATTGGGTATTTATATCCGGTCGAACTTTTTAACATATTGTAAAATTATCCGGAAAGCCACACAGACAAAACTTGATATTCCGATCGAAACTCCGAAACCCCAAAACCACCTCTGAAAATTCAACTGTATAATAAATATTAAAATATCCCAGGAAAACCAGAACAGAATACTAAGAATTACTGTGCAAACATTACCTCACAAAACGACAAACCTGCCGCGCTTCCGCCGCACGAGCCATGCTTGTGCCGCGGAAACGCGGTGTAAAAGTTGAATTAGGTCCTCGAAATTTACAGTAATTCTTAGAAAACCCTGCTTGATTTTCTGGATATTTTTAATCTTGAAAAATCCACAATTTTAAAATCTGGACAGAGAGCAATTTTGGGTTTGTGTTTTCGGTTCGATCGGACTTCAAATTCCGTCTGGACTTCACCTAAGGCTCTAGCTTGGCTCTGATACCACTGTAGGGTTCCTAGGCACTCTAGTGAGGTCTCACAAGGCATCGAACATGCCAATTTCAAAAAATTCTAGTGCCGGGAAACCCTAATGTACAGATCGTTAACTAGAAATCTAGGCGAAACTAAAACAAGCTAACAACTTAGCTAAAGAGAATACGGAAATACAACCTTTGTAGATCCGTTTGCTCCACCTCCATAGCTCCGCAACGACGTCCTCTCGCTGTCCATAAGAAGTCCCGGGCTCTAGCGTCGGCTTCGTCGGAGAATGGGCAAGCTAGGTCGTCGATGTCCATGCCGAAGATGATCTACGTCGAGGCATCGCTAAATCAAGCTCCGACTTCACCAAGTCAAGAAACTTGTGAAGTAAACACACTCTACTACTTGGCAAGAGGTAGAGGATGAAGAAATAGGATGTGGGTAGACTTTAGTTTTGGATTTCTCACACTCTTCATCAATCCACCATTGATGAGGTTTTGTTTTCTTCACTTGAAGAAAGGAAGAAGAAGATGAAAATTATGATAAGAATTATCTTTTTTGAGAAAAGAAAAACCATCCTTATCATAATAGTAACCATAGTTTAATGTAGAGAATTGATCATGGTTAGTGAATGGTTAGGTTTCTACAAGATGACAAAATGGTTGCAATGGTCAAAGTATTCATGAAGCTTCATGAATGAAACAAAAATGCCACCATTTTATCATGCAATTTTTTTCTTTTCTAAAAAGAAATAAACAAATGAATAAAATGAATAATCAAATAGAAAACCCTAACCATTCCATTAACCAAGGTTTAATTCTATACACTTAACAAAAAGGGCATGCACCATCAAACATGATACAAGCAAGTGCACAAATCATATCGCATATGAAATGTGCACACCCGAGTGAGAAAATCCATTTAAAGTGAACCAATATTAGTTAATGCAAAGTAATATATCAAATATATAATTATACATTAAATCATTAAATCAACACTTGATTTAACGATCCGGTCATATCTCATATAACCGACTAATATCCAATGTATCGATTTATCGAATCAATCCTTGATTCGATAACTAGGTTATATCGCATACAACCATTCGACACATTCATCGCGAGAATAGAATACGGTATCACATACACGCATTATTCTCGGTCCCGCACATATCTCATATGCGCTCCTATTTCGTTTCGATTGAGCCAGGAAACCTCTGTGTAGGACTCTAAAGACTCGTCAATACGCCGGCAGCAGATGATGATCATATCAAACACCCACAAGCCGCAAGCGGTCTGCTAAACGTAACGGCCACCCAGGTATTGAGCGATCTGAAGATCGACGAGCAAGCCCGCTCACACTCCAGTGAATCCGACCAGTAACACTACCGTACAGTCCGGTCTGATCGTCTGATATGTCGCATATCTCGCCTAGGGATGGTAAACGTCAGACCCCAATAGCTCGATAAGTCGTGTCGATATGAGGTCTATAACACTTCTAGAAACTACTGGTAACACTTACCAGTAAATCTCAGCAACCCTGGCCAGGGATTTCCTGTTATAGCCAATCGAACACAGCGCAACATCAACTCCCTATACCGGGAGAGACGAATCCCCTCCTATCGCTCATTGCCTCCATGTGACTCGGGACTGTACCCAAAAACCACCGTTTTGCATTCCCTCTTAGACGTGGTAAGATGGAAATCAAAGCACAGTGGGAACCACACAAGACTCTATGACGATCTCGGGTCAACAGACTACTCTGTACCAGTGTCACCAGAGAACTGCCATCTGACGTGAGGTATAATACCATCTGGGAGTTCTCGGCGAGTCCGTCCAGTGTACCCAGTCTCTACTGAGCACCTGTATATCATCTCCGATGTCAAACACCAATGGATACGGGAACATCCATCGCCCATCTACATGGGTCGAGAAGGTATACGCTAGTCTACTCTGGTATATCGATGCCCCGTCTCGATACACCCACGACTAGGGACTTTGAAGGATGTACTTATGGACTACCATGTCCCCACTAGTATGATCCGCATCATAGTCCAGGTAGTCAAGTACACATCCTAAGGGCTTTGCCAACATGTAACAGAGAGACAATCAGTGTACGCGTTAAGGTAAAGGGTAACCAGATAGCATACTATCATGTCGAGCAAGAAAGTCCTCCCTATATATGTCCCAGCATCCACTACAATATACATCCAATGTACAGTAATGGCCTCTAGGGCATACATATAACTAACAATTTGCAGGAACACCTCGATTCGTTTCAACTCCGAGGAAACCAGTGTCCTCGGCAAAATACCTCAATTCAGGGAAACTAGCGTCTTTGATGAGAGCTTCTTGATTCGTGTCGACCCGCAGAGAAACTAGCGTCTTTGCAGGAACACCTCGATTCGTTTCAACTCCGAGGAAACCAGTGTCCTCGGCAAAATACCTCAATTCAGGGAAACTAGCGTCCTTGATGAGAGCTTCTTGATTCGCGTCGGTCCGCAGAGAAACCAGTGTCTTTGCAGGAATACCTCGACTCGTCTCAACCCCAGGGAAATCGGTGTCCTTGGCAACCTCCTCGATTCATGGAAACCAGTGTCCTTGATGAGAGCTTCTTGATTCGCGTCGACCCGCAGAGAAATCAGCGTCTTTTGCAGGAATACCTCGACTCGTCTCAACCCCAGGGAAATTAGTGTCCTTGGCAACCTCCTCGATTCAGGAAAACTAGTGTCCTTGACGAGAGCTTCTTGATTCGCGTCGGCCCGCAGAGAAACCAGTGTCTTTGCAGGAAAACCTCGACTCGTCTCAACCCCAGGGAAATCAGTGTCCTTGGCAACCTCCTCAATTCAGGGAAACCAGTGTCCTTAATGAGAGCTTCTTGATTTGCGTCGACCCGCAGAGAAATCAACGTCTTTTGCAGGAATACCTCAACTCATCTCAACCCTAGGGAAATCAGTGTCCTTGGCAACCTCCTCGATTCAGGGAAACCAGTGTCCTTGACGAGAGCTCCTCGACTCGCGTCGACCCGCAGAGAAACCAGTGTCTTTGCAGGAATACCTCGACTCGTCTCAACCCCAGGGAAATCATTGTCCTTGGCAACCTCCTCGATTCAGGGAAACCAGTGTCCTTGATGAGAGCTTCTTGATTCATGTCGACCCGCAGAGAAATCAGCGTCTTTTGCAGGAATACCTCGACTCGTCTCAACCCCAGGGAAATCAGCGTCCTTGGCAACCTCCTCGATTCAGGGAAACCAGTGTCTTTGACGAGAGCACCTCGACTCGCGTCGACCCGCAGAGAAATCAGCGTCTTTTGCAGGAATACCTCGACTCGTCTCAACCCCAGGGAAATCAGTGTCCTTAGCAACCTCCTCGATTCAGGGAAACCAGTGTCCTTGACGAGAGCACCTCGACTCGTGTCGACCCACAGAGAAACCAGTATCTTTGCAGGAATACCTCGACTCGTCTCAAACCTAGGGAAATCAGTGTCCTTGGCAACCTCCTCGATTCAGGGAAACCAGTGTCCTTGATGAGAGCTTCTTAATTCGCGTCGACCCGCAGAGAAATCGGCATCTTTTGCAGGAATACCTCGACTCGTCTCAACCCCAGGGAAATCAGTGTCCTTGGCAACCTCCTCGATTCAGGAAAATCAGCGTCCTTGACGAGAGCATCTCAATTCGCGCTGATCCGCAGAGAAATCAGTGTCTCTACAGGAATATACGACGCCAGTGAAGCGGAGCCGCGGCGAATTTCCCAGCTCCATGACTCGACAGTACATCAATGACCGAGAGTCAAACCCCTGACCCCGTGAAAGGCGGATAAGGGTAACTTCACCCATCACTTGCGAGTCCTCACGACTCGTAAGGGAGTAAATTCTCTTGTGAGATCCTTACGACTCTCAAGAGAAAACGTACTTAGGAATCTTCACGATTCCTAAGAAGAAAATACACCTACGAGGTCCTCTCGATATGTAGGGAGAAAATTCTCTATAAGACCCTCACGGCTCATAGAGTTGAAAAGTCTTAGGCAGCAGATCTGAACCTGCCTCCTAAGCCATCACTATCTCTTGAAGAAGCCAAGACAGGATGCTCGCTCTATTATCTGTCAACCATGTTTACTAAAGCAGCATGCTGATAATAAAAAAGGGGGAAGAAAGCGCAGGAATGACACAAGACATTACAAAGAATGTATATCTTTTATTCATAAACTTGATTGAGTACAAGATACATTGTGTTAAAGAATAAAAAAATACATTTTTTTTACAAGTACAAATGATACAAAAAGTAGCTACTGAGAAGGAAGTGTCTTTAACAAATCCGCGAGCTGCTCTCGCACTTCCTTCAGCGCCTCCTCCTGAGTGGCTGCCGCGGCCACTTCCGCTTCCACCTGGGCCCGTTGCTGCAGGTAGGATGAAAGTTGCTCCTCAGCTGCCTGCTGGGCTGCCTCCTGATTAGGTGCATCCCGCTCGACGACGTCAAGCTGCTGCCTCAGTGTTAACCCTTCGGAGAGGCATCGCAGAAGGCCTTCAAAGATAACCTTCAGCTGTGCAGCGTTTGCCTCCACCCGAGCATGCAGTTGGGCAGATTTGCTTGAAGTCTCGCCGCGCTCCTTACGCCTTGAAGTAACTTCTTGTTCGAGATGGCGGAAATAAGAAGCGCTTTGCTCGATCCATGCTGCCCGTCGAGTGCTCGCGGCCAAGATCTCGGGGGCAGGATGCATAGACTCCAGCTGATGCAGGCGGGCCTCGATCTCCCTGTAGTGATTAACCCAAAACTCGACGACGCTTTCATTATGAAAATTTACAAGCGCTGCCAACATCGGGTTAACCTCCGCAGCGAAATCTGTGGCAGATGGGGGAGCGTCTGCGTCAAGCTCTTTGACGTATCCGCTCAGCATGCCCAAGCTCATCACGGCACCCTTTGAAGATGGACGTCTCAAGAAGGGGCCTGCCGGCATCATGATGCGAGGCTCAAAGAGGGCCGGAACCGGAAAGACAGCTGAAAAGACAAAACACAATCAGATAACGATTCAAGAAATATAAGAAAGTCATCAATGAGGGAGTTTACTATACCAGCTGCAACAGGCGGCAAAGCTGGGAGGACCGGTGGCGCAACCGATCCCTTATCTCCTTCTTCGATTTGTAACACTGCAATCAGGGCAGGGAAGAATCAGAAATAATTCCATTACTGAAAAAGGAAGGGTATTAATTGAAAATCATACTCACCAGCGTCGCTAGAAGAAGCAAGCTCCAATAGGAAGGAGAAGTGTGGGTGCAGCACCTGGTAGAGGTGATCAAAAAGCACTCCTGCAAGGACGTAATAGTATAACGTCAATACATGAATTATACGGCCGAGAGATGAAATTGATGGGCCGCGAATCCATACCTTCCAGCATCTGCGATGGTACGAGAGAAGGCTGAGAGGTGGCCACCGCCAAGGCAGTAGCTGCCGGCGCTCCCTCGAGCAATGGAGCATCAGCACTGGCCGCACCTGCGTTAAAAACAAAGATAAACCTGTCAGGAAGGATTGCAAGATAAAGAAAAAAGGACAGTAACCCAAAATTTACCTGATGAGCCGCCAGCCGAAACGGAGGCGTCTCCCTCCTCCATCGACATGAGTCCACCTCCCGTGGCCTCATCACCAGACTCTACGGGAACCGTCGTCGTGCTCGCAAGGCCAGGAGACGACGGAGGACCGTAGGCGGGGAGAGCAATGATCGGAGTATTGCCAGACTCTTGAGAAAGAGCGGCCGGCTCGTCCTCAGGAATCATGTCCGTCTCACCCGCTACTCTCTCGGGCTCAGCAGTCGCGGCCGTCTCGTCCACTGTTGCCACGGGGTCATTGGTCTCAGGCGCTCCATCCGCTGCTACCCCAGACCTGGCTGTAGCAGCTGTCTCATCCACCGCTACCTCGGGCTCGGCATCGGCCACCTTCTCAGGCATAGTGGACGTGACCGTTTCGTCAGCCACTAGCTCGGGCCCGGCAACCCCGGCTATGTCGCCCACCGTCGGCTCGGGTTCAGCCAGTACCTTCTCCACTGTTCCCTTAGGCTCGACGGTTTCCGCCTCCCCTTCGGTTGGACTTGGCCCTGCAGGACAAGATATATAACAACCGATAGGTTTACAATTCTTACAACAAAATCTTGAAAGACACATTACCTGAGGTGGATTGATCGTTGGCCCCCTGAGCTGCACGCAACGCCCGCCTATGAGCAGTGGACAGGGCGACCGGAGACTCTTCCGAAGGAGTAGCAGCACGAGGAACGGCGCTTGGGCCCGCTCCCACGGCCAAAGTAGCTCTGCGCTCCTTCGCCTCGCGCCTCAACCATTTCCTCTCCTTCCGGGCCGTCACGACGGACCACTTCGAAGCTTCCTTCATCGAGGTGTCATCGTCCGCTTTCAGAGTTTCCTCCAGAGCCTTCAAGGCATCCCTCATCGGCTTTTTAAGTCGGGTCTCTCGCGGCAGCCCCGAAGAGGCCGGGACTTCAGTAGCTGGACCAGGAAGAGTCCCCGCATCAGCTTGCACGGCCCTTGCAAAGAGACAAAGAGAAGATTAGATTGGCTATAAAAAAAAAGAATAAAGACTCAGCAAGCCGATACATACCAGCGCCCGACAGAGCGTGTTTCCTTTCCTCCTCCTAGAAAGTTTTGAGGGAAGCAGCGATAGCTTCTTCAGTGGTGACGCCTGTTAAAAAAGGGGGAAAAGCATTAGTCAAAGACAATAATAAAGGTACAATGAAATGACGAAGAGTGCAAGCAATGATTACCTGACTGAGCAAGTTTCGCCAACCACGCTTCGAGCCTTGCCGATCGCTCAGAAGCCGCAATGGCGGCTGCCAGATCGGTGTCTGCTGGATCTACCGAGAAGTCCTTATTGCTGCCGTACTCACTTATGCCTTCCGCGAGAGGGGCCTGAGGCTCTAAGCCGAGGATAGCATCGAGAGAGAGGAACGACTTCTTCTTCCTCTTCTGCACGCGAGCCCCGGGTGCACCCAAGTTCAACTTGCGCTTTGCAGGCACTTTAGGGCGGCGGGTTCCGATATCCGCGCCTATGTCGGACTCCGGCGAAACCACATTTACCGTTCCCACTGGAGCACGGGGCGCTGGTGGCACGTCTGCGGTAGCACGAGGTAATCCGCACGGAGGGCTCAACACGCGCGGTGGTCCAGCTCCAGCATCTTTCAGCGGAGGCACGATAGGGGTCCTTGGCTTCAGGGAAGCCTTGTGGTCGCCGCCGGGAGGCGCACCCTTGCGGTCAACCAACATGCGCTTCTCCTCACGGATGACTGAACCCATTGCATGCGCATACCAAGCCACGTACGCGTGGAGGACCTGGGGGATGCAGCTCGGCTCGCTGATGAAAAAGTGGGAGCCCGTATTCAGCCGCATAAAATGGTGCATCACGCTCCGTATCCCCTCCATGCTGGCCGCGGGCTCTTCCAAAAATGCCTCCAGCGGGACCCCCTGGTTATAGCTTGATTGCTGGGCGAACCGGTGGGGGTTGTACCTCATGAAAAGCGCCATCTCGTTCTACCTGAACACCAGGTAGCCCGGCCGAATGGAGTAGATGTGAAGAATCTCCCGGGCCTTCAGTACGGAGGCCCCGTCCTTGAAGCCATCACGCAGCGCCACCACCGCCTTGGAGTTTTCTGAGCCGATAGTTATGACTTTATCCATGAAAGAAATCTTCGCTCCGACCAGGTGTGGACAAAGGAGCAACCCCCTAGCCTCCCGCGAAGACGGATTCACGATCGAGGCGCCGATCAGCCGCATGACTCTTGGGAGTCTGCACCTCTCAAAAAACGAAGGGCTCTTGTGGATGCCGAACACCCTGTGCACATGCATTTCCATCCACGAGGTGAAGTAGTGCATCGGGAAATTGGCAGGCTGCACCCCAGGTTCATTAGCGTCCGCCGCCACGCTAAGTCCATTATATAGGTGAGCCAACCCGGCGATTCCTATTGATAACTGCAGGCCAGCCACCATCCGATGCGCTGGGTAGAAAACGGACGACCGCATATAGCGCGGGTGTATGGGGAGCACGAAGCTGCACAGCCACAATCCCAGGAACCCTAAAAAGAAGGTCTCCTCATCAATGCCCGGGGCGGCGATTTCTGATAAAGGCATGATGGCGGTGTCAGGAAGATAGAAATCCTTTTGATCGTCTTCCGATATTGGTCGACGATCTAAGCCAAAGCCGAAAGGGTCATCGAGCTTGGCGAACTTTTCACTCCGCTCCGATAGAATCTCCGGTCGAAGGAAGCGGGCGATAAAATCTGCGAAACTGACTCCCCGGACTCCTGATTTCAGATAGAGACATTCGTATATGTTCAGCACCTTCACCAAGCCTAGAAACTAGTGCTGGATAGAATTCTCCGGCGTCAAATCAAATACCAGCGGCTTGGTGGTGAAGACATACTCGTCAGGAGGAAGGAGCTCCTCGTAATGCTCCCCCCTCACCGGCAAGCCCGAGATCTCGATGAACTCTTCCAAGGAGATGGGCAAATCAAATTTCTTTTGTTGCATGCAGCTAATTCCTAACAAGCTACGCACCTTCTTGTACTTCCAGCCAAGTAAGGCACCGCAGACTTCCCTGTCCGTCATAAGGAAGGTGTGGGTAGGGATGTTCCATTGTTCGATGAAAGCCTTGACCCACCACGTTGGAGGAGTGGGGTACTCAAACAGCGAGACGTAGATTGCGGAGTACAGACCGATCTTCATCAGATGCGTCCTCTTCGCTGATAGGATATATCTGGCCCACTGCAGATATCCGGCCGGTTGTCGCGGGGTCAATCCAATATTGTAAGCCTATCCCCAAGGGCGTGCTTCACCCTGATATATGCGCCGCCCCAAGATGTCCACGGCCGGCGGCGGCTGCACGGGAATGGCAGCGATCGAAGGCTGGAGAAGATCCTCCGAATTCCAGTTCTTGACCTCCACGGCATACTTCACTGGGGGTTCATCCGCATAAGGGATTGACGAGATGGGCTCAGACGGCATCGCGGAACCGAAACTTCGGCGACCCTTAATGATTTCGTTATACCACCTACCCCACAGGTGAAGTTTCTTGTGCTCGGGGTCATGGGCCTTAATGAGAGCGAGCACCTCCCGGTCCACCGGCGCCTCGGGAAATCCTTCCTCTGAGCGAACAAACGGGAATGACAGGTCAGCAGACATGTTTCCTGCGGAGGGACAAAAATCAGCCGTCAGTGTTGTAATTCCAACGCTTAGCATTTTAAAATTTATACCACACTGCAATACAGTGGATAGGGGACCAAAGGGGGAACCACAAAATCTAGATGACAATTCATCAGTTAATAAGACAGCCCCATCATTGAATGAGACTGTCAATTAATGAGGAGATCCCCAAAAGAATATTTTCATTAATGAGAAATCCCCAGAGACAAGGAGAAAATCTCCTCTTTCAGAGCAAAGCTCTGTCACAGAGTGACACTTGTCAAACTCTGGTCTCAAGGGAATAAAATTCCTTAAAAGAGCCTAGCTCTGTAATAGTAATGAGAAAATCCCTTAAAAAGAATTTAACTCCTAAAAATTTAAAAAAAATTGGGATCTTAAAGATCCATGAAAACTTTTAAGAGTTCATCATTTTTAGATCAAAAAGATCTATACTTTGTCCATGAGCAAAGCTCTGTTCATGGGTTAAAAAAACCCTGAAACAAGATCTCTTTAGATCTATGAATTCTTGAGAGCAAGGCTCTGTTGGTGAAGCCCCAAGGGGGTTTTCTTTAGATCAAAGATCTATGAGAGCAAGGCTCTGTCCATTAAAATTAATTTTAATTTTAATTTAATTAAAAATTTTACCTAAAAAGTTTTAAAAGTTTAACTCTTGGAGTTCTTGAAAGCAAGAGAAAGGCTCTGAAGTTCTGAGAAAAAGATTCTTGAAGATGATGATCATCTGTGAAGGGCCAAGGGTCCTATTTATAGGCGCTTGCGCCCCTTCAACTCCTCAATTGATCCAACGGCCAGGATCTTGCCACCGCTGCACTCACGTGTGCGCCACGTGAGCGCAACTGTGGTGGGGCATTTGTTTCCCCAATCATAGCAAAGCTCTGTTTGAATTTCAAAAATTCAAAAATTGAAGCAACGCTTCAGATTCCTTGTGCTGCGCGCAACGCGCCACGTGTCAAAAGCTGGCACGCCAGCGCAGCGCCCAAGGCAGCGCACCCAATCAGAGCAAGGCTCTATTTAAAATGAAAATAAATGAAGCAACGCTTCAGCTGAGTTACGCTCTGTGCTGCGCGACACGTGGCAGCGCAGTTGCGATGCGCTCTGCGCCGCGCGACACGTGGCAGCGCAGTTGCGATGCGCTCTGCGCTGCGCGACACGTGTCAAGCGCAGGTGCACTTGCGCCAACTGTGCCAACACTAAAACAGAATTAAAATTCTAGAAAGATCTTTCTGATCTTGTTAAAACAAGAAGATTATCCTCTGTAAAACAGAAGCCCTTGGATCAAAGATCCAACGGTGGAGAAAAATCCCTAAATCACTCAGAGAAAGATCTCTTTAACTGATTTAACAAATCAAATGGCACTATAAAAAGCCCCCTACACTCCAAGTCTAAAGGACATTAGCACACAGAGAATTCACAGAGCTCCTCTAAGAACTTTGAGAAGAATTCAGAAAGAAATAAAGAAAAAGGTAAAACCTTTAGAAAAAGAAGAATTTTCTTCTGAAAAGATCAATGATCTAAGAACAAGATCAAAGATCTTCAATAAAAAATGATAATATTAATAAAAAGAAGTAATTTACTTCTTCTTTAGATCTTTCTGATCTAAATAAAGGCATTGCCTTTTTGATGAACCATTGGTTCTGGGATCTTAGAAGATTCTCTTCTTTGATCCAAAATCGGATCAAGATATTGAACAGTGCCCTGCACTTGAAAAAATTGCACTGTTGCGCTCTCGGGTTGGCGCAAGCCACCAGAGAGCGCCACGTGTCAGCCCCAGAACAGACTGCGCTATGCGCTTCTAAAACAGAGCACTGCTCTCTTAAATTGGCGCAAGTCACCAGAGCACACCACGTGTCAGCAGCGCAACAGCGCAGTGCACTGTCGCAACGCACTGTGCTAGCAGACTTGCGCTCACCAGAGCGTGACACGTGTCACCTCCACATGGACTTGCGCCTTGCGCTCCTCAATTGGCGCAAAGCGTCTGACAAGCCACGTGGCGCTCTGTCAGACTAATTAATGCAGCGCATTATTAAAGGGCAGGGCCCAATTAAGAGGCCCAATGGACCAAAACAAATGCTCTGCATTATAAAAAAAGGGAACAGAGCCCAATTTAAAAGGCCTAACAGGCCAGAATAAAATGCAATGCAGAGCCCAAACAAAGGTCTGTCAGACCAAAACAGATGCTGTGCATCATTTAAAAAGGGCAGAGCCCAAATAAAGGTCTAATAGACCAAACAAAATGCCAAGCATTATTAAACAAGGGTAGAGCCCAATCAAAAGCCTAACAGGCC
The DNA here is from genome assembly GCA_030015575.1 of Agapanthus africanus. Lineage (NCBI taxonomy): Eukaryota > Viridiplantae > Streptophyta > Magnoliopsida > Asparagales > Amaryllidaceae > Agapanthus > Agapanthus africanus. The sequence goes on along the minus strand of JASDDO010000024.1, from coordinate 348,024,497 downwards.
AGACAAATAAAAATTGTTGAATATTCTCAACTGGACTTAGCCCAATACTGACCTAAGTCCTCAAATTAAATTGAGCTGAGCACAATTGCTCTCTTAAACCAATTTACACTCGGTTCAAGGGTTCATCTCCGAACTCCTCTGATATTTGTCGTTGTAATCCTTCAACGTCTTCAGAGAGGTGACGGGTCCCGACAGCCACACATCGATACAGACTGCGGGGTCCTTAAACTCGTGGATCGAAATGTCCTTAAACTAATATTCATCCCAAAATGGGAACGTTGGACCGAAATGTCCTTAAACTAATGTTCGTCCCCAAATGGGAATGATGGACCACCATGTCCCTAAACTGGAAATCAACCGTAATGTCATTAAACTAAACAATAGAGCCAATTGCTCTCTTGTCGGATCCAAACGATCCCGTTAAGTTGATCTTAGTCTGGAGATTAGGCTAACGTATCCTTAACAAAAGTTTAAGTTGATCTTAGCCTTAAATAGGGCTAACGTATCCTTAAACCAAAACCTCAAACCCAAATCTAAGAAAATACGGATTTGGACTAATCCACGTCCTACGGGCGACGACATAAATTAGTCTCCGTATACAATCCACGGGAAACCACAAATAAAACAAACACCGACGACACGAAGTGAAATTCTGGAGAAGGAGAAAGTTGCTACCGCGGTGCGGTAGCGTAATTAACTGCAGGGGCTTGCACCTGCAGGGAAGAGCGTCCCCACAATCAAAAACCCCTCCAGCGAGGGGGAATCTGACGAAGTCTGCTACATCGGCCGCATTCGTCTAAACTTCCGATACACGGTGCCATAAATCAACTTGTCATCTTCGGAGAGGTGGACGGATAAAACCAAATAGCATCTGCCCCGAATTTCAGGCAAGACGCCTCTGACGTCGAGCTGTCATTCGAAGGGGAACAGAGGGTCATATCACCAACCTTCAGCACTCTACGGTTTCTCAGTGCCTGCAATGAGTTGCATATATGAAATACTGATCCGGTATCCAATACCCAGGAAGTAGAGTTGATTGACAGACAATTCTCAATTACAAACACACCTGAAGTCGAAGCCACATCTTGCTTCGGTTCCTGGTTCTTGGCATTCCAAGCCTTGCAATCTTTCTTCCAGTGCCCTTTTCCTATGACAGTGGAAGCACTCATCCTTTGCTACTACTGGCACCACAATCTTTTTCTTTCCCTTGACTCCCACCTTATTAACACCTCCTCTAGGTTTGGTGGCGGCCTTATTCTTCCTTCCTTTGGCCCAAGCCTTGGACCCGGAAGAAGAAGCACCGCGAACAAACATAGCGGGTGTTTCCCTTACCTTTTGCAAGGTGCCCTCTGCACTCCTCAACATGTTAAGGAGTTCTGGAAGATCAAATTCTTTTCCTTGAATGTTGAAATTCAGAATAAACTGGGCGTAGGTGGAAGGAAGGGACTGAAAAACCAAGTCTGTATAGAGCTCGTTCTCCAAAGTCGTCCCGAGATCCACGAGCTCTTCTATATAGCCAATCATCTTTAGGACATGTTCTCCTACAGATGATCCGACGGCCATCCTCGACTGAAACAAGTTCTTCGAGGTCTCGTATCTTGCTATACGAGATTGCTCTCCATAAAGTTCCTTTGTATGGAGAAATATGGCATCAAGATCTATATCCTCGTACCTCCTCTGATGTTCATTATTCATCGAGACAAGCACGATGCACTTGGCCCTCGCGCAATCTAACTCCCAGGTCATGCGGATTTCCTTATCCGCATTACTGGATTTTGGACCAGGGACAGCAGCTGCCTTAGCAGTAAGGACATACCCCAATTTGTCATAAGTCAAAGCCATTTTGACATTCTGCAGCCAATCTTTATAGTTTGGCCCTGTCAATATATTTTTCTCTAATAGTAACTTAAGGCCTGTCATGTTTTGGGTCGCTGCAATGAGAGAGAGAGGGAACACTTTTAGCATGATGCTCTTGCAAGTTTAGAGTGGTTTTTAGTTTATCTAAACTGGATGGCTCCCACTGTTTCTCGAATCCCTCCTCAAACCAAAAAGGAAGAACTAGCCAGGACTATTCTCACCGTACAATACTTGCTTAACCGTTCAGCCAGGCTGGTGTCGGTACTTCGAGGGAGGTTTTCCAACACTTTCGCGAAGTTCCTTAATTAAATAACCTCTTTTCTCTGGGGGCGTAGCCCCGCTGACACCTTTCTCGGCACCTACTTGGTTTATAGCATTGATCGTTAAGTGACGAATCTTCTGATGAGTAGCATATACTCACAGTAGGATCGGGATCCAAATATCATCGTATGATAATGCTGAAGGAATCCTACCAACATTCATCAAACTCCAAATGGTATGCATCTCTTTGCAAATTTCAGTTTCTTTAGAAATTCCCGATATAAATTTCTGCCCCATGCTCTTATGACCTTGGCGTTGGTCAAAATGTCATAAGTCACATGTCAAGTTCTATCCATCATTATCTTGTTAATTTGAACGCATCCGTACATACCCCTGACGTTGGCCAAATGATAATACGACTGTCCCAAACTAACTCATCTATCTATGCAACAAATGAATACCCAGCAGCTACCAAACACTATGCCTTGGCATTGGTCAAAATACATAGCTTGAATACTACTGAATACCCAAATGAAATGACGGAGGGCTACGAATGGTTTTGGCAAAACCGTGAACGTAGTGAACTTGATATGATCGAAGGAACCTGATAGCTTTTTAAAAGGAGAGGTTAACGCTCCGCAATTTTAAAAAAATATCCTCTGTTTTAAAATAACCGAGTGGTTTCTTTTAAACTGTTCCAACGATTCAACTTTGGTTTATTTTCTTTGCATTAATATAATGCGTCCCATCAATTAACCTATCATTGCAGAAAACAACGAAAATACAACGTTCTCTTATGCCATCTGCATTCGCCACTGGGTTACATCATCACCCGTTAGGTTACTTAACTAACTACAGAGCGGGGGCTGGGCTAGCGCGGGTGTAAAACATAAGTGACGTCTAAATAGCTATCATATATAGATATTGTACATTCGCCAGACGCAATAATAGGCATTCCAGATCACAAATGAACATTATTGGATATGCAAGCAATCCGCGTTTCCTTTGAGCCTGCAACGAAAGACGGATTACACAGTTGTGATGAATAGCCATTACCCCACCCTAGACCCCTACGGGTACGGAAAACTACCCGCCAAGTACCCGAAGTGAAGCGGTCTCCCTCAACAACGTGAGTAGGCCACTAAACACTTCAAAGTACCCGGTAGTTTGTGCACCCCACCTTGGGTCTATCCTAGGAGCAAAAATCAGTAAATGAAATAATACAACGGTGGCTACAACCGCAACCTGGATGTGCCCCGTAAAAGAATATTACATCATATTACAATTTACATCGAATGAATGAATATAAAAACCCATCTCAAACCCCGGCTAATCATCACAACGATCCAATCAAGTTCATAAACACAAACAGTAAAATCATTACAGAAATGTGCAACCCCCTGTCAACCGACCTACTAGCAGTTAGGGGAGGTTTACGAACACATTATACAAATCACATATATAATCTAATTAGCCAAACATCGTAGAATTTCGATCGAGCAAACACAATTGATTCTACTCCAAAAACTTCTCTGTGCACCTGAGACTTGAGCAGAAACGAAACATTCCAGAAAGAACAAAATTAACACAGAAGAGTTACTGGGGAATTTTGGGGTAAATCGGCTTCAACTCAGCCGCGGATCCGCGGCGGATCGCTTGGATCGGCCGCGGTTCCGCGACTGTTTGGCCGATTCAAGAATCCAAATTTCTCCAGTAATCTTATAATTCCCTGCTTGTAATTTTAAGGGTACCTGAAAAAAATTTTGACCCCGTTTTAAAATCGACAGAAACTTGGTCAATTTGATGTTTTTTCCGGTTCGTTTTGCGATCGAATTTCTAACGACTTTTCTAACAAGTTAGTTATGGTTTAGCGAGGCTCTGATACCGCTGTATGTCAGCGTTGTTGTCACGACCCGAAAGTACGGAACGCGACTGGCACTTAGATTACGAGACGTCTAAAGGCGTACCGTAACCTAAGTCAGCCAAAGCCCAGAAAATCTAAACCAAAATCAAAAAAGAGTGAAGGAAAAACCTTAAATGAAAACGGTTTTTAAATCAAATAAGTTGCATAGAATCCCTTTTTAAAACATCAAAAATTTCCGAAAATTTCGGCAGAGTCTCCCCTGTATTTTCTATCCCCCAAAATGGGTAAAACAAGATAATAAACCTGTAATCATAAAAATGGCATCCCCAAGCGGGAGCTAGCTCTTCGCCCAAGGCGGATCACAACCACATGCAATATAATAGTAATATCAAGAGAAGAGCATAAAGAAACGCAAAATACCAGAAAACACAAGTCGGCTCAAGTGAGCTCGACCCAAAAGAACCACAAATATACAAGTCTCTCGGTCTCATCACTAGGTCGCATATACAATACAAGTGGTAGATGGAGAATACTAGATACAATGATAAAGCAAAAAGAAATAAAGTATACTCGCAACCCACCTACGGGCGATGTCGCGAGTCTGAGCAAAAGGAACTGATGATAAGATAGCCCGCCGCTACAAGACTGACGGGTCCGACCTGCAAGACACTGTGGCACAACGGGGGTGAATTGCCAGCTCGTGAGTAAATATAACATCTAATAAGGCAATCGTAGGAATGCACGCAATGCACCACAACATGCATGTCCATATGTGCTATAATATCTCTAGTATGCATGCACAGGTATGCAATGTCATTATTAAGCCTTTAAGTGTTTTAAATGCTAAGGTTATTGAATTCTTAACTTTAGAACATGAATATCTGTATAATAGCTAAATATCATCAAGAAATCATCTGAAAACCCGTGTCAAGCATCGACACCAAAAAGGAATCATATCTGTCTCAATATCGGGCTCCGTCAGTCCGGATCGGCCCATATCATAAATCTCACGACAACGGTCGGTATCCTCCGGATATCCGCCGTGCCAGACATCACCGGTAGGTAGTCTTCCCCTGCCAGGCTCATCGTCTACAACTCGATCTTCTTGCCCCGGGGTACCATACCGGGCCCACCATGAACCCGAGACGGTTCATCCACTCCTCGAATCGGGTCTCGAAATCCAACAGAAAACATGAAAACTCATGGTGGACGACACATACATCACGAGAAAACCGCAACTTTGTTTTAAAAATGATAAATATAAGCCTTTGTTAAATTCTTGCGGTTTTCCCCAAAAATCCAGAAATCGCAGCAAAACTGAAATCCTCAAGAAAATCATAATGTCCACATGTTATATATATGATAAATGTCTATGATATCAATGTGTATGATGTGAATTTTGGCTAGAGTTCTATGTAAATATGATGATGATGCGAGATATGTGCATGCGATGCAGTTTCATATATCAAGTATGAATGCATGTGACGATATTAAGATAAATAGGTTCTATCGTGCACGTGGCATGGCAATTACCAAAGGCGTGTGTGTCACATGAATAGTGCGCGTGCTACAGATGCCAATGGTAATGGTGTTCTTGTCCTACAAACTGATATCGCATAAGTATGGATGAATGTCCATGCAATCTAATATACTGTTCGCTATCAGGGTATGCAGTGTACATGAATGGATAAGCTAACTAACAATATGAATCTTGCAAGGGATAAGGAAATCCTAACTAGGGGGGCGCCTCGCGCCATTCAGAAGATTCCCCCATAGATGAATACATCTACTCACATGAAATCCCCGCTAATCTGATCCGGCCACCGCTTTGCCTTTTCGCGCCGTGTCCGAAGTTTCCCCGACCGATCCTATATTTGCACAATATCAAGCATAAGATTACAAAACCTAACACAATGCAAGTCACAACATACAATTATCCACGCTCTCAAATTAATCGTAGCATGCACTCAGTGCGCGGAAAAACGCACGAAAATCGCAATCCTTTCACTAAAATCGTCATTTCGGGGAAATCGACAAAACTACAACCCGACTAGACGAAACCCCGCGTTCGCGCAGTCTAATAGTCCTATACGAAGCTAATTATATCGCTAACATAACGCATTTCGGTCGCATTCTAATTTCTACAAAAATCTAGTAAGCGAATTTCTAGCCGATTCGATACAAACATCGTAATTTGTCGATTTAGCAAGCATATAATTACACCATTAACCATTCTAATCAATTAGATAACCATCCCTAACATAATCCAACCATTATGCTACAAACCCTAATTTTTAAAAATCAAAACCTTCTCTTGATTTTTCATGAACAAAGATTTATACTAAATTAATACTTAAAAATTAGATTTTAGCACAAATAAACTACAAGTTAGCAAACTAGTTTAGAATTTTTACCTCACCAATTGAATCCTAGCATGATCAAGTCACCAAGAAGCCTCCTTTCATCATGTTTTTGAACCAATTTGGGTTGAGAGAGAAAGGATTAGGGTTTTGGTTTGAATGGAGAAAGAAATTTGTGAATTTTTATGAATTTTTTGCAAGAAAATGAAGCAAAATGAAGTGGGAAAATGGGGAAAAACTGCAGGTGAGGGTCGGCCAGCAGGTAGAGGAGGAAGTGGGGAAATTTTGGGGAAGTTTCTAGGTCATTACAACATCATATGATATCATTTCATGCTTTCATATCAACCTTTTTACAAAAAAAACCCTTTTTTCATCATTTTTTTCATAATTTTCCCCCCTTTAAACCAAAAGTTTGCAAGACATGATACAATTTTATTAACACCATATTTTAGCTTATAAAGACTCCTAATTAAGAAATTTACCTAATTAAATTTGTATTTATCCCTAATTAAATGTATTTAAAAAGGCTTAAAATAATTTAAAAAAATAAATAATTACGAAATTTTTTTATTTAACTAGAAAATTATAAATGACATTTTAGTGACAAAATTATAGTAATATCTTATTTAAATTTTGTATAATTAGGTCTATAATGAAAAATATCAATTTTGACTTTTTACGGAAAAAGCCGAAAAATTAGCCGATTACCGAAAAACTGCCTAAATGATTTTCGAAGGGTTACAATCTTCCCCCCTTAAAGAAATTCGGTCCCCGAATTTAGAATTTAACTACGCGTACCTTCAAAAAGATGGGGATATCTCTTCCTCATCTCGATCTCGGTCTCCCAGGTGACCTCCTCGCTGTTCGGGCCACGCCAAAGGACCTTGACAGACGGTATAACCTTCGACCTCAATTTCTTCACCTGCCGATCCAAAATGACCACCGGCTGCTCGGTGAAAGAAAGATCACGGTCTAACTGGATCGTCTGGTGCTGAATCGCCTGGGAAGGATCATGAAGGTACTTGCGGAGCATCGAGACATGGAATACGGGGTGAACATCGGGGAAGCTGGGCGGAAGAGCTAACCGATAAGCGACTGGACCAACACGCTCTAGGATCTCGAAAGGACCAACATACCTAGGACTCAGTTTCCCTTTCCGCCCAAATCTCATCACACCTTTCATCGGAGAGACCTTCAGAAAAACATGATCGCCAACAGCGAACTCGAGTCGGCGACGGCGCCTGTCAGCATAAGATTTTTGCCTGCTCTGTGCCGCTCTCATCCTGTCCCGAATCAGCTGTATCTTCTCGGTCGTCTCCTGTACGATCTGAGGCCCCAAAATACTGCTCTCCCTAAGCTCTGTCCAACATACAGGCGATCGACATCTCCTCCCATATAAAGCCTCGAAAGGTGCCATCTGAATCGTCTCCTGGAAGCTATTATTGTAGGAAAACTCGATCAAAGGCAAATGACGATCCCAGCTACCACCGAAATCTAAAACACAAGCTCTGAGCATGTCCTCAAGAGTCTGAATCGTACGCTCCGACTGACCGTCAGTCTGTGGATGAAAGGCTGTGCTAAAACTCAATCGGGTGCCCAAAGCTTCCTGTAGTTTCTGCCACAATCGGCTGGTAAACTGGGTGCCACGGTCGGACACGATGCAAGTCGGAACACCATGCAGTCGCACTATCTCATCAATATAAACCTGGGCGTACTGAGAAAATCCAAAAGTGGTCTTCACTGGCAGAAAGTGAGCCGCTTTCGTCAGTCGATCCACAATCACCCAAATAGAGTCATACCCTCGACTGGTCCTGGGTAGACCCATAACGAAGTCCATGGAGACCTGCTCCCACTTCCACTCAGGGATGGGCAAAGGCTGTAATTCGCCGGCTGGCCTCTGGTGCTCAGCCTTGACTTGCTGACAAGTCAGGCATCTCGACACAAAGTCTGTAATATCCTTCTTCATCCCGTCCCACCAGTAAACCTCTCTCAAATCACGGTACATCTTGGTGGAACCTGGATGCACACTGTATACGGATCTATGTGCCTCCTAGAGAATATCACGCCTCAGTCCCTCTGAATCTGGCACACACAGTCGAGTCCCAAATCGAAGTATCCCCTGATCATCAATCACGAACTCAGAAACTCTACCCTGCCGAATCTGCTCAATAATCTTTAAGATACGGGTATCGCCGGACTGTGCCTCGCGGATACGGTCAAGTAACTGTGGGCGTGCTCTGAAATGGGCCAGCTGTCCCCCTGTAGGAGTAAACTCGAACAGCACTCTGCTATCACATAACACCTGCCAATCCGCCGACGACTGCATCTGCACTGCGCTCAAACAAGATAAGCTACCTCCGGGCCTCCTACTCAAAGCATCTGCCACTACATTCGCCTTGCCCGGATGGTATAAAATCTCGCAGTCATAATCCTTCACCAACTCCATCCAACGACACTGTCTCAGGTTCAAATCTCGCTGCTGGAAAATATACTTCAAACTCTTGTGGTCAGTAAATATCTGGCACGACTCACCGTATAGGTAATGTCTCCAGATCTTAAGTGCAAATACCACTGCAGCCATCTCTAAATCATGGGTAGGGTAGTTCTGCTCGTGTTTCCTCAGCTGCCGAGAAGCATACACGATAACTCTGTCGTGCTGCATCAACACACATCCCAGCCCCACTCGAGAAGCATCACAATATACCACGAACCCGCCTGATCCTGAAGGCAATGCTAACACTGGGGCAGTAGTCAGACGATTCTTCAACTGCTGGAAACTATCCTCACATGCCTGGGTCCAATCAAAAGGAACCCCCTTCCGGGTCAACCCGGTCAACGGTGCAGCAATGCGGGAGAAATCCTGGACAAAACGTCGATAATAGCCGGCCAAACCTAGAAAGCTGCGAACCTCTGTAACTGATACTGGTCTAGGCCAACGCTGAACTGCCTCGATCTTCCTCGGGTCCACACAAATACCGTCTCTCGTCACCACATGACCCAAGAAGTCGACACTGTCTAGCCAGAATGCGCACTTGGAGAATTTGGCGAACAGCTGATGCTCCCTCAAAGTCTGCAATGTGATACGTAAGTGCTGCTCATGCTCCTCCCGGCTCCGAGAATAAACCAAGATGTCGTCAATGAACACAATAATGAACTGATCGAGATACGGCCTGAATACACGGTTCATCAAGTCCATAAATGCTGCCGGGGCATTGGTGAGCCCAAACGACATCACCAAGAACTCGTAATGACCATAACGAGTACGGAAGGCGGTCTTCGGAATATCCTCCTTCCGAACCCGCAACTGGTGATAACCTGACCGTAAATCAACCTTCGAGAAGAACCCTGCACCCTGGAGCTGATCAAATAAGTCATCAATGCGGGATAGGGGATACCTGTTCCGCACAGTAACCCGGTTCAGCTGATGATAATCAATGCATAAACGCATACTTCCGTCCTTCTTCTTAACAAACAGGACGGGAGCACCCCAAGGTGACACACTCGGTCGGATAAGCCCCTTGTCCAGCAAGTCCTGTAACTGATCCTTTAGCTCTCTCAGCTCCGCCGGGGCCATCCGATAAGGAGGTATAGAAATAGGCCCCGTGCCAGGGATCAAGTCAATACAGAACTCAATCTCGCGCTCTGGTGGCAGACCAGGCAGCTCGTCAGGAAATACATCAGGAAACTCTCTCACAACAGGGACCTGGTCCAACGGAACCTCTGTGGAGCTAGTATCACAAACATAGGCTAAGAATCCCTGACACCCTTTCCTTAAGAGCTGACCAGCGCGAAGAGAAGAAATTAAGCTGGGAAGGGTAGCACTACGATCTCCCTGAATAATAAGTACCGGCTCACCAGGAAAACTGAATCTGACTGCCTTTTCACGGCAGTCCACGGATGCATAACAGGTGGCTAGCCAGTCCATACCAAGAAGAACGTCAAAGTCTAGCATATCGAGGAGAATCAAATCAACTGAAGAATCTCTCTCCCCGATACGAACGGAACACGATCGGTACACAAAACGGGCAACAAAAGACTCGCCTACCGGGGTAATAACGGCAAGCGGCTGATCTAACGGAGAAGACTCTCGGCCCAACCTCGGTGCGAAATACGTGGAAACATAGGAATGTGTGGATCCTGGATCAAATAATACCCGTGCATCAAAAGAACATACTGGCAGAGTACCTGTCACGACGGCATTGGATGCCTGTGCATCCTGAGGAGTCAATGCGAACACTCGGGCCTGTCCACCACTAATAGCTGGCTGTCCTCTGCCTCTACCTCGGCCTCTGCCTCTGCCTCTGTCGCCTCGTCCTCTCGGAACTGGACCGCCACGCCCACGGCCTCTGGAAGCATCTGGCTGGCATGAAACATCATCAGGAGTAGGAAGTAAAGCTCTCTGCGAAGGTGGTGAGGGTGGTAAAGTCACATGCGGGACTGTCGCCGCGCCCTGGCGTCCCATGGTACAGTCTCTGACACGGTGGTACTGACTCCCACACCGAAAACATCCTGGAGACGACTGCTGGGTCTGTGGATATGAACCAAATAACTGACCTCGTCTCAATCCTCTGCCTCCACCATCTCTCGGAAACAATCTATCGCGGTGTCTACCCATCTGCCGCTGAGCTGGCGTATCAGTACGGATCCTCTTCGGTCCAGAAGCGACCGGAGTCTCAGAAATACGCTCCTCTAAAAGTAAGGCTGCATCCATCGCGGCTGCGTATGTATCAAAGTGCTGGGTGCCGATGGCAAGGAATAGCTGTGTATCAAGCCCTCGCACAAACCTCTTTATTCTCTTCTCTTCTGTGTCGACTAGGTACGGAGCATATCGAGACAACTGGGTAAACTGTATATCATACTCCAACACTGTCATCCCAGGAGTCTTGCGCAAAGACTTAAAACTACGGGCTCGAGCATCTCGGACACTCTCCGGAAGAAAACGGGCAAGAAATGCAGATGTAAACTCATCCCAGGTCATAGAAGGCAGACCTGCAGCTCGGCTTCTCTCTACTGAGTCGTACCATGTCTGGGCAAGACCCTCCAGACGAAAACTCGCAAACTCCACCAATCTATCATCAGAACACCTCAACGAACGGCAAATCCGAGCCATCCTATCAAGAAATGCCTGTGGGTCCTCTGTCGCATCTGTACCAGTAAAAGCTGGAGGTCTCAATCTCATGAACTCCTGTAGTGAAACAGGGATAGTCTCCGTAGTAGCAGCAGGAGCGACCATCTGTGCAGCAGGTACGATCGTGGTCTGAGCGGTGGAATGAACGTCCTCGGATCTCTGTGCCCGGCTGGACTCAACTAAAGATCCCATCATCTGCCGCAACTCTTGCATACCGGCCTCTAGTCTGGCAATACGGTCAGGATAAGGCGGATCAGTATGACCCTGAGGGGTAGGCGTATCTTCCCGCTCGATCCTCGCCTCAGACGAGCCCGCTCGAATCTCATCCCTAGCGGCAGCCCGCTGAGCTCTCGTAGTCTTTGGCGGCATCGAAGCTGGAATAAGAAACAGGACCGATAAGGATATTGCAATTGGATCAAGGAATCAAGAAAGGAAATACAAGCAATTATGTCCTAAGGTTACTTAGGCGGAGTACCGTATCGTAAGTATGCCGCGGATCATACCCACGATACGCCACTCTGCTTAAGTCACCTACTCCATCTACTAAGGTCGTCCTACACTCAGAAAGGTAAAACCTACGCTCTGATACCAACTTTGTCACGACCCGAAAGTACGAAACGCGACTGGCACTTAGATTACGAGACGTCTAAAGGCGTACCGTAACCTAAGTCAGCCAAAGCCCAGAAAATCTAAACCAAAATCAAAAGAGAGTGAAGGAAAAACCTTAAATGAAAACGGTTTTTAAATCAAATAAGTTGCATAGAATCCCTTTTTAAAACATCAAAAATTTCCGAAAATTTCGGCAGAGTCTCCCCTGTATTTTCTATCTCCCAAAATGGGTACAACAAGATAATAAACCTGTAATCATAAAAATGGCATCCCCAAGCGGGAGCTAGCTCTTCGCCCAAGGCGAATCACAACCACATGCAATATAATAGTAATATCAAGAGAAGAGCATAAAGAAACGCAAAATACCAGAAAACACACGTCGGCTCAAGTGAGCTCGACCCAAAAGAACCACAAATATACAAGTCTCTCGGTCTCATCACTAGGTCGCATATACAATACAAGTGGTAGATGGAGAATACTAGATACAATGATAAAGCAAAAAGAAATAAAGTATACTCGCAACCCACCTACGGGCGATGTCGCGAGTCTGAGCAAAAGGAACTGATGATAAGATAGCCCGCCGCTACAAGACTGACGGGTCCGACCTGCAAGACACTGTGGCACAACGGGGGTGAGTTGCCAGCTCGTGAGTAAATATAACATCTAATAAGGCAATCGTAGGAATGCACGCAATGCACCACAACATGCATGTCCATATGTGCTATAATATCTCTAGTATGCATGCACAGGTATGCAATGTCATTATTAAGCCTTTAAGTGTTTTAAATGCTAAGGTTATTGAATTCTTAACTTTAGAACATGAATATCTGTATAATAGCTAAATATCATCAAGAAATCATCTGAAAACCCGTGTCAAGTATCGACACCAAAAAGGAATCATATCTGTCTCAATATCGGGCTCCGTCAGTCCGGATCGGCCCATATCATAAATCTCACGACAACGGTCGGTATCCTCCGGATATCCGCCGCGCCAGACATCACCGGTAGGTAGTCTACCCCTGCCAGGCTCATCGTCTACAACTCGATCTTCTTGCCCCGGGGTAACATACCGGGCCCACCATGTACCCGAGACGGTTCATCCACTCCTCGAATCGGGTCTCGAAATCCAACAGAAAACATGAAAACTCATGGTGGACGACACATACATCACGAGAAAACCGCAACTTTGTTTTAAAAATGATAAATATAAGCTTTTGTTAAATTCTTGCGGTTTTCCCCAAAAATCCAGAAATCGCAGCAAAACTGAAATCCTCAAGAAAATCATAATGTCCACATGTTATATATATGATAAATGTCTATGATATCAATGTGTATGATGTGAATTTTGGCTAGAGTTCTATGTAAATATGATGATGATGCGAGATATGTGCATGCGATGCAGTTTCATATATCAAGTATGAATGCATGTGATGATATTAAGATAAACAGGTTCTATCGTGCACGTGGCATGGCAATTACCAAAGGCATGTGTGTCACATGAATAGTGCACGTGCTACAGATGCCAATGGTAATGGTGTTCGTGTCCTACAAACTGATATCACATAAGTATGGATGAATGTCCATGCAATCTAATATACTGTTCGCTATCAGGGTATGCAGTGTACATGAATGGATAAGCTAACTAACAATATGAATCTTGCAAGGGATAAGGAAATCCTAACTAGGGGGGCGCCTCGCGCCATTCAGAAGATTCCCCCATAGATGAATACATCTACTCACCTGAAATCCCCGCTAATCTGATCCGGCCACCGCTTTGCCTTTTCGCGCCGTGTCCGAAGTTTCCCCGACCGATCCTATATTTGCACAATATCAAGCATAAGATTACAAAACCTAACACAATGCAAGTCACAACATACAATTATCCACGCTCTCAAATTAATCGTAGCATGCACTCAGTGCGCGGAAAAACGCACGAAAATCGCAATCCTTTCACTAAAATCGTCATTTCGGGGAAATCGACAAAACTACAACCCGACTAGACGAAACCCCGTATTCGCGCAGTCTAATAGTCCTATACGAAGCTAATTATATCGCTAACATAACGCATTTCGGTCGCATTCTAATTTCTACAAAAATCTAGTAAGCGAATTTCTAGCCGATTCGATACAAACATCGTAATTTGTCGATTTAGCAAGCATATAATTACACCATTAACCATTCTAATCAATTAGATAACCATCCCTAACATAATCCAACCATTATGCTACAAACCCTAATTTTTAAAAATCAAAACCTTCTCTTGATTTTTCATGAACAAAGATTTACACTAAATTAATACTTAAAAATTAGATTTTAGCACAAATAAACTACAAGTTAGCAAACTAGTTTAGAATTTTTACCTCACCAATTGAATCCTAGCATGATCAAGTCACCAAGAAGCCTCCTTTCATCATGTTTTTGAACCAATTTGGGTTGAGAGAGAAAGGATTAGGGTTTTGGTTTGAATGGAGAAAGAAATTTGTGAATTTTTATGAATTTTTTGCAAGAAAATGAAGCAAAATGAAGTGGGAAAATGGGGAAAAACTGCAGGTGAGGGTCGGCCAGCAGGTAGAGGAGGAAGTGGGGAAATTTTGGGGAAGTTTCTAGGTCATTACAATATCATATGATATCATTTCATGCTTTCATATCAACCTTTTTACAAAAAAACCCTTTTTTCATCATTTTTTTCATAATTTTTCTCCCTTTAAACCAAAATTTTGCAAGACATGATACAATTTTATTAACACCATATTTTAGCTTATAAAGACTCCTAATTAAGAAATTTACCTAATTAAATTTGTATTTATCCCTAATTAAATGTATTTAAAAAGGCTTAAAATAATTTAAAAAAATAAATAATTACGAAATTTTTTTATTTAACTAGAAAATTATAAATGACATTTTAGTGACAAAATTATAGTAATATCTTATTTAAATTTTGTATAATTAGGTCTACAATGAAAAATATCAATTTTGACTTTTTACGGAAAAAGCCGAAAAATTAGCCGATTACCGAAAAACTGCCTAAATGATTTTCGAAGGGTTACAGTTGTACACCCCACGATTTGCGGGGAGGCGGAATAGGTAAAACAATCATTTTGTTTAAAAGAAACATCGACTAACTTACGGATCTTTGCCAAACCCTAACTAACAACATCATAGGAGAGATTAGTTACTATGAAAGAAGATTATACCTAATGAACCAAGTCCTTCTTCTTCTCGTTGACCACCTCCTCGTCGGCCTCCTCTTTGTAATAGAAGATCCACCCGAGAGCTACTACTCCAAGCTTGACCTCTAACTTGAGGTAACTGGGTTACTCAAAGCGCTAATCTAAGCAACCTAGGGAATATAGAGTAGGATTAGGGATTAATAAGTCTTGCTAACCCTTGATCTCAACACATGAGAGGTTATGGTTAGGGTTTGAAGAGAGAGAGCTTGAAAAGAGAGAAGGTGAGAGTGAGAATGATATGAATTCTTTCTCATTTACAATATATGATGAAGCATAAAGAATATCAAATAAATCAATTAAATGATATTAACAACCATGCTTCATTTAATATATGCAATGAATCATCAAGTGAGTCATTAAGCAATAAATGCTTCATTAACTCACTTGAATGATTCATCTAATGAGTCACTAATCCATTAATGCAAATGCCACCTTAGCCCTCCAAGTCATCATCCTTCTAGAAGCTTCTCGACAATTTACGAGAACGCCCCTCCTATCCGTGAAAACACGGAAAAACTTTAGACTGTATAAATCCAATAATCCGATACTAGAATCTGGCTTAAACCAAAGCCGGCTAGTAAAAACTGTCCGAACATCGTACGTGCATAAATGCACGTGCGTGTCCGAACCCTGTCGTAAAACCATACGACCTCTATATCGTTTCGCCCGAAGCAGGGAAACTCTCTGTGTGGGACTCTAAAGACTCGACTACTACGCTGGCAGTGGGTTTAACCACAGACTGCAAGCGGCACTAGCTGTACGTAACGGTCCCCAGGTGATGTCGATAAGAAGGCCGATGAGGAAACCCATCCGAACTCCTACTGAGCCTGATGTGACAATCACCGTACAGTCCGGTCGGTTCGTCTAGGACTATCGCATATCGGGCCTAGGGGGCGGCAAGCGTCAGTCCCCTAAAAGCGGTATAAGTCGTGTCGGAGCGAAGCCCATTACAACTTGAGAAACTACTGGAAAACCTACCAGTATATCTCGCTTGCCCTGGCCAGGGACTTTGCGAAATGGCTCTCCAGACACAGCGCGATATCAACTCCCAATACCGGGAGAGACGGATCCTGTCTAACCGCCACTGCCTCCAAGTGCTCGGGACTGCACCCAACTGCTACTTGTTTGCATGACTCCTTTGAGCCATGGTAGGGTAGCAATCTAAAAACAGTTTGAACACACTCGAGGCGAAGCAGCAGTGTCAAGTCTGCGGACTATGCTGTACTCATGTCACCTGGGAACTGTTAACTGACGACGGGTATAATACCAACCAACAGTTCCCCGCGAGTCCTGTCCGGTATACCCGTAACCCAACGAGCACATGTATACTATCTCCAGTACGACGTACTGATGGCTGTGGGACAGACCATCTCCCCAACTGAGATGAGAAGCGTACACACTAGTCTACTCCGGAGTATCGATGCCCTGTCTCGATAATCCTATGACTAGGGACCTGAAAAAGGATGTGCTTGTAGACTACCCAGCTCTCACTAGTGTGACTGCCATCACAACGCTGGTAGTCAAGCAAGATCCTAAGGGCTCTATCAATACGTACACAAATATTAAGATAGATATAAACCAAGTAGTATACTACCATGTTTAGCAAGACTGTTAATATAACTGTGAATATCCCAATCTTCCATTAAGTAATATACAAGCTAGTATGATACAATAATGGTCCCTATGGCATATACACTAACAATCTCCCACTTGCACTAAGGCCATGTACTGGCATATCGAAGACCGATCATCTCGAGTAGCCTCTCGAACTGAATCTGAGGTAAGGCCTTTGTGAATGGATCAGCAGTGTTCTCCTCTGTAGCAACTCTCCGGACCTCGATCTCCCTGATCAGGTGATACCGCCTTAAGATGTGTCTGGACTTCTGATGGGACCTGGGTTCCTTTGATAAAGCTATAGCTCCATTGTTGTCGCAATACAGCGGTATTGGATCAACAATGGTAGGAACCACCTGAAGTTTTGTTAGGAACTTCTTCATCCAGACCGTTTCTTTTGCGGCATCGCAAGCAGCAATATACTCCGCTTCCATCATCGAGTCAGCAACGGTGTCTTGCTTGGAACTCTTCCAGCACACCGCCCCTCCATTGAGGGTAAAGACATAACCTGACATGGACTTGGAGTCATCCTTATCACTCTGGAAGCTGGAATCAGCAAAGGCCTCGATCTTGAGGTCTTTTCCGCCATAAACCAAGAACATCTCCTTAGTTCTTCTCAGATACTTGAGAATGTTCTTTACTGCTATCCAGTGCTTCTCCCTTGGGTCTGACTGATACCGGCTTACCACGCTCAGTGCGTAAGCTACATCTGGTCTGGTGCACAACATCGCATACATTATAGAGCTTACCGCAGAAGCGTAGGGTATAATAGACATGCGTTCCTTTTCCAAATCAGTCTTGGGAGACATCTCTTTGGATAGGGTAATTCCGTGACAAGCCGGTAAATTACCGCGCTTAGAATCTTCCATACTGAATCTTTTCAGTACAGTGTTGATATACCTGGACTACGAAAGTCCCAACATCCTCTTGGATCTATCACGATAGATCCGGATCCCCAGAATGTAAGAGGCATCACCCAGGTCTTTCATGGAGAACCTGTGTGACAAGAATCCTTTGACAGATTGTAGTATAGGAATGTCATTTCTTATCAATAGAATGTCATCCACATACAAGACGAGGAATACGACAGTTCGTGCTACAATTTTACTATATATACATGGTTCATCTGGATTTTTGATAAAATTATATTCTTTGACCGTTTCATCAAAACAGATATTCCAACTCCGCGATGCCTGCTTTAGTCCATAAATGGACTTAAGCAACTTGCACACTTTCCCGCTGCTCCCACTCTGATTGAAGCCTTCTGGCTGATCCATATAGACGCACTCTTCTAAATTACCATTTAGAAAAGCCGCCTTTACGTCCATCTGCCAGATCTCATAATCATGGAAGGCGGCAATAGCAAGAATGACCCGAATGGATTTGAGCATAGCCACTGGAGAAAAAGTTTCGTCATAGTCCAAACCAGGTCTTTGACGAAAACCCTTTGCAACAAGTCTAGCCTTATAGGTTTCCACCTGTCCATCTACACCAATCTTTTTCTTGAAGATCCATTTGCATCCTATGGGTTTTACCCCATCTGGAGCAAAGTCCAAAGTCCATACTTTGTTGGTGTACATGGAATCCATCTCGGTCCGCATTGCATCTAGCCATCGTACCGAGTCGCCGCTCTGGATGGCCTGCTGGAAGCTAGTAGGTTCATCATCATCAATGATGCAATCCTCTCTATCCCCATCTATGAGAAAACCGTAGTATCTCTCAGGCGGATGAGACGGCCTACTACTCCTGCGTAGGGGTGCGGGAATGTCCTGTTCTTCTTGAACTACTGGTTCTACCAAACTTTCAGTAGTAGTTTGTGGTTCTGGAATTTCTTCCAGTTTTATTTCGCTCCCACTTGTTTCCTTTTCTAAAAACTGCTGTTCTAGAAAATGGGCATTACGAGAAACAAAAACCTTTTGTTCCTCTGTGTAATAGAAGTAATACCCCTTGGAGTTCTTTGGATATCCCACAAACTTATACAGTACTGATCGTGCCTCGAGTTTGTCCGCATGCTACTTTTGAACAAAAGCTGGACATCCCCATATCTTTAGATACTGAAGATAGGGTTTCTTCCCACTCCACATCTGATATGGCGTGGTAGGCACAGTCTTGGTAGGAGCCCTGTTCAAAAGATATGCAGCTGATTCTAGCGCATAACCCCAGAAAGATCGCGGTAACTCAGCATTACTCATCATGGAACGTACCATATCCAATATGGTTCGATTCCGTCTCTCCGATACACCGTTATGCTGTGGAGTGTATGGAGGAGTAAGCTGAGAGAGAATTCCTTTCTCTTTTAGGTAACTTAAGGACTCGGCACTTAAGTATTCACCACCTCGATCAGATCTCAGTGTCTTGATACTTTTGCCGGTTTGGTTTTCTACTTCATTCTTATACTCTTGGAATTTCTCAAAAGCCTCGGATTTATATTTCATCAAGAAAATGAATCCGTACCTAGAGTAATCATCCGTAAAAGTAATGAAATAGGAAAAACCACATCTTGCATGTGTAGACATTGGACTACATACATCACTGTGGATGAATCCTAAAAGCTCGCTCGCTCTTACTCCATGTCCAGTGAATAGAGTCTTTGTCATCTTTCCTTTGAGACATGATTGACAAGTGGCATAAGTTTGATATTCGAATGAATCCAAATATCCTTCTCTATGTAACTTAGTTAACCTTGTCTCATTGATGTGACCCAGTCTACAATGCCATAAAAAAAGCCTTATTTAAATCTGAAGACTTTCTTTTTAGTGTGTTCTGGACATTGAAAATCTGTAATTGGTTTAATACATATATACCGTTATCTAGTGTACCGGACCCAATCAAACCATGATTAAGGTGGATGTTAACAACATCGCTTACAAACGTGAAATCATAACCTTCTTTTGATAACGACGAAACCGATATGATATTACACGTTAAACTGGGTACACAAAAACAGTTATGCAAAACCAAAATATGTCCACTCGTCAATCCAAGGTGATAATCCCCTACGGACACAGCTCCCACGCTAGCTCCGTTAGCAACCTGGAGGGTCATATCACCAACCTTCAGCACTCTACGGTTTCTCAGTGCCTGCAATGAATTGCATATATGAGATCCTGATCCGGTATCCAATACCCAGGAAGTAGAGTTGATTGACAGACAATTCTCAATTACAAACACACCTGAAGTCGAAGCCACATCTTGCTTCGGTTCCTGGTTATTGGCATTCCAAGCATTGCAATCTTTCTTCCAGTGCCCTTTCCTGTGACAGTGGAAGCACTCATCCTTTGCTACTACTGGCACCGCAATATTTTTATTTCCCTTGACTCCCACCTTACTAACACCTCATCTAGGTTTGGTAGCGGCCCTATTCTTCATTCTTTTGGTCCAAGCCTTGGACCCGGAAGAAGAAGCACCGCGAATAAACGTAGCGGGTGTTTCCCTTGCCTTCTGCAAGGTGCCCTCTGCACTCCTCAACATGTTAAGGAGTTCTGGAAGATCAACTTCTTTTCCTTGAATGTTGAAATTCAGAATAAACTAGGCGTAGGTGGAAGGAAGGGACTGAAGAACCAAGTCTGTATAGAGCTCGTTCTCCAAAGTCGTCCCGAGATCCGCGAGCTCTTCTATATAGCCAATCATCTTTAGGACATGTTCTCCTACAGATGATCCGACGGCCATCCTCGATTGAAATAAGTTCTTCGAGGTCTCGTATCTTGCTATACGAGATTGCTCTCCATAAAGTTCCTTTGTATGGAGAAATATGGCATCAAGATCCATATCCTCGTGCCTCCTCTGATGTTCATTATTCATCGAGGCAAGCACGATGCACTTGGCCCTCGCGCAATCTAACTCCCAGGTCTTGCGGATTTCCTTATCCGCATTACTGGATTTTGGACCAGGGACAGCAGGTGCCTTAGCAGTAAGGACATACCCCAATTTGTCATAAGTCAAAGACATTTTGATATTCCGCAGCCAATCTTTATAGTTTGGCCCTATCAATATATTTTTCTCTAATAGTAACTTAAGGCCTGTCATGTTTTGGGTCGCTGCAATGAGAGAGAGAGGGAACACTTTTAGCATGATACTCTTGCAAGTTTAGAGTGGTTTTTAGTTTATCTAAAATGGATGGCTCCCACTGTTTCTCGAATCCCTCCTCAAACCAAAAAGGAAGAACTAACCAGGACTATTCTCACCGTACAATACTTGCTTAACCGTTCAGCCAGGCTGGTGTCGGTACTTCGAGGGGGTTTTTCCAACGCTTTCGCGAAGTTCCTTAATTAAATAACCTCTTTTCTCTGGGGGCGTAGCCCCGCTGACACCTTTCTCGGCACCTACTTGGTTTATAGTATTGATCGTTAAGTGACGAATCTCCTGATGAGTAGCATATACTCACAGTAGGATCGGGATCCAAATATCATCGTATGATAATGCTGAAGGAATCTTACCAACATTCATCAAACTCCAAATGGTATGCATCTCTTTGCAAATTTCAGTTTCTTTAGAAATTCCCGATATAAATTTCTGCCCCATGCTCTTATGACCTTGGCGTTGGTCAAAATGTCATAAGTCACATGTCAAGTTCTACCCATCATTATCTTGTTAATTTGAACCCATCCGTACATACCCCTGACGTTGGCCAAATGATAATACGACTGTCCCAAACTAACTCATCTATCTATGCAACAAATGAATACCCAGCAACTACCAAACACTATGCCTTGGCGTTGGTCAAAATACATAGCTTGAATACTACTGAATACCCAAATGAAATGATGGAGGGCTACGAATGGTTTTGGCGAAACCGTGAACGTAGTGAACTTGATATGATCGAAGGAACCTGATAGCTTTTTAAAAGGAGTGGTTAATGCTCCGCAATTTTAAAAAAATATCCTTTGTTTTAAAATAACCGAGTGGTTTCTTTTAAACTGTTCCAACGATTCAACTTTGGTTTTTTTTCTTTGCATTAATATAATGTGTCCCATCAATTAATTTATCATTGCAGAAAACAACGAAAATACAACGTCTTCTTATGCCATCTGCATTCGCCGCTGGGTCCCGTCATCACCCGTTAGGTTACTTAACTAACGACAGAGCGGGGGCTGTGTAAAACATAAGTGACGTCTAAATAGCTATCATATATAGATATTGTACATTCGTCAGACGCAATAATAGGCATTCCAGATCACAAATGAAAATTATTGGATATGCAAGCAATCCGCGTTTCCTTTGAACCTGCAACGAAAGACGGATTATACAGTTGTGATGAATAGCCATTACCCCACCCTAGACCCCTACGGGTACGGCAAACTACCCGCCAAGTACCCGAAGTGAAACGGTCTCACTCAACAATGTGAGTAGGTCACTAAACACTTCAAAGTACCTGGTAGTTTGTGCACCCCATCTTGGGTCTATCCTAGGAGCAAAAATCAGTAAATGAAATAATACAACGGTGGCTACAACATCAACCTGGATGTGCCCCGTAAAAGAATATTACATCATATTACAATTTACATCGAATGAATGAATATAAAAACCCATCTCAAACCCCGACTAATCATCACAACGATCCAATCAAGTTCATAAACACAAACAGTAAAATCATTACAGAAATGTGCAACCCCCTGCCAACCGACATACTAGCAGTTAGGGGAGGTTTGCGAACACATTATACAAATCACAGATATAATCTAATTAGCCAAACATCGTAGAATTTCGATCGAGCAAACACAATTGATTCTACTCCAAAAACTTCTCTGTGCACCTGAGACTTGAGCAGAAACAAAACATTCCAGAAAGAACAAAATTAACACAGAAGAGTTACTGGGGAATTTTGGGATGAATCGGCTTCAACTCGGCCGCGGATCCGCGGCGGATCGCTTGGATCGGCCGCGGTTCCGCGGCTGTTTGGCCGATTCAGGAACCCAAATTTCTCCAGTAATCTTATAATTCCTTGCTTGTAATTTTAAGTGTCCCCGAAAAATTTTTAGACCCCGTTTTAAAATCGACAGAAACTTTGTCAATTTGATGTTTTTTCTGGTTTGTTTTGCGATCGAATTTCTAACGACTTTGCTAACAAGTTAGTTATGGTTTAGCGAGGCTCTGAAACCACTGTAAGTCAACGTTATACACCCCACGATTTGCGGGGAGACGGAATAGGTAAAACAATCATTTTGTTTAAAAGAAACATCGACTAACTTACGGATCTTTGCCAAACCCTAACTAACAACATCATAGGAGGGATTAGCTACTATGAAAGAAGATTATACCTAATGATCCAAGTCCTTCTTCTTCTCATTGACCACCTCCTCGTCGGCCTCCTCTTTGTAATAGAAGATCCACCCGAGAGCTACTACTCCAAGCTTGACCTCTAACTTGAAGTAACTGGGTTACTCAAAGTGCTAATCTAAGCAACCTAGGGAATATAGATTAGGATTAGGGATTAATAAGTCTTGGTAACCCTTGATCTCAACACATGAGAGGTTAGGGTTAGGGTTTGAAGAGAGAGCTTGAGGAGAGAGAAGGTGAGAGTGGGAATGATATGAATTCTTTCTCATTTACAATATATGATGAAGCATAAAGAATATCAAATAAATCAATTAAATGATATTAACAACCATGCTTCATTTAATATATGCAATGAATCATCAAGTGAGTCATTAAGCAATAAATGCTTCATTAACTCACTTGAATGATTCATCTAATGAGTCACTAATCCATTAATGCAAATGCCACCTTAGCCCTCCAAGTCATCATCCTTCTAGAAGCTTCTCGACAATTTACGAGAATGCCTCTCCTATCCATGAAAACACGGAAAAACTTTAGACTGTATAAATCCAATAATCCGATACTATAATCTGGCTTAGTCCAAAGCCGGCTAGTAAAAACTGTCCGAACATCGTACGTGCATGAATGCACGTTCGTGTCCGAACCCTGTCGTAAAACCATACGACCTCTATATCGTTTCGTTCGAAGCAGGGAAACTCTCTGTGTGGGATTTTAAAGACTCGACTACTACGCTGGCAGTGGGTTTAACCACAGACCGCAAGCGGCACTAGCTGTACGTAACTGTCCCCAGGTAGATGTCGATAAGAAGGCCGATGAGGAAACCCATCCGAACTCCTACCGAGCTTGATGTGACAATCTCCCTACAGTCCGGTCTGTTCGTCTAGGACTATCGCATATCGGGCCTAGGGGGCGGCAAGCGTCAGTCCCCTAAAAGCGGTATAAGTCGTGTCGGAGCGAAACCCATTACACCTTGAGAAACTACTGGAAACCTACTAGTAAATCTCGTTTGCCCTGGTCAGGGACTTTGCGTAATGGCTCTCCAGACACAGCGCGATATCAACTCCCAATACCGGGAGAGACGAATCCTTTCTAACCGCCACTGCCTCCAAGCGCTCGGGACTGCACCCAACTGCTACCTGTTTGCACGACTTCTTTGAGCCGTGGTAGGGTAGCAATCTAAGAATAGTGGGAACACACTCGAGGCGAAGCAGCAGTGTCAAGTCTGCGGACTATGTTGTACTTATGTCACCTAGAAACTGTTAACTGACGACGGGTATAATACCAACCAACAGTTCCCAGCGAGTCCTGTCCGGTGTACCCGTAACCCAACGAGCACATGTATACTATCTCCAGTACGACGTACTGATGGCTGTGGGACAGACCATCTCCCCAACTGAGATGAGAAGCGTACACACTAGTCTACTCCGGAGTATCGATGCCCTGTCTCGATAATCCTACGACTAGGGACCTGAAAAAGGATGTGCTTGTAGACTACCCAGCTCCCACTAGTGTGACTGCCGTCACAACGCTGGTAGTCAAGCAAAATCCTAAGGGCTCTATCAATACGTACACATATATTAAGATAGATATAAACCAAGTAGCATACTACCATGTTTAGCAAGACTGTTAATATAACTGTGAATATCCTAAGCTTCCATTAAGTAATATACAAGCCAGTATGATACAATAATGGCCCCTAGGGCATATACACTAACATAATTAACACCAATTAACCATAATCGTTATCTTAACACAAATTATCCCTAATTAATCCAAACTTAACCCAATTTATCCAAATTAACCTAATTAATCCTAATCAACACCCTAACCCTTTCAAATTATCACTAATTAACCCAATTAACCCTATATATTTTACGTAATTAACCCAAATTAACCCTAGCCTCTAACCCCCTGAACCAAACCCTAACCCTAACCCTGAACCAATCCCTAACCCTAACCCTAACCATACACTGAACCATAACTCTAACCCTAGCCCAAGTTCTACCCTAACCCTAACCCCAACTAGTTAACCCTAACTGAACCGAACCCTAACCCTAACCCTAACCCTAACCTTAACCGAACCCTGAACCCTAGCCCAAGTAGCAACCCAATAATCAACAAAAACATAAATAAATGCATAATTAGAAGTAAAAATATGAAATTTACTAACCTGTAGGCCGGCGATGGAGGAGACTGGAGATGGTCAACGACGCAATCGGCGACGAGAGAGTTCCTAACGTCGACGAGGAAGTCGACAGTGATGTCGGGGACGACGAGGCGAGCGCGGAAGTGCGGTGGCGACGAGACGCGGGCGGTGGCGACAAGGCGCGCGCGGGAGAGTGAGAGCGAGGAAGTTGTGAGAAAGAGGAAATATCTGGGCTTTTTTTATTATAAAATAACCCATATAATACCCCTACGGATTAATCCGTAGGGTTTTCGTTTGCGGCTCCGTAGGGCCAAATAACAAATTACGTTTTAATATTTTTAAATTAAAACGTAGCATACCGTAGGGACAACCATGGGGACCTACGGATTAATCCGTAGGGGTAATAAAATGTTGCCCCTACGGATACCTTCATCCGTAGGGACAACCCTTTATTGTAGTAGTGATTTCATCAAACATGCATTTGATGCTAAATCCAGGTATGTTCAGGCAGCATTCAATATGGTTATGAAAGCCCAAACTATGATAGTCATGACTCGCATAAGCTTTCCACTATTAGAGACTAGATTTTTGCATATATATTGAGTGTTGTTCATGTGGACCAGTTAGGTTGGAGAAATCTTCTCCTTCGACTTTATGATGGAGAAAAATGAGATGACACATCAACCATCTTGGGTTGGGTTATAATAGTAGAGATGCGGATACCATATTTCATAATGACAGGAAATTTGTGATCGTATCATTGGCATGTAACCTAAGTGCCAAGTTTTGTTGATATAAACTGTTCGCCCATTATCCTTTAGCTGAAGCTTTTGGGTCTAGAGTTTTTCTGGCATTTTATTATAGCATTGAGTTTCAAGAGGTCTTGGGTTCATACCGCATTATTAATAATTTAAAATATGCTGATTGTTTCGACTTATTCTCTCTTTTCAAGCCCATGAGTGTTTATGCTGGAGGTTGTTCCGAGTTGTACAAAGGTTATTTAACACCCTCTTCATATAGTTTGTCGATGGTTTCATTTTTGTTTCCCTTGAATTAGTTCAAACAATATAATATAATCAATTTTCTTCTCTCAGATAGATTCTTTGAAGCAGCTTGGGAGAAGATGCTGAAGGTATTGGTGGTCCACAGGAGTAATTTCAACAGTGTGGATTCTTCCTATTAGACCTTGGTAAACTTATATTACCTCTTATATTATTTTGATAATAACTTGCTTGTAGATATTCCTTAAATTGTCCATCACCATGCAACCGCAGCAGGGATTATCGCTGGGACCGCTGCTGTTGTGTGATTGCAGCACCCTTCATTCAACATAAATAAGTAATTTCCTTTTTCTTTCTTTTTTTGACCTTCACAACATATAACCTCAAGGCATTTCTTATACTATTCCCCACCCGACTCTTTTCATCCTAAGGGATATATTGTTTTATTGTAATTTGGCTTATGAGTTTGGGTTGCATATAGATTAAGTTTGCAACTGTAGTGGTTAAGTGATTAACATGAACACTTGTGTGTCCTGTTCGAACACGGAACTAGGATAAAAGTCATCTGTGGCAGTTAAGTCTCTTGAAATTTACTTCACAATGGTACAATATTAAAATATTGCTTTTACCTGGAGGTCAATTTACGGACCAACATCGATTCTTCTTTCATTAACCGATAGTTAAAGCATCCTCATCCACATCATCTGCAATTTTTTTTCTGTCAAAATGGGCATGGCTATGTCGACACAGTGATTTATAAGATCTGAAATAAATTATGAAAGACCATCATCCCGACATCAACCCTCTCTTAGTTAGCACCAAGTTTTGGTCGGAAATCTATGAACAAGCGTTGGGCCACAATTTAGGAATGACAATTATCGTCTTTCAAATTCTCATAGGCGTAGGAAAAAATAGTTTAAATTATACTAAAGTACCCTCAAGCATCATGTTATTTACTAAACTATCTTACAATTTTCTATTTACAGTAAACTCCTTTAACCTTTGGTTTTAAAGGAATTTTTAAAAACTAAAATACCTTTAAATGTAGCATTTCAAGGGTGCTTACTGCAATACAAAGAACCTTAAGGTAGTTTAGCTAGAAACATCGATAGTCAAGGGCAGTTTAGCGTAATTAAGTCAAAAAGAACATAGAACAAGGAAAGAGATGATAGATTTTATAGCCAGGAATATAGCAATAGTAAACAAAATGGGACCCCCATAGTTCCCCCACACCCACACCCACCCCCACCCCCACCCCGCCACCCCCCACCCCCGATAATAGAACCAAACAAGCAAACATTGTGGAACTGTTTGATTTCCTCCTCTGTTGTGTGCATGTAGTAAGTGAGGGAGGGGAAAGGGAAGAAAACAAGAGAGATTTAATTTTTATATAATGCTCACATTGACCAAATTTGTCGAGATGATGACAGCAGGAGAAGAATTAGTTGAGAGGATGGTAATAGACAGATCATGTTTGAATTAGTGAAAGAAGGATGATTAACCTTGTTATGATTTAATTTAGTTACCCTGTTCTAGAAGTTAATTATGGCTGCAAATTGACATTGGTGAAAGTCCAGATATGATCAGATAAATAAACATCTTATAATCCTTTTACAGGGTTTCATGCACCATGCGTTCACACAGGCTGCTGTTATTTTTGGATAATCAACGCTTTAATACCCAAGTATTTCACCAACACGACACTTTTTTTAAAGTTTAATGTTTGGCTCTTAAATATCCGGGGTTAGTATATATATTTCCTTTTAGATATTCAACAGCAATAAAAAGTCACATGAGAAGCATATGCAAATCTAAAAGGGAATATGTATATTTCTCGATATCGGTAGTTAGTAAAATTCAGACGGAGTACACAACTTTGTGCCAAATTTGAAGTTTAAATATTTAAGTGCTATATTTTTTTTTGAGGTAAAAGGTGGATTAAATCAGCGATTAATGAAATACACCGTATATTGTCTGTCTGCTATAGTCATTACAAGACATCATCTAATCACCGAAATCTCAAAATCTCAAATTACATCCAAATACATCAAAATCCATCACACACAAATATATTAACCGCAACCCTATTTAAGTGCTATATTGGTGAAAGTGAAAATTAGTGTATTAATGTGCTATTTAGCCTATTATGTTTACACGATTTTGTGAAGCTCAACTATCGATTCCCTACTTTTTATTTAGATACAACAATAACAATAAGCCTTTATACCAAAATCGTAGGTGGGCTACATGAATATGTTTCTTCCATTACGTTTCTATTAAGGACCTTCGATCTTCTCGGTTAAATTAACAATTAACATACCATTCTTAATAGTCTCTATCTATGTTTTTCAAGGTCTACTTTTACCTGTTACTTCATTAACTACAATTTTGTCACTTCTTCTAACCGGGGCATTTGTTGGTCTCTATTACACTTAACATGTTCAAACCATCTCAATCGGTTCTCTCTCATCTTATCCTATATGGAAACATCCTCCAATTTCTTACGAATACACTCATTTCTTTTCTTATCTTTTTAGTGTATTATCACTTATCCATTTTAATATTTTCATTTCAGCCACACTATTTTTTGATATGTTTCTTAATTGCCTAACCTTCTTCTGATTCATAAAGAAGTGCCGTTATTATCACCGTTCCGTGGAATTTTCATTGCAATATCCAATGTATCCTACTTTTTATTTAGTTAAAAGAAAAGAAATTCTTTACATTGTTTAATGTTTTCTGATTAATATCAATAATCTGTCATCTATTATTCTCAACAAAAAAAAACTCATTTTACTGTTACTTTTAGATAATCTATTAGTTTCTTAATGGAACTTGGCAATGTGGGATGCACCTGCTAACAACGATTTTTAGTTATTTTATTTTGTATTTTCTTTTCCTTCTATCTTTTCTTTGTATTTGTATATGTTAGCATGTGTCTGTGCATGTTCATGTATGAATGAGTATGATATTTGTTGCATCCTCCTTAATCTTGTGTGGTTAGAACCAGTGGCTATGTTAATGAAAATTCACAAACAACTTTGTGCTAGCAGTTATAAGTCAACTTTCTCCGAACTAATCAAATCATTCAAATCTTGTTAACCAAAAATTGCAGAATAGTCTTTAATTATAGCATAAAATCCATGTTGGATACTACTTCAAGCAACCATGCCCCAATTTGTAAACCCAGCATCATGGAGGTCGGCTTCCTATAGGTGGATACATGTCATTTGATGATGTTAGTTTAGTATTATATAGTTTAGCGGGTGAAGGATCCACAGCAAATCTATCGCGAAAATGGTGACTGCTTCAATATGATCTTACTGGAAGAAAAAAAATAATATTGAAATCATTCAAAGATATTGTGTGATATGGAACAAAGGCGGTAAAAATTATGACAACGGTGAACTGGTAAAAGCTAATAACCAATAATAAGCAAAGCCTAAATCTCAGGTAAGACTCAATTAAGCTTCCATGAGTCATAGAAGGGAATAATCCTTCTTTATACTTCCCATGTAATAATAATAAAATTACCTCTATGTTATTGAATGAGATCTGTGGTTTTCAAGTGGGAACGATATCATACATGATTATTGATAGGGAAAATGACTCATGTAAGTTGTAATCTAATTTGAGTATCATTGTTTCCTTTGCGACATTTCTGCCATTCCTCTTAGCTGGTGCACTTATCGACTTAGATAACAAATGTTTTTATATAACCTTATTTATAATTGAGTGAAAATGGTGGAGACCGAAGAATCATTATATCTATTGCCATGCGAATACTTAATTAACAATTTAATTGTTTCTTTGAAGTCTAATATAGGTAACATCATCATATCTAGGAGAAAGCAGCCAACTAACACGTAGTAAGAGTGAGATCACCTCTTCACTAAAACTATATATATAGGTGCCTTAATTTAGTGAAGATGGTCAAAGATTGTGTTGATTTGTTAATGGCTTGTATATCTATTTTTAAATATATGTAGGATGTTCTGCTGATGACTTATAATATTATGTACCGAGAATTTCTATAATTAATCGTGGTGTTTTTCTATCCTTCCGTTGTTACTTTTCCATTTGCGCTGATTTTGCTGTTGGTGGATCTCTTTGAAGGCTAATTTGATCAATATCATGCTTTACATTCAGATATATATTATTGAGCAATAACTTTTCTATATGCATGTATTCCATTTATCTCACTCTCTCTATCCAAGGGACTTGAAAATATCCACTCCATATCAGCTCCATATTTATGTCGTAGATCAGGAAATCTGGAATGCTTGTTTCTTAGAAAGAGAGAGGATATGATAAGGTTATTAGTAAAATGTTCTTTTCTTGATTATTTTGACTTATATTTAGAACCTGCACAATTTGTTAGTAGTTTGGTGGGAACTAGACATATCTAAGTATTATATTTAAACATTGAACGCTTATAATGTATATATAGCAAGAACAAAAGAAGCAACCAATTACTAAGAAATATTATCCAATCCCCCAATGCCCAAATCTTAGGTGTTAACAAAGAGCATATACCGAGGACAAAATAGTTTCAAATTAGCCCTATGTCATTCTATCTCAACTGCTTACAGATATAAAATGCCTCAAATCCTTTGTTTTTTAATTGACCAGTCCAATTTAGCAAGCCACATTAGCTGATCACAGATTGCTCAATTTAGAACTATGTTTCCTTGACCCCCACTGTTACAAAAGGGCCCAAAGGCAACCGAAATTTCGTCACGGTTCAAACCGTGACCATTTTAACGTCACTGTTCTAAATGAAGTAGTCACGGTGCAAACCGTGACCAATTGCAATATGTGACGGCCTCCACTAAGCCCCTTTGATAAAACCCCCATCCTCCTTATTTCCCCGAGTTCTCCTCTTTCCCTCTAAAAAATTTCGCCCCAATTTCGTTTCCGCCTGTCTCTCTCCCCATCCACTCCAGCCACCTCGTCGAGCTCGTCGCCATCACCTAGAGAAGTTGGTCGCTGCCTCGAGCACGTTTCCACCGGTGATCGAAGCCCCGAGGGCCGGCCGTAGTCGAAGCCCTAACTTCGTGGAAGATCGCCGCTAGCTGATCGATCGAGCTCATTGCCACCGTAGATCGAGACCTTAGGTTCGTAGCCGTCAAGAGGTAAGTTTAATTAGTTTTGATTTTAATATTTTTTATTTAATTTTTATATTTGTGGCTTGACTCCAAATCTCCTGCCCTAGCGCTGCTCTCTGCTGCCTCCGTCTCGCCGCCTGAGCTCCCCTGCACCTTCCAAGCCCCGGCAACATCGAAGCCCCGTCTTCCCTTGTCCCAGCGAAGCTCCGGCATTGTCGATTGAGCCCTCCCTCAAGTTGGCCGGCCGGATATTGGTTAGGGTTTGGGTTTTGGTTGGGGATTAATTATGGCCGGCTGGGTTAAGGTTGGGGTTAAGCTTAGGGCTGGGTTAGGGGTATCATTATGGTTGGGGTTAATGGTAGGGTTAACTGTTAGGGTTAGGTTTAGGGTTCGGGTTTGGATAATTCGGCAAATTTTTGTAGGCAATTTATTGAAAAGCAACAACAGTTTACGGCATTTTAGTGAAAAACAACAATAGTTAATGGTATTTGAATAAAATTTATAGTAATTTAGTTAATTCAAGAAGATGAATGATTTATTTAAATTTGTTAAGGTAGTTTAGTGAAAAACCAACAATAATTAAGGATATTTTAGTGTACTTTACTGAAATTGAAAAAATAGGTTACTTAGGACGCTCGGTAAGGTAGTTTAGTGACAAAATAACAATAGCCAAGGGTAGTTTAGTGAAACATTATAAGGTATTTTATAGTAATTTAATAAATGTGTGTGTATGTGTGTATGCGTGCGCGCGCATACACACAAATACACACACAAGCGCGCGCGCACAGAGAGACACACACATACAAACAAGACCAAAACTTAATTCATCATTATTTTTCTCTATATAAAACTCTTGTCAAATCCCACCCTAACCTTAACCCAGATATACACACTCAGATATACACAAACAGATACACAAACACACAGACATATATGAACAAGGCTAAACCCTAATTCATCATTATTCTCCTCTATATTGAACTCTTGTCAAATACCACCCTAAACTTTTCCCTAAATCCAAATCTTAAACTCGATTAAGAAAACCCTATCTTTAAAAAAAATTACCCTAAACTTAGAACTTCAAAACCTTGTATTTAAAAAGTAAACGTAAAAGTAAAACTAATTGAAATCAAATTCTAAACTGAGTGTATGATTTTCAATGATAATATGAAATTTTCATATTCTTATCGATAATTAATCATATGTGAAAATGAAAACGTGACTTAATTCCCCTCTATCGGTTAACATACATTCGGTATTCGTCGTGATATAAAACTACACGAAGATTGTAAAACACCGGACGTTATCGTTCAGTTTCTAACAACCGTCGCGTAGCCTATGTAATGATAATTATTAATATTCGATCGTATGATAACAGATAGATTTGTCCCGTGTAGACAACTTAGGAATGTATAAACAGACACCTGCATTCACTTATATTTTTCATTCATTTCGGGATATTTCGTCGGTACCTTTCCGCTGGTTTTCCATATACAACGATAAATTAGATATTCATTTTACAGCATTAAAACGATTATCCGTTTTATTACAGTGTACTCGGAGAACACCGAGAAGGTGCTGCTTATTTTGAGCGCGATAATGTGCATGTATCAATTTAATTTTTAAGATTTTAACAATATAACATGAAATCATATTCTAAAATATATTATAATATTTAATTTTACAAGACGATGTCGGTTCGAAATAAGCAGAAACGGAACAACGGCGTGCGAGAACGTGCTATCCCTATCCAAAGGAAGCGCTCGCAGGCCAACGCTCGGTGGCACATGGTGAAATTTCGACGCTTAATTCCATATATTTTCTATATCGTTAATTAATTATTAAACTAAATACTAATTTCATCACAGAGAAAGAAAAACCCCACCCACTACAATAAAGCCAAGGGGTGGGCCGCGTTACGCAAGGGCACGAGTGCGTACATGATAAGTTTCATATAATCAAGTTGATTACGTATTTTAATTTAGCACATGTGTATACACACACATGTATCTACATATATTCTATACAGACCCGGTTTCAGTTGCAGACGAACGTCTTGGCCCCGGCGACTCGATCACCGCCATTGTCCCTGTCCTGGATTCGATATCTAGCGGGCATCACGGTGGATATGAGTGAGGGTTGGTCCCAGGGCCCATCGATTTTTTGATAGGCGTTCGACCGCACACAAGTATGCCGTGATCCAGACGCGGGTGGATGTGGCAGCTGCATCACAGTATGAGATTCGTCGGCTTCGCGAGTAGGTGGAGTAGTAGCATCAGACGCGAGCTGCAGGAGACGCTGCAGGAGCTTAGGGTGGAGATCCAAGACATGAGGCAGTCGCACACCGATTCCGTTCAGCATGCCCTACGTAATGAGTTGAGCGTATTGTTTAGGCCACGAGACAATGGAGGTGGATTGTCGTCCCAACGGTATTATTTCTATTTTTGATTTGTTGAAACATACATTTGTTCATTAGTGGAGTATTGATCATATTGTACGATTTGTTGACACATACATTTGTCTATTAGTGGAGTATTGATCATATTGATTGTATATGTATATATTTTGTTTATGTTTGCGTTACTTTGATTATCATATATTTCATGAGATTTGAATATATTGCATGAATGAAAATTATATATTGCTGCTTGTGAATGGAAATTATATATTGCTGGTTATGATTGAAATTAACGCATGCGAGGCACGGAAAATTTGATTATTTAAAAAAAATATTGTTCACGGTTGTAACCGTGACTAAAGACATTTGTTCACGGTTGTAACCGTGACTAAAGACATTTGCTCACGGTTACAACCGTGAGCAAAAAGCTGCTACAGATACTGATATCTGGTGCAGGTCAGTGTTTTTGGTCACGGTTGCAAGTTTTGTTCACGGTTCTAACCGTGAACCAAAGATGTTTTTTTTCACTGTTAGAACCGTTAACAAAAGCCTGAGGCCCACCGACTGTATAACTGACTTTTTAATTTTTCACGCTAAGAAATGTTCGCGGTTAACCGTGAACATTTCTCATTTTATTCACGGTCAGAACCTTGACCCAACTTTTGTTTACGCAGGTTTGGATCACGGTTCGTTAATGGTTTAGACCGTGAACTAAAGTTATTTTGTTCACGGTTTAGATGGGTTGAACAAATCCCTGCCAGTAACCCAACCCTAAAAGATGGGTTGAATAAGAGTGAGGGTGTCCTTACGTGTCAACCAAGCCTTGGACGAGACTTATTATATCATTTAACATGTAACAACAATTGCATGCATGGGAAAATATAATATATGTTACGTAGGCCTCCGTTTTTAAAATATGAGATTTCAATTTTAAAGATCAATTAAATATAATACGATATCTTATTCCCAAAGAGACACGCTTCCTCTACACAAAAACTCTATAACCCCCTACATAAGTGCCATTTCAAGACCAATACTCAAATCATTTGAAATCTGAATTAGTTTTCTTTGTTTGTTAAAGAATGGGGAGATCACCATGCTGTGAACTCGATGCTCATAAAAAGAAAGGGCCATGGTCCGAGGATGAGGACAAGATGCTTAAGGATTTTATAAAGGAGCATGGGTCCGGAAACTGGGGGCAGCTGCCGAAGCGAGCTGGGCTTAACCGTTGCGGGAAGAGCTGCAGGCTTCGATGGACTAACTATCTTCAGCCTGACATCAAGAGAGGGATGTTTACTGAGGAAGAGGAGAATCTCATCGTCCATTTCCATTCACTTCTTGGAAATAGGTAACGATTAAGCTTAAGTTACATGTTGATTGTTTGATATTTTTATAAGTTTTTTTTACTTACTAAGCTTTGGGAGAAAGCAAGTTGATATCAAACGGTTCTCTTTATGTTTAACTTATTTAGATTTAAGTGTATATCTTTCGAGAATTAATATTGCCGGTTGTTGTTGGAAAATGATATACAGGGTTCAGATACAAATCTGTTTCTTGATTTACAACTCATACCACTAAATTGTTTACTAATAATAATTTAAATTTTAAAAAATACTTTCTAATTATTTCTCAAAAATCAATCAGTTTTAATTATTTCTAATTTCTTGCATAAATCTCATGTGATTTCTTGAACAAATTGGACATATATTTGTAAATCCTCCGAAGCTAAATTTTTGTTATTTTCTTTTAATATTGAAGATGGTCAAGGATCGCTGCTCGTTTACCAGGAAGAACAGATAACGAGATCAAGAACTACTGGAACACGCACCTCAGAAAGAAGCTCCTGATGCATGGTATCGATCCCGTGACCCACAGGCAAAGAACTGACAACATCACTGCTGCATATCTTCAAAATCTCGCCGCAGTCGCTGCAAACTTCAACAACTTATTTGCAGCAAACCCTTTGATCAATGCTCTTCATCAACTTCCAAATCTGCAGATTTTCCAAACCCTTATTCAAACCATAACCAATAACCCTCCTCCAAATATGAACGGCACATGCCTCTTGGGATCACAGTTTGCTCCTCAGAATCTGAATCTATATGATATTACCAATCTTTTGGGATCAATGAACTATGGTTTTAGTAATGCAAGTGAATTTAGAATTGAGAATAGTAACGCAGATGCTAGTACTGTTACTAATTCCTTTGTAAGCACCCCAGCAACAAACTCTACTCCTGCTTTAGTCCCTGCTTCACCTGAGAATTTCTCGGCTGATCAAGTACCAGAACCGGTAAATTCAAACGAAATCTCAAGCAGTTCGCCTTTTGAGCCATGGAATGGATTGACACTCGATGATCTTGATGTTGATTCTAGCTGGAAAGATATTCTAGAGTAAGTAATCTATGCATTCTTATTAAAATAATTCCATTAATTTTCAAATTAAGCATATATTTAGAGATATTGCTCTTTATTTTTGCAGGCAGATATCTTGGTCAGATGAATAAATGCAGGGGGTTAATGCAAATTGCTGAAAGAAATGGAGAAAGCCATTCTTTTTTATTGTTTAATTATATTGATTAGCTTGTTTGATTTTGTTTAAAGTAACAGTGTGTGGGTGAGTAGAATTATTGTACAAAACTATTTGTGCTGTATAAACTTGGATACAAATGTTCATGTAATTAAAACTACACTCTTGTAATTTGGATAATATGTATTTGTGATGTATAAACTTGAACACAAATATTCATGTAAAAATACACTTGTTGAGATAATAATCTTTGCTGCAATGTTGGAGGTTCCTTTTTTTTTCCCGGGTGGTTACAAGTTTGTGGTTTGCTTATACTTTGAAAGCTGCTCATGGATTAGAGAAAGCAAATCTATGAAATCTTATTTAATGCATGAAAGTTTAATTAATATGCATGGGGCTTAAATTTTCCAACTATCATGTCGGTTGACAGCTGATGAGGAAAATGCAAGAAAGTTGTTAGAGTTTGCTTACACTTTTTTGAATTAAGAATAATTGATGGATGTTTTTGGTGTTGATAATTGTTTCTTAAATTTGTCTCTAGTCAATTGACCATGCATCTCTCCAACACAAGTCAACCATTGTTTTCTTTTATAAAAAGATTGGATTGTGGAAATGGTTCTAAATAAATTGCATTATTCAAGCCCTTGCCCTACCCTTCTAATTTAAATGGATATTAAAATAATAATTTGATACATTTAGCGAGTATTAGATTTGTCTTTACTTGATTTGGTTCCTATCAATACCAAAAATTTAAGGTAGATTTATTACTCTCTGTGTGTTTTGTTTTTTGAGAGGGGAGTGAAGGAGCGAATTTGTTGACAATGCCTTTCTTAGGACTTTAAGAGTATATTTTTCTTACTTAATATAACTAATGAAACATTTTATCCATCTAGAAGCATACAGACTCAATCCATAAGGCAATGGACTTCAACCTTACTGTATCATAATCTCATAACCAAATTTTCTTCACTCTGTTTATAATTCTGCAACAAACCTTGCTATTTTTGAAGAGCAACTTTATCCCAAATATAAAATTATTGAAGCACAAACAAGAAATCAACAATAAGCTACTGATTAGGTCCGTGGCCTCACCTTGAGTAGCAAAGTTTGAAAAGCAATTTTTTTAAAATTTAATAAAATACTATAATATTTCTTTTACTGTAACTAAGGAAACTTCCATTATTTTTGCAATATAAATGAATATATATGTTTGTTTCCTCAATTGCGGTTGTAGTACTGATGGAGGTCGGAATCTCCCTCAGATGTCGTCCTCCGTCGATCTGGTTGCGAGCGGTTTTGAACGGTTGAGATTTGATAGAAGGGTGAATGTGTGGATCTCAATGGGTTGTTGGACGTTGTCAACGCCAAGCTACCTGCAAGGGAAGTCCCGGGATGGGAAACCACCGAAGGACCCTCTGACGATCAAGTTAGCACCGTGGAATAAGAGTAGGGTAGCAGCGTATTGGAATGAGTTCGAATTACCTGAGTCGTCTGAAAGAGGGGTTTTATATAGCGATCGCATAGGACGAGCCGGCGCGAGATATCCGCCGTTAGCTATGCCCCTGAGTTATACCCGCGTTGATAGTGGGACCGTTCATTAATGGTGGGACGCGCCAGCGTAGGACGCGGATCGCAGGACGGCGGATATCTTGCTTTGGCGAGATACACGGAGACATTGCGGGGGCGCTTGGGCTCTGCGCTCTCGGTTGATCGGGGAAGCCGAGGAAGCTCGGCTTGATGGAAGGCTTGGAGGCAAGCCGGGAGGCCGAGGATGCTCAGCCCTGTAATAGCTTGGAGACGAGCAAGGAGGCTGTAGAAGCTCGGTTGTAGGATTATTCGAAGGTGAGCTGTTGGCTGGTTGCTAGGCGAATATGGAAGGTACTCCAGGAAGGTCTCCAAAAAGTCGGATGCAACCTCGGAGATGAGGTGCCGAGAAACGTCCCTAATGCATCATACTTATTCCAGCTCCGTAGACCCCAGTAATCTAGCGGGCTTACGTAGATGACACGTCATCCGCTACGTGTCGTGATCTGAGGAATTCCCACTTATGAGCATCATCATTAGCCCCCCACTCTCGTTTCGACCTATTTATGGGTCGGGTCGAAAGTGGTCTGCTTGGTTTTCTCTGCTCAGCTTGGTGCCGAGAATTCTTTGTGGTGGATTGTCCGGGAACGACATGGCGTTTGATAGTTGCATCTTTTCGATCTTCGAGCCCATGTGGTGTCTCACCGTGTGCCTTAATTTTCGCGCATATCCCCGATGACGTCAGTGGATCACCGAAAGGGCGGTGCCATAATGGGGACGTCGCTTCTTATGTTCGGGCCGGCTATCGACCGAACTCGAGCTTTATTTACTTAGGCCATGTTAGGAGTTTGCCTACTTTGGGTATGTACGCCGGGCAGAGACCTGCCTGCTGGTTTAATGCGGGGCTCAAGGATCCACCGTTGAAGCCAAGCAGGAAGATATCCGGCGGCCTCGTGACGAGAGCTTTTGGATCCATAGTGCTGTTGGGTAGGAAGCTACCGCGGTGGACGGGCTGAGAAAGAAGTTGTCCGGCTGTCTCGTGATGAGGGCTTTGGATCCACGTTCTCATTGGGCAGTGGATGGGCCGAGCAGGAAGCTGCCCGGCGACTTCGTGATGAGGGCTTTAGATCCGCATCCTCGTTGGGCAGGAAGCTACCCACGGTGGATGGGCCGGGCAGGAATCTACCGGCGGTGAATTGGCCGAGCAGGAAGCTTCCCAACGGCTACATGATGAGAGATTTGGATTCACGGTATTGTTGGGCAGGAAGCTACCTGCGGTGAATGGGCAGAGTAGGAAGCTGCCCGGCGGCCTCGTGATGAGGGCTTTAGATCCACGTCTTCGTTGGGTAGGAAGCTACCCACTGTGGATAGACCGAGCAGGAAGCTGCCCGGCGGCCTCGTGATGAGGGCTTAAGATCCATGTCTTCGTTGGGCAGAAAGCTACCCACTGTGGATGGGCCGGGCAGGAAGCTGCCCGGGGGCCTCGTGATGAGGGCTTTAAATCCACGTCTTCGTTGGACAGGAAGCTACCCGCGGTGGATGGGCTGGGAAGGAAGCTACCCACGATGAATAGGCCGAGCAAGAAGCTACCCGGCCGCCTCATGATGAGGGCTTTGGATCCACGTCTTCATTGGGCAGGAAGCTACCCACTGTGGATGAGTCGAGTAGGAAGCTGCCCGGCGGCCTCGTGATGAGGGCTTTAGATACACGTCTTCGTTTGGAAGAAAGTTACCCATTGTGGATGGGCCGAGCAGGAAGCTTCCCGGCCGCCTCGTGATGAGAGATTTAGATCCACGTCTTCATTGAGCAGGAAGCTACCCACTATGGATGGGCCGGGCAGAAAGCTACCGGCAGTAAATAGGCCGAGCAGGAAGCTGCCCGACGGCCTCATGATGAGGGCTTTGGATTCACAGTATTGTTAGGCAGGAAGCTACCCGCGGTGAATGGGCCGAACAAAAAGCTGCCCGGCGGCCTCGTGATGAGGGCTTTAGATCCACGTCTTCATTGGGCAGGAGCGGGAAGCTGCTTGACGGCCTCGTGATGAGGGCTTTAGATCCATGTCTTCATTGGGTAGGAAGCTACCCACTGTGAATGGGCCGAGCAATAAGCTACCCGGTGGCCTCATGATGAGGGCTTTAGATCCACGTCTTCATTGGGCAGGAAGCTACCCGCGGTGGATGGGCCGGGCAAGAAGCTCCCCGGTCGCCTCGTGATGAGGGGTTTGGATCCACGTCTTCATTGGGCAGGAAGCTACCTACTATGGATGGGCTGAGCAGGAAGCTGCCCGGCAGCCTCGTGATGAGGGCTTTAGATCTACGTTTTCATTGGGCAGGAAGCTACCCACTGTGGATGGGCCGAGCAGGAACCTGCTCGGCAGCCTCGTGATGAGGGCGTTAGATCCACGTCTTCGTCGGGCAGGAAACTACCCACTATGGATGGGCCAAGCAGGAAGCTGCCTGGCAGCCTCGTGATGAGAGCTTTAAATCTACATCTTCGTTGGATAGGAAGCTACCCACTGTGAATGGGCCGGGCAGGAAGCTACCGGCGGTGAATAGGCCGAGCAGGAAGCTGCCCGACGGCCTCATGATGAGGGCTTTGGATGCACAGTATTGTTGGGCAGGAAGCTACCCGTGGTGAATGGTCCGAGCAGGAAGCTGCGCGGCGGCCTCGTGATGAGGGCTTTAGATCCACGTCTTCGTTAGGCAGTAAGCTACCCACTGTAGATGGGCCGAGCAGGAAGCTGCCCGGCGGCCTCGTGATGAGGGCTTTAGATCCACATCTTCATTGGGCAGGAAGCTACCCACTGTGGATGGGCCGAACAGGAAGCTACCCGGCGGTCTTCACGATGAGGGCTTTGGATCCACTTCTTCGTAAGGCAGGAAGCTACCCGTTGTGGATGGACCGAGCATGAATCTACTCGGTGGCCTCGCGATGAGGGCTTCAAATCCACTTTTTTGTAGGGCAAGAAGCTACTTGTTGTGGATGGACCGAGCAGAAAGCTGCCCGGCGGCCTTGTGATGAAGGCTTTGGATCCACTTGTTTGTAGGGCAGGAAGCTACCCGTTGTGGATAGGCCGAGCAGAAAGCTACCCGGCCGCCTCGTGATGAGGGCTTTAGATCCGAGGATTGTCCGGACAGGAAGCTGCCCTCAGCAGATAAACCGAGTAGGAAGCTACTCGGCTGCCTCTTGTCGAGGGCTTTCTGAATAATATAGTTGACCGACACCTCCTCAGGGGGTAAGAACGCGCGGCGGGCGTCGGAGCGACGGCCTGGTCTTCCCTGAGATCGGGGTGTGGAGCTGTCCGGCGCTCAGCGGGTCATGAAATCATTCGCCGCATGCGGGTCATGGTTGCCGGAATCGGTACGCCGGCATTCGGTAACCCCCAGATGAGCGTGAGTGAGATCGAGGGCCTGAGCATGCCCATCCGTCCTCCTACGGATGTCGTCATCCTGGGGAGGGGGAACTGCGGTCTGGTGGGTAGGGCCCGCCGCTTGAACGCGGACGAACGCATCCACCATCGCTGTGAGTCTGTCGATCCGAGCGGATAAAGCATTGATGACGTTAGGAGGAGGATTAGAACCGCTCCTGCCTCCGTTATGAAGATTGGGGTGGCTTGCATTGGGATCGTCGCGGTTGTCGCTCTCCATCGGATCGGGGCGGAAGATCAACTTTGTGGGTGGAGAAACTTTTAGGTTTCCCACAAACGACGTCAACTGATGGAGGTCAGAATCTCCCTCAGATGTCGTCCTCCGTAGATCTGGTTGCGAGCGGTTTTGAGTGGTTGAGATTTTATGGGAGGGTGAATGTGTGGATCTCAATGTGTTGTTGGACGTTGTCTACGCCGAACTACCTGCAAGAAAAGTCCCGGGATGGGAAACCACCGAAGGATCCTCCGACGATCAAGTTAGCACCGTGGAATAAGAGCAAGATAGCAGCGTATTAGAATGAGTTCGAGTTACTTGAGTCGTCTGAAAGAGGGGTTTTATATAGCAGTCGCATAGGGCGAGCCGGCACGAGAGATCCGCCGTTAGTTACGCCCCTGCGTTATGCCCGCGTTGATGGCGGGATCCGTTCATTAATGGTGGGACGCGCCAGCTTGGGACGCGGATCGCGGGACGGCGGATATCTCGCTTTGGCAAGATACACGGAGACGTTGCGGGGGCGCTTAGGCTCCGCGCTCTCGATTGATTGAGGAAGCCGAGGAAGCTCAGCTTGATGGAAGGCTCGGAGGCGAGCCGGATGGTCGAGAAAGCTCAGCCCTGTAATAGCTCGGAGACGAGTAAGGAGGCTATGGAAGCTCGGTTGTAGGATTACTCGGAGGTGAGCTGTTGGCTGGTTACCAGGCGAATATGGAAGGTATTCCGGAGAGGTCTCCAAAAGGTCGGATGCAACCTCGGAGACGAGGTGCCGAGAAACGTTCCTAATGCATCATACTTATTCCTGCTCCGTAGCCCTCAGAAATCTAACGGATTTACGTGGATAACACGTAATCCGCTACGTGTCGTGATCTGAAGAATTCCCATTTATGAGCATCATCAGGTACAAAATAAAAAGATGCTCATGTAATAAGTGAGGTACAGAGATGAAGGAATAAGAAAGTAATGATATAAAATCATTATGCCATATTGACTCACTAGCTCTTACTCATGGACCTGATATTTGTCCTATTAAATAAATATGATTTTTTTTTGTGTGTGTGGAAGAAGTACACATTGCAAGAAAAAAATATATCCATAATTGTGATCAGGGGAAAGATCTTTATTTATTCACTTCTCAATTAGTAAACATATGCTTTGGACCTTAGTTTAATTTAATCGCATTCCCATTCATTTTAATGAAACAGTTCTTCCATGATAATGGTTTTACCGTCACAACGGCTGCAGACAAGCTGTTTATGTTCAATGCACACGACGGTTTTTTGCAACCAGCCACCGCGCCATTCTGGGGACTTCAATTTTAAATTGAATAAACATATGATGACCCTAATTAATTAATAGAAACGTGCACTATTGCAAGTGGCCCATGCATATATATAATGAAAATATAATATTAAAAAAGTACGATGTAGTTTGGTTTAGTTGTGGTTGATGGGAGCTTTATTGAATACAACCAATCAACTAATGGAGAGATTTTGATATCAAAGGTGTACCAAATGATGCAATTAAGATCACAATGACGGCAGCGATGATGGTTATAATGAAATCGAAGGGAGCACTTAAGGCAGCTAGATTCATTTGGGGGCTATATATGTATTCAAACATTTAAAT
Source organism: Agapanthus africanus (assembly GCA_030015575.1). NCBI lineage: Eukaryota > Viridiplantae > Streptophyta > Magnoliopsida > Asparagales > Amaryllidaceae > Agapanthus > Agapanthus africanus. The sequence goes on along the minus strand of JASDDO010000024.1, from coordinate 347,981,324 downwards.
TTAGATTGAGCTTTTTTTTTGATTGATCGTGTTGTTAAATTATTAATGGATTTGCTCCTGCTTTTTGAGCCATCTATCATGGGAGTTTGAACGATCCATTGACTGGATTCACATGTACTCTTTTCATATTATTATAACAGTTTCGGCTTCTTGCACACATGTTAAGCAAGACAATTAAACTTCCCATTTCATTTAGTTATTAGTTTTCTTGAAACTTGTACTTTTTTTTTTCTGTGCTGGCACACAGGCTCTTCCTTCCCAATCCATCGAAAAATGTAACCCCTCTGAAAGGCCTCCTTCTCCTATGCCCCACAACAGGCATGGATGGAAAGTACAATCTGTATGTCTAGCATGGGGCCAGGAGGGTTTGGCCATATATATATATATATATACACAATTTATCTTGATGTCATTAACATTTTTTTATGTGTTCTTTTGATATAAAAATGTTAGGAAAATATTGTTTTATTTTTCAAACTATTAAATATAATTTTAGGGAATTTTTAAGAATTTAATTGGAATTTTTAGAAAGGGAAATAGGGTTTTACGAAATATTATTTTTTTGGAAAAAGGAAATTATTTTTAATGAAATTTTTTACAAAATAAAGAAAACTTTTAATTAAATTTTTCTTGAATTTTCCACAATTTTTCTGAATTTAAAAAGGTAATTTTAATGAATTTTTAGAAAAGAAAATCGAGTTTTTTAAATAATAAAAGGTTGGTATTTTGGCAGATTTTCAGGGATTTTTCGAGAATTTTGTGGATGGATAAGATTTGGTTTGGGCCCAATAAATACCGTCTCCACTCCTTCATATATTTTTCCTTTTCTGGACTTCTAAAAATTACCCGAAAAATACTGTGCGGCCATCGTTTTATCCTCTTGGCAACGACGCCAGTCCCACCTTCAACAAAAATTTGAGGAGGGAGATACTCGCGCTACGGTAAAACTCGAAGGCTCTCGACTTGTTCGATCCAAATTCGTTTCGAAGGTAGGATCTGTCTCTCCCTCCCTCGATCTCATCGTATATTCTTGCATGGTAAATATGTTTCCTTGTTTTATTAACTCCAAAACTTTAATACGATCTTATTGGTTAACGTTAATATAGTCATAATTGACAAGCACGGTAATTACTTATACATCGTCTATTGCTTTAACTTACACATTGTAACAACCCTAAAGTTTCTGTACAAATTTTTCCAAAAATACATAAAGGGATATCTTAGCCTGAGCACAAGTTATAAGTTTAATTTGCTTTTGAACAGTAAGAAAGCACGTGTAGCTCATTGGTAAAGCCTTGCACTGCTGTGACATAGCCCCTGAGATTAAAATCACCTCTTTAATCCCTTTTAAATGCATTTTAATTCTCAAATTCATCACCCTCAAAACCCTAATTTTCCCTATAAATACCACACCATATTTCACCTCTCCTCACTCAGAAATTCCCTGCCAAAACTCTCAAAAATTTTCAAGTTCCAAGTTGTGCAAGTGGAGTTAGCAAGGGCGAAGTTCCGACGAAGTTTCGAGGAGATTCCGGCGACGAAATGACGCCCCAACGCTTCCATAGTCTTACCCTACCTCCCCTCTATCCTTGTAGCTAGTAAGTCCCCTTTCCCCTCCTCTTCTACTATTCTAAAACTCTCATTTTTCAAAACCCGTCGGAAGCGGAGTTAATCCGACTTCCGATTCGTTTTTCTTTAAAAATTACATTTTTTCTAAACAATAAAATACCATGTTCTCATATAATGTTTAACAAACATAAATAAATATATTAGAACAAGTTTCATATTAAAATAATTTATGTTGCAATTTTTATTTCACTTTTACAGTAAAATATCATCATGTTGCATACAACTTGTAAATATTCAAATTAATCATATTACCTTTAGATAACACATGAGGTAAGGACCTACGTCATCACAACACACATATTGGACATAGCACGATTTACTTTTGGACAATATTTGTGAGAATATTACGAGTTACAATAAAATACCCTAAACTTACAAAACCGTTTTCTTTAAAAAGAGTGTTAACTAATTCCTTGCAAATACGCCTCTACAACCCATTTTGCGGGAACCCGATCGGGATGGTGTGGGTTATCACACATTCTCGGTCCTAGTAGAGCGGGATGCAGACCTCCGCAAGGAGCAATCGATCTCGATGGAATTTCTAATATAATTTTTAAGAAAATGGGATTTCTACAAAATAAATAAACTTTATTTTTATTAAACCTATATATATATATATAGCTATTATCAAAATAACTATATTAAATATACAAAATATTCCATGTTTCCAAAATCCAAGAACAGAATCACCAATTTCATGAAACCGCCATCAAGATCAAGACAATTCTATTATTACATTAAAATACCATGTACAAATATTACTAGGTTTATATCAACTAGAAAAACTTCATGTTTTAAAATCTACATCTATGAAAACACTAAAGACGATAAATAAATACTTGAGAACTATTTTGAAAATATATTAAAACTATTTTTACATAAAACCCCCTCAAGTTATATTAATTTACAATAAAAACCCTAGTAAATATAGGTTTAAGTGGGACCAGTTCTCTTGAGTCTTAGAGAGCCGGAGAATATGGGTGCTTGCCTATCTAAGTTAAACAATCTAACAAACGGTGTTATCAACAAGGTAATTGTCTTGGAAAAAGAAACAAATCCCGCCGTCCATGTGCAGCAGTTACCGATAACACTAAAAATAATTCAGGACTTCAATTTCTTATCAAGTGTCTGACTCAGACTGAGTCTCAATCTAATCAATCTGACTTGAATATGATTCAAGTATAAACTACAATTCAATATGAATCCGTCTAATCAATCTATATCAATCTACTTTGACTGAACCGAACCATGGATATACTCCATTTACATGACTATCCATTTATATCCATTCCATTTACCGATATCATGGTTTCGGCAAGTCATCCATTTACTACAAGACAATACAATACAATCAATACAATAAACAATACGAGGTTTATAAAGGGGTAGACTGGTACGGAACATGTTAAAGGTGGCACGAGGTGACACTTAAGACGTAATTATATCCATGTCGTTGTTCCGTGGTATTTTCGACGGAGCCTTATACTACGGGTTACCAAAGTCCATAGTGTAAATTAGACCCCTCTCATATACACTGGCATATTCTGTACCAGGCTACAACAACTACGTTAGTATAATAAATATAACTTATCTATTACACCTGTTCTATTCTCTGTTTACTCTTCTCATTCTTTCTTTGGAACTTACCGAGCGATTGTTTGCTGACGATATTCTTATTTCTCTTCTTCATTGAAATGTTGTCAGGTGGATCGGACGCACTAAAGATCGAGACCAGCCATGAGCATTTGGAGCAGTACCCTGAAGACCCCGAGCTATAGTCACTTGTACATTCTTTTCATTTCAGTTATGTCATTGTTTAGGCATTGTTTTTGTAACATTTTGGAAAATTATAAATATTAATTTATAAATTTTAATATGATTTAATAAGTCTACAAAATGATATCGCTTATGAAATTGGGTATCGGAATTATATCCTAAAAATATAATTATTTCGATAAATATGAATAAAAGTGTGTGATGTCATAAAAATGATATTTTAATTATTTTAACATGACATTGCATTTTATATTAAGATAATGACATTTAAGTGATAGATTAATCATTTCATATCTTTTATTTTACATGGATTTAAATTGTAAATTGAAAGGTTTTGATATTTTGATAATTCTTTTAATGATCGGTATATCTTAACCTAGACTAGACCCTCACCCTCAACACACCCTCACCATGCTCACATCCTTCCACCTCCTTCTTCTCAACTTTACACCGCCACCTTCCTCCATGACGCATCCACCTTACAATCCTCTATCTCATACTCTCTCTACACAAATCCTAACACCTCCACCTTATTCTTATTCAACACTTAGAATTCTAGTAACTTTTCTAAACTGAACCAACAAGCTTCTTCAACTCCAACAAAAACATTCTAGGTGTTCATCACATCCAAAGGGTAAAGCAATGAATTCCTTCACCAATTTTGTTCACACCATCAACCTAGAAACTACTACAATCCCTAAGAGTCTCCATCATACCATCCTTGAGCTGGAATCCTTTGTACATCTTCCCAATAGGTATATTTTCTTCTCTCTTTACTTAATCAATTCTGTTCACATATCTGTTTTTATGTGCAATATAGGAAAATTGTTAGTTTTGTGATATTTATCATACAAAAATTGAATCTGGAACCATTAGGTATAACCACTAGAAAAACTAACAAGACCAAAAGTATCATAAGATCACTGGGAGACTTCACCTGAAGCCCGAAACCCCATCTCCAATTTTGGACCGGCGAGAACCCCACATTGTCCGATGTCGCCGGGTCATTGGGGGTATTTGGTGTTGGTTTTTCTTCTGTACCTTTAGTTTGGTATTTTATGAGTCACGGTATTGTTTGATTTGTCCCAGTATTCATACAGTGAAATCTGGGAATGTTTTAATAAAGATTTTATCAAGTTTCCGATATTCCGATACGGGTTTTTCGTATTTTGTACTGCGATGGAAACATCGACGTTCGTACGTTGATTTCAGTGGCATTTGTTCGTTTCTGGAGTAAGTAGGCTATAGGTTCTAACCTATAAATACTTAGCTCATTGTTTTGATTTCGATATGATATTTACGCCGCTATTTCATAACTACGATTATAGGTACGATCGCGAAGGTTTCCGAGATAGAGTTGACGGACATAGCAATCGTGGATTCGACGAGCTCGACAAGTTGGTGAGTAGATTTATATCTACGGGGAAAGTCGGGTGGATGGCGTATAGCACCCCTGCAACCTTATAAATAGTAGTATGATATATAGTTAGTTTTAGTATTTATTCAAGATATTGATATTGGAGTTAATTTGCATCTAGCATTATTCATTTGCATGTAGTTTATTTATGATTTGGTAAATTGGTACGAAGGATCATGCCGTACTAGAGATGATTTAGATATAGTGATAATGTGATGTATTATACAAAGAATTATACCGTATTGGTGGTGATGAAATTCGTATGCCGTATAACGGCCAAGTTTCCTTTAGACTCGTAAAATAATGTTTTATTTCGTTTTAGAACGTAATACTTGAGTGAGCTATACTCTTTTAAAAACTAACGATTCATTTCCCTTTTTGATGATAAAAGATAAGGATGCGATGCCAAATTTCCAAAACAAATATCCATTTCCAACCCAAGGCAGCTTCCTAATTTCAAAACCAACGTTTCGTTTCCTTTTCAAAGATAATGGTATAGCTCATAGCAAGTAGTTACATTTATTAGTTACGCTTAGATTTACTTTACATGTTCGCGTTATAATTATCGATGTTATACGTTTCTGTAATACGAACACTCTGATAGAACACTGCACAACTACCAATGGGTACTATGCTGCATAAGCACGTACACATATGTTACACTATACCTCATTGGTACTGCCATGTCACTGTAGGACTGATATGTTATGTAATGCGTATGTAGATGTTGATATGAGTAGGCTATTACACTTTTAGAACACTTGCACAAATACTAATGATTGCCATGCTGCACGAGTACAGACGCGTATGTTACACTACACATCATTAGTAATGCCATGACGCAGTAGAATTGATATCTTTCTGCCTGTATGATTTATTTACGCAGTCTTCCTTTATTACCTGTTGCGTATTGCGAATACCAGTACTATGGATGTTCATATTTGATTCTTATGGGTTTTCTGGATGTTTTACTCTTAATGATATATATCAGTGGTATGGGACGCTGTTATATATGTATATATATAATATATCATCAGAATGATCTATGCAAGTATTCTCATTCTTTACTTGATATTTCTGGATATGATGAGTTGACGTCCACCATGAGCTTGATATTTTCTGATTGTTTTATTCCGAACCGAGTGGGGGAGATATACGGTTTTGGACTTGCTACTTATCCGGGCTGAGTGGGGGAGTATACAGACGGATACATGGTGGATCCGGTCGAGACCGAGGGGCAGGATGGCCGCATTACAGGCGGGGAGCCTAACGAGGATACTCGATACCGAAGATAGAGATGGGCACGGCAGTATCCAGGGGATATAGACCGGGGTTCGATTTGGGCACGGCGGATATTCAGGGGATACCGACCGGGGCCAGGGATATCGGATGGAGATCATCTGTTGAGATGGTGTCGACGGTATCTGCATTTGCGTGTCGGTGATGGACACGAGAGATTTGAGGATTTGCGTGTCGGTAATGGACACGAGGGATTTCTGATTTCGGGTGTCGATACTGGATATCTATATATATTGATATGTTGTTATCATGAGGTACACAGTTATGTTATGAGTTATTGTAGCCGACCAGGACTGATCCGGGGGACAGTACCTGCATATATTTTACGGGCATTCGCATACATAAAAAGGAATTCAAAAATGAGCTATAGTCTCATTATTTTGACATGTCTGATATGACACTGGGATCTTGAAATTGTAAACCTCTTAACATTCTTTACCAAAACAGAACGACGTATTTCTTAAATAAGATACCTATTATATTTTATGCTATCACATCTGCTTTTATGTCGTGACATATGTATTCCGCGGCTATTTTAAAGAAGAGGTTGTATATATATATTTTCGGCTACTTATGAGATTATACCTAGATATAGGTCATTTGCATTCCCTTGTGGGTTCATGTGATAGATAGAGTTGCGTTTACGATACATCCGCATATTATATATTATATTAGTGCAGGTTATGATGGTATTACATTTATGACCTAGGTAACGTTGTGCATTTCGATTTCTACCTTGTGATGTATTTTTATTCACTGAGTTAGCAACTCACCCCCGTTGTGCCACAGTTTCTTACAGGTTTTACCGCTTGGATTATTAGTGGCTTGGGCACACATTCCTTTCGGTGATTGCTTTGGTAAGTGGGTTACTGTTGTATCGTACTCACACTCGTTTATCTATATATTCTTGTATCTAGTAAAACTCCATCGACTTAGAACTGGTATATTGTGGACTTAGAAGCGAGACTTAGAGTTTGTGTGTTGTGGGTGTCGCACTCATTGGAGTCGACCTTTTTATATTGTTGATTTTGTTTCGCTTTTCTTTTCTTCGCCATTGTGCGTCGTATATTGTTTTCTTGGTTGCTCCGCCGTTTGGGCGTGGAAGTTAACTCCCGTTGGGATGCTATTTTTATTGTTATGTTGTATCGGGCTTTATGCAAAATTTACAAAGGAGGTGCTGTCGAATTGCAAAACGTCGGAGATACCTTTTCAAACCATACTTAGTTAAGCTTAAATGTTTGTTTGAAATTGATTCCATATGATGATTATTTTAAACCCCACCTCCAATATTTTCAAAAAGGGTTTAGATTCCGGGTTTCGGCTTACTTGTACCGCGTCGACGTCTTTAGATGTCACGTGATTTAAGTGCCGGTCACGTGCCATATCTGGGTCGTGACAAAGTTGGTATCAGAGCGTTTGGTTTAAACTTTGTTCGAGTCTAAGCTTAGCTATATAGGGTCTAGGGATACGCTTTTGTCACCTAGGCTTTACCTTATAGGACTTAGACTTGACTTTGGGGGTCTTATACCCGGACTTTTATTATATAGGATGACCTTGGTTGACGAAATAGGTACTAAGTAGAGTGACGTACCGTACATATGTTCCGCGGCATATTTACGATATGATACTCCGCCTAAGTTACCTTAGAATTTATATCTTGAGATGTTCCTTCTATTCGTTCCGTTGATCTATTATTGTCAATGCATGATGATTGTTTCGGTCGCCATGTTTACATGAGCCGAGAGGGCTGCAGTTAGAGATATGGTCAGGGCAGACTTCTCTGGGACAAGGACTGGCAAGGGTGACATTCCGGTGATATAGAGACATGTCGTTTATTCATATTCGATCGGGTTCTAATGTTGAAGTGAGTTTCTTGGGGATCCGCACCAGACGATCGAGTCATTGCAGGAAATCAGCCGGACTTAAGGCATGATGTTTTCCCCTCTCCGAAAATTGTGGTGTTGTGTACTGTTCAGACAGCGGTACCAAACATTTCTGAGGTTATTGAGGTGTTGCTTCCAGAGTGCAGGAAGTTGACAGTCGCCGATGTTTACAAGTGTAGATGGATCAGAGGATTAGTAATCATTCAAATGAGGGATAGCTAGGACTTTTAGTCCGTTGTGGCACTCCGATGAGAAGTTGGTGAAGTTGATTAGCTTCTTCCGATGGGTCTTACTCAGACCTGGTGCAAGTCGCTCGAGAAAGAGATCGTGCAGTAATTTTTCCTCCGACGGATTGAGACGAGTTCTCGAAGGTAAGCTTAGCCAGATTCTTCTGCAGAGTATCAGAGATGTCGGATTCGTGTTTTTGAGTTTTAAGATTGGTGCGAAGTTTCAGTGGAAAGTTGTTCTTCCCCGCCGATATTGAAGATTTGATGCATATACAGAGTCGCGTACGACCAAACTTTCATAGGAAAATTTTAAGGAAATGGCAGTTGAAACGAAAAAGAGAGTGGATTCAGAAATGAGTGCTAGTTCCGAGCATGCTGGATAGCTGAGATCAGCAGGAGACTTGATGGGTTCTTTCCAGAAATTGATGATAAGTAAGATTGGATCCAGGATCAGTTGTTTGGCGCACACGCAGAGGTTAGAGATTGCCGTCGTCCACATGTTGCGCTGAGAGAGACTGAACTAATTGTCAAGAAGATATTGTGAAAGGTATCAGCAGTAGGACTGATTGCGTCGTTGCTCCTCACCGGACGATTGTATAAAGAGGCCATGGCATTAGGAATCCACGGCTTGGACAAGAATTCAGAGACAGAGAACGCTAGACTAGGACAGAAGACAAGTAGAAATCCTTGCTATGCCAATTCCGGGTGTATAGACACCTTTCGACATTGAGGAATATATACTTCGATGTCAATTGTTTTCGATTTACGTTTTTGTGATCCGAATATTTTTTTTTCAAACATTTAAAAAGAGGACAACTCAAAGCCCGTTATTTTGACATATGTATTTTAAGGATTTGAGGGTCACACAATGTTTTGTGCACACCAGATGCACTAGATGAGATTTCCGTGCACGGTGATTGCATTTTGATTTATGTTTTGTGCACACCAGATGCACTTGTTTGAGATTTTTGTGCGAGGTGACTGCACTCGATTGGAGTGTTGTGTACACCAAATGCACTAAACTGATATTTTCCGTGCACATCAGTTGCATATGATTAAGAGATTTTATAAATATATACTCTAGGTATACTCGGTATGATTTTGTTCACACCAGTTGCACGTTTTGATGTTTTGACCTGTTTTTTTGCACTCCGATGCACTGGATATTGATCTTGTACATTCTAGACGCATTCGGTAATTGCTCTCTGCACATTTGATGCAGTGGATATTGTTTTGTGCACACTTGTTGCATTTGATGCTGTTTTTGTTTTCATGTACCCCGTGACGTGTGGTTTGAGATTTGCATGCAAAACCGTTAGGGTTGATTTTGTTTTCGTGCTTTGCACTTGAGAGAATATATTATAGATTTGCTTTATATATTTTCGCTTGGTCGTGTGCTACCGATATTGCACTATGACTATGGCATTGATTGTGTACTTGGTATACACAACGGTTTCGTATTTGGAATTTTGAATCATAACTGGCGCAAATCTCATAGTAACCGCTAGAGTTACAGTTATGTAACGCACACTGTTGCGTTATGTTACGTCTTAGCTCGTGTGGGATTTTGGAGTTCCGTTATATTGAGCGGACTATATGTTTTAAAATTTGGCCCCGACAAAATTATTTGAAATGGGTTAATTGGATTGAGAAAAATGTTTAAGAAGGGGTTTTATTTTAAATTCGGGGACCGAATTTCATTAAGGGGGAGAGATTGTAACATTTTGGAAAATTATAAATATTAATTTATAAATTTTAATATGAATTTAATAAGTCTACAAAATGATATCGCTTATAAAATTGGGTATCGGAATTATATCCGAAAAATGTAATTATTTCGATAAATATGAATAAAAGTGTATGATGTCATAAAAATGATATTTTAATTATTTTAACATGACATTGTATTTTACATTAAGCAATGACATTTAAGTGATAGATTAATCATTTCATATCTTTTATTTTACATGGATTTAAATTGTAACATGAAGGGTTTTGATATTTTGATAATTCTTTTAATGGTTGATATATCTTAATCTAGGCTAGACCCTCACCCTCAACACACCCTCACCATGCTCACATCCCTCCACTTCCATCTTCTCAACTTTACACCTCCTCCTTCCTCCATGACACATCCACCTTACAATCCTCCACCTCATGCTCTCTCTACACAAATCCTAACACCTCCACCTTATTCTTATTCAACACTTAGAATTCTCGTAACTTTTCTAAATTGAACCAACAAGCTTCTTCAACTCCAACAAAAACATTCTAGGTGTTCATCACATCCAAAGGGTAAAGCAATGAATTCCTTCACCAATTTTGTTCACACTATCAACCTAGAAGCTACTAAAATCCCTAAAGGTCTCCATCATACCATCCTTGAGCTGGAATCCTTTGTGCATCTTCCCGATAGGTATATTTTCTTCTCTCTTTACTTAATCAATTCTGTTCACGTATCTGTTTTTATGTGCAATATAGGAAAATTGTTAGTTTTGTGATATTTATCATACAAAAATTGAATCTGGAACCATTAGGTGTAACCACTAAAAAAACTAATAAGACCAAAAATATCATAAGATCACTAGGAGACTTCACCTGAAGCCCGAGACCCCATCTCCAATTTTGGACCGGGGAGAACCCCACATTGTCCGATGTCGCCGGGTCATTGGGGGTATTTGGTGTTGGTTTTTCTTCTGTAGCTTTAGTTTGGTATTTTATGAGTTACTATATTGTTTGATTTATCCCTGTATTCATATAGTGAAATCTGGGAATATTTTAGTAAAGGTTTTATCAAGTTTCCGATATTCCGATACGGGTTTTTCGTATTTTGTACTGCGACGGAAATATCGACGTTCGTACGTTGATTTCAGTGGAATTTGTTCGTTTCTGGAGTAAGTATGCTATACGTTCTAACCTATAGATACTTAGCTCATTATTTTGATTTCGATATGATATTTACGCCACTATTTCATAACTACGATTATAGGTACGATCGCGAAGGTTTCCGAGATGGAGTTGACGGACATAGCAATCGTGGATTCGACGAGCTCGACAAGTTGGTGAGTAGATTTATATCTACGGAGGAAGTCGGGTGGATGGCGTATAGCACCCCTGCAACCTTATAAATAGTAGTATGATATATAGTTAGTTTTAGTATTTATTCAAGATATTGATATTGGAGTTAATTTGCATCTAGCATGATATTCATTTGCATGTAGTTTATTTATGCTTTGGTAAATTGGTACGAAGAATCATGCCGTACTAGAGATGATTTAGATATAGTAATAATATGAGGTATTGTACAATGAATTATACCGTATTGGTGATGATGAGATTCGTATGCCGCATAACGGCCAAGTTTCCTTTAGACTCGTAAAATAATGTTTTATTTCGTTTTAGAACGTAATACTTGAGTAAGCTATACTCTTTTTAAAACTAACGAGTCGTTTCCCTTTTAGATGATAAAAGATAAGGATGCGATGCCAAATTTCCAAAACAAATATCCATTTCCAACCCAAGGCAGCTTCCTAATTTCAAAACCAACATTTCGTTTTCTTTTCAAAGATAATGGTATAGCTTATAGCAAGTAGTTACATTTATTAGTTACGCTTAGATTTACTTTACATATTCGCGTTATAATTATCGATTTTATACATTTCCGTAATACGAACATTCTGATAGAACACTGCACAACTACCAATGGGTACTATGCTGCACAAGCACATACACATATGTTACACTACACCTCATTGGTACTGCCATGTCACTGTAGGACGGTTATGTTATGTAATGCGTATGTAGATGTTGATATGAGTAGGCTATTACAATTTTAGAACACTTGCACAAATACTAATGATTGCCATGCTGCACGAGTACAAACGCGTATGTTACACTACACATCATTAGTAGTGCTATGACATAGTAGAATTGATATCTTTATGCCTGTATGATTTATTTACGCAGTCTTCCTTTATTACCTGTTGCGTATTGTGAATACCATTACTATGGATGTTCATATTTGATTCTTATGGGTTTTCTGGATGTTTTACTCTTGATGATATATATCAGTGGTATGCGACGCTGTTATATATGTATATATATAATATATCATCAGAATGATCTATGCAAGTATTCTCATTCTTTACTTGATGTTTCTGGATATGATGAGTTGACGTCCTCTATCAGCTTGATATTTTCTGATTGTTTTATTCTGAACCGAGTGGGGGAGATATACGGTTTCGGACTTGCTACTTATCCGGGCTGAGTGAGGGAGTATACAGACGGATACATGGTGGACCCGGTCGAGACCGAGGGACAGGATGTCCGCATTACAGGCGGGGAGCCTAGCGAGAATACTCGATATCGGAGATAGAGATGAGCACGGTAGATATCCAGGGGATACTGACCGGGGTTCGATTTGGGCACGGCGGATATCCAGGGGATACCGACCGGGGCCTGGGATATCGGGTGGAGATCATCTGTTGAGATGGTGTTGACGGTATCTGCATTTGCGTGTCGGTGATGGACACGAGAGATTTGAGGATTTGCGTGTCGGTGATGGACACGAGTGATTTCGGATTTCGGATGTCGATGCTGGACATCCATATATATATTGATATGTTGCTATCATGAGGTACACAGTTATGTTATGAGTTATTATAGCCGACCAGGACTGATCCGGGGGACAGTACCTGCATATATTTTACGGGCATTCACATACATAAAAAGGAATTCAAAAACGAGCTATAGTCTCATTATTTTGACATGTCTGATATGACACTGAGATCTTGAAATTGTAAACCTCTTAATATTCTTTACCAAAACAGCAGGACGCATATCTTAAATAAGATACCTATTATATTTCATGTTATCACGTCTACTTTTATGTCATGACATATGTATTCCGCGGCTATTTTAAAGAAGAGGTTGTACATATATATTTTCGGCTACTTATGAGATTATACCTAGATATAGGTCATTTGCATTCCCTTGCGGGTTCATGTGATAGATAGAGTTGCGTTTACGATACATCCGCATATTATATATTATATTAGTGCAGGTTATGATGGTATTACATTTATGACCTAGGTAACGTTGTGCATTTCGATTTCTACCTTGTGATGTATTTTTATTCACTGAGTTGGCAACTCACCCCCGTTGTGCCACAGTTTCTTGCAGGTTTTACCGCTTGGATTATTAGCGGTTTGGGCACACATTCCTTTCGGTGATTGCTTTGGTAAGTGGGTTACTGTTGTATCGTACTCACACTCGTTTATCTATATATTCTTGTATCTAGTAAAACTCCATCGACTTAGAACTGGTATATTGTGGACTTAGAAGCGAGACTTAGAGTTTGTGTATTGTGGGTGTCGCACTCATTGGAGTCGACCTTTTGATATTGTTGATTTTGTTTCGCTTTTCTTTTCTTCGCCATTGTGCGTCGTATATTGTTTGCTTGGTTGCTCCGCTGTTTGGGCGTGAAAGTTAGCTCCCGTTGGGATGCTATTTTTATTGTTATGTTGTATAGGGATTTATACAAAATTTACAAAGGAGGTGCTGTCGAATTGCAAAACGTCATAGATACCTTTTCAAACCATACTTAGTTAAACTTAAATGTTTGTTTGAAATTGATTACATATGATGATTATTTTAAACCTCACCTCCAATATTTTCAAAAAGGGTTTAGATTCTGGGTTTCGGCTTACTTGGACCGCGTCGACGTCTTTAGATGTCACGTGATTTAAGTGCCGGTCACGTGCCATATTTGGGTCGTGACAGCTTTCCATCCTTGTATTTACATTTCTAGTTGTACATGTAAAAGAATGTTTAATAAATAAAGTTGATGTTCATTATATTCATGTCTCTTATGTACATTTTACTTTATATTGTTTAGATACGCTTAGCATGTTTACTTCAGAGTAAATATGTAGCGGACCTCGCCGCTTCCCCCCCATACACCGGGAAGCGGGGCGTGACAGGTTTTGTAGGCGGCCCATGCAGGTCAGTGCTGAATGGAACCCTACCATGCAGGTCAGTCCTGCAAGAACATGCATGTCAATTCTGCATGAAATCCTAAGCAATATAACACAAGAATTAGCAACTAAAAACATTCTTTACATTTCATATTCCTTGAATCTTACAATTTCATATACTTGAATCTATCATAACCCAAATTTTTCTTTCAAGGTTATGGATTCTCCAAACAACACCAGCACCAACTTCAACAACACACCACCACCACTACTGCTTACGCCTACCGTCGCTGTTCCGATCAATGAGCAGACGGTACTGCTTGAGGCAATCCGTAGCCTCCTGGAAGGACAGCAGCAGCAGACTGCTATTCTGATGAACCGTCCAGAAGCGGAAGCGCCCGGAGTGAAGCAATTCCGGTCATTGCACCCAAAACAATTTTTAGGAAAAGGGAGCCTTCTCGAAGCTGAAGAATGGGCTCAAAGTATTGAGGATGGCCTGGCAGCGGCACAAGTGCCAGAGATCGCTTGGGTTCGAGTTGCGAAGCTGCAACTCACTGACAACGCCTGAGTCTGGTAGAAGTCGAAAGAAAGCCGTCTTGACCGACCGATAGAATGGAGGACTTTTCGCAACATGTTCGACGCGAAATACTTCCCAGAGACTGCCCGATTTGACATGAAACAACAATTTCTTCATCTACAACAGGGTTCGATATGGACCAAGTCCGTGAATGAGTATGATGCTGAGTTTACCATGCTCAGTAGGTAAGATATGTCTCAATATTCGATTTTCAAATATCACATACTACACAGCTAACACAAGACGGCAACAGGTTCGCGGCACACTTGATACCGACTGCTAAGATCAGGTCTAGACGATTTCAGCAAGGGTTGGACCCGGAAATCCAAGATACCTTAGCTACAGGGGATTTCGCAACCCACGACCTGGCTTTGAAAGCTGCCCGTAGATATGAGGCAGTAGTGAGGAAGAAGAGCAGACCTCAATCTGCCGGAGTGAAGCGCCCTGCTACTCAAATGGCAGGAGGAGCCTCTTTAAGGCCAACTTTTGAACCCAGGAGACCGGAAGAAACAAATAACTAGCCAAGTCCAGATTTTTGCTTCTACTGCAAGAGAGATGGACATTTGTGGAAGGACTGTAGGCGCGCAAAAGGCATGTGCTTAGTTTGTGGCGCTTCCAATCATGAAATTGGAACATGTTCTTATATACGCAATTCAGCTCACACACCCACCAACTATCCGCAGCGGCCAGCTATCCAGGCTCCTGCATCTCGTCTTGCACTCCCAGCTCCACCTCCGCATGGACCTCCTGCACAGCCTAATCGCCAATTCCATCAGGCACTGAGGAACATGCCTCGAGATCAAGGACAGAGGAATGTGACTCCAGTTAGGAGGAATGTACCCCAGCGTTAGTCTTTCACATTAGCGGCTGTAGAAGCCGAGACTGTAGACCAAGGTAACCCTGGTAATTCCCTTACATTTTTCCAAAACTTTTACATTCTTTCAATCTTCCACGTATTTTTCATGCACTATCAATAGTTCTATCACCAAACTTTTCTTGAATCCGTTACACTTTCCTTATAAAAATTTCGAGGACGAAATTTTTATAAGGAGGGTAGAATGTAACAACCCTAAAATTTCTGTACAAATTTTTCCAAAAATACAGAAAGGGGTATCTTAGCCTGGGCACAAGTTATAAGTTTAATTTGCTTTTGAACAGCAAGAAAACACTTGTAGCTCATTGGTAAACCCTTGCACTGCTGTGACGTAGCCCTTGAGATCGAATCCCCCCAGCCACATTATCTTTTTATTAATTTTTCTTTTAATATTTTAGAAGCCCAAGGATTTACACGTGCACTACACGTAAAATAAAGAGTCACAGAATAAACAAACACGTTCACTGGGATATATGAGACGACGGGAACACGTGGCACAAATCTCACCATCCACCGCCGGATTTGGGCCGACGACTTATGCCCTACGGCCGGCACCGCCGGGCCCCCCATAGGGAATGCTCCCCATTTTTTCATCCCAACACCTCTTCGCTTACCCCCACTATCCCCATATTATTTGTTTACTCTGCATTCATCCAGAGGGATTAAAATCACCTCTTTAATCCATTTTAAATGCATTTTAATTCTCAAATTCATCACCCTAAAAACCCTAATTTTCCCTATAAATTCCACATCATATTTCACCCCTCCTCAATTAGAAATTCCCTGCCAAAGCTCTCAAAAATTTCCAAGTTTCAAGTTGTGCAAGTGGAGTTAGCAAGGGCAAAGTTCCGACGAATTTTCGAGAAGATTCCGGCGATGAAACGATGCCCCGACGCTTCCATAGTCTTACCCTACCTCCCCTCTATCCTTGTAGCTAGTAAGTCCCCTCTCCCCTCCTCTTCTACTATTCTAAAACTTTCATTTTTCAAAACCCGTCGGAAGCGGAGTTAATCCGACTTCCGATTCGTTTTTCTTTAAAAATTACATTTTTTCTAAACAATAAAATATCATGTTCTCATATAATATTTAACAAACATAAATAAACATATTAGAATAAGTTTTATCTCAAAATAATTCATGTTGCAATTTCTATTTCACATTTACAGTAAAATACCATCTTGTTACATACAACTTGTAAATATTCAAATTAATCATATTACCTTTAGATAACTCACGAGGTAAGGACCTATCTCATCACAACACAAATATTGGACATAGCACGATTTACTTTTGGACAATATTTGTGGGAATATTACGAGTAACAATAAAATACCCTAAACTTACAAAACCGTTTTTTTAAAAAAGAGTGTTAACTAATTCCTTACAAATATGCCTCTACAACCCATTTTGGGAAACCCTGATCGGGATGGTACGGGTTATCGGACATCCTCGGGCATAGTAGAGCGAGATGCGGACCTCCGCAAAGAGCATTCGATCTCGATGGAATTTCTAATGCAATTTTTAAGAAAATGAGATTTCTACAAAATAAATAAACTTTATTTTTATTAAACATATATATATATATATATATATATATATATATATATATATTATCAAAATAAATATTTTAAATATACAAAATATTCCATGTTTCCAAAATCCAAGAACAGAATCATCAATTTCATGAAACCACCATCAAGATCAAGACAATTCCATTATTACATTAAAATGCCATGTACAAATATTACTAGGTTTATATCAAGTAGAAAATACTTCATGTTTTAAAATCTACATCTATGAAAACACTAAAGACGATAAATAAATACTTAAGGACTATTTTGAAAATATATCAAAACTATTTTTATATAAAACCCCCTCAAGTTATATTAATTTACAATAAGGACCCTAGTAAATATAGGTTTAAGCGGGATCAGTTCTCTTGAGCCTCAGGGAGACGGTGAATATGGGTGCATGCCTATCTAAGGTAGACAATCTAACAAACGGTGTTATCAACACGGTAATTATCTTAGAAAAAGACACAAATCCCACCGTCCATTCGCAGCAGTTACCGATAACACTAAAAATAATTCAGGACTTCAATTTCTTTTCAAGTGTCCGACTCAGACTGAGTCTCAATCTAATCAATCTGACTTGAATATGATTCAAGTATAAACTACAGTTCAACATGAATCCTTCTATTCAATCTATATCAATCTATTTTGACTGAACCGAACAATAGATATACTCCGTTTACATGACTAACCATTTATATCCATTCTATTTACTGATATCATGGTTTTGGCAAATCTTCCATTTACTACAAGACAATACAATACAATCAGTACAATCAATATAATCAATACAATAAATATTATGGGGTTTATAAAAGGGTAGACTGGTACGGAACATATTAAAGATGGCACGATGTGGTCACTTAAGACGTAATTACATCCATGTCGTTGTTCCATGGTATTTCGATGGAGCCTTGTACTACAGGTTACCAAATTCTACGGTGTAAGTTGGACTCCTCTCGTATACACTGGCATATTCTGTACCAGGCTATAACAACTACGTTAGTATAACAAATATAACCTATCTACTACACATGTTCTATTCTCTGTTTACTCTTCTTCTTCTTTCTTTAGGACTTACCGAGCGATTGTTCGCTAACGACATTCCTATTTCTCTTCCTCTTTGGAATATTGTCAAGTGAATTAGACGCACTAGAGATTGAGACCAGCCGGGAGCATTTGGAGCAGTACCCTGAACACCCCGAACTATAGTCACTTATACATACTTTTCATTTCAGTTATGCCATTGTTTAGGTATTGCTTTCCATCCATGTATTTACATTTCCAGTTGTACCTGTAAAAGAATGTTTAATAAATAAAGTGGCTGTTCATTATAATCATGTCTTTTGTATACATTTTACTTTATATTGCTTAGATACGCCTAGTGTGTTTACTTCAGAGTAAATACGTAGCGGACATCGTCGCGTTCCCTCCTCGTACACCGGGAAGCGGGGCGTGGCACACATCTAAAAGAACTCTTGCACACATTTTTAGGCATGGGGTAACGGCCTACCCCCGTTTCACCAATTTTTTGTGAATCCCAACTATGCCGTTATGTTGTCCAAATCTGTTTTGAGATAACACCAGTTTGCAGTTGAAGTTCTGCCGAATTTTAGAATAACGATTGCTACCTTATTTAAATAAACTTTTGAACGCTAAAATACACTAATGGACGTATTTCATCAAAATGCCCTCAAGATTCTAACTTCGTATTTTACACAAAAATACCCTAGAATTCCTAAATATCGTATTTTCAAATAAATACCTCGACTTTTCTAAAGGTCGTATTTTCAAATAAATATCTCGACTTTTTTAAAAGTCGTACTTTTAAATAAATACCCCGACTTTTCTAAAAGTTGTACTTTCAAATAAATACCCCGACTTTTCTAATACTCTAATTTCAAATAAATACTTCAGACTTTTACAAACCTAAAAATACTTCGACCTATTATAAAATTATTGTTTCACTTAAATACCATAACTTTTCCTAAACTATATTTTTCATAAAAATACCATGAACTTCTATTAAACCGTAGTTACCTAAAAATACCCTATACTTACGTTTTATACATGGACTTGCCTACCATTCACATCTTGAATGTGATACTTGACCTAACGTATGGTCTACATGACCTGTTACCTGCTACGGTTAGGGTTAGACGTATGAACCTAGACATGGAGTGTAGGGAAGATTCCGTTATATGGAGGACCTGTAAAGTGAAGATTACGTTATACAGATGGCCTAGATATGAAAGTGAAGATTCCGTTATAAGGATGTATATGAAAGCGAAAATTCCGTTATACGGATGACCTAAATATCTATAAAGTGAAGATTCCATTATACAAATGACTTAGATATGTAAGTGAAGATTCCGTTATACAGATGACCTAAATATGGAAAGTGAACCCTTTTATTCCGTGCTTACCAGAACTGCATGCTAACGCACCCATATACAACTAAACAAGACCGAGGTGGGGTAGTTTGGGTTATATAAAGCTGTATTAAAGGTATCGGATTCCCCTTCCTATTAACCGTGGTTCCAGGGATGAAATAGAACGCTATATATTACTCGTGACTGCTGTTGTTCCGTGGCCTTAACAAAATAATCTCGAGAACCCGGTACGCTTACCTAACCAAATTAAAACATACACAACATTTAGTCGATACCTGACATCCTTTACACCATACATATATGGCATCACACACATTGTTACTTTCTCTTACTTAACCTTAATAAGACATCCTATCCGAGTACAACTCATTGACGGACATCTCTTTCCTTCTGTATTCTCCTGGATGTTCGTTAGATGTGTACATAGTCCAAAACGGAAGTGATGAAGTGGAAGTTACAGCGGAGGATTACGCAGAGCTATCCACCTACTATTAGGACTAGTTTTCCTTTTCGCTTTCCTTGTCGTCCACCTGTTTAGGGTATGCTTTCCTTGGCTTTATGCATTAGACTCTTTGTATTTCGTGCCCACTGATGTAATAAATTTTACGTTAATGAAATAAACTACCTTGCTTTTATTTATTTGGAATGTTAAGAATTTAATTGGAATTTTTAGAAAGGGAAATAGGGTTTTACGGAATGTTATTTTTTTGGAAAAATGAAATTATTTTTAATGAAAATTTTTACAAAATAAAGAAAACTTTTAATTAAATTTTTCTTGAATTTTCCACAATTTTTCTGAATTTAAAAAGGTAATTTTAATGATTTTTTAGAAAAGAAAATCGAATTTTTTAAACAATAAATCGGTTGGTATTTTGGCAGATTTTCAAGGATTTTTCGAGAATTTTGTTGATGGATAAGATTTGGTTTGGGCTCTATAAATACCGTCTCCACTCCTTCACATTTTTTTTCTTTTCTGGACTCCTAAAAATTACCCGAAAAATACTGTGTAGCCATCGTTCTGTCCTCTTCGCAACGACGCCGGCCTCGCCTTCAACAAAAATCCGAGGAAGGAGATAATCACGCTACGGTAAAACTTGAAGGCTCTTGACTCGCTCGATTCAAACTCGTTTCGAAGGTAGGATCCGTCTCTCCCTCCCTCGATCTCATCGTATATTCTTGCATGGAAAATCTGTTTCCTTGTTTTATTAACTCCAAAACTTTAATACGATCTTATTGGTTAACATTAATATAGCTATAATCGACAAACACGATAATTACTTATACATCGTCTATTGCTTTAACCTACACATCTAAAAGAACTCTTGCACACATTTTTAGGCATGGGGTAACGACCTACCCTGTTTCACCAATTTTTTGTGAATCCCAACTATACCGTTATGTTGTCCAAATTTGTTTTGAGATAACATCAGTTTGCAGTTGAAGTGCTGCCGAATTTTAGAATAACGATTGCTACTTTTTTTAAGTAAACTTTTGAACGCTAAAATACCCTAATAGACGTATTTCATCAAAATAGCCTCAAGATTCTAACTTCATATTTTACACAAAAATACCCTAGAATGCCTAAATCTCGTATTTTCAAATAAATATCCCGACTTTTCTAAAAGTCGTGTTATCTCGATTTTTCTAAAAGTCGTATTTCACATAAATATCTCCACATTTTAAAAAGTCTTACTTTCAAATAAATACTCCGACTTTTCTAAAAATCGTACTTTCAAATAAATACCCCGACTTTTCTAATACTCTAATTTCGAATAAATACTTTAAAGTTTTACAAACCTAAAAATACTTCAGCCTATTACAAAATTATTGTTTTACTTAAATACCATAACTTTTCCTAAACAATATTTTTCATAAAAATACCATGAACTTTTATTAAACCAACCGTAGTTACCTAAAAATACCCTATACTTACGTTTTATACATGGACTTCCCTACCTTTCACATCTTGAATGCGATACTTGACCTAACGTATGGTCTGTTGGGTTACGGCAGCGTCCCGGCCTTCAATCCGTGGCCAAATGCGGAACAAAATTTTTCTAAACTGGCGCTACCATGACCCGATGCCCGAATCTACCCTAAACCCTATATTAGGAATATGTAAAACTAGGAGTTAGATGGTTATACCGAGTTAATCCGTGTCATTCGGTCTTGAACCATCATCCCAAGCTCCTAGAGGCTCCTTGATCGAATTTGGTTGCCGGTCTTCCTCCATCTACGATGATCTACCTAAGGGAAACGGCGCAAGCTCCAGCCTCGCCAAGTGAGGCAACCGGCGCTCCAAGGTTGCTAGAAATGGAGAGTGGAGGTGTAGGATTATCTTACTATAATTTTCTCTCATCAAAAATGCTCAAGGAGCAACTCAAGAAGATAAACAAGGAGGTGAGGAAACATGTGGCATGAGCAACTAAAGAAAAATGGCTAAGTGTTTTCTCCAAGTGAGAATGAGAGTGAGCAAGTGAAGAAGCAAGTGAGGAAAATGAAAATGAGCAAGCCATCCAAAGCAAGTGGCTGCCCCCTTCTCTCAATCATCGAATAAAAATATCTTTTTTCATTTTTCCAATAAACAAGTCCATGCCATACCTCTCTACATGCTAAACAATGTTCATGCCACCTCACGCCCTCCACCTCATTTCCCAAAATGATTTTCCAAAAAGAAAAATCAAATAATGAGGTGTCAAATCATCTAGAAGCTATTCCGTATAAATACGGAATGCAACCCGGTATATATATCGAAATACATATACACGTATTCGTACAAAAATACGAATAGCCAAGAGAGAAAATGAATAGTGAACAATAATACTAGAATACATATATATAAATACATATATAAATTATTAAATCAAAACCTGATTTAATAATCCGGCTTAATCCTAAGCCGCTAGTATTATCAACCGTCCGATTAAAGTCTGTGCAGCCTGTACATATATTTAATCGGATACCTGTATGTACCAACATACGTCATGTACACCATATCGTCTGAACCGTGAAAACTCTCTGTGTGGGACTCTAAAGACTCATTAATACGCTGGCAGTGAGTTTAACCACAAGCACGTCAGCGGCACTAGCTGTACGTAACGGCTACCCAGGTATTGAGCGAAAGGAAGGCCGACGAGCAAACTCATCCAAACCCCTACTGAGCCTGGCAGTGACAATATCCGTACAGTTCGGTCTGTTCGTCTAAGAGTATCGCATATCGAGTCTAGGGGGATGGATAAAGTTAGACCCCTACTGACGCGATAATTCGTGTCGGTACGTAACCCATCACCACCTGAGAAACTACCGATCCTGGATCGGTAATTCTCGTCTACCCCGGCCGAGGATTTCTGGTGATGGCCATCCATGCACAACGCGACATCAACCCCCAATACCGGGAGAGAAGAATCCCCGAAGATCCGCTCACTGCCTCCATGTGGCTCGGGACTGTATCCAACTAAAACCTGTTTGCACGACTCCTTTGAGCCGTGGTAGGGTAGTAATCAAAGCACAATGAGAACTCACACGAGACAAATGATGATCTCAGGTCGACAGCCTAATCTGTACACATGTCACCAGGGAACTGCCATCTGACAATAGGTATAATACCCTCTAGCAGGTTCCCGACGAGTCCGTCCAGTGTACTCATAATCTAATGAGCACATGTATACTATCTTACGTGAACAAACTAACACCAATGGCTTGTGAGACCGGCCACCGCCCCTCGTTAGGGTCTGGATAAGTCTACACTAGTCTACTATGGAGTATCGATGCCCAGTCTCGAAACTCCCATGACTAGAGACATTTAAGGATGTGCTTATAGACCATACAGCTCTCACGTATATGATCTCCATCATAATGCTGGTAGTCAAGCAAGAATCCTATGGGCTCTATCAATATGTAATAGTGATCTGTAATACCACCTGAAGCATGTACATGATGATAAAGACAAATCAGATAGCATACCATCATCTCGAGTAAGATTGTTCTACCGGTATAGGTCCTCCCTCAATCATCACAATCGCGTGTCAGCGATTCAATAATTGACTTGAGGGCACTATAGCCAACATGGTCTACATGACCTGTTACCTGGTAGGGTTAGGGTTAGACGTATGAACCTAGGCATGGAGTGTAGTGAAGATTTCGTTATACGGATGACCTGTAAAGTGAAGATTCCGTTATA
The DNA here is from genome assembly GCA_030015575.1 of Agapanthus africanus. Lineage (NCBI taxonomy): Eukaryota > Viridiplantae > Streptophyta > Magnoliopsida > Asparagales > Amaryllidaceae > Agapanthus > Agapanthus africanus. The sequence continues at coordinate 347,957,523 of JASDDO010000024.1, read as the reverse complement.
CAGATGGCCTAGATATGAAAGTGAAGATTCCGTTATACGGATGTATATGAAAATGAAGATTCCGTTATACGGATGACCTAAATATCTGTAAGTGAAGATTCCGTTATACAGATGACTTAGATATGAATGTGAAGATTCCGTTATACGGATGACCTAAATATGAAAGTGAACCCTTTTGTTCCATGCCTACCAGAGCCGCGTGCTAACGCCTACTTGTATCCATATACAACTAAACAAGACCGGGGTGGGGTAGTTTGGGTTATGTAAGGCTGTATTAAGGGTATCAGATTCCCCTTCCTATTAACCGTGGTTCCGAAGATGAAACAGAACGCTATTACTCCTGACTGCTGTTGTTCCGTGGCCTTAACGAAATAATTTCGAGAGCCCGGTACGCTTACCTAACCAAATTAAAACATACACAACATTTAGTCGATACCTGACATCCGTTACACCATACTTATATGACATCGCACACATTGTTACCTTCTCTTACTTAATCTTCATAAGATATCTTATCCGAGTACAACTCGTTGATGGACATCTCTTTTCCTTCTGTTTTCTCCTGGATGTTCGTTAGATGTGGACAGAGCCCAAAACGGAAGTGATGAAGTGGAAGTTACAACGGAGGATTACGCAGAGCTATCCACCTACTATTAGGACTAGTTTCCCTGTTCGCTTTCCTTCTCGTCCATCTGTTTAGGGCATGCTTTCTTTGGCTTTATGCATTAGACTCTTTGTATTTCGTGCCTACTGATGTAATAAATTTTACATTAATGAAATAAATGACCTTGCCTTTATTTATTGTTTTAGCACATTGTTTGCATGTTTATTTTACACTTAACGTAACTATATCGAGCTCGGTCCACCCTCAGAATAGTTAGGTTGCGGACCTAGCCACGTTACCACTTTAGTACCTTGAGAAGCGGGGTGTGGCAGCTCTTCTTTTTGGTCTAGCCCTACTTTTAAGAGTTCCTAAGTTAGTTGCATCCTAGGAAGATGGTTGCGCTCCAGCTCACTCAAGAATCGGCAGCAATGGTCTGCCAGCAAGCTCATTCTATTAGAATTTTGATACTTAAGTGTATTGACTTTAGAAATATGGAGTAAAATATTTTTCTTGAAATTCTAAAGGAACAAATACTTTGAGAAAACATTAAGTACCCGAAAAAGAAAAGAAAAATAGAATTGTTAGTGAGAGCGAGAGTCATCAGAGAAAAAATACTATAGATAAATCCAAGGATCCAAGATATGGAAGGAAAGTCAATACTTTCTTCTTCATTTTTCATTTTTTATCTGTGAATTGTTAATGAATTGCTTTATTTGTCAACTCTATCTGATATGATGTTTCTCTAAAACACGAGTTCTATAATAAGGCATCGAACCTATAGATCTATTCCCAATTTTGTGTAATAATTTAGTCTTTAGACTAGAAAGAACATAGAAATATAAGAATAAGGGTCCCTTTTCGAATGAATATATATATAATAAATATCTTACGTAAATTAGTACTAAATGGGATTTCCGGATATTTCAACTGTGCAAATTGACTACTACAAATAGGGGTTGCCCCTACGGATAAAGTCGTAGGAGCAAACCACTGCCCTTACGGCTATATTCATAGGGGCACAAAAATACACCGTAGGTGCACACGCCGCAGGTGCAAGTCTTTGTCTTAAACATACCCCTACGGAGTAATAATTGCCCCTACGGATTAATGCATAGGTCCATATATCTCTACGGTGTAATCCGTAGGGATAAAATATTTATTTAATTTATCGGTTTATAAAATAAAATAGTTGTCCCTCCGGATAACTCCGTAGGGACAAATACATGCCCCTACGACGTAATGCGTAGGTCCAGATATATCCCTCCGTAGGTCCATATTTATGCCCCTACGAATAAATGTGTAGGGGCAAAATATCAGGTATCCTGATATTTTGTCTCTACGGATAAATGTGTAGGGATAAAGTTTATGCCCCTACGGATTAATCCGTAGGGGCAAGTCTAACACCTGTTACTGAGTCCATAGGGGCAAAATATTAGGTATCCTGATATTTTGTCCCTACGGATAAATTTGTAGGGGCAAAGTTGGACCCTATGGATTAAACTATAGGTGCAACATTTGTCCCTACGGATTAATCCGTAGGGACAGATTATCAGGTTTTTTTAAAAAAAATGGCTGTCTGTTTTTTCCTCGCCCTGTGCTCAATAATATATACATCATATATGAAAGTAATCAATAAGCAGAATATATACCGCAGTATTCATAATCAACATCTCACGCATAATATATAAAAGAAATCAATAAGCAGAATACGATATCAATCTAAATCAATATGAACACGCAAACACCACCAATATCGTCCAAAATATATACAATATGTATCATATAAGTAAATACATGTTTAAAATATAAAAATCAAAAAGCTACCCTAGCTCGGTCCAGCTCCACCTTTGATAATCGCCGTAATCTGGCGCATCTGCTCCTCAGATAAACCCTGAGTCAACAACTCGACCAATGCGGACTGTGCGGGAGTCTGAGCGGGCTGTGGAGCTGTAGGAGTGGTCTGCGCAACCGCAGCCGAGGTAGTGGCTTGCGGAGCCGCAGCCGAAGGAGATGCATGTGGAGCCGCAACAGAAGGAGATACATGTGGAGCCTCAGCCAAAGTACCATGTCGCGTCTGTTCAGTTTTGTGTGTAATAAACGAGTAAGAACTGTGTATTAGTCGAATTCGTATCATTATCAGGTTATTGCGAAACCTCAATCTATGAATACTTAGGGACTTAGGCCTCGTTTGGATATCTAGTTTGGAAAACTGTAGTTTATTTTAATTAGATAGTTCTATGTATGTATGATTAATCAAAGCTAAGTCTACAACCAAATAAGCTCAGACCACGTACTAATATTGGATATGTTGCTATCTATAATATGATATAATATTTTACTATTAAGTAGTATACATACCATCATCTCCTTCAACTCTTGTACGGCGGCCTTCAAGGTGGCAACATCTTGCTCTAGACGTCGCTCACGGGAGTTAGAGGAAGTAACCGCCGGAGTGGAGTCCAACCTTATATGGGCCCTGTTAGGACCCAGTCCCTGGCCTCTCTCCCAACCTCCGTGGTGCCCTCCGTGTGCGGCGTCTAGGACTGGGGTCAGCAGCATCGGATCATTCTGTCCAGTAAAATCAATCCCCGATGCCTCCGCCTGCTCAACCACCCGCTCCTACACCCACATTAACCAATAAAATATAAGTATATCATTTAAATTTGAACTTTTCAAAACAAAAATTTCAAATAGGGGTTGAATAAATATTAACACTTACGCAATACTCCTGGATAGTGGTGTCGGGGTATCGAAGCTCGCCCATGGCAGGATCTGTCGAGGACGGCAAGATACGCGGTCAGCACGCTCGGTGTACCACCCTGCGCTAGGGTCTGAGATCTCTGCAATTCGCAAAAAAATTACATATATTATAAAATAACTCTTAATATTACATTATATCACAGTAGATCTATTGTAATTTACCGATGCCTCCATGGCATGCGTAATATTCCTCGAGCCACCTGTATAAGTGGGGCGGCACCTCTTCACCGACTTCCTATTCTCTTTATTTTGATCCTCCTGTTTCTGCACAACACATTCAGATTTAGTTATCTAATTAAGCAACACAAAAAATAAATTATATACTAACAATGAATTACATTTAAAATACAAACCTGTTTGCACTGAGAGTCGAAATATTGGCATAAGAGAGGCTATGTATCTACGTCGACTCTCGCAAAGGCCGGAGTATGTAGGAGAGCCGCTCTCTCTGCCTCGGGGGTCGCCATCCACAGGGAATAGCAGTCGATCTTCAGCTCATTCCTATTGTATCGGACCTTTGATTGCATGTTCTTCATCAGGCCATGGTACAGAGCGTGAAAATCGAGCACCCTCTCAGGATGATCAGGGTCGGGTACAGGTTGAAAATCGTAATCCAACTGCAAATACAAAAAAACAATTTTATTAATTGCAAGTGTTAATAATAAATATATTGGATAAATCAAATGAAAATATATATTAATAACCGAGCCAGATAGCAGAAGAGAGCGAATGAACGCCGATGCTGGTCGGCCCACTCAACGTGAAGTGGATACTTCTTCACGAGGCGGCTCTCATCCCCCATATACTAGCCGAACCTCTCGGAATAATCGCCGGTATAGCGATAATTAGGGGTAAAGAAGAGGGGGAATGCTGCCTCCCCCTAGCTGTGCCGGGCCTCAGCCTGTGGGACTGATTCGGGCCTCGAGTCCCCCTCTCGGGATGGGGATGCCCTGCATCTACAAGAAATATCAAGACAATCAATATTAAGACAAAGTGGTATTAAGAAATTAAGGTTTAACAAAAATTGAAGTATGATATATACCTCCAGTGACAGAAGCATGAGCCTGGACCCAGGCAGCAGCACGAGCAGGACGATAGTTCCTCCGGTGAGGAATAGTCGGTGACCCGTACGTGGACGCATCTCCAACTAGAAAATAAATATCGATAAAATTACATGAAGTTCATCTTTATTCTTAAAGGATATGTAAAATGAATAAATATTTTATATTTATTCATACAAACCTGCAGACTGAGCAGAGGGTATGGAAGTGACGGGAGTGACCCCTGCACCAGACATAGACATACCACCTATAATTAGACAATCAAACATTGACTATATAAGTAATTGTAAAAAGAATGTATATATCAATAATATAACATTCTAAATCAACATGTATACACTATAGGATATATAAACATACCCGCAGGTGCGGTGGTGGGCTCTGCCGGAGATGTGGAGGCACCACCTACTGCTCGAGATGTAAGTACGTAAGAGCAAAAAGAATGTATGTATATTTATGATATAGCATTCTAAATCAATATACATGCACTATATGATATATAAACATACCTGGAGGTGCGGGAGTGGCCTTTGTCCCTGATGTGGACGCATCACTAACAGCTAGACAATCAAACATTAACAATGTAAGTAATTTTGACATGAATATGCATGTATATATATAATATTACATTCAAAATGAATATGCGTGCAATATACCTGGAGGTGTGGCAAAGTCCACACGGAAGGAGGCATCCGAAGGGGTCTCCGATCGGGGTGCAAGACCGGCCCTCTGAAGATCCCTACCTAGCTTTCCAGACGGCGGAACCGCTCTACCTCTGCCTCTGCCTCTGCCGGTGCCGCGGCTGGAGCTCCTGCCACCCCTCACTACTCCCATCATCGTCATCAAATCTAGATAAAACAGTTCGTGGACGCATTAGACAATCGTTACAAACATTGACTATATATGTATAGATCGTAAAATGTGAAGTAATAATATAACAATACTGATAATCTTTTTCGTTTCGTGGATGCATTAGACATATCTACTTGGATTTCATCATCGATATCATTTTTAACCCACGTAACTTCATGATCAGCCGAAGATAATCCGTTTTTCGAAACAGACGGTCGGAGCACTCTAAGTCTTCTTTCTTCTTCATCCTCATCACTGTCCTCGAATTCTGGGACATCGTAAACATCCCTGGGTTTCCAAAGGCATACGACACTCCATCCCGGATGCTTCAAAAACTGTGAGTAGTATACTTGGAACGCTTGGTTCGGAAAGATAAACGGATCTTCCTGACCGTAAAATCGAAGTGTGTTCACACTGGTCAATCCATATTCATCTTTCCAATTCCCGAGATTGCTTCTCCACTTATCCGTATCGGTTCGTGTATCGTACCAAGTACATTGAAATATATAAAACGGTTCTGATCGTCCGGGATATTGGATGCCAAGTATACAATTTAAGTATCCATAATAAATCACACCATCTGATCTTACCGTCGCAATCCCACTATTCTGAGTGGTTCTAGATGTTTCTATGTCCTTAACTTCGAATTTGTATCCAAGGATACCGAATCCTTTATAATATACAACCTCCATACTAGGAAACTGAGCTAAATATCTTGAATCACTCTCTAATGATGCAGACAAGTTCGGATCATGGATCTAACAAAATAAATTTTACGACAAATACATAACGATATAAGTTTAGATTAAAACCGATAGCAATAACATATTATTCGAATAACTTACATGATCTGCAACCCAATCGCAAAAAATATCCTGATGATATTTTTCCAATCGTTCATCGCTCCAATCAGGATGCCCCTTACGTACCTCGTTAAAATGAATTATGTTCTCGACAATAAATTATGACATTAATATTATATCATTTCATACACACACAAACACAAATATAACAATTAATCCAAAAAAACTTACTCTCTAATTTTTTCAAGACATGCGCTATTGAGGAGGATAAACCGGTATATCTTGTTGATAAACATAGTGTCTACCCTCTTATAATCGGCTTTACCATATGGCTTCTTCGAGGCTGGTTAAGTCTCGTCTCAATGTTCTCTTCCAGATAGCGGGAACAAAATGTGGTTGCTTCATCTAGAAGATAACCTTGCATGATAGAACCCTCTGGTCGATTTCTATTGCGTATATACTTTTTAAGAGTGTAGAGGTACCTAAAGAAAAATATGTTAAATAAATAAATACGGGCATACATAACAACAATAATTTTACAAATTGCGCGAAACGAAAAATTCTACATACCTCTTGACGGGATACATCCATCGAAATTATACCGGTCCGGCTAACTTAGCCTCAGTTGCAAGATGAACCGTCAGGTGTATTATGATATCGAAGAATGACGGTGGGAAAATACGCTCAAACTTAAAAAGTATCAACGAAATAAAATTTTCTAGTTTCTCCAGCATCACAACATCCAGTGTTTTAGTGCATAATTCTCTGAAAAAACAATATAGGTCATTGATTACTAGACCAACCGATTCGGGAAGGGAAGTCCTGAGGGCTAATGGAAGAAGGTGCTCCATAATAACATGGTGATCATGACATTTTAGCTCATCGATCTTACCTTTCACAATTTTTATTTTCTTGCTGAATGATCCTGAGAAATCTGTGGAAACTTTCAAATCATGCAACACCTGCAGGAATCTTTTATTCTCCGGTTGTGACATATGATACGCGGCATTGGGAAGTAAAAACTTACCTGGTTTACCCGCTACCGGTTTAGGATGCAATTCACTTCTAATTTCCCAGTCCTGTAGATCCATCCGAGTATTGAGGTTGTCTTTCGATTTCCCGTCTTTACAAAGAAGCAAGTTGAGTATGTGCTTGGATACTCCTTTCTCTATGTGCATGACGTCCAGACAATGACGCACTAAATTTGTTGACCAGTACGGAAGCTCGAAGAAAATGCTTAACTTGTTCCAGAATGGTGGTTTGACCTGTTTTGTCGGATCCATTCCGAAGGTCACATTATTGTAACCATCCCACTGAGCAGTCACGTCCTCTCCGGACAATGGGGATGGAGGTCCAAGAAGCTCCTGATGACCATCAAAGTGAACAGTGTCTAACCTGTAGGGGTGGTCTAGAGGCAGGAAACGTCGATGGCCGCAATAACAAACCTTCCTGCTAAATTTCAAGAATTTCGATATTGTATGTTGATGGCAATAAGGGCATGCTTTGTGACCATGTACGGACCAACCTGATAGCATTCCATATGCAGGAAAGTCGTTAATTGTCCACATTAAAACCGCACGCAGTATGAAGGTTGTATTTGTGTTTGCATCGTAAGTCTCTACACCATCAATGAATAAAGATTTTAATTCCTCGATCAGAGGTCGGAGATAGACGTCGAAATTGCTTCCTGGTGAGTTTGGTCCGTCGATAAGAAGAGGCATCATAAAGTATGATTGGTCCATAGCCAACCAAGGAGACAGATTATAAACTATCATTACAACGGGCCATGTGCTGTGGCTTCCAGCCATATAGTTGAATGGGTAGAAACCATCACTAGCGAGTCCGAGCCTGACATTGCGAGGATCGCTACTGAATATTTCGTGCCTCCTATCGAAATCCTTCCATGCCGGTGAATCTCTTGGATGACTCATTTTTCTATCTTCACTTGGAGGAGCACGGTGATGCCAAATCATTGCCTCGGCTGTTTTCTTGCACCTGAATAGCCTCTGCAGCCTCTGTGTTATGGGAAAGTATCGTGCTATCTTGACAGGTATATCGGGCTTCTTATCAGAATCTTTCTGCTTGTACCTAGCCTCTCCGCATGTTGGAAACTCTTTCAAATCTGAATTCTCTTTCCGGTACAACACGTAATTTTTAGGACATGCTTGAATCTTCTCACACTTCAGACCCAAATCAGACATCATCTTCTGGGCTCCGTACCAGCTGTAGGGCACGTTATTTTCCGGGGGCATAGAATCTTTCAAGAACGAAAGAAGTATTGTGAATGACTTGTTACTCCATCCATTTAGGCACTTAATCTGGAAAAGTTGGACGAACCATGAGAAGGTGGAATACTTTGAATTCTTATAAATTGGTTTTCTAGCATCATTCATGAAATTTTCATACTTATCCGCACGCGGTCCTTGACCGAAAGGAATGTCATTTTCGGTATGAATAGATTCACCTAGGGCACCTCTACCATATCCTTCATTTCTTCTCCTGAAAAGAACTTATCGTCTTCTTCTTCTGCCGCATTACCGTATTCTCCTTCTTCTTCTGCCGCATTACCATCTTCTCCTTCTTCTTCTGCCGTATTATTGTGTTCTTCTCATTCCCCGAGATATAGCCAAGTTGTATAAAGTCTAGTAAAATCATGTTTAACGATATGAAGCTCTGCAAATTCTACCTTCTGCCAGTACTTATTCCCACATCTATCGCACGGGCAGAGAATCTTCCCTATCACAATCTTATTATGTGCGCGTGCAAATTCAATAAAAGCAGCAATTCCTGCAACAATCTTAGGTTGCATACGTTGTTACCAATCCACATACATCCAGTCCTTAACTCTGATGTACTCATGGGCCATGTTAGACTGTATAACATATAAATTGTAGGTTATGATGATTATATTGAGAAATCTAAGAACGAGATAGTTACTGACAAAAGAGAAATCCGTGCATATACTTTGTGTGTGCGTTTGTCGTTGAAAAGAATAAATTATCGATAATCAAAGTTAGATTTGAGGATACCCATGTACGAGTTGTATTCTATATATGTTTGTTTCAATTTATGATTTCGCTTAAGTGTAGGGTTGTTAGTGTGTATGTGCTGTGTGTGCGTTTGTTGTGTATTCGTGTTGTATGTGTGTGTTTCGGCTATCGGGGGTAAGGCTTTTATCCCATTAAGAATGTATAGAGCAAACACCCATTCGCTTGTGCTTTCAACCGTTTCGAGTAAATTTCGGCAGCACCTCCCCGCCGTTCTCTGAGTACACTGTAATAGAATAGATAATCATTTCAAAGCTGTGAAACAACGTTGAAATAAACATCTAATTTATTTTTGTACACGGAGAACCAGCAGAAAAATACCGACGAAATAACTCGAAACGGATGAAAACACAAGTGAATGCAGGTGTTTTCTTTATACATTCCTAACTTGTCCACATTGGACAAATCTATCGGTTATCATACAATTGAATCTTCTCGTCACATAGACTACACGACGGTTGTTAGTACCGAGCTATACCGTCCGATATTTAACAAGCTTCGTATAGTTCTATGTCACGACGAACATCGAACGTATGTTAACCGATAAACGGGGACTAAGTGGTGCTTTGAGTTTCATATATGAGTATCGATGAGAATATGAAAATTTCATATTATCATCGAGTATCATATATTGGTTTTAACTTGAACATCTTGAATCACTCTCTAATGATGCGTTTGTTATGTATTCGTGTTGTATGTGTATGTTTCGGCTGTCGGGGGTAAGACTTCTATCCCATTAAGAATGTATAGAGCAGACACCCATTCGCTTGTGTTTTCAACCGTTTCGAGTAAATTTCGGCAGCATCTCCCCGTTGTTCTCTGAGCACACTGTAATAGGATAGATAATCATTTCAAAACCGTGAAACAACGTTAAAATGAACATCTAATCTATCTTTGTACACGGAGAACCGGCAGAAAAGTACCGACGAAATAACTCGAAACGGATGAAAACACAAGTGAATGCAGGTGTTTGCTTTATACATTCCTAACTTGTCCACACGGGACAAATCTATCGGTTATCATACGATTGAATCTTCTCGTCACATAGACTACATGATGGTTGTTAGTACCGAGCTATACCGTCCGATATTTAACAACCTCCGTATAGTTCTATGTTACGACGAATATCGAACGTATGTTAACCGATAGACGGGGACTAAGTGGCGCTTTGAGTTTCATATATGAGTATCGATGAGAATATGAAAGTTTCATATTATCATCGAGTATCATATATTGGTTTTAACATGAACATTTAACATGAATAGGTTTTACGTTTACGTTTCGTTATTAAGGTTTCGAAATTTCAAGTTTAGGGTAAATTTTTCTTGCGTTTTCGGTAAACTTGTACGTTTACGTTATCATCGAGTATTCTACTGAATGAACTAGTGCACCCTAAACCCTAACCCTAAATAACCCAAATTAACCTAATTAACCACAATTAACCATAATGGTTACCCTAACACAAATTATCTCTAATTAACCAAAACTTAACCCAATTTATCCAAATTAACCTAATTAACCCTAATCAACCCAAACTTAACCCAATTTACCCAAATTAACTTAATTAACCCTAATCAACATCCTAACCCTTTCAAATTATCACTAATTAACCCAAATTAACCCTACCCTCTAATTAACCCTAGCCCTGACTCTAACCCTAACCCCAACTAATTAACCCAAACCCTAACCCCAACTTATTAATCGTAACCCTAACCCTAACCCCAACCCCAACTAATTAACCCTAACCCTAACCCTAACTAATTGACCCTAACCCTAACCCTAACCCTAACCCTAACCCCAACACCAATTAATTAACCCTAACCCTAACTGAACCGAACCCTACCCCTACCCCTAACCCTAACCCTAACCCTAACTGAACCGAACCCTACCCTAAACTGAACACTAACCCTAACTCTCACCCTAACCGCACCTGAACCCTGAACCTTAGCCCAAGTAGTAACCCATTAATCATCAAAATTATAAATAAAAGCATTATTAGAAGTAAAAATTTGAGATTTACTAACCTGTAGACCGGTGGCCGACGATGGAGGAGACCGGTGGTCGACGACGCAATCGGCGACGAGTCGCGGGCGGTGGCGACGAGGAAGTTTTGGGAGATCGAGGGCGGTAGCGACGAGGCGCGGGAGAGGTGGCGACGAGAGGCGCGCGTGGGAGATCGACTGAGAGAGAGGAATTTTTGGTAACGAGGACTTTTCTGTGCTTTTTTTTATTAATAACCCATATATATGCCACTACCGATTTAGCCGTAGGGCCTTCGTTTGCGGCTCCGTAGGGCCAAATGGCAAATTATGTTTTAATATTTTTAAATTAAAACGTAGGGCACCGTATGGACAACCATGGAGACCTACGGAGTAATCCGCAGGGGCAATAAAATGTTGCCCCTACGGATTCCTTTATCCATAGGGGCAACCCCTTATTGTAGTAGTGATTCGATATCGTTCTACGGATGAAGGGCATATTTCGTTCTGCGGTAACGGTGATAAACCTGACGTACTAGGAAACATGGAACATAGAACAAATTAATCTTTAGAAACTTACTTTATTAAAATAAAACATTCTTCTTAAAATGTTACAATGCTTTCTCTTTTATAGACATATGTCAAAACTCTAAGGATAAATCTAAAATAAAATAAAATCTAAATAAAATCAAAACTTTTCTAACAAATTATTCTCTCAAATTTAAGCTAATCTAATATAACTAAATCAAATTAAGCCAAATCACTCTATAAATACAAGTGCTAATATGATTTTATTTTACTTTATATACTAGTTTTAATTACTCCATGCAATTCGGAGTTTGTATTAGCATAACTAAACACTCACAAATTAATGAATTGATATTTTTTGCTTCAAAAATAATTAATGCCCTATTGCAAATCCATCAATTTTTTTTCTATAATTAATTTAATCCTTTAATCTCAACTGTCTTGTCAGTACCGTGCTGGAGTTGGTCTTAACCTGGACTGAGATGGCACTTAAACTTATTGACCATTTTGAAAGTTTAGAGATTACAAGTGTTGAATGTGCACAACAAAATACATTCGTAAAATTGAGTTGCACCCCTTGGCTAGAAAATATCACAATTAATTTAGAACTCATGAGATTCCATTCATTTGGTAATCGCCCTCACCCTAACCCTAGAAGTGCAGCCTAAATTAGGCAGTTGACAAGACACCGCCGTGGGGTCCACCAACTGATAAATTGTTGACCACATAAGCATGAGAATAAACAAATATTTGATGCATGGGAACCATGAATGCAATTTCTACGTAAGCAATTCATAAAATATAACAACATAAACCTATATGGTCACAAAAGGGAAAGCTCCTCCCACACCCAATCTCACTCACTCCCTATATAAACCTACACCCACACTCATTTTCAAAGTTCAAACCAAAACCCTAATTTGCCTTTTTATATATATAACAGTTACTATTCAACTAATTAAACCAAGGATCAGGAATACTAGCTATGGGGAGGTCTCCATGTTGTGATGGCGATGCGGATGTGAAGAAGGGGAAGTGGACGCTAGAGGAGGACGACAAGCTTGTGGAGTATATAGAGAAGAACGGCAGCGGCAACTGGCGGCGGCTGCCAAGGCTGGCAGGGCTAAATCGTTGTGGGAAGAGTGCTAGGCTCCGATGGACTAACTACCTCCGACCGGATATCAAACGGGGGAGGTTCTCGGTGGAAGAGGAACGGCTCATCGTGCACTTGCATTCGGTGCTTGGAAACAAGTAAGCTTACCCACTCTGGTTTGCTAGCTGCAATGGAAAATATGGTATTTGTTGAATGCGACATTAATTTGTCTCAAGAAAGAATTGTCATGATGCTTGTAAACATTTTTGCTAGTTAATTTCACACAATTCGCATAACATATCTAGAAAATTTCAATGGGTTTGTAGCATTTGTTGTCACTGAACCGAGTGTTACAATGTTTACAATAATTTTGCTGTGATTTACAGCTTTTTATTAAATCCTAATGAACATATTTTAACCAATATATACTAACTTGTATGTTTCTTTTAAATATGCAGATGGTCGGCGATAGCTGCTAGATTGCCCGGAAGAACAGATAACGAGATCAAGAACTACTGGAACACTACCTTCAAAAAGAAGTTACTCATGAAGGGCATCGATCCGGGGACTCACATGCCAAGGACCGATCTCGACCACCTTGATACCCTACCAAATCTTATTGCTTCTGCAAACTTAATCAACAACTGCCCTTTGATTAACAATGTTCTTCATGAACTTCAAAACCTTCATCTTCTCCAAACCCTAATTCAAGTTGCAGAAAATTCTACTTTCAATATTCCAAATATAAATTCCTCTCTTGACCTTAACAATTTGAATGGAAATGATTTTCTTGCACCAATTGATTATGGTTATTGTTCAATAATTGAACACCCTGTTATCAATATTACCAATGATAGCTTTACTAGTACTTTGATCGAAACTCCGGAAAATTCTTCATCTAAGAATTTCCCCATCGACGAAGTGCGAGAGTCGAAAAATTTGAGTATGATTAGTTCACCCAACCCACCACCTTTGCAGGACTGGGGTGGGCTAACCCTAGATGATCTTGATATTGATCTTGGATGGAAAGATATATTAGAGTAAGCATGGTCTTCTCCTTAACTAATTTTCATAAATTAATATTAACGACATATATTAACTTAATTATATGTTCTTTGATCTTCTTGCAGTGAAATATCTTGGTCAGAAGAAATATAGAGCAGGAATGGAAATATAATGAGAAGGAGCTGGAAAGCACTAATTTGTTGATCATAATTGGCAAACCAATTATACTCCTTGTTTTATTTGCTATGTGGAGAGTATAATTAATTTGTTACTTAGAATTTTTTTTTTGGATATAGAAAATATTTATGATAATAAATGTGAGGACAGTTATATTTAGAATCTTTTTTCAATTGCAAAGCTTAGTTTAATTTCTCACATATTTATGGATTTATCTTTTAAATAAATTGACTATGTATGATGGTGGATCTATGTTTGTGCCAATTCACATGTTGATGAGTGGACTTTAGGAATGCACATAAATAAAAGCTATGGTGATGTAGCTTTACAAGTATAGATTGCCACAATAAATTTTTTTCTATATCGGCGTCATTCAAAGTTAACTATTGATGCAGCCCTAGCCTACATGGCGTGACTCGACTGTTCAAAAACACGTTGGGTCTAGTTTAACCTGAACTGTCAAATCTTGTCTGATTCGCGCGTTTGACCAGCCAAATCGAAGATCTTGCAAAATCGTCCGAGACAATTGACATGCCGTAGGCATCATTGACGTCCCTCGGAATTGCGAAAATCCATCGTTTAGAACCTCGAAACCGCGGTCAAAAATTTGTTACGAATTTTGACCGGAGAATCAGGAATAAAATCAACGCTCGGATCAGTTGGGATTTGACATGAATCATCGGGAATCAATTCTGCACGCAATCAAATAATTAGTTTCGATTTTTAGTAACTTTTTTATTTTTAGCAGTTATCTATTTTAGTCAGTTTTTATTTTGTTAGTAAATTAGTTGTGATTTTTATTATGTGTGGGTCTATTTAATAGACTCCTTTGCAATTGTAATAAGTATATTTTGATTAATAAAATCCTAGTTTTGGCAAATTGCCATTGCCATGGTTTGATTCGTGCAACCTCCTCTAAATTTAGCCTAAACGTGCAGCATCCTAAATCAGGGCTGCACCAACTATATATGCGTCAATTTTTTCGATATTCCGGTATTAGTTATCTTTGATCATTGTGTCCTTAAATATGTGTACGAATTCTAATGTGTTTTGGATACCATGTTCGTCATTGCATCACTTGATTGCAAAATTACGAATTTTCCGTTAATAGAATATGTTATTATGTTAAATGAGTGGGTAAGTGCATCCAACCCACATGAAAACTAGCATACTCATAGATTAGCCATTGACGAAGATGGCTGACTTGTAAAGACACCAATATAGGACCTTTAGTATTGTGCCGCTTAACACTTGTATGTATATCCTCGTAGATTTATTTGTTTTTTATAAGTATATTCCATTTGTGCAAAGTATTTGAAAATGGGTCTAAGCTATAAGTTAAGATGGAGATTAATATTAAAAAAAATATGGTTTTTATTTGTTTATTTATTTATTTCTTGTGTTTCTAGGGTCAACATTCAAGCACATTAGAAAGTGTAATATACGGAGAGAGAGACATATCTCTCTCTGTACACATACAGAGAATAATGAAGAAAAGAGACCTTAAGAGAGTTTTTCATTGAGTGGCGGCGAAAAAATATTACTTCCAATATTTTATTCAAAAATCGGCACTCATCATCATCATCTTTATCAACCAAGATATGGATACACCAATTTTCATGTGATACTACTATTTTTTCACTGTTGAATTAGTAATGTAAAATGTTATATTATCGGTAAACCGTTAATTTTCCACAAAAAGGTTATAGAATCACATGAAATTTGGTGAATCCACATCTTAGATGATAAAGATGAAAATGATGGATGCCGATCGTCGTGAAAAATGATGGAGGGTGTATTTTTTCGACGCTATAGATGGAAATTCCCTTCTATGGCACCATTATTCTCAAATATATATATATATATATATATAATGGAGGAAAGATGCCATAGGAGGGAATTTGCTCCTATGGCGTCGAATAAGTACACCCCCATCATATTTTTCGACGATCGTCATCCATCAACTTTATTTTTATCATCTAAGATGTGGATATAACAAATTTCATGAGTTTCTACCATTTTTTCACTGTTGAATTAGCAATGTAAAAAGTTTTATTGTTGGTAAATTGCTAATTTTTCGCCGACTAAATCAGCGATGAGAATATGGTAGAATCATATGAAATTTGGTCTATCTACATCCTAGATGAAAAAATAAAGATAATGAGAGCCAATCGTCGAACAAAATGATGAATGGTGTATTTATTCAACGTCATAAGAGGAAATTCCCTCCTAGGCCTCTTTCTTCTATTATTCACACACAACACACACACACACGCGCGAGAGAATAATGGAGGAAAGAAGCCCTAAGAGACTTTTTGCGTTAGGTGACGGTACAAATCATGCTCTCCGCCATTTTATTCGACGATCGGCACTGGCCATCTTGATCTTCATCGTCTAATATGTCGATACACCAAATTTCAAGTGATTCCAACACCTTTTCATCATTGATTTAGTGGGTGCAAAATTAACGGTTTACCGACAATATAACTTTTTACATTGCTAAATCAACGGTGAAATGGTGTTGTAATCATATAAAATTTGTGTATCGACAAATTCGAGAATGGAGATCAAGTTAGAAGGTGCCGATCGTCGAATAAAATGGTGGAGGATGTACTTTTTACCGCCACCTAACGCAAAAAACCTCCTAAGGTCTCTCTCTCTCTCTATATATATATATATGATAATGGAGGAAAAATGCTAGAGGAAGGAATTTCCTCCTATAGCGTCGAAAAACACACCCTCCATGATTTTTTTCGACGATCGGCATCCATCATCTTCATCTTTATCATTTAGGATATGGACACACCAAATTTCATATAATTAAACTACTTTTGCACCGTTCATTTAGTAGGTGCAAAATTAACGGTTTACCGACAATAGAACTTTTTACATTCCTAATCCAACGCTGAAAAAGTGGTATTATCAAATGAAATTTGGTGTGTTCGCATCTTAGATGATAAAAATGATGATGATGGGTGCCGATCATCGAATAAAATGTTGGAAGGTGTATTTTTTCTACGCCACCTGCCGAAAAACCCTCCTGGCATCTTTCCTTCATTATTCTCATATATATATGTATATATATATACATATATATATATGAATAATGGAGGAAACATGCCATAAGAGGAAATTTCCTTCTTGGGCGTTGAAAAAATACAACCTCCACCATTTTTTCCGACGATCGGCATCCAGCTTGGGTTACGGCAGCGTCGCGGCCATCAATCCATGGCCAAACGCGGAACAAAAACTTTCAAAACCCGGCGCTAACGGAACTCTAATCGACGGATCGTACCATTAACCCTATACTAGTTATATAAAAGGAGTTTAGAGAGGTTATACCGACCGATCCGTGTCCTTCGGTCTTCAACCTCTGTCCCAAGCTCTTCGCGGCTGCTTCGATGAAGTTCGATCTCCGGTCTCCCTCGTCGAAGACGATCCACGTCGAGGATTACCAATACAGGTTCCCGCTTCAAAACCGAAGCAACTCGAGCATCCAGTTTGCTAGCCTAGATACCCAAGATGAAGTAGAGAGTGTGTGTGATCATTTTGTCTCAATACACCCAATGATTCTCAATACATGAGATGGAATGGGTGGAGGTGAAGAAGAAGCCATTGGAGGAAGTTGTGAGCTCAAGACTTGGCACAAAAGAAAAAACCAAGTGAAGACATAAGTCTCTGTTCTTTTTTTTGTTGTTGTGAGTGTTGTGAGAATTATTGTGTGCAACTAAAGAAAATCCTAGCACTAAAAATATCTACCTCATGCCACAATAATATCTTATAAAGCTCACACAAGACCCAACATCATGAGTCACCATGCCACAATCAATGCCCTAAGCCAAGACTTGCATTCACACTTCACCTCAACAATATTAAACATTTAAACAAAACCCAAAATGTTTAATACTAGAAAAAGAAATGACATCTTCGAAAATAATCTTGTAACGGATTACAAGAATACCCCTCATCTGTATATACATACCTGCATCCGTATTCTGACTGAATACGAATACAACGAGACTAAAATAATCCAACAATATAATACTAGGATCCGGCTTAAACCAAAGTCCACTAGTATTATCCGTCCGATCATGATTCGTGCATAAGTGCACGTATATGATCGAACTCTGCCATAAAACCATACGGTCTCTATAACGTTTCGTCCGAACCAGAGAAACCCTCTGTGTGGGACTCTAAAGACTTGTCAATACGCTGGCAGTGGGTTTAACCACAAGCACGTCAGCGGCACTAGCTGTACGTAACGGCTACCCAGGTATTGAGCGAAAGGGAGGCCGACGAGCAAACTCATACCGAAACCCTACTGAGCCTGACAGTGACAATATCCGTACAGTCCGGTCCGTTCGTCTATGAGTATCGCACATCGGGTCTAGGGGGCTGGATAAAGTCAGACCCCTAATAACGCGATATTTAGTGTCAGTATGAAGCCCATCACCACCTGAGAAACTACTGATCCTAGATCAGTAATTCTCTACTACCTTGGCCAAGGATTTCTGGTGATGGCTATCCGTGCACACCACGACATCAACCCCCAATACCGGGAGAGACGAATCCCCTGACGATCCGCTCACTGCTTCCATGTGGCTCGGGACTGTACCCAACTAAAATCTGTTTACACGACTCCTTTGAGCCGTGGTAGGGCAGTAATCAAAGCACAGTGGGAACTCGCACGAGACAAATGATGATCTCAGGTCGATAGACTAACCTGTACACATGTCACCTGTGAACTGCTATCTGACAATAGATATAATACTAACTAGCATGTTCCCGGCGAGTCCGTCCGGTGTACTCATAACCCAATGAGCACGTATATACATTTTAGGTGAACCAACTGACACCAATGGCTTGTGAGACCGGCCACCGCCCTTCATCGGGATCTCGATCCGTATACACTAGTCTACTCTTGGAGTATCGATGCCCAGTCTCGAAACTCGCACGACTAGGGACACTTTAAGGATGTGCTTATAGACCACCCAACTCTCAGGTATATGATCGCCATCATACTGCTGGTAGTCAAGAAAGAATCCTATGGGCTCTATCAACATGTAATAGTGATCTGTAATATCACCTGAAGCATGTACACGATGATAAAGACAAATCAGATAGCATACTATTATCTTGAGTAAGACTATTCTACCGGTATAAGTCTTTCCTCAATCATTGCAATCACGTGCCTGTGATCCAATAATTGACTTGAGGGCACTATAGCCAACAATCTCACACTTGCACTTAAGGCCAATTATTGCGGTGACGCATACTCACAGCCCTTGTGATACCGAACACCCAACTCCTCTACTAATCAGTTTCACAAATCTCGTTTGTGAAACTATTGTGTTTGAGAAATAGCCTCAGTGAGTGGATCCGCTCTGATGTTTCTTTCTATATCTCTCTTTATCTCAAGTTCACGGAGAAAGCCATCTCCCGAAATGAGCAATAGCCGTCTTAGAATATGTCTGGATATCGCTCTAAGCAGCGCACCACGTGTCAAACACGGATGCGCTAGCGCAGAGTGCGCTGCGCTCCAAGCAGCGCACCACGTGCAAGACACGGATGCGCTAGCGCTGGAATTATAAAATTCCCCACCGTCAGATCAAAAGATCTAATAGTAATGATAAATCATTAATTAATCAGAATTAAATTCTGTTATAGAAAGATTTTCCAATCTTGTTAAAAACAAGAAGATTGCTTTCTGTAAAACAGAAGCCCTACGATCAAAGATCCAACGGTGGGAAACATCCCAAAATCAATCAGAGAAAAATCTCTTTAACTGATTCAACAAATCAACTTGCCCTATATAAAGGCCCCAAGACTTCAAGTCTGAAAGAGAAAAAACCTCCCCATAAACTTTGAGAAACTCAAAGATAAAGAGCAAGCTCTTACAAGAAGATTCTTCTTCAAGGTGAAGAGAATGATGATGAACACAGAGATGAAATCATCTCATGATTAAGAAAGAATAATTCATTTCTTTAAACAGATCATAAATCTACAAGATAAAAAGTCTTTCACAGAAGAGATCAAAAGATCTCATCATAAAATAAAAGAAGAACATATTTCTTCTCACAGATCATGGATCTATAAATGCAAAGCCTTTCATCAAAATAAGAAATTGAAAATCTCTCCTGCAAAATAAGAACTGTTGTTCTTAAATTTTGAGACAATGTCTCTTTTAAAAGAACATAAATTTGTTCCCAGATCATAAAATTGATCAAAAGCGCCTTGCACTCTTGAAATGCACCTTGCGCTCTTGATCCGCGCTTTTGTGCTCCCTGGATAATGCGCCACGTGTCAACCACGTATACGCCAATTAACAACTTGCGATTTGCGTTTCTGAAATAGCGCACTGCGCTCATGGGCTGGCGCAAAGCGCTGAGCACACCATGTGTCATTCATGTGTGCGCCACTAAACTAGAAGCGCAATACGCTCATGAACCAGTGCTCTGCGCTCATATATTAGCGCAATGCGCTCATCATCTAGCGCTCAGCGCCAAGCGCGCCACGTGTCACTCACGTGTGCGCTACTCAGCAGAAGCGCAATGAGCTCATCATCTGGCGCTCAGCGCCAAGCGCGCCACGTGTCACTCACGTGTGCGCTACTCAGCAGAAGCGCAATGAGCTCATCATCTGGCGCTCAGCGCCAAGCGCGCCACGTGTCACCCACGTGTGCGCTACTCAGCAGAAGCGCAATGAGCTCATCATCTGGCGCTCAGCGCCAAGCGCGCCACGTGTCACCCACGTGTGCGCTACTCAGCAGAAGCGCACTGCGCTTTTTGACTGGAGCAAAATGCCAAGCGCACCACGTGCTCCTCATGTGTGTGCTGATAGAACATAAATTGTTCTTTAATAAGCCCCAGAGCTATGATGAATGCTCAGCATTCTTTAAAAGACAAACATTTTCAGAATTTGAATCAATGCCCAGTATTGTTAAAAGGGCCAAGCCCGAACAAATGCTTAACAGCCCAAAATAAATGTTAAACATTTTAACTTGATTGGACTTAGCCCAAGACTGGCCATAAGTCCTCAATTCAGATTTAACCGAGCCCATGCGCTCATAATCTAATTAATTAATCTTAGTCCCAAATTGGACTACAGATTTCCCAATCAACTCTGGTTCAAGGGTATATCTCTTCACTCCTCTGATATATGTCGTTGTAATCCTTCAACGTCTTCAGAGAGATGACGGGTCCTGACAACCATGCATTCCATAGACTATGACGTCTTTAAACTGGACTGTGGGGTCCTTAAGCCCATGGACTATGATGTCCTTAACCTCGGACTGTAGGGTCCTTAAGCTCATGGACTATGATGTCCTTAACTTCGGACTATGGGGTCCCTTTAAACCCACGTACTACGATGTCCTTAACCTTGGACCGAGATATCCTTAAACTAACATTGGACCACCATGTCCTTAAACTGGTAATTGACCGCAATGTCCCTAAACTAAACAATTGAGTCCAAATGCTCTCTTGTTGGATCTAAACGATCCCGTTAAGTTGATCTTAGTCCAAAATCAGACTAACGTATCCTTAACAAACGTTTAAGTTTATCTTAGTCTCAAATGAGACTAACGTATCCTTAAACCAACCCCCAAACCCAAATCTAAGAAGATACGGATTTGGACTAATCCATGCCCTACGGGCAACAACATAAATTAGTCTCCGTATACAATCCACGAGCAACAAAAAACAAAACAAACACACACGACACGAAGTGACCATCTGGAGAAGGAGAAAGTGGTTACCGCGATACGGTAGCGTAATTAACTGCAGGGGCTTGCGCCTGCAGGGAAGAGCGTCCCCACAATTAAAAATCCCTCAAATGAGGGGGAATCTAAACCTTCGATACATGGTGCCATAAATCAACTTGGCATCTTCGGAGAGGTGGACGGATAGCACCAATTAGCATCTGCCCTCGAAATTCAGGCCCCGACGTCCCAACATCCCGGCCGCGTCTTTCGGCGGGGAACAGATTCTCACCACGACAATTCCGCAACAAACACAGTACAATACAGAACATCAACGTGAATGTCACGTTCGAAAACCCGTCTAAAAGAACTATAGCAATTAGACAAGTTGTATCGATCTAATGACATTCACGGTCGCAGATAGTAATGTAAGTACTGTAAACTTTAAACAGTGTTAGAAATATCGACTTCGAAATAATCCCGAAGAGCCCCAAACAACTAGATAAAATCATATCCAAACTGGGCTAAACTAGCAATACCACTGAATCAATATTCCAGAGATTAGACAGCACACCAAAACTCAAGTCCCAGATCTATTAAAAACCGGCCAGGCCGGATTTTACCTCAATATGGCTGGTCCAATAGTGGAGTTAGGGGCTCGTGTTTGGTGTGTAGTCTAGTTGTCACCTATGTAGTCTTCTGCAGTTGCTAAAATATTTTTAGAAGACCATTTAAAAGTCGACAGAGAATGGAATATTCAGGGTATTGATTTGGAGTTGTTTCTGTTTCAATACTTTAACATCGTCTAAGCAAACTAGTATGTGGTTAATGGGTTGTCTCTGGTACCATGTTGGGTTACGGCAGCGCCCCGGCCATCAATCCGTGGCCAAACGCGGAACAAAAACTTTCAAAACCCGGCACTAACGGAACCCTAATCGACGGATCGTACCATTAACCCTATACTAGTTATATAAAAGGAGTTTATAGAGGTTAAACCGGTCGATCCATGTCCTTCGGTCTTCAACCTCTGTCCCAAGCTCCTCGCGGCTGTCTCGATGAAGTTCGATCTCCGGTCTCCCTCGTTAAAGACGATCCACGTCGAGAATTAGTAATACGGGCTCCCGCTTCAAAACTGAAGCAACTCGAGCATCCAGTTTGCTAGCCTAGATACCCAAGATGAAGTAGAAAGAGTGTGTGATCATTTTGTCTCAATACACCCAATGATTCTCAACACATGAGATGGAATGGGTGGAGGTGAAGAAGAAGCCATTGGAGGAAGTTGTGAGCTCAAGACTTGGCGGAAAAGAAATAACCAAGTGAAGAAATAAGTCTCTGTTCTTTTTTTTTGTTGTGAGTGTTGTGAGAATTATTGTGTGCAACTAAAGTAAATCCTAGCACTAAAAATATCTGCCTCATGCCACAATAATATCTCACAAAGCTCACACAAGACCCAACACCATGAGTCACCATGCCACAATTAATGCCCTAAGCCAAGACTTGCACTCACACTTTACCTCAACAATATTAAACATTTAAACAAAATCCTAAATGTTTAATACTAGAAAAAAAATGGCATCTTCAAATGTAATCTTGTAACGGATTACAAGAATACCCCTCATCTGTATATACATATATGCATCCGTATTCCGACTGAATACGAGTACAACGAGACTAAAATAATCCAACAATATAATACTAGGATTCGGTTTAAACCAAAGCCCACTAGTATTATCCTTCCGATCATGATCCGTGCACAAGTGCACGTATATGATCGAACCCTGCCATAAAACCATACGATCTCTATAACGTTTCGCTCGAACCAGGAAAACTCTCTGTATGGGACTCTAAAGACTTATCAATACGCTGGCAGTGGGTTTAACCACAAGCACGTCAGTGGCACTAGCTGTACGTAACGGCTACCCAGGTATTGAGCGAAAGGGAGGCCGACGAGCAAACTCATCCTGAAACCCTACTGAGCCTGACAGTGACAATATCCGTACAGTCCGGTCCGTTCGTCTATGAGTATCGCATATCGGGTCTAGGGGGTGGATAAAGTCAGACCCCTAATAACGCGATATTTAGTGTCGGTATGAAGCCCATCACCACTTGAGAAACTACTGATCCTAGATCAGTAATTCTCGACTACCTTGACCAAGGATTTCTGGTGATTGCCACCCGTGCACACCGCGACATCAATCCCCAATACCGGGAGAGACGAATCCCCTGACGATCCGCTCACTGCCTCCATATGGCTCGGGACTGTACACAACTAAAATCTGTTTGCACGACTCCTTTGAGCCGTGGTAGGGTAGTAATCAAAGCACAGTGGGAACTCATACGAGACAAATGATGATCTC
Source organism: Agapanthus africanus (assembly GCA_030015575.1). Taxonomy (NCBI): domain Eukaryota; kingdom Viridiplantae; phylum Streptophyta; class Magnoliopsida; order Asparagales; family Amaryllidaceae; genus Agapanthus; species Agapanthus africanus. The sequence continues at coordinate 347,933,558 of JASDDO010000024.1, read as the reverse complement.
AGGTCGATAGACTAACCTGTACACATGTCATCTGGGAACTGCTATCTGACAATAGGTATAATACCAACTAGTATGTTCCCGGCGAGTCCGTTCGGTGTACTCATAACCCAATGAGAACCTGTATACATCTTAGGTGAACCAACTGACACCAATGGCTTGTGAGACCGGCCACCGCCCCTCGTCGGGGTCTCGATCCGTATACACTAGTCTACTCTTGGAGTATCGATGCCCGGTCTCGAAACTCCCACGACTAAGAACATTTTAAGGATGTGCTTATAAACCACCCAACTCTCACGTATATGATCGCCATCATACTGCTGATAGTCAAGCAAGAATCCTATAAGCTCTATCAACATGTACTAGTGATCTGTAATGTCACCTGAACCATGTACACGATGATAAAGACAAACCAGATAGCATACTATCATCTCGAGTAAGACTGTTCTACCGGTATAAGTCCTCCCTCAATTATTGCAATCACATGCCAACACCATCATCATCATCGTTATCATCTAAGATGTGCATACACCAAATTTCATGTGATTATACAATTCTTTCACCGTTGATTTAGTTGGTGCAAAATTAATGGTGGAATCACAAGAAATTTGGTGGATACACATTTTAGATGATAAAGATGGAGATGATGTATGCCGATCGCCGAAAAAAAATCATGAAGGGTGTATTTTTCCGACGCCATAAGAGAAAATTCTCTCATATGGCACCTTTCCTCCATTAAACCCCCCCCCCCCCTCTCTCTCTCTCTCTATATATATATATATATAAGAGAATAATGGAGGAAAGATGCCATAGAAGGAAATTTACTCCTATGGCGTCAAAATAATACACGTTCCCTCATTTTTTCCGACGATCAGCACCTATCATCTTCATCGTTATCATCTATGATGTGAGTATACCAAATTTCATGTGATTCTATAATTTTTTCACCATGATTTAGTGGGTTCAAAATTAACGGTTTACCGACAACATAACGTTTTGTTTTGCTAAATCAACGGTGAAAAAGTTGTAGAATCACATGAAATTTGATGTACCCACATCTTAGATGATAACAATGAAGATGATGGATGCCGATCGTCGAACAAAACGAGGGAGGGTATAATTTTTCGACACCATAAGAGGAAATTCACTCCTATGGTCTCTTTCCTCCATTATTTTCTCGCGCCGGCGTGCGTGTGTGTATATATATATATACATAGACACACATACACGTGACCAATATAGTTCTCCATTTGACTTTGAATGAATATATATATATTTTGTGACCAATATGGTTTTCCATTTGACTTTGAAATTCCAAATGGTCAAAGTATAGGTATGCATTAGGTAAGAAATTATTATATTACTAACAGTCATATTGACTGCTGTGAAAATAATCCAGAGCCAATGCATGGCGGTTTTGAACAAACACTACTAACAAATACAACAACATACAATTCCATTTAATTCCTAGGATTTTACTTATACCTCTGCTTGAGTAAATTATAGTGTAAGACCCTAATAGAAAAAATCAAGTGCATCTCATCTACAACCTTTTTCCATCAAAACGTGGTCGGCTACTTAAAGCTAAAGTCAAAGGATCAACAAGAATTTACGCATATAATTGACATCTTCCAAATTTTTGTGTTGGATTTGCTGCATTCAGAGTAGTACATGCATGCATCTCTAACCTCATATAGCTTTAATATATTCAAATCCAACCCCCAAAAAAAGTCTAAATTGATCATATGACTTTCTTGTCAACTCTTTTACAAAAGGACATGTCTTCGCTCATATATATTAACTCATATGATCAGCTTGTTCTTGTTTTCTCAACATCATAAACCTCAATGCTCATTAAAGTGCTTTGTGAATACCCTAATATTTAGTAGGTAACAAATGAACCAATAAGAACCAACTAAAAATTACCTAAGGACAAGTTGTGCTCCAACCTAAAATGGATTAGGTAGTGCATAAATCATTTAATAGTAAGGATAATTACTTTGATTTTCATTTATATCGCTTGTATTTTACCGATTTTAATTTGATATATGCTGCAGGTTTTATGCATGCGCGTAAAATTGATAGGAAAAAGGATGAAATGAGCAATATATACGATGAATATTTTTTTTCCGAGATAATAGGTGGAATAAATTAGCTATCCCTCATTTTCCCAATACTACCGCTACTACAATAAGCAGTTGCCCCTACAGATAAAACCGTAGGGGTAAACCACTGCCCCTACGGATATATTCGTAGGGGTACGAAAATACACCGTAGGTGTAATAGCCGCAGGTGCAAGTTTTCGTCCTGAATATGCCCCCACGGATAAATAATTGCTCCTACGGTTCTGTCCGTAGGGACACATGTACCTACGGTGTAATTCGTAGGGACAAAATATTTATTTAATTTACACTACTACAAATAGGGGTTGTCCCTACGGATTTATCCGTAGGAGCAAACCACCACCCCTACGGATATATCCGTAGGGGCAATAAAATACCCTGTAGGTGCAAACGTCGTAGGTGCAAGTCTTAGCCTTGAACATACCCCTACGGTCAAAAACTTGCCCCTATGGAGTAATGTGTAGGTCTATTTGTCCCTACGGATTAGTCTGTAGGGACAAAAAATTTATTTAATTTATCTGTTTGTAAAATAAATTAGGTGTCCCTACGGACCTATCCGTAGGGCTAAATAGTTGCCACTACGGATAAGTGTGTAGGTATAAATCTATAGGGATAAAATATCAGGTATCCTGATATTTTGTCCCTACGGATACCTGTGTAGAGGCATTTTTTTGCCCCCCGTAGGGACAAGCGTAAACCCTAATACTGAGATCATAGGGGCAAAATATCAGGTATCCTGATATTTTTCCCCTATGGATAAATTTGTAGGGGCAATGTTGGGCCCTATGGATTAATCCGTAGGGGCAATGTTGGGCCCTACGGATTAATCCGTAGGTACATATTATCAGTTTATTTTTTATAAAAAAAAGGTTGCCTATTTTTTTCTCGCCCTGTGCACAATAATATATACATCATATATAAAATTAATCAGCACGCAGAACATATATCGCAGTATTCATAATTATATCTCACGCATAATATACAAAAGAAATCAACAAGCAGAATATGATATCAATATAAACACGCAAACACCACCAATATCAATATCGTCCAAAATATAGTACAATATGTATCATATAAATAAATACATGTTTAAAATATAAGAATTAAAAAGCCACCTTAGCTCGGTTCAGCTCCACCTCTGATAAACACCATAATCTGGCGTGTCTGCTCCGCGGATATACCCTGAGTCAATAAATCATGCAATGCGGAGTGTGCGGGAGTCTGAGCGGGCTGTGGAGCTGTAGGAGTGGTCTGCGCAACCGCCGCCGAGGTAGTGGCTTGCGGAGCCGCGGTTGCGGGAGTCTGAGCGGGCAGTGGAGCTATAGGAGCTGTTTGCGGAACCGCAGCTGATGTAGTGGCTTACGGAGCCGCTGCCGAAGGAGATGCATGTGGAGGCTCTGTCGATGTACCCTGTCGCGTCTGGACCTACGTGTGTAATAAACGAGTAAGAACTGTGTATTAATGGAGTTCGTATCATTATCAAGTTATTTCGAAACCCCAATCTATGTATACTTAGGTACTTAGGCCTCGTTTGGATATCTAGTTTGGAAAACCGTAGTTTATTTTAATTAGATAGGTATGTATGATTAATCAAAGCTAAATCTACAACCAAATAAGCTCAGCCTACGTACTAATATTGGATATGTCGCTATCTATAATATGACATAATATTTTACTATTAAGTAGTATACATACCAATATCTCCTTCAACTCCTGAACGGTGGCCTTCAAGCTCTCCAGTTCTTGCTGGAAACGTCGCTCACTGGATACGGAGGAAGTAGCCGCCGGAGTGGAGTCCAACCTCATATGGGCCCTGCTAGGGCTCAGTCCCCGGCCTCTCTCCCAACCTCCGTGGTGCCCTCCGTGTGCGGCGTCCAGGACTGGGGTCAGCAGCATCAGATCGTTCTGTCCAGTAAAATCGATCCCCGATGCCTCGGCCTGCTCAACCACCCGCTCCTACACCCACATTATCCAGTAAAATATAAGTATATCATTTAAAATTGAACCTTTCAAAACTAAAATTTCAAATAGGGGTTGAATAAATATTAACACTTACGCAATACTCCTGGGTAGCGGCGTCGGGATATCGAAGCTCGCCCGTGGCGGGATCTGTCGAGATGCCGTGGACGGCAAGATATGCGGACAGCACGCTCGATGTACCACCTTGCGCCAGGGTCTGAGCTCTCTGCAATATTAGAAAATAACTCTTAATATTAGATATATTAGAAAATAACTCTTAATATTACATTATATCACAAAGGCCGGTCTATTGTAATTTACCGATAACTCCATGGCACGAGTAATATTCCCCGAGCCACCTGTATAAGTGGGCGACCCCTCTTCGCCGACTTTCTATTCTCTTTATTTTGATTGGCATGTTTCTGCACAACACATTCACATTTAGTTTTCTAATTAAGCAACACAAAAAAATAAATTATATACTGAATAATGAATTACATTTAAAATACATACTTGTTTGCGATGAGAGTCGAAATATTCGCACAATAGAGACCATGTATCTACGTCGACTCTCGCTAAGGCCGGAGTAGATAGGAGGGCTGCTCTCTCTGCCTCAGGAGTTGCCATCCACAGGGGATAATAGTCGGTCTTCAGCTCATTCCTGTTGTATCGGACCTTCGTCTGCATCTTCTTCTGCCGCATTACTGCGTTCTTCTCCTTTCTCATGATATTTCCAAGTTGTATAAAATCTAGTAAAACCATATTTTACGATATGAAGCTCTGCCAATTCTACCTTCTGCCAGTACTTATTCCCACATCTATCGCACGGGCAGAGAATCTTCTCTATCACGATCTTACTATGTGCGCGTACAAATTCAATAAAAGCAGCAACTCCCGCGACAAACTTAGGTTGCATACGTTGTTACCAATCCACTTACATCCAGTCCTTAACTCTGACGTACTCATGGGCCATGTTAGACTGTATAACATATAAATTGTAGGTTATGGTGACTATATTGAGAAATTTAAGAACGGGATGGTTACTGACAAAGGAGAAAATCCGTGTATATGCTTTGTGTGTGCGTTTGTCGTTGAAAAGAATAAATTATCGAACGTATGTTAACCGATAGACGGGGACTAAGTGGTGCTTTGAGTTTCATATATGAGTATCGATGAGAATATGAAAGTTTCATATTATCATCGAGTATCATATATTGGTTTTAACTTGAACATCTTGAATCACTCTCTAATGATGCGTTTGTTGTGTATTCTTGTTGTATGCGTGTGTTTCGGCTGTCGGGGTTAAGACTTCTATCCCATTAAGAATGTATAGAGCAAACACTCATTCGCTTGTACTTTCAACCGTTTCGAGTAAATTTCGGCAGCACCTCCCCGCTGTTCTCCGAGTACACTGTAATAGAATAGATAATTATTTCAAAGCTGTAAAACAACGTTGAAATGAACATCTAATCTATCTTTATACACGGAGAACCAGCGGAAAGGTACCGACGAAATATCTCGAAACGGATGAAAACACAAGTGAATGAAGGTGTTTACTTTATATATTCCTAACTTGTCCACACGGGACAAATCTATCGGTTATCATACGATTGAATCTTCTCGTCATATAGACTATACGACGGTTGTTAGTACCGAGCTATACCGTCCGATATTTAGCAACCTTCGTATAGTTCTATGTCACGACGAATATCGAACGTATGTTAACTGATAGACGGGGACTAAGTGGCGCTTTGAGTTTCATATATGAGTATCGATGAGAATATGAAAGTTTCATATTATCATCGAGTATCATATATTGGTTTTAACTTGAATATCTTGAATCACTCTCTAATGATGCGTTTGTTGTGTATTCTGGTTGTATGTGTGTGTTTCGGCTGTCGGGGGTAAGGCTTCTATCCCATTAAGAATGTATAGTGTAACAACCCCAAAATCTTTATACATTTGTATTATCACTCTTCAATAATATACCGTATTTATTTGTACTTGGTATTTTCCTTTTTCTATTAAATTTATTATTATTTTATTCCTCAATCTATTATGTATTTTTTTCTGGGTATAATTTCTTTTTCTTATATTTAAGTTTTTAACTTCTCATTCTTATTTTTCCTTTCATAAATATTTAACCCAAATCCATTATTCTTATTCTCTACAACCCATCTGAAAAGCCCACTTTCTTTTTAAGCAACATATATTTAATTCTAATTAAATATGTGCATAAACAACTTTGTAGCTTATTGGTTAAGTCCTTGCATTGTTATTTCATAAGTCACATGTTCAAATCCTCATTCTTGCAATTATTTTTTATCATTTTTTTATTCTTCTCATAACCTAAAAATGAGACCTTTCATTTCCAAAATGAATGGTGGACTTTCATTTCTCTTTTAATTCTCATGTTAAATGCATATATTATTATTCATCATTACACCATCTTTATTTGTCCTCCTCTATCTTTTCCTTCTTCACATTTTTATCTCTCACTTCTCCCTCTTTACCTAGAGTCCAAGAAGAAGAACATGATGAAGTTTTCAAGAAGGTCTCGCTAGTAACGCGAGACTATCGGCGGATAGACAAGTCCGGTGACAATACCGGCTTGTGTATGTAAGTCCCTTCTCTCTTTCCTTCCTTCCATCTCTTTTTTTTTTCTCTTTATATTTCTCTTGTTTTATATTGTCATGAAAAACTTCTCTTGACATATCATAGTTCCTAAATAATTAATTAAATGGATACATATATAAATAATGAACACACAAATATACACACATATATAGTTTGTAAAGTCTTTTTCATTACTCTCAATTCACATGTTAAGATTTCATAGTGATCAATTAGGATTGAATGTTTGTTGTTTTATTTTAAATTACTTTATTTAAAGTTTGTAAAAAAAAAATGAAGTTACGAATAAATACCATGGTTTTCTCATTTCTCACATATGACATATCAATACCTTTAGTTTTAAAATAATTTTTTAAAATTAATTTTAAATTCTGAAAATTTCATAAAATTTACATATGATAGAATATATTATATTGTACACGCTATAAAATTTTTAGATCGAACCGCATAACGGTTTAGGAATTACATCATTTTTATTCACTGATCGTAAAACAGAAAACTGCAGTTATCGGTCAATTTCTAGGACACATAAATTGGTATACCGGTATCCAAATTGAGCAAACTCAGGTGTTTTTAATATCTACATCGAATGATCTACATTTTCTTAGTTTTATAGTTTTACTGAAAACCCACCTAAGATAAAGAAAACTGCGTTAGAATATTAAGTGACGGATCTGGACAGAATCTGTCCTGATTCGCACACTATTTTTAAATTAGTCATAACTCAAACTTCCGATGTCCGTTCGTGACAAAATTTAGATGTGTAGATGCACAATTGATAGAACTATAATTTTATGTATACTCGATTACTTATAAATGCATGAAACACCCCGATATAGGCTTTGCAATACAATATATAGTTGCTGTCCAGAAATTTGAATTTCTGTTTTAAACGCTGATATTAAAATGGTTATAACTAGAGCTTCCGAAATCCAAATCATATGAATCTTGGTGTTTTGGATAATTAAATCGAAATACCTACAATTTTCTAATAATCTTAGTAACCTGAAATCCGATAGAAATTAACTCAAACTGCGTTTTAAAAATATGTGACGGTGCCGAATAGATTCTGATCTGTTTTGCGCGACGATACGAAAACATATATATCTCTCAAACCGGTAGTCGTATTTAGGTGAAACTGGAACTCACGCATGAAAAACACTTAGAGACATTTTTTTTATGTTCCGCATTCGTTCGACTTGATTAAATAGCCGTACATAATATTTCTTTACAGCATTATTTATAGTAGTTACTCGAATAATGTACTTAACTCATTTCATGCTATTCGAACATGTATACATATTAATCTTGATCATTAAATTGTTCTATGTACATAAAGATGATAATTAAATACTTTAGTTGTATTTTGAAAACTATACAAAATTATTTTTATATAAAACCCCATCAAGTTCTATAAATTACCCTAAGGACCCTACTAAACATAGGTTTAAGCGGAACCAATCTCTTAAGCCTCAGGGAGCCGGAGAAGTGGGTGCTTGCCTATTTAAGGTAGACAAGTTAACAACGGTGTTATCAATACGGTAATCGTCTTTGAAAAAGACACAAATCCTGCCGCCCATGTGCAGCGGTTACCGATAACATCAAAACAATCAGGACTTCAATTTACTTTTCTAATTGTCTGACTCGGTTTGAGTCTCATTATAATCTGACTTGAATATGATTCAAGTACAATCTACAATCTACAATCTACAAATCTTCAATATTACAATTCAACACGAATCCATGAATCTATTATTCCATATATTCAATCTATCAATCTATACAACTTGACTGAACCGAACCATGGATATACATTCCATTTACATGATCATCCAGTTTACATGATTCTCCAGTTACATACATGATTCTCCAGTTACATCCGTTTACTGATATCATGGTTTCGGTCAGTCATCAAATTATACAATCAATACAATTTACAATACAACAATACAATCAAGATAACACGGGGTTTAAGGGGTAGATTGGTACGGAAGGTGTTAAAAGTGGCACGAGACTGCAAGATTAAGACACCTAACATGAATCCAATTGCCGTTGTTCCGGGTTGTATAACGGAGTCTTGTACTTCCATTTGCCCTGGTCTCTAGCATACTGAGACCCCTCTCGTATACACTGGCATTCTTCTGTACCAAGTTACAAACAACAGCGTTAATACAACATTACAACAATATAATACAACATTAAAAGATACTCTCTCTTTCTTTCTTCTTTTCTACTTCTTCTTTATCTTTGGGACTTACCGAGCGATCTGTTCGCTGACGACATTCTATTTCTTTCTTCCTTGAATGTCGTCAGGTGGTTTGGACCCGACAGAGATCGAGCCATCTGCAGAAGACTTGGATCAGCTTGCTGAAGTACCAGAGCTCTAGTTTCATTGTACATTTTCCATTCAGTACTTTTCATTTCCTGTCATGCCATTGTTTAGGCATCATCTTTATTTCAGTTGTATTTCCTTTCCATGCATTTTACAAAAGAATGTTAATAAATAAAAGTTGCTGTTTTTATTATACCTTGCCTCTTGTGTATTTTCTTTTATATTGCTTAGTTACGCTTAGCGTATTTGCTTCTGAGTAAATACGTAGCGGGCCAGTCGCGTCCCCTTCGCCGTAGAATGGGAAGCGGGACGTGACAGGTTTTGTTGATGGCCCATGCAGGTCAGAGCTGTATGGAACCCTAAGCAATATAAAATACAAGAACCAGCAACTAAAACATTCTTTACATTACATATTTCTTGAATCCATTTTGAACTCCACCTTCGGTTTCTTTGAAGTCCATCTCAAGACTTTTGAATTCTTAACTCTTATTCACCCTTTCTATTTGTATCTCGTTGGCATATGAGCTCAATTGGTTAGAGTATTAATCGACGGAGCTCGAAGACGACACCATCCTAATCATGTTTCCTTACTCTGTTATATCATCCTTCTTGAGTAATTTCGAGGACGAAATTATTTTTAAGGAGGGTAGAATGTAACAACCCCAAAATCTTTATACATTTGTATTATCCCTCTTCAATAATATACCGTATTTATTTGTACTTGGTATTTTTCTTTTTCTATTAAATTTATTATTATTTTATTCCTCAATATATTATGTATTTTTTCTGGGTATAATTTCTTTTTCTTATATTTAAGTTTTTAACTTCTCATTCTTATTTTTCCTTTCATAAATATTTAACCCAAATCCATTATTCTTATTCTCTACAGCCCATCTGAAAAGCCCACTTTCTTTTTAAGCAACAACATATATTTAATTCTAATTAAATATGTGCATAAACAACCTTGTAGCTCATTGGTTAAGTCCTTACATTGTTATTCCATAAGTCACATGTTCAAATCCTCATTCTTGCAATTAATTTTTATCATTTTTTTATTCTTCTCATAACCTACAAATGAGACCTTTCATTTCCAAAATGAATAGTGGCCTTTCATTTCTCTTTTAATTCTCATGTTAAATGCATATATTATTATTCATCATTACACCATCTTTATTTGTGCTCCTCTATCTTTTCCTTCCTCACATTTTTATCTCTCACTTCTCCCTCTTCACCTAGAGTCCAAGAAGAAGAATATGAAGAATTCTTCAAGAAGGTCTCGCTAGTAACGCGAGACTATCGGCGGATAGACAAGTCCGGTGACAATACCGGCTTGTGTATGTAAGTCCCTTCTCTCTTTCCTTCCCTCCATCTCTTTCTTTTTCTTTTTATATTTCTCTTGTTTTATATTGCCATGAAAAACTTCCCTTGACATATCATAGTTCCTAAATAATTAATTAAATGAATACATATATAAATATGGAACACACAAACATACACACATATATAGTTTGTAAAGTCTTTTTCATTACTCTCAATTCACATGTTAAGATTTCATAGTGACCAATTAGGATTGCATATTTGTTGTTGTATTTTAAATCACTTTATTTAAAGTTTGTAAAAAAAAAATGAAGTTACGAATAAATACCATGGTTTTCTCATTTCTCACATATGACATATCAATACCTTTAGTTTTAAAATAATTTTTTTAAATTAATTTTTAATTCTGAAAATTTCATAAAATTTACATATGATAGAATATATTATATTGTACACGCTATAAAAATTTTAGATCGAACCGCACAACGGTTTAGGAATTACATCATTTTTATTCACTGATCGTAAAACAGAAAACTGCAGTTATCGGTCAATTTCTAGGACACATAAATTGGTATACCGGTATCCAAATTGAGTAAACTCAGGTGTTTTTGATATCTATATCGAATGATCTAGATTTTCTTAGTTTTATAGTTTTACTGAAAACCCACCTAAGATAAAGAAAACTGCATTAGAATATTAAGTGACGGATCTGGACAGAATCTGTCCTGATTCGCACATTGTTTTTAAATTAGACATAACTCAAACTCCCGATATCCATTCGTGACAAAATTTAGATGTGTAGATGCACAATTGATAGAACTATAATTTTATGTATACTTTATTACTTATAAATGCATGAAACACCCCAATATAGGCTTTGCAATACAATATATAGTTGCTGTCCAGAAATCTGAATTTCTGTTTTAAACGCTGATATTAAAATGGTCATAACTAGAGCTTCCGAAATCCAAATCATATGAATCTTGGTGTTTTGGATAAGTATATCTAAATACCCACAATTTTATAATAATCTTAGTAATCTAAAACCCGATAGAAATTAACTCAAACTGCGTTTTAAAAATATGTGACGGTGCCGAATAGATTCTGATCTGTTTTGTGCGACGATACGAAAACATATATATCTCTCATACCGGTAATCGTATTTAGGTGAAACTGGAACTCACGCATGAAAAACACTTAGAGACATATTTTTGTTTATGTTCCGCATTCGTTCAACTTGATTAAATAGTCGTACATAATATTTCTTTACAGCATTATTTATGGTAGTTACTCGAATAATTGACTTAACCCATTTCATGCTATTCGAACATGTATACATATTAATCTTGATCATTAAATTGTTGTATGTACATAAATTTGATAATTAAATACTTTAGTTGTATTTTGAAAACTATACAAAATTATTTTTATATAAAACCCCCTCAAGTTCTATAAATTACCCTAAGGACCCTAGTAAACATAGGTTTAAGCGGAACCAATCTCTTAAGCCTCAGGGAGCCGGAGAAGTGAGTGCTTGCCTATTTAAGGTAGACAAGTTAACAACGGTGTTGTCAATACGGTAATCGTCTTTGAAAAAGACACAAATCCTGCCGCCCATGTGCAGCGGTTACCGATAATATCAAAACAATCAGGACTTCAATTTACTTTTTTAATTGTCTGACTCGGTTTGAGTCTCATTATAATCTGACTTGAATATGATTCAAGTACAATCTACAATCTACAATCTACAAATCTTCAATTTTACAATTCAACACGAATCCATGAATCTATTATTCTATATATTCAATCTATCAATCTATACAACTTGACCGAACCGAACCATAGATATACATTCCATTTACATGATCATCCAGTTTACATGATTCTCCAGTTACATACATGATTCTACAGTTACATCCATTTACTGATATCATGGTTTCAGTCAGTCATCCAATTATACAATCAATATAATTTACAATACAACAATACAATCAAGATAACACGGGGTTTAAGGGGTAGATTGGTACGGAAGGTGTTAAAAGTAGCACGAGACTGCAAGATTAAGACACCTAACATGAATCCAATTGCAGTTGTTCCGGGTTGTATAACGGAGCCTTGTACTTCCATTTGCCCTGGTCTCTAGCATACTGAGACCCCTCTCGTATACACTGACATTCTTCTGTACCAAGTTACAAACAACAACGTTAATACAACATTACAACAATATAATACAACATTAAAAGATACTCTCTCTTTCTTTCTTCTTTTCTACTTCTCCCTTATCTTTGGGACTTACCGAGCGATCTGTTCGCTGACGATATTCTATTTCTTTCTTCCTTAAATGTCGTCAGGTGGTTTGGACCCGACAGAGATCGAGCTATCTGCAGAAGACTTGGATCAGCTTGCTGAAGAACTAGAGCTCTAGTTTCATTGTATATTTTCCATTCAGTACTTTTCATTTCCTGTCATGCCATTATTTAAGCATCATCTTTATTTCAGTTGTATTTCCTTTCCATGCATTTTACAAAAGAATGTTAATAAATAAAAGTTGCTGTTTTTATTATACCTTACCTCTTGTGTATTTTCTTTTATATTGCTTAGTTACGCTTAGCGTATTTGCTTCTGAGTAAATACGTAGCGGGCCAGTCGCGTCTCCTTCGCTGTAGAATGGGAAGCGGGGCGTGACATATAGAGCGAACACCCATTCGCTTGTGGTTTCAACCGTTTCGAGTAAATTTCGGCAGCACCTCCCCGTTGTTCTCTGAGTACACTGTAATAGAATAGATAATCATTTCAAAGCTGTGAAAAAACGTTGAAATGAACATATAATCTATCTTTGTACATGGAGAACCAGCGGAAAGGTACCGACGAAATATCTCGAAACGGATGAAAACACAAGTGAATGAAGGTGTTTGCTTTATACATTCCTAACTTTTCCACATGGGACAAATCTATCGGTTATCATACGATTGAATCTTCTCGTCACATAGACTATACGCCGGTTGTTAGTATCGAGCTATACCGTCCGATATTTAACAACCTTCGTATAGTTCTATGTCACGACGAATATCGAACGTATATTAACCGATAGACGGGGACTAAGTGGCGCTTTGAATTTCATATATGAGTATCGATGAGAATATGAAAGTTTCATATTATCATCGAGTATCATATATTAGTTTTAACTTGAACATCTTGAATCGCTCTCTAATGATGCGTTTGTTGTGTATTCTTGTTGTATGTGTGTGTTTCGGCTGTCGGGGGTAAGGCTTCTATCGGTTATCATACGATTGAATCTTCTCGTCACATAGACTATACGAAGTATTTAAATAAAATATAAAGTAACTGATATAACATGATTTTAAACTTATGAAATAATACTTGCTTAGTTACTTGTAAGTTGCAACTTGAGAATAAGATATATGAAGAATTGAGCATTAAAGAACTAAGATGCATTAGACTTGAGATTGAGATACATACCTTCAACATAGAAAAGAAATCAATAAACAAGATGAATATAATATAAATTCAAGTTGAAAGAATATATATCAAATAAACTAACGAAAATCAAACAGAATTGGAAAAATATAAATATGAAGTATCACGATTCACAACAAATATTGGTAAAAGAAAATAAGTTAACTAAATAATACATGCCTAGATGCATTCAAAGTTAAAACATAAAGATATAAATATAATGTCAAAAACTAAATCAAACCATAAGACAATTTATCATCATAAAAAACCTATGATTCTAACATACTAAAAAGTGACCGATAAACAAACCAAGTTCATATCCTAGCTACGCCATTAACTATAACAATAACCATACGCATAAAAGTCATCAATCAAAACATAAATCTAAAAATAATCTTCATTCTCGTCTTCCTCATTTTCCGACTCGGATGTCGACATATCATCCTCCGACGATGACCCTATATTTTCATTTTTGACGACCATCCATATCCGTATACGAAAATGATAACACCAATTCCGTTCCGTATCTCATACCAAAATTGGTAATTTTTGGCTTTATCGAGTTAAATTTTCCTAAAAATCACAACCCAACCCTAACCTTAGCCCCAGCCCTTGCCCCAGCCGAACCCCAACCCCAACCAACCCTAACCCCGCCCCAGCCCCAGCCGAACCCCAACCCTAACCCTAACCCCAACCCCAACCCCAACCGCAACCTTAGCCGAACCCCAACCCCAACTGCAACTTCAGCCCCAGCCCCAACCGCAACCCCAACCCCAACCCTAACACTAACCCCAACCGATGCCTAACCCTAACCCTCATCGGTACCCAAACCATGAACCCTAGCCCTAAAATAATCAAAAATTTGTTTAATTGAAGATTTACTAACCTGTGCGGTGGAGGAGACGATCGATCGGTAGTCGACAACGCGCGCAATCGGCGACGAGAAAGAACGAGGGCGGTGGCGACGACGAGAACGACGATCGGCGGGAACGAGAGATTTGGGGAGTTTCGCGCGGGCGCGAGAGAGAGATAATCAGCGTAGAGCATTTCTGTGCCTTTTTAGTTAAATCCCCATTTAGATGCCCCTACGGATTAGTCCGTAGGTCATTGGTTTGCGGCTCCGTAGGGGCAAACAACAAATTACGATTTAATATTTTTAAATTAAAACGTCTGGGACCGTAGGGGCAACCGTCTGGCCCTACGGAATAATCCGTAGGGCCAAAATAAATCTGCCCCTACGGATTTCATTATCCGTAGGGGCAACCCCCTATTTTAGTAGTGTTAGTGGTTTATAAAATTAAATACTTTCCCCTCCGGAGATATCCGTAGGGACAAACTTACCAGCCCTTACGGATTTATCCGTAGGTCTATCTTAAAGCCCCTACGAATTATGCCGTAGGGACAGATAAAAGCCTTACGGATATAGTCGTAGGGGCAAGTGTAACACCTGCTACTGAGTCCATAGGGGCAAAATGTCAGGTATCCTGATATTTTGTCCCTACGGATAAATATGTAGGGGAAAACTAGGGACCTACGGATTTTTCCGTAGGGGCAATATATGGCCCTACGGATTAATCCGTAGGGACAAAATATCAGGGTTTTTTTCTAAAAAGGGCTTCCTGTTTTTTCCTTGCCCTGTTCACAATAATATATACATCATATAACCAAATACAGCAGTATTCATAATCAACATCTCACGCATAATATATAAAAGAAATTAATAAACAGAATACGATATCAATCTAAATCATCGTGAACATGCAAACACCACAAATATCGTCCAAAATAGATACAATATGTATCATATAAGTACATACATTCTTAAAATATAAAAAAAAGCTACTCTAGCTCGGTCCAGCTCCTCCACCTCTGATAATCGCCGTAATCTGGCGCATCTGCTCCTCGGCGCAGCCTTGAGTCATCAAAAACTCGACCAATGAAGGAGCGGACTGTGCGGGGGTCTGCGCGGGATGTGGAGCTGCAAGAGTGGTCTGCGCAACTGCAGCCGAGGTAGTGGCTTGCGGAGCCGCAGCCGAAGGAGATGCATGTGGAGCCGCAGCCGAAGTACCTTGTCGCATCTGTTCAATTTTGTGTGTAATAAATGAGTAAGAATTGTGTATGAGTTAAATTCGTATCATTATTAGGTTATCGCGAAACCCCAATCTAAGATTAATTCTACAACAAAATAAGCTCAGCCTACTAATATTGAATATGTTACTATCTATAATATAATATAATATTTTACTATTTAGTAGTAGACATACCACCATCTCCTTCAACTCCTGGACGGTGGTCTTCAAGGTAGGAACATCTTGCTCTAGACGTCGCTCACGGGGGTAGGGGAAGTAACCGCCGGAGTAAAATCCAACCTCATATGGGCCCTACTAGGACCCATTCCCCGGCCTCTCTCCCAACCTCCGTGGTGCCCTCCGCGTGCGGCGTCTAGGACTGGGGTTAGCAGCATCGAGTCATTCTGTCTAGTAAAATCGATCCGCGATGCCTCTGCCCGCTCCACCACCCGCTCCTACACCCACATTAACCAGTAAAATATAAGTATATCATTTAAATTTGAACTTTTCAAAACAAAAATTTCAAACCTGTTAGAATAAATATTAACACTTACGCAATACTCCTGGGTAGCGGTGTCGGGGAATCGAAGCTCGCCCGTGGAGGGATCTGTCGAAGTGCCGTAGACGGCAAGATACGCGGTCAGCACGCTCGGTGTACCACCCTACGCCAGGGTCTGAGCTCTCTGCAATTCGCAAAAAAATTACATATATTATAAAATAACTCTTAATATTACATTATATCACAAAGGCCGGTCTATTGTAATTTACCGATGCCTCCATGGCACGAGTAATATTCCTCGAGCCACCTGTATAAGTGGGGCGATCCCTCTTCGCCGACTTTCTATTCTCTTTATTTTGATCGGCATGTTTCTGCACAACACATTCAGATTTAGTTTTCTAATTAAGCAACACAAAAAAATAAATTATATACTAAACAATGAATTAAATTTAAAATACAAACCTGTTTGCGCCGAGAGTCGAAATATTGGCACAAAAGAGGCCATGTACTACGTCGACTCTCGCAAAGGCCGGCGTATGTAGGAGAGCCCCTCTCTCTGCCTCGGGGGTCGCCATCCACAGGGAATAGCAGTCGATCTTCAGCTCTTTCCTATTGTATCGGACCTTTGATTGCATGTTCTTCATCAGGCCATGGTACAGAGCGTGAAGATCGAGCACTCTCTCAGGGTGATCAGGGTCGGGTACAGGCTGAAAGTCGTAATCCAACTGCAAATACAAAAAAAATAATGTTATTAAATTGCAAGTGTTAAATAATACTAAATATATTGGGTAAGTCAAATGAAAATATATATTAATACCCGAGCCTGATCCTAGAAGTGGGCAAATGAGCGCCGGTGCTGGTCGCCCCACTCAACGTGAAGTGGATACTTCTTCACGAGACGACTCTCATTCCCCATATACTGGCCGAAACTCTAGGTATAATCGCCGGTATAGTGATAATCAGGGGTAAAGAAGAGGGGGAATGATGCCTCTCCCTAGCTCTGATGGGCCTCAGCCTGTGGGACTGATTCGGGCCTCGAGTCCCCCTCTCGGGATGGGGATGCCCTGCATCTACAAGAAATATCAAGACAATCAATATTAAGACAAAGTGGTATTATGAAATCAAGGTTTAACAAAAATTGAAGTGTGATATATACGTCCGGCGACAGAAACACGAGCCTGGGCCCGGGCAGCAGCACGAGCGGGATGATGGTTCCTCCGTTGAGGAACAGCCGGTGACCCGGACTTGGACGCATCCCCCTCCAACTAGAAATAAACATCAATAAAATTACATGAAGTTCATGTTTATTATTAAAGGATATGTAAAATGAATAAATATTTTTTATTTATTTATACTAACCTGCAGACTGAGTGGAGGGTATGTAAGTGACGGGAGTGGCCCCTGCACCAGACATGGACGCACCACATATAATTAGACAATCAAACATTGACTATATAAGTAATTGCAAAAAGAATGTGTATATCAATAATATAACATTCTAAATCAACATGTATACACTATAGGATATATAAACATACTCGCAGGTGCGGTGGTACCTCTGCCCGAGATGTGGAGGCACCACCTACAGCTAAACAATTAAAAAATGATTATCTAAGTACGTAAGAGCAAAAAAAATGTATGTATATTTATGATATAGCATTTTAAATCAATATGCATGCACTATAAGATATATAAACATACCTGGAGGTGCGGGAGTGGCCTGTGTCCCTGCTGTGGACGCACCACCAACAGCTAGACAATCAAACATTGACTATATAAGTAATTTTGATATAAATATGCATGTATATCTATAATATTACATTCAAAATGAATATGCGTGCAATATACCTGGAGGTATGGCAAAGTCCACACGGAAGGAGGCATCCGAAGGGGTCTCCGATCAGGGTGCAAGACCGGCCCTCTGAAGCTCCTTACTCAGCTCTTCTGGCGGCAGAAAGTGCCTCAGCCTCTGCCGCGGCTGGAGCTCCTGCCACCCCTCGCTGCTCCCGTCATCGTTAGCAAATCTAGATAAAACGGTTCGTGGACGCATTAGACAATCATTACATATGCATGCTATATATGTATAGATCGTAAAATGTGAAGTAATAATATAATATTACTGATAACCTTTTTCGTTTTGTGGACTCATTAGACATATCTACTTAGATTTCATTATCGATATCATTTCTAACCCACGTAACTTCATGATTAGACGAAGACAACCCGTCTTTTGAAACAGACGGTCGGAGCACTCTAAGTCTTCTCTCTTCTTCATCCTCATCACTGTCCTTAAATTCTGGGATATCGTAAACATCCCTGGGTTTCCAACGGCATACGACACTCTATCTCGGATGCTTTAAACACTGTGAGTAGTATACTTGGAACGCTTGGTTCGGAAAGATAAACGGATCGTCCTGACGGTAAAATTGAAGTGTGTTCACACTGGTCAATCTGTAACAACCGAGCCCAATGCTACTAGTTTCTGTTACCGTATGAATGGTGTGTGGTATTTATTTCATCGTCTTGCTTGACTGTTGCTAGTTATAAATTTTACCCCGTCAATTCAATTCTGCACATAACAATTTAAGGTATTTAAAATAAAATTAAAAATACTTGTTATGGCCTGCTCGACACCCCTAACACTGTGGTAGCGTCCTTGCACCGTGTTCTCGTCCCGTTCAGTAAAACGGACGTGCTTGGACGGCTACGCGTACGTGCGTGCGTCCGTTTTGGGGGTATGCTTTTGATTGTAAAATACTTCATTTTAATTTTTGGATCCAGCCTATAATTTTCTTATTTCAATTTCAAATTTTTAGACCCGACCCGGACGCAATTCGGAAATATTTTACATTTGCGCCAAATCCTAATTTCTAATTTTTTTATACCGTCGAATATAAATTAAACCCCAGAATATGTATTTTTTTCCATTTCCCTACAATCTTTTACAATTTTAAAACCCCACGCTACCTTTCCCCTTAAATCTTTCACAAAAAATTTTAACAACCAATCCCCATCATTCTTTAACCTCCCCAGGCCCCACAATTTCTCGTTATCTCTCCCTTTCTCTTTCTCTTTCTCTCTCTTCTCTTTTCCTCTCTCCTCACATCACGACGAAATTCTTTCTCCTCCCCGTTTCTCTCTCCTCTCGATCTCTCACTTCCTCTCTATCTCTCTCCTCTCACAATCTTTCTCTCTCTCTCTCTCTACCCGTCTCTCTCTTTCTCTCTCTCCCCGATATATATTTTCTCCTTCCTCGATTTCTTTTTCACAGAACCCACCTTCGCAGAACCCTAGCCGTCTCGTCCTCCCTCGCCTTTGCCCCAACGCCGACGCCATCATTGCCGGCCTCGTCGCCTCCTCGCCCTCGGCACTTCCGCCACATCACCTTCCTTCTTCCTCCTCTCCCCGAGTACCCTGCATGCCGCAGCACGTCGTGGGATCGCCGCTGGCGATCTTCATCCGTTCCTTGGCCTCATGAGCACCCTCCTCGGTGAGTATAGCATCCCTCTCCCCTTCTCCTTTCTTCTTCTTTCCTTCCTTCTTCTCTGTTCTTATTTTTTTGTGATCTGTGGATTGTCGCTGTCATTGTAGGCTATCCGCCGGAGCTCCGTCGATGTGGTCGACGATCACAACCTCTCCACAGATCATCGTGAGCACCCTCTTCTCCATCCTCCTTCCCTTCTTTCTTCTTGATTCTTCTTTTATCGTTGCATGCATTCTTGAATATTGTAGATTCACTGTTTTTTGGGTTCGCCGGAATCCGGCCGTGCCAGCGACGTGTCCCGACGATCCAGCGATGTATTCTGACCTGTGTGGTTCCACTGTTTGTCGTTCGGACTTATTCCGTAAACCGTGCGCACGTCGCGAGATTTCCCCGCCGACGTGTAATGTTCCGTTTTCCCGATTCGCGACCCGTCGAGACAAGTGAAACTTGCTACATGCTATTTTAAACTATTCATATGCTAAATTAATTATTTCCTGTTAAGTCCCTAATTAGAATTGATAGAAGTAGATTTCAAGATTAACCGTATAAAGTACCGTTACACATTTTATAATTCCGGACTTGAAGCTTAATCTTGCACCTGATTAGTTATAACTAACAATCACCTGTACATGATAGATCACATTGTTTATTGCCATGATCCCCTTTATCCAGTTTAGCCTATCAGACATCCATGTGCAACTCAAACCGGTCTAATTACAACTGCATCCATTAAACAGATTATACATGTCGTCGCATCCAGATTTATTAACATGTTTTTCTGCATTCATATCTATCATACTGTATTCTCATAATGCTGACACTGTCTGTTAAACACCACTGATAACTGTACAACTAGTTAATTGAATCTGCTTATTGCTTAATTCATTGCTTAGATCATGTTGTTGATAACCATGCTTGATTATGTAACTGATTATGAGCACACCCATGATATCGTTTACATCTTGACATGACTTGCTACATACATATTGATTGACCCGACATGGTACCGTATACTGCTTGACTTGACCTGATGTACCATGACCTGACCCGTTACCTGATCTTGTGTCTAATGCCAACAAACCTGATATGTAGTCCTCACGGACCGTTCCTGTTGTCTATCCAGACAAACCTGCTTACCCGATCTTGTGTTGGCATTAATTCTTGATTACTGAATACTTGACTTGACATACACATATAACTTGGGGGTATGGGGAAATCAAAGGTGAAACCTGACTTGTAACTCAACAGTTCGCTACTTGTTCTGATCAGTTTTAGAGGCTAGGCCAGCATTGGGATGATGCTGCTGACAATATTCATCTGTACACATTCCTGTTTTAGTGCCTAGCGGCATGTCTCGGTTTCAGCCCAAGAATCTGGACCGTGGTCCCGGGTATGCACGGGATACTATTGAGTTATATCGATGATTCATCAATTTGATTTCAAAGTCTTTAGAACAGAAAACCTGATAGAACAGTTTAGTTTACTCAATGCACACTACCCTACACTGCCTTGACTTACATTACTGTTACACCTGATTTTCATTCATGTTTATATTATATTGCCTGTTACCCTGTTTATATTTTATTACTTGATGACATGACGCGCTGACGTCTGGGTTTTGCATGGCCCAGATTCCGTACCTTTGCTGCAGTCCGAGCAGGAGTACTTCAGCCAGCAGGCTGAGCTGTGAGTTTCAGTAGTAGCTAGTTCAGTTATTTTTCTGCAGTTTATTCCTGACGTGAGCCCGCATTATGGGACATACATTCCAGTTATTGTGTATTGGATCTTTTGCTTCCGCACCTTTATTATTCTTGACTCATGTTATTTGGTTCATGGACATGTTTTAGATGGTTTTATTTTTGTTCTTGATATCTCTACAGCCGTAATGTGATTGTGGATGGATGCTTCCTACCCACAGGTAGCATGGTTGGCTATGTCACGTGCCCATTTTAGCGTACTCTGGAAAGCGGGGCGTGACATGGTTCTTTTGGTATCAGAGCCATAGGTTAGTCGGGTTGATTCTTTTGTAGTTGGGTATTGTACCCAATACACGAATCAGAATACCCGTGTTTAGGAAACATGTCCTGCCACCTTGCCGTTTTACCGTTCTTGAATCAAGTTCTCCCTGATTATATCTTTTACGAAGTGCAAACTTCCTTTGCATATCAACTCGAAACCTGATTCCGTGTTATCTCTAGGACTTATGCGACTTGGATGGAGTTATGTAATTGTGGCTATGATATCGCGGCATAGTTACAATGCGGTACTCTATTTAAGTAACTTGGAGTTCTAGCCTTGATCTAAATTTTGAATCTGTTATCATGCTAATGTTGGGTGTTTTGATTTCAGGAATATGGCAGATAAAAATTTGAAGACGTACCAAAGGCGTGTGGACGAAGCCGCCATGCTTGGAGTGATAAGGGGAATACTGGAGAATCAAAAGAGACAGACCGAGCTGATCCAGCAGCAAGCGGAATCATTTCAGGAAGGTTTGCGGACCGTTCAGCAGTCCGTAGACAAGGTTGAAGCTAAACCAGTTGATCGAGTAGGGACCGTAGCAGATTTCAGGCGTTTGGGTCCGTCTGCATTTACTGGTTTGGAGGAGCCGTTGCCAGTGGAGCGGTGGCTAGTTGACACAGAGAACTTGCTTATTGCGGCACAGATTCCAGATGAGAAAAGAGTTGATGTGGTACGCATTCAGTTAGTGGACTACGCCTGAGAATGGTGGCTTGTAGAGGAGACCCGCTTGCCCAAGCCGATCAAGTGGGCGGATTTTTCGAAGAGTTTCCTAGAGAAGTTCTTCCCGCGGACTGCACGGGAGGAAATGGAAGAGAAGTTCATCGGGCTAAGGCAGAATGGAGCACCCGTGGATGTGCATGCAGCAGAATGGACAAGACTCAGCAGATTCGCTGGACCTTTAGTTGCCAACGATGCAGACAGGGCACGGAGGTTCATGCGCAGCTTGGATGTGGACATCCAGAGGCAGATTGTCTCCCTGGATTTGACCACTTTCTCACAGGTTCTTACGGCAGCTCGAGAACAGCAAAGCCTATCAGGAAAGACTGGGAGTTCACAGCAGATAGCAGTTGCGGTAAGGAAGCCGACATTTGTACCAAACCGAGCTCATGGTCGCAGAGGTATTCCAGTGGACCGTCGTGGCGTAGCACCAATGAAGAAGCATGCTGTGGTTGACTAGAGAAAGAGCGTGACTTGTAACGACTGCAATTTACCTGGCCACGTGCAAAAGGATTGTCGTAGGAGGCAAGGACTCTGTTTAGTTTGTGGAGCGGCAGATCACACTGTTAACTTATGTCCGTCGAAGCTTCGTACAAGGGATGATATCCAGAAGCCTCCGCAGAAACCGTTTCAGGGACAGAAGCAGCTGACTCAAGGACCTAATCAGGCTCGAGCTTTTACCTTGACAGCTGAGGAAGCTAAGGCGTCAGGAGAAGTCGTTTCAGGTATTCTACTCGTTCATGGTTTTCCTGCATTAGCGTTATTTGATTCTGGTGCATCCCATTGTTTTATATCATCCAAGTTTATTACTATACACTCGATTACCTGCACGACCCTGTCTAGTTTCTGGGACATACACACTGGGAATGGGAAAATCATATCTAGTAGGGAATGTAAAGATTGTACAGTTGTTGTTTGCGGACGGGAGCTTTTTGCAGATTTCTTGGTGATTGATACGGGCAGCTATGAAGTCGTCTTGGGAATGGATTTTCTTGGCACTTTCCACGCTCACATTGATTGTAGGGCAAAGAAAGTAATTTTCCAGATTCCCGGACATCCCGAGTTTACCTTCATTGGAGGAAGCAGTTCTGTCGGGCCAGTCGAGTTTAGGGCTAAGCCGACAAATGATATTCTTGCAGCAATGGAGGTTGATAGAAGTGAAGAGCCAGCTGTTGTTCGTGATTTTATGGACGTGTTTGAAGATATATCGGGATTACCGCCGAAGCGAGACGTGGAGTTCACAATTGATCTCATTCCTGGTGCAGCGCCAGTTTCTAAAGCGTATTATCCAATGGCACCAGTGGAGTTGGAAGATGTCAAGAAACAGGTTGCCGAATTGCTTGAAAAGGGTTGGATTCGAAGCAGTAACTCGTCTTGTGGAGCTCCAGTTCTTCTAGTTAAGAAGAAAGATGGCACAAGAAGGATGTGCATCGACTATCGAGAATTAAACCGGGTGACTATTAAGAACAAGTACTCGATCCCTCGCATTGGCGAACTTTTTGAGCAGCTTAGTGGCGCGAGGGTATTCTCGAAGCTGGATTTGCGATCCGGATATCATCAGGTCCGAGTGAAAGCAGAAGATATTTGCAAGACGGCGTTCCGAACTCGGTATGGACATTACGAGTACTCAGTGATGCCCTTCGGAGTGACGAATGCGCCGGCGATATTCATGGACTTGATGAACCGAATCTTTTCACCATTTTTGGACCAGTTTATTATGGTATTCATTGATGATATTCTAGTTTACTCGAAGAGTTTTGAAGAACATGCTGAGCATTTGAAGATCGCACTGCAGACGTTGAGACAGGAGAAGTTGTATGCGAAGATGAGTAAGTGCGAGTTTTGGCTGGAGGAAGTAAAGTTTTTGGGGCATGTTGTGTCTGGCGATGGAATCACCGTCGATCCAGAAAAGATTGTAGCAGTTCGAGATTGGCCGATTCCAAAGAATGTTGCTGAGATAAGAAGTTTCCTTGGACTGGCCGGATACTACAGAAGATTTTGTTAGTGTATATGCCCTAGAGGCCATTACTGTATCATACTAGTTTGTATATTACTTAATGGATGCTTGGGATATTCACCTTGTATATACAATCTTGCTCAAAATAGTAGTATGCTACTTGGTTTGTCTCTACTTCAATGTGTACTTGTGTTTATTTTACTATATCACTTATACGCATTAGTAGAGCCCTTAGGATCTTTGCTTGATTACCAGCGTTGTGATGGCAGTCACACTAGTGGGGGCTGGGTAATCTATAAGTACATCCTTATACAGGTCCCTAGTCGCAGGACTATCGAGACAGGGCATCGATACTCCGGAGTAGACTAGCGTATGCGCTTCTCATCCCAGTGTGGGAGATGGTCTGTCCCACAGCCATCAGTACGTCGTACTGGAGATAGTATACGGGTGCTCGTTGGGTTACGAGTACACTGGACAGGACTCGTCGGGAACTGACAGGTTGGTATTATACCTATCGTCAGTCATCAGTTCCCAGGTGACATGAGTACAGCTTAGTCCGCTGACTTGACACTGGCACTTCGCCTCGAGTATGTTCCCACTGCACTTTGATCACTACCCTACCACGGCTCAAAGGAGTCGTGCAAACAGGTGGTGGTTGGGTGCAGTCCCGAAGCACTTGGAGGCAGTGACGGTTAGACAGGATTCGTCTCTCCCGGTATTGGGGGTTGACATCGCGCTGTGTCTAGGAGAGCCATTACACAAGTAGTCCCTGGCCAGGGCAAACGAGATATACTGGTAGGTTTCCAGTGTTATCTCAGGGTGTTTTGGGCTTCGCTCCGGCACGACTTGTACCGCTATTGGGGGACTGACGTTTACCTCCCCTAGGCCCGCCATGCGATGTATCAGACGAACAGACCGGACTGTACGGAGACTGTCACATTCAGACTCAGTAGGAGTACAGATGGGGTTTCACCTCGTCAGCCTTCTTGTCGACATCTACCTGGGGACCGTTACGCACAGCTAGTGCCGCTTGCGGTCTGTGGTTAAACCCACTGCCAGCGTAGTGTCGAGTCTTTAGAGTCCCACACAGAGGGTATTCGCCTATGGGCAAAACAGAGTAGAGGTCGCATGGTTTTGCGACAGGGTCCGTTCTCATCCGCGCACTTGTGCACGTTTGGAGTCCGGACAGATTTTACCAGCGGGCTCTGGTTTGAGCCGGATACTGGTATAGTATTTGGGGTTGCTTTTATCTCTCAGTATTCATGTTCCTCGGAACAAGAATGCAGGTGTGTATGCACAGTTATTTGAGGAGGAGGAAGATGATTTCCATTAGGGTTTCGGAACGGGTGCGTATGCACAGTTGACAGTCGTCTTTTTCCAAACCCTAATGGATTTATATTATATCATTTAATAATATATATTAAAATGAAATTGTGTTATGGTTAGTTTTTGTTGACTGGTTGACCATGGTTGACTTGTTGACCATGGTTGAACTTTTGACCATTATCATTACAAATGAAAGATGCTCTTTGATTCTAGCAAATTCATTTAATGCTTGTAATGATATTAGTCATTCTAAACTATCCATCAACCTTTTCATTTTGATTATTATTATTTGATAATTCATTTTCTTTTTTGCATTATGGTTGTAAGAAAGGAAATGAAAGCTCATTCTATCATATTCATTCTCTCTCTTCACTTCATCTTCTTCTTCCTCTAGTCAAGAGAAACCTTCTCATGTGTTGAGAATCCTTCTCTTGAAAAACAAAAGCAAACCCTAGACACTCTCTACTCACTCTAGGATCAAGGGTCTAGCAAGCCGGCGATTCTAGTTCACTCCAAGTACGAGAAAGAGCCCAAAGGTTGAGCCTTCGAGGTGGATCCATCTTCGACGGGAGAAGGCGACAAAGGAGAACCATCAACCTCTACAAAGTTTGAAGACGAAGGAGTTCAAGTCTAGGTATAACCATCTTCATCCGAGCAGCTAAACTTCTTTAGCTAGGTTGCTAGTTTTAGTTTAGACAACGATCCCGACCTAGTTTAGTCCATGTTGCCTCTTGCGATAAAAATTTGATTTTTATACCGTTTCCGCCTCCCCGAAAGAACCGGGGGTCGCAACGTGGACTTACAGTGGTATCAGAGCCTAACTAAACTTAAACTAGCTTGGTAGTGAAGTGTAACGAAGTTCGGAACCGTAAAAAACCCAAAAACCGTATTTTTCAAAACCTGAGTTTCTGTTGAAATTTTTTGGGCTCAAAATGAAAAAATTTATATTTGTAAAATCATCTCAGGGTTTTCTAAAAACACCCATGAAAAACGATCCAGTGTTGAGCTCAAAGCGCCGCGCATCCGCGGCACGAGGTAGGCTCGTGCCGCGGAACCGCCGCGCTTTGTCGTCTTCTGCGCGTCGTTTTTCGTGCAGTGTCTGTAGGTGTTGGTTTTGGGATTTTTGAGATATATTATATGTGCCCAGATTTTCCAGAAAAGAAATTTCCTTTTGGGGTCCTATAATTCCGTATTTTTCCGAACTTCACTGCACTTTAACTATGATGGTTATATCTGTAATGTTTGCATGTATTGAACGTCGGCTAATCGCTATAAGACGATTAGTCGGGGTTATACATGATCTGTAATGTGCTGGAATGTGTATATGAATGTGTTGGACAGTCGCGGGTGAATAGCCGGGGTGGATGTGAGATGAGCTTTTGTTTTTCTTTCATTCATTGTAAATGTAAATTGATGTAATAATATTATTTGTTTGGCCGCACAACCGGGTCGGGGTTGTAGCCGTCATTGTATAATTATTTTTACTGTTTTTGCTCCTAGGTTAGACCCATGGAGGGGTGCACAAACTACCGGGTATGCCGAAGTGTCGAGTGGCCTACTCATGGAGATGAGGGAGGTTGCTACGCTTCGGGTACTTGACGGGTAGTTTGCCGCACCCGTAGGGGTCTTGGGTGGGGTATTTGGCTATTCACCGCGACCGTGTTATCCGCTTTTCGTTTCAGGCTCGAAAGGATTGCGGATTGCTAGTATATCCAATGCATTCATCTGTGATCTGTAATGTCTACTATTGCTATATCTATAACTATTTAGGCGTTGCTTATGTTTTACAGACGCGCTAGCCCAGCCCCCGCTCTGTCGTTAGTTAAGTAACCTAACGGGTAATGACGGGGCCCAGTGGCGAATGCGAATGGCATAAGCGTACGTCATATTTTGGTTGTTTTCTGCAATGGTAGGATTAAATGATGGGACGCATTAAAAGTACTAATGCAAGAATATCACGCATTAAAAGAACTAATGCAAGATAATAAACCAAGTTAAAGTCGTTGGAACACTTTCGAAAAACCACTCGGTTCTTTTCAAAACTAACTTTTAAAATGCGGAGCTTGAGCCACTCCATTTAAAAGCTATCTCGTTCCATCGACCAAATCAAGTTCACTACGTTCACGGTTTTGCCAAAACCATTCGTAGCCCTCCGTCGTTTCGTATGAATATTCAAATAGTATTCAAGCTGTGTTTGTTGACCTTCGTCAAGGCATAGTGATTGGTAGCTGTTAAGTATTCATATGTAGCATAGATAGATGCGTTGGTTTGGGACACTCACATTACCTTGTTGACCTTCGTCAAGGGTATATGCGGGTGGATTCAAATTAACCTGGATAATGACGGGCAGAACTTGACATGTGACTTATGATTTGTTGACCTTCGTCAAGGTCATAAGAGCATGGGGCAAAAATCCACATCGGGAGTTTCATAAGTACTGAAACTTGCTAGATTTGCATACCATTTGGAGTGTGGTGATTCTGGTAGGATTCCTTCAGTTTCGTCACGCGATGATATTTGGATCCCGATCCTACTGTGAGTATATGCTACTCCTCGGGAAATTTCTCACTTAACGATCAATGCTATAAACGTAGTAGGTGCCTAGAAAGGTGTTAGCGGGGCTACGCCCCCAGGGAAAAGAGGTTCTTTAATTAAGGAACTTCGCGAAAGCGTTGGAAAACCTCCCTCGAAGTACCGACACCAGCCTGGCTGAACGGTTAAGCAAGTATTGTACGGTGGGATTGATCCTGACTAATTCTTCCTTTATGGTTTGAGGAGGGATTCGAGAAACAGTGGGAGCCATCCTGTTTAGACAAATTAAAAACCACTCTAAACTTGCAAGAGCATCATGCTGAGTGTTTCTTCTTCTCTCTCCTAATTGCAGCGACCAATCAACATGACTGGACTTAAGTTACTCCTAGATAAAAACAAACTGACAGGGCCAAACTACAAAGATTGGCTCAGGAATGTCAAGATAGCAATCACTTATGACAAGCTGGGGTATCTTCTTACCACCAAAGCTCCCCCTGTCCCTGGTCCAACTTCCAGCGTCGCGGATAAGGAAATCCGCAAGACTTGGGAGATTGATAGCGCGAAGGCCAAGTGCCTCCTGCTTGCCTCGATGGACAACGAACATCAGAGGAGGCATGAGAATATGGACATGGAGTCCATATTGCTTCATACAAAAGAACTGTATGGAGAGCAATCACGTATCGCAAGATACGAAGCGTCGAAAAAGTTGTTTTCGACAAGAATGGCCGTCGGATCATCAGTAGCCGAGCACGTGCTAAAGATGATCGGCTACATTGAGGAGCTCGCTGACCTAGGGATCACATTGGAGAGTGAGCTATATACGGATATAGTTCTCCAGTCCCTTCCTTCCACTTACGCCCAGTTTATAATGAATTTCAACCTACAAGAAAAGGAGGTTGAACTTTCAGAGCTCCTCAACCTGCTGAGGAGCGCAGAGGGCACCCTACAGAAAGGTAGGGAAACATCCACTTTGTTTGTAGGAGGATCATCTTCTTCTAGGTCCAAGGCGAAAGCCAAGGGAAAGAAGAAGAAAGCCCCCGCCAAACCAAGGGGCGGTGTTAGTAAAGTGGATACGAAGGGAAAAGGAAAAGCAACAAAGATAGCGGGGAAGCTTGTGGATAAGGAAGAATGCTTCTTTTGTCATAAGAAAGGACACTGGAAGAATGATTGCAGGGCCTGGAAGGCCAGAACACAGGAATTGAAGCAGGTTGCAGCTTCAGCTTCAGGTGTGTATGTTATTGAAAACTGTCTTTCTATAAACTCTACTTCCTGGGTATTGGATACCGGATCAGGATCTCATATCTGTAATTCTTTGCAGGCGTTGAGAAACCGTAGTGTTTTGAAAGCAGGTGACATGACCCTCAGAGTTGCAAACGGAGCTAGCATGGATGCTAAAGCCGTGGGGGACTATCACCTGGGAATGTCAGATGGACATGTTTTGGTTTTGCGTAATTGCTTTTTTGTACCCAACGCAACTTGTAATATCATTTCTGTATCTTTAGTTTCTAAAGAAGGTTATGAATTTGCGTTTGTAAATAATGTTGTAAACATTCGCCTTAATCAAGTTTTGATTGGGTCAGGTACTTTGAGTAATGGTATATACGTATTGAACCAACCACAGGTTTTTAATGTCCAGAATACACACAAAAGAAAGTCTCCAGAAATAAACCAGACTTTCTTATGGCATTGTAGATTGGGTCACATCAATGAGAGAAGGTTGACGAAGTTACATACAGAAGGGTATTTGAATGCGTTCGAATATCAGTCGTATGCCACTTGTCAATCCTGTCTCAAGGGAAAGATGACAAAGACTCCATTTACTGGACATGGAGAAAGAGCGAGCGAGCTCTTGGGACTCGTACACAGTGACGTGTGCGGTCCAATGTCTACACATGCCCGAAGCGGACATTCTTACTTCATTACTTTTACGGATGACTTCTCAAGGTACGGTTATGTTTTCTTAATGAAACATAAGTCCGAGGCTTTTGAAAAAATTCCAGGAGTATAAGAATGAAGTAGAGAAACAGACCGGCAAAAGTATTAAGATTCTAAGATCGGATCGAGGTGGAGAATACTTAAGTGCCGAATTCCTGAATTACTTAAAAGAGAATGGTATTCTCTCTCAGCTTACTCCTCCATACACTCCGCAACATAACGGTGTATCGGAGAGACGGAACCGAACCCTATTGGATATGGTTCGGTCCATGATGAGTAACGCTGAGTTGCCGCGATCATTCTGGGGATATGCAATAGAAGCAGCTGCGTATCTCTTGAACAAGGCTCCCACCAAGACTGTGCCTACCACCCCTTATGAGATGTGGACTGGGAAGAAACCCTGTCTCAAGTATCTTAAAGTATGGGGATGTCCAGCTTTTGTAAAAAGGCAGCATGCGGACAAGCTTGAGGCACGTTCGGTACAGTGTAAGTTTGTGGGATACCCAAGGAACTCCAGGGGGTATCTTTTCTATTCCGCTGAGGAATAAAAGGTTTTTGTTTCTCAGCATGCCCGCTTCTTGGAAACTGAGTTTTTGGAAACCCAGATAAGTGGGAGCACAATAGAACTGGAAGAAGTTCCAGAACCACAGACTGTTACTGAAAGTTTGGTGGAACCAGAGGGTTCAACAGAACAGGACATTCCTACGCCGCTCCGCAGAAGTAGTAGGCAGTCTCATCCGCCCGAGAGATACTACGGTTTTCTCATAGACGGGGATAGAGAGGATTGCATCATAGATTATGATGAGCCTACTAGCTTCCAGCAGGCCGTTCAGAGCATTGACTCAGTGAAATGGCTGGATGCAATGCGGACAGAAATGGAGTCCATGTACACCAACAAGGTATGGACGTTGGACATTGCTCCAGACGGGGTAAAACCCGTAGGATGCAAGTGGATCTTCAAAAGGAAGATTGGTGTAGATGGACAGGTTGAGACCTATAAAGCTAGGCTGGTAGCAAAGGGTTTTCGTCAAAGACCTGGCTTGGACTATGACGAAACCTTCTCTCCAGTAGCCATGCTGAAATCCATTCGGATCCTTCTTGCCATCGCTGCCTTCCACGATTATGAGATCTGGCAAATGGACGTAAAGACAGCTTTTCTAAATGGAAATTTAGAGGAGTGTGTCTATATGGACCAGCCAGAGGGCTTCATTCAGAGTGGGAGCAGCGGAAAGGTGTGCAAGTTGCTTAAGTCCATCTATGGACTAAAGCAGGCATCGCGGAGTTGGAACATCTGCTTTGATGAGACGGTCAAAGAATTTGGCTTTATCAAAAATCCAGATGAACCATGCATCTACAGTAGATTTGTAGCGAGAACTGTAGTATTCCTCGTTTTATACGTGGATGACATTCTCTTAATAGGAAATGACATTCCTATGCTACAATCTGTCAAGGGGTTCTTGTCACAAAGGTTCTCCATGAAAGACCTGGGTGATGCCTCATACATCCTGGGGATCCGGATCCATCGTGATAGATCCAAGAGGATATTGGGACTTTCTCAGTCCAGGTACATTGACACCATAGTGAAGAGATTCAGTATGGAAGATTCCAAGCGCGGTAACCTACCGGCTTGTCACGGGATCACCCTCTCTAAAGAGATATCTCCCAAGACTGATTTGGAGAGGGATCGCATGTCTATTATACCCTACGCTTCTGCGGTAGGCTCTATAATGTATGCGATGTTGTGTACCAGACCGGATGTAGCTTATGCACTGAGTGTGGTAAGCCGGTATCAGTCAAACCCTGGGGAGAAACACTGGATAGCGGTAAAGAACATTCTCAAGTACCTGAGAAGGACTAAGGAGATGTTTTTGGTGTATGGCGGAAAAGACCTCCAGATCGAGGCTTTTGCTGACTCCAGCTTCCAGAGTGACAAGGATGATTCCAAGTCCATGTCGGGCTTTGTCTTTACCCTCAATGGAGGGGCGGTGTGTTGGAAGAGTTCCAAACAGGAAACCGTTGCAGACTCGACGATGGAAGCGGAATACATCGCTGCATCTGATGCCGCAAAAGAAGCTGTCTGGATGAGGAAGTTCTTGAAAGAACTTCAGGTGGTTCCGTCCATTGTTGATCCAATACCTCTGTATTGCGACAACAATGGGGCTATAGCTTTAGCGAAGGAACCCAGGTCCCATCAGAGATCCAGGCACATCTTGAGGCGGTATCACCTGATCAGGGAGATCGTGGATCGCAAGGAGATCGAGGTTCGGAGAGTTGCTTCAGAAGACAACACTGCAGATCCATTCACCAAGGCCCTGCCCCAGACTCAGTTCGAGCGGCTGATCGAGATGATAGGTCTTCGATACGCCAGTACATGGCCTTAGTGCAAGTGGGAGATTGTTAGTGTATATGCCCTAGAGGCCATTACTGTATCATACTAGTTTGTATATTACTTAATGGATGCTTGGGATATTCACCTTGTATATACAATCTTGCTCAAAATAGTAGTATGCTACTTGGTTTGTCTCTACTTCAATGTGTACTTGTGTTTATTTTACTATATCACTTATACGCATTAGTAGAGCCCTTAGGATCTTTGCTTGATTACCAGCGTTGTGATGGCAGTCACACTAGTGGGGGCTGGGTAATCTATAAGCACATCCTTATACAGTCCCTAGTCGCAGGACTATCGAGACAGGGCATCGATACTCCGGAGTAGACTAGCGTATGCGCTTCTCATCCCAGTGTGGGAGATGGTCTGTCCCACAGCCATCAGTACGTCGTACTGGAGATAGTATACGGGTGCTCGTTGGGTTACGAGTACACTGGACAGGACTCGTCGGGAACTGACAGGTTGGTATTATACCTATCGTCAGTCATCAGTTCCCAGGTGACATGAGTACAGCTTAGTCCGCTGACTTGACACTGGCACTTCTCCTCGAGTATGTTCCCACTGCACTTTGATCACTACCCTACCACGGCTCAAAGGAGTCGTGCAAACAGGTGGTGGTTGGGTGCAGTCCCGAAGCACTTGGAGGCAGTGACGGTTAGACAGGATTCGTCTCTCCCGGTATTGGGGGTTGACATCGCGCTGTGTCTAGGAGAGCCATTACACAAGTAGTCCCTGGCCAGGGCAAACAAGATATACTGGTAGGTTTCCAGTGTTATCTCAGGGTGTTTTGGGCTTCGCTCCGGCACGACTTGTACCGCTATTAGAGGACTGACGTTTACCGCCCCCTAGGCCCGCCATGCGATGTATCAGACGAACAGACCGGACTGTACGGAGACTGTCACATTCAGACTCAGTAGGAGTACAGATGGGGTTTCACCTCGTCAGCCTTCTTGTCGACATCTACCTGGGGACCGTTACGCACAGCTAGTGCCGCTTGCGGTCTGTGGTTAAACCCACTGCCAGCGTAGTGTCGAGTCTTTAGAGTCCCACACAGAGGGTATTCGCCTATGGGCAAAACAGAGTAGAGGTCGCATGGTTTTGCGACAGGGTCCGTTCTCATCCGCGCACTTGTGCACGTTTGGAGTCCGGACAGATTTTACCAGCGGGCTCTGGTTTGAGCCGGATACTGGTATAGTATTTGGGGTTGCTTTTATCTCTCAGTATTCATGTTCCTCGGAACAAGAATGCAGGTGTGTATGCACAGTTATTTGAGGAGGAGGAAGATGATTTCCATTAGGGTTTCGGAACGGGTGCGTATGCACAGTTGACAGTCGTCTTTTTCCAAACCCTAATGGATTTATATTATATCATTTAATAATATATATTAAAATGAAATTGTGTCATGGTTAGTTTTTGTTGACTGGTTGACCATGGTTGACTTGTTGACCATGGTTGAACTTTTGACCATTATCATTACAAATGAAAGATGCTCTTTGATTCTAGCAAATTCATTTAATGCTTGTAATGATATTAGTCATTCTAAACTATCCATCAACCTTTTCATTTTGATTATTATTATTTGATAATTCATTTTCTTTTTTGCATTATGGTTGTAAGAAAGGAAATGAAAGCTCATTCTATCATATTCATTCTCTCTCTTCACTTCATCTTCTTCTTCCTCTAGTCAAGAGAAACCTTCTCATGTGTTGAGAATCCTTCTCTTGAAAAACAAAAGCAAACCCTAGACACTCTCTACTCACTCTAGGATCAAGGGTCTAGCAAGCCGGCGATTCTAGTTCACTCCAAGTACGAGAAAGAGCCCAAAGGTCGAGCCTTCGAGGTGGATCCATCTTCGACGGGAGAAGGCGACAAAGGAGAACCATCAACCTCTACAAAGTTTGAAGACGAAGGAGTTCAAGTCTAGGTATAACCATCTTCATCCGAGTAGCTAAACTTCTTTAGCTAGGTTGCTAGTTTTAGTTTAGACAACGATCCCGACCTAGTTTAGTCCATGTTGCCTCTTGCGATAAAAATTTGATTTTTATACCGTTTCCGCCTCCCCGAAAGAACCGGGGGTCGCAACGTGGACTTACAGATTTGTGGAGAACTTTGCTCGTCTGGCGGAGCCGTTGACCAAGCTTACGCGCAAGGAGGTACATTTTTTGTGGACGGATAGATGTGCGTCAGCTTTTGAGACGTTGAAGCAGAAATTGATAACCACCCCTATTCTGACCGTGCCAGACAATTCCGGAGGATTGGTGATTCACAGCGACGCATCTGGGAAAGGATTGGGATGTGTTTTGATGCAGCATGGGAAGGTTGTAGCGTACGCATCGAGACAGTTGAAAACCCATGAGAAGAATTACCTAACTCATGACTTGGAGCTTGTGGCTGTGATTTTCGCTTTGAATATTTAGAGACACTACCTTTTAGGCGAAAGGGTCGAAGTTTTCACGGATCATAAGAGCTTGAAGTATGTGTTCACGCAGAAGGAGCTTAATATGAGGCAACGTAGATGGTTGGAGCTGATGGCTGACTACGATCTTGATCTTAAGTACATCCGGGGAAGGTTAATGTCGTGCCGGATGCGCTCAGTCGGTTACCAGCAATTTAGATGTTGACTACGCAGAAGGAGCTCGTTGAAGATTTTTGAAGATTTGATTTGGAGGTTGTGCTACCGTATTCTTCGGGATAGTTGATGCAGCTGCAAGTACATTCGTCGTTGATCGAGAATATTAAAGCAGCGCAATCGCAGGATCCTAGACTGCAAAAGTTTCGAGAACAGGTTGAAGCCGGACTACGAACAGATTTACTGATACATGAAGATGGTTCGTTGAGATATGGTAGCCGTTTGTGTGTACCAAAGGGAGATACTCGTGAAGAACTTATGAAGGAGGCACACAGTTCAGCTTATTCTGTGCATCCAGGAGGCACGAAGATGTACCGAGACTTACGACAGCATTTCTGGTGGGAAGGTATGAAACGGGAGATTGCTCGCTTGTGGCAAAGTGCTTGGTGTGTCAGCAAGTTAAGGCTGAACATTAAAGGGTTGCTGGTTTGTTGCAACCACTTCCGATTCCCCAGTGGAAGTGGGAACATATAACCATGGATTTCGTGACAGCTCTACCGCGAAGTCCAAAAGGCAACAATGCAGTATGGGTGATTGTTGATCGTTTGACCAAGACAGCTCATTTTATTCCTTTTCGGGTTGGTTAAACAACAGAAACATTGGCTGAGCGGTACATGCAGGAGATTGTAAGATTGCATGGAGTACCGGTGAGCATCGTGTCCGATCGGGACACTCAGTTCTTATCACACTTCTGGAGGAGTTTACAGGAAAGTTTGGGGACTCGATTGAAGTTTAGCACAGCTTATCATCCTCAAACTGATGGTCAGTCGGAGAGAACGATCCAAACTCTTGAAGATATGTTGAGAGTATGCATGTTGGACTTCAAGGGTTCATGGGAGGATCATCTACATTTGGTGGAGTTTTCTTACAACAAAAGTTTCCAGGAAACTATCCAGATGGCTCCATTTGAAGCTTTGTATGGTCGTAAATGCCGTTCACCTGTTTGTTGGGACGATGTCAGTGAACGAATATTGTTGGGACCAGATTTGGTTGTGCAGACAGTTGAGAAAGTTAACACTATCAGGAATCATATGAAGGCAGCACAAGACAGACAGAAAAGTTGGGCAGATACGTCGAGAAGACCTCTAGAGTTCGCCGTGGGTGATTTGGTATTCTTGAAGATATCACCGATTAGAGGGGTGATTCGTTTTGGAAGTCGAGGAAAGCTCAGTCCTCGATTCGTTGGACCTTTGAGATCTTGGAGCGTGTTGGTGAGGTAGCGTATCGTTTGGCGTTACCACAGTCCTTGGCGAATGTGCACGATGTGTTTCACGTATCTCAACTCCGTAAGTATGTTCGAGATGAAACGCATGTATTGGATCACTCGGAGCTGACGGTACGAGAAGACTTGACTTTTGAGGAGCGACCAGTTGAAATTGTGGATCGAAGGGAAAAAGGTTCTTAAGAACAAGGTTATCCCTCTTGTACTTGTTTCTTGGGGTAATCGCTCGCATAGAGAGTCCACTTGGGAACGAGAAGATGAAATCCGGCAGAAGTTTCCTCATCTTTTCTTGTAGTTGTTTGTCGTCTATCTTTGTATTCTTGGAATTTCGAGGACGAAATTCTTTTGTAGTTGGGTATAATGTAACAACCGAGCCCAATACTACTAGTTTCTGTTACCGTATGAATGGTGTGTGGTATTTATTTCATCGTCTTGCTTGACTGTTGCTAGTTATAAATTTTACCCCGTCAATTCAATTCTGCACATAACAATTTAAGGCATTTAAAATAAAATTAAAAATACTTGTCATGGCCTGCTCGACACCCCTAACCCTGTAGTAGCGTCCTTGCACCGTGTTCTCGTCCCGTTCAGTGAAACAGACGTGCTTGGACGGCTATGCGCACGTGCGTGCGTCCGTTTTGGGGGTATGCTTTTTGATTGTAAAATACTTCATTTTAATTTTTGGATCCCGCCTATAATTTTCTTATTTCAATTTCAAATTTTTAGAGCCGACCCGGACGCAATTCGGAAATATTTTACATTTGCGCCAAATCCTAATTTCTAATTTTTTTTATACCGTTGAATATAACCCCAGAATATATATTTTTTTCCATTTCCCTACAATCTTTTACAATTTTAAAACCCCACGCTACCTTTCCCCTTAAATCTTTCACAAAAAATTTTAACAACCAATCCCCATCATTCTTTAACCTCCCCGGGCCCCACAATTTCTCGTTCGCTCTCCCTTTCTCTTTCTCTTTCTCTCTCTTCTCTCTTCCTCTCTCCTCACATCACTACGAAATTCTTTCTCCTCCCCGTTTTTCTCTCCTCTCGATCTCTCACTTCCTCTCTATCTCTCTCCTCTCGCAATCTTTCTCTCTCTCTCTCTCTCTTTACCCGTCTCTCTGTCTCTCTCTCTCCCCTATATATATTTTCTCCTTCCTCGATTTCTTTTTAACAGAACCCACCTTCGCAGAATCCTAGCCGCCTCGTCCTTCCTCGCCTTTGCCCCAACGCCGACGCCATCATCGCCGGCCTCGTCGCCTCCTCGCCCTCGGCACTTCCACCACATCACCTTCCTTCTTCCTCCTCTCCCCGAGTACCCTGCACACCGCAGCACGTCGTAGGATCGCCGACGGCGATCTTCATCCGTTCCCTGGCCTCGTGAGCACCCTCCTCGGTGAGCATTGCATCCCTCTCCCCTTCTCCTTTCTTCTTCTTTCCTTCCTTCTTCTCTGTTCTTATTTTTTTGTGATCTGTGGATTGTCGCTGTCATTGTAGGCTGTCCGCCGGAGCTCCGTCGACGTGGTCGACGATCACAACCTCTCCACAGATCATCGTGAGCACCCTCTTCTCCATCCTCCTTCCCTTCTTTCTTCTTGATTCTTCTTTTATCGTTGCATGCATTCTTGAATATTGTAGATTCACTGTTTTTTGGGTTCGTCGAAATCCGGCCGTGCCGGCGACGTGTCCCGATGATCCAGCGAAGTATTCTGACCTGTGTGGTTCCACTGTTTTTCGTTCGGACTTATTCCGTGAACCGTGCGCATGTCGCGAGATTTCCCCGCCGACGTGTAACGTTCCGTTTTCCCGATTCGCGACCCGTCGAGGCAAGTGAAACTTGCTACATGCTATTTTAAACTATTCATATGCTAAATTAATTATTTCCTGTTAAGTCCCTAATTAGAATTGATAGAAGTAGATTTCAAGATTAACCGTATAAAGTACCGTTACACATTTTATAATTCCGGACTTGAAGCTTAATCTTGCACCTGATTAGTTATAACTAACAATCACCTGTACATGATAGATCACATTGTTTATTGCCATGATCCCCTTTATCCAGTTTAGCCTATCAGACATCCATGTGCAACTCAAACCGGTCTAATTACAACTGCATCCATTAAACAGATTATACATGTCGTCGCATCCAGATTTATTAACATGTTTTTCTGCATTCATATCTATCATACTGTATTCACATAATGCTGACACTGTCTGTTAAACACCACTGATAACTGTACAACTAGTTAATTGAATCTGCTTATTGCTTAATTCATTGCTTAGATCATGTTGTTGATAACCATGCTTGATTATGTAACTGATTATGAGCACACCCATGATATCGTTTACATCTTGACATGACTTGCTACATACATATTGATTGACCCGACATGGTACCGTATACTGCTTGACTTGACCTGATGTACCATGACCTGACCCGTTACCTGATCTTGTGTCTAATGCCAACAAACCTGATATGTAGTCCTCACGGACCGTTCCTGTTGTCTATCCAGACAAACCTGCTTATCCGATCCTGTGTTGGCATTAGTTCTTGATTACTGAATACCTAACTTGACATACACATATAACTTGGGGGTATGGGGAAATCAAAGGTGAAACCTGACTTGTAACTCAACAGTTCGCTACTTGTTCTGATCAGTTTTAGAGGCTAGGCCAGCCTTGGGATGATACTGTTGACATCATTCATCTGTACACATTCCTATTTTAGGGCCTAGCGGCATGTCTCGGTTTTAGCCCGAGAATTTGGACCGTGGTCCCGGGTATCCACGGGATACTATTGAGTTACATCGATGATTCATCAATTTGATTTCAAAGTCTTTAGAACAGAAAACCTGATAGAACAGTTTAGTTTACTCAATGCACACTACCTTACACTGCCTTGATTTACATTACTATTACACCTGCTTTTCATTCATGTTTATATTGCATTGCCTGTTACCCTGTTTATATTTTATTACTTGATGACATGACGCGCTGACGTCTGGGTTTTGCATGGCTCAGATTCCGTACCTTTGCTGCAGTCCGAGCAGGGGTACTTCAGCCAGCAGGCTGAGCTGTGAGTTTCAGTAGTAGCTAGTTCAGTTATTTTTCTGTAGTTTATTCCTGATGTGAGCCCGCATTATGGGACATGCATTCCAGTTATTGTGTATTAGATCTTTTGCTTCCGCACCTTTATTATTCTTGACTCATGTTATTTGGTTCATGGACATGTTTTAGATAGTTTTATTTTTGTTCTTGATATCTCTACAGCCGTAATGTGACTGTGGATGGATGCTTCCTATCCACAGGTAGCATGGTTGGCTATATCACGTGCCCATTTTAGCGTACTCTGGGAAGCGGGGCGTGACACAATCCATATTCATCTTTCCAAGTCCCGAGATTGTTTCTCCACTTATCCGTATAGGTTCGTGTATCGTACCAAGTATACTGAAATATATAAAACGGTTCTAATCGTCCGGGATTTTGGATGCCAAGTATACAATTTAAGTATCCATAATAAATCACACCATCTGATCCTACCGTCGCAATCCCATTATTCTGAGTGGTTCTAGATATTTCTATGTCCTTAATTTCGAATTTGTATCTAAGGACACTGAATCCTTTATAATATGTAACCTCCATACTAAGAAACTGAGCTAAACATCTTGAATCACTCTCTAATGATGCAGACAAGTTCGGATCGTGGATCTAACAAAACAAATTTTATGACAAATATATAACGATATAAGTTTAGATTAAAACGGGTAGCAATAACATGTTATTCGAATAATTTACATGATTTGCATCCCAATCGCAAAAATTATCCTGATGATATATTTCCAATCGCTCATCGTTCCAATCAGGATGCTCCTCACGTACCTCGTTAAAATGAATTCTGTTCTCAACAATAAATTATGACATTAATATTATATTATTTTATACACACACAAACACAAATATAACAAATAATCCAAAAAATCTTACTCTCTAATTTTTTCAAGACATACGCTATTGAGGAGGATAAACCGATAGATTTTGTTGATAAATATAGTGTCTACCCTCTTATAAGTCAGAATCTAATTGGGAAAATAGTTTATAATTAACACTGCACAATGAAACTGAAATATGAAAATGTTTTAAAGGGGTGGCCGGGTATTCCTAGTAATGCCTCTTCCACTATCCAGATTCATGACAGTAACCGTATATTTCCTTGCCCTCACTCCAATCCCTTTATATATCTTTACTTCTTATCTTCTGTACACCACACTTAGGCTAAATGGTTTTCTTCCTTCCCTATCTTTCGGCACCAGACTAATATTTGGAAGAAGAATATCCAATAAGCGTAATCGGTGACGAGACCGGAGATGGTCGACGACGCAATCGGTGACGAGAGCGTTCCTAACGTCGACGAGGAAGTCGACGGTGATGTCGGGGAAGACGATGCGCACACGGTAATGCGGTGGCGACGAGGCGCATGCGGTGGCGACGAGGCGTGGACGGTGGCGACGACGCGCGCGCGGGAGAGTGAGAAAATCATGAGAAAGAGAGAAATCGTGAGAAAGAGGAAATTTCTGGGCTTTTTTTTGTTATAAAACAACCCATATAATGCCCCTACGGACTAATCCATAGGTCCTTCGTTTGCGGCTCCGTAAGGCCAAATAACAAATTGCATTTTAATATTTTTAAATTAAAACGTAGGGTACCGTCGGGGCAACCATGGGGACCTACGGATTTGTCCGTAGGGGCAACTCTTTCTTGCCCCTACGGATACCTTTATCCGTAGGGGCAACCCATAATTGTAGTAGTGTACAAGTTCAAAGAAATCCCACGGTATACCACTCGTGGGGTTCGAACTTGGTACCTCTTCCCAGTGAAGAGGCCACCTTCTGTAATTTGGATCATACCAAAACGTCTTGAGAGAGATTCCCCGAAACAATTGAACTTTTACTAATGATTGAATCATCCTTAATTAAAAATTTAATAACCGCGACTAGCAAAGCTGTCAAATTGTGATATGAAACGTATAGTATTGTATAGTATATTGTAAGATATATAATTCTTGTGTGCAATAGCTAAGCTATTGGCCTACGAAAATCATGGATTTTCAGTATCATCGAGTTTTTAATATTTCACATTCTAACAGCAGGTGAAAATCGCAGATTTTTTGTTTTATTTATTCTAGTGCTTTTTATAGCCTTCAAAAAAATTGTAAAGTTTTAGTTTTCTCGAGTTTTATAATATCTCGCATATTATATATCCTAAGAAATTTGCGAATTTTCAATTTTTTGAAGTTTTTTATATAAATTTTGCTTGTTTATACCTTATGATAATCACTTAACCTTTTGGTTTGTCGTGTTTTTAATATTTTGCATGCTATAACCAATGAAAATTATGAAGTTTCGGGTTTTTCAATTTTTTTAGTTTTCTTGATTTTTACAATATTTCCCATGCTATATAATCCATGAAAATCGCGGATTTCAGTTTTCTCCAGTTTTTCAACAATTCACATGCAATATAGCCTAAGAATATCACGACGGATTTTCAGATTTTCTCAAGTTTTCGGTACTTCGGACATAGCCCATGAAAATCATGGATATTGGGATTTCTCGAGGTCATTAATATTTAGCATGAGCCAACAAAAATTGTGAATTTTCAGTTTCCTCGAGCGTTTCAACGTCCTCGAAAATCACGGAATTTTAGTTGTCTCAAGTTTTTCAATATTTCGCATGGTACAAGCCACGAAAATCGCGGATTTTCAGCTTTAT
Organism: Agapanthus africanus; assembly: GCA_030015575.1. NCBI lineage: Eukaryota > Viridiplantae > Streptophyta > Magnoliopsida > Asparagales > Amaryllidaceae > Agapanthus > Agapanthus africanus. The sequence goes on along the minus strand of JASDDO010000024.1, from coordinate 347,891,170 downwards.
CGACTTTTTCGATATTTCTCCCGCGAAAATCACGAATATTCATTTTTCTTGAGTTTCACAATATTTCGCAGGCAATAATCCACAAATATCGTTAATTTTCAGATTTTTTTTCTAGTTTTTCAATATTTCACACGTTATGAACTTGGAAATCATGAATTTTTTATTTTTTCGATTTTTTCAATAATTCAAATAATATGACCTATGAAAAATCGTGGATTTCCAATATCTCTAGTTTTTCAATATTTTGAATGTTACCCTGTATGTAAAATCGTGTATTTTCTATATTCTAATGTTTTTCCATATTTCAATTGCTATGGTGTTCGAAAATTGCGAATTTTTAATTTTTTTTGAGTTTTTCAATGCTAAGCATGCTATAGCCTTAGAAAATAGTGAATTTTTAGTTTTACCGAGATTTTCAATATTTTGCATAGTCCTCGCAAACCACGGATTTTCAGCTCTCTCAGGTTGTTTAATATTTCGTCCACGAAAATCGTGAATTTTCAGTTTTCTCGAATTTTGTAATATTTCTCATGCATAGAAACGAATATCATCGATTTTCATTTTTCTCGAGTTTTTTAATATTTCGAATTCAACAACCGACGAAAATTGCGTATTTTTAATTTTATCGAGTTTTTAACATTTCACATGATATAGTCCGCAAATTTGTGAATTTTCAATTCCTGCGAGTTTTCAGTTTTACAATATTTCTGCATATAGCACCGTGAAAATCGCGGATTTCAGTTTTCTCCTGTTTCCGATATTTTGCATGCTATTATAGCTCACGAATATCACTAACGTTAAGTTTTCTTGAGTTTTTTTTAATTTTTCATATGCAATATAGCCCGAGAAAATCGAGAATTTTAAGCTTTCAGATTTCTTAAACGTTTAAAATGCTACCTAAGAAAAATCGCAGATTTTCAATTTTCTCGGGTTTTTCAATATTGCTAATTTAAAATCGCGTATTTTGTATATTCTTGAGTTTTTTTAGTATTTCTCATGCTATAGACACGACTATTGCAGTTTTTCAGATTTTTCGAGTTTTTCAAGATTTCGTCGAAAATCTCGGATTTTCATTTTCTCGGATTTTTAAAATATTTTGACTGATTTTCAATTTTCTTGAGTTTTCCAATATTTCGCATGTAATATATCCCACGAAAATTGCGATTTCCAGTTCACTTGAGTTTTTCAATATTTCAAATGCTTATAACAAGAGAAAATAGAGTATTTTTTGTATTCCAAAGTTTTTAATTAATATTTGGCATGCTATGCCCTTGAAAATTACGAATTTTTAGTTTTCTCAAGTTTTATAATATTTCACATGCTAGTCTATGAAAATTGCAAAAGCATGTTACAGCTTATGATAATCGCATAACTTTATGTTTTGTCAAGTTTTTCAATATTTTGTATAACCCATGAAAATCAAGAATTTGGAATTTTCTTGACTTTTACAATATTTCATGCTATTAAAATCGTGAATTTTTAGTTTTCTTGGGTTTTTAGACTGTTCCCATACCCTACGAACATCACAGATCTTCAGTTTTCTTGAGTATTTCAATACTTTATAAAAAATAACCCGTGAAAATCACGGTTTTCGGATTTCTCAGGTTCATTAATATTCTGCATGAGTCCAGAAAAATCGCGAATTTTTAGATTTCTCGAGTTGTTAAATATTTCTCGTGATATATATAGCCCACAAAAATGACGGATTTTCAGTTTTCTCGAATTTTTCAATATTTCGCATGCTAACCCTCGAAAATTGTGGATGTTCACTTTTCTCAAGTTTTTCAATATTTTGATTGCATAGCATACAAATTTTTAGTTTTCTTGAGTTTTTAAATATTTCTCATATATTAATAGCCCACAAAAATCAAATGTTTTCAATTTCGTTGAGTTTTAAAAAAAATATTTCACATGCTTATAGAAGATAAAATCCCGGCTTTTATGTATTTTAGAGTTTGTGATATTTCGCATGTTAATAATATTTCACATGCTAATAACAGAAGAAAATCTCGGCCTTTACAAATTACAAATTTTTATTTTTCTCGAGTTTTATAATATTTCATATGCTAAGCCTAGAAAAATGGTCAATTTTCAACTTTCATGAATTTTTTAAAAAATATTTTGTATGTTATAGGTTATAATAATCCGCTTAGCTTGCTATAACCTATGAAATTCTTGAATTTTTAAGTTTTACAATATTTCCCATGCTATAACCCACGAAAATCGCAAATTTTCAGTTTTCTCGAGATTTTCAATAGTTCACATGCTTTGTGGATTTTCAACATTCTCAATTTTTTAGTAATTTGCATGCTATAATCGATTTTCGGTATTCTTGAGTTTATTAATATTTCACATGGGACCATGAAAATCACGAATTTCCAGTTTACTCGAGCTTTTCAATATTTATCATGCTATAGCCTTCGAAAATCACGGTTTTTAGTTTTATCAGATTTTTCAATATTCACGTGCTACCCACGAAAATTGCGAATTTTCAGTTTTTTAGAGTTTTCAATATTTCATCCAGAAAATAATAAATTTTTAGTTTTCTTGAGTTTTGCAATATTTCGCAAGCTATATAGCATACAAACATCAATGATTTTTTTTGGATTTTAATATTTCGCATGCCACAGTCCATGACTTTTCTAATTTTACCCACCAAAAATCACGGATTTTCACTTTTCTCCGGTTCTAAATGTTTCAAATGCTATAGCATATGATAATCGTGGATTTTATGTATTCTCAAGATTTTTAATATTTCACCTTCTATAGCCTTCGAAAATTTTGAATTTTAGTTTCTTCAAGTTTTAAAACATTTTGTTTGGTATGACTTTTGAAAATCGTGGATTTTCAGTTTTCCGTGATTGTCAATATTTCTCATGCTATATAGCCCACAAAGATTGCAGATTTTTATTTTTCTAGAGTTTTAAAAAATTTCAGACAATATAGCCTACAAAAATCATGAATCTTCAGTTTTCTCGAATTTTTCAGTTTTCTTGCGTTTTACAATATTTTGCATGGGTATTCAGTTTTCTCTTATCTTTCAATATTTCGTATGTAATTAACTTACGAAAATTGTGTATTTTCAGTTTTCTCGAGTTTTTCAATATTTTTGCCCACGAAAATCCCGAATCTTCAATTTTCTCGAGTTTTACAATATTTGGAATACTAGCCCACGAATATCGTTGATTTTCATTTTTCGTGAGTTTTTCAATATTTCACACGTAATAATCCTTAAAAATTGGAAATTTTCTGTTTTTTTTCTTCAATATTTCGAATAAAACCCATGATACTTCAAGAATTTTCACTTTTATTGAGTTTTTAATATCTTGAATGTTAGCATACAAAAATCATAGGTTTTCTGTATTCTTAAGTTTTCAATATTTCACATGCTCTACCCATGGAAATTACCAATTTTCAGTTTTTTCGACTTTTCAATATTTCGAATACTATAGCACTTGAAAATCATGAGTTTCGGTCACGGAAATTGCAGATTTGCAATTTTGTAGAGTTTTTGAAAATATCGCACAATATAGCCCACAACATTCTTGACTTTTCAATTTTCTCAAATTTTGGAGCCATCCCGCGTTTTATAATATTTCACATGTTATAATCTAAGAAAATCACTAGTTTTATCAAGTTTTTTAATATTTCGTATGTTATAACCTATAAAAATCATGTATTTTCAGCTTTCTCGAGTTTTTCAAGATTTATCCCACAAAAAATATGAATTTTTAATTTTCTTGAGTTTTACAATATTTCACATTTATCGCCGATTTTCATTTTTAACGAGTTTTTCAATATTTCCTATGTTATAACCCTCGAGAATCGTAAATTTTCTTTTTCTCCATTTCAATATTTCCTATATTATAACCCATGAAATATGGGGGATTTTGAATTCTCTCAATTATTTCAATATTTCTATTTGCTCTATTCTTATGTTTTTAATATTTCACATCACATATATATATATATCCTGCGGAAATTTCGGATATTCATTTCTCTAGAGTTTTCAATATTTAAAATGTTATAGCTCTCGGAAATCGCAAATTTTCAGTTTTCTTGAGTTTTTCAATATTTCGTATAATATAGACCATAAAAATCATGAATATTCAATTCTCTTGTGTTTTACAATATTTCACATAAATCTCCCTTTCAAGAAGTCTTCTTACAAAGAAGGAAGAACTCACTTACTTGAGCAATGGAACAAAGAAGAAGAAAACTCAAACTAAAACTAATCCCCAGATAGTCTCCACGTCCAACTTTCTTCCCAAGGTGGATCGGCTGTAGAAGTGTCATTTCCCGTATGAAGCAACTAGCTAATTCTCACCAACTTTGGCCTCCACACGACCGCTAAGTAGCGGTGTTGGAACTCAATTTCCGCTAGGCGGCGGCTGGGTATGGGCGATTGGCGTCTGGCTAAGGCTAAGGCTAAGGCTGGCTCTTTTGCCAGAATAATTGGGTTTCTTTCGGCTGTAGTACTCTTTGGCTTGGATCGGCAGCATGGACTTTGTATATGGTGGACTTTGAGTAGCCTAAATCCCATGTTTCCTCATCTTCTTCATCATTTTAGCCATTACACTTAAAATTTGCACAATCAAAGGAAACTATATCTCAAATAGCATTGTTTTATTGTTGAGGGATAGATTAAGAGAATTATAAAATGCAATGAAACGTAAATATCCGTAAAATTTTACCGATTTTCATGTGTCATTAAAGAAAAAAATATCGAAGGTTTCATTAAAGAAAAAAGGAAAATTAAAGATTATTCGCTAATTTCATGAGTTTACCGTATATGAAATATAAAAAAAATCGAGAAAATAATGTAGAAAACAAAAAAAACTAGGGAAATTTAACAGATTTTCGTGTGCTTTGAATATCAATGGTTTTAAGAAATAAACAAGAAAATTAACAATTCTTCTATTTTAATTGGTTATAGTATATGAAGTACCAGAAAATCGCAAAAATAGTAAATTATGGTATTTTACCTGTTTTCTTGAGGTAAAACATGTGAAATGGTGAAAAAAAATCCAAAAAGCAAAAAATGGTGAAATTTTACCGATTTTCGTGCTTTATACAGCACATGAATATCTATGGTTTTAAGAAAAACAAAAAATTAACAATTCTTCAATATTTCATGAGTAATAAACATATACAATACCAAAAAATCAGGAAAATAGTTAATTGTGGTATTTTATTGTTTTCATGAGCTAAACAATGCAAAATGTTGGAAAACCTAGAAAAAGAGAGAAATTTTACTAATTTTCGTGTGATACACAACACATGAATACAGATGGCTTCTAAGGAAAGAAGAAAATTAACAATTCTTCACTATATTAATGAGTTATAGTATACAAAATATTTTAAAAATCGAGAAAATATTAAATTGTGGTAATTTACTTGTTTTCATATGCTAAACCATTTCTAATGTTGAAAAAATTCAAAAAACTAAACATAGGGAAACTTTATTAATTTCGCTTGCTATAATACATGAATATTGGTGGCTTTTTTTAAAATAAAAAAAAATTAAGAATTCTTCACAATTTTCATTAGTTATTATTATATACGAAATATCAAAAAATTGAGAAAATAGTAAATTACAGTATTTTGCCTGTTTTCATGAGCTCCATGCGAAATGTGTGAAAATTCCAGGAAAAAAGGGAATTTTTACTGATTTTAGTGTGCCATAACACAATAATATTGATGGTTTAAAAAAAATAACAGAAAATTAAAGATTTTTCATTATTTTTCATGGGTTATGGAATATACAGAAAATCGACCAAATAGTAAATTATCGTATTTTTATCTATTTTCATGAACTAAAACAAAAAACACAGAATTTTTACTGATTTTCGTATGTTATATAACACATGAATATCGATGGGGTTTTTAAAAAAAAAAGAAAATTAGCAAATCTTCACATTTTTCATGAGCAGTATACATAATATCAGAAATCAAGAAAATAAGTAAATTCTGATATTTTCCTATTTTCATAAGCTAAAACCTTCGGAAATGTCGAAAAATTCCAAAGAACAAAAAATAGGGACATTTTACATCTTTTTGTGTGCAGCACATGAAGTTGGATGTTTTTAAGAAATAACAGAAAATAAACGATTTTTTTTTCAATATTCATGGCTTACAATAAACAAATATCAAAATCAAGAAAATAATAAACTATGGTATTTTACCTATTTTCCAGAAAACAAAAAATAAGAAAATTTCAATGATTTTAATGGGCTATATAGCTCATTAATATCAATGGTTTTAAGAAAAAACAAAAAAATAACGATTCCCCACTATTTTCATGGGTTTAAGGTATATGAAATATCAGAAAATTGAGAATATAGTAAATTGTCGTATTTTACTGATTTCATGGCCTAAACCATACGAAATATAGAAAAAAAAATACATAAAACAAAAAATACGAAAATTTTACTGATTTTCGTGTGCATAGTTCATGAATCTTGATGGTTTTACGAAAAATAACAAATTAACGATTATTCACTATTTTAATGAGTTATGGTATAATGAATATAGAAAATCGAGAAGATAGTGATTTCTGGTATTTTACCTATTTTAATGAGCTAAACCGCATGAAATGTTGAAAAAATTCAGAAAACAATAAACATGGATTCGTATGCTCCAGTACATGAGTATTGATGGTTTTAAGAAAAATTAAAAAATTAGTACTATTTCGTATGGTTTAGACCATTTTCCGCCGGAAAACAAGAGAAATAAGAAGAGAAGGAAGAAGACTTACTAGCAGTAGATCAGTTGAGGCGATCCAATATCAAACCAAATATTTTATTTATTTTTCAATACTATTACAAACTATCAGAAGACAAGGAAGATTACAAGAGGAGAGGGTTTATTTTCGATATCAGAACCATAATTGACTAATCTGCTTCTTCTTCAGAGTGATGATTGGTTAGCTTATAAGGTATGAAATTGTTCTAGGCCATGCAATCTGAAAATGATCTTTGATGAATTATTCTATTTAAATTGAAGGTTGAATGTAGCTAATTATAATTCCTGCAACACCTTTCGGGAAGGTATTAGTAGGATTGGGAAGTGTAGCTCTTTACAGGGAAAGCTTCTCTTCTGAAGACCAACAATGAAAATAGAATAAGTCACTTAGAAAATATTTTGCTAAATGGTTACTCATGGAACGACACCAAAGTTGCGTAGGGAGTTCCAGTGAGCCAGGAATTGGCATGATGGTAGCCCATAAATCGTTGACAGCCGTATGAGTAAAAATTTAGCTTAATATCCTTTGAGTATAATTCAAACGAATATGATTAAGTATTACATGTAATAGAAGAACTTCATTTCATATAAGGTAATTTCATCTGAACCCTGAATAAGATATTTTTATGTCTACCTCATAATCATCAGCTATATCTACTAAGATTGCTCGTATAAGAGCAGACATGTTAAAAACTCTGATTTACTAGAGTATCCCTCAGATGAGGAACAATTAAACAAGTGGACAATTCCTAATGTTCCACCAAAAGAGATTTATAATATTGGGACGTTTGATCTTTAGTTCAGATTTTGCATAAAAAGTATGGAAGAAACCCTTTCTGTGGATGACACAGAACAAACAATTCAACTCCTTTCTGAAAAGGATATTTTCAGGTTTGAAAAACAATATAAATATCTTCATATAGGACTTATTCAAGTGACTTTTAAGCCTGTTACCCTTTAAGGCCTTAATGCCTCAATCTTAATATCGTTAAGAGATGCGAGGTGCCTAAATTGGATACCTTCCCTAATAAGAATTATGCATACTAGTTTATGTCATGAACCAGTTTACTTTGATGTATACCCCAATTTAACCTTGTCTTTAACAGACCTAAACATCCTTGAGGCTGTTAGTTTAAACTTAAAGACACATGGTTATAATTTTATGAAAGGGTCTGACACTATATCAATAGTCTATAGAATTCATTTTAAAGTTTTAACTACTATGGCACCCAAAGTTAAGACTAAAATAGAAAGTGGTAAAACCACTGTTATTGAGACTAATTTGTTGTCCTCTGGTATAGCCATAAATAGAGTGATAAAATGGGAAGAGATAGATTTCCCTGAATCATGGGTTATAACTTCTACGGTTCCTCTTGTACCCGTTATAGACACTGACATCGATCAGATTATACAAACTAATGATGGAAACATTGAGGTCAAATTTGACTCTGATAATAAAAAACAAACGGATCAATAAAACAAGAGAAATAAGAAGAGAAGGAAGAAGACTTACTAGCAGTAGATCAGTTGAGGCGACCCAATATCAAATCAAATATTTTATTTATTTTACAATACTATTACAAACTATCAGAAGAGAAAGAAGATTATAAGAGGAGGGAGTTTATTTTTCGATGCCTTCTCTCTGAGCTCTGAGGCTCCTTATATAGATGAGAGAGGGTCTTCAGAAGGCTCTAGAAATTATGCGATGTCCTCCATGTAAGTCGATGTCGCGCACCCCACGTGTTCGCGGGGAGGCGGAAATTGCAAAAAATAATTTTTACGGGCTTCGCAACACCGACTAGAACCAAGGATCAAACATAAACCATAGCTAGCAAACTATTTGAGGTTTAACTACTCAGATACGAAGTAATACCTCACGATACATGTCCTTCGGGTCTTCATCACTGTCCTCCTTGTCTTCGTACGCTCTAAGGATCGGAACGGATCGACGCAACCTCGACAGCCTCCTCGAGTCAAAGACGATTCACCCGAGAGTCTATAGTCCTAGCTCCTACCTCAAATCCGAGATAACTACGGTTTCTAGTTCGCTAAACTAGAAGTCCTAGGTTGTGTAGAGTGAGAAGATGGAGAGATTTATCTCTTGGAACCCTAGGATTCTCAACACATGTGAGCTTTTAGGGTTTAGAGGAGGAAGAAGAAGACTTGAGGAAAAGCTAGTAAAGCATGAGCTCAAGAAAAGCTTGGTTGTCCTCTTGAGATGATATGAAGAATATGAGATATTTTATGAGATAAATATCATAATAAAATATCAACAAACCCTCACAAATATCTTGTGGTGACTCATGACCATGAGTCACTAAGTATCCATGCTAGGTTCAATGCTCAAATCCACCTCATTTCCTCCACCTATTTAGTTTAATCCAAAAAAGAATAAAACCTTAATAGGTGTCCCCCTTCTAGAAGCCAATCCCGAGGAATTACGAGAATGCCCCTCATCCGTATATACATACCCCACATCCGTATTCCGAAGAAAACGAATACAAAGAGAGGAAACAATCCATCGATATAATACTAGGATCTGGCTTAAACCAAAGCCCACTAGTATTATCCGCCCGATCATCGCACAAGTGCACGTAAGTGATCAAAGCCCTGTCGTAAAACCATACGGCCTCTACACCTTTTGCCCGGTGCAGGGAAACTCTCTATGTGGGACTCTAAAGACTTGACAATACGCTGACAGTGGGTTTAACCAAGCTGCACGTAACGGCTGCCCAGGTATGTGTCGATAAGAAGGCCGATGAGATAACTCATCCGAACTCCTACCGAGCCTGTATGTGACAATCTCTGTACAGTCCGGTCTATTCGTCTAAGAGTATCGCATATCGGGCCTAGGGGGTGGTAATCGTTAGACCCCTAATAGCTCAACAAGTCGTGTCGGAGAGTAGCCCAAAACACCCTGAGAAACTACTTGAGTACCTACCAGTAAATCTTGCTTGCCTTGGCCAAGGACTTTGTGTAATGATCTTCCGAACACAGCGCGATATCAACCCCCAATATCGGGAGAGACGAATCATATCTAACCGCCACTGCCTCCAAGTGCTTCGGGATTGCACCCAACTACTACCTGTTTGCACGACTCCTTTGAGTCATGGAGAGTAGTAATCAAAATACAGTGGGAACACACTTGAAGCGAAGCAGCAGTGTCAAGTCGACGGACTAAGCTGTACCCATATCACCTTGGAACTGCTACCCGACGACAGGTATAATACCCACCAACAGTTCCCGACGAGTCCTGTCCAGTGTACTCATAACCTAATGAGCACCTGCATACTATATCCAGTACGACGTACTGATGCCCGTGGGACAGACCATCTCCCCTGCTGGAATGAGAAGCGTATACACTAGTCTACTGTGGAGTATCGATGCCCCGTCTCGATAATTCTATGACTAGGGACCTGTATAGGATATGCTTATAGACTATCCAGCCCCCACTAGTGTGACCGCCATCACAACGCTGGTAATCAAGCAAAGATCCTAAGAGCTCTACCAATATATATAAGCGATATGCTAAGAAAACACATGCACATATTGAGGTAAAAACAAACCAAGTAGCATACCACCATTTCGAGTAAGACTGTTACTATATCCGTGTATATCCTAAGCTCCCATTAAGTAATTTACAATTTAGTATGATACAATAATGGCCTCTAGGGCATATATCACTAACAATCTCCCACTTGCACTAAGGCCATATACTGGCATATCGCAGACCGAAGATCTCGAATAGCCTCTCGAACACTGTCTGAGGGATGGCCTTTGTGAGTGGATCTGCAGTGTTGTTCTCCGTATCTACTCTCCTCACCTCGATCTCCTGGGGATCAACGATCTCCCTGATCAGGTGGTACCGCCTGAAGATATGTCTGGATCTCTGATGGGACCTGGGTTCCTTCTCTAAAGTTATAGCGTCGTTGTTGTCATAATGATAATGTATTGGACCAACAATTGAAGGAACCACCTGAAGTTCAGTTAAGAACTTCTCATCCAGACTGGCTCTTTTGCAGCGTCTCATGCAACGAACTACTCCGTTTCCATCGTCGAGTTTGCAACGGTGTCCTGCTTGGAGCTCTTCCAACAGACCACTCCTCGACTAAGGGTAAAGACATAACCCGACATGGACTTGGAGTCATCCTTATCACTCTGGAAGCTGGAGTCAGCAAGGGCCTCGATCTGGAGGTCTTTTCCGCCATACACCAAGAACATCTCCTTAGTCCTTCTCAGATACTTGAGAATGTTCTTTAATGCTTCCCAGTGCTTCTCCCCTGGGTTTGACTGATACCGGCTTACCACACTCAGTGCGTAATGTAACACCCTAGTTCATTTATACCAGTTCAATTTGGCTATTTCTTTATTTATGGCTATTTCTTGATTTATTGCTGTTTGGGTGTAAATAGTGTAATTGATATCTGTGTTTGCATCCGACCCGACCCGCATACTGGAAAACCGTATTGGTTCCTGTTTATAATTTATCCCGGCTAGTTATGAGATTCCGTGCACTTTCATGTTGTATAACTGCATTATATCTGGCATCTGCATTTTTCAATATAACAATAAAGTCAAATAAAATAATTTAAAAATATCTAACATGGCCTGCATCATACCCCTGACCCTGTGGTAGCATCCGTACATCTTGTTCTCGTTCCGTTTAGTAAAACAGACTCGTTTGGATAGCTACGTGCACGCTACGTGCATCCGTTTTTTGGGTGTATGCATTTTCGTTATCCGGATATCCTAGTTTGGTTTTGGTTGATACGTATATTATCCGTATTTTAAAACTAAATTTTTAGACCCGACCCGGACGTGTTTTGAACTATTTTGGCATTAGCCAAAATCTCAAAATATATTCGATATTATATTCTTTAATATTATACTGTTAAACTGTTAACATTATTTTCACCAAATATCTTTTAAAAATAATTTTATAATCCTATCCTAACAAACTCAGTCTCTCTCTATGTATATTTTAAACTGTAACAACCCTAAACTTTCTATACAACTTTCTGTACGATTTTTTTTCAAAATACAGAAAGGGGTATTTGTGCCTGAGCACAAGATATAAGTTTGATTTGTTTTTTAATAGCAAGCAAGAGCTTGTAGCTCATTGGTAAGACTTTGCACTGCTGAACCAAGCCACCAGAGTTCAAATCCCATACCCCACATTATTTTAAATATTGTTTTATTTTGAATTTTTAGAATACCAAGGGTTTACACGTGCATAACTCACAAAAACCACACTACACATGGAAAACTAACTGTACCAGGGGACTAGTGAACCGTCAAGGGAGACTCCGGCCACCTGACTCGGCCGTCGGACCGGCCGACTCGGGCCGCCGCCGCTGGCCGGACTCGGCCGGACCGCCGAGTCACCAACATGAAACTTTTGGCTTTTGGTCTTCCCTGTACACCTGCACACTTTAAATTCTTGGACCAGTAACCGAGCCTCTTTAAAACCCTAATTACTCCATTTTAATACAATTTATCACATTTTTTTTATTTAACCTTTCACCTATCCTAACCCTAGCCTTACCCTATAAATACAACCCCTACACACACCCCCTCACTCCAAAATTCTGATCAAAACTCTTAAAAAAACTCTAGAGAATTTGTGTGCAATTTAAGTTAGCAATGGGGCAAAGCTTCGGCGATTTTCTGACGACGACCCTACGAGTTCCTGGCGACGAAATGACGCACCGGCACCTCCTACCCTTTCCTCTTCCTCATCCCTAACTTCTAAACTCGTAAGTCCCTTCTCCCTCTTCACTTTGCTATTCTAAAAATACATAAACCCGACGGAATCGGAGTTAATCCGATTTCAGATTCGGTTCTTCCTAAAACCTCACTTTTTCTTAAATACAATCATGCCAAACCATTATATGTTGACTATTAAACATTAAAAAACATGTTGAACAAGTTTCATGACAATATATTTCATTTTGTAACTTTTACCGCTCATTTTCAGTAAAATACCATGTAGTTTAAATTCGACATTTAAACCATCACAATCTTATTATACCTTTAATTAGATCACGAGATAATGACCTATCTCCTCACACACTCATATGCAACATAACACAATACCTTTTGGGAACTTAGAATACGGGAAAACGAAACCTTTCAAATAAATACCACTTATTATCAAACAACCGTTTTCTAAAAGATTAAGTATTTTACAAATCTTTGCAAAGCGCCGCTACAACCCATTTGGGGAACCCGTTCGGGTTGGTGCGGATTATCACACATCTCTGGGCTTAGTAGTGCGAAATGCAGACCTCCGCAAGGAGCATTCGGTCTCGAAAGATTTAAAATACGAACATCTTAAGAAAATGAGATTTCTAGAAATATAATATATATATTAAAATTTATTTATATATATATATATATATATATATATATATAACATCAAAATATCTATTTTATGATATTATAAATATTCCAACTCTTTCTAAAATCATAAGAAGCGCTTTACATTAAAATACCATGAATTCCATACAAGTTCAATATTACAAATAAATACCTTGTATTATGAAATTAGGTTCTTTCTCACTAGAAATATCACAAATATAAAATCTACATTCATGATAACTATAAAGACGATAATTAAATACTTGGGGAGTATTTTGAAAATTATACAAAAGTTTTTTACATAAAACCCCCTCAAGTTCTATAAATTACCCTAAGGACCCTAGTAAATATAGGTTTAAGCGGGACCAATCTCTTGAGCCTCAGGGAGCCGGAGAAGTGGGTGCTTGCCTATTTAAGGTAGACAACTTAACAATGGTGTTATCAACACGGTAATCGTCTTTGAAAAAGACACAAATCCCGCCGCCCATGTGCAGTGGTTACCGATAACATCAAAACAATCAGGACTTCAATTTCCTTTCTAATTGTTCTGACTCAGACTGAGTCCCTTCTTAATAATCTGACTTGAATATGATTCAAGTATCCAAACTACAATTCAACATGAATCCATATATTCAAACTATTCAATCTATACAACTTGACTGAACCGAACCATGGATATACTTCCATTTACATGATTCTCCAGTTACATCCATTTACATGATTCTCCAGTTACATTCATTTACTAATATCATGGTTTCGGCAAGTCATCTATACAATTCAATTTACAAGACAATACAATACAATACAACATCATCAGTACAATCATTACTATCAATACAATAAATACACAGGGTATTGGGGTAGTTCATTCGTGAATCCAACAGAATCTCAAGAGTCCCCCTAGATCATGAATCCATGTCTACTAACACAAACAAGCAATCATGAGGGCCCGTGTTTCCATGCTCCTGGATTGTGGCCTGTTGAGTTTGGAATACTTCAACGATGGTCGAAGTCCCGCTACTAACATTTGATTCGGGCCCGTGGTTCTCTACCCCTGGATTATAGCCTGTTGGGTTTGAGAACACTCTTGAGATTGAGATTGGTTGACATTCACCCTTGAACTTACGATAACAACAGCTTTAACACTAAATATAACAATATAACAAAATAATATAACTTTAAAAGCTACATACTCTCTCTCTCTCTTACTCTCTGTCTATTCTATTTCCCCCTTATCTTTGGGACTTACCGAGCGATTTGTTCGCTGACGACATTCTCTTTCTTTCTTCTTGAATGTCGTCAGGTGATACGGATCTTCCAGAGATCGAGCTCACCAGCGAGGACTTGGACCAGATTGCAGAGCTCTAGCTACATTGTACACTTTTTATTTCAGTGCTTTTCCTTTTTTGTTATGCCACTGTTTAGGCATTGCTTTCTTCCAGATGTATTTACTTTTCCATGCATTGTACAAAAAGAATGTGAATAAATAAAGTTGATGTTTTATTATATCTTGTCTTTTGTGCAATTATATTTATATTGCTTAGTTACGCTTAGCGTATTTGCTTCTGAGTAAATACGTAGCGGCTTAGTCGCGTCCCCTTCGCCGTACACTGGGAAGCGGGGCATGACAAGTTTTGTTGGTGGCCCATGCAGGTCAGAGCTATATGGAACCCTACCATGCAGTTCTGCTTTGTGTGAACAACCTAAGCAATATAACACAAGAACCAGCAACTAAAACATTCTTTATAATTCATCTTCCTTTAATCTTCCAATTTCATATATCTTGAATCTGTCCTAACCCAAAATTCCCTCACCTCTTTTACAATCTTACCAAAACCTTCGCATTCTTTCATTCCTTCACATATTTTTCATACACTACCAATAGTTCTATCATCAAACTTTCCTTGAATCTGTTACACTTTCCTTTTACAAATTTCGAGAACGAAATGTTTATAAGGAGGGTAGAATGCAACAACCATAAACTTTCTATACAACTTTCTATACGGTTTTTTTTCAAAATACAGAAAGGGGTATTTTTGCCTGAGCACAAGATATAAGTTTGATTTTCTTTTTAATAGCAAGCAAGAGCTTGTAGCTCATTGGTAAGACTTTGCACTGCTGAACTAAGCCACCAGAGTTCAAATCCCATACCCTACATTATTTTAATATTATTTTATTTTGAATTTTTAGAATACCAAGGGTTTACACGTGCATAACTCACAAAAATCCCACTACACATGGAAAACTAACTGTACTAGGGGACTAGTGAACCGTCAAGGGAGACTCCGAATCGGCCGACTCGGCCGGCGGACCGGCCGACTCGGGCCGGCGCCGCCGGCCGGACTCGGCCGGACCACCGAGTCACCAACATGAAACTTTTGGCTTTTGGTCTTCCCTGGACACCTGCATACTTTAAATTCTTGGACCAGTACCCGAACCTCTTTAAAACCCTAATTACCCCATTTTAATACAATTTAATACAATTTATCATATTTTTTTATTTAACCTTTCACCTACCCTAACCCTAGCCTTACCCTATAAATACAACCCCTACACACACACCCCTCACTCCAAAATTCTGATCAAAACTCTCAAGAAAACTCTAGAGAATTTGTGTGCAATTTAAGTTAGCAAAGGGGCGAAGCTTCGGCGATTTTCCGACGACGACCCTAAGAGTCCCCGGCGACGAAACGACGCACCGACGCCTCCTCCCATTTCCTCTTCCTCATCCCTAACTTCTAAACCCGTAAGTCCCTTCTCCCTCTTCACTTTGCTATTCTAAAAATACGTATTTCCAAAACTCGACGGAATCGGAGTAAATCCGATTTCCGATTCGGTTCTTCCTAAAACCTCACTTTTTCTTAAATACAATCATGCTAAACCATTACATATTGACTATTAAACATTAAAAAACATGTTGAACAAGTTTCATGACAATATATTTTATTTTGTAATTTTTACCGCTCTTTTTCAGTAAAATACCATGTAGTTTAAATTCGACATTTAAACCATCACAATTTTACTATACATTTAATTAGATCATAAGGTAATGACCAACCTTCTCGCACACACTTATGCAACATAGCACAATACCTTTTGGGAACCTAGAATACGGGAAAATGAAACCTTTCAAATAAATACCACTTATTATAAAAAAACCGTTTTCTAAAAGATTAAGTATTTTACAAATCTTTGCAAAGCGCCGCTACAACCCATTTGGAAAACCCGTTCGGGATGGTGCGGATTATCGCACATCCCGGGGTTTAGTAGTGCGAGATGCAGACCTCCGCAAGGAGCATTCGGTCTCGAAAGATTTAAAATACGAACATCTTAAGAAAATGAGATTTCTAGAAATATAATATATATATTAAAGTTTATATATATATATATATATATATATATATATATATATATATGTAACATCAAATTATCTATTTTATGATATTATAAATATTCCAATTCTTTCTAAAATCACAAGAAGCGCTTTACATTAAAATACCATGAATTCCATACAAGTTTAATATTACAAATAAATACCCTGTATAATGAAATTAGGTTCTTTCTCACTAGAAATATCACAAATATAAAATCTACATTCATGATAAGTATAAAGACGATAATTAAATACTTGGGGTGTATTTTGAAAATTATACAAAAGTATTTTTACATAAAACCCCCTCAAGTTCTATAAATTACCCTAAGGACCCTAGTAAATATAGGTTTAAGCGGGACCAATCTCTTGAGTCTCAGCGAGTCGGAGAAGTGGGTGCTTGCCTATTTAAGGTAGACAACTTAACAACGGTGTTATCAACACGGTAATCGTCTTTGAAAAAGACACAAATCCTGCCGCCCATGTGCAGCGGTTACCGATAACATCAAAACAATCAGGACTTCAATTTCCTTTTTAATTGTTCTGACTCAGACTGAGTCCCTTCTTAATAATCTGATTTGAATATGATTCAAGTATCCAAACTATAATTCAACATGAATTCATGAATCCATATATTCAAACTATTCAATCTATACAATCTATACAACTTGACCGAACCGAACCATGGATATACTTCCATTTACATGATTCTCCAGTTATATCCATTTACATGATTCTCCAGTTACATTCATTTACTGATATCATGGTTTCGGCAAGTCAACTATACAATTCAATTTACAATACAATACAATACAATACAATATCATCAGTACAATCATTACTATCAATACAATAAATACACAGGGTATTGGGGTAGTTCATTCGTGAATCCAACAGAATCTCAAGAGTCCCCCTAGATCATGAATCCATGTCTACTGATACAAGCAAGCAATCATGAGGGCCTGTGTTTCCATGATCCTGGATTGTGTCCTGTTAAGTTTGGAATACTTCGACGACGGTTGAAGTCCCACTATTAACATTTGATTCGGGCCCGTGGTTCTCTACCCCTGGATTATAGCCTGTTGGGTTCGAGAACACTCTTGAGATTGGTTGACATTCACCTTTGAACTTACGATAACAACAGCTTTAATACTAAATATAACAATATAACAAAATAATACAACTTTAAAAGCTACACACTCTCTCTCTTACTCTCTGTCTATTCTATTTCTCTCTTATCTTTGGAACTTACCGAGTGATTTGTTCGCTGACGGCATTCTTTTTCTTTCTTCTTGAATGTCGTCAGGTGATACAGATCTTCCAAAGATCGAGCTCACCAGCGAGGACCTGGACCAGATTGCAGAGCTCTAGCTACATTGTACACTTTTTATTTCAGTACTTTTCCTTTTCTGTTATGCCACTGTTTAGGCATTGCTTTCTTCCAGATGTATTTACTTTTCCATGCATTATACAAAAAGAATGTGAATAAATAAAGTTGTTGTTTTATTATATCTTATCTCTTGTGCATTTATATTTATATTGCTTAGTTACGCTTAGCGTATTTGCTTCTGAGTAAATACGTAGCGGCCTAGTCACGTCCCCTTCGCCGTACACTGGGAAGCGGAGTGTGACAGGTTTTGTTGGTGGCCCATGCAGGTCAGAGCTGTATGGAACCCTACCATGCAGTTTTGCTCTGTGTGAACAACCTAAGCAATAAAATACAAGAACTAACAACTAAAACATTCTTTACAATTCATCTTTCTTGAATCTTCCAATTTCATATATCTTGAATCTGTCCTAACCCAAAATTCCCTCACCTCTTTTACAATCTTACCAAAACCTTCGCATTCTTTCATTCTTTCACATATTTTTCATACACTACCAATAGTTCTATCACCAAACTTTTCTTGAATCTGTTATAATTTCCTTTTACAAATTTTGAGGACGAAATGTTTATAAGGAGGGTAGAATGTAACAACCTTAAACTTTCTGTACGATTTTTTTTCAAAATACAGAAAGGGGTATTTTTGCCTGAGCACAAGATATAAGTTTGATTTTCTTTTTAATAGCAAGCAAGAGCTTGTAGCTCATTGGTAAAGACTTTGCACTGCTGAACCAAGCCACCAGAGTTTAAATCCCACACCCAACATTATTTTTAATATTGTTTTATTTTGAATTTTTAGAATACTAAGGGTTAACACGTGCATAACTCACAAAAACCACACTACACATGGAAAACTAACTGTACCTGAGGACTAGTGAACCGTCAAGGGAGACTCCGGTCACCTGACTCGGTCGGAATCGGCGGACCGGCCGACTCGGGCCGCCGCCCCCGGCCGGACTCGGCCGGACCGCCGAGTCACCAACATGAAACTTTTGGCTTTTGGTCTTCCCTGCACACCTGCACACCTGCACACTTTAAATACTTGGACCAGTGCCCGAGCCTCTTTAAAATCCTAATTACCCCATTTTAATACAATTTAATACAATTTATCACATTTTTTTTATTTAACCTTTCACCTACCTTAACCCTAGCCTTACCCTATAAATACAACCCCTACACACACACCCCTCACTCCAAAATCCTGATCAAAACTCTCAAGAAAACTCTAGAGAATTTGTGTGCAATTTAATTTAACAAAGGGGTGAAGCTTCGGCGATTTTCCGACGACGACCCTAAGAGTTCCCGGCGACGAAACGACGCACCGGCGCCTCCTCCCGTTTTCTCTTCCTCGTCCCTAACTTCTAAACCCGTAATTCCCTTCTCCCTCTTCACTTTTCTATTCTAAAAATACGTATTTCCAAAACCCGACGGAATCGGAGTAAATCCGATTTCCGATTCGGTTCTTCCTAAAACCTCACTTTTTCTTAAATACAATCATGCTAAACCATTACATGTTGACTATTAAACATTAACAAATATGTTGAACAAGTTTCATGACAATATATTTCATTTTGTAACTTTTACCGCTCTTTTTCAGTAAAATACCATGTAGTTTAAATTCGACATTTAAACCATCACAATCTTGCTATACCTTTAATTAGATCACGAGGTAATGACCCAACTTCTCACACACTCATATTCAACATAGCATAATACCTTTTGGGAACCTAGAATACGGGAAAACGAAACCTTTCAAATAAATACCATTTATTATCAAAAAAACCGTTTTCTAAAAGATTAAGTATTTTACAAATCTTTGCAAAGCGCCGCTACAACCCATTTAGGGAACCCGTTCGGGATGGTACGGATTATCGCATATCCCTGAGCTTAGTAGTGCGAGATGCAGACCTCCGCAAGGAGCATTCGGTCTCGAAAGATTTAAAATACAAACATCTTAAGAAAATGAGATTTCTAGAAATATAATATATATATTAAAATTTATTTTTATATAAATATAAATATATATATATATAACATAAAAATATCTATTTTATGATATTATAAATATTCCAACTCTTTCTGAAATCACAAGAAGCACTTTACATTAAAATACCATGAATTCCATACAAGTTCAATATTACAAATAAACACCCTGTATTATGAAATTAGGTTCTTTCTCACTAGAAATATCACAAATATAAAATATACATTCATGATAACTCTAAAGACGATAATTAAATACTTAGGGTGTATTTTGAAAATTATACAAAAGTATTTTTACATAAAACTCCCTTAAGTTCTATAAATTACTCTAAGGACCCTAGTAAATATATGTTTAAGCAGGACCAATCTCTTGAGTCTCAGGGAGCCGGAGAAGTGTGTGCTTTCCTATTTAAGGTAGACAACTTAACAACGGTGTTATCGACACGGTAATCGTCTTTGAAAAAGACACAAATCCTGCCGTCCATATGCAGCGGTTACCGATAACATACACAATCAGGACTTCAATTTCCTTTCTAATTGTTCTGACTCAGACTGAGTCCCTTCTTAATAATCTGACTTGAATATGATTTTAGTATCCAAACTACAATTCAACATGAATCCATATATTCAAACTATTCAATCTATACAATCTATACAACTTGACTGAACCGAACCATAGGTATACTTCCATTTACATCCCTTTACATGATTCTCCAGTTACATTCATTTACTGATATCATGGTTTTGGCAAGTCATCTATATACAATTCAATTTACAATACAATACAATACAATACAATACAATATCATCAGTACAATCATTACTATTAATACAATAAATACACGGGGTATTGGGGTAGTTCATTCGTGAATCCAACAGAATCTCAAGAGTCTCCCTAGATCATGAATCCATGTCTACTAACACAAGAAAGTAATCATGAGGGCCCGTGTTTCCATGCTCCTAGATTGTGACCTGTTGAGTTTAGAATACTTCGACGACGGTCGAAGTCCCGCTACTAACATTTGATTCGGGCCCGTGGTTCCTTACCCCTGGATTACATCCTGTTCGGTTCGAGAACACTCTTGAGATTGGTTGACATTCACCCCTGAACTTACGATAACAACTGCTTTAACACTAAATATAATAATATAAAAAAATAATACAACTTTAAAAGTTACACACTCTCTCTCTTACTCTCTGTCTATTCTATTTCTCTCTTATCTTTGGGACTTTCCGAGCGATTTGTTCGCTGACGACATTCTCTTTCTTTCTTCTTGAATGTCGTCAGGTGATACAGATCTTCCAGAGATCGAGCCCACTAGCGAGGACTTGGACCAGATTGCAGAGCTCTAGTTACATTGTACACTTTTTATTTCAGTACTTTTCCTTTTCTGTTATGCCACTGTTTAGGCATTGCTTTCTTCCAGATGTATTTACTTTTCCATGCATTGTACAAAAAGAATGTGAATAAATAAAGTTGATGTTTTATTATATCTTGTCTCTTGTACATTTATATTTATATTGCTAGCGTATTTGCTTCTGAGTAAATACGTAGCGGCATAGTCGCGTCCCCTTCGCCGTACACTGGGAAGCGGGGCGTGACATAAACCATACATTTAATATTAAAATATTTTACTTTTTTAAACCCACTCCCTCATGTTCTCTCTCTCGCCTTCTTTCTTCTTCCTCGTGGCCACGCTCGAACCCACGCCCCCTGACCCCCGCCGACGTTTGTTCCCATCGCTCGCCACCAACCTCGCCTCAACATCCTCGTCACCTCGTTCCCCGACTCACCTCCCTCTCTCGTCCCCGACAACCCTCAACCACCGAACCCGACGCAAGAACCCCTTGCACGCCCTCGAACCCATTGCCTGCGTCGTGCTCGTCCCTCGCCGTCACCACCATCCCCGTCGTGAGATCCGTTCAGGCAAGTTTATCTTGCTACATGCTATGATATATATTTTGCATCCATATGAATAAAAATATCACATGTTTACTGCATTGTACATCCATGTTACTGTTTTACTGTTTTTGGATAGCCGTTCGTATCCGTATCATTTATCACATATGTAGTCGCATGCAATTTTATCTCTTTACAGATTATACAACGTATTTTACATCCATAGGCATAGAATTATTACATGTTCATTGCATTTCACATCCTATGTTACAGTTTTACAATTTTATAATATCCGTCCGCATCCGTACAATTTATTATACATCTAGTTGCATGCCAGATTATATCATTTCATGTTATAGTTATATTAGCACCCCATGCTTGATAATGTGCATCATGCGTAGTCATGAAGTTGTAGATGTAATCCCTGATAGATATTTGTGCATCCGTACTTTTATCGTGCATCCGTACTTGCTACAGTTTTATTATGAGCATCCGTTTGATACCTGTGCACTACCTGTCATGACCGGATACACCACTACTTGACCTATTACCTGATCCTGTTCCTAATGCCGACATTCCTGACTTGTCGTCCCGATGGACGTAACTTGTTGTCTATTTAGAAAAAACCTGTACCTGCTTGATCCTGTGTCGGTATTAGCTCTAGACTTATCAATACCTGACTTGAACACATAACTTGGGGGTAAGGGGAAATCAATGATGAAACCTGACTTGTCACTCAACAGTTCGACGCTTATACTGATCAGTTTTGGGAGCTAGGCCAGTCCTGGGATGATGCTGCTGACATCATTCATCTGTACATGTTTTCTGTTTTGTGCTTAGCGGCACGTCTCGGTTTCAGCCCGAGAATCTGGACCGTGGTCCCGGGCATACACGGGGTATTATTGAGTTACATCGACGATTCATTATATTGATTTGAAAGACTTGAGAGTAATTAACCCAGTAGCATAGATTACCCACAGCATGCACATACACTTCACTGTTTCATATTCGTGTTACTGTTATACACTCATTACTGTTCATACTCATGCCTGCATATCTTGTTATCTCCTGATTATATTTTATTGTTTGATATTATAACACACTGACGTCTGGGTTCTGCATGGCCCAGATCCTCTGTCTCTTTCGCAGGCTGATCAGGAGTATTTCCGCCGTCAGGCCGAGCAGTGAGGATCCTGTTAGTATCTAGTTTAGTTTAGTTTTATTTCCATACTTTCATTTCCTGATGTGAGCCCGTATTTGGGACGTACTTTCCAGATGTTATTGTTTATTGGATTTATTGCTTCCGCATATATTATTTCTTGACTCGTTTATTCTGGCATATGGACATGTACTAGATAGTTCATTTTTATTTTATTGTTTTTGATATCTTATAGACAGCCGTAATGTGATGTGGAGGGATGTTTCCTAACCATAGGTAGCATGGTTGGCTCTGTCACATGCCGATCTTAGCGCACTCTGGGAAGCGGGGCGTGACAGGGTTTGTTTGGTATCAGAGCCATAAGATTTAGGTTAATCGGGTTTGATTCTTTTGTAGTTGGGTATTGGACCCAATACACGATTCAAAAAACCTGTAATTAGGAACACGTCCTGCCACATTGTTGTCGTGATCCTTGAATCTTATCTTTCTCTTAACCCTTGTCTTGACGATATGCAAATGACCCTGCATCTCGACTTGAAATCCTTTTGGTTCTCTATTGTTTCCCCCGTCCTATTCTTTTGATTCTGATACTAGGATTTGGACGACTTGAACGGAGTTATATGATTGTAACTATGAACTGCATCATGGTTACAATGCGGTACTCTATTTAAGTAACTTGGAGTCCTAGTCTTGATTCATTTCCTTGATTTATAGTCGTTATATTACCTTAATTCTCTCGGTTTCATTGCTTACCAGTCTATGTTTATCGCAAGCTTGAATCCTGTTTACCGTGCTTATCTTCTTCAGTATCTTGGCTTCAGATGAAGTCGTTTCAGATATCCTACTTGTTCATGTTTTTCCTGCATTAGCATTGTTCGATTCTGGTGCATCCAATTATTGTATGTCGTCCAAGTTTATTGCTGCACACTTGATTGCATGCACGGCCCCGTATTGTTGTTAGGACATACACACTGGGAACGGGGAGATCATAGCTAGTAGTGAGGGTAAGGATTATTCTGTTGTTATCTGCGGACGAGAGTTATTCGCGGATTTCTTGGTGATCGATACCCATAATTTTGATGTTGTCTTGGGAATGGATTTTCTCGGAACTTTCCATGCTCACATTGATTGTAGGGCAAAGAAAGTGATTTTCCAGATTCCCGGACATCCGGAGTTTGTTTTTGCTGGAGGCAGCAGTTTTGTCGGGCCAGTCGAGTTTAGGGCTAGGCCGACAAGCGCCGTTCTTTCATCGATGGAAATTGATAAGGAGGAAGCGCCAGCTGTAGTTCGAAAGTTCATGGATGTGTTCGAGGACATATCGGGTTTACCGCCAAAACGAGATATGGAGTTCGCGATCGATCTTGTTCCTAGCGCAGCGCCAATTTCAAGGGCGTACTATCCGATTGCACCAGTGAAGTTGGAAGAAGTAAAGAAGCAGGTTACCGAATTGCTAGAGAAGGGTTGGATTCGCAGCAGCATTTCACCTTGGGGGGCTCCAGTTCTTCTAGTCAAGAAGAAAGATGGTACAAGGAGGATGTGCCTCGACCATCGAGAATTAAACCGGGTGACTATTAAGAACAAGTACCCGATCCCTCGCATTGACGAATTGTTCGAGCAACTCAGTGGCGCGAGGATATTCTAGAAGCTGGATTTGCGATCCGGATATAATCAAGTTTGAGTTAAATCAGAGGATATTTGCAAGACTGCGTTCCGAACTCGATATGGACATCACGAGTATTTAGTGATGCCATTCGGAGTCACGAATGCACCGATGATATTTATGGACTTGATGAACCGAATATTTTCACCGTTCTTGGACCAGTTTATAGTAGTGTTCATCGATGATATTCTGGTCTACTCGAGGAGCCTAGAAGAGCATGCAGAACACTTGAGGATCGCACTGCAGACATTGAGGTATGAAAGATTGTATGCGAAGATGAGCAAGTGCGAGTTTTGGCTTGAAGAAGTGAAGTTTTTGGGGCATGTCGTATCCGGAGATGGAATCGCCGTTGACCCTGAGATGATTGCAGCAGTTCAAGATTGACCGATTCCGAGGAATGTAGCGGAGATCAGAAGTTTTTTGGGACTTACAGGATACAATAGAAGATTCGTGGAGAATTTTTCTCGATTGACTGAGCCTTTGACTAAGCTTACACGGAAGGAGGTACCGTTCGTATAGACGGATAGTGGTGCGTCAGCTTTTGAGGCGTTGAAGCAAAGGTTGATAACCGCTCCTATTTTGACCGTACCAGACGGTTCTGGAGAATTGGTGATTCACAACGACGCATCTGGAAAAGGTTTGGGATGTGTTTTGATGCAGCATGGGAAAGTTATAGCCTATGCATCGAGACAGATGAAGACTCATGAGAAGAATTACCCAACTCATGATTTGGAGCCGGCAGCTGTGATTTTTTTCGCTTGAAGATTTGGAGACACTACTTATTAGGCGAAATGGTCGAAGTATTCACCGATCACAAAAGCCTAAAGTACGTGTTTACGCAAAAAGAGCTTAACATGAGGCAGCGTAGATGGTTGGAGCTGATGGCTGACTATAATCTTGATCTCAAGTACCATCCTAGGAAAGTAAATGTAGTGCCGGATGTGCTTAGTCGGTTGCCAGCAATTCGGATGTTGACTGTACAGAAGGAGCTTATCAATGATATTCGGAGATTCGAGTTGGAGATCGTGTTACCGCATTCTTCGGGACAGTTGATGCAGCTGCAAGTACAGTCGTCGTTGATCTATAATATTAAAGTAGCGCAGTCACAGGATCCAAGATTGCAGAAGTTTCGAGAACAGGTTGAAGCGGGACTTCGAACGGACTTGTTGATTCATGAAGATGGTTCGTTGCGATATGGTAGCCGTTTGTGTGTGCCGAAAGGAAATATTCGCGAAGAAGTTATGAAGGAGGCGCACAGTTCCACATATTCTGTACATCCAGGAGGCACGAAGATGTACCGTGATTTACGACAGCATTTCTGGTGGGAAGGCATGAAAAGGGAGATTGCCCGCTTTGTAGTGAAGTGCTTGGTGTGTCAGCAAGTTAAGGCTGAACATCAAAGGGCAGCTGGTTTATTGCAACCACTTCCGATTCCTTAATGGAAGTGAGAACATATAACCATGGAATTCGTGACAGCTTTACCGTGGAGTCCAAAGGGCAACAATGCACTTTGGGTGATTGTTGATCGATTGACCAAGGCAGCTCATTTCATACCGTTTCGAGTTGGTCAGTCGACGGAAGCGTTAGCAGAACGGTACATGCAGGAGATTGTGAGATTGCATGGAGTACCTGTGAGTATCGTTTCCGACCGTGATACCCAATTCTTATTGCACTTCTGGAGGAGTTTACAGGAAAGTTTGGGGACGCGATTGAAGTTTAGCACCGCCTATCATCCTCAAACAGATGGCCAGTCGGAGAGATCGATCCAAACTCTTGAAGACATGTTGAGAGCTTGCATATTAGACTTCAAGGGTTCATGGGAGGATCATCTACACTGGTGGAGTTTTCGTATAATAACTGCTTTCAGGCGACTATTCAGATGGCTCCGTTCGAAGCATTATATGGTCGCAAGTGTCGCTCACCCGTCTGTTGGGACGATATTGGAGAACGAAGATTGTTGGGACCGGATCTTGTCGTGCAAACCATGGAGAAAGTTAATACTATCCGAAATCATATGAAGGCAGCACAGGATCGGCAGAAAAGTTGGGCCGATACATCGAGAAGACCTCTAGAGTTCGCTGTGGGTGATCTTGTATTCTTGAAGATATCACCGACTAGAGGAGTGATTCGTTTTGGGAGTCGAGGTAAGCTTAGTCCTCGATTCGTGGGGCCTTTCGAGATTATTGAGCGTGTTGAAGAAGTGTCTTATCGATTGGTTTTACCACCATCTTTGGCGAGTGTTCATGACGTGTTTCATGTATCTCAACTACGTAAGTATGGTCGAGATGAAACACACATGCTAGATCATTTGGAGCTGACAGTAAGGGAGGACTTGACCTATGAAGAGAGACCGATGTCGATTATCGATCGAAGAGAAAAGGTCCTTAAGAATAAGATTATCCCTCTAGTACTTGTTTCATGGGGGAATCGGTCGCTTGGAGAATCAACTTGGGAACGAGAAGACGATATTCGATAGAAGTTTCCACACCTCTTCTCGTAGTTTCATGTTTGTTTGTCTTTTCTTGTTCCGGGAATTTCGAGGACGAAATTCTTTTGTAGTTGGATATAATGTAACACCCTAGTTCATTTATACCAGTTCTATTTTGGGTATTTCTTTATTTATGGCTATTTCTTGATTTATTGCTGTTTGGGTGTAAATAGTGTAATTAATATATGTGTTTGCATCCGACCCGACCCGCATACTGGAAAACCGTATTGATTCCTATTTATGATTTATCCCGGCTAGTTATGAGGTTCCGTGCACTTTTATGTTGTATAACTGCATTATATCTGTTATCTGCATTTTTCAATATAACAATAAAGTCAAATAAAATATTTTAAAAATATCTAGCATGGCCTGCATCATACCCCTGACCCTGTGGTAGCATCCGTACATCTTGTTCTCGTTCCGTTTAGTGAAACAGATTCGTTTGGATAGCTGCATACACGCTACGTGCATCCGTTTTTTGGGGGTATGCATTTTCGTTACCCGGATATCCTACTTTGGTTTTGGTTGATACGTATATTATCCGTATTTTAAAACTAGATTTTTAGACCCGACCCGGGCATGTTTTGGACTATTTTTGCATTAGCCAAAATCTCAAAATATATTCGATATTATATTCTTTAATATTATACTGTTAAACTGTTAACATTATTTTCACCAAATATCTTTTTAAAATAATTTTATAATCCTATCCTACAAAACTCAGTCTCTGTCTCTGTATATTTTAAACCATACATTTAATATTAAAATATTTTACTTTTTTAAACCCACTCCCTCACGTTCTTCTCTCTCCCGCTTTCTTTCTTCTTCATTGTGGCCGCGCTCGAACCCATGCCCCCTGACCCCCGCCGACGTCTGTTCCTATCGCTCGCCACTATCCTTGCCTCAATACCCTCGTCAATTCTTTCCCCGACTCACCTCCCTCTCTCATCCCCGACAACCCTCGACAACCGAACCCGACGCAAGAACCCTCTGCACGCCCTCGAACCCATCGCCTGCGTCGCGCTCGTCCCTCGCCGTCACCACCATCCCTGTCGTGAGATCCGTTCAGGCAAGTTTATCTTGCTACATGCTATGATATATATTTTGCATCCATATGAATAAAAATATCACATGTTTACTGCATTGTACATCCATGTTACTGTTTTACTGTTTTTGGATAGCCGTTCGTATCCGTATCATTTATCACATATATAGTCGCATGCAATTTTATCTCGTTACAGGTTATGCAACGTATTTTACATCCATAGGCATAGAATTATTACATGTTCATTGCATTTCACATCCTATGTTACAGTTTTACAATTTTACAATATCCGTTCGCATCCGTACAATTTATTATACATCTAGTTGCATGCCAGATCATATCATTTCATGCTACTGTTATATTAGCACCCTATGCTTGATAATGTGCATCATGCATAGTCATGAAGTTGTAGATGTAATCCTTGATAGATATTTGTGCATCCGTGTTTTACTTTGCATCCGTACTTTTATCATGCATCCGTACTTGCTACAGTTTTATTATGAGCATCCCTTTGATACCTGTGCACTACCTGTCATGACCTGATACACCACTACTTGACCTGTTACCTGATCCTGTTCCTAATGCCGACATTACTGACTTGTCGTCCTGATGGATGTATCTTGTTGTCTATTTAGACAAAACCTGTACCTGCTTGATCCTGTGTCGGTATTAGCTCCAGACATATCAATACCTGACTTGAACACAAAACTTGGGGTAAAGGGAAGTCAATGATGAAACCTGACTTGTAACTCAACAGTTCGACGCTTATACTGATCAGTTTTGGAGGCTAGGCCGGTCCCGGGATGATGCTACTGACATCATTCATCTGTACATGTTTCCTGTTTTGTGTTTAGCGGCACGTCTCGGTTTCAGCCCGAGAATCTGGACCGTGGTCCCGGGCATGCACGGGATACTATTGAGTTACATCGACGATTCATTAAATTGATTTCAAAGACTTGAGAGTAATTAACCCAGTAGCATAGATTACTCACCGCATGCACATACACTTCACTGTTCCATATTCGTGTTACTGTTATACACTCATTACTGTTCATACTCATGCCTGCATATCTTGTTATCTCCTGATTATATTTTATTGTTTGATATTATGACGCACTGACGTCTGGGTTCTGCATGGTCCAGATCCTCTGTCTCTTTCGTAGGCCGATCAGGAGTATTTTCGCTGTCAGGTCGAGCAGTGAGGATCCTGTTAGTATCTAGTTTAGTTTAGTTTTATTCCGTACTTTCATTTCCTGATGTGAGCCCGTATTTGGGACGTACTTTCGAGATGTTATTGTTTATTGGATTTATTGCTTCCGCATATATTATTTCTTGACTCGTTTATTGTTGGATATAGTGCCCTCTAAGTCAATTATTGGATCGCAGGTACGTGATTGCAATGATTGAGGGAGGACCTATACCGATAAACAGTCTTACTCGAGATGATAGTATGCTATCTGGTTTGTCTTTATCATCATGCAGATGTTGACAGAGCCCATAGGATTCTTGCTTGACTACCAGCAGTATGATGGCGATCATATATGTGGGAGCTGGGGTCTATAAGCACATCCTTAAAGTGTCCCTAGTCGTGGGAGTTTCGAGACATGGCATCGATACTCCAGAGTAGACTAGTGTATACAGTCGAGACCCCAACAAGGGGCGGTGGCCAGTCTCACAAGCCACTGGTGTCAGTTGGATCACCTAAGATGTATACAGGTGCTCATTGGGATATGAGTACACCGGACAGGACTCGCCGGGAACATGCTAGTTGGTATTATACATATCGTCAGATAGCAGTTCACTGGTGACAAGTGTACAGGTTAGTTCATCGACCTGAGGTCGTCATTTGTCTCGTGTGAGTTCCCACTGTGCTTTGATTTATACCCTACCACGGGTCAAAGGAGTCGTGCAAACAGGTATATTTTGGGTACAGTCCCGAGCCACATTGGAGGCAAGTGAGCGGATCGTCGGGGATTCGTCTCTCCCGGTATTGGGGGTGAGATCGCGCTGTGTTTAGGAGAGCCATTACACGAAATCCCTGGTCAGGGTAATCGAGATATACTGGTAGGTATACCAGTAGTATCTCAGGGTGTTCTGGGCTGCTCTCTGACACGACTTATGCAGCTATTGGGGTCTGACGTTTACCGACCCCCTAGGCCTAATATGTGATACTCATAGACGAACGTTCCGGACTGTACGGATATTGTCACTGTTAGGCTCAGTAGGGTTTATAGATGAGTTCGCTCGTCAGCTTCCCTTCCAATCGATACATAGGCAAACCGTTACGTACAGCTTGTACCTCTGACGTGTTAGTGGTTATACCCAGTGGCAGTGTATTGATGAGTCATTAGAGTCCCCTACTGACACTTTCCCAAGTCCGGGTGAAACGTTGTAGATGCCGTATGGGATTATGGCAAGGTTTGGAAAAAGCACGTGCGTTTTCGCACGTGTCATTTTTCGGGCAGATAATACTGGTAGGCTTTGGTTTAAGCCGGATCCCAGTATTATACTGTGTAGATATAATATCTTTGTCTCAGTTGCATTTGTGTTCGGTCGTAATACAAATGCGGGCATGTTTATACTGTTACGGGGTTATCCTGAAATTCTTTTCAGGATCACTTTTGGAAGTTGCCTGTTTCCAGTTTTCTATCAGCCGTATTTAACATTCGGTTAAATGCGGATTTATCCTTTCATCTTTTGGGTGAGTCATGGTTCTAGAAGATTCTAGAAATGGTGACTAGGATTAGTGACTCATCATTTGCATTAATTGTGAGGTGAGGTGTTAAGTGAGATGGCTTAATTCATTTAATGTGTTCATACCACTCATTCTTTCTTCATGATAAATATCCTTAATATTTTTCCTTATGATCACCCTCCTAGCTCCTACACTCATCTCCCCCCTCTCCTATTTATGGCCGGCCCCCTCTTGTGAGAGATGATGGTTTTATTCATTTGCTTGAGAGAAAAAGATTATGATAGTTTAGAGTATGGAAATTTCATATAGTTAAATTTCATTTACCCGACTCCAATTGGCAACTTCATTAACCGTTCGTCCATAGCCTTGGACGTAACGAGACAAAGTATTCTACTCATTCTCTACTTCATCTTGGTCGTCTCTTTTAGCAAACTTGACGACCGAGTTGCCTCGGTTCAGAGGCGGGAGCCCGTTTAAAGATCCGTCGACGTGGTTCTACCTGGACTACGAGACTGGAGTTTCAGAAGATCGAAGCCGCCGCAACAAAGCGTGGGATGATGGTTAAAGACCGAAGGACTCGGATCGTTCGGTATAACAATTCTACCTTCTTTGCAATTTGTTAGTTTAGCTTTAATGGCAGATCCGGGTTATAGTACGCGATAGCGCCAGTTGTTAAAAGTTTTGTTCCGTATATTGGCGTCTGTTAGACGGCCGGGTCGCTGCCGCATACTTACAGTGGTATTAGAGCCTCACCATTAAGCTATACTAACTTGTGCTAACGCGTTTAAAATATCGATCGATCGGATTTTCGAAAATCGCAATTTCAAGTATAAAGTTTCTGTTGATTTTTAAACTGTTCTAAAAATTATTTTGCATGTCACAGAAAAACAAGCAGGCTTTTCTAAGCAATCCGTACAAATTTGGTCACGTGATCCCACTTAAGCACCGCGGATCCGCGGTCAAACCTAGGGTTTGACCGCGCATCCGCGGCGGTTTAGTGGGAACAATGCACCAAAATTGTACAGGGCTTCTATACATGGAATTGTGGTTTTTGGTACTGTTCTTTTGGGCCCAGATTTTGTTACTGTACAGCAGATGTACGTGGGGCCCACTTCGGGAAATTTTGTCGATCGAAATTTTAAACGTGTTAGTTTACAGTACTTACTTTATATCTCCGACCAAGAATGTCATTTGATCGGTAAACCGCGTTTGATTGCTGTAGTTCTTTTAGACGGGTTTGCGAACGTGACATTCGCGTTGATGTTCTGTGTTGTGCTGTGATGTTGCGGATTTGTCGTGGTGGATAGCAGGGTGCAATGATAGTGCAGTTTGGATTTATTTGTACATTTGATATTGCGGGGGCGAGTGTCCAACATGTGGACTGCCGTCACTGCCTGTTGTATAATATTCTTTTGGGGCACGACCGGGTTGAGGTCGATGTACCCGTTGTACATATTTTTATTTCTGTACTAGGTTTATCACACGGAGGAGTGCACGGATAGCCGTGTTCTGGAGGGCAACGGGTCCGTATCTCATGGCTTTGAGAGGCAAAGGGACCTCACTTTAGAATTGGCAGACTATTCGCCACACTCGTAGGGGGTACAGTTTGACCCAAGGAGGGCTGCTCAATTTACCGGATTCCGTGAAGTGCTGGGTGTTCCATTCACTATGTTGTGGGGGACTACCTCGCTTCAGGTTTTGGCGGGTAACTTGCCGCACCCATATGGGTCTAGGTTTCATTGCACAGGCTATCTACACGACCAGGGGAACGTCAGGTTTCAGCAGCGGCTCTGTAAAACCTAGGGATCCCAGATTATCTGTATTGTTATGTGATGCTTATTACTTTTCTGTAATGTTGCATTTTATCACGCCTGGAGCGATTATTGTATATTAGTCTATATACTATTAGATGTTGTATATGTTTTACACCCGTGCTAGTCCAGCCCCCGCTCTGTCGTTAGTTAAGTAACCTAACGGGTGATGACGGGACCCAGTGGCGAATGCGGATGGCATATACGTACATTTTATTTTCGTTCTTTTCTGGTGTGATTGATTGATGGGACTGCATTGATTCTAATTAATGCAAGGATAAAACAAACCTATATTTGATATTGTTGGAACAAATTACAAAGATGTTTCCTTTTGTTTTGCACAGTGATATTCAGTTAGAATATCCTGCACCTCATTCGACGAGGCAAGGGCCGAGATCCCTTCACCGGGAGTGACCCCTTGGGCAGAAGTTTACGTCAGGGTAATAACTTAAATATAGTCGATCACAAGTGGCTTTGCATAGCGGTATTCAGTTAGAATATCCTGCACCTCATTCCACGAGGAAAGAGCCAAGATCCCTTCACCGGGAGTGACTTCTTTAGCAAAACGTTTTCGCCGCTATATTTTTATTCTATCAGGTTCCTTCAACGAGATCAAGTTTATTACGTTAAAGGTTTTTCGCCAAAAACCAGCCGTAATCCTCCGTCATTTCTTATGGATGGTCAGTAGTATTCAAGCTATGTTTGTTGGCCTACGTCAAGGCATAGTGTTTGGTAGTTGCTGGGGTATTCATTTGTTGCATAGATAGATGCATTAGTTTAGGACAGACGTACAGCCTTGTTGGCCTACGTCAAGGGCATGTACGATGACCTAAATTAATCAGGACAATGACAGGTAGAACATTGACATATGACTTATGATTTGTTGGCCTACGTCAAGGTCATAAGAGCATGGGATAAAAATTATATCGAGAGTTTCAAACATACAGGAAACTTGCCAAACTTGGGCATACCTTCTGGAGTATAATAACGTGAGTGGATATCGTCACGTTATCATGCGATGAGAGTTGGATCCCGATTCCCACCGATGAGTTAGTTTACTCTTCGGGTGATCCCGACTAATTCTTCTTTCAGGTTTGGAGGAGAATTTGAGATCACAGTGGGATGTTTCCTAAATTAGATAACCATTCTGATCTAGGTTAGAGTGCACGCAGAGTGTTTCTTTTCTCTCTCTCTCTTTGGCAGCGACCTTTGACTGACCCTAGACTATAACTCAGTGACCAAAGTTGACCGAACCTTCTTAATTTACTGGCTTTTGGATTGTCTATAGTTGCATAAGTCATTGCCGCTCTTTCTTTTACCCTTTGTATTTCTCAGAACACTCCGTATCACTACAGATATCCACTTCCATTGGATAGATCCATCGTATGGTTATATACGAACTCGAAGGGACTTCTTCGAGGATGGATCCAGGTTCAGGAGAAATAGAATTGGTTTATTCAGTTGTCTTCTATTATCACCTTCTCTCAGGTTGCGAGGGCTCCTTGGTTTAGGAGAGTACACCTATTACGCTTATTGGATAGTCTTATTCCAAACCATAGGCAGGTGCCGAAAGGTAGGGAATGAAGAAAACCAATTAGCCTAAGTAGGGTGTGCAAAAGGTAATATGTAAAGACAAATAAAGGAATTAGAAAGAGGGCAAAGTAAATTGCGACTACTAACATTCACGACCAAACCACGTATTTCATCGCCACTCCTACTTCACCTTTATTTCTCCAGAACAACCCGTATCACTACGAACATCCAATTCCATTGGATAAATCCATCGTATGATTATATACGAACTCGAAGGATAATTTTTCGAGGATGGATTCTGGTTCAGGAGAAAAATGAATAAGGTTTATTCAGTTGTCTTTTATCATCACCTTCTCTCAAGTTGCGAGTACTCCTAGGATTAGGAAGGTACACCTATTATGCTTACCGGATATTCTTCTTCCAAACCATAGGCTGGTGCCGAACGGTAGGGAAGGAAGAAAACCACTTAGCCTAATAATGGTGTACTAAAGGTAATGACTAAAGACAAATAAAGGGAATTGGAAAGATGGCAAGGAGATATACGGTTAAAGTCATGAATTGGATTATGGAAAAGGCATTACTAAGAATACCAGGACACTCCATGTTTCAGTTAAACTGAGCATTGTTAATTGAAAACTGATTTCCCGATTAGATACTTACTCCAGGGTATGTATTTACCAGATATGATTCTCACATCTGTATGGTTTTACAGATGTTGAGTGGGAGCAAGTTATTGGGAATTAGGTGATCATCCTCATTATATCGGAATTCGTTGTAATTGATAATATTTGAGGAAATCGCCTGGGTACAGTTTTCAACCTACAACGCATAGGTTTTGAGTTATTCAACTCAGCGGACTTATACAGAGTATTGTATGTTGTCCAGTATCCATCAGGACAAAGGGGTTGGTCCTCGTACTATATTCTTTTTACTTGTGACTTCTCTAGTTTATAGACAAGTGTTTCGTAGAAATACAATGTCTAAGTATTGAGAAGTTGTGGGTATAGGAATAAAGTAGAGAACCATGTATCGCAAGTATCGGGATTCTTCAAAGAAATCGAAGATGTAGATTCTTGTGATTGGTATTCAGTTGATAGTAATGGTTTTGAGAAACTTGTTTCTCTTTCAGGTTACTCATAATTGGATGGATTCCTAAGTTGAGTAATGCTGATTAACCTCTCTCCATTAAGTTGATATGCACTGGAGACAGCTGCATGATTTGAATCTGGTTCCAATTAAATAAGTGCCTATGTTTCTATATTGGATATAGATTGCTTCATATCTTAACGATGTTAAGGTAAGGGGAGTTGTCCAGCTTATGCTTAAAAACGGACACTGGAAAACTCAAGGCACGTTTCTGTAATGACAGTTTGTGGGTTGACCCTAGCTTTGACGAGGATTGATTTTCTACCATCTGGAAGATCAATAGTGATATTGTTCTTGACTCGCCACAGTTTTATTAAAATGGATTTTTTCAGAAAACAGTAGTGGGTGTATGGTAGAACTAGAAGTGATTCCAGAACCACAAACGATTACGGAAAGCTTAATAGGACCTATATATTCAATCAGGTTTGACATTCCATTAGCTACTCCGCAGATATGGTGGGTAACCTCAGACACCCGAGAGGTACTCCGGTAGCCTCAAAGAAGGTGACAGGGAGGTTCTTGTTTACCCAGACTTGACACTACTGTTGTTCCAGACTATGAGACCCGGCAGGAGGATATGTATAGCGTCGTTCTAAACTAGTTTTAGAAGTGTACGTATATATTATTCTGCTAGAGGGTTGTCGTAATCAGTGGGAGCAGCGGAAGCATAGTGGGCAAATAGCTTATGTCTATTTATAGACCTGAGCAGAAATAGCGGAGATAGATCATTTATTTTTGATGTGACAGTCATGGGTTTGACTTCGTCAGAATAGGGGATGGATCTGATGAGAAGGTAGTAGGGTGTGATGTCCTGGTATTTGGATGACATACACAGAGTAGGAGGTAAAATTCCTATACTACGATCGGTTGTACCGTGGTCGTCACACAGTTGTTTCTCCACAAAGGATATGGATATAATATTTGACATTCTGGTTACTAGATCTATGGTTTTAGATCTAGATTTGGGTAGTTTCCCAATGTGGGTACTTTGACAGTATTCTAATAGTATTTTAGAATAGATGACTTCTGGCATGGTGGTGTACCTGCAGATGATGGAGTCACCCTCTCTAAAGATGTCTTACAGACTAAAGGGGAGAGGGACGTACATGATTGGCAGATCACTTGCTTAGGCAATTGAGTCAATCGTGAGATGTCAAGTACCACACCAGATGTCTTTTTTTTTGCACTAGATGCGATAAGTTTATATTAATCCAATCGTGAAGAAACATACGGAAGCAGTTTTAGAACATAAGTGAATGTTCTACGGATTTGATGACGGCAGCCTCCTTCGGGAGACGGTTATTATTCCAGGCTTCACAGGTGACCTGGATGACAGAGCGATTGTCAGAGTTATAGTTTTCCCTCATACGAGGGACAGTATTATGGACAGGTGGTCTAAGGGGATACTGTGGGAGGCATGGTGCTGGACACTGATTAGTTTCAGTGATTGATACAGTCTAAGAAGTTTGGATTTAGAGTTCATTTATGAACTAGGTCCCATCAGATATCCAGACATATTCTAAGACAGGTATTACTTAACTCGGGAGATGGTTTTCTCCGCTAGGTTGAGATATAGAGAGATACAGAAAGAAACACCGAAGTGGATCCACTCACTGAGGCTATTTCTCGAACACAATAGTTTTGCAAACGAACTTTGTGAAACTGATTAGTAGAGGAGTTAGATGCTCGGTATCACACGAGCTGTGAGTACACGACATCGCAATAATTAGCCTTAAGTGCAAGTGGGAGATTGTTGGATATAGTGCCTTCTAAGTCAATTATTGGATCGCAGGTACGTGATTGCAATGATTGAGGGAGGACCTATACCGATAAACAGTCTTACTCGAGATGATAGTATGCTATCTGGTTTGTCTTTATCATCATGTAGATGTTGATAGAGCCCATAGGATTCTTGCTTGACTACCAGCAGTATGATGGCGATCATATATGTGGGAGCTGGGGTCTATAAGCACATCCTTAAAGTGTCCCTAGTCGTGGGAGTTTCGAGACAGGGCATCGATACTCCAGAGTAAACTAGTGTATACAGTCGAGACCCCGACGAGGGGCGGTGGCCGGTCTTACAAGCCACTGGTGTCAGTTGGATCACCTAAGATGTATACAGGTGCTCATTGGGATATGAAAACACCGGACAGGACTCGCCGGGAACATGCTAGTTGGTATTATACATATCGTCAGATAGCAGTTCCATGGTGACATGTGTACAGGTTAGTTCATCGACCTGACGTCGTCATTTGTCTCGTGTGAGTTCCCACTGTGTTTTGATTTATACCCTACCACGGGTCAAAGGAGTCGTGCAAACATGTATATTTTGGGTACAGTCCCGAGTCACATTGGAGGCAAGTGAGCGGATTGTCGGGGATTCGTCTCTCCCGGTATTGGGGGTGAGATCGCGCTGTGTTTAGGAGAGCCATTACACGAAATCCCTGGCCAGGGTAATCGAGATATACTGGTAGGTATACCGGTAGTATCTCAGGGTGTTCTAGGCTGCTCTCTGACACGACTTATGCAGCTATTGGGGGTCTGACGTTTACCGACCCCCTAGGCCTAATATGTGATACTTATAGACGAACGTTCCGGACTGTACGAATATTGTCACTGTCAGGCTCAGTAGGGTTTATAGATGAGTTCGCTCGTCAGCTTCCCTTCTAATCGATACATAGGCAAACCGTTACGTACAGCTTGTACCTCTGACGTGCTAGTGGTTATACCCAGTGCCAGTGTATTGATGAGTCATTAGAGTCCCCCACAGACACTTTCCCGAGTTCGGGCGAAATGTTGTAGATGCCGTATGGGATTATGGCAAGGTTCGGAAAAAGCACGTGCGTTTTCGCACGTGTCATTTTTCGGGCAGATAATACTGGTAGGCTTTGGTTTAAGCCGGATCCCAGTATTATACTGTGTAGATATAATATCTTTGTCTCAGTTGCATTTGTGTTCGGTCGTAATACAAATGCGGGTTTGTTTATACTGTTACGGGGTTATCCTGAAATTCGTTTCACGATCACTTTTGGAAGTTGCCAGTTCCAGTTTTCTATCAGCCGTATTTAACATTCGGTTAAATGCGGATTTATCCTTTCGTCTTTTGGGTGAGTCATGGTTCTAGAAGATTCTAGAAATGGTGACTAGGATTAGTGACTCATCATTTGCATTAATTGTGAGGTGAGGTGTTAAGTGAGATGGCTTAATTCATTTAATGTGTTCATACCACTCATTCTTTCTTCATGATAAATATCCTTAATATTTTTCCTTATGATCACCCTCCTAGCTCCTACACTCACCTCCCCCTCTCCTATTTATGGCCGGCCCCCTCTTGTGAGAGATGATGGTTTTATTTATTTGCTTGAGAGAAAAAGATTATGATAGTTTAGGGTATGGAAATTTCATATAGTTCAATTTCCATTTACCCGACTCCAATTGGCAACTTCATTAACCGTTCGTCCATAGCCTTGGACGTAACGAGACAAAGTATTCTACTCATTCTCTACTTCATCTTGGTCGTCTCTTTTAGCAAACTTGACGACCGAGGTGCCTCGGTTCAGAGGCGGGAGCCCGTTTAAAGATCCGTCGACGTGGTGCCACCTGGACGATGAGACTGGAGTTTCAGAAGATCGAAGCCGCCGCAACAAAGCGTGGGATGATGGTTAAAGGCCGAAGGACTCGGATCATTCGGCATAACAATTCTACCCTCTTTGCAATTTGTTAGTTTAGCTTTAATGGCAGATCCGGGTTATAGTACGCGATAGCGCCAGTTGTTAAAAGTTTTGTTCCGCATATTGGCGTCTGTTAGACGACCGGGGCGCTGCCGTATACTTACATTTATTTGGTATATGGACATGTACTAGATAGTTCATTTTTATTTTATTGTTCTTGATATCTTATAGACAGCCGTAATGTGACTGTGGAGGGATATTTCCTAACCACAGGTATCATAGTTGGCTCTGTCACGTGCCGATCTTAGCGCACTCTGGGAAGCGAGGCGTGACACGTAAGCTACATCTGGTCCGGTACACAACATCGCATACATTGTAGAGCCTACCACAGAAGCGTAGGGTATAGATGTGATGCGAGCCCTTTCCAAATCATTTTTTGGAGACATCTCTTTGGAGAGGGTGATTCCGTGACAAGCCGGTAGACTACCGTGTTTAAAATCATACATACTAAATATATTCAGTATAGTGTTGTTGTACCTTGACTGTGAAAGTCCCACCATCCTCTTTGATCTATCACGATAGATCTTGATCCCTAGAATGTAGTTGGCATCACCCAGGAATTTGATGGAGAACCTCTGTGACAAGAATCTTTTGACTGATTGTAGCATAGAAATGTCATTTCCTATCAAGAGAATGTCATCCACATACTCAACGAGGAATTTCATAGTTCTTGCTACAATCTTACTATAAATGTATGGTTCATCTGGATTTTTGATAAAGTCGAATTATTTGCCTTGTCTCAATAAAAACAGATGTTCCAACTCCGCGATGCCTGCTTTAGTCCATAAATGGACTTAAGCAACCTGCACACTGTCCCGCTGCTCTCACTCTGATTGAAACCCTCTGGCTGATCTATATAGACGCACTCTTCCAAATTACCATTTAAAAAAGTCGTCTCTACGTCCATCTGCCGGATTTCAAAATCTTGGAAGGCAGCAATGGCAAGAAAGATCCGAATGGATTTGAGCATAGACACTGGAGAAAAGGTTTCATCATAGTCCAAACTAGGTCTTTGATAAAAACCTTTTGCAACAAATCTATCCTTATAGGTTTCAACCTATCCATCTACACCAATCATCTTTCTGAAGATCCATTTGCAGCCTACAACTTTTACCCCTTCCGGAGCAATGTTCAAAGTGCATACTTTGTTGGTGTACATGGAATCCATTTCGGTCCGCATTGTATCCAGCCATTTTACCAAGTCACCGCTCTGAATAGCTTACTGGAAGCTAGTTGGCTCATCATTGTTAATGATGCAATCCTCTAGATCCTCATCTATGAGAAAACCGTAGTATCTCTCGGGCAGATGAGACTGCCTACTAGTCCTGTGGATTGGCATAGGGATGTCTAGTTCTTTTGAAATCTCTGGTTCTACCATACATTCAGTAATAGTTTGTGGTTCTGGAATTTCTTCCAGTTCTATTGCGCTCCCGCTATTTCCTTTTTAAAAAAAATGATTTTCTAAAATGTGGGCATGACGAGGAACAAAAACATTTTGTTCCTCTGCGTAATAGGAAAGATACCCCCTGGAGTTCTTTGGGTATCCTACAAACCTATATAGTACTGAGGATGCCTCGAGCTTGTCCGCATACCGCTTTTCAACAAAAGCTGGTGTTCCCCTCCGAAGGACGGCCGCGACGTGAGGACGTCTGGCCGGAGGTTCGGGGCAGATGCTATATGGTTTTATCCGTCCACCTCCCCGAAGATGCCAAGTTGATTTATGGCACCGTGTATCGGAGGTTTAGACGGATGTGGCCGATGTAGCAGACTTCGTCAGATTCCCCCTCGAGGTGAGGGATTTTTGATTGTGGGGACGCTCTTCCCTGCTGGCGCAAGCCCCTGCAGTTAATTACGCTACCGCCTCGCGGTAACAACTTTCTCCTTCTCCAGAATTTCACTTCGCGTCGTGGGTGTTTGTTTTGTTTGTGGTTGCCCGTGGATTGTATACGGAGACTGAGTAATGCCGTCGCCCGTAGGACGTGGATTAGTCCAAATCCGTATTTACTTAGATTTGGGTTTGGTGTTTTTGGTTTAAGGATACGTTAGTCGTATTGAGACTAAGATCAACTTAAACGTTCGTCAAGGATACGTTAGTCCTGTTTGAGACGAAGATCAACTTAGTGTGATAATTCATTTAATATCTGGCCATCAGGACTCGTCCCCTCTCTAACGTCGTTGAAGGATTACAACGGCAGATGTCAGAGGAGTTCAGAGATGTACCCTTGAACCAAGGTTGATTTGGAGTTTTATAGTCCGTTTGAATGTTTAAGGATATGTTAGCCGTATTTGGGGCTAAGATCAACTTAAACGGGACCGTTTAGATCCGACAAAAGAGCATTTGGATGCTCTATTGTTCCAGTTTTAGGGACATGGTGGTCCATGTTCCAGTTTAGGGACGTGGTGGTCTATTTTCCAGTTTACGGACGTGATGGTCCATGTTCCAGTTTAGGGACGTGGTGGTCCGTGTTCCAGTTTAGGGACGTGGTGGTCTATTTTCCAGTTTAGGGACGTGGTGGTCTAATATTAGTTTAAGGACGTTTCGGTCCAACATTCCTATTTTGGGACGAATATTAGTTTAAGGACGTTTCGG
This sequence comes from Agapanthus africanus, assembly GCA_030015575.1. Taxonomy (NCBI): domain Eukaryota; kingdom Viridiplantae; phylum Streptophyta; class Magnoliopsida; order Asparagales; family Amaryllidaceae; genus Agapanthus; species Agapanthus africanus. The sequence continues at coordinate 347,849,571 of JASDDO010000024.1, read as the reverse complement.
TCCAATATTAGTTTAAAGACGTTTCGGTCCAATATTAGTTTAAGGATGTTTCGGTCCAATATTAGTTTAAGGACGTTTCGGTCCAATATTAGTTTAAGGACGTTTCGGTCCAATATTAGTTTAAGGACGTTTCGGTCCACGAGTTTAAGGACCCCGCAGTCCATATTGACGTATGTGGTCGTCGGGACCCGTCACCTCTCTGACGTCGTTGAAGGATTACAATGATAAGTGTCAGAGGAGCTCGGAGATGTACCCTCGAACCGGATATAAATTGATTTAAGAGAGAGTTGTGCTCAGTCAATTTTATTTAAGGACTTACGGCCAAAATTGGGCTAAGTCCAGTTGAAAATGTTCACATTTTGTTTGCATTTGGCCTGTTAGGCCACTGTCTGGGCTTTCCCCTTTTTAGAATGATGCATAGCATTACTTCAGGCTATTTATGCCTATTTTGACTGGGCTCTGCCCTTTTTATTATAATGCAGAGCATTTGTTTTGGTCCATTGGACCTCTCAATTGGGCTCTGCCCCTTTAAATAATGCATATCATTATTTTTGGTCTGTTTAGACTTTTTAATTGGGCTCTGCCTTTTTTAAAATAATGTGCAGCACTTTTATTTGGTCCCTTGGACCTTTGATTGGGCCCTGCCCTTTAATAATGCATTGCATTAGATACCCTGACAGTGTCCCACATGGCTTGTCAGGTACTTTGCGCAATTAATGAGCGCAAGCGCTCGTGGAGGTGACACGTGTCACGTTCTGGTGAGCGCAAGCGCAACAGCGCAGTGCGCTGCACTGCTGCACTGCTGACACGTGGCGCTTCCTGGCGGCTTGCGCAATAGCGCAGTTTTGGCAAGTGCTGGGCACTGTTCTTATTCTTTTGGATCAATTTCAGATCAGAGAAAACAAGTTTTTTCTTGTTTTCTAAAGAATCAGTGGTTCATACAAGGTGCAAGGCACTGTTATCTTGAGAATCTTTTAGATTCAGAACCAATGGTTCATAAAAGAAGTGCAAGGCACTGTTTATTATTTATTTTTTTCTCTTTTCTTTTTATTAAAGATCCTAGATCTTTTTCTCAGATCAATGATCTGTTCATAAGAGAATTTTCTCTTTTTCTAAAGGTTTTTACCTTTTTCTTTGTTCTTGAAGATTTCTCTCCAATTCTTCAGAGTCTTCTCTATTTAATTTTTCACCAAAATCCTCCTCCTTTGAATTGAGGTCTAAGGTCTGTTCCCCTCCGAATGGCGGCCAAGACATGGACGTCCTGCCTGAGATTCGGGGCAGATGCTAATTGGTGCTATCCGTCCACCTCTCCGAAGATGCCAAGTTGATTTATGGCACCGTGTATCGGAGGTTTAGACGGATGCGGCCGATGTAGCAGACTTCGTCAGATTCCCCCTCACTTGAGGGGTTTTTGATTGTGGGGACGCTCTTCCCTGCAGGCGCAAGCCCTTGCAGTTAATTACGCTACCGCATGGCGGTAACAACTTTCTCCTTCTCCAGCTGGTCACTTCATGTCATGGGTGTTTGTTTTGTTTGTGGTTGCCCGTGGATTGTATACGGAGACTAATTTATGTCGTCGCCCGTAGGACGTGGATTAGTCCAAATCCGTGTTTTCTTAGATTTGGGTTTGGGGTTTTGGTTTAAGGATACGTTAGCCATTTTTGAGGCTAAGATCAACTTAAACGTTTGTTAAGGATACGTTAGTCTAGTTTGAGACTAAGATCAACTTAACGGGATCGTTTAGATCCGACATTGCATGTATGGCCATTGAGACCCATCGCCTCTCTGACGACGTTGAAGGATTACAACGGCAGATATCAGAGGAGTTCAGAGATGTACCCTTCAACCAAAGTTGGTTGGGAGACCTGTAGTCCAATTTGGGACTAAAGTCTGTTTGAGGGTTTAAGGATACGTTAGCCGTATTTGAGGCTAAGATCAACTTAAACGTTTGTTAAGGATACGTTAGTCTAATTTGAGGCTAAGATCAACTTAACGGGATCGTTTAGATCCGACAAAAGAGCGTTTGGGCTATATTGTTCCAGTTTAGGGACATGGTGGTCCATCTCCAGTTTAGGGACATGGGGGTCCAATGCCAGTTTAGGGACGTGGTGGTCCAATACCAGTTTAAGGACATAGTGGTCCAATACCAATTTAAGGACATAGTGGTCCATCATTCCCGTTTTGGGGACAAATGTTAGTTTAAGGACGCATTAGTCCATGAGTTTAAGGACCCCACAGTCCGTATTAATGTGTGGTTGTCGGGACCCGTCACCTCTATGAAGACGTTGAAGGATTACAACGACAAATATCAGAGGAGTTCAGAGATGTACCCTTGAACCAATGAGTTGGTTGAAAGAGCAAATGTGCTCAGTTCAAGATGATTTAAGGACTTATGGCCAGTTTGGGCTAAGTCCAATTATGTTTGAAATATTGGCCCTTTGTTGGCTCATTGAAGGAGAGGTTTTGCCTCTAGAAACTTAGACAATTGGGCTAAAGCTAGTGTTAAACACTAAAGACCAACAGTGTTGAAAACTGGAATTCAGATTAGCAAGTTAGTGTTTAACACTAAAAGATAATCAGTGTTAAACACTAGCAACGGGGCTTTCAAATTAGTGTTAAACACTAAAGCAAATCAGTGTTAAACACTGGTAGCAGAGATTTCAAATTAGTGTTAAACACTAAAGCAAATCAGTGTTAAACACCGGGAACAGAGTTTTCACATTAGTGTTAATCACTAAGAAAATCAGTGTTAAACACTGCAAATAGAGTTTTCCAAATTAGTGTTAAACACTAAGAAAATCAGTGTTAAACACTGCAGATAGAGTTTTCCAATTAGTGTTAAACACTAAGGAGGGAGGGGTCACGTGCGGACACGTGAGAGCGCCCTGATTTCCCTTATTTTATTCTGCAGGTAAGTGTTTAACACTTTTAATTCTGACGGCCATCACGTGTGAGCACGTGATGGAGGCCCCCACTCTGGTCTGTTAGAATGCTCATTAGGGGTCACGTGGTGACACGTGAGGGCGCCCTAAATGTGAGGCCAGATCTCCTTTGTTTTATCCTCAAATCTGCGAATAAGTGTTAAACACTTTTCATCTTTATTTTAGAGCATCACGTGTTGGCACGTGATGGGGGTTTATGCATCGATAATTACAGCACTTGCTGAGGGGTCACGTGGGGACACGTGAGAGCGCCCAAAGCTTCTTTTCTTTTGTTTTGCCATTAAGTGTTAAACACTTTCATTTTTATTTTAGAGCATCACGTGTTGGCACGTGATGGGGATCCGTGCGCCAATTTTTAAAGCATTTGCTGAGGGGTCACGTGATAACACGTGAGAGCGCCCAAAGCTTTCATTTCCTTCGCTTTTTCTTTCTGCGTTTTGGGAGTCACGTGGGAGCACGTGAGGCATCGCCTCAGTGATTTTTCTTTCTCATTTCTGGGGATCTTTCTAGGAGTCACGTGGGGACACGTGACCCTAGTTCTTTTCATGAACATAGATCTTTTAAGAATTGAATTCTCTGTAGGGTTAAACCCTAATTTTGTTTTGGAGGAATTAAATTCCTATTGTGAAAGATTTGAATTCTTATTTAGGGTAAAACCCTAATTTCTTTTTAAAGGAATTAAATTCCCAGATATGTAAAAGAATTAAATTCTTGATTAGGGTTAAACCCTAGTTTCATTTTAGGAGGAATTAAACTCCTGTGAGTTTGGGAGAATTAAATTCTCAAAACTCAATTCCTCCTCTGTGTTTTAGATCTTCATGGCAGGATCTCAACCCAATGAGAATTAAATTCTCAATTTATGGGGAGATGTGCACTTTGCAGATCATCCACCAGAGAAAGAACTAAGTTCTTTTCTTTAAATAAAAGTTAAACTCTTTTGAGAATTAAATTCTCTTTTGAAGCCTCTCTTTTTTTACCTAGGGTTTTTCTTTTGCAGAGAATTAAATTCTCCTCTCTTTTCTTCTTTTTCTCTTGAGAATTAAATTCTCCTCCCTCTGTTTTTTCTCTCCCCCAAAAAGTAGATCCCCTTTCTCTTCTTTTCTTGGCTCCTATTTATAGGAGAAGGAAGAGAATCAATTTGTTTAGCAAATCTCTCATTGAAAGATTTGATTTGATTTCATAATTAATATGATCCTTTAGATCATTCAGTGAATTTTATTCACCGTTGGATTTTAAATCCAAAGATATTATGTTTGTTATTTTCGGTGAGATTTTAGGGAAATCTTTCCTTGTATCAAATCTTTCCATAAATTGGTGATCTTTAATCACCATTGGATTTTTAATCCAACGGTCCCCATAATCCTTTTCCATTTGGAAAGATTTGGAAGCTTTTAGAATTTAATTCTATTAACTGTAAGGCTTTCGAAGCAAGTCACGCGCTGACACGTGACCCTTGGTCACGTGTGAGCATGTGACCGCCAAATTGGTTCCTTTAACAGCCGCTTGTTTATGTTGTTGTTTTAACCATCACGTGTTAACACATGACCATTGGTCACGTGTAAGCACGTGATACCTCGTTGAGGTATTTTCTGACTTTTAGAATTAAATTCTATTCATTATTTTAGAGGCTTTAAAAGCTCATCACGTGTCTGCACGTGACCCATGGTCACGTGTGAGCACGTGATGCCTCATTGGGGTCTTTTCTGAGTTTTTATTATATCTTTTAACTCCTCCAGCGGGTTCTTAAAGGTCCATCACGTGTGGACACGTGATGCATCATAACTTTGATCCCGGATGGATTATGAGGCTCATAATATATCAAATCGAAGGGTTTTTCGAGATGCTTCCAATACCATCAGAATTTAATAGTTTCTTCTTCGGAAACTTATCAAAATACAGGCCGGAAGATATTGGTTCGCATTTCCTTAAGCGTATCGCTGCCATTTGATACCTTGGACTCTTCTGCGCAGAAATTTTTGGCGGGTACAAATGCCCCCCACTACTTTGCCCACGTAAGTATATACGTGGGTGAAGTAGTGCAAAGTAATGCATAATGTATGACCAGTTTCGGGTTGGTAGATTACTTTCAGAATCTTGATCTGAGAAGATAACGAGCGGACACAAGCGTCGTCATTTATCATTGATTCAAACCTCGACTCTTAAGAGATATAGTTCCAAATCCTTAACTCCATGAGCCGCACCCTTCTATCTCTTTATATCTTACTCTGGCGTGAAGTAGTTTATATGCTCATGAGTAGCTTTTCCATTTCAGTGGCATGTAGCTTTGGCAAGTGTGGCTCATAGATGGTGCATCTTGACCTCTTTTGCAGGGCGGTGATGGCTTAGGAGACAGGGTTAGGATCTGCCACCTAAGACTTTTCAACTTTATGAGCCGTGAGGGTCTCATAAAGACTTTTCTCCCTACGAGTCGAGAGGATCCCGCAGGTGTATTTTCTCCTTAGAGGTCGTGAGGACTCCTAAGTGTGTTTTCTCTTGAAAGTCGTAAGGATCTCACAAGAGAATTTTCCCTCTTACGAGTCGAGAGGATCCGTAAGCGGTTGTTTCCCTCCTTGTCGAGATTCGACTTTGGAGAGTGTGACCCGTGGATAGTATGCAAGAGACCGTTTTGGATCGCCTTGCAGAGCCCCAGTGCTTAGGAAACAGGTTTTTTAATCCCTACTGCCTAAGGCTTTATCTCACGAGTCGAGACGAATCGAGAAGTTCTCGTAAAGACATCAATTTCCTCACGAGTCGAAACGGATCGAGCAGATCTCGCAAGAATATCCTAACGTCACAGTTAACCTCTTCTCTTTACGACAGAAGTCCGTTAGGGTCTGTGGTACTTAGGGTTTTGGCCGTCGTACCGTCGCATGAGCTGATATATTCCTCGATAGGCAATCGTGCTGTTCGAGTAGCCCTGCGACTGCCGTGTCTCTGATCCCTTCGGGGGCTGGACAAGACGTCTTCAAGCAATCCTCCTTGGCAGTTTGACCGTCGGAAGAGCAAGCGTAAGGAATTTTCCATGCCGCTTTTTACTTGAGGTTAGGCTCATTTTGGAGAGCCCCGATGAGTCATAACCACTCCGCGCTGGTGTGGGATGATCTCCGACAGTCTTTCAGGCTTTATATGACTTGTCGTTAAGACCCAGAAGCTAGGAATTTGGCCTTTGCTTCGTTTGCTGGCATTGCGTCCTCTGTATCGAGACGAATGTCGTGGTTGTCTCTAGGTTGCTGGTGAACCGTCGAGGTTTAGAACTAGGGATTTTGCCGTGGCTCCTTTTGGTGATGTTGCGTCAGCTGTATCGAGACGAACGTCGAGGTGGTGACCACTCCGCACTGGTGCGAGATAATCTCCGATTGTCTTTCAGGCTTTATATGACTTGCCGTTAAGACGCATGAAGCTAGGAATTTGGCCTTCGCTTCGTTCGCTGGCATCGCGTCCTCTGTATCGAGACGAATGTCATGGTTGTGACCACTCCATGTGGGATGGTCTCTGATTGTCTTTCCGGTTTTATATGAGTTACCGTCAAGACGTTGAAGCTAGGAATTTGGCCTTCGCTTCGTTTGCTTTGGTGTGTCCTAATCCTGTTGGAGGAAGAACGTTGTTGTTGACATCTCGTCTGCTGTATCGAGATGAATGTCGTGGTGGTGACCACTCCATTTGGGATGATCTCTGATTGTCTTTCCGGTTTTATATGAGTTACCGTCAAGACGTTGAAGCTAGGAATTTGGCCTTCGCTTCGTTTGCTTTGGCGCGTCCGAATCCTGCTGGGGGAAGAATGCTGGGGTGACATTTCATCTGCTGTATCGAGACGATCGTTGAGGTGGTGACCACTCCGCGCTGGTGCGAGATGATCTCCGATTGTCTTTCAGGCTTTATATGACTTGCCGTCAAGATCCTGAAGCTAGGAATTTGGCCTTTGCTTTATCTACTTTGGTGTGTCCGGATCCTGTTGGAGGAAGGACATCTCGTCTGCTGTATCGAGACGAACGTCGAGGTGGTGATCACTCTATGCTGGTGTGAGATGATCTCCGATTGTCTTTCAGGCTTTATATGACTTGCCGTCAAGACCCTGAAGCTAGGAATTTGGCCTTTTGCTTCATTTGCTTTGGCGCGTCCGAATCCTGCTGGGGGAAGAACGCTGGGGTGACATTTCATCTGCTGTATTGAGACGATCGTCGAGGTGGTGACTACTCCGTGCTGGTGCGAGATGATCTTCGATTGTCTTTCAGGCTTTATATGAGTTGCCGTCAAGACCCTGAAGCTAGGAATTTGGCATTTGCTTCATTTGCTTTGGCGTTGCGTCTGCTGTGTCAAGACAAACGCTGAGGTGGTGACCACTCCGCACTGGTGCGAGATGATCTCCGATTGTTTTTCCGGTTTTATATGAGTTACCGTCAAGACGTTGAAGCTAGGAACTTGGCCTTTGCTTCGTCTGCTTTGACCGTAAGGTCTTTTGTTGACGCTGCGTCCGCATCCTGCTGGATCGCGAAGGAACGCTGCTGTTGACATTGCATCTGCTGTAACGAGACGAATGCTGAGGTGGAGCTAGGATTTTACCGTCACTCCGCTTTGCTGACCATGGGGTCTTTCGTCGATGTTGCATCTACATCCTGCTGGACTGCGGAGGAACACCGTCGTTGACATCTCGTCTGCTGTAAAGAGACGAATGCTGAGGTGGAGCTGGGATTTTGCCGTCACTCCACTTTGTTTCGACCATGAGGTCTTTTGTTGACGTTACATCTGCGTCCTGCTGGACTGCGAAGGAACGCTGTTGTTGACATCTCGTCTGCTGTAACGAGACGAATGCTGAGGTGGAGCTGGGATTTCGCCGTCACTCCGTTTGATGGTGTAACATCTGTGTCCTGCTGGAATGAGGAGGCACACCGTTGTTGGTCTCCAGGCTGCAGATGTGGCCATTGAGATTTGGAACTATGGCCTTTGCCATGGCTCCGTTTCGTTGCGACTCTGAGGTCGGTTGTTGACGTCATGTCTACATCAGGTTGGAGGGACAAAGCATGCCGGTGTTGATCTCTAAGTTGTCGATGTCGACGTCGAGACCCTGAAGCTAGGGATCTTCCTTTGCTTCATTTGCTGACATTGTGTCTGCAATATTGCGACAAATGTCGAGGTTGTCTCTAGGTTGTCTATGAACCGTCGAGATTTGGCTTCGCTTTCTGATGGAGCCTGTTGGGAAGGTATGGTTCTCTCTTTGTTTGTGCCCCTGGATTGTATACAGGGATTGATGTGATCTCACTTGTAGGGCAAAAAGTTTCATTCTTTCATCATTTTTTATTCTTTCCGCGATGCTCTATCATTTCAGCTTTTTATATCGCGAAACTCGCGATTGCCCAATCATTTCGGCTATTTTTCGCGGTGCCCAATCATTTCGGCTATTTTTCTTTTTACTCGCTGCTTTTTATTGCGAGTTGCCCAATCATTTCGGCTATTTTGCATGCATACATTTTTACTTGCTGATTTTGTTTGCAAGTTGCCCCATCATTTCGGCTATTTCGTATGCATTTTTTTTTGGCTCGCTGATTTTTTTTTCGCGAGTAGGGGATTTGGGATCTGATACCAATCTTGGCATCAGCATTGCCGCGGCTGGAATATTGCCAGGAGCGAATCATCATTTGCCGTGAAAGGACTTGGAATTTGATACCGGTTTAGGCATAAGCATCGCTGCAACTGGGATATTGCCAGGAGCGAATCATCATTTGCCTTGAAAGGGCTTGGAATTTGATACCGGTTTAGGCATCAGCATCGCTGCAACTGGGATATTGCCAGGAGCGAATCATCATTTGCCTCTGTCGATGTTGAACAAAGGTGGCTTAGTAAACAGGGTTAAGGGTTCTGTCGGCTAAGGCTTTTGACTTCATGAGCCGTAAGGGTCTCACAAAGGTATTTCTCCCTACAAGTCGTGAGGATCTTGTAGGTGTGTTTTCTCCTTGGGAATCGTGAGGATTCCTAAGTGCATGTTCTCTTGTAAGTCATAAGGATCTTACAAAAAGGTTTTCTCTTTATAAGTCGAGAAGACTTACAAGTGTTGTTTGCTGTACAAGTATATCCCTAGTCACGGATGGGACTTTGTTAGGGAAATATTTATTCGTGCCCGTGGATTGTATACAAGGGTCAATATGAGACGCTTGTAGGGCAATATCGAAGGTTGTGGGGGTTGCTTAAGAACAGATTCAGGTCTCTGTAACTTAAGACTTTCAAATCTTATGAGCCGTGAAGGTCCCATAAGAGAATTCTCCTTACGAGTCGTGAGGATCTCGTAAGTGTATTTTCTCCTTAGGAATCGTGAGGATCCCTAAGTGTGTTGCTCCCTTGTGAGTCGTAAGGATCTCACGCGGGTGGTTTCTCCTTACGAGGTCGAGAGGACCCTGTAAGTGTTTTAACGGGGTTGCGCCCTTTCGGGTTTTCACAAACACTCGCCGGTAGCCCTGCTGTTTTTACTCACGGAGCCCTTTCGGGTTTTCATCTGTGCCCATTTTGCTTATGGACATACCGTTTTCCGTTTTTTTAATTCTTTTAATTCTTTTTTTTGTTTTAACAAGGTTGTCCCCTTTCGGGTTTTCACAAACACTCGCCGGTAGCCCTGCTGTTTTTACTCACGGAGCCCTTTCGGATTTTCATCCGTGCCCATTTCGCTTATGGACATACCGTTTTTTTTGCCACGCCATCCTGAGAATGCTGCGGGTTGATAGTAGTTTAACGATGTTTCGATCATTTGCAAGTTTTAGGACATTGCGGTCCATCGTTAGTTTAGGGACGTTTCGGTCCGATGCCAGTTTTAGGACATAGTGGTCCACCGTCGCCGTATTTGAGGCGAATCTCTAGTTTACTGACTTTTCGGTCTATGGGGCTTTCCCTATGAATGAGCATGATGCCCCCGGCATATCCATCTTTCTCGAGGCATGTGGTTGTGGCGGGCTCACCTTCCAGTTTTCGGACAGCGCGAGTTTGCCTTGTTGGTATTGGTCTTCAACCTAGTTTTTGAAGACGTAGCAATTTTCGAGTGGGTGACCCATTACTCTGTGGTAGGGACAATAGTTAGGATTGTTAACGTCACCTGGTTGCAACAGACGTTTTGGATCTGGCAGAGTGATGAGCCCGCTGCACACTGCTAGCTCGAACAATCTCTTTGTTTTATCTTTGGGAAACGAGTAAGGACGTTTCAACTTCTCGTTAAGGTATCGCGGCTTGTTGTTTTGACGAAAAAATGGTCTCGGGTTACTCGGCTGTTGTTGAGCGTTGGCGACGAAGGTCACTTTTCTATTCCTCTTATCCCTTTTGTTCGATCCCTTATTTGTGGGTCCGAGATTCTTTTCGGGTAGCGTGCGATTGCGCAGCTGAACGTTCTCGCAGCTCTTCTTTTCTTCCTCTTTTCCTGAGGTGGATTCTTTGAAGAGAGGGCTAAGAGTCATTTCTTCTTCAGAATTGCTCCCGAATGTGAGAGCTTGCGATCTTCTGCCGTCAACCATGTGACCGTTGCCGGCAGTTTTCATATGCTCATTTGTCGTGCTTCTCTGTTTCCGACGAGCTTTGCGCTTCAATCGTTGAACGTGCTGCCGGTGAGCAACGTATCCCTGCCACCAGTTTTTAAAGGCATTGCACTCTTCAGTTGGGTGCGCAATCTTTCGATGATATAAGCAGTAGCTAGGATGTACATCCGCTTCATCAGGAGTGTTTCCTTCAGAGGGTGGTAGCTTCATTCCCATCGATATGGTTTTGGCGAATCGTTTCCTTGTCTTGATCCTGCTTTCATTTGCGGCGGATGTACTTTGATCCGGTGGGAGTGTTTCGACTCTTTCATCTAGTCGCCGGCGTTTGGCTTTTTCGAATATGGCCATCTCGCGCTCTCGATCAGCTTTGCTTTTAAGACGGGCTTCATTCAGGAATGCATCAATCATTTCGTCTGATGGTCCTAGAAGTTCTGGCTCAGGATCTGCCCCCAGCTTCTCTGTGTAAGGAGCTTCTTCATCATTTATTGACGAGTGAGAGATCACATGGCAGCTTGCCACATAATCTTCAGATTCATCCGACGAGTCTTTTCCATTGTCATCATCTCTGTCCTCAAGGACGTGGCTGAGAAATTCTTGGAGTGTGACTGGGGTCCGCGCCTTCTGATTATATTCTTCCAACGCGTCAATCTGTTTTTGCAGGTCTGTGCGCTTGTCACCGGGCTGCACAGGATTTTTGGTCTTCTTCTTCTTCTTCGAAGACTTTGACGGCTGGGTGTGAGCGCTTTGGCTATCATCACCGATCTTTGGAATTGGGCGCGGTTTCAGCATCCCCTCGATGATTTGAGGTTCGAGCGGGTTCTTCCATCTGACCGCCGGGCGCGTATGAAGATCACTCAGCATCCTTTTGGTTTTGGATGAAAGCACGACCTCCCATGGGGTTTCTTCAACAAAAGAACAAGTTGTCCCCGGTGTGTCTGTCTTCTTAGGAGTGTGCGGTTGTGGTGGGTTTACTTTCCACTTCTCAGACAGCGCAAACTTGCCTTGTAGGTACTGATCCTCGATCCATCCCTTAAAAACGAAGCAATCCTCGATCGGGTGGCTTACCGTTTGGTGGTAAGGGCAATAATTGGGATTGTTGACATCGCTTGGCTACAACGGACGTTTTGGATCCGGCAGATTGATGAGTCTGTTGCGCACTGCCAGTTCGAACAGTTTCCTCGTTTTATCCTGGGGAAATGAGTAAGGACGTCCCAGTCTCTCCTTGAGGGATGGGCGTGGACGCACGTTGTTTTGGCGAACAACCGGCTTTAAGTTGCTCGGTTGTTGTTTAGCGTTGGCGACGAAGGTTGCTTTCCCTTTGCCCTTTTCATTCCAAGGCTCCGTCTTTAAAGAGGAAGGCCTATGGCCCATCTGGTCCATTTGGGCCAGCTTGTCAATCAAGGCCTGGAAGGTGGTCGGCTTGAAGAACATCATGAACTGTGAGATGGTCGCTTGCGGATCAAGGGTACCCACAAACATGCCTACTGCAGGAGCCTCTTCTATGCGTTGTTCGCATTTCGACCATAGGTTCCGCCATTGTGTTGCGTATTGGACCCACGTTTCGCCTGGCCTTATCCTGGCATTAATCAGTGCTGTTATCGGGGTGCGTCCACTAGCACTCGCGAATCTCTGTGTAAACAGCAACTCCATCTCCGCAAATGTTTTGACAGAGTCGTTAGGTAGCTCCGAATACCATTCGAATGCCGTTTCCGCTAAGCTGCCGACAAATTGTCGAAGCAACAGTCTGTCATCGCCTCCAGTATTGCCGCATAAGGCCCTGAATTGAGCGACATGCTGATGTGGGTTCCCTGTCCCTTTATATACGTGGAACTTAGGGATCGTATATCCCGGCGGGTAACTGATTTGGTCATACCAGCCTAGATAGGGTCGTCCAGTTCTAACAATTTGCACAGTCGCTTCATTCACTTGATGAGCCCGTATTTGATGAGCTATATAGTCATCCAGCGCAGCCTTGGAAATGGTTTCATCTTTGGCTATTGAAAGAGTCAGAGGAGGATTAGATGTCCCTCCTCTATCATCTTCAGTAATGATCGGAGGGTCTTCAACTGGAGGGTCCGGCTGTAGCATCATCCCTACCATATCTTGGAAGAGGAGCGCCATTTGCTTTATGTTAGCCGCTTGCTCTGCGGCTTCTCTGTCCTTCTTTTCAAGGACTCTGCATAAGAAGTCAGTATCAGTTTCTTGTTCGTGATGCTGCTCTGATGATGCCTCCGGGCTTTCTTTTGGCCCGGTGAGTGCGGCCACTGCAATCATCATCTCCTGAAGCTTCTGTTGCTGCTCTTGGGTTTTCGTCACGGATCGGGTGACCGGTCGGTGACCCGTCGAAGCACGGCTTTTCTCCTTTTCAGAAGCCATGTATACGGTGTACACCAACATGTCCCCAGACTTTGGGCGTTTGGGCTTAGCGTCTTTGTGGTCTGCCGCGTTTACTGGGGCTTTCTCTGGCCTCCTTCTTTTCTGAGTGGTTGACGTTGAGGGGGCCACTGTCGTGAGCACCCAAGTAGTCGTCATCTTTTGTGGCTTAACAGGACGGTTTTCTTCCTGCCGGACCTTCAGCTTCTTCTGCCGGCGGGAGAAATTTCGATCAATCACCGAGTCTTGGACTTGGTGCCAGACCTTGTAGATTTTAGAGGACAGCCGCTGAGAGGACTGTTCTGGCTTGGCTTCCGCAACATTTCCTACCGGAGGAGGGGATCTTTTTAGTACGGCGGTAAGAGAGTTTCTGCGCACCGTGTTCAGCAATTCAAAGCTATTCCCGGTTGGAACAGCAGCATCGATCCCCACCGTTGGAGCTGGCGGAGTTATCTCAGAGGGGGAGTTGCCCCCAGCCTTCCTCACTCGGCGCCAGTGGCGACGTCGAGCATGTCGTGCGGATGAGATCACCTCCGTTGTTGGATAAGCTTCTTCATGCCCCCTGCTTTGAGGAGAGACTGTTATTGGTGCTAGCCTATCGAAGACTGACGCCCGTTGAAAAGCAATGTCTAATCTGTCAAAGACAGACCTCTGAGCAGGGGAAGCAGCTTTGAGGACCTCGCCTGGAGCAGCAACCGGAATGGCCAGCCTTGTAAAAACTGACTTTTTGGAAGGAGGAGCCTTTCCAATGATTTCGTCCGCTTGAGCCGGGATAGCTATCCGCTTTGGGATGGCAGCTTCGGGTATCGCGGGTTTGCAGACGTTCTGGCCCAGTCTGTTGAAAACTGAGGTATTGAAGCTGGGCGACCCGTTGAGAGGGATCGCGGCAGTGGTAAGCTGATTAAAGACCGACTTCTTTGGGGCTTCTTGCAACGTCATTGTGGCATTGAAGCTCAACGGTGGGAGCATGGTCCCGAAGAATAATCCAGTGGTGGCCTGAGTTACCTGCTCCACTGGCATCTTGAAAAGGAAGGCCGCTTGGGGCCCATAAGTCATTCCTCCAGCAAGGACCGAGCGAGAGTTGCAGTTGCAGGCAGTGCAGTTTGAAGCCATTGATCTTCTGTTTTCTGCACGGAGCAAGACACCAAATCTTAGTACCTCGAATCCACAGGCAACCACAGTAAACCGCGATTCGTTCGCGAACACGACACACGAAGTGTGGAGTGGAAAGTGGAAAAGGTCCCACCGGGCGTGCCAGAATCTGTTCCCCTCCGAATGGCAGCCAAGACATGGACGTCCTGCCTGAGATTCGGGGCAGATGCTAATTGGTGCTATCCGTCCACCTCTCCGAAGATGCCAAGTTGATTTATGGCACCGTGTATTGGAGGTTTAGACGGATGCGGCCGATGTAGCAGACTTTGTCAGATTCCCCCTCGCTTGAGGGGTTTTTGATTGTGGGGACGCTCTTCCCTGCAGGCGCAAGCCCCTGCAGTTAATTACGTTACCGCATGGCGGTAACAACTTTCTCCAGCTGGTCACTTCATGTCGTGGGTGTTTGTTTTGTTTGTGGTTGCCCGTGGATTGTATACGGAGACAAATTTATGTCGTCGCCCGTAGGACGTGGATTAGTCCAAATCCGTGTTTTCTTAGATTTGGGTTTGGGGTTTTAGTTTAAGGATACGTTAGCCATTTTTGAGGCAAAGATCAACTTAAACGTTTGTTAAGGATACGTTAGTCTAGTTTGAGACTAAGATCAACTTAACGGGATCGTTTAGATCCGACATTGCATGTATGGCCATCGGGACCCATCACCTCTCTGACGACGTTGAAGGATTACAACGGCAGATATCAGAGGAGTTCAGAGATGTACCCTTGAACTAAAGTTGGTTGGGAGACCTGTAGTCCAATTTGCGACTAAAGTCTGTTTGAGGGTTTAAGGATACGTTAGCCGTATTTAAGGCTAAGATCAACTTAAACGTTTGTTAAGGATACGTTAGTCTAATTTGAGACTAAGATCAACTTAACGGGATCGTTTAGATCCGACAAAAGAGCGTTTGGGCTCTATTGTTCCAGTTTAGGGATATGGTGGTCCATCTCCAGTTTAGGGACATGGTGGTCCATCTCCAGTTTAGGGACATGGGGGTCCAATGCCAGTTTAGGGACGTGGGGGTCCAATACCAGTTTAAGGACGTGGTGGTCCAATACCAATTTAAGGACATAGTGGTCCGTCATTCCCGTTTTGGGGACAAATGTTAGTTTAAGGACGCATTAGTCCATGAGTTTAAGGACCCCACAGTCCGTATTAATGTGTGGTTGTCGGGACCCGTCACCTCTCTGAAGACGTTGAAGGATTACAACGACAAATATCATAGGAGTTCAGAGATGTACCCTTGAACCAATGAGTTGGTTGAAAGAGCAGATGTGCTCAGTTCAAGATGATTTAAGGAATTATGGCCAGTTTGGGCTAAGTCCAATTATGTTTGAAATATTGGCCCTTTGTTGGCTCATTGAAGGAGAGGTTTTGCCTCTAGAAACTTAGCCAATTGGGCTAAAGCTAGTGTTAAACACTAAAGACCAACAGTGTTGAACACTGGAATTCAGATTAGCAAGTTAGTGTTTAACACTAAAAGATAATCAGTGTTAAACACTAGCAACGGGTCTTTCAAATTAGTGTTAAACACTAAAGCAAATCAGTGTTAAACACTGGTAGCAGAGATTTCAAATTAGTGTTAAACACTAAAGCAAATCAGTGTTAAACACCGGAAACAGAGTTTTCACATTAGTGTTAATCACTAAGAAAATCAGTGTTAAACACTGCAAATAGAGTTTTCCAAATTAGTGTTAAACACTAAGAAAATCAGTGTTAAACACTGCAGATAGAGTTTTCCAATTAGTGTTAAACACTAAGGAGGGAGGGGTCACGTGCGGACATGTGAGAGCGCCCTGATTTCCCTTATTTTATTCTGCAGGTAAGTGTTTAACACTTTTAATTCTGACGGCCATCACGTGTGAGCACGTGATGGAGGTCCCCGCTCTGGTCTGTTAGAATGCTCATTAGGGGTCACGTGGTGACACGTGAGGGCGCCCTAAATGTGAAGCCAGATCTCCTTTGTTTTATCCTCAAATCTGCGAATAAGTGTTAAACACTTTTCATCTTTATTTTAGAGCATCACGTGTTGGCACGTGATGGGGGTTTATGCATCGATAATTACAGCACTTGCTGAGGGGTCATGTGGGGACACGTGAGAGCGCCCAAAGCTTCTTTTCTTTTGTTTTGCCATTAAGTGTTAAACACTTTCATTTTTATTTTAGAGCATCACGTGTTGGCACGTGATGGGGATCTGTGCGCCAATTTTTAAACCATTTGCTGAGGGGTCACGTGATAACACGTGAGAGCGCCCAAAGCTTTCATTTCCTTCGCTTTTTCTTTCTGCGTTTTGGGAGTCACGTGGGAGCACGTGAGGCATCGCCTCAGTGATTTTTCTTTCTCATTTCTGGGGATCTTTCTAGGGGTCACGTAGGGACACGTGACCCTAGTTCTTTTCACGAACAGAGATCTTTTAAGAATTGAATTCTCTGTAGGGTTAAACCCTAATTTTGTTTTGGAGGAATTGAATTCCTATTGTGAAAGATTTAAATTCTTATTTAGGGTAAAACCCTAATTTCTTTTTAAAGGAATTAAATTCCCAGATATGTAAAAGAATTAAATTCTTGATTAGGGTTAAACCCTAGTTTCATTTTAGGAGGAATTAAATTCCTGTGAGTTTGGGAGAATTAAATTCTTAAAACTCAATTCCTCCTCTGTGTTTTAGATCTGCATGGTAGGATCTCAACCCAATGAGAATTAAATTCTCAATTCATGGGGAGATGTGCACTTTGCAGATCCTCCACCAGAGAAAGAACTAAGTTCTTTTCTTTAAATAAGAGTTAAACTCATTTGAGAATTAAATTCTCTCTTGAAGCCTCTCTTTTCTTACTTAGGGTTTTTCTTTTGCAGAGAATTAAATTCTCCTCTCTTTTCTTCTTTTTCTCTTGAGAATTAAATTCTCCTCCCTCTGTTTCTTCTCTCCCCCAAAAAGTAGATCCCCTTTCTCTTCTTTTCTTGGCTCCTATTTATAGGAGAAGGAAGAGAATCAATTTGTTTAGCAAATCTCTCATTGAAAGATTTGATTTGATTTCATAATTAATATGATCCTTTAGATCATTCAGTGAATTTTATTCACCGTTGGATTTTAAATCCAAAGATATTATGTTTGTTATTTTCGGTGAGATTTTAGGGAAATCTTTCCTTGTATCAAATCTTTCCATAAATTGGTGATCTTTAATCACCATTGGATTTTTAATCCAACGGTCCCCATAATCCTTTTCCATTTGGAAAGATTTGGAAGCTTTTAGAATTTAATTCTATTAACTGTAAGGCTTTCGAAACAAGTCATGCGCTGACACGTGACCTTTGGTCACGTGTGAGCACGTGACCCCCAAATTGGTTCCTTTAACAGCCGCTTGTTTATGTTGTTGTTTTAACCATCACGTGTTAACACATGACCATTGGTCACGTGTAAGCACGTGATACCTCGTTGAGGTATTTTCTGACTTTTAGAATTAGATTCTATTCATTATTTTAGAGGCTTTAAAAGCCCATCACGTGTCTGCACGTGACCCATGGTCACGTGTGAGCAGGTGATGCCTCATTGGGGTCTTTTCTGAGTTTTTATTATATCTTTTAACTCCTCCAGTGGGTTCTTAAAGGTCCATCACGTGTGGACACGTGATGCATCATAACTTTTGATCCCGGATGAATTATGAGGCCCATAATATATCAAATAGAAGGGTTTTTCGAGATGCTTCCAATACCATCAGAATTTAATAGTTCCTCCTTCGGGAACTTATCAAAATACAGGCCGGTAGATATTGGTTCGCATTTCCTTAAGCGTATCGCTGCCATTTGATACCTTGGACTCTTCTGCGCAGAAATTTTTGGCGGGAACAGGGTCCTTTTTATAGTGCCCATAAATTAGTTAAATTTGTTTAAGAGATCTTTCTTTGAGTGATTTGGGGAATTTTCCCCACCGTTGGATCTTTTATCCAAGGGCTTCTATTTTACAGAAGAAAATCTTCTTGTTTTAGCAAGAACAGAAAAGATTTCTTTAGAATTTTAATTCTGTTTGGCACAGATGCCCCAGCGCGTGACACGTGTCACGCAGCGCAACCGCGCAAGCGCATCTGCGCTGACACGTGTCGCGCAGCGCACAGCGCAGCGCAACCGCGCTAGCGCATCTGCGCTGACACGTGTCGCGCAGCGCACAGCGCAGCGCAACTGAAGCGTTGCTTCATTTATTTTGTTTAAAACAGAGCTTTGCTCTGATTGGGTGCGCTGCCTTAGGCGCTGCGCTGATGCATCTGCGCCTGACATATGGCGCCCTGCGCTCAGCGCAGAGGATCTGAAGCGTTGCTTCATTTATTGAATCTTAGATTTTGGGCAAATCGGAAGCGTTGCTTCGCCTGAGATATCTTTTCATCTCCTTTTTTCAAGTCAAACTTGTATTTCCAAAATTCTGATTTCCCGGGCCTTGGAAACGATTTCATTGTGCACAAAATTTTCTGTGCTTGGGTCTATATATATAACTCGAGGCTGAGCCTTTTTTTCTCTCATTTTCAGAGAACCTCTTCGATCATGTCTTGCAACCGCCCTCATGCCCGCCGACAACCATGGGAGGTGCCGATTCGGGACATCGTTCCCCGTTTTGCTGCGCGCCTGGTGGACCCTTCTCTCTCGGACGAGCAATGCGATGCCGCAATGCACGAGCTTTTGACTCGTGTGGGGTCTCCTCTCCCTCCGAATTCCATTTGGCTTTGGATGATCCTTGCCTCGGTGCTCGCCGACGTTCCCCCTCCTCCAGCAGAGATGTCCTCGGCGATGCTGAATGCCGCCGAGGATAAGATTGAGTGCTTTCTCGAAGCGCACTTGATCACCAAAGCCCTGAGGGACTTCTCCTTCCATTTGCTGAGCCAGATACGGGCTCGTCGGGTTGTCATCGCTACTTTTTCCCAGGAGTCCGGCATCGACCGTTGGATAGCTATCCCTCGGGAGGATCGCCGTTTCGACATGATGGAGAAGACGGAGAGGGAGCTGAATAATCTTCTTTTTCTTTTTGCAAACCCTTGTCTTTCCGATCCCGTATTCGGTGATCATTTTTAAATGTAATAACAATAATAATGAACAAGCATTTTCCTTTTTAATCGAATATTTCATTATCTGTTAAAGGTTCTTTTATTTTAGTTCTCTATTGTGTTTGTGCATCGTATGATTTTAGTCTACTATTACTAAATGTATGTGATCCTTAAAAGGATGAATTGTTTTAGGTGTTTTGCCTCTTTCTTTTATGAAACGGTGCATCTGTGCTAGCGCATCTGCGCTGACACGTGTCGCGCAGCGCAAAATGCGGCGCGACTGCGCTAGCGCATCTACGCTGACACGTATCGCGCGGCGCACAGCGCAGCACAACTGCGCAAGCGCATCTGCGCCGACACGCGTCGCATAGCGCAACGCTTGTGCAGCTGAAGCGTTGCTTCCTTTAACAGAGCTTTGCTTTGATCGAGTGCGCCTTTTTGGACGCCGCGCTAATGCATCTGCGCCAGACACGTGGCGCATTGCACGCAGCGCAAAGGATCTGAAGCGCTGCTTCATTTATTGAAGTTTAAATTTTCAAAGCGAAGCTTTGCTTCTGATTGGGGGAAGATAAAGCGTTGCTTCATCTCCTACCTCGGAATTCGAACAGAGCTTTGCTCTGATTGGGGTAAACAGCTGGACATCCCTATATCTTCAGATGCTGAAGATAGGGTTTCTTCCCACTCCACATCTGATATGGTGTGGTAGGAACAATCTTGGTAGGAATCTTATTCAAAAGATATGCAGCTGATTCTAGTGCATAACTTCAGAAGGATCATGGCAACTCAGCGTTACTCATCATGGAACGAACAATATCGAATAGGGTGTTAGTAATATGTTTGAATTAGAGGCCATTTTTGTACATGATTGTATATTATAGTGGATGCTTGGACATATATAGAGAGGACTTTCTTACTCGACATGATAGTATGCTATCTGGTTGCACTTTATCTTAACATGTACGCTTAAGTATCTTTATACAGTCTCTCGGCTACATGTTGATAAAGCCCTTAGGATGTGGACTTGACTCCCAGGACTATGATGAAGATCATACTAGTAGGGCCAGGGTAGTCCACAAGTACATCCTTTAATTGTTCCTAATCGAGGGAGTATCGAGACGGGGTATCGATATTCTAGTGTAGACTAGTGTGTACGATTCTTGACCCTGTATGGGGGCGATGGTTGATCTCACAATCATTGGTGTTTGATATCAGAGAATGTGCACAGGTGCTCATTAGAGAATGGGTACACCGAACAGGACTCGCCGAGAACTCCTAGATGGTATTATACCTAACGTCAGATAGCAGTCTCTGGTGACACTGGTACATGTTAGTCTGTAGACCCGAGATTGTCATAGAGTCTTGTGTGATTCCAATTGTGCTTTGATTTCCATCATACCATGTTCAAGAGAACGTGCAAACCGGTGGCTTTTAGGTACAGTCCCGAATCACATGAAGGCAATGAGCGAGAGGAGGGGTTTCGTCTGTCCCGGTATTGGGTGTTGATGTTACGCTGTGCTCAATTGGCCATAACAGGAAATCCCTGGCCAGGGTTGCTGAGATTTACCGGTAAGTGTTATCTGTAGTTTCTCGAACCGTTATGGACCTCACATCGGCATGACTTATCAAGTTATTGGGGTCTGACGTTTACCACCCCTAGACTCGATATGCGATATATCAGACGAAGAGACCGGACTGTACGGTAATGTTACTTGTTGGATTCATAGGAGTATGAGCAGGCATGCTTGTTGATCTTTTGATCGCTCAATACCCGGGTAGCCGTTACGTTTAGCAGACCGCTTGCGGCTTGTGGGTGACTGATATGATCACCACCTGCTGCCGGTGTATTGACGAGTCTTTAGAGTCCTACACAGAGGTTTCCTGGCTCAAGCGAAACGAAATAGGAGCACATATATGATATGTGCGGGACCGAGATAGATACGTGTATATGATAACGTATTCTGTTTTCACAATATAGGTTATATATAATATAATCGGATTATTGGATCAAGTGTTGATTCGATGATTTGATATTAGTCGGGTATATGTGATATAGCCGGATTATTAAATCAAATGTTGATTTAATAATTTATATATATATATATATATTTGATATATTAATATATATTAACTAATATAAATGCTCCCTTAAGAATTTTTTTCTCTTCATTTACATTTTATATATACATATACATACATATACATATACACACACACACACACACACACACACACACACACACACATATTTAATGTATTTTGATAATTGTATCATACTTGATGATACATGGAACTTGGATGTATTAGACTAACACTTAAGTTAAGATAATGTATGGGTTTTTATTATTTAGAGAAAATAAAAAAGAGATGGAAATTAGCATGGTTGTGAAGGTTGGAGAAGCTTGTAGAAAGCTTGACTAAACTCCATTGACTTTTGTTTTACACTAGATATTATTTAACCTAACCATTCTCTTAGCCTTGGTAAAGTCTCTACAAGAGTTTATATTAGATAGTTTCTCACCCTTGGTTAATTAGATGCTTCATCATCTTCATCTCTTTTTCTTTACTTGATTTTTCTTTACTTGATTTTTCTTGAGGTGAAAAAGAATGAGAGGAAAAATATTCTAAAGTGAGCAAAATTCCTAGTTCATCAATCTATACCCTATTAGCCATTTTGTATAGGTTGTTTGCTTCATTTATTTATACATTAGTGAAGAGGTATCTTGAGTTGAGTCTCCTCAAAGTAGATCATCTTCGGCTTCGACGATCATTAAGTAAGCTCGTTCATTTCGATTAGTGGAGCCTACGGAGAGTCCGGAATACCACTACTTGGAGCGAAGGGACTTCTACACGGAGCATTTGAAGTGATGGACCGGTCTACAAATGTTGTATTCCATAATCACTTAGGTCTATTCTTGCTTACTTATTGTTAAACCTTAATTCTCTAGTTCGATTCTAAGTTTGAGTTCATTAGCATAATAATTTTTAAATTGTATACTTGATACACCTTGAAACCCTAGTAGATGTGCTAAGAAACTCCAACATAGGATTCTGTTCCGCCTTTCCTATACACCGTTGTGTTGTGGTGTGTATGGAGGAGTAAGCTAAGAGAGAATTTCATTCTCTTTTAAATAATCCAGGAACTCGGCAATTAAGTATTCACCACATCGATCAGATCTCAGTGTCTTGATACTTTTACCTGTTTGTTTTTCCACTTCATTCTTATATTCCCGGAATTTTTCAAAGGGTTCAGATTTATGCTTTCACAAGAAGACATGTCCTAACCTAGAGAAATTATCCGTAAAAGTAATGAAATAGGAATAACTACTTTGTACATCTGTAGATATTGGACTATACTCGTCGCTGTGTATGAGTCCTAAGAACTCGCTCGCTCTTGCTCCGTGTCCAGTGAACGGAGTCTTTGTCATCTTTCCTATGAGACAAGATCGACAAGTTGCATAAGACTGATATTCGAAATGATCAAAATATCCTTCTCTATGTAATTTCGAAAACCATGTTTCATTGATGTGACCCTGTCTACAATGCCATAAGAAAGTTTTATTTAATTCTGGAGACTTTCTTTTAAGTATGTTCTGGACGTTGAAAACCTGAGCTTGATTCAATATATACTGTCCTCTAGTGTACCTGACCCAATCAAACTTTTATTTAGGTGGATGTGAACCACATCGCTTACAAACTAGACTTGGTACACACAAACAGTTACGTAGAATCAATATCTGCCTACTTGTCAATTCTAAATGATATACCCTACGGATACAGCATCCACACTCATTCCGTTAATAACCCTAAGAGTCATATCACCTACCCTGATAACTCTACGGTTTCTCAAAGCCTGTAATGAATTACAGATATGAGATCCTGGTCTGGTATTTTGTACCCAGGAAGTAGAGTTAATTGACAGACTGTTTTCAATCACAAACACACCCGAAGTCGAAGCCACAACATACTTCGGATCCTGGATTCTGGCTTTCCAAGCCTTGCATCCCTTCTGCCAATGTCCTTTCCCGTGACAATAGGAACATCCCTCCTTCCCTACTGTTAACCCCGAAACTTTTGCCCTTCCTTTTTCTTCTACCTTACCGACACCGCCTATCGGCTTTATGGAGGTCTTCTTCTTCTCACCCTTGGCATCCGCCTTAGATCCAGAAGAGGAAGATTCACTAATAAGCAGAGCGGGTGTCTTCCTGGTTTCCTTCAGGGCGCCCTCAACTGGAAGTATAACTTTCTTCCCCTGAACGTAAGTAGGAGGTAGGGATTGTAGAATCAAGTCAGCACATGACTCGTTCTCCAACGCGGTCTCCAGGTCTGTAAGCCTTTTAATATAGCTAATCATTGTAGGGACGTAGTCCCCTACAGATGACCCGATAACCAATCTCGCTTGAAGTAATTTTTTCGAGGTCTCATATCTTGCGATACGAGATTGCTCTCCATAGAAAACATTGTTATGGAGGAAGATAGAAACCGAGTCCATCTTCTCGTGCTGCCTCTGGTATACACCATCTACTTAGGCCAACACGAGGCACTTGGCATTCGCACGGTCTTTTTTCCTTGTCTTACGGATATCAACATCCGCGACGGTGGAAACTGGACTTGGGACAGTGGGGGCTTTGAGTAGTAATGAGGTGGTCCAGCTTGTCATAGGTAACAGACATCTGGAAAAACCATTGCCAGTCACTATAGTATAACCCAGTCATTTTATTATTTATCTGTAACCTAATCTGGTCACCTGGTCGCTGCAATTAGGAGAGAGAGAAGAAAACACTCAGCATGATGCACTTGCAAGTTTAGATTGGTTTTTAATTTATCTAAACAGGATGGCTCCCACCGTTTCTCGAATCCTTCCTCAAACCATAAAAGAAGAATTAGTCAGGATTAATCTCACCGTACAATACCTGCTTGACCGTTCGGCCAGGCTAGTGTCGGTATTTCGAGGGAGGTTTTACGATGCTTTCGCGAAGTTCCTTAATTACAAAACCTCTTTTCCTTGGAGGCGTAGCCCCGCTAACACTGTTCTAGACACCTACTTGGTTTATAGCATTGATCGTTAAGTGAAGAATCTCCCGAGGAGTAGCGGATACTCATAGTAGGATCGGGATCCAAATATCATTATGCGATAATCCTGAAGGAATCCTACCAATATTATCACACTCCAAATGGTATACAACACTAGCAAGTTTCAGTTTCTTTAGAAACTCCCGATGTGGATTTTTTCCCCATGCTCTTATGACCTTGACGAAGGCCAACATATCATAAGTCACATGTCAAGTTCTACCCGTCATTATCCAGGTTAATTTGAACCCACCCATACATACCCTTGACGAATGCCAAAATAGTAGTACGACTGTCCCAAATCAACGCATCTATCTATGCTACAGATGAATATCTAGCAGCTTCCAAACACTATGCCTTGGCGAAGGTCAAAATACATAGCTTGAATACTACTGATTATTCAAATGAAATGACGGAGGGCTACGAATGGTTTCGGTGAAACCGTGAACGTAGTGAACTTGATATAATTGAAGGAACCTGATAGGTTTTAAAAGGAGTGGTTTAAGCTCCGCATTTAAAAGTCTCCTGTTTTAAAATAACCGAGTGGTTTTAAAATTTGTTCCAACGATTCATTTTTGGTTTGTTTGTTTTGCATTAATGTAATGCAGTCCCATCATTTACACCTATCATCAAAGAAAAAGACGAAAATATCACGTCCACTTATGCCATCCGCATTCGCCACTGGGTCCCGTCATCACCCGTTAGGTTACTTAACTAACGACAGAGCGGGGGCTGGACTAGCGCGGATGAAAAACATAAGAAACGCATACTAGATATCATATATAGATATATACATTCGTCTCATGCAATAATAGGCATTCCAGATCACAGATGAACATATTGGATATATTAGGAATTCCGCGTTTCGTTTAAGCCTGTAACGAAAGACAGATTCCACGGTCGTGATGAATAGCCAAACCCCACCCTAGACCCCTACGATTGCGGTAAACTACCCGCCAAATACCTGAAGTGAAGCAACCTCCCTCAACAAAGTGAGTAGGCCACTCGGCACTACAAAGTACCCAGTAGTTTGTGCACCCCGCCTTGAGTCTATCCTAGGAGCAAAAACAGTAAAAGAAATAATACAACGGTGGCTACAACCTCAACCCGGATATGCCCCGTAAAAATAATATTACATCACTTTACAAATTTTATATCGAATGAATGAATGAAAACCCTCATCTCACATCCCCGGCTATCCATCCATGACTATCCAACAAGTTCATATACACAAACCAACATAACAACACAGATATGTGCAACCCCGACTAATCGACGTATAGCAATTAGTCGACGTTTCCAAACACATATACACATCACAAATCTTGTAAAGTAACCGTGACATTAGAATTCTGCACGCAATTAGCAAACTAAAACAATTTTTCTAAAACACGAAAAATTCAGTGAGCTAAAGTTCCAAAATCGATCGCTTTAAGCCAATTCGGAAGTCCGAATCAAAACGAAACGCGCCCGAACCTTCGCACGAAGTTAGAGCACGAAATTAACTTCGAGTCGGGAGACTTAGAGGGTGTACCCCACCCTTAAGTCCACCACGAGGTGGCCAGGGGGTGAGGCAGACCCGAAACTTCCCAAGGTACCCACCGCCAAGACCACCTTGTGGTGGTCTTGGGGAGTGGGCCCAGCCGTTCAGCCCCCTGGAGGGTCCCCGGGATGCGCACGCTCCACCCCGTGTCTACTCGGTTCAAACCGTGACCCCGCGGGGTGTGCAAATAACTCAAAACATCAATATTGGAAACTATTTTTTCGGTAGTTTTTGCGCGACAAAAACGACGGATTTCTAACGTCGCTACAAGCTATCTAAGATTTATGAGAGGCTCTTATACCATTGCAAGTCGATGTCGCGCACCCCAGTGTTCGCGGGGAGGTGGAATTGCAAAAAATAATTTTTACGGGCTTCGCAACACCGACTAAAACCAAGGATCGAACATAAACCATAGCTAGCAAACTACTTGAGATTTAACTACTCGGATACGAAGTTATAACTCACGATACATGTCCTTCGGATCTTCATCGCTGTCCTCCTCGTCTTCGTATGCTCTAAGGTGTTGGGGTCGAAAATTGCACCCCGGTCGACTAAGTCAAAGTCATGGTCAACCCCAAGCCAAGTGGGCCCAAGCCCAGATCAAGTGGGCTCATGCCCAAGTCGAGTCCGAACATGAAGCGGCCGGCCCCCCTTGATGCCAAAAAAATCATCATGTAATAAATAATTTTGATGCATGAATGTAAGTAAAATGGGCATAAAGCCAAATTTTTGTAAAGCCCATGGCTTTTGTGCAAAAGAAATGCACATGAGGCATAGGATGGGCAAAATGCCATTTTGTAAAGCCCAAGGGGCTACGTGTAAATGTGTAAACCTATAAGAGGCAACATGATGATGTATAAAAATAAAATACACTTTTCATTCCCCTCAAAATCTAGGGTTTGTGTGCCTCCTTCCCCTTCTCAAGAGTCTACAACCTTCTTTCTCTTTTTGAATTAAATCAAGAGTTTAACTCTTCCTTTCTAAAAAATAAATAGTTTTTCACCACAAAACCCACGAAGGGGAGCTCGGATCTCCAATCAGATCTCGAAAAGGGAAGACTTTTAAGTCTCACCCCTTTTCTCCAAGATCCCGCCGATCAAGAGAAGGAAGAAGGAGACTCATCTCCAAAAATCTAATTTTGGACAGATCCAAGGCTCAAGAGAAGAGCCAAAGATTCCCAGGAGTTTAACTCCTTTCTAGATCTGTTGGAGTTTAACTCCATAAATTAGTTTCTGTTAGGAGTTCAACTCTAAAAACCCTTGGGAGTTCAACTCCCCAACCTAGGGGCTAGGCCACTTCCCGCGGGTGTTTCCCGTGGTCATGTGTGCGCCACGTGACCCCGAACGCTAAGGCGCCCATCAGCCACGTGTGCGCTACGTGACCCCGGGGCTCTAAGGCGCCCAATGGTCACGTGTACGCCACATGACCCCGGGCGCTAAGGTGCCCATCGGTCATGTGTGCGCCACGTGGCCCCGGGGCGCTAAGGCGTCCAATGGTCACGTGTGCGCCACGTGACTCCGGGCGCTAAGGCGCTCAATAGTCACGTGTGCGCCATGTGACCCTGGGCGCTAAGGCGCCCAATGGTCACGTGTGCGCCATGTGACCCGCGGGCGCTAAGCGCCCACGTGTGCCCCACGCGACCCGCTCAGCGCTCAGCGGTTGCGTGCAGCGCACGTAACTCGCGGGCGCTAAGCGCCCATATGCGCCCCACGCGACCCGCTCAGCGCCCGGTGGTCGCGTGCAGCGCACGTGACTCGTGGGCGCCTCGTGGTTACGTGCTGCGCACGTGACCCGCCGGCGCCCAGTGCCCACGCGCTGCGCACATGAGCGGCGCGCGCCAAGCGCTCACGCGCCAGGCACATGCTTGTGGGCACCATGTGCCCATGTGCCATGCACGCGTCTTTAAGACGCTCCTCCCTCATCTTTTTTTATGCACTCCAGATCAAAACACTTCCCCATTAGAAAATAAATTCTAATGGGGCGCTGCCCCGCACCCCGCAAGGGAGCTGCTCGTCCCTTTGACCGCCAGCCCGCTATCCGGGTAGCGGGACCCCCGTAAAACTCTGCGGGGCCCCCGATATATCCAAAATCCCTTTCAAAACATAACACACGCACACTGCATATTGAGTTCGCATGACCAATTTAACCCGTCAATCGGATGTTCTCTCGCTCCAAGGGCGAGAGGTAATTAACGGCAGCTTAGTTCGCGGCTGCCGGAGATTCGGTTCCCCACAATTAATAAACCCCAGCCTACCCTAGGCAGGGGAAATCTGTAATGCGCCTGACCAGCGTGCGCGTATTCCCATCTCAATGGGGTGACGAAAAACACCCTACAGATTCTGGCACGCCCGGTGAGACAAATCTCTCATCCCATATTTCGGGTTAAACGTTCATACGAACTCAATCAATATACATATCTATATTTATACTAAAATAATGCTCTTTCATGCAGTCTTCCAAGCAATCAATTTTCAACAATGTCTCCAAAGATGAACTCAGCTCCCATCTCCTACACGATGAAGATGGACTCCAGGATGGTCCTCCCGGCCAGTCTTGGGCGACAATGGGAGGAGCCGCTGCTACAGTTCGGCTCTATTCTGTTCGTGCCAGCTAACGCCATTCCTGCACCTCAAGCTCCGGTAACCGAAAAACCGGTCTCGAAAGGCAAGAGGTAAAATGTGGTGGTCTCGAGGGCGCCCCAACCCAAACGCAAATCCATTTCCGAACGTCTCTCCGTCGCTCCAGCTGGGGGCAAGGCCATTAACGTCAACGAAGCAACGAGGCATCTCGAGCAAGCTCCAACGGTACCCTCGACAACTTCTCGATCGGGTGTCTTCTCTAAGATCCCCGCCAATGATAAAAAGACAGCTGGATATGTGGTCCACACTGTCTACATGGTGGACACGCGCAGCAAGAGAAAGGAAGGAGCCACTACATCTCAAATTCAATCTGGTATGAATATGGCTGCCACATTCCAAGAACAGCCTCCTCTGGAAGGTAATGAAGACCCTTTCAGTGAAGCTGATAAGTAGGGAGAGCCCTCAGTTCATGAGGAGTCGGGCTCGGAAAGCGAAGATGAACCAACTTTCCATCCTAAGACCGCAAAGCAGCAACTTCTCTAGGAGCTCCGAAAGCAGCTTAGAAGTAGAGACAAGGAGATGGCCAAGCTCTACTCAAAAATTGACGACTTGACAAACGTCGTCTTACAGCTCACAGCTCAAGTTGCCTCTCAGCCGCCCAATCAAGCACATGGTTCTGCTCATGAACCGGGAAACGGTGTCCCGAGACAGCCGACGCCTATTCCCTCAAATCCAAAGGTGGGCGAACCACACGAAAGTCAGTCGCATCCTATCTCCAGAAATGTCTTGGCTACCGATGACAGCAACCCTCTAACTCAAGATCAAATCATGGATTTGGTTGCCAACAAAGTCAAAACATTGGTAGCCAAAGCCGGAGAGCAAAAATAGGCCAGCAGCAGCGGGAGACCATACCCTGCTCGGTACGATATTGTGGAGTTTCCTACTGGCTATGTCGTCCCCAAATTTGAAAGGTTCGATGGGACGGGAAATGTGAACCGGCACATTGCCCAATTTAAAGCATCATGTGCGAACACTGTGGGCAATGATGCGCTCCTTCTCCGCCAGTTTGTCAATAGTTTGACCGATGTTGCTTTCGATTGGTATGAAAGCATACCGGATGACTCGATCACGACGTTCACTCAAATAGAATCCATGTTCAAGCAAAGGTTCATGAGTGTCAGCGATAAAATCACCATTGCTGACCTTGTAAGGATTGAGCCAAAGAACAACGAAAGCAACATGGATTTTATAGTCCGATGGCGCAATCTCTCTATCAAATGCGAACCACCGTTGGAGTAAGACCAATCCGTCAGTCTTCTTATAGAAAATCTGAACGACCGGATGAAACCTTTCCTATGCACCGCAGGTCTCAAAACATTCCAAGAGCTGACTAAGAGAGTTCAAATGTTGGAACGCTCAAAGCCCGAGTCCACTCAGAATCTCCAATTCACAAACAGACCGAGACATCGGAGGGATGACAACCGGAAAAGCGAAAGATCCAACAGCACCGATTCTATGGATAAGCAGAGAGAGGGCGGAGCAAAGACTAACAAATCTTAAGAGCCAACTTTGGAGGAAAGAAGAAATAAGGTCTACTCTTTCCGAAGGGACAAGGTCCACAAAATTTTCAAAGCTGCTCTGAAGAATGGCTTACAGCTACCAGAACCAAAAAGGCTAAGTGAAGCGAACATGACTGATCATCCCAACTTTTGCCCATACCACCGAGTGCTGGGACACACTATTGAAGACTGTTGCATCTTTAAGGATTGGGTCGAGAAACAATACAAGACGGGAGAAATATCGTTGTCCCCTGGCATGTTAACAAACAATCAAGCTGCGACCGCCAATTTCATACAAATGGAGACCGAAGTCCTTCAGGGACCTGCTTCTTTTAGAAACCTGCCTTTCTCTAAAAAGAGCGGACCAAGGCAACAAGCTAAGAGCCAAGCGAACTACATTGCCAATGAAGAAGCAATAGACGGGCACACAACCCATACGGCCTATATGATGGAGCTCGGAGGAACAAGTCCTCCTACGCCTCATAGCAATGACAATGATGCGGTTGTTGCCATCCAACACCGGCTTGATCCAAATGATGAAGAGCTCGCTCATGTAATTAAGCCCAAGGAGCCCGTGGTTCCTGCAAAATCGAGCCCAAGCTCCAACAGCTGACCACCACGTCGTTAAACTGGAAATAGCTGAGCACCACGTCGTTAAACTGGGAATGATAGACCTCTAAGTCTTTAAACTGGAAATAGATGACCACTAAGTCGTTAAACTGGAAACAGATGACCTCCATGTCTTTAAACTGGAAATAGATGACTTCTAAGTCGTTAAACTGGAAACAGTAGACCTCTAAGTCTTTAAACTGGAAACAGATGACCACCACATCATTAAACTGGAAACAGATGACCTCCAAGTCATTTAACTAGAAATAGCTGACCACCACGTCGTTAAACTGGGAATGATAGACCTCTGAGTCTTTAAACTGGGAACCATCGACCACCACGTCATTAAACTGGGAATAATCGACCTCTAAGTCGTTAAACTGGGGATGTAAAAATGTGTAAATAAAAAAATATATATGTATATATATGTATATAAATAAAAAGCCGAAATGATAGGGCAACTCGCAATAAAAATCAGCGAGTAAAAATAAAAATGAAAATAAAGCCAAAATGATAGGGCAACCGCGAATAAATAGCTGAAACAATAGGGCAATCGCGACCTTCGCGATGAGAAAAGCTGAAATGATAGAGCAATCGCGGTAAAAAAACGGCGAATGATGAGTCGCTCATGGTACCATATTCTAGTGTAGCGATGCAGATGCCAACCTAATTCCAAATCCCAATGGTGAATGATGAGTCGCTCTTGGTACCATATTCCAGTTAGCGATGCAGACGCCAACCAAATTCCAAAACGGCGAATGATGAGTCGCTCTTGGTACCATATTCCAGTGCAGTGGTGCAGATGCCAACAAAGTCCCAAATTTTTTCCAGCCCTACGGTCTAGATCATACATCCTGCAAAACCGTATACAATCCACGGGCGTAAAACGATCCCAATCTCTCCCAAGTCCTACTAGCGAGACCACATTCAAAGTCCCACCGGCGGTGAGAAAAAAAATTTATGTCCACAAGAAAAATGGGCACGGATGAAAACCCGAAAAGGCTCCGTGAGTAAAAATAGCAGGATTTTCGGCGAGTTTGTGAAAACCCGAAAGGGCGCAAACTCGTGAAAAAGAGATGAAATGCACTCGCAAAGTCCTCTCGACTTTGTGAGGAGAAAATTCCCGCATGAGATCCTTACGACTCACAAAGGAGCAACACACTTGGGAGTCCCCACGACTCCTAAGAAGAAAATACATCTACGGGATCCTTACGACCCGTAGGGAGAAAATGCTTTTATGGAACCCTTACGGCCCATAAAATTGAAAAGCCTTAGGTGATAGGGATCTAAACATGTCTCCTAAGCCATCGCTTCCTAACAGGGAAAGACAAATGATGATTCTCTCCTGGTACCATATTCCAGTGTAGCAGTGCTGATGCCGACCCAAAAAAACCAATTCCCAAATCCTTCCGGGGCAAATGATGAGTTGCTCCTGGCATTATTCCAGTGCAGCAATGCAGATGCCGACAAAAAACCAATCCCCAAATCCTCTCAAAGGCAAATAATGATTCACTCCTGGTACCATATTCCAGTGTAGCGATGCTGATGTCAACGCAAATCAAACCAACCAATTCCAACATCGACCTCTGCATCAAACGGCCGACACTCCGTAATGGGGAAACGTCAAGCAGACACTCCGTGCCGGGGGCACATCGACTACAGGTACTCTGCTTCGGGGAAACGTTCAACAACGACACTCCATGCCGGGGAAACGTCAAGCAGACGCTCCGTACCGGGGACACGTTAACCAACAGACACTCCGTACCTGGGACACGTCGACCAGCGACACTCCATACCGGGGAAACGTCCAACATCGACACTCCGTGACGAGGAAGCGTCAAGCAGAAACTCCGTGCCGGGGACACGTCAACCAGCGACACTCCGTAACGGGGATACGTCAAACAGACACTCCGCTTCGGGGAAACGTCGACCAATGACACTCCGTACCGGGGAAACGTCCAACAGCGACACTCCGTAATGGGGAAACGTCAAGCAGACACTTCGTGCCGGGGACACGTCAACCAGCGACACTCCGCCTCGGGGAAACGTCCAACAGCGACACTCCGTGCCGGGGAAACGTCAAGCAGACACTCCATACCGGGGACACGTCAACCAGCACACACTCCGTACCAGGGACACGTCGACCAGCGAAACTCCATACCGGGGAAACGTCCAACAGCGACACTCCGTGCTGGGGAAACGTCAAGCAAACACTCCGTGCCGGGGACACGTCAACCAGCGACGCTCCATAACGGGGAAACGTCAAACAGACACTCCGCTTCGGGGAAACGTCGACCAGCGACACTCCGTACCGGGGAAACGTCCAACAAGGACACTCCGTAACGGGGAAAAGTCAAGCAGACACTCCGTACCGGGAACATGTCAACCAGCAGACACTCCGTACTGGGGACACATCGACCAGCGACACTCCGTACCGGGGAAACGTCCAACAACGACACTCCGTGCCGGGGAAACGTCAAGCAGACACTCCGTGCTGGGGACACGTCAACCAGCGACACTCTGTGCCGGGGAAACGTCAAGCAGACACTCCGTGCTGGGGACACGTCAACCAGCGACACTCCGTAATGGGGAAACGTCAAACAGACACTCCGCTTCGGGGAAACGTCGACTAGCGACACTCTGTACCTAGGAAAAGTCCAACAGCGACACTCCGTAATGGGGAAACGTCAAGCAGACATTCCGTACCGGGGACACGTCAACCAGCGACACTCCGCCTCGGGGAAACGTCCAACAGTGACACTCTGTGCTGGGGAAACATCAACCAGACACTTCGTGCTGAGGACACGTCAACTAGTGACACTCCGTAATGGGGAAACGTCAAACAGACACTCCGTACTGGGGACACGTCAACCAGCCGACACTCCGCCTCGGGGAAACGTCAAGCAGACACTCCGTGCTGGGGGCACGTCGATTACAGATACTCCACCTCGGGGAAACGTCGACCAGCCGACACTCCGCCTCGGGGAAACGTCAAGCAGACACTCCGTGCCGGGGGAACGTCGACTACAGACACTTCGCCTTGGGGAAACGTCGACCAGCGACACTCCGTGCCGGGGTGCACCTCTACTAAATCACTCCGGGCCAGGGAAACGTCTACCACAGACACTCCGTCTCGGAGACGCGTCAAGCGTCGACCGTCCATGTCGTTAAAAAGGCGGTGCATCCCAAAAAGTAGGAACCAAAGCAAGTCGCCTCCACGTGAAAGAAGATCCATCAATTTCATGCACACGAACCACATATGTGGTGTGCATTTATTGATGGGGGCACTTTGTTGGGGTTGAAAATTGCATCCTGGTTGACCAAGTCAAAGTCATGGTCAACCCCAAGCCAAGTGAGCCCAGCCCAGATCAAGTAGGCTCATGCCCAAATCGAGTCCGAACATGAAGCAGCCGGCCCCCCCTCCATGCCAAAAAAAATCATCATGTAATAAATAATTTTGATGCATGAATGTAAGTAAAATGGGCATAAAGCCAAATTTTTGTAAAGCCCATGGCTTTTGTGCAAAAGAAATGCACATGAGGCATGGGATGGGCAAAATGCCATTTTGTAAAGCCCAAGGGGCTACATGTAAATGTGTAAGCCTATAAGAGGCAACATGATGATGAATAAAAATAAAATACACTTTTCATTCCCCTCAAAATCTAGGGTTTGTGTGCCTCCTTCCCCTTTCTCAAGGGTCTACAACCTTCTTTCTCCTTTTGAATTAAATCAAGAGTTTAACTCTTCCTTTCTAAAAAATAAATAGTTTTTCACCACAAAACCCACGAAGAGGAGCTCGGATCTCCAATCAGATCTCGAAAACGGGAGACTTTTAAGTCTCACCCCCTTTTCTCCAAGATCCCGCCGATCAAGAGAAGGAAGAAGGAAACCCATCTCCAAAAATCTTACTTTGGACAGATTTAAGGCTCAATAGAAGAGCCAAAGATTCCCAGGAGTTTAACTCCTTTCTAGATCTGTTGGAGTTTAACTCTATAAATTAGTTTCTGTTAAGAGTTCAACTCCAAAAACCCCTTGGGAGTTCAACTCCCCAACCTAGGGGCTAGGCCCCTTCCCGCGGGTGTTTCCCGTGGTCACGTGTGCGCCACGTGACCCTGGGGAGCTAAGGCGTCCAATGGTCACTTGTCAACCACGTGACCCCGGGTGCTAAGGCGCCCAATGGTCACGTGTGCGCCACGTGACCCGTAGGCGCTAAGCGCCCATGTGCGCCCCACGCGACCCGCTCAGCGGTTGCGTTCAGCGCATGTGACCCGCGGGTGCTAAGCGCCCACGTGTGCCCCACGCGACCCGCTCAGTGCCCAGTGGTCGCGTGCAGCGCACGTGACCCGCGGGCGTCTTGCGGTCGCGTGCTGCGCACGTGACCCACTGGTGCCCAGCACCCACCGGCTGCGCACCTGACCGGCGCGCGCCAAGCGCTCACGTGCCACGCACGTGTCTTTAAGACGCTCCTCCCGCATCTTTTTTATGCACTCCACATCAAAACACTTCCCCATTAGAAAAAAAATTCTAACGAGGTACTGTCCCGCACCTCGCAAGAGGGCTGCTAGCCCCCTTGACCCCCAGCCCGCTATCCGGGTAGCGGGACCCCCGTAAAACTCTGCGGGGCCTCCCGATATATCCAAAACCCCTTTCATAATACAACACACGCACACAGCACATTGAGTTCGCATGACCAATTTAACCCGTCGATCGGAGGTTCTCTCGCTCTAAGGGCGAGAGGTAATTAACGGCAGCTTAGTTCGCGGCTGCCGGAGATTCGGATCCCCACAATCAATAAACCCCAGCCTACCCTAGGCAGGGGGAATCTATAATGCGCCTGAACAGCGCGCGCGTATTCCAATCTCAACGGGGTGACGAAAAACACCCTACATAAGGATCGGAACGGATCGACGCAACCTCGACGGCCTCCTCGAGTCAAAGAAGATCCACCCGAGAGTCTATATTCCTAGCTCCTATCTCAAATCCGAGGTAACTACGACTTCTAGTTCGCTAAACTAGAAGTCCTAGGTTGTGTAGAGTGAGAAGATGGAGAGATTTGTCTCTTGGAACCCTACGATTCTCAATACATGAGAGCTTTTAGAGTTTAGAGGAGGAAGAAGACTTGAGGAAAAGCTAGTGAAGCATGAGCTCAAGAAAAGCTTGGCTGTCCTCTTGAGATGATATGAAGAATATGGGATATTTTATAAGATAAATATCATAATAAAATATCAACAAACCCTCACAAATATCTTGTGGTGACTCGTGACCATGAGTCACTAAGTAGCCATGCTAGGTTCAATGCTCAAATCCACCTCATTTTCTCCATCTATTTAGTTAATCCGAAAAAGAATAAAACCTTAATAGGTGTCCCCCTTCTAGAAGCCAATCCCGAGGAATTACAAGAATGCCCCTCTTCTGTATATACATACCCGCATCTGTATTCCGAAGAAAATGAATACAAAGAAACGAAAAAAATCCATTAATACTAGGATCCGGCTTAAACCAAAGCCCACTAGTATTATACGCACGATCATCGCACAAGTGTACGTAAGTGATCGAAGCCCTGCCGTAAAACCATACGGCCTCTACACCTTTTGTCCGGTGCAGGGAAATTCTCTATGTGGGACTCTAAAGACTTGACACTACGTTGGCAGTAGGTTTAACCACAAACCGCAAGCGGTACTAGCTGCACGTAACGACTGTACATGTATGTGTCGATAAGAAGGCCGATGAGCTAACTCATCCGAACTCCTACTGAGCCTGTATGTGACAATCTTTGTATAGTCCGGTCTGTTCGTCTAAGAGTATCACATATCGGGCCTAGGGGCGGTAATCATCAGACCCCTAATAACGCAACAAGTCATGTCGGAGAGTAGCCCAAAACACCCTGAGAAACTACTGGAGTACCTACAAGTAAATCTTGCTTGCCTTGGCCAAGGACTTTGGGTAATGACCTTCCGAACACAGCGCAATATCAACCCCCAATACCGGGAGAGATGAAACATATCTAACTGCCACTGCCTCCAAGTGCTTCGGGACTGCACCCAACTACTACCTGTTTGCAGGACTCCTTTGAGTCGTGGTAGGGTAGTAATCAAAATACAGTGGAAACACACTTGAAGCGAAGCGACAGTGTCAAGTCGATGGACTAAGCTGTACTCATATCACCTGGGAACTGCTACCCGACGACAGGTATAATACTCACCAACAGTTCCCGACGAGTCCTGTCCAGTGTACTCATAACAAAATGAGCACCTGCATACTATCTCCAGTACGACGTACTGATGGCTGTGGGACAGACCATCTCCCCTGCTTGGATGAGAAGCGTATACACTAGTCTACTGTGGAGTATCGATACCCCGTCTCGATAATCCTACGACTAGGGACCTGTATAGGATGTGCTTATAGCTACCCAGCCCCCACTAGTGTGACTGCAATCACAACGCTGGTAATCAAGCAAAGATCCTAAGGGCTCTACCAATATGTATAAGCAATATACTAAGAAAACACATGCACATATTCAGGTAGAATGTCACGCCCCGCTTCCCAGTGTACGGCGAAGTGGACGTGACGAGGCCCGCTACGTATATACTCAGAAGTACATACGCTAAGCGTAACTAAGCAATATAAAGTAAATCACAAGAGACGAATAATATAGAAATAACATCAACTTTTATTAATAACATTCTTTGTACAATGCATGAAAAGAAAATACAGCTGAAATGAAAAGTGATGCCTAAACAGTGGCATAACAGAAAATGAAAAAAATACTGGAAAGAACAAGGTACAATTTTTAGAGCTCGGGATCTTCCTGGAATTGCTCCAAATCTTCACCGGTGGGCTCGATCTCAGCTTGGTCCAACGCACCTGACGAAATTCAAAGAAGAAAGAAATAGAATGTCGTCAGCGAACAGGTCGCTCGGTAAGTCCCAAAGGTAAGAGGGAGAAATAGACAAGAGTAAGAGAGAGAGAGAGAGGGAGAGAGAGAGCTTTTAATGTTGTATTATAATATTGTAATATTGTATTGTCATCTTATAGTAGTATGGTGTTAACGCTGTTGTTGTAGCTTTGTACAGAAGGATGCCAGTGTATACGAGGGGAGTCTCACTTGCCAGAGACTAGGGCATGTATAGTACAAGGAACCATTATGCCACGGTACAAGAGCAATGAGATTCAGGTTAGGTGTATTAATCTGACCACCTCGTGCCACCTTTAACACCTTCCGTACCAATCTACCCCTTAAACCCCGCGATATCTTGTTGGTATTGTTATCTTGTAAAATTGAATTGATTGCATGATTGACTGACCGAGACCATGATATCAGGAAACGGTTATAACCGTAGAGTCATGTAAATGGAATACTGGAAAACATGTAAAAGGAATATCCATGGTTCGATTCAGTCAAGTTATATAGATTGTTAACTGGATTCAGGGATTCATGTATTCATATTGAGTTGGAATATAAAAGAATATAGAATGACTTGAATCATATTCAAGTCAGAAATAGTCAGATTCTAACCCGAGTCAGACTAAAAGAAGGTAAGTTGAAGTTCAATATTTGTTAGGGGCCTTATTGTAATTTATAAAACTTGAGGGGGTTTTATGTAAAAAGTATTATTGTATAGTTTTCAAAATACAGCTCAAGTATTTATTATTCGTCTTTATAATTATAATGAGTGTGAATTTTATTTGTGTTATTCTAGTGAATATATCCTAATAAAAGTATTAATTTATAATATTGATTTATTTGAAATTCATGGTATTTTAATGTAACTTTTAATCTTGTAATTTTTTAGAAAAATGTGGAAACTTTATCTTATGATAAAATAGTTGTTTAAATGATAATTAAATATATATTAATACAAGAATAGTTTTAAATAAATATTTTATTTTCCAAAATCTCATTTTTTCTTAAATGTCGTATTTTAAACCTTTCGAGACCGAATGCTCCTTGCGGAGGTCTGAATCTCGTACTACTAGCCCGCGGGTGCACGATGAACCGTACTATCCCTAACGGGTTCCCCAAAGGTGGGTTGTAGCGGCGCTTTGTTTAGGTTTAATAAATACTATTCATTTAGAAAAACGGTATTATAAATATAAGGTATTTATTTGTAAAAGGGTATAACTTTCCGTATTTTATTTTCTAGGGTTTCCTAAGCCAACTAGCCTATTTCTAAGGTCTAAATGATAAGTCATTAGAAGCCTCAAATTGCCTCTTCACCGTCAATTGCGGCCAGGTAAGTGCCACGTAAATGGGAAGGAACCACAGTCGTGGGCCTAATTAAAAACCACTAGCCTAGACACACTTGCCTAGACACCACAAGACAGTTTAGATAAACGATCGATGTCCATGACCTATCGTGCTTTCATTTTATTTAAAATTTTATACAACTTAAAGCTTTCAAGTAAAGGTTATCAAGAATATGGTATTTTAGTGAAAAGTCCTGTAATGTCGTATTCTATGTTTTGACATTTATCAGTTAGGGTTATATTTGTGCGTGTGTAGAGGTAGGTCATTACCTCGTGACTTATTTTAAGGTTTAATGAAGTTTTAAAGGTTAATTATGATATATTAAACTTGAAGGTATTAAAGCGCAAGAATACGGTATTTGAAAACGTTATTATTTCATGTGTGAAAATTCATTCAAATTGATTTCTACAAGTTTAGTAATCAAGATAAACTTATTTAGGAGTGAGGGAATTGATTAAACGAAGAAAAATGAACTTCATGGTATTTTTATGAAAAGAATACAATATTGTAAAGAAGCTATCATTTCATGTGAGAAAGTTTGTTTAAATTGGTTTATGGGTGATTAATAGTCAACATGAATATAGGTAGGTATTATATATTAGGTGACAAGTGGAAATTTGCAGAAAAACCGAATCGGAAATCGTTTTGTTCCGATTTCCGTCGGGTTCCAAAAAGTCGTATTTTTATATTAAAGAGAAGAGAGATAGAAGAGATGGGACTTACGGGTTTGGACAAACTAAGGAGGCTAAGGGAGGTGGTGATTGTCGGTGCGTCGAAAACGTCGTGAAGGTTCTACTACGATCGCCGGAATCCGTCGTCGGTTTCGGCAGCGCTTCGCTTCTCGCTCTTTGTACCGAGTTCTCGAGAATTTGGGAGAGTGGACTTAGAATTGTAGGGTGAAATGGTAGAGGGTAGGGGTCTTTATATAGAGCTAGGCTAGGGTTAGGGTTAGGATTAAAAAATATTTAAAAAAATATAAAATTCATTAAAATTTCATTAAATTTGGACTTAAAAGAGGTGTAATGGAAATTGTGTAACAGTTCTGAGAAAATGGACCATGCAGGGAGGTTGACCAAGTCAACACGAAAATTTTCGTGTTGACGATTCGGCCGACCGACCGAGTCCGGCCGGCGGCGCCGGCCGATTCGGCCGAGTCGCCGGCCGACTTGGCCGAGTCAGGGCCGAGTCGGGTCTCGTTGGGTGTGGTTTTGTCTGGGAGGAATTTTGGTATACTTTATTTTTTATATATTGTATTAAATTGTGAGTTATGGCTGTTTGATCGTTTGACTTCCCAAAAATTTAAAACAAAATGATATAAAAATTATGTGGGGCATGAGATTCGAACTCTGGTGGCTTGGTTCAGCAGTGCAAGGTATTACCAATGAGCTACAAGCTCCTTCTTGTAATTATTGTGTTATTTAATTACTTAAAATGATAGCAGCAAGAGTAAATACTCCAAGTATATATTAAATTTTAAAGTGATTTCTTGTACACTAAAAATGGAGTTATTTCATTCTTGTAGTTTGTAATTAAAAACAAAAATAATTACCTAAATCTTATGCTCAGGCTAAAATACCCTTTTGTGGATTTTAACATATTTTGAAAAAAAAATTGTATAGGAAAAAGTGTATAAGAAAATTAGGGTTGTTACATAGAAACAAACCAGGTAGCATACTACCATTTCGAGCAAGACGGTTACTATATCCGTGTATATCCCGAGCTTCCATTAAGTAATATACAATCCAGTATGATACAATAATGGCCTCTAGGGCATATATCACTAACACTCCATTATTTGTGTTAGCCGTTAACTTTATAAAAATTAGCTTTTATCAAAAGTGATGGGACCCACGACCGAAAACCAGGTGTTGGTTTTTCCCAATACCATGTGCTGGTATTCTTCTTACCAAAACCTGTGTGCTTGTTTTTTCTGCAGTCGTTCAGAATTTTTTGGTAGAAGAATTTTTTATAAGGGCTTTTTATATTATTATACCCTTGGTATTATTATGGGACTTTTATTTTTTCATTAGACCATTTCCTTTATCTTGGTCCAATGTTGAGCCTATTTGATTATCTTGGCCCAATACTGAGCCCATTAGGTCATCACATAGCTGGTCTGCTGATCTCAAATCTTCGTTCGGATCTTGGGTTTGGCCTTAAAAGTTGTCTTTCATTTCTACTGATTTAGTGGTTTTATCAGATACTATGAACTTGTGTCAGAGGTATCAAATATTTGTTCGAACTGCTTCTTCATATGTTCTAAGCACCTCTTCATCGGTTCTTCTTCAGAGATGTCCGGATATTTTCTTTAAAAAGACATCTTCAGTTTATGCACAGGATTCTCAATAGCCAATTCCTCATTAATCCTATTGTCAAAAATATCACTGTTGCTTTTTATAGTTGTTTTAATCTCAACTATTTTTTGTTCTTCTAAAATTCCGACCACAATTTTATTAGGAATTTTCTTTATAGAACTGGGATATTCTTTTCATTTAATTCCGCTACAAGTGTCCATCTCAATATGAAGGGAATTTCATTTTTAATAAAGTAGTATAACGTACTTTTACCTTCTTTAATAGAGGTATCATCTGTTCTATGGAATTTCGGATGAGATTCCATCCATGGAATAAACAGATTTATTACAGTTTTGGGCAATATTCATAATTCTGCCCCCATTTTCGCTACCTGATTTTATAATGTCAGCTTTAATCATAATAAACCAGGAGTGTTTTCTACCTGGATTTTCATAGTACAAAAAATTATTAAATTCCTAGATATAATCCCAATAATTGCATTTATGTCTTGCATCGTCCAATTTGAACGATCTTGCCCTATTAGGGTGTAAGGCCCATTCTTGTGGGCAATAGATCTTTTTTATGATGACTTTTGAGAAATTTATGATTTCTCCCCCTTCTTTATCATTGGGGTAATAATGTTTAATCTCCATCGAGTTGGAAATTATTAACAATACTTTATATACTTGTCTTGTTTTTCCCGCTGGGGAAGCATATGAAGTGGCCTCTATATATTTTTCTTTCAGAGACCAAGGATCATTCAGTCTGGAGATATTATCTCCCTCTAAACAAATTATTTGTTCTGAGGTGTTCTTCTGAATGTAATCATCTTCAACACATTCTATCGCATTTTTGAAAGACTGTTTTTGCTCAGGAAAATTTCCTGTTGAGGATGATGATCTTTCTTTTTTTCTAATGTTATAAACACTTTTTTTTGCCATTTTATTAGGCGTTTTCCACTCTGATTGGGTGTATGACGCCTCAGATTCTAGATCGAATCTAATAGGTTTTGGCTTTTGCATTTTCAGCCAATTTGCATACGGGGAGTTGGTAGAAATATTATTCCTTCCCTCTCCTCTTCCTCGACCTGGGCCTTGGCCCCTCGATGGATTCCGCATTTGCAGAAGCCTGTAAGAATTCCCTGATCAAAAAATCAGGAAGACAATTGTCAGTGCCTTTTATATATTGTATATAAAAATCAAAGACAGCTAATTCAGCTTGCCATCTGGCAAATATTTGGTTTGATGTTAGATTTTTAATATCTTTCTGTATAACAGTTTTAGCTGCACTGCAATATATTTTAAGAAGGAATTTTTGACTTAATAAATCATTCTGGAATTTATAGATGCATTTAATGTTTGAAAGAATTTCTTTCTTAATAGTTGAATAATTCAACTGGGCTGGATTCCATTTTTCAGAAATAAATCTAACAAGTATTTCTTTATTATTACTTGGATCTATTTGTTTTAAAATACCTTCATATTCTATATTTGAGGTATCTGTTTCAACAATTTTCTGTCAAGTAGGATTTGCAATATGAAGGCAAGGTAGGTTTTTAATCGTTTGATAATTTTTTTTAACAATTTTAGTATGACTATCTGTCCATGGCGAAGGATTCTTTTTAAGCCTATTGTATAAAATAGCTACACCAATAGCACGATTTTTATAATAATCTGCTATATAATTCAAAGCACCTAAAAATCTTTGTAGTTGCTTTGTATCTGAAATATAATCCGGAAATTTA
Source organism: Agapanthus africanus (assembly GCA_030015575.1). Classification (NCBI taxonomy): domain Eukaryota; kingdom Viridiplantae; phylum Streptophyta; class Magnoliopsida; order Asparagales; family Amaryllidaceae; genus Agapanthus; species Agapanthus africanus. The sequence continues at coordinate 347,806,934 of JASDDO010000024.1, read as the reverse complement.
GAAGCAAATTCAATACTTCTTTCTTTGGGTATAATGGTGCCATTATCAATGTTATGCCCTAAAAATCTTATAGTTGTTTGAAACAGCTTTATCTTTGGAGCAGATATAACTAGTCCATTTTTTATAATCAGATGTTTAAAGATATTGAGATGTTTGAAATGCTGATCAATATTGTCAGAATATGTCAACACATCATTTATATAAGATAGAATAAATTCTGTATAGGGATTAAAAATAGAGTTCATTATATTTTGAAACTCTGATGGCGTATTTTTTAATCTGAATGGCATAACATTCCATTCAAAATGCTCAAATGGTATTGTAAAGGCAGTTTTATATTTATCAGATTCATTAATCTGTATTTGCCAGTACCCTGACTTTAAGTCAAATTTTGAAAGATTTTTGCTCTATTTATTCTATTGAGCAAATACCTTTTATTAGGGAGAGAATATTTTATCCATTTAAGCACTTTATTCAAAGGCTTGTAATTTATTACAAGACGAGTACCTTCTCTTTCTTGTTCAGCAGTATTATTTAGATAAAATGTTGTATAACTCTATGGAGAGGAGGATTTTTTTATAAGTTTTTTGTCTATGAGACTTTTAATCTCTTTTTTACAGAGTTCAAGGTATTCTTAATTCATTTAGCATGGTCTGGTAGGAATATCTTCCTCCTTAAAACCTTCTATATAAGGCAGGACACCAATATGTTGCTTTCTATCCCAAAATGTATTAGCAAAATTGCTGCAAGTTTGAGTTATAAACTCATTCTCAAGCGTTTTTATCTTAGGTTTTATCAAGCTTGAATCCAGTTGCTTATTTATCTGAATAGAAACTATTTCTTCTTTGATAAAATTTATTTGATTTTTTTAAGGTAAATATCCTTAAATTCGTTTAGGATTGTTACCATCGGGTCAGTTATAAACTAAAAAGGGATTTCTTTTCCGTTGTAAATACTACAAATGCCATGAGTGTCTATTCTTTTAATAGGCATTATTTTACTAAGGAATGCCGTCCCTAGAATGACATGTGATATTTTCTTTATTATAATAAAAGGAGAAGAAAGACATATGTCTTTATTACAAATATTAATATTTGTCACCTTATATGGTGTGGTTAAGGTACTATTGTTAGCAGTACTCAGAGTTTGAGTAGTTCTCTCGCAGTATTTGATAAGAACTATTCTTTCTTTGATGAAGTTCAAATCTGCACCACTATCAACGAGAGCTATCTGGTCTAGTATAACCAGATCGTTGTTCACTATAAGTGTACTTCTGATATAACATTTTTTATTTAATATTAAATCAATGGATTGTAAAAACTTATCTGGGATTACTCTTTCTTCAATAATCTCTTCTCTATCATCGTTATTTGAAGATTTACCCTGTATCAAGGTATTCCTTTCAATAGCAGAGATTCTTTCTATTATATCTTTATTTTGAGTTTTTAAATCTTTTGTAACAACCCTAATTTCCATATACCTTTTTCTGTACAAAATTTTTTCATTTTTAAATTTTTCCATAAAGGAGTATTTTAATCTGAGCACAAGATATATATATTTAATTATTTTGTTTTCTAAATAATTACATTTTAGTGTACATAAAATTGTTTTGAAATTGAAGTGTACTTGGAATATATAATACTGCTGATATCATTTTAAGTATCTACTTTTCTACAATAATTACAAGAAGGAGCTTGCAGCTCATTGGTAATACCTTGCACTGCTGAACCAAGTCACCAGAGTTCGAATCCCATGCTCCACATAATTTTTATATCATTTTGTTTTAATTTTTTTTGGGAAGTCAAACGGTCAAACAGCCATAACTCATAATTTATTGCGAATTATAAAAATTAAAGTACACCAAAACCTCCCCCAGACCACACCCGACCCAACGGCACCTGAGTCGGCCCTGACTCGGCCGAGTCGGCCGGCGACTCGGCAGAATCGGCCGGCGCCGCCGGCCGGACTCGGCCGGTCGGCCGAGTCGTCAACACGAAAAAGTTTCGTGTTGACTTGGTCAACCCCCCTGTAACTTTAATTTTTCAGTACTGTTACCAATTTTCCATTAATCCTCTTTTAAGACCAAAATTAATGAATTTTTAATGATTCTTACATTTTTAAAAATATTTTTTAATCCAAACCCTAACCCTAGCCTAGCCCTATATAAAGACCCCTACCCTCTACCATTTCACCTCACAACTCTAAGTCCACTCTCCCAAATTCTCGAGAACTCGGTACAAAGAGCGAGAAGCGAAGCGCTGCCGAAATCGACGACGGATTCCGGCGACCGGATCAGAACCTTCGCGACGTTTTCGATGAATCGACAACCACCACATCCCTTAGCTTCCTTAGCTTGTCCAAACTGTAAGTCCCATCCCTTCTATCTCTCTTTTCTATAAATGTAAAAATATGACTTTTTGGAACCCGGCGGAAATCGGACAAACCGATTTCCGATTCGGTTTTTCTATAAATTTCCACTTGTCACCTAATACATAATATCTACCCATATTCATGTTCACTATTAATCACCCATAAACTAATTTAAACAAACTTTCTCACATGAAATGATAAGTTCTTTGCAAAACCGTATTCTTTTCATAAAAATACCATGAAGTTCATTTTTCTTAGTTTAATTAATTCCCTCACTCCTAAATAGGTTTATCTTGATCACTAAATTTGTAGAAACCAATTTGATTGAATTTTCACACATGAAATGATAACGTTTTCAAATACCGTATTCTTACGCTATAATACCTTTAAGTTTAATATGTCATGTATTACCTTTAAACTTCACCAAAACTTAAAATAAGTCACGAGGTAATGACCTACCTCTACACACACTCAATATAACACTAATTGATAAATATCAAAACACAGAATACCAAATTACAGGACTTTTCACTAAAATACCATAATCTTTATAACCTTTATTTAAAGGTTTAAGTTGTAAACTTTTCTAAATAAAACCTTTTATAAAATGAAAACACGATTGGTCATGGACATCGATCGTTTATCTAAACTGTCTTGTGGTGTCTAGGCAAGTGTGTCTAAGGCTAGTGGTTTTTAATTAGGCCCACGACTGTGGTTCCTTCCCACTTACCTGGCAGCAATTGACGGTGAAGAGGCGATTTGAGGCTTCTAATGACTCATCGTTTAGACCTTAGAAATATGCTAGTTGGCTTAGGAAACCCTAATAACTAAAATACGGAAAACTATACTCTTTTGCAAATAAATACCTTATATTTATAAAACCGTTTTTCTAAATGAAAAGTATTTATAAACCTAAGCAAAGCGCCGCTACAACCCACTTTTGGGGAACCCGTTAGGGATAGTACGGTTCATCGTGCACCCGCGGGCTAGTAGTACGAGATTCAGACCTCCGCAAGGAGCATTCGGTCTCGAAGGGTTAAAATACGACATTTAAGAAAAATGAGATTTTTGAAAATAAAATATTCATTTTAAAAATTATTCATGTGTTTATAGATATATAATTATCATTTAAACACCTATTTTATCATAAGATAAAGTTTCCACTTTTTACTAAAATTAAAAAAATTGAAAGTTACATTAAAATACCATGAAATTCTAATAAAACAATTAATACTTTTATTAGGATATATTCACTAGAATTATAATTATAAAGACGAATAATAAATACTTGAGGTGTATTTTGAAAACTATATAAAAGTACTTTTTACATAAACCCCCCTCAAGTTTTATAATTTACAATAAGGCCCCTAACTAATATTGAACTTCAAATTATCTTTCTTTTAGTCTGACTCGGGTTAGAGTCTGACTATTTCTGATTTGAAGATGATTCAAGTCAATTTATATTCTTTTATATTCCAACACAATTTGAATACATGAATCCCTGAATCCAGTTAACAATATATTCATTTTGACTGAATCAAACCATGGATATTCATCCATTATCCTGATATTCCATTTACCTGATTATATAGTTACAACATGTTTACTGATATCATGGTTTTGATCAGTCACCCAAATTACATATTCCAACACTACAATACTGTTAAAACACTACGGGGTTTAAGGGGTAGATTGGTACGGAAGGTGTTAAAGGTGGCACGAGGTGGTCAGATTTAAGACACCTAACCCGAATCCAGTTGTCGTTATTTCGGGTTGTATAACGGAGCCTTGTACTCTATTTCTGTTTGCCATGGTCTCTAGCATATAGAGACCCCTCTCGTATATACTGGCATTCTTCTGTACCAAGCTACAAACAACATCGTTAATATAACATTACAACATTACAACAATACAGTACAATATTAAAAGCTACTCTCTCTCCCTTACTCTCTGTCTATTTCCTCCTTATCTTTGGGACTTACCGAGCGACCTGTTCGCTGACGACATTCTATTTCTTTTTTCTTTGAATGTCGTCAGGTGCGTTGGACCAAGCTGAGATCGAGTCCACCGGTGAAGATTTGTAGCAGTTCCAAGAAGACCCAGAGCTCTAGATAATTGTACCTTGTTCTTTCCAGTATTTTCATTTTTTTGTTATGCCACTGTTTAGGTATTGCTTTTCATTCCAGTTGTATTTCCTTTTCATGCATTGTACAAAGAATGTTATTAATAAAAGTTGCTGTTATTTCTATATCTTTCGTCTCTTGTGATTTACTTTATATTGCTTAGTTACGCTTAGCGTATGTACTTCTGAGTATATACGTAGCGGGCCTCGTCACGTCCACTTCGCCGTACACTGGGAAGCGGGGCGTGACATCTTTTATCTCTATTTTGAGGTTATTAACCTCTTTTTGTAAAGCCGCAATAGTTACTGGCTTTCCTTCTCTTTACTGTTGTCTTTTAAAGATTTATGATAATCTATATACATTATTAGGAACAAGAGATTTCTCCTTCTCTTCTCTCAAAAAAACTTCAATCAACTTAGATTTTAATTCTGGTTGAATATTATCATCTTCTATGATTTTTAATATGGTATTTTTATCATCTTTTCTTATTACATTGATACTTAGGCCGTTCATATCAACTATAGATTTCCAATAATTTTCGTCTCTGTTGATATTACAACAATTATTGGAACATTTGGTTGAGCATTCTGGCTCATCTTCATCACTTGATAAAGAAGAATATGAGATTTCAGATTCAGAGGATTCAGATGAGTTAATCATTGTCTTGTATAATAATTTTCTTAACTCTTCGTCTTCAATTTCATTGATCCTTTTTTTGGTGTAACATTTGTTTGCAAAATGACCAACTTTACCACATTTATAACAAGTGGCTGAAGAAGTAGATTTTTTCTTAAATCTAGAGGATTGTCTAGATTGTTTCTTTCTTCTATTATCCCGCTCTCTATCTTTTAGAAAATAATGCTTAGTCCTTCTTTTATAATGAGAACGTCGAGATTCTGATTCTCTCGTTTTTCCTTTTTCTTTTCGCTTCATTTGCGGATCATCCACGGCGAATTGGCTGTAAAATTCTCCCAATTCCCTTTTTCCTGTCAATTTTTGACTTTTTAATTGGTTTTTTAACTTTATATCACTGCATAAAGTTAAACCTTCTTATATACAGGTGTTGATTAAACGACCATATGTATACTTATTATAGAGTATAACCCCATCATGCTGTTGTCGTAGATTCGTACGAACTCTTTCAGCAAATAAATTTGGTAAGCCATCTACAAATTTAGCTTTCCAATGCGAATTATAAGCATCTTCTAATTGCATAACTCGGCTGAGAAATGTATCTTTATACCATCTAAAATGTGTTAAAGAAGGACATCTTAGATTTTTTAATAAAGTTCTGACCTTTTCAACTTGATTACTTACATCTTCTGTAAAATGATCGAGAATTGTAAGTATCAAAGTATAAACAGCGTCAGAAACTTGGTTATTATTCTCAAGTTTAACTGTGCCAAAAATCTCCATTTTCTGAGTGGGTGATAAACAATTATCCCACCATCTTTTTAATGTTCCTATGAATCCACAAAAAAAATCTCGCAACATCAGCATCAAGATTTCCTTGCTGTTTAGAAACTGTTGCATACATCATTATACGATGTAAGGTATCATGGATTTGTTTATCAGCTAATCTATCAATGTTCCATTCATAAATGACTCGTCCTGAAAATGAATTCGTTATAACTGCTTCATTTTCTTCATATGGTACATCTAGCGGAGTTGGTCTCTTGTAATAATGCTTACCCAGAGTTCTTTGTGGGTATCTAATAGCATTAATCTTTTCTTCGCTAAATGCTTCATAAATATCAAGCATATTATCCTGAGATTCTGATTCATCATTACAATTTTTATCAGAATCTTCTTCTGATATATCAGAAGGCTTTCCTTCGATAATATTAAGTCTAGCATTGCTAAAGCTTTTCTCGAGCAGTTATAATATCTGAAAATATGCTCTTATTTTTAGATAATTTATAGCCTGAAATATCTAAAGACGTTTTAATTGGAACATAGCTAGTATTACTAGCCGGTTTTACTATAATAGGGGTTTCTAATATAGCGAGTGCCTATGGTTTATTAATCAGGCTTTCAAGAGCTTCTTTTACTCTGGTCAATTGTTGACCAATAAATTGGATATGGATATTCGTAAAGATGTTTTGCTTAAAAACCTTCTGTAGTTCTTTAAGCATGTTTTCCATCTTATCGTCGACTAAAGGCTTTATAAAAGCTGTTGCCTCCAAATTAGAGATTGTTATACCTGACAAACTAAGTGGTTCTGTTGGAGGATAAATAGATCTAACAGTTTTTCCACTTATGGTAGACCATTGTTTATAATGTTCTTCTAGAATATTTATCTTATTTCCTTGTTCTGTTAGGAAATAGTTTAAAACCAGTTTACAAAATATTCCAAACACGGGTTTTCTTCAAGATGTTTATAAAATTGATCTTTATAAAAATACTTTTGTTCATTTGAAAAGGTTTTTGCAAACCAATCTCTAAAAGCTTCATGCTTTTTTTTGCATAAATTTCTTATTAAGAAATTTTCTAATCGAGCTATTTGGTGTAAAATCCATAAAACTTTTAAATATGAAAACTTATCTCTGATGAGGTAGGAGAGATTTTATTATCCTTCTCATATATAGGATGAGATATATTTTTTTGTGAAATATTAATTCCTTTAACTTCTCTATAACAGGAGTTAGGTCTTGAGAAAGACCTTCTTCCATTATTAACGGAAGAGGTAGTACTAGCTATATATGGCCTGCCAGTAATTCTAGCAATGTTATTTGAGCCAAATTTGACCTCAATGTTTCCATCATCAGTTTGTATAATCTGATTGATGTCAGTGTCTATAACGGGTACAGGAGGAACCGCAGTGGTTATAACCCATGATTCAGGGAAATCTATCTCTTCCCATTTTATCACTCTGTTGTGGCTATGCCAGAGGACAACAAATTAGTCTCGATAACAGTACTTTCTGAAAAGGATATTTTCAGGTTTGAAAAACAATATAAATACCTTCATATAGGACTTATTCAAGTGGCTTTTATTACCCCAATGGTCTATGTCATGGACCAGTCTACTTTGATGTATACCTTAATTTAACCTTGTCTTTAACAGACCCAAACATCCTTGAGGCTGTTACTTTAAACTTAAAGACACATGGTTATAATTTCATGAAAGGGTCTGAGACTATATCAATAGTCTATAGAATTCATTTTAAAGTCTTAACTACTATAGCATCCAACGTTAAGGCTAAAACAGAAAGTGGTAAAACCACTGTTATTGAGACTAATTTGTTGTCCTCTGGCATAGCCACAAACAAAGTGATAAAATGGGAAGAGATAGATCTCCCTGAATCATGGGTTATAACCTCTGCGGTTCCTCCTGTACCCGTTATAGACATTGATATCAATCAGATTATACAAACTGATGATGGAAATATTGAGGTCAAATTTGGCTCAAATAACATTGCTAGAATTACTGGCAGGTCATATATAGCTAGTACTATCTCTTCCATTAATAATGGAAGAAGCTCTTTCTCAAGACCTAACTTCTCTTATAGAGAAGTTAAAGAGATTAATATTTCACAAGAAAATATATCTCATCCTATATATGAGAAGGATAATAAAATCTCTCTAACCTTATAGAGATAAAGTTTTTATATTTAAAAGTTTTATGGATCTTACACCAGATAGCTCCATTAGAAAATTCCTTAATAAGGAATTTATGAAAAAAGCATGAAGATTTTAGAGATTGGTTTGCAAAAACCTTTTCAAATGAACAAAAGTATTTTTATAAAGATTAGTTTTATAAATATCTTGAAGATAACCAATGTTTGGAATATTTTGTAAACTGGTTTTAAAACTATTTCCTAACAGAACAAAATAAGATAAATGTTCTAGAAGAACATTATAAATAATGGTCTACCATAAGTGGAAAAACTGTTAGATCTATTTATCCTCCAACAGAACCACTTAGATTGTCAGGTATAACAACCTTTAATTTAGAGACAGCAGCTTTTATAAAGTCTTTAGTCGACGATAAAATGGAAATCATGCTTAAAGAACTACAGAAGGTTTTTTAAGCAAAACAACTTTACGAATATCCATATCCAAGTTATTGGTAAACAATTGACCAGAGTAGAAGCTGCTCTTGAATGCCTGATTAATAAATTGTAGGCACTCGCTATAATAGAAATCCCTACTATAGTAAAACCAGCTAGTAATACTAGCTATGTTCCAATTAAGCCGTCTTTAGATATTTCAGGCTATAAATTATCTAAAGACAAGAGCATATCTTCAGATATTATAACTGCTTTGGAGAAAAGGTTTAGCAATGCTAGACTTAATATTATCGAGGAGAGCCTTCTCATATATCAGAAGAAGATTTTGATAAAAATTGTAATGATGAATCAAAATCTCATGATAATATGCCTGATATTTATAAAACATTTAGCGAAGAAAAGATTAATGCTATTAGATATCCATAAAGAACTCTGGGTAAGCATTATTACAAGAGACCAACTCCGCTAGATGTACTATATGAATAAAATGAAGCGGTTATAACGAATTCATTTTCAGGACGAGCTATTTATGAATGGAACATGGATTAGCTGATAAGCAAATCCATGATACCTTACATCGTATAATGATGTATGCAACAGTTTCTAAACAACAAGAAAATCCTGATGCTGATATTGCAAGATTTATTTCTTGTGGATTCACAGGAACATTAAAAGGATGGTGGAATAATTGTTTATCACCCACTCAGAAAATAGAGATTTTTGGCGCAGTTAAACTTGAGAATAATAACCAAGTTTCTGACGCTGTTTATATTTTGATACTTATAATTCTCGATTATTTTATAGGAGATGTAAGCAATCAAACTGAAAATGTCAGAACTTTATTACAAAATCTAAGATGTCCTTTTTTTTAACACATTTTAGATGGTATAAAGACACTTTTCTCAGCCGAGTTATGCAATTAGAAGATGCTAATAACTCGCATTGGAAAGCTAAATTTGTAGATGGCTTACCAAATTTATTTACTGAAAGAGTTCGTACAAATCTACGACAACAGCATGATGGGGTTATACCCTATAATACATTTACATATGGTCGTTTAATCAACACCTGTATACAAGAAGGTTTAACCTTATGCAATGATATAAGATTAAGAAACCAATTAAAAAGTCAAAAATTAACAGGAAAAGGGGAATTGGAAGAATTTTGGAACTAATTCGCCATGGATGATCCGCAAATGAAGCGGAAAGAAAAAGGAAAAACGAGAGAATCAGAATCTCGACGTTCTCATTATAAAAGAAGGACTAAGCATTATTTTCTAAAAGATAGAGAGCGGGATAATAGAAGAAAAAAGCAATCTAGAAAATCATCTAGATTTAAGAAAAAATCTACTTCTTCAGCCACTTGTTATAAATGTGGTAAAGTTGGTCATTTTACTAACAAATGTTACACCAAAAAGAGGATCAATGAAATTGAAGACGAAGAGTTAAGAAAATCTTTATAAAAGTTAATGATTAACTCATCTGAATGCTCTGAATCTGAAATCTCATATTCTTCTTTTTCAACTGATGAAGATGAGCCAGAATGCTCAACCAAATGTTCCAATAAATATTGTAATATCAACAGAGACGGAAATTATTGGAAATCTATAGTTGATATGAACGGCCTAAGTATCAATGTAATAAGCAAATATGATAAAAAAGCCATTTTAAAAATTATAGAAGATGATAATATTCAATCAGAATTGAAATCTAAATTGGTTGAAGTTCTTCTGAGAGAAGAGAAGGAGAAACTCATGTTCCTGATAATATATATAGATTATCAGAAGTCTTTAAAAAACAACAGCAAAGAGAAGGAATGCCAGTAATTATTACGGCTTTACAGAAAGAGATTAATAACCTCAAAATAGAGATAAAAGAGTTAAAAACTCAAAATAAAGATATAATAGAAAGAATCTCTGCTATTGAAAGGAATACCTTGAAACAAGGTGAATCTTCAAATGAAGATGACAGAGAAGAGATTACTGAAGAAAGAGTAATCCCAGATAACTTATTATAATCCATTGATTTAATATTAAATCAAAAATGGTATATCAGAATTACACTTATAGTGAACAACGATCTTATTATACCAGACCTGATAGCTCTCGTTGATAGTAGTGCAGATTTGAATTGTATCAAAGATGGAATAGTTCCTATCAAATACTGCGACAGAATTACTCAAACTTTGAGTACTGTTAATAACTGTACCTTAACCACACCATATAAGGTGACAAATATTAATATTTGTAATGAAGACATATATGTCTTCCTTCTCCTTTTGCTATAATAAAGGAATATCACAACATGTCATTCTCGGGACATCATTCCTTAGTAAAATAATGCCTATTAAAAGAATATACACTCAAGGCATTTGTAGTATTTACAACGGAAAAGAAATCTTTTTTCAGTTTATAACTGACCCGATGATAAAAATCCTAAACGAAGTTAAGAATATTTACCTTAAAAAAATAAAATAAATTTTATCAAAGAAGAAATAGCTTCTATTCAGATAAATAAGTAACTAGATTCAAGTTTGATAAAACCTAAGGTAAAAATGCTTGAGAATGAGTTTATAACTCAAATTTACAGCAACTTTCCTAATGCATTTTAGGAAAGAAATCAACATATTGTTGCCCTGCCTTATATAGAAGGATTTAAGGAGAAAGATATTCCTACCAAGGCAAGACCATGCCAAATGAATCAAGAATACCTTGAACTCTATAAAAAAAAGATTAAAAGTCTTATAGATAAAAAACTTATAAGAAAATCCTTCTCTCTATAGAGTTGTACATCATTTTATGTAAATAATGCTGCTAAACAAGAAAGAGGAGTTCCCCGTCTTGTAATAAATTACAAGCTTTTGAATAAATTGCTTAAATGGATAAAATATTCTCTCTCTAATAAAAACGATTTGCTCAATAGAATAAACAGAGCAAAAATCTTTTCAAAATTTGACTTAAAGTCAGGGTACTGGGAAATACATATTAATGAATCTGATAAATATAAAACTGCATTTATAGTACCATTTGGGCATTTTGAATGGAATGTTATGCCATTCGGATTAATAAATGCGCTATCAGAGTTTCAAAATATAATGAACTCTATTTTTAATCTCTATACAGAATTTATTCTATCTTATATAGATGATGTGTTGATATATTCTGACAATATTGATCAGCATTTCAAATATCTCAATATCTTTAAACATCTGATTATAAAAAACGAACTAGTTATATCTGCTCCAAAGATGAAGTTGTTTCAAACATGTATAAGATTTTTGGGCCATAACATTGATAATGGCACCATTATACCCTTAGAAAGAAGTATTGAATTTGCTTCTAAATTTCCGGATTATATTTTAGATACATAGCAACTAAAAAGATTTTTAGGTGTTTTGAATTATATAGCAGATTATTATAAAAATCTTTCTATTGATGCAGCTATTTTATACAATGAGCTTAAGAAGAATCCTTCGCCATGGACATATAGTCATAAATAAATTGTTCAAAAAATTAAGTAAACAGTTAAAAACCTACCTTGCCTTCATATTGCAAATCCCACTTGACAGAAAATTGTTGAAACATATGCCTCAAATATAGGATATGGAGGTATTTTAAAACAAGTAGATCGAAGTAATAATAATGAAATACTTATTAGATTTACTTTTGGAAAATGGAATCCAGCTCAGTTGAATTATTCAACTATTAAGAAAGCAATTCTTTTTATCATCAAATGTATCTATAAATTCCAGGATGATTTATTAAATTAAAAATTCCTGCTTAAAATAGATTGCAGTGTAGCCAAAACTGTTTTACAAAAATATGTTAAAAATTTAACATCAAAACAAATATTTGCCAGATGGGAAGTTGAATTAGCTGTCTTTAATTTTAATATAGAATATATAAAAGGCACTCACAATTGTCTTCTTAATTTTTTGATCAGGGAATTCTTACAGGATTCTGCAAATACAGAATCCATCAAGGGGCCAAGGCCCAGGCCGAGGAAGAGACAGGGAATGTAATAATATTCCTACCAACTCTTCGTATGCAAATTGGCTGAAAATGCAAAAGCCAAAACCTATTAGATTTGATCTAGAATCTGAGGCGTCATATGTCCAATCAGAGTGGAAATCGCCTAATAAAATGGCGAAGAAAATTGTTTATAACACTAGAGAAGAAGAAAGATCATCATCCTCAGCAGAAATTTTTCCTGAGCAAAAAGAGTCTTTCAAAAAGGCGATAGAAGGTGCTGAAGATGATTACATTCAGAAGAACACCTCAGAACAAATAATTTGTTTAGAAGGAAATGATATCTCCAGACCGAATGATCCTTGGTCTCTGAAAGAAAAATATATAGAGGCCACTTCATATGCTTCTCGAGCGGGAAAATCAAGACAAGTATATGAAGCATTGTTAATAGTTTCCAGCTCGATGGAGATTAAACCTTATTACCCAAATGGTAAAGAAGTGTAGATCAGTTGAGAATTTAAGAAAAATAACAAATTAATGATTATTCACTGTTTTAATGAGTTATGGTACGATGAATATAGAAAATGGAGAAGATAGCGATTTCTGATATTTTACCTATTTTAATGAGCTAAACCTCATAAAATGTTGAAAAAATCCAGAAAGCAATAAATATGGATTCGTATGCTCCAGTACATGAGTATTGATGGTTTTAAGAAAAATTAAAAAATTAACGATTCTTCATTATTTACGTGAGGTATATAGCATAAGAATTATCGGAAAATTGAGAAAATAGAAAATTATGGCATTTTATCCATTATTATGAACTAAACCATATGATCAAATGCTGAAAAAATCTAGAAAACAAAAAATAGTGAATTATTTCTGATTTTTGTGCGTTAGCACATGCATATCAATTGTTTTACAGATAATACAGATATTAAGCATTCTTTACTATTTTCATTTGTCATAATATATGAAATATCAAACAATAGAGAAAATAGTATTTTGCCTATTTGTCATGAACTAAACCATGCAAAATGTTCAAAAAATCCAAAAAAGATAATGAAATTTACTAATTTTTGTGTTCTCATAGCATATGATATATGTGGTTTAAAGAAAAAATAGAAAATTAACGATTCCTCACAATTTTCATGTGTTATCGTGAATGAAATATCAGAAAATCGAGAAAATGGTAAATTCTGGTATTTTACCTATTTTCTAGTGTTATGAAAATCAATGATATATCGGAATTGAAAATAAAACGATACAACAAATTGAATAAAATATTGTTTTGTAGTTTTAGGAAAATATCGAGTGATATATCTTAAATCTGTCGATATATTAGATCTGAGATATCGGTTAAAATATCAGAAATTTTTCATAATAATTATTTTGGTTTACTATTTCCTTTTAAGGTACAATTTGAATAGAATCCTATCTTACCCGACCCGTAAAGGAAGATAACTTAAAAATCAAAAGGCTAAAAAAACACTCATATCAAAACTCTTCTTATTTTTGTATCCAAAATAAATCTTCTCATCAAAATTTTAAATCTGTGTTTTCCAACTTTGAAGCGCTTCTCTGTTTGTTTTTGAAGCTCACCAAAGTTCAAAGAAAATTGAAGTTTTTTTGCCAAAATGTGAGGACAAAAAGCCCAAATTTTATAAATTAAAAAATTATTACAAAAGATATTAAACACAAACAATAAAATCAAGACTATTACAAGTCAACAACTTAAGATCTAATCATATCTTTTAAAAAGGAAGGTAATACACTCCAATTGCGAGTATTTGGTCCACTATTAAGATCCGTAACATTAAAGAACTTAGCCACTGTTTCTTTCCAATAAGAGAGCAAGGCTCTGCTCAAAATTTGAACCGAGGCAGCGCCTCACGTGCAAAGTACGAGAGCGCCAGCGCCCATAGTTAAAAACTCTGAGGCAGCGTCCAGAGTGCAAAGCACGAGAGCGCCAGCGCCAAGAGTTAAAAACTTTGAGGCAGCGCCTCATGTGCAAGGCACGAGAGCGCCAGCGCCAAGAGTTAAAAATTCTGAGGCAGCGCCTTACGTGCAAAGCATGAGAACGCCAGCGCCAAGAGTTAAAAATTCCGAGGTAGCGCCTCACGTGTAAGGCATGAGAGCGTCAGCGCCAAGAGTTAAAAACTCTGAGGCAGCACCTCACGTGCAAGGCACGAGAGCGCCAGCGCCAAGAATTAAAAAACTCTGAGGCAGTGTCAGCGCCAGAACTAAAAGTTCTCCACCCTTGGATCAAAAGATCCAACGGAGATGATAAATCATCAGATACAAAATTAAATTCTGATTGAGGAATATTCTTCAAATCTTTCTAAATAAGAAAGATTGTGCCCTGTAAATCAGAGCACCATTGGATCAAAGATCCAATGGTGATTAAAAATCACCAACATACAGAATAAGTTCTGTATGGGAAAATATTTTCCCAATCTTGTTAAAAAAAACAAGAAAAATATCTTCTGTAAAACAGAAGTCTTTAGATCAAAGATCCGACGGTGGATAAACTCCCCAAATCAATTAAGAAATCTCTCAATGAGAGATTTTCTTAACTGAATCAACAAATCAGCCTCCCTTATATAAAGGATCCAAGACTTCAAGTCTTGCACAGAGGAACCCCCCATAAACTTTAAGTTCAAAATGAAAAGCAAGCAAAAGAGCTAGAAGAGAGAAGAAAGAAGAAGATCAAAGTATCTCATCGGCATACCTGAGGGTTTAACCCTTATAAAAGAATATAGTTCTTTTCCTGGATCTGAGATTGATGAGACAAGTCTCCCATAAATGAGAATTTAATTCTCGAAGGGATGAATTTGTTCTCGGGGATTGAAGACCCAGGAGAGAACAAATAATTGAACTATTCAGAAAATGCACAAAGAAGAAAACAGCGCCGAGCGCTCTACGTGCCCCTCACATTGGCGTTAATGAAATAAATAATGCTTAGCACTCAGTGGTTGGCGCTCAGCGCCAAGCGCTCCACGTGCCCCTCACGTGGGCGCTAATAAAATAAAGAGTGCTTAGCACTCAGTGGTTGGATTTCAGCGCCAAGCGCTCCACGTGCTCCTCACGTGGGCGCTAATAAAATAAAGAGTGCTTAGCACTCAGTGGTTGGCGCTCAACGCCAAACGCTCCACGTGCCCTTCACGTGGGCGTTGATAAAATAAAGAGCGCTCTATAAATAGAGCCCAGCGCCATAAAGAGTGTTTAACACTCAATAAAAAACAAAAAAAAGGATGAGCATCAAAACTCATATCAATGCTCAGCATTGTTGAACAAAAAGGGGATCAATCCTAAATAAGTAATCAAGTGGGCTAAGCCCAAGGTTGGACAAACCCTAAATCGACCGAGCCCATAGGTCTTCTTCTAAATTGGACTTAGTGCCAAACAAGATTACCAAGTCTCTGATGAAAATTCATTGGTTTAAGGGTACATCCCTTCACTCCTCTGATACATGTCATTGTAATTCTTCAATGTCTTCAGAGAGATGGCGGGTCCCGACAATCAATAAACTCAATGAACCGCAACGTCCCTAAACTAAACTCCATAGACTATGATGTCCTTAAACATGGACTATGATGTCGTTAAACCCAATGGACCGCAACGTCCCTAAACTAAACTCCATAGACTATGATATCCTTAAATATGGACTATGATGTCCTTAAACCCAATGGACCGCAACGTCCCTAAACTAAACTCCATGGACTATGATGTCCTTAAACATGGACTATGATGTCCTTAAACCCAATGGATCGTAATGTCCCTAAACTAAAACGATAGAGCCCAAATACTCTTTCGCTGGATCAAAAATGATCCTGAACCCTCGTTAAGTAGACCTTGGTCTAAAATTAGGCTACGTATCCTTAACAAATATTTAAGCTGATCTTAAACTCAAACGAGATTAACGATTCTTAAATCAACCAAACCCAAATCTAAGAAAATACGGATTTTGACTAGTCCCTGTCCTATTGGCGACAACACAAATTAGTCTCCGTATACAATCCACGGGTAACCAAAAATAAAACAAATACACATGACACGAAGTGAACCTCTGGAGCAGGAGAAAGTGGTTATTGCTACGCGGTAACGTAATTAAATACATGGGCTTTCGTCTGCAGGGAAGTGCGTCCCTACAATCAAAAACCCCTCGCAAACGAGGGGGAATCTGACGAAGTCTGCTACAACGGCCGCATCTGTCCAAACCTCCAATATACGGTGCCATAAATCAACTCGGCATATTCGGAGAGGTGGATGGACAAAACCAAATAGCATATGCCCCCAAATTCAGGCAAGACGTTTGTCTTCCCGGTTTCCAGCGGTAAACAGATTCTGGCACGCCCGGTGGGACCTTTTCCTCTTTCCACTCCACACTTCGTGTGTCGTGTTGGCGAACGAATCGCGGTTTAATATGGTTTCCTGTGGAGTCGAGGTACTAAGATTTGGTGTCTTGCTTCCGTACAGAGAAAATAGCTTCCAGCTGCACCAACTGCAACAACAACTCCCGCTCCGCCCCGTCTGGAGGAGTAACTTACGGGCCCCAAGCGGTCTCCATCTACGCAATGCCGGTGGAATAGGTGACACAGGCCACCATGGGATTGTTCTTCGGGACCATGCTCCCACCAATGAGCTTCAGCACCCCAGTGCCATCACAGGAAGCTCCGAAAAAGTCGGTCTTCGATCGGCTTGCCACTACCATGGCTCCTCCCACCGGGTCGTCTAAGTCTACTGCCTCAGTCTTTGACAGGATGAGCCTAAGCTAAAATGTCCCCGTGAAGAGGCTCACAATACCGGAGAAGGCTACCCCAACTCCTACTGCAGATGAAGTCATCCAAACTACTTCCCTTACTCAAAAGTCGGCCTTCGACAGGTTAACCATTCCTTCCCAGCGGATGTCAGTCTTTGACAGGCTGGTGCCAATAACAGCCTCTCCTCAAAGCAGGGGGCATGACGAAATTACTCCGACAATAGAGGTGATCCGGCAACATGACATGCTCGACGTCGTCACTGGCGCCGAGTGAGGAAAGCCGGGGGCAGTCCCCCTTCTGGACTTACCCCACCAGCTCCAATGGTGGAAGTTGATGCTGCTGTTCCAACTAGGAACAGTTTTGAACCGCTTAGGAGGGTGCGCAAGAACTCTTCAACTGCCATGTTGAAAAAGTCTCCCCCACCTGTGGAGAACATCACAAAGGCGAAGCTGGAGCAGCTCTGTCAGCGGCTGTCCTCCAAAATCCACAGGGTTTGGCGAAGAGTCCAAGGCTCTGTAATCGACAAAGACTACTCCTGCTGATTGAAGAAAATGAAGGTCCGGCAAGAGGAGAATCATCCCGCCGTTGTACCACGGAAAATATCTTCTGCGACAGCCCCGTCAGCTTCGACCGCCCATAAAAGGAGAAGGCCGGAGAAGATCCCCATGTCTGCGACAAATCTCAAGGGCACTAAATCCAAAAGCCCCAAGTCTGGGGGCATGATATTGCACACCGTTTACATGGCTTCTGGAAAAGAGGAAAGCCGTGGTTCTGGGGGTCATCAACCACTTACGCGGTCCGTAACAAAGGCTCAAGAGCAACGACAGAAACTCCAAGAGATGCTGAGGAAGATGGCTGCACTTACTGGGCAGAAAGAAAGTCCGGAAGTATCGCCGGATCAACGCCAGGAGCAGAAAACCGACGCCGAGTTCCTCCGAAGAATGCTCGAAAAGAAAAATAAAGAAGCCGCGGAACAAGCGGCTAACATAAAACAAATGGCGCTCCTGTTTCAAGATATGGTGGGGATAATGATCCAGCCGGACCCTCCATCCGAAGATCCCCCAATAATCATTAAAGACGACAGAGAGGAGATATCAAACCCTCTTCTGGCTTTATCAGCAGTCAGGGAGGAGACGATCTCGAAAGCGGTGGTTGATGACTACATAGCTCAACAAATACGAGCTCATCAGGCAAGTGAAGCTACTGGCCAAGTCGTCAGAACTGGGCAACCCTACCTAACCTGGTACGATCAAATCAAGTACCCGCCAGGATACACGATCCCTAAATTTCATGTGTATAAGGGGACATGCAATCTCCATCAACACGCCGCTTAGTTCAGGGCTCTATGCGCCAATACTGGAGGTGACGACAAACTGCTGCTTTGCCAATTTGTCGGCAGTTTAGTGGAGACGACATTTGAATGGTACTCGAAACTTCCGAATGACTCCATCAAAATATTCACATAAATGGAGTTTCTATTCACCCAGCATTTTGCAAGCGCCAGCGAACGCACCCCGATCATGGCATTGATCAATGCCAGGGTGAAGCCAGGAGAGACGTAGGTTCAGTATGCAATTCGGTGGCGGAACCTATGATCGAGATGCGAACAACGAATAGAAGAAGCTCCTGCCGTGGGCATGTTCGTGGGGACCCTGGATCCGCAGGCAACTATATCCCAATTCATGACGTTCTTCAAGCCGACCACTTTCCAAGCTTTGATCGACAAGCTGGCCCAAATGGACCAGATGGGCCATAGACCGCCCTCTTCGAAAACGGAACTTCGAAACGAAAAGGGCAAAGGGAAAGCGACCTTCGTCGCCAACGCTCAGCAACAGCCGAGTGATCCGAAACCGGTTGCTCGCCAAGGCAACTGTCACGCCCCGCTTCCCAGAGTGCGTTAAGATCGGTACGTGACAGAGCCAACCATGCTACCTGTGGCTAGGAAACATCCCTCCATAGTCACATTACGGCTGTCTATGAGATATCAAGAACAGTAAAATAAAATAAACTATCTAGTACATGTCCATATGCTAGAATAAACGAGTCAATAAATAATATATGCGGAAGCAATAAATCCAATAAACAATAACATCTGGTAGGTACGTCCCAATACAGGCTCACATCAGGAAATAAAAAATGCTGAAAGGAAACTAAACTAAAATTCTAACAGGGTCCTCACTGCTCGTCCTGTCGGCTGAAGTACTCCTGCTCGGCCAGCGACAAGGGTAGCGGATCTGGGCCATGCAAAACCCAGACGTCAGCGCGTCACAATATCAACAATAATATAATCAGGGGGTAACAGGATATGCAGGCATGAACTATAAACTGGTAACATGAATGTAATAGGTGAGCAGGGATATTGAACAGTGAAGTGTAACAGTATATGTGAAGTGCAGCGATAAAACTAAACTGTGCTACTGGGTTAACTACTCTCAAGTTTGTGAAATCAATTTAATGAATCGTCGATGTAACTCAATAGTATCCCGTGCATGCCCGGGACCACGGTCAATACTCTCGGGCTGAATCCGAGACGTGCCGCTAGGCAGTAAACGGGTAACATGTACAGACGAATGATGTCAGCATCATCATCCCGGGGCTGGCCTAGCCCGTAAAACTGATCAGTATAAGCGTCGAACTGTTGAGTTACAAGTCAAGTTTCATCATTGATTTCCTCTTACCCTAAGGTTATGTGTTCAAGTCAGGTATTGATAAATCTGGAGCTAATGCCAACACAGGATCAAGCAGGTACAGGTTTGTCTATACAGACAACAGGATATGTCCATCGGGACAACATATCAGGATTGTCGGCATTGGAAACAGGATCAGGTAATATGTTAGGTAGTGGTGTTTCAGGTCATGTCAAGTAGTGCACAGTGTATCAAAAGGGTGCTCATAATAAAACTGTAGCAAGTACTGAATCAGGGTAAAAGTATGGATGTATAGTAAAAGCATGGGTGCACGAATATCTATCAGGGGTTACATCATGACTATATAGGATGCACAATATCAAGCATGGGGTACTAATGTAACAGTAATAAGGATTAATACGACATGGCATGCAACTAGAAGTAAAGGATTAATGGTATGGGTACACAATAAAATATGGATGCGTGAATAACTATCAGGGGTTGCAACTATAGCTCCATTACTATGTAGGATGCACATTATCTAGCATGGGGTGTTAATATAGCAGTAATATGAAATAACGTGACATGTCATGCAACTAGATATATAATTAATGGTCTGGATGCACAAATATCGATCACGGGTTACACTTACAGCTCCAAGACTAAGTGGGATGCACATTACTAAGCATGGGGTGCTACTACAATAATAACATGAATTAATATGATCTGTGGATACAGCTACATGTATATTAAATGATATGGATGCATACGGGTATCCGAAAACAGTGAAACTTTAACATGGATGTTGATTGAATGAAATCTTGGTGTATATATAGAAATGTGTAAGAAATCACAACCAAAGAAATTTTTGACCGCAATCAATAACGGTGTCGTATGTAGCGCGTTAGCGAGTGTGGATCGTCCACAGGGAAAGTGAGATCCTTTCGAATTCGAATTAGATGAATTGAAAATTAAAGAAAAGAGAAAACAATTCAATTCAAGATTAAAACTGAATTTCAAGAATTAGCAAAATCTAGATCTAATAACAAGAAAACATTAAAATCAAGAATCAAGAATTGATGATATCCAATCCAATAATCAAGAATCGAAGTGAGGCCCGTAGGAATCGATCGAATTTATAGACGTGATGAAATCTATTAATTACGTTTTCTTATCCATCGATGATTTGATACTAGATCGATGATAATCAACGAGAATTAAGGATTTCTTACGGAAACTAGGGTTTCATCATCTATCCCTTGTCCTTTCATTGATTTCATTCACATTCTAGCCACTAGTAAATTCAAGAATCGATCATGGATCCCTAATTAAGAACGAACACAATCAAGAAAGCATCGCTCGAAACTAGGTCGTCGATTCTTCAATTTACTAAGGTGTACAAAACTCATAGGACTTAAGAATCGTTTCAAGATTTGTAACATCATCATCTATTGATTCTCTCGACTCCTTCACGAGCGGAGTTTTACTCAAACATCATAACAAGAAACACAATCAAGATTTGAGATCTAATCATGATGCAAGAATGTAAAGAAAGCAAGATAAAGAATTTCACCTTTTATTTATCAACAATTTTGTTACAATTCTCTCAAGATCTACAATGAGGAAAGAACTCGATCGTCGATTGGCTTCGCTCGTCTTCGTGAGTCACGGATCGTCTTGGACCACTTGCTCGGATGAAGATCGGTTTCGCTCCTAAAAGGTTGAAGGCTTCTTGCTTGAATTGTACTCGGTGTTCTTGATTTTTGGCTTGGATTTTGAATTGGAGATTAGGGTTTACAAGTTGTGTCACCCAACTTGTATTAGGAATTGATGAGTGGTTAATGAACAACCGAACAACCTTAGAAGTGAAGCCTTAGGGTTCCTTTTATAGCCTTCACTAGTTTTGGCTTCCTTAAGAAGCTAGGATTAGTTTAGCTTCCCTTGTAAGTTAGGTAGTTAGGTAGAAGCTTCTAGAGGTAGTTAGTTAGGCTTTAGCTTCCTTCATAAGCTTGGAGGTTAGGGAGAAGCTTCTAGGCTTAGTTTGTTAAGTAGCTTGCTTTGGAAGCTTGAACATGATTAGCTTGATCAAGGAGCCTTGCTGATCTGGCAGAAGATTCTGGAGAATTCTGGAATTTGGAGTATATTGAATGAGTGTACCAACTGATAGGAGAAATCTGGCACCAAAATTTGCTGATGTCACCACTAGATGGCCGCGGATCCGCCGTGCAAGCCTGCTCCGGTCGCGGATCTGCGGCCCAATAGGAGCCTTAATGCTTCAATTTTCCAGTGTGACTTTCTGCTTACTTCCTGATATATTTCTGATATGTGGAATCTTAAAATTCTCTTCAGTTCATTGCCAGATCTCAAGTCTTGGAGTTGGCGTATTTTTATCAGCACTTTTTCACTGATTTTGCTTTTCTCCTAGAATTTCTTGCACAGATTCTCGAAACAAGTGTTGCGCTCTACAAAGATGATGCGATGCCATGATAAACACTTAATTTCCCTTAAAATGCCGGTTTTAGTATACAACACAGGTAATCTGGTATTTTACGACTGTTTTGCTAATATGTGCAATATTCAAACCGAACACTTCTAGATAAGTGCATATGGTAGGGAAATTGATGTGTTAAAAATGCAATATTTTTGACTGATCAAATTCCCCCAAACTTATTTTCGGTCGTCTCGAGCGAACTGTTTTATTAAAAAGAGAAGGAGAAAATAAAGAAAGAGAAACTAACTAGCACATTTTCGTAGACAACACGATTGCACTGAGCACGTGCAACAAGCCTTTAAACCTCTAGGTGTCCCTAGTAGGAGGAGTGTTGTCTCCTGAGGGTTTTCAGCGGATTGCACCCACAAAATCCAATAATAAAAGGAAAACCGTGAATATTACATTTAAAGATAAGAATTGTAAAAGAAAGACTTTGAAAATTTGGGTTTCCAACTATGCTAGCTTTTCGGTTGTCATGAGCCCTATCTTAATAGTCATGAAAAGATGTCAGAAATTACATCATCCCTCAATAAAACAACGTCTTTATTCTTCATTCCCATCTTTCTTCCAAACATCGATCATATAACCCTACGTGTGTGTAAAAGACATCCCTACACTCGGAGAATTAAATTCAAGCTATCATACTCTTGTCCATCTGCCTCGGTACTTTTTAATTTGATGCATATTTAGATTTGCTCACACACTTTCATGCGACCGTTAATACTTCTTGAGGTACTAACCGACCGATTACTCATGTGCTTGCTTATTTGGTGTTTTTCCTCATCTTGCACCACCTAAGGCTTAGCAGTGACTCCCAGACCAGTTGGTCTAAGGCACTAGGTGAAGAGGCACCCTCGCTATATTTTTTTATTGCTGCCTTGGCGATAACAAAACCAGTGTTCATTTTTCTTCACCATTTATTTTTTATTTCCTTCATACTTTGGCTTTTAGACAAGAGCATTTCAAGGTATCCTCTACTATCCCGAGCTTTAAGACGTGTGTAAGTGCATATAGTAGGGTATCAACGCTCAAAATGTTTGACTTCCAGAATATGAACTATTTTTAAGACTTATTTTTATTCTCAGATTAGTGACTTCCTTCATCTTACTAACCCTTGGGACAACGGCTCATAACTACTTATTACTAGTTCGTTTAAGAAAACTTCTAATTTTCTTAAATTTTTCTAATCTTTTGGATGTAATTTTTCACTATCTAATCTTTTATTATCTTATTTATGTACAAAAAATATTTTTATTTTTTGAAATTTTTGAAATTTTTATAGGTTTTTCAAATATTTTGTGCTTATGCAAAGTATGATGAAAATGATGCGAAAATAAGCACAAACCTCCCCCAAACTTGTTTTCACTGTTGCCATCTGCTAAATCTCAAAAACCTGTAAGCATGGGAGGAAATTATTAAATGGGGGCAAAATATATAAGTGAAAATCCTCCCCCAAACTTATTTTTGGCTCATCATTTTGTAAAAATTTTCTTTTCAGGAGCCAGATTATACCTCCCCCCAAACTTGAGTTAAACAATGTTAATCTTTTGAAAATCACATGAGGGGGTCAAAAATCATTGGTCGATGCCAAGCTTTGCAAAGACCGAAGGTCAACACCAACCATTCGAAAATTTTATCAATGTAGTGCTCAGGTTGGTGGAAAGCTAGAAAGACGTGGGGAAAAGGTAAGTGGTGGAGTAGAATGTGTTTGCGTCTCTTTTTGGAGAGACGATGCAGTGAATGTGATAGATTACTCGCATTTTTTTTTACAGTCCAGAAGAGGGGGTGGAGGTTCAATTTCATTGATTGGGAGATGATTCATCTTAACACCCGTGTCATTCAAAAATGCGAGTTCTTCAGCGAAGATCTCCTCAAAAGTCTCATCAATACCCCGAAGAATAATGTCATCACAAAGTGCGGGGTGATCTTCAGACTCCAAAAGCAGTTCATAATCAGTGTTAGTTGTTGACCCGGACATCTCGGTGGAAGATTCCGTATGTGTATGATACATAGTTGGGTCAAACAACAACGTATGAAAAGAGTCAAGATCAGTATCATGAGGATCGTCAATTTCGCTGCTGTCGACATCTATTAAGTCGACATAACATGCTTGAGCAGTAGGTTCAGAGGGTACACTTCCCAACTTGTAAATGTTCAGCTCAATTGACCTATTCCCGAAGGATAGGGTCATAGAACCATTTCTACAGTTGATGATAGCATTGGAAGTGGCTAAAAAGGGGCGACCTAAAATCACCGAAATTTGATTCCGTGGGTTCGCTACAGGCTGTGTATCAATTACAATAAAGTCCACAGGGAATACAAATTCCCCGATTTTTATTAACACATCCTCCAGTTCACCCTTAGGTTTGGTGCTTGATCGGTCAGCCATCTGGAGAGTCCAATGGGCTGGTTTCAACTCTCCGATCCCTAACTGCTCGTAAACCGAGAAAGGAAGCAGGTTAACACTTGCGCCAAGGTCAAGTAGAGCACGGTTGATGTGTTTCTCCCCAATAGAAATGGAAATAGTAGGATATCCAAGATCCTTACGTTTCCTCGGTAATTGTTGGGGGAAGGCTGTGTCTACTGTCTTTGCCATGAATATCTTCTTGGGCACTTGAGTCTTCCTCTTTCTAGTGCACAAGTCTTTAAGAGTTTTCGCATAAGCGGGGACTGTTGGATTGCATCTAGAAGAGGGATGTTGATGTTAACCTGTTTCAAGATTTCAGTGATCTTCTCCATTTGTGGACTTGGTCTGTTTCCCCTTAACCGATTCGGGTAAGGAGCTTGGGCAATAAGGTCGAGGTCCAACACTGGAGAAGATCGTGTGGGTGGAAACGATCTAAGAATAGGAGTGGGGATCGTTTTTGGTGGACTAGAAGAGATGGGCTGAGGTGTCGAGCCTTGTGGGAAACGGAGAATAGGCTCGGAAGAAAATGGTGGGGTAGACGAACTGGGGTTAGAATTAGAAGTAGAAGTGGAAGGAAAGGTCTCATTCGGGGTATCATCGATAGATTTTTCTGTGTCATCAATCTCTTCCCCAACGTGATTGTCAAGCACTCTTCCAGATCTCAACGTGATTGCATTCACATGATGTGAATAGCCAGGATTGGGCAAAGGTTGAGCTGGAAGTTTCCCTTTCTCTCTTACACTCATTTCGGCTTTTAATCGTGCAATTTCTTCTTCCATCGATTTTATAGTCTCATTTTGAGAGACAGTATTTCTTTTCATGTCATCGACAGAAGACTTCATTTCAGCCGACACTTGCATGATATTTGTTAGGACTAAATTCATGTATTGTGCAAATGAAGAGGATTCATCAGTCCCGGTCAACTGCAAAGGACTAGACGGTGCAGGTGTGTTGACCGGATTTTGGAAGTTTTGTGCTTGGAAGGGGTGCTGACTCAATTGAAGTGGTTGCTGTTGTGGTGGAGGGACCCTTTGGAAATTGTTTTGATTTGGAACCGTGTTTTGAGTTTGTGATTGGTTCCAAGCAAAGTTAGGGTGATTCCTCCAACCCTGATTATAAGTGGAAGAAAATGGATCGTTCCTAGGTCTTTGAAAAGCAGTATTGGTATGCTCATGACCTTGAAACGGAGAATTTAATGGACATTCTTCCGTCAAATGAGAAGGATCAGAACAGCATCCACATACAATTTTGGAGAGTGACATTTGATTTAGGGCGGTAGCTAAAAATTTATTTTCCATAGCCTCGAGTTTCTTGTGTATAGCTGAAATTTCAGCTCTAACTCCTATGGAAACATCCGATTGGTTATTGTCCCCCTAGACGATTGACTCACACCCTCCCAGTGTAAAGATTTTTCAGCGAAATCTTCTAGGAATTTCCAGGCATCCTCATCAACTTTGGTCATAAAGTTTCCTTGACACATGGATTCAAGGGTCTGTTTTATGTTAGGATTAATGCCCTCATAAATGATTTTGCACAGATCCCATCTAGGGATTCCGTGATGTGGACATTGAACTAACAGATCCTTAAAGCGTTCAAGACATTTCGAGAATGTTTCATTTGGAAGATGGGTGAATTGATTGATTTCGCTACGGACTCGAGCTTTTTTATGAAAGGGGTAGAATTTCTTTAGGAATGCTTTTACGAATTCTTCCCAGTTTGAAATGGAATGTGCGGTTGTGTTATACAACCACTTCTCGGCTATATCGCACAAGGTAAATGGGAGAAGACGAAGACGCATAGCATCCACAGAAAGCTGTGAAGTACCCATCATTGTGCATACATTTTCAAATTTTGTAATAAAGACATATGCGTCTTCAGACTCGAGACCGTGGTATTTGGGTAGAAGGTTGATGTATTGGGGTTTAATCTTAAAATTATCCCCATTGGCTGGTGGAATGGATAGACAGGTCGAAAGAGGACCTCACATATGATAGCACCTCTCTTGGAGAGAGATGCGGGGTCGATTCTGCGCACCAACGGACGGCGGCAGATTAGTGGTAAAGAAGTTTGATGGAGAAAGATCCATCGATGTGGGTGTGGTGGTGGGTAAAGAAGAAGTAAATGTAGAAATACCGACTTCGGAGTCGATCGGGGGAACGCGGACTAAACGGGCACTAGAATCCCGTGTCCAGCCTATCTTGCACTAAAGGGGTTTAGTACAAGTGGCAGCGTGAATATAATTAAGGAAAATGATGATTGGTGTTTGTTTTGAAAAATATACGGATTTTTTGAAAAAAATGATGCAAATCACAACAAATGCAACAAGCAAAACCCTAAGTCTAGTGGTCACCTAGGTCAAGGCATTAGACCGCTCCTAACTGCCAAAAGACAAGTCGCAGGATCAATCCTCCACTGCCTCTTTGTCCCTCCTGTGGCTAGCTAAGTGCCAGGTATGTGGAAGGTTCTCCACTACGTAAGTAGTGGGCCTAATTAAGTAACCACTTGCCTTAGACACACTTGCCTTAGACACCACAAAAGAAACACGGATAAGCAATGAATTACCCACGGCCTTCTTCTGTCCTAAGTGAGCGCGACGGTCCTTAGAGTCAAGTCTAGATTTCTTTTAGTTAATGAGGGTAATGCGGATGCAAGTTTGTGATTTTTGGGGCTTAGGAAGGGTAATGAACTCCCCACCTAATCTGAATTTGGCCGTGCCCCTTAAATTCCGTATTAATATGCAAACAACTAAGATAAAAAACACGCACAATTTTAGCTTTTTGTGGCGCTGCGTATTTTGCAAAGAAACCTGCAGAAAATTGTTATTGGAGCAGATGAGGAAGGAGATAAGAAAGTAAGAAGTCACCTGAGAAATTTTAGTGCAGAGATGAAACAGTCACACGGCGGATCCACCGCGGATGCAAGCTTATGCCGCGGAACGCGGTCCAGTAGAGAGATACATGCACAAAATTTCTTGACACTGTTCCTGTTCACCTCCTCTGGCCTCTGGAATATTCAAAATATTTTTCCTCAAGCTCCACAAATTCCATATTTTCTTGCGACAAATCACAACGAATCGTTTAGTGTTTGCGCGAATTTAGATCAAAAAATTTTGATGGAATAAATTTTTCAACTCAAATTTCAAAAACGAACGAATTAGCGTACTATCCCCGGCAACGGCGCCATTTGATTGATACGAAATCTCGATGTGTATATAGAAATGTGTAAGAAATCACAACCAAAGAAATTTTTGACCGCAATCAATAACGGTGTCATATGTAGCGCGTTAGCGAGTGCGGATCGTCCACAGGGAAAGTGAGATCCGTTCGAATTCGAATTAGATGAATTGAAAATTAAAGAAAAGAGAAAACAATTCAATTCAAGATTAAAATTGAATTTCAAGAATTAGAAAAATCTAGATCTAATAACAAGAAAACATTAAAATCAAGAATCAAGAATTGATGATATCCAATCCAATAATCAAGAATCGAAGTGAAGCTCGTAGGAATCGATCGAATCTATAGACGTGATGAAATCTATTGATTACGTTTTCTTATTCATCGATGATTTGATACTAGATCGATGATAATCAACGAGAATTAGGGATTTCTTGCGGAAACTAGGGTTTCATCATCTATCCCTTGTCCTTTCATTGATTTCATTCACATTCTAGCCACTAGTAAATTCAAGAATCGATCGTGGATCCCTAATTAAGAGCGAACACAATCAAGAAAGCATCGCTCGAAACTAGGTCGTCGATTCTTCAATTTACTAAGGTTTACAAAACTCATAGGACTTAAGAATCGTTTCAAGATTTGTAACATCATCATCTATTGATTCTCTCGACTCCTTCACGAGCGGAGTTTTACTCAAACATCATAACAAGAAACACAATCAAGATTTGAGATCTAATCATGATGCAAGAATGTAAAGAAAGCAAGATAAAGAATTTCACCTTTTATTTATCAACAATTTTGTTACAATTCTCTCAAGATCTACAATGAGGAAAGAACTCGATCGTCGATTGGCTTCGCTCGTCTTCGTGAGTCGCGGATCGTCTTGGACCACTTGCTCGGATGAAGATCGGCTTCGCTCCTAAAAGGTTGAAGGCTTCTTGCTTGAATTGTACTCGGTGTTCTTGATTTTTGGCTTGGATTTTGAATTGGGGATTAGGGTTTACAAGTTGTGTCACTCAATTTATATTAGGAATTGATGAGTGGTTAATGAACAACCGAACAACCTTAGAAGTGAAGCCTTAGGGTTCCTTTTATAGCCTTCACTAGCTTTGGCTTCCTTAAGAAGCTAGGATTAGTTTAGCTTTTCTTGTAAGCTAGGTAGTTAGGTAGAAGCTTCTAGAGGTAGATAGTTAAGCTTTAGCTTCCTTTATAAGCTTGGAGGTTAGGGAGAAGCTTCTAGGCTTAGTTTGTTAAGTAGCTTGCTTTGGAAGCTTGAACATAATTAGCTTGATCAAGGAGCCTTACTGATCTGGCAGAAGATTCTGGAGAATTATGGAATTTGGAGTATATTGAATGAGAGTACCAACTGATAGGAGAAATCTGGCACCAAAATTTGCTGATGTCACCACTAGATGGCCGCGGATCCGCCGCGCAAGCCTGCTCCGGTCGCGGATCCGCGGCCCAATAGGAGCCTTAATGCTTCAATTTTCCAGTGTGACTTTCTTCTAACTTCCTGATATATTTCTGATATGTGGAATCTTAAAATTCTCTTCAGTTCATTGCCAGATCTCAAGTCTTGGAGTTGGTGTATTTTTATCAGCACTTTTTCACTGATTTTTCTTTTCTCCTGGAATTTCCTGCACAGATTCTCGAAACAAGTGTTGCGCTCTACAAAGATGATGCGATACCATGATAAACACTCAATTTCCCTTAAAATGCCGGTTTTAGTATACAACACAGGTAATCTGGTATTTTACGACTGTTTTGCTAATATGTGCAATATTCAAACCGAACACCTCCAGATGAGTGCAAATGGTAGGGAAATTGATGTGTTAAAAATGCAATATT
Organism: Agapanthus africanus; assembly: GCA_030015575.1. NCBI lineage: Eukaryota > Viridiplantae > Streptophyta > Magnoliopsida > Asparagales > Amaryllidaceae > Agapanthus > Agapanthus africanus. Next base: position 347,777,153 of record JASDDO010000024.1, on the reverse strand, counting down.
TTCGACTGATCAGATGTATAATGCAATCAACATGTAATATTTTTATTCATATGGATATAAATACATATACATAGCATGTAGCAAGATAAATTGCCTGAACCGATTGCACGACGGGATGTAAACGTAGCGTCCGACGTCGGGTAAACGTCGCAACGCATGCACGGCATACGGGACAGGTCCAGACAAGGAAAGAAGGTAACCACGCAGGTAGGAGACGTTCACTGGATCGCCTGAATTGTCAGCGACGAGCACGGCTCCGGCGGGTGATCACCGGCAACAAGAAACAAGATCAAGAAAGCGAAAGAAGAAAGAAGAAGAAAAGGGTTGTTGTTCTATGGGTTTGGTGCTCTGTGGTCAGAGGCAAGGGGTGACGACGACGATGGGTCATCGATGACGAAGTTCCCGGCAAGGAAGTGTTTTTTCCGGCGATGGGCAGAGGCTGTGGGTGCTAGGGTTCTTTGGTGTGCAGGGTTCTAGTCAGGGTGCAGGGAGGAGGAGAGGAGGTCGTGGTGATGGGGATGTCGACGACGGAGGTCGGAGCTCCGGCGATGTAGGCGTGCAGGCGAGGGTGAGGTGAAGGCAGTAGGTTCTTGGGGCTCGGTTCTTGCAGGGGTTAGTGAAGGTGGTGATGGTTTGCAGGGAGAGGAGATGGATGAGAAGGTGGTCATGAGGATGAGGGTGGTAGCGACGGCGAGGCTGGGACGGCGCCGACGAGGCAGCGATGGGTTCCTGGGTTTGAGGTCGTGGGTTGCAGCGATCTTGGGGTGCAGGTGCTTGGGTGTTAGGGTTGAACAGAAGAAGAATGAGACGTTGATGGTCGAGTAGGGATATGAAGAAGGTGTCGACAAGGGCGTCGAGACGACGATGATGGCGTCGGTGGTGAGACAACGACGAGCGATGGGTGTCGTGGTCAATGGGTTCATGCCGGGAAAGGGTTCTCGGGGTTTGGAAGAAGAGGAGAGGAGAAGAAGGAGGTCGAGGAAGATGAGGGTGACGAGAGGTCGAGGATGTGGTGAAGGGAAGATGAGAGGCTAGGGTTAGGGTTCGTCATGGGGATCTCGTTCTCGTGGCGGCCTGTGGGTTTTAAAAAGAAAGAAGAAGAAAGAATGAAGGAGTGTGAAGAAGGGAGGTGACGATATGGGAGAGGGAGGTGACAAGAATCGAGGAATGCACAGTGATCGCGGGATGAGTGAAAAAAGGGAGAGAGAGAGAGAGAAAGAAAGAGAGAGAGATCAAAGGAGAGAGGAAAGAGAGAGAGTGACAGCGAGAAAGAGAGAGAGTGTCAGAGAGAGAGAGAGAGAGAAAGAGAGAGATCAGAGGAGAGATCAGAGAGAGACTGCGGTTAAGATTTTAATATAGAAAATATATTAGTTTATATTAATAGTTTATAGTTAAAAGAATATAATATAGATTATATTCAAGATTTTGGCTAATACCAAAATAGTCCAAAATACGCACGGGTTGGGTCTAAAAATCCAGTTTTAAAATACGGAAAATATACGTGTCAACCAAAACCAAAATTGGATATCCGGATAATGAAAAAGTATACCCCTAAGAACGGATGCACGCACGTGCACGTAGCCATCCAAACAAGTCCGTTTCATTGAACGGGACGATAACAAGATGTGCGGATGCTACGATAGGGTTAGGGGTATCATGCATGCCATGCAATGTATTTTTAAAATATTTTATGTGATTTTAAATGTTATATAAAAATATGCAGATGCTTGATATAATGCAAGTATGAAAAATAAACAACATGAAAGTGCACGGATCCTTATAAAAAGTCGGGATAAATCATAAACAGGAATCAAGATAGGTTTCCAGCAAGCGGGTCGGGGCGGATGCAAATACAGATGTCAAATACACTATTCACACCCAAAACACAAATAATCAGGAAAATACCATAAATAAAGAAATGCTTGAATTAGAACTGGTATAAATGAACTAAGGTGTTACAGCAACAAACCGCGATTCCTCGACGTGAAGTTGAGACATCCTTACTCCTTTTCCCGGGATAAAACGAGGAGACTGTTCGAACTAGCGATGCGCAACAGGCTCATCACCCTGCCGGATCCGAAACGCCCACTATAGCCCGGTGACGTCAACAATCCTATTTACTGCCCCTACCACCGGATAGTCGGCCACCCAATCGAAAATTGCTTCATCTTCAAAAACTGGATTAAGGACCAGTACTAACAAGGCAAATTCGCGCTGTCTGAAAATTGGAAGGTAAATCCCCCATAATCGCACACTCCTAAAAGGGTGGACACACCGGGGGCATCATGCTCATTTATAGAGGAATCTCCATGGGTGTTTGTTCTTTCAGACAAGACTAAGAGAATGCTTAAGGATCTTCAAGCATGTCCGACAATTAGATGGAAAAGCCCACTGGAGCCAGAGATCATTGAGGGGATGCTGAAACCACGCCCAACGTCGAGAGTTGGTAGCAATGGGCAAAATACCCAGGACCAGCCGTCAAAATCTTCAAAGAAAAAGAAGAAGACCAAAAAGCCCACGCAGTCTGATGACAAGCGCATAGACCTGCAAAAGCATATTGACGCGCTGGAAGAATATAACCAGAAGGCGCGAACCCCGGTCACACTCCAAGAGTTTCTCAACCATATCCTTGAGGGCGGAGATGACGACAATGATGAGGGAGAAGACTCGTCAAAAGAACTCGAGAATTATGTGCAAGTTGTCACATGATCTCTCATTCACCTATAAATGACGAAGAAGCTCACTCGGCATTAGAAGATGATATAGAGGAGCCGGGGGCAGGGTCGGTGCCAAAATCCTTGGAACCGTCAGACGAGATGATTGACATGTTGCTGAATGAAGCCCGTCAGAAGAGCAAAGCTGATTAAGAGCGTGAAATGACCATATTTGAAAGGGCCAGGCATCAGCGTCAAGTTGAAGAAATCAGGGTAGGGATGAGTCGCAAAGCGCTCCAACCAGATCGAAGCACGCCTGCAGCAGACAAAAACAGGCTTAAAACGAGGAAACGGTTCGCTAAAGCCCTATCAATGGGAATGAAGCTGCCATCTTTCAAAGGAAATACTCCTGGCGGTATACACCTTGACGAAGCGGATGTATATCATAACTACTGCTTATACCATCAAAGGATTGCGCACCCTACCGAAGAATGCATGGCCTTTAAAAAGTGGTGGCAGGGATACGTTGCTCACCAACAACATTTCAAGCGGATGAACCGCCAAACTCGTTGGGAGCAGAAAACACGACAGATGAGCACAAAAGAACTGCCGGCAACTGTCACGTGATTGATACCAGGGGATCGCAAGTTCTCACCTTCGGAAGCGACTCTGATGAAGAAGTAGCCCTCGGCCCTCTCTTCAAGAATCCACCCCAGGAAAAGAGGAAGAGATAAAGAATTGTGGAAACATTCAGCTGCGTAATCATAGGTTGCCTGAAAAGAATCTCGGACCTACAAACAAGGAATAAAAAAAAAAGATAAGGAGAAGGAAAAATTCGCTGAGGATATCGCCCTCGATGATCAAGTCGTCGAAGAGCTCACAGCCAAGGACCCGCTAAAGAAGAACAATGTGGATTACAATGTCCTGGAACATCTGAGAAAGATGCCCTCACAATTGAGTATCTTGGATGCTCTTCTCCTGTCTAAAGAGGCACGAGATTCCCCGATCAGGGCATTACAAGAGCCCGAGCAGTTTTAAGCTTTCCTTGCCGAAGAAAAGATGAAGGACGAGTCGGAAGAAGTGCACACAACTGACATCACTTTTGGCGATGAAGATCTCCTCCTCGAAATGTGCGAGCATAACCGTCCCCTGTATGTCACCGGGTATTGCCATGACATCAAGATAGGGAAGATCTTAGTTGACAACGGATCCTCTGTTAACCTCCTAAATGTGAGGGTACTAAAAGAAATCTGCATGAGCGTTCAGCACCTCACTCGGGATAAAATCACCATCTCCGGGTTCGACTCCCAGTCATCACGGACCCTCGGGTCTGAAATACTGACGTTACGCTTTGGGCTGCTCGTCACTGACATCAAATTTCATGTCATTGACGCCAAGACCTGCTACAACGCTTTACTCGGTAGGCCTTGGTTACACGAGTACAACATCGTCCCTTCTACACAGCATCAGTGTATGAAATATTTCAAAGATGGTCTCGAGTATACGGTGACGAGGGAACTAAACTCATTCTCCGTAAATGAAGTCCGAAAGTACGAAGATGCAAAGTATTTCTTACCAGACTTTGAAGATGCGGAAAGATGCTATAAACCGGAGAATAAGCAAAAAGCTATCACCACTATTCTAGTCTTTGGGAGTGATACCGAGGAGGAAGGAGAGATAGTCTATTCGGGGCCGCCCCAATGCAACAGGCCAGGACCATCTACCCTAATTCTGGTCTTTGGTAGTGACTCTGAAGATGAAGTCAACGCAGTGTTCTCGGTCCGTCCATCAATGCAAGCCCTCACTGGAGATGATCAGAGTTTGCAAATCGCCATGGTTCCACGGCAACACTATAGAGAGCTTGATGCGCTTGAGACATATAGTGTGCAAGAGCTACAGACGTTCTACGTCCCTCCTAGGTGAAGAGGTGAAAAGGCGATCCTATTCTATCAATCCGCGGAAATTAAAGTCGAAAGAGAAGTTTGGCATGGTGCCGATTTTGCGCTCGACAGGCTCCAACCCATCCTTCTGCCTAGATACTATACGGAGGGATTGAAAAGGTTATTAAGATGCCAAGTCATACCTTTCAAACAGACTCCCCGACAAGACCAGTTCTACAACAGGATTTTGAACGTCCCCGGAACTCAGCGAAAATTGCCCAACGGGAAAATGGAAACAATTGGGCTTGGATATGTCCAGTCTAAGAAACGGGAGCAATTCCATGACTGCCATGTTATAAATGACCTCGATGAAGAAGGGGATGCTCTTTTAAAAGACGCCGACATAAAAATACCGAGTCCGTCGTTTGAAGAACAGATGGACAAGCTAATAAGGGAAGCGAGTAAAAAGGTTCGGAATGACCACAGCCGCGAAATGGACATTTACGAGAAAGCCATGACGCAACGCCTCCTTCAGCAGGCTACGGAGGATAACAATGCCCTTCACCGTCAGTCCACCATGCATTCCCAAGACAAGAAAAAGGCCCGATGCGGAGGCAAAAACAAGTTACAGAACGGAAAAAACGTTCGACAGCGGCAAAACGGATCGAAAAGGACACGCGATCGAGAAAAGGTCAGCCGAAATCCGTCACTTATGAAAAAGATGGATCGAGCATATTCTTTCCCTCGAGACAAGACAAGGAGAATTTTTGACCTTGTCATGAAATATCAAATGATGACACTCCCAGAGTCTCGGCACCCCAATCAAGAAAACGAGGTTCATTACCCGGATTATTGCTCCTATCACAGAGTGATAGGACATCCTCTTGAAGACTGCTTCACCTTCAAAAACAGCGTCGAAGACCAATATCAACTCGACAGGTTCGCTCTATCCAACAGTTGGAGAATAGCCCCACCACAAAAGCATGTACCAAAAGCAGCGTATATTGCGAAGGTAGAACCAGATCAACATTGGTCTTGGAAACGATCTTGTACTTGTCACGTGATAACGCTGTCGGAAGAAGGAGAGCGCGAGAATATGGATGACCACTCCCGGTGCTTCAAAAATGAGGATGATGACGAAGTGATCTCAGAATTTCCACCAGCGCCAAAAGAGTTGGAAGATGGAATACACACTACTGCGGATAACCTAAGGAAAATCGACTTGGGGACGACAAACGACCCGCGGCCTACGTTCGTCAGCGAGCTGCTGTCTAAAGAATAGGTGGCTATGCTAATAGACGTACTCATGCAGTATAAAGATTGCTTCGCATGGAACTATTCCGAGATGCCAGGTCTAGATCCAGAAATAGCTGTGTATAAATTGGTGATATCTTCGGATGTCAAGCCAGTCAAACAAGCACCAAGAAGAGTGCGGCTCGAACTTGAAATGAGTAGCAACGCCGAAATCAAGAAGCCGATCGACTCCGGCTTCATCCAAGACGTTCAATACCCCGACTGGATCGCCAACATTATCCCAGTGATGAAGAAAAAAGGGACGGTGCGCATCTGCGTGGACTTTCGGGACCTCAACAAAGCTTGCCCGAAGGATGATTTTCTCGTACCAGTTACTGAGTTGATGATAGATAACACGTCCACTCATGAAGTCTTCTCCTTCATGGACGGTTCATCGGGTTACAATCAAATAAAGATGCATCCCGAGGACCAGAAGCATACCGCTTTCCGGACTCCTCTGGGCATATTCTGCTACAAAGTGATGCTTTTTGGTTTGAAGAACGCCAACGCTACCTACCAGAGGGCCATGACGATGATTTTCGATGACCTCATATATGAAATCGTCGAATGCTATATCGATGACCTCATAGTGAAAAGCAAATCGTACGAGGAACATTGGGAGCATTTGAAAATAGTGTTCCAACGTTTTCGTAAGTATAACCTGAAGATGAACCCCTTAAAATGCGCATTTGGAGTTTCCTCAGGCAAATTTCTAGGGTTCATCATACGACACCGGGGCATCGAAATAGATCCATCAAAAATCAAGGCGATTATGGAAATGCCCATTCCAGGAACTTTAAAACAATTGTTGTCTCTACAAGGGAAGCTCGCGTACATCTGATGGTTCATAGCCAACCTCTCAGGAAAATGCCGTCCCTACAGTCACGTGATGTAGAAGGGAACCCCGTTCGTTTGGGATTGTAAATGCCAGAGTGCACTGGACAAAATCAAGCAATACCTGCAGAATCCGTCGGTATTGACTGCTCCGGTTAAGGGAAAGCCCCTCATCCTGTACACAACAGCCCTTGAAGGTTCTTTAGGCGCGCTATGGTTACAGGAGAACGACCAAGGGAAGGAGAGAGCCCTCTACTATTTGAGTCGAGTTCTCCTGGGGGCAGAAAACAACTACTCCCCTATCGAAAAACACTGCCTGGCATTGATCTTCGCAAGAACAAAGATTCGGCATTATGCTTTGGCGCATGAGGTCCATCTCATATCAAAAGTGGATTCTCTCAAATATTTGATGTCAAGAGCCATACTTGTTAGTTATGTATATGCCCTAGAGGCCATTGTTGTACATATGATGTATATTATAATGGATGCTTGGTTATATATAGAGAAGACTTTCTTGCTCTTCATGATAGTATGCTATTTGGTTTCACTTTATCTTAACATGTTGACTTGTATTGGTTTACTGTTTTACTCTCACATGTTGATAAAGCCCTTAGGATCTGTACTCGACTACTGGGACTATGATGAGATCATACTAGTGGGGCTGCGGTAGTCGATGAGTACATCCTATAACTGTTCCTAGTCGAGGGTATATCGAGACAGGGCATCGATACACCAGAGTAGACTAGCGTATACGCATCTTGACCCATATGATGGGCGATGGATGATCCCATATCCATCGGTGTTTGATATCAGAGATGGTGTACGGGTGCTCAGTGGAGACTGGGTACACTGGACGGACTCGCCGAGAACTCCCAGATGGTGATATACCACACGTCAGATGGCAGTTCTCCGGTGACACAGGTACAGGGTAGTCTGAAGACCCGAGATCGTCATAGAGTCTTGTGTGATTCCCACTGTGCTTTGATTTCCACCTTACCACGTCCAAGAGGGCGTGCAAAATGGTGGCTTTTGGGTACAGTCCCGAATCACATGGAGGCAATGAGCGATAGGAGGGGATTCGTCTCTCCCGGTATAGGGAGTTGATGTTGTGCTGTGTTCGATTGGCTATAACTGGAAGTCCCAGGCCAGGGCTGATATAGAGATTTACTGGTAAGTGTTACTAGTAGTTTCTCGACCCGTTATGATCCATACATCGACACGACTTATCGGTTACTGGGGTCTGACGTATACCACCCCTAGACTTGATATGCGACATATCAGACGAACAGACCGGACTGTACGGGAGTGTTACTGATCGGATTCACAGGAGAACGCACAGGCTAGCTTGTTGATCTTCTGATCGCTCAATACCTGGGTGGCTGTTACGTTTAGCTGACCGCTTGCAGCTTGTGGGTGTTTGATATGATCATCACCTGCTACCGGCGTATTGACGATTCTTTAGAGTCCTACACAGAGGTTTCTTGGCTCAGGCGAAACGGAGTAGAAGCACATATGTGATATGTGCAGGACCGAGAATAATGCGATATGGGATACCGTATTATATTCTCGCGATATTTAGATATGAACCGGGACATCGGATCAAGTGTTGATTCGATGAATCGGTACATGATATATTAGTCGGTTATATTCGATATAGCCGGATCGTCGGATCAAGTGTTGATTCGATGATTTAATATATAATAATATATATGATATATTATTATATTAACTAATATTGGCTTACTTTATTATTTCATTTTCTCAGTGGATGATACATTGATATATATGCGATATATATTAATTGTATTATTTTCTTTTGTTGCAAATATATAATATATATGTGATATATATTATTGTGACATGATATGATTAATTGTTAAACATGTTTAAGGATGATTAATTGAGGTTAGGGTTTGATTAGGGTTAGTAGCTTCAAGTTCCTTCTAGAAGCTATTTCTTTTGTCATACTTAAGATATTTTTGTGATGACACATTATAAACTCAACCAAACCCTAACCCTAGTTGTTTCTCTACTTGTTCTCATCCATTCATCCTTGACCATGGTTATATATCAATCATATGATTTATATTTCTATTCATCACAAAAGAAAATGATTATTCATTATCTTTTTGATTATCCATTATCTTCTTCTTCTTCTCTCTTGAAGAAGCTCTCTTGAAAATTCTTATGTGATGAAAGATTATGAGAAAATGATATAAAAAGAAAGCTAAATCACTACTCTCTCATCCTCATCTCATCTAGCCCTTGGGGTTAGGGTGTTCTTCTCTTTTGAGTGAGAAAGCTTGAGTCGAAGCAACTTCAAGGTAGATCATCGGAGATTTGGATTACGACAAGCTAGAATGGATCGTTCGAGTCGTGGAGCCTCTCATGAGTCCGGGAGATCGTGGATCGCGGCAAAGGGACTTCTACTCGGAGCTTGTGAAGTGAAGGAGCGGACTACAAAGGTTGTAATCCCTCACACTTAGATAAAAGTTATCTTATTGCATGTTAAACCCTAATAATCTAGCAAAGATCCCGGCTTTGGGTTGTTCGGCACGTCTAAAATTTAATCCGGGCATGTTTGATGCCTTAAGAACCTTCACAAGAGTGCCTAGGAACCCTACAGCGGTATCAGAGCCTAGCTAGAGCATTAGGCGATGTGTTTACGAACTTAAAACTCCGATCGAACGCGAAACGACAGAAAAAACCCCCTCTCTGGAAATTTTTTAAAATTTGGGATTTTTCTGAATTAAAAATATGTAAAAAAATCAGCAGGCAATTATAAGAATTACCATAAAATCCGAGCCCCTAATTCCACCAAACAGCGGCGGAAGCGCGGCGCAAGCATGGCTTGCGCGGCGCTTCCGCGGCGGAACTATGAGATCTTGACACGTGGCTTTGATGGTAATTCCCGTAGGTACTTGCTGATCATTCTGGATATTTTTATTCTGTTTCAGGTATTTAAAATTCTGGGGTTTGGTTTGTAATAGTAGACTCGATCGGAAATTTTAAATTCGTATTTCTTTCCGGATATTTAGAAACTGTTAAACTAGTTGAACGGATATCATTAACCGACTTTTTCCCGGCACGGCAAACTTTCAAGCGTTGAATTTTTATTGGGTTTAAATCTTTCGGAACATTGTACAAGTTAAGCGGTGGACTCTCTAGAAGACAACAAACCTTAACTCGATTATGTGACCGTCTTGAACTGCCTTTTGAACCTTCAGGTTTGGGGCAGTACGGCGTGCCACATGTGAGGCGTTGGCTTGACCCTTCTACGGCTGGATCACCGGTACTGTGACATATTCTGGGATTATTTGAACTTCGCTCAAGAGTTGAGCACTTTGGGAAATTCTGGGTGTTTGATTATCTGTTCGGAAAGTTTAATACTGTATATTTATCTGGAATGTGATACAATATGTGGAATTCATAGAGTTAGGCATGAAATGCGGAGTATGTGATATTTCGAATTTACGATGTCTAAAGTGATTGTGGATTCCAAATATTGTAGTTTTACACTTTCTTTTCTGTGACCGTAAGCGTAGTATGTGGTGTATCGCCGGCTTCGTTGCTATACATCAACGACAATCGGGATACGCATACTTGCTTACGTTGATGATATGAGATATTATGTGTTGCTGTGATATGTTATATTGGATCGTCGCGATCAGAATAGCCGGGGGTTTTATGTGAGATGAGGGTTTTTATTTTCATTCATGTAAAATTGTTTTGTAATGTAATATTCTTTTATTTGGGGCACTTCCTGGTTGCGGTTGCTGTCACCAGTGTATATTATTTACTTTTCCGCATTAGGTAGACCCAAGGAGGGGAGCACAAGTAACCGGGTTCTAGGGTCCAGTGGGAGGCCATCTCGAGGAGTCGAGACCGGGTCTCCTAACCCTAGAATTGGCAGAGTTACTTGCCGCTCTCGTAGGGGTCTTGGGATGTGGGTTTGGCTATTCGTCGCGACCGTGGAATCCGTGTTTTATACAGGCTCGTATTGAAAACACGGACGTCCTAGTATATCCAATATTTCATATATGTTCTTCTGCTGCAATGTTCTGTGATGAGATCATATTACTGCCTGAGACGAATGCTTATACTATATATATATGCTGATATATAAATATTACTGCTTTCGTTTCTTCTGTGATGCTTAGGAAGCATAAGCTGATGTGATTTTTATTAATGAGATTAATAAAAGAAAAGAAACCTAAAGATATTGTAGAATCAAAAACTTTATAAAAAGGGTAGCTACAGTTTTGCTTTGCACAGTGATATATACGATATATCCTGCACCTTATTCGATGAGGAAAGGACCGAGATCCCTTCACCGGGAGTGACTCCTTTAGCGAAACTGGCAGATGCTACAAAACGCGGTTTGTCTTTTGATTGCTTTAAGTGTTTTGCTTTGCACAGCGGTATATATGATATATCCTGCACCTTATTCGATGAGGAAAGGGCCGACGATCCCTTCACCGGGAGTGACCCCTTTAGCGAAACTAAGAAAAGCCTCAAAAACACTCCTTTTCAAAACTTCACTCGATTCTACGACGATATCAAGTTCATTACGCTCAGGGTTTTCTGAAAAACCTGCGTAGCCCTCCGACATTTCAGATAGGTAATACTTAGTATTCGTGCTACGTTTGTTGGCTTTCGTCAAGGCGTAGTGTGCGGTAGCTAATTATTACTTATCTGTTACATATGATGAGATTGGGTTAGGGTAGTCGTGCGGCTTTGTTGGCTTTCGTCAAGGGACGTACGGCTGGGTTTAATTCAATCAAGAAATGTTCGGGTTGAACTTGACTAGCGCACTATGGTTTGTTGGCTTTCGTCAAGGTCATAGGATGCTAGGGGTAAAAATAGTATCGGGAATTTCAAGTGTTGAAATTTGCAATGAGATTGCATACCTCCTATGAGATAGTTGGATCCTGATACCCACTGCGAGTAAGAGTTACTCCTGGGAGAGTTTTACATAGGACAATTAGTCATTCAAGTAGGTGTCTAGAAAAGTGTTAACGAGGTTACGCCTCTGGAAAAACGAGGTTTACTTTAATTAGGTCCGTGCGAAAGCACGGGGAACCTCCCTCAAAGTACCGACACTGATCTGGCTGAAAGATTGACGAAGTTGTAAGGTGTAATTAATCCCGGCTAATCTTACCTTTTAGGGTTTTAAGGTAGATTTGATAAAAACAGTGGGAGACATCCTGATTAGATAAGATAATAACCAATCTAATCTTGCAAGAGCATACGCTAAAGTGTTTTCTTCTCTCTCTCTCCAGGTAGCGACCATTTCAGGCCATAATCAAGATAATAATATGGATGTATTGACTGAACCTGATTATTGTACTGAGCAAGGGAACGTTGAACCCGTTCTCTCTTATAAGAGTTATAAGACTGAACAGGAAACATGAGAATATCTGGATTCTCACGCCGCCCAAAAGAACATGCATGTTGATGCATCTTCTTCAAGTGTGTTTGTTATTGAGAACTGTTTCTCAGTTCACCCTACGTCCTGGGTATTAGATACCGGATCAGGATCCCACATATGTAAACAGTTACATGGGCTACGTAAAGGTAGAGAACTGGGAAAAGGTGATCATTCCGTTCAAGTAGGGAACGGTGCAAGTATTGTAGCCAAAGCAGTTGGCGAATATCATCTTGTATTACCAAGTCGTAATACACTGATTCTAAATGAGTGCTATTATATACCGAACATGATGTGCAACATTATATCAGTTTCTTTATTGAGTAAAGAGGGATATAATTTTGTAGTACAGGATAATGTTATGAACATATTCCTAGATCAAAAGTTGATTGCATCAGGCTCGTTATATAATGGCATATTCATTCTAAATCAGAATACAGTCCTAAATATACAAAACACACACAAGAGGAAAAGTTCAGATATGAACGAATCCTTCTTGTGGCATTGTAGACTTGGTCATATCAATGCAACACGACTGGCTAAGTTACATAGAGATGGTTATTTGAATCCGTTCGAATTATCATCTTATGATACTTGCCATTCATGTCTCAAAGGAAAAATGACCAAAGCTCCGTTTAGTGGATACGGAGAAAGAGTTGCTGAACTCTTAGGACTGATACATAGTGATGTATGCGGTCCCATGTCTACGCATGCCAGCAACGGTTCTTCCTACTTCATTACATTCACTGACGATCTCTCTAGATACGGACATGTGTTTCTGATGAAACACAAGTCTGAAGCTTTTGAGAAATTCAGAGAATATAAGCACGAAGTAGAGAACCAAACGGGCAAAAGTATTAAGATTCTTCGATCTGATCGAGGAGGTGAATACTTGAGCGGTGAGTTCCTAGATTATCTAAAAGAGAATGGGATTCTCTCTCAGCTTACTCCTCCTTATACACCACAGCACAACGGTGTATCGGAACGAAGGAATCGGACCCTATTAGATATGGTACGATCTATGATGAGCGAGGCTGAGTTACCTATTTCCTTCTGGGGGTATGCGCTTGAGACAGCCATACATCTATTGAATATGGTTCCTACCAAATCAGTGCCTACCACTCCATATGAGATATGGAAAGGGAAGAGACCATCTCTTAAGTATGTTAAGATATGGGGTTGTCCAGCCTATGTCAAAAGACAAAATCCGGACAAACTCGAGGCAAGATCTGTCTTATGTAAGTTTGTAGGATATCCCAAGAACTCACAAGGGTATATCTTCTACCACACTGAGGAACAAAAAGTGTTTGTTTCTAAACATGCCATCTTTTTGGAAAAGGAATTTCTTGCAAAAGAAATTAATGGCAATGAGGTAGAACTGGAAGAGGTTCCAGCAACACAAACTATAACAGAAGACTTGGTAGAACCAGAGGATTCAGTAGTACCCGATGAACCCCAGCCTCTCCGCCGATCTAGTAGGGTTTCTTATCCACCTGAGAGATACTATGGTTTTCTCATTGATGGTGGAAGCGAGGATTGCATCATGGATGATGATGAACCAACTAGTTTCGAGCAGGCCATCACGAGTGGTGACTCTGTGAAATGGCTGGATGCAATGCGATCTGAGATGGAATCCATGTACACCAATAAAGTATGGATTTTAGAAAATGCTCCTGAAGGGGTAAAACCCATTGGGAGCAAGTGGATTTTTAAAAAGAAATTTGGTGTAGATGGAAAGGTTGAGACTTTCAAAGCTAGACTTGTAGCAAAGGGTTTTCGTCAACGTCCAGGTGTGGATTATGACGAAACCTTTTCTCCAGTAGCTATGCTTAAGTCCATCCGGATCTTACTTGCCATTGCTGCATACCATGACTACGAAATCTGGCAAATGGATGTTAAGATCTCCTTTCTAAACGGTGATTTAGAAGAGTGCGTGTACATGACTCAGCCAGAGGGCTTCGTAGATAGTGGGAGCAGCGGTAAGGTGTGCAAGCTGCTTAAATCCATTTATGGGTTAAAGCAAGCATCGCGGAGTTGGAACATCTGTTTTGATGTTGTAGTCAAAGAGTTTGACTTCATCAAAAATATAGATGAACCTTGTATCTATAAGAAGGTGGCAGAGGGTAAGGTAGTCTTCCTCGTATTGTACGTGGATGACATACTCTTGATAGGAAATGATATTCCTATGCTGCAATCAGTCAAGCTCTTCTTATCATAGAGATTCTCAATGAAAGATCTAGGTGATGCCTCCTGCATATTGGGAATCATGATCTATAGAGATAGATCTAAACAGATACTGGGATTGTCCCAATCCAAGTACATTGACACCATACTAAAGAGGTTTAGTATGGAAGAATCCAAACGTGGGAATCAGCCCACGATATCTGGACTCACTCTCTCCAAAGAGATGTCTCCCAAGACTGATTTGGAGAGAGCTCGCATGCAAGGGATACCCTATGCTTCGGCAGTAGGCTCTATCATGTATGCGATGCTGTGTACCAGACCCGATGTAGCATACTCACTAAGTGTAGTGAGCCGGTATCAAGCAGATCCTGGAGAGAGTCATTGGACAGCAGTGAAGAACATTCTCAATTACTTACGAAGGACTAAGGAGATGTTCTTGGTGTATGGTAACGGAGAACTCCAGGTGGAGTCCTTTACCGATTCCAGCTTCCAAAGTGATAAGGACGACTCTAAGTCGCATTCGGGTTTTGTCTTTACCCTCAATGGAGGGGCGGTATGTTGGAAGAGTTTCAAACAGGATACCGTTGCAGACTCAACGATGGAGGCTGAATACATCGCTGCCAACGATGCTGCCAAAGAGGCTGTCTGGATCAAGAAGTTCATTAGTGAACTTGGTGTGGTTCTATCCATTGAGCATCCAATACCTCTGTATTGCGATAATAATGGAGCTATGGCTTTGGCCAAGGAACCCAGGTCCCATCAGAAGTCCAGACATATTCTGAGGCGGTATCACCTGATCAGGGAGATAATTGATCGCCGGGAGATCGAGGTCAGGAGAGTAGATACGAAGGACAACACTGCGGATCCATTCACGAAGGCTATTCCCCAGATACAGTTTGAGAGATTATTCGGGATGCTAGGTATGAGATACTACAGCAGCTGGCCTTAGTGCAAGTGGGAGATTGTTAGTTATGTATATGCCCTAGAGGCCATTGTTGTACATATGATGTATATTATAATGGATGCTTGGTTATATATAGAGAAGACTTTCTTGCTCGTCATGATAGTATGCTATTTGGTTTCACTTTATCTTAACATGTTGACTTGTATTGGTTTACTGTTTTACTCTCACATGTTGATAAAGCCCTTAGGATCTGTACTCGACTACTGGGACTATGATGAGATCATACTAGTGGGGCTGCGGTAGTCGATGAGTACATCCTATAACTGTTCCTAGTCGAGGGTATATCGAGACAGGGCATCGATACACCAGAGTAGACTAGCGTATACGCATCTTGACCCATATGATGGGCGATGGATGATCCCATATCCATCGGTGTTTGACATCAGAGATGGTGTACGGGTGCTCAGTGGAGACTGGGTACACTGGACGGACTCGCCGAGAACTCCCAGATGGTGATATACCACACGTCAGATGGCAGTTCTCCGGTGACACAGGTACAGGGTAGTCTGAAGACCCGAGATCGTCATAGAGTCTTGTGTGATTCCCACTGTGCTTTGATTTCCACCTTACCACGTCCAAGAGGGCGTGCAAAACGGTGGCTTTTGGGTACAGTCCCGAATCACATGGAGGCAATGAGCGATAGGAGGGGATTCGTCTCTCCCGGTATAGGGAGTTGATGTTGTGCTGTGTTCGATTGGCTATAACTGGATGTCCCTGGCCAGGGCTGATATAGAGATTTACTGGTAAGTGTTACTAGTAGTTTCTCGACCCGTTATGAGCCATACATCGACACGACTTATCGTTTACTGGGGTCTGACGTATACCACCCCTAGACTTGATATGCGACATATCAGACGAACAGACCGGACTGTACGGGAGTGTTACTGATCGGATTCACAGGAGAACGCACAGGCTAGCTTGTTGATCTTCTGATCGCTCAATACCTGGGTGGCTGTTACGTTTAGCTGACCGCTTGCAGCTTGTGGGTGTTTGATATGATCATCACCTGCTACCGGCGTATTGGCGATTCTTTAGAGTCCTACACAGAGGTTTCTTGGCTCAGGCGAAACGGAGTAGAAGCACATATGTGATATGTGCAGGACCGAGAATAATGCGATATGGGATACCGTATTATATTCTCGCGATATTTAGATATGAACCGGGACATCGGATCAAGTGTTGATTCGATGAATCGGTACATGATATATTAGTCGGTTATATTCGATATAGCCGGATCGTCGGATCAAGTGTTGATTCGATGATTTAATATATAATAATATATATGATATATTATTATATTAACTAATATTGGCTTACTTTATTATTTCATTTTCTCAGTGGATGATACATTGATATATATGCGATATATATTAATTGTATTATTTTCTTTTGTTGCAAATATATAATATATATGTGATATATATTATTGTGACATGATATGATTAATTGTTAAACATGTTTAAGGATGATTAATTGAGGTTAGGGTTTGATTAGGGTTAGTAGCTTCAAGTTCCTTCTAGAAGCTATTTCTTTTGTCATGCTTAAGATATTTTTGTGATGACACATTATAAACTCAACCAAACCCTAACCCTAGTTGTTTCTCTACTTGTTCTCATCCATTCATCCTTGACCATGGTTATATATCAATCATATGATTTATATTTCTATTCATCACAAAAGAAAATGATTATTCATTATCTTTTTGATTATCCATTATCTTCTTCTTCTTCTCTCTTGAAGAAGCTCTCTTGAAAATTCTTATGTGATGAAAGATTATGAGAAAATGATATAAAAAGAAAGCTAAATCACTACCCTCTCATCCTCATCTCATCTAGCCCTTGGGATTAGGGTGTTCTTCTCTTTTGAGTGAGAAAGCTTGAGTCGAAGCAATTTCAAGGTAGATCATCGGAGATTTGGATTACGACAAGCTAGAATGGATCGTTCGAGTCGTGGAGCCTCTCATGAGTCCGGGAGATCGTGGATCGCGGCAAAGGGACTTCTACTCGGAGCTTGTGAAGTGAAGGAGCGGACTACAAAGGTTGTAATCCCTCACACTTAGATAAAAGTTATCTTATTGCATGTTAAACCCTAATAATCTAGCAAAGATCCCGGCTTTGGGTTGTTCGGCACGTCTAAAATTTAATCCGGGCATGTTTGATGCCTTAAGAACCTTCACAAGAGTGCCTAGGAACCCTACAATACTAACGTGACGGCTCGCTAATTGGGCCCTCCTCTTGATAGAGTTTTCGATAATCTATCGACCTCTCTAGGCAGTGAAAGGCCAGGCCATCGCCGACTTCCTCGCTGAGCATCCGATACCTGGTGATTCACCTTTAAATTGCGAACTGCCAGACAAACACGCGTTTGACACGATCGACAGGGAGAAAGGAGGGAGTGATACCCGATGGGAACTCTACTTCGATGGGGCATCTTCCATGAAGAAGTGAAAGCATAGCTCCCCCATCATCAAATCTGGGGTAGGCCTCATCTTCATGACTCCATAAGGAGGGATAATGCGCTTTTCCTTTTCCTTAACAGAGCCAAGGACAAACAATGAAGCAGAATATAAGGCTCTGATAGCAGGTCTTGAGATCGCTGTCGACATGGGAATCGAAAATCTCCTCATATACGGAGGCTCCCAGCTGGTCGTTAGCCAAGTAAACGGTGACTATCTGACGTGCAAACCAGAGTTGGTAAAATACGGTGAAAGAGTACAAAAACTGCTGACTCAAATTCCCTCTTACGCCCTGGAAAGCATACCGCGTACAGAAAATAGCAAAGCGGACGCACTAGCCAAACTCGCTTAAGAACTGGCTGACGAAAACCTCGATGACGTAAGAATCATTGTGCAGAGCCGTCGGGTTCTCGCACCAGCAGAAACATCTCCAGAGTCGTCTGAAGAAAAGGAAGCGACAAAGCATATAGCCCTACAAATGGAGGACCAAGAAAAGGCTAAATATTGGAGAGAAGTCTTTATTGACTACTTCAAATCCCGTCAAACACCGAAAGATGCATCCACATGACATCAACTCATGAAACGAGCTCTGTCTTTTGCCTTCGTCAATGATACTCTATATAAAAGTTCGTTCGACTCTCTATGGCTGAGATGCCTAGGACCGGAAGAAGCAAAGAGAGTCGTTCAAGAAACCCACGACGGACTCTGCGGTTCCCATCAAGCCGGGCCAAAGATGAAGCTGAAGATCAAAAGAATGGGCTACTATTGACCCGCGATGATTTAGGACTTCCTCGAATACGCGAAGCAGTGCCACTCGTGCCAAATTTATGGAGACTTCATCCACCAACATCCAAACCCGCTACACCCAACAGTGGCTAGCTGGCCATTCGAAATGTGGGGAACCGATATAATTGGGCCCATCGAACCAACGTCATCCAAAGGACATCGGTTCATATTGGCGACAACTGATTATTTCTTTAAGTGGGCAGAAGCAGTACCGCCAAGAGAAGTGAATACAGAGAATATTCTCCAATTCTTTAAGAAACATGTCATCTATCAGTTCGGCACTCCAGAACGGATTATCTCCGATAACGGGCCGGCCTACAAAAGTCACTGAATCAGCCACTTCGCACAGCAGCATAAAATAGACTGGAGATACTCTTCGGTCTATAATCCCCGAGCTAACGGTTTAGCTGAGGCTTTCAACAAGACCTTGACAAAAATCATAAAGAAAACGGTGTCCCAAAATAAAAAGGATTGGCACGAGAGACTGCATGAAGCTCTCTGGGCGTATCGAACTACGTTCAAAACGACCACGAATACAACGCCATTTGCGTTGGTATTCGGCACGGAAGCAGTACTCCCTCGGGAGATAGAGCTACCCTCTCTACGAGTGGCGGTTCATTACGAACTAACAGATGAAGAGAATGCTCATCTTCGGCTTGAGGAGCTCTACGCCCTCGATGAAACTCGTCTCATGGCGCAGCAAAACCTAGAAGCTTACAAAGTAAGGATGACACGCTCATATGAAAGATTGACTAGGCCGAGAACATTCCGTCAGTGCAAACTTGTACTAGTTGTCAAAAGACCTATGATCCCCAATCGTACCAAACGGGGGAAATTCGAGCCAAACTATAAGGGCCCGTACATCATAGACAAAGTCTACCAAGGTGGGGCTTACTTGCTCATGGATATGCATGACGAAAGACCCTTCCGGCCAATAAACGGCCGATTCCTTAAGAAAACTACGCCTGACGAGTCACAGCCCAGGTTAATGATAGATGACGACACTTGTGTACGCTCGTTGTCTTTCAGAGTACCAAACTCTGTAAGTGCTATCCGGCAAAACTTCGCCGCAGAAAACTAACAACGGACCGAAACGTCCCAAAACTAACGACGGACCAAAATGTCCTGAAACTAGCTACGGACCGAAACGTCCCTAAAACTAACGATGGACCGAAATGTCCTGAAACTAGCTACGGATGGTAACGTTCTTAAACTACTACGAACTGCAGCATCCTTAGGCTAACGTGGCAAAAAAAGATAAAATAAAAATAAAAAAGGTATGTCCATAAGCAAAATGGGCACGGATGAAAACCCTAAAGGGCTCCATGAGTAAAAACAGTAGGGCTACCGGCAAGTTTGTGAAAACCCGAAAGGGCGCAGACTCGTAAAAAAAAATTTCTGCGCATTTGCAGGCTCCTCTCGACTTTGTAAGGAGAAAATACCCGCGTGAGATCCTTACGAATTACAAGGGAGCAACACGTTTAGGGATCCCCACGATTTCTAAGGAGAAATTACACTTACGAGATCCCCACGACTCATAAGGAGAATTCCCTTATGAGACCCTCACGGCTCATAGGATTCAAAAGCCTTAAGCTACAGGGATCTGAACCTGTGCTTAAGCCATCACATTTCCCAGACCGCCCTACAAGTGGTTTAATATTGACCCTTGTATACAATCCACGGGCGCAAATAAACGTCTCCCCCACCAAGTTCCACCAATGGCGCGAAATGTCCTAATGTGGTGAACGACACTTGCAAGTCCTCTCGACTTATAAGGAGAAAATGCTCTTGTAAGATCCTTACGACTTATAAGAGAACATGCACTTAAGAATCCTCACGATTCCTAAGGAGAAAACGCACCTACGAGATCCTCACGACTCGTAGGGAGAAACACCTTTATGAGGCCCTTATGGCTCATGAAGTCGAAAGCCTTAGTCGACAGGATCTTAACCCTGTTTGCTAAGCCACCTTCGTTCGAATCGACAAAGGCAAATGATGATTCGCTCCTGACCATATCCCAGTTGTAGAGATGCTGATGCCTAAATCGGTAACACATTCCAGGTCCTTTCACGGCAAGTGATGATTCGCTCCTGGAAACATTCCAGTCGCAGCGATGCTGATGCTAAGATTGGTATCAGATCTCAGGACCATACTCGCAACAAAATCAGCGAGCCAAAAATACAAAAAAATATATATGGCCGAAATGATTGGGCAACTCGCAATAAAAAGCAGCGAGTAAAAAAAATAGCCGAAATGATTGGGCATCGCGAAAAATAGCCGAAAAGATTGGGCAATCACGACTTTCGCGATATAAAAAGCTGAATTGATAGAGCATTGCGGAAGGAAACAAAAAAAAAGAGATGAAACTTTTGCTCTACAGGTGAGTCCATACTAACCCTTTATACAATCCATGGGCATAAACGAAAAGGGAACCACATTTCCCCACCAAACTCTGTCAAAGGGAGAGTCAGATCTCGACGGAAACATCTGCATCCCAGAAGATCAACACGGCATTCCTTCTTAACTCCAGCAGGATGCAGACGTAACGTCAACAACCGACCTCAGGGTCGCAACGAAGCGGTGCCATGGCGAAGTCCCTAGTTCCAAATCTCGACGGCCACATCTATAGCATTCCAGCAGGATACGGACGCGACATCATGGATCGGAGCCACGGCAAAGTCTCCGGTTCCAAGACTCTATGGTTCACAGACAACCTAGAGTCAACCCCGACATCGCAGAAAGCGGAGTAAGTCAACCCCGACACCGCGGAAAGTGGAGCAAGTCAACCCCAACACCGCGGAAAGCGGAGCAAGTCAACCCCGACACCGCAGAAAGCGGAGCAAGTCAGCTAATGACCTCCCCGCTGGAACAACGCGTCGTCTCGGAAAAAAGTCAACCAATGACCTCCCCGCAGGAACACCGCTCCGTCTTGGAAACAAGTCAACCAATGACCTCCCCGCCGGAACAAAGCTCCGTCTCGGAAACAAGTCAACCAATGACCTCCCCGCTGGAACAACGCTCCGTCTCGGAAACAAGTCAGCCAATGACCTTCCCGTAGGAACAAAGTTCTGTCTCGGAAACAAGTCAGCCAATGACCTCCCCTCCAGAACAAAGCTCCGTATCGGAAACAAGTCAACCAATGACCTCCTCATCGGAGCAATGCTTTGACTCAGAAACATGTCAGCCAATGACCCCTTGTCGGAGTAATGCTTCGACTCGGAAACAAGTCAACCTACAAACCTCTAAACTCGCACAAAAGAAAATTCTCTTATGAGATCCTTACGACTCTCAAGAGAAAACGCACTTAGGAATCCTCACGACTCCTAAGGAAAAAAATACACCTATGAGATCCTCACGACTCATAGGGAGAAAAGTCTTTATGAGACCCTCACGGTTCATAAAGTTGAAAAATTTTAGGCAGCAGACCTGAACCTGTTTTCTAAGCCATCGCTACCCTACAAGGAGTTCAAAATGAACTGTTATCTACATCTACAGGCTACATTTGCTAAAGTCACATGCCAATGATATTACAAAGAAAAGAAGATGATAGTATGAGATAAAATACTTATTTTATTCATGAATTCAAGTGAATACAAAATACATTTCACAAAGGAATCAAAATGAATACATGTTATTCATAAACCGCAAGTTTACAGTAAAAAAGGGGTACAAAGATGGTTATTGAGGGGGAGGCATCTTCAACAAATCAGTCAGTTGCTCACACGCTCCTCTCAATCCCTTCTCGTGGTCAGCCGCCGCGGTCAACTCCGCTTCAACTTGAGTCCGCTGCCGTAGATAGGACGAAAGCTTTTCATCAGTTTCTAGCAGGGCAGCTTCGCATTCCTGCACGACCCCGCTCGGTAGAGTCAAGCGTCCGTCTCAGCATCAACCCATCCGAAATGCATCGTTGGAGATTATCGAAGACAGCTTTTAACTGCGCGGCATTCGTTTCGATCTGAGCGCGTAACCGGGCAAATTCGCTTGAAGCTACTTCATGTTCCTTCCGCCTCAGGGTCTCCTCTTGTTCAAAATGGCGGATGAAAGGAACACTACTCTCAACCCACGCAGCCTGCTGGGAGTTCAAAGCTGATACTTCAGGAGCGGGACGCTTGAGCTCAATCTCATGCAGGCAGGTCTCGATCTTTCTGCAGTAATTAACCCAAGACTCGACACAGCACCTTCATCATGGAAGTTCACGAGCGTCGCCAGCATAGGATTAACCTCAACAGCAAAATCTGCAGCGAATGCGAGGGTCTTGGCGTCAAGATCCTCGACGAATTCGCTCAACATTCGTAGGCTAGTCCCAGCGCCCCTGGAAGATGGGCGTTTAGCAAAGGGCCCTGCCGGCATTGGGATGCGGGACTCAAAGGGAGCCGGAGCCGGTGCGATTGCTGCAAAACAAATTATGGTTAAATGTCGACTCGGGAGGTAAAGAAAATACACGAGCGATGGAGTCTACCATACCGGCTATGGCAGATGGTAAAATTGGGAGTACCGGAGGTGCGGCTATTCTCTCGTCCCTTCCTCCGATCTGTGACACTGCGATTAATACAAGAAAGACTTAGCAACAATACGGCTATTCATAAAAAGAAGGGGAGACAATAGCTAAAGAATATACTAACCAATACCAACAGACGGAATGACTTCCGACTGGAAGGAGAAATGCGGGTTCAACACCTGGTATAGATGGTCGAAAATGACTCCTGCAGAGTTACGACAATATACTGTCGATACAAGGAAGATGGTGTCCGCAATTAAACTAAATAAATCGCAAACCTATCCATCCAGCATTTTGGAGGACATAGGAGAACGCGAGGGAACAACAACCGTCATGGCGGCGACCGGAGGTGCTTCAGATAGCACAATCTCAGCGTTCGCTGCACCTACAAACAAAATATCGTCAGAAGAAGCTGAACGGGATTGAGAAATAAAAAGAGAACGGTGACCCAAGACTTACCTGATGGGTCATCAACCGAAACCGCGATGGAAGCATCATCAGGCGTAGCGGCTTCTTCGCTCTCCTTCAGTGGAATAGTTTCTGCGCCCGTGTCTTCATCCCCTGATTCGACAAAGGCCGTCGTGGTGATGGCGACGCCCGCCGATACCAGGGAGCTACACGGGGAAAGAACAGCGGTCTGGACGGTCCCAGATTCTAGAGAAAGGGTAGTAATTTCGAGCACGGTAACCGCCTGGCTTTCACCCGTCATCCCATCACAAAGACTTGGCCCTGCAGAAAATGCATATGTCAAAATTCGAAGATCTAGTTCTAATAAAGAACTCAACGTTACGTTACCTTGGAGCAGCTTTTCGGTTTCTTTCCGAGCTACGCGCACAACCTGTCTACGGGCGGTAGACAACGCAGGGGGAACATCGGCCGAAAGAGTATCAACAAAGGGGATGCTGCTTGAGCCTGCACCCAAGGCTAAACCGGCATCACGTTCCTTCGCTGCGCGCTTCCTGCATTTCCTTTCGGTCTGGGCCGTGAGAACTGACCTCCTCAAGATCTTCGACAAAGTGACACCGTCGTCTGGATCAAGCTCTGCCTCCGGCACCGTTACAACATCCATCAACGGCTGCTTTAGCGAAGCCTTCTGCGGTAATGTTGGAGGAGCTGAGGCCACAATAGCTGACTCTGAAAGCGTCGCTACACCACCGCTCGGGATCGGTACCGCACTCGGAATAACCCGAGTCAAGGTAGTCCCTGCAACAAAATAAAGGAGATGGTCAGAGCACGAATAAAAATGGGAATGAAAGCACAATGAGCTGAATTATACCAAGACCCAAAGAAGCGCGGAGCCTCTCTTCCTCTTCGAAAGTCTTGATGGAAGCCGCGAGAGCCTCTTCAGTAGAAATACCTATTGAAGAAAAAGGCATTAGTGAAAGCATAATAATAAGGAAGGAATGAACGCGGAAAAATACAACTGAAGTATACCTGACTTCCCGATGGTGATTAGCGCCGCTTCTTCGCGAGACAGTCGCTCGGAGGCCAGAAGGGCAGCCTGTAGATCGGTGTTGGTCGCAGGCGTGTCGAACAAGCCATCATTAGTACCGTACTCACACAAGCCTTCGCTGTAGGGAGCATAAGGCTCCTGGCCGAGTACAACGTCAGCAGAAAAGAGAGACTTCTTCTTTTTCTGTGAGAGAACGCCGGCGGCCGAAGACATGAGCTTACGCTTGACGGACATTTTTGGGCGACGAGTCTCGATTTCCGTACCCACTCCAGAATCCGGGGACGCTGCAGCTGCTGTTTCTACAGGAACACGAGATAGAGGATTCTCGAGAAAAGCGCGCGGGACCGCAACCGCAGCAGCTTCTCTTAAGGAAGGACGAACAATGGTCTGTCGCTTTAAGAGGACAGCTGGATTACCAGCAGGGACTGCACCCTTAAGATCGAGCAGTAACCGCCTTTCTTCCCTAATAACAGCGCCCGTCGCATGCTGGTACCACGCCACATATGCGTTTGAGGCTTTCGGAACACAGCTCGCCTTTCTGAAAAAAAAATTGGACCCGGTGATTAGCTGCATGAAATGGTGCAGCGCACTGCGGATACCCTCTTCCGTAGCAACCGACTCAGCTAAGAAAGCCTCAAGTAGGACACCTTGATCGTAACTCGACTGTTGAGCAAAACGGTACGGGTTGTACCTCATGAACTGTGCCGAGTCATTCTGCCTGAACACTAAAAAGCCCAGCTTGATTGAATATAAATGCAGAATCTCCCGAGCCTTCAATGTAGGAGCCTCGTCTTTGAAGGTATCGCGCAGCGGCTGCACCGTTTTAGTGGACTCCTTACCGATAGTTAAGGCCTTATCAACGAAGGTCATGCTATCCTCGACCATACGCGGGCGAAGGACCAGACTCCGAGCCTCTCGCTGTGACGGATCTAAAGTAGAAGCGTCAACTAGAAGTATAACCCGAGGGAAATTATAACTGTTGTAGAAACGGGGCCGTTTGTGGACTCCAAAAGCGCTGAGCACATGCAACTCGATCCATGACGTGAAATGATGCAACGGGAGATTTACGGGCTGTACCCCCGGCTGAGTGGTGTCTGCTACTAAGCTGAGGCCATGATACAGGTGAGCCAGCCCAGCAATCCCGATGGCCACTCGCGTCCCGGCAACCATTCGGTGAGCCGGATAGAAGACGGATGACCTCATATAGCGAGGGTGCATTGGGAGCACAAACCAGCTTAACCATAGGCCGAGGAACCCCCAAAAGAACGCCTCTTCGTCAATGTCTGAAGCTGCGAGCTTTACAAAGGGGACGACCGGAGTGTCTGGGAGGAAGAAATTTCTTTGATCTGCTTCTGTTGTCAGCGGATTATCCAAACCAAAACCAAACGGGTCGTCGAGCTTGACGACTTTCGCAGCTGGTTTTGATAAAACTTCTGGGCGAAGAAAGCGAGCGATGAAGTCTGTGAAGCTGACTCCATACCCTCCAGACTCTAGAAATAGGCTCTCGTATATGTTCAATACCTTGATCAGGCTCGGGAATCGATGTTGAATGGCATTCTCCGGGGTGAGACCCATCACCACTGATTTGGTGGCGAAGATGTACTCGTCAGGGGGAAGTATTTCCTCATAATGTTCCCCTCTAATGGGTAGGCCCGAAATTTCTATAAATTCCTCCAAGGAAATCGAAACCTCCCGGTCCGACAAAAGAAAATTGTGAGTCGGGGTGTTCCACTATTCCAAGAAAGCCTTAACCCACCATACGTGAGGCGCGGGATACTGAAAAAGAGATGCGTAGATAGCAGGGTACAACTCGAGCTTCAGCAGCAGCGACTTTTTGGCCGACAAGATGTATCGAGTCCATTGCAAGTATCCAGCTGAATGGCGAGGAGTCAAACCTATCATGTATGCTTTTCCCCAAGGGCATGACTCGCCTTGACATATGCGCCGCCCCAGAATATCTAAAGCCATCGGCGGCTGTATAGGTATCAAGCCCATAGAGGGCTGGAGGCGTCCATCCGTAATCCAGTTAAGCTCCTCCACAGCATAATTCACCGGGGGTGAGTCGGCCTAGTGACTGGATGAAATCGGCTCTGAAGGCGTCGCACAAGAGAAGCTGCACCGACCCCAGATAATTTGGTTGTACCACAACCCCCATAAATGACGAGACTTCTGCTCTGGATCGTGATCTTTAATCAGTGCAAAAACTTCCTGATCCATGGGCGCGTCGGCATATGCAATCTCGGGGTGGGCAAATGGGAAAGAAGTGTCGAAAGACATAGTATTTGCATGAAAAGGAATGAGGGTTATCTGACAATGCTACAGTCCAAATTCTGACACATGGTACTTAAATTTGTAACACACTGCAATGCAATGGAAAGGGACCGAGGGGGACCCAGAAAATCAAAGTGATGACTCATCATTGATGAGACAGTCAATCATTAAGGAGAACATCCTAAAAAGATTCTCATTTAATGAGAAACTCATTGGCCAAGGAGTTAAACTCCCTCGAGAGTAGTGCTCTGCAAACAGAAATGTCATCTGTCAAGTTTAATTATAAGGGGAATAAAAATTCCGTAAAATTTCTAAGAGCCGTGCTCTGTGAAAACGATGGAGTAATCTATCAGAACCCTAAAAAAGCAAAGCTTTTTGAAGAGTAGAAACTCCAAGATCTTTAAGATCTAGAAAACAAACTCTAAGAGTTCTTCATAGAGATGAACGGTGTTCTAATTAACGGGTTAGGTAACCCTAAAAATCCATTTTTTAGATCTATGATCTAATAAGAGCAAAGCTCTGTTTAAGGGGTTCGATTATGATCCTTACCAAATTTGGACAGAGTTCTAACTCTAAAAGGAATTTCCTTGGGCAGAGATCTGAGCTCTGAAGGGAGAATTAAATTTCCACAAACAAGAAAGAAAGAAGATGAACAAAAGTCATCTCAAGGGACAAAGGCCCTACTTATAGGCGTGGGAAGACGATCCAATTTCCAAGATGGTCCAACGGTGGAAAGGGTGCCACTGCTGCACTTACATATAAGCCACGTGAGCGCAACGTTGGGGGGGAATTTGTTTCCCCCCAATAAGAGAGCAAGGCTCTGTTCAAAATTTGAACTGAGGCAGCGCCTCACATGCAAAGCACGAGAGCGCCGCGCCAAGAGTTAAAAACTCTGAGGCAGTGCCTCACATGCAAAGCACGAGAGTGCCAGCGCCAAGAGTTAAAAACTCTGAGGCATCGCCTCACGTGCAAAGCACGAGACCGCCAGCGCCAAGAGTTAAAAGCTCTGAGGCAGCGCCCAGAGTTAAAAACTCTGAGGCAGCGCCTCATGTGCAAGGCACGAGAGCGCCGGCGCTAAGAGTTAAAAAACTCTAAGGCGGCGCCTCACGTGCAAAGCACGAGAGTGCCAGCGCCAGAACTAAAAGTTCTCCACTCTTGGATCAAAAGATCCAACGGAGATGAAAAATCATCAGATACAGAATTAAATTCTGATTGAGGAAATACTCCTCAAATCTTTCTAAACAAGAAAGATTGTGCTCTGTAAATCAGAGCACCGTTGGATCAAAGATCTAATGGTGATTAAAAATCACTAAGATACAGAATAAGTTCTGTATGGGAAAATATTTTTCCAATATTTTTAAAAAAACAAGAAAAATGTTTTCTGTAAAACAGAAGTCCTTGGATCAAAGATCCGACGGTGGATAAACTTCTCAAATCAATTAAGAAATCTCTCAATGAGAGATTTCCTTAACTGAATCAACAAATCAGCCTCCCCTATATAAAGGACCCAAGACTTCAAGTCTTGCACAGAAGAACCCCCCCATAAATTTTAAGTTCAAAAAGAAGAGCAAGCAAAAGAGCTTGAGGAGAGAAGAAAGAAGAAAAACCTTCTTCAAGGTAAATAGAGATCATAGTATCTCATCGGCATACCTGAGGGTTTAACCCTTTTATAAAAGAATATAGTTCTTTCCCTGGATCTGAGATCCATGAGACAAGTCTCCCAAAAATGAGAATTTAATTCTCGAAGGGATGAATTTGTTCTTACGGATTGAAAATCAAGGGGAGAACAAAGAATCGAACTCTTCAGAAAAATGCACAAAGAAGGAAACAGCGCGGAATGCTCAACGTGCCCATCACGTGGGCGCTAATGAAATAAAGAGTGTTTAGCACTCAGTTGTTGGCGCACAATGCCAAGCGCTCCACGTGCCCCTCAAGTGGGCGCTAATAAAATAAAGAGTGCTTAGCACTCAGTGGTTGGTGCTCAGCACCAAGCGCTCCACGTGCCCCTCATGTGGCGCTGATAAAATAAAGAGCGCTCTGTGAATAGAGCCCGGCGCCATAAAGAGTGTTTTAACACTCAATAAAAAACAAAAAAAAGGGTGAGTATCAAAGCTCATATCAATGCTCAACATTGTTGAAGAAAAAGGGGATCAAGCCCAAATAAGTAATCAAGTGGGCTAAGCCTAAGGTTGGCCAAACCCCAAATCGTCCGAGCCATAGGTCTTCTTCTAAATTGGCCATAGTGCCAAACAATACTACCAAGTCCCTGATGAAAATTCATTAGTTCAAGGGTACATCCCTTCACTCCTCTGATACATGTCGTTGTAATTCTTCAACGTCTTTAGAGAGGTGGCGGGTCCCGACAATCAATAAACCCAATGGACCACAACGTCTCTAAACTATGTCCTTAAACATGGACTATGATGTCCTTAAACATGGACTATGATGTCCTTAAACCCAATGGACCGCAACGTCCCTAAACTAAACTCTATGGACTATGATGTCTTTAAACATGGACTATGATGTCCTTAAACCCAATAGACCGTAATATCCCTAAACTAAAACGATAGAGCCCAAATGCTCTTTCGCTGGATCAAAAATGATCCTGAACCTTCGTTAAGTAGATCTTAGTCTAAAATTAGGCTAACGTATACTTAACAAATATTTAAGCTGATCTTAATCTCAAACGAGCTTAACGATCCTTAAATCAACCAAACCCAAATATAAGAGAATACGGATTTGGACTAGTCCCCGCCCTACGGGCGACAACACAAATTAGTCTTCTTATACAATCCACGGACAACCAAAAATAAAACAAATGCACATGACACGAAGTGAACCTCTGAAGCAGGAGAAAGTGGTTATCGCTACGCGGTAACGTAAATAACTGTAGGGGCTTGCGCCTGCAGGAAAGAGCATTCCTACAATAGAAAAAACCCCTCGCAAACGAGGGGGAATCTGACGAAGTCTGCTACAACGGCTGCACCTGTCCAAACCTCCGATATACGGTGCCATA
The DNA here is from genome assembly GCA_030015575.1 of Agapanthus africanus. Taxonomy (NCBI): domain Eukaryota; kingdom Viridiplantae; phylum Streptophyta; class Magnoliopsida; order Asparagales; family Amaryllidaceae; genus Agapanthus; species Agapanthus africanus. The sequence goes on along the minus strand of JASDDO010000024.1, from coordinate 347,747,437 downwards.
AATCAACTTGGCATCTTCAAAGAGGTAGATGGACAAAACCAAATAGTATCTGCCCCCAAATTCAGGCAAGAAGTTTGTCTTCCCGGTTTCCGGCGGTAAACAGCCACCCTAATAGAACTATTTGAGATAACATCTCGAAGAACAATCACTTTAGATCTGTAACAAGATCTAAAAATTTAATAGTTGCGTTCTTTTCAAATATGCCAAATAATATTTACAATCACGATACGAAAGAGCTAGCGCTCTAATTGGCCTTCTACTAGAAAACTTCGATTCGATGAAATCTATCCCGTCACATATATTGGAGGGTGGATTTAAAATGCCACAACGTGCTAATGATGCTCATACCACCCAATTAGGGAAATGACACTAAAAAAAGAGATGTTTATGGTTTTCGGGTTATGATTTGCAAAGAAATTTGAAGTTATTCCTTCTTTATCTTTGAAGATAAGAATCTCTCTGAAATTCATAAATTTATTGCTTAATTTCTTAGAAATTCTTATCTCAAGTCGGCAATGAATTTTTTAGAAATGCGCTTTAAAGAAAAAGGAGGGAGACTTACCATTGAAGACGACAAAAAACTTCATTTAAGATTCTATGATCAATCATCTACTAGGACTCGTTCTACCATTAAATTATTGAGGAAAAACTAATTTAAAAAAGCTGACTAATTAAATTGAGTTATATTTATTATATTTGTAATATGAACATATATAGTTTGTTTTTAGATAACATCTCATGATATATCACTATATTTGATATATCACAATATTTATTATATTTATAATTCTTCACTATTTTTATGACTTATATAGTACGAAATATTAGAAAATCGATAGTAAATTATGGTACCTTACCGATTTTCGTGGGCTTTACCATGTGAAATGTTGAAAAGATCCGAACAACAAAATAATGTAAAATTTTACAAATTCATGTGCTATATACCGCAGGAATATGGATGGTTTAAAAAATAGAAAATTAATAATTCTTCACTATTTTCTTTAGTTATTGTATACAAAATATCAGAAAATCAAGAAAATAGTTAATTATGGTATTTTGCAGATTTTCATGCGCTAAACCATGTTAGATGATGAAAGAATCTAGAAAACAAAAAATAGTGACATTTATTGGTTTTCACTAACTCACATGAATATCCATGGTTTTAAAACACAAAAAATTAACTATTCTTCACTATTTTCATAAGTTATTGTATACAAAATATAAATTATGGTAATTTACCATTTTTTATCGGCTAAACCATTTGGAATGCTGAAAAATCCCCTCTAAAGGGAATGCAAGTGGAAGGCTTGTTTAAGTTTTTCTTATTCTTGCGAAAAAACAAAAAATATTGAAATTTTACTGATTTCATGCGATATAGCACATGAATATCAATGGTTTTAAAAAATTAGAAAATTAATAATTCTTCACTATTTTCGTTAGTATCAGGAAATCCAGAAAATTATAAGCTATGGTATTTTACTAATCTTCATCGGCTAAACCAATTGAAGTGTTGAAAAATCCCCCACAAAAAGGAATGAAGGGGGTAGGCTTGTTTAAGTGTTTCTTATTCTTGCCCTAGAAAACAAAAAATATTGAAATTTTACTAATTTTGTGTGCTATCACATGAATATTGATGGTTTTTAAAAAAAGGCTAACAATTCTTCTCTATTTTCATCAGTATAGCATACGAAATATCAGAAAATTATTAATTATGGTATTTTACCGACTTTAATGGCCTAACCCATGCGACATGTTTCAAAATATAGTGAAATTTGCAGATTTTCGTGTGCCGTATACCATATGAATATAGATGGTTTAAAAGAAACAGAAAATTAGCAATTATTCGCTACTTACATGAGTTATAGTGTGCATAATATCAGATTATCGAGAAAATAGTAAATTTTGGCATTTTACAAACAAAAAATAGTGTACTTTTAACCGATTTCCTTGTGTTATACACATGAATATCAATGGTTTTAAAAAAAATCCGAGTATATTGCAGAAATATTATCCAAAAATCTCATCAATTTCTTTGTACAAGTATCATCTTGAGGAATGCACCAAAGACTACACCATACAAGCAGTGTTTATATATTGCATGATGTACATCTTCTTGCAGACCTTCACGATCCCTGGAACTGTCTTCGTGTCTCTCCTCACCGGAGCTACCTTCGGAGTCGCCGGGGCCTCACTTTGGCTACCTTCGCCTCCACCGTCGGCGTGTCTTCATGTTACTTCCTCTCAAAGACAATAGGTAGGCCATTGGTCACTTTTATTAGCGACACAGGCCAAAAACAACAGCAAACGTCTAAAGACGGAATCGTAGATGTCTGCTAGACGTCCACCCAAATAGCAGAGCGTGGCTAGACGTTCGAAGAAGGTGTTGCAAACGTCTATGTTATGTCTACCAAACAACAGAGTGGGGCCAAACATCTGAAGAAGATGGTCAAGACGTCTGGCTATAAAACTACCGCTGTAGTGGTTATCAATCAGACGTCTAAACAATGTGCTTCAGATGTCTGATCATTGCGAGTGCAGCTATTGCGGATCTTAATCACGTCAATCTTTCCATAATGTCCAAATTGATTTTATTTTAAATTTAGAAAAGATTTTATTTGATTCTATCATGTAAATTGTAATATATATATAATATTCAATACAATTACCAAGTTGAAAACCCTATAAACTATATTCTTCAAGTTTTTATATGGCATCAGAGCCCTGCGATTAAAAACTCAATTTTGATCAATGGTTTCTTCTCAAAACTCAATCCCCATCATCTCTAAATTCTCTTTTGTAACAAAACTTTCCCATACAAATTTCATTGTGTGGAGATCCCAAATTCAATCGGCCTTAATCGGCCACAATCTTCTTGATCATATTGACGGCTCCAAATCTCCTCCTCTGAGAATTATCACTGACGTCAATGACAACACTAAGCGTGTTGAAAATCCAGACTACCATCAATGGTACCGTTTGGATCAACTCATTCTCAACGTTATTCTCGGCAGTTGTGTCGAACGATCTAGACCCATATCTCCTCTGTTTTCAGTATGGGATCGACTTGTTATTCTCCTTGCGAACAAATCTCGCTCACGATTTATGTCGCTCAAGGAATGCCTCATCAACAATCAACGTGGCTCGCGATCTATAAGCGGGTACCTACTAGAGATGCGATCTAGTTCCGACCATCTTGCTCTCACCGATCACACTCTTTCCGAAGATGACCTTGTTCTCCACATCCTCACTGGTCTTGGACCTGAATTCAAAGAAGTTGCAGCTGCTATCCGAGTCTGTGATAACGCCATCATCTTCGACGAGCTCTATAACAAACTCATAGACTATAAACGTCATTTGAAGAAGGAAGACACATGTGTGTCTCTCTCTCGCAACTGCCAACTATGCCAACCAATCCAATTGATCCTCTTATCGCCATCCACAATAACGTGGAAGTGCCTCCTATAATCACAACAACAACAACCACAACTTTGCACGTGATAACTTGCCCCCACTCCAACTCCTAATGCAACTTCTGCAAGCGTCTCGGTCACAACACCAAAGACAATCGTCAACTCGCTTGTTTCCTTCATGAGGACGCGGTACAAACCAATCCACCGCAACATCCTCCGCAGACGCTCTCTCAACCTGTAGCCAACAGCACAAAGTCCAACCGGCCGGCTCCCTCCTCCTGGATATTGGACACCGGTGCTTCTCATCATGTTATGTCCGATATTGGGACTCTTCATAGCTATACCGATTACGGTGGTCCCGATGAGATAAATATAGATGATGGTTCAGGTTTGAAAATTTCTCATATCGGTAAAACAACATTGTAGTCTCCCCAAAAATCCTTTCTTTTAGATAACGTTCTATGTACACCATCTATTACTCAAAACATAATTTCTGTTGCCAAATTTTATAAATCAAACACAATCTTACTTGAGTTTTTTCCTTCTCGTTTTTTGGAGAAGGATCTTCGCACGGGGGTGCCTCTTCTTCGCGGGGATAGTCATAATGATGTCTACTACCTCCTACGCTCCATCCAACATCAAATTCATGCTACCTTCAAATCTGAAATAAGTGAGTGACACTGTCGTCTTGGTCATCCTTCCAGTCTAATTCTTCAGTCAGTTGTTAGGAGAAATAAATTATTGTCTAATGTCTCTGTCATGCCCCGCTTCACAAAAGACGGAAGCAAGCACGTGACGTGACGAGACCCGCGATATATTTATTCTGAGAAGGTCATTTCTCAAAACAACTATGTTAAGTGCTTATAAGCAATATACCAGCATATAAGAATTAACAAAAAAATAAAATTTCAACAACAACTTTAATTACATTTACTTTCACAAGTTTCAAGTACAGGTGCGATGTTCGAAATAAAAAGTACAAATCCAAGAAAGTGCCTAAACGGTGGTATACTGGAAATAACTGCAGAAAGAAAAACTAGTAGTCTGGATGAACTGTAAGCTGATCGCTATTCTCGGCAGTTGTGTCGGACGATCTAGACCCATATCTCCTCTGTTTTCTTATCCAGGAAAGTATAGGATCGACTTGTTATTCTCCTTGCGAACAAATCTCACTCATGATTTATGTCGCTCAAGGAATGCCTCATCAACAATCAACATGGCTTGCGATCTATAAACGGGTTCCTACTAGAGATGCGATATATTTCTGACCATCTTGCATGTTAGGCCATGGCAGCGCCCCGGCCGTCAGAACGAGGCCAAAATGCGGAATCAAAACTTTTCTTTAAACAAGAAACCGGTGCTACCGCGGACTATAAACCCGGATCGGGCCATTAACCTACCCCTAGCTAACTAGAGAAGGGGTAGAGAGATATACCGAGCGATCCGTTTCCTTCCGTCTTCTCGTCGTCATCCCGATCTCCCCGCGGAATCTACGGTCTTCATCTCTTCGTCGGAAGAGCACCACATCGCCGGGTTCTTTTACGGGCTCCCACCTCTTGACCGAGACAACTCGAGCACAAAGTTGGCGAGTCGACGTGCCCAAGGGTACTGTAGATGAAGTGTAGAAAGCTATGTCTCATTGGGGTATGAAGTTGCCATGGTTTTGGTGGAGGAATGAGATGAAAACATTTTTGAGATGAACTTAGGGATTTTTTGCAAGCATGAAGAGAACAAAAATCCCCACACCAATTTGGACAGCCCACCCCTAGAAATGGCCGGCCCCTTTCCAAGAAAGAGGAGGGAGTGAACTATAATACAAGAGAGAGAAAAAGGGATCATGATGAAAAATGTGTCATACCAAAAAGTCCAATCAATAACCTATCATATAAAGAGAGTAATGATGAAGCAAGAGTCAACCTCAAACAAGAACCATCATGATACATCATGTGCCACCCAAAAGTCTTCACCATAATGAATTGCACATTTGCAAATAAGTCATCCTCCACCAATTTTCAGCCAAGGAAAGAAACAAAGGAAAATGGCCGAAACGGAAAGCAAACTGCCAACTTCAGAAAAACGATCCCGTAATAAATTACAGGAAACCCCGCTACTGTATATACATACCCGCATTTGTATTCCTACCGAATACAAATGCAATGAGACAAAATATACACTGTACAATACTAGGATCCGGCTTAAACCAAAGCCCGCTAGTATTATCCGTCCGATCATGATCCGTGCAATACCGCACGTATATGATCGAACCCTGCCATATCTCTATACGGCCTCTACAGCGTTTTGCCCGAAACTTGAGTAACTGTCTGTGGGGTACTCTAAAGACTCGTCAATACTTTTGGCTGTGGATTTAACCACTAGCACGTCAGAGGTATTAGCCATACGTAACGGGCTACCAGGTATTGACCAAAAGGGATGTCTATGAGCGAACTCATGCTGACACCCTACTGAGCCTGTCAGTGACAATATACGTACAGTCCGTTCCGTTCGTCTATGAGCATCGCATGGCGGGCCTAGGGGGTTGGTAAAAGTCAGACCCCCCAAAAGCGGTACAAGTCGTGTCCGAGTGTAGCCCAGAACATCCTGAGATACTACTGGAATGCCTACCAGTAAATCTCCTGCCTCGGCCGAGGGCTTTGTGTAATGGCTCTCCTAGACACAGCGCGACCTCACTCCCAATACCGGGAGAGACGAACCCCTGCAGATCCGCTCACTGCCTCCATGTGGCTCTGGACTGTACCCAACTAAAACCTGTTTGCACGACTCCTTTGAGCCGTGGTAGGGTAGTAATCAAAGTACAGTGGGAACTCACACGAGACAAATGACGATCTCAGGTCGATGAACTAACATGTACACATGTCACCAGGGAACTGCTATCTGACGTCAGGTATAAGACCAACTAGCATGTTCCCGGCGAGTCCTGTCCGGTGTACTCATAACCCAATGAGCATCTGTATACATCTTAGGTGAACCAACTGACACCGGTGGCCTGTGAGACCAGCCACCACCCCTCGTCGGGGTCTCGACTGTATACACTAGTCTACTCTGGAGTATCGATGCCCTGTCTCGAAACTCCCACGACTAGGGACCTTTTAAGGATGTGCTTATAGACCCCAGCTCCCACGTATATGATCGCCATCATACTGTTGGCCGTCAAGCAAGAATCCTAAGGGCTCTATCAACGCGCAATAGTGACCTGTAAGGTCACCTAAAGCAGTACACGATGATAAAGATAAACCAGATAGCATACTATCATCTTGAGTAAGACTGTCCTACCGGTATAGGTCCTCCCTCAATCATTGCAATCACGTGCATATGATCCAATAATTGACTCTGAGGGCACTATCTCCAACAGTCTCCCACTTGCACTCAAGGCTAATTATTGCGATGTCGCATACTCACAGCCCGTGTGATACCGAACACCCAACTCCTCTACTAGTCAGTCTCACAAAGCTCGTTTGCGAAACTATTGCGTTCGAGGAATAGCTTCAGTGAGTGGATCCGCACTAATGTTTCTTTCTATGTCTCTCTTTATCTCAAGTTCGCGGAGAAACCCATCTCCCGAAATGAGCAATACCTGTCTTAGAATATGTATGGATGTCTGATGGGACCTAGTTCATAAATGAACTCCAAATCCAAACTTCTTAGACTGTATCGTCAACTGAACTTAATCAGTATCCTGCGCCATGCCTCCCTCAGAATCCGCCTGGACCACCTGTCCAAAATACTGCCCCTCGTTAGAGGGAAAACTATAACTCTGACAGCCACTCTGTCATCCAGGTCACCTTGCAAGCCTGGAATGATAACCGTCTCCCGAATGAGGCTGTCGTTATCATATCCCTAGAACATCCACTTATGTTCTAAAACCGCTTCCGATTGGTTTTCCAGGATTGGATTATTATCAACTTATTGCATCTACTGCAAAAACAACATTTGGTGTGGTACTTGACATCTCATGATTGACTTAATTGCCTAAGCAAGTGATCTGCCAATGATGCACATTCCTCTCCCCTTTAGTCTGTAAAACACCTTTAGAGAGGGTGACTCCATCACCGTAGGTATACTACCGTGCCAGGAGTCGTCCATTCTAAAACACCTTTAGAATGCTGTCTAAGTACCCAGATTGGGAAACTACCCAAATCTAGATCTAAAACCATAGATCTAGTAACCAGAATGTCTGATATAATATCCAAGTCCTTTGTGGAGAAACCACTGTGTGACAACCAAAGTATAACCGATCGTAGTATAGGAATTTCACTTCCTACTCTGTGTATGTTATCCAAATACCAGGACATGACACCCTACTATCTTCTTAACAGATCCATCCCCTATTCTGATGAAGTCAAACCTATGACTGTCATATCAGAAATAGATGATCTATCTCCGCTACATCTGCTTTAGTCTATAAATAGACATAAGCCACTTGTCCACCAATGCTTCCGCTGCTCCCACTGACTACGACAACCCTCTGGCAGAGTCATATACACGTACACTTCTAAAGCTAGTTTAGAACGACGCTATACTCATCCTCCTGCCGGGTCTCGCAGCCTGGAACAATAGCAATGGCAAGTCTCGGTAAACAAGAACCTCCCTGCCACCTTCCTTGAGGCTACCGGAGTACCTCTCGGGTGCCTGAGGTTACACACCTTATCTGCGGAGTGGCCAATGGAATGTCAAACCAGATTGAATCTTTAGGTTCTTATCAAATTTTCAGTAATCGTTTGTGGTTCTGGAATCACTTCCAGTTCTACCATACTCCCACTACTGTTTTCTGAAAAAAAAATTCATTTTTATTAAAACTGTGGCGAGTCAAGAACAATATCATTATTGATCTTCCAGATGGTAGAAAGTCAACCCTCGTCATAGCCCAGGTCAACCCACAAACAGCCATTACAGAAACGTGTCTTGAGTTGTCCAGAGTCTGGTTTTAAGCATAAGCTGGACAATTCCCCGTACCTTAACAATGTCAAGATATGAACTTTTCTATATTCAATACAGAAACAGAGGCACTGATTTAATTGAACCAGATTCAAATCATGCAGCTGTCTCCAGTGCATGTCAACTAAATGGAAAGAGGCCGATCAGCGTTACTCAGCTTAGGAGTGCTTCCAATTATGAGTAACCTGAAAGAGAAACAAGTTTCTCAAAACTATTAACTGAATACCATACACAAGTGTCTACATCTTCGATCACCTTGAAGAATCCCGATACCTGCAACGCCTGGTTCTCTACTTTTATTCTTATACCTATAACTTCTCAAAACTTGGACCTTGTGTTTCTACGAAACACATGTCTAAGAACTAAAGAAGTCACAAGTAAACAGAATATAGTACGAGTACCTACCCCTTTGTCCTCATGGACACTGGACAACATACAATACTCCGTATAAGTCCCCTGAGTTTAATAACTCATTCCCTGTGTGTCGTAGGTTGAAAACTGTACTTATGGTTAAGAAGAATTACACCGCTGTTTAATGCTCCTTACCTAACCATCCACTGATATAGGTAAATGTCATAGACATAATTTCAAAAAAGGTATATCTCACTCTATAAAAATAGACGTACAGATATATCAATTTAAAATTGGTGCATACCAACGGATATTCAAAACCAAATATCTGCCGTCCGGCAAACAACCCAAGTGATTTCCTCAAATATCACCAATTACAACGAATCCTGATATAATGAGGATAATCACCCAATTCCCAATACCTTACTCCCACTCATCATCTGTAAAACCATACAGATGTGAGAATCATACCTGGTAAATACATACCCTGGAGCAAGGGCTATTTGGGAAATCAGTTTTCTTTTAACAAAATACAGTGAAACTGAAACATTGAAATGTTTCGTAGGGGTATCCTGGTATTCCTAGTAATGCCTCTTCCATTATCCAGATTCACAACTTTAACCGTATATTTCTTTGCCACCTCTCCAAATCCCTTTATCTGTCTTTAGTCGTTACCTTCTGTACACCCTCTTAGGCTAAATGGTTTTCTTCCTTCCCTACCGTTCGGCACCAGCCTATGGTTTGGAAGAAGGCTATCCAATAAGCATAATGGGTGTACTGTCCTAATCCTAGGAGCACTCGCAACGCGAGAGAAGGTGAAGATAAAAGACAACTGAATAAAACCTTATTCCTATTTCTCCTGAACCGGAATCCATCCCCGAACTGGAACAAGTTCCTTTCGAGTTCGTATATAACCATACGATGGAGTATCCAATAAACTGTGGATGTTCATAGTGATACGGAATGTTCTGGAGAAATACAAAGGTGAAGTGGGAGTGGTAATGAAATACTTGGTTTGGTCATGAATAGAAGTCGCAATTTACTTTGCCCTCCTTCTAATCCCTTTATTTGTCTTAACTTAATACCTTCTGTACACCACACTTAGGCTAATCGGCTTTCTTCATTCCCTACCGTTCGGCACCAGCCTAAGGTTTGTAAGAAGACTATCCAATAGGCGTAACGGGTGTACTATCCCCTAATCCAAGGAGCACTCGCAACCTGAGAGAAGGTAAAAAAAAAAGACAACTGAATAGTCCTATTCGTTTTCTCCAGAACCGGAAACCATCCTCGAATAAATTCTTTCGAGTTCGTATATAACCATATGATGGTTTTATCCAATGGAAGTGGACGTTCGTAGTAATACAGGGTGTCCTGGAGAAAAGGGTAAAAATAGGAGTGGCAATGAGGTATGCAACTCTGACAATCCAAAAGCCAGTTTTATAAGAAGGTTCAGTTAATCTTGGTCACTGAGTCATAGTCAAGGGTCGGGTCATGGTCGCTGCCAAAGAGAGAGAGAAAGGAAACACTTAGCATGCACTCTAACCTAGATCAGAATGGTTATCACTTTATCTAATCAGGAAACCTCCCACTGTACCGTCAAATTCTCCTCCAAACCTGAAAGGAGAATTAGTCGGGATCACCCGAGGAGTAAACCAACTCATCAGTGGGAATCGGGATCCAACTATCATCGCATGATAACGTGACAGAATCCATTCACGTCACCACACTCCAGAAGATATGCGCATGCCTGGCAAGTTTCAGTTTCCTTAGAATCTCCCGATGTAAGTTTTTACCCTTAGGACCTAAGTGACCTTGACAATGCCAACATATCAAAGAGCCATAGTCAAGTTCTACCCGTCATTATCTTGATTGCGTTAAACCCACCCGTACGAGTCCTTGACAATGCCAACATAATCGTACGACTGTCCTAACCAATCCACTTATCCATGCGACAGAAAAGCATTACATAGCTACCGAACACTACGCCTCGGCAATGCACGACATACACAGCACGAATACTAAGCAATACTAATCTGAAATGACGGAGGGCTACGGCTGGTTTTTGGCAAAAAACCTTTAACGTAATGAACTTGATATCGTTGAAGGAACCGGATAACTTTTTATAAAAATATAGTAGAGAAAACCTTTGCTAAAGAGGTCACTCCCGGTGAAGGGATCTCGGCTCTTTCCCCGTAGAATGAGGTGCAGGATATTCCAACTGAATACCACGATGCAAAGCAAAAGGCAATCGGCTATAGTGAAGTTATTGCCCTGACGCAAACTTCTGTCCAAGGGGTCACTCCCGGTGAAGGGATCTCGGCCCTTGCCTCGTCGACTGAGGTGCTGGATATTCATAACCGAATACCACTGTGCAAAACAAAAGAGAACGTCCTTGCAATAACAGCTTTTTGAAAAATGTTCCAACAACATCATAATAGGTTTGTTTAGCTTGCATTGATCCGAATCAATGCAGTCCCATCAATTGATCACACCAATAAAGAACGAAAATAATGATGTACGTATATGCCATCCGCATTCGCCACTGGGTCCCGTCATTACCCGTTAGGTTACTTAACTAACGACAGAGCGGGGACTGGACTAGCGCGGATGCAAAACATATACAACATCTACTAGTATATATATCAATATATAATATTCGCTCAAGGCCTGATAAAATGCAACATCATAGAAATGTAATAAGTATCACAGAATAATACAGATATCTGGGATCCCCGGGTTTCACAGAGCCGCTACTGAAGCCCGACGTTCTCCTGGTCGTGTGGATAGCCTGTGCAATGAAATCCTAGACCCCTACGGGCGTGACAAGTTACCCGCAAAACCTGAAGCGAGGCAGCCCCCTTCAGCAACGTGAATGGACTACCCAGCACTTCACAGAGTCTGGTAACTTGGGCACCCCTCCTTGGGTCAACCTGTACCCCTACGAGTGCGGAGAATAGCCCGCCAATTCTAGAGTAAAGCCCCCTCCGTCTCAATGCCATGAGATGCGGGCTCGTTGCCCTCTAGAACCCGGCTATCCGTGCACCCCTCCGCGGGGTAATCCTAGTACAGAAAGTAAAGTATACATACAACGGGTACATCGACCTCAGCCCGGTCGTGCCCCAAAAGAATAATATACAAACATGCAGTGACGGCAGTCCACATGTCGGACGCTCGCCCCGCAATATCAAATGTACATAATAAACCAAACTGTACTAACATTGCATCCAGGCTATCCCCCACGACCAATCCGCAACATCACAGCACAACACAGAACATCAACGTGAATGTCACGTTCGCAAATCCGTCTAAAAGGGCTATAACAGTTAGACAGGATTTACCGATCAAGTGACATTCACGGTCGCAGATATAATGTAAATACTGTGAACTAACATGTTTAAAATTTTCGATCGATCAAATTTACTGAAGTGGGCCCCAAGCACAACTGTAGCACTCAAAGAAATTTGGGCCCAAACAGAACATTTCAAAAACCCCAATTTCAAATATAAAGATCACTGTAGAAAAATGGCATTGCGTCGACCCTTGACTGCGGCGGAACCACGGCCGGAACATGGGTTTGGCCGCGGTTCCGCGGTCTTCCTGTAGCATCACAATACCAGATTTCTACAGAATTCTTAAAATCACCTGCTCAGATTTCTGCAACACTCCAAAAAAATTTTCGAGCCCAAAAAAAATCGACAGAGAACTGAACCAGAAAATGCGGGTTTTCGGAAAATCCGTTCGATCGAACATGTAAACACGTTAGAGCAAGCTAGACTAGGTTAATGGCGTGGCTCTGATACCATGTTAGGCCACGGCAGCGCCCCGGCCGTCAGAACGAGGCCAAAATGCGGAATCAAAACTTTTCTTTAAACAAGAAACCGGCGCTACCGCAGACTATAAACCCGGATCGGGCCATTAACCTACTCCTAGCTAACTAGAGAAGGGGTAGAGAGATATACCGAGCGATCCGTGTCCTTCGGTCTTCTCGTCGTCATCCCGATCTCCCCGCGGAATCTTCGGTCTTCATCTCCTCATCGGAAGGGTACCACATCGCCGGGTTCTTTTACGGGCTCCCACCTCTTGACCGAGGCAACTCGAGCACGAAGTTGGCGAGTCGACGTGCCCAAGGGTACTGTAGATGAAGTGTAGAAAGCTATGTCTCATTGGGGTATGAAGTTGCCATGGTTTTGGTGGAGGAATGAGATGAAAACATTTTTGAGATGAGCTTGGGGATTTTTTGCAAGCATGAAGAGAACAAAAATCGCCTCACCAATTTGGACAGCCTACCCTAGAAATGGCCGGCCCCTTTTCAAGAAAGAGGAGGGAGTGAACCATAATACAAGAGAGAGAAAAAGGGATCATGATGAAAAATGTGTCATACCAAAAAGTCCAATCAATAACCCATCATATAAAGAGAGTAATGATGAAGCAAGAGTCAACCTCAAACAAGAACCATCATGATACATCATGTGCCACCCAAAAGTCTTCACCATAATGAATTACACATTTGCAAATAAGCCCTCCTCCACCAATTTTCAGTCAAGGAAAGAAACAAAGGAAAATGGCCGAAACGGAAAGCAAACTGGCAACTTCAGAAAAACGATCCTGTAATAAATTACAGGAAACCCCGCTACCGTATATACATACCCGCATTTGTATTCCGACCGAATACAAATGCAATGAGACAAAATATACACTGTACAATACTAGGATCCGGCTTAAACCAAAGCCCGCTAGTATTATCCGTCCGATCATGATCCGTGCAATACCACACGTATATGATCGAACCCTGCCATATCTCCATACGGCCTCTACAGCGTTTCACCCGAAACTTGAGTAACTGTCTGTGGGGGACTCTAAAGACTCGTCAATACTTTTGGCTGTGGATTTAACCACTAGCACGTCAGAGGTATTAGCCATACGTAACAGGCTACCAGGTATTGACCAAAAGGGACGTCTGTGAGCGAACTCATGCTGACACCCTACTGAGCCTGTCAGTGACAATATCCGTACAGTCCGGTATGTTCGTCTATGAGCATCGCATGGCGGGCCTAGGGGGTTGGTAAAAGTCAGACCCCGCAAAAGTGGTACAAGTCGTGTCCGAGTGTAGCCCAGAACACCCTGAGATACTACTGGAATGCCTACCAGTAAATCTCCTGCCTCGGCCGAGGGCTTTGTGTAATGGCTCTCCTAGACACAGCGCGACCTCATTCCCAATACCGGGAGAGACGAACCCCTGCAGATCCGCTCACTGCCTCCATATGGCTCGGGACTGTACCCAACTAAAACCTGTTTGCACGACTCCTTTGAGCCATGGTAGGGTAGTAATCAAAGTACAGTGGGAACTCACACGAGACAAATGACGATCTCAGGTCGATGAACTAACCTGTACACATGTCACCAGGGAACTGCTATCTGACGTCAGGTATAAGACCAACTAGCATGTTCCCGGCGAGTCCTGTCCGGTGTACTCATAACCCAATGAGCACCTGTATACATCTTAGGTGAACCAACTGACACCAGTGGCTTGTGAGACTAGCCACCGCCCCTCGTCGGGGTCTCGACTGTTTACACTTGTCTACTCTGGAGTATCGATGTCCTGTCTCGAAACTCCCATGACTAGGGACCTTTTAAGGATGTGCTTATAGACCCCAGCTCCCACGTATATGATCGCCATCATACTGCTTGCCGTCAAGCAAGAATCCTAAGGGCTCTATCAACGCGCAATAGTGACCTGTAAGGTCACCTAAAGCAGTACACGATGATAAAGATAAACCAGATAGCATACTATCATCTTGAGTAAGACTGTCCTACCGGTATAGGTCCTCCCTCAATCATTGCAATCACGTGCCTATGATCCAATAATTGAATCTGAGGGCACTATCTCCAACATTGCGCTCACCGATCACCCTCTTTCCGAAGAGGACCTTGTTCTCCACATCCTCACTGGTCTTGGACATGAATTCAAAGAAGTTGCAGCTGCTATCTGAGTCCGTGATAAAGCCATCATCTTCGACGAGCTCTATGATAAACTCATAGACTATAAACGTCATTTGAAGAAGGAAGACACACGTGTGTATCTCTCTCGCAACTGCCAACTATGCCAACCAATCCAATTGATCCTCCTATCGCCCTCTACAATAACGTGGAAGTGCCTCCTATAATCACAACAACAACAACCACAACTTTGCACGTGATAACTTGCCCCACTCTAACTCCTACTGCAACTTCTGCAAGCGTCTCGGTCACAACACCAAAGACCATCGTCAACTCGCTTGTTTCCTTCGTAAGGACGCGGTACAAACCAATCCACCGCAACATCCGCCGCATACGCTCTCAAAACCTGTGGCCAACAACACAAAGTCCAACCGGCTGGCTCCCTCCTCCTGGATATTGGACACCGGTGCTTCTTATCATGTTATGTCCGATATTGAAACTCTTCATAGCTATACCGATTACGGTGGTCCCGATGAGATCAATATAGATGATGGTTCAGGTTTGAAAATTTCTCATATCGGTAAAACAACATTGCAGTCTCCCCAAAAATCCTTTCTTTTAGATAACGTTCTATGTACACCATCTATTACTCAAAACTTAATTTCTGTTGCCAAATTTTATAAATCAAACAAAATCTTACTTGAGTTTTTTCCTTCTCATTTTTTGGAGAAGGATCTTCGCATAGGGGTGCCTCTTCTTCGCGGGGATAGTCATAATGATGTCTACTACCTCTTATGCTCCATCCAACATCAAATTCACGCTACCTTCAAATCTGAAATAAGTGAGTGACACTGTCGTCTTGGTCATCTCTCCAGTCGAATTCTTCAGTCAGTCGTTAGGAGAAATAAATTATTGTCTAATGTCTCTGTCATGCCCCGCTTCACAAAAGACGGAAGCAAGCACGTGACGTGACGAGACCCGTGATATATTTATTCTTAGAAGGTCATTTCTCAAAACAACTATGTTAAGTGCTTATAAGCAATATACCAGCATATAAGAATTAACAAGAAAATAAAATTTCAACAACTTTAATTACATTTACTTTCACAAGTTTCAAGTACAGGTGCGATGTTCGAAATAAAAAGTACAAATGCAAGAAAGTACCTAAACGGTGGTATACTGGAAATAACCGCAGAAAGAAAAACTAGTAGTCTGGATGAACTGTAAGCTGATCGAAATTATCCTAGCCCGGCATGATCTCCTCTGTCTTTAGATCACCTAATGAATATTCCAAGGAAAAAGAAAATAAAGGGAATAGCTTCAGCGAACTAGCGCTCGGTAAATCCCCAAAAGAAAATAACTATGATTACTGAAGTGTATGTAAATCGAATATGAATTCAAACAGTAACGAACATGTAAGAGTTTAATTAGATATAAGTATTTTAAAGCATGATAGGTATAAGAAACTGGTTATTCTAATCTAACGTGGTTGTTTGTTGTTTGACAAAGAAGTTATGCGTGTATACGAGAGTGGTCCGTTGTACCCTACGGACCAAGGTACAAGAAGTATATGGCCCCGTCATAACCCACGGGACAACGACACAAATATATTCAAGAGGTGTCTTTTAGTGGACTTTCGTTCCGCATCATACATTACTTACCAACCTACCTCTTATGCCCTGCGTATTTTAATTACAAGAGTTAATTATTAGTCTTGCCCGAAATCCATGAATACAAGAGAGTACAATTCAAGTTCGAGTCCAAGTATTCGAGTTAAGTTCAAGTGTTCAAGTTCGGGTTTAAGTTCAAGTTCAAGTTCAAGTTCAAATATGTGATTTGATTCAAGTGTTATTACAACTTATATTTAGTAAGAGTTTTTATCATTTTGAAAACTTCTTAAGTTTGAGCATAATTAGGCAACCCCTGTACACGGGCGGCAGTATTCGTGACTTTTGTTTAAAGACAATTGTCAACGATAATTCCTTTAATTTGCAGTTTTATCTAATCTAGATAGGCAATCACCCAATTTCTCTGGCTCCCCGAGACCTAAAGAATTGGTACCGCTTAACCCATTGTCAAACTAAAGTCCTTATAATTTATCAAGTTGTTTGTTATATGTATTTACATGTTTTGAATTACTCGATGAGGTTTTATGTAAAATAATTTATTTGAAAATAACCTCGAGAGTGTTTTTGGTAAAAACATATTAATTAGAATGTCAAGGTTTAATAAAAGTATATTTTTGATTTTATGGTATTTTGGTGATAAACTTAGCTTTTAAAAGCTTATGATGTTTTTATGAAAAGTCTATCTTTTGGAAATTTGAGGGTATTTTCTTAAAAATTTTAATTAAAAACTTGCTTTTATTTAATAATTTAGAAAATAGTGATAAACCAAATTAACATAACTGGCTATTTTTTCTTTTATTTAAATTTTTTATTTTTCTTTAAAACTGTATTTTTTTTCCTTTCGAGGCCGTATCTCCGTGAAGAGTTTTGTATCTCACTCTACTAAAGCTCAAGATGTGCGATAATCCGCACCAACCATAAACGAGTTCTCCTAACGAAGGTTGTAGAGACGTAATTGCAAAGAAAAGGGTTATTTTTAATAATAGAGGGTATTTTATTGAAATACGATTCTTTCGATCAACGTTAAAGAGCATGAGATCGTGCTATGAGTTCAAGTGTGCGTGTGTGGGATAGGGCATTACTTCGTGCATTTATGTCTAAATATAACTATCTAGAATCCATGTTAACTAGTATAGATTACAAGAAATTTACAATATGTATTCATGTTTAAGAAGAGGCGATTCATAACTTCGGTAACAACTTAAAAACTTCACAAAAGAAATATTTTCCAAACGATAAAATGTTTTAGATGTAGAGGATATTAATTAGGTATGAGTTTATTTGTTTAGTAAAAGGAGTGGATTCAAGGAGGGGAGAATAATAGAAGGGACTTAACGGGATGCAGTACGGTGTGACAACCGTATCGCCGAATAAAAAGGAATAGCGAGCTTCGAAAGGAACTCCGATGTTACGAGACTTGGCAAGATCTTAGGAGAAGTTGGAACAGAGGAAGGTTGATCCATGATACTGATGATGTACGGTACGAACTTGAGAGAACAATGACGCGAGAGGAAGGTGAGTTTGACTCCTTGAGGGAACTTGATGTCTTGAGAATTTGAGAGAATAAGGTTTTGAGAGTAATATGCATAGGGGAAGAAACTTAGGAATGAGTTTGGTATTTATATGAGTGATGGGAAGAGATATGAGAAATTAAAACAAATTTTAAAGACATTATAATATGTTTAAATTGGTTATATGGAAGGTGGGAAGTTCTCTGTTTAATTTTAGGAGTTTTAAAGTATCAAAACGACCTGAAGAGAAGCCAAGGGTCACACGTGCACGAGACGGGCTCTATTGGACTACCCCAGGCCACCCAAACCCACCCTCGGTCGGCCCCATGTCAGCTCTTGGTCTCGGGGTTCATGACATGTCTCGTTTTGAGTTTAAATAGCTCATTTATATACCTATTTTCTGTTGCAACATTTCGTAACCCCGGGTAAAGCCCGTAAAACCTCTTGGATTTCCTTAACATTAAAAAGAAAAATATTAAAAATATCGGGGATGATAGGATTCAAACACACGGCTATAGGTAAACAGTGGAGAGTTTTAACCACTTAGCCACAAGTTGTTTCTTGCTCAAATTTAATCAGAATAACTTATAACTTGATACCAGCATAAAAATACACCCTTTTATTAATATTGGATTAATAACAGTGTATAGTAATTTTAGAGTCGTTAAAGTCTCGGTAATTAATAATTTTTAATGTAACTCTTGTGATTGCAATAAAAGTCATAAACTTCATTTTTCTGAAAATTCACTTCGTACTTCTAAAACTTTGCAATTAATCTACACTAATATTTGGGGACTCATTGAATTGTCATATGACGGTTTTCATTGTTATGTAATTTTTGTTGATTATTACACAAAATACGTTTGGCTGTATCTTATGAAACGTAAATCTGATATTGCTAACATCCTTCCCCAATTAAAAAAACTCGTCGAAACATATTTTCAATTACCGCTCATATCAATATACTCTGATAATGGCAGTGAATACACATCTCTTACCTCCATTCTTACCTTCTATGGTGTCTCTTATCTCACCATTCCTTCACACACCCCCGAACACAATGACACATCAGAATATCGCCATCATCATGTTGTCGAAACCGGTCGTACACTCTTGTCTATGGCCTCTCTTCCCACTAAGTATTAGAGTCATTATTTTCAAACAACTGTTTATCTCATAAATCGTCTTCCTACACCGGTTCTTAATTTCAGTCCCCATTTGAAAAAATCTTTCAACGTCTACCTAACTATACACGTCTCAAAATCTTTGGGTGTCTTTGCTATCTCTGGTTAAGGCCACACACCTCCTCTAAACTTCAACCTAGATCCACTTCCTGCATTTTTCTAGATTAGTCAACATCTTAATCTGCGTATAAATGTCTAGATCACGTCACTCATAAAATATCCATTTCTCGTCATGTCAAATTCATCGAAACCAATTTTCCTATGCAGGTATCCAGTAGACATCGAGAGGCTCTTCCGCAAGTTTTAGACTCCCTTGGCGCATCATATCAACCAATCATGTCTACCCAACCTACCAAACTTCATATCCTCCCCACATTAACTACCTTAACCCCTCTGAACTCCAATCATTAATATCCCATATCCTAGACCTCTCCCCCTCCATCGACTCTTCACAATCCCCACCCTCTAATCTTGATACCATAACCAGCCTTCCCGACCCAACCTCCCCAACCTCCTCCACAACAGCTCAACCACATTTATCCTCTCCACAACTCTCCCCTACCCCCACCCCCAAATCTTTGAACCACCACTGAACATAAACCAAACCCTAAATAGATCAACTCCCACAATATCAACCATATCACTGTTCACCCTATACCCTCAAACACTTGAATCGGCCTGTGTATCTAAAGCTGTGAAGAATCCCAGCTGGCGTGCTGCAATGTCCGAAAAATTTGATGCTCTCATGAAGAACAGAACATGGGATCTTGTCCCCAAATCAAATCAGATTTTTTTAGGTTGAAAATGGGTCTTCCAGATCACGCGTAACTCCGATGACACCATTTCCCGATACAAAGCTCGCCTTGTGGCTAAAGGCTTCCACCAATGGCCTGGCTTGGATTATTCCGCTACCTTCAGCCCCGTTATTAAGCCGACAACCTTGCGTGTAGTCCTAGATCTTGCACTCTCCCATGGATGGCTTCTTCGTCAACTCGCATTAACAATGCTTTCCTTAACGGTACTCTCCATGAAGATGTGTATATGGTTCAACCACCCGGCTTCCTCCACTCCTCCCTATCCAACCATGTCTGCAAACTACGCAAAGATTTCTATGGTCTCAAGCAAGCGCCCAGGGCATGGCATCAAGAACTCAATGGCTATCTCTTTCAAATAGGCTTTACAAACTTCGTGGCGGATACGTCTCTCTTCTTCTACTCCAAGAACGCCAACGTCGCCTACTTCATGATGTATGTTAATGAAAATATCCTCACAGGTAACAACGTATAGTTCCTTCACTCCTTGGTTTGTCATCTTAGGCAACATTTCTTTCTAAAGGATCTCGGCGACCTTCGTCACTTCCTTGGTGTAGAAGCTATTCCTATATCACAGGACCTATTTTTATCCCAACATCGCCACATTGCTGATCTTCTGAAAAAGTTTTCCATAGAAGGAGCTAAAGAAACAACCACTCCAATGTGCAATACCACTCCTCTTCTCCTCCATGACGGGTATTCTTCCATCGACCCCACACCTATCGTCAACTCGTTGGTGCCCTTCAACACCTTTCCCTCACTCGGCTTGATGTCTCATTTTCTGTCAATTGCTTATCCCAATTAATGCACTGACCTACCGAACTTTACTGGACGACACTCAAGCATGTTCTTTGCTACCTCAAAGGAACAATCCATCACGGTATTTATCTCGGCCGAGGATCTCCGCTCACTCTTCAGGACTTTAGTGATTCTTACTAGGGTGGCAGTCATGATGATGGCCGCTATACTACTGCCTACATCCTCTATCTCGTTTCAAATACCATATTATAGAAACCAGCCTGATAAAAGCTGTTTCTCGATCCTCCTACGAAGTTAAATACAAAGCCCTTGCGAATACCACGGCCAAGATACTATGGGTGAAAAATCTTCTATAAGAACTTAAGCTAATTCTCAGAAAACCACCATCTCTATACTGTGATAATATAAGGGCTACCTATCTCAGTGCGAACCCGGTTGTTTATCTCCAAAGACGGATCTGAGGCGTCGGGAGGACGTTTAGCCTGAATACGGGGGCAAATGCTATTTGGAATATATCAATCCACCTCTTCGAAGAATCCAAGTTGATTTATGGCACCGAATATCGGAGGTTTGGATAGATGCAACCATTGTAGCGTGACTTATCAGATTCCCCCTCATATGGGATGGGTTTTTGATTGCGAGGACGCTCTTCCCTGTATGAGCAAGTTCCTGCAGTTAATTACATTATCGCATTTCGATAACAACTTTCACCTTCTCCAGGTAGATCACTTCGTGTCGTGTTATATATTGTTTATTTTGGGATTGTCCTTGGATTGTATACGGAGACTAGTTTATGTTGTCGCCCGTAGGACGCGAATTAGTCCAAATCCATATATATTGGATTTGTGATCGAACTTGAGACACGTATCTCGTGTAAATAAGGTCCATCAGTTCGAAATATGTCATCTGAGGACCGTTAGTCGTTCTTGAGACTAAGATTAACTCAGGAATATAGTTAAGGACCGTTAATCCTGTTTTGGATTAAAATTAACTCAACAAGTATAAAGAAGGACCGTTAGTCGTTTTTGAGACTAAAATCAACTTAGATATATTAATATTTTGATCCATGGATCATATATGAGAAGCAAAAGCTTCAATACTTAATTTAATTTTAATTAAGTAATCGAACAATAGCTTACTGTCCAAGTGCGCAAGTGTATATGGGACGCGCATGCAAATTTATTTTATTTGAAAAGGGTGCGCACGTGTTTTGCACGTGGTTACAAACTTGTTTCAAGTCAGTGTGTTGCGCATGTGTATATCACATGGGCTCGCACTTGTTATCGATTCAGAATAATATGTGCGCATGTATTAAAAAGTCAACATGCATGTTACGTGACGCTCGCACATCCGTGGGCCATATTCAACAAGTGCGTGCACGTGCATATCACGTGACACATATCTCTTTATGGGCAACATCCATCAGGTGCGCACTCATGTGTTTCCTCAAAAATTTAAACAGTATAAAAAGAGCTAAGCTCTGTTGAATTTTAATGAGGCAGTGCCTCACGTGCTCTTCACGAGGGCGCCAGTGCTGATCTTGTAGGATTAAATCTTATGATGACGCTGCACTTATTCCTCACATGGGCGTCAATGTGCAAAGCACATGAGCGCTCATTATATAAGAATTAGATTCTTATATGGTGCCGCATGTGCTCCTCACGTAGGCGCCAATGTGCAAAGCACAGGAGCGCTTATTATATAAGAATTAGAGTCTTATATAGCGTCGTACATGCTCCTCACATGTGCGCCAAAGTGTAAAGCACAGAAACGCTTATCATAAATAAGAATTTAATTTTTAAGTGGCGCCCACGTGCACAACACGTGAGCACCGGCGCCCAAGTAAAATCAAATAGAATTAAATTCTACATGAGGATATTTCCCAAACAAAAAGTTGGGGTATTCTCTGTTAAACAGAGCCGTTGGATCAAAGATCCGATGGTGATGATAAATCATCAAACAATAGAATTAAATTTTATTCTGAGGAATATTTGTCCACAATCTTTACAGACGAAAAAGTTTGCTCTTTGTAAAATAGAACTCTTGGATCAAAAATCCAATGGTGATTAAAAATCACCGTTTGACAGAATAAATTCTGTATATGGGAAAATATTTTCCCAATCTTGTTAAAAACAAGAAAATATATTCTGTAAAACAGAAGTCCTTGGATCAAAGATCCAACGGTGGTTAAAATTCCTCAAATCAATTTTGAGACCAATTATATCAATTGGAATCTCTCAATGAGAGATTTTCTCAAAACTAATTAACAATTTTCCTCTACTATATAAAGGACCCAAGACGTCAAGTCACACATAGAGAGAACCCCCTATAAACTTCTGCAAAAATACAGTGAGCTCTCAAAAAGAACAGAGAATTTAATTCTCAAAGAAGAAGATCTTCCTTCTCAAAACCCTAGGTAAAGAAAAGAGATCAAAATATCCCCTTTACCTATCATATCATATCTAAGAGTTTAACTCTTTAAAAGAACTTAGTTTATTCTCTGGATCTGAGATCCACAAGACAAGTCTCCCATAAGTCAAGAATTTAATTCTTATCAGGAAGATCTTGTTTTTGAGAATCAAACATTCAAGGAAGAACAAGTTTAAAGAGAAAGAAGATGAAGTCCATAATACTCCAGGAACTTAGTTCCTTCAAATCAAGAATTTAGTTCTTTAAAAACTCAACCCAAAATCCTCAAAAATAGTGATTTTGGTGATCGTTAATCGTCAAAATACCATTGATCGAGGTTTAACCTCTTTGAAAATATCAATAGAGATTGAATCTCCATATAAAAAAAAACTCAGAGCCTCACGCAAAAAACACGTGGGCGTCTAAGATAGAAGGTTAGCACCTCACGTGAAATACACGTGAGCGCTGAGTTAAAATGCTTGGCACTTCATATATACAGCCAAAATGGCTAAGTGCTTGGCACTAATTAGGCAGTGCCCAGCGCCTTATGTGAAATACATGTGGGTGCAAGACCAAAATAAACGAGACAACGTCGCACATGCTCCTCATGTGGACGCCCCCAACAAAAGACTCAGCGCCTCACGTGCTTCCCACGTGGACGCTCAAAATAGAAGGTCAGCACCTCACGTGTGAAATACGTGAGGGCTGAATTAAAGTGCTTAGCACTTCATATGCAGCCAAAACGGCTGAGTGCTTAGCACTGATTAGGCAGTGTCCAGCGTCGCACGTGCACTTCATGTAGATGCCACAAAAAGTGCATATCACTTCCTGATTAGTCAAAACGACTAAAGTGTTCAACACTTATTGGGTAGCGCCCATGACTGACATACATGTAAGCGCCAGAGCTCAAATAAGTGCTTAGCACTTTTACATAAAAGGAAAAGGGGGTGGAAAAATAGAGCACAAATAAGTGCTTAGCACTTTTTAAAAAAAGACCAAGCAGACTAATCCCAAATTGGCTAAGTCTCTGAAGTTTTCTTGCAGTTGAGCCCAAATGCTTTTTTACTGGATCTTAAGTAAAAATGGTCCTAAAATGTGGTTAAGTTGATCTTTAGTCTCAAATAAGACTAATGTATCCTTAGCAAAAATAAATTGAGCCCAAATGCTCACCTATATATTTATGTTAATCTTAATCTCAAACTAGATTAACGGTCCTTAAATAAAACCAAAATATTTTTGGACTGTAGGAATATATAACCTAAGTTCAAAATCCCGTCAAGCAAATCCTTGACCCAAACCCAAATTTAAAATAAACGAATTTGTACTGATCCATGCCCAACGGGCGACGACATAAACTAGTCTCTATATACAATCCACAGGCAACCAAAATAAACAAAAAAATACACGACACGATGTGAACTGCTGGAGCAGGAGAAAGTGGTTATCGCAACGCGATAGTGTAATTAACTGCAGGGGCTTGCGTTTGCAGGGAAGAGTGTCTCCACAATCAAAACCCCCTGGAAAATGAGGGGGAATCTGATAAAGTCTGCTACAACGGTCACATCTGTTTAAACCTTCGATACATGGTGTCATAAATCAACTTGGTATCTTCGAAGAGGTGGATGGAGAAGTCTAAATAGCATCTGCTCCTAAATTCAGGCAAGACGATCAATCCCAGTTCGTCTCTGTTTTAGGCGGTGAACAACGTGCATATCACGTGACGCACATGCCTCCATAGGCAACATCCAACAAGTGCGCACACATGCATATCGCATGATGCGTACATCTCCAGGGACTTTATTTTCCCATAGACAATTTTTAATTAGGTACGCACTTGGTTTGGGTGTGTACTTATTTAATTTTCAATGAGAAGCAATGGCTTCTACTTTTTGATTTTCTGCTCTTATCCTTCTTTTATTTTTTCAAGAAGCAAGCACTTTGATTTTTTTATTATGCAGAGGTATCCATATTGGTTTTTTCTTAAACCTTAGGATTAATCTCTTACAAAAGTTGAAACTTTTGTAAAAAAGGGATCAACCTAAGATCTTTTGATCTTTTATTTGTGAATTAATGGATTCAAAGAAGAAGCGAAGGCTTCTATATTAAAGCAAAATTTTATAGGAGGATAAATCTTCTTTTTTTTTTACTTGTTTTGAGGTTGAAAAAGATGATTTTTCTTGAGCTTATGGAGGGTCGACTCTATGTGATTTCTGTGAGTGAGGCTTATATTTATAGAAGAGGAAAAATTAGAGTTTGTTGGATTTGTTTTGGTTTGATTTGATCTCAATTTGATTTTAGATTTATTTAATTGATTTATATCAATTACGGGTGACACGCACACTTATTGAATTAATTTAAGTTGCATGAGCACCGTTAGATCTTTAATCCTAAATTTATTTGAGTGCACGTGCGTTGCACGTGCCGCATGTCTCGAAGATACGACTTTGCCACATGCTTTGCACGTGCACATCGCACTTGATGATTTTTGCCAAGTGCAAGTAGCAAGGATGCGCATATGTGCCGTGCACGTGCCACTGCCTATGTCATGCATTAGCCTTCGTACGCACACATAAATGCCCATGCCTTTAGAGTTATTTTTCCATCAAGTCTGCACTTGATTTGGATGCACACTCTTTTCCAACACTTTCTTTTGGTCAGAGCTTGGGAATCGCTCAAACTTCAATCGTGTGCAACATTTTTTTGCAAAAGGTTGGAATTTCCTCTTATAATTTGGAGAAGTGTCCGCTTTCACGGAGAAAGAAAAATGGCTTGCATTCGTCCACATGCTCTTCGAACGCCATGGGAGGTGCCCATTGAGGAAGTTATTTTTCGTTTCGCTATATGCCTAGCGAATAATATTCTTACGGATGCTCAGTGCGACACAGTGATGCATGAACTTATGGCCCGTAAGGGATCTCCTCTTCCGGCCGGCTCTATTTGGCTTCAAATAATCTTTCTTGGCATTCTTGACGATATCCCTCCTCATCCGGTGGAAATGACGTTAGCGATGCTTGACGCGGCGGAGGACAATATCGACTGCATTCACGAGGTATGCTTGATTACGAAGCCTCTAAGGGACAGCTCCATTCATATATTGAGTTAAATATGGGCTCAGCATGCTATCATTTTTTCCTTTGCCGATGAGTGCGGCGCTGATAGGTGGGGAGGGACTTTTCGTGAGAATCGTCGCTACGGCATGGTAGAGAGGGCCGAGAGGGAGGTAGAGAACTTTGTGTACTGTTTCGTTAATTCTTGTAATCCAGATCCGATGTTTGGTGATCATTTTCTTGTGGACTGAAATGAATATCTAAATGCATGTTTATTGCTATTTGATGATTTTTTCACGTTAAACAAATGCCCCCACTACTTTTCTCACGACAGTATATGCGTGGGTGAAATAGTGTAGAGTGCGCGACTGCTCTCGAGCTGATGTATTGTACATAACTTTCAGAATTTTAATCTGAGAACGTAGCGAGCAAACATAGGCGTCGTCATACACCATTGACTCAGATTACGATACTTAAGAAACGCAGTTCCACGCCTTGAAGCCCGTGATCTCCATCTTTCTCCTTTTGATGCCGTCTTCATTTACCAATTTATCATAAGTGACCCATGGATAGCATACAAGAGTCAGTATTAACCTACTTGTAGGGCATCAATGGATTAGGAAACGAGTTTATATCCCCATCACCTAAGGCTTTTCAACTTTATAAGCCGTGAGGGTTTCATAAGGATATTTCTCCCTACGGGTTGAGAAGATCTCACAGGTGCATCCTAACGTGAAATATAGATAACCCCTTTCGATATAAGAGTCCGTTAGGTTTATGGTACTGGGTTAAGTCCATCGTACCGTCGCGTTGACTGACATTTTCTCGACATGCAGTCGCTTAGGTTGCTGCTCAAGTAGCCATGTGTTTGTCGTGTCTCTAATCCCTTCTGAGGCTGGACATGACGTCTTTAAGCAATCTTCTTAGGTTTGAATATCTCCATTACCCTCGGAAGATCCAGCGTTAAGTATTACTATGGCGCTTTATTTGATATTAGACTCTATTTGGAGCCCCTATGAGTAATGACCGTACCCTTTTGGGGCGGAATGACATCCAATGGTCTTTTGGCTTTACATGTGTTGGGGTCAAAAGTTTCACCCCGATCGACCAAGTCAAAACCACGGTCAACCCCAAGTTAAGTGGGTCCGAGACCAAGCTAAGTGGGCCCAAGCCTAAGTCAAGACCAAGCATGGAAGAGGCCGGCTCTATGACAAAAAGGATGCGATAAATTAGTCTAAATGTAATTTTTAGAAATAAATGTATGTAAAATTGGCAGAAAGCCAAAATTTTGTAAATCCCATGGCTTTTATACAAAAAGAAATAAGCACATAAGGCATGGGGTGACATAAGTTCCAATTGGCAAAGCCCAAGGGGCTCTATGTAAAGTGCGTAGCCTATAAAGGCAACATGATGAAAAAAATCAAAGGATAACTTTTTCTCCCTTTCAAAAAATTTGGGTTTTGTGCCTCCTTCTCCTTCTTCAAGGTTCTAAATCTTCTTCTTTTTTCTTAAATTAAATCAAGAGTTTCACTCTTCTTTTCCAAAAAAGAATAGTTTTTCACTATGAAACCCACAAAGGAGAGCTCAGATCTCCTATCAGATCTCTAAAAGGGGAGATTCTTAAGTTGCACCCCCCTTTCCCCCAAGATCCAGCTAATAGAGAGGAGGAAGAAGGAGACCCATCTCCAATAATCCCATTTTGGGAAGATCTAGGGCTCAAAAGAGAAGAAATGGGTCCCCTTTCATTAGCTCCAAAAATCTCTTAGGAGTTTAACTCCACAAAAAAAGTAATAATAAATAATAATAATAAATCTTTTTTTTAGGAGTTTAACTCCAAAAGTCAATTGGGAGTACAACTCCTAGTGCAGGGGTACAACTCTCAGTATAGGGGCTAAGCCCCTTTGTCCTTTTTTTAGGAGTTTAACTCCAAAAGTCAATTGGGAGTACAACTCCCAGTGTAAGCCCCCTACCTTTTTCCTGTTGGCGCCCAACGCCCGCGTGCCAAGTATGTGAGGCGTTGGCGCTCATGCGTCCTTTGGACGCTATTTTCTTTTTTTTTATATATACACACACTCCACAACACTGTCCCGGTTAGAAAACCCTGTAAACTCTGTGAGGCCCCCGTAAACTCTGTGAGGCCCCCGATATACCCAAGATCCTTCAAAACACAACATACGCATACTGCACATTGAGTTCACATGACCAGTTTGACCCGTCATTCAGAGGATCCTACGCTCCAAAGGAGAAGGGTAATTAACGACAGCTTAGTCCGCGGTTGCCGAAAATTCGGATCCACACAATCAATAAACCCCCGCCTACCCTAGGCAGGGGGAATCTATAGTATGCCTGACAAGCGATGCGTATTCCCATCTTAATGGGGTGACGAAAAACACCCTATAGATTCTGGCACGCTTGGTAGGACATTTTCTTTCCTCCCATATTTCGGGTCAATCGTTCATGCGAACTCAATCAACATATATATCGATTGCCTGTACTGAAGTCATTTTTCCTTTTCCTTTCTTGTGTGTACAGGTTAACAGCTTTCAGTTACAATCTCGAACTCAACAATCATGTCTCCCAAGACGAGCTTCATTTCCGACACGACCCTGATCCGGTACGTGGTCAAGATCAACGCCCGCGTGGTTCTCCCTGCAAGTCTCAGCCGGCAATGGGAGGAGTCACCCTGTCAATTTGGTTCCGTCATCATCTATCCTGCCGGAAGTGCTCATCTGGTAGAAATCCCGGCAAACCAGGTGGCCAAACCGGTCTCAAGAGGCAAGAGGCTGAACGTTCAATACAACCCAAACTTAAGACGATGTCCGAACGACTGTCTGGTGCTCTAACTGGGGGCAAGACTTCCAGTACAAAGGGCAACATCAAACGTTGCGGACGAGCTCAGGTGATGACTCCAACAAGTGCACAATCAGGCGTATCTCCAAAGCCCTCCATCGCCCGGTCTACGGCGGCTTCCCGAAGAGCCGTAGCCAGCCAAGTGCTTAAATCAGAAAAGTTAAGGCGGAAGAGGCTCAGGTATCGAGCCAACAAGAAGGCCATGACTCTGGCCAAGTGGAATCTTATGAGGTTCCAAGAGCAGGGTTACCCCGTGACGACGGCTGAGTCAGCCGTAAAATCCAGCAATTCCTTTGAACTTCTGAAGTGGGTTCATAAAAATACCATGACCGCCAGAATCAAGGAGACGGCAGTCCGAACTTTGCTACAAAGAGACGTGTCCCAGCCCTAACAGAGAAAGCATGACACTGTCTCTTCAAGAATCTATCAGGCGCTCTGTGCCGCGCGAAAGCAGCGGGGAAAATACAGAAAAGAAGCACCGGCACTATTCAAGAATCCGGTCAGGCCAGCCATTTTTAATCGATTGTCCGTTACCAAAACAGAAGGGCCACGACAGCAGTCCACGAAATCCGCTGCCAATAATGAAAAGACGGCCGGATATGTTATCCATACGGTCTATATGGCGGGCGGGCGGCCTAGCGATAACTTGCGCAGCAAAAGCAAGGATGAGACCACCACATCTCAAGCCCAATCTGGCTTGAATGTGGTTGCCGTTTCCCAAGATCAGCCACCTCCGCTGGATGATGAAAACCCTCTTGATGAGACCGATAGGCAGAAGGACCCCTCAGTCCATATGGAATCAAGCTCGGACAGCGAAAAAGAGATGACTTTCCGTCCCAGGACCGCAGAGCAAGAGCTGCTTCAAGAGCTTCGAAAATAGCTCAGGAGTAAAGATAAAGAAATGGCCAAGCTTTACTCCAAAATCGACGACCTGATGAATGCTGTGATGCAACTCACGGCTCAAATTGCTCAAGTGCCTTCCAATCAGGCATATGTCTCTACTCATGAGCTGTAACGACCCTAATATTACTATACCTTCATATTTTCTTTCTTTAGTAAAATATTGTATTTATTTATTCTTAGTATTTTTCCGTATATTTTGTTTTCTATTAAATATATTATTTTATTATTCCATCTAATTTTCCCAAACCCATTTTTTATAACTAAATCTTAACCTATTTCAAATTAAACGCAAGATCTGACCCGACCCATAACCCAAATACAATCTCATTTTCATTTTCTTTTATAAAACTATAGGCCCAAAAGCCCACTTTCTAGCAAAAATATATATTTAATTATAATTAAATATGTGCATGAACAATCTTATAGTTCATTGGTTAAATCCTTGCATTGTTATTCCATAGGTCACATGTTCAAATTCTCATTCTTACAATTATTTTTTATATATCAATTTTTATCCTTCTCATAACCTACAAATGAGACCTTTCATTTCATCTTCTTTTTAACTCCCAAAATAATTAGAATGGTTATGAGCTATAATTTATTAGAATTATAGTGGCCATAAACCTTTTTTTTATATGTCACTCTTCTTTCTTTTCTTCATCTCACATATCTATCATTTCCGATCTCTCTCTACATCTCTTCTTCATCACATCTTAGCTGTTTCTTTTGATAAATTCTAAAAATACAAAATAAAATATCTTTTCCTTTGAGCCTGGAGAAGCACCGGTTCTATCAAGTTTCAAAGACTCGGTTGAAGATTTTATCTAATCGGTGAGCCGTTGTTATACCGACTCACACAATCTGTAAGTCCCATTTTCTTCTCCTTTTCTCTACTTGAAATTCATCCCCTTACCATACCTCCATCATGCCGAATTTTGAGATAACTAGTTAGTCTCATGATAAAGTTTTTTGTTAAATTAAAAAATGGTTGAAATAAAGCATATATGTTTAGTTATAAAATCTTGTATGGAATGGTTGATAACATGTTAAGTATTATTGTTTTAGACGGTTAATCATGACCGGATCATATGTTTGCTTCACATATGTTAATTCATGTTATTTATCGCTGAAATTTTATTTACATATATTTATTTTTGCATACAAGAAAACAAAGTTATAAATAAATACTATAGATTTATCATTTTCAAATACGATCTTACAAAACCTTTATCCTTAAAACAATTTTTATAAATTAATTTTTACTTCTGAAAATTCTTGGAATATTAGTATAAAATAATAGATAGAATCCCAAATCTATAGTAAAAATTTCATATCAAACCGAATAACCGTTTAGGAGTTACATAATTTTTATTCACTGTTTTTAAAACCAGAAAACTGCAAATAAGGGTCTTTTTCGAGAGATCATAACTCTGTAATCGTTGATCCAAATTAATTGTTTTCAGATGTTTTAAATATATACATCAAAATATCTAGATTTTCATAGTTTTAAGTTTTTACTGAAAATCGACGTAAAATATAGAAAACTGCATTACAATATTAAGCGATGAATCTGGATAGAATCTGTCCTGATTCGCACACTGTTTTTAAATTGGACATAATTCGAACACCCGATGTCCGTTTGTGACAAACTTTAGATGTGTAGATGCACAATTGATAGAACTATAATTTTATGTATACTAGATTACTTATAAATTCATGAAACAACCTGATATAGGCTTTGCAATATAATATATAGTTGTTGTCCAGAAATCTGAATTTCTGTTTTAAACGCTGATGTTAAAATGATCATAATTAGAGCTTCAGAAATCCAAATCACGTGAATCTTGGTGTTTTGGATAAGTAAATCAAAATACCTACAATTTTCTATTAATCTTCTTAACCTTAAACCTGATAAAAATTAATTCAAACTGCGTTTTAAAAATGTGTGACGGTACTGAACAGATTTTTGCGCGACGTTACGAAAACATGTATATCTCCCAAACCGGTAGTCGTATTTAGGCGAGACTGGAACTCACATGTGCATAACACTTAAGTCTATATTTTCGTTTATATTCTGATTTCAAATAACTTGATTTACAACATTGTTTTGGACGATACTTATATATTTATCTCATATCATGTTATGTGATTACTTATTTATTTTTATTTATATGACTTGTGATTAAATCATTACATGTTAGAATTGATTTGATCTTGACACGGCTCAATCATGAATACTTGAACCCAGTATGTACACTTGAACCAACTTGACTTGATCCATGAATACAATTGGCATGACTTGCACTTAACATGACTACATGAACTCAATCTTGAAAACTTGATATCATACATCATCTTTTGTATTCATGGATTCGATCAAGACTCATAATATTAATCATAGACTAATAAACACG
This sequence comes from Agapanthus africanus, assembly GCA_030015575.1. Classification (NCBI taxonomy): domain Eukaryota; kingdom Viridiplantae; phylum Streptophyta; class Magnoliopsida; order Asparagales; family Amaryllidaceae; genus Agapanthus; species Agapanthus africanus. The sequence goes on along the minus strand of JASDDO010000024.1, from coordinate 347,715,269 downwards.
GGGTGTTTGGGTAGTTTGAGTATGAATCCAACAGAATCTCATGAGTCCCATTAATACAAATCATGTTGCTGTGGTACCGGGCTGAAACGGTACAAATCATGAATTCACGAATGAGGGCCTGTGTTTCCAAGCCCCTGGATATAGCCTGTTGGGTTTGGAATACTTTAATAACAATTGAAGTCCCGCTATTTTGGGCCCGTGATTCCTTACTCCTGGACGATAGCCTTAGGTTCGAGAATACTCTTGAGATTGGTTGACATTCACACTTGAACTCACGTTAGTTAATTTTACCCTTTTAAAGACCTTTTGTGACACTTACATTCACTTCATGTTCACTATACCTACACTCCACGGCCATGCTATACTTGTTTGCTATGCTCATATTATATTTCCATGCTTACATAGTTGTCATTAACATTACCATGTTATACTTGTTCATGTTTTATTTCCATTCACACTGTCACCTTACATATTCATTTATATACATTAACATCCCACCTTTCTTGGGGACTTACCGAGCGCAAGTTCGCTGATGGGCATTCCACCTATTTCTTTGTTTCCTTGAAATGTTCATCAGATGATCTAGAGATTGAAGAGATCGAGTCGAGTCAGGAGAATTACTTTCAGCTTGCGGAGCAGACCGACCACCAATTCTTTCTTTTCAGCTTTTACTTTCAGTATGCCACTTATTTAGGCACTTTCTTTTATGTATCTTTGTTTTTAGACATCATGTATTCTGTTTGAAACTTGTGAAAGTTGGTAATGTAAATATATAAAGTTGGATTTTCATTATCATGTCTTTCTTGTCATTTTATATTGCTTATATACGCTTAGCGTATTTGTTTCGAGAAATGACCTTCTCGGAATAAATACGTCGCGGGCTTGTCACATGCCGTTACCGCTCTTTTGGGAAGCGGGGCGTGACACGAGCCGGATGATGACAACCCGAAGCAACCGATGTATGTCCCCTTGGGTCCAAGATTGGATGAGCCGCATGAAAGCTGGCCACATTCCGCTTCTGGGGACGCCTTGGCCCCAGATAGCACTATCCCGCTAACACAAGATCGGATAATGGATTTAGTCACCAGCAAGGTTAAAACATTGGTGGCCGAAATCGAAGCTCATAAAGAAATTGGCAGCAGTGGGCGGCCATATCCTGCACAGTACGATCTGATCAAGTTCCCCAGCGGCTACGTCATTCCTAAATTCGGAAGATTTGATGGGAAAGAAAACACAAATCAGCACGTCGCCCACTTTAAAGCGTCGTGCAGAAATACTGGGGGAAATGATGCGCCCCTTCTTTGTCAGTTTGTCAACTGCCTGACTGGTGTCGCTTTTGACTGGTACGCAAGCATACCAGACGGGTCTGTCACTACTTTCGCCTAAATGGAGTCTCTATTTTGGCAAAGATTCATGAGTGTTAGTGACAAAATCTCCATCGCTGATCTCGTGAGAACCAAGACGGGGAAAAACAAAAGCAACACGGACTTTATTGCCCGATGGTGCAACCACACTGTCAAGTGCGAACCGCCGCTAGAGCATGATCAGTCCGTCAGCCTCCTCATTGGGAACCTCAGCAATTGGATTGTCTCATTCTTGTGTACAGCAGGCCTTAAGACGTTTCAGGAGCTGACCAAGAAAGTCCAAATGCTAGAACGCTCAAAGCAAGAGTCTACCCCAGACTCTCAAAGAGACAAGACTTGGAAGAGTAAGAGGGACGACAACCGTAGAAGCGGGAATTCTAGCAATACCAATATCTTCAATGCGTCCGATAATGAAGATACGTGAAAGGCAGGAAAATCCAAAACCAACAGGTCTCGAAAGCCAGTGCTGAGAGGAGAATGCCTTCTCTAGAAGAGAAAAAGAAAAAGTTTTACTCTTTCTGAAGGGACAAGGTCCACAAGATATTCAAAGATTCCTTGAACAACGGTCTACAATTGCCAGAGTCGAAAAGATCTCACGAAGCAAAAATGGCCGACAATCCTCTGTATTGCCCGTACCACCGAGTAGTGAGCCATGCGATCGAAGATTGCTATATTTTCAAAGACTAGGTTGAGAAGCAGTACATGACTGGGGATATCGAGTTGTCCAAGTGTGTTTTGGTGAACAATCAAGCTGCAACCACAAATTTCATACAGACATAAGCTGAAGCCTATTGGGAGAAGACAGCTGATCCCGCTACCCTGAAGAATAAAACTGGCTCGCCGCAGCCTCCATGGAGCATGCACATGTCTAAAAAGATGAAGAAGATGCTAAAACTACTTCAGAAAGAGCCCAGAACAGAATGGGAAGGGCAGAAGGAGCCCACCGTTCCAGCTACCAATTTGGCTCAATCGGGCATAAAATCCAAAAAGCTCTAGAAGAAGAAAAGTGCAGCTCGACGCGAAAAAGAGTCCACAGGGAGATCGACCATTCAAAAATATATCGATTCCTTCGAATACTATGAACAAAAGGAAAGAACTCTAATTCAATTGAAGGAGTTCTTCCCTGTAGAAGCAGCTGAGATTCTGGAGAAGCTAGAAGAAGACTCAAATGAAGAGATCTCTATAGTAACCTGCTACGCCATCCATCTGGGAAGCGACTCTGAGGAGAAGCTCTGTTTTCCTGAAGCGGACGAGGAGCTCGCTACAAAGGCCAACCAAATCCAGCTCAGAAGCGGCAGGGCTCTACCGCTAAATCAGGGCAATGCCCAAAAAGGGAAGGAAAAACAAGTCGCTAATGAAGAAGATGGCGGTGAGCCGGCTCACGAAAATTCGAGCCCTTCCTCTGTGGACTATAATGTCTTGGCTCATCTCTGAAAGCTTCCGTCTCTCCTAAGCATGCCTTGGTTCTATCTAAGGAGCTTAGGATTGTTCTCATTCACGCTCTATAAAACCCCGAGTAGTACCGGACTCGCTTTGCGGAAATTGATATAAAAGAAGCCCAGTACACTCTGCATACAGCCACGGTCACATTTAAAGATGAAGACCTTGTTCCCGTCAAAAATTTCTGCGCAGAAGAGTCCAAGGTATCAAATGGAAACGATACGCTTAAGGAAATGCGAACCAGTATCTTCCAGCCTGTATTTTGATAAACTCCCGAAGGAGAAACAGATAAATTCTGATGATATTGGAAGCATCTCGAAAAACCCTTCGATTTGATATATTATGGGCTTCATAATTCATCCGGGATCAAAAGTTATGAGCAAATATGCTATGCACTGTTGCCTGATTAAAAAATCAGGAATTACCTCAATGAGGTATCACGTGCTCACACATGATCAATGGTCACGTGTTGACACGTGATAGTTAAAACATGAATAAAAACAGACGGCTGAAGAAGGACCCAATTGGGGGTCACGTGCTCACACGTGACCAATGGTCACGTGTTGACACGTGATAGTTAAAACAGAAATAATAACAAACGGCTGAAGGAAATAGCTTAATGAGGTGTCATGTGCTCACACGTGACCAATGGTCACGTGTTGACACGTGATGGTTAAAACTGAAGCGTAAGTAAACGCAGAGAAAATGACTCAATTGGGGGTCACGTGCTCACACGTGACCAAGGGTCACGTGTCAGCACGTGACTGGCTTCGAAAGCCTTACAGATTAATAGAATTAAAATTCTAAAGTTTTCTAAATCTTTCCAAATGGAAAAAGATTACGGGGACCGTTGGATTAAAAATCCAAGGGTGATAAAAATCACCAATTTATGGGAAAATCTTAGACAAGGAAAGATTTTCCTAAATCTCACCAAGAATAACAAACATAATATCTTTTGGGTTTAAAATCCAACGGTGAATAAAATTCACTGAATGATCTAAAGGCTCATATTAAATATGAAAATAAATCAAATCTTTCAATGAAAGATTTGCAAAACAAATTGATTCTTTTCTTTCTCCTATAAATAGGAGCCAAGAAAAGAAGAGAAGGGAGCTACCTTTTTGAGAGAAGAACCGAGAGAAGAGAATTTAATTCTCAAGAGGGAAGAAAAGAAAGGAGAATTTAATTCTCAACAAAAAAAACCCTAGGTGAGAAAAGAAAGGGAATCAAAACTTTAAAAAGAGAATTTAATTCTCAATCCAAGAGTTTAACTCTTATATAAAAAAGAACTTAGTTCTTCTTCTGGTTGAAGATCTGCACAGAGCATATCTCCCCATAAGTTGAGAATTTAATTCTCATCGGGTCGATATCCTGCCATGCAGATCCTAAACTTAGAAAGGGAATTGAGTTTTGAGAATTTAATTCTCCTAAAACAAAACTAGGGTTTAACTCTAATTGAGAATCTAATTCTCTAAAATTCACAGGAATTTAATTCCTCCTAAATGAAATTAGGTTTTCACCCTATAAGAATTTAATTCTTTTACATATATGGGAATTTAATTCCTTCAAGATGAATGAAACTAGGGTTTAATCCTACTTAAGAATTTAATTCTTTCACAATAGGAATTTAATTCATCCAAAACAAAATTAGGGTTTAACCCTACAGAGAATTTAATTCTTAAAGAAATAAAGAGACTTGAAAGATCTCCATGGACATAAAGAACATTGGTCACGAGATGACAAGTGACCCCAATCCGTAGTGATCAGAAAAAAAGGAATAAAACTAGATCACGTGACCCCTAAAAAGATCCCCAAAAATAAAAAGGAAACAGCTTTGAGGCAATGCCTCACGTGCTCCCACGTGACTCCCAAAACGCAGAAAGAAAAAGCAAAGGAAATGAAGGCTTTGGGCGCTCTCACGTGTTACCACGTGACCCCTTGGCAAACGCTTTAAATAGTCAGCGCATAAATCCCCATCACGTGTCAACATGTGACGCTCAAAATAAAAATAATAAAAAGCGTTTGACACTTAATTGCAGAACGAAGAAAAGGGATCAGGTCCCCCCCTTTGGGCGCTCTCACGTGTCCACACGTGACCCCTCTGTCTTTAGTGTTTAACACTAATTTGGGGATTATATTTCCAGTGTTTAACACTGATTGTTTTTAGTGTTTAACACTAAATTGAAGATTATATTTCCAGTGTTTAACATTGATTGTCTTTTAGTGTTTAACACTAATTTGAGAGTTCTATCTCCAGTGTTTAACATTGTTGTTCTCTAGTGTTTAACACTACTTTCAGCCAAATCGGCTAATTTTCCAGAGGCAAAAGTCCCTCATCCAAATGAATCTCAAAATTGAGGAAATCAAAAATAAAATGTTGTCAGAGCCCCCAAAACTCTGTTTAGCATTGCTGAATGATGAGGGGCTGAACCCAGACAAATGTCTAATGGCCCAAAGGGCCAATATTTCAAACATAATTGGACTTAGCACAAACTGGCCATAAGTCCTCAAATTATCTTAAACTGAGCACATCTGCTCTTTCAACCAACTCATTGGTTCAAGGGTACATCTCTGAACTCCTCTGATATTTGTCGTTGCAATCCTTCAACGTCTTCAGAGAGGTGATGGGTCCCGACAGCCATACATTTTAATGGACCACTATTTCCTTAAACTGTTATTGGACCACCATGTCCTTAAACTGGTAATGGACCACTATGTCCCTAAACTAGAACATTAGAGCCTCCAAATGCTCTCTTGTTGGATCTAAACGATCCTGTTAAGTTGATCTTAGTTTCAAATTGGACTAACGTATCCTTAACAAACGTTTAAGTTGAGCTTAGCCCCAAATATGGATAACGTGTCCTTAAATCAAACCTTCAAACAGACTTTAGTCCCAAATTGGACTATAGATCTCTCAACCAACTTTGGTTCAAGGGTACATCTCTGAACTCCTCTGATATTTGTCGTTGTAATCCTTCAACGTCGTCAGAGAGGTGACGGGTCCCGACAACCACACATTAATACGGACTATGGGGTCCTTAAACTCATGGACTTATGCGTCCTTAAACCAATATCCGTCCCCAAAATGGGAATGATGGACCACTATATCCCTAAACTGGAACAATAGAGCCCAAACGCTCTTTTGTCGGATCTAAACGATCCCGTTAAGTTGATCTTAGTCTCAAACTGAACTAACGTATCCTTAACAAACGTTTAAGTTGATCTTAGCCTCAAATACGGCTAACGTATCCTTAAACCAAAACCCCAAACCCAAATCTAAGAAAATACGGATTTGGACTAATCGTCGTCCTACGGGCGACGACATAAATTAGTCTCCGTATACAATCCACGGGCAACCACAAACAAAACAAACACCCACGACACGAAGTGAAATTATGGAGAAGGAGAAAGTTGTTACCGCGATGCGGTAGCGTAATTAACTGCAGGGACTTGCGCCTGCAGGGAAGAGCGTCCCCATAATCAAAACCCCCTCAAGCGAGGGGGAATCTGACGAAGTCTGCTATATCGGCTGCATCTGTTTAAACCTTCGATATACGGTGCAATAAATCAACTTGGCATCTTCGGAGAGGTGGACGGATAGCACCAATTAGTATCTGCCCCGAATCTCAGGCAAGACAGTCCGTCTTGCGCGTCTTTCGGCGGGGAACAGATTCTGGCACGCCCGGTGGGACCTTTTCCTCTTTCCATTCCACACTTCGTGTGTCGTGTTCGTGAACAAATCGCGGTTTGCTAATGGTTGCCCGTGAGTTTCGAGGTACTAAGATTTGGTGTTTTGCTTGGTGCAGAAAGCAAAGGATCAATGGCGTTCACCTGCTCAAAGTGTTCCACATGCAACTGCAACCCACGTCCTGTCTCAACTGGGGGTATATCTTATGGGCCCCAAGCGGCCTCTTTGTTCACGATGCCCGTGGAGCAGATTACTCAAGCCACCACAGGGCTGTTTTTCGAAGCCATGCATCCACCGACAAGCTTCAGCACCCCAGTGCCCGTACCAGAAGCTCCCAAGAAGTCGGTCTTCGATCGGCTTACTGCTACTGCGGCCCCTCTCAGCGGGTCGTCCAGCACAAGCGCCTCGGTCTTCTCCAGATTGGGCCAAAATTCCTGTGGGCCCACAATGAAGCTTGCGGTCCCAGAGAAGGTTATTCCGAAGAGAGTAACCAAACCTGCTCCTGAAGTCGTCAAGACGGCTTCTCCTGCCAAGGGGTCAGTCTTTACAAGGCTGACCATCCCAACTCCCACTCCCGCTCCTGCTACTGAAAAGACATCGGTCTTTAATCAACTGACACCGGCAACAGCCCCTCACCTGAACAGGGGACAAGACGAGCCCATCCCCGTCACCGAGCCAATTCCATTAGCGCGGCATGCTCGACGTCGCCACTGGCGCCGAGTGAGGAAGTTAGGAGGCAACTCCCCTTCTAAGCTAACTCCACCAGCCCCGACGGCGGAAATTAATGCTGTTGTTCCAACCGGGAACAGCTTTGAGCTGTTAAATAAGGTGCGTAGGAATTCTCCTACCGCTGTACTGAAAAGGTTCCTCCTCCACTGGAGAAGGTTGTGGAAGCAAAACCAGAGCAGTCCCCTCAACGGCTGTCCTCCAAAATCTACAAAGTCTGGCGGCAGGTTCGGGACTCAGTAATTGATCAAGATCACCCTAGCCGACAGAAAAAGGCGAAGGTTCAACAAGAAGAGAACCATCCTGCCAAATCACAAAAAGCTGTCTGGGTGCCCGCTGCGACGCCCCCTCAACTTCAACTGCTCAAAAGAAAAGGAGGCCGGAGAAAGCCCCTGTGGCTGCGGCAGATCGCGAAGGCATTGAGCCCAAACGCCCCAAGTCTGGGGGCATGATGGTACATACTGTCTACATGGCTTCCGGAAAATAAGAAAGCCGCACTTCGATGGGCCACCGACCGCTCACCCGATCAATAACAAGAGCTCAAGAACAGCAGCAACAGAAACTTCAGGAGATGCTTACCGCGATGGCCGCACTCATCGGGCCAAAAGAAAGCCCGGAGGCATCGTCAGAACAGCGTCACGAACAAGAAACTGATGCTGACTTCTTTCGCAGGGTCCTCGAAAAGAAGGACAAAGAAGCCGCGGAACAAGTGGCTAACATAAAGCGAATGGCACTTCTCTTCCAAGACATGGTGGGCATGATGATCCGGCCGGATCCCCCAGCCGAAGATCCTCCAGTAATAATTGAAGATGACAGAGGAGAAACATCAAATCCACCTCCGGCTCTTTCAGCAGCAAAGGAGGAAACTATTTCCAAGTCCGCCCTGGATGATTATATTGCTCAGCAAATATGAGCTCACCAGGCGAATGAAGAGGCCGGCCAAGTCGTTAAAAATGGGCGACCATATCCAGGCTGGTATGATCAAATAAAGTATCCGCCGGGATATACGATCCCTAAATTTCATGTATACAAAGGGACGGGCAATCCACATCTGCATGTCGCTCAGTTCAGGCCTCTTTGCGGCAATACTGGAGGTGATGATAAACTTCTACTTCGCCAGTTCGTCGGTAGTTTAGCAGACACAGCTTTTGAATGGTACTCGGTGCTTCCCGACGACTCCGTCAAAACGTTTACAGAAATGGAGTTGCTATTCACCCAGCGTTTCGCAAGCGCTAGTGAACGCACCCCAATCACGGCATTGATCAATGCCAGGGTGAAGCTTGGAGAAACTTGGGTCCAGTATGCGATACGGTGGCGTAATCTATGGTCAAAGTGCGAGCAGCGCATCGAAGAAGCTCCTGCCGTGGGCATGTTCATGGGTACTCTCGACCCTCAAGCGACCATCTCCCAATTTATGATGTTCTTCAAGCCAATCACCTTCCAGGCCTTGATTGACAAGCTGGCCCAAATGGACCAGATGGGCCATAGGCCTTCCTCTTCAAAGACAGAGCCTTGGAATGAAAAGGGGAAAGGAAAAACAACTTTCGTCGCCAATACTCAACAACGGCCGAGCAACTTAAAGCCGGTTGTCCGTCGAAACAATATGCGTCCACGCCCATCCCTTGCGGAAAGACTAGGACGTCCTTACTCGTTTCCTCAGGAAAAAACGAGAAGACTGTTCGAGCTGGCAGTGCGCAACAAACTCATCAATCTGCCGGATCCAAAACGTTCATTGCAGCCAGGTAATGTCAACAATCCTAATTACTGCCCTTACCACCAAGCAGTAAGCCATCCAATCGAAGATTGCTTCGTCTTCAAAGGATGGATTGAGGACCGATACCAACAAGGCAAGTTCGCATTATCCGAAAACTGGAAGGTGAATCCGCCACAACCTCACGCTCCCAAGAAGACAGACACGCCGGGGGAATCATGCTCTTTCATTGAAGAGGCTCCATGGGAGGTCGCTCTTTCAGCCAAAACTAAAAGAATGTTGAAGGATCTCCAAACGTGCCCGGCAATCAGGTGGAAAAATCCACTGGAACCCGAGATCATCAAGGGAATGCTGAAACCGCGCCCAACTCCAAAAACGGGTGGTGATGGTCAGAGCGCTCACACCCAGCCGTCAAAGTCTAAGAAGAAGAAGAAGAAGACCAAAAAGCCTGTGCAGCCTGGTGACAAGCGCACGAACCTGCAAAAACAGATTGTCGCGTTGGAAGAATATAATCAGAAGGCGTGGACCCCAGTCACACTCCAAGAATTTCTCAGCCACGTCCTTGAGGACGGAGATGATGACAATGGAGAAGACTCGTCGGATGAATCTGAAGATTATGTGGCAAGCTGCCATGTGATCTCTCACTCGTCAATAAATGACGAAGAAGCTCCTTACACATATAAGCTGTGGGCAGATCCTGAGCCAGAACTTCTAGAACCATCAGACGAAATGATTGATGCATTCCTGAACAAAGCCCGTCTTAAAAGCAAAGTTGATCGAGAGCGCGAGATGGCCATACTCGAGAAAGCCAAACGCCGGCGACTAGATGAAAGGGTCAAAACACTCCCACCGGATCAAAGTACATCCGACGCAAATGAAAGCAGGATCAAGACAAGGAAACGATTCGCCAAAGCCATATCGATGGGGATGAAGTTACCCTCTTTCAGAGAAAATTCTCCGGGCGGTATACATCTTGATGAAGCGGACGTACATCCTAACTTCTGCTTATATCATCAGAAGATTTCACATCCTACTGAAGACTGCAACTCCTTTAAGTGTTGGTGGCAAGGGTATGTCGCTCATAGGCAACACTTCAACAGGACAAAGCGTGAACCTCATAGACAGCGGAAAAATGCAACAGATGAGCGTAAAAGAATTGCCAGCAATTGTCATAGGGTTGATCCCGGGGGATTGCGAGTTCTCACCTTCGGGAGCGACTCCGAAGAAAAAGTAGCCCACGGTCCTCTCTTCAAGGAATCCAACTCTGAAACGAAAGAATTGAGGAGTTGCGAGAACATTCAGCCGTGCAATCGCACGCTACCCGGAAAGAATCTCGGACCCGCGAACAGGGGATCGATCAAAAGGGATAAGGGGAATGGAAAAGCGACCTTCGTCGCCATTGCTCAACTACAGCCGAGTAACTCGAGACCGTTTTGTCGTCAAAAAAACAAGCCGCGATACCTCAATGAGAAGTTGAAACGTCCTTACTCGTTTCCTAAAGATAAAACAAAGAGATTGTTCGACCAAGCAGTGCGCAGCGAGCTCATCACTCTGCCAGATCCAAAACGTCTGTTGCAGCCAGGTGACGTTAACTATCCTAACTATTGTCCCTACCACAGAGTAATGGGTCACCCACTTGAAAATTGCTAAGTCTTCAAAAACTGGGTTGAAGACCAATACTGTAAATCCCCGTTCTCCATCTACAAGAATTTTCTCTGTATTTTCCAAATTCCTGAGATTAACCTTGCCTCGTATTTATTCTGTAGAAGGTGGTTGCTTGAATCCCAAAGTTTATATTTTTCCTTAACCCTAAAAGCCTAAACCCAGGATTTAAATTAAAGCCAGAGTAAATCGAAACCAAAATTTTATCAATAAAATCCTAACCAATTATTTAAAACCCTAAGTTTTATTCAGCCCATTCATGTTTTACTTTAAAGGAAATTTCTTTTTATATAGCCCATTCCCTCACTCCGCCCACTCTTGTTTTTTTATAATAAACCCTTTAAAATTCAGCCCCCGGCCCGCTGCCCACCAGCCCACTCCTTGGGAATTAATTGTTTTTATATTTTTAACCGGCCCGTTTCTTTCTGAAGCCCACGAGATTTTTTTAAAGGAAAAGGAATTCTTTAGCCGGCCCACTCCCGTTAACCCAAGCCCGTTTTTCCCCCTTCACTGTTCTTCTTCCCTCTTCAAATGAATTCCCAACGGCTACACCCACGTAACGCGCGCGAGACCCGCCTCCTCCGCCGTCGCCCACGCCCTCGCCCTGCCGTTGCCCCCACGTGGTCAATCTCGTCGCCCTCATCTCTCTTACTCACCAACTCCATCACAAAACAAATTCCTCACCTCTCTCCTCTATTTTCACCGAGCCACAAATCTCCCATAACCCACTGCCACCTCCACCCACGACGACGACGAACTTCCTCCGGTCCCCCTCTGCATCACCTCACGTTTCCTCCACCAACTCCCTCCTTCTACAACTCCACATTCGTCAGCCCGAGCCCCTGCCAAGCAACCCCCTGCACAGAAACCCATTTTTACCGACGAGCTCGAATCACCCCTGCACGCCTCCTCGACGCCGGCAACCCACGACGTCGTCGACCCCCACCTCTTCAGCCGCATCACCCTTGCCACAATTCCCAAGCCCCACTGATTAATCCTCCCCTCCAAAAACACACTAAACCCAAGATCACCAAACCCACTTCCAAACTTTGCACTGTTGCACTTCGCCGGAGCGACCGCCGCTTACGTCGTCGATCACAGCGCAACCGGGAGACCAACAGAGCATCGACTGCAGTTTCACACGCACAAGACGACTCCGAACAATCCCTACGCGAGATCCACATCTAGATCGAGGCTCGCGGGAATCCGGTACGTGACGTATACCGCGCGTTCGCGACGACACTGTTGCCGTACGATCCCGAGGCGTTCTCCAGGCAAGTGTTTACTTGCTTCATGCTATTATAGTCGTGTTACACACCTAGATCACATAGTTTACGAACTTAATGATTATATATATATATATTGACCAAGGTGTTCGATGCTAGTCTCTCATGGATATGACTGTTTAATTTGACGGAAACCGATACCTTCTGTTGGCCCATATAATGTTTAAAATAGTGTATGAATCTCGCTGGAAAATACGAATGTTTGTAACGAAAACTGATACCCCCAAATATGCCGTTAAAACTGGAATTTTCTCGTGCCTGAAAACGAATAAAATCACCATAAATCATATGTATACTGGATTGAGACGTTCGGGGGCTTAAATCGAAGCCGACTCGATGAACTTTAACCCTATGGAAAATCCTAATGATTCCTGTTCTGTAATCATGATGATAACTGGGTCGGAACACGACTCTGGACTGCAGTCCAGAGCGTTTCTGATTGGTGTGTTCTGTCTAAAATCCTGCGTCCCCGTATTTCCTGAAATCGCATGGTACGGAACTTTACAGTAGTTATAAGATATACCTGTTAGTGAAAGAAAACAAGTGGTCTCTTTCCGATTCTTCGCAGTTTGTTATCTTAAACTTATTTTAAAAAGGCAGAACGTAAAGCTGTTCAGAACACTTTCTGAAACGACATTTGAGATTGAACTGTGTATAACTTTCAACATACAGATGCGACTGAGGCTCCGTCTGTTGCGTTGAATACCTTATAGAAAACCCAAAATTTCATCTAACTGTGACCTCGCTAAATTCTGAGCCCAACTGGGCGCAATTCGTGTCGCGAAACAGACGTTCAGTTCTGAAATTGAAATTTCAGCCGCGAACACTTAAACTGAAACAGTTATATCTTGAAAACCGAAACTCCGATTGAACTGAAATAAATTTTGATGGATTCCTGACTGATTGTTCTATATATCTTACCTACATCATTTTTGCTGAATTCGTAACATATTAATCTGTGCAATTTATTTTAATTCATGACATGCATGCTAATTCATAACATACCGTGTTTATTGGTAGCATACAATACGTATATCATACCCTTGTCATTTACTCAGTGTTAGTGCATGTGGACATTGCATTATCGTGCGTGATAGATGTTGATTTAGGAGTGACGAGTACACCAATGGAAAGTGAACATTCATGACAGTGATTGATACAGTGGATAGTGATGAAACCGTGCCATTGGTATACTCGTACACAACTAGATCAATATCTTAAATAGTGTAACCTGGGGGAAAAGGGGAAATCAAAGTGGAAAGAGTATCGTATTTAGCGGGACCGTGTTTAGAGGATGATCATTCGAACTGTGATACTTATACGTGTAGGACAGGATCTAGCGATCCGGCTGACAGGGTTATGTCCCGGGCATGTGGGCCGTTGTCTCGGGTATGTACGAGACTCCTGTTAAACATGATCCTCCTTCCACTATGTGATTTCAAACATGACCTAGAGACCGATAGGGACACATAACATATTCTGCATCATATTGTGATATAGTGATTACTTGCATTATTCTCATACCAGTATCACCTCAATTACCTGTTTCATCTGATTTTAATAATATTATTATTTGTGTCGCTCTGACGACCTGAGTATGCATGCTCAGGTTCCGCGCGAGGACCAGCACCGGAGACGGATCTATCCTTTGAGTTCACGGAGATATAGTTGGTGTACCTACTTCATTTACTTTTTTTCCATAAAAGAGATTGTGAGATTGAACTTGGTTAGTTATCGTTTTTTATTATCTGCAATCTGTGAACAATGAAATTTAATGTAATAAATTAGTGATGTGATTCCTTTAATACTGTGCTTTATTACTGATTACCATGTAGTGCTAGAAGCCGAAGTGTGACTACGGCGGGACAATCCCTTGACCGTAGGAGCATGGCTGGCCTAGTCATACCTCGTATTCCGTATTTTGGGAAGCGGGGCGTGACATGGTTTAGTTGGTATCAGAGCCTGTGTTTAGTATCAAGGGATAACATTAACTAAACTGTATTACGTTATTCTTGTTTCACTACTCTTGATTTCTATCCTTGAATCTGAATCTATTCTTTTGAATCTTCCAGTGATATGACGTCCCCGAACGACCCCTCCTCGGACTCCAGCTCTCAGGACCGCACGGAAAGAATACTCAGTGCACTGACCACTCTCGCGGAAGCTCAGGAGAGGAAGACAGATTTGCTTACTGAAGGACTCAGGGCGATTACCGCCGCAGGAGGACCCTCCGCAATTATTACCGCCTCCGAGGGCGCTACTCCACCAGCTTATCAGACTAGGGCCGGTACCGTGTCAGACTTCCGACGGTTACACCCAGTTGCGTTCACAGGGCTAGCTGAACCACTTGAAGCTGAGCAATGGCTGGTAAACATGGAGAATTTATTGGCAGCCGCCAGAGTTCCAGAGGAAGACAGAGTGAATGTGATAAAGATACAATTAGAAGACGAGGCTCGTACATGGTGGTCGGTAGAAGAAAGCAGACTTGAAGAGCCGATTGAATGGAACAAGTTTAAGGAGTGCTTCTTAGATCACTATTTTCCTCCCACAGCCAAGGCAGAAATGGAAGAAAGGTTTATTCTTTTGAAGCAGAATGGACGCCCAGTGGACGTTTATGCGGCAGAGTTCAACCGTCTGAGCCGCTTTGCTCCATACATGGTCAAATCAGAAGTCACCAGGGCCAGGTGTTTCCTTCAGGGGTTAGATTTTGAGTTGCAGCAGCTGATTGCATCGTTAGATCTACAGACTTTCGCACAGGTACTCAACGCGGCGAGAGTTCAGGAGCAATTGATTAACAAGTTCAGGAGACCCCCGGTCGTTCCAGCACGTACCCACGTGCCTTCTCGAGGGGCCATACCGGTTCACAGAGCAGGAACGACTCAAATGAAGCGCCCATTCGTACCACAGCATCGCCCCCAGAGACAGGGCGTAACTTGCGGCTATTGCGGTAGGGGAGGACATACTCAGAAAGACTGTCGCCGTGCCAAGGGACAGTGCCTGATTTGCGGTTCCAGTCAACACAGGATTAACAGTTGTCCTGAGCGAGCAGAGATACAAGGAAGTTCTGGATCGTCACAGCAGAGGCCGCAGGAACAGAGACAACCATTTACAGGTCGCGGTCAGGGACGGGCTTTCACCTTGACCGCAGAGCAGGCAGAAGCGTCAGGAGATGTGGTTACAGGTACTCTACTCGTACATTCTTTGCCAGCTAGAGTACTGTTTGATTCAGGAGCATCGCATTGTTTCTTGTCTGAGCATTTCACAAATACACACTCAATACCACATGAACCACTAACCAAAGGATGGGAAATTCATACGGGTAATGGCATTATTATATCTAGTCGGGAATGTAGATTATGCCCGGTTGTAGTGTGTGGTAGGGAATTCTATGCGAATTTCCTCTTAATTGGGACAGGCAGTTACGACGCAATTCTCGGGATGGATTGGATGAACACTTTCCATGCAGTTATCGATTGTCGTGCAAAGAAGGTGATCTTCCGCATTCCCAATCACCCGGAGTTTGTTTTCGAGGGCGGAAGCGAATGTTTGGAACCAGCTAAGTACAGAGCAAAGCCTAAGGAACTGACAGCCATGGAGATTGATAAGAGCCCAGCCCCAGAAATTGTTCGGGACTTCCTAGACGTATTTCCTGAAGATCTACCAGGTCTACCACCTCCTCGAATCTTGGAGTTCTCAATCGATTTGATTCCAGGTACTACACCAGTATCCAGAGCCCCATACAGAACGGCACCGGTGGAATTGGCGGAATTGAAGAAGCAGGTTGAAGAACTATCGGAGAAAGGATTTATTCGACCAAGCGCTTCGCCGTGGGGTGCACCAGTTCTATTAGTAAAGAAGAAGGATGGATCGCTGCGAATGTGTATAGATTATCGGGAGCTGAACAAGGTCACGATAAAGAACAAGTACCCAATACCGCGCATTGATGACCTATTCGATCAGCTAAGTGGAGCCAAGGTTTTCTCGAAGTTGGACCTCCGTTCTGGATATCATCAAATCAGAGTAGCAGCCGAGGATGTATGCAAGACGGCTTTCAGAACCCGATACGGACATTACGAGTTCCTTGTGATGCCGTTCGGTGTTACCAATGCCCCAGCAATATTCATGGATTTAATGAACAGGGTGTTCGCAAAATACTTGGACACGTTTGTCGTTGTGTTTATCGACGACATACTTGTCTATTCGAAGACCCGGGAAGAACATGCTGAGCATTTGCGCACAGTACTGCAGGTTCTTAGGGAAGAGAAGTTGTACGCGAAGCTAAGCAAGTGTGAATTCTGGCTTAACAAGGTTCAGTTTTTAGGACATATTGTTTCGGGCGAAGGCATCTCGGTGGACCCGGCAAAGATAGAATCTGTCAAAGATTGGCCGACGCCAAAATCAGTAGCAGAGATCAGGAGCTTTCTGGGATTGGCAGGTTATTATCGAAGATTCGTCCAAGATTTCTCAAGGATCGCGGAACCATTGACGAAGCTGACACGGAAGGACGTGCCGTTTACATGGACAGAGGAGTGCACTCAGGCATTCGACACTCTGAAGCAGAAGTTAACCACAGCACCTATACTTACAGTACCAGATAATTCCGGTGGTATGGTGATACACAGTGATGCCTCGGGGAAAGGTTTAGGCTGTGTTTTGATGCAGCACGGCCGAGTGGTTGCTTACGCCTCTCGACAACTGAGAAACCACGAGAAGAACTACCCTACGCACGACTTGGAGTTAGCTGCAGTAGTTTTTGCCTTGAAGATTTGGAGGCACTATCTTTTAGGCGAGAAAGTGGAGGTTTACACGGATCATAAAAGTTTGAAATATGTATTCACTCAGAAGGAACTGAACATGAGGCAGCGCCGATGGCTAGAGCTAATGGCAGATTATGACTTGGACCTCCAGTATCACCCGGGGAAGGTCAATGTTGTACCAGACGCACTCAGTCGCAAACCAGCGGTCATGATGTTGACCGATCAGAGGAGTATTATTGAGGATTTCCAGAGACTTGAACTTGAGGTCATTACTCCGAACGCACTAAGTCAATTTTGGCAACTACAGGTGCAATCTTCCCTAGTGGATCGTATCAAGATTGCACAAGCGGATGATCCCCGATTGCAAAAATTCAGAGAACAAGTGGAAGCTGGATTGAGAACGGATTTGATTATACACGAAGATGGCTCTTTGAGATTCGGTAGCAGACTCTGCGTACCTAAAGGAGACGTACGAGAAGAAGTGTTGGCTGAAGCACACAGTTCAGCTTATTCTGTGCATCCAGGAGGTACAAAAATGTATCAGGACCTAAAGCAGCACTTTTGGTGGAACGGAATGAAGCGGGAAATTGCGAGGTTCGTATCCAGATGCTTGGTATGTCAGCAGGTGAAGGCGGAACATCAGAGAACAGCAGGATTATTACAACCCTTGCCGATACCTGAATGGAAGTGGGAGCACATTACTATGGATTTTGTGACGGCCTTACCACGGAGCCCTAGAGGCAATAATGCTATTTGGGTTATCGTTGATCGCCTCACTAAAGTTGCACACTTCCTACCTTTCCGAGTGGGACAGTCGACAGAATCACTGGCAGAAAGGTATATGCAGGAGATTGTGCGACTTCACGGTGTTCCAGTCAGCATTGTGTCAGACCGGGACACGAGATTCTTGTCCCACTTTTGGAAGAGCTTACAGGAGAGTTTGGGAACCCGCCTTAAATTCAGCACAGCTTATCACCCCCAGACGGATGGACAATCCGAGCGTACCATTCAAACACTCGAGGATATGTTGAGAGCCTGTATGTTGGACTTTCAGGGTTCCTGGGAGGACCATCTGCACCTAGTCGAGTTCTCTTACAACAATAGTTATCAGGCTAGTATTCAGATGGCTCCTTTTGAAGCACTATATGGGCGGAAGTGTCGATCCCCAATATGTTGGGATGATGTGGGAGAACGAAGATTACTGGGCCCCGAACTCATTGTTCAGACAGTTGACAAGGTTCAAATGATCAGGCAGCGTATTAAGACGGCTCAGGATCGACAAAAGAGTTGGGCAGATACCAGCAGAAGGGCACTAGAATTCGAAGTTGGAGATCATGTATTTTTGAAGATTTCCCCTACACGTGGAGTTATCAGATTCGGAAGTCGGGGAAAACTTAGCCCCCGTTTTATCGGACCTTTTGAGGTGCTAGAGCGAGTAGGAGAGGTGGCCTATCGACTTGCCTTGCCTCCATCGCTAGCTGGTGTGCACAATACCTTCCACGTGTCACAGTTGCGGCGTTATGTCCGGGATGAGAGTCATGTCCTGGACCATTCAGAGCTAGTTTTGGGAACCGATCTGTCTTACAAGGAGCAGCCTACTACCATCCTCGACCGTAGAGAGAAAGTACTGAAGAATAAGGTCATTCCATTAGTCCGAGTGTCTTGGGGCGGTCGTTCCCCAGGAGAATCCACCTGGGAGCGGGAGGAAGACATCCGTGATTGTTATCCACATCTTTTTGTTTAGTACATTGTACTCTTGTATATTTGTTAAATTTCGAGGACGAAATTTTTGTTAAGGGGGGGTATGATGTAAATCCCCGTTCTCCATCTACAAGAATTTTCTCTGTATTTTCCAAATTCCTGAGATTAACCTTGCCTCGTATTTATTCTGTAGAAGGTGGTTGCTTGAATCCCAAAGTTTATATTTTTCCTTAACCCTAAAAGCCTAAACCCAGGATTTAAATTAAAGCCAGAGTAAATCGAAACCAAAATTTTATCAATAAAATCCTAACCAATTATTTAAAACCCTAAGTTTTATTCAGCCCATTCATGTTTTACTTTAAAGGAAATTTCTTTTTATATAGCCCATTCCCTCACTCAGCCCACTCTTGTTTTTTTATAATAAACCCTTTAAAATTCAGCCCCCGGCCCGCTGCCCACCAGCCCACTCCTTGGGAATTAATTGTTTTTATATTTTTAACCGGCCCGTTTCTTTCTGAAGCCCACGAGATTTTTTTAAAGGAAAAGGAATTCTTTAGCCGGCCCACTCCCGTTAACCCAAGCCCGTTTTTCCCCCTTCACTGTTCTTCTTCCCTCTTCAAATGAATTCCCAACGGCTACACCCACGTAACGCGCGCGAGACCCGCCTCCTCCGCCGTCGCCCACGCCCTCGCCCTGCCGTTGCCCCCACGTGGTCAATCTCGTCGCCCTCATCTCTCTTACTCACCAACTCCATCACAAAACAAATTCCTCACCTCTCTCCTCTATTTTCACCGAGCCACAAATCTCCCATAACCCACTGCCACCTCCACCCACGACGACGACGAACTTCCTCCGGTCCCCCTCTGCATCACCTCACGTTTCCTCCACCAACTCCCTCCTTCTACAACTCCACATTCGTCAGCCCGAGCCCCTGCCAAGCAACCCCCTGCACAGAAACCCATTTTTACCGACGAGCTCGAATCACCCCTGCACGCCTCCTCGACGCCGGCAACCCACGACGTCGTCGACCCCCACCTCTTCAGCCGCATCACCCTTGCCACAATTCCCAAGCCCCACTGATTAATCCTCCCCTCCAAAAACACACTAAACCCAAGATCACCAAACCCACTTCCAAACTTTGCACTGTTGCACTTCGCCGGAGCGACCGCCGCTTACGTCGTCGATCACAGCGCAACCGGGAGACCAACAGAGCATCGACTGCAGTTTCACACGCACAAGACAACTCCGAACAATCCCTACGCGAGATCCACATCTAGATCGAGGCTTGCGGGAATCCGGTACGTGACGTATACCGCGCGTTCGCGACGACACTGTTGCCGTACGATCCCGAGGCGTTCTCCAGGCAAGTGTTTACTTGCTTCATGCTATTATAGTCGTGTTACACACCTAGATCACATAGTTTACGAACTTAATGATTATATATATATATATTGACCAAGGTGTTCGATGCTAGTCTCTCATGGATATGACTGTTTAATTTGACGGAAACCGATACCTTCTGTTGGCCCATATAATGTTTAAAATAGTGTATGAATCTCGCTGGAAAATACGAATGTTTGTAACGAAAACTGATACCCCCAAATATGCCGTTAAAACTGGAATTTTCTCGTGCCTGAAAACGAATAAAATCACCATAAATCATATGTATACTGGATTGAGACGTTCGAGGGCTTAAATCGAAGCCGACTCGATGAACTTTAACCCTATGGAAAATCCTAATGATTCCTGTTCTGTAATCATGATGATAACTGGGTCGGAACACGACTCTGGACTGCAGTCCAGAGCGTTTCTGATTGGTGTGTTCTGTCTAAAATCCTGCGTCCCCGTATTTCCTGAAATCGCATGGTACGGAACTTTACAGTAGTTATAAGATATACCTGTTAGTGAAAGAAAACAAGTGGTCTCTTTCCAATTCTTCGCAGTTTGTTATCTTAAACTTATTTTAAAAAGGCAGAACGTAAAGCTGTTCAGAACACTTTCTGAAACGACATTTGAGATTGAACTGTGTATAACTTTCAACGTACAGATGCGACTGAGGCTTCGTCTGTTGCGTTGAATACCTTATAGAAAACCCAAAATTTCATCTAACTGTGACCTCGCTAAATTCTGAGCCCAACTGGGCGCAATTCGTGTCGCGAAACAGACGTTCAGTTCTGAAATTGAAATTTCAGCCGCGAACACTTAAACTGAAACAGTTATATCTTGAAAAACGAAACTCCGATTGAACTGAAATAAATTTTGATGGATTCCTGACTGATTGTTCTATATATCTTACCTACATCATTTTTGCTGAATTCGTAACATATTAATCTGTGCAATTTATTTTAATTCATGACATGCATGCTAATTCATAACATACCGTGTTTATTGGTAGCATACAATACGTATATCATACCCTTGTCATTTACTCAGTGTTAGTGCATGTGGACATTGCATTATCGTGCGTGATAGATGTTGATTTAGGAGTGACGAGTACACCAATGGAAAGTGAACATTCGTGACAGTGATTGATACAGTGGATAGTGATGAAACCGTGCCATTGGTATACTCGTACACAACTAGATCAATATCTTAAATAGTGTAACCTGGGGGAAAAGGGGAAATCAAAGTGGAAAGAGTATCGTATTTAGCGGGACCGTGTTTAGAGGATGATCATTCGAACTGTGATACTTATACGTGTAGGACAGGATCTAGCGATCCGGCTGACAGGGTTATGTCCCGGGCATGTGGGCCGTTGTCTCGGGTATGTACGAGACTCCTGTTAAACATGATCCTCCTTCCACTATGTGATTTCAAACATGACCTAGAGACCGATAGGGACACATAACATATTCTGCATCATATTGTGATATAGTGATTACTTGCATTATTCTCATACCAGTATCACCTCAATTACCTGTTTCATCTGATTTTAATAATATTATTATTTGTGTCGCTCTGACGACCTGAGTATGCATGCTCAGGTTCCGCGCGAGGACCAGCACCGGAGACGGATCTATCCTTTGAGTTCACGGAGATATAGTTGGTGTACCTACTTCATTTACTTTTTTCCATAAAAGAGATTGTGAGATTGAACTTGGTTAGTTATCGTTTTTTATTATCTGCAATCTGTGAACAATGAAATTTAATGTAATAAATTAGTGATGTGATTCCTTTAATACTGTGCTTTATTACTGATTACCATGTAGTGCTAGAAGCCGAAGTGTGACTACGGCGGGACGATCCCTTGACCGTAGGAGCATGGCTGGCCTAGTCATACCTCGTATTCCGTATTTTGGGAAGCGGGGCGTGACAAATACCAACAGGGCAAGTTCGCGCTGCCCAAAAAATGGAAGGTGAACCCACCACGACCACATGCTCCGAAAAAGATGGACATGCCGGGGGCATCGTGCTCTTTCATAGAGAAAGCCCCATGGACCAAAAAGGCCGTAAACTAGAAACTCGCCTCAAATATGGCAACGATAGACCGAAACGTCGTTAAACTATCGATGGACTACTATGTCCTAAAACTGGCTGTAGACCGAAACGTCGTTAAACTAACGATGGACCACTATGTCCTAAAACTGGCGTTGGACCGAAATGTCCCTAAACTAACGACGGACCGCAATGTCCTAAAACTTGCAAATGACCGAAACGTCATTAAACTACTATCAACCCGCGGCATCCTCAGGCTGGTGTGGTAAACAAAAACAAAAAACAAAAAAAACGGTATGTCCATAAGCAAAATGGGCACGGATGAAAACCCGAAAGGGCTCCGTGAGTAAAAATAGCAGGGCTACCGGCGAGTGTTTGTGAAAACCCGAAAGGGCGCAACCTCGTTAGAAAAAAGAATAAAAAAAAGAGGAAAACGGTATGTCCATAAGCAAAATGAGCACAGATGAAAACCCGAAAGGGCTCCGTGAGTAAAAACAGCAGGGCTACCGGCGAGTGTTTGTGAAAACCCGAAAGGGAGAAACCTTGTTAAAAGACACTTACAGGGTCCTCTCGACCTTGTAAGGAGAAATCACCCGCGTTAGATCCTTACGACTCACAAGGGAGCAACACACTTAGGGATCCTCACGATTCCTAAGGAGAATTACACTTGCGAGATCCTCACGACTCGTAAGGAGAATTCTCTTATGGGACCCTCACGGCTCATAAGATTTGAAAGTCTTAAGTTACAGAAACCTTAACCTGTTCTTAAGCAACCCCCACAACCTTTTTTCCCTACAAGTGGCTCAATACTGACCCTTGTATACAATCCACGGGCACGAATAAACATTTCCCTAACCAAGTCCCATCCGTGACTGGGGATATGTTCGTACGGTGAACAACCCTTGTAAGTCCTCTCGACTTATAAGGAGAAACCACTCTTGTAAGATCCTTACGACTTATAAGAGAACACACGCTTAGGAACCCTCACGATTCCTAAGAAGAAAATGCACCTACGAGATCCTCACGAATCATAGGGAGAAATACCTTTATGAGACCCTTACGGCTCATGAAGTCAAAAGCCTTAGTCGATGGGATCCTAACCCTGTTCGCTAAGTGTTCATACCAGAATATTGCATTTTATACCACCCATTCTTACGCTCGTATGTTTATAGGTAGGTGCTTTTGATCAGTGTTTGTTACATATTTACAGAGTACAGGTTTCCAGTACAAATATTACAAATCAAGACAAAATTTCCACAGTTACGCCAAATACAGAACATCTGTTGACAGCAGATAAAAGCCGGCTTCCGGTCATCCGTATCCGTCCAGTGCCGCTTACCTGTTCCAGAGACAAGACATATGACAGTGGTCATTCGTGTCTCGGACAAGCACAGAGCACGAGGGGGGCAGCACGAGAATCAATGGGTGCGCGGAGCTCGAGGGAGAGAGAAGTCAAAAGTGAAAAAGATAATGCAATCTTGGACTAAGAAATCTGAAGATATTCTGGAAGACTTTGTACATTATAGAGTTGACAAACACAAGGAAACATCCAACCAGGAACCCACAAAAAACTACATGGCCCAACTCCTTATAATGGCCGCGGAACCGCGTCCTAAGCATGCTTAGGCCGCGGAACCGCGGCCGTATAGTGCCGTCAGGTTGTCGTGTTTCAGGGGCATTTTGGTCATTCTATTTGGGGGCAGATTCTTGCCCTAGGGTTTCTGTAAACTGCTTATAAATACTCCAGAACTGAGCTAAGTCAAGGGGTTCATTCTTTGTTCTTCTTTTTGTTAGGATTTAGTCTTTTTCTTTTTCTACTTCATCTTTTCTCCATGAAAATTGTAGTGAGAGCTTTTTGAGTGGAAGATCAATGAAGATGAGGGCTTTTGTATCATTCTCTTTTGTTTAACTTCCCCTTGAGATTCTTGCTTTCTCTTGATCTTTCAACCTCTTCATTGAGCTTGAAAGGTTAAGAGTTTGTTATTGATCTCAAGGGTCGTATTTTCTTATGGAATTAGTGCTTCATTTCACATGCGTTCTTTACCCTTCTCTTGATCTTGCAACCTCTTGATTGAGCTTGCAAGTTTAAGGGTTGGCTATTGATCCCATGCTTGTCTTGAGTTCTATGTTCTTGTAATTACTTTCTTGTTCTTTTTATTGCTTATTTATTACTTGCTTTTTATTACCTTGCTTTACTTTCTTGCAATTTATATTCATGCACTTAATTACTTGTAATCTTTTCTTTTCTTTGTTCTTTTCTTTTGCTCTTTTTGATTTGTTTTGTGAATGGTTGTAATTATCATTGTTAAGAATAAATACGGTATTGTAAGTTAAGACTTTCTTTTCTCATTTCCTTTTCCCGTTATTTTCCATTGAACTCCGCCCAAACCATACGCAAGCGCTCCGTTAGGCACCCTACCCTAACAAAGTAACGGTGATTCCTAACCGCGACCGGTTGCGTTCGGTTTGGCCGGAGGCGAAAGCAAGAGACAAGAACGGAAGGACAAGGGTAAATAAGCCGTATTCCACGAATACCGCGCTTAAATCCCCTAATCCACGTTGTTGCCAATTGCTCTAGCTTCAATTGGTCAAGACTCGGCTCAAAGGTTTGGAGTACGGATTTCTTTAGCTTACAATCTCATATCTTCTTCTTAACAACTTCATACTTGCAAATAATACACATAGGTTAGATTGAACAAACTCATACAAATTCTTTATTGACTCGTCTAAGACAAGAACGGACATACAACCATCTCCCTGTGGATCGACCCGTGCTCTACCGGCTAGCTGCATAGCGACACCGTCCTGATCGCGGTTATACTTTAGAACTTTGAACATCCGACACGCTTTTGGCGTGCGATCAAATGGCGCCGTTGCCGAGGAGACGGTAGCGTATTTTCTTTCTTGTTATTCGGGTTAATATTCTTTTTGTATATATTTATAAAAAAAAAAAATTTTTTTTTTGATCATTTTTGTGGGCAAGAGTGCAGATTTTTGCGGATTTGCAAACTGCGATTGTGGGGAGCAAAGTGTACGTTCAAGGTTAAGTTGATTACGAAGTACAGTGCCAAAGATCCGGGAAGTTTGACCCTCGCAAGCGAACTTTTCAAGCTTACCGGAATTGATTCAACAGGGGTTTCCTAACCCAAAAACTTAACGGTACGTATTTATTAAACACCTTCTTCTCAAATCCGACGCATCCAATATTCTATTCTTTACAGGATTCTTTGCAAGTTCGCTAGCAAACGCTAAAAATTGACTAACCCGTATTTGTTGCAGTGCCGCGCTTAAACTAAAAAACGATTGTTTGATTATTTATAGAATTTTTATTGAATTGCGCATTGCATACATTAATACGGACTTAAGGGCAAGCGAACCCCACAACATACGGTAAAGGATTTCATCACCTTTTCCGTGGCCCACAAATCACGAACTTGAGCATAACGTTTACCCGCACAAAATTTAAAAGAAACTAGACTTTAAGCCTTAAGGACTTCGCGCTCATTAGGAGAAGTTAACCGTGTTTAGAACCTCGCTTAACGGTATATTGTTTACGGGGTGTCTAGAAAAGTGTTAACGGCGAAACCGCCAAAAGAGAAAGGGTTATTTAATTAAGGAACTTCGCGAAAGCGTTGGAAAACCTCCCCTTATCTCTGCACTTACCTGGCCTCGTGATCAGTGTATCTTGAGCCCGTTTCTCGACACAGTTTTACTTCGACAATCAAGTTCTGGAGCAGGTCTAGTTGACCTAGGTGAACCCTAGAACGATTAGGTGTGTGGTATTTTTGTGTCGTGGTTCTTTTTGTGTGTATATTTCATTCTTTTGTTAATATCTAACTAACAAAAACCAAAAAAAAAAAAATTAAAAAAAAATCACATTCTTTTTCCCCTCCTTTTCTCTTCCTTTCTTTCTTTCTCTTTTCATATCATGGGTACCCCACCTCGAAAAACTCTTGCCGAACTTTGGTACCCACAACCAGACATTACTTCTTACGGTTCTTGCTTTGGCCGAACTTCGAACGATCCATCCATACCAAAAATTTCATTGAGAGATCGGATAGACGCGTCTAGGACAAACAATTTGACTCCGCAATCCACTTCGTATCAACCATTTCAAACACTCACCCCTTCTTACGTTGATACCCTTTCTTCGAGTCATGTTGCAACTCCAAGACCTATGTCTATTGCAGAACGTATTGAACAATCTCGTAGCCGATCTTTCACTCCTGTCACCACTTCAAATTCTTGGGATCAACAAATTCATTCACCTTCTTATCCAAATGTTGATCCTACCCCTGTCCAACCATTCAATTCCTACTAGTCCTACCCAACTTTTGCACCTTCCCTAGACATTGCTTCTACACAGCCATTTGGGAATTTTCAGTATCCATACAACTTTGAATCTTTTACTGAAACCCCTTCACAACCTATGTCTAGTCTGGAACAGTCGTTGGAAGACTTTAGGGTAGCGTCAAGCCAACAAATGATGGATTTGAATGCGTCCATGGCCGCCCTCATACAACCTAGTGACCCGGTAGCTAGTTTTCAACTAGCTCCAAATTTTTCAATGTATGAAGAGGCGGTAGGACAGGCTGAGAATTTGAGTGGAGAGAGTGAGATGTACCCCCTTCCGAATCAAGCCTACCCAATTCATCTTGACTCCCACAACTCCGGTTTTGAATGTCTATCTAGTGTTCCAACCGATTCATTAATTACAGATAGAACAGATAATGAGTTGTGTGACTTCGTAGTGTTTGATTTACCTGATTGTGAAGGGTCCCTTCCAAGTGAAACCAATCCCAATCCTTTTGACATCTACACCTCCATCTTAGAACCAAAATCGATTGAAATCCATGCTTTTGATGAGGTGTCTGAGAATATTGATTTTCACTTGATTCAGGATATTGACGCTGGGAATATTTTGGATGATGAACCCATAGATTTGGCTGAGTTTGTCTCTTCAAATTATCATCTCGAGTCATTAAATGTTTTTCCCGAACCCTATATGCGTCTTGATTTTAAAGATAAATGCATGGATGAGATAAATTTTGAGGAGAATATTGAGGATGGTACTGAGGATGAAACAGTTTTAATTGATGAGTCGGATTTTCCAATTCATCCTGTCCCTGTCATTGACTGTGTACACCCTCATGAACCCTTAACCGATACCCTTCCTCGATCACTTCCTTCCATCCTTTCCATCGTTCCGACCTTGCAAGAACCTGTCTCACTTTCATTTTATATGTCTGGTTTACCAAGTTCGGCGTACCCATGGTTTCTTACGAATCTTGAGGGATTCGACCCAATTTCTCGACGAGTAAATATATTAGCACAATCACTTTTCACACATCGGTCATCACAAATTGTGCTAATCTATTTACTCCATTTGCACCCTCAAGTTCGTATTCCACTTCTTTTTCCCTTCCGCCATTCTTCTTCCTCTTATATACCGAGACCGTATCCCGCTTCTCTCCGCATATGGTCTCGCGTATTCTCCATCTCTTCTCTCTACGCCTTCTTTCACCAACCACTGCTTTATCACGATAAGATCTTTGAATGGTTGGTGCTCACCTTTGGCCTGTGTAAGGCCTTGTATAAATTGACACTGTTCTTTCCCCCCTAATCTTGAACTTCATCGCTTAACAGTGGAAACACTGTTTCACTTAAGTTTGGGGGGGACACTTTTTTTTGTATATATTTTTTGTTTTCCTTTTTTTTTGTATATAATTTGTTTTTAGGGAGCGCCGGCAATTTTGACCCTCTTGGTATAGCATGACAATGAGGGCACTGTCAAGTTTAAGTTTGGGGGTGTGCTCGGTAAGTTTTCCTCCTTCGCATTCATTTGTATATTTTGCATTTGCATACCTTATTAAAAACCCACAAAAATTGAAAATTTTCCAAAAAATATAAAAACTTTGTCGTCAAGTTAGCTAATAGGGTAACTTAGATCTTTATTCCGAAAGATTAGTTGATATGATAGAAATAACTAAATTCTAGGCTTAGGAATTGAAAACCCTAAAAATAACCCTCATTCTGTTTAAACTTGGTAAGTATACGTCCTTACAGTTTTTTTGAGAAATAAGTAATCTTGAGTTCAGTTCTTTAGTTAAGTCAAGATGAAGGGAAAGTATTGATGTTCTACTGAAGGATAAGTCTGAAAAATAGTTTCTTCTCTTGAGTTCAAATTTAGAAAGTATATACCCTACAAACTGCACCTACACGTACCTTGAAACTTGGGATAGTAGAGGATACCTAGAAATACTCTTGCCTGAAAGCCTAGTATGAAAGAAAAAACGGTATTTAAAGCTAAACACTAAAAGAGCATATTGAAAAATATATCCGGTCTTGAAAAAGAAAAAGAAAAAGAAAAAGAAAAAATAGAATAAAGTCAAGACCTGGAAACTGCTATTTACGCTTTAACCTCACACATTCAGTAATCGGCTGTTAGTGCCTCAAGAAGCATTAATAGTCGCATGAAAGGTGTGTGAGCAAAACCGTCCATCCTTAATGAAAAGAAGTAGTATTAAGTATTAGGGCAAGGGTATTATAGCTTGAATTGAATTCTTGAGTGTAGGGGTGCAAATATATACACACGTAGGGGTATACAATCGATGCTTGAATAAAAGATAGAAATAAAGAATAAGACTTGTGTTTTCTGTAAAGTTGATAAAAATCCCTGATTTGAGGCCGCACTTTAGAAGGAAAACTCAGGAGAACCAACATCTTTCTAAACTTTTTGGAACGTATAGGACCTAAGGTTAAATAGATAGGAGGTGTGAAAAATAAGGGTTGGATATTTCTAACTTAGGATGATAGAATTTCTAACGTAAATACTGAACTGTAGGAGTAGAATCAATGTTAACTTATGACACTAGCTTGACAGGATTTTGTGGGTAGTATCCGCTGAAAACCCTCAGGAGACAACACTCCTCCTACTAGGGACACCTAGAGGTTTAACGGCTTGTTGCACATGCTCAGTGCAATCGCGTTCCCTGCGAAAGTGCGGTTAGGATTTTATTTTTGTGAATAATTGGTTTTGCTCGGGACGAGCAAAAGTTAAGTTTGGGGGTATTTGTTCATACCAGAATATTGCATTTTATACCACCCATTCTTACGCTCGTATGTTTATAGGTAGGTGCTTTTGATCAGTGTTTGTTACATATTTACAGAGTACAGGTTTCCAGTACAAATATTGCAAATCAAGACAAAATCTCCACAGTTACGCCAAATACAGAACATCTGTTGACAGCAGATAAAAGCCGGCTTCCGGTCATCCGTATCCGTCCAGTGCCGCTTACCTGTTCCAGAGACAAGACATATGACAGTGGTCATTCGTGTCTCGGACAAGCACAGAGCATGAGGGGGGCAGCACGAGAATCAATGGGTGCGCGGAGCTCGAGGGAGAGAGAAGTCAAAAGTGAAAAAGATAATGCAATCTTGGACTAAGAAATCTGAAGATATTCTGGAAGACTTTGTACATTATAGAGTTGACAAACACAAGGAAACATCCAACCAGGAACCCACAAAAAACCACATGGCCCAACTCCTTATAATGGCCGCGGAACCGCGGCCTAAGCATGCTTAGGCCACGGAACCGCGGCCGTATAGTGCCGTCAGGTTGTCGTGTTTCAGGGGCTTTTTGGTCATTCTATTTGGGGGCAGATTCTTGCTCTAGGGTTTCTGTAAACTGCCTATAAATACTCCAGAACTGAGCTAAGCCAAGGGGTTCATTCTTTGTTCTTCTTTTTGTTAGGATTTAGTCTTTTTCTTCTTCTTCTTCATCTTTTCTCCATGAAAATTGTAGTGAGAGCTTTTTGAGTGGAAGATCAATGAAGATGAGGGCTTTTGTATCATTCTCTTTTGTTTAACTTCCCCTTGAGATTCTTGCTTTCTCTTGATCTTTCAACCTCTTCATTGAGCTTGAAAGGTTAAGAGTTTATTATTGATCTCAAGGGTCGTATTTTCTTATGGAATTAGTGCTTCATTTCACATGCGTTCTTTACCCTTCTCTTGATCTTGCAACCTCTTGATTGAGCTTGCAAGTTTAAGGGTTGGCTATTGATCCCATGCTTTTCTTGAGTTCTATGTTCTTGTAATTACTTTCTTGTTCTTTTTATTGCTTATTTATTACTTGCTTTTTATTACCTTGCTTTACTTTCTTGCAATTTATATTCATGCACTTAATTACTTGTAATCTTTTCTTTTCTTTGTTCTTTTCTTTTGCTCTTTTTAATTTGTTTTGTGAATGGTTGTAATTATCATTGTTAAGAATAAATAAGGTATTGTAAGTTAAGACTTTCTTTTCTCATTTTCTTTTCCCGTTATTTTCCATTGAACTCCGCCCAAACCATACGCAAGCACTCCGTTAGGCACCCTACCCTAACAAGGTAACGGTGATTCCTAACCGCGACCGGTTGCGTTCGGTTTGGCCGGAGGCGAAAGCAAGAGACAAGAACGGAAGGACAAGGGTAAATAAGCCGTATTCCACGAATACCGCGCTTAAATCCCCTAATCCACGTTGTTTCCAATTGCTCTAGCTTCAATTGGTCAAGACTCGGCTCAAAGGTTTGGAGTACGGATTTCTTTAGCTTACAATCTCGTATCTTCTTCTTAACAACTTCATACTTGCAAATAATACACATAGGTTAGATTGAACAAACTCATACAAATTCTTTATTGACTCGTCTAAGACAAGAACGGACATACAACTATCTCCCTGTGGATCGACCCGTGCTCAACCGGCTAGCTGCATAGCGACACCGTCCGTATCGCGGTTATACTTTAGAAATTTGAACATCCGACACGCTTTTGGCGTGCGATCACTAAGCTACCTTTGCTCGACATCGACAAAGGCAAATGATGATTCGCTCCTGGTAATATCCCAGTGGTAGCGATGCTGATGCCTAAAACGGTATCAAATTCCAAGTCCTTTTACGGCAAATGATAATTCGCTCCTGGAAAATATTCCAGCCGTAGCGATGCTGATGCTAAGATTGGTATCAGATCCCAAATCCCCTACTCGCGAGAAAAAATCAACGAGCCAAAAAAATAGACCGAAACGTCGTTAAACTAACGACGGACCACTATGTCCTAAAACTGGCTGATGACCGAAACGTCGTTAAACTACTACCAACTCGCGGCATCTTCAGGCTGACGTGGTAAAAAAAAAACAAAATAAACGGTATGTCAATAAGCAAAATGGGCACGGATGAAAACCCGAGAGGGCTCCGTGAGTAAAAACAGCAGGACTGCCGACGAGCTTGTGAAAACCCGGATGGGTGCAATCTCGACAAAAAAAAAGGTATGTCCATAAGCAAGATGGGCAGGGATGAAAACCTGAAAGGGCTCCGTGAGTAAAAACAGCAGGGCTACCGGCGAGTCTTGTGAAAACCCGAAAGGGCGCAACCTCGTTAAAAGACACTTACAAGGTCCTTTCGACCTTGTAAGGAGAAATCACCTGCGTGGGATCCTTACGACTCACAAGGGAGCAACACACTTAGGAATCCTCACGATTCCTAAGGAGAAATTATACTTGCGAGATCCTCACGACTCGTAAGGAGAACTCTCTTATGGGACCCTCACGGCTCTTAAGATTTGAAAGTCTTAAGTTACAGAGACCTGAACCTGTTCTTAAGCAACCCCCCCACAACCTTCGATATTGCCCTACAAGCGGCTCATACCGACCCTTGTATACAATCCACGGGTGCGAATAAACATTTCCCCCAGCAAAGTCCCACTCGTGACTAGGGATATTTCTATATGGTGAACAACCCTTATAAGTCCTCTCGACTTATAAGGAGAAAACCCTTTTGTATGATCATTACGACTTACAGGGGAACATACACTTAGGAATCCCCACGATTCCTAAGGAGAAAACACACCTACGAGATCCTCACGACTTGTAGGGAGAAATACCATTGTGAGACCGTTACGGCTCATGAAATCAAAAGCCTTAGTCGACAGGATCCTAACCCTGCTTGCTAAGCCACCTTTGTTCGACATCGACAGAGACAAATGATGATTTGCTCCTGGCAATATCTCAGTTGCAGCGATACTGATGCCTAAATCGGTATCAAATTCCAAGTCCTTTCATGGCAAATGATGATTCGCTCCTGGCAATATTCCAGTCGCAGCGATGCTGATGTTAAGATTGGCATCAGATTCCAAGTTCCACATTCGTGAAAAAAAATCAGCGAGCCAAAAAAAATGCATATGAAATAGCCGAAATGATGGGGCAACTTGCAAAAAAATCAGCAAGTAAAAATGTATGCATACAAAAACAGCCGAAATGATTGGGCAACTCGCAATAAAAAGCAACGAGTAAAAAAAAATAGCCGAAATGATTGGGCACCGCGAAAAATAGCCGAAATGATTGGGCAATCGCGACCTTCGCGATATAAAAGCTGAAATGATAGAGCATCGCGGAAATAAAATAATAATATAAAAAAAAATGAATGAAACTTTTGCCCTACAGGTGAGATCACATCGATCCCTGTATACAATCCAGGGGCACAGATAAAGTGGGAACCATACCTTCCCAACAGGCTCCATCAGAAAGCGATGCCAAATTCCTAGCTTCAGGGTCTTAACGGCAAGTCATATAAAGCCTGAAAGACAATTGGAGATCATCCTGCACCAGTGCGGAGTGGTCACCACCTCGACGTTCGTCTCAACACAGCAGACGCAACACTACCAAAAGGAGCCACGGCAAAATCCATAGTTCCAAACCTCGACGGTTCACCAGCAACCTAGAGACAACCACGACATTCGTCTCGATATAGCAGATGCAATGCCAGCAAACGAAGCGAAGGCCAAATTCCTAGATTCAAGGTCTTAACGGCAAGTCATATAAAGCCTGAAAGACAATTAGAGATCATCCCGCATCAGTGCGGAGTGGTCACCACCTCGACGTTCGTCTCGACACAGCAGACGCGACATCACCAAAAGGAGCCACGGCAAAATCCCTAGTTCCAGACCTCGACGGTTCACCAGCAACCTAGAGACAACCGCGACATTCGTCTCGATACAGTAGACGCGATGCCAGCAAATGAAGCAAAGGCCAAATTCCTAGCTTCATGCGTCTTAACGGCAAGTCATATATAGCCTGAAAGACAATTGGAGATCATCCCGCACCAGTGCGGAGTGGTCACCAGCTCGACGTTCGTCTCGACACAGCAGACGCGACATCACCAAAAGGAGCCACGGCAAAATCCCTAGTTCCAAACCTCGACGGTTCACCAGCAACCTAGAGACAACCGCGACATTCGTCTCGATACAGCAGACGCAGTGCCAGCAAATGAAGCGAAGGCCAAATTCCTAGCTTCAGGGTCTTAACAGAAAGTCATATAAAGCCTGAAAGACAATCGGAGATCATCTCGAACCAGTGCGGAGTGGTCACCACCTCGACGTTCGTTTCGATACAGCAGACGCAACATCACCAAAAGAAGCCACGACAAAATCCCTAGTTCCAAACCTCGACGGTTCACTAGCAACCTAGAGACAACCACGACATTCTTCTCGATACAGAGGACGCGATGCCAGAAAACAAAGCAAAGGCCAAATTCCTAGCTTCAGGGTCTTAAAGACAAGTCATATAAAGCCTGAAAGACAATCGGAGATCATCTCGAACCAGTGCGGAGTGGTCACCACCTCGATGTTCATCTCAATACAGCAGACGCAACATTACCAAAAGGAGCCACGGCAAAATCCCCAGTTCCAAACCTCGACTGTTCACCAGCAACCTAAAGACAACCATGACATTCGTCTCGATACAGAGGACGCAATGCCAGCAAACGAAGCAAAGGCCAAATTCCTAGCTTCAGGGTCTTAACGACAAGTCATATAAAGCCTGAAAGACTATCGGAGATCATCCCACACCAGCGCGGAATGGTTATGACTCATCGGGGCTCTCTAAAATGAGCCTAACCTCAAGTAAAAAGCGGCATGGAAAAATTCTTAACGCTTGCTCTTCCGACGGTCAAACTGCCTAGGAGGATTGCTTGAAGACGTCTTGTCCAGCCCCCGAAGGGATCAGAGACACGACATGTCGCAAGGCTACTCGAACAACAAGATTGCCTATCGAGGGATACATCAGCCAACGCGACGGTATGACGGGCAAAACCCTAGTACCACAGACCCTAACGGACCTTTGTCGTAGAGAGCAGAGGTTAACTGTGACGTTAGGATATTCTTGCGAGAAATACTCGATTCGTCTCGACTCGCGAGGAAATTAGTGTCTTTGCGAGAAATGCTCGATTCTTCTCGACTCGTGAGGAAAAGCCTTAGGCAGCGGGGATTAAAAAACCTGTTTCCTAAGCACTGGGGCCCTGCAAGGCGATCCAAAACGGTCTCTTGCATACTATCTACGGGTCACACTCTCCAAAGTCGAATCTCGACAAGGAGGGAAACAACCGCTTACGGGTCCTCTCGACTCGTAAGAGGGAAAATTCTCTTATAAGATCCTTACGACTTATGAGAGAAAACACACTTAGGTATCCTCACGACTCCTAAGGAGAAAAGACACCTACGAGATCCTCACGACTCGTAGGGAGAAAAGTCTTTATGAGACCCTCACGACTCATAAAGTTGAAAAGTCTTAGGTGGCAGATCCTAACCCTGTCTCCTAAGCCACCACCGCCCTACAAAGAGGTTAAGATGGACCATCTATGAGCCACACTTGCCAAAGCTACATGCCACTGAAATGGAGAACTTACTCATGAGCGTATAAACTACTTCACGCCAGAGTAAGACATAAAGAAATAGAAGGGTGCGGCTCATGGAGTTGAGAGTTTGGAACTATATCTCTTAAGAGTCGAGATTTGAGTCAATGATAAATGACGACGTTTGTGTCCGCTCGTTATCTTCTCAGATCAAGATTCTGAAAGTTATATACCAACCCGAAACTGGTCATACGCTATGCATAACTCTGCACTACTTCACCCACGTACATACTTACGTGGGCAAAATAGTGGGGGGCATTTGTTCCCGTCAAAATTTTCTGCGCAGAAGAGTCCAAGGTATCAAATGGCAACGATACGCTTAAGGAAATGCGAACCAGTATCTTCCGGCCTGTATTTTGATAAACTCCCGAAGGATAAACAGATAAATTCTGATGATATTGGAAGCATCTCGAAAAACCCTTCGATTTGATATATTATGGGCTTCATAATTTATCCGGGATCAAAAGTTATGAGCAAATATGCTTTGCACTGTTCCCTGATTAAAAAATCAGGAATTACCTCAATGAGGTATCACGTGCTCACACGTGATCAATGGTCACGTGTTGACACGTGATAGTTAAAACATGAATAAAATCAGATGGCTGAAGAAAGACCCAATTGGGGGTCACGTGCTCACACGTGACCAATGGTCACGTGTTGACACGTGATAGTTAAAACAGAAATAATAACAAACGGCTGAAGGAAATACCTCAATGAGGTGTCACGTGCTCACACGTGACCAATGGTCACGTGTTGACACGTGATGGTTAAAACTGAAGCGTAAGTAAACGCAAAGAAAATGACTCAATTGGGGGTCACGTGCTCACACGTGACCAAGGGTCACGTGTCAGCACGTGACTGGCTTCGAAAGCCTTACAGATTAATAGAATTAAAATTCTAAAGTTTTCTAAATCTTTCCAAATGGAAAAAGATTATGGGGACCGTTGGATTAAAAATCCAAGGATGATAAAAATCACCAATTTATGGGAAAATCTTAGACAAGGAAAGATTTCCCTAAATCTCACCAAGAATAACAAACAGAATATCTTTTGGGTTTAAAATCCAATGGTGAATAAAATTCACTGAATGATCTAAAGGCTCATATTAAATATGAAAACAAATCAAATCTTTTAATGAAAGATTTGAAAAACAAATTGATTCTTTTCTTTCTCCTATAAATAGGAGCTAAGAAAAGAAGAGAAGGGAGCTCCCTTTTTGAGAGAAGAACCGAGAGAAGAGAATTTAATTCTCAAGAGGGAAGAAAAGAAAGGAGAATTTAATTCTCAACAAAGAAAACCCTAGGTGAGAAAAGAAAGGGAATCAAAACTTTAAAAAGAGAATTTAATTCTCAATCCAAGAGTTTAACTCTTATACAAAAAAGAACTTAGTTCTTCTTCTGGTTGAAGATTTGCACAGAGCACATCTCCCCATAAGTTGAGAATTTAATTCTCATCGGATCGATATCCTGCCATGCAGATCCTAAACTTAGAAGGGGAATTGAGTTTTGAGAATTTAATTCTCCTAAAACAAAACTAGGGTTTAACCCTAATTGAGAATCTAATTCTCTAAAATTCACAGGAATTTAATTCCTCCTAAATGAAATTAGGTTTTCATCCTATAAGAATTTAATTCTTTTACATATATGGGAATTTAATTCCTTCAAGATGAATGAAACTAGGGTTTAAACCTACTTAAGAATTTAATTCTTTCACAATAGGAATTTAATTCCTCCAAAACAAAATTAGGGTTTAACCCTACAGAGAATTTAATTCTTAAAGAAATAAAGAGACTTGAAAGATCTCCATGCACATAAAGAACATTGGTCACGTGATGACAAGTGACCCCAATCCGCAGTGATCAGAAAAGAAGGAATAAAACTAGGTCACGTGTCCCCACGTGACCCCTAAAAAGATCCCCAAAAATAAAAAGGAAACAGCTTTGAGGCAATGCCTCACGTGCTCCCACGTGACTCCCAAAACGCAGAAAGAAAAAGCAAAGGAAATGAAGGCTTTGGGCGCTCTCACGTGTTACCACGTGACCCCTTGGCAAACGCTTTAAACAGTCAGCGCATAAATCCCCATCACGTGTCAACACGTGACGCTCAAAATAAAAATAATAAAAAGTGTTTAACACTTAATTGTAGAACGAAGAAAAGGGATCGGGTCCCTCCCTCTTTGGGCTCTCTCACGTGTCCACACGTGACCCCTCTGTCTTTAGTGTTTAACACTAATTTGGGGATTATATTTCCAGTGTTTAACACTGATTGTTTCTAGTGTTTAACACTAAATTGAAGATTATATTTCCAGTGTTTAACATAGATTCTCTTTTAGTGTTTAACACTAATTTGAGAGTTCTATTTCCAGTGTTTTAACACTGTTGTTCTCTAGTGTTTAATACTACTTTCAGCCAAATTGGCTAATTTTCCAGAGGCAAAAGTCCCTCATCCAAATGAATCTCAAAATTGAGGAAATCAAAGACAAAATGTTGTCAGAGCCCCCAAACCTCTGTTTAGTATTGCTGAATGATGAGGGGCTGAACCCAGACAAATGTCTAATGGCCCAAAGGGCCAATATTTCAAACATAATTGGACTTAGCCCAAACTGGCCATAAGTCCTCAAATCATCTTAAACTGAGCACATCTGCTCTTTCAACCAACTCATTGGTTCAAGGGTACATCTCTGAACTCCTCTGATATTTGTCGTTGCAATCCTTCAACGTCTTCAGAGAGGTGATGGGTCCCGACAGCCATACATTTTAATGGACCACTATGTCCTTAAACTGGTATTGGACCAGCATGTCCTTAAACTGGTAATGGACCACTATGTTCCTAAACTAGAACAATAGAGCCCCCAAATGCTCTCTTGTTGGATCTTAACGATCCTATTAAGTTGATCTTAGTTTCAAATTGGACTAACGTATCCTTAACAAACATTTAAGTTGATCTTAGCCTCAAATATGGCTAACGTGTCCTTAAATCAAACCTTCAAACAGACTTTAGTCCCAAATTGGACTATAGATCTCTCAACCAACTTTGGTTCAAGGGTACATCTCTGAACTCCTCTGATATTTGTCGTTGTAATCCTTCAACGTCGTCAGAGAGGTGACGGGTCCCGACAACCACACATTAATACGGACTGTGGGGTTCTTAAACTCATGGACTTATGCGTCCTTAAACCAATATCCGTCCCCAAAATGGGAATGATGGACCACTATGTCCCTAAACTGGAACAATAGAGCCCAAACGCTCTTTTGTCGGATCTAAACGATCCCGTTATGTTGATCTTAGTCTCAAACTGAACTAACGTATCCTTAACAAACGTTTAAGTTGATCTTAGCCTCAAATACGGCTAACGTATCCTTAAACCAAAACCCCAAACCCAAATCTAAGAAAATACGGATTTGGACTAATCCACGTCCTACGGGCGACGACATAAATTAGTTTCCGTATACAATCCACGGGCAACCACAAACAAAACAAACACCCACGACACGAAGTAAAATTCTGGAGAAGGAGAAATTTGTTACCGCGATGCGGTAGCGTAATTAACTGCTGGGGCTTGCGCCTGCAGGGAAGAGCGTCCCCACAATCAAAAACCCCTCAAGCGAGGGGGAATCTAACGAAGTCTGCTACATCGGCCGCATCCGTTTAAACCTTCGATATACGGTGCCATAAATCAACTTGGCATCTTCGGAGAGGTGGAATGATAGCACCAATTAGCATCTGCCCCGAATCTCAGGCAAGACAGTCCGTCTTGCGCGTCTTTCGGCGGGGAACAGACCTGTTATTAGGAACAGCTGAGCACAACCGACCGTTTTACGTGATAGGGTACAGCGACGAAGACCAGATTAATCGCATATTGATTAATCCAGGGTCCTCAGGGAACATCATGAACTTGAGGACTCTGAAGAGTTTGTCAATGGACAGCCGACACCTGTCAAGGAAAATGATTATCATTCAAGGCTTCAATCAAAATTGCCAGCAAGTTCTGGGATCTATAGCTCTGCCGATCAGGTTCAGAAACCTACAAACTGAAGCCAAGATATACGTGATCGACGCCGAGACGTCCTATAAGATTCTCCTAGGAAGGCCGTAGCTTCACGATTATGGCATCGTTCCATCAACTCTCCATCAATGCATGAAGTATAATAAAAATGGCGAAGAAAGACGCATTGACGGATACATCCAGCCGTTCAGTGTGCATGAAGTCCGATATGAAGATTCTCGGTACTTTGTGAACCCCCAAAGTGCTAAGCCACAACTGACCGAGGACGGAGCGGCCACGAAACTCAAAAGCAAATCTGAGCGGCCGTCACTTTCAAAAGCAGAAACCCCTAAGTGCACCTGCGTTTCGGCAGTGACACTGATGAGTCCGACGTTGGAAGTTCGTCCTTCCGTAAAACTCGCCCTCGTTTCAGTAGCGATACGGACGAGTCTGATACTGAAGGCCTATCTAGCAGCAAAGTCCGCCCTTATCTTGGCAGCGACATGGAAGAGTCGTAGGAAGCCACCTCGCAACAGCTAAACGAATTGGGCCCTCATGCAAAAAGCGAAGCTAAGAGAAACTTTCGAGATTACAGAAGGATCCCTAGCTATCACAAGGGTGCCGGAGCAAATGTGCAAAGAGCTCGACATATTTTCAGTCTCCACAGTGGACCAGCTGAAAAGCTTCTACGTTCCCGGAAGAAAGAGTGGGCAGAAGGGCATCCTGTTTTATGGGTCAAATCCTGTCGTACACCTGGACGATTTGTCTGTCACGTGCCTTCCCTATGAAAGAAGCATAAGAGCCATCCTAAACCCCAGATATTATGCACCCAAGATGCAGGAATATTTTAAAAAGTGTGGATGTCGGTTATATCAAATGGACTCCGAAGCGAAGTTTTATGAGGGGCTGTGGCACCCGCCTCAGGTCCGAGCACTCATCGATGGACGAATCCCAGATATACGAGGCATAGGTTTCATTCAACCTGATATCAAGGCAAGTTACATGATTCATATTGGTGAAGCCAGCAAAGAATCAAATAATGAAGATGAGCTAGTCGCTCCAGAAGAAGCCCCTCAAGAGTTCGAAGATGGCAGACAAGTAACTTTCGACGAGCTAACCGAGGTTGATTTGGGAACGCTCGATAATCCAATGCTGACCTACATCAGCTCACTCTTGTCAGCGAAAATGAAAGAGCAGATAGTCGCCCTGCTGCATGAATTCGCCGACTGCTTCGCATGGACGTACAAAGAAATGCCTGGCCTTTCCCCTGAAGTGGCCGTGCATAAGCTGGTTTTATCTCTTGATGCTAAGCTAGTCAAACAAGCTCCTCGAAGAATGAGAAGGGAACTGGAAGAAAAGGTCATCGAGGAAACTAAGAAACTCATTGATGCCGGCTTCATCAGGGAAGAGAAATACGCGGACTGGATCGTGTGCATCGTCCCAGCGCAAAAGAAGAACGGGCAGATACGAGTTTGCGTCGATTTCAGGGATCTCAATAAGGCATACCCTAAAGATGATTTCCCGCTTCCGGTCATGGAAATGATGGTCGACGTTACCTTAAATTACGAGCTGTTCACTTTCATGGATGGCTCGTCTGGATATATCGGATCAAGATGTCTCCCGAGGACGAGAAACATACAGCATTCCGAACCACGATCGGAATATACTGCTACAAGGTAATGCCGTTTGGATTCAAGAATGCAAGCGCCACATATCAAAGGGCAATGACCAAAATCTTTGATGACTTAATCCATAAAGTCGTCGAATGTTATATTGATGATTTGGTTATTAAGACCGAAGCCAACGCCGATCACATCCGAGATCTCAGAACCATTTTCACCCGACTGAGGGAATACGATCTAAAGATGAATTCTCTGAAGTGCGCTTTTGGCGTGTCGTCAGGAAAATTCTTGGGCTTCATAGTTCGATATTGGGGGATCGAAATTGTAACATTTCAAAAAAATAAAATATTATTTTTGGGAATTTTCATAATTTTTAATTAATATTTTAATAGTCGGTGTAATTAAATACCGATAAATGGTGAAAACTCCGGAGAAAATTTTAGAAATTCTAAAATAGGGTATTTTGTGGAAGTATGTCATTTTTAAGCTTTTATGGTTACGTATATGTTATTTTGGTGTAAATCGCGATTGACAATCGCTAAGTGGATTTTTGGCTTTTTGTGCAAAAATGTGCACATGACATTTTCTACACCTGTTTCTTGTTTTGGTCATGGTAGCCTAGGGTTGGACCATGTTTAGGTGACCATGGTGGGTTGAACCATTTGATTAGAGCTGGGATTATGTCTACTTGTGTAGGGAGAAGTGAGCCATGGTGGCTTGGTGTCTTGTGAGCATTGTTTTGGAGAAAGAGAGAGATGGTTAGGATGTGCCATGATCCATCCCATTTCATTATTCCTTGTGTTTTGTTACCCTCTCTCACATCTCTCCCCACAACATAACACCCCCTTAAGGAAAACCACCAGCAGCAGGTGCTGAAACATTGCAACAGCCTTACATCAGCTCCTGATATACCATATCAGCCCCCATTCTCTCACATCAACAGCTACATCAGCTCCATAGCTGATCTACACCAGCCCCTAACACATTTCAACCCCCCATTGCTGACCTAAACACCCACTTCATCCTCCATCAACGCATCAACTGCTGATACACCACACCAGCCCCTAAATTCAGCTGAAAACAGGCATCAATTTAGTCACCATCAGCCCCCATAGCTGACTTAGACACCCCCTTATCAACACCTTCAGCCACAATGGCTGACTTCAGCATCAGAACAGCCCCCTTAGCCCAACACCTGCACCATCAGTTCAGTCACCATCAGCCCCCTAGCTACTGCTACAAGCTGTAACATCAGCCCCTACAACAGCTACAGCAGCTGCAGCCACCACCCTAGCACCATAGCCCAAAACCTACACCCCAAGCCCTCACATCAGCAGCTGATACATCAACTTCAGCCCCTCTTTTCATCACTTCAGCCCCTTTACCACCACATGAG
Organism: Agapanthus africanus; assembly: GCA_030015575.1. NCBI lineage: Eukaryota > Viridiplantae > Streptophyta > Magnoliopsida > Asparagales > Amaryllidaceae > Agapanthus > Agapanthus africanus. The sequence goes on along the minus strand of JASDDO010000024.1, from coordinate 347,673,779 downwards.
CCCTATATCAACTCATCCTTATGCTGGAACCATACATCAGCAGCAGCCCTTCAACACCAAAATCAGTTTCAGCCAGGGAAAACATCAGCTTAGCACAGTTTCAGCCACATTTTCTATCAGCCACAGCAGCAGCAACCTTATTCCAACCAACACCCCACAACACCATCATCAAACCACAAATACTACACTTCATTCACCACCAATAAACAACCTCAGCCCCTGCACAGCTGCTGCAACAGCAAAAAGGAAAACAAAGAAGAATGCAAGCAGCAGATGCAGTATCAGCAACAACAACTACACAGGAAATCAGCCACTAGGGGCAGCTCAGTAGCAGCAACTCACTCCCCCACCCCTTCCTCCTTATCCTTCATTCCTAGGACCTTCTTTGAGGTATAATCTTACAAACCGACTCCTAAGTTGCCAAGTTATGATATTAGCTGAAGTTCAGTATTAGTTTTGTGATATGGTGCTAGTTTTAGTGAATTTGAGTGAAACTTGACCTAGTATTGGTTTTGATCGTTAGTATAACCTTATTAGATATTTTTGAGACCATTGTAACTAATATAACCCCAGATCTCTAGTTAGTTACCAGAGTTATTCGACTTGGCGTATTTTACCGTTTTTGTCGATTTTGAGACCTTTCTGAGATCTGCTTTCACCCGGGGCCTCCTAGAGAAAAATTGACTTGGCAGAGAGCTGTGCAGGCACCTTGGAACCCCTACCAAAAGCCCTAGCCACCACCTCAAAGTTTCGGCCGCAAATTAAATCCCCCTGGCCGCAATTTGCGGCCAGAGCAGTATAAAACTGCCTCGTTTTGCGTGCACAGCCCCATTTCATGTAAAATTGACCCCCGGCATATCTAGTTTTGACTGTTTCCTGTTAGGGTAAAATCTGGGTTCATTTTCGTGAGTTGGCGTATGATTTATGACGTGTTTTCTTATGGATTTTGGTATTCGATGATTCGTTTCTGTCGGGTGGCGTTTGGACGTCAACGACAGCGGATATCGGCTGTTTTTGCACACAAGGTCACAGGTTTTTACCTATGGGCGTAGTGTGCACCATTTTGGGTTCCGATGTGATTTTTATGAGTTTTAGCATGTGATATCCTTGTAGGTACTCACGTGACGTCGAAGCGTTGGAGATGCAAATGGCGACAGCGGCACCGGAACACATAACTAGGTGAGTAGATTTATATCTACGGGGAGAAGTCGGGTGGATGGCGTATAGCACCCCCGCAGTCCGAGGTGGTGTATACGGATGCGTATACACACCTATAAATATTATTGTTGTTGGGATTAATTATTGATGTTAAATGGATATTGGTATATTGGATTGGTGAAAAGTTACGAAACCATAGGGTAGTGGGTGCACTACACACATATACATACTTGCATACATCCTCACTTCATATATGCTTATGGGATTTGTTATGGACATGTGTTCACTTGGGTATGAGGCTATGTATTTATTAAGGATTTGAGGATGATACATGGGATTGATATGAGTCGATGAGTTTGATCTGAGATCATGATATCGGTGATATGACATGTTATGACGGTAAAATTCATAATTAAGATACACCTTGATACTTTAGAGGATTTTGGGAATGATGATGCCATAGTAATAGCGACATATATATTATGTGATCGACATGTGATTTTGATATACGATGGGATATGATATGATATGACATGACAGGATACTTGTGATAGGCCACCTTAGGCGATGTATACTCTGGTGATGATATATGAGGATAATATCGATCTATACTAGACTGTCGATCAGTAGTTAGATCTTGATTATAGTGATGATGTTAGAATTGTACTAAACATAGGTCAGTACACAGATGATGATATTGATAAAGAGAATACTCGATGAATGATATGACAAATGTGATATTGACCCGTACCCAGATTGGGGAGGCCGTACGACGGATTTACGTACGAGCTATAATTTGATGTTTGATCTGCCTACTTGACTTGGGAATAACCAATTATAGAGATATGGTATCAGATGTGATATGATCGAGGCGGGATCACCGACTATATATGTATATTTATATGTATCGACTCAGAGGTTAGGTGGTTTCCCTTACCTACTACTAGCTTTAGCTCAGCCTTGTAGTAGGGTAGCTATATGAACTTTATGACATTAGATGCAGTTTAGCGATCATGGTGTTCAGTATTTCAGCTCCCGCATATTATTATTGTTGCTCTGCATCGCATACTGTTATGATTCATATTCTATTATTGATATCATGCTGTTAGGACACCAGCACCATTACCGATGATGCGTATGATCCACATACACTTACTTGCCAGCTCACACACATCTTCATCGGTAATTGCCATGTCACTACACAGTAGTATTATTGCATCAGGATATGACCCTTGTATGTGCATACTATTATTCCATGTTGCAGGACATACTGTTACACTTGCATTCCATTTATATGTCACATACATCATGCTTCCTGATTATACGCATTGAGATATGTTGTTTCTATGTTATTTCTGGATTTGGGAACCATGGGTATTTTAAAGAGATTATGTAAATGTTTTAAAAACCCGGTTACCCTTGATATGATATTTCAGTGCGTTCACCATGTGTTTTCTCGGTGCTGAGAGTGACATGTGAAACCCGAATCGAGGAGGCGGATGAGACCGATTGCGGGTACATGGTGGACCCGGTGCGGTACCCCGGGGCAAGAAGATCGCAGAAGATGGCGTTGAGCCTGTGCAGGGGAGCACTACCTACCGGTGATTTTACCCGACACGTCGGATATCCGGAGGATACTGTCGTAGTCATGAGATGGATGGTAGGGGCCGATCTGGACTGACGGCGCCCTAGATTTTGTGATTGAGACATTGAGATTTTGAGATATTGAGGTACAGAGATTGTGATACAGAGGTATCGAGATACTGAGACTTATGTTTTGTGCCGATGCCAGGCACTGTTTATGCTGATTTCATTTATGATACCTCATTTTAAAAATACAGAAATCTCACAAATTATGAAAGCAGTTTTCTTCAGTACATGCATTCTGTTTCATGCATTCATACATCATTTATATGATACATTGTTACCTGATGCACTGACATGGACATATGGGATTACACTTGGGTTAGATATTTACACTAGCCATGGTTAGAGTTTACTGGTTATATATTTGAGGATTATATATTATGATCGTATGACCTAGGATTGCGTCATACATGCGATTTTCTGTTCGTAGATCTTTTTATACTCACGAGTTGGCAACTCACCCCCGTTGTGCCCCAGTTTCTTGCAGGTGTTGCCGTACGGATTCTTTACGGCTTTGCGGGCACTGTACCTTTCGGGTGACTTGCTAGTAGGTGGGTTTATTGTATCTTACCCATCATTATACCTTGTATATTATATTTCAGTTGTATCTAGAATTTCCATCAACCAAACTTGTACATATTTAAGATAGAGACCAGTGATGTTTATTATTTCGACCTTAGAGTCGCGTGTTATATTTCGATGGGTTCTTGCTGGTTGAGTTTCATTTCTGTTGTGATCCTCGCCTTTAGGCGTTGTATATTATGTGCATTCAGGTTGATTTGATTTGGTTCTTCCTATTCTCTACTACTTTTCATGGTTTGGATTTCTGGGTTTCGGCTTACTTAGCATACGTACGCCTTGAGACGTTCGTAGTCTAAGTGCCGGTCATGTTCCGTACTTTCGGGTCGTGACAGAAATTGACCCACCAAAGATAAAGGCCATCATAGAGATGCCTTCTCCTAAGAATCTGACGTAGTTAAGATCCTTTCAAGAAAAACTCGCTTACATACGAAAGTTCATCTCAAACCTATCGGGGAGATGTCGTCCTTTCTCAAAGCTCATGAAGAAGAGAGCTCCTTTTATTTGGGACGTCAAATGTCAAGAAGCGTTCGAAAATATCAAATAGTACCTTTTGCACCCTCCGGTGCTTGCTGCTCATGTTCTAAATAAACCGTTGATTCTCTATACTTTTGTGCTAGATGAGTCACACGGTGCACTCCTTGCCCAGAACAATGAGGAGGGAAAATAGAATGCCCTCTACTACCTTAGTCGAACGTTAGTCGGGGCGGAACATAACTATTCCCCGATTGAAAAGCAGTGCTTGGCTTTGATATTTGCCTTGAAAAAGCTAAGACACTATCTTCTCGCTCATCGGGTTATGCTGATCTCCAAGGTCGACCCACTCAAACACTTAATGACTAAAGCAAGCCTAGCCGGTAGAATGGCAAGATGGGCTATCATGCTGCTTGAATTTGACATAATCTATACTCCTCAGATAGCAGTAAAAGGGCAAGCCCTTGCCGACTTCCTTGCTACTCATCCTGTACCAGAAGGATCACTGCTCAATTGCGAGTTACCCGACGAACAAGTTTTGCACCTCGAGGATGAAAAGCTATGTTGGGAGCTCTACTTCGACGGAGCCTCATTAATTAGGACCTCCAGCAAATCAAGCGTCCTACAGATAAAAGTAGGGATAGGATTGGTGTTCATCCCGCCATCGATGGAAACCCTACGGCGTTCTTTTGCTCTCGCCGAGCCTCGCACAAACAACGAGGGTGAGTATAAGGCTTTGATAGCTGGTCTGAAACTCACCATAGAAATGGAAATCCTTCGGCTACAAGTCTACGGTGATTCCCAGCTTGTTGTTAATCAAGTAAGTGGTGACTATAAGATATGCAAACCCGAGTTAGCTCAGTACAGAAGCCGGGTGGTGGAGCTTATGAAACAGTTCACCCATATTGAACAGATGAGAGTTCCTAGAGCGTTGAATGGAAAATCTGACGTACTCGCTCGCTTAGCCAAGGAGCTGGCCGATCCCAATGTGGATGAAATTTTGATAATAGTCAGAAGCCGGCAAATTCTACCTCCGGTCTCTTTGCGTAAAGAGAGAGGCGTAGAACAAGAGAACAATCCTGCCGAAGAAGCTCTGATCATCCAAGATGAGCCCGATTGGAGAGAACCCTTCATAGAGTACCTCCGATACGACAAGCTGCCCGAAGGAAAATATGCAAGGATTTAGCTGAAGAAGAGAGCTCTTCGATACGTGTTTATAAATAATACGCTATACCGCAGATCATATGACCAACTCTGGCTCAGATGTCTGTCATCGACGGAAGCCTAAAAAATCATGAAAGAAGTTCACTCAGGCGTCTGCGGAGCTCACCAATCCAGCCCAAAAATGCGGTTTCAAATCAAACGGCTTGGATATTACTGGCCTACTTTGATAAGGGATTATGAAGAGCATGCAAATAAGTGCCATCTCTGCCAAATTCACGGTGACTTCATTCACAAGTATCCCAATCCGCTGTATCCTACGGTGGCATCATGGCCGTTCGAAGTATGGGACACCGCCATAGTTGGTCCAATTGATCCTCCATCATCTAAAGTCCACCGATTCAGATTGGCCGCCTCTGACTACTTCTCCAGATGTGCTGAAGCTGTCCCGCTAAAATAAGTCAAGATAGAAGATATTCTGGCGTTCTTCCGACATAATATCCTATACCGCTTCGGTACACCTAGAAGAATCATTTCTGACAACGGGCATTCTTTCAAGAGCTTCAAAATCTTAAGATTTGCTATTCACCACAAGATAGATTGGAGATATTCATCCATTTATAATCCAAGGGCCAATGGGCTAGCCGAAACCTTCAATAAAACACTGTGCAAGCTCCTGAGGAAAATTGCTTCAGCCAACAAGAGAGACTGGAATCTCAAACTTTATGAGGCGTTGTGGGCATATCGTACCACACACCGTCCTCTAACTCAGTCCACTCCATACTCACTACTCTTCGGAGTGGAAGCAATCCTCCCACTCGAAGTCGAAGTTCCAAGTCTAAGACTGGCCGTTCAACACTAGTTGATGGAGGAGGAAAACGTCCTCCTTTGGTTCGATAAGCTTGACGCCCTCGAAAAAAAGAGGCTCGCAGTACAGCAAAATCCGAAACTGTACCGAGCCAAAATGTCACGAGTCTATGATAAGATGACCCGTCTCCATGCTTTTAAGGAAAGGCAAATTGGTGTTGGTCCTCAAAAGACCGATCATCCCTAATCGACATGCCAAAGGAAAATTTGAGCCAAACAGGGATGGACCATACGTCATCGAGAAAGTGTTTGATGGAGGATCCTACCAGCTGATAAATGCTGAGGGTGAAAGGCCCATGTCATCTATCAATGGTCGATACCTCAAGAAATACTACGCATGAATGCTCCAAGTCACAGGCGAATTGAGCACACCGGCCCTACGGTCTGGATCATACATCCTATAAAACTGTATACAATCCACGAAAATAAATGACCCCTATCTCTCCTAAGTCCTACCGGCAAAACTACATTTAAAGTCCCATCAGCGATGAAGATCTGACAATGTAAAAAAAGGGTATGCCCACAAGTAAAATGGGCACGGATGAAAACCCGAAATGGCTCCGTGAGTAAAAACAGTAGGACTGCCGACGAGTTTGTGAAAACCCGAAAGGGCCCAAACTCGTGAAAAAGAGATAAAATACACTCGCAAAGTCTTCTCGACTTTATGAGGAGAAAATCCCCGCGTGAGATCCTTACGACTCACAAAGGAGCAATACACTTAGGAATCCCTATGATTCTTAGGGAGAAATACACCTGCGAGATCCTCTCGACTCGTAGGGAGAAAATGATTTTATAGGACCCTTATGGCTCATAAAATTGAAAAGCCTTAGGTGATAGGGACCTAAACCTGTCTCCTAAGCCCTCGCTCCCCAACAGGCAAAGGCAAATGATGAATTGCTCCTGGCATCTATGCTTCAATGTTAGCAATGCTAATGCCGACCCCAACCCCAAAATTCCAAACTTCCGATCCAATAGTCCCCTAAGTCATTAAACTCGGAACAGATGACCTCTAAGTCATTAAACTGGGAACATATGACCCATAATTCGTTAAACTGGGAACGAAAGAAATCCCCTCATGGCAAATGATGATTCGCTCCTGGTACCATATTCCAGTGTAGCAGTGCTGATGCCAAATCAAAACCAAAATCCCCAAATCCTCTCATGGCAAATGATGATTCGCTCTTGGTGTTCACCGCCGAAAATAGAGACGAACCGGGATGGATCGTCCTGCCTGAATTGGGGGGAAGATGCTATTTGGATTTATCCATCCACCTCTCCGAAGATGCCAAGTTAATTTATGGCACCATATATCGGAGGTTTGGACGGATGCGGCCGTTGTAGCATGACTTCGTCAGATTCCCTCTCGTTTTTCGAGATTTTTTTATTGTGGGGACGCTCTTCCTTGCAGGCACAAGCCCCTGCAGGTAATTATGTTATCGCATCGCGATGACCACTTTCTCCTGCTCTAGAAGTTCACTTCGTGCCGTGTGTGTTTTCATTTGTTTTGGTTGCCCATGGATTGTATACGGAGACTAATTTATGTTGTTGCCCGTAGGGTGTGGATTAGTCCAAATCCGTATTTCTTAGATTTGGGATTTTTTTCAATTTAAGGATTGTTAATCTGTTTTGAGATTAAGATCGACTTAAACATATGTAAGCATTTGAGGCTCGGTTGGTTTTTTGTTAAGGACACGTTAGTCCAATTTGAGACTAAGATCTACTTAACAAGGTTTTAGGATCATTTTTGTTTTAGATCCAACAAGAGAGCATTTGGGCTCTGTTATTTTAGTTTAAGAACGTTTCAGTCCATTATCTCCATTTTGGAGGCGAAGTTTTAGTTTGAAGACATCTCGATCTGTTGAGCTAAGGTTTTAGTTTAAGGATGTCTCGGTCCGTTGATCGCCATTTTGGAGGTGAGGTTTTAGTTTAAGGACGTCTCGGTCCGTTGATCACCATTTTGGAGGTGGGGTTTTAGTTTAAGGACGTCTCGGTCCATTGATCACCATTTTGGAGGTGAGGTTTTAGTTTAAGGACGTCTACGTCCGTTGATCACCATTTTGGAGGTGAGATTTTAGTTTAAGGACATCTCGGTCCGTTGATCACCATTTTGGAGGTGAGATTTTAGTTTAAGGACGTCTCGGTCCGTTGATCACCATACATGTATTTGTTACGTGACGGGATGAACAATGATGTTGATATGGAATATACTCAATTTGGGGTGCAGTCTGATTTGAGGTGTGCACGTCAATTTGGAAGTGCATCAACGAGTTGTTGGTTGTCGGGACCCACCACCTTTTTAAAGACGTTGAAGAATTACAACGACATATATCAGTAGTGTAGAGAGATGTACCCTTAAACCAAATCCCATATTCGAGGGAAAATATGGTGTTGCTGTAGACCTAAGAAATTTTGGTCATGTTTGAGACTAAAATTATCTAAGGACATATAAGATGAGTATCATTTAGGATATCATCAATGGGAGACTACTAGTCATTTTTGAGACTAAGGTCAATTTAGGAAAACATGAGAACATGGGCTCGGTTGTTTTAGTATCAAAGAGGTCTAGCATCAGAAAACTTAGCCAATTTGGGTTAAGATTGAGTCTCCAACAGTACTAAGCATTGAGGAATACAGTGCCCGCTTGCGTTTCACATGGGCACTGGATTAGTGTTAAACACTAGAGTTTTATGGCGCTCACGTTACACACGTGAGTCACCCTAAATATGGGCACTGTTCTTTGGGTTTTATTCCCTACTCTTTTATATAAGTGCTAAGCACTTGGCTCTCGTACAAAGCACGTGGGTGTCCCCTTTTCCTTTATTGATGCTGGAGTGCTGTAGTTTTCTCTTTCTTTTATTTGTTTTCCTCTTGAACAAATCACGTGTTAAACACGTGATAAAGTTTTGGCTATTTTCCTCGTTCGTTTGAAGCACTCATGTGGGAAACACGTGAGACTTCGAAATATTGCTAAGCACCAATGATTTGGCCTTGGAGATCTTGGATCACTATTTTTTTTATTGAAGAACTAAGTTCTTATATATATAGGGTTAAATCCAAATCTTTGGAGGAATTAAATTCCTATGTATTCCCGTTCTTCTTCTCCCCTTTTTTTTTATGTAACTTAGTTCTTCTCTCCTAGGTTTTGAATCTTGCAGAGCAAAATCTTCCCGATGAGAATTAAATTCTCAACTTGTGGGGAGATTTGCCTCTGCAAATCTCAACCAAAGAAAAGAACTGAGTTCTTACATGAAGGGTTAGACCCTTAGAAAGGCAAAGGAGGGGTGTTTTCCTTTTGCCTAGTGTTTCAAGGAAGCAAGTCTTTTTTTTAGAATTAAATTCTCCCGTTCCTTAAAAGCTCACTGTATATTCTCTTCCTTTTTTAGCCTTTGGGGAGTTCTCTCTCTCTCTCTCTCTCTCTCTCTGCGTCTCTGTCTCTCTTTTTTTCTTCCTCCTTTTTTTCTTTTCTGAGTCTTGAAGTCTCGGGTTCTTTATATAGTGGAGAGAAGTTAGTTTGATTCTCAGAAAATCCCTCATTGAGAGATCCCCATTGATTTATTTGGTTTCAGAATTGATTTGGGGAATTTTACCGACCGTTGGATCTTTGATCCAAGGAATTTTGTTTTACAGAAAATATTGTTCTTGTTTTTAACAAGATTGGGGATATTCTCCCATATATAGAATCAAATTCTATCAAGTGGTGACATTTTAATCACCAGTGGATTTTTAATCCAAGGGTGCTTAATTTAACAGAGTATAATATTTCTTTGTTTAGAAAGATATAGAAAATATTTTGGATCTTTGATCTATTAACTCTCTGTCTAACAGAAAATATTCTTCCCAATAGAATTTAATTCTATGTTTAATCATCGTTGGATCCTTGATCCAACGGTTCATTAAGTAGGATTTAATTCTACGTAAGGAGGTGTCCTCACGTGTTTAGCATGTGAGGTTTAGCTTATCCTATCTGTTGTTTGATTGCAGCGCCTATATGCTTTGCATATAGGCGCTCACATGTTTAACACGTGAGGATTTGGTTAGCCTATTTGTAGTTTAATTGTAGCGCCTATATGGTTTGCATATAGGCGCTCACGTGTTTAACACGTGAGGCTTTGTTTAGCCTATCTGTAGTTTAATTGCAGCGCCTATATGCAAAGCATATAGGCGCTCACGTGTTTAACACGTGAGGCTTTGTTTAGCCTATCTGTAGTTTAATTGCAGCGCCTATATGCTTTGCATATAGGCGCTCACGTGGTTAACACGTGAGGTTTTGTTTAGCCTATCTGTAGTTTTATTGCATCGCCTATATGCATATCATATAGGCACTCACGTGTTTAACACGTGAGGCTTTGTTTAGCCTATCTGTAGTTTAATTGCAGCGCCTATATGCTTTGCATATAGGCGCTCACGTGGTTAACACGTGAGGTTTTGTTTAGCATATCTGTAGTTTTATAGCAGCGCCTATATGCATATCATATAGGCACTCACGTGTTTAACACGTGAGGCTTGTTTACTGGGAAGTTCCCCCCTTTCTTTCTCTCATCTTCTTTTTCTTCTTTTTTTTTTATAAGGAAACACCTGGTACCATAATTCAGTGTAACGATACTGATGTCAACCCAAATCACATCAAATCAGCAAGACAACCAATGACTTCCCTGGTGGAATCACGCTCCACCTCGGAAACAAGTCGAATTTCGACACCACAGAAAATGGAGCAAGTCAACTTCAATCACTGACACCGCAGAAAGTGGAGTAAGTCAAATCCAATCCCTGACACCGCAAGAAGCAGAGCAAGTCAATTCAAGCACTGACCGTCCACGTCGCTAAAAGGGCAGCACCGACCGTCCAAGTTGCTAAAATGGAAGCATCGACCGTCCACGTCGCTAAAATGGTAGCACCGACTGTCCACATCGCTAAAATGGCCGCACCGACCGTCCAAGTCACAAAAAGACCAGCACCGACCGTCCAAGTCGAAATAAGGGAAGCACCGACCGTCCAAGTCGCTAAAAGGGAAGCACCGATCGTCCAAGTCACAAAAATGGCAGTATCGACCGTCCACGTCGTGAAAAGGGCAGTATCGACCTCCACGTCGTCAAAACGGGAGACAAATCAAGTCAACCTCCACGCAAAAGAAGATCCATCAATTTCATGCACACGACCTATATAAGTGGTGTGCATGTATTGATGTGGGGCACTTTTGGGGTCAAAAGTTTCACCCCGATCTACCAAGTCAAAACCAAGGTCAAACCATGTTAAGTGGGTCCAAGCCCAAGCTAAGTGGACCCAAGCCCAAGTCAAGACCAAGCATGGAAGAGGTCGGCTCCATGCCAAAAAGGATGTGATAAATTAGTCTAAATGTAATTTTTAGAAATAAATGTATGTAAAATGGGCAGAAAGCCAAAATTTTGTAAACCACATGGTTTATCTGCAAAAAGAAATAAGCACATAATGCATGGGGTGTCATAAGTGCCATTTGGCAAAGCCCAAGAGGCTATATGTAAAGTGTGTAGCCTATAAAGGCAACATGATGAAAAAAATCAAAGGATAACCTTTTCTCTCTCTCAAAAAATTTGGGTTCTGTGCCTCCTTCTCCTTCCTCAAGGTTCTAAACCGTCTTCCTTTTCTTAAATTAAATCAAGAGTTTCACTCTTTTTTCCCCAAAAAGTAATAGTTTTTCACCATGAAATCCATAAAGGAGAGCTCAGATCTCCCATCAGATCTCTAAAAGGGGAGATTCTTAAGTCGTGCCCCCATTTTCCCCCAAAGATCCAGCCAGCAGAGAGAAGGAAGAAGGCGACCCATCTCCAAGAACCCCACTTTGGGAAGATCCAGGGCTTAAGGAAGAAGAAAGGGGTCCCCTTTCATCAGCTCCAAAAATCTCTTAGGAGTTTACCTATATTTTTGTGTATGAAATTTATGGTTTCTATCTTTTCTTTCAAGTCTTCTTTTCTTTGATCGCCTAAGTCCTTGACTTCGCTGCTTTGCCCCTCTGCTTCACCTCCCGATACCGTATGGAGTCCTCGAACCGAAGGCCGAAGGAAAATCAAAAGAGAAACCGTTAGTAGCGGCGAGCGAGAGCGCTTTTTATTCCACAAAAAAAATAATAATAAAAATAAATCTTTTTTTAGGAGTTTAACTCCAAAAGTCAATTGGGAGTACAACTCCCAGTGCAGGGGTACAACTCCCAGTATAGGGGCTAAACCCCTTTGTCCTTTTTTAGGAGTTTAACTCCAAAAGTCAATTGGGAGTACAACTCCCAGTGTAGGGGGCTAGGCCCTCCCTACCTTTTTCCTGCTGACGCCCAGCGTCCGCGTGCCAAGCACGTGAGGCGCTGGCGTTCACGCGTACTTTGGACGCTATTTTCTTTTTTATATATATACACAAACTCTATAACACTGTCCCAGTTAGAAAAAAATTCTAACAGGGGGCTGCTGACCCCCAGCCCGCTATCCGGGTACCGGGACCTCCGTAAACTCTACGAGGCCGCCGATATACACAAGTCCCATCAAAACATAACACACGCATACTGCACATTAAGTTCGCATGACCAGTTTGATCCGTCAATTGGAGGTTCCTTCGCTTCAAAGGCGATGGGTAATTAAAGGCAGCTTAGTCCGCGGCTGCCGAAGATCGGATCCCCACAATCAATAAACCCCCGCTTACTCTAGGCATGGAGAATTTGTAGTACACCTGACAAGCGATGCGTATTCTATCTCAATGGGATGATGAAAAATACCCTACAACATGTATTGCCATCAAGACCTGAAGCTAATAATATGTCGTCACTTCTCTTTTGCTTTGATGATGTCATGCCAATTCTTTGCTGAAATACGGTTTACATCCATATGACCTCTAGGCCATATATATTGTTGTCGCACCCCACGCTCCAGTATGGATGGTATTGTACGCTCTGGCCGAAACCGCACGGTTTTGTTCTTTGGAGTGAACCAGACTCGAGAAAGGGGCACATCCCAGGAGGTCACCCATCTTAGGATTTCCCTAGCCCGAGCACGTTTAACTACGGAGTTCTTCAAACTCCAGCGTGCCGATTCATCCAAAAAGCGCCTCCGTAATTGAAGGTGGTATCATTACATTTATAATGCAGTTCAGTCCTCTTTCGGAATGTGCTTCAGGGGCCCAATCCCATTGTTCTGAAACGGTTTCACACTCAGATCACTGTTTCCCGCGTATAAAAAATTATTATTGGTTAAATATGATAAGGCAGCGCCTCACGTAAAACACACGCGAGCGCCGGCGCCGGTCTCTAATAGGGTTAAATCATATAGCAATGCTTTACATGAAAGGTACATGAGCGCTGGCGTGCAAAACACGTGGATGCTTGATTGAGTCCTAGGACCAGCGCCTCACGTGAAAGGCACGTGAGTGTTGGTGTGCAAAGCACATGGACGCTTGATTGAGTCTTAGGACCCGCGTCTCATGTGAAAGGCACGTGGATGCCTACTGTAATAAAAATTAAATTATTTGGCTACGAGTGCATAGCACGTCAACGTCAACGCCCAAATTAAAGCAGGTTTGCTTGGGTAGAATTAAATTCTACATGGAAAATATTTTCCTAAAATCTGAAGATATTCCCTGTCAAACAGATCCGTTGGATCAAAAATCCAATGGTGATTAAAATTCATCAAATTATAGAATTAAATTCTATTGGGAAAATATATCCCTTAATCTTTCTAAACAAGAAAGATAGTCTATATAGGAAAATATTTCTCTAATCTGCTTAAAAACAAGAAAAATATATGCTGTTAAACAAAAAATCACCGAGTCAAAGATCCAACGGTGGTTAAAATTCCCCGAATAATTTTCGAGACCAATTAAATCAATTGATATCTCTTAAATGAGAGATTTTCTCAAAACTGATCAACGGTTTTCCTTAACTATATAGAGTACCCGAGACTGCAGGTCTCATACAGAGAGACCCCCATAAACTTTGGCAGCTACAGCTGAGAATTTAATTCTCTTGCTGAAGAAAAATCCCTTCTCCTCTCCAACCCTAAGTAAAAAAAAACAGAGATAAAATATATCTCTTTTACCTAATATATATAAATACCAGGGTTTAACCCTCCATGAAGAACTTAGTTCTTTCTTTAGATCTGAGATCCATAAGAAAAGTCTCTCACGAGTTGAGAATTTAATTCTCATCGGGAGGATCTTGTTCTTAAGAATCAAAAATTCAGGGAAGAAAAAGGTTAGAAAGAACATGAAGAAGAAGTCCATAATACTCTAGGAACTTAGTTCCTTCATAAACAAGAACTTAGTTCTTAAAGAATATGATCCCAAATCATCAAAATATTGATCTCAGCGCCTCACGTTAAACGAACGTGAGCGCTGAACAAAATTACTTAGCACTATATATATAGTCAAAAGACTAAGTTCTTAGCATTGCTGAATGAGGGAAAAAGTCCAAGACTAAGCCCAAATTAGCTGAAATTTCTTTGCAACCGAGCCCTCATGCTTTGTTGATGGATCTTAAAAAAATTTAATAATCCTTAAATATGTTTCTAAGTTGATCTTAGTCTCATACAAGACTAATGTATCCTTAGTTAAAATAAATTGAGCCCATATGTTCACATATATATTTAAGTTGATCTTAATCTAAAACCATATTAATGGTCTTTAAATAAAATAAAATATTCTTTAAACCGACGAAACATACAACCTAAGTTCAAATCCAAATCCAAATTCATATATATATATATATATATATGTATGTATGTATATATATATGTATGTAGACACACACACATATATACAGATTTAGACTAATCCACGCCCTACGGGCGATGACATAAACTAGTCTCCGTATACAATCCATGGGCAACCAAAATAAATAAAACACGATACGACACGAAGTGATTTACCGAAGTAGGAGAAAGTTATCGCAACGCGATAACGTAATTAACTGCAGGGGCTTGCGCCTGCAGGGAAGAGCATCCTCACAATTAAAAACTCTTCACAAATGAGAGGAAATCTGATAAAATCTTCTACATCGGTCACATCTCTCCAAACCTCCGATATATGGTGTCATAAATCAACTTGGTATTTTCGGAGAGGTAGATAGTTATGTACAAATAGCATCCGCCCCCAAATTCAGGCTAGGCGTCTCAATATCTCGGTCTAGTCTTTGGTGGTAAACAATTACCATGTGTCCGCAATGGACCGCTCCGAATGTGGACAAAGCAGGTCAGTATGATGTCCGAAGATCGCACTTCTCTGGGGTATTAAATTCCCCATACCTAAGAACAATGGGTCATTCTCGAACCATAGACCTATTACTGAGGGGCCTACATGGGCCACCATAAATGTCATGCCCCACGCCCCAGTACGGATGGTATTGTCTGCTTTGAACAAAGCCGCACAGTTTTGTCCTTTAGAGCGAACCGGACTCGAAAAGGGGCCACTTCCCAAGAGCTCGCCCATCATAGGATTTCCTTAGCTCGAACATGCTTAACTACGGAGTTCAAACTCCAGAGTGCCGGTTCATCCAAAAGGCGCCTTCGTAATTGAGGGTGATATCATTATATTTATAATGCGGTTCGGTCCTCTTTCGGAATGTGCTTCTAGGACCCGATTCTATTGTTCTGAAGTGGCTCCACACTCAGATCACCATGTGTCCGCAATGGACCGCACTGAGTGTGGACAAAGCAGATCAGCATGATGTCCGAAGACCACACTGCTCTGGGGTATTACAATTACCATTGGGATCCAGAGTTAGGAATATGCCATTGGTCCGCTTTCATTTGACCCTTTGGTACATGTTAACGTTGCGTCTGCACCCTGCTGGAATAAGAAGGAATGTGGAGATGATCTCTAGGCAGTAGATATTGCCATCGAGATCTGGTTCTTCATTTGGCGAAGAATAGTGGGAAAATATGTTTCCCTTTCTTTCATTTGTGCGCATGGATTGTACACAAGAGTCAGTATTGACCTACTTGTAGGGCAAAAAAAATTATTTTACCATTTTTCTTCTTTTTTTTATTTATGCGATGCTCTATTATTTCAGCTTTTCATATCGCGAAAGTCACTATTGTCCAATCATTTCGGTTATTTATTCGCGGTGCCCAATCGCTTTGGCTATTTCATTTTATTTACTTGCTAATTTTTATTACGGGTTGCCCTATCATTTCGGCTATTCCATTTTTTTACTCGCTGGTTTTTATTGCGAGTTGGGGCTTGGAGTCTGATACCAGCTTTGGTATCAGTATCGTTAAAACTGGAATATTGTTAGGAGCGACTTATCATATGCCATGAGATGACTTGGAGTTTGATACCTGTTTTGGCATCAATATCGCTACAATTGGAATATTGTTAGGAGCAACTCATCATATGCCATTGTCTATTTTGGCCAATTGTGGCCTAGATAATAGGTTTATATCCCTACCAACTAAGGCCTTTTGACTTTAAGAGCCATAAGAGTCTCATAAAACTATTTCTCCTTACGAGTCGTGAGGATCTCATGGGTGTATTTTCTCCTTAGGAGCCGTGAGGACTCCTAAGTGTGTTTTCCTCTTGTAAGTCGTAAGGATCTTAGAAGAGTATTTTCTTCTTATAAATTGAGAGGACTTACAAGTATTGTTCACTATGTCTAGAAATATCCCTCGCCTTTGGTGGGATTTGGTCCGGAACATATTTATTTGCGCCCGTAGATTGTATACAAGAGTTGATATTGGACCATTTGTAGGGCATAAATTTATGGGGTTATGATGGCTTAAGAACAGATTTAGATCCCTGTAATTTAAGGCTTTTGAATTTCATAAGCCGTGGGGGTCTTATAGAGGGTATATTCTGTTTACGAATCGTGAGGATCTCATAAGTGAATTTTCTCCTTAGGAATCGTATGGATTCCTAAGTGTGTTCCTCCTTTGTGAGTTGTAAGGATTTTACGCATGTGTTTTCTCCTTACAAAGTCGAGAGGAATTTGCAAGTGCATTTTTTCTTTCTTTTAAACTAGTTTGCGCCCTTTTAGGTTTTCATAAGCTCATCGGTAACCTTGTTGTTTTTACTCATGGCACCCTTTCGGGTTTTCATCTGTGCCCATTTTGCGTGTGGATGTACCGTTTTTTTGCGATGGAAGTCTCTCAAACGTAGCTTCGCTGTGGATGCCCTGACATCGTTTGCTGGCAGTACTTGGGTGAGATATGGATCATTTATGCCCGAAGATTCTTTACGGTGATCAATATTGTCATGCCCCGCTTCTCGGTGTACGGATAAAGAGACGCGATGAGGCACGCGACGTATTTACTCAGAAGTAAACACATTAAGCGTAAATAAGAAATATAATAAAAATGTACACAAGAAAGACATGAGATGTAAATTAATAGCAACTTTTTATTTATTAAACATTCTTTACAATACAACTGAAAAGTAAATACAATGTGGAAAGCAATACCTAAACAATGGCATGAATTGAAAGTAAAATATATAAAATTGAGTAGAGCTCGGGGTCCTCAATAAACTGCTCCAAGTCTTCCTGACTGGGCTCGATCTCCAGAGAGTCGGGTCCTCCTGACAACATTCCAAAGAAAGAATAGAAAAGGAATGTCGTTGGAGAACAATCGCTCGGTAAGTCCCAAAGAGATAAAGAAATAGAATAGACAAATAAGAGAATATAACTAGTATATATCTGTTTGTTATGTTAACATAGTTATTTGTAGTTTGGTACAAAATATGCCAGTGTATACGAGAGGAGTCTAACTTACTCCGTGCACTAAGGTATAAGGAGTAAAAGGCCCCGTCAAAACCTACGGGACAACGGCAATGGATGTTCAGGTTAGGTATATTAAAGTGACCATCATCATGCCACTTTTAACACATTTCGTACCAGTCTATCCCTTTAAAAACCCCGTAAATGAATATTGTATTGTTTGTAAGGATTTGTTGTATAAGACTTGCCGAAACCATGATATCAGTTGTTCATGTAAATGGATTGGATGTAAATGGATAGTCATGTAATCAAGTCAATATATATATCCATGGTTCGGTCCAGTCGAGTCATGTTGATATTTGATAGCATTCTGGTATTCATGTTCAAGTTATAGTATATATGGATTCATGATGTATAGAGTTATATTTGAATTGTGTGTAGATTGGAATTGTATTTAGATTAGACTAAGACTCTATCTGAGTTAGACACTTAACAGAATTTGATTCCTGAATTAGGTTTTGGAGTTATCGGTAACTGCTGCACATGGACGGCAGGATTTGTGACTTTTTCCAAGCCAATTACCGTATTGATAACCCCGGTTTAGTTTCCTACCTTAAATAGGCAAGCACCCACTTTCTCCAGCTCCCTAAGGCTCAAGAGAATTGGTCCCGCTTAAATCTATATTTACTAGGGTCCTTATTGTAAATTAATAAACTTGAGGGGGTTTTATGAAAAAATAGTTTTGATATAATTTTAAAATAAACCTCAAGTATTTATTATTCTTATTTAGTGTTTTCATGGATATAATTTTTAAAAGTGAAGTATTCTAATGATTATAAACCTAGATTGAATAGTATATGATATTTTAGTGTAAATTGAAATTGTATGGATTTGTGATGGTATATTCATAAAATTTGTGATTTCTTTGTTTAGAAAATATGGAATTTATTATATATATTTAAAATAGATATTTTGATAATATATATATATATCATTATTAAAAATATAATTTATTTATTAAATAGAAAATCATATTATTCTTAAAAATTGTATTAAAAATTCCATCGAGATCGGATGCTCCGTGAGGAGGTCTGCATCTCGCTCTACTATTACCAAGGATGTGTGATAACCCGCACCATCCAAATCGGGTTCCCTAAAATGGGTTGTAGAGGCTTAATTGCAAGGAATTTAATTAAAACAATCTTAAAGAATATGGTTTTATTAGTTTAAGGTATTTTATTGCAAAATTGTATTCATCCCACAAAATATTGTTCCAAAAGCCATCGTTCTATATCATGATGAGTGTTGTGATGAGGTATGTCATTATCTCGTGAGTTTTCTAAGGGTAATATGAGCAAATATGATGAAAGATGTCGGATAGAAAGTTTATGGTATTTAACCGTAAAAATGAAATAAAAGTTGCATAGCATGGTATTTTAAATTGAAACTTGTTCTCAATGTTGGTTTATGGTTGCTAAACAATATATAAAGAAATAGTTGATTTTTTATTAGGAAAAGTTGGGTTTTTTTAACAAATTATAATCGGATATCGGATTAACCCCACTTCCGACGAGTTTTGAAAAGAGAACATTTTGATAGGTCAAAATGAGAGAAGAGAAGGGACTTATTGGATGAAAAGAGAGAGGAGAGGTATGGGAACAAGATGGAAGTTTCGTGGAGTCGCGGTGTCGCTGGATTTGTCCCGAGTCGTCGCCGGAAGATGACCTTGGACTAACTCCACTTGTACAACTAATTTAACTTGGAAAAATTTGAGAGTTTTGATGATAAATTTCAGAATAGAGAGGACTAGAGTGTAGGGTGGTATTTATAGGATAAAATTAGGGTTTAGGGAATTAAAAAAATGACAATTAAAATGCATTAAACATTGGATTAATGGGGATTTTAATCCTCTGTTAATTTGCAGGAAATTCAAACAGTATTGGGGTTAAGGGGGAGGCCAAGAGACTAGGGTTCAAGAATTGGAAGTATTCCCGACGGTTTGGATCGGCGGCGTTGGCCCAATGCGCAATCTCGTCGGCCATTCTAAGGGTGTAAGGCTCTGGATTCTTGCCACGTGTTAGGGTCGTTTCATATATCTCAGTGCATATATTTATTTAATCTGACTTTTCATTTTTACGTGTATTGCACGTGTAAACTTTTGGGCTTCCAAAAAGTTTAAAAGAAAAATCATTAAAAATAATATGTGGTTGAGGGGATTCGAATACAGGGGCTACGTCACAGCAGTACAAGACTTTACTAATGAGCTACAAGTTGTTTCTTTCTGTTCTTAAACAAATTAAATACTTATAGCATACTCAGGTTTGCAAATACTTTATTTAGTACTTTAACTTTAATCAAATTTCTGTACATTAAAAACATAGTCATTACTTTCTACCCTCCTTACAAAGATTTCGTCCTCGAAATTTACAATTATTTAAGGACTAATTTACAAACAAGTAAGGGCATCTTGCACGCATGTTGTCTTCTTTTTCCCATATTGATTCTTCTGGTGAATCTTTTCTCCACATCACCCGAACCAAGTTTAGTTCCTTGTTTCGAAGTGATTTCACCTTTCTGTCCAGGATCTCAATGGGTTGTTACTCACAAGATAAATCCGTCTGTACAGTGAGCTCAGAATGATCAAGGACGTGGCTGGGGTCGCTCACATATTTTCGGAGCTAGGATATATGGAACATGTTGTGCACTCCTTCCAATGAGGGTGGAAGTGCCAAGCGATATGCCACTTCTCTGACTCGTTCGAGTATGTCGAACGGTCCAATATACCTCGGACTTAGCTTACCCTGTTCTCCGCTGAAAGACCGGGAAGACAAACGTCTTGCCTGAGTTTAGGGGCAGATGCTATTTAGTTTTATCCGTCCACCTCTCCGAAGATGCCAAGTTGATTTATGGCACCGTGTATCGAAAGTTTAGACGGATGCGGCCGTTGTAGCAGATTTCGTCAGATTCCCCCATGTTTGAGGGATTTTTGATTGTGGGGATGCTTTTCCCTGCAGGCGCAAGCCCCTGCAGTTAATTACGCTACCGCATCGCGGTAACAACTTTCTCCTTCTTCAGATGGTCACTTCGTGTCGTGTGTGTTTGTTTTATTTTTGGTTACCCGTGGATTGTATACGGAGACTAATTTATGTTGTCGCCCGTAGGGCGTGGATTAGTCAAAATCCGTATTTTCTTAGATTTGGGTTTTGGTTTGGGTTTAAGGATACGTTTGTCTCATTTGAGACTAAGATCAACTTAAACGTTTGTTAAGGATACGTTAGTCTAATTTTAGACTAAGATCAACTTAACGGGATCATTTAGATCCAACAAAAGAGCATTTGGGCTCTATTGTTTTAGTTTAGGGACTTTGCGGTCGAGTTTAAAGACGTCATAGTCCATAAAGTTTAAGGACATCATAGTCTATGAGTTTAAGGACCCCACAGTCCGTAGTGGTTTAGAGACATCATAGTCTGTAAAGTTTAAGGATATCATAGTCCATGAGTTTAAGGACCCCACAGACCGTGAAATGTCTGGTTGTCGGGACCCGTCACCTCTCTGAAAACGTTGAAGGATTACAACGACAAATATCAAAGGAGTGAAAAGATGTACCCTTGAACCAATATTGGTTGGGAGATTTGTAGTCCAATTTGGGACTAAGATCAAAGATTTATGAGCATATGGGCACAATTAATCCGAATTAGGGATCTGTAGCCACCTTGGGCTCGGCCCATTCGGTTAAAATGTTAAACATTTAACAATACTGAGAATTGGTTTGAGTTCTGACAATTATTTTTGTCTCTTATTGAGTGTTGAGCACTCATCATGGCTCTAGGGATTTATTGTTTAAATAACAATTTATGTTCTCTTAGCGCCCACGTGAGGAGCACGTGGTGCGCTTGGCGCTGAGCGCCAGTCAATGAGCGCAGAGAGCTTCTATTTAGGTAGCGCACACGTATGGAGCACGTGGCGCGCTTGGCGCCGAGCGCCAGTCAATGAGCGCTTCTGTTTAGGTAGTGCACACGTGAGGAGCACGTGGCGCGCTTGGCGCTGAGCGCCAGTCAATGAGCGCAGAGCGCCAGTCAATGAGCGTAGAGCGCTTCTGGTGAAGTAGCGCACACGTGAGGAGCAAATGGTGCGCTTGGCGCTGAGCGCCAGATCATGAGCGCAGAGCGCTTCTGGTGAAGTAGCGTACACGTGAGGAGCACGTAGTGCGCTTAGCGCCAGATCATGATCGCAGAGCGCTTCTGGTGAAGTAGCACACACGTGAGGAGCACATGGTGCGCTTGGCGCTGAGCGTCAGATCATGAGCGCAGAGCGCTTCTTTTAAATTTGGAGCGCTAAGGCTCTGTAGCGCTGTGCGCTAGATTTGGAGCGCTGATGCACTTCTTTAAACTTGGAGCGCTAAGGCTCTTTTTAGGCAGTTCTGCGCTCTGAGAATTAAATTCTCTCTTATAAGAGACTTTGTCTCATGGATCTAAGAACAAAGTTCTTATTTTATAGGAGATGTTTCAATCTCTTATGTTCTTGGTGAAAGGCTTTGCCTTTATGGATCTGTGATCCTAAGAGAATTGAATTATTCTCCCCCCTTTTTATAATAAGATGTTATATCTCTTTTGTGAAAGACAATTTGTCTTAAAGATCTTTGATCTGGCAAAAGAACTAAGTTCTTTTTCTGATGAGATGGTTTGATCTCTCTGTTTTTTACCTTGAAGAAAAGTTCTTCTTCTCAGAGCTTGCTCTTTTCTTTGAAATTTCTCAAAGCTTGTGGGGGTTCCACTATATCATACTTGAAGTCTTGGGGCCTTTATATAGGGCAAGCTGATTTATTGAATCAGTTGAAGAGATCTTTTCTTTAATTGATTTGAGGATTTCCCTACCGTTGGATCTTTGATCCTAGGGCTTCTGTTTTACAGAAGGTAATCTTCTTGTTTTTAACAAGATTGGGAAATCTTTTCTCATGCGGAATTTTTTCTACACCATTGTGATTTTTAATCACCATTGGATCATTGATCCGACGGTGCTTTGATTTACAGAGCAGAATCTTTTTGTTTGGAAAGATTCTGAAGAATGTTTTCTTAACAAAATTTTATTCTGGTAACTTGATAATTTATCATCTTCGTTGGATCTTTGATCCAATGGTGGGGAACATTTAGTTCTAGCGCTAGCGCACTCGTGCTTGGCACATGAGCTCTGCTTCAGAGCGCTGGCGCTTTTAGCGCCAGCGCACTCGTGCTCTGCACATGAACGCTGCTTTAGAGCACCGACGCTCTTAGCGCTAGCGCACCCGTGCTTTGCACGTGAGCGCTGCTTGCTGGCGCTTTTATGAAGCGCTGCTTCATTTCAAATTTTGAAAATTTGAACAGAGCTTTGCTCTGATTGGGGGAAACAAATGCCCCCCACCATTGCACTCATATGGCTTACACGTGAGTGCAGCGGTGGCAGCATCTGCGCCCTTAGATCAACTTAGAATTTGAAACGGCTCTCAGTGCCTATAAATAGGGCCTCTGGCCCTTGAGATGATCTCTGTTCATCTTCTTTCTTGTTTTCTGAGAATTAATTCTCCTTCAGAGCATAGCTCTTTGTCTTAAGAATTCTTAAGAGTCAAAACCCTGCCAAATTTTTTGGTAAGATCTGAACTTATTAATAAAGCTTTGCTCTTCTCAGATCATAGATCTAAAAATATTTTTAGGGTTTTACCCATTAACAGAGTCATGCACTTATTTAGATCATAGATCTTAAAATATTTTTAGGGTTTTACCCATTAATAGAGCCATGCTCATGCTTAGATCATAGATCTTAAAAGTATAATCTTTTTTAGGGCGATTTTAACCCATGAACTGGAATACTGTTCATCTTCCATGAAGAACTCTTAGAGTTTGTTCATAGATCTTGAAGATCTCAAAATTAAAAACTTTACTTTAAGTTTTCTGATGGATTATTCCATCATCTTTACAGAGCATGGCTCTTCAGAATTTTTTTGAGGAATTTTATTCCTTTCATCATCAGAGTTGACAGATGTCACTCTGTTGTAGAGCGCTGCTCTCAATAGGAGATTTACTCCTTGGCACGAGGGGCCCTCATTAAATGAGAATCCTTTAAGGATTTCCTCATTTAATGACAGTCTCATCAAATGATCAGACTTTTTTATTAATGATGAACTTTCATCTAGATTGAGTGGGTTCCCTTTGGTCCTTTTTCACTGCATTGCAGTGCGGTACGAATTTAAAGTACCTAGTGATAGAACTTAAACTGTAGCATTGACGGCTAAAAATTTTGTTCTTTTCTGCCCAGGTACTATGTCTTTCGACACTTCTTTCTCGTTCATCCGTTCGGAAGGCGGATTCCCCGAAGCGCCTGTGGATAGGGAAGTCTTCGCGCTGATAAAAGATTACGACCCAGAGCACAAGAATCTTCATCTATGGGGAATATGGTACAATCAAATTATCAGGGGCCGACGAAGCTTTTCTTGCGTGACACCCTCGGAGCCCATTTCAGCGATCTCTTATGCCGACCCACCCCTAGTGAACTATACTGTGGAGGAGGTCAATTGGACTTCAGATGGTCTCCTTCAGCCTTCTTTGGCTGCGATACCCGTACAGCCTCCAATGGCGTTAGATATCTTGGGGCGACGTATATTTCAAGGTGAGTCGCGCCCTTGGGGACAGCCTTTTAACATAAGATTAACTCCCCGTCACCCAGCCGGATATTTACAGTGGGCCCGGTACATTTTGTCCGCCAAGAGGTTGCAGTTGCTGAGGCTCGGGTTGTATCCCGCGATTTACGTTTCTCTCTTTCAGTACTCCACGCCTCCTATATGGTGGGTAAAATCCTTTTTGGAGCAATGGAACGTTCCAACTCACACCTTCCTTTTGTTGGATCGGGAAGTCTCAATCTCTCTAGAGGAGTTCGCGGAGATCTCTGGCTTGCCTGTCAGAGGGGAGCATTATAAAGAACTACTTCCTTATGATGAGTACTTCTTTGCTGCCAGGTTGGTGATGATGGGCCTTACCGCGGAAAATGACATTCAACATCAATCCCCAAGTTTGATTAAGGTGTTGAATATCTACGAGGGCTTATTTCTTGAATCTGGGAGCCGTGGGGTTAATTTCACAGAGTTCATCTCTCGTTTTCTCCGCCCGGAAGTCCTGCCGAAGGAAGCCGCGAAATTCGCCAAACTCGACGATCATTTTGGCTTAGGTTTGAGCAACCTGCCGACGGCGGAGGCGGATCAGAAGAGTTTCTTTCTCCCTGACACTCCGGTCGTCTCTTTTGCAGAGCTTGCAGCTCCTAGGATCGACGAAGAAGCGATCCTTTTGGGGTTTCTCGGGCTATGGCTAAGCTGATTTGCGCTTCCGATGCACCCTCGCCGTATGAGGCCGTCCGTCTTATACCCAGCTCACCGAATGGTTATTGGGGTGAAAGTGGCCGTCGGGGTCGCTGGTTAGCCCAACCGGGGGTGCAGCCTGTAAACTTCTCGATGCATTATTTCACCTTGTGGCTCGAGTTGCATGTGCTTGGCGCCTTTGGAGTTCACAAAAGGCCCCCTTTTATGAAAGATATAACTTTCCTCGCCTGCTGCGGCTAGTTGACGCTTCAATTTTGGAACCGACTCCGCGAGAGGCTCGGGGGTTACTCCTTCGCCTGCGTACCGTCGGGGATGGCATGACCTTCGTTGATAAGGTCTTAAATATCGGTAAAGAATCCGCAAAGATGATGCAGCCGCTGCGGGACACCTTTAAAGACGGCGCATCTACCTTGAATGCTCGGGAGATTCTTCATCTATATTCAATCAGGCCGGGCTTTCTGGTGTTTAGGCAAAATGATGCGGCGTTGTTTATGAGATACAACCCGCATCGTTTCACCCAACAATCTGGCTATAATCAAGGTGTTCCGCTCGAGCCCTTTCTAGCTGAGCCGATTGCAACAGAAGAAGGCATCCGCAACGCGCTACACCATTTAATGAGGCTCAACACCAGGTCTAACTTCTTTATCAGTGAGCCAGGCTGCGTCCCAAAGGTGTTTAACATGTACATGGCGTGGTACCAGCACGCGATGGGTGCCGTCATCAGGGAGGAAAAGAAGTTGTTGCTTGATCGTAAGGGTTCAGCCCCTGCTGGTAATCCAGCTATTCCTTTGAAGCAACAGACCGTCGTTCGTCCTCCTTTGAGAGAGGTTGATGCGGTTGTAGTACCACATGTGATGTCTGAGCTGCCGCTACCCCGTGCTCCCGTCGAAGTGGCAGTTGTGGCGTCTCCTGAGTCCGGCTTGGGTGCGGAGATCGGGACTCGCCGCCCAAAGTTGCCTGCTAAACGCAAGCTCGTGTTACCGGCGGCCGGTAATCGCCCGCAGAAGAAGAAGTCGATTATTTTTGTAGACGTCGTATTCGGCCAGGAGCTCCATGCTCCTTATAGTGAAGGCTGAAGCGAATACGGGACCAACGAGGATTTATTCATGGCACCAGATGATACTGATCTGGAGGCTGCAATCGCAGCGTCCGAGCGACTAGCTAGCAAAAAAGCAGGATTGATCATCCTCGCACAGTCAAGTATACTTCCGTCGTATCTTTGCGTGGTTACATCACACACATTTTTTATTATGCTTTGACTGACACTTCTTTTTCAACAGGCGTCTCTACAGAAGAGGCTCTTGCGGCTTCTCTCAAGACTTTTGAAGAGGAAGTGAGGCTTCGCGTTTCCTTGGGCCTCGGTATATTTTGGCTCATTGTGCCTTCTTTCCCTCCCTTTTTTTATGGGTAGACTGACCCTCCTTTTTCATCTTATCGTAGGGACTACTTCGACCCGAGTTATCCCGAGTGCAGTGCCGATTTTGCAGGGTGTGGAGACGCTTCCAAGGCCGGCTACCGAAGTCCCAGCTTCCCTAGTATTGCCAAAAGAGGCTTCACTTAAGCAACCAATGACGGACGCCATAACGGCTCTAGAGGTAGCTCCTGGTTCGGACGATGACGTCTCCTTGGCGGAGGTTTTAAGAAGATCAGCTCTCACGGCCCAGGCAGAAAGGAAGCGCAGGAGGTGTGTAGCAAGAGAACGTAACGCCGCCTTGGCTGTAGGTGCAGGCTCGAGCGCTTCTTCCCCTATCCCTATTTCTCCAGCAGGTGCTCCGGCCGCCCTGTCTACTGCTCATAGACAGGAGGTACGCACGGATAGGGAGGCAATTGAAGGGCCATCCCAAGGTAACGTAACACTGGGCCCTTTTATTAGAGTTTGATCTTCAGATTCTCATATATCATACTCTTCAGGGCCAAGTACTGATGAGGAGGTGGCAGGTGAGATGATGGCAACCACCGATCCTGAAGTGGCCACTCTTTTTCTGGAGTCCGGGACTGCCCCAATTGCTACTCTTTCCCCTTGCAGTTCCCTGCCATCGCCCGGCATTGCGAGTGTCACAACGGCTCTTGTAGAATCGGGGGATGAAGCCACTGGTGCCGAAACCCTTCCAATGGAGGAGAGCGAAGGAGTCGCTGCGCCTAATGATGCTCTTGTCACAGTTTCGATTGGAGACTCATCAGGTAGATTTTGAGTCATTGTTTTCCTTTTTTATTCCGCAATCCCTTTCAATCCCTTCTGATTGCATTTCTTTTGTTTCTAATGCGGGTGTGGTGAGTATTGAGGTCGTGCCACCCGATGAAGCGTCGCCGGTTACCACTCTGGCGGTCGCCGACCCTTCGCCTTCTCTTATGTATTCTCAAATGATGGAAGGTATGGGTTTGTGATTTAATTTAAATCGAGGATAGCATCTTTCATGTACTGACCATGTATCATCGTAACCTTTTAGGTGTTCTCTTTGATCATTTGTATCAAGTGCTGAACCCGCACTTCTCCTTCCAGTCGAAAATTAGTCTGCCTGCTGGTGCCGGTGAGTATCTTTTCTAACCGACGTCTTTTCTTTTCTTTAACGGATGACCCCTGCCGTTGCTAACTGTAAACTGATTACAGCACTACAAATTGAAGGAGGGGACAAGAGAATTGTCGCGCCACCAGTACTCCCAGCTCAGCCACCTGTCATAGCCGGTATAGTAGCCTTCACCGCTCTTGCATCTTCTTTGTCTCTTAAACCGATGTCTGACTATGATTTGTTTTGCAGCAATCACACCAACTCCAACTCCCTTCGAGTCTCAGATTCCCATGCCGGCAGGGCCTTTTGCTAAACGCCCTTCTTCCAGGGGTGCTGCGAATAGCCTACGGATGTTAAGCGAGTTCGTCGAGGACCTTGACGCCGAGGCCTTTGCATCTACTGCAGATTTTGCCGCTGGAGTTAATCTCATGTTGGCGATGCTCGTGAACTTCCATAGTGAGGGCGTTGTCAAGTCTTGGGTAAACTACTGCAGGAAGATCGAGGCCTGTCTGCATAAGATTGAGCTCAGGCGTCCCGTTCCATAAATGTTGGCTTCGAATTCTCAACGGGCCACATGGGTTGAGCAGAGCGTTCCTTTCTTCTGCCATTTCGAATAAGAAGCGACCTTAAGGCGAAAGTAATGCGAGGAGGTTTCAAGTGAATCCGCCCGACTGCATGCCCAAGTTGAAGCAAACGCTGCGCAATTGAGGGCTGTCTTTGACAATTTGCGACAATGCATTTCGGACGGACTAGCACTAAGGAAAAAGCTTGACTTTCTGGAGCGGGTTACGCGGAATCACGAAGTTGCTCAATGGGAAATCGATGAGAAACTTTCGTCTGGCTTGGAGCAACGGGCTTGAGTCGAAGCAGAGCTGGCCGTAGCAGCTGACCATGAAAAGGAGCTGAGAGGAGCGCGCGAGCAACCGGCTGACTTTTTGAAAACGCCTCCTTCTCTGTAGCTGCCTTTGTATCAGTTAAATATTTGTAATCATTGAATAACATGTATCCATTTTTTATTCTTTTGTATGATTCTTCTTGTATTCAATTGAATTCATGAATAAAAGATATACACATTTTTTTAATCTCCCACTGTTGCTTTCTTCTCTTTGTTGTGTTGTTGCCATGTGATTTTAGCAAGTGTGGCCTGTAGATAGTATGTAGATGTCCATCTTGGACTCTTTGCAGGGTGGTGATGGCTTAGGAAACAGGGTTAGGATCTGCCACCTAAGACTTTTCAACTTTATGAGCCATGAGGGTCTCACAAAGACTTTTCTCCCTACGAGTCGAGAGGATCTCGTAGGTGCATTTTCTCCTTAGGAATCGTGAGGATTCCTAAGTGTGCTTTTCTCTTGAGAGTCGTAAGGATCTCACAAGAGAATTTTCTTCCTTACAAGTCGAGAGGACTCGTAAGTGATTGATGAATTGACCGGCACCCGAATCAAAGCATTGCTTTGATGGGGAGGTCAAGGGTTGACTTTGGCCGTTTTCCACGGGGTCATGATTGACTTTGGCCGTATTCCACGAGGTCGGGAGGTTGATTTTAGCCATACGGGGTCAAGATTGACTTTAGCCATACAGGATCAGGGGTAGACTCTCGGTTGTATGTGCACCGCCGAGTCCTGGAACTGGGAACTTTGCCGCGGCTCCTCTTTGATTGTCGCATCCGAATCATGCTGGAATGAGGAGGAACGTTGTTGTGGGTCTCCAGGCTGTAGATGTGACCGTCGAGACTTGGAACTAGGGACTCTGTCATTGCTCCGAGATTGATTGTCGTGTCCGAATCCTGCTGGAATGAGGAGGAACGCTGTTGTGGGTCTCCAGGATGTAGATGTGGCCGTCGAGACTTGGAATTAGGGACTCTGTCATGGCTTCGAGATTGATTGTCGCGTCCGAATCCTGCTGGAATGAGGAGGAACGCTGTTGTGGGTAGGTGTGGCCGTCGAGACTTGGCTCTCTTTCTGATGGAGCCTGGTGGGATGACCTGGTTCCCTTTTTGTTTGTGCCCCTGGATTGTATACAGGGATCGATGTGATCTCACCTGTAGGGCAAAAAGTTTTATTTCATTTTTATTTTCTTTCCACGATTTTCTTTCATTTCAGCTTTTTGTATCGCGAAAGTCGCGATTGCCCAATCATTTTGGCTATTTTTCACGGTGCCCAATCATTTCGGCTATTTTTTTTCTTTTTACTCGTTGTTGTTTTATTGCGAGTTGCCCAACCATTTCGGCTATTTTGTATGCATATATTTTTACTTGCTAATTTTATTGCAAGTTGCCCTACCATTTCGGCTATTTCATATGCATTTATGGCTCGCTGACTTTTGCCGCGAGTATGGAACTTGGAATCTGGTGCCAATCTCAGCATCAGCATCGCTGCGACTGGAATATTGCCAGGAGCGAATCATCATTTGCCGTGAAAGGGCTTGTAATTTGATACCAATTTAGGCATCAACATCGCTACCACTGGGACATTGTCAGGAGCGAACCATCATTTGCCTCTGTCGATGTCGAACAAAGGTGGCTTAGCAAACAGGGTTAGGATCCTGTTGACTAAGGCTTTTGACTTTACGAGCCATAAAGGTCTCATAAAGGTATTTCTCCTTACGAGTCGTGAGGATCTCGTAAGTGCGTTTTCTCCTTAAAAATCGTGAGGATTCTTAAGTGTATGTTCTCTTATAAGTCGTAAGGATCTTACAAGAGTGTTTTCTTCTTATAAGTCGAAAGGACTTATAAGGGTCGTTCACCGTGTGAGTAGGACTTTTTTAGGGAAATGTTTATTCGTTCCCGTGGATTATATACAAGGGTCAATATTGAAATGCTTGTAAGGCAATAATCGGGGTGAATGATGGCTTAAGAACAGATTCAGATCCCTGTAGCTTAAGGCTTTTGAATCTTATGAGCCGTAAGGGTCTCATAAGAGGGTTCTCCTTACGAATCGTGAGGATCTCGTAAGTTTAATTTCTCCTTAAGAATCGTGGGGATTCCTAAGTGTGTTGCTCCCTTGTGAGTCGTAAGGATCTCACGCAGGTATTTTCTCCTTACAGGGTCGAGAGGACCTTGCAAGTGTCTTTTAACGAGATTGTGCCCTTTCAAGTTTTCACAAACTCGCCGGTAGCCCTGCTGTTTTTACTCACGGAGCCCTTTCGGGTTTTCATCCGTGACCATCTCGCTTATGTACGTACCGTTCTTTTTTTCTTTTTTTTGCGTCAGCCTTGGGATGCTGCGGTCCGTAGTAGTTGTTTCCTGATTTAAAATCAGGAAAGCCTACGGAAGAAGCATCACGTGCTAGCACGTGACCAGCAGTCACGTGACATTTAAAAGCAGCGGCAAAGGCACATCAGTTCCCTGATCAAATCAAGGAAAAGGCTTCAGAATAGGTCACGTGCTCACACGTGACCAGGGGTCACGTGTTGGCACGTGACGGCTGAACAGCGGCTAGGAGACAAAGCGCAGAAAGCAGAGGAAAGCTCGTTCCAAGGGGTCACGTGGCCACACGTGACCAGGGGTCACGTGGCCACACGTGACCGGCTTTCAAAGCCTATTTATTTAACAGAATCAAATTCTGAAGAGATCATTCAAATCTTTCCAAAGGAAAATAATTATTTGGAACCGATTGAACTAAAGATTTAAAGGTGATTAAATACCGCCTATCTATGGAAAAATCTTGAACTTGGAAAGATTTTCCCTTAAAATCTAATCGAAATAACAAAGGAAAATCTTTGGATTTAAAATCCAATGGTGAATAAAATTCACCTAGTAATCCAAAGGTCCAAACGAATGGTGAATACAAATCAAATCTCTCAATGAAAGATTCATCAAAACTAATTGATTCTGCTTCTTCTCCTATAAATAGGAGCCAAGAGACACACAGAGAGGGAGAGATCGATACATAAAGAGAGAGAAAAATAGAGCCTTGAGACTTGGGAGGAATTTGGATCTTCTGCAAAAGAAAACCTTAGGTAAGAAGGGGGAAGCTTTCAAGAAAAAAAAAGAGAATTTAATTCTTGAAAGAGTTTAACTCTGATATTAAAAAGAAGAACTTAGTTCTCTCTTTAGCAGAGGATCTGCAAAGTGCACATCTCCCCATGAATTGAGAATTTAATTCTCATTGAGTTGAGATCCTGCCATGCAGATCCAAAGCATAGAGAGGGAATGGATGTTTGAGAATTTAATTCTCATAGAATTATAGGAATTTAATTCCTTCAATTTAAAATTAGGGTTTAACCCTATGTCATAGGAATTTAATTCCTTCAATTTAAAATTAGGGTTTAACCCTATGTCATAGGAATTTAATTCCTTCAAAATGAATAGAACCAGGGTTAACCCTAGTTAAGAACTCAAATCTGTCAAAATAACAGGAATTTAATTCCTCTAAAGTTTATTGCTAGGGTTTAACCCTATGAAGAATTTGATTCTTAAAAAGATAAACACATCTTCAAACAGGCAGGGTCACGTACTACCACGTGACCCCTGTAAAGAGCCACCGCTAAAACTTTGAGGCAACGCCTCACGTGCTTCACGTGACCCCCAAAGCGCGCAAAGAAAAAGCAAAGGAAAAGAAGCTCTGGGGCGCCCTCACGTGTCACCACGTGACCCCTAATGAATATTCTAACAGATCAAAGCGCAAACCCCCATCACGTGCCCACACGTGATGGCTTTTAGAATTAAAAGTGTTAAACACTTATCTGTAGAACAAAATAAAGGGAAACATGGCGCTATCACATGCTACCACGTGACCCCTTGGCTGAAGCTTTAACGGACAAGCACCAAAATGCCCATCACGTGACAGCACGTGATGCTCCAAAGTATTCAATACTTTTGACAGAATAGAATGAAATGAGGGCGCC
Source organism: Agapanthus africanus (assembly GCA_030015575.1). Classification (NCBI taxonomy): domain Eukaryota; kingdom Viridiplantae; phylum Streptophyta; class Magnoliopsida; order Asparagales; family Amaryllidaceae; genus Agapanthus; species Agapanthus africanus. The sequence continues at coordinate 347,641,540 of JASDDO010000024.1, read as the reverse complement.
CTCACGTGCTACCACGTGACCCCTCTTGCCTTAGTGTTTAACACTAGAGTTGAAACCTCTATATCCAGTGTTCAACACTGATTTTCTTAGTGTTTAAACACTAATTTGGAAAACTCTATTTACAGTGTTTAACACTGACTTTCTTAGTATTGAACACCAACCTGGAAAACCCTGTTTCCAGTATTTAACATTGATCTGCCTTAGTGTTAAACACTGATTTGAAATCCCCACTGCCAGTGTTTAACACTAACTTGTCAATCTCATTCTTAGTGTTCAACACTGATTGATCTTTAGAGTTTAACACTAACTTTAGCCCCATTGGCTAAGTGTCTAGAGGCAAAGCCTCTCCTCTAATAGACCAACAGAGGGCCAATATCCTAAACATGATTGGACTTAGCCCAAGCTGTCCATAAGTCCTCAATTCAAATTCAACCGAGCCAATGGGCTCATAATATAATTAATTGGTCTTGGTTCCAAATTGGGCCAAAGATTATTTAATCTACCTCGGTTTAAGGGTACATCTCTTCACTCCTTTGATACTCGGCGTTGTAATTCCTCAACGTCTTCAAAGAGGCGACGGATCCCGATGACCACATATTGATACGGACTGTGGGGTCCTTAAACTCATGGACTATGAGGTCCTTAACCTTGACCGAGATGTCTTAAAACTAACTTTGGACTGTGGAGTCCTTAAATCCATGGACTACAACGTCCTTAACCTTGACCGAGATGTCTTAAAACTAACTGTGGACTGTGGAGTCCTTAAACCCATGGACTATGAGGTCCTTAACCTTGACCGTGATGTCTTAAAACTAACGACGGACTGTGGGGTCCTTAAACTCATGGACTATGAGGTCCTTAACCTTGACTGTGATGTCTTAAAGCTAACGACGGACCGTGGGGTCCTTAAACCCATGGACTATGAGGTCCTTAACCTTGACCGAGATGTCTTAAAACTAACGACGGACTGTGGGGTCCTTAGACCCATGGACTATGAGGTCCTTAACCTTGACCGTGATGTCTTAAAACTAACTGTGGACTGTGGAGTCCTTAAACCCATGGACTATGACGTCCTTAACCTTGACCGCAACGTCTTAAAACTAACATTGGACCGCAATGTTCTCAAACTACCTATGGACCGCAACGTCCTTAAACTACCTACTGACCGTGATGCCACTAAACTAAACAACAGGGCTCCCTTAATTGCTCTATTGTTGGATCTAAACGATCCCGTTAAGTTGATCTTAGTCTAAAAATTAGACTAAAGTATCCTTAACAAGGGTTTAAGTCGATCTTAGTCTGAAAATTAGGCTAACGTATCCTTAAACCCAAACCCCCAAACCCAAATCTAAGATAATACGGATTTGGACTAGTCCATGCCCTACGGGCGACGACATAACTCAGTCTCCGTATACAATCCACGGGCAACCAAATATAAAATAAACACACATGACACGAAGTGACCATCTGGAGAAGGAGAAAGTGGTTACCGCGATGCGGTAGCGTAATTAACTGCAGGGGCTTGCGCCTGCAGGGAAGAGCGTCCCCACAATCAAAAACCCCTCAAGCGAGGGGGAATCTGACGAAGTCTGCTACATCGGACGCATCCGTTTAAACCTTCGATATACGGTGCCATAAATCAACTTGGCATCTTCGGAGAGGTAGACGGATAGCACCAATTAGCATCTGCCCCGAACCTCAGGCGAGACGACCACGCGTCGCGCCGTCGTTCGGAGGGTAGTTTATAGACGTCTTGATCAGGCATAGTATTTCTTCAAGAAACGGCCATTTATTGGCCTGAAGGGTCTTTCTCCATGCATATCCATGAGCAAGTAAGCCCCACCTTGGTAGACCTTGTCTATAATGTACGGGCCCTCATAATTCGGCTCGAATTTCCCCCGTTTGGCACGATTGGGGATCATAGGTCTCTTGACCACTAGCACGAGTTCGCCTTGGCGGAATGTTCTCGGCCTAGTCAATCTCTCATATGAGCATGTCATCTTTGCTTTGTAAGCCTTCAAGTTTTGCTGCGCCATAAGACGAGTTTCATCGAGGGCATCAAGCTCCTCAAGCTGAAGATGAGCGTTCTTTTCGTCTGTTAGCTCGTAATGGACCACCACTCGTAGAGAGGGTAGCTCTATCTCCAAGGGAAGTGCCGCTTCTGCGCCGAATACCAATGCATACGACGTTGTATTTGTGGCCGTTTTGAACGTAGTTCGATACGCCCAGAGAGCTTCATGCAGTCTCTCGTGCCAGCCCTTTCTATTTTTTGACACCGTCTTTTTCACGATCTTCTTCAAGGTCTTATTGAAAGCCTCAGCCAGACCGTTAGCTCGGGGATTATAGACCGAAGAGTAACTCCAGTCTATATTATGTTGCTGCGCGAAGTGGCTGATTTTATGACTTCTTTAGGCTGGCCCGTTATCGGAGATAATCCTTCAGGGAGTGCCGAACCGATAGATGACGTGTGTCTTGAAGAAATGGAGAATATTCTCCGCCTGCACTTCTCTTAGCGGTACCGCTTCTGCCCACTTGGAGAAATAATCGGTTGTCGCCAATATGAACCGATGTCCTCTAGATGATGCTGGTTCGATGAGCCCGATTATGTCAGTTCCCCACATTTCGAATGGCCAGCTAGCCACCGTTGAGTGTAGCGGATTTGGATGCTGGTGGATAAAGTCCCCGTGAATCTAGCACAAGTGGCACTACTTCGCGTATTCGAGGCAGTCTTGGATCATTGTGGGCCAATAATAGTCCATCCTTTTGATCTTCAGCTTCATCTTTTGCCCGGCTTGATGAGATCCGCAGAGTCCGTCGTGAGTTTCTTGGATGACTCTCCTTGCCTCTTCAGGTCCCAGGCATCTTAGCCACAGAGAGTCAAACGATCTCTTATACAGAGTATCATTGACAAAGGCAAAAGAAAGAGCTCTTTTCATGAGCTGATGTCTTGATGACGCATCTTCGGGTGTATGACAGAATTTGAAGTAGTCTATAAAGACTTCTCTCCAATCCTTAGCCTTTTCCTGGTCCTTTATTTGTAGGGTCGTCGGCTTGGTCGCTTCCTTTTCTTCGGACGACTCTGGAGATATTTCTGCCGGTGCAAGAACCCGACGGCGTTCCACAACGATCCTTACGTCATCGAGGTTCTCGTCAGCCAACTCTTTAACGAGCTTGGCTAATGCATCCGCCTTACTATTTTCCGCGCGCGGTATGCTTTCCTGGGCATAGGAGGGAATTTAAGCCAGCAATTGTTACACTCTCTTACCGTACCTCACCAACTCTAGTTTGCACGTTTGATAGTCGCCATTTACTTGACTAACGACTAGCTGGGAGTCTCCGTATATGAGGAGGTTTTCAATTCCCATGTCGACAGCGATCTCAAGACTTGCTATCAAAGCATCATATTCGGCTTCATTGTTTGTCCTCGGCTCTGTCAAGGAAAAGGCAAAGCGCATTATCCCTCCTTATGGAGTCACAAAGATGAGGCCTACCCCAGATTTGATTATGGAGGTGCTGTGCTCTCGCTTCTTCATAGAAGATGCCCAAGCGAAGTAGAGTTCCCATCGGGTGTCACTCTCTCCTTTCTCCCAATCAATCGTGTCAAACGCATGCTCGTCTGGCAATTCGCAATTTATGGGTGAATCGGCAGGTATCGGATACTCAGCGAGGAAGTCGGCAATGGCCTGACCCTTCACTGCCTTGAGAGGTTGGTATGTTATTGAGAACTCCATCAAGAGTATGGCCCATTTAGCGAGCCGCCCTGTTAGTATGACTCTTGACATCAAATATTTGAGAGGGTCCACTCTTGATATGAGGTGGACCTTATGTGCCAACGCATAGTGTCTGAGCTTCGTTATCGTGAAGATTAATGCCAGACAGTGTTTTTCGATGGAGGAGTAGTTGTTTTCTGCCCCCCAGGAGAACTCGAATCAAATAGTAGAGGGCTCTCTCTTTCCCTTGGTCGTTTTCTTGTGCCCATAGCGCGCCTAAAGAACCTTCAAGGGCTATTGTGTACAGGATGAGAGGCTTTACTTTGACTGGAGCGGTCAGTACCGGTGGATTCTGCAGGTATTGCTTGATTTCGTCCAGTGCACTTTGGTATTTGCGATCCCAGACGAACGGAGTCCCTTTCTTCATTAGATGACTGTAAGGACGGCACTTTCCGGAGAGCTTAGCTATGAACCGACGGATATATGCGAGCTTTCCTTGGAGGGACCGCAGTTGTTTGAGAGTTCTTGGCAGAGGAATTTCCATGATCGCCTTGATCTTTGACGGGTCTATTTCGATACCTCGATGTCGTACAATGAATCCTAGGAATTTGCCCGAGGAAACTCCGAACGCGCATTTCAGAGGGTTCATTTTCAGATTGTATTTCCGAAAACGTTGGAACACTATCTTTAAATGCTCCCAATGTTCCTCGTACGATTTGCTTTTAACCACGAGGTCGTCGATATAGCATTCGACGATTTCATGTATGAGGTCATCGAAAATCTTCGTCATGGCCCTTTGATAGGTAGCACCGGCGTTCTTCAAGCCGAAAGGCATCACTTTGTAGCAGAATATGCCCAGAGGAGTCCGTAAAGCGGTAAGCTTCTGGTCTTCGGGATGCATTTTTATTTGATTATATCCTGATGAGCCGTCCATGAAGGAGAAGACATCGTGAGTGGACGTGTTGTCTATCATCAGCTCGCTGACCGGTACGGGAAAGTCATCCTTCGGACATGCTTTGTTGAGGTCCCGAAAGTCTACGCTGATGCGTACTGTCCCATTTTTCTTCATCACTGGGACGATGTTGGCGATCCAGTCAGGATACTGAACTTCTTAGATAAAGTCGGAGTTGATTAGTTTCTTGACTACGGCGTTGATGCTCATTTCAAGTTCGAGTCGCATTCTTCTTGGTGCTTGCTTGACTGGCTTGACGTCCGGAGATATCGCCAATTTATGCACCGCTATTTCCGAAGCTAGCCCTGGTATCTCGGAGTAGTTCCATGCGAAGCAGTCTTTATACTGCATGAGCACGTCTTTGAGTGTAGTTACCTTTTCTTCAGACAACAGCTCACTGACGAATGTCGGCCGTGGATCTTCTGCCATCCCCAAGTCGATTTTTCTGAGGTTATCTGCAGTAATATGTATCCCATCTTCCAGTTCTTTTGGTGCCGGTGGAAACTCTGAGATCACCTTGTCATCATCGTTTTTGAAGCACCGGGAGAGGTCATCCATATTCTCGGTCATTCCTTCTTCTGACATCATTATCACGTAACAGGTACGAGATCGCTTCCAAGACCGATGTTGATCCGGCTCTACTCTCGCTGCATATGTGGGTTTCGTTTCATGCTTCTGTGGCCCGGTTACATTCCAACTGCTGGATAAAGCGAACCTGCCTTGCTGATACTGGTCTTCTACCCAGTCTTTGAATGCGAAATAGTCTTCGAGAGGATGTCATATCGCTCGGTGATAGGAGCAATAATCTGGGTGATGAACCTCATTTTCTTGATCAGGGTGCTTGGACTCCGGGAGGGTCATCATCTGATATTTTATGACAAGATCGAATATCTTCCTTGTCTTGTCTTGGGGAAAAGAATATGCTCGACCCATTTTCTTTATAAGAGACGGATCTCGGCTGCTCAATTTTTGATCGCGAAGTTTCTTGGACCCGCTTTGCTGCTGTCGAACGTTTTTTCCGTTCTTCAGTTTGTTTATACCTCTGCGTCGGGTCTTTTGTATGACGGGCTGGAGACGAAGGGCATCGTCATTCTCCGTAACCTACTGAAGGAGGCACTGCGTTCTGGATTTCTCGTAAATGGCCATTTCGCGGTTGTGGTCATCCCGGACCTTTTGACCCGCCTCCCTTATTAACTTGTCCATCTGTTCTTCGAACGACGGACTTGGAACTTTTATGGCGAGACCTCGTTTTGGTTCAGGGTTAGCGTCTTCTAACAGAGCATTTCCTTCTTCATCGAAATCATGTATTCCGTAGCAGCCATGGAATCGCTCCCGTTTCTTGGATTGAACATATCCAAGCCCGATCATTTCCATTCTCCCGTTAGGAAATTTTCGCTAAGTTCCGGGGACGTTCCAGATCCTGTTGTAGAACTGAGCTTGTCAAGCAGTATGTTTGAAGGGTACGCCTTGGCGCCTCAACAGCCTTTTTAATCATTCTGTGTAGTATCTAGGCAGACGGATGGGCTGGAGCCTGTCTAGCGTAGAATCGGGGCCATGCCAGATTTCTTTCTCGATTTTAGTTTCCGCGGATCGATAAAAGAGGATCGCATTTTCATCTTTTCGCCTGGGAGGGACGTAGAACGTCTGCAGTTCTTGCACACTGTAGGTATCAAGTGCGTCGAGCTCTTTGTGATGGTCTTGCGGAACCATGGCGATCTGCAAACTCTGATCATCTCCAATGAAGGCTTGCACTAATAGACGAGCCGAGAATACTGCATTGACCTCGTCTTCAGTGTCACTTCCAAAGACCATAATAGGGGTAGAAGGTCCCGGCTTGTTGCATTGGGGCGGTCCCGAATAGACTATCTCTTCTTCCTCCTCCGTATCGCTCCCGAAAACCGAAATGGTGGTGATAGCTTTTTGCTTATCCTCAGGTTTATGGCATCTTTTCGTGTCTTCAATGTCTTGTAAGAAGTACTTTGCATCTTCGTACTTTCGGACTTCGTTTACGGAGAATTGGTTCAGCTCCCCTGTCACAGTGTATTCAAGCCCATCTTTGAAGTACTTCATACACTGATGCTGTGTAGAAGGGATAATGTTGTACTCGTGTAACCAAGGTCGGCCGAGCAAAGTGTTGCAGCAAGTCTTAGCGTCAATGACGTGGAACTTGATATCAGTGACGAGCAGCCCAAAGCATAACGTCAATATCACAGACCCGAGCATCCGTGATGACCGGGAGTCGAACCCGGAGATAGTGATTTTATCCCGAGCGAGGTGTTGAACGCTCATGCAAATTTCTTTTAGCATCCTCAGATTTAGGAGATTGACAGAGGACCCATTGTCAATTAGGATTTCCCTATCTTGATGTCATGGCAATACCCGGAGACATAGAGGGGACGGTTATGCTCGCACATCCCGAGGAGGAGGTCCTCGTCGCTGAAAGTGATGTCAGCTGTGTGAATTTCTTCCAGCTCGTCCTTCATCTTTTTTTCGGCGAGGAAAGCTTGAAACTGGTTAGGCTCTTGTAATGCCTTGATCAAAGAATCTCTTGCCTCTTTAGATAGCAAGAGGGCATCGAGAATGCTTAGTTGCAAGGGTATCTTCCTCAGGTGTGCCAGAACGTTGTAATCCACCATGTTTTTCCTGAGCGGGTCCTTGGCTGCCAGCTCTTCGACGACTTGGTCATCGAGGGTGATATCCTCAGGGACCTTTTCTTTCCCCTTATCCTTTTTGTTTGATCTCTTGTTTGCGGGTCCGAGATTCTTTTTAGGTAGCGTGCGATTGCGCAGCTGAATGTTCTCGCAGATCTTCATCTCTTCTATTTTAGGGATGGATTCCTTGAAGAGAGGGCTGAAGGCTATTTCTTCATCAGAATCACTCCCGAAGGTGAGAACTTGCGATCCCTCAGAATTAACCATGTGACAGTTGCCAGCAGTTCTTTTATGCTCATCGGCCGCGCTTCTTTTCTCCCGACGAGTTTTGTGCTTCATCCGCTTGAAATGCTGCTGGTGAGCAACGTATCCCTGCCACCAATTTTTAAAGACGTTGCATTCTTCAGTAGGGTGTGTGGTCCTCCGATGGTACAAGCAGTAGTTTGGATGTGCATACTCTTCGTTAAGGTATATCCTATCAGGAGTGATTCCTTTGGAGGGTGGCGGCTTCATTCCCGTCGATATGGCTTTGGCGAACTTTTTCCTTGTCTTGAACCTGCTTCTGTTGGCGGCCGAAGTGCTCCTATCCGGTTGGGGTATTTCAATCCTTTCGTTCAGTCGCCGACGTTTGGCTTTTTCGTATACGGCGATTCACGCTCCTGGTCAGCTTTGCTTTTCAGAAGAGCTTCGTTCAGGAATACGTCAATCATCTCGTCTGACGGTCCTAGGAGTTCCGGTGTAACGTTTTCAAAATAATTAAATAAATAAATAAATAAATAAAATCGTTTAAGTGAATTTTCTGATTTTCGGCAAAATTAGCAGTCTTTTCCGTAAAAAGTCAAAATAAGCATTTTTCATTTTAGACCTAATTATACAAAATTTAGATAAGATATTACTATAAATTGGTCACTAAAATGTCACTTAAAATTTTCTAGTTAATTAAAAAAAATTCTTTAATTAATTATTTTTAATATTATTTAAGCTTTTAAAAATATATTTAATTAGTGATAAATACAAATTTAATTGGGTAAATTACATAATTAGGAACCATTATAAACTAAAATTAAGTGTAACAAAAATTTTAGCAAAACATTTCAAGTTTAGTTGTTTATGGTAAAATGGGTTGGAAAATGAATTTAAATAGGGTTTTTTTTTATGTAAAAGTTGATATGATGGACATTAAATGAGCTTGGAAAAGGCTTTTTGTGTGGAAATTTCTACACAAATCTCTCACCAGTCCCTCCTATACCCTCTGGCCGAGCTTCACAGCAGGAAACCCCCCCTCATTTTTCCCCATTTTTTTGCATCAAAATTCTTTCAAAAATCCTCCGAAATCCACAAAAATTCACACTTTTCCTTCACAAATTCAAACCAAAACCTTAAGCCATCCCTTCTCAAACCCTAGTTGGTCTAAAGCAAGGGGGAAATAGGCCACTTTGGAGGTTTAGTGCAAGGGAATCAACACTTGTAAGGTATAATCCTAATCTAGTTGTTTAATTGTAGTTTAGTTTGCTAGATTAAAAAGTTTTAGTGTGTAATTTGGTTATGAATTCTTGTTTAGGAAATTCTAGTAATGGATTTGTGTTGTAATTAGGGATTTCATTCTTGGGTATTGATCTAAATTTATAGTTTAACAAATTAGGAAATGTTAAACCTAATCTAGTAGCAAAATTGCTAGTTGTTGCATTTAAATTGTTTGAATTAGGTTCTTTTTGCAAACTAGATTTTTACAAAACATATAATTAGGTTAGATAAAATTATAATTAGGGTTTTTATTATTAGATTGTGGTGTTAATGTGTAGATTAATAGGTAAATTGAGTGTGAAGCATAATCTAATTACAAATTTCTAGCTTTCACTTTAAAATTGTCACAATATTGCTATTTTTATTAAACTAGGTTTCGAAAATTTATTTAAAATGAGGGATTAAAAATAAAGCTAGGGTTTTAGCACATCCTTAAGGTTTCAAGGAGGGGGTTTAACAATTTGAAATGTGCAAAATCAAGTGTAATTGTGGAAATGTAAAACTTTTTCTTAAAAGTATCGAAATCGGGCAAGTTTGCAAACTAGAATTTCGATTTAATACAAATTAGGGTGTTAAAAATATAGTAATGGTTTCTATAATTTAGTTATGCCATTTAATGAGCATTATGACCATTAGTTTCATTTAAACATCAAGTTTTGAAGTAAAACGGTAAATTGGCGTTTTCGGGTTTTACGAAATCGGACGATTTGATCGATTTTAGGGTTTCGATGAATTAAATCATATTTTATATTATAAGTAATGAGTTTTAAAACTACGAGTTGTTTGTTGGTGTTTTATCTCGATCAATCGGCGTTTGTACGCCGATATCGAGCGATATTTATTTCTTTTGCATGAGCGGGTCATAGGTTTTAACCTATGCGCGTTTCGTGCGTTGTTTTGGTTTTGTTTGTGATTCAGTTTACGATATTATATGCGTTTGCTTATAGGTACCCCTCACGTGGCTTCGGACGAGGAAGAGGAGGAGGGCGACATCGTTTTCGGCGGACAAGGACCAGGTGAGTAGGTGTATATCTACGGGGGAAGTCGGGTGGATGGCGTTTAGCACCCCCGCAAACGTAGAATAGGAATAGTACTTATTGTCATTAGGAAGTCAGACGTGACCTTAGAATCTTGGTGAGTAGGACCCTAGTAGTGACCTTAGGTTGGACTAGATTGATTTAGAAAGACCTTACCAGAGGATGAATTTCTTGGAGGAGATTCGTAGGTTTTAGGTAGATACACACACACGCACACACAGAAACTCGACGTGGTGTATACGTGTATATATATATATATAGGACTAGGTGTAGGTATATATATACACAACACGTATATGTGATACAAGGATGTGATATGATACGTGGGGATGAAACAATATATCTGGGCTTGATGCCGTGATTCTTGGCTATACAGTCGTGTTATGATATTAGCGGATCATTAGAAAATGAGATAATGGATATTTATACATAGACAATAATAGGTGATGATGATTTTAAGGTACATGAGACTCTAAAATAGAACCCGGACTGTAATCTGTGACTTGATTACGATATGAGATATGTGTAACTTGATTACGATATGATATATACATATATATGACTTAATCACGACTTGATATGTGTGACTTGATCAAGATATGATATATGTGACATGATATTTCTGAGGACCAATTGACAATGTATATTTACGCAGACATGATATATGATTGATGATATTGGGATGCATACGATTACAGTACAGTACCATTGATCCTGACATTATTTGATGATGATATTATACGAATGATGATGTACGTAGGTGATACTTGACCCGTACCCTGATATTGGGATGCCGCACGATGGATTTTACCGTACGAGGTATAGATGTGATGATTGATCCGCACTCTTGATTCGAGGAAGCCGTACTACGTACGTGACGCTATTGAGGCTGGATCGCCGACTATTAGAGATATGGACTCAGACCTTAGGTGGACTCTTATTTCTTATCGACTAGTTTATTAGGTTTAGTTTCTTAGGGGGTTAGATAGACACTAGTTTAGGCTCGAGTCATATAGTTATAGTTATACTTGTATATTACAAATGAGTGGTTAATACACATCCGTCTTTACATTCAGACCGTAATCATCATGTTGCATGTTCATTCATATGTTTCTATAATCAGTATGAAACTCTGCCTATTAGGACACCAGCACCATTACCGATGATGCGCATATTCCATGCACACTTATTGCCGGCTCACACACATCATCATCGGTAATTGCTATATCATGTACACTTTTGAACATATTATCTTTTATTGATAGAATCAGCTAGAGGCTAGATCAATATAATATTGTGATTACTCTCAGGTGTTAGTCTAGACATTGCATTTATTACTTAGACATTTCATGCATTCACATTTTCATGTTATCATGTAGTATTGTGGGAATTATGCCGACACTTATCATTTGCTTACTCATGATATTGGGATTTGGATTTCTATGAGATTTCTGGATTTTTAGGGAAAACCGCAAGAATATATATAAAAACTTCTCTCTCTCCTCCTCTCTTTTAAAATATAAGTTGCGGTTTTCTCGTGATGTATGTGTCGTCCACCATGAGATTTCATGTTTTCTGTTGGATTTCGAGACCCGATTCGAGGAGTGGATGAACCGTCTCGGGTACATGGTGGGCCTGGTATGGTACCCCGTGGCAAGAAGATCGAGTTGTAGACGATGAGCCTGGCAGGGGAAGACTACCTACCGGTGATGTCTGGCGCGGCGGATATCCGGAGGATACCGACCGTTGTCGTGAGATTTGATGATATAGGCCGATCCGGACTGACGGAGCCCGAGATATTGAGACTATGAGGTATTGAGACTTGAGATTTACATGTTTTGTGTCGATGCTTGACACGGATTTCCATGGATTTCATCAATGATATTCAGATTTCTATATAAATTACCATGATAAAAGTTAAAGATTTCTTATACAGATGTATCCAGATTTCAGGGTTGATTGTTTTACATTCATGGTGCATGCATACTCATTCACATGACATATTACTATTTGAGGCACTGACACGAGCACGGAGCTTTTGCACTACACGTAGTTTATTACCCTGCCATTACTAGATGATTAGTAATATATTAGTATATTATTATGACCTAGGACAGCGTCGTGCATTCGATTTCTTTTCGCAGATATCTTCTACTCACGAGTTGGCAACCCACCCCCGTTGTGCCAAATTTTATTACAGGTTTGATGTATAGGTTTCCTTGGCAGTTTGCTGGCACATCTTTTCATTCAGAGTGATTTGCATGGTAGGTTGGTTCATTTGTATCTAGACCGCCGTTGTATTTTTATTATTTCATTTGTATCTAGTAAGCTCCATCAACCAAACTTGTATTACTTGATAAGTTTAAAGGACCAGTTATTTATTTCGACCTTAGAGTCGCGTTTGTATTATTATGGTATCTGGTGGTTTTGTTTTCTTTTGAGTTTTGAGCCTCGCCCTTTGGCGTTGCATATTATTGTGCTTGGTGTGGTTGTTTCCACCTGTTGGCGTAGAGCTAGCTCCCGTTTAGGATGCCTTTTTATTGTTTGTATGTATTTATTCTTGTTTGTACCCGTTTAGGGCCAGTTTTTACAAAGGAGACTCTGCCGAAATTTTTGAGAAAATTTGATTTTGCTTTTAAACTTGTTTTCTACATGATTTCCTTTACTTCTTCTTTTATATGGTTTAGATTTCTGGGCTTCGGCTTATTTAGATTACGTTGCACCTCTAGACGCTTCGTAATTTAAGTGTCGGTCACGTTCCGTACCTTCGGGTCGTGACAAAGTTGGTATCAGAGCGCTATGTTTAACCTTTGTATAAGTCTAGGGTGACCCTTGGTTGATGGAGTAGGTAACTTAGGTAGAGTGACGTACCGTGGGTATGATCCGCGGCATACTTACGATACGCTACTCTGCTTAAGAAGCCTTAGGATGTACATTTCTGTGCACCGTATTCTATTCATTCCTTTCATCTATCTTCATCGATATCGGATGGTGGTTTCTGTTACTACGGTCGCACAGGCAGAGGGAGCTGCGGCTCGAATGCGATAACCCTTAGGGTATCGTTTATTCTTGAGGATTGAAGCATTGTTTAGCGTGCGGACGAAGGGTATTCACATGCCGTCGAGACGAAGTTAAAGGATTCGAACAATTGTCAGAAACCCATTTTCCCAAGTTTAAGGTATTCGGAAGAACATGCAGGTATTTCTATGGACCCTCTAGATGAATGAAACCCTAACTCGACATAATGACCACGAGAACGCCCTTGAACCTTAGGGTTTACGGCAGTTCCGCGGTGCCATTAGTGAGGCTTGGGTTTGTCCTTCTACGGCTGGTCCGCAGATGCTGGGGTATGTGCTGAATATTTTTAAACTGTACTTGAGTGTTGAACTCTCGGGGAATTTTGGGATTTTGATGAATCGATCGAAAAGTTTAACCTAGTCCGGATATCAGGTAAAGGGATAGATTTCGCGGGAGGCTCTCGATTTGAGTATTGTCGTTTGTAGCGCAGACAGCACTACGAGGAGACTAGTTCGAATCAGTCGATATCAGAGGAAAGAGGCTCACTTTGACGATAGTGTTTACGATTGTGATTTGGTGATTTGAATTTCATATTTCTGTTGTTTGGATTTTGGTATTTTGAGGATTTTGTTCTACGATTGGTATTTCTTATGTGTACATTCATTACATTCTATTCGTGTTTCATATATCAGTTTTATTGATGTTGTTTTGTACATACCCAGTGCACTCGATTTGGTTTTATACGTTTTGAGATATTGATTTGATTTCGTGCACATGGGTTGCACATGATTTTGATGGATGCTTCGACATAGTTTACATGAATTTTCGTACCGTGATTTCGATTTTGATACTTGGTGTATGTTTTTCGTGCACCATGTGCACTTGATTGAGATTCCTGCGCACACTTGGTGCACTTGATGCGATTTTGTGCACACCAGATGCACTAAATCGGGGTTTTGTGCAGATTAGATGCACCTGATATTAGTGTCGTGCACGCTCGTTGCACTTGACAGATGTTTTTGGTGCACACCTGTTGCACTCAGTTTTGTTTCTGTGCGTATTCGTGGCATCTGTATTTGGTTTCGATTTCAGTGCGCACCGGACGCACATGATATTTTTATAATGTGATTGGGATTGATTTTATTTTGAGCAGTATGTTTTTATAATCATTACTAACTGATTTAGTAACCAGGAGGGACGTGTATGTTAAATAAAAGATATAAATATGTATAGCTATTTTTAAAAAAATAAACGTCCGCTACTTATGCCGGGACACGTGCATCACACGGCGATTTTTAAAAGGGGTTCTTGCATGCTTCTTTATCCAGATGTTTGGACGATTTTACTACGATGCCCACTATATCTAAGTTATAGTTTTGATATATATTATGTTGGTTTTCGTATTGGATTTTGGATATTTTATTTTCACCATAACTCCGATGATTGCGTTATGCCCGACAGAGTTGATTTTAGTTATGTATTGATGATTTCGGAGCCCCGACGATTTGAGTGTTTTGGCTGAATGTATTAATAATTGGGGGGAATTTTCATTTAAATTCGGGGACCGAATTTCTTAAAGGGTGGAAGACTGTAACGTTTACAAAATAAATAAATAAATAAATAAAATCGTTTAAGTGAATTTTCTGATTCTCGGCAAAATTAGCAGTCTTTTCCGTAAAAAGTCAAAATAGGCATTTTTCATTTTAGACCTAATTATACAAAATTTAGATAAGATATTACTATAAATTGGTCACTAAAATGTCACTTAAAATTTTCTAGTTAATTAAAAAAAAATTCCTTAATTAATTATTTTTAATATTATTTAAGCTTTTAAAAATATATTTAATTAGTGATAAATACAAATTTAATTGGGTAAATTACATAATTAGGAACCATTATAAACTAAAATTAAGTGTAACAAAAATTTTACCAAAACATTTCAAGTTTAGTTGTTTATGGTAAAATGGGTTGGAAAATGAATTTAAATAGGGTTTTTTTTTATGTAAAAGTTGATATGATGGACATTAAATGAGCTTGGAAAAGGCTTTTTGTGTGCAAATTTCTACACAAATCTCTCACCAGTCCGTCCTATACCCTCTGGCCGAGCCTCATAGCAGGAAACCCCCCCTCATTTTTCCCCATTTTTTTGCATCAAAATTCTTTCAAAAATCCTCCGAAATCCACAAAAATTCACACTTTTCCTTCACAAATTCAAACCAAAACGTTAAGCCATCCCTTCTCAAACCCTAGTTGGTCTAAAGCAAGGGGAAAATAGGCCACTTTGGAGGTTTAGTGCAAGGGAATCAACACTTGTAAGGTATAATCCTAATATAGTTGTTTAATTGTAGTTTAGTTTGCTAGATTAAAAAGTTTTAGTGTGTAATTTGGTTATGAATTCTTGTTTAGGAAATTCTAGTAAAGGATTTGTGTTGTAATTAGGGTTTTCATTCTTGGGTATTGATCTAAATTTATAGTTTTAACATATTAGGAAATGTTAAACCTAATTTAGTAGCAAAATTGCTAGTTGTTGCATTTAAATTGTTTGAATTAGGTTCTTTTTGCAAACTAGATTTTTACAAAACATATAATTAGTTTAGATAAAATTATAATTAGGGTTTTTATTATTAGATTGTGGTGTTAATGTGTAGATTAATAGGTAAATTGAGTGTGAAGCATAATCTAATTACAAATTTCTAGCTTTCACTTTAAAATTGTCACAATATTGCTATTTTTATTAAACTAGGTTTTGAAAATTTATTTAAAATGAGGGATTAAAAATAAAGCTAGGGTTTTAGCACATCCTTAAGGTTTCAAGGAAGGGGTTTAACAATTTGAAATGTGCAAAATCAAGTGTAATTGTGGAATTGTAAAACTTTTTCTTAAAAGTATCGAAATCGGACAAGTTTGCAAACTAGAATTTCGATTTAATACAAATTAGGGTGTTAAAAATATAGTAATGGTTTCTATAATTTAGTTATGCTATTTAATGAGCATTATGACCATTAGTTTCATTTAAACATCAAGTTTTGAAGTAAAACGGTAAATTGGCGTTTTCGGGTTTTACAAAATCGGACGATTTGATCGATTTTAGGGATTCGATGAATTAAATCATGTTTTATATTATAAGTAATGAGTTTTAAAACTACGAGTTGTTTGTTGGTGTTTTATCTCGATAAATCGGCGTTTGTACGCCGATATCGAGCGATATTTAGTTCTTTTGCATGAGCGGGTCATAGGTTTTAACCTATGCGCGTTTCGTGCGTCGTTTTAGTTTTGTCCGTGATTCAGTTTACGATATTATATGTGTTTGCATATAGGTACCCCTCACGTGGACTTCGGACAAGGAAGAGGAGGAGGGCGACATCGTTTTCGGCAGACAAGGACCAGGTGAGTAGATGTATATCTACGGGGGAAGTCGGGTGGATGGCGTTTAGCACCCCCGCAAACGTAGAATAGGAATAGTACTTATTGTCATTAGGAAGTCAGACGTGACCTTAGAATCTTGGCGAGTAGGACCCTAGTAGTGACCTTAGGTTGGACTAGATTGATTTAGAAAGACCTTACCAGAGGATGAATTTCTTGGAGGAGATTCATAGGTTTCAGGTAGATACACACACACGCACACACAGAAACTCGACGTGGTGTATACGTGTATGTATATATATATAGGACTAGGTGTAGGTATATATATACACAACACGTATATGTGATACAAGGATGTGATATGATACGTGGGGATGAAACAATATATCTGGGCTTGATGCCGTGATTCTTGGCTATACAGTCGTGCTATGATGTTAGCGGATCATTAGAAAATGAGATAATGGATATTTATACATAGACAATAATAGGTGGTGATGAATTTGAGGTACATGAGACTCTAAAATAGAACCCGGACTGTAACCTGTGACTTGATTACGATATGAGATATGCGTAACTTGATTACAATATGATATATACATATATGTGACTTAATCACGACTTGATATGTGTGACTTGATCAAGATATGATATATGTGACATGATATTTCTGAGGACCAATTGACAATGTATATTTACGCAGACATGATATATGATTGATGATATTGGGATGCATACGATTACAGTACAGTACCATTGATCCTGACATTATTTGATGATGATATTATACGAATGATGATGTACGTAGGTGATACTTGACCCGTATCCTGATATTAGGATGCCGCACGATGGATTTTACCGTACGAGGCATAGATGTGATGATTGATCCGCACTCTTGATTCGAAGAAGTCGTACTACGTACGTGACGCTTTTGAGGCTGGATCGCCGACTATTAGAGATATGGACTCAGAACTTAGGTGGACTCTTATTTCTTATCGACTAGTTTGTTAGGTTTAGTTCCTTAGGGGGTTAGATAGACACTAGTTTAGGCTCGAGTCATATAGTTGTAGTTATACTTGTATATTACAAATGAGTGGTTAATACACATCCGTCTTTACATTCAGACCGTAATCTCATGTTGCATGTTCATTCATATGTTTCTATAATCAGTATGAAACTCTGCTTGTTAGGACACCAGCACCATTACCGATGATGCGCATATTCCACGCACACTTATTGCCGGCTCACACACATCATCATCGGTAATTGCTATGTCACGTACACTTTAGAATATATTATCTTTTATTGATAGAATCAGCTAGAGGCTAGATCAATATAATATTGTGATTACTCTCAGGTGTTAGTCTAGACATTGCATTTATTACTTAGACATTTCATGCATTCACATTTTCATGTTATCATGTAGTATTGTGGGGATTATGCCGACACTTATCATTTGCTTACTCATGATATTGGGATTTGGATTTCTATGAGATTTCTGGATTTTTGGGGAAAACCGCAAGAATATATATAAAAACTTCTCTCTCTCCTCCTCTCTTTTAAAATATAAGTTGCGGTTTTCTCGTGATGTATGTGTCGTCCACCATGAGATTTCATGTTTTCTGTTGTATTTCGAGACCCGATTCGAGGAGTGGATAAACCGTCTCGGGTACATGGTGGGCCCGGTATGGTACCCCGTGGCAAGAAGATCGAGTTGTAGACGATGAGCCTGGCAGGGAAGACTACCTACCGGTGATGTCTGGCGCGGCGGATATCCGGAGGATACCGACCGTTGTCGTGAGATTTGATGATATGGGCCGATCCGGACTGACGGAGCCCGAGATATTGAGACTATGAGGTATTGAGACTTGAGATTTACATGTTTTGTGTCGATGCTTGACACGGATTTCCATGGATTTCATCAATGATATTCAGATTTCTATATAAATTACAATGATAAAAGTTAAAGATTTCTTATACAGATGTATCCAGATTTCAGGGTTGATTGTTTTACATTCATGGTGCATGCATACTCATTCACATGACATATTACTATTTGAGGCACTGACACGAGCATGGAGCTTTTGCACTACACGTAGTTTATTACCCTGCCATTACTAGATGATTAGTAATATATTAGTATATTATTATGACCTAGGACAGCGTCGTGCATTCGATTTCTTTTCGCAGATATCTTCTACTCACGAGTTGGCAACCCACCCCCGTTGTGCCAAATTTTATTATAGGTTTGATGCACAGGTTTCCTTGGCAGTTTGCTGGCACATCTTTTCATTCAGAGTGATTTGCATGGTAGGTTGGTTCATTTGTATCTGGACCGCCGTTGTATTTTTATTATTTCATTTGTATCTAGTAAGCTCCATCAACCAAACTTGTATTACTTGATAAGTTTAAAGGACCAGTTATTTATTTCGACCTTAGAGTCGCGTTTGTATTATTATGGTATCTGGTTGTTTTGTTTTCTTTTGAGTTTTCAGCCTCGCCCTTTGGCGTTGCATATTATTGTGCTTGGTGTGGTTGTTTCCGCCTGTTGGCGTAGAGCTAGCTCCCGTTTGGGATGCCTTTTTATTGTTTGTATGTATTTATTCTTGTTTGTACCCATTTGGGGCCAGTTTTTACAAAGGAGACTCTGCCGAAATTTTTGAGAAAATTTGATTTTGCTTTTAAACTTGTTTTCTACATGATTTCCTTTACTTCTTCTTTTATATGGTTTAGATTTCTGGGCTTCGGCTTACTTAGATTACGTTGCGCCTCTAGACGCTTCGTAATTTAAGTGCCGATCACGTTCCGTACCTTCGGGTCGTGACATCCGGTTTGGGATCTGCCCCCAGTTTCTCTGTATCAAGAGCTTCTTCACCATCTACTGACGAGTGAGAGATCACGTGGTAGCTTGCCACATAATCTTCAGGTTTGTCTAACAAGTCTTCTCCCTCATTTTCATCGCCATCTCTATCTTCAAGGATGTGGTTGAGAAACTCTTGGTGTGTGACCGGGGTTTGTGCCTTCTGATTATATTCCTCCAGCGCGTCAATATGTTTTTGCAGGTCCGTGCGCTTGTCATCAGGTTTCATGGGCTTTTTGGTCTTCTTCTTCTTCGAAGACTTTGACGGCTGGGCCTGAGCGTTTTGATCATCGCTACCAATTCTTGGAATCGGGCGCGGCTTCAGCATTCCCTCAGTGATCTCGGGTTCCAGCAGACTTTTCCACCTTATTGCCGGACATGTTTGGAGATCCTTCAGCATTCTTTTCGTCTTGGCTGAAAGAGCGACCTCCCATGGAGCTTCTTCTATAAAAGAGCATGATGCCCCCGGTGTGTCCCCCCTTTTAAGAGCGTGCAACTGAGGCGGGCTTACTTTCCAATTCTCAGACAGTGCGAATTTGCCCTGTTGGTATTGGTCTTCAATCCAGCCTTTGAAGACGAAGCAATCTTCGATTGGATGGCCTACCACTTGTTGATAGGGGAAATAATTAAGATTATCGGCATCACCAAGTTGTAATGGGCGTTTTGGATCTGGCAAGGTGATGAGCCTGTTGCGCACCGCCAGGTCGAACAGTCTTCTCGTTTTATCCTGGGGAAACGAATAAGGGCGCTTCAGCTTCTCGTTAAAGAATCGCTGTCTATCGTCTTGGCGATTGATTTGTTTTGGACCACTGGGCTGCTGCTGAGCATTAGCGATGAAGGTCGCTTTCCCTTTCCCCTTTTCATTTAGAGATTCCAACTTTGAAAAAGATGGTCTATGACCTATCTGATCCATTTGGG
This sequence comes from Agapanthus africanus, assembly GCA_030015575.1. Taxonomy (NCBI): domain Eukaryota; kingdom Viridiplantae; phylum Streptophyta; class Magnoliopsida; order Asparagales; family Amaryllidaceae; genus Agapanthus; species Agapanthus africanus. The sequence continues at coordinate 347,621,510 of JASDDO010000024.1, read as the reverse complement.
CCAGCTTGTCAATCAAGGCCTAGAAAGTAGTTGGCTTGAAGAACATCATGAACTGGGATATAGTCGCATGCGGATCAAGAGTACCGACGAACATGCCTACCACAAGCACTTCTTCGATGCGCTGCTCGCACTTCGACCATAGGTTCCGCCACCGTATCGCGTACTGCACCCATGTTTCGCCTGGCTTCACTCTGGCGTTAATTAATGCGGTGATCGGGGTGCGCTCGCTAGCGCTTGCGAATCTCTGTGTAAATAGTTGCTCCATTTATGCAAATGTCTTAACGGAGTCATTCGGGAGCTCAGAATACTATTCAAACGCTGTCTCCGACAAGCTGCCAACAAACCGGCGAAGCAGCAGTTTGTCGTCACCTCCAGTATTACCGCACAAGGCTCTGAATTGAGCAACGTGCTGGTGTGGATTCCCCGTCCCCTTATATACATGGAATTTAGGGATCGTATATCCCTGGGGGTACTTTATTTGATCGTACCAACCCGGATATGGTCGTCCAGTCTTAACAATTTGGTCGGCCGCTTCGTTCACCTGATGAGCTCGTGTCTGTTGAGCGATATAGTCATCCAGGGCGGCTTTGGAAATGGTATCTTCCTTGGCTGCTGAACAAGCTGGAAGAGGGTTCGATGTCTCTCCCCTATCGTCTTCAAGGATAATCGGGGGGTCTTCAGCTGGAGGATCCGGCTGTAACATCATCCCGACCATGTCTTGGAATAAAAACGCCATTCGTTTTATGTTGGCAGCTTGTTCCGCTGCCTCTCTGTCCTTCTTTTTGAGGATTCTGTGGAGGAACTCAGCATCAATTTCTTGTTCATGATGCTGCTCTGACGAAGTTTCCGGGATTTCTTTTGGCCCAGTGAGTACGGCCATCTGTGTTAACATTTTCTGGAGCTTCTGTTGTTGCTCCTGGGCCTTTGTTATAGATCTAGTGAGTGGTAGATGACCTGTAGAAGCACGGCTTTCCTCTTTTCCGGAAGCCATATAAACAGTGTGCACCACCATGCCCCCAAATTTAGGGCGTTTAAATTAAGTGCCTTTGAGATGCATCGCAGACACAGGAATTTTCTCCGGCCTTCCCCTTTTGTGAGCGGTCGAAGTTGAAGGAGCCGTTGCAACGGGCACCCAAGTAGACGACACCTTCTGTGGTGCGACAAGGTGGTCCTTCTCTTGCTGAACTTTCATCTTCTTCGGTCGGCGGGAGAAGTCTTGGTTGATCACCGAGTCTTGGACCATTCGCCAGATCCTGTGAATTTTGGAGGACAGCCGCTGAGGGGGCTGCTCTGGCTTCACCTTTGTAGCGTTCTCCATAGGTGGAGGAGATCATTTTAGCATGGCCTTCGGAGAGTTCTTGCATACCTTCCTAAGTGGTTCAAAGTTGTTCCCAGTTGGAACAGCAGCATCAATTTCCACCATCGGAGCCGGCGAAGTCAGTCCAGAAGGAGAGATGCCCCCAGCCTTCCTTACTCGGCGCCAGTGACGACGGCGAGCATGTCGTGCTGACGGGACCGACTCAGTTATGGGGGTAGCTTCGTCATGCCCCCTGTTCTGGCGGAGGGTTGCTGCCGGCGTTAGCCTCTTGAAGACTGATGTCCGCTGAGTGGGGATGGCCAATCTATCGAAGGTAGACTTTTGCGTAGGGGGAGCAGTTTTGATGACTTCGCCTGGAACGGGAGCTGAAACGGACAGTCTTGCAAAGATCGACTCCTTAGCAGGGGAAGTCGCTCTGATGACTTCAGGAACAGGAATGACTATCCGCTTTGGGATGGCCGCTTCAGGATCGCGGGCTTCTTCACGGGCCCACTTGAGCTTTGGCCCAGTCTGTTGAAAATTGAGGCACTGGACTTAGGCGACCCGTTGAGAGGGGCCGCGTTAGTTGTGAACCGATCAAAGACCGACTTCTTCGGAGCTTCTTGCGACGGCAATGGGGCGTTGAAGCTCATTGGTGGGAGCATGGTCCTAAAGAATAGCCCTGTGGTGGTTTGCGTCACCTGGTCCACCGGCATCGTAAAAAGGGAGGCCGCTAGAGGCCCTTAGGTCACTCCTCCGGCGAGGACAGAGTGGGAATTGTTGTAGTTGTTGTAGTTTGTGCAGTTGGAAGTCACTTTCTCTGCACGGAGAAAGACACCAAATCTTAGTACCTCGAACACAAGGGCAACCATGGCAAACCGCGATTCGTTCGTTAAACACGATACACGAAGTGTGGAGTGGAAAGAGGAAAAGGTCCCACCAGGCGTGCCAGAATCTGTTCTCCGCCAAAAGACCGGAAAGACAAACGTCTTGCCTGAATTTGGGGGCAGATACTATATGGTTTTATCCGTCCACCTCTCCGAAGATGCTAAGTTGATTTATGGCTCCATGTATCGGAGGTTTAGACGGATGCGGCCGTTGTAGCAGACTTTTTCAGATTCATCCTCGTTTGAGGGGTTTTAGATTGTGGGGACGCTCTTCCCTGCAGGCGCAAGCCCCTGCAGTTAATTACGCTACCGCATTGCGGTAACAACTTTCTCCTTCTCAGATGGTCACTTCGTGTCGTGTGTGTTTGTTTTATTATTGGTTGCCCGTGGATTGTATACGGAGACTAATTTATGTTGTCGCCCATATGGCGTGGATTAATCCAAATTCGTATTTTCTTAGATTTGGGTTTTGGTTTGGGTTTAAGGATACGTTAGTCTCATTTGAGACTAAGATTAACTTAAACATTTGTTAAGGATACGTTAGTCTAATTTTAGACTAAGATCAACTTAACGGGATCATTTAGATCCAACAAAAGAGCATTTGGGATCTATTTTTTTAGTTTAGGGACTTTGCGGTCGAGTTTAAAGACGTCATAGTCTGTAAAGTTTAAGCACATCATAGTCCATGAGTTTAAGGACCCCACAGTCCGTAGTGGTTTAGAGACATCATAGTCTATAAAGTTTAAGGACATCATAGTCCATGAGTTTAAGGACCCCACAGTCCGTGAAATGTCTGGTTGTCGGGACCCGTCACCTCTCTGAAGACGTTGAAGGATTACAATGACAAATATCAGAGGAGTGAAGAGATGTACCCTTGAACCAATATTGGTTGGGAGATCTGTAGTCCAATTTGGGACTAAGATCAAAGATTTATGAGCATATGGGCTTAATTAATCCGAATTAGGGATCTGTGACCACCTTGGGCTCGGCCCATTCAGTTAAAATATTAAATATTTAACAATGCTGAGTATTGGTTTGAATTCTGACAATTATTTTTGTCTCTTATTGAGTGATGAACACTCATCATGGCTCTGGGGCTTTATTGTTTAAAGAACAATTTATATTCTCTTAGCGCCCACGTGAGGAGCACGTGGTGCGCTTGGCGCTGAGCGCTAGTCAATGAGCGCAGAGCGCTTCTGTTTAGGTAGCGCACACGTGTGGAGCACGTGGCGCGCTTGGCGCTGAGCGCCAGTCAATGAGCGCAGAGCGCTTCTGTTTAGATAGCGCACACATGAGGAGCATATAGCGCGCTTGGCGCTGAGCACCAGTCAATGAGTGCAGAGCGCTTCTGGTGAAGTAGCGCACACGTGAGGAGCACGTGGTGCGCTTGGCGCTGAGCGCCAAATCATGAGCGCAGAGCGCTTCTGGTGAAGTAGCGCACACGTGAGGAGCACGTGGTGCGCTTGGCGCTGAGCGCCAGATCATGAGCGCAGAGCGCTTATGGTGAAGTAGCGCACACATGAGGAGCACGTGGTGCGCTTGGTGCTGAGCACCAGATCATGAGCGCAGAGCGCTTCTTTTAAATTTGGAGCGCTAAGGCTCTGCAGCGCTGTGCGCTAGATTTAGAGCGCTGATGCGCTTCTTTAAACTTGGAGCGCTAAGGCTCTTTTTAGGCAGTTCTGCGCTCTGAGAATTAAATTCTCTCTTATAAGAGACTTTGTCTCATGATCTAAGAACAAAGTTCTTATTTTATAGGAGATGTTTCAATCTCTTATGTTCTTGGTGAAAGGCTTTGTCTTTATGGATTTGTGATCCTAAGAGAATTGAATTATTCTCCCCCCTTTTGATAATGAGATGTTATAATCTCTTTTGTGAAAGACAATTTCTCTTAAAGATCTATGATCTGGCAAAAGAACTAAGTTCTTTTTCTGATGAGATGGTTTGATCTCTCTGTTTTTTACCTTGAAGAAAAGTTCTTCTTCTCAGAGCTTGCTCTTTTCTTTGAAATTTCTCAAAACTTGTGGGGGGGGGGGGAGTTCCTCTATATCAGACTTGAAGTCTTGGGGCCTTTATATAGGGCAAGCTGATTTGTTGAATCAGTTGAAGATATCTTTTCTCTAATTGATTTAGGGATTTCCCCACCATTGGGTCTTTGATCCTTGGGCTTCTGTTTTACAGAACGTAATCTTCTTGTTTTTAACAAGATTGGGAAATCTTTTCTCATGCAGAATTTATTCTGCACCATTGTGATTTTTAATCACCATTGGATCATTGATCCGACGGTGGTCTGATTTACAGAGCAAAATCTTTTTGTTTGGAAAGATTCTAAAGAATGTTTTCTTAACAGAATTTTATTCTGGTAACTTGATGATTTATCATCTTCGTTGGATTTTTGATCCAACGGTGGGGAACATTTAGTTCTAGCGCTAGCGCACTCGTGCTTTGCACGTGAGCGCTGCTTCAGATCGCTGGCGCTCTTAGCGCTGGCGCACTCGTGCTCTACATGTGAGCGCTGCTTGCTGGCGCTTTTATGAAGCGCTGCTTCATTTCAAATTTTGAAAATTTGAACAGAACTTTGCTCTGATTAAGGGAAACATACCCCTCTTTCCAAAACGAATCACTCCACGGTTTGGAGAGATCTTTAGAAAGACATGATCGCCCCGTTGGAACTCCAGGTGTCGGCGTTTTGCATCTGCCCAGTGTTTCTGTCGGTCTTGGGCTATGTGCATTCGTTCTCTGATAGTGCGAACTACATCTACAGTCGCTACTATCATCTCAGGTCCAAGGAGTTCCCTATCTCTAATGTCGTCCCAACTTAATGGTAAACAACACTTCCTTCCATAGAGTGCTGCAAAGGGTGCCATTCCAATACTCTCTTGGTAGCTATTGTTGTATGAAAACTCCACAAGATGTAGGTGATCTTCCCACAATCCTCTGAAGTCCAGCATACAAGCTCTTAGCTTATCTTTAAGGATCTGAATCGTTTGCTCAGACTGTCTATCTGTTTGGAGATGGTAAGCTGTACTAAAGTTCAAACTCATTCCCAAATTGGCTTGCAGACTCTGCCAAAATTGTGATCGGAATATGGTGTCACGATCGGAGACAATGCAAACCGGTACTCTATGTAATCTCACGATCTCCTGCATAAGTTTATGGGTATCAGAAATAGTACACTATGAAGAGTTAAATCTTACTTAGATTCAGACTTACTTCCATGTACTTATTTGCTAGTGTCTCAGTAGATTTGCCAACTCAAAATGGGTTGAAGTGAGCCGACTTTGTGAGTCAATCCATAATAACCCATACTGCATCGTTATCTTTCGTGCTGCGAGGAAGAGCAATCACGAAATCCATGGTAATATGTTGCCACTTCCATTCTGGGATAGGTAACGGTTGAAGTAGACCGACAGTCCTGTGATGTTTAGCTTTTACTTGCTGACACACCAAGCATTTGGCTACGCTTCTGGCTACTTCACGCTTCATTCTATGCCACCAGTAATATTGACATAGATCTTTGTACATCTTTGTATCGTCAGGGTGTACTGAATATGGAGAGTTGTGAGCTTCTTTCATCAACTCTTCCCGAACAGAACCTTATGGTACACACAATCTTCTTCCTATCTCAAATATCCGTCTTCGTGGATGATGAAGTCTGTTCTAAGTCCACTTTCTACTTGGTCTCTAATCTTTTGCAACTTGGCATAACTTGTTTGAGCTACTTTGATCTAATTGATAATAGTAGTCTGAACTTGTAAGGTCATCAACTTTGAAGTATTACCTGGCATAACCACTTCAATCTCCATCTTGTGCATATCTTGCTGAAGCTTCCACTGTGCGGTGAGATTCATTGATAGTGGTTGGCGACTAAGTGCATCAGGAACTACATTCACCTTCCCTGGATGATATTGTAGGTTGATGACGAACTCCACTATAAGTTCTAACCATATTTTATGCCACATATTCAGTTCTTTCTGAGTAAACACATACTTCAGACTTTTGTGGTTTGTGTATATATCTACCCGTTCTCCAAGAAGATAATGACGCCAAATTTTCAATGCAAATATAACAGCTGCCAACTCTAAGTCATGCGCCGGATAGTTGCGCTCATGAACCTTCAGCTGCCTTGATGCATAAGCTACAATTTTACCGTGCTGATGTAGAACACATCATAATCCTTTACCGGATGCATCGTAATGCACTAAGAAATCTCCAGATTGGTCCGGTATGACGAGAATAGGTGTTGATGTCAATCTTGACTTGAGTTCTACGAAAGTTTGTTCGCATGCTTCTGACCACACGAATTCTTCATCTTTATGTGTGAGCTTAGTCAGGGGTGTTGCAATTTTTGAAAAGCCTTCAATAAATCTTCGATAGTATCCTGCTAATCCCACGAAACTTCGAATGTCCTTCACTGTCTTTGGTATCGGCCATTCGCTTACTGCTGATACTTTAGCTGGATCCACAGAGATTCCTTCGCCTGAAACTATAAGCCCGAGAAATCCGACTTGTTCTACCCAAAACTCGCACTTGCTGTACTTGGTATAGAGTTGATGCTGTCGAAAAGTCTCCAGGACAATCCTCAAATGTTCAGCATGCTCTTTCCGATTCTTCGAATATACCAGGATGTCGTCGATGAATATGACAATGAACCTGTCTAGGTACTCTCGAAAAACTTGATTCATCAGGTTTATGAATATGGATGGTGCATTGGTCACTCCAAATGGCATCACGAGAAACTCATAATGACCATAGCGAGTCCTGAATGCCGTCTTCGGAATATCAGACTCTTTGACCTTCACCTAATGATAACCCGAACGAAGATCTAATTGTGAGAAAACGTAAGACCCACTTAGCTGATCGAACAGATCGTCGATGCATAGTAGTGGATACTTGTTCTTTATCGTGACTTCGTTCAAAGCTCTATAATTAATGCATATTCTTTATGAACCTTCCTTCTTCCTCATAAGCAAAACTGGAGATCCCCAACTTGAAGTACTGGGACGAATCCATCCTTTCTGCAGAAGTTCGTCCAGCTGAGTACGGATCTCCTTCAAACCTTCTGGACTTACACGATATGGTGCTTTGATCACCGGTTGTGCACCAGGTACTAAGTCAATACTGAATTCAAGAGCTCGATCGGGAGGCAAACCTGATATATCTTCAGGAAATATATCTTCGAACTCTTGAACTATCTCTGGCTTCGAATCTTCAACTTGTGTTGTTGCAATCACCGCTTTCCTTGGCTTAGTGTAACATTTCAGAAAATATAAAATATTATTTTTAGAATTTAATATTAAAATAATATATTTCCCGAAAAGTGCCCGATTTGCGAAAGTGGGGTTTTCGAAAAAGGGTATAAATATATACCAATAATTGTGAAATAAATGGAAATTAAAATGATTTATTCATTTAAAAATATATTTAACGGATTTGGCAATTTTAAAAATTATTATACGCCGTTTTGATAAAAACCCGATTAGTGCACTGCTAATCGCGATTAAGCCAAATCCGTGTTTCTACAGTTTTCATGGTTAGTGCACCATGACATGTTTCATTTGGTTACATGTTATTTCATTTGTGGTTTTATATGGGTGTATGTATTTTTGGTGAGAAAAAGAAATGGGAAAAAGAAAAGTCAAAGAGGGAACATAATGATTAGGGTGGACTTTTGGAGGGAGTGTGTGTGTGTGTTTACATGAGAGAGAGGGAGGGGGCTGCTGCCATAGTTCATTTCCCCCATCATTTTCATCTCCCTCTTCATCTTCCTCAACTCCACAACCCTCCACTTCAAACCCTAGATCTATCTCCAAACAATCCCCAAAACCCTACACTCCCTTCACAAAAATTAATCTCCATCTCTTCCTCTACACTTTGAACCGAGAAAAGTGGGATTTTAACGACATTGGGAAGTTAATGCTGCCTAGAGTGGACTAGATGAGGTATAACTTCTTTCTTTTAGTTTAGTTTTGTACGATGTCGTATTTTAGTGTCGTTTTGTGATGTCGCTGACCTGCTGTGACCTCGAGCATTCACTGGGAAAACAAACAATGTGGTAATGTTTTGCTCGTAACCCTAAGTGACCACCTGAAGAACGAGACCTTCCACATCGGTTTCGGCCGGCGACCATCGGGCAAAATCCGGAGACCTCGGGTGGGTAGGTGAGTTAGGGTTTGGGTTCTGTAGGGTAACTACCTGAAGGTGTTCAAGGGTGTTTGGTCCTACTGGATTTTTCTGTATTGACTATAGGTAAAATCTGGGAACATTGGTGAGTGTTTACATGACCTCGGTGACGCATTACCATGGGGTGTTGGGGTTGGTTCAGTAGCTCAATTACACTATATACATCACCCTATACTTCTATGCTTGGATTTATTAGACCTGAGTCAAAATCTAGGAACACTTGTGTGTGATTTAGGATATGTTTTCCGTATTTTGAATGATGAGTTTTGATATTGGATTTGTTTTTGGTTGTCGCATGTTTGTACATCGACAACAGGGGTTGTTTGGTTGATTTTGTACGCATATGCTATAGGTTCTAACCTACGAGCAATGCACGTGCCGTTTTGGATTTTATAACTCGATTTTAATAGCGTTGCGATATGTGTTGTTTTTGTAGGTACCTTCGCGTGGATTCTGAGGCGACGGAGCGTGGCGTTATCGAATTCGGCGGGCGAAGACTACGGTGAGTAGATCTATATCTACCGGGGAAGTCGGGTGGATGGCGTATAGCACCCCCGCAAAGCTTTGATGGAAAATGATTTATAAAATGTGGTTAAGAAAACCTAGATTAGGAAACTAGGATTAGAATGGAGATAGCTATGAAACCTTATTAGAAACTAGAAGATAGTTAGAATGATATGTTACGACTATCATAGGATGACGTTTAGCGATATTGCCGTTTAGGGTACTGTAGGAATAGATAGTCAATGTAGATGCGTCATCCGAACCATACATTTTTCTAAACCGAAGAATCTTATGTACCTTTTAAACATATACCTTGAGGGATGTTACGGATTTTCAAATGATAGCTTTTCCTTAAAAACACCGTAACCCCTATTTTCAAAACTACGATTCACTTCTTTAAATAACTGATTGTATGGTTCGGGTGTGTTTGTTAGATTAGATACTTATACTTAGTAGAGATAGAATGTTTATGTAAATTCGATTTGATGTGTGATACAAATGCGATGAAGGAATACAAGACGGATATGATGATATGATGATATGATGATCTGATGATATGTTGGTATACGGATGCGAGTCGATCGAGATGATTTATACCCTGTCGGTCTCCTGATATGAGATTATTGCGGATGTAAACTGGGACATAGGTGTGTGTGTGTGTGTGTGTGTGTGTGTGTGTATATATATATAGAATGTTGTGAATCTTGGATGATAGGCCGTGCGTGATATTAGGTCGTACCCTCATTTGTCTTATGGGATGATAGGATCCCTATTGGTCAGATGCCGCCATACGATGATTTTCCGTATGAGATGAGTTTGACTTGATGTTTGATCCATACCCTTGACTAGAGGATGCCGTACGATGGATTATACCGTACGTGATGCTGTGAGGCTGGATGTCGATTGATAGATTCACCAACTCGGACATATGATAGTTACGTATACCTTATAGCTTTTAGCTTTTAGCTGATGATTTACCTTATGCTGCATTCATATTATTTCCATCGCATTGCTTATACCTGTGCTAGTACACTTGCACCATTATCGATGATGCGTATGTTACACGCACACAGATCTGCCGGCTCACACACTTCATCATCGATAATTGCCATGTCACTACACAGTAGGGTTGATGCATCATGACATATACATTGATACATTCATACTTGCGGGTATACACATTTGTATATCTATATTGGTGCACATATACATTGATACATTCATACTTGCGGATATACACATTTGTATATCCATATTGGTGCACATATATGTTTCCTGATTTAAAATCAGAAAGGCTTATGGAAAAAGCTTCAGAAAAGGGTCACGTGCTTACATGTGACCAGCAGTCACGTATTGGCACGTGACATCTAAAAGTATCGACGGGGAAAATTCAGTTTCCCAACTACATCGAGGAAAAGGGGCTTCAGAAAGAGTCACGTGCTCCCACGTGACCAGGGTCACGTGTCGGCACGTGACATTTAAAAGCAAGCGGCAAAGGCACATTGGTTCCCTGATCAAATCAAGAAAAAGGCTCCAGACGAGGGTCACGTGCTCACACGTAACCAGGGGTCACGTGGTGGCACGTGAAAGCTAAGCAGCAGAAGAAGGCAGAGTGCAAAAGAAGAAAAGGGCTCGTTACAAGGGGGTCACATGCCCACACGTGATCAAGGGTCACGTGGCCGCACGTGACTAGCTTTCAAAGCCCATTTTGTTAACAGAATTAAATTCTGAAAGAGATTCAAATCTTTCCAAAGGAAAGCGATTATCTGGAACCAATTAAATTAAAGATTCAGAAGTGATTAAATATCATCTATCTATGGGAAAATCTCGAATTTGGAAAGATTTCCCCTTTAAATCTAACAGAAATCACAAAGGAGAATCGCTGGATTTGAAATCCAATGGTGAATAAAATTCACCTAATAATCCAAAGGCCCAAAACGAATGATGGATGCAAATCAAATCTCTCAATGAAGATTCGTCAAAAAACTAATTGACTCGGCTGCTTCTCCTATAAATAGGAGCCAAGAGACATACAAAAAGGATATACACGCAGAAAGAAGAAAAGGGAGAGAGCCTTGATACTTTGAGGAATTTGGATCTTCTGCAAAAGAAAACCCTAGGTAAGAAAGGGAAGGCTCCTTGAAAGAAAAGAGAATTTAATTCTCAACAGAGTTCAACTCTGATGTAAAACAGAAGAACATATTTCTTCTCTCTTTGATAGAGGATCTGTAAAGCGCACATCTCCCCTTGAAGTTGAGAATTTAATTCTCAATGGGTTGAGATCCTGCCATGCATATCCAAAGCATAGAGAGGGGATGGAAGCACGAGAATTTAATTCTCACAGAACTATAGGAATTTAATTCCTTTAAAATAAAATTAGGGTTTGACCCTGTGTTATGGGAATTTAATTCCTTCAGAATGAAAAAGAATCAGGGTTTAACCCTAGTTAAGAACTTAGTTCTGTTAAAACAACAGGAATTTAATTCCCTTAATCTTACTCCCCAGAATAATTCTCTAACAGAGAGTGGGAGTTTAATTCCTTAAAGCTTTTATTAGGGTTTAACCCTATTCGATTCTTCATATATATAAGGAATTTAATTCCTACAGAAAATTCAGAGTTCAACTCTTCAAAAGAAGCTAGGAATTTAATTCCTTTGAAATTATTGTCAGGGTTCAACCCTACGAGAAATTTAATTCCTGAAAGGGATTAACAGATCTTCTAAAACAACTACAGAAAAGAAGGGTCACGTGTCACCACGTGACCCCCCCCAAAAGATCTACAGAAAGCCCCTTCGAGGCAGTGCCCCACGTGACCCACGTGACCCTTGACAGAAGCTTTAACACACAAAGCGCTTGAATGCCCGTCACGTGGTGGCACGTGATGCTCTAGAAGATGCAATAGTCTCAGAAGAACAAATGAAGGGAGGGCGCTCTCACGTGTTGCCACGTGACCTCTCCTGCCTTAGTGTTTAACACTAAACCCCTGAATTCAGTATTAAAACATTGTTTGGTCTTAGTGTTCAATACTAAGCAAAGAACTTTACTTGCAGTGTTCAACACTGATTACCTTAGTGTTCAAACACTAGTTTGGGACTTCTATTGACAGTGTTTAACACTGATCTGTTTTAGCAATTAACACTAATTCGAAAGCCTTGTTGCTGGCGTTTAACACCAATTATCTTTTAGTGTTAAACACTGACTTATCAATCTCATTCCCAGTGTTCAACACTGATTGGTCTTTAGTGTTTAACACTAGGCATTGGCCCAATTGGCTAAATGGATAGAGGCAAAGCCTCTCCTTCAAGGGACCAACAGGAAGCCAATATTCCAGACATGATTGGACTTAGCCCAAGCTGGCCATAAGTCCTCAATTCGTAATTAACTGAGCTAATGGGCTCATGACATAGTTAATTGGTCTTGATCCCAAATTGGGCCAAGGACTATTTAATCCACTCCGGTTTCGAGGGTACATCTCTTCACTCCTTTGATACTTGGCATTGTAATCCCTCAATGTCTTCAAAGAGGTGACGGGTCCCGATGACCACATATTGATATGGACTGTGGGGTCCTTAAACCCATGGACTACGACGTCCTTAACCTTGACCGAGATGTCTTAAAACTAACAATGGACTGTAGGGTCCTTAAACCCATGGACTACGACGTCCTTAACCTTGACCAAGATGTCTTAAAACTAACAATGGACTGTGGGGTCCTTAAACCCATGGACTACGACGTCCTTAACCTTGATCGAGATGTCTTAAAACTAACAATGGACTGTGGGGTCCTTAAACCAATGGACTACGACGTCCTTAACCTTGACCGAGATGTCTTAAAACTAACAATGGACTGTGGGGTCCTTAAACCCATGGACTACGACGTCCTTAACCTTGACCGAGATGTCTTAAAACTAACAATGGACTGTGGGGTCCTTAAATCCATGGACTACGATGTCCTTAACCTTGACCGAGATGTCTTAAAACTAACAATGGACTGTGGGGTCCTTAAACCCATGGACTACGACGTCCTTAACCTTAACCGAGATGTCTTAAAACTAACAATGGACTGTGGGGTCCTTAAACCCATGGACTACGACGTCCTTAACCTTGACCGAGATGTCTTAAAACTAACAATGGACTGTGGGGTCCTTAAACCCACGGACTACGACGTCCTTAACCTTGACCGAGATGTCTTAAAACTAACAATGGACCGCAATGTCCTCAAACTACCCATGGACCGCAATGTCCTCAAACTACCCATGGACCGCAATGTCCCTAAACTGGAACAATAGAGCCACGCATGCTCTCTTGGCGGATCTAAACGATCCCGTTTAAGTTGATCTTAGTCTTAAAATATGGCTAACGTATCCTTAAACCTTCAAACAGACTGGGCTATGAATCTCCCCCAATTAACTCTGGTTCGAGGGTACATCTCTGAACTCCTCTGACATCTGTCGTTGTAATCCTTCAACGTCGTCAGAGAGGTGACGGGTCCCGATGGCCATACATATGATGGACCATTATGTCCCTAAACTGGAACAACGGAGCCCAAATGCTCTTTTGTCGGATCTAAACGATCCCGTTAAGTTGATCTTAGTCTCAAGTTAGACTAACGTATCCTTAACAAACGTTTGAGTTGATCTTAGCCTCAAGTATGGCTAACGTATCCTCAAACCAAACCCCCAAACTCAAATCTAAGATAATACGGATTTGGACTAGTCCACGCCCTACGGGCGACGACATAACTCGGTCTCCGTAAACAATCCACGGGCAACAAAACATAAAATAAACACACACGACACGAAGTGACCATCTGGAGAAGGAGAAAGTTGTTACCGCGATGCGGTAGCGTAATTAACTGCAGGGGCTTGCGCCTGCAGGGAGAAGCGTCCCCACAATCAAAAAACCCCTCAAACGAGGGGGAATCTGACGAAGTCTGCTACATCGGCCGCATCCGTTTAAACCTTCGATACATGGTGCCATAAATCAACTTGGCATCTTCGGAGAGGTGGACGGATAGCACCAATTAGCATCTGCCCCGAATCTCAGGCGAGACGCCACGTCCCGGCCGCCATTCGAAGGGGAACAGATTCTGGCACGCCCGGTGGGACCTTTTCCTCTTTCCACTCCACACTTCGTGTGTCGTGACTCGCGAACCAATCGCGGTTCGCTAATGGTTGCCCTTGGGTTTCAAGATTCTAAGAATTGGCGTCTTGCTTTTTGCAGAAAGCAAAGGATCGATGGCTTCTACTTCTGCGAAATCCTCCAACCGCTCAGAATGCAATTGCGACCAACGCTTTGCCTCGCCAGGAGGTATAGCCTACGGACCCCAAGCTGCTTCGTTATTCACAATGCCGGTGGACCAGGTGACTCAGGCCACTACCGGATTGTTCTTTGGGACTATATTCCCACCAACAAGCTTCGCGGTGCCGGTGCTGACAAAGGAAGCTCTCAAGAAGTCGGTCTTTGATCGTCTTACCCCCGCCGCGGCTCCTCTCAACGAGTCGCTCAACGTCAACGCCTCGGTCTTCTCTAGATTGGGCCAGAAATCCTGCGAACTCATCATGGGGCCTACAATCTCAGAGAAGGTTGCTTCTAACAAAGTGACCGGTCCTGCTCCTGAAGATATCAAAGCGACTTCCCCTGCCACAAAGTCGGTCTTTACAAGATTGACGGCTCCAGCTCCCGCTCCTGCTATCCAAAGGATGTCGGTCTTTGACAGGCTAACACCAGCAACGACCCTCCACCCACGCAGGGGGCAAGACGAAACCATTCTTACCGCTGACCCAACGCCGTCCGCTCGACACGCTCGACGTCGCCACTGGCGCCGAGTAAGGAGGGCTGGGGGAAACTCCCCCTCGGGGCTAACTCCACCAGCCCCGATGGCAGAAGTTAATGCTGCTGTTCCAACGGGGAACAGCTTCGAGATGCTAAATAAGGTGCGAAGGAATTCTTCTACTGCAGTGCTAAAGAGGTCTCCTCCCCCATTAAAAAAGGTTGTGGAAATAAAATCAAAACAGCCCCGATCCCCTCAACGGCTGTCTTCCAAAATCTATAAGGTTTGGCGGCAGGCCCGAGACTCGATCATCGATCCAAACTTCTCCCACCAGCACAAGAAGCTGAAAATCCAACCGGAAGCTGGTCACCAGGCTAAACCCCGAAAGGCTGTCTGGACGCCCACCTCAACGGCCCCCTCAACCTCCATGGCTCATAAAAGGAGGAGGCCAGAGAAGATCCCCCAGCCTGCAACGACGGCTAAAAGCACTGAGCCCAGACGCCCGAGGTCTGGGGACATGTTGGTGCACACTGTTTATATGGCTTCTGGAAAGAAGGAAAGCCGCACTTCTATGGGCCACCGACCGCTAACCCGATCCGTGACGAAAGCCCAGGAGCAACAGCAAAAGCTCCAAGAAATGATGAATGCTATGGCCGTACTTACCGGGCCAAAAGAAAGCCCAGAAACGTCCTCAGACGCACGCCAGGAGGAAGAAACCGACGTTGAATTCCTTCGCCGGATACTGGAGAAGAAAGACAAAGAGGCTGCCGAACAGGCAGCCAACATACAACGTATGGGCCTTCTCTTTCAAGATATGATAGGAATGATGATCCAACAGGACTTACCCGCCGAGGATCCCCCAATCGCTCTTGAAGACGACCGAGGAGAAACGTCAAATCCACCACCAGCCCTCTCAACGGCCAAGGAGGAGGCAATCTCTAAGGCTGACTTGGTTGACTACATAGCCCAGCAAATCCGGGTTCATCATGCGACTGAAGCAGCTGGTCAAGTCGTAAAAACGGGGCGGCCGTATCCAAGCTGGTACGACCAAATCAAATACCCGCCAGGCTATACGATACCAAAATTCCACGTGTATAAGGGGACCGGCAATCCCCATCAACATGTTGCCCAGTTCCGGGCCCTCTGCGGTAACACCGGGGGCGATGATAAACTGTTGCTTTGCCAGTTCGTGGGCAGCTTATCAGAAACAGCGTTGAATGGTATTCGGAACTCCCGAATGATTCTATCAAAACGTTCGCTGAAATGGAGTTGTTATTCACTCAGCGATTCGCAAGTGCCAGCGAACGCACCCCAATAACTGCATTGATTAACGCCAGGGTAAAACCAGGCGAAACCTGGGTCCAGTATGCTATACGCTGGCGGAATTTGTGGTCAAGATGCGAGCAACGCATTGAGGAAGCACCCGCAGTGGGCATGTTCGTGGGAACCCTAGACCCCCACGCAACTATCTCCCAGTTTATGATGTTCTTTAAGCCGACCACATTCCAGGCTTTAATCGACAAGTTGGCTCAGATGGACCAGATGGGTCATAGACCACCTTCCCAGAAGTCGGAACCTCGGAATGACAAGGGTAAAGGAAGAGCAACCTTCGTCGCGAATGCCCAACAGCAACCTAACGCCCCGAAACTGGCAGATCAACTGGAAGAAAGACGCCGGTATTATAATGAGAAGATGAAGCGTCCCTACTCGTTCCCACGAGACAAGACGAAACGGTTATTCGAGCTGGCAATACGTAACAGACTTATAAACCTACCAAATCCAAGGCGACCGCCACAACCCACTGAGGTGAATAACCCTAACTATTGCCCTTACCATCAAACGGTAAGTCATCCGATTGAGGATTGCTTCGTCTTCAAAGGATGGATTGAAGATCAATACCTCCAGAGGAAGTTTGCACTGTCCGAAAAGTGGAAGGTAAACCCACCACAGCCGCATACTCCTAAGAAAGCAGATACACCGGGGGCAACCTGCTCCTTTATTGAAGAAGCTCCATGGGAGGTCGTGCTATCAACTAAAACCAAAAGAATGCTGAGAGACCTTCATGCGTGCCCTGCGATCAAATGGAAGGACCCTCTTGAACCTCAGATTATCGGAGAAATGTCGAAGCCCCGCCCAACTACGAAGACTCGCGATAAGGGCCCAAATACTCACGCCCAACCGTCAAAATCTTCAAAGAAAAAGAAGAAATCCAAGAAGCCCATGAAGCTTGGAAACGAGCACACGAACTTGCAGAAGCAAATCGACGCGCTGGAAGAATACAATCAAAAGGCGCGAACTCCTGTCACACTGCAAGAGTTCCTCAACCACATCTTTCAAGAGAAAGATGATGGAGAGAGCTTGTCGGATGAATCCGAAGGATATGTGGCGAGTTGTAACGTAATCTCCCACTCGTTTGCTGATGATGGGAAAACTCCTGGCACTAAGAAGCTGGAGGCAGAGCCTGAACCAGAGCGTGTGTGGCCAACAAATGAAATGATCAATGCCTTTCTAGACGAGATTCGTCTAAAGTGTAAAGCGGATCAGGAGCGTGAGATGGCAACGTCAGAAGGAACCAAAGGCGGGCGACTGAACGAAAGAGTTGAACTACCCCTGCCAGAGCGAAAGGCATCCGAAGTAGACAAGAAGATATTCAAGACGAGGAAAAGGTTTGCCAAAGCCATGTCAATGGGAATGAAGCTACCACCCTCGGAAGGAAACACGCACGATGGGGTGGAGAGACACCCTGATTTTTGCGCATATCATCGGAAAATCTCACACCCCACGGAGGAGTGCGACGCCTTTAAGATATGGTGGCAAGGATATGTTGCTCGTCGGCAACATGTTAAGCGCATGAAACGCAAGATCCGTCGGGAGCGAAGAAGTACTGTCGATGGGCACAACAGGACTACTGGCAACTGTTATATGGCTCACGCCGAGGGGTCACAAGTTCTCACCTTTGGGAGCGACTCTGATGACGAAATGACTCTGGGCCCTCTCTTTAAAGAAGCCGTTTTAGGGAAAGAGGAGAAATCGGAGGCCTGCGAGAACATTCAGCTGCGCAATCGCACACTCCCAGAAAAGAATCTCGGGCCTGTGAGTAGAAAAGATAAAGGAAAGGAAAAGGTCACTGAAGATATCACTTTAGATGACCAAGTCATGAGAGAGCTGGCTGCCAAAGACCCTCCTAGGAAGGGTAAGGTGGACTATAACATCCACGCGCACCTAAGGAAGCTACCTTCTCAGCTTAGCATTCTCGATGCCCTCCTATTATCAAAAGAAGCGCGAGACTCACTAATTAAGGCGTTACAAGAACCTGAGCAATTCCAAGCCTTCCTCGCCACTTAAAGGATGAAGGATGAATTGGACGAAGTGCATACGGCCGACATCACTTTCGGTGACGAAGACCTCCTTCTCGGGACATGCGACCACAACCGTCCCCTATATGTCTCTGGATACTGCCATGATATCAAGATAGGCAAGATCCTGGTGGATAATGGATCCTCCGTCAATCTCCTTAATGTTCGGGTGTTGAAGGAAATCTGCATGAGTGTGCAACACCTCGCTCGTGACAAAATTACTATCTCCGGTTTCGATTCACAATCGTCATGGACTCTCGGATCTGTGATACTAACATTACGCTTTGGACTTCTCGTCACAGACATCAAATTCCATGTCATTGAGGCCAAGACCTGCTACAACGCCTTGCTCGGTCGTCCTTGGCTACACGAGTACAACATCATCCCTTCTACACAACATCAGTGTATGAAGTACTTTAAGGATAGTTTCAAGTATACCGTAACAGGAGAATTAAACCCATTTTCCGTGAACGAAGTCCGCAAATACGAAGATGCGAAATACTTTTTGCCAGATTTCGAGGATACAGAAAGGTGTCGCAACCCGGAGAACAAAACCGCCGCCACCATCCCTGTTTTCGGGAGCGATACCGAAGAAGAGGAAGAGATAGTTTATGCAGGGCCATCTCAACGCAACAACCTAGGGACGCCCGCCCCCATGTTGGTCTTCAGAAGTGATTCAGAAGATGAAGTTAATGCCGTGTTCTCCAATCGGCTGTCAATACAAGCACCCCCTGGCAATGACCATAGTTTGCAAATCACCATAGTACCGCGAGAACACTACAAGGATCTCGACACGCTTCAAGCTCACAATGTGCAGGGCCTGCAAACATTTTACGTCCCTCCCAGGCAAAGGGGTGAGAAGGTGATCCTATTCTACCGATCCTCAGAGTCAAAAATAGAGAAAGAGATCTGGCATGGCGCGGATGCTACACTCGACAGGCTCCAACCCATCCGTCTGCCCAGATACTATACAAATGGATTAAAGAAGCTATTGAAGCGCCAAGGAGTACCCTTAAAACAGACTGTTCGGCAGGCTCGGTTCTACAACAAGATTTGGGATGTCCCCGGGACTCAACGCAAATTACCCAACGGGAAAATGGAAACACTTGGGCTTGGATACGCGAGAACCGGAAAACGGGAACGGGCCCACAGCAGCTACGCTATATATACCTTTGATGAAGAAGAGGACGCCCTGTCAGGAGACGCCAACCCTTCATCAAAACCAGACCCCGTGATTGAAGTGCCGAGTCCGTCGTTTGAAGAACGAATGGACAAGCCCATCAGGAAAGTGGGTCAGAAAGTTCGGGAAGACCACAACCGTGAGATGGCCATCTACGAGAAGGCCAAGACGCAACGTCTATTTCAACAGGCTGCAAAAGACAAAGACGCTTATCCTCGTCAACCCGTTGTACGAAAGGCCCGATGCGGAGACAGAAATAAATCAAGAAGCGGAAAGAGGAGCCGACAACAACGACGCAGGATTAGAGGGTTACGTGATCGAGTATTGCACGGCTCGGATTTGTCCCTCATGAAGAAGATGAGTCGAGCGTACTCCTTCCCCCGAGACGAGACGGAGAGGTTACTCAAGCTAGCTTTAAAACATCAAATGATCGCGCTTCCAGAGCCTAGACACCCTGAGCAAGTTAATAAGTCTTCTCATCCGAGCTATTGCTCTTATCACCGAGCCATAGGACACCCTATCGAAGACTGCTTCACCTTCAAGAACTGGGTCGAGGACCAGTACCAAATGGGCAGATTCGCTTTATCCAACGGATGGAGGGTAACGCCGCCGCAAAAGCATGAACCCAAGGCCGCAAGAGCAGAACCGGATCCACCTCGGTCCTGGGAGCGGATTCGCACCTGTTATATGATTACGTTATTGAAAGAAGAGCCCGAGAACATGGATGACCTTCCCTGGTGCTTTGAGAACAGCAATGATGAGGTGATCTCAGAATTTCCGCCAGCTCCGAAAGAACTGGAAGATGGTATACATACTACTGCAGATAACCTCAAGAAGATTGAGTTGGGATCGGCAGATGACCCGCGACCGACATTTGTCAGCGAGCTGCTATCTGAAGAAAGGGTGGCTGCGTTAAAGAACGTGCTTCTACGGCATAAATACTGCTTCGCGTGGAACTATTCCGAGATGCCAGGATTAGATCCGGAGATTGTTGTGCATAAATTAGCAATATCCCCGGATATCAAGCCAGTCAAGCAGGCGCCGAGAAGGATGCGGCTCGAGCTTGAGATGAGCATCAACGCCGAAGTCAAGAAGCTGATCGATTCTGGATTTATCCAAGAAGTCCAATATCCCGAGTGGATCGCCAATATCGTCCCGGTAATGAAGAAGAATGGGACGGTACGCATATGCGTGGATTTCAGGGATCTCAATAAAGCCTGTCCAAAGGACGATTTCCCAGTACCAGTAACCGAGCTAATGATAGATAACACGTCCACTCACGAGGTTTTCTCCTTTATGGACGGTTCGTCAGGATACAATCAGATAAAGATGCATCCCGAAGACCAGAAGCACACCGCTTTCCGGACCCCTTTGGGTATATTCTGCTACAGGGTTATGCCCTTTGGTCTAAAGAACGCTGGCGCTACCTATCAAAGGGCCATGACAAAGATCTTCGACGACCTCATACATGACATCGTCGAGTGCTATATCGATGACCTCGTAGTAAAGAGCATGTCATACGAAGATCATTTAAAGCATCTGGAGACTGTATTTCAACGCCTTCGGCAATATAATTTGAAAATGAATCCCCTCAAATGCGTGTTTGGAGTCTCCTCGGGAAAATTCCTGGGATTCATCGTTCGACACCGAGGTATTGAAATAGATCCGTCAAAGATTAAAGCGATCATGGAAATGCCTCCGCCAAGAACCCTCAAACAGTTGCGGTCTCTCCAAGGGAAGCTCGCATACATCCGGCGATTTATCACCAATCTTTCAGGCAAATGCCGTCCTTACAGCCACCTGATGAAAAAGGGAACTCCATTCATTTGGGATCACAAATGCCAAGGTGCACTAGACGAGATCAAGCAGTACCTGCAAAACCCTCCGGTGTTGGCTGCGCCGGTCAAGGGAAAACCCCTCATTCTTTATACGACCTCCCTCGAAGGTTCCTTGGGCGCAATATGGGCACAAGAGAACGATCAGGGGAAAGAGAGGGCCCTCTACTACTTAAGTCGAGTTCTACTGGGGGCAGAAAGCAACTACTCTCCCATTGAAAAACATTGCTTGGCGTTAATCTTCGCGATAACAAAGCTCAGGCACTATGCGTTGGCGCATGAAGTCCGTCTCATTTCAAAGGTGGATCCCCTTAAATACTTGATGTCAAAAGCCATACTGACGGGACGACTCGCTAAATGGGCCCTGCTCTTGATGGAGTTCTCGATAACGTATCAACCTCTCAAGGCAGTGAAAGGCCAGGCCATTGCCGATTTCCTCGCTGAACACCCGATACCGGCCGATTCTCCTCTGAACTGTGATTTGCCGGACGAGCATGCATTTGATGCGCTTGGCGGCGGTAGCACCCGATGGGAACTCTATTTCGATGGAGCATCCTCCGTAAAGAAACAGAAACAAGGTATCCCAATGATCAAATCGGGGATAGGCCTCGTCTTTGCAACTCCACAAGGAGGGATAATGCGCTTCGCCTTCTCCTTAACAGAGCCGAAGACAAACAATGAAGCTGAATACGAAGCTCTGATAGCAGGCCTCAAAATCGCCATCGACCTGGGAATTGAAGACCTCCTTATATACAGGGATTCTCAACTGGTCGTTAGTCAAGTAAATGGTGACTACCAAACGTGCAAACCGGAGTTGGTGAAGTACGGCGAAAAGGTGCAACAACTACTGACCCAAATTCCCTCCTACACTTTGGAGAACATACCGCGCGCGGAAAACAGCAAAGCAGACGCGTTGGCCAAACTCGCTAAAGAGCTGGCGGACGAAAACCTCGATGATGTAAGAATCGTGGTACAAAGCCGTCGAGTGCTCGCCCCGGCAGAAATACCTCCGGAATTATATAAAGAAGAGGGGGCGACTGAGCAGACGACCCTACAAATAAAAGACCGTGAGAAGGCTGAGGACTGGAGGGAAGTCTTCATAGATTACTTTAAGTCCCACCGAATGCCCAAAGAAGCGTCCTCAAGACATCAGCTCATAAAACGAGCTCTATCTTTCGCTTTCGTCTACAATACTCTATACAAGAGATCGTTTGATTCTCTATGGCTGAGATGCTTAGGACCTGACGAAACAGAAAGAGTCATTCAGGAAGTGCACGATGGACTTTGCGGTTCTCACCAAGCAGGCCCAAAGATGAAGTTAAAAATTAAACGGATGGGTTACTACTGGCCCACGATGATCCAGGACTGCCTCGAGTATGTGAAGCAATGCCACTCGTGCCAGATTCATGGAGACTTTATCCACCAACATCCGAATCCACTACACCCAACGGTGGCTAGCTGGCCATTCGAAATGTGGGGGACTGACATAGTCGGCCCCATCGAGCCAGCGTCGTCCCGGGGACATCATTTTATCCTGGCGACAACTGATTACTTCTCCAAATGGGCAGAAGCAGTACCACCGAGGGAAGTGAAGACGGAGAATATCCTCCAATTCTTCAAGACGCACGTCATCTATCGGTTTGGAACCCCACGGCGGATTATCTCCGATAATGGGCCAGCCTACCGAAGCCATAAGATTAGTCGCTTCGCGCAGCAGCACAATATAGACTGGAGATATTCTTCAGTTTACAACCCACGAGCTAACGGTCTGGCCGAGGCCTTCAATAAGACCTTGACGAAGATCATAAAAAAGACCGTTTCCCGGAATAAGAGAGACTGGCACGAGAGGCTGCAAGAAGCCCTTTGGGCTTATCGAACTACATACAAGACGGCCACGAACGCAACGCCGTACGCGTTGGTATTTGGGACGGAAGCAGTGCTTCCCCTCGAGATAGAGTTACCCTCTCTACGAGTGGCAGTCCACCACGAGCTGACAGACGAAGAAAATGCTCACCTTCGGCTTGAGGAGCTTGATGCCCTCGATGAAACCCGGCTCATAGCGCAACAACATCTAGAAGCCTACAAAGCAAAGATGACGCGCTCGTACGAAAGATTGACCAGGCCGAGGACATTCCACCAAGGCGAACTCGTACTAGTGGTCAAAAGACCTATGATCCCCAATCGTGCCAAGCGGGGAAAATTTGAGCCAAACTATGAAGGCCCGTACATCATAGACAAGGTCTACCAGGGTGGAGCCTATATACTCATGGACATGCACGGTGAAAGGCCTTTCAGGCCAATAAACGGCCGCTTCTTAAAGAAATACTATGCTTAATGAGCCACAGCCTGGGTCAATGATAGATGACGACGACTATGTCCGCTCGCTATCTTCCTAAGCTCAGACTTTACAAGCAGCAGCCGGCCTTCCCCTAACGATGGACCGAAACGTCCTTAAACTAACGATGGACCGAAACGTCCTTAAACTAACGACGGACCGAAACGTCCTTAAACTAACGATGGACCGAAACGTCCTTAAACTAACAACGGACCGAAACGTCTTTAAACTATCGATGGACCGAAATGTCTTTAAACTAACGACGGACCGAAATGTCCCTAAACTACTACCGCAGCATCCTTAGGCTGACGAGATAAAAAAAAAGAGAGGAAAAGAATAAAAAAAACGGTGTGTCCACAAGCAAAATGGGCACGGATGAAAACCCGAAAGGGCTCCGTGAGTAAAAACAGCAGGACTACCGGCGAGTGTTTGTGAAAACCCGAAAGGGCGCAACCTCGTTAAAAGACACTTATAGGGTCCTCTCGACCTTGTAAGGAGAAACCACCTGCGTGAGATCCTTACGACTCACAAAGGAGCAACACACTTAGGGACCCTCACGATTCCTAAGGAGAAAATACACTTACGAGATCCTCACGACTCGTAAGGAGAACTCTCTTATGGGACCCTCACGGCTCATAAGATTTGAAAGTCTTAAGTTACAGAAACCTAAACCTGTTCTTAAGCAAATTCTCCACAACCTTCGATATTGCCCTACAAGCGGCTCATACTGACCCTTGTATACAATCCACAGGCGCGAATAAACATTTCCCCAGCAAAGTCCAACCCTTGTAGGTCCTCTCGACCCATAAGGAGGAAGCCCTCTTGTAGGATCCTTACGACTTACAGAGGAACACACGCTTAGGAATCCTCACGATCCCTAAGGAGAAAATACACCTGCAAGATCCTCACGACTTGTAGGGAGAAATACCTTTGTGAGACCCTTACGGCTCATGAAGTCAAAAGCCTTGGTCGACAGGACCCTTAACCCTGTTTGCTGAGCCACCTTTGTTCAACATCGACAAAGGCAAATGATGATTCTCTCCCGGCAACATTTCAGTTGTAGCGATGCTGATGTCGAAATCGGTGTCTAAAATCCAAGCTTGCGGCGAAAAAGCTAGCAAGCCACACATGCCTACGAAATAGCCGAAATAATGGGGCAACTTGCAATAAAAAAACGACAAGTAAAAATGAAGGCATAAAAATAGCCGAAATGATGGGGCAACTCGCAATAAAAAGCAGCGAGTAAAAAATAAATAAATAGCCGAAATGATTGGGCACCGCGAAAAATAGCCGAAATGATGGGGCAATCGCGACCTTCGCGATATAAAAACTGAAATGATAGAGCATCGCGGAAAAAGAAATAAAATAAAAAAAGGGCGTAAACAAAAAGGGAACATACCTCCCCCCCCCCAGGTTTCACCAAAGAAAGAAGCTAAATCTCGACGGGCCATAAGCGACCTAGAGATCACCCCAACATTCGTCTCGTAACGACGGACACAACTTCAAGCTAAGCGGAACATCAGCAACTCCCAGTTCCATTGCTCGGTGGTATACATATCGCCCACAGTCAAACCTCCATCCCGTGAAATGCGGATACAATCAGCAAAATTCCTGGTTACGTGGAACGCGGATAACGTCATTCTTTGACCCCGTGGAAAACGTCCAGAGCGGATCCTGGTCCTCGCAGAGCACGGCAATGAACCCGTGTGAAGCATCCAGAGCGGAGCCTAGTCCTCGCCGAGCGCGGCAGTGAACCCATGTGAAGCATCTAGTGCAAAATTTCTAGTTACGTGGAACGCGGATAACGTCACTCAGTGAACCCGTGTGAAGCATCCAGAGCGGAGCCTAGTCCTCGCCGAGCGCGGCAGTGAACCCGTGTGAAGCATCAAGTGCAAAATTCCTGGTTACGTGGAACGCGGATAACGTCACTCTTTGACCCCGTGGAAAACGTCCAGAGCGGATCCTGGTCCTCGCAGAGCACGGCAGTGAACCCGTGTGAAGCATCCAGAGCGGAGCCTAGTCCTCGCCGAGCGCGGCAGTGAACCCGTGTGAAGCATCTAGTGCAAAATTCCTGGTTACGTGGAACGCGGATAACGTCACTCTTTGACCCCGTGGAAAACGTCCAGAGCGGATCCTGGTCCTCGCAGAGCACGACAATGAACCCGTGTGAAGCATCCAGAGCGGAGCCTAGTCCTCGCCGAGCGCGGCAGTAAACCCGTGTGAAGCATCTAGTGAAAAATTCCTGGTTACGTGGAATGCGGATAACGTCACTCTTTGACCCCGTGGAAAACGTCCAGAGCGGATCCTGGTCCTCGCAGAGCACGGCAGTGAACCTGTGTGAAGCATCCAGAGCGGAGCCTAGTCCTCGCCGAGCGCAGCAGTGAACCCGTGTGAAGCATCTAGTGCAAAATTCCTGGTTACGTGGAACACGGATAACGTCACTCTTTGACCCCGTGGAAAACGTCCAGAGCGGATCCTGGTCCTCGCAGAGCACGGTAATGAACCCGTGTGAAGCATCCAGAGCGGAGCCTAGTCCTCGCCGAGCGCGGCAGTGAACCCGTGTGAAGCATCTAGTGCAAAATTCCTGGTTATGTGGAACACGGATAACGTCACTCTTTGACCCCGTGGAAAAACGTCCAGAGCGGATCCTGGTCCTCGCAGACCACGGCAGTGAACCCGTGTGAAGCATCCAGAGCGGAGCCTAGTCCTCGCCGAGCACGGCAGTGAATCCGTGTGAAGCATCTAGTGCAAAATTCCTGGTTACGTGGAACGTGGATAACGTCACTCTTTGACCCCGCGGAAAACGCCCAGAGCGGAGCCTGGTCCTCGCCGAGCGCGGCAGTGAACCCGTGTGAAGCATCCAGAGCAAATACCGGACTGTGGAGTCCTTAAAATCCACGGACTATGATGTCCTTAACCTCGACCGTGATGTCTTAAAACTAACGATCAGCCACCCCGATTCCCTACGGATTCTTCCTTGGTTTAAGGGTACATCTCTTTACTCCTTTGATACCTGGCGTTGTAATTCCTCAACGTCTTCAAAGAGGTGACGGGTCCCTGCAACCAAACATCGGACTGTGGAGTCCATAAATCCACGGACTATGAGGTCCTTAACCTTGACCGTGATGTCTTAAAAATAACATCGGACTGTGGAGTCCTTAAATCCACGGACTATGAGGTCCTTAACCTTGACCGTGATGTCTTAAAACTAAAATCGGACTGTGGAGTCCTTAAATCCACGGGCTATGAGGTCCTTAACCTTGACCGTGATGTCTTAAAACTAACATCGGACTGTGGAGTCCTTAAATCCACGGACTATGAGGTCCTTAACCTTGACCGCGACGTCTTTAAACTACAATACCTGGAGAAACCCCTGACTCCGTAAAACACGGACAAGGGTGACTACATCCAACACTTACAAGTCCTCACGACCTGTAAGGAAGAAAAACTCTCTTGTAAGATCCTTACGACTCTCAAGGGAAAACCCGCTTAATAATCCTCACGATTTTTAAGAAGAACTTACACCTATGGGATCCTCTCGACCTATAGGGAGAAAAACTCTTTATGAGACCCTCGTGGCTCATAAAATGCAAAAGCCTTAGGAAGCAGATCCTAACCCTGAATCATAAGCCATCGCTGTCCTGCAAAGAGATCAAGATAGAATATCCGCAGAATACATTCAATAAAAAGGGGACACACCATTGAGAGGAAAAATGTATCTTTTATTCATAAACCAAAATAGATACAAAGTACAATTTATGAAAGAAACAGAAAAAAGAGATACTCTCATTCATGAGTATGTACAAAAAAGGGAGAAAAGATGCAAGTCCTTAAGCCGGCGAGCGGTGTAGTAATTTTACCAGCTCATCGTTGTGTTGCTGAGCCACGGCTTCATGACGCAAGATCTCCAGAAGACGAGCCTCCGCCTGAGCTTGCTGAGCCTGATACGAAGCAAGCCGAGCTTCGAGCTCTTTCTCGGTGGCTCTATGAGCCTCGACCCTCTCACGAGTGAACGTGGCAGCTTTATCGAGAGCCACCACCTCTTTTATGGACTCCTGAAGCACCCTCCAGAGTTCGTATGCTTTGTTTGCCTTGGCTGTGAGGCTGGCATGAAGCTCGCTCAGCGCCTTGGAAGCCAGCTCCCTCTCCGAGAACTTGCGGCCAAGCCTCTTCTCGCATGACGTCATGTTGGCCGCACATCGTGCTATCAGACCCCGCAACTCCGCTTTTGTAGCCACGGCTTCCGAGGAGAGGCGAGAACATTCGAGAGCGTACAAGCAGGACTCCACCTTCCTACAGAACTCCACCCAGACCTGCACCACCTCCTCGCTATGATAAGTGGCGAGAAAAGGAAGAGAGCCGTTAGCTTCAGCGGCAAACGCTTCGGCTGTGGTCGCGCTACCAGCACGGAGCTCCTCGACGAAAGATGATAGGGAGACAAGGCTCAATTGGGCCAAGCATTCTGAAGCCCGCAAAGCATAAGGACCGGGCGGCATCACGATGCGCGATTCCAAAGCCATGGAGACTGGCAGGGCTGTTCAAATTTGGGAAATGTTAGTAAAACTCTTAAACGCAGAACGAACGGGACTATAATAAAATGTCACTCACCGACAGTCATGCAAGTAGGAGCTGAAGGTTCCCCTGGCCCTTCAACGACCTCGACCTCATCGTCAGCTTCCAAAACTATAAGAGACATCAACGTCATTTCACGAAATAGTAACAATGCTATAGTAAAAAATGGCGAATGACACTAACCTTGCCCAGAGGAAAAGACAATACGCTGAGGGAAGATCGCCTGCGGAGCTGCCATCTCCAATAAACGCTGAAATGACTGTCGAGGCGACAGATCCGCGATAGTGGCCGCCAAACCGCGCAATTCTGGGAAAGATAAAAGGGTTCAGACTATGAGGGGGTTGCTAAATTAAAACGCAGAGGGATACCTTCAACACTCCTCCCATTCTGAGCCAGAGGATAGCAGCTTCAGCGGTCTCCGCCGTGACCTCAGGCTCCAACAAAAGAAGAGTAGTCCCGACTACCTCTCTTCCAGCCTCTGAGCCGCCCTCAGTAAGAGTCATTGGGGCGGCGACCTCCAAAGGAGCCTCCCCCAAAGAGGCAAGCGCTCCCTGATCAAGAACCGCCGCTGGAGGCTCTACTATGAGAGGAGCAGCCTCATCAGCCCCCTCCACATCAAGCAAGGCTTCATTGAGAATTTCGGCGGGCTTCAACTTTAATGGGCCCGTAGGGAGCTCCCCCAGCGTCGAAGGTTCTGCACGATTCAAATAAGAATAATGATACATATGCACTGGCATAAATAATCGGAAAGACTGTAAAAGAAGCACAACATACCTATACGCAAAGAAGCCCTCAATATGGCTTCTTCAAGCCGCCGCTCCTTCTCAAGTAGGTGGGCTCGCCGGGGTTCAAGGGTAGACTCATGACCGCCGGTCCATAAAGAAAGCGCGTCAGCGGCGTCTTCTGAAGCGGCCTGCTTCAAAGCCCTTTCCCCCCATTCCTCCAAAGGGCCGATAAACCGCCGCCGAATCCACGAAGGGTCTTCATAAAAAATAACAGCGGGATAAGACTTCTTCGGAACCTTGGCGTTATGAGACGCGTCTTTTGAACGCCATATGGCCTCAGCCAACTGTGCGGCCTCCTCATCAGCCGAACTCGGGAAGAGAAGTCCAGCGTCTGACTCCTGCAAGGCCAATGGTTCGTCTTCAAGGATAGGCTCAGACTCCGCCACAGAATCAAGCGGGATGGTGGCCGCTTTCTTCCGCCGTTTGGACCCAGAGACGGTCGCTGAGGATGACCGCTTCCTCCCTCGCGAAACCTTAGGGCGGCGCTGGCCTACATCGCCCTCAGCGCCCCCATCCCTGTTACTCTCGCTCGGTACCACAACCGAGGATGACATCGCCATCGTCGATGCCACAGGGGGCGGTACCGCCACCGGCAGGGGTGCTACCACTGGGGCCCGTTTACCCCTCGATCGAGAACCCAAGGGCATACCAGCTGTTGGAGTAAGGTCTACTCCTGACTCTCCCGGAATGAGCGCGATGCCAATCTCCCTCAAAGGGAAGCGGACTGGAACCCTCGGTCGTAGCTTAGCTCCCGAAACCTGAGGAGGGGCGTCGTGACCAAGAGGCACCCTTCTTTCTTCAAGAATAATTGGGCTGATCCGATGAAGATACCAGCCCGTAAATGCACCCACACATCGGGGCATGTACTCGGCTTCAGGGACCATGAAATGGGAGCCGGTGTTCATCCTCATGAAATGATGAGCGGCATCGCGAACAGCATCGAGCGAAGGGATCGGGGCGACTATGAAAGCCTCGAAAGGAACGCCCTGGTCGTATCCGAGCTGCCGGGCGAATCGATGCGGATTGTACCTCATAAAAAGAGCTGCACTGTCCTGGCGAAACACCAAGTAGCCCGGTCTAATTGTATACAAATGCGCGGCCTCCCGGGGCTTCAAAGAAGGTGCGTTGTCCTTCGACTGGTCCCAGAGTTGTTGAACGGGACCCGAAGGAGTAGACAAGACCCGATCATTAAAAACCAACCCGCCAGCGGTGGCATGAGGAGAAATCAGCACCCGAATAGCCCCAAATTGAGTCGGGTCAGCAGCAGAAGCACCCACCAGTCGCATAAGTCGCGGGAAGGGATAGGCGTCGTAAAAAGCAGGCCTCTGATGCATAGCGAAAGCCCCCAGCACATGCATTTCGACCCAGGACGTGAAATAATGAAGCAAAAAGTTCACTACATCCACGCCGGGTGTAGATGTATTAGCTGCGGTGCCCAATCCATAATAGAGGTGCGCCCAGGCCGGGATGCCGATGGCCAACCGCGTCCCCTCAGCAATACGATGAGCCGGGTAGATAACCGAGGCTCTCATGAAGCGGCGATGCATGGGGATAATGAACCAACTGAGCCAAACACTAACAAACCCCACAAAGAACATCTCCTCATCCATGCCTGGGGCAGCAATGGATTCAAAAGATATCGGTGATATAATAGGGATGTAATACTGAGGTAAATCTGATTCGGTGGTCGGCAACCTTTTCGGACCGAACCCAAAGGGGTCCCCAATGTTGGCAAACTTCGGGGCTGTCTTCGATAAGGCGTCCTCACGAAGGAAACGAGCAATGAAGCTCTTGAAAGTAACACCCTGCTCTTCCGATTCGGTGAATAATCGGTCAAAGATGCCTAGCGCCTTGATTAAACTGGGGCGCTTGTGACGAACGGCATTCTCAGCAGACAGGCCGTCAACCGAGGCGGGCTCGAGTTCAAAAACGTACTCGTCAGGAGGCAACAACTCCTCATATAAACTACCCCTGATTGGCAACCCCGAAATATCATAGAATTCTGCTAGAGAGATCGAGACCTCGCGATCTCCTAGGATGAAAGTGTTGGTGGGAAGATTCCATTGGTTTAAAAACGCCTTGACCCACCAGACATGCGGGGACTTATAATGGAATAATGATGCGTATACGGCTTGATAAAGCCCGACTTTCTGCAACCACGCACGATGGGCAGAAAGGATGTAGCGAGCCCAGAGAAGGTAGCCCGTAGGATGCCTAGGAGTGAGCCCTATCTTATAAATTTTCCCCCACGGGTGGGCCTCACCCTGGCAGATATGTCGTCCCAAGATGTCTATGGCCGGGATCGGATGGTTCGGAATACCGGTCGTCGAAGGTTCGAGCCTCCCCGTTGGAGTCCAGTTGGGCATTTCCACAGCAAAAATCCTCCTAGGAGGATCCATCGGTAAGAATGGGAAAGTGGGCTCCGTCGGCACCGCGCAAAGAAAACTCCGGCGACCCTGAATAATCTGACTATACCAAGATCCCCATTGAAGAAGGTTGGTGCAGTTCGGGTCATGAGCCCGAATCATCGCCATCGCTTCCTCATCAGATGGCGACTGAGGAAAAGCAGCCTCCGAGCGAGAAAAGGGAAAGCGTGGAACAGAAGCCATCGCACCTGAAATCCAATAAAGGAAGACCGTTAAAAGAAAAGTCAGCAATATATATTCATGCATGAACATGAAGACTAGTTAAAGAAAGCAACAACAGAGTTTTCTGGGACCATTGGCTACAAAACACATGGGCCCCACAGAATCCGGATGACGGCTCATTAATAATGAGACCAAACAGTTACAATAAAACAAAGGGAACACCCTCGTTAAATAAAGAATGATGACCATGCACATTCCCCCCAACAGGATCTGTCTCGGGCTCTACAACAGATCCAACAAGATCAAAGGAATTAAATTCCCACAAAAGACATCATTACAAAGTTCCTGTCTCATTAATTACAGAATGACAACCTAGGGTAAGGAGACCCTAAGGAGCCCCCATGGGAAGAAACCGAGTTCTTCGCAGGAATTAAATTCCTTATTAAGAAAAGGGAATTAAATTCCCAAAAAAGCCTTTTCTGTGAACAGAGTTAAACTCCATGGATCATCATATGAACCCTAAGAAATCTACTGTTGGAGGTTAAATGGTTTCGTATTTTGGTTAAGAAACTCGAAGAAAAATGGGTTCTTTGTTAAAAAAGGGTAAAAACCCTTGTTTTGGATTTAAAATCTAGAGGATTGTGAGAGTTCATCGTTCATTCGAGAGCATTACCCAAAGAGAAAAGTCTTTTCGAAAAGAGTTAAACTCTGAGGGTGGGTTCAAGGCAGAGAACTGAGCTCTGGGAAAAGAGAATTAAATTCTCAAAAGAAAAAAGTTTGCAAGGAGGAAGATGAGCAAAGTGGAGGCTCTTCTGAAGGGACGTGAACCTTTATAGGAGGTGATGGAAACGCTTCATCTCCCCAAATCCCTAGAGGAATCCAACGGTCACAAAAGGTGACAGTGTTGCACTCACGTACGAACACGTGAGAACAACGCTGTGGGGGCATTTGTTTCCTGATTTAAAATCAGAAAGGCTTATGGAAAAAGCTTCAGAAAAGGGTCACGTGCTTATACGTGACCAGCAGTCACGTGTTGGCACGTGACATCTAAAAGCATCGACGGGGCAAATTCAGTTTCCCAACTACATCGAGGAAAAGGGGCTTCAGAAAGAGTCACGTGCTCCCACGTGACCAGGGTCACGTGTCGGCACGTGACATTTAAAAGCAAGCGGCAAAGGCACATTGGTTCCCTGATCAAATCAAGAAAAAGGCTCCAGACGAGGGTCACGTGCTCACACGTGACCAGGGGTCACGTGGTGGCACGTGACGGCTAAGCAGCAGAAGAAGGCAGAGTGCAAAAGAAGAAAAGGGCTCGTTACAAGGGGGTCACGTGCCCATACGTGACCAAGGGTCACGTGGCCGCACGTGACTAGCTTTCAAAGCCCATTTTGTTAACAGAATTAAATTCTGAAAGAGATTCAAATCTTTCCAAAGGAAAGCGATTATCTGGAACCAATTAAATTAAAGATTCAGAAGTGATTAAATATCATCTATCTATGGGAAAATCTCGAATTTGGAAAGATTTCCCCTTTAAATCTTACAGAAATCACAAAGGAGAATCGCTGGATTTGAAATCCAATGGTGAATAAAATTCACCTAATAATCCAAAGGCCCAAAACGAATGATGGATGCAAATCAAATCTCTCAATGAAGATTCGTCAAAAAACTAATTGACTCGGCTGCTTCTCCTATAAATAGGAGCCAAGAGACATACAAAAAGGATATACACGCAGAGAGAAGAAAAGGGAGAGAGCCTTGATACTTTGAGGAATTTGGATCTTCTGCAAAAGAAAACCCTAGGTAAGAAAGGGAAGGCTCCTTGAAAGAAAAGAGAATTTAATTCTCAACAGAGTTCAACTCTGATGTAAAACAGAAGAACATATTTCTTCTCTCTTTAATAGAGGATCTGTAAAGCGCACATCTCCCCTTGAAGTTGAGAATTTAATTCTCAATGGGTTGAGATCCTGCCATGCATATCCAAAGCATAGAGAGGGGATGGAAGCACGAGAATTTAATTCTCACAGAACTATAGGAATTTAATTCCTTTAAAATAAAATTAGGGTTTGACCCTGTGTTATGGGAATTTAATTCCTTCAGAATGAAAAAGAATCAGGGTTTAACCCTAGTTAAGAACTTAGTTCTGTTAAAACAACAGGAATTTAATTCCCTTAATCTTACTCCCCAGAATAATTCTCTAACAGAGAGTGGGAGTTTAATTCCTTAAAACTTTTATTAGGGTTTAACCCTATTCGATTCTTCATATATATAAGGAATTTAATTCCTACAGAAAATTCAGAGTTCAACTCTTCAAAAGAAGCTAGGAATTTAATTCCTTTGAAATTATTGTCAGGGTTCAACCCTACGAGGAATTTAATTCCTGAAAGGGATTAACAGATCTTCTAAAACAACTACAGAAAAGAAGGGTCACGTGTCACCACGTGACACCCCCAAAAGATCTACAGAAAGCCCCTTCGAGGCAGTGCCCCACGTGACCCACGTGACCCTTGACAGAAGCTTTAACACACAAAGCGCTTGAATGCCCGTCACGTGGTGGCACGTGATGCTCTAGAAGATGCAATAGTCTCAGAAGAACAAATGAAGGGAGGGCGCTCTCACGTGTTGCCACGTGACCTCTCCTGCCTTAGTGTTTAACACTAAACCCCTGAATTCAGTATTAAAACATTGTTTGGTCTTAGTGTTCAATACTAAGCAAAGAACTTTACTTGTAGTGTTCAACACTGATTACCTTAGTGTTCAAACACTAGTTTGGGACTTCTGTTGACAGTGTTTAACACTGATCTGTTTTAGCGTTTAACACTAATTCGAAAGCCTTGTTGCTGGCATTTAACACCAATTATCTTTTAGTGTTAAACACTGACTTATCAATCTCATTCCCAGTGTTCAACACTGATTGGTCTTTAGTGTTTAACACTAGGCATTGGCCCAATTGGCTAAATGGATAGAGGCAAAGCCTCTCCTTCAAGGGACCAACAGGAAGCCAATATTCCAGACATGATTGGACTTAGCCCAAGCTGGCCATAAGTCCTCAATTCGTAATTAACTGAGCTAATGGGCTCATGACATAGTTAATTGGTCTTGATCCCAAATTGGGCCAAGGACTATTTAATCCACTCCGGTTTCGAGGGTACATCTCTTCACTCCTTTGATACTTGGCATTGCAATCCCTCAATGTCTTCAAAAAGGTGACGGGTCCCGATGACCACATATTGATATGGACTGTGGGGTCCTTAAACCCATGGACTACGACGTCCTTAACCTTGACCGAGATGTCTTAAAACTAACAATGGACTGTGGGGTCCTTAAACCCATGGACTACGACGTCCTTAACCTTGACCGAGATGTCTTAAAACTAACAATGGACTGTGGGGTCCTTAAACCCATGGACTACGACGTCCTTAACCTTGACCGAGATGTCTTAAAACTAACAATGGACTGTGGGGTCCTTAAACCCATGGACTACGACGTCCTTAACCTTGACCGAGATGTCTTAAAACTAACAATGGACTGTGGGGTCCTTAAACCCACGGACTACGACGTCCTTAACCTTGACCGAGATGTCTTAAAACTAACAATGGACCGCAATGTCCTAAAACTACCCATGGACAGCAATGTCCTCAAACTACCCATGGACCGCAATGTCCCTAAACTGGAACAATAGAGCCACGCATGCTCTCTTGGCGGATCTAAACGATCCCGTTTAAGTTGATCTTAGTCTTAAAATATGGCTAACGTATCCTTAAACCTTCAAACAGACTGGGCTATGAATCTCCCCCAATTAACTCTGGTTCGAGGGTACATCTCTGAACTCCTCTGACATCTGTCGTTGTAATCCTTCAACGTCGTCAGAGAGGTGACGGGTCCCGATGGCCATACATATGATGGACCATTATGTCCCTAAACTGGAACAACGGAGCCCAAATGCTCTTTTGTCGGATCTAAATGATCCCGTTAAGTTGATCTTAGTCTCAAGTTAGACTAACGTATCCTTAACAAACGTTTGAGTTGATCTTAGCCTCAAGTATGGCTAACGTATCCTCAAACCAAACCCCCAAACTCAAATCTAAGATAATACGGATTTGGACTAGTCCACGCCCTACGGGCGACGACATAACTCGGTCTCCGTAAACAATCCACGGGCAACAAAACATAAAATAAACACACACGACACGAAGTGACCATCTGGAGAAGGAGAAAGTTGTTACCGCGATGCGGTAGCGTAATTAACTGCAGGGGCTTGCGCCTGCAGGGAGAAGCGTCCCCACAATCAAAAAACCCCTCAAACGAGGGGGAATCTGACGAAGTCTGCTACATCGGCCGCATCCGTTTAAACCTTCGATACATGGTGCCATAAATCAACTTGGCATCTTCGGAGAGGTGGACGGATAGCACCAATTAGCATCTGCCCCGAATCTCAGGCGAGACGCCACGTCCCGTCCGCCATTCGGAGGGGAACAATATACATTGATACATTCATACTTGCGGATATACACATTTGTATATCCATATTGGTGCACATATACATTGATACATTCATACTTGCGGATATACATATTTGTATATCCATATTGGTGCACATATACATTGATACATTCATACTTGCGGATATACACATTTGTATATCCATATTGGTGCACATATACATTGATATATTCATACTTGCGGACATACACATTTGTATATCCATATTGGTGCACATATATATTGATACATTCATACTTGCGGATATACACATTTGTATATCCATATTGGTGCACATATACATTGTTACATTCATACTTGCGGATATACACATTTGTATATCCATATTGGTGCACATATACATTGTTACATTCATACTTGCGGATAAACACATTTGTATATCCATATTGGTGCACATATACATTGATACATTCATACTTGCGGATATACACATTTGTATATCCATATTGGTGCACATATACATTGATACATTCATACTTGCGGATATACACATTTGTATATCCATATTGATGCACATATACATTGATACATTCATACTTACGGATATACACATTTGTATATCCATATTGGTGCACATATACATTGATATATTCATATTTGCACAGATACACATTTGTATATCTATATTGGTGCACATATACATTGACATATTCATACTTGCGGATATACACATTTGTATATCCATATTGGTGCACATATACATTGATACATTCATACTTGCAGATATACATATTTGTATATCCATATTGGTGCACATATACATTGATACATCCATACTTGCACATATACATTGATACATCCATACTTGCGGATATACACATTTGTATATCCATATTGGTGCACATATACATTGATATATTCATACTTGCGGATATACACATTTGTATATCCATATTGGTGCATATATACATTGATACATCCATACTTGCGGATATACACATTCGTATATCCATATTGGTGCACACATACATTGGTACATCTATACTTGCGCATATACATATTGTACCTACATAGATCACTGATTTTATTAGGAGATTGGGAGCCGCAAGATATATTTTAAAACTGGAATCATTTAAAAGAGCGGTTTTTCTCTTAATATGTCATATCATTGTTCCATGTTGCATGATATATTGATATGCTTACATTTCTGTAATATGTCGCATAAATCATGCTTTACGCTTTTACGCATTGAGATATGTTGTTTTCATGAGATTTCTGGATTTGAGAACTGTGGCTATTTCAAAAGAAAACATGTACTGTTTTAAAAACCCGGTTCCTCTTGATATGATATTTCAGTGCGTCCACCATGTGATTTCTCGGTTCTGAGAGTGGCATGTGAAACCCGATTCGAGGAGCGATAGGTACTGTCTGCGGGTACATGATAGACCCGGTGAGGTATCCCGTGGCAAGAAGACTCGTTTATGTTAGACGGTGAGCCCGGCAGGGGAGCACTACCTACCGGTGATAGTATTTGGACTCGGCGGTTATCCGGAGGATACCGACCAGAGTAGCGAGATGGATACAGGCCAACCTGTACTGCTGGGCCCGAGGGCCGATTCCGCAGACGGAGCTCGTGGGCCGATCCGGACTGACGGAGCCCGATATATTAGGATTTACGTGCCGATGCTGGGCACGGTTTTCATGATGTTTTTGAGTGTTGATGCTAGGCACTCAGGTTCCATGATTTAATGTGTCGGGAGGGACACCGTTGATATATATATCCTCATACTTTCATGCACACTCTTTTATGATATTTACGTGCATACAGATATTGATTATGGGTGGACGAGATCCACATGCATACATACATTGATTATATGGGTGGACGTGATCCACATGTATACATGTATTGATTATTACTGTTGGATGTTACACACATGCATATAGGTAGTGACTACCTTGTTGGCACATATACGACCCGGTCACCCTAGATATCATAGTGTTACCTTTTGATATAGTTGACCTATGAGTCTTTGTTTATTCGATTTCTACTTGTAGATATTTTTCTATTCACGAGTTGGAAACTCAACCCCGTTGTGCTACAGTTCTTGCAGGTTGACCGCTTGGATCAGCAGCGGCATCGCTGGCACGCAGCCTCATTTGGGTGTTTTGCGGTGGTAGGTGGGACATTTGTGTCGTACCCACTCTTGTATCTATATTTCTTATTGTATCTAGTTAACTCCATCAATCAATCAAAATTAGAAATTTGTATAAGTAATGAGACATAGTGGGATTGTGGTTGCGAGACTTAGAGCGAGGGGTTTTTCGCTACTTGTGATATTATGTCTTGCTTTCTCTATCTTTTGTGGTGATCTTCGCCGTTGGGCGTCGTATACTTTTATATATTGTCTTGCGTGGTTGTGATCCGCCGTTTGGCGAAGAGCCAGCTCCCTCTTGGGGATGCCTTTATCGTTATTATGTATTGGTGGTTTTGGATCAAAATATACAAAGGAGGTGCTGCCCAAAATTTCAAGAAGACGAAACATGTTTTCAAACTTAGTAAATTTCACTTGCATCATTCATGTTTCTTTTCTATGCATTTAAGCACAATTGCTTTCATTATACCTTTATTTCAAAAACCTCACCTCCTTTATTTTCTTAAAAAGGTTTAGATTTCTGGGTTTCAGCTTACTTAAATTACGTTACGCCTTTAGACGTTACGTGATTTAAGTGCTGGTCACGAGCTAATATTTCGAGTCGCGACAAAGTTGGTATCAGAGCACTAGGTTTAACCTTGTTCGAGTCTATGTTTGTGTAACACCTGAGTTTGTGTTTAGTGGTAAGTGTGTCTTAATGTGGGGTTTTTAGTAAAAAGTTTACCAAAATGGCATTTAAATATTTTATCTGGTTTTATGGATATTTTATCGGGATTTTATCTGGACTGCACACACTTGTGCATGTTAACTTAGGTGAAGTCTAGGGTTACCATGCTTAAATGACCATGGTGGCTTGAACCAATTGGTTGGGTTAGTGGGGTTATTTAAGGGTTGTTAGCTTGTTAAAGGTGATTAGGGTTAGAGTTGACCTTGTATAGGAATGAGAGAGAGAGAGAAGTGGCTAGGGTGTGCCATGATCCATCCAACTCCATAGTCCCTTGTGCTCTTTCACTCCCTCTCACACATCAGCCCCACCATTACAATTTCAGCCAACATCAGCAGCTGAAACAATACATCAGCCAACCCTACACCAGCCCCTAACACCTTAGCCCAAAACCTACACACTCCCATCAACACTTCAGCCCCCATATCAACACTTCAGCCCCAATTGTGATCACATCAACTGATACACCACATCAGCCCCTATTCCCTCACATCAGCAGCTACATCAGCCACTTTCAGCAGCCACAAAAGCATCAACACTGCTGTGAAAAACAGCAACAGCAGCAGCAACTTCCTTTCAAAACAACCCCATCAACAACTTCAACACACCATCATATACTTCAACCTCACCACAAACCAACACACCAACAACACCATACCACAACTTCAGCAACACCAACACCCCAACAAAAACAACAGCATCAACCACTGCTGTAGCAACAGCAACAGCTCACAGCAGCAGCAGCAACACCAGGAGCACAGCAGCAGCAACTTACTCCTCTTCACTTCCTCCTTCTTCCTTTCTCCTTCATTACAAGATCTCTTGAGGTATAATCTCACAACCCAATTCCTATCTTGCCAAGTTCTGGTCATATAGCTGAAATTAGGTGTTTATATCGTAATTAGTGCTAGTTTAGGCTAATTTGAGTGAGACTTGACCAAGTATTGGTTTGATTATTTGGGTAGCCTTATTAGGTATGTTTGAGGCCAGTTTAACCAAGATTACCCCAGTTTCCCAGTTGGTTACCTGAAAGTTTCAACTTGGCATATTTTATCGATATTGTCGACTTTGTGGCTTTTCTGGAAACTGCTATCAACCCGGACCTCCTAAAATAATATTAACTTGGCAGTAAGCTGTGCAGGCACCCTAGAACCATCCCACAAAACCCTAGCCCCCACCTCTTTATCCCGGCCGCAGATATATTCCATCTAGCCGCAAATTGCGGCCAGAACTGTAGGAAACCACCTCGTTTTGCGTGCACGGCTCTTTTACCTATAAACTTGACCCCTGGTATGTCTAGTTTTGACTGATTCTAGTTAGGGTAGAATCTGGGTTGATTTTCTTGAGTTGGCGCGTGATTTACGACTTGTTTTCGTATGGAGTTTGGTATTCGATGATTCGTTTCTGTCTGGTGGCGTTTGGACGCCGACGGCAGAGGGATATTGGCTGTGTTTACATGCAAGGCTACAGGTTTTTACCTATGAACGTAGCGCGTACAATTTTGGCTTCCGACATGGTTTTCTTGTGTTTTAGCGTGTGATATCCTTGTAGGTACCCCGCGTGGCGTCGAAGCGTTGGAGATGCAAATGGCGACATCGGCACCGGCACACATATGAAAGGTGAGTAGATTTATATCTATGGGGAGAAGTCGGGTGGATGGCGTATAGCACCCCCGCAGTTCGTAGTGATGTATACGGATGCGTATACACACTAACATTCAATATATGTTATTTGGGATTAATGATAATGTTGAAATGGATATAACCGTGTTGGATTGATAAAAGGTTACAAAACCCTAGGGTAGTGGGTGGACTACACATACATATACACACATACATACTTGCATACATCCTTATTACATATGTGGTTATAGGATCCTATATAGATATGTGTTCACGTGGGTATGGGACTATGTGTTCACATACGGATTTGAGGATGATACTTGGGATTGAGATGAGTCAATGAGCGTTGATCTGAGATTAGGATATCGGTGATTGGCAGGATTCGTACTTGATATACGTCCTGATATGATAGCGGGTCTTGGATGATAATGCCATAGGAATAGTAATATATATAAAATGATCGACATGTGATTATGATACGAGATAGGATATGATATGATATGAGATGACAAGATATTTATGATAGACCGCCTTGGGCGTTGTTTACTCCTTGAGATGATATGTGCTGATGAGGTCGTTTTGCTAGAGGCTGTCAATCGGAAGCCGGATTATGATTATATTGACGATATATGATGATGATATAGATTTATACGAGACTGTCGATCAGTAGTCAGGTCTTGACTATAGTGATGATATTAGTATTGTACTAGACGTAGGACAGTACCCCATATGATGATCTTCATAAGAGGATACCAGATGAGTAATATAATGAATATGATTTTGACCCGTACCCAGATTTGGGGATGCCGTACGACGGGTTTACGTACGAGCTGTAATTTGATGTTTGATCCATACTCTTGACTTGGAAATAACCGATTATAGCAATATGGTATCGGATGTGATATTTTCGAGGCGGGATCACCGACTATATGTATATATATGTATCGACTCAGAGGTTAGGCGGTTTCCCTTACCTACTGTTAGCTTTAGCTCAGCCTTATAGTGGTGTAGCTATATGACTCTTATGACATTAGATGCAGTTTAGCTATCATGGTATTTGGTATTCAGCTCCCGCACATTATTATTGTTGTTCTGCATCGCATACTTATTGTGATTCATATTCTATTGTTGATATCATGCTGTTAGGACACCAGCACCATTACCGATGATGTGTATGTACCACGTACACTAACTTGCCAGTTCACACACATCTTCATCGGTAATTGCCATGTCACTACACAGTAGTATTATTGCTGCAGGATATGACCCTTGTATGTGCATACTATTATTCCATGTTGCATGATATACTGTTGTACTTGCACTTCATTGATATATCACATACATCATGTTTTCTGATTATGCGCATTGAGATATGTTGTTTCTATGATATTTCTGGATTTGGGAACCGTGGTATTTCAAAGAGATTATGTAATTGTTTAAAAACCCGGTTACCCCTAATATGATATTTCAGTGTGTCCACCATGTGTTTTCTCGGTGCTGAGAGCGACATGTGAAACTCGATTCGAGGAGGCGGATGAGGCCGATTGCGGGTACATGGTGGGCCCGGTGCGGTACCCCGGGGCAAGAAGATCGCAGGAGATGGCGTTGAGCCTGGCAGGAGAGCACTACCGACCGGTGATTTTACCCGACGCGTCGCATATCCGGAGGATACCGTCGTGGTCTTGAGATGGATGGTAGGGGCCGATCTGGACTGACGGCGCCCGAGATATTGTGATTGAGACAGTGAGATTTGAGGTATTGAGGCACAGAGTTTACGACACAGAGATATCGAGACATTGGGATACTTGTTTTGTGTCGATGTTAGGCACTGTTTTATGCTCATTTCATTTATGATAGCTCATTTTAGAAATACAGAAATCTCACTAAATTATGAAAGCAGTTTTCTTCAGTACATGCATTCATACATCACCATACATATTGCTACTTGAGGCACTGACACAGGCACATGGGATTACATTTGGGTTAGATAGTTACCCTAGTCATGGTTATAGAATGCTGGTTATATAATTGAGAATTATATATTATGATCGTATGACCTAGGATTGCGTCATACATACGATTTTCTGTTCGTAGATGTTTTCTATTCACGAGTTGGCAACTCACCCCCGTTGTGCCCCAGTTTCTTGCAGGTTTTGCCGTACGGGTTCCATTACGGCTTTGCGGGCACAGCTTCTTCAGGTGACTTGCTAGTAGGTGAGTTATTTGTATCATACCCACCATTATACATTGTATATTATATTTCAGTTGTATCTAGAAGTTCCATCAACCATACATGTACTTATTACTGATAGAGACCAGTGATGTTTATTCTTTCGACCTTAGAGTCGCACGTTATTTCTCTGGGTTTCATGCTGTTTGGAGTTTCATTTCCTGTTGTGGTCCTCGCCTTTAGGCGTTGTATATTATGTTGCAAACTGGTTGATTTACATATGGTTTTTCCTTCACTCCACTACTTTTCTTGGTTTGGATTTCTGGGCTCGGCTTACTTAGAGTACGTAC
The DNA here is from genome assembly GCA_030015575.1 of Agapanthus africanus. NCBI lineage: Eukaryota > Viridiplantae > Streptophyta > Magnoliopsida > Asparagales > Amaryllidaceae > Agapanthus > Agapanthus africanus. The sequence goes on along the minus strand of JASDDO010000024.1, from coordinate 347,578,757 downwards.
GCCTCGATACGTTCGTAGCCTAAGTGCCGGTCATGTTCCGTACTTTTGGGTCGTTACAAAGTTGGTATCAGAGCGTTAGGTTTTACCTTCAGAGCATAAGATGACCCTTGGTTGATGGAATAGGTGACTAAAGTAAAGTGACGTACCGTGGGTATGTTCCGCGGCATATTTACGACACGCCACTCCACTTAAGAAGTCTTAGGATGTACATTTCTTGTTCAGTATTATATCCCTTCCTGATCTAGCCTCATCGGTACCAGTTATGCTTTTGCTGCCACGATTACGGGCAGGGAGAGCTATGGCTAGAGTTGCGGTCAGCATGAGCTCGTCATGAACGAGGACTGACCAGGGCGTGTTTCTGGCGACACACGATTGTAGAGATGTGTCTTTATACTGTGTTTTCACGCCACGAGCGTGGATGGATCGCTGTATGAGATTGCTCGGATGTGCCGATCAGCACCAGAGGATTGAGCCACTGAGAGAGGCCAGCCAGATTTTTATGACCATTGATGTATGGCTTATTCATGATGACTGAGGCACTGTTCAGCGTGCAGACGAGTGAGCCAGTTATTGCTGCGAACGACGAGATATCGCCCCAGATGTTGGAGCTATTGCAATACGAGTTGTACTAAGAGATGATAGAAGGCCGCTAGTCACTAAGGAGGAATGACTAGGACGTGTGGTTTGTTCGCTACCCCGATGCGAGGTCATCAGATAGATTGATTCTAGCTGAGACGACTTCACGCGGAGACGTTGAGAGTCGACAGAGACGATCGAATGTCAGAAACCTATTAGTCCAAGTTTAAAGTATTCGGAAAGACAGGCAGGCAATTCTATGGTCCCTCTAGAAGAATGAAACCCTAACTCGACTTAATGACCGTGTGAAAGCCCTTGAACCTTAGGGTTTGCGGCAGTTCTGCGGCGCCATTAGTGAGGCTTGGGTTTGCCCTTCCACGGCTGGATCACCGATGCTGTGGTACGTACTCGATACTATTATACTGTACCAAGATGTTGAGCTCTTGGGGGATTTGAGGTCTTGACAAATCGATCGGATGGCTCGACAAATTCGGATGCTAGATGGTGAGATGCACTTCTTGGGAGACTCCAGATACGAGGATAGCCGTTGGAGCTCAGTCCATGCAGCCACGACGAGGCGAGTCCGAAGCAGTCGACATTAGAGAAAAGTGGAGTAAGAGGTTCGTACAAGATCTGGATATGATAACGTTCCACTCCGCCGACACCAGAGATGCGATACGAATGCTAGACATTGTACGTGGATATACCTTCCAGAAGGAGTCACGGTGAGTATGCAGCCATTCCGGAGCAGAAGTAGATATAGTAAAGGATGGGGATTTCCGGACAGTTAGGCAGAGACGAGATTTGGAAGCGACCTTGAGCAGGATTCCTTCCAGGACACTGCTGCAATGATATTTGCACCCAGGATCAGATGTGTCACGTGCATTCAGAGAGCCATAGGCCGACGCCAGTGACATGTTGCTTCACGAGTGGTCGCGATGATTGACCGAGAGATGACCAGAGAAGTGCCAAGACGGAATCGTCCCCGTTAGCACGTCTGACAGGGTCGATGAGCCGATGGATCGTGAGATTGGTAATCCACAGAGGAGACTTGGACCCAGGAGTGGTCGTGTTACGCACACCAGCAGGCCAGAATTCAGGATCGTCGACGAGATATGTTATGAGTGAACACGAAAGTTGCCAGAGATTCATGGAGGATGTGCTTGAGCGGGACTATTCCGCCACACTCGATTTCAAGATTTGGGCGATTTATTCGCATGACTGATTTGATGATCAGGGGATACGGTGATTTGGGACTAGACTGTGCGTACCAGGTGCCGAGGGACTGCAGCGTGAGATCCTTGAGGAGGCACATCTATCGGTGTACAGTGTTCATCCGGGTTCCACCAAGATGTACCATGATAGGAGAGATGTTTACTAGCGAGACGGAATGAAGAGGGACATCGCAGATTTCGTGTCGAGATGCCTGACTTGCCAGCAAGTCAAGGCCGAGCACCAGAGACCAGCAGGTTAACTTCAGCCGTTACCCATTCCGGAGTGGAAATGGGAACTGATTTCGATGGATTTCGTTATGGGTCTACCCAGGACTAGGCAAGGGTATGACTCCATTTGGGTGATCGTGGATCATTTGACGAAAGCGGCTCACTTCCTGCCTGTGAAGTCGACTTTCAGATTGCTCAGTACGCCCAGATTTACATCAACGAGATTGTACGACTGCATGGAGTCCCGACGTGTATCGTGTCCGACAGAGGCACCCAGTTTACCGGCAGACTACGGCAGAGGCTTCAGGAGGCTTTGGGCGCTTGTTTAAATTTCAGCACAGCATTTCATCCGCAGGCCGACGGACAGTCAGAGCGAACTATTCAGACTCTCGAGGACATGCTCCGAGCATGCGTTTTAGACTTTGGTGGTAGCTGGGATCATCATTTACCCTTGGTGGAGTTCACCTACAACAACAGCTCCTAGGACACTATTCAGATGGCACATTTCGAGGCCGTGTAATGGGAGGAGATGCAGACCGCCCGTCTGTTGGACAGAGCTCAGTTAGAGCGGTACTTTAGGGCCACAGATCGTACAGGAGACGACCAAGAAGATACAGCTGATTCGAGACAGGGTGAGGATAGCTCAGAGCGAGCAGAGATCGTATGCTGACAGGCCCCGCCGCAGATTAGAGTTCGCGGTGGTGATGACATTTTGTCTAAGGGTCTCTCCGATGAAGGGAGTGATGAGGTGTTGACGGAAGGGGGAAGCTTAGCCCCAGATTTGTGGGTCCCTTCGAGGTCCTCGAGCGTGCGGCACAGTAGCATATCGTTTGGCTCTTCCACCCGACTTTTCAGATGTTCACCCCATCTTCCACGTGTAGATACTTTGCAGATACCTACATGACCCTTCGCACATGATTCAGCATCAGACCATTCAGCCTGAGCGCAATCTTACATTCACTGAACAGCCAGTCGTGATATTGGACCGACAAATGAAGAAACTTAGACCGAAGGTCTTGCCATCAGTAAGGATACTTTGACGCAGCTCAAATGGTGAAGAGGTCACTTGGGAGGACAAGGGCAAGATGCGGGAGAAGTTCCCTCATCTTTTTGAAGGTATGCGTTGCTTTATATTTTAAAATTCGGGGACGAATTTTCTTAAGGGGGGAAGACTGTAACACCTGAGTTTGTGTTTAGTGGTAAGTATGTCTTAATGTGGGGTTTTTGGTAAAAAGTTTACCAAAATGGCATTTAAATATTTTATCTGGTTTTATGGATATTTTATCGGGATTTTATCTGGACTGCACACACTTATGCATGTTAACTTAGGTGAAGTCTAGGGTTACCATGCTTAAATGACCATGGTGGCTTGAACCAATTGGTTGGGCTAGTGGGGTTATTTAAGGGTTGTTAGCTTGTTAAAGGTGATTAGGGTTAGAGTTGACCTTGTGTAGGAATGAGAGAGAGAGAGGTGGCTAGGGTGTGCCATGATCCATCCCACTCCATAGTCCTTTGTGCTCTTTCACTCCCTCTTACACATCAGCCCCACCATTACAATTTCAGCCAACATCAGCAGCTGAAACAATACATCAACCAACCCTACACCAGCCCCTAACACCTTAGCCCAATACCTACACACTCTCATCAACACTTCAGCCCCCATATCAACACTTCAGCCCCAATTGTGATCACATCAACTGATACACCACATCAGCCCCTATTCCCTCACATCAGCAGCTACATCAGCCACTTTCAGCAGCCACAAAAGCATCAGCACTGCTGTGAAAAACAGCAACAGCAGCAGCAACTTCCTTTCAAAACAACCCCATCAACAACTTCAACACACCATCATATACTTCAACCTCACCACAAACCAACACACCAACAACACCATACCACAACTTCAGCAACACCAACACCCCAACAAAAACAACAGCATCAACCACTGCTGTAGCAACAGCAACAGCTCACAGCAGCAGCAGCAGCAACACCAGGAGCACAGCAGCAGCAACTCACTCCTCTTCACTTCCTCCTTCTTCCATTCTCCTTCATTACAAGATCTCTTGAGGTATAATCTCACAACCCAATTCCTATCTTGCCAAGTTCTGGTCGTATAGCTGAAATTAGGCGTTTATATCGTAATTAGTGCTAGTTTAGGCTAATTTGAGTGAGACTTGACCAAGTATTGGTTTGATTATTTGGGTAGCCTTATTAGGTATGTTTGAGGCCAGTTTAACCAAGATTACCCCAGTTTCCCAGTTGGTTACCTGAAAGTTTCAACTTGGCGTATTTTATCGATATTGTCGACTTTGTGGCTTTTCTGGAAACTGCTATCAACCCGGACCTCCTAAAATAAAATTGACTTGGCAGTAAGCTGTGCAGGCACCCTAGAACCATCCCACAAAACCCTAGCCCCAACCTATTTATCCCGGCCGCAGATATATTCCATCTGGTCGCAAATTGCGGCCAGAGCTGTAGAAAACCCCCTCGTTTTGCGTGCACGGCTCTTTTACCTATAAACTTGACCCCTGGTATGTCTAGTTTTGACTGATTCCAGTTAGGGTAGAATCTGGGTTGATTTTCTTGATTTGGTGCGTGATTTACGACTTGTTTTCGTATGGAGTTTGGTATTCGATGATTCGTTTCTGTCAGGTGGCGTTTGGACACCGACGGCAGAGGGATATTGGCTGTGTTTGCACGCAAGGCTACAGGTTTTGACCTATGAGCGTAGCACGTACAATTTTGGCTTCCGACATGGTTTTCATGTGTTTTAGCGTGTGATATCCTTGTAGGTACCCCGCGTGGCATCGAAGCGTTGGAGATGCAAATGGCGACATCGGCACCGGCACACATATGAAAGGTGAGTAGATTTATATCTACGGGGAGAAGTCGGGTGGATGGCGTATAGCACCCCCGCAGTTCGTAGTGATGTATACGGATGCGTATACACACTAACATTTAATATATGTTATTTGGGATTAATGATAATGTTGAAATGGATATAACCGTGTTGGATTGATAAAAGGTTACAAAACCCTAGGGTAGTGGGTGCACTACACATACATATACATACTTGCATACATCTTTATTACATATGTGGTTATAGGATCCTATATAGATATGTGTTCACGTGGGTATGGGACTATGTGTTCACAAACGGATTTGAGGATGATACTTGGGATTGAGATGAGTCAATGAGAGTTGATCTTAGATTAGGATATCGGTGATTGGCAGGATTCGTACTTGATATACGTCATGATATGATAGCGGGTCTTGGATGATAATGCCATAGGAATAGTAATATATATAAAATGATCGACATGTGATTATGATACGAGATAGGATATGATATGAGATGACAAGATATTTATGATAGGCCGCCTTGGGCGTTGTTTACTTCTTGAGATGATATGTGCTGATGAGGTCGTTTTGCTAGAGGCTGTCAATCGGAAGCCGGATTATGATTATATTGACGATATAAGATGATGATATCGATTTATACGAGACTGCCGATCAGTAGTCAGGTCATGACTATAGTGATGATATTAGCATTGTACTAGACGTAGGACAGTACCCCAGATGATGATCTTGATAAGAGGATACCAGATGAGTAATATAATGAATATGATTTTGACCCGTACCCAGATTTGGGGATGTCGTACGACGGGTTTACGTATGAGCTGTAATTTGATGTTTGATCCGCACTCTTGACTTGGAAATAACCGATTATAGCAATATGGTATCGGATGTGATATTATCGAGACGGGATCACCGACTATATGTATATATATGTATCGACTCAGAGGTTAGGCGGTTTCCCTTACCTACTGTTAGCTTTAACTCAGCCTTATAGTGGTGTAGCTATATGACTCTTATGACATTAGATGCAGTTTAGCTATCATGGTATTTGGTATTCAGCTCCCGCACATTATTATTGTTGTTCTGCATCGCATACTTTTTATGATTCATATTCTATTATTGATATCATGCTGTTAGGACACCAGCACCATTACCGATGATGCGTATGTACCACGTACACTTACTTACCAGTTCACACACATCTTCATCGGTAATTGCCATGTCACTACACAGTAGTATTATTGCTGCAGGATATGACCCTTGTATGTGCATACTATTATTCCATGTTGCATGATATACTGTTGTACTTGCACTTCATTGATATGTCACATACATCATGTTTTCTGATTATGCGCATTGAGATATGTTGTTTCTATGATATTTCTGGATTTGGGAACCGTGGTATTTCAAAGAGATTATGTAATTGTTTAAAAACCCGGTTACCCCTGATATGATATTTCAGTGCGTCCACCATGTGTTTTCTCGGTGCTGAGAGCGATATGTGAAACCCGATTCGAGGAGGCGGATGGGGCCGATTGCGGGTATATGGTGGGCCCGGTGCGGTACCCCGGGGTAAGAAGATCGCAGGAGATGGCGTTGAGCCTTGCAGGGGAGCACTACCGACCGGTGATTTTACCCGACACGTTGGATATCCGGAGGATACCGTCGTGGTCTTGAGATGGATGGTAGGGGCCGATCTGGACTGACGGCGTCCGAGATATTGTGATTGAGACAGTGAGATTTGAGGTATTGAGGCACAGAGTTTACGACACAGAGATATCGAGACATTAGGATACTTGTTTTGTGTCGATGTTAGGCACTGTTTTATGCTCATTTCATTTATGATAGCTCATTTTAGAAATACAGAAATCTCACTACATTATGAAAGCATTTTTCTTCAGTACATGCATTCTGTTTCATGCATTCATACATCACCATACATATTGCTACTTGAGGCACTGACACAGGCACATGGGATTACATTTGGGTTAGATAGTTACCCTAGTCATGGTTATAGAATGCTGGTTATATAATTGAGAATTATATATTATGATCGTATGACCTAGGATTGCGTCATACATACGATTTTCTGTTCGTAGATGTTTTCTATTCACGAGTTGGCAACTCACCCCGTTGTGCCCCAGTTTCTTGCAGGTTTTGCCGTACGGGTTCCATTACGGCTTTGCGGGCACAGCTTCTTCAGGTGACTTGCTAGTATGTGGGTTATTTGTATCATACCCATCATTATACATTGTATATTATATTTCAGTTGTATATAGAAGTTCCATCAACCAAAACATGTACTTATTACTGATAGAGACCAGTGATGTTTATTCTTTCGACCTTAGAGTCGCACGTTATTTCTCTGGGTTTCATGCTGTTTGGAGTTTCATTTCCTGTTGTGGTCCTCGCCTTTAGGCGTTGTATATTATGTTGCAAACTGGTTGATTTACATATGGTTTTTCCTTCACTCCACTACTTTTCTTGGTTTGGATTTCTGGGCTCGGCTTACTTAGAGTACGTACGCCTCGAGACCTTCGTAGCCTAAGTGCCGGTCATGTTCCGTACTTTCGGGTTGTGACAGTTTGACTATGCGGAGTTTAGGGCCGGTGTGTATTTCGGAACCTAGGCTTGACTTTACGGAACTTAGACTTGGACGATGGGTATTAGACCCGAACTTTCATTTCATAGGCTGACCCTGATTGATGGAGTAGGTAGCTTGAGTAGAGTGACGTACCGTACATATGTTCCGCGGCATATTTATGATACGATACTCCACTTAAGAAACCTTAGGATGTACATATTTTTAAGACTTATGATTCTCTTTATACCCATGATTATACATCCATTGGAGATCCTCGATTCTATTAGTTCCATGATCATACTTTCATTGATGATGTTCCTTCTTATGATCATGTATCCATTTTGGATCTGTCGTTTCCTCTCATGCCGTGATCTGCTTTCTTCGATATTCGATTGAGGTTCCTGTCACCATAGTTTGAGCGCAGTTTGAGCTGCTGCTAGTTTTGGGGTCAGGGCGAGCTCGTCTGGTACGAGGGCTGACCATTGTGTTTTATGGTAACATGGGAACGTCTCGAGTTAGTATTTATGTTGTGACCTCTTGTGGAGGCGAGTGCTTGGTTTTACACCGGATGATCGGGCCATTGTTAGAGCTGCCAGTTGCGAGGGGACTATTGATGTACAACGTACCTCAGAGATTTTGATGTCGCCTACCGTGCAGGCAGGTGACCCAGCTGTTGCTGAGATGATGGGATGTCGCTTCTAGAGATTACAAGCTGAGATCGCCGGAGTTTCCAGGCAGAAATGCGACAGATGATAGCTAGTCTACCCCGAATTGAGAAACGAAGGTGATTCGTCAGATTGATGCGCCGACGCAGGCCCAGTTGAGTTGAAGATTTTCAGTGTGGAGAGTCTTACTCGGATCTAGAGCAGACCGATCCAGAAATAACCGCCGATGTATCGCCTTTCCTGGACGATGGAGGCAGTGTTTAGAATGCGGGCGAAGAGTATTCACATGTTGTATGGGCAAAGATAAAAGGTTCGAACGAGTGTCAGGAAACCATTTTTCCCAAGTTTAAAGTGTTCGGAGGAACATGCAGGTAATTCTGTGGACCCTCTGGAAGAATGAAAGCCTAACTCGACATGATGACCATGGAATCGCTTTGAACCTTAGGGTTTATGGCAGTTTAGCGGTGCCATCAGTGAGGCTTGGATTTGCCCTTCTACGGCTGGTCCAGAGGTACTGTGGTATGTACCAGATATTTTTAGACTGCACTCAGGTATTGAGCCTTCCGGAAATTTTGGGTCCTCGATGACTCGATCGAAAATTTTAACGCCGTCCGGATACCATGTGATAGGAGACCAGTAAGCTGACCAGCTTCAGATAGAGGACATCACCCAGATACGTTGTGAGTGATCGAGGACGGACGAGTATTGAGTATTCCTCCGAGGGTTGGAACGAGTTCCCGAGGACATGTTCGGCTAGAGATCTTCTACAAAGTGATGAAGATATAGAGTATGAAATTTCGAGTCCGCGTGAGAGACTTTGGATTGACCATGGCCGAGAATGGTTTCAGTGCGCAGATAGCATGATGTGACGTCGAAGCGGACGATGACAAGGTGGGTGGAGCCAGAGGTTCATGCGCGATGCTAACGAGTTGTTGCTACTCCTCGTCGTGTTTAGAGATCTGATATGTATACAGAGGCGTTGGGATACGGCATGTTCCCGAGGGAAGGTGTGCGGAACACGCAGATGTCCAGAAAACGAGAAAAGATTATGCAAGAGTACCAGCCTCCGTACAGTTCGGCATAGGCGAGATCAGAAGAGACCTTGAGCAGGATTCCTTCCGGGACACTTCTGCAATGAGATTTGCACCCAGGATCAGATGGGTCACGTGTATTCAGAGAACCAGAGGCCGACACCAGTGAAGCGCTGCACTACAAGTGGTGGTGATGATTGACCGGGAGATGACCAGAGAAGTGCCAGAACGAAATCATCCCCGTTAGCACACTTGACAGGGCCGATGAACCGATGGATTGCGAGGGTAGTAATCCATAGAGAAAAAGAAGACTCAGAGACAGAAGACGCCATACTGTGAGCAGGAGGCGAGCGGATAATCTTGTTCTGCCGGTTTTAGGCGCACCGATTCATTTTTCAACATTGTAGGAGGTGTACCTCGATGTCCTTTGTTGCGATTTGCGTTTGTGATCTGAGTATCACGCTTATATCGCTTGGATTTGAGTTTTGATGATGAGTTTCCTGATATTGATTTCGTGCACCATGGCTGCACTTACTGAGTACTTACATTTTTGCGCATAGTTCTCGCACCTGATATGTATTTCATACACCGTTGTGTTGAATTGCGATTTTGCATGCCTATTGCGTTTGAGGTCGATTTTGTACCTTCGTAGCATGTGTTTATGATTTCATGGATTTCATACAGTTGATTCGATTTTGTGAGTGTTGTACGCACTCGATTTGATTTTGCACTCGGTATAGCTTATATGTGCTTGCAGTGTATTGATTTGTATTTTGTGCACGCAATTGCACACGTTTACGATTTTATACACCTTGGTGTACTCGGTGTTTCTTTTTATGTGTTTGAGTTATTGATTTATATTTCGTGCATTTGCTGCACCAGATTCGTATTTCGCACATTGGTTGCACTAGATTGCATTTCTTGCATTTGTTGCACCGGACGGGTATCTATGCGTTTGTCGCACTGGATTTATACTCCGTACCTTGGTTGCACCCGATTTATATCCTTGAGCATTCGTTTTACCAGAGTTGTATTTTCGTGCGCGTTGGCACTTGTCGTTCGTTTTCGTGCATGCTACTGCACTATATGCTTTTACGGACCCGACACGCTTTGGTTGGACTTTTGCGCATATTAGGCGCTTGATTTTGGATTTTTGTGCGCATCGGATGCACTTGAGTGAGATTTTACTCGTGCCTGTCGGATACTCTTGATTTAGATTTCTTCCGTGCATATTGGATGCGATTTCATTCGTGCGGGACATATGCACTGATTTGGATTTTCGCGCATGTTGGGTGCATGATATGAAATGCGATTCTGTGCACACCGGATGCATTGGATTGAGATTTTAGTGCATTTTAAATGCACTTGATATTGTTGTCATACACACCGTTGCAGTGGACAAATGCTTTTGTGCACACCCGTTGCACTTAGTGTTGCCTTGTGCGTATTGTGGCACCTGTATTTGGATTTGACTTCCATGCGCACCAGACGCATGTGATTATTAGATACGCCTTTTAAGGCTGATTTTGCTTTTGAGCACTTTGTTTTCATGTTGGGCACTATATTGTGTAGTAGCCAAACAGGACTGATCTGAAAACAGTACCTGAGTACTCTGCATGCATTAAAAGATTACCAAAAGGGTTTTCAAGAGGAGCTATAGTCTCTCTATTTTCCTACGTGTCCGTGAGCGACACGAACATTTATAAAGGAAAACCTTTTGGGATATTTTCAAAACGACGGAACGTATATTTAGCAAAACCTATATGGACATATACTATTATTTCATCAATGAGCGTCCGTCACTTAGACCGTGAGTTACGCATCACACGGCGATTTAGAAAAGATTTTGCATGTATCTTATTCAGCTTTTGGAATTTTCAAAGATGCGTATTATACACGTATTATAGTATTTCACTAGTGTATATTGGATATCAGTAGTGGATTTCGAGATCTGCAACTCTATTGTAACTCCGAGGATATGCGTACAAATCCGATGATTTGCGTAATGCTTGACGAAATTCTATTTTGAGTTTTGTACTCGTTTTCAGGCACACTTGACGTGATGTGCTGTGTTGTTTCTGTATTTTCAATGATTTCGGAACCCCGTTGATTTGAGTTGATTATTGAAATATTTTAGATTTTGGGGGTTTAAAATTAAATTCGGGGACCGAATTTTTTTAAGGGGGAAGATTGTAACATTTCAAAAAATATAAAATATTATTTTTAGAATTTAATATTAAAATAATATATTTTCCGAAAACTGCCCGATTTGCGAAATTGGGGTTTTCGAAAAGGGTATAAATATATACCAATACTTGTGAAATAAATGGAAATTAAAATGATTTATTCATTTAAAAATATATTTAACGGATTTGGCAATTTTAAAAATTATTATACGCAGTGTTGATAAAAACCAGATTAGTGCACTGCTAGTCGCGATTAAATCAAATCCGTGTTTCTACAGTTTTTATGGTTAGTGCACCATGACATGTTTCATTTGGTTACATGTTATTTCATTTGTGGTTTTATATGGGTGTATGTATTTTTGGTTAGAAAAAGAAATGGGAAAAAGAAAAGTCAAAGAGGGGACATAATGATTAGGGTGGACTTTTGGAGAGAGAGAGTGTGTGTGTTTACATGAGAGAGAGGGAGGGGGCTGCTGCCATAGTTCATTTCCCCCATCATTTTCATCTCCCTCTTCATCTTCCTTAACTCCACAACCCTCCACTTCAAACCCTAGATCTATCTCCAAACAATCCCCAAAACCCTACACTCCCTTTACAAAAATTAATCCCCATCTCTTCCTCTACACTTTGAACCGAGCAAAGTGGGATTTTGACGACATTAGGAAGTTAGTGCTGCCTAAAGTGGACTAGATGAGGTATAACTTCTTCCTTTTAGTTTAGTTTTGTACGATGTCGTATTTTAGTGTCGTTTTGTGATGTCGCTGACCTGCTGTGACCCCGAGCATTCACTAGGAAAACAAACAATGTGGTAATGTTGTGCTCGTAACCCTAAGTGACCACCTGAAGAACGGGACCTTCCCCATCGGTTTTGGCCAGTGACCATTGCGCAAAAACCGGCGACCTCGGGTGGGTAGGTGAGTTAGGGTTTGGGTTCTGTAGGGTAACTACCTGAAGGTGTTCAAGGGTGTTTAGTCCTACTGGATTTTCTGTATTGACTATAGGTAAAATCTGGGAACATTGGTGAGTGTTTACATGACCTTGGTGACACGTTACCCTGGGGTGTTGGGGTTGGTTCAATAGCTCAATTACACTATATACATCACCCTATACTTGTTTACTTGGATTTATTAGATGTAACACCCAGTCCCTTTTATACCAATATTCGTGTTTCTCGTTAACTTATAAGATTTTAATTTAATTATAATTATTTATCCTAAACCAAAAATCACAAGCTCATTCCTTTATCTTTATTTTCATAAACTCAATTCCTTTCTAAGTCCCCCGGCCCGCTTATTTTTTCTAATTGATTTATTATAATTTCCTCAGCCCATCTCAGCCGGCCCACTCCCTTTTTATTTTCATCCAATTTCCTTTAAATACCCTGGCCCAACTCGCCCCGGGCCGTTTCTTCTATTTCCCATTTAAATCAATTTCCTTTTTCCTTTTTATTTTATTTGGCCCAGCCCTCTCCCAGTAGCCCGCTCCTTCTTCCCCAATTAATTCTTTCCTTTTTATTTTCTTGGCCCGGCCCGTTGCTCTTTTCCTATGATTTATTTAAATCCTTCACAGGCCCGGCCCTTTGATTAAGAGAGGTTTTGTCGATCAAAAATATTTACCGCAATCAAGAACGGCGTCGCTTGAAGCTAGCCGGTGAATACGGGTCGGTCCACAGGGATGTGAAAATTTTGTTTAAGTTCTTACGAGTTAATTCCAAATGGTGTTTGGATTTATAATTAAACCTAAAGATTGAAGTTGTATGAGACTAGGATTAGAAACTTGCTAGGATTAGGTCTAGGGAAAATTTGGTAAACAAAGATCTACATCTCTTTCCATTGCTATTAATTAAATGTATCATATTAGAGTTATGGTAAATATTAACAAAGGGGATTAGGATGATTGGGAAGATTGATTCTTCCTCTAGATCCTTGTCCTTCCTTTCTTAATCTTTACCCTAACCTCCATGGAAAACCTTAAGATCCGGGCCTTTAGACTACGGAATCACCGTTACCTTGAGGGTAACGGTGCCGTAGGGCGCGGAGTAAAAAGGTATGCATGGAGTTCTAATGTTCATAAAAGTTGGCAACGAAAAGAGATGAGAGATCTTCATCTCTCAAATCCTTCCCTATTCCTAACCCTAACAAGCGAGGAAACTACTCGCTCATTGAGGGGATGAAAGAAGACATGAGTTTATTAAAGAGAGAAAACATCGATTGCAAATTAATAAAAGCTAAAATAAATTAAACTAAAGTAAGAAAGTAAATTACCTAGGGCAGATATGAAAAACTAGAACTATTGCAAGGAAAATAACCTACTTACTTTTGATGCACTCTAACTTCAAGAAAGCAGAATTTTATTCATGAGAAGAGGCATAAGAAAATACAAGGTCTTGGGTTCTATTTATAGGACATAGAAACCCTAGGGCTACAGATTGCACCGCATGTCTAAAGTTACAAATATACCCCTAGAAAATCTTTCCACAGCCGCCAAGGAGTTATGGTAAAAATTAATGCGCACTAGGGCTTAAGGTAGCCGCGGAACCGCGACATGGGCTCTCTTGGGCCGCGGTTACGCGGCCCAATGATGAGGTCAGCTGATGGGATTTTCTGGGCTTGGTTTGGATCTTCTGTTAATTTAATTTCTTCAGTTCGTTTTTCATTTGGGCTTCTACAGTGATTCCAGATCTTCAGTGAACATTTTGTGATGGATCTTTTAACCGTTTTTCTCGCAAATTTGGATCTTGCGTCGCCTTGTTGATGGTGAACCGTTCTTCTGCTGAGCTTTACTAAGATCTTCCTAATTGTTGGTCAAAAGTCCTTCTTTTGTGTCGTCTTTTGTGTTTTTCACTGTCTTTGCTCCAAGAACCTGTAATCTGTAACATGTAGCAGACATGGGTCAAAAGCACCTGTTTTTATTGTAAAATGCATAAGAATGGGGACTACAAAATGCAATATTATGTTATGAACAAATACCCCCAAACTTATTTTTTGCTCGCCCTCGAGCAAACTTATTATTTAAATAAAAATCTAACCTAGCCACACTTTCGCAGGGAAACGCGATTGCACTGAGCTCGTGCAACAAGCCGTTAAACCTCTAGGTGTCCCTAGTAGGAGGAGTGTTGTCTCCTGAGGGTTTTCAGCGGATACTACCCACAAAATCCTATCAACTTGGTTTCTCGACTTTTGTTCTCCATTTAGGTTTTTCTAACAAGGAATTCTATTATCGTCGACCCGCAAATTATCCACCCATATTCTTCACGCTTCCTCATTATTTAACTTAAGATTACATATATCCTGTAGAATTACCTAGCTTTCGGCATTATTTAAGTTTTCCTTCTAGAGTTCCATCTCCACTTAGGAATTTCTATCAACTCTATTAAAGACACAAGTTCTATTCTTCATTCCTTTCTCTTATCTAAACTCTAATCACATATCCCCACGTGTGTGTAAATATCACCCCTACACTTGGAAATTCAAATCAAGCAATCGTACTCCCGCCCATTGTCCAAAGCACTTGTGAGACTTCGCTTTCACATCCTTCATGCGACTGTTAATACTTCTTGAGGTACCAACAACCGATTACCAGATGCGTTAGCACTTTAAGGCGTACTTCCTAATTTTGCAACACCCAAGGCTTTTAGCAGTAGCACCTTCGCTAAATATTTTCTATTTTTTTCTTTTTTTTTTAGCCTTAAGTAATCACAAAAACCAGTGTCCATTTTTTTCTTTATCCACTCTTTTTTTTCCTTTTTCATTGTGCTAAGGACGTTAGACAAGAATATTTCAAGGTCTCTTCTACTAATCCAAGTTTCAAGGTGCGTGTTTGTGCATTTTGTAGGGTACATGTTTTCAGAATCTAGACTTAAGCTAGGAACTATTTTTCAAACTTATACTCTAATAAAAGTTTTAATACTTTTCCTTCGTTTCGACTTAGCCCAAGAACCGAACCCAAAATTTGCCTATTTCTAAATAACCTACAAAGACATATGCTTTCCACAGTTAAACTCTAAGGAAGGTTATTTTTAGGGTTTTTAATTTGCTAAGTCTAAGATTTAGTTTTTCCTAGCCAGTTAACCTATTTATCAAACTCAAGTCAATTAACCAGAATTGAATACATTAATTTTTGAAATTTTTGAAATTTTTCAATTTTTATGGGTTTTTCTGTTTTCTAATTTGTTTTATTTTTCAAATTTTTCAAATTTTTATGATTTTTATATAAAGATGCAATGCAGAAATATACATATGAATGCAAAAGGAAAACTTACCGAACATACCCCCAAACTTATAATGGACAGTGTCCTCACTGTCATGCTGCACCAAATGGGTTGATAATATCGGCGAGTTCCTGCTTATTATTATATTTACATAGTATACACACCCCCAAACTTATTTGAAATAAAGTTCTGGAAAAAAAAAAGGAAATTCGAGGGTGAAGGTGGAGGAAAATCAATCGGTGTAAATCGGCTCCTGCAAGAACAGGAGCTCCTCCGAAGGGTCCGCTGAGAAGAACGGTTTCAATCGATATCCGTTTACTTTGAATAAAGTACCGTCTTCTGGATTCTCAAGATCAACCGCACCGTGCGGATAAACGGTGCGGACTACAAAAGGTCCTCTCCATCTAGAACGGAGCTTGCCGGGATGAAAATGTAACCGAGTATCATATAATAAAACCTGTTGACCAGTTTTAAATGTTTTTCGCAAAAGGTTTTTATCATGAAATACCTTAACTCGGTTCTTAGCAATCACGGCATTATCATATGCTTCATCCCGCAGCTCCTCCAATTCATTTAATTGCAGCTTTCGATTGCTGCCCGCATCTTCTAAAGATAAATTCAGCTCTTTAATGGCCCAAAATGCCTTGTGCTCAATTTCTACTGGAAGGTGGCAAGCCTTCCCGTAAACAAGCCGGTATGGAGACATTCCGAGATCGGTCTTGTATGCAGTACGGAAAGCCCATAGTGCATCGATCAATTTTAGTGACCAATCTTTACGGTTTTTAGAAACCGTTTTCTCCAAGATTTGCTTAATTTGTCGATTCGAGATCTCGGCTTGCCCACATGTTTGGGGATGGTATGGCGTTGACAGCTTATGGGTGATAGAGTATTTGCGCATTAGGGACTCAAAAGTCCTATTGCAAAAGTGAGAACCATTATCACTTATTAATGCGCGAGGGTGCCCAAATCGAGAAAAGATGTGTTCTTTTAGAAATCGAACGACAACCTTGTTATCATTCGTTCGACTAGGCACAGCCTCGACCCATTTTGAAACATAGTCAACAGCCAAAAGAATATACACATTTCCAAAAGAGTTAGGAAATGGTCCCATGAAGTCTATACCCCAAACATCAAAAATGTCTACAACCAAAATCGGTTGGAGCGGCATTTCGTTTCTCCGCGATATCCGGCCCAAGTGTTGGCACCGGGAGCAAGTTTTGCAGTATTCGAATGCATCTTTGAAGAGCCGTGGCCAATAGAAACCACATTGCAAAACTTTCTCGGCTGTCTTCTTTGGGCCAAAGTGCCCGCCACATGCTTGATCGTGGCAAAAAGACAGCACACTCTTAACCTCATTCTCAGGTACACATCGGCGAATGATTTGGTCAGAACAATATTTAAAAAGATAAGGTTCATCCCAGTAAAAGTGCTTTACTTGGGACAAAAATCTTAGTTTGTCTTGTTTCGACCAATCGTTAGGTATCAAGCCGGTGGCTAAGTAGTTTACAATATCGGCGAACCATGGCTCGCAAGAAACGGTCAAGAGTTGCTCATCGGGGAAAGCATCAGTGATAGGCAGTTCAAGTGTAGGCGAAGAAGGAAGTCGTGAAAGGTGATCGGCCACTACGTTTTCACATCCCTTTTTGTCCCTTATAATAAGGTCAAATTCTTGCAGCAAAAGGATCCAACGTATTAGCCTAGACTTAGCATCCTTCTTCGCAAAAAGGTGGCGAAGAGCTGAGTGATCCATGTACACTATAACTGGGGAGCCGATTAAATAAGGCCGAAATTTTTCAAGTGCAAACACAACCGCTAAAAACTCTTTTTCTGTTGTTGTGTAGTTTAATTGGGCCTCATTTAATGTTCGGTTAGCATAGTAAATTACATGCGGCATCTTGTTAATATGCTGTCCAAGAACAGCACCAATGGCAAAATCTGATGCGTCGCACATAATTTCAAAAGGGTGCGTCCAGTCTGGAGATGAAAGAATGGGCGCAGAAATGAGTGAGTATTTCAAAGACTCGAACGCTTTCATGCAAGTTGAGTCGAAAACAAAAGTAGTGTCCTTGGCCAACAAGAGAGTCA
Organism: Agapanthus africanus; assembly: GCA_030015575.1. NCBI lineage: Eukaryota > Viridiplantae > Streptophyta > Magnoliopsida > Asparagales > Amaryllidaceae > Agapanthus > Agapanthus africanus. The sequence continues at coordinate 347,561,119 of JASDDO010000024.1, read as the reverse complement.
AGGGTCTAGCAATCTTGCTAAAGTCCTTGATGAACCGTCTATAAAAACCGGCATGGCCAAGGAAAGCTCGGATATCTTTGACGCATTTAGGAGGAGGAAGATTAGAAATGACTTCGATTTTAGCTCTATCAACCTCTATGCCGTTTTGCGAGATTACATGTCCTAAGACAATGCCTTCTCATACCATAAAGTGGCATTTCTCCCAATTCAAAGTTAGGTTCTTCTCCCTACAGCGGGTGAGAACTGCGTCAAGATGTCGTAAACACTCATCGAAGGAGTCACCAAAAATGGAGAAATCATCCATAAAGATTTCCAAAAACTTCTCCACCATGTCCGAAAAGATCCCCATCATACACCGCTGAAATGTAGCGGGCGCATTGCATAACCCAAAGGGCATGCGATGATAAGCAAAAGTGCCAAAGGGACAAGTAAATGTAGTCTTGTCTTGATCCTCTTTGGCTATGGGGACTTGATTATAACCGGAATAGCCATCTAAAAAGCAGTAGAATTCGTGCCCCGCCAATCGTTCTAGCATTTGGTCAATGAATGGTAAAGGAAAGTGGTCCTTCCTTGTCGCGGCATTGAGTTTTCGGTAGTCGATGCAAACTCGCCACCCAGTTTGGGTGCGAGTGGGAATTAACTCATTTGCCTCATTGGTGATAACCGTGATGCCCGATTTCTTTGGCACGACATGAATGGGGCTAACCCATTGGCTATCCGAGATAGGGTAAATGATACCGCTATCAAGACACTTAACGATCTCCTTCTTGACCGCCTCTTTCATGATGGGGTTGAGGCATCTTTGTGGATCCCTTGCCGGCTTGGCATCATCCATCAAGTGTATATGATGTTCGACTATGAGGGGACTAATCCCCTTGATGTTCGCCATAGACCAGCCGAAAGCTTGCCGATTATTGTATAAGACCGTTAAAAGAGCCTTCTCTTGCTCAAGAGCTAGAGAGGCCGAGATGATAACGGGTAAGGTCTCATTTTCACCTAGATAAGCATATTTTAGGTGCGACGGCAAAAGCTTTAGTTCGAGTTTAGGTGGTGAAACAATGGATGGTAACAATGGAGTAACTGTTTCAAACTCGAAGGATTTCATCAAAGGTTCAAATTGAGTGTACGCTACCGAGTCGGATGGTTCAACTAACTCATCCGAAAAAGCAAAAGACTCAAACTCGGGTGGAGAGTCTTCAAGATCATCAACAAAGGTGAAACACTCATAATCTTTATCCGTCGTGAAAGCTGTGTCGGATTCTAGGAGGAACGCACTAGTAGCGTCAATATTACTGTGATCAAACATGAAATTCTCGAACTCACAGTCCTCCTCCGCGATCTCATTGATCGAGCACACATCAAGTACGCTAGAATTAGGCTCGCAAGGCTGACTTCCTAACTTGAAAATGTTAAGTTCAACTGTCATCTTGCCAAAAGATAGATTCATTGAACCATTACGACAGTTGATTACTGCGTTAGAAGTCGTGAGGAATGATCGACCAAGTATCACCGGAATTTGATTACGGGGGTTAGCGACAGGCTGTGTATCCATAACAATAAAGTCTACGGGGAAAATGAAATCCCCTACTCTAATTAACACATCCTCCAACTCTCCCCTAGGGTGGGTGATTGATCGGTCGACCATTTGGAGAGTGCAATGAGTAGGCTTGAGCTCTCCAACGCCTAATTGTTCGTACACCGAATAGGGTAGCAAATTGACACTAGCACCAAGATCTAATAGTGCTCTATTGATGGTCTTGTTCCCAATTGTGATCGAAATAGTAGGACAACCGGGGTCCTTGTGCTTTGGGGGCAAAGAATTGACAAGAGCATCACTAACAGCACTAGCCACGAAAACTTTCTTTGGTACTTGTGACTTCCTCTTTTTGGTGCATAAGTCCTTTAAGATTTTTGCATATGAAGGAACTTGTTGGATTGCATCCAAAAGAGGGATATTTATGCTAACCTGTTTGAACAACTCTACAATCTTCTCCATCTGTGGAGTTGGTTTATTGGATCTCAACCGATTTGGAAAAGGAACATTTTGAAAAGTTGTTGAGTCCAATTTTTGCGGATCCGATTGTTGAGTTGGAACGGAACCCCGTGTAGATGTGTTCGTGTTGTGAGAAGAGGGTCCGTTCGAGCTAGAAGAAGTAGAGCCATGTGAAGGATGGAGAATAGGCTCTAACGAAGAAGAAGAGGAAGATGAAGAACCACCGGCAGAGGTGTCACGGTGAATACCCACATTGTTTTGCAGCACTTTTCCGGATCTCAACGTGGTCACAGCATTCATGTTATGATTCTGCTGTTCATGTGCAACATGTGCGTGACCAGGATTTGGGAATGGTTGAGATGGAAGCTTTCCTTTCTCTCGCTCTTTCAATGCTGCGTTGAGTTGTGCAATTTGTGCCTCAATAGCTTTGATGCTTTGATCGTGTGAGGCACTGTTTTGCACCAAAGATTGAACAGAAGTCTCTATCCTAGCTGTGGACTGTGCAGATTGCTTTAGGAATGCTTCTAGACTTCTTTCGAGCGAGCTAACAGCATTTTGAGGGGGAACAAAATTGTTGGGCACAAAATTGTTCATCTGATTAGGGTAAGGTTGCTGTTGGGGAGGCTGCTGAAATTGAGCTTGTGGAGGTGCTTGTTGTTGTTGTGAAGGAGGAGCTCTTTGAAAATTGTTGTTTCCTTGGACTTGTTGATTTTGGTTCCAAGCGAAATTAGGGTGGCTCTTCCAACCCGGATTGTATGTTGAAGAGTATGGATCATTTCTTTGTCGTTGCTGAAAGGCAGCATTGACTTGATCTTGTCCTTGAGTGGATGCAGTGTAAGGACACTCTTCGGTGAGATGTGATGGATCCGAACAACAAGCACAAACAGTTCGTGTGGGCATGACAGGGGCAGGAGAAGGTGCTGAGATTTTGGTCTCAAGCGCTTCTAGCTTTTTCGTAAGAGCGGCCATCTCGGCCTTCATAGCAATTAACATCTCTACTTGATGTATGCCTGCCCTAGGTTGACCAATAGGAGAAGATGATGATGTGGTCTTGGTGCTCTCCCACTGAATCGTTTGCTCACTAAGATCCTCAAGAAACTGCCACGCTTCATCACTAGATTTGGACAGAAAGTGACCTTGACTAATGGTTTCTAGCAACTGCTTCGTTGCCGGGTTCAATCCCTCGTATAAGGTTTGGCAAAGTTGCCATCTTTCGATTCCATGGTGAGGGCATTGAACGAGAAGGTCTTTAAATCTTTCAAAACATTTCCAAAATGGTTCGGCAGGAAGCTGTGAAAATTGAATGATTTCATTACGGATTTTAGCAGTTTTGTGATGAGGATATAACTTTTTAAGAAAAGCTTTCATAAACTCGTCCCAATTTCTAATTGAGTGTGATGCGGTGCTATATAGCCACTTCTCGGCTAGGTCACATAAGGTGAAAGGAATGACCCTTAGCCTTATAGCGTCATCACTTAATTGGGTAGTTTTCATCATGGCGCAAACGTTTTGGAATTTGTTGATAAAGATATATGCATCTTCGGATTCCAAACCATGAAACTTAGGCAGCATGTTGATGAAGTGGGGTTTGATCTCAAAATTGTCCCCATTAGCCGGTGGGAGGGAAAGACAAGTGGGAAGGGCGGTGCGGATGGGGTAGAAAAGATCCTGGAGCGCGACTCGTGCGGGCGCTTCGACAGGCGGAAGATTCGGGTTATTCGCACCTGGCGGAGGTGGAATCCTTCCCGTCTGTAAGGTGTTGTTAGGATCGTATCCCGACATACCTTCGGAAGAATGTGATGGTGAAAGTGAAGAAGTGGACAAGATTTCGACTTCGGGGTCGAAAGGTTCGTCGGTCGGCACCAACGAAACACGGACTAATCGGGCGCTAGGGTCCCTAGTCCAACCGGACATACACTAAAAAGGGTTAGTGTAGTCGAAAGATGAAAGACAGAATGTGAAGGTAAGAAGTGGTGTAAGTGAGTGCAAAGATTCTTTAGCGACAAGTTGCAAGTTTTGAAAAGATTTTCCTTTTTCTTATTAAGTGAGCTTTTGCAAAAAGATTTTGAAAAGGGACTCGTGACACAATTGCAATTAACCACACATGCACAATCAGGCCTAAGTCTAGGGTCACCTAGGTCAGCTAGACAGCTCCTAACTGTTCCAAAGGGCTAGATATAGGACCTCAAACCGCCTCTTCACGGACAAGTACGGCCAGGTAAGTGGGAAGGAACCACCACGACAGTGGGCCTAATTAAAAACCACCAGCCTAGTCACCGCAATGTCGGTTAGGATAAACGGCCGATGCCTATACTAGTCCTCTGTCCTATTGAGCTCGAGGTCCTTAGGGCTGAGTCTAATATTTTTTAAATTAAAAGTGGTCAATGCAAATGCTTTAAGTGATTTCTGGGGTCCTGGGAAGAGTGATGAAATCCCCACCCAATCTGATTTGGTCAATAGCCCCTTAAAGTCAGATTAAAGTATGCAAAGCAGTAAATCACTTGCAATCAATTTGCTTTTTAGCGCGGCGCAAAGAATCCTGCAGAAAATCAATTATTGGAAGGGGAAGAAGATTTTTAGCGCAAAGAATCCTGCAGAAGATTTGGCAAAAGATATATGGGAATTTGCAGAGGGGAGAACAAGGAAACAAACAGTGCAATTTTTGCGCAGAGATCTCCACAGGGAGCCGCGGATCCGCCGCAGATGACAAGTATAGGCCGCATTTCCGCGGTTGGAGGGAGAGATCGTGCTCTGAAAAAAATTGTACGGCTCTTCTGTAGCAATCTACCTCTGTTCTGATGTACCTTTTCCTGATTCTCCTTCTGTATTGTTTCAGATCCGTCAATCCTGCAAAGATCCACAAAGAAAACCCTTCAAACAATAAAAGATGATAAATTTTTTTATTTTTGGAATTTTCAGATTTTTATGATTTTTTTTTAGATTTTATATTAACCCGAAATTACAAAAAGAAAATTTTACGCCATCCCCGGCAACGGCGCCATTTGATTAAGAGAGGTTTTGTCGATCAAAAATATTTACCGCAATCAAGAACGGCGTCGCTTGAAGCTAGCCGGTGAATACGGGTCGGTCCACAGGGATGTGAAAATTTTGTTTAAGTTCTTACGAGTTAATTCCAAATGGTGTTTGGATTTATAATTAAACCTAAAGATTGAAGTTGTATGAGACTAGGATTAGAAACTTGCTAGGATTAGGTCTAGGGAAAATTTGGTAAACAAAGATCTACATCTCTTTCCATTGCTATTAATTAAATGTATCATATTAGAGTTATGGTAAATATTAACAAAGGGGATTAGGATGATTGGGAAGATTGATTCTTCCTCTAGATCCTTGTCCTTCCTTTCTTAATCTTTACCCTAACCTCCATGGAAAACCTTAAGATCCGGGCCTTTAGACTACGGAATCACCGTTACCTTGAGGGTAACGGTGCCGTAGGGCGCGGAGTAAAAAGGTATGCATGGAGTTCTAATGTTCATAAAAGTTGGCAACGAAAAGAGATGAGAGATCTTCATCTCTCAAATCCTTCCCTATTCCTAACCCTAACAAGCGAGGAAACTACTCGCTCATTGAGGGGATGAAAGAAGACATGAGTTTATTAAAGAGAGAAAACATCGATTGCAAATTAATAAAAGCTAAAATAAATTAAACTAAAGCAAGAAAGTAAATTACCTAGGGCAGATATGAAAAACTAGAACTATTGCAAGGAAAATAACCTACTTACTTTTGATACACTCTAACTTCAAGAAAGCAGAATTTTATTCATGAGAAGAGGCATAAGAAAATACAAGGTCTTGGGTTCTATTTATAGGACATAGAAACCCTAGGGCTACAGATTGCACCGCATGTCTAAAGTTACAAATATACCCCTAGAAAATCTTTCCACAGCCGCCAAGGAGTTATGGTAAAAATTAATGCGCACTAGGGCTTAAGGTAGCCACGGAACCGCGGCATGGGCTCTCTTGGGCCGCGGTTCCGCGGCCCAATGATGAGGTCAGCTGATGGGCTTTTCTGGGCTTTTGGATCTTCTGTTAATTTAATTTCTTCAGTTCGTTTTTCATTTGGGCTTCTACAGTGATTCCAGACCTTCAGTGAACACTTTGTGATGGATCTTTTAACCGTTTTTCTCGCAAATTTGGATCTTGCGTCGTCTTGTTGATGGTGAACCGTTCTTCTGCTTAACTTTACTAAGATCTTCCTAATTGTTGGTCAAAAGTCCTTCTTTTGTGTCGTCTTTTGTGTTTTTCACTGTCTTTGCTCCAAGAACCTGTAATCTGTAACATGTAGCAGACATGGGTCAAAAGCACCTGTTTTTATTGTAAAATGCATAAGAATGGGGACTACAAAATGCAATATTATGTTATGAACACCCTTCACCTTCAGCCCACGCCCGCACCCACTTCCTCGACCCGACCCGCTCCTATTCAACCTTCTCTCCAACGGCTCTCCCAAATTCCCGCCCACCTCCTTCAACGCGCGATCCGCCTACTCCGCCGCCCCCTTCGCCCGCACTCGCGCTCTTGTCGGCCACGCTCGCGAGCGTTATCCTTGACGCGCGCCTAGTCTCCTTTCCTCTCTCCCTCGTTCTCCTTCTTCCCTCTCTCTTTTCTTTCCACTTCCGTTCTCCCTCTCGAGCCCACGTCGGTCCCCTCCGCATCACCCTCAACTCCGACCACCACATCCCCGATCTCGACGCCACCATCAACGTCGTCACCCTCACCTCCACCCTCGATCACGAGCACCCCACTTTCTCTCTCCCACTCCACTGCACCCACCAACCAAACTTCCCTGCACACCCGAGCATGAGCCCCTGCGCCCTCTCGCCGGCGAGCCCCCACTACGTCTCGTCGACTCCCCCGCAGCATCATCATCATCATCATCGTCGTCGTCGTCGTCGTCGTCTCTCTGCTCTCTCTCTCTCTATTTGCTTGCTCTCTCTCTCTCTGCTTGCTCTCTCTCTCTCTCTCTCTCCCCCTCCTTCTCTGTCTAACTCTCTCTCTTTCTCTTTGTGATATAAGTTCCCTCTCTCTATAAACATCCCTCTCTCATACTCTCTCTGTGCCTCTCTCTCACACTCTCTGTCTCTCTCTTTTCTCTCTTTTTCTGTCTCTCTCTCTCTCTCTCTCGATCTCTCTATCTTTCCCTCTCCAACTCTCATCCGTCTCTCCCTCTTCCATCAACCAACCACCACCATAACATCGCTTGAGCTCGCAACAGCCCGTCACCAAGCCGCCGTTGCTGAGACTCGAGTTCGAGCCAAGTCAAGTTGCCGAGCCGCGCGTGTGTCGCAATCGTGCCGTTGCCGCTGCCGTACCGTCATCGACACGTCGCCAGGCAAGTATTTTACTTGCTTACATGCTATATACTCGAGTTACAATCTTAGATTACTTAGATTATAAAGTTACAATTTTTAGATCGATTAGGTATCATACCTGTTCGATGTGTGTTCCGAATGAGAATACTTATCGAATTTGACGGAACTGGATGATTTATATTGGCCCTTGAAGGGATGGATATCTTGTGCAAGTTTCGCTGGAACATATGACCGTTAACGTCTAAAATGACTACCCCCAAGTTTACTAGTAAAACTGAAATTTTTTTGTACCTGAAAACCATAAAAATCACCATAAATCATATACATACTGGAATGATGCGTTCGAGGACTCAAATCGAAGCCAACTCGACGAAATTTAACCCTATGCTAGTTTCCGGATATTCCTGAACTTAAACTGTGACTATAATTGGATCGGAGTGCGACTCTGGACTGCAGTCCAGAGCGACTCCAGTTGCTGTTTACTGCCCCGTAATGAAAACCACACTGTTTACTTAACTCGTAGATTGCGGAACTCCGCTGTTTATTAAAGGTGAACCTGTTATCTAGACAACACAAGTAGTTTCATTCGGTTTCGTTATCATTTGTTATTTAATCTGTAATTTAAAAGATCGGGACGCATAACAGTCCCAACAGAATCAGAATTGACATACTAGTACTAGACAGTGTATATCTCCTGACGTACAGACGCGATTGAAGATCCGTCTATTGCGTTGAAAACCTTACTGAAAACCCTAGATTTCATCCAACTGTAGCGTCACTAAAATCTGATCCCAACTGGGATTAAAATGCGTTGCGAAACGGACTTCTGATTCTGAAACCGGATTTCCAGCCGCGAACGCTTAAAATGAAATGGCTATAATTAATGATCCTGGAACCCGATTGGCATGAAACTAAATTCGATGGATAGAGAACTGAACATATTAATTATTACCTGTTTATCGTTTTGCTAAACTATACACGTTTGATTTATGATAATTTATGCAAGTGGTAGATTATTGATTCATGACATCCTAAACATGCTTTACATATTGTTTACGCATCATATCATACACGTGTCATTGCATTGATAACCTAGTGATAACGTGCATTAACCAGTGTTAGGCATTAGTGATGATTGTGGCAAGTACGTCAGTCTTTGTGTATCAGTGAATAAGTGAAAGTGATACGTACTTGTACACAATCAGTGAACCTTATGATTCTATTGCATTGTCGACGTCTGTGGGACGCGTGTACGTGTGACTATAAGTGGTATAGGACACTTATGGAAGCTCTTGCACGGGTGTCACAGATAAGGCACCAGACACTGCCATTTATCTTAGGTATTAGTCGGGATGTGCTAGATGGAGGTCCCGCTTCCAGTTCTCGCGCAGACTTGTCACAGACCGATTGGTATTTAGGGTGATGGTTAGCGTTTGATGTAGACCATGGGGTGTGGGGTAGTTTAAGTGTGAGTTCAACAGAATCTCGGGAGTCCCATGCCGGCTTATATATTTAGGGAGATATATGGAGATTTACAGGGTATGTGATTATTACCGTGATATACATGTTGGGCCCGTGGTCCCTTGCCCTTGGGTTCTACCCTTGGGTGGAGGACACTCACGAGTGGTTGACTCTCACATTTAGACTGACGATAGGCTTAGTGACCTGTACAGTGAGACTTAGAGACTGATAGGGATACTGGCATTGATGTACCTTACATACTGTGTTGACATACGTGACATATCATCCTACCGTTTTTACTGTTCTGCTGCATTGATTACTGCATGATCATATCCATACTGCCATTGGTCTACTGTTATATATACCTATTATCACTGTTGGAATTATCATATGATTCTATATATATTATATATTGCTATTGTGTCGCTCTAACGACCTGAGTATGCATGCTCAGTGTGAGGAGAAGATTTATCCTGGACCAGGACTAGACGCACTTCACGGACATCTTGTTTGGCTATCCGGAGTTATATCTTTTGTTTCCCATCAGGTCAGTTTATTTTACTGTTTTGTTCCAGTTACTGCATTTCTCATTACCTGCGCATTATTTACTGTTTACCATGAAAAACTAGAAGCCGAAGTGTGACTAGGGCAGAATATTTCCTTGACCGTAAGAGCATGGCTGGCCTTGTCAACCCCTAGTATTCTGTATTTTGGAAAGCGGGGCGTGACATTAGACCTGAGTCAAAATCTGGGAACACTTGTGTGTGATTTAGGATATGTTTTCCATATTTTGAATGATAAGTTTTGATATTGGATTTGTTTTTGGTTGTCGCATGTTTGTACATCGACAACAAGGGTTGTTTAGTTGATTTTGTACGCATATGCTATAGGTTCTAACCTACGAGCAATGCACGTGCCATTTTGGATTTTAGAACTCGATTTTAATAGCGTTGCGATATGTGTTGTTATTGTAAGTACCTTCGCGTGGATTCCGAGGCGACGGAGCGTGGTATCATCGAATTCGGCGGGTGAAGACTACGGTGAGTAGATCTATATCTACCGGGGAAGTCGGGTGGATGGCGTATAGCACCCCTGCAAAGCTTTGATGGAAAATGATTTATAGAATGTGGTTAAGAAAACCTAGATTAGGAAACTAGGATTAGAATGGAGATAGCTATGAAACCTTATTAGAAACTAGAGGATAGTTAGAATGATATGTTAGGACTATCATAGGATGACGTTTAGCGATATTGCCGTTTAGGGTACTGTAGGAATAGATAGTCGATGTAGATGCGTCATCCGAACCATACATTTTTCTAAACCGAAGAATCGTATGTATCTTTTAAACATATACCTTGAGAGATGTCACGGATTTTCAAATGATAGATTTTCCTTAAAAACATCGTAACCCCTATTTTCAAAACTACGATTCACTTCTTTAAAAATCTGATTGTATGGTTCGGGTGTGTTTGTTAGATTAGATACTTATACTTAGTAGAGATAGAATTTTATATAAATTCGATTTGATGTGTGATACAAATGCGATGAAGGAATATAAGACGGATATGATGATATGATGATATGTTGGTATACGGATGCGAGTCGATCGAGATGATTTATACCCTGCCGGTCCCCTGATATGAGATTATTGCGGATGGTGTGTCTATATATATATATATATATATATATATATATATATATATAGAATGTTGTGAATCTTGGATGATAGGCCGTGCGTGATATTAGGTCGTACCCTCATTTGTCTTATGGGATGATAGGATCCCTATTGGTCTGATGCCACCGTACGATGATTTTTCGTGCGAGATGAGTTTGACTTGATGTTTGATCCATACCCTTGAATAGAGGATGTCGTATGATGGATTATACCGTACGTGATACTGTGAGGCTAGATACCGATTGATAGATTCACCGACTCGGACATATGATAGTTACGTATACCTTATAGCTTTTAGCTTTTAGCTTTTAGCTGATGATTTACCTTATGCTGCATTCATATTATTTCCATCGCATTGCTTATACCTGTACTAGTACACATGCACCATTATCGATGATGCGTATGTTACACGCATACCGATCTGCCGGCTCATACACTTCATCATCGATAATTGCCATGTCACTACACAGTAGGGTTACTGCATAATGACATATACATTGATACATTCATACTTGCGGATATACACATTTGTATATCCATATTGGTGCACATATACATTGATACATTCATACTTGCGGATATACACAATTGTATATCCATATTGGTGTACATATACATCGATACATTCATACTTGCGGATATACACATTTGTATATCCATATTGGTGCACATATACATTGATATATTCATACTTACGCACATACACATTTGTATATCCATATTGGTGCACATATACATTGATACATTCATACTTGCGGATATACACATTTGTATATCCATATTGGTGCACATATACATTGATACATTCATACTTGCGGATATACACATTTGTATATCCATATTGGTGCACATATACATTATACATCCATACTTGCGGATATATACATTTGTATATCCATATTGGTGCACATATATATTGATATATTTATACTTGCGGATATACACATTTGTATATCCATATTGGTGCACATATACATTGATACATCCATACTTGCGGATATACACATTCGTATATCCATATTGGTGCACACATACATTGGTACATCTATACTTGCGCATATACATATTGTACCTACATAGATCACTGGTTTTATTGGGAGATTGGGAACCGCAGGATATATTTTAAAACTGGAATCATTTAAAAGAGCGGTTTTTCCCTTAATATGTCATATCACTGTTCCATGTTGCATGATATATTGATATGCTTACATTTTTGTTATATGTCGCATGCATCATTCTTTACGCTTTTACGCATTGAGATATGCTATTTTCATGAGATTTCTAGATTTGAGAACCGTGGCTATTTCAAAAGAAAACATGTACTGTTTTAAAAACCCGGATCCTCTTGATATGATATTTCAGTGCGTCCACCATGTGTTTTCTCGGTTCTGAGAGTGGCATGTGAAACCCGATTCGAGGAGCAGTAGGCACCGTCTGCGGGTATATGGTGGACCCGGTGAGATACCCCGGGGTAAGAAGACTCGTAAATGTTAGACGGTGAGCCCAGCAGGGGAGCACTACCTACCGGTGATAGTATTTGGACTCGGAGGTTATCCGGAGGATACCGACCGGAGTAGCGAGATGGATACGGGCCGACCCGTACTGCTGGGGCCGAGGGCCGATTCCGCAGACGGAGCCCGTGGTCCGATCCGGACTGACGGAGCCCGATATATGAGGATTTACTTGCCGATACTGGGCACGATTTTCATGATTTTTTCGAGTGTTGATGCTAGGCACTCATGTTCCATGATTTGATGTGTCGGGAGGGACACTGTTGATATATATATCCCCATACTTTCATGCACACTCTTTTATGATATTTACGTGCATATAGATATTGATTATATGGGTGGACGAGATCCACATGCATACATACATTGATTATATGGGTGGACGTGATCCACATGCATACATGCATTGATTATTACTGTTGGATGTTATACACATGCATATAGGTAGTGACTACCTTGTTGGCACATATACGACCCGGTCACCCTAGATATCATAGTGTTACCTTTTGATATAGTTGACCCAGGAGTCGTTGTTTATTCGATTTCAACTTGTAGATATTTTTCTATTCACGAGTTGGAAACTCACCCCGTCCACAGTTCTTGCAGGTTGACCGCTTGGATCAGAAGCGGCATCGCTGGCACGCAGCCTTATTTGTGTGTTTTGCAGTGGTAGGTGGGACATTTGTATCGTACCCACTCTTGTATCTATATTTCTTATTATATCTAGTTAACTCCATCAATCAATCAAAATTAGAAATTTATATAAGTAATGAGACTTAGTGGGATTATGGTTGCGAGACTTAGAGCGAGGGGTTTTCGCTACTTGTTATATTATGTCTTGCTTTCTCTATCTTTTGTGGTAATCTTCGTCGTTAGGCGTCGTATACTTTTATATATTGTCTTGCGTGGTTGTGATCCGCCATTTGGCGAAGAGCCAGCTCCCGCTTGGGGATGCCTTTATCATTATTATGTATTGGTGGTTTTGGATCAAAATATACAAAGGAGGTGCTGCCCAAATTTTCAAGAAGACGAAACATGTTTTCAAACTTAGTAAATTTCACTTGCATCATTCATGTTTCTTTTCTATGCATTTAAGCACACTTGCTTTCATTATACCTTTATTTCAAAAACCTCACCTCCTTTATTTTCTTAAAAAGGTTTAGATTTCTGGATTTCAGCTTACTTGAATTACGTTATGCCTTTAGACATTGCGTGATTTAAGTGTTGGTCACGAGCTAATATTTCGGGTCGTGACACTTAGCCTTGTAGGTGCTAGGTTCCAGAGTACGGTCTCCACTTTTGAAATAAAAGACCGGATGGTTTGGAATCTCAAACACTACCCTCCTTTGACGACAGTCGATGGTAGCGTAGAAAGTTCATAGCCAATCCATACCCAAAACTACATCAAATTTCGGTATGTCCTGTACCTTGAAGTCAGCATAAAATTCTCTACTACGGACGACCACTGGACACAGGTCGTTTCCCATTGTTGCCTTTAGAACGTCGTTCCCTGAACTGACATTCCAGCTGGATACGAGCAGTTTAACTGGAATCGCATGAGTTTGGATGAACCATTGCGATATAAAGGAATGAGATGCCCCAGTATCGAAGAGTGCTAGTGCAGGTAGTGAGGCTACTAAGATTGTACCTAAGTTATGTGGGATATGTTTAGGTATAGGAAAAGATATTTTGATATGTATAAAGATTGAAAGAAAGTTTGAACGAAAGATTTACCAGTGATGAATTGGCCAGTGGTTTCAGCTTCTTCCACAGTCATTGTGAAAGCCTGTCGCCTAGGTATATTCCTCCTTGCTGGGGGAGCATTCCTCTGTCCGTTCCTCTGTCCTTGAGGTAGGTTCCCTTATGCATGTTGGAACTGACGATAAGGAGGTGCAGTAGGTCCACGATGAGGTGGAGCTGGGAGAGCAAGACGAGGAATAGGTACCTGGATAGATGACCACTGCGGATAGGTGATTGCTGGTCTGGGTGCAGTATTCTGATTGAGTCTCTGAAGACAAGACCCAATATCATGTGTGGATGAGCCATAGACTAAGCAGGGGCGATTAGCACGCCTACAATCCTTCACCAGGTGTCCATTCCTTTTGCAATAAAAGCAGAAATCTATACTGGGCCGGTTGAATGGTACTCCCGGTCTCCTGGGTACAAACGGTAGCCTAGAAGAGGCTCCTCCTGCTATCTGAGTAGCAGGGCGCTTCACCCCGGCAGATTGAGGTCTGCCCTTCTTCTTCAAGACTGCCTCATATCTTCGGGCAGCCTTCAAAACTAGGTCATGGGTTGGGAAATCCCCTGTACCTAAAGCTTCTTGGATCTCCTGGTCTAACCCTTACTGAAATCGTCTGGCCCTGATTTCAGCTATCGGTATGAGATGTGTCGTGAACCTGCTCAACATAATGAACTCAGCATCATACTCATCCATAGATTTTGTCCACATCGAACCTTGTTGCAAGTGGATGAATTGCTACTCCATATCGAATCGGGTAGTCTCAAGAAAATATTTCGCGTCGAACATCTCGCGAAAAATCCTCCATTCAATCGGCTGGAAAAGACGGTTTTCTTCTGCCTTCCACCATACCCTGGTATTATCGGTAAGTTGAAGCTTCGCAACCCTAACCCAAGCAATGTCTGGCACTTGTGCTGCTGCCAGATCGTTTTCGATCGACTGAGCCCATTCTTCAGCTTCCAAGGGGATCTCTTTCCCAGAGAATTGCTTCGGATGCAGTGCCTGGAATTGCTTCACTCCAGGTGCCTCGGATTCTGGGCGATGCAATAAAATAGCAGTCTGCTGCTGCTGTCCCTCCAAGAGGCTCTTAATTGCCTCAAGCAATACCGTCTGCTCGTTGATAGGAGCTGCTATGGTAGGTGTAAGTGGTATAGAAGGTGGTGTGGTGTTGCCATTAGCGTTCGTGCTCGTATTGTTCAGGAAATCCATAGCCTTGAAAGAAAAAATAGGGTTAGGATAGATTCAAAGAATATGAAATGTAAAGAACGTTTTAGTTGCTGTTCTTGTGATATATTACTTAGGTTTCCATGCAGAACTGACCCTGCATGGTATGATTTCATGCAGAACTGACCTGCATAGGCCGCCAACAAAACCCGTCACGCCCCACTTCCCGGTGTATAGATAAGGAGACGCGATGAGACACGCGACGTATTTACTCAGAAGTAAACACGTTAAGCGTAAATAAGCAATATAATAAAAATGTACACAAGAAAGACATGAGATGTAAATTAATGGCAACTTTTTATTTATTAAACACCCTTTACAATACAACTGAAAAGTAAATACAATGTGGAAAGCAATGCCTAAACAATGGTATGAACTGAAAGTAAAGTATATACAAGTGACTAGAGCTCAAGGTCCTCAATAAACTGCTCTAAGTCTTCCTGGTTGGGCTCGATCTCCAGAGAGTCGCGTCCTTCTGACAACATTTCAAAGAAATAATAGAAAGGGAATGTCGTCAGCGAACAATTGCTCGATAGGTCCCAAAGAGATAAAGAAATAGAATAAACAGATAATAAAATATAATTGGTATATATCTGTTTATTATGTTAACGTAGTTGTTTATAGCTTGGTACAAAATGTGCCAGTGTATACGAGAGGAGTCCAACTTATTCCGTGGACTAAGATATAAGGAGTACAAGGCCCCGTCAAACCCTATGGGACAACGACAACAGATGTTCATGTTAGGTGTATTAAAGTGACCATCATCATGCCACTTTTAACACATTTCGTACCAGTCTACCCTTTTAAAAACTCCATAAATGAATATTGTATTGTTTGTAAGGATTTGTTGTATAAGACTTGCCGAAACCATGATATCAGTTGTTCATGTAAACGGATCGGATGTAAACGGATAGTCATGTAATCAAGTCAATATATATCCATGGTTCAGTCCAGTCGAGTCATGTTGATATTTGATAGTATTCTGGTATTCATGTTCAAGTTCTAGTATATATGGATTCATGATGTATTGGAGTTATATTTGAATTGTGTGTAGATTGGAATTGTATTCAGATTAGACTGAGACTCTGTTTGAGTCAGACACTTAATAGAACTTGATTCCTGAATTAGATCTTGGAGTTATCGGTAATTGCTGCACATGGACGGTAGGATCATCGTGGGCCAGCAATAACTCATTCTTTTTATCTTGAGCTTCATTTTTGCTCCTGCTTGATGCGAGCCACAAAGTCCATCGTGTACTTCCTGGATGAATTTCTTTGCCTCTTTCCTCCCGAGTCATCTTAACCATACGAATTCGAAGAATCTCTTGTATAGAGTATCGTTCACAAAGGCGAACGACAGCGCTCGTTTTATGAGCTGATGTTTAGATAACACATTCTCAAGTGTTCGTTGGGATTTAAAGTAGCCTATAAAGACTTGCCTCCAGTCTTCGACTTCTTTGTTTTCTATTTTGAGAGCATTTTCTTCGGTCACTCCTTTTCTTCGGGTAGCTCCATCAGAACTTCCGAAGTTATATCTGCCGGTGCAAGGATCCTGCGGGTTTGGACAACGATCCTTATGTCATCGAGGTCTTTGTTGGTCAATTCTTTAGCCAACTTGGCTAATGCATCCGCCTTACTGTTTTCCGCTCGTGGCACATTCTCGAAGGTATATGAAAGGAATTTGAGTCAGCAGCTGCTGCACTCTTTCGCCGTATCTTATTAGTTTTGGTTTGCATGTCTTATAGTCACAATTTACCTGACTGACAATCAGCTGAGAATCTCCGTATATTAGGAGGTCCTTGATTCCCATATCGATAGAGATCACAAGGAAAGCTATCAAAGTTTCGTATTCAGCTTCATTATTAGTCCTGGGCTCCATCAAGGAGAGAGCATAATGCAATATTCTTACTTGTGGGGTCACGAAAATAAGGCCCACCCCAGATTTGATTATGAGGGTGTTCTTCTTTCGCCGCTTTATGGAAGATGCTCTATCGAAGTAGAGCTCTCATCGAGACTCATTTTCTTCTTTCTCCTCTTTGACTGTGTTGAACGTATGTTCATCTGGAAACTCGTAGTTTATGGGAGAATCGGCTGGCATCAGATGTTACGCAATAAAGTCGGTGATGGATTGTCCTTTCACCACTTTGAGAGGTTGATATGTTATCGAAAACTCCATCATTAGGAGGGCCTATTTGGCAAGCCTTCCCGTCAATATGGCTATTGACATCAGATACTTAAAGGGGTCTACCTTTGATATGAAATGAATCTCATGCACCAAGGCGTAGTGTCTGAGCTTCGTTATCGCGAAGATCAGCGCCAGGCAGTGCTTTTTAATAGGGGAATAAATACTTTCTGCCCCAGAAGAACTCGACTTAGATAGTAAAGAGCTCTGTCTTTTCCTTGATCGTTCTCTTGTGCCCATAACGCGTCTAGAGAATCCTTAAGGGCTGTTGTATATAGAATAAGGGGTCTTCGCTTAACCGGAGCGGTCAATACCGGCGGATTTTTCAGGTATTGTTTGATTTCCTCCAATGCATTTTGGCATTTCTGATCCTATATGAATGGGGTCCCCTTCTTCATCAGATGGCTGCAGGGCCGACATTTTCCTGAAAGGTTGGCTATGAACCGCCGGATATATGCGACCTTTCCTTGGAATGATCATAGTTGTTTAAGGGTTCTTAGCGAGGGCATTTCCATAATTTCCCTGATCTTTGAGCGACCAATTTCAATACCCGGATGGCAGACAATGAAGCCTAGGAATTTTCCAGACGAGATTCCAAACGCGCACTTTAAAATGCTCATCTTCAGATTATATTTCCGAAGACGCTCGAACATGATCCTTAGATGCTCCTCATGAGATTTGCTTTTGACCATGAGGTCATCGATATAGCATTCGATGATCTCGTGTATGAGGTCATCGAATATCTTTGTCATGGCCCTTTGGTATGTGGCTCCAGTATTCTTCATACCGAAGGGTATCACCTTGTAGCAAAATACGCCCAATGGAGTGCGGAAGGCTGTATGATTTTGGTCTTATCTTTATCTGGTTGTACCCCGAAGATCTATCCACAAAAGAAAAGACTTAATGAGTGGAGGTGTTATCTATCATCAGCTCGGTAACGGACACCGGGAAGTCATCTTTTGGGCACGCCTTCTTGAGGTCCCGAAAGTCCATGCAGATCCAAACCGTCCTATTTTTCTTAATCACCGGAACGATGTTAGCGATCCAGTCGGGATATTGCACTTCTTGGATGAAGCCGGAATCGATCAGTTTCTTGACTTCGGCGTTGATACTCATCTCAAGTTCAAGCCGCATCTTTCTTGGCTCTTGCTTGACTGATTTTATCTCTGGTGATATGGACAGCTTATGTACAGCTACGTTTGGATCTAAACCCTGCATTTTGGAGTAATTCCAAGTGAAACAATCTTTGTGCTGCATAAGCACATCTTTTAATATGTTTATTTGTTTTTCACATAGCAGCTCACTGATGAACGTCTATCCTGGATCATCCTTCGTTCCCAAGTCGATTTTCCTTAGGTTGTCTGCCGTGGTATGTATCCCGTCCTCCAGCTCTTTTGTTGCCGGTGGAAATTCTGAAATCTTCTCATCATCTTCTTCGTTTGTGAAGCATCTGAAAAGGTCAATCATATTCTCGTCATCTCTCACTTTTGAGAATGTTATCATGTGGCAGGTAAGAGTCCACTTCCGTTTCTTCAGTTGAGTAGGTCCCAATCTAATAGCATAAGTCTTCTTTGTCTCGTGTTTTTGTGGCAGGCTTATCCTCCAGCTATCGGACAACATGAACTTGCCTTGTTGGTATTGGTCTTCCACCCAATTCTTGAACGTGAAACAATCTTTGAGTGGGTGGCCTATTGCTTGGTGATATGAGCAATAATTCGGATGATTAGCTTCAATTATCTTTCCAGGATGCCGAGACTTCGGAAGCGTAATCATCTGGTGTTTCGTAATAAGGCCAAATATCTTCCCTGTCTTATCTCAAGAGAAAGAATACCTCCAACCCATCATCTTTATGAAGGAAAAGCTCCAACCGAACTTTACTTGATTAAAAGGCGTCTTGGACCTGCTTTGTTGTCCTTGAACGTTGCTTGCGATCATTTCTTTATTCTTGTATCCAGTTCAGGATTTTCCTTCTTCGCAAGAGTACACAGGGGACTGTGGATGAAGAATATCATGATCTACCCCTTCCGCTGATTGCTCACTGAAACGCTGCTTCCTGGCCTTTTCATATAATGTGATTTCACGACTGTGGTTGTTTTGGCTCGGTTGACAAGCTTTCCTTATTATCCTGTCAATCTGCTCTTTGAGTGATGGACTTGGAGTCCTTCAAGCGAGACTTTGCTCCCATTCAGCGGCGTGGCTACTTGGTGAAGCATCTTTTTCTCTGTTCAAGCTATTTATGACGTGGCGGCTGTAATTTTGCTCATGCTTCTTGGACAGAACATATCCCAGCCCGATTGTATCCATCTTCCCGTTGGGCTTCTTTCATTGAGTTTCAGGAATATCCTAAATCCTTTTATAGAATTGGGTTTGTCGAACAGTTAGTTCGAAAGGAACACTTTTATGCTTTAATAGCTCCTTTAATCCTTTCTCATAATATTTTGGCATGTGGATAAGCTAGAACTTTTTAAGAATCGGATCGACTCTATGCCAGATTTCCTTTTCTACCTTGGTCTTCTTAGATTTATAAAAGAGGGTCGCCTTTTTACCACTTTGCCTGGGAGGCACGTAGAAAGTTTTCAATTCTTGTATGCTTTAAGTATTGAGCGCGTCGAGCTCCTTATAGTGTCAAGGCGGAGCCATCATAATATGTAGACTTTGGTCTGCTTCGGCGAGAGTCCACGTCGATGGATGAATGGAGAACATCGCATTAGTCTCATCTTCGGAGTTGCTGCCAAAGACCAGGATAGGGGCCAACGGTCCGTATTTATTGCTCTCCGTCTGAGGTTGTCCTGAGTTAACTATCTATTTGTATTCTTCAGTATCACTTCTGAAGACCGGGATTTTGACCACTGATTTTTGCTTATTTTCTGGTTTGTGGCACCTTTCGATATCTTCAAAATCCAGCTGAAAGTATTTTGCATCTTCATACTTTCGTATCTCATTTACCGAGAAAGGATTGAGTTCTCCCGTGACGGTGTACTCTAAACCATCCTTGAAATATTTCATACACTGATGTTGTGTAGAATGGATGATGTTGTACTCGTGTAGCCAAGGCTTGCCGAGTAGAGCATTATAACAGGTTTTGGCATCAGTGACATGGAATTTGATATCAGTGGCAAGTTGCCCAAAGCGAAGCATCAATATTACGGACCCAAGCGTCCGTGACGATTGCGAGTCGAACCCCGAGATAGTAATCTTGTCTCGAGCAAGGTGCTGAACATTCATATATATCTCCTTTAGCACTCTCATATTGCGGAGGTTGACAGAAAATCCGTTGTCGACAAGGATTTCCCTATTATGATATCATGGCAATACCCGGTAACATACAGCGGTCGATTATGCTCACATGTTCCAAGGAGGAGATCTTCCTCGCTGAAGGTAATAACAGTCGTGCGGACCTCTGGAAGTTCATTCTTCATTTTCTCTTCCGTGGAAAAGGCTTGACACTGATCAGGTTCTTGCAAAGCCTTGATTAAGCAGTCTCGTGCATCTTTGTATAAGAGTAGGACATCCAATATGCTCAGCTGTGAGGGTATCTTTCTCAAATGCGCAAGGACGTTACAGTCCACCTTAGTTTTCATAGGTAGGTCCTTTGCGGCGAGTTTTCTGGTGACTTCTCTATCGACCTCGATCTCCTTGAGAATCTTCCATTTCCCTTTATCTTGTTTATTTGAACCCTTGTTTGCAGGTCTGGGGTTCTTTTCAGGCAAGGTGTGGTTGCACAACTGAATGTTTCCGCAATCCTTTTCCTCATCTTCTTTTTCTAAGGCGAAGCTTTTGAGGGGTATTTCATCCTCAGAATCACTCCCGAACATGAGAACCCGAAAGCCTTCCTTTTTTGAACTGGTACTAACCATATGGCGGCCGCCAGTTGCTTCTTTGTCCGCTACAGTCTCGCTTCTTTCGTATCAACAAGTGTGAGCCGCGCGTTTCTCCTTCTTAAAATGTCTTTGTGGACAACATATCCTTACCATCATTTCTTAAAGGCGTTGCATTCATCGATGGGATGGGCGACCCGTCAGTGATACAGGAAGTATTTCAGGTGTCCTTCTCCACCATCGAAGTACGGAACCCCAGGAGTGTACATTATGAGAGGCGGTAGCCTCATCTTCATTGATTGGGCCTTGGCAAACCGCTTCTCTGTTTTGGTCCTGCTCTTATCTTTGTAGGCATGCTTTGGTTCGGTCGGAGAGCTTCATAACTCATCCTTGCTGTAGCTTCTTTGTCCAAACGCTAAATGTTGGCCTTTTCATATATGTCCACCTCGCGTTCCTGATCATCTTTGCTCTTGTGAAAATCTTCTTCCAGCAGCCTTTCGGTTGGATCTTCTTCTGGCAGTTTCGGGATATTTAGCACCGATTTTGTCCCCAGTTCGTCCATGTCACTTTCCGACGCTGACGAAGCTTCTTTATCATATATGGGTGAATAGAAGACCATGTGACAGCTTTCCACGCATTCTTCCGCTTCCTCCGATAAGTTATCGTCATCACTGTCCTTGTCCTAGAGAATATGCTGGAGGAACTCTTCAAGTATGACTAGTATTCGTGCTTTCTGATTGTACTCTTCCAGCACATCTATATACTTTTGGAGGTCCATACACCTGTCGACATACGCAGCGGGCTGCACGGGCTTCTTGGTCTTCTTATTCTTCTTTTCTTAGAAGACTACGAAGGCTTGACTTGGGGGATTTTCCCCCTGTCGACAATTATTGATGTGGGACACGCTTTCAACATCCCTTCTATAATCTCGGGCTCAAGCAGAATTTTCCACTTGATCGCTGAGCATGTTTGCAGATTTTTCAGCATTCTTTTAGTTATTGCTGAATAAATAATTCCTATGGAACTTCTTCCACGAGTGAGCAGGATGCCCCTTGCGTATCAATTTTCTTAGGGGCATGCTTTTGAGGTGCAACTACCCTCCAATTATCTAACAGCGCAAATTTGTCCTGCTGATACTGGTCCTCGACCCAGTTTTTAAAGACGTAGCAGTCTTCAATTGTATGGCTTACTGCATAGTGATAGGGGCAATGGATAGGGTTGTTGACATCACCAGCTTGTGCGGGTCACCGCGGTTCAGGCAATCTTATCAGATTATTCCTCATAGCAAGTTTGAACAATCTTCTCGTCTTGTCGCGAGGGAATGAATATGCACGTCCCATCCTTTCTTCTAAGGTAGCACGCATTCGGCTGTTATTTTGTCGGGAGGCTGCTTTTGGACCGTTCGGCTATTACTGAGTATTAGCAATAAAGGCCGCCTTTCTCTTGCTTTTATTATTTTAGGGATCTCTGCCCGGAAAGGAAGGACTATGGCCCATCTGATCCATCTGGGTCAGTTTATTGATCAACGCCTGGAATGTGGTAGGCTTGAAGAAGGTCATAAATTGGGACACAATCAATTGAGGATCAACAGTCCCTATGAACATCCCCATAGCTAGGGACTCCTCAATGCGTTGTTCGCATTTGGACCAAAAGTTCCGCCGTCGGATCGCGTATTGGACCCATGTCTCGCCTGGATTAACCCTTGAGTTGATCAACGTGGTAATTGGAGTGCGCTCACTCGCGATGGTGAACCTCTGAGTGAACAGCAGTTCCATATCAGAAAAGGTCTTAACGAAGTCGTTTGGGAGCTCTGAGTACCATTTGAAAGCCGTTTCTGATGGACTTCCGACGAATTGGTGGAGCAGCAATTTATCATCGCCCCCGGTATTGCCACACAGGGTTTTGAATTGTGCAACATGCTGATGAGGGTTACCCATTCCTTTATATATATGGAATTTCGGGATCGTATATCCCAGAGGGTATTTCATCCAGTCATACCATACCGGTTATGATCGACCCATCTTGACCAGCTGATTTGCGGCTTCATTTTCTTGATAAGCCTTGATTTGTTAGGTGATGTAGTCATCCAATGTCGTCTTTAAGATCGTTTCCTCTTTGGCCGTTGATAGGGCCTGAGGAGGGTTTGATGTCTCTCCCTTATCATCTTCAATAAGCACTGGTGGTTCTTCGGCCGGCAGTTTTGACTGGATCAGCATTCCAACCATGTCTTGAAATAGGAGGGCCATCTTCTTTATATTAGCAGTTTTCTCTACCGCCTCCTTGTCTTTCTTTTTAAGCACCCGCCTCAGGAAATCAGTATCGGTTTCCTGCTCTTGGCGCTCTTCTATTTCTTTATCCGGACCCTCATTAGAGCCGGTGAGTACTGCCATCTTGGCGAGCATATCCGGGAGCTTTTCTTATTGCTCATGGGCTTTCGTCAATGACTAAGTATGTGGTCTATGGCTGACAAAAGTGCGACTTTCTTCCTTACTACCAGCCATATAGACTGTGCGGATGATTATGCCCCCAGACATGGGACGGTTGGAACTCTGGTCTTTGGGTTTTGCCTTAGGCGCTCGAACCTTTTCCGGCCTCACTATTTTGTGGGAAGCCACGGTAGGAGGAACCACTATGACAGGAATTGCCTTTTGAGAAGTCCCCCGTTGTATGGCAGAGAAATCGCCGTTCTCTTGTCGACCCTTGAACTTTTTCGTCCGACGGCAGTAGTTTTCTTCGATGACAGAGTCTTGGACTTTCTTCCAGACTCTGTGAATTTTTTAAGAGAGCCGCTTGTAGGAGTGCTCCGGCTTTGGCTGTTTTGGTGCCTGTGCAGAAGGAGGCGATTTCTTCAATATAGCTGTGGGCAGGTTTTGGCGAACCCTTATAAGCGGTTTGCAACCATTCCTGGTTGGAACAATAGCATTTACAGCCACCACAGGAGCCGGTGAAGTAATTCCAGAAGGGGAACTGCCCCCAGCTTGTCTTACTCGACGCCAATGGCGACGTCAGGTATGTCTTACAGCAGGAACCTTCTTGGCATTGGAGGCTTCCTCATTATGCCCCCTGCATTGCTTGGGGGTTTCACCCAGTGTCAGCCTATGAAAGACTGATGTCATCGGTTGAGCTGGAGTAGGGGTGGTCAGTCTGTTGAAGACAGACTGTCTTAGGGATGAAGCACTCTTATTTGCTTCACGCGGAGCAGGAGTGGGGATGACTAGCTGCTTAGGGATAGCTCTCTCAGGGATCATGGGCTTGTGGGGCCCATTGAGCTTTTCTTCAGCCTGTTGAAGACTGAAACTTTAGAGCTGGACGGCTTGTCGGTGGGGCCCGCCGCGGTGGTTAGCCAATCGAAGGCCGACTTCCGTGGAGCTTCTTCTTTAGGCTTTGGGATGCCAAAGTTCGGGGATAGGAGTATCGTCCCAGAAAACAGCCCGGTGGTCACATGGACGACCTGCTCTACCGGCAAGGAGAATATTGAGGCCGCATTTAGCCCGTAGATGACTCCTCCAGATGGGGTGGAGTTAGCATGAGAGTTATCGTTGCAATTAGTGCAGGGGAAAGCCATTGAATCTGCGCGGAGGTGAAACACCAAATTTTAGTATCCCAAACTTCAAAAGCAACCATAAACATAGTGAACAATGATTTTGTTCGTGAAACATGACACATGAAATATAGAGTGGAAAGAGGAAAAGAGCCCACTGAGCGTGCCAAAATATGTTTACCGCCAGAGACTGGTCTGAGGCGTCGAGTGGACGTCTAGCTTGAATACGGGGACAGATGCTATTTGGAACATATCCATCCACCTCTCCGAAGATCCAAAGTTGATTTATGGCACAGTATATCGGAGGTTTGGATAAATGCGACTGTTGTAACATGACTTAACAGATTCCCCCTCATATGGGAGGGGTTTTTAATTACGGGGACGCTCTTCCCTATAGGCGCAAGTCTTTGCAGTTAATTACATTATCATATTGCGGTAACAACTTTCATCTTCTCCAGGTAGATCACTTCGTGTCGTATTATATATTGTTTATTTGGGATTGCCCTTGGATTGTATACGGAGAACATTTTATGTCGTCGCCTGTAAGGCGCGGATTAATCCAAATCCGTATATATTGGATTTGGGATCGAACTTGAGACACATATCTTGTGTAAACGAGATCCATCAATCCAAAATATGTCATTTAAGGACCGTTAGTCTTCCTTAAGACTAAGATCAATTTAGGAATATTGTTAAGAACCTTAAATCCTGTTTTGGATTAAGATCAACTTAACAAGTATAAACTAAGGACCGTCGGTTGTTTTTGAGACTAAGATCAACTTAGATTTATTAATATTTTGATCAATGGATCAAATATGAGAAGCAAAAGTTTCAATACTTAATTTAATTTTAATTAAGTAATCGAACAATAGCTTGCTATCCAAGTGCGCAAGTGTATATGGGACGCACATGAAAATTTGTTTTATCTGAAAAAGTGCGCACGTGCTTTCCATGTAGTTATGCAGTTGTTTTAAGTTAGTGTGTTGCGCACGTGTATATCATGTGGGCTCGCACTTGTTATCGGTTCAGAATCATATGTGCGCATGTATTAAAAAGTCAACGTCCATGTTACATGACGCTTGCACACCCGTAGGCATTATTCAACAAGTGCTCGCACGTACATATCACATGATACACATCTCTTCATGGGCAACATCCATCAGGTGCGCACACGTGCATATCATATGACGCACATGCCTTCATAGACAACATCCAATAAGTGTGTACATGTGCATATCGTGTGATGCACACATCTCCAGAGACTTTATTTTCCTATAGACTTTATTATGCAGAAACATCCATGATGGGTTTTTCTTAAACCTTAGAATTAATCTCTCACAAAAGTTGAAACTTTTGTAAAAAGATGAATCAACCCTAAAATCTTTTGATCATTTATTTGTGAATCAATGGATTCAAAAGAAGAAACAAAAGCTTCTATTTTAAAGCAAAAGTTTTATGGGAGATGATCAATCCTCTTTTTTTTTACCTGTTTTGTTGTTGAAGAAGATGATTTTTCTTGAGCTTATGGGGCCGGCTCTCTGTGATTTCTGTGAGTGAGACTCCTATTTATAGGAGAGGAAAAGTTAGGATTTGTTGGATTTGTTTTGGTTTGTTTTGATCACACTCTGATTTTAGATTGATTTAATATATTTAATTGATTTATATCAATTAAGGGTGACAATGCACTTATTGAATTGATTTAAGGCATGTGCACCGTTGGATCTTTGATCCCAAATTTATTTGATTTGTTATTAATAGGACGGACTATGATCAAGTGCGCAATGCGCACGTGCGTTGCACGCGCTGAATGTCTCGAAGATATGACTTTGTCACATTCGTGTACCTAGCATATGCGTGCGTGCTTTGAACGCGTATATGACAAGCATATGCGCGCGTGTTTTGAACATGCATATGGCAAACATATGTGCACGTGCAGCACGTGCACATCGCACTTGATGATTTTTTCCAGTTGTGAGTGGCAAGAATGCGCACATGTCCCGCGCACGTGCTACTGCCTATGTCATGCATTAGCCTTCGTACGCACACATAAGTGCCCATGCCTTCAGAGTTATTTTTCTATCAAGTGTGCACTTGATTTGGATGCGCACTTAAATAGGTGCGAATAAATAATCTCATGATTTTCTGAGCCGTCCTCCTCTTTTCCAACACTTTCTTTCAGTCTGAGCTTGGAAATCGTTCCAACTTTAATCGTGTGCAACATTTTTTATGCTAAGGCTTGGATATTTCTCGTTATAATTTGGATCAGTGTCCACTTTCTCAGAGAAAGAAACATGGTTTGCAATCGCCTACATTCTCCTCGACAGCCATGGGAGGTACCCATTAGGGAAGTTATTCATCGTTTCGCTGCACACCTAGCGAATCCTATTCTTACGGATGCTCAATGCGACACGGTGATGCACGAACTTATGGCATTTAGGGGATCTCCTCTTACCGCCGGCTCTATTTGGTTTTGAATGATCTTTCTTGCCATTCTTGATGATATTCCTCCTTATCCGGTGGAAATGGCCTTAACGATGCTTGACGCGGCGGAGAACAAGATCGACTGCGTTCACGAGACATGCTTGATTACGAAGCCTTTAAAGGACCACTCCATTCATATAGTGACTCAAATATCGGCTCAGCGGACTATCATGTTTTTTTTGCCGACGAGCATGACGTTGATAGATGTGGAGGGACTTTTCGTGAGAATCGCCGCTACGGTATGGTAGAGAGGACCGAGAGGGAGCTAGAGAACTTTGTGTACTGTTTCGTTAATCCTTATTATCCAGATCCCATATTTGATGATCTTTTTCCTATGGACTGAAATGAATATCTAAATACATGTTTATTGCTATTTGATGAATTTTCACGTCAAACACCAGTTTTCCACTCTCGGATGAAGCACATTACTCTTGACAATCACTTTGTTCGGGAGTGCGTTGAAGATGGAACCATTCACGTACACCATATCAGCGCTCATGATCAACTTGTGGATGTTCTCACAGAAACACTTGGACACGCACACTTTCTCAAATTTCGATCCAAGATCAAAATCTCTAACGGAGCCTCAATCTTGCGGGGGTGTATTAGCGACTATGGCCAAAAGCAACAACAGACGTCTGAAGACGGAATTGCAGATATCTGTCATATGTCTGCCCAAATAAAAGAGCGTGGCCAGACGTCCGAAGAAGGTGTTGCAAACGTCTGTGTTATGTCTATCAAACAACAGAGCAGGGCCAGACGTCTTAAGAAGAAGGTCCAGACGTCTAGCCATAAAACTAGCGCTGTAGCGGTTATCAATTAGACGTCTGAAAATGTGCTTCAGACGTCTGACCATCGCTGGTGCAACTGTTGCAGATCTTAATCACGTCAATTTTTCCATAACTTCCAAATTGACAAATTGATTTTATTTTAAGTTTAGCAAAGATTTAATTTGATTCTGATGATGCTCACGAGTGGTGTCTCCTCAAGATTACGTCACGTGGCCGATGACATGTCCCGAAGGTTATGGGGGTAGAATAAATGAGTCACGCTATGAGGATTACTCGAGACTTCGTATCGAGGTACGTGTCCGACCTTCCAGGGGGCCTCCGTAAATACATTCCACATTCACCTAGGAAACTACCAACAGCTCGTCTCCGAGCTATCTCAGACTCTCGGCTCGTCTCCGAGCCATCTGGCGTGCCGAGCTTCCTCGGCCTCCCGGCTCGTCTCCGAGCCTCCGACGTGCCGAGCTTCCTCGACCTCCCCCGACCTACCAGGAGCGCAGATCACATGCGTCCCGCAATAACTCCGCGTATATCACCTGGGCGAGATATCTGCCGCCCCACGTCTCGCGTCCCACGCTGGCACATCCTCTATTAATGAGTGTATCTCTTCATTAATGGAGGGATCCTATCATTCACGAAGGCATAACATCAGGGACATAACTGACGGCGAAGATCTCGCACCTGCTCGCTCCATGCGACCACTATAAAAAAACCCTCTCTCAGACGACTCGGGTAACTTGAATCATCTCAATACGCCGCTACTCTGCCCCTATTCCTCGGCTCTAACTTGATCATCGGAGGGTCCTACGGTGGTCACCTGCCCCGAGACTTCTTTACAGGTAGCCCGGTGTCCAACACCAACCCATTGAGATCCACACCCAACAACTCCAAAACCAAATCTCAGCCGTCCAAGATCACCATCACAGGATCGATGGAGGACAGCATCTGAAGGAGATCCGAAGCTCCATCAGTTAGCGCCGTCTGTGGGAATGAAAGAATTATTTTGTTCCACCAGATAAAAGTTGGTCTTCTGCCCTCGATCTAACAACGAGCGACGACCACAACAATCCAAATACGAGCCACCACAATGGAAGCGGGAGCGGCTCGCCTCCCCCTCCTAATTCCATCCATGCCTTTTCCAACTAGATAGACCGGCTTACGACGCTGGTAGATGCCCTCATCCGCGTTTAAACGGCGATCCCAACCAGTAGAGCGCGGCTCCCCCTCCCGGTATAATGACGTCCGCCGAAAGATGGATGGGCACGCTCAAGACCTCGATCTATCTTATCCTTATCACAACGCCACTGAGCGACGGCGGGTCGACTCCGGCCACCTTAACCCATACGCGGCGATTGATTCCATGACCTGCTGGGTGCCGGATAGCTCCACGCTACGGTCTCAGGGAAGACTGGGCCATCGCCCCAATGCCCGTCGTGCGTTTCTCCTCCTGAGGAGGTATCGGTCAACTCTCCTGCTTCCAGGCATGACCGACGCCCCCACTCTCGCCGGGATCGCACGAACGACGAGCGTAGGGACCACTTGAGAAGGGCCTCACCTGAGGATCTGAGACACCTGATAGAGCAGAATCGAAGCCGCACCCTGGTGCAGACCTAAAGCGGGGATAGCCACCACTCCGACTGTGCAGAATCCTCGGGTTACCACCACCGACTCGAGGTCCTCGAAAAGAAGATCGAGGGCATATAGCGAGACGGCCATCCATCCGGCGAAGGGGCTAGGTATTCTGTGGATTCTCTCACGAAGACCTTCACCGAGGAATTGTTGGCCGATTGTGTCTCATCCAAGAAAAAGTCGCCCAAGGTGGCGCTCTTTGACGGGAAGTCCGACCCAAAAGATCACTTGGACACATTTACAGCGGGCATGAGCTTCCAAGATAACTTGGACATATCTCAATGTCAAGCTTTCCTCACCACCCTCATCCGGGCTGGCCAGGATTGGTTCTGGGGACTCCCGCCACACTCCATCTCGAACTTTGATAAGCTGGACGCCCAGTTCCTCGGTCACTTCGTCGGGAACAGACGACAGAAGAAGACGGTCGATTACCTCTTCACCATAAAGAGCGGGGACAAAGAATCCATTAAAGGATATGTCACTCGCTTCTACAATTCTCTCCTCGAGGTCCCCGAGCACCGCAATGAGATGGTTATCACCGCACTAAAGTCGGGTCTTAGGAACAGAGAATGGCTCCGCTCTTTTGCATTAGCGTAACCTAAGACCATGGCCGAAGTAAAAGCTTGGACCGAGCGGGAGATTCAACTCGAATCGGAGGTAAACTCAAATCTTCCCAGAGGCAACCAAGCCGACCAAAAGAAGAGGGGTAGAGAAGAGAAAAGGAGGATCGACCAATCAAAACCTTACTCCCCGAAGTTCCTGGAGTACACTCCTCTTAACATCTCTCAGATCGAGCTGTTGGAGGAACCGAAAGGCGAAAGGTTCTTCAAGCTCCCGCCAGTTACCCAGAGGGCGGGAAAACTTCCCCGTAGCCCTTACTGCTCCTTCCATAGGACGCAAGGGCACCCGACCGAGAAATGCAATCAACTCCGCAACTACATTGAGGAGTTGATCCGCTCTGGCCACTTGGCGAAGTAACTAAGGGACAAACGACAGGCGGAATGAGAACAAAGAGACCCAATCGCCCCCGAGGAATTAACGATCGGCCACATCATGGCCGTTACCTCGGATCAAGTTAGGGAAAGCGGGGGAGACCGTCGCCCCCAGCCTTACAACGCTGAAAATCTCAAGTTGTATAAATAAATAAAAATGCGTCTTCTTCTTTTAGAACAATATAATTCTTATTGACATTGAATTAGTTCATAAAGGAGACCTTCTGCACAACTTTTATTTCTTTTCTCGGTTCTGAGAGCCCTAGGTTTGTTTTAAAAATTGTGTAAAATATACCGAGGAAATCCCCTCCAACCGATCCGATGCAACATCGATCCGTTCCCTTCGCCGGTACTCAAGAACCCTAGACGCTACGGACTCCCCAGGTTCCTCGTCCGCCAAGTTGATGCAACGACCAATCTTTGCTAGAAACCCTCGAGCAAAAGGTCCACCGGGCGGACCCGCCTGCTCTTTAAAATAAGGCCGAGCAATTTCCTGCTGGCGCATCCCTGGCGGGTAGCTTCCTACCCAACTACGCTAAAGATCCAAACCCTTCTTACGAGGCGACCGAGTAGCTTCCTGCTCGGTCATCCACCAGCGGGTAGCCTCCTGCCCAACAACGCTGTGGATCTAAAGCCCTCATCAAGAGGCCACCGAGCAATTTTCTGCTGGCCCATCCCTAGCCGGTAGCATCTTACCCATTTACGCTAAGGATCTAAAGCCCTCATTAAGAGGCCGACTAGCAATTTCCTGATAGCCCATCCCTAGCGGGTAGCTTCCTACCCAACTACGCTAAGGATCCAAAGCCCTCCTTGCGAGGCGATCAAGTGGCTCCCTTGCACGGTCCATCCCTACGGGTAGCTTCCTACCCGTCAACGCTAAGGATCTAAAGCCCTCATCAAGAGGCCGCCGAGAAATTTCCTCTTGGCCCATTCCTAGCATGTAGCTTCCTACCCAACTATGTTAAGGATCTAAAGCCCTCCTCATGAGGCGACCGAGTAGCTTCCTGCTCGGTCATCCACCAGCGGGTAGCCTCCTGCCCAACAACGCTGTGGATCCAAAGCCCTCCGCGCAAGGCGACCAAGTAGCTCCCCTGCCCGGTCCATCCCTAGCGGATAGCTTCCTATCCATCAACGTTAAGGATCTAAAGCCCTCCTACAGAGGCCACCATGCAGTTTACCTGTCCGGTCCATCCCTAGCGGGTAGCTTCCTACCCATCAACGCTAAGAATCTAAAGCCCTCTTGCAGAGGCCACCGCGTAGATTCCTGCTCGGCTAAACTTTGAGGGGTGGATTCTTACCCTATGAAAACATGGATCTAGGGCCCATATTGAGGAAGAATCAATTATGGCCGACCTATTCTAACTTGGCCGATTTTCTACTCATGCTAAAACACATGGTCGTCACCTCGACTCCGGGGTATGGACTGATACCGACCTTCCTAGCCTTGGGATACCTTTTGATTCATTCTAAATGAACGATCGCCACCTAGACTCAGGGGAGTGGGAGGGTATCGACCTTCCTACACTTGGCTATTATTCGACTTACACTCGACGCGCGATCGCCATCTAAAAAGGCGATCGTCATCTAAAAAGCCGGGCAACGGCTTACGACCTAACACTTGCAGCAGAATGAAAATTCATGCAAAAAGAAGACTGACGAGCTAAAGTATTCACGCAGAAAGCAGACAGTCATGCAGAAGAAAATGAGCTCAACTTTATTTATATTCCGAAATTTTACAAGGTATTCTAGGCTTCTGAGCCTTACAAAAAATGCCCAGAGGTTTACAAGATTTTGAAAAGAAAAACAAAAGCTCCCAAGGGAAGAAAGCTCAGGCCGTGGGCTCCATCGAGATCTTGCCCTACTCGACACCTCCCTCGAGGGCCGGAGCTTCGCTCTCTAGGACGACTTCACCCCCTGCGGCAACCTCGGCGCCCGCCTCCTATGGCACATCCTCGGAAATTGGGTACTTGGCACGGAGTTCACCGTTGGAAAACTCCGGCATTGACATCTTGACGACGTTGAGAGCTTCATGCCAAACGATGGCCGAGGCTTCGGCGAGGTCGGCATAGAACTAGTCTGATGCCTTATACTCTCCACGGACTTTACCGCTCGGACCTCGGCGAGCTTCACGGCCTCGAGCGCCACCCGGGCGTCCTTCCTGCTGACGTCCCTCAACTTCTTCATTGCGTTATAGAGGTTACCAACCTCCTTCAACTTGGCCTGGGTAGTCCGGTTGGATTCACTCAGAAGTCGGTGAGTTTCCTTGTACTTGGAGTTCATCAGCTCCTTGGCGACCACCCGAGTTTCGAGGGCGGATATCTTCTCCTCCGCCTGTTACAGCCGAAGGCACAGATCCTCCTCCCGCGAGGACGATTCGCTCGCCTTCTTCATGGCCAGGGCGATCTCCTCGGATTCTATATTGACAATAAAGGAGTAATAGTGGAGGACCTGAGGAAGGCAGCAAAAGGAGTTAGAAAAGTTCAAACTAAAATATGAAGGTTGATACTTAAGAAAATTCTTAAAGGAAAATGGATACCGACCTGAACAGCCTCCTGAGAAATGGCTACCACCTGGGCCTTCAGGGTCCCCCAGGGAATCTTGCCCCCAGCTGCTTGCTCCATGTCGGAGAGCAGGCTATCGGCGACGGAGAGCAGGCCCTCCTGCACTGGAATTCCGGTGGAGGGCACTCGAGAGACCGTTCTTTTCTGCCTTTTGAGGGGAACGGCGGTGGGTTCCTCCTCTTCATCCCTCCATCGGGGCGCTGGGTCCCGTGCATGCTCCTGGCTCCCCCCGTGGCTGTCTTCTGGGGCTCGGGGCACAGCGGAAGGCCTGCTCGGTGGAGTTGGCCCCGGGGCCGAACTCGAACCGGGTCAGGACGAACTTCCACCCCCGGTTTTCTTCTGGGCCTTCTCGACCATAGCAGCTAAGAACTTGGATCGGTCCATTCGCTTTGCAAAAAGGGGAATATACAAAAAAGGAAAAAGAAAATTCATCAAAGTCTAAATAGATCGTCTACTATCTTAGCTTACCCAGAAAACGCACGGGGCTGAGCCCAGCCCAGCTCAGAGCCTGCTCAGGAAGCAGGACGCCGCCCCGCTGGATCGGCTCCCACATAGACACCGCCCTCGTCTCGAGTGAGGATGGCAGTTTCGCCCTCGGGAAGTCAGCCCTGTGCCACTGTGTAGGCACAGGTCAATCCTCGTCCTCGGGTGGCCCGACGAATATGAACTTCTCCTTCCATTCATAGATGGAAGAAGGGACGTCTACCACCCCCTCCCCGGCCACCCCGCCCTTACGTTTATTGAAGGAAAAATACACCCAGCTCGGCTCATCCTTGCTGGTGCCAGGGTGGTTCTTATAACAGAGGAAAGAAACGAGGAGGTTAAAACTGAAGGGGATGATTTCAAGTTTCAACCGGATCAAAAACCCGAGGAGGATTCTCCACGAGTTCGGCGCTAGCTGGCCTGGGGCAAGATGGAAGCAACAGAGCACCCCCACATGCCTCGGTTGAGAAGGGCAGACGCATTCCGGTCCGGAATGCTTCCAAATACAGGGCAATCTCCTTGCCCTGGTCCGCCCGCTCACCCTCTCTAGCTAAACGAAGTGAATAGTTGGAGGGAATATGGAATCGAGGCCGAACCTCAGTAATCTCGTCTATATTCCTCAAGACGGAGGGCGCATAGCGGGCGTTCCCGATGCGCACCTTAGGGGCCCTTGTCATCGCCCGACGACGAACGACACGGGCAGCCCTGGCTCTAGGGGCGACCCCGACACAGATGACGCAGCAGAAGAACCCTCTCGGATATCTGAAACCAGAGGGGAGGAAGACCCACTGAACTCGGCTCCAACAACTGGAGCCTCATCGTCTGACTCTACCCTAACTACCTCTACAAACTCCTCAGATGAAAACATCTAACTTGATTCAAGGGAAGGGGCTCGCCAAGGAAAAATCATGGGTGATCCGATCTAAAGACAAGGAGCGTCGAGCAATCTTTGACAACGAGAGTGAATTATGGTGAAAGTGTTGGCCCTAGAGGGATCCACTCCTATTTATACTCCAAAAAAGCATCCACCAGCTCAGATCGATTCCCACCAAAACGAAATGTTGCGCCCACCAGCCGTCAGAGCTCCACGTGGCGATCGGCTATTGGGGGCGTCCCTTCGGTGCAGGTGACAGCGACAGCCTGTCGCGTCCGCCAACCAACGTCCGACACATGGCCCGTATCCCAACTGGCGACCGACTGAAACGGCGCTCCCTTTTTAAAGCGCGATCATTTCATTTGATCCGCTGACGCCATCGAGGATACGTGCGAAGATTTAGGCGCACGACGAGGCAACACGTGGGCCCAAAAGATTGAAACGACGTGACCACCAAACGTCG
Organism: Agapanthus africanus; assembly: GCA_030015575.1. Taxonomy (NCBI): domain Eukaryota; kingdom Viridiplantae; phylum Streptophyta; class Magnoliopsida; order Asparagales; family Amaryllidaceae; genus Agapanthus; species Agapanthus africanus. Next base: position 347,526,374 of record JASDDO010000024.1, on the reverse strand, counting down.
TGCCATTCCCAGGCGTTCCGCATTATGATCCTTGGTGCCGAATTGAACGGCAGAAAAACCGAGCAGACCACTCTCGCCCCGACCCTTAGATAGGTCAGAATGAGAGTGGGGGCTAATGATGATGCTCACGAGTGGTGTCTCCTCAAGATTACGACACGTGGCCGATGACGTGTCCCGAAGGCTACGAGGGTGGAATAAATGAGTCGCACTATGAGGATTTCTCGGGACTTCGTCTTGAGGAACGTATCCGACCTTCCAGGGGACTTTCCTAAATACATTCCACCTTCACCCAGGAAACTACCAACAGCTTGTCTCCATGCTATCTCAGACTCCCGGTTCGTCTCCGAACCGTCTGGCGTGCCGAGCTTCCTCGGCCTCCCGGCTCGTCTCCGAGCCTTCGACGTGCCGAGCTTTCTCGGCCTCTCCGACCTACCAGGAGCGCAGATCCCATGCGACCCGCAACGGCTCCACGTATATCGCCAGGACGAGATATCCGCCGCCCCACGTCCCGCGTCCCGCGCTGGCGCATCCCCCATTAATGAGCGCAACCCGTCATTAATGGAGGGATCCCATCATTCATGCAAGCGTAACATCAGGGGCGTAACTGACGGCGAAGATCTCGCACCTGCTCGCTCCATGCGACCACTATAAAAACCACTCTCTCAGACGACTCGGGCAACTTGAATTATCTTAATACGCCTCTACTCTACTCCTATTTCTCGGCTCTAACTTGATCGTCAGAGGGTCCTATGGTGGTCACCCATCCCGGGACTTCTTTGCAGGTAGCTCGGCGTCCAATACCAACCTATTGAGATCCGCACCCAACAACTCCAAAACCAAATCTCAGCCGTCCAAGATCACCATCGCAAGATCGATGGAGGACAACATCGGAAGGAGATCCGAAGCTCCATCAGATTCGATCATGTAAATGGTAATATATACATCATTGATATTCAATACAATTACCAAGTTGAAACCCCTAAAAACTAACTTCTTCAAGTTTTTATTACTTTGGCATGATAAGCTTGCTTTTTTTTTCCTGGACACCGGGCGATGATTCACAGTTTTTTTTTTGACTGCCTTGTAGTTTCAACTATGCATAAAATTGAAAATAAATCTTTGGTTTACTTTTCTTCTTTAATTTTGTTTGTTTACTTAGTAAGAATATGAAACAACAACTTGTGTCGAACATACTGAACCTTTTTACTTAACTCATGAAGTTTTTCTTGATTTTTTGTGTTGGTGTTGCACTCATTTTCAATGAAAATGTTCAAGAGATTTAAGGCACTTGATTTTAGTTTGCCAATCTAAGCCCTACATAGAAACTCAAAAGTTCGATAAACATTATTTGTACTGCTGTCTTTGCAAATCTAATTTTTTAAATGCACGCATGCTAGGATTTGAATCTAGATGATCTCTTTAATACCATCTTATAATCTTTGCTGGTACACTAGAACTCTGAAGTTATGGTGCTGGGTTTGAGATGTACTTTTATATCAATTCTTACTTCTTTAAGCAACAACTCAAATTTTTTTCCTCTGATGGTGGTCCTTTTCGGGTCTCCGTCAGATGTTGTCTTCCGTCGATCTCCCGGTGGATTTTGGAGGTGATCTCCTGTTGCGTGTGGGTCTCAATGGGTTTTAAGGAGATTGGTGATTTGAGGAGTTTTAGCACCGAGTACCTGCAAGGAAGTCCCGGCATGGTTTGGTACCACCGAGGACCCTCCAACGATCAAGTTAGCACGAGATCCGAGCAGAGTAACGGCTAAGTGGAATAAAAAATGGCTTACTTGACCCTTCTGTGATGGGGGTTTATATAGCGGCGGCAGCGCGCAGCAGCAGGCGCGAGAATCTTGCCGGCATTTACGCTCCCGACGTCACGCCCGCGTAAAGAGATCGCCCTGTACTTGGAAGCTTTTTGGGGTGGAATGTGCCTGCCCTTCTCTCCCGAGGTCGTCGAAACGCTGAACTTCTTCGGGTTAGCCCCTGGCCAGTTAGTGTCGAACTCTTGGAGGATTCTCCTTGGATTCTCGATCCGCCTGAAGTTACAGGTGGTTCCCTTCAGCCTCTCCCTCCTTGATTCTTCTCTCGTTTTCAAGAATCATCCTGGGGGTCGAGCGGGCAATCCGAGGTGGGTCTACCTCTTTTTTAGAAAGCGACAGGGGGCGCCGCCGGGACAGGGGTTGTGGCCCTGCCTTCTTCCATTCATGACTGGAAGAAGAAGTTCTTCTTCGTTTCCCTTCCCGAGGGAGAGGACTGGCCCGTGCCTACCAAGTGGTCGAGGGAAAAATGATTGCCGGGGAGCCAGTCCAATGACCCCGCCGCGGTGAGAGTGGTGTCGTGCGAGCCCATTCTGTTGGATATAGTACCCTCAAAGTCAATTATTGGATCGCAGGTACGTGATTGCAATGATTGAGGAGGACCTATACCGGTAGGACAGTCTTACTCGAGATGATAGTATGCTATCTGGTTTGCCTTTATCAGTGGTGTATAGGTTCAGGTGACTGATCACGATTACACTTTGATAGAGCCCTTAGGATCTTGCTTGACTACCAACAGTATCAGGGCGATAATATAAGTGAGAGTTGGGTGGTCTATAAGAATATCCTTAATAGTGGTCCCTAGTCGTGGGAGTTTCGAGACAGGGCATCGATACTCCGGAGTAGACTAGTGTATACAGTCGAGACCCCGACGAGGGGCGGTGGCCGGTCTTACAAGCCACTGGTGTCAGTTGGATCACCTAAGATGTATACAGGTGCTCATTGGGTTATGAGTACACCGGACAGGACTCGCCGGGAACCTGCTAGTTGGTATTATACATATCGTCAGATAGCAGTTCCCTGGTGACATGTGTACAGGTTAGTTCATCGACCTGAGGTCGTCATTTGTCTCGTGTGAGTTCCCACTGTGCTTTGATTTCTACCCTACCACGGCTTAAAGGAGTCATGCAAACAGGTAGTTTTTGGGTACAGTCCCGATCCACATGGAGGCACGTGAGCGGATTGGCAGGGGATTCGTCTCTCCCGGTATTGGGGGTGGAGGTCGCGCTGTGTCTAGGAAAGCCATTACACCAAGTCCTTGGCCAAGGCAGGTGAGATTTACTGGTAGGTACTCCAGTAGTATCTCAGGGTATTCAGGGCTTGTCTCCGACACGACTTATACAGCTATTGGGGGTCTGACGTTACTAGCCCCCTAGGCCGAATTTGCGATACTCATAGACGAACGGACCGGACTGTATATACATTGTCACTGTTAGGCTCAGTAGGGTTTCTGGATGAGTTCGCTCATCAACCTCCCTTGAGGTCAGTCCATGGGCAGCCGTTACGCACAGCTAGTGCCGCTGACGACTTGTAGTTAAACCCACTGCCAGGGTACTGACGAGTCATTAGAGTCCCCCACATATAGTTTCCCAAGTTCAGGCGAAACGTTGTAGAGGCTGTATGGTTTTATGGCAGGGTTCGGAAAATGCACATGCGTTTACGCACGTGTCATATTTCGGGCAGATAATACTGGTGGGCTTTGGTTTAAGCCGGATCCATGTATTATATAGAGTAGATATAATATCTTTGTCTCAGTTGCATTTGTATTCGGTCGTAATACAAATGCGGGTATATTTATACAGTTACGGGGTTATCCTGAAATTCATTTCAGGATCACTTTTGGAAGTTGCCAGTTTCCAGTTTTCTATCAGCCGTATTTAACATTTGGTTAAATACGGATTTATCTTTTCTTGAGATGAGTGTGGAAGCTTCTAGAAGGTTCTAGAAGTGGTGAGGTGTTTAGTGAGTCATGGTTGCATTTAATGATTCCATTAATGCAAGATGACTTGGCTAATGATTCATCATTTTCATTAATTGTGTTCACACTTTGTGTTCACACTAGATATTTTTTCTTATTGTCACCTCCCCCTCTCCTACACTCACCCCCCACCACTATATATATGGTCGGCCCTCCTCCTCTCTCATTCACTCACTTGGTAGAAAAAGAAATGGTTGTTGGTTCAAAGATTATGATAGTTTTCGGTGTATGGAATTTCATAGCTCATTTCATTCCATCACCCGATTCCAATGGCAACTTCATTAACCGTTCGTCCATGGCTTTGGACGAAGCGAGACAAAGTCTTCTACTCATTCTCTACATCAATCTTGGTCATCTCTTCTAGCAAACTTGATGACCGAGTTGCCTCGAGTCAGAGGCGGGAGCCCGTTTAAAGATCCGATGACGTGGTGCCACCTGGACCAGGAGATCGGAGATCGACGAGATCGGAGCAGCCGCAACGGAGCGTGGGATGATGGTTAAAGAATGAAGGACTCGGATCGTTCGGTATAACCTTTCTTCCCTCTTTGTAGATTGTTAGTTTAGCGTTAATGGCAGATCCGGGTTATAGTATGCGATAGCGCCAGTTATAAAAGTTTTTGTTCCGCATTTGGCGTCAGATTGACGGTCGGGGCGCTACCGTAGACTTACATGGTATCAGAGCCACGCCATTAAGCTTTACTAACTTATGCTAACGCGTTTAAAAGATCGATCGAACGGATTTTCGAAAATCGCAATTTTCAAGTCTAAAGTTTCTGTTGAATTTAAATCTGGTCTAAATATTATTTTGAGCATCTCAGAAAATCAAGCAGGCTTTTTAAAGAACACTGGAGAAAAACGACAAAATGAGTCGACTATACGGCCGTGGAAACGCGGTCAAAGCCTAGCTTTGACCGCGGAACCGCGGCGCCCTTGGTGAATCATTGGGTTGTTTTTCTTCTAGGGCTTCTACTTGGTAAATTGTGGTTTCTGGAACTGTTCATTTGGGCCCAGGGTTTTTTACTGTACAACAGATTTGCGTGGGGCCCACTTCGGGAAATTTAGTCGATCGAAATTTAAACGTGTTAGTTTACAGTGCTTACATTATATCTCCAACCGTGAATGTCATTTGATCGGTAAACCGCGTCTGATTGCTATAGTTCTTTTAGACGGGTTTGCGAACGTGACATTCGTGTTGATGTTCTGTGTTGTGCTGTGATGTTGCGGATTTGTCGTGGTGGATAGCAGTGTGCAATGGTAGTGCAGTTTGAGTTTATTTGTACATTTGATATTGCGGGGCGAGCGTCCAACATGTGGACTGCCGTCACTGCCTGTTGTATAATATTCTTTTGGGGCACGACCGGGTCGAGGTCGATGTACCCGTTGTACATATTTTTCATTTCTATACTAGGTTTTGCCCCGTGACGGAGTGCACGGATAGCCGAGTTCTGGGGGGCAACGGGTCCGCATCTCATGGCTTTGAGAGGCAGAGGGGCCTCACTCTAGAATTGGCAGACTATTCGCCGCACTCGTAGGGGGTACAGGTTGACCCAAGGAGGGGTGCTCAAGCTACCGGATTCCGTGAAGTGCTGGGTGGTCCATTCACTATGTTGTAGGGGGCTGCCTCGCTTCAGGTTTTGGCGGGTAACTTGCCGCATCCGTAGGGGTCTAGGTTTCATTGCACAGGCTATCCACACGACAGGGGAACGTCGGGTTTCAGCAGCGGCTCTGTGAAACCCGGGGATCCTAGATTATCTGTATTGTTCTGTGATGCTTATTACTTTTCTGTAATGTTGCATATTATCACGCGTGGAGCGATTATTGTATATTGGTTTATATACTATTAGATGTATATGTTTTACACCCGCACTAGTTCAGTCACCGCTCTGTCGTTAGTTAAGTAACCTAACGGGTGATGACGGGACCCAGTGACGAATGCGGATGGCATATACGTACATTTTATTTTCGTTCTTTTCTGGTGTGATTATTGATGGGACTGCGTTGATTCTGATCAATGCAAAGTAAAACAAACCTGTTTGGATGTTGTTGGAACAATTTAAAAAGTGTTATTACAATGATGTTTCCTTTTGTTGTGCACAGTGGTATTCGGTTGAATATCCTGCACCTCATTCGACAGGGCAAGGGCCGATATCCCTTCACCGGGACTAACCCCTTGGGCAGAATTTTGCGTCAGGGTAATAACTTCACTATAGTCGATTACATGTTGCTTTGCATCGCGGTATTCAGTGGAATATCCTGCACCTCATTCCACGAGGAAAGAGCCGAGATCCCTTCACCGGGAGTGACCTCTTTAGCAAAGGTTTTCGCCACTATATTTTATAAAAAGCTATCAGGTTCCTTCAACGAGATCAAGTTCATTACGTTAAAGGTTTTTCGCCAAAAACCAGCCGTAGCCCTCCGTCGTTTCTTATGGATGGTCTGTAATATTCAAGCTATGTTTGTTGGCGTTCGTCAAGGCATAGTGTTTGGTAGTTGCTGGGGTATTCATTTGTTGCATAGATAGATGAGTTGGTTTGGGACAGTCGTATTACCTTGTTGGCTTTCGTCAAGGGTATGTACGGGTGGGTTCGAATTAACAAGATAATGACGGGCAGAACTTGACATGTGACTTATGATTTGTTGGCTTTCGTCAAGGTCATAAGAACATGGGGTAAAAATCATATCGGGAGTTTCTAAAGAAACTGAAACTTGCCAGGCATGCGCATACCTTCTGGAGTGTGATAACGCGAGTGGATACCGTCACGTTATCATGCGATGAGAGTTGGATCCCGATTCCCACTGATGAGTTGGTTTACTTTTCGGGTGATCCCGATTGATTCTTCTTTCAGGTTTGGAGGAGAATTTGACAGTACAGTGGGAGGTTTCCGGATTAGATAAAGTGATAACCATTCTGATCTAGGTTAGAGTGCACGCAGAGTGTTTCTTTTCTCTCTCTCTTTGGCAGCGACCTTTGACCGACCCTAGACTATGACTCAGGGACCAAGTTGACCGAACCTTCTTAAAATACTGGCTTTTGGATTGTCTAAGTTGCATAAGTCATTGCCACTTCTTCTTATACCCTTTGCATTTCTCAGAACACCCGTATTACTACGGACATCCACTTCCATTGGATAGATCCATCGTATGGTTATATACGAACTCGAAGGGACTCCTTCGAGGATGGATCAAGGTTCAGGAGAAATAGAATTGGTTTATTCAGTTGTCTTTTATTATCACCTTCTCTCAGGTTGTGAGGTCAGCTGAAGCATTGCTTCTTTTATTTTAATTTTAATTTTCAAAACAGAGCTTTGCTCTGATTGGGGGAAACAGAAGCGTTGCTTCGTTTCCCGTCTTGGAATTTGAACAGAGCTTTGCTCTGATTGGGGTAAACAAATGCCCCCCCACCGTTGTGCTTACGTGGCCCCCGAACGTGAGCGCAACGGTGGCAGAATTCCAACCGTCTCGGCAACTTTTGGAAGCTGAAAGGGCATTTGATGCCTATAAATAGGACCTTTGGTCCCTTAGATGATTTTCATCTTCAAAATTTTACTTTCAGGACTCAGAGCCCTGTTCTTTATTTTCAAAAACTTCAAGAGTTAAACTCTTAAAACTTTTAGGTGAAAATTTGAATTTGAATTAAATTAAATTAAATTAATTTTCATTGACAGAGCCTTGCTCTCAATAGATCCGTGATCTAAAGGAAACTCATTTAGGGTTTCACTTAGCAGAGCTTTGCTCTATAGGTCTAAAGGGATCTAAAGAGAACTAAAGGGGGCCCTATTAAGGTTCCATTAATAGAGCTCTGCTCTCTGAAAGATTTTCCTTGGATTTTCTTAATTCATTAATGGAGCTTTGCTCCTTCCAAATCATATAGAAGAACTCTTAAGAGTTTTTCATTGCCCTTGGAAATTAAAGATGGAATTTTATTTTTCATAAATTATGTCATCTTTTTAGAGCAAAGCTCTCAATGTTTTTAAGGGATTTTCTTCAAATTCTCCTCATAACTGATTTTGGCAGGTGTCACTCCTATCTGTAGAGCATTGCTTTCAAGGATTTTAACTCCCTGTCTTTTTCTCATTGCTAATCCTCGAATGATATTTCCTTTCAGGCATTATGGTTGTTCATCTATACAGTCTGCACGAATTCATCACCTACGAGGATATCCGTATACAGGGCCGTCAACAGGACCAGGAGTTTACCGATGCCCAGTGTGCGGAGGTTATGGGTCGTCTGAACGCACGCGTTGGTTGGCTGCTCCCCCGCCGTTCTGCTCTCTTGAAAGTCGTGCTGGGAGCAATTTGGAGAGCACTCTCGGGGCTCCACGAGGCCATGCCGCTCAATGCTCTAGATGACGCCGAAGACAAGGTGCATTCAGTGCACCTGTCGGGGCTGATCTCGAAGAAACGACGGGATAGCCTCGTCGACATTCTTCATCAAGTTTTTCAGCAGACGACGATAATCGCTGCTTATCAAAGGATAGGGGGCCTTGCCGAAGATCTTGACACACGTGAGCGCGAGAGGCTGCGCACGAGAATAATCAAAAAGGCTAGAAGAACTCTAGATGGCCTTACTTTTGAATTCCTCAATCCGTGCCCTGGATCTGAGATTATACCATTGTAATAATTTGAGCAATGTTTTGTTTATTTCTCTATGATTGTGAGTAAGAACCCTTTGCAATGGGAAATTTCTCCTTTCAGTTTGTCTTATTTCTCGTTCTGATTCTTTTGTACATGCATGAATGAGTGTGTTTCGAGTGTTTGATCAAACGCCAATCAGATGTTCTTTATGTCGCTTTCTTCTTTCTTTTATTATCCGTATGTTACCTTAGTGAACATGGTTGAAAGATAACAGAGTAAGCACCTTGGTTTCTTTAAGAGATAGCGATGGCTTAGGCCGCAGGTTCAGATCTGTCGCCTAAGACTTTTCAACTCTATGAGCCGTGAGGATCTCATAGAGACTTTTCTCCCTATGGATCGAGAGGATCTCGTAGGTGGATTTTCTCCTTAGGAATCGTGAGGATTCCTCAGTGTGTTTTCTCTTATAAGTCGTAAGGATCCTATAAGAGAATTTTTCCCTCTTACGAGTCGAGAGGACCCGTAAGCGGTTGTTTCCCTCCTTGTCGAGATTCGACTTTGGAGAGTGAGACCTGTGGATAGTATGCAAGAAACCATTTTGGGCCAACTTGCAGGGTCCCAGTGCTTAGGAAACAGGTTTCTTTTATGCCCACTACCTAAGGCTTTATCTCACGAGTCGAGCCGCATCGAGAATTTCTCGCAAAGACATCAATTTCTTCACAAGTCGAGACGAATCGAGCATTTCTCGCAAGAACATCCTAACGTCACAGTTAACCTCTGCTCTTTATGACAGAAGTCCGTTAGGATCTGTGGTATTTAGGGTTTTGGCCGTCGTACCGTCGCATAAGCTGATATATTCCTCGATAGGCAATCGTGCTGTTCGAGTAGCCCTGCCACTGCCGTGTCTCTGATCCCTTCGGGGGCTGGACAAGACGTCTTCAAGCAATCTTCCTAGGCAGTTTGACCGTCGGAAGAGCAAGCGTTAGGAATTTGCCATGTCGCTTTTTACTTGAGGTTAGGCTCACTTTGGAGAGCCCCGATGAGTCATAACCACTCCGCGCTGGTGTTGGATGATCTCCGATAGTCTTTCAGGTTTTATGTGACTTGCCGTTAAGACCTTGAAGCTAGGAATTTGGCCTTTGCTTCGTTTGCTTTGTCACGTCCGAGTCCTGTTGGAGGAAGAACGCTGTTGTAACATCTCGTCTGTTGTATTGAGACGGGCGTCGAAGTGGTGACCACTCTGCGCTGGTGCGAGATGATCTCCAATTGTCTTTCAGGCTTTATATGACTTGCCGTTAAGACTCTGAAGCTAGGAATTTTGCCTTTGCTTCGTTTTCTTTGTCACGTCCGAGTCCTGTTGGAGGAAGGACACTGTTGTTGACATTGCGTCTACTGTATCGAGACGAATGCCGAGGTGGAGCTGGGATTTTGCCGTTGGTGATCTCTAAGTTATCGATATTGACGTCGAGACCTTGAAGCTAGGGATCTTCCTTTGCTTCGTTTGTTGACCTTGTGTCTGCAGTATTGCAACAAATGTCGAGATTGTCTCTAGGTTGTCTATGAACCGTCGAGATTTGGCTTCGCTTTCTGACGGAGCCTGTTGGGAAGGTATGTTCTTTCTTTGTTTGTGCCCCTGGATTGTATGCAGGGATCGATGCGATCTCACCTGTACGGCAGAAGTTTCATTCATTTTTTTTTATTATTCTCTTTCCGCGATGCTCTATCATTTCAGCTTTATATCGCGAAAGTCGCGATTGCCCAATCATTTCGGCTATTTTTCGCGGTGCCCAATCATTTCGGCTATTTATTTTATTTTTCACTCGCTGTTCTTTTATTGCGAGTTGCCCAATCATTTCAGCTCTTTATTTTATTTTTACTCGCTGCTTTTTATTGCGAGTCGCCCAATCATTTCGGCTGTTTTTGTATGCATACATTTTTACTTGCTGATTTCGTTGCAAGTTGCCCCATCATTTTGGCTATTTCGTATGCATGTGTGGTTCGTTGGCTTTTCGCTGCAAGCTAGGAATTAGACACTGATTTAGGCATCAGTATCGCTACAACTGGGATATTGCCAAGAGCGAATCATCATTTGCCATGAAAGGACTTGGAATTTGATACCGGCTTAGGCATCAGCATCGCTACAACTAGGATATTGCCAGGAGCGAATCATCATTTGCCTCTATCGATATCGAACAAAGGTGGCTTAGAAAACAGGGTTAGGATCCTGTCGACTAAGGCTTTTGACTTCATGAGCCGTAAGGGTCTCACAAAGGTATTTCTCCCTGCGAGTCGTGAGGATCTCATAGGTGTTTTTTCTCCTTAGGAATCGTGGGGATTCCTAAGTGTGTGTTCTCTTATAAGTCGTAAGGATCTTACAAGAGGGTTTTCTCCTTGCAAGTCGAGAGGACTTACAAGGGTTGTTCACCGTATGGACATATCTCCAGTCACGAGTGGGACTTAGTTAGGGAAATGTTTATTCGCGCCCGTGGATTGTATACAAGAGCCAGTACTGGACCACTTGTAGGGCAATATTGGAAGTTGTGGGGGTTGCTTAAGCACAGGTTTAGGTCTCTGTAACTTAAGACTTTCAAATCTTATGAGCCGTGAGGGTCCCATAAGAGAGTTCTCCTTACGAGTCGTGAGGATCTCGTAAGTGTATTTTCTCCTTAGGAATCGTGGGGATCCCTAAGTGTGTTGCTCCCTTGTGAGTCGTAAGGATCTCACGCGGGTGGTTTCTCCTTACAAGGTCGAGAGGACCCTATAAGTGTCTTTTAACGAGGTTGCGCCCTTTCGGGTTTTCACAAACACTCGCCGGTAGTCCTGCTATTTTTACTCACGGAGCCCTTTCGGGTTTTCATCCGTGCCCTTTTTGCTTATGGACATACCTTTTTTTTATTCTTTTTATTTTTATATATATTTTTTTTTACGAGGTCGCGCCCTTTCGGGTTTTCACGAACACTCGCCGGTAGCTCTACTGTTTTTACTCACGGAGCCCTTTCGGGTTTTCATCCGTGCCCTTTTTGCTTATGGACATACCGTTTTTATATTTTTTTTTTATTTATATATATATATATATATTTTTATTTTCCTTTTATTGATCTCGTCAGCCTGAAAATGCTGTGGTAATAGTTTAAAGACGTTTCGGTCCGTCATTAGTTTAAGGACGTTTCGGTCCGTCGTTAGTTTAAAGACGTTTCGGTCTACTGTTAGTTTAAGGACGTTGCGGTCCGTTGTCGCCATATTTGAGGCGAATCTTTAGTTTACTGACTTTTCGGTCTATGGGGCTTTCTCTATGACTGAGCATGATGCCCCCGGCGTATCCATCTTTCTCAGAGCGTGCGGTTGTGGCGGGCTCACCTTCCAGTTTTCGGAGGTGACGAACTTGCCCCGTTGGTATTGGTCTTCAACCCAGTTCTTGAAGACGTAACAGTTTTCGATCGGATGGCCCAATACTTGGTGGTAAGGGCAATAATTAGAACTGTTGACATCATCCAGTTGTAGTTGGTGTTTCGGCTCCGGTAGAGTGATAAACCTGTTATGCACTGCCACTTCGAACAGCCTCCTTGTTTCATCCTGATGAAATGAGTAAGGACGTCTTAGCCTCTCCTCGAGGGATATGCGTGGACGTATATTGTTTTGACAAACAACCGGTCTAAGGCCACTCGACTATTGTTGAGTGTTGGCGACGAAGGTCATTTTCCTCTTTCCTTTACCCTTTTTGCTCGATCCTTTGTTTGCGTGGCCGAGATTTCTTCCGAGTAGCGGGCGATTGCACGGCTGAATGTTCTCGCAACTCCTTAATTCTTTCATTTTTGAAATGGATTCCTTGAGGAGAGGGTTGAGGGCAACTTCTTCGTCAGAGTCACTCCCAAAGGAGATAATTTGTGATCCCTTGGAGTCGGCTATATGACAGTCATCGGCGGCTCTTTTGCGCTCATCTATCGCATTTTTCCGATGCCTACGAGCTTCACACTTTGTCCTGTTGAAGTGTTGCTTTTGAGCGACATATCCTTGCCACCAACACTTAAAGGAGTCGCAATCTTCGGTAGGATGTATGATCTTCTGATGATATAAGCAGAAATTAGGATGCATCTCTACTCCACTGGGAGTATTCTCTTCAGAGGGCGGTAGCTTCATTCCCACTGATAGGGCTTTGGCGAACCTTTTCCTCGTCTTGAATTTGTTTTTATCCGCAGCGGATGACTTTTGATTTGACGGGAGTGCCTCGACTCTTTGGTCTAGCAGTCGGTGTTTGGCTCCTTCCGGTATGGCCATCTCACGCTCTTGATTGGCTTTAACTTTCAGACGAATCTCATTCAGGAAGGCATCGATCAACTCGTCTGATGGCCGCAGAATTTCTGGTTCAGGGTCCGCTCTCGGTTCCTCGGCACAAGGAGCCTCTTTATCATCCGCCAATGAGTGAGAGATCACATGACAAGTTGCCCCCGGTGTGTCCGCCTTCTTTAGAGTGTGCGGCTATGGTGGGTTTACCTTCCACTTTTCAGACAGCGCAAACTTGCCTTGTAGGTACTGATCCTCGATCCATCCCTTGAAGACGAAACAATCCTCGATCGGGTGACTTACCGTTTGGTGATAAGGGCAGTAATCGGGATTATTGAGATCGCCTGGCTACAACGGACGTTTTGGATTCGGCAGATTGATGAATCTGTTGCGTACTGCCAGTTCAAACAGTCTTCTCGTTTTATTCTGAAGAAACGAGTAAGGACGTCCTAGTCTCTCCTTGAGGGACGGGCGTGGATGCGCGTTATTTTGGCGAACGACCGGCTTTGAGTTGCTCGGCTGTTGTTGAGCATTGGCAACGACAGTTGCTTTCCCTTTTCCTTTCTCATTTCGAGAGTCTGGTTTTGGAGGAGACGGTCTGTGGCCCATCTGGTCCATTTGGGTTAATTTATCGATCAATGCTTGGAAGGTGGTCGGACTGAAGAACATCATGAATTGCGAGATGGTCGCTTGCGGATCGAGAGTGCCCAAGAACATGCCTACCGCAGGTGCCTCCTCTATGCGTTGTTCGCATTTCGACCATAGGTTCCGCCATCGTGTTGCGTATTGGACCCCCGTCTTGCCTGGCCTTATCCTGGCATTTATCAGTGCTGTTATCGGGGTACGTTCACTAGCACTCGCGAATCTTTGTGTAAACAGTATCTCCATCTCCGCAAATGTTTTGACAGAGTCGTTAGGTAGCTCCGAATACCATTCAAAGGCTGTTTCTGCTAAGCTGCCGATGAATTGTCGAAGCAACAATTTGTCATCGCCTCCAGTATTGCCGCATAAGGCCCTGAATTGAGCGACATGCTGATGTGGATTCCCTGTCCCTTTATATACGTGGAACTTAGGGATCGTATATCCCGGCGGGTAACTGATTTGGTCATACCAGCCCGGATAGGGTCGTCCAGTTCTAACAATTTGCCCAGCCGCTTCACTCGCCTGATGAGCTCGTATTTGCTGAGCTATATAGTCATCCAGTGCGGCCTTGGAAATGGTTTCTTCCTTTGCTGCTGAAAGCGCCGGAGGAGGATTAGATGTCTCCCCTCTGTCGTCTCCAATAATGATCGGAGGGTCTTCAGCTGGAGGGTCCGGGTGTAACATCATCCCTACTATATCTTGGAAGAGGAGCGCCATTTGTTTTATGTTGGCAGCTTGTTCTGCTGCCTCTTTGTCCTTCTTTTCGAGGATTCTGCGTAGATAGTCAGCGTCAATTTCTTGTTCATGACGCTGCTCTGATGATACTTCCGAACTTTCTTTCGGTTCGGTAAGTGTTGTTAGTTATATGTATGCCCTAGAGGCCATTACTGTACATAGGATGTATATTGTAGTGGATGCTGGGACATATATAGGGAGGACTTTCTTGCTCGACATGATAGTATGCTATCTGGTTGCTCTTTATCTTAACGTGTACACTGATTGTCTCTCTGTTACATGTTGGTAAAGCCCTTAGGATGAGTACTTGACTACCTGGACTATGATGCGGATCATACTAGTGGGGACATGGTAGTCCATAAGTACATCCTTCAAGGTCCCTGGTCTTGGGTGTATCGAGACGGGGCATCGATATACCAGAGTAGACTAGCGTATACCTTCTCGACCCATACAGATGGGCGATGGATGATCCCATATCCATTGGTGTTTGACATCAGAGATGATATACGGGTGCTCAGTGGAGACTGGGTACACTGGACGGACTCGCCGAGAACTCCCAGATGGTATTATACCTTACGTCAGATGGCAGTTCTCTGGTGACACTGGTACAGGTTAGTCTGTTGACCCGAGATCGTCATAAAGTCTTGTGTGATTCCCACTGTGCTTTGATTTCCACCTTACCACGTCCAAGAGGACGTGCAAAATGGTGGTTTTTGGGTACAGTACCGAATCACATGGAGGCAATGAGCGATAAGAGGGGATTCGTCTCTCCCGGTATAGGGAGTTGATGTTGCGCTGTGTTCGATTGGCTATAACCGGAAATCCCTGGCCAGGGTTGCTGAGATTTACTGGTAAGTGTTAACAGTAGTTTCTCGAACTGTTATAGACCTCATATCGACACGACTTATCGAGCTACTGGGGTCTGACGTTTACCACCCCTAGGCGAGATATGCGACATATCAGACGACGAGACCGGACTGTACGGTAAGTGTTACTGGTTGGATTCACAGGAGTGTGAGCGGGCTTGCTCGTTGATCTTCTGATCGCTCAATACCCGGGTGGCCGTTACGTTTGGCAGACCGCTTGCGGCTTGTGGGTGTTTGATATGATCATCACCTACTGCCGGCGTATTGACGAGTCTTTAGAGTCCTACACAGAGGTTTCCTGGCTCAAGCGAAATGAAATAGGAGCGCATATGAGATATGTGCGCGACCGAGAATAATACCAGTATGTGATACTGAATTCTATTCTCGTGATTTGTATCATCGGACGGTTATATAAGATATAGCCGGGTTACCGAATCAAGTGTTGATTCGATATATTGATACACTTGATATTAATCGATTATATGCAGTATGACCGGATCATTAAATCAAGTGTTGATTTAATGATTTAATGTATAATTATATATTTGATATATTACTTTATATTAACTAGTATTTGTTCGCTTAAGATTGATTTTCTCACTTGAAGTGCACAAGTTGTATATGTGATATATTTTTGTGCACTAGTTTGTATCATGTTTGATGATACATGCAAACTTGGGTGTGTGTTTGGATAACACTATGTTTAGGTTAATGGTTAGGGTTTTATTCATTTTAGTTATTTATTTTTAGTAAAATAAAATGGTGGCTCTCTTTGTCTTCATTTGAAGCTTCATGATGCTTCATGCATCTTTGAAAAGTCTAACCATTTTGTTTTGCTCTTTAACCTAACCATTACCTAAACCCTAGTTTAGTCTCTACAAGGGTTAACTTCATCCATGGTTGCATTATGATAAGTCTTCACTTGAATTTTCTTTTTTGAAGATAATTCATTTTTCATTTCCTTCTTCTTCTTCTTCTTCTTCTTCATGAAGAGAAAAAAGCTTGCTAGAAAATTTCAAGTGTTGAAATCAAGTGAGAAATCCAAATCCAAAGTGAACCCACTTCCTATTTCTTCATCCTCTACCACTTGCCATGTTGTATAGGGTGTTTTCTTCACAAGGTTTATGACCAAGTGAAGATGGAGCTTGAGTTTGAGTCGCCTCGACGTAGATCATCTTCGGCATCGAAGTCAACGACCTAGCCCGATCATTTTTCCGACGAAACCATCGCTAGAGTCCGGGATCCCGATGATCGCAGTGGAGGGACGTCATCACGGAGCTAAAGAAGTGGAGGACCGGATCTACAAAGGTTGTAATCCCTTTCACTAGTAGCAAAGTAGTTTGCTTGCTTGTATTTTTCGCCTATCCTCTAGTTAACGATCTTCATTAGGGTTTCTCGGCACATAAATTTTTGATTTTGGCATGGTTGATGCCTTGTGTAACCTCTTGAGTGTGCCTAGGAACCCTACAAGTGCAGCCATCACAGTCATCATTTCCTGAAGCTTCTGTTGCTGCTCCTGGGCTTTTGTCAAGGATCGGGTGAGCGGTCGGTGACCCGTCGAAGCGCGGCTTTCCTCCTTACCGGAAGCCACATAAACAGTGTGCAGTACCATGCCCCCAGATTTAGGGCGTTTGCGCTCAACGCTTTTACGGTTCGCCATGTTCACAGGGGCTCTTTGCGGCCTCCCTTTCTTTTGAGCGATTGGAGTTGAGGGGGCCGTTGTAGTGTGCACCCAAGTAGCTGTTGCTTTTTGTGGCTTGATGGAGTAATCCTTCTTCTGCCGAACCTTCATCTTTTTCTGTCGTCGGAGGTAGTCTTGATCGATCACTGACTCTTGGACTTGACGCCAGACCTTGTAGATTTTAGAGGACAACCGTTGAGGGGGCTGCCCTAGCTTTTTCTCTAGAGCATTCTCCACAGGTGAAGGAGTTCGTTTCAACACCGCAGTAGGAGAGTTCCTGCGCACCGTGTTCAGCAATTCAAAGTTGTTCCCAGTTGGAACAGCAGCATCGATCCCCACCATTGGAGCTGGCGGAGTTATCCCAGAGGGGGAGTTGCCCCCAGCCTTCCTTACTCGGCGCCAGTGGCGATGTCGAACGTGTCGTGCGGATGGAGTTGTTCTAACCGTAGGGGTGACCTCCTCATGCCCCCTGTGTTGGTCAGAATCTGCTGGTATCAGCCTTTTAAAGACCGACGTCCGTTGAATGGGGACGGCCAACCTTTCAGAAGCAGACTTCCGAGCAGGGGAAGCAACCTCGGTGATCTCACCTAAAACTAGAGTAGGGATAGCTATCCGCTACGGGATAACTTCTTCTGGTATTGTGGGCATCCTCACGGGCTCATTGGAGTTTTGACCCAGTCTATTGAAAACCGATGCACTGGATTTGGGCGACCCGTTGAGAGGGGTCGCAGTAGTTGCAAGCCGATCAAAGACCGATTTTTTCGGAACTTCTTGCAACGGCAGAGGGGCATTGAAGCTCATTGGTGGGAGCATGGTTCCGAAGAATAGCCCAGTGGTGGCTTGAGTTACCTGCTCCACTGGTATCTTGAAAAGAGAGGCCGCTTGGGGCCCATAAGTCACTCCTCTAGCAGAGACAGAGTGAGAGTTGCAGTTGCAGGTAGTGCAGTTTGAAGCCGTTGATCTTCTGTTTTCTGCACGGAGCAAGACACCAAACCTTAGTACCTTGAATCCACAGGAAACCACAGCAAACCGCGATTTGTTCGCGAACACGACACACGAAGTATGGAGTGGAAAGAGGAAAAGGTCCCACCGGACGTGCCAGAATCTGTTCCCCTCCGAACGGCGGCCGAGACGTTAGGACGTCTTGCCTGAGATTCGGGGCAGATGCTATTTGGTTTTATCCGTTCACCTCTCCGAAGATGCCAAGTTGATTTATGGCACCGTGTATCGGAGGTTTGGACGGATGCGGCCGATGTAGCAGACTTCGTCAGATTCCCCCTCGCTAGAGGGGTTTTTGATTGTGGGGACGCTCTTCCCTGCAGGCGCAAGCCCATGCAGTTAATTACGCTACCGCATCGCGGTAACCACTTTCTCCTTCTCCAGAATTTCACTTCGTGTCGTGTGTGTTTGTTTTATTTGTGGTTGCCCGTGGATTGTATACGGGAACTATTTATTTCGTCGCACGTAGGACGTGGATTAGTCCAAATCCGTATTTTCTTAGATTTGGGTTTTGGGTTTTGGTTTAAGGATACATTAGCCACATTTGAGGCTAAGCTCAACTTAAACGTTTGTTAAGGATACGTTAGTCTAATTTCCAGACTAAGATCTACTTAACGGGATCGTCTAGATCCGACAAAAGAGCATTTGGGGGCTCTATTGTTCCAGTTTAGGGACATAGTGGTCCATTGTATGCATGGCCATCGGGACCCATCACCTCTCTGACGTCGTTGAAGGATTACAATGATAGGTGTCAGAGGAGTTCGAAGATGTACCCTTGAACCAAAGTTGATTGGGGGGTCTTATAGTCCAATTTGGGACTAAAGTCTATTTGAATGTTTAAGGATACGTTAGCTATATTTGAGGCTAAGATCAACTTAACCGGGATCGTTTAGATCCAACAAAAGGGCATTTGGGGGCTCTATTGTTCCAGTTTAGGAACATGGTGGTCCATGTTCCAGTTTAGGGACGTGGTGGTCCATTGCCAGTTTAGGGACATGGTGGTCCATATTCCAGTTTAGGGACATGGTGGTCCATTGTAGGTATGGCCGTCGGGACCCGTCACCTCTCTGACGTCGTTGAATGATTACAACGATAGGTGTCAGAGGAGTTCAGAGATGTACCCTTGGACCAAAGTTGATTGATTTAAAAGAGCAGCCGTGCTCAGTCGATTTAATTTGAGGACTTACAGCTATGATTGGGCTAAGTCCAGTTGAAGATGTTCAACTTTTTTATTTGTAGTTGGCCTATTAGACCATGGCTTAGGCTTTGCCCTTTGTTTGATAATACAGTGCATTTTTTGTCTGGACTATTAGGCCCCCTTTCAATTGGGCTCTGCCCTTTTTAAATGATGCACATCATCTGTTTTGAGCTTGACAGGCCTTTGTTTGGGCTTTATTCCTTTTGATAGTGCATAGCACTTTGTTTGGTCTGATAGACCTTTCTGTATTGGGCTCTGCCCTTGATAATGCATTGCATTAATTAGTCTGACAGAGTGCCACATGGCTTGTCAGGCGCTTTGCGCTGATTGAGAAGCGCAAGGCGCAAGTCCATATGGAGGTGACACGTGTCACGCTCTGGTGAGCGCAAGCGCAGTGCGCTGCGCTGTTGCGCTTCTGACACGTGGCGCGCTCTGGTGGGTTGCACCAATTCATGAGAGCAGTGCTCTATTTTAACAGCGCATAGCGCAGATCATTCTAGAGCTGACACGTGGCGCTCCCTGGTGGCTTGCGCCAACCCAGGAGCGCAACAGTGCAGATTTACAAGTGCAGGGCACTGTTTTATTATTTTGATCAATTTTAGAACAAAGAAAACAAATTTTATTGTTTTCAAAGAACCAGTGGTTCATAAAAAAGTGCAAGGCACTATTATTATTTGTTTTTTTATTGAAGATCATTGATCTTGTTCTCAGATCAATGATCTGTTCATAAAAGAATTTTCTCTTTTTTCTAAAGGTTTTTTTACCTTTTTTGTTCTTAAGGAATTCTCTCCAATTCTTCAGAGTTCTTAATGATGATCCTCCTCTTTTTGAATTGAGGTCTAGGGGCCTTTATATAGTGCTCATAAATTTGTTAAAGAGATCTTTCTCTGAGTGATTTAGGGAATTTTCCCCACCGTTGGATCTTTGATCCAAGGGCTTCTGTTTTACAGAAGACAATCTTCTTGTTTTAACAAGAACAGAAAGATCTTACTGAATTTTAATTCTGTTTGGCGCAAACGCCCCAGCGCTCGACACGTGGCAGCGCAGTTGCGCTGCGCCCTGCGCTGCGCGACACGTGGCAGCGCAGGTGCGCTGCGCGACACGTGTCAAGCGCTGGGGCGTTTGCGCCAAACAGAATTAAAATTCAGTAAGATCTTTCTGTTCTTGTTAAAACAAGAAGATTGTATTCTGTAAAACAGAAGCCCTTGGATCAAAAATCCAACGGTGGGGAAAATTCCCCAAATCACTCAGAGAAAGATCTCTTTAACAAATTTATGGTCACTATATAAAGGCCCCTAGACCTCAATTCAAAAAGAGAAGGATCATCATTAAGAACTCTGAAGAATTGGAAAGAATTCCTCAAGAACAAAAAAGGTAAAAAAACCTTTAGAAAAAAGAGAAAATTCTTTTATGAACAGATCATTGATCTGAGAACAAGATCAATGATCTTCAATAAAAAACAAATAATAATAGTGCCTTGCACTTTTTTATGAACCACTGGTTCTTTGAAAACAATAAAATTTGTTTTCTTTGATCTAAAATTGATCAAAATAATAAAACAGTGCCCTGCACTTGTAAATCTGCACTGTTGCGCTCCTGGGTTGGCGCAAGCCACCAGGGAGCGCCACGTGTCAGCTCTTGAATGATCTGCGCTATGCGCTGTTAAAATAGAGCACTGCTCTCATGAATTGGCGCAACCCACCAGAGCGCGCCACGTGTCAGAAGCGCAACAGCGCAGCGCACTGGCGCAGCGCTCACCAGAGCGTGACACGTGTCACCTCCATATGGACTTGCGCCTTGCGCTCCTCAATCAGCGCAAAGCGCCTGACAAGCCATGTGGCACTCTGTCAGACTAATTAATGCAATGCATTATCAAGGGCAGAGCCCAATAAAGAAAGGTCTATCAGACCAAACAAAGTGTTATGCACTATCAAAAGGAATAAAGCCCAAACAAAGGCCTGTCAAGCTCAAAACAGATGATGTGCATCATTTAAAAAGGGCAGAGCCCAATTGAAAGGGGGCCTAATAGGCCAGACAAAAAATGCACTGTATTATCAAACAAAGGGCAAAGCCTAAGCCAAGGTCTAATAGGCCAACTACAAATAAAAATGTTGAACATCTTCAACTGGACTTAGCCCAATCATGGCCGTAAGTCCTCAAATTAAATCGACTGAGCACGGCTGCTCTTTTAAATCAATTAACTTTGGTCCAAGGGTACATCTCTGAACTCCTCTGATACCTATCGTTGTAATCCTTCAACAACATCAGAGAGGTGACGGGTCCCGACGGCCATACCTACAATGGACCACCATGTCCCTAAACTGGAATATGGACCACCATGTCCCTAAACTGGAATACGGACCACCATGTCCCTAAACTGGCAATGGACCACCACGTCCCTAAACTGGAACATGGACCACCATGTCCCTAAACTGGAACAATAGAGCCCCCAAACGCTCTTTTGTTGGATCTAAACGATCCCGTTTAAGTTGATCTTAACCTCAAATATGGCTAACGTATCCTTAAACATTCAAATAGACTTTATTCCCAAATTGGACTATAATACCCCCCAATCAACTTTGGTTCAAGGGTACATCTCCGAACTCCTCTGACACCTATCGTTGTAATCCTTCAACGACGTCAGAGAGGTGACGGGTCCCGATGGCCATGCATACAATGGACCACTATGTCCCTAAACTGGAACAATAGAGCCCCCAAATGCTCTTTTGTCGGATCTAGACGATCCCGTTAAGTAGATCTTAGTCTGGAAATTAGACTAACGTATCCTTAACAAACGTTTAAGTTGAGCTTAGCCTCAAATGTGGCTAATGTATCCTTAAACCAAAACCCAAATCTAAGAAAATACGGATTTGGACTAATCCACGTCCTACGGGCGACGAAATAAATAGTCTCTGTATACAATCCACGGGCAACCACAAATAAAACAAATACACACGACACGAAGTGAAATTCTGGAGAAGGAGAAAGTGGTTACCGCGATGCGGTAGCGTAATTAACTGCAGGGGCTTGCGCCTGCAGGGAAGAGCGTCCCCACAATCAAAAAACCCTCTAGCGAGGGGGAATCTGATGAAGTCTGCTACATCGGCCGCATCCGTCCAAACCTCCGATACACGGTGCCATAAATCAACTTGGCATCTTCGGAGAGGTGAACGGATAAAACCAAATAGTATCTGCCTCGAATCTCAGGCAAGACGTCCTAACGTCTCGGCCACCGTTCGGAGGGGAACAGCTACCAGCCGGAGATGATTGAGCAGGGTAGCTGCTCGGTTGCCTCTTGCGAGGGCTTTGATCCTTCAGGACGGGGACCGAGCATGGTTACTGCCCAGTGCCTCTTGGCGAGGACTTTGATCCCTGTCGGTTGTGGTAGGAAGCTACCAGCCGGGAATAGCCGAGCAAGGGCTCGACTGCCTCTGGGAGGACTTTAGTCCTTAGCACGGGAGGGGCTGTAAGAAACCTACCAAGGACCCTTAGCCGGGCAGGATTACTGCTCGGTGCCTCTTGGTGAGGGCTTTTGTCCTGACGGATAGCCGAGCGAGGGTCGGGCTCGACTTCCTCTGGGAGGGCTTTTGATCCCTGTCGGTCGTGGTAGAAAGCTACCAGCCGGGGATAGCTGAGCAGGGTAGCTGCTGAGCTGCCTCTAAGGAGAACTTGGATCCTTAGCATTGGAGGGGCCATATGAGACCTGCTAAGGATATCCGGGCAGTGAAGCTGCGCGGTTGCCTCATGGCGAGGGCTTTGATCCCTGGCGTTGCGAGTAGGGAAGCTACTGGCCAGGGATAGCCGAGCAGGGAAGCCGCTCGGCTGCCTCTACGGAGGACTTTGATCCTTAGCGTTGGAGGGGCCTTAGGAGGACTGCTAAGGATAACCGGGCAGTGAAGCTGCGCGGTTGCCTCTTAGCGAGGGCTTTGATCCATGGAATTGCGAGTAGGGAAGCTACCGGCCAGGGATAGCCGAGCAGGTAAGCTGCTCGGCTGCCTCTATGGAGGACTTTGATCCTTAGCGTTGGAGGGGCCTTAGGAGGCCTGCTAAGGACAACCGGGCAGTGAAGCTGCGCGGTTGCCTCTTGGCGAGGGCTTTGATCCCTGGCGTTGCGAATGGGGAAGCTACCGGCCAGGAATAACCGAGCTGCGTAGTTGTTCGGCTGATTCTTCATGAGGTTTCGCCCGACCATCCAGTTGCAGGTATGGGGAACAGGAACGGTCGCGGCGAACGTGCGCGTAGCGTGCGCATTGAATGTCGGGGGAGGCGAAGCGCCAGGGTCGCGTCATTCCGATTCCGCCAGAGAAGGCTCGATGATCGCCGCGTGGCAGCGACTTTTTGGGCGAGAGCGGGCGACCGTTGAGTTCCGCTGGGGCGCAGTGGGCTATATAAGGCTGAAGGAGCACTGGTCCTTCTTTTCTTCGTAAACAGATCGTTGAGAATGCAAGACTTCCCCTTTACCATCCCCGAAATCATCCACTTTGAAGATGTATACCTCTATAACCAGAACTGCACCGAGGACACGGTGCAGTTGGTATATGGGAGTATCGAAGACCACTTCAGCCGGCTGCTCCCCCGACGCTCCTCCCTGCTGCAGCTGCTGATGTACTCCTTCCGGAGGACGTCGCCGGGGATCTACAACCCCTTGTCCGATCAACTCTATGACGAGGCCGTGGGCAAGCTGCGGTCTCTGAGACGCTTCGGCCTGATCTCCGCAAATCGGCTTGTTCGCTCAGTGGTGCTTGTCCGTGAGTGCTACGAACTGAGGCTCGGGGTCAACATGCGTGGGGGTAATCGCGGCCTGAGGTTGGATCTCGCGAGGCCTCGGCTGGCGGAGATCTTTACCGAGTATCATGAGCAGTGCTCTATGCACCCCCTTCCCCCGCTGCTGTAATTTTCTTTTTCTTTTGTATGTATGGCTGAGGAGCCCATAATACCTTTTGAATAAATGAGACATTTCCTTCTTTTTCGCAATGTTCCATTGATCTTTATTAAATTAACAACAGACCCCAGGAAGAGTTTACATTGCCCTAAAAGAAAAGTACATGCTAATAGATGACCTTATTAGCGTGGCCCGAGCCCCCCGGAGGCTTGTTGGTTTCCGTGCTCGGCACCGGGTACGGGGCTCCCTGAGCGCCGGACTGGTCATCTGCCGAAACGAACATGATCTGGCCGATGGTCAGCTCGGCAGGAGGGGGACGCTGCTCCTGCTCGTGGTCGGCCTGCCGTTTGTCCCTCAGGTAGGCGGTAAGGTGCCCTGATCGGATGAGCTCCTCGATATAGTCCTGGAGTTGCTTACAATCCTCCGTGGTGTGGCCCGGCGTTCGTTGGAAGGCACAGTAAGGGCCCCAGGTTCGCTTCGAGGCCTGACGCAGGATTGGAGGGAACTTGAAGAACCCCTCGCCCTGGGCCTCCTCTAGTAACACTGCGAGGGAGACGTTGAGCGGGGTGTACTCCTGGAACTTCGGGTGATAGGGCTGCTGACGCTCCGGCCTCTCTTCCCGAGCCCTCTTCTTCTGGTCAGACCGTTCTGCTCGGGGGAGGATCGCGTTCACCTCGGACTCCAGCTGAACCTCATGCTCGGTCCACGCCTTGACCTGGGCCATGGTCTTGGGTTCTGCCAACGCAAAGGAGCGCAACCACTCCTTGTGCCTAAGACCAGATCTGAGCGCCGTGATGACGGTCTCGTCCGGTGCTCAGGGACCTCGAGGAGGGCGTTGTAGAAGCAGGTGATGTAAGCTTTGAACGTCTCCTTGTCTCTGCTCTTAATTGTGAAGAGGTAGTCGACCGTGCGCTTCTGCCGACGGTTTCCGACGAAGTGGTCGAGGAACTGAGTAGCCAGCTCGTCAAAGGTTGAGATTGAGCGAGTCTCAAGCCCTCAGAACCAGTCTCGACCGGAGCGGATGAGGGTGGATGGGAAGGCCCTGCACTGGGCGGTGTCGGAATGGTCCTGGAAGCTCATCCCCGCGGTGAAAGCATCCAAATGGTCTTTCGGGTCGGTTTTCCCGTCGAACAGAGAGACCTTCGGGGGCTTGTTGCACGAGGAGACATGGACAGCGAGCAGTCCCTCGGTAAACGGCTTGGTGAGCGAGTCGGCGGCGTACTTAGCCCCGTCGCCCGAGAAGTCACCTTTCCGGAGCATGCCCTCGATCTTCTTTTCGAGGGCGTCGAGTCGGCCGTGGTAACTCGAGGACTCGGCGCCCTGTGATCCCTGGCCTCTGCTGTGGGAGACCTGCGTCTGGGTGCGGCCCCGGTTCCTCTCGATGAGGTTCCTCAGAAACCCGGGTGAGGTGGCCTTCTGTGTGATCCCGTCGAGGGAGGGGGTGTCGATCATGCCTATGGACAGGCGAGGTGACCGACATCTCCTCAGGGAGGTAAGGGTCGCGAGTAGGCTCGAGGCGAAGCGCTTTGACGGCGGATCTTGGTGTGGAGCCATAGGGCGCCCTGCGGGCCTCAGGGAGTATCGGCCCGTGAGATCTGTGGCCAGGGGTCGTAGCCTGCCGGTGGTCAGCCGTGCCGACGAGGGCATAGCCTTCTGGAGGTGGAGGAGCGGTGATCTGGGGCCCTGGCCCGGCCATTTGGACGCGGACGAGCGCTTCCACGAGGGACTGTAGCCGATCTATTCGGCTGGCGAGGGCGTTGACGATGGTCGCCGGGGGAGGTTCATCCGCACCTCCGGTGAGGGGGAGGCGGCGGCTGGTACCT
Organism: Agapanthus africanus; assembly: GCA_030015575.1. Taxonomy (NCBI): domain Eukaryota; kingdom Viridiplantae; phylum Streptophyta; class Magnoliopsida; order Asparagales; family Amaryllidaceae; genus Agapanthus; species Agapanthus africanus. Next base: position 347,500,899 of record JASDDO010000024.1, on the reverse strand, counting down.
GGATCTTCAGGGTGGTCGCTTGCCATGTGGATGGAGATCGAAAGGCCAACTTTGTTTTTTGTAGAGTTTAGTTTCCCACAGACGGCGCCAACTGATGGAGGTCCTTTTCGGGTCTCCGTCAGATGTTGTCTTCCGTCGATCTCCCGGTGGATTTTGGAGGTGATCTCCTGTTGCGTGTGGGTCTCAATGGGTTTTGAGGAGATTTGTGATTTGAGGAGTTTTAGCGCAGAGTACCTGCAAGGAAGTCCCGGGGTGGTTTGGTACCACCGAGGACCCTTCGACGATCAAGTTAGCACGAGATCCGAGCAGAGTAACGGCTAAGTAGAATAAAAAATGGCTTACTTGACCTCTCTGTGATGGGGGTTTATATAGCGGCGGCGGCGCACAGCAGCAGGCTCGAGAATCTCGCCGGCGGTTACGCTCCCGACGTCACGCCCGCGTAAAGAGCGGACCGCCCGTTAATGGGGATCGTGATGGCGTGGAACGTGGGATGTTACCGGCGGAGAATCTGCGCATGGTGAGATTTTCGGAGAGGTGGTTACGCCTGTGAGTGGTGGAGTTGGTCGGTCGGAGGGACCGAGGAAGATGGCCTCGGCTGGGGAGCTCGGGGGCGAGCGAGAGGGCCGAGGAGTCTTGGGCCTGTGGCAGCTCGAGGCGAGCTGAGAAGCCGAGAAGGCCAATTTCCAGGGGGCTCTGAGGAGAGCCAGCTTGTGCTTGCAGGTCGGGTACATGGGTGGTCTGGTCGGCCCCTATGGGCCATTTCTTCTGAGTTCTGGGATACGTCATCTGCTACGTGTCCTGATCTTGGAGATCGCCAATACTGAGCATCATCACCCTCTTTCATTCCTCAGGCAGGAATTGCTTGATTACGAGAATTGAGGTCAGTGGGTGATATTCCAAACTTTGTTATATATATATATATATATATATATATATATATATGAGAATAATGGAGGAAAGAGGCCATACGAGGGAATTTCTTCCTATGGCGTCGAAAAAATATGCACTCCGTCATGTTTTCCGACGATCGGAATTCATCATCTTCATCGTTATCATCTAAGATGTGGGTACGCAAATTTCATGTGATTCTACAACTTTTTCACCGTTGATTTAGCAATGTAAAAAGTTTTATTGTCAGTAAACCGTTAATTTTGAACCCACTAATTCAACGGTGAAAGGTTGTAGAATCACATGAAATTTGGCGTACCCAAATCTTAGATGATAATGATGAAAATGATGGGTGCCGATCGTCGAAAAACATGATGGAGATTGTATTTTTTCTATACCATAGGAGGAATACATCTTTCCTCCATTATTCTCTCTCTCTCTCTCTCCTCTCTCTCCTTCTCTCTCTCTCTCTCTCTCTCTCTCTATATATATATATATATATATATATATATATATATATATAAGAATAATTGAGGAAAACGGCCATAGAAGGAGATTTCCTTCTACGGCATCGAAAAAAATACTACCTCCACCACTTTTTCTGACGATCGGCATCCATCATCATCATCGTTATCATCTAACATGTGCATACACCAAATTTCATGTGTTTCCACAACTTTTTCACCGTTGAATTAGGAATGTAAAAAGTTCTATTGTCGGTAAACCATTAATTTTGCACCAACTAAATCAACGGTGAAAAAATTGTATAATCATATGAATTTTGGTGTATACACATCTTAGATGATAAAGATGAACGTGATGTAAGCCGATCGTCGAAAAAATTATGGAGGGTGCATTTTTCCGACGCTATAGGAGGAAATTCCCTCCTATGGCACCTTTCCTCCATTAACATATATATATATATATATATATATAAAGGGTTATGAGTTGGCGGCCCTTTTTAAAAAAAGAGACCCCGTCTCAAAACACACCTACCCCCATGTATTTCACCGATCCAAAACGGTGATCATGATATGTATCGATGAAACCTCTATGTACAAAAAATCTCGAGATTTGAAGACCTCTAACACGTTCATCAAGCAGATAGAAAAATCAACGGCTTAACGATATTAAAAAATATTGTCTCTTGATGGAGGGGCTAGAGGTTCTCATATCTCGGGATTTTTTGTATATAGTGGTTTTATGATACATAGAACAACATGACCGGTTTGGATCGGTGAAATATATGAGGATAAGTATGTTTTGGGATGGGGGCCTCTCTTTGGAAAAGGGGCCGCCATCTCATACCCTTTTCTCTCTCTCTTCCTATATATATATATATATATATATATATATATATATATATATATATATATATATATATATATATATTATATATATATATATATATATATATATATATATGAGAATAATGAACAAAAGAGGCCGTATGAGACATATATATATATATATATATATATATATATATGAATGAGAATAATGAACAAAAGAGGCCCTATGAGACTTTTTCGTTAGGTGGCATCAAAAATCTATATTCTCCATGATTTTTTTGACAATCGGCACTTATCATCATCTTCTTTATCATGTAAGATGTGGATACACTAAATTCATGTGATTTCACCATTTTCTCAACGTTGAATAAGCAATATAAAAAGTTATATTTCCGGTAAACCATTAATTTTGCAACCACTAAATCAATGGTGAAAAAGTGATGGAATCACATGAAATTTGGTGTATCCACATCTTATATGGTAAAGATGATAATGATGGGTGCCGATCGTCGAAAAAATTGTAGAGGATATATTTTTTCGACGCCATAGCATGAAATTCCTTCCTCCTATCACACATTTCCTCCATTATATATATATATATATATATATATATATATATGAGAATAATGGAGGAAAGAGGCTCTTGAAGGCTTTTTCGTTAAAAAAACTACATCTTCCACCATTTTTCAGACAATCGGCACCATCCACATCATCTATTATGTCAGTACACCATATTTCATTTGATTCTAACACCTTTTCAACGTTGATTTACCAATGTAAAAAGTTTTATTGTCTGTAAACCGTTAATTTTGCACCTACTAAATCAATGATGAAAAAGTGTTAGACTCACATGAAATTTGGTTTACTGGCATTTTAGATGATAAATATGGAGGTGATGGATGCCAATCGTCGAAAAAAAAATCATGGAGAGTGTATTTTTTCAACACCATAGGAGGAAATTCCTTCCAACGGCATCTTTCCTCCATTATTCTCATATATATATATATATTATATATATATATATATATATATGAGAATAATGGAGGAAAGATGCCGTTGGAGGGAATTTCCTCCTATGGTGTCGGAAAAACACACCCTCCGCCGTGTTTTCCGACGATCGGAATGCATCATCTTCATCGTTATCATATAAGATGTAGGTACACCAAATTTCATGTGATTCTATAATTTTTTCACCGTTGAATTAGTGGGTTCAAAATTAACGGTTTACCGACAATAGAACTTTTTACATTGCTAAATCAACGGTGAAAAAGTTGTAGAATCATATGAAATTTGGTGTACCCACATCTTAGATGATAACGATGAAGATGATGCATTCTGATCGTCCGAAAACACGATAGAGGATGTGTTTTTTCGACGCCATAGGAGGAAATTCCCTCCTATGGTCTCTCTCTCTCTCTCTCTCTCTATATATATATATATAATGTGGAGGAAAGATGCCGAGGCTATTTTCGTTTGGCAACGTCAAGATCTACAGTCCCCGTCATTTTATTTGACGATCGATATCGTCCATCTTGATTTTCATTGTTTAATATGCCGATGCACCAAATTTTATATGATTTTAACACTTTTCACCATTGATTTAGTGGGTGCAAAATTAACGGTTTACCGACAATATAACTTTTTACATTGCTAATTCAACGGTGAAAAAGTAGTAGAATCACATGAAATTTGATGTATCAACATCTTAGAGGATAAAGATGAAAATGTCTACCGATTGTCGAAAAGAACATGGAGGGTGTATTTTTTCGACGCCATAGGAGTAAATTCCCTCCTATGGCACCTTCCCTCCATTAGGTGACTGACTCCTTAGGGTGACACTTCATGAATGTCTTTGGTTCATAAATGTATGTAGCTTTATTAATTGCATTGACATTTATTTATGAGACAGGGTCTTTCATGAAGTCCCTGTCTTATAAATAAATGTCAATATAATTAATGAAGTCCCTTAGGTTACACTATAAGGTGTCGTCTTAGGAACATTTTTTATTAAAGGTCCGTCTTATAAATAAATGTCAATATAATTAATGAAGTCCCATGTATTTATGAACTAAAGGCATTCATGAAGTGTCACCCAAAGGAGTCACGTTAGAATCACTTCACTATATATATATATATATATATATATATATATATATATATATATATAAAATTTTTCGATGATCGGCATCTATCATCATTATCTTTATCTTGTAAGATGTGGATACACCAAATTTCATGTGATTCCATCACTTTTTCACCATTGATTTAGTGGGTGCAAAATTAACGGTTTACCGACAATAGAACTTTTTACATTGCTAATTCAACGGTGAAAAGTGGTGGAATCACATAAAAAAAATTGTATCCACATCTTACATGATAAAGATAATAATGATGGATGCTGATCGTCGAAAAAAATCACAGAGGATATATATTTTTGACGCCATCTGACGAAAAAACCTCATAGGGCATCTTTCCTCTATTATTCTCATAGTGGTGGAAATATGCCATAGGAGGGAATTTCCTCCTATGGCGTCGGAAAAATACCCCATCTCTTTTTTTTTTCTCGACGATCGGCACCCACCATCTTCATCGTTATCATCTAAGATATGTGTATACCAAATTTCATGTGTTTCTACAACTTTTTCACCGTTGATTTAGCAATGTAAAAAATTCTATTGTCGGTAAACCGTTAATTTTGAACCCACTAAATCAACGGTGAAAAAGTTGTAGAATCACATGAAATTTGGTATACCCACATCTTAGATGATAACGATGAAGATGGTGGGTGCCGATCGTCGGGAAAAAATGAGGGAGAGTGTATTTTTCCAACGCCATAGGAGAAAATTCCCTCCTATGGCCTTTTTTCTTCATTATTCTTGTGTGTGTGAAGAGAGAATAATGCAGGAAATGTGTATATATATGAGAATAATAGAGGAAAGGGGCTCTAGAAGATTTTTTTCGTTATGTGGCGGCAAAAAGTACATCCTTCATGATTTTTTTCGACGATCGGCACCAACCATCTTGATCTTATCGTCTAATATATGGATATACCAAATTTCATGTGATTTCACCATCTTTTCACCGTTGATTTAGCAATATAAAAAGTTCTATTGTCGGTAAACCGTTAATTTTGTATCCACTAAATCAACGGTAAAAATATGCTAAAATCATATGAAATTTAGTGTATCGATATATAAGATCAAGATAAACATATAAGATCAAGATAAACGATGCTGATAGTAGAATAAAATGGTGTAAGGTGTATAATTTGCCGCCATCTAATAAAAAGCGCCCAAAGCCTCCTATATGTGTGTCAGGGCAAAAAGAAATTCTACACTACAAAATTGCAAAGTAGATGAATACACACTAGAAAACTTTAAGAAATGTGTATTAATTATAGAAAATAAAGTTGTACTAACATCCTTCATCCCAAAAGTTCAAGCAAGCCTTGCACATAAACACTGGGACCAAATAACCAAATAGAAAAGGCTGTGGACCAAAAACCAACACCAACTGAAAAGAACAACATCGACAATCAAACACGATAATCAATCAACAACCAAACTCTTCAACAACAAGAGCGATTGCCTCATCGAATAGAATCAGAAACACGTCCAAAAGTATTTCTGCAAGCACCGTCGATCACAGCGTTTCTAACAATATTCCCAGTAATAAAATCCTTATATCAACATCTGTGAGCGAAGCCAGACTGCCTGTCCAAAATGCAAGCAAAGCAAAAATGGAGTCAGGCATAAACAATTTTAAGCCGTAAGAAAAATTTGTAAATTTTATGTGGTCCACACTTCGCTGCTTTTCTTCGGTTTTCTGTGACTTGTATCTGATATTAAACACTTCCAGACTACAAGATAGCATGTAAATTTAAACGTGCACCTTTTCAATTTTGAATGCTAATTAAAAAAAAACAAGCGATTGTAAAGTGCTACTTGTAATAGATATGTATGTAGACTATATCCTCTACAAGGAGGAATTATCCATCCTTGAAACCAAATGAGTTCAAAATATATTTTAGTACAATCATAAAAAGCAACTACAATTAGTTAACTTAGGAAACTTGGCTAAACTATAATGTTCATGATTTGGTGTAAAATTAATAATGCAGCCGAATTCAATGCGTTAATGTGGAACGCATGCTTCATACCCTATGACTGTCATTGCATGTCTTGTGAATGAAATATTTGGAATTTATAGCTCAAGCAGCAATAAGTATCCAATGTTCCTTTTTTTTGGAGGTGGTGGTGGGGTATAATATAGGTGTTACCACTATTTTCCTTGTTTTTAGATCGTGAATGAAATAACAATGTATTAATATACAAAAAAAAGTTGGGAGGATAGGGATTTTAGAGAAAGAGCTAGAAGATTGGAGGAAACTAATCAAATTGAGTATCTTAATTTGTAATCTTCTTCCTGATAGTTAATCAACTAGGATGTACTGATGTAATATTTTTTCAAAACTCTCGATGATATAAACAATCGAGATACAATTTTAGAATAATGTAGGCATATATACACATATCTGTGTTTATAAAGAAAATAGCAAACTTACCTCTTGCTTGAAATTGATGCGTAAAATTTAGTCTAAGCTTACTCCACTCAGTAAAAAATTTAACCAATATTTAACATTCAAATAGAACGATTACTAAAGCATTCAACCTTCTACTATTCTTCTTAAGATTAACAAATCACCTTTTTGTTATCACAAAGAACACTAGTAATGTAAGTATGTTCAAGATTAAGTTTAATTGCTACAATCATGATAATACCATATTGGATGAGAAATATTAAGAACAAATCATTTCTAGTGATCTGCCAAAGAAATAGAATCAAACATAATCTTAGATGCACATTCCATCTCACATACACATTTTTGAAGGCCCTGAGAAAATAATAACCAAAATTGCAGCAGCAGATGGGATAATGTAATTACCTGGATTCAATTACCCAATTACTTATGGGCACTTTTTTTCTTCAGTAGACTCCCAAACTTCTGAAGCAAAGGCTTCTTCTTCTTGGGCAGCTTCTGATTTGTCGGTGAAACTTCCCCATCTTCAATGGTCTCTAATGGCAATCCATTTCTTTGGTCGCTGCTATCACTCTCCATTTTGAGTCCGAGTCATCTATCGATTCCCCCTCATTCTCCATCTCTGTTGAGAAATCTCTGTCTTTCTCAATATCTTTGCTATCTTCACTCCTCTTAACTTTCGTTTCTACCGATTTCTCCACTGCTATATATTGATTCACATTTCCGTTCTCTTCAACTGACTTTAGTTTTTCTTCTTTGCTACCATTAACACTGTCTATTGAAATTTCCTTCAAGTCCAGTAGCAGGCCATTGTCCTTTTCGCTATTTCGCAACTCACCATTTTCTTCCGTTTTCGTCGTTGTGGCTTCAGTGAGCGATGCAGACAACTCATTCAACTGTTTGATAGACGCAGCTTCTCGAATTCTAAGTTCAGCATTTTCTTGGCTGATGCTCTGCAATTCATTCTCTCTATCC